>OX337248.1:38895867-43695867 GCA_946965025.1 Blera fallax | reverse complement strand
ATAGGCAATTGAGTCTTTTAATAGAAAAGCCAACACTGAGGACTGGAATATCGAATCTCCAATCTATTTCTCACTAAAAACGGAGTGCAAGTGCTTTTTTTTACTGCAGAATCTGCCAAGACAGATGGCCCGAAGAACTCAATTGAATAATCCTTTTAGAGGTGAAATTTGGTTGTCCCACTAGGAAAACCGCTAGGGCCTATCATTTTTCGACTTATCTGCTAACTTTTCATTTGGTAATGAAATTAATTTTTATTATATTTTGAACAGGCGTTCTGCCACAGCATAATTAAAGAGTTTTCGAAAAAGGGACGAAAGGTGTTCTGAAAATATTTAGCTGTCATTCCTTGATAAATGTGTTTAGAACGTCCGTCTTGGAATGCACAACGACTTTATATTCATCACCAAAATGTGCTTTCTTTTTACCAAACATTCTGCACATTACCTGAAATTTAAGGTTTAAATTATCCGTAAATTGCCAGAATTTGTCGAACGGTTACGAAATTTAAAACAACCGGCTCTGTTGTGGATTACATTCCGCCTGTGCAACCTAACTTCAAGTCTCTTAATTTCTCATCATTGGGTAATTCACAGACTTTAGCTTGGTGAATTTTGATCAAAGACTTGAGTCACTATCAGCTTAAAATGTAATGGTCTCCAGCCAACCGCCCATTTGCAGCGCTGACTTCTCGCCGATTGGGTCCTGGGTCATTTAGAAGTGAATTTTTGAACATTTGAGGTGAATCCAATTTAGAGCGGCAAGAAAACAATTACTGTATCGTGTCCTAGACCAGTCATCGGCACATTTTTGATCAAAGATAACCGTCAGCGCAGTAATCCATCGAGGGACGATATGCTTTTTGTGTGGATATGGTTTCCATTGAACGATACCTGCCCTCTTACCAAAACGAATCACAAAGTGGAGATCCTATAACAAAACCTACTTAAGATTTGTTTAAAGAAAAAACACTATTTAGCCTGTACCCTCCCCGGCTTCCACTACAAATAACAAATTCTGTAAAAGTCCAGAACTGCAAAATTTTATTTTCTATGTACTCGTTCTCATACATAACACCTCGCTTCAAAACCCATATCTCCACAATCTGCATCACCTGCGACAGTTCCATGAACTCACTCAAACTCTATCTCTCTCTCTCTTTCGATGTAACGCTGATAAAACATCAAACAAACTTCAGCAATTTGGCACAAAAAGCGTTTCCACGTTTTTACCTCGCATGGCATTCGGTTTGGATATTACAAAATATTAATGCGACTTGCACCAATTGATCGATAATCCACCTCGTATAACCCCAATCAAAGGATTAACATGTCGGTTTGTCCCCCGCCCAACCCATACCTTCCATCTATCCAACTATAGTTAGAACTCCATTTCATTGCACTCATTTATCGGTGCACATTGTACAGCTCACAACTCTCGCCTGACGCCGCCGCTTCGTCAGGACAAAACCGATATCCTACCATGGAGTAATGCAATCAACAGATTCCACTACCGGAGCCCATAATTATATGGCCAGGCAACAACTTTGTTTACTCTCAAAATGTGCGGAAAGCGACTGCAATGGCTGGTTGTCACGGGATGCATACTAATTGGCCTGAACAAAAGTTTCTAAAAGCACCTCTTCGCCAGGTTACACTGTGCATGGTTGGTGGACCTCCTTGTCGTCATTGGCGGCTCGCCTGCAGGGGGAGTTTGTGGCAGAACGTGCAAGCCAAGCCACAGGTGACGTTTTTTTTTTTTTTTGTGTTTTTGTCTACCTATTCGGGAAGATGAACGTTGTGGTCTCTCCTGCTGAATTTGGGAAATTCTATGCAACATGATCGAGGGGATTGGAAGGGGGGACCACGGATGTGTGCACGTGGAAAGTGAGAAAGAAAATGTTCAGCACGTATGTGTAAATTAATGGGATGTGAATAATCCTTAGAAGGAATTTTTACTCCTTTCGCGTTCTACAAAAAAAAAAAAAAAAACCGCCGCCGCCCTAGGTGACAAAATTAATTAAAAATGACAGACGTTGTATTGTGTGCTTGGAACGGTGGATAGTTTTAATGAAGTTACCCCACAGGCCTTATACACAGGAATGTTAAAAAAATGTTAGCTTTAGTGGATAGGTACGGCTTATTGCGAAAGTCCTGATGAGTTGTGATTTTTATGGAATCAGAGGGCGTGTATGCACATACATATGTATTTGGGTATGAGCCACAAACCCCAAGGCCACCTCCGGAACAATTTGATCGAGTTTCGAACTCAATAACATGAAAAAATAAATGCATTACCCCGGTGTCATAACCTATAAATTTAAACGCATAATTGGACCGGTGCGGTGTACGACTGACACAGAGGCGCAGTAATAATAAAATCTAATTTACTTTTATTTATCGGCAATGCAATATGTGTAAGAGAAGGCAAAGCGTTGAAATACAAGAGATAGGATTTTCCAAAGCACAAAAAACAAACTGCAATCGCATATCCTGTGGAATCTATCGGATATTTTTTACGACAACGACGACTAGACCTGTAGTCGTAGGGGCAGAAGCATGTTATGGAAAAAATATGGTAACATGATGTTGCTTTGAATATGAAACCATGTTTTGATGCCTGCATTTATCTATGGGACATTGCAGCTTACACAGGGACTGAGGATTTATTTTATTTTATATTTTTTCTATCGTTCGCTATGAATGTACACAATTATTACTTTTTGTGTTAATTTTTTTTTTATTTTTGATTCAATTGAATGTGCGACGCTTTTTTTATTGAGTTTTATGATTGAATACACGTTGCTTCTCATGTAATATAAAAGAGTTTATCGAAATATGGAGAAATTCCTGACAGATCATCAGCAGCGAATGGGCGTAAAGAGGCTTCACCCCCTCTTACGATGTTCAATAAAAAGAAAAAAGGCAGCACTATCATTGTAGAGATGGCATCTTATTTACTTACTTTTTCTTTACTCTTGATGGACCAGGACCACAACCAGTAAAGCTTTCCAAGAAGGTCGAATCTTTCGCTAGCTGTATCTATTTTAAAATTCCAAAAATGAAGCCGCTTTTTCATACCGTCGTACGAGTAAACTAAAAACTTCGGAACGGCCCGCTGGTGTCCTACTTGCCCAAGCTATGGTGGATTCATACTTCATACTTTAAAAAATTTCGATGACGCTGTAAAGCCTGTGTAGTTTATCCTTGTAACTTCCATAGAAATTCTTTCGTGTTTCTTGAGAGGGCTTTTCAGGACTAGAGAAATCACATGATAGATTACCCTGTAAAGCTGGATTCATTTTGGCGGGATCTCGAATTCAGCCATCGCCCTATAGAGCTTTAGACTGACTATGAATGCTATCATATGCAGCTTTAAAGTTTGGGAAAAGAATTTTCCAGAATTTACTTTAAGGTGAACACTTGGTCCATCGTCGATCTGCCGGATTGGAAGCCAGAAAGGTATTTCCCGATCAGTTTGGGCTGAAGATGTGCATCCAGTACGTCAAATAGAAACTCATATGCGAGATTAGCTGGAATATGCCTCGATAGTTGTCGTCCATCTGTACATGGGGCACATGGAGATGATATTCTAGTCATCAGGCATTAATTCATGATTTGATGCATGCGCTCTACCAAAGTAAATTATTATCAGAGACGCGTCATTATTCTTCAACTGATGAATAGCTGCGCCAACATCTTTTAAACGGCTGAGAGGATTACTTCTTCGTAGACTAGAAGTGAGCTCTCTTTTTACCCTGTCACTTTCTCAATACCATGCCCATTTAGCAACTGCTGAAACGGCGTTAGGTCTTAACCGCCAAATAAGGACACATCGCCCAAAAGTATAGGAAGATATGGTAACAAAACACAAATCCTCAGCAGTATTCTGCACTACCCAACTTGGCCCCGGCGGCCACTCTCTAATTCGACCGTTTTACACAACGTTGCTAGTAATATTCTCACAATGTACAGATATTCACAATATTTGCATGTTTATAAAACCTTAAACGTATAGCATAATTTCACAGAAGGTTGTGCCTAAAAGAACTGCTGCTCAGTTGTAATATAGTCCTGATTTTATTTTTCCATCATTTTGATAGCCTTTTCTTGAATTACTGACTTTTACTTCCACTCTTTCGTTGATCCGTGACTTTTTATGCCATTCTTTGCTTGCCCATCCGCAAACCTTTTATTCCACAGGATTCCATACCTTGAATACCTTGAGAATTACCCGGCAATTCAGAAATTTGATAGTCTTTGCTAGTATCCGTATCTTCGCATACATGAATACGAAGTAATAGCCATTTGATTTCCAGTGCGTCCAGTTCTTTGAGTATAGTCAGGGCATCGAATAGGAATCAATTGCAAGTCTATACTCTAGAGTCGAAAGGAATCTTTAATCACCGAATCCATCTTTCCATCTTTGGCTTAAGAGTTGTCTGTGTAAATTGCAACTTCTCCTAAATCTACCTTTCTTTGGAACCTGAGAAGCATCTACTCTGGGAATCAAAATTGTTTTATAGACTTCCCTTGTTGCTATTTATCCTTCATCATAGTGAAGTTAAAAGATACTTCTTTACTATTTTTTGTTAGTCTTAAATGCCTCGGCACCGCTTCACCATAATAATAATAAAAGAAATCCATGTCCATATGCCCCACAAATTGAATTAAGTCGTTAAATTTTTAAATACATGTGCGCCATCTTCACTCCAGTTACAAAAAAAAACACGTCTTTTCGTGCAGTTGGTTTGCTACTTTAATAAAAGCACGCTGAATGTACTCATTCTGTGTAGACACTAGTGAGGACATAAACCTCGACAGAATTTGGTTGCTGCATTTAATTCCAGTGCACTTCAAACCCAGCGATGGTGTAATTTAATTTTTCGTTAGTAATTTTCTTTGAATATTTTTTTTTTTAGTTTTGCCAAATGATTAAAATTTATTTTCAGCTCTGATGTTTGTCATTTTCATAAATAGATTATTTCAGAATATCCCACCTTCTATAATAAATTATATTTTTATTTGGAAACTTTCCTTGTGTGCTATACTTGTCGATTTCCGGTAGGGGTTTAGTATCACTTGAATGGAATTTGCACTTCAAATTAGAACCATCGTAGGTAATTTTTTTTATCAGCATTGTATGTACGTATGTACACACTGGTATCTCACTTTTCCATAAGTGGTGGGTATCTATGTATACAGGAGCGTTTGTAAACCCCGCAAAGAGGTAAAAGAAGTAGTATCTCAACTCAAAGTATCTGCCAGCATCCATCTCCTCATCCCTCTCATTGTGGTCACATCAAACGGCTGCAGTAGCAGCACTGGTGAGAACCCTTTCAAACGATCATGGGCCACTCCATCCAGTGTTAGGTAGACCAAGACCATGCTGCTGCTCTGTTTCTCCCAAAACGACTAAAGTGCGGGGCATGAGATGACGACAACAGCGATGAAGATGGTGGTGGCGGTGGTGGCGGTGGCGGCGGCGGCAGTGTTTTTGGATGGCAAGCGGTCTACTACACCACACTCTACTCACAGAGTACACAAGCCGATAGAAGAACGACAACGAATGCAAGCAGAATGGCCTCCTCATACTGCCTCGTCAGTAGAATCGATCTTGTCGAAACGATCAAATGTGCGCGTCGCGTCGGATACTACACTTTCGCCGTTGAATTATTATTTATACTTTTTTTTTTCTTCTTTCAAACGAATTTCATCAATTAAACTGAATTTGTTGTTATTCGAAAAAAAAAACCTAATCACACCACATTTTTCAATTTAAAGTTGTTAAAGGCAGTTCTGTGTCGACCCTTGGGCCGGCCTTTGATTTGGTGTACGTAAGCGCTGCCGTTTTTCCGGCGAAGCGATCGGCACTGGATTATTTTTAAAATTTCACGACTATGGTTCATGACCCTCGCGGCTCTCCTCATCCACAAAACATGCGGCGGCGAATAAAATTAATTTCAAAGGAGAGAATACTGTTTGTTGTTTGATTTGATTTTGTTTTTACATTTTGTCGTGCTCCATGGTTAATTAGTTTGGTAATTTCTAAAAATACTATTTTATAAGTGAGAAACAAGTGACAACAACACATGCTGAGTGAGTGAGACGAGACAGGTCCGTGTGGATCATGCGTTAGGAAGATGTGAGAAGGACATACGGAACGCAACGCAACACTTTGTGTTGCCTCCCCACAGTATAGATATGAGTAGTTTCTTTCAGATTCTTTTTTGATATTCCGTTCCGTTCCATTTTGTTGTTATTTCTTTCGATTTTTTGTTCTGTATCGTATTTTGTTTGAAGAAGGAAGAGGAGATAAACAATTGTGTATACAAAAAAAAAAAGATTCATCAGTGTGTGATGTGCCGGTGTTTTTTATAATTTTTTTTTATTTGATTTGAATTATTTTTTTATGTGAAAAGTGTGATAACATCAAGCAGTTCATTTGAAAAAAAAGTGGCATTGAAAATAAAGTGTCATTACGAAATCGAGAAAAATAATTTTCGAAAATAAGAGTTGTTTGTATGTATGCTCGGTCGGGATAGAGTTTTGTTGTGACAGTGTTTCCGGTCAAGGATTATGACAAATTGGAGTACGCTCAATGATGGCTTACAAAATGATCAAATCAGCCCTCGATGGATCGCATCATCATCAGTACAACAATGGAGTTGTTTTACTAAAATGTAAGTACCTATCCAAGCATTTTTTTTTTGGTTTTGCAGTATTTTGAATCAGTGTTTATTTATGGCGATTTGCTTAGTCTTTTGGTCACTCACCGACTAGGGGGACGATTGAAGTAATAATAACGTCATTTGGTGACTCTTATTCTAAATTTATCACTATTAACTGGACATGCATCCAATATGGGTCGACATCAGACCTTCGAAAATGGATTTGGACCTGAACAATTTTTTTCTATAGAGCTTGTGGGAACACAAGCACATAAATGAAACCATCTTCAAGGAAATTTGACACTCATTTGAACCGCAAATCATTCATGATTTATCCTTTTAAATGGTTCGATGAATAAATGGCGAAATAAACAAAATAGTAAATGAGGACATCCAGCAGAGACCACCCATATACAAACGATGGGAGGAGTTAACATGGAACAGAGGAGGAAGATCAAGTACGTAGAAACTATTTTTGATAGCAAACTGCTATGGAAAGAAAGAAAAAGAAGGAGGAATAAAAAAAGCTGAGGATGTGCCAGTATTTTGAGCTGGATAAGTCCTAGATACAATGGCTTTGATTCTCATGTTATTATTCTGCTCACCGATGGTTGCCAGAATCAATTTGTTCGAAAACTAAGTACCTACCTTATGAAAGCCCATAGAACAATGTGTAGTCGTGGAGAAGGCCCCTCTTTTGCTTGCATGTCGCATCCGGTTCGAACTTATACGTTTGACCTAATCAAAGTTTGAACGCATCTACCTACAATTTTCCAAGTCTAGGACTTCTAGGCCTGCAGAGCTAGTTCCCTGAATTAAGTTGGTGTTGTGGCTAGCAACAGGTAAATGGTGAGGAAGTGTGATGCTCCACCCTAAATCGTTTTGTTTCAATCAAGGGCTTGTATAACTGGTTAGTTCGTATGAACACCAAAAGATCATGTAATCGAAGAAGAATTTTTACTTAATAAGACTGAAATTTTACAGACACAAGTCTCCGGAAAGTCAGCCATGATAACCATCAAAGGTATCCAAAGTATACATACTTGCCACTGTCAGTCAATTGCCAAAGGTGACCGTGGTAATCCATCTGCAATCGCTAAGCTTAAACATACAGAACTACTACTAGCAATGGGTATCCACAACGATAACTTATACATCTTGAATACTCAAGCGGGCTTGAGGACACTTGAAAATCAATTCAAAAATTGTGAAGGACTGCAAAAAGTCAACATCCAGTACACAGCGGCATAATCCTAAACAAAAAAGCCTTCAGACTGAGACTGATGGGCACTAGTATCTGTGAAGAGATGCAGGGGTCTCAGTACAGGACCGCTAAGAAGCAAATTCCTGGCTTGAGCTCTACTAGAACTTTTAGTATCGGGAAATGTTGCTGTTCATAAGACGTGAAACCATTTTTGGTCTGAAAAGCTATTTCCCAGTGACCAGCAAGTATGTGCATATATTGAGTCATGTATGTACATGTGTACATATCTGTTGGTAATAGGAATCATGAACTTAGCATTTAAGTCCGTATCTCGCCACCTGCAAATATTATATTTCAGGGGAACTGAAGCATTTCTCGAATGCGGTGATGGAGGTAATCCTCAATCTTTCACATCTAAACGTAATTTTAGGAAACTAAGTCGGTAAAATACAGTTTTTGTAGATGCTAACAGCGGAACTGCTGAGCTATGCAATGTATGTACATATGTAATCAATCCTGGGATGCAGTGCCAAAGTAGCCTTACGGCATCTTGCTTGAATAATATAGCCCGTGCCCACTCCTAAATAAATCATGGAGAAACCGAGAAAAAAAAATTTAAGAAGTCAACTGCAATGGAAAGCACAAGTAAGAGCGGAGTTTGAATTTTTGCTCCCAGGGTGGAAGCTCGGTCCAAAATATTATTAAAATCCAATTGACAGCATCGGCAGCAGTTAGATTAATAGAAAATCTGACGTACTTCCATGCAAGGTGCCTAACCTCCATGTTTACCTGCCAACCGCACAAATATTTCTGTGTAAAAACCTTTTTAAAAAACAAGGAAACTATAAAACGCACTCCCAGGAGACATACTTCTTTTCAAAAGATTTGAATTTACAGAAATTTAAATGCAGAATCACCAGGCATTTCGGAATATTATCCAAGCGTGTTAGTGCGGGACCAGACTGTCGAGTGCTAAAAATTGAAATCTAATTCCTTCCAAACCCTTCACCAAAGTGATTCATTCAACATTGAACCGAATCCTTAAGATTCTTTGGGTCTATCGCCCAGTAGTCCTTGCGGGTCTTATAAGTTCACCACGGTATGATGTTTGTGGGAGATGAACTTGCTCTTACACTTTAACATCTCGTTGAACTTTTCGGATCCAATAAGGGTCGAAATGTAGCTTTCCGGTGTTCATATTACCCAGATCCTTCATTCTGTGGCAAATAACATATTTCTGAATGATTCCCTCGCTAAAGGACGATTGAAAATCATTTCTAAACGACTTTGATGCTAGCTAAAATGATGGAAAATCAAATGAAAATATTAAGATAGATTTCAGCACACGCAGGCAGCATCAGTGTAAGTGTTACCTTTGCAAAAAAGGAATGTATCTTAAGCAAAGGCAAAGATAAAAATTCATTTCCATTTAAGGTGTCTTTCTTTTGTGTTCAGAAATAGAAACAATTTCTATTAACTGAAATAAACACTTATTAGTGAGTAAATACACTTGGTTTCTGTTGAATCACTGTTTTCAGACCTCGATACGTATCTCAATTACGTAAGCTTAAATGCATTACTCATAATGGCAGAGTAATGACTTCATACCTTCGGGACAGCTTTGACGAATAAAAAAAGCCTTTACTTTTAAGTGGGCAGTAAAAACGGTAAGACGCTGAGCGAGTGCTTGTAGACCATATGTTTTCCCATTTCCTATATTTTTATGACACTTGCTGAAAGTAAAGCGGTCTGACAATAATTCACAGCTGGGGTTCTTGCTTAAGGTGTATCCAAAACTAACGTAGATACATAAAAATGCAATGTTTTAACACCGTTTAATGCGTAAACTAACTAAACTAATTCGATAATTGACTGGTGGTTATGGTGGCGATCCTAAAGTCCAAATGCTCCATAAACGTGCACTGTATAACAGATTTTATCTTAAAGCGCTATAAGTCTTAAATTGCAAGTCAACACAGACCTACTTCAATACTGACGCAATTGCCTAAAAGCAAAATCATCATTCCGTCGACCTAAGTCAACAATTGACACGTACGCGTTGGACCACAAAAAAGCACAAAAAATCCACCCTGCGGCAGACGACAACGACGACAATATTGTTAATCAAAGTCGAGGGTATTTTATATTTTCCGCATTATTTACCACTTTAGGAGCAGCAAGGAACATGGCTGGCCATCGCACTTCTTGTAATGAGCTCATTGTAAATGCATTAATCATATCAACTAGGCAAACAAGCTGATGATGCTGATTGTCATTGTACTCGGGTATCAGTAGAATAGCGAACAACATGGCTGAGCTGAGCGTTGAGCATAGTTGGGATTACTTAATGCAATTTACGGAGGGCAATAGTCGGCGAAGTATGCGGCTACAGCGATGTCGATGCTCGGGGGGAGGAATTGTTGCAAAAGTATTTCAAGGAAATCAAAATGGTTTTTGTTTTGGACGGTAAACATTTGCTCGAGATACGAGTATCTTGTGGGGCAAGAAGGTTGTTCATGAAATGCTGATGAGTGCATGTGTATTCAGAATGGATTTGCGAGTAGAACACAGAAAGAACGCATTAAAGTAAGCATCTGCCTGTGGGTATCTATTAGAAGTAAAAAAAAAAAAACATTTGTGTATCAGAAACGACAAATTTGTCGCCTATTATCAGCTTCCTGTGGCGGCTGGTATAAGTATGTATTGCTTTATAACAATTTTGGGAAAAAGAGAAGACTGTTCTCATAGCAAGGTCTACGCATCTAGATGGGAGATGTGTACGGTATAGTTCAGTTGCCTGACGTCCATTAATAAGTCAGTGTTTCAGAACGAGCTTCGATTTTATATTATGTAGTTATGATTGGTTCCCTACTCGAAACACACTTTACAGGTAGCACAGATTCCAACTACACAGGTGCAATAGAAAGGTATAGTAGGCCCAGCAAAGAAGACTGGGCAACGGCTATCAGCATCTGTACAGTACAACGGCTTGACTGGGCATTAAACACCTTCCAGCCGTACAAAGCACCGGGAGTCGACGGTATTTTCCCTGCCCTTCTACAAAAAGGACAGGAACTAATCTTGCCACACCTTCTCGGAATAATCAGAAGTAGTTCAGCTCTCGGGTACATACCGAGAGTATGGAGAAGGGCGAAGATAATTTTCATTCCAAAAGTGGGAAAAAAAGACACCACATTACCCAAATCCTTTAGACCAATCAGTTTGACCTCATTTATATTAAAAACAATGGAAAAGGTCATAGACAACTATATAAGAATGACGGTGCTAGAGAGAATACCTCTCCACCATAACCAACACGCGTATAGGGTCGGGAAATCCACTGACACCGCACTATACCAGTTAACAAGTCTAGTTCAAGAGCCTTTGGACTGTAAAGCAACGGCCATTTGTGCTTTCCTAGACATTGAAGGAGCCTTCGACAACACATCTCACGAAGCAATCATGAGAGCACTTGGAAGGAAAGGAGTAAATCCAACAGCATCGAACTGGATGTGTGAGATGTTAAGGACAAGGACTGCGGAAACTACTGTGGTGGGACAAAAGGCCATTACAATAAGCACAGCTAGAGGCTGCCCGCAAGGAGGGGTTCTCTCACTGCTAATGTGGAGCTTAGTTGTTGATGAACTCCAAGTGCTAACAAACACAGGTATAAACTGTCAAGGCTACGCCGATGATATAGTTATCATTGCGAGAGGAAAATTCGAGGGGACACTCTGTGAGATAATACAGAGGGGACTGAGAGTAACACAGAAGTGGTGCATAACGGTAGGACTAAATATAAACCCGACCAAGACCACAGTGGTACCTTTCACTAGGAAAAGGCAGTTAAAATATAAATGGCCCAGAGCGGAGGTCTACGCCATTGAAAGATGCGCCCAATTCAACCTCTATAAGAAGTATCGGGGGCAAGACATCGCGATACTGTCGGATAGTCAGGCCGCCATCAAGGCGTTAAGCTCCCATGAAATCAGGTCTACACTGGTGTGGGAGTGCCTAAACAAACTAAACCGACTGAGTGAAATCAACAGAGTTACTCTCTATTGGGTACCAGGTCACATGGGAGTAGAGGGGAATGAAGCAGCTGATGAACTAGCTAGGAATGGCTCGTAGACTACCTTTACCGGTCCGGAGCTATTCTGCGGGCTTGGACCGCACACGATACGGAGGGAGCTAAAGCTCCCTCCCAAAGGCAAAGGATTGCAAAAGAATCAAGCTTTGGGAAAAGCACCAAAACTGAGACAGGCCAAAGAACTTCTCGGGAATTATAACCGGAAAAGAAGTAGGGTCTGCATGAATATCAATAAGAATCGATTGCGCATCCTCACAGGCTTCCTAACGGGTCACTGTAGACTTAAGGAACACCTCAGGAAACTTGGCATAGAGCAACGCGGAGAATGTAGATTCTGCCAGGATGTTGAAGAAACCCCAGGGCACCTTCTTAAAGAATGTGGAGCATTGATCCACGAAAGAAGGAAACACTTGGATGACCATCAACTATCCGAAGAAGGTCTGCCATTGTTAGATCCACTCAAGATACTACGGTTCATCAAGGAAATTGGACTGGAGGAGGTGCTCTAAGTCGAGTATCTCACCGACGAGAGCCAAAGCAGGGGAGCACAATAGATCTATAAGGTCGCAGTGCGCTTACACCCATATTCTATCTACATCTACATCTTGGTTCCCTATGTTTTTATTCTTTTATCCACATAAAAAAGGAGATTCACAATGGACCACTGTGCTTAGAGCGAATGTGATAAGTCATTATCCATCACTCACTATTCTTCAACCTATGGAAGCTTTGACAGCAGCACTGATGAATGATAAATTTGTCTGCTTAAGTGTAAAGGTCGGTATCTGCCGAAAAAACGAGGAAGCATGTGTTGATTTTCATACATTCAACAGAATTTTCGACAAACCATGCCGACCTGAAACTGCTTGCTGTCAATCGTATTCAATCCCAACGCATGGTGGCTAGTTACTGAAAAAAGTTCAATTTTAAAATTACATATGAGAATCAAACGTTCAGCATGTGTTGGAGCCATTAAAAATACTCCGTTCGCAATCCATGAGCGAAACTAGTGCTAACATCGTCAGACCCATACAGAACACAATCAGCGCAAAATAAATATGTGCCATTCCATTAGCATCCAACTGCTGGAACCAGTAGATCACTGCATATGGGTTAAATGGAGATAATAATGGTCTAACGCCATACTCCGACTTTGAGCTTGATCTATGGTTAAGGTTCCGCTGAAGAGAAGAGTGGAATGAAAATGGGTATTCCATGTATTCCTCGATTAGTTACATATTTTTGAGCCAAACTTAATTTTTTTTTACCCATTAACGTTTTACTTTTCATTGTCAATTTTTACATATGGTGTTACAGCTTTATAAGGATGCCCAACAACAATGTGGAGATCAACCCATCTCGAAGAAAACGGTCTGTGTTAATGTGGGTTTTCTTTCAGATGCAACCTCTTTAAAGTTTTTTGAAACCTTGCTATTTGAAGCTTTAAATTTCCCTAATACGTATTGAATTCATTAACAATTATAAATCCAATCAAAACTTCGAAGAGCAGGTTTCTGAACACAGCATATACATAATCATATACATCCTACGGAAGGCAAATATGTACATCTCCTCAAAAGGTCGGAGCTTCGTTTAATCTCAGCGCGTCTCCACAGATACGTGGTAAACCCTGCCCTCCTGCCTTACTTCTGTTTATAGCTAAATTTATTCAAGTCTCAGTTTCATAAACATTTTTTTGATTGCAAAATCCTTCCAAATTACCCCAGCCACAAGAAATCTATCACGAACTGCCGTTCAAATAATCAATCAGCGTAAACATAATATCATAGCTGCGTTGAGACACTTATTTAGAAACGTTTTCTCTAACTTTTCCTGTTGAAAACAAACAAATTACAGCAATGACACACACTGTCAACGAGCTATCAACTTAATCCAATTCATCAGATTCGTAGAAGATACCATTATAAGTCTATCATCAATTCGCATCTACGTATATTGACGACAAGAGCTAAACTCCTGAAAATAGTTTTCTCATGGATAAATATCGCGCTACAATGTTGTCGCAGCAACATAACTATTCCCAGAGTCGTCAACGATGGCGCTGCAGCTACTAACTTTCCTCGATCGATACATCATCAGTTAAAAGTGAAAACACGGCCATTCAAGCAGTGGCTGTCAAATGCCAACTGTCATCTACTTCGATTCAAATGTTCAGCGCCAACAATATCCATCATCGCATGGGGCCGTGTCGCCACAGTTGGAAGCTTAAACGAATGAGTGGAGCCTTTTAACTGTTCAAGCGCTACCCACTAACCCAGTGTTACACATCTACCTACGAACCCCGTCTGACATTTCACAGTTAAATAAATCGATAACCCAAAACAGAGAATTAGCTGGTAGTCGCCAACCTGTGAACATCTCCACATACGAGCGCTTTTGGGAGCTGTGCCTTGTTTCGGAAAACACTGGCACTTTTATCTGGTTAAATATATCAAAGTGTCATTGGCAATCTATGGTGGCACATAATTAATTGCAAATGTTCGCGATGTGTTCTGTGTTTGTCAGCGCGTGTGGGGGACCTTCTTGCCAATGGAGATGGTTCAGGCGGATTCCCCCTTATTACCACGCGTGGAAGCAAAACTTATAGCGGACTCGACTCCTTAAATTAAATCTCCGGAACCTGAAGCGCATGTTAAGGATCGACGATGGCGCGCGTCTACACAAAATGATGACCCATTGAAATGGGGGGGGGGGGGATAGGATGGGGAAATTATTTGTGTTAAACATGAAATTCGTGAAAAACTCTTTTCACATTTATCATTTAGAGCACAACCACAACTACTACAGAAGGAAACATAAAGGAGCTGTCATGACACACAGTATGTCACTTTGGGTGAAGCAGTGAGAGCGTTGAAAGAATTAGGTATCCAGCCGCTAGGATACAGCGCTGCCGTTTTGCAAAGACATTCCGCGAGCTGCTGTCAGAGTAGATATGCCTGCGCGCGCAGCACACTGGGAATGTCATCGGCTTTCTGCGAATACAATAAAATGGCGGGGAAAATTTACAACTTGGCAGCATTTGCGGTAAGTAAGTCAACTGGGCGCTCGACGAGATCTCTGTGGACTTTCCTCAGATATTTGACACAATTCGCCGCAGCAGTACGGTGCCTGAGAGGTGCATAGGACACTTAAACCACGAAGTGACAACTTTCGCAGTGTTGCGCCTGCGCGCGCGATTGCATTGGAATGATGATGGGGGAATTCTCGATGTTGTTGCCGCCGTCCCCCAATTTCACATTCAACGATCGAAATCAATGGGAAATCATTTCAAATTGGATCTTTGGAGGGAGCTTAGGAATTAGGTTGAAATGCGCTCCTTGGTTGGCTATTTTGATTTGTTTGCATTTTATAAAATTGGCTGGGATAATGTGGTAACGTAATTCGGTACCGTTGGTAGGACAGCTTATTAGTGGTTACGTGCAATTTAATTAGGTATGTCAGTTGAAGCTGTTTGTGCAATAAAAATGGAAGAAAAAATAATTGGAAATGCAAATGTAAAGGACTTCCGAGCTGAAGCTGAATGGACAGGCCAGATGGAGGAAAAGAATGCAAAGTAAGGTAGCTGTCTTAAGAGCTTATCATAAATATAATAATAAGCTATCTGAGCTCGAAATTGTATCGTGACTTACATTAAACTTCCTTCTATAGGGTGGTGAGTTTTGTAAAGTCACTTGAGAAGCTTTAAAGGAGTTGGGAACTGTGAGTAATGAAGCAATGCGCAGTGGCGGTAATGGAGACTATGAAATCAAACACATCCACAATTTGTCCACTCGAACCATACCAAAAGGATGAATCAAGGGTCTTGGGCCGTTAACATTACCTAGTTTTCAATACCTATTAGGGAAGCCGAATACAAAGACTTTTTGTTTCATACGCCTTTGTCAGGAGCGTCTTGAATGTACCTTCATTGTAATTGGTCTGGAAGCTTAGATCAAGGTAAATTTGATGCCAACGTCACGCTTAGAAAAAAACTAACTTTTCAATATGGATTGCTTTTGCCTAGCAACGTACCTAAACTATGTACATATGTATGTGTCGACGCAGACTGTTGATGAGCTGCAAACAAACCAACCAATCTTAAGGCAACAACAAGAAGATAGAGACTAGCATGCATATGCAGAACCAGCGCGAAGGGAACAATGTCGATAGCAGGTCTGGAAACAATTCTCAACGTACTATCCCTGAACTTGTACATGCAGGAATCTGCCGCCAAAAGGGCCCTGGAGGTCAGCCAACCAAATAGCTAAAACTCCGAAAAACGAAAAATACTCAGCTTAACCAGAATTCCTGACCACGGCATTGTCTTTCGGATGAAAGTCCTGACAGTGACAGAGACAATACCGCGAGATGAATTTACCATTTTTGTTGACAGTCAGGCGCACATAAAAGCAATTTTTGCTACTGAAATCAAGTCCAAACCAGTTCGACACTATCGCGAAGGACTTCAGGTTCTTGGCCCGCAGAACATTATCACTGAATGCTGAATGGTCTCTGGTCACAGACGTATAGCCGGAGATGAGATAGCTGCAGAACTTGGAAAAATTTTTTGGAAAAAAATAACAGCCAATAATAGGTGGAACTCGCCTAAGACCTTGGATATATCAAGGAAGCTTTGGCCAAAATACGACAAAGCCGGAATCAACAAAATTTTAGGAAATCACTGAAAAGAATGTTGATAGTTGCACTCACATCACAGGTCAGCAGAAATACACAATGAAACTTAAAATCAGCGATGACAATATATGCAGAGGCTGCAGTGACGAAGAGGATCACGCGGATACACCTAACTTGCCCTACCACTGCCCAAGCCGAGTTCACTTGAGAAACAAAACTTTGAGAAAACATTACTTCTAGTACAAACCAGAACTATCTGACGTCTCACAATCCTCATCAACGCGCAATAAGGTAGGAACCTAGTACAGGAACTGGGACAAATCCCCCATTGGGCATCACAATGGATCCACAAGGACCTAGGCGGGATAAGTTGAGTCTTCTCTCCTCTCATCAACCCAGTAACTTAACCTATCCTTTTTGTCAAAGTTCGTATTTTTGAATCTAGATTTGCAACGGTTTTAGAGGAAAGCAAAAGTGGCCTAAGCAATTACCGAATTTGCCGGAGAATTTGGCGGTGCAATACCATGCACCTTGGTACATGACAATAAAAATTCTTCGATTCAAAACTCATGTATGCAGGCATATACATGCATAAATAGTAGACAATATATACATAGTTCAAAAAACATTTCTGTCAGTTTCTGGTCGAGAGTACGATAATGTTCGCTTGAGCCGGAGACATCCTTAACACGTACATGATAACAAATAACAGTAACAAGTGTTCTAAAACTGAAAGAAAACTGATGTATAAAACCTTGCTCCTGTAGAATTAAATGGAATATACATAGATGCATCCTCTGAAATTAAATAATTTACTGAGAAATGCATTCAATTGAGTGTAACTTCTAATAATTATCTTTCATAAGAAATTTTTATTACACAATATTGAAAAGCAATAAAACACCTTTGCCCTACTTACTAAAAAAAAAAATCCTTGATATATTGTATATACACACACATAAACATCTCTCAAAGAAAACTACTCACTCGTAGATACTATATAACTTTTGCAGACAAACTTTTCTACTAATGAAATTGGTAACGCTGAACTTTTAATTTAATGATTATTATCTTCTTCTTCTTTCTAGGTGAGTTCAATACGTTTAACATTTTTAAACCGTAAGTGAAAATTTAATTAAAATTGTATGCCATTTAAAATGAATGAACGTTTGAAAATCTAGCTTAATATACTCATAGCTTAAGAGGGGTTATATCAAAAAACTTTACCATTTCAAAAACTATTTTATTTATAACAACGAGTTCCATTCATTGAATCGGTTTTTGAAAATGGGAAACAGAAATAGGTTTTATCTTAACTACCGCAACCGAGAAATTTGAATGAAATATGAAATCTTCTCCTAAAAAATGCGTTAATAGCCAAAATCACTTTACATGTCGAAAATGTGTTTTATATGAATTTCCACAGAAGTCCTTCAAGCCATGTATAGGAAACAGCCAATTTTTGATACTCCGCTATAAAGTACGGCATGTACGCAAAGTACAAGTTTGTGGATCAGGACGTAGCTTCTCGAGACCGTTTTCGTTGTGCATGTTATATATTGTCGCACAAGTGGAAAGGATCCACAGTTTAAAGGTACTCGTACATATGTTATCCGAAAGTCGAATTGAGGAGCTTTCCAATGGCAGTTATTACTCTCGGACATTTTACATACATTCGCGAGAGGTGAAAAACCTTTTTTAATGTTTTCTGGGATTCGAACTTCTAACCTCCCAACGCACTAATTATTAAGGTACGACGCTCACAAAGTATATATGTAGTTATTAAATTTTATAGCAACTGCCCACTGCAGACTTCCTCAGTCGTATCGCTTTGTGGATCGCATTGCCTTTACTACGCCACTTACGAAGTACTGCAGAACGGATTTAACATTGTAGTAAACCGTCTTAAGTTTGTGTTTAAGCTGATTGCTTGGCTTTGCCATATTTCGGAGAACATTCCGAAAGCAGACTCTACTTTAGCGACTTGGCTTACAACATCCACTCTGTATTCGCTATTGGCAGCGACATTACTTGCAAGATATTTTAAGACCTCTAATATCCAAACTTTTTGCCATCAATGTCTAGTTGAGCAAGAGAGCTATGTACTTCTACGGCTGAGTAATTTTATTCTTGAGATGTTAATTTTTAGTCCCACAATTGTCGTCTTTCATTGAGGTTCCATAAAGCTATAGGCAGTGGGCACACATCATCAGTTTGATTCAGGAATTAAGTGTCCATCGCATTTCTTCATTTCTTGGCAACAAAGCACATCGTTGTCACCAATATAAAATTATTGATAAAATGATGCATCCTTGCCTGGCTCCATTATTCATCTCGGATACTTTGAACTGTTGAAAGTAGATTTTTAATTTATCTGGAAAAATGTTTAGTCATGGCAAGCCAAATAAACATCCTGTTGACGATATTGGACTTCTTGTCAGAATAGATGAACAGCATGTGGAGTGGGAATGGATATTGAATGTACGGCTTGGTTATGATCCGGTCAACATAGGTTGAAGGACTCAAAGCTGAAACCTGCTTACTTAGTATCGATTTCAGTTGATGTGCGTATTTAGAAATCTGATACCTAGGGCAACCTAGTCCGGTTTGAGTGCATATCGTCTGCGAATACATGGCCGAAGACTGTGGCGATCATTATTCGAGACGTAATGTCGGTATCAAAAGCAAATTAACTTCAGTACCACGGAATACAAACCTATGTTGCCTTGTCTTGATTTAAAACTCTAGACAGACCACAGATGGAACTTCGGCCTACAAGCTTAAGAGCTTACATGTGTAGTTACCGGAGACCATCACACGGAGGTAAACCAAGCACTTGGTTAGAAAAATTGATTGCTGCGCTACTGACTCAAACCAAGTTTTGGACAGTCAGTAGCTATCCGATCCACACGCAATTAAAACCTCGGAATATTCATATTTGGAACTAATCATTTCTAGGGTCGAAAGTCCCTTATCTACTCCCTACTGCCGCGCTTACTTTACTACGTGACCCAAAGTTAAAACAGCATATCACCACCAAATTTGTTCGAAATTGTTTTACCCAAATATGTATGGTACATATGCACATACATATGAATGAATGTATGTATGTACATATCCACTCCATTTTTTTTCTATTATTTTAAACGATTTTTCTTACAATAAAGGACAATGCACATTCGATTTCGTTAACAAATCTGAATTTTACCACACAAAAATTAAGACTTTAGTTCCATATTTGAAATTGGTCATATCCATGCATCATTTAAAAATAAAAAAATAATCTTCAAAATTGTTTTTGAATCAAATTAACTGATTGTAGCCCTTCTTTATGTTTATTTTACTTGGAGTCTTTCTCATCAAACGAATTCTGGTGGACATGCATACAGTATCATCGCTTCACACAGATCTGGACATCATCAATTCACACAGTCGGTGGTATGCATCAATGTCACCCTCATGGCCAAATGATCAAGAGCAGTATGAGAAGAAGAAGTATAAACTTTTTGTGGGAAATACCAGCATTGTCATCTAATTAATATCACCATTATGGGCAAAGTAAACAGTCTAGGTACACAGATGAAATCTGTGCTCTTTCTCAAAAAAAAAACTTTTCTATGTCTAGTCGGGTTGTCCCCGCTTTTCATCAAGGGTGGCTACATTCATTCTGCCTACTATATCAAGTGATAGCCAGAATTTTAAATTTCAACATGTCCAACGCACTTTTCCAAGAACCCCAAACTTGGGCACAGAGCACAATAACTCATAACGAGGTTCGCCTATCTATCTTTGTAAACAAATAAAACTCAAAAGTGCACCAATTAAACACAGCATGTGTGAAAGTCAATTAAATTTACCACTCAGTCTTCGCTGCTCATAAAAATCACAGAACCACAATTTTAAAGAGAAAAGCCTCCACATAAATTTAATAAAATTAAAACTCTACCGGGACTATCAAACAAACACCAGATGCAATCAATTTTAACCCAAAACATTTCAATTCACTCTCTCTCGGAGACTCTGTAGTCTGGAGGAAAAAAACCAACTAAAAAAAAGTGCTCCAAATCAATTTGACCCAATTCGGGTGGAGCGGCGAATGTAATACACAAAATTCATTAACTCTTTAACTTAATTACACAAGGCTCTGCAACTCGGTTGGGACGCACATCGGAAGCGATCACAGAACACTGATATGGCGTACTATCAGACAAGAACGACTCAATAAATTGCTGCAAGAAGTGCACTACGCTACAACATCGACAACGACAACAGCTACGACGACAACAATCCTAGGAACACGCAATTGTAGCAGCAGCAGCAGCAGCGAACTGGCCACAGACTATCAGAAACTGATAAAAGCGGCTTTGAGGGCATTCGCAGTTGCAATCGCTGTCATGTGAAGTCTGTATAATCATTAGACGCGCAGTACTATTGGCACCATCCATGTGTGGACACCTACATACCTACCTACAACTGCATCTTCGCGCTTGGTCCGAGTAACTTGCGGCTAGAATCTAGAACACACTCTGCGAGCCGAACCGAAAAAGTCATCACATGTTTCCCTCTAATCGGACAGCGTCAGTTCATCTAAGAGTTAATGTGTTATATAGCCGTGTTATCTAAATGGAGCGCGTAGCACGTAATTACTGGCACAGACAGACGAAAAGTGTTCGGAAAGTCTGGCGACTTGGACATGGAGATGCCAATTCGGCATGCATTGAATGGGTCTTTCTTGTTTTGCGTTTTGTTCGATACACTTTTGCGAATTGGCAGCGAAAAATTTCGCAATTAATGCAATTTCAGCTGTGAAAATGTTTTTTTTTGATTTTTTTTTGTAAATTTTTGTATCTGATAAATGTTTGCATCGTTGCTGACCTGCACGAATGCGTTTCATGGGCTCTTAGAGGCATTCTCTTAGCCGAGCCGATCTACCTAAATACCAGGTGCTGGCTGAGTGTTAATTACCGACGTTGCTGTGATTTATTTGCCAATGAAGTTGAATTGACTGAATGGAATCTTGAATGCAAGGAATGAAGCATGAAAGTGCAATTAAAAATATTTCAGGATTAAGATAAAAAAAAAACAAAAAAAAAAATACTTTTTTTTAACTTGCCTTTGTTACCTTAAATATCTGCGTCTATAGAAAGTTGTTTCGAGAAAGGAGTTTTATTTTGTGAATTCCTGTTTCTAAAGGTCAAAATGCGTCTGCATTTCGATTTCGGCTTCGATTGCGTATAGGCGTCATTAGTCTTCTTTAACAACTTTAACAGAAAGTATTCTCAAGCATATATACAAGCTTCCGATCCATGGGAACCTGAAAAATTACTTCATGAACAGTAGTCCCGGTACCAAATCATTGCCGTTGACGCATCAATGGTTCAGTCGCCACTTCCTTCACAGCTCTGAGAGAGCCTTGAATCAAATCAATCAAAGCATTTCGACATTCAACAGTACGTTGCGTGTTATTTTTCTACTTAGTATAAGCCACCACTGCTAGGTTCTAACTTGCATAAGCCACTGAATTATCGAAGCCTCTGTCCTACTATTGCATATAGTATTAATTGATTGTTGTTATCTAAGTATATGGCACCTGTCCATTACTAGACACTGTCTAATAGGCAAGCACGCTACAAGGCTAGGCCTCTTCGCGAACGATTTTTGTAGAAGCTGCATGGATGAAGAAGAGGAGGAAACTATTCCTCACCTTCTTTGTTTCTGCCCAGCTCTCTCCCGTAGAAGGAAGCTTCACTTAGGAGCCCCCTATTACAACGATACAGGCGGCCTGATGAATATCGGCATTAGGAGCCTCCTACGCTTCATAAGAAGCTCTAATTGGTTTCAAAACAAGTAGGTAGAGAGAAACTTTCTCCCATGATCCACGTGGTATCACAACAGACCTATCATTGGTCTAAGTGTGCTGGCGACTCCTAGCTGGCAGCCACTTCAACCTAACCTCACCTAAGCCGCGAAACCAATGATTGTTAAAAACTGGCCAAAGAGATGCGTTGTGGTTGCTATGATTTCCAGGAGAGACATCACTTCTTTCGAACAGTGACCTGCACTTTGAATTTCCTGGCGGTATTTCTGTAGAAAGTAAGGGAAGCAAGGTGCTACCATAACGTGCTGTGTATTTAACAATTTTTTATTTTATCCTAAACTAATCTACTCTAACTAACCTGATTAAGCCAGCCATAGGCCAATTTTTCCCTTTGAGAGGCTACCCAGTATCGAATGGAAACGACGCGGTACCGCAAATCTGTCCTGGATCAGAACTTCGCTATCGAGATAGAGGTACGCCTCTGGGGGAATGAAGCCGTTAAGGCACACTCTCTCTTGATACATATCATTGGAGTACTAGGCCCTAGAGATCAGGTTATCAGGTTCGAGTTTATTGCTCTTGTAATATACATACCTTCGAATTATCTTGATTCGGAAATTATTCACTCTGTTTATGTTCGCCCTGTTATACAGGACTTCATTGGAATACATTTTTTTGTACTGAGACTCTGGTATTCTGCATAGTCGAAGGCAAGCCCTCACAAACCCCCGAATCCTTTCCGTCAAGCTTGCTCCCACGTTGAACCACACGGGAAAACCATATGCGAGCATAGGCTGGATGAGGGCTATGTAGCAGATTATTTTCACCCTCGCATCGAGTTGGCTGCTATAAAACTATCTCCTTATAAGGGCAAAAGCCGCTTTGGCTCTGGCCAAAACAGCATCTATACATATGTATGTTTGTTCAAATAAAAATATTGGACTAGCCAGAGCCCAAGGTATCTGATTACATTTCGACACGACAGTGGCTGCCCGTGCTGTCCCACGAATGAAAACTTTCTTTCCCGTATCAGTTGAGGGCCCGGATAACGACGTCCTAAACAAGATGGTTTCCGACTTCAGACTTTTTTCATAAAAGTATATTATTCATGCTCTTTGAAGTACTCGTATCTTAGTTCTCAGGACTCTAGAGTCTTGGCGACGTTGTGTCTTTGAGTGCCTTAGTCGCGGTAATTGTAGTCTGGGTTCAGCAGTAGAGCGTTAAGCGTTTTGGGGAAAATAATTAGTGAATACAGGTTTGCTAGTAGAAAAGATGGCGAAACAAACAAGCAAACGTTTCAGGATGAGAGCATAATGGAACGAAGAACTGAGAGAAGGTCTTTGATTTTTTATAACCACAAAGCTATACAGGAGCCTCTTCATATACTTTTTGAGATATTTCTGAGCTAAAAATATTTTGCGCCATTATGCCTTTCTAGGCCTTCATCGAATGCTGACTCGAGTTATTCCGTCTTATGAGACCTTCGATCATCCTGTAGACGATTCTACTGTCAGGTACAGTATTGAGTTTCGAACTTGTATTTCCCTTCAGCTGGACTGGGGGTTAAAGTTCGTCACAATCAAAGAAACCTTTTCTCTCTGGTCCTTGGCTTATTTATAATTGTGCAGCATAGTTGGCTATAGAAAATATCTATACTATAATAATATTCCGACGAAAGTTTGTTTTGGACATATCATCTGATTATTAATTATTTCGTAAGCATAACCCAATATCGGTTTCGAAGTTGAATTTTGGAAATATGCGCGTTAGGTTGGATGCATTCGGATATTGCACTTGAGCTCAACAGTAATGAACTACAAAGAATAACAATCACGGACAAATGCCTGCCAAGATTTAACTTCAGCCACAACTTCAAGGTTAAATTCCCAGATCGCAATAACTGGGAACAGAACAAACCTAAATTTGCCAATAACTCTCATGTATGGATCCAAGACAGATGAAGTAGTTGGGGCTGGAGTATACGGCGCTACTATAAAAACCTTCATTCTTTCATGCATGGAAAAGAGTAACTCCGTATTCCAAAGTGAGGTATTTGCTATAGAACTATGCATCAGAGAAAATATAAACAGATCCATAGCCAATTAGAACATTTCTATTTTATCAGATAGCAAGGCTGCTCTACTGGCAATTAAAGCTTATGAAATAATATCCAAACTTGTATGGGACTGCCTTCAATTATTCATATCGCTACCCAGCACAAACAGAGTTCATCTCATTTGGGTGCCAGGACACAGTGGATATGAGGGAAATGAAAAAGCCGACCTGCTAGCCAGAACAGGAGCTGCGTCAAACTTTATAATGCCAAGACCATTCTGTGGGTTACCAGTGAGTACGGCTAAAAGCTGTATCAAAGACTGGCTAAAAGAAAGGGCGAACCATTACTGGATGGAGAGTGAAGGTAACAGACAAGCCAACACTTACCTCAAAAGAACGAAACAACTCTTACAACTGAATAGGAGACAGATTCCTATAGCCAAGGGTTTTCTTATAGGCCACTGTCAAGTGAAAAAACATCTAATGGCTATGGGAATAGCACAAGACAGCATCTGCAGAATGTGCAACGAAGACAAAGAATCAGCAGAACACATCTTATGTCACTGCAACACGTCATCGTTACCTATCTGCAAGCTCACTCAAAAGCATAGTAAAATTCATTACCAAATCGGCCATATTGAGTGAGCTTTAAGTTTAGAGGAAATCACAATAGGCCCAATGTGGCCGCAGTGATAAGGTGACATATTCCCACCTTTTTAACAATCTACAATCTAGGTTGGATGCCGTTCCTTGCTTATAGTTTACTGCTACTCAAAGTGCGTAACTTATTATAGTTTTAGCCTCCGTGTAGAAAGAAGTTAACAGAAAATTACAAATACAAACATTTCTGGAGATCACCCTGTAATAGGACGCAGCTTCTTGCATTCGTGATAGAAGTTTCTCAAGGTGGATTCACTCCCGACTATTTGCTGTACATCAACGTATAATACTCGAATTGTAAAAAAGTCAACGTCTATAAAATTTGGTACGATAGGTAGCAAAATTAGTTAAAAAAGGAGTTGTTTTCAAAAGTCGAGGCGTTTCTTGGCGATTGAAACGACGAACTACACACTTCTTCGGCTCTTGCTACAGAAAGGCCTAGTTCGTAGTCTAAGAAGAAAAACGAAGGGATATCGCTCTGTGACAATGTGAAACCCATTATCCAACTGCTTCATCATGCCATTGTTGCCTTCATAATATACAGAAAAAAATTTCGTTACATAACATTCCATCCGGGACGGATTGGCATCTGATTCATAATAAATTTCTCACAATCCTCAAAAAAAATTTCGCAATTAATCAGACACCCACATGAGGTATAATTCGGTGAACTTCGTTTCGTACCTGGTATCGGTGGTTCACACATCCCTAATTAATTTTCACGTATCAACCTCAAATTCTATCAAATATTCAAAATTAAATGATCCCGCTTTCGGAGCTCTCGGTTTCAATAATTTTACTGTGTGATGTAATAATTGAATAAAATCAATACCAGGCTGGCACTGGCTGACCAGATACGAGCACTTTTGTGTCTATTCACTTGACCGGAATAATACTGCGGCTGACTGACATTTTAAGTGAATGAACGTAACAAATCATCTTGTTGGACCGGCTAAAGATAGAAAGAAAAAGAAAAGCTGTGCCCGCCCGCCACTGCTACCTTAAACCGCCATAAAATAATCTCATCCAACGCCAACCTTTGAGAACGTGAACAGATACGTCCATTGGGACTGTGTGTCTCGTAAAGTTGCCAAAATTGATCATAAACAATATAAACGCAGACATTCCTAAAACCACCCCGCACCGCACCACCGATTCAACAATCAGGCGGGCGGGTAGACTCTATTGAATTCTCTCTCTAATGGTGGTGGCGGATTTATAGCAGAACGAACCAACGATCCGTGGTGCCTTTGGCGTCGACGACAGACGACGGCGATAGTAACGATGAAATGGAACGCACCATATCAGCAAGAAACAAGAATGTTTTTAGCTAGATACATTTTAATTTTGGCAAAACCGATACACTAGGGACTAGGGTAGGTGCTTTATCATTGCCTTTAACAATGACATCGTTGGTGGAGCGACATACAGTCCGTGTAGATTTGAGACTTCGATTGGAGGCAGAACGCAACAAGCTCAATTGTTGAGTTCACTCATTGAATGGCACAAGTGCTTGTGATTTGAATCTTTACGAGTACGTACTACATGGTGTTGATATCTTTTGTTGCCAGTGCCAATTATTTTGTTTTGCTTGTTTTCCGCTAAAATGTATCTCTAATGGCGATTTGCATGGCTAAGGGGGCGTTTTGTTTTGCCACTTTTACTTTCGTGGTGTAGAATTATTTTCTATGGAGATTGCTTCCATGCTTTGAAAGAAGGGCTCTTCGAAATATGAATTAAATTAAATTAAACAACGGATTCGTTCCATACATGATGCATACGAACATAGGAATAAGTACGTTTTGCTCATAAAATGCTGAAGATTGGAATTTTCTAGAAATGTGTCTCGTGTAGCTAAATTCCAAAGATTGCGTATTCTCTATCAAAAATTACCAGATGAACATGGACGTAGTGCGTTCTTGCAATCTGCTTGTGGAAAGGTGTACTGGTCCCTGGCCGGTGTAACCTTGAGTTTCTCCAACTATTAGATTTTTTTTAGAATTACTTCCACCACATGGGAAACAGACAATTTGAGGAACTAGAGGACCTGATGGAAGTCCCACTCTGGAACATGATGTGTTTCGTAAAGAGTACAGGCTGGTTTAACCATACCAACCGATAGAATTCAGTTATGGTACCACTACTTAACAGGGAAACACAATGGACCAACTGGCCCCCGTGAAAGCACCTTCAGGTGCGCGTCCCTCTAACCATAACCACCATACCCATATCCTAATTAAAAACTTTCTGTTACAATTCTTTGCCGATAAGCTAGAGCTGTCTTACAGTACGCTGCCAGGAGATTCACATTCAGTTCGTTGAGCTTGCTCAGGATTTCTTCATCGGAAATTAGATCTGCTCCAAAAAAAGTGCAGTCTAGTTTCCCGGAGCCTAGGACATCTTCCCATGAAATGAAATATATCCCCCTCTCCATCATGTTACATATATTATCGGTAGATCTTCTCTATTGCGGTTGATAATTTAGTAGAAGTAGTCCAACTCGCAGTTTTAGTATAAGTGATATATCTTCGCGACTATTATCATCGTGGAAATAGGTCCGGTCTCCCAAATCATGATCCAACAGACTATAAATAGATCGATGCAGTGACTCTAACGCTTGTCTTTCAAATTGTTGTCTGAAGTTAAGATCCACTGCTGCAAACAAACTCGTATAACTTTGGCTTCCATGATTCAATGTTCGCTTCATCCAAATCCAAGCTTAATCCACACCTGCGCGCTAGGTCGTTCCAATTGTTGTACCAACCATTTTTGCATCGTAGTGCTTCAGGACAACTTTCCTTGGTAATCTTTCCAAAGGCAGTGGGAAACGTACAGTCTCCAGCATTATGGCGTAGTTTGAGGTGTTGAGCGGTAAACGGAACCGCCTTCCGCCCCATACCTGGGCCGCGTACAACATAGTTGACTCGGCATTCGCTTCGAAGTTGAGTTTCTCCAACTATTACTCCAAACAAAGAGTTGCTGCCTGGTAATACAGTGGACCGTATAGAGTCTGAGTGCTGCTTCTATTTGGTGCTCTTTAAAAAAAAAATATCGAAAAAGTTCATTCCACGTTCGAATCCAAAAAAACACAAAAAGTTACGGTCCCACCTTTGCCGAATGTCTGACAGGCGTTCGAGAATAATGATTGTCATGAGAAGCTTCCCAATTACGCCTTTCGAGTATGGCATTAAAAGTACAGAAAGTACATATAATATGCACAAAACAAATGGTTTTGAGAAGCTAGGCCCTAGGACCTACGAGCATATGGGCTGTTTGCGACAGATTTTTGTTTTTTTAATTTGGAATGAATCAGTTACCATACGAATCTTCTTTGAGACATAATTTCGATCTGGCGTCGAGATTGTTCCTCAATGCTCTGGGGTAGATTAAGTAACAATTTGGCATGAGCACAATAGTCAAGGTCTGGTCTAACTCGTACTCTGGGTAGAAGAAGAAACTGCGTCGACGTGAAGTATCTCTGCTCTAAATACGTAGCTAAGCCGTTAAAGCGCAGACAGCTTTAGATAAGGCCGATGAATGGTGCACTAGGAGTTAGTTTTCTGACTCAGCCAGTGCTAAACGGCGTCACTACCCAGATCTGCAGAGTTTCGATGACCTTGCGCGACACTTACCCTACGACCCTGATTTCATAGATAAGTCGTCGGATGTAAAGACACCGGAACTTCAGCTACTGTGTAAATTTAAAGTTGACTTTCCCTGCCTGGACCGCGCTGCAGTCGAATCTTCACGGATGATTCTAAAGGTGATAAGGGCTCTGGCGCGGGTGGCTTCGTGCAGACCGACAACACTAAACTTCAGTACTCGCTAGGTGAACATGCCACTGTTTTTCAAGTGGACGTCTATGCTATCCTAATGGATATCGGACTACCGACTATATTGTAAAGAGTAGGTGGAAGGGTCGAAGTATTTGCGTCTGCAGTGACAGTCAGGCTCCTTTTGAGGCCTTGCCTAACCCTTTAACCCATTCCAAAATAGTTCGAGAGCGCAAGAACTCTTTGAATTTGGTTGCAAGGCTGAACCTTCTGTTTCTTGACTGGGTCCCAGGTCACTCTGGGATTGCAGGAAATGGGATTTTCTATGATATTGCTAAGCAAGGCTCAGAGGATGTTTTGACCTGAACATACGCTGGGTCTCCCCGCGTCATTCTTGCTGTCTCTCGGCAGAAAAGACTGTAGACGAGTTACATATATTGGCGTTCTCCCGGGACATTTCCCTTTTGCTAAACGTCTTATTGTGCTAGGTCTAGGAACACCGCTGCTTGTGAAGCTTGCGAAGAGGGTGACGACGCTTCGGCTCACTTCCTTTGTTATCAGCCTGCCTTTGCTCAAATCAAGTGATAGGTCTTTGCTGCTCATGTGGTGACTGCTGATACTGTAAGCTCTGCATTCACTTCAGTGCCTTCTAATAAAGTGGGTAATACTTGGTCTTGCTTCCTGGCAGTACAATGGCTTAGTTGCATCTGAGTGGTCCAGTGGAGTGTTTGCTCACCCGACGATTATTAATCTGAGTTTCTACTTGGTTAACTCAGAATCCGTTGAGTAATGCTTTAGTACCAACTCTTCAAGGCTTACAAAAAAAAAAAAAAATACAAATTCTTGGCGCAACGGACCGTATGTGGTATTGTGCGTGTTATATTTTTTCACACAACTGGAAGGGACCTAAAGTTTAGAGCTATACCCGAAAGGCAAACTGAGAAGCTTCCTCATGACAGTTATTACTCTCGGACATTTGTCAAACATTCGCGAGAGGTGGGACCGTGAAAAAACTTTTTGGTGTTCTCTGGGATTCGAACCTCACGCTCAGCGATCCAACGCACTAACCACTCGAGCCACGGCGCCCCTCTTCAAGGCTTATCTTAAAAAAATTATATTTTTTCGCACACAGTTTATATAGAGGTTAGCGTCTAGGTTTTCGTAACCATTCCCGCGGTACGTGTTCTATTTTTTTGTAGCACAAATGAAAGTCTAACAGCTTGCTCTTTGAGTCAAAAATCGCTTATGTGACAGTGTGTTAGGTGAAACCGAAAGTCTTAAAAATAATTAAATTATTTCTGTCATTTCTGAACGCATTTTGTAAAGGTGCCCAAAATGCAGGTGGCAGACAAAAAACTAAACAAATTATTACTTTTTTCAACATGCGATGTCAATGTGTCTTAGCCAACAATCATCCCATAAAATCCTGACAAAACAAACTTTCATAAAAAAAAAGAAAAACGTAGCAAGCAAAGGACAGGGAATATGCAACAGAATCTAGTTCTCCGAAACCAAAAGTCCCAACAAGTTAATGGAACTCGGGCCAGACGTACATATATATGTGTGGAATGATGTCTGGCTTCAGAGAGACCCTCCAACATACATATGTATCTACATCTATATATGTATAGCCTATAATTCAAATGATAAACAAAACAGCCACTTAGCAAATCGCATTCTGGCCATAGCCAACAAAACAAACTGAAATTCTTCAGAATTGAAATAAATAAAAAAAAAAAAATTGCAAACCTTGTTGCAAAATCGTTCCTTATTTTGTTTCATTTTTTTCTTTTTTTTTTCCAAGTTTCAAAACGAAATTGAAAGGGTTCACTCCAAATAAGTTTGCATTTTGTGTTTTGATTTTTCATCCGTCGTCGTAGCCGTCCGACCAACAACCGTCGAGACAAAAGTGTGTAGTGGAATTGAATTCGTGAGGTAAACCCTTTTTGTCGCCCTCTGTGACCACGATACACACCCTGTGTATGCTTACCAAACCAAATAAAAGTATCTACAACTATACAACACGGTTTGTTGCAGTCAAAGAACTTTGTTTAGTTGAATGGCTTGTACCGAAAATAGATTTCAAAATTCACCTCGAACTCAATGTCAACCGCGCGCGTTGGCAATTTGTTAGTCGATTTGTATTTGTTATGAGATGGAGGGGAGCCCAAACCCCTTAACCAAATTGAAAACCTCTAATGTTACGAACTTTTGCAAGAAAGCAAAACGCGGGTTTATTTTTATAGTGAAGCATTGAACTGCTAGCTATTGCGCAACATATGGTTGTAGCTGTCGTTAGTTTATACAAAGTTGCTGGTATCATGTAACTTAGATGAAGAAGTTGTATAAGGTATGGCAATGAGTTACATTGTATATTTCTGAGAACACGGAAATAGGTACTGTTATGTTGGAACTCATAGAATGTTATCATAACGTAGTGGGTTATAACTGGATGCTTGCATTTAGCCAGAACAGTGCTGGACTTCTTCGGTTAAACGCTTGTTGGCTTCATCTTCAAACGTTCTCTTTAGAAAATCCTTACCTTGACTGTCCTAGCTGCAGCAAGGGCACATTGATTCCAAAGAGTGAATCCTTTGTTATACCATCATATGAGCTCTCTTTGAAGAGACTGGAACTCTTGGTGGATCCATTTAAACGCAGACATAAATCTTTTTTCTTGGAAGAAATACTCCCCGATACCTTCCTTTTCCTTCTTAAATTATAACGGATGCACTAAAGTTGAGTTGAGCTAGAGTTAAGGGTAACATTCACAATCACATCTTAAAGCTGGGCAACCTCGTGTGAAACACGATTTCTTGGTGCACTATATCAAGAAAGATATGGCACAGCCATAACAAACCTAAATCAAATGACCTACTTACTTAGCAGATCGGACCGAATGGACACGATTAACACCCTACTTCAGGTGCACTTCCCCGGTTCGACAATCCATGAAAATCATGATAACTCTAACGACACTGACCTTAGGGTCTCCATAGCCAGCAGAGTTAATAGTCTATCTGGTAAAATCTTCAGTCCAGATAAGCTAAAATGGGCAATCAGCTCTTTTAAACCTTTCAAAGCCCCCGGTGGTGACGGCATATTCTCAGCCCTTATTCAAAGGGTTATCGACGTCATACTGCCGGCAGTTATCACTTTATTTAGAGCAAGTTACAACTGGGGTTACATCCCATTCACCTGGAGACAGCCACAGAGCGTGCCACTAGAGCCATATGGGCCAGTAGGCCCCTTTATGGCAGAACTTGGGGGCTTAACCCGAAAATGATATATTGGCTTTATATCATGATGGTTAGACCTATCATTACGTACGCTGCTGTTGTCTGGTGGCCTAAAACCCTCGAACAAACAACGGCTAATAAGCTCCAGAAACTACAGCGTATTGCCTGCCTAGGTATTACAGGTGCAATGCGCACCTGCCCAACTATAGCACTAGAGGCTATAATTGGATTTACACCCCTACACATCTTCATTAGGAAGACGGCTGCTAGATGCGCTATCAAACTGCAGCTGGGACATAAGTTTAAAACAGATGGCCACGTGGGACACCTGAAAATACTTAACTCAATCCCAAATATAGGCATGTTGCTGTCCATCCCAGACACTATGGTTAGGGAATACAGTTTTGGGAGATTATATGAGGTAGAAATTCCAGACCGTGCTAAATGGGCCAATGGGGCTCTGGCACGGGACCCTAGAAGTCTGATCTGGTACACTGATGGATCGAAAATGGAATCTGAAGTTGGAGCTGGTGTCTTTGGACCCAACACCAAACTGTCGATACTCATGGGAAGATGTCCCTCGGTATTCCAGGCAGAAGTTCATACCATTGAGATCTGCGCCGACTTAATATCCAGAAAAGGTATTAAAGTCGCCAGAATTATTATCCTTTCGGATAGCCAAGGAGCATTACAAGCACTGTCTTCCAACATGATGGACTCTATGACAGTTAAATGCTGCCACGATGCCTTACAGGCCCTAGCCAGATACAACAAGGTCAAACTTGGATGGGTACCTGGTCACCAGGGTATTGCAGGCTACGAATCGGCGGATTAACTAGCAAGGGCTGGATCAGAATCCGTGTTCTTAGGACCAGAACCGTTTTGCAGAGTCAACTGGGCTTCTGCCTTAGGACAATTAAACGACTGGGAACATCAACTTCGTCTAAACCACTGGGAAAATGTCCCTGGTCTGAGACAATCCAAACGTTTAATTAAGCCTTACCCCTACAAGGAAATCCTTAACCTAGATAAGGAAAGCATTAGGAATCTAGCGAGCTTCCTAACTGGCCACTGCGGCCTGAGATACCACCTTAACAAAATGGATATGTGCCTGGGCAAGGATTGTCGATTCTGCCTCGAGGAAGATGAAACACCCGAACACATTCTTTGTGAATGCCCGGCACTACATTGGTTAAGGATACGTACTCTCCACAGGGAGATACTTACTTCAGTGGAACTCAAGGGATCCGCTACCAAGGATGTACTTGCCTTCATAAGGCAGGTAGTACGTCTTTTGGATTAACTCCAACCCCTCGATACAATAGATCTTTTAGGTCGCAGTGTCGATGCCATGCGGGCAAGGGTTGTACAAGAGGAAAAAAAAAAAAAAAAAAAAATACTTAGCAGATCAAGGCCAGATATTGCCAGTATCGTAGCCATAAGTACAGGTCATTGGCCAATAGGAGACCATGCAGCTTAGCTTGGCAACTTCCGTAATACCTTCTGCCGTATTTCAGATGCAGAGATACTATCGAGAAAGAATCTCTTCTTCCCTTTCTCTGAAGATACTCAGCCCTAGTGAGAACCAGAATGAAAAGGGGATCTACGTTTAGTGCCACATCCAAAAGGCCTAATTAGGAAGCTTCTCATGATAGTTGTTGCTCTCGTAGGTTTGTCATACAAACAAGAGAGGTGGGACCGGGAAAAAACTTGCTGGTTTTTCCTTAGATTCGAATGTCGAATCTTTGAGCGTTGACAGAGACTTTTTATATCGATTACGATACCTATTCAGGTGCCAATGTTCAATTTTTTAAGCGTCTGAGACAAATCTGCTTGGTAGCCTGGCACTTAGTATCATTACCCGATCTGAAGTTTTACAATACTACTAATCGCATCCGGCTTAAAGATCGCATCCGGCGAGAAGATGGAAAACATCATTTGTGCAGCCTGTCCCTAAAAAGGCGAATCTTCCTCTCCGACCAATTACCGACCCATTGCACTTACGTCCCTTCTTTCCAAGGTCATGGAAACTGATAAATTGTCAGCTTACGAAATATCTTGATTCACGAAAACTCCTCAATGAGCGGCAGCACGGTTTTCGTGGCAACATGTTCACTGGTGATTTGATGCCATATCTCACCGAGAAGTGGAACCAATCTCTCCATCACTTCGGTGAAACGAAGATAGTTGCACTTGATATTTCAAAGGCATTTGACAGAGTTTGGCATCAGGCTCTTTTGTCGAAAATGCGTGCATATGGCATCGATGAGTCTCTTCTTCAATGGATTAGAAATTACCTTTCGGGGCGTTCAATACAAGTTTTCTTGGACGGCTTCAAGTCTGATATTCACCACATAAATGCTGGTGTCCTCCAGGGCTCAGTTTTGTCTCCGACTCTCTTTCTCATTTTCATAAATGATCTCTTGTCTGCAACCTCTAATCTAATCCATTCCTTCGCTGATGCCCAAAACTCAGTGCTCAGTCCCAAACTCAACCATTATCCATGAATGGTACTTGCATCGCAGAAACCGAAAGACCTGCCATTCTCGGTATGTGTATTAACAACCATCTTCGTTGGAACGATCACATATACGAGGTCGCCAAAAATGCTGCAAAATGTCTAGGATTCCTTAAGCGATGCAGGAAATATTTCATCCCGTCTGATCTGGCCTCAATATATAAGGCATTCATCCGCCCAAAGATGGAATACAACGCCCACATCTGGTCTGGTGCACCCAAGACCGTCTTGCACATGCTAGTTAGGGTCCAGAACCGCGCGATAAAACTAATAGGCGATAGACATTGTGAGTTCCATAGACTCACTAGAACATCGTAGAAATGTCTCTTGTCTTTCCCTATTTTATCGCTTTTTCCACAAAAAATGTTCCAACGAAATAGCCACTTGCATTCCTCCCCTTCAAGCTTTCACCCGCAATACGCGTCACGCTTCGAATGCACATCAGTTCACCCACAGGCCCAACTTCGGACGTACTGTCAAAAATAGGGATTCGTTTATAAGTACATATACATATTTGGAATGATCTTCCAGGCTCTGTATTTCCTCATCGGTACAACATCCAAACGATCTGCTCGCTGCACAAATGCTGAATAATCAGCGTAAGGGTATTCATACCCCCTTTCTCAGGAGTAGATCAACGACCACTAAATTAACCAAATTCGTATCGAAATGGTGGAGCATGATTTGAGTAAATTTCTCACGAAATGATTATTTTCAACCGAATGGTGCTTGGTGTTCCATTCTGCTTAAATACGTGGATTATATCATACTTGCATAACGAACACTCTAAGGACACCCTAAGGATTTCGAAGTCCGTTAGGCTTTGACCGTACGTAAACACAGTCAGTCATCCTGGACCTATGATCTTCATCTTGACAGTCAACCTTGTCGATTGTTTGATTACGGATTCTGATCCGTCCGCTGACTTCAGGAGTTTTAAGAGGACTTGAAAAGATTCTTCACCAAGTATCTTAAAGCAAATGACAACCTCTCACAGATTCCTTTTTTTTTTTAATACTATCGCAACATTTTGTTTGCTGTTAAGTGTTGAAATTGAATAAAAATATGAGGTAAGACCATCGAATGCGCGTATAAAACTAGAAAGAATGCGCTCACAGCAAGGTTCACAGTTTATTGCATAACCAGGCTCAAAATGTGTATCGTAATACCAAGCACTACAAGTAACTGTCTCGAAAAATGCTAAGCACATTTTTCACTGACAAACTATTCAATTTCGATTTACAGAAATTGATTGATAATTTGTAAATATTTAGCTAAACCATATACAATTCGTTGACTGTTTGACTAATAGCTTGAAATAAATTCATGCTGTGACCATCTAGGCATCCATGAAAACTTTCACCCAAAAAGACTAAGAAATTTCACCCCCCATTAACGGTAAAAATTGTTCCTTCCTTAGCATTCAATCATTAGTCAATTTTAAATCAATTGGCAAAAATCAGTGTGCGCATCCTACAATTTCCTTTTTCCTATTGAAAATCAATCAAACAGCATCCTCTGTCACAAGGTAAAGATGCCGCCGCCGCCGCGATGGGCTACCCATCACATACCACTTGAGAAAACATTAATTACACACACACACACACACACACACTGAGAGTACAATTCCACAAAGTAACGGAACAATTTGCATGTAAAAATTAATTATTTATAAGCACTTATTAGCGACAATCAATTGTTGGCCATCTTGACATGTGACATAATTTCCACGCGGGGAATTCGTCTGACAGGTGCACACATCATTCTCAAAAAAAAAAAAACAAAAAAAAATCTGACCTTAAAAAAACCATCATACACAGACCCTTTTACGAAAAAAATGTCGATTCTCCTCCTCCTTCTGAGCGTGAGGTGTATAATTTCCCGCGCACACGGAACCTTTCAATTGAAATCGTTCATCTTTGGCGACTGGACTCCAGCCGGCAGACACCGCATACAAAAAGTACCAAAAAAAAAAAAGATACCAAAATCTTTATAAATATTCATGCGGATTCGCCGTCTTCGCTGTCGTTGGTTTGAAATATCGGCACCCAGCCGACTGTTAAATGAATGAAGATCACAGGAATGCATGCGAGTGCAGCAAAGCGCGGCCGTAGGCACATTATGGAAGAAAGTCTTTGACCAACTCAACGAATTATGTCTGCACTCGCTCTCATATGTAGTTTCGGTGATTAAGATACATGGATACATAGCATCACCTCGCGGCTAAAGGAACGCATATTTCAAATTTGTAATGCAGGCAATGGAAGGAGGAGGAGGAGGAAAGGAGATTTCATGGAATGCAGTGGATGCCTGAAATACCGGTTGCCTTTTGCAAAAAGAAGGGGAATGTTGTGTCACCCGGTAGGTATTTTCTAACTCTGACGTTTTCCCATAGTTATTTCCTTTTCGTTTACAAAACCTTGAAAAATCCCACAGACATCTTTCAACGTTCATAGGTGGATACACATGCTGAAGTAAATCTTTTAATTTCGTCATGGTCCGTCCTATCCTCTTTCAAAATTCATCATCATCATCATCATCATCATCATCTTACCCGTCATCATCATCATCAAAGGCTATTTGAAAGATTCTTTTTTTTTACCCTTTTGGAAGACCCCTAAAAAAAATATCTAATAAATGTATAGATAACGTACGAATGTTTGTTGTATAAAAAAGGGATTCCGAGACAAGTAGATCCTTCCTCTCTCCTTTTTTTTAGCTTATTCGAGTGTTCACTTGCGTCAAGAGGTCGATGAAATAACGGACGAGGGCAGGAAAAGAATTTTTATTTAATATTTAGTTCGGGTGGTTATTATTTTTTTTCTCGCATTTATCAAGTCAATGAAGGATACAAGTGGCAGGAGTGTGGGGAATGTATCTGAATGAGAACGTTCGTATCTAATATCAATTTTACTTGACATTATGCATCAATAAAAATACCAGCCGATGAAAAATTTCATCAATTTTACTTTCGGGGAATTTTTTTTATTGAATTTATCTTAAATTTGATTCATTTACGTTCCAGGAATTTGAATTTAATTTTACATTAATAATAGAATCTTGACTTCATATTGTGTAGTTAGTGAGAGGCGATTAGGCGTTTTTAATTCAAATTTTTATCCATGCATAGCTCAAAGGATACTTGGGATAAAAATAGATTTTAATGAAATAATATGGCATCAATGGCGACCGACGCTGTAGCCTGAAGTGTAATTACTTACAGTGTTTGCATAGGCTGTCGAAAGTAGATTAAAAATGTTACTCGACATCCTTTAAATGGTCTTAAAATAAGGTAATTTCTGTCAAACAAACAAGAGTCCCTGGTTACTTGATTAAGGGATATTTGTTACATTTTATCCGTTTCAAGAAATTTTCTACAATTTTAACTCGGCAAAGCCAGGTCATCGGAAAAATGTTTCTTTTCTATTTGCCAAGACAAATTCGTCTAGCTGTTGAGGTACGCAGCCCTGGAGAGAACCGAGACCCTTTAAAATCGGTGCTACTTCGATTTGGTGAAACAAATGCGGTCAAAACTTCTTACTCAAAGAACAAAATATGAGCGTTGCTGTACGACGCTGAGTGCTGGACAATAAGATGGTTACGTAAGCAGATATTGGGTGCTTCCAAGCAAACAATTTTTTGTCGAATTTTTGGAAATGTGTGTTAAGAGGGTGAACGGAAGACGGAACTGCGAACTCTACGAGCTAACCAAAATGACGATGTCATCCAAAAGGCCAAGATACATCGATAGCATAGGCTCAGCCACATCAAGCGCATCGACAACACTGCTTCAACCAATAAGATCCTCGAATCTCAGTCCTCAGGTTCGAGACGACCAGGAAGACCGAACCTCCAAGTCCAAGCTATCGTGGATGGCAGAGTGCTTTGTCTCGAAAACTGGCAGCAGAGTGAATGAGATCAACAAGAATGGAATAGTATTCTGCCTGAGCAAAGACTCCTGGCGGGTCGAAAGCCTGTTAAGTCAAGCGGTGTAGCCCGTCGTATCTTCTCCTCTAATCATCATGAGATTATCAAGGTCTTATACAAGGAAAAGTCCTTACTTGTTCCAGAAACAGCTCTGTTAATCGTTTCAAATCTTAGCCCAAAGAAAGCTTGACTGCCATCGGTTCCCTGATGTCAATATTCGAGTTGATAGTGAAGCCTGGTGTACACGGTTTCCTAACTACTTCAAAGGTGTATCTGCCTTATGGCCAAGAAGTCTATGTTCTTTTTTGTTGACAGCAAGTGCTAGTACTTTTGATGGATGGCAAATGTAGGCAATCCCTATAAACGCCTTCATAGCTGGATATCTGTCTGAAATTACTGAGTTTACTTCAAGATCTGTGTAAATATTGGATCAATGATAGACTCTTCTTTCCAAAATTGCATTGATATGGACCAATCAGGTTGCCAAAAGAGGCTTTATACTACACTGCGAGTAAGATTTTATGTGCGATGCCCCTGTAATTAGTGCTGTTAAAGGCATCACTAAGGTTTATAAGCGGGTATCTGGTCATATTTTACTCCTTACAACACCATTCCTCGGCAGCTACTCTGTCCGCACTAGTTAGTAGCTGATTATATCCTTAAAAACTGCTGCAACACAATCCACTAGTCCACAAATGTTTGTCTAGAAGCAAATTGAATTATGTGCAACATTCCTCTGGAATGCGTCATAAAAAGTTTAATAAAACATTTATCCTTGGAAGCCATACATCATAAAAAAATTTTATGTGTGTGTTCACTAAGCTAGAGGCTGGCAGACTTTCCAGAGTTTTCCTCTTCCAGTTTTTGCAAATGCACTCTGACTTCAGCTATTTTTATTTGCATCTCATTAGAAGCCGTCTAAATGAGTTCTGCTGCAGCAAAAACCGAATCCTATGCGGATGAAAATATCGTAAATCTATTTTTAAATTCCAAACAAGAAAAACAACAACACAAACATACCTCACATGGCTGTTCTTTTTTGCATTCCCCAGTCTATTATTGCAATAAGACGACGAAGATGGAACATTTTGATGCGTGAATCCACGCAGATGTGCCTGTTAAAGTATCTGTATATCTTTCATGTAATTAAATTCTTTATTACTACGATAAAACTGATTAAATGTGCATCTTGTTAAGTCACTCTTACATGGTGTATGTGCGCGTACTTATATCAAAGATACAAAATCGACAGACCTCGATGGCATCCTTGCACTGAATTTGAGGCACAATTTCAAAATGACTATCCATCGTTGTGATTGCGTTGTCAATGTTTATTAATGAGATGCAAGATGTGCTCAAGATCATTTGTATCTATCATTTCTATCTGAAATTAGTTTAGCCCAGAAAACGTTTTCATTTTGTGTTTGAAAAATGGAACAATGTGTATGTTCGTGTCACAAATTGTTCCAAGTTCGAACAAGTTCTTTTTCGAGGTGGAATCTACATACATACATACATGTATCTACATCTTTATTCTGTAGGCCTTCATAGGGGTGATTTTGTGATTTTGTGAGAAAGTGAACATCCAACAACATTTTATCTTAACATGTTGAACAACAAGGAGGAAAAAAGAACATTAATCTTGTACCTGCTGTTGTCATTCAACTGATTGAGATATATTTTGTTTTTGTTCGTTTTCTATGCACAAAGAAACCGGATTTGAAGATCCAAAATAGGTTGTTTTTTTTTAATACTATCTACTGCTGCGGCCGCATCGTTTGTAAAGTGTTCTTTTGTGAGGTCTTAATGCTTAAACATGGCTTAAGTGCTTTCATTCACAAAGTGCTGCGCAATTTATTCGTACCATTCATGAGGGGGAAGAATTTTACTAATGATCATGGATAGAAAACTTAGAGGATAGCGACGAATTTTGATGACGAAATAGATGTGAAAAGACGTGGAAATATCACTGTGCAAGGTTTTTGCCAGCTAAAAACGATTCAAATGACTTCCTGTATTGCAGCCTTAAGGCAGCGTAATGACCAATTAAATCAAGACTGCTTATGGATCTAACTACTTGATCGAATGTAAATTAACAGCCATCGACAACAGCTTCCTTTGACAACTATTCCCTTTGACGATTGAAAGGAGTGGGTTGCTGTGTGCCATGTCGTGTATTATGTCATTAACAGGTACCTCTAGGCATAAATGCAAAATTTACTACGGTTATCGAATTAACTGACCGGTTCGCAAAGGAAGACAATATATGTACGTACATGCATATGTGCATATGTATGTGAGTGCCTGTCAGCCTTCATGGATAGTTCAGTACTAGTGCATAGTGATGTGGAATCTCCCCTCGACTCATTTTATTATTTTGGCGATTGCAGTCTCGAAATATCGCGCTCTTTTCAATCAAAAGATTTGCCTGGATTTGGACGCTTCTGGCGACGATGTTTCGCCTATTTCGAAACGTAAAAAGAAAAGCCTGAATCTTGGTCAATACGTGCAAAATCGTTTTCGCCAGGACCCTGAAACGCTGACGGAGTCAATTGCGAGGAACATTCAAGTGGCTGAGCGACTAATTCCTGGCTTCTTTGATGAAAATCTTCGATATAAACCTTCTTCAAGCCGGAGGAACTATTTTTTTTTTCTGATGAACAATATTTCTACCAGGATCAGAAGACCGATAGAAGCAACGACAGAATGATGTGTGCCGATGAGATGATGGCCGCGTATGATGCAAACCAAGTTTCCAAGTAGTGAGCAGTGAAGGCCATGTTGTTCCTTCCTGCGTTCTCCCACGAGATTTCGAGAGAAATCAGTAAGATACATTGAGATGCTAATCGCAGTTGTTAATATCTTTTTGGCTAGAAAATTGTTCCTCGTGCGCTTGAAAAACCTGAGCCAATGTAGTAGACGTATGTATCTTGGCCTCTTCGACTACATCTACATCGTGGTATCCTCTCCATTTCCCTTCCTCGCCTACAGGACCAAGAATTGTACGAAGAGTTTTTCGCTCGAAAGTGCCAATAACTGTTCTGCTGTTCTGCTAATCGTCCAATGTTCGGCACCGAACAGACCCATATTTTGTTCTTTGAATTAAGGATTTTTACCGCATTTACCATCATCGGTCCTCGTCGAATCTCCCCTAAGATATCATTTGTGGAGTTGATGTTGATGAAGTTCTTAACTATCGCGAAGTTAAAGATGTTTTGTTCGAAATGGTGGAAAGGTAGTGCTTTGTTTGTTGATAATGTTTACTTGGCTCTCGTTTACTTCAAGACCAATTCGTTTCACCTGTCCCCATCAATTGATGTGAAAGCTTTTACTTCGGTATGCTGGAAGCGACCAATACTGTCGTGAGCATGTCCCAATAGCTGGATGGATTCGTGAAAATGGGTAACTTCTGCCCTACGCATTATCTCCAGCAGAACATAAAAAAAATTCATACGATAGCGCCCCTCCTTGGAATAATTCAGAAGATCTCCTTCGAAGCCGTTCATTGCATCGCGTATTCTCTAGCGTTACCCGACACAACTGGATTACTTTTGACGGGATCCCGAATTCAGCCATCGCCCTGTAGAGCTTCAGCTTATACAGCTCTGAAGTCTTTGAAAAGATGATGTACATACCTCGGCTTGTAATTGTTTTATCTTTTCAAGGATTCGCTTGAGTATGGTGCGGAAGCAAATCTGATATATCCCGATCATGGATACTTTGACCATTCTTATATTAATCTGGGATATGCTATATGAGCGAATGAAAACCAATGAGAGTCCTCGAGTCTACCCCGGAAGGACGGAAGAGTAAAAAAAAAAGCCTCCCATAGTTGGTAACATTAAGGGGGCTATTGGAGTTTGTTGGATGAGGCGCTTTTTCAGTCGAAACTTTAGCGCCAAATGGGTATAGGTTGGGTTAGGTTGAAGTGGTTGCTAGCTATCGCCAACGCACTTAGTCCAAAAACAAGTCCATTGTGATACCACATAAATCATGGAAAAATGTCCCTACTTACTGATGAAGCATTAGAGGCTCCTAATGTCTGTACGCAACAGATTTATTTTTAACCCTACTGGAGCACTCAGACTCAAATACTGGTACTAATGAGGAGCTTGCATCATCAGCGCTCACCACATCATCACCGAAAATCCGCCACCTGATCCGAGCAAAGGCAGGACAATCACATAGGAAATGTTCCGCTGTGTTGTCGCCTTCTCCACAGGCGTCGCAGATAGGGGTAACACTTAAACCTAGCACACTAAGGTGTTTGGCAAACGTGTACTGGGCCGTAGGAACGCCAGTAAGTTGTCTACAGTCCTTCCAGCTAAAGGATAACAAGAAAACCTTCGATTTCCTACAGACGTCAGCGGCCATTCGTTTAGTCTGCCTACATCCTGGAGAGCTATACCACCTTCGACTGTGCGAGTAACTTAAAACCCACCGTCAATGGAAGCCCTGACCAAGGACGCTGGACGTAACAGATAGTTTAGATGGTTGCAATAGAAAGATCTTAAAAGAATGTTCTTTCTTTGCGAGAGAGCTGGGCAGTTACAAAAAAGTTGATGAATGGTTTCTTCTTCCTCCATGCAGCTTCTACAAATCGTTGGAAGTCCTGTTGCTTTCCTTCCTATTAGACAGACACCTAATAATTTTTTTAGAGCGTTTTATATCCAGCCTTGGCCAAATCTGGTTTGTCGTTAGACTTAGGTTAGGTTAGGTTAGATTGGCTGTCCGGGAGTTCAGACACAGTTAGACCAGTAAAGGTCCTTTGTGATACCATGGATCAAAACCATTTGGCCCTAAGTGGCCAAACAGAACCAGCAAGAGCTTTTGATAAAGCGATGGATGCACATAATGCCTAAGGATGCTATATCACCAAGGTCTTCAAGGAAGGGGGACCCTAAATGGAGCATTTTTTTGTGCGACAGAGGTGGACAGTTACATAGGAGGTGAAGGATACTTTCCTCCTACTCTTCGTCCCCACAGCTTCTGCAGAAGTCGTTAGAAAAGAGGGCAAGTCTTTTGGCCTATAAGACAGTGTTCAGTGAGAACACCGACAACGCAGCTGATCTCTGATCGCTTTAGTTTGACCAACTCGGCACTACGTTTATAGTTCAGCCTAGGCCAGATCTGTCTCGAGATGACACACGTTGAGCCGTTTTCCAATCTGAGGTTGGTCTTGCTAATAGCACTCAGCTTTAGTAGATGCTTACATGTAGCTAGGGGCATACCCAGGGACTGCCTATCAGACAGAATCCTTAGAGTAGTACCCTGTCTGGCGCGTTCGTCTGCCTTGTGAAGTGAATTTAGCAACGGTGATGCATGTATCTAGATATGTATCTACAGCAAGTTGTTAAGAACTAATCTTCGAAATATCTACAAATATTGAAACTCAGTGATATATAGGTCGAAAGTCATTCATTGCTAAATCAGTAACCCATATGTATGCCGAATCATGAATATATTGCACATTTACTGTTCTGTACGTGACACAAATGCGTGTTCGAAAAATCATTTTCATTCAAGTGAATTGGGGTACAACAGTTTTCAATCGAACATCTGTCCGCTTTGGACTTTTTTTATTCTTTGTCTTAGATGCATAGGATGAGATGAATCACACAATAAAACGGCGTTAAATCGTTTTTATAGGTTTGGCCATTAATTTTTATTATTATAGCATTTTAGGCTTAAATATTTCCCCGTAATGGTTATATAATAGGTTATTCTTAACAGTTATACAGAATATAGAACGTGTTCGGATTAAACAGTTGTTGACTTTATTGTCATCAATCGTTTTCCTCGTAATCGGTGGTATACTATTTTTTTTTATGTTTTTTAAATACTTTATGACGAATGCAAGGCTTTATAGTGGAAGTTTTGTGGCACACTCTTATAGAAATACTTGTTTGGCTGCACAGAGAGCACATATCTAGCTGAATCGGTTGAAATTTATCTCAAAGTAGGCGACACATTCAACAGAAAAAGACGTGACTTAAGGCACCTCTCTAGGCACATCTCTTTTGCTTGACTTAATTTCTTTGGACTAAAAAAATTCTCTTAGTAAGATATTTCTTGAATATATGACCGACAGAGGACTGGAAAGTTTTTGGTTAAATGTTTCAGAAGATACTCCGTGAGATGTCTTGATCTGTAACTTTTTGTTTTGTTAGAGTCGTGGGGCTACATAAGGCTCGAGTAAAAGCCTAATAAGCACGGCGACCAGAAGAGATCTTTTGTGCCATCCCCTGAGAGTTGCTATATTGTATTTGTCTTTTAGCTGAGATCTAGTTCACTATAGATAGTTTGAGCTGAAGAAGATGTGACATCAGATGGTGATGTGAAGCCTTTGTTTGAAGTGTTTGAGCCTAAGCCGAGCTATGGCCGGGCGTTCACACAGTATATGTTGGGCTGTTTCGGTGTCTTCAAGGCAGAGACGGCACATGTCCGATTAGACACGGCCCATTTTCTTGAGATGGTAATTGAGAGAGCAATGTCCAGTAAGGAAGTCAGTTATGATCTTAGCCTTGTGTTTGCTCATTGAAAGAATGTCTCTGGTTGTTTTTTTTTGAGAAATTTATAAATTTCTTGGCGTGTCCATAAGCCATTTTGCGAGTTCCAGAATGAGATCATTTCTATTCGTTCCCATAGATTAAGCTCTATCTTTATCTGGTTAGTTGGTAAACCACAAAAGGGTTCAGTTCCCGTAAACGGATATTGAGCACCAAGTCTGGCAAGTTTATCAGCAGATTCGTTGCCAGGGATGCCCCTATGTCCAGGGACCCACACAAGAGTAATTTTATTGTGTGCAGCAGATGGCATTAGAAGTCGATACAAAGCCTTTATGGAAACATTTGAGCCTTCCAGAGAGAAAGCTTTCCTTTTTGTTCCCATTTAGCTCAATATTTAACTAGTCATCAGGTAGACCACAGAATGGTCCGGGGTCAATAAATGGAGACCGGGTACCAGATCTGGCAAGTTCTTCAGCAACTTTGTTGCCAGAAATACCTTTATATCCTGGGACCCATTTAACTGTTTAAGAGTTTGAAGAAAAGAAAAGATCCATAGCAACATAAAGATCACTGTGAACCTTTTTAATTGCCTGCGCGAGAAGTTTTTGAAAGAAGTCACTGTCATTCAGATGGCATCCTGATAAAGTCTACTGTCACGTATTTCGAACAGTTTTACTTAGATTTCTTTTTTCAAACATTTTATTCCGACTGCAAAATTTTAATAATACTAACTACTGACTTGAGAAACATTTCTCAAAAGTGGTTCAATGTCTTTAGAGACCAAATGGAACGTGCGTATTGAACTGAAAGGAAATTTCGTTGACTGGAAGCAATTTGTGAACTTCTGAGCTTGTTTTCTTCGACAAGTTGCGATCGTTCAGTCCACCTTCATACAAAAGACATCTGCAGGTAATCAGCTCTGTACCTTACTCAATCATGTATTCACGTACGTTATTTTTTTAATTGATTTCAAAGCAGAATGCCACAGTTTGCCAACGAAAATAAACTACACAACCAGCCTCCTCCTCTACATTCATCTCCAACATCAATTTGGTGAGCAAGTTCACTTTAAGTACGTCCTATGAAGCCTGTATGAAGCCTGTTCTTTTTATAACCCAATGTCATGAATAACTTGAAAAGGAAGGATATTTTATATTCTATTTAAAGGACGCTAGATCGTTCAATGGTGCAAATACTCATAACAACTTGAAAATAATACTGCCTCTTGTCGGCTGTTAACTTTTTATGACTGACTGGCCAGAGCGAAAAATGCAAAACCATTTAGTCCAGCACCAGCACCAGCACCAGCACCACAACCCATAAAATGTAAAGCTTCCCAAGATCATGTGTAAAAATCCACTTACTGTTGATTAATTAGTCCTTAAATTTTCCTAACGAAATGCGATCCTTAGAAATTTGGCTAATAAATCTTTGGCGTTTTATTACACTTTGTTAGAACGGTAATTAAGCCAACATGCTCCGAACACATTTAAATTTTTATTTTTACAGTTTTAGCTGGCATTGAGAATGGTCTCTTAAATAACAAATCGCAAAGTTAAAAATAGTTTTCCAAGAAACTTATTACTTCTAGCATTTTACGCATCAGTCTTCTTTGAAAAAAAAAAAAGAAATACATGCGACAGAACATGTTCGCATCAACGTCACATTATACCATCTAACCGTCCATAATCAATGCCATTGCCGCTTCAGCAGTGAACTATCATTAAGTTGTCTTATTATAAAGCGCTTTGCATTAAGACAAGTACATCTATTAAATTGCTTGGAATAGTTATCCGTATCTCAACGTAGGCTAACGATACAATTGTAATGACGCCGCAGAAAGATTGCTCACTCTTGGAAATGTGTGATCTGTAAGTAGCTCCTCAATCACCGTTTCATCGCTACTGGGTGTTTTAAAAGTTTCCCTTCATAATTTATGTGTACCTGTTTCTTTTTTTTTCTTTCTTTCTCTCTGTCAAGTGTTGTGTTCAAAAAGAAAATTTCTTTTCCCATTCTCATATAATTGATCCTCCCGCTTTTTTTCTCTTTTTTTTGTTTTTTTGTTTTTTTGTTTCACTGCCTACGCTTTAAATTACAACAAACCTTGACAAGATAATTGCAATGGTTGCAGTAATGTCCTCGGAGCAAATTGGTATGTTCACTTACCTGGAAAGAGAAGAAAATATAATTTTAGATCAAAGATCGGTTCACAAAAATAAAAGCAAATGGTTGAGCACATTTAAATTTATTCTTTTTGCCGATTCGGTTGAAGGCGAACTTAATTTGGAATTGCATAAATTATGGCTTTGAAAATTCACAATGAAAGTAGGCAAGCGCTTAAGGATCAGCAATACAAATTTATTTATTTATTTCACCGATGGATACAAAAAAATCTGCTGGTTACAAGAAACAAACTTAACTTAACCTAAAAGCTAATCTAATTCTAAAAATAAAAAAAATATACTAAATATAAAAATATATATAATGACTGACCTACAGTGTCAAGTGCTGAATTATAAGCGGTTATGAGCTATTTGAAAGCATTAACTATCGTGGGATATTTGGTCATTTATGGTAGGTAGGCGGATGGAGGGGAGGATGCAGCAGTAACCCTTTAAAACCATCAAGCTTCGCCGTAGAATCATTGATCTTCGCTCAGGCTTAGTGGGAAGGGACATACTATTCAAATCAGTGCTTCTCTAGTTCATCCAATTTGTAACCTAACGAGGTTACATGATAGTGTAAAGGGACTCCTTGGTATCTATTAGAAATTTAATTCTTATTCAAAAAATGAGTTAGTTGCACTCTTCTCTTTGTCTGAATCATAAGTCATACCACATTGCCTCCTATTACTCACCTCCCATTATTCAAATCGCTTTTCTGTCGACTCCTTCTTGAATAATTAATTTTATTTCGCACAATTTAATATCTTGGTACAGTGATTGCGACCGCAGCAGCTGCTGGTAGTCTGAATGATTCATCTTCGGAAAAAATCTCGTCATTTCTGTGGCTTGTCCGTGGCGTGGGAGCACCTAAAGATTCAAGGTCTTACAGAATTTATTTAAATTAATGATTCTAGGTGGCCAGCAGGATACCTTGTGGAATTTATAAAAGCAACAATGGTGGCAGTGACCTCTTCAAAGTGGAATTTCAAAATTTATTGGGTTTACCCAATTTCTTTTTGGAAGTGTTTATTACATTCCAACGTTAATTTCAAATTAAATTCAATTTTTTCCACCGTCTAAGATATTTTCCTAGATCAGATTTTTATGCAAAAAAAAAAACACAAGCACTTGTCCGGTGCTGCACAGGAATGCCATCATCTTTGTGGGAAATGAATCATTCTCTAGAAACCGACAAAAACCGTCACGATTCTGACCTGGATATGGATTTTCTCTTATTTCTTGTCCCAAATAAATTTTCTCTGTGCATCGGGGACATGTTTGCCACATTATTTTGATGGGCGGCGAATGGCCAACTAAACGGCAGACGATAAATAAATTTGCTATACAAAGTTACTCCTTAATTTGTGTTTCGTTATGCACATTAGTTTGCTATAAGAAAATTATTATTTTTTCAATTCAATTTAAATGCTTTTTTATTTATCGTTTTGTTATTCTGTTTATTTTCATAGTTTTCAGTTTTTCACTTTGCGGGAAACTAAATTAAAATTTTATTTTGAGAAAATGTTTGAAAAATATTTGAACTTTGTTCTGTGATAATGGCTTATGAACTGCCAGTCTTTTGAAAACAGAAAATTTTGAATTTATAGTGACACGTGCGAATCGCAAACAATTTTTTTTTTTTTTAGGAAATGGACATGTGTATATATTGAGTGTCGGACATAAAATGCTTCAACATTTTATTGATCGTAAATCATGAAGAATGTCTAAATAATTTAAGAATAATTTTTGTAAATTAATTGCATTCCCTTGAGGATGTACGTACGAGCTCTCGGACACTGTTTTATGGGACATCCTTATTTCATTGCGAGATCTGTCTGTTAGTGAATCTTACGGATACGTCTTGCAATATTTATTTATTTATTTTTCTGCGAATTTCGATTGATTACTGAATGCGCAGTCAACTCATTTATTTTATCGTTTTTTCCGGTCATTTTTATCGGTCTTTTCAGTTTAAAACGATCTCGCTAAAATACCACATTGTTTCAACTTGATGAAGAGTCTGTCCAAGCGACGGACACTTTTTTTTGAGAATAAATATAAAATCGTCAATTTTTGCTAATATTTTCGGAAACAATTTTTTAACATTACAAGGATATTACAGCAGACACTCTGTCTTTTGTGTAAGTGTTCTGTATAATTTCGAAAACTTAAGCGCATTATTTAGGATTGAAATGAGGGGACCCCCCAACAGCGAATACCCAACTATTCCTCTCAAGAAGAATTGTGTATTTAAAGTAGGAAATCTGGTGTTGAAATACGTTCTATCACTGTGTCACCTTTTCTTTGGTGTAGGTCTACTTTTATTATTGAGGAGGGAAAGGGTTCCGTATCACTGCGGCTTCTTCGGGGCCTATTGTGATTTTTTTAGTTTAGAGCTCACCCTATACCAAATGTGCTGATAAGTCTGCCTACTTCTTTGGGTGGGCTTGTAGATATGTCTTCTTCTTCGAGATAGTAAAGGGTTTTCCAATAAGGACTTGACAACTTTTTTTTTTAAATAAAACGCAAACCATTTGAGATATTTCAAAAACTTTATTATCGGCTTGAAGTACAATCAAAACATTTATGAATGGAACTCGACTTCGTTCATATGGCCACCGCGGGCACATTTCCAGCGGTCGATTCGTTGGACCCAGTTTTCAACGACTCGCTATGTCGCGTTCAATGTTGGCTCTGAGCTCTTCCAACGTCGTCGGCGTGTTGGCATAAACCAATGACTTAACGTAGCCCCACAGAAAATAGTCAAGCGGCGTTAAATCGCACGAACGATGCGGCCAATCGACTGGCCCATTTCTTGAGATAACACGCTCACCATACTTACTCTTCAATACATCGATTGTAGCGTGTGCTGCGTGGCTTGTGGCACCATCCTGTTGAAACCACATGTCGTCCAAGTCCATATCTTCCAATTCGGGCCAAAAATAATCGGTGATCATGGCGCGATAACGCTGACCATTCACAGTAACGTGACGATCGTTATCGTCGACGAAAAAATATAGCCCAATAACGCCGCCGGCATGCAAACCGCACCAAACAGTTATTTTTTGTGGATGAAGTGGTGATTCATGAAGCACATGTGGATTTTCACCCGACCAATAACGCATATTTTGCTTATTGACGAACCCATTGAGCCAAAAATGAGCTTCGTCACTGAAGATGATTTTGCGATGAAATTCATCATCTTGGCGCATCTTCTCCAGAACCCAATCGGAGAACTTACGTCGCTTCAAATGGTCCATCGGCTTCAATTCTTGAGTCAGCTTGATCTTGTATGGGTGTAAACCAAGATCCTTACGCAAAAAACGCCATAATGTGGTCTGAGCGATGCCCAATTCTTGAGAACCCCGTGGAATTGACTGATTTGGATCGTTTGTTACGGACGCCTGAGCGGCAGCGATATTTTCGACACTTCGACCAACCCGTTGTCTCACTGACACGGCAACATCACACAACGAATATGTAGACTCAAATTTTTGCACTAAACTTGTTATTGCCTGTCTACAAGGGCGAGAATTACGACCGAAAATTGGAGTTAACGCTCTTAAAGTTGCAGTCACCGACTCCGAATTTCGGTAGAAAATTTTTATAATTTGCATATGTTGCTCGTTCGTGTACTTTACCATGATGAAAATGTTGAGTTTACTGAATAAATTGACAGTGACAGTTTGATGTTTAGTGAAAGAGTGCGTTCACAAATTAAACTCAAACTTGTCAAGTCCCTATTGGAAAACCCTTTACATATTTACCTGGGTAACGTTGACGTGTCCGACTTACAGTGGCAAAGTGTACGCTGTGCTGATTCTTCCTCTTCGTTGGACATTCTGCAAATATTAACTTAGGCTCTTCCCATAGTCATAAGATGTTTTCTGACTCTGCAGTGTCATGTTAGCAAACCTGCTACTTTGTTGGGAAATTGTTGGCAGAAAGTATTTAGCTAATCTGTTACCTTCTGTTTCTATCCAGGGATGTTGCGCTTTAATCCGACTCTTTACTGCGCTTAATAATAAGTCATGAAACCGGGCTTGGCATCATAAAATTTGATGGAGACCTTCTGACTAGTTCATCTGTTATTTCATTTCCCTCATGATCGCTATGGCTTTTGGCTCAAGTGCTTTTCACTTCATTTTCAATTCGGCCAATCCAATCACACTCTTTTGAATGACGAATATGACTGATAATTGTTTGACTGCATGTTACTTGTATCTGCAAATACGACGTCCAGTTCCAAAGGTCAAGCTGTCTTTAGTTCATTTTGTATAGTTGTCAAAAATAGATTTATCCATATCCGAGGCTTATAGTTGTTTCTATCCTGTGCATAGTAACTTGAAAGGTTTGTTCTATTGTTCTAGGACTTGCTAGCAATCAGTTAGATCGATACACTACGTGAATATGAGAACTGTTGTTGGTCCATCTCTTTTCAATATCCTATCATAGTATTTGAATACATTGACCTGAGCTCCCAATATGCCGAAGTTCGAGTTGTCCATACAAGGTATGAGTACCTACACTTGTTACTACACTACAGGCAATTCGCATGTACTGTACTGCTCACTGGGTTGTGTACTTGCATTTCGTAGCTTCTGGGATATAAAGTTCGGGTCTGCGTTCGCATAGATTTTAGGTTTGAGTGTATATCAGATGCAAGAACATAGATACTGATGTTTGACTTATATGCGACTATTATAAATTGAGTAACTCCTTGGAGCTAACCCCACAAAACATAGGTTATGCGCATCAACAGGAAACGCATCAACAGGAAACTACTGTTTAAAAGATTCTACAGAAAATTCTACCTCTGTATCTGTCGAATGAAATTTGATATTCGTTGTCAAATCGAAGAGTCATGGTTGTATGACCGATTGTATCTAGCTCAAGTACATACATGTATGTGTACTTCTCTAGGCATTCTCAAGAACAATGCATTATGCGAGCAGGTTTTCCCCCTTTAGGCAATTGGCTTGTTCAGTTAGTCACATCACTAGAAGCAAACCGCTACGATGAAGTGTTGCTCTTTATGGCCTCAAAATATTGTATCTTCATTGATGGTGCGATGCAGGAAAATAAAACGTTGAGTAGTCAATCGCTCTCGTCCCTTCAAGCAGCGAGGCAAACTAGACTTCACTTACAAATTTATTTTCAGAAGAAAGGAGCACCCTGCCAAAAAAAAATTTCAAGGAGTCTTTATTAAACGATACCAGCTCATTGCTTGTTAATCTGAGTAAGACGCTATTTATGTGGTTATTTATAGAACATATGGTCTCTCCTCGTTGAGGCATCTTAGCTACCATAAGGACAGGATTACATTGTTGGATTCCTCGTCTCAGCGCACAATTGATTAAATAATGAACTCATATCCTTTACCATTCCTGTGCCTTGAACAAAAAATCGCTCATTACCGAGAAATTCCAAGACTGATCCCTGGAGCTTGTACTCCTCACTTAGGCCTCCATTGACCCCGTTGTGCTCCCGTCATCTATCGTACTTTCTAAATAGTAGTGTGATAAGGGAATTGTGCGTTTAGGAGGGGTTTTAGGTATTGGCTTCATGAGGAGTATAAAAGAAGACTATATCGCATAGTGATCGGGAAAATGTCATGTTGATCACCGATTCCTTTCCTACTGAGGTGTGTTAGACTCGGTATTGTGGAGGATCCCAGTATCTTAAGTCTTAACCTTGCTTTTGCAGGGCAGTGGGAGAGGAAGTGTTTTATATATTCCTTCTCCTCCTCACAGTTGGCAAAGATCGTTGTTTCAGCTAACCCGAGGTGTTGAGATTGATGCGGCCTGTTTTTAGGCCCTGTAGTCGTATCTGCACATTGATTATCGTTTTAATAGTTGTCAAAGGGACACCTATTGTCTTCCGGATGCAGTTCTCTGTTACTCGCTCTTTTCCTTCCCAGTTCATTCGGCTTTTGATTACCCAGTACACATTGTGCTGGCAAGTAAATTCAATTTGATTTCGCACTTGTTCACTAATCGTTATATTGATGTAGGGTTTGTGATCGCGCTAATTGCTACTTTGCTGTCCAAGCAGATGTCGATTTTCCTCTCTTCGCTGTTGTGTTCATTTCTTGCTTGATGTCCTGAGTGTACGCCTTCGTTGAAAGCAAACTTTTGTGATGTCAACCCTGTGTGGGCCTGACCACACATTAGGCCAATTCAATTTTCATACAAAACTGCCATCAGAACTTTTTTAAAGCTTCGTCTCTGACATAGGAAAAACGGATTTAAATAGGCGTGGCACCATAGAATGCGTCAGAACAAAGAGTCAAAGAACCAATACAATCATTAAGCCTGCAAAAAACAATCGCCACCATGAATAAGCAAAACACGTCCCTCAGTGTGGGAGTGCCTACTAACTGCAATAGCACTCCTTGCCATTATATTAAATCAAGCAAATTATCTAACACCTTTCAAAGTCTTTATTAGAAACCTCCAATTGCCATCATCGTTTAACAATTTCATCGATGATGTATGCACAATCAGCATGTGAATGGACGTCGAAATATAATTTGATTTATGGTACTTTGATACCCACAACACTCATGGTTATTCCACTTCTAGGTGGGTTTTCCGTCACAACACCTGACCAATTGCAGTGGAGACCCATAAAGTCGACCAACCTGCCGGCGTAAATTTCTGAACGAAATAGAGTTATTGCTAACGCATACATAAGTGTATCGGCTCCAATGCCTATTCCATTGCATATATAAAACTAGACAACAACAACAAATAAAATTCAGATACCAAAGCCGAAAAACTGCGTAATCCTTTATGGCGCTGGCGGCGGTGGTACTACTTGTTGCACCGGGCACCAGCTCCAGCGCACAAGCATCAGTGTTATGGCTTCATAAAAACTAACGACGCACATTTGAACAATAAAATGAAAATTGCTTATTACAGGTAATGCCCGGTCATGCCGTGTACTCTCTAGCTGTCCCGTACTGATGAAAGAGTTTCGATTTCAATAAAATACCAAAATTTATGGTCAGCATTTAAGTTGTCAAGCGCATTCTCAGTCAGACTTGCTTACAGAACGACGGTGAGAGTAAAGCTCAGCCGGTGCACTTGCGCGGTGGGGACTAGCATGCCAAGACGAGGTTATACCTATAGATACACGACCGATTGAAATTTAGTTATGTATTCGAAATGCCGTGTTGGGGAATTTCGCGTCCACGCAGCAGTGGGCTAGATTTAGTATGGCACATACGCAATTTATTTACAACGTGTTAAATTATGGAAATCATAATAAAATTTTATCAGCGGTATCGGTAGTCATTAAATAGTTGCATTGTAGCGTGGTTCTGCATTAGATAGACTTCTCCAGAAGTGGTTTATAGTTTGAAAAATAAAGGAATTTAAATGAATGTGCCAACAGCTAGATGCTAGTCTCCATATGAGCTGCTTGTGCCCAATATTTATAGAAAATTAAAACGAACTGATCATCGTTGCTGACCGGGGCACAGTGTTCTTAGCAAAAAGCTTAAAGCAAGCAAAAAAAAAATACAAATTCTTGGCGCAACTATTCGTGTTGTGCGTGTTACATTTTTCACGCAAACCTACAGCTTAGAGCCATATCCGAAAGGCAAACTGAGAAGCTTTCTCATGACAGTTATTACTCTCGGACATTCACGAGAGGTGGGACCATGAAAAAACTTTTTGGTGTTCTCTGAGATTCGAACGTCGAACCCCCCGCTTACCGATCCAACGCACGAACCACTTGAGCCATAGTGCCCACGCTCTAAAAATTCGTACAGTTTTAGAGGCCGACAATACCAACAATGTATCGCGTGGGCGATACATTTCTTACGATTTACAAAGCAGCAGCGAAGGGCAACACCTTTCCTTCAGAGAGGGCTTACAATTCTCATCACTCAAGAGATAGGAATTTGTAGGTCGTGCTTTGCTCTTAGCTGCTTGGTGACCTTAGTATTACAATTCTTAACCATGCTCATACAGCTTGATTCTTATGTGCAATACAAGGGGGAGTTGACGAAACATTCCGGACATTGGATCTGTATTAACCCTGAGATAACTCCCCTACCATTCGCCTGGGAGGTCTGTGTTTGAGTGTGTTCTCGAAAGGACTCTTTTGCACGTACAATTTTCTTCATGCGTTTCTACCTGCGCTTCTGATGAACTTCTGAACGGTTTTTATAGTGCTTACCTTTAAAGCTCCCCTCTATGTACTTTACTATTCGTGTATTACCTGTTGATAAACTTCATTACAACCTCCCATTTCCACTATCTGTCTTTTTCTTTAAGGCAGAAAAGCATAGCAGTGATGGCTTCTTGTATGTTGTTGGTATCTTGTATAAAGTTCCAGACCCCTACATACGTACACATATGTATGTACATACATGTATAGTTTTGTACTGACACTGTCGGAACCAATCCACTATCACTTCTGTCCTGGCTGAAGTGTAATGTACTATCTGTCAGGGATATTATCATTCTCACTGACAGCCAAGGGGCAATCAAGTCTCTGGAATCGTGTTCGTTTAATATTCACCTATGCTGGGTGCCAGGCCATAGAGACATTCCAGGAAACTGCAGGGCAGACGAACTCGCCAGACAAGGCACTACTCTAAGGATTCTGTCTGATAGACAGTCCCTGGGTATGCCCCTAGCTACATGTAAGCATCTACTAAAGCTGAATGCTATTAGCAAGACCAACCTCAGATGGGAAAACGTGTCAACGTGTTTCATCTCGAGACAAATCTGGCCCAGGCTGGATCATAAACGCAGTGCCGAGTTGGTCAAACTAAAGCGATCACAGATCAGCTGCGTTGTTGGTGTTCCTACTGGACACTGCCTTATAGGCCAACATGCCAAAAGACTTGGGCTCTTTTCAAACGACTTCTGCAGAAGCTGCAGGGACGAGGAGGAGGAGGAAAGTATCCCTCACCTTCTTTGTAAGTGCCCAGGTCTGTCGCATAAAAGAATGGTCCATTTAGAGTCCCCCTTCCTTGAAGTCCTTGGTGACATAGCGTCCTTAGAGGTCATGCGCATCTATCGCTTTATCAAAAGCTCCGGTTGGTTCTGTTAGTCCATGAGTAGCGAATTGGTTTTGATCCATGGTATCACAAAGGACCTTTACTGGTCTAAGTGTGTCTGCACTCCCGTGCGGACAGCCAAGCCAACCTAACCTAACTTAACCTCTGTCCTGAAATACTGGCGCCTAAAGCATCCGCACCCATTTTTTGATAAAGATATTCAATAAGCATACGGTTAGGCGAAAGGACTATAAAATATTTCTGGCACTTTCAACGTACTGCTCCAAGACAACAGCATTAGAATAATCGCAGTTTAATCGTCATACCTCGGTCATTCTAAACGCAAACTTGGCTTTGCCTGTTCTGCTGATAATATTTTGTTTAATTTCATTATCTGCTAAGGCAATGCTTTCTAGACATTGGAAGCCATTCACTCTATTGGCCAGGTGTCCAGCAATATGAAAAATCGACCACCTTTATGACAGAAAGGATCAATGTCCATAGAACACCCATTTAGTTCTTCAAGTATGTAATTGATCATCGTTGTTTTACCAAACACAAGTAGTAGTGGTTTCTGAAGGTCAGTCGTTATTAGATTTCCACAGGATAGATAAACCCGTTAACTGTCGATAGCTAAGCTGGACTCAAGGCATAGCTTAACCCTTATACTGCTCCCAAAATAGTATATGAAATCATGATGTCTCAGAAAACTAAATTTATAGCGTTTTGCCCGGGTGTCGAGGCCCATTGGAACCCAAGAAAACGAAATCTCATATAAATTTGCAAGACACAGCTCAGGACCCGAACCAGTGCTAGATTTTTTCGTGTAGACAATCGTGGGTTCAGTGGCATGGCTCTGCTGGACACAAACAGACCAAGTACACACTCATTGAATCTCGTCTGGGTCCCAGGACACAACACGATAACAGGGAATGAGATCTCCGACGAGTTTGCTAGACAAGGTTCAGAAGAGGCTTTCTCAGGACCTGAACCCACATTGGGTCAGGGCTTCCATTGACGATTGGGTTTTTAATAAGCACAATCGAAGGTGGCATTGCTCTCCAGGATGAAGGCAGACAAAACGAATGGACCCTGACGTCTGTTGGAAATCGAAGGTTTTCTTATTATCCTTTAGCTGGAAGGACTGTAGACAACTTACTGGCGTTCCTACGGCCCAGTACACCTTTGCCAAACACCTAAGTGTGCTAGGTTTAAGTGATACCCCTATCTGCGACGCCTGTGGAAAAGGCGACGACACGGCGGAACATTTCCTATGTGATTGTCCTGCCTTTGCTCGGATCAGGTAGCGGATTTTCGGTGATGATGTGGTGAGTGCTGATGATGCAAGCTCCTCATCACTGAAGTGGTTCTTTACCTGGTAGTACAATGGACCAGTTTTTAAGCCTGAGTGCTCCAGTATAGTGTGCCTGCCCCGACAAGAAAAAAAAAAGTACACATGCCCGGTATACATAGACTCATAAATGCTCTAAAAGTGTGTTTTTAATTCAAATTTTTAGGCTGAATAGTTTGGGCAAATAGGAGGTCATATTTTAAATTTTCGCAAAAAATACATAAATTTGGATTCTATGTAAAGAGCTCTTTTCAACGATGTACATACCATATGCCTATGTTAAAGCAAAAAACATGTTCATTGCCACTTTTGCTTCGCTTTCTGCTAAGGCAATACTTCCTAGAGATTGGAAGTCATTCGCTCTATTACCAGGTGTCAAGCAGTATCTACTGGAGCTCCTTTTTTGAAAGCCCACGCTAGCCTTGTCTGTAGGTCAAGAAGGTGATGCAATTAGCTTTCATAGTTCAAAAATTAGAAGGTGGCGACACAAAGACAGAAAGATGCACGAGCGCAAGTATACGTTCATCCCAGTCATGCCATTTATTTTCAGGTGATTTCAGGATTTGTTTTCCAAAGCGGTATAGGTTCTTGAAAATATCGGACCAAATTAAGTGAAAGTAAAGTTCAAAAAAAATGTGAAAATTCTTCTTTAGAAAACTAAATTCACGAAATCTGGAAATCACAATAATCTCACACAAAAGTGTAAGTGTAATAATTGATTCAGCATTGACCTCATCTCCCGTCCCCGTTTACATAAGCTTAAAAAATTCGCAATAAATTGACATCCATCCAAAGCCTAAGACAAACAAAGTGTTCCCCTCAAAGCATTAAAAACAAACACTGCTGCCCCCATTTTCGACTCAATTAACCATCTCCTACAGAAACTCATAATTTAAAGTAAATTATTTACTTGGACACTGAGGAGGCCACTCGGGTCGGTCACTTTTACAATAATTGAACTGATCTCTTCGAGTGAAAGTGAAACCAGTATAATTAATCGGCGCCAAAAAACAAAAATAAGTCTTGGGGAAATACTCGTATTTTCTCATCTAAATTTAAAATCACAAAGGGTGTTACCCGAATCTATAAACGAATTCACGCAAAGGAAAGCAATTTATATGTATTCAATTGATGGTGGGTGTGGCCGCTTCCAGCATTTGTTTAAATTAAATCCAATTTTGAAAAACTCACCCACATCGTCTGCAAACAACAATTGACCAAATGTAATACACACCGCCTACCGAATAGCATGGGGGTGTACTTACACTTCTCTGGTTTTTTTTTGGAAATAAATTTACATCTACCGAACCACCAAAATGTTGAGTGGCCAGCGTTTTATGGTGGACGAAATGTTTGTTCCAAATTGGAAGGGTTCGTTGTTACTTTTTTTTGGGGATAAATTGATACTTTTAGGATTACCGAAGTCGGTAGGGTTGCTTTTACGGCGGGAACGATCTAAGTCCATTCTTAAATTGAAAAGATAATAAATCATGGTAATTGGTTTCTAAATGGTTGAATTTAATTAATTTTACATTTCGGGTTCATTGGGTACCCGAAATGGGCTGGTATCCTCCAGAGACATGCTTAGGTTTCGATCGCCAATCACATTAAAATGACGGACAATTAAAGGTTTTTCTCTTCTTACAATTGTGTAAGGATAACACGCCAAGTTGTGGTAAATCTTTTCCGTTTCCAAATATTCCCATTTGATGTCATTTTCACCCTTTTTTCTATTCCACTGTTTTTGTAAGAAACCCCAAATGCGCTTATTCAATCAAATAAGTACGAAACAAAAAATTGGTTTCCCTATTAATCCTTTTGTTCGACGAGCACTGTCGTATTCGGGAAAATCCCCTTTTTGAAATAAATATTTTATGCGTAGTTAGACCGATGGAACTAAGCAGTTTTAATTAATGGCACACGCATAGAGGATAACAACCCTAACCCTATTATGGTTTTGCTACCCTTAACCACTTTTCTGCTCTTGGCAGAGCATTAAACGTGCGCACACAACATGAGGGCCATCCCAATAGTTTTGCACTTCATCCCTTGCCGATTGTTGCCGTTATTTTTATTTATTTTTTTTTTTTTGTTTTCGTGGCTTACGAGTTTTCTCTCGTACAAGTGCGGTCGGTAATTTAAAAACTCAACAGATGTCAACCAGTGTAAATGTTTGTTTGGCGGACGTGTGACAGGACCGTCAATTCAATCGGAAGCGCACATTAGCACGAGTGATTGTGCGGATTAAACCAACCAACCAACCAATTTATGTAATCGGCAAATTTAATGTGAAATCGCAAAACGACTCGATGACATGAGCGTGGTGTGATTCCGATAACGATAGTGAGTCGATACGTGCTAGAGATGAGTATAACATCCGGGGTAGTTTTTTTGGTTTGGGTTTTGTTTATTTTAGAGAAAGATTTCCTGCCGGAAAATCGAAAAAGGAAATTCATTCAGGTTATCTTTGAAGTGAGCAGCTGGTATTTTTTTTTTTTTTTTTTGAATGGGAATATGGTTTTGAGGATTGCCTATAAATGTCTAGGGAGTTGACATGTTTCTGTTTTATTAGAAAAGTCAAATAGTCGTATATATTCCCTCCACTACTCTACTACTGTGCTTAAATGGGATCATAGAAAATATAAATCATTGCCTTGTAATCTCTTAGCTGAAGTAGATGAAGTAGTTTGACGATAGGGTGGCATTCAGTATTGAACTTGGTAACAAAAACACACTACAAAATGATACACGGGCGGTGGATGAGGAGCAGTCAGGACTTATTGGGAACGAACCGAAGTATCAGCGAGGAACTTTACAGGACCTTACAAAGATATCTACGCCAACGGAATGTGTATCCTATTCAACCTCAATCGAAACTATGCCAATCATAACATTTCGATCATGTTAGACAGTAATGCTGCCATCAAAGCCCTGAGCTCCTATCAAAACATTTCCAGTATTTGTAGTATGGGTATAAAAACTCAGAAACCTACTTAAAATCCATCATGTCTTGAGCGTTAACGTGCCTTCAATGTGCAAGAAAACGAAGGAGCACGTCAACATCCCTATATAGTGGGTTTCTGTACTGCTAGTGGTCGACAAACTGACATAAGAGGACATGATAACCCCTTTCTTAGGACATGATCCCTTTCACAGAATTGGAAATCACACTATTCGAGAAGAACTGTGAAAATTGGAGGAACTGAACTTAATGAACACATCAGGAAGCTTGTCCTCGAAAATAATGGAACATCTCGGTCTTGCAGTAGAGACGAAGATGTTCACAGATGTTCTGCAGATCCAATCCAGGTTTTGAGAATAATCTCGGCTGCAACTATTTTTTTTAGAAGGGAGAAAAATGTATCTTTTACGTCGCAATGCATCCCCAAAGCATTTATTCATTCACATTTATGGTGTACCTCAACAGCAAACAACCAGCTGGCGTTCTTACGGGGTGTTTGATGCGGAAGTTAGCGTTCAACGTTATTATTGCCTTTGTCAGTAAGTTTGTGGTAAGTACTAAGCGCTGAGATCTTCATAATTGAGGCGATTTCTATTTTCTAACTTTGGCAAAAAAAAACTTAGTGTGTTGGTCTGTAGTTCTCACCTGCTTATGTCGTCCTAGTTCTAGCAGTAGTGGCCGATTTTGTTTGAACTCCTATTAGAGCTGTCAACGGAATTTGCTCGAGTCCTTTAGTTCTTAAAGACTGCTCAAATGAGCATTCGCACACAACGTGTTTAAAGGTTCCTGCTTAATCTTTATCCCCAGTGTTCCCACCTACCCTAGCAAATACTGAGCATACAACACGAATTTCATTCAGCACACCTATCAGGAGAGGAAAGTGTTGATGAGTTCCTTGGGAGGCCTGTTAATTTTCAAGAGAGTGTAAAGGATCACTACGTCGTTATTTCCAAGAACCCGTCAGTTTGTGGATCTCCCGTATTGTGGTCAAAGTTTCAATCTACGTCACTATGTCCAAAAACTCAGATGAGATTCACTTCGTAAATGTAAAAGTCTGGAGAGAGTTTGAGACTGCCTCTGATCGGACAGTCTCGTCTCGGGGCTTAATTTCTGAATAGTGACGTACGATATCGTAATCTTGAATTCATTTTCTCGAATGCAGTCAGTGGTGCTCTCTCAATGTCAATGATGTCGGCTTAGAAAACACTGTCATCTCCTGTGGTTTTCTTAGGAATCGTCTGAGTACTAGAACTTAGCTTAGAAAACTGAAAACCATCCTTTTATTTCTAAGACAGGAAATAATCCTAGTCTGGAAGATAGTCAATACAATGACTTGCAGCTCTAGCTGGAAACTTCAATATATCTCCATTAAGTATGAAATTATGGACGGTATCTAGTTGGACCGCTAAAATGCTCTAAGGTTACGAGACACACTACATACGTTCGGTTGAAGTTAGGAGCAAAGATACACCAGGCTCATACATGCCTATGGTCGTTCTGTTTTTAGAATAGATTGTGAACTCAATCTTTCTTTCGATATTGGAACGGAAATTTGAGACGAAAGTTTGATGTCCTTTAAGGCATTTTTATTTTGAAAAGCCAGTGAACTGTTTCTATCCTGCTAGTAAGGTAGTAACTTAGTTTATAGATAAAAAAAAAATTGTAGAGAATAATATGGGTTAAGTGGCCGACGTTGGACTCTGATTTATGTGGCTTGTTCGTATAGATTCGCATAGTGACATCAAAAAACTCCAAAGAAAGAAGTCTGGAACTCCCCAAAACAAGAGATTAAACGGCCGGGAAACACTTGCTGTAGAATGTTCACTGTCCTTCGTGCTGGGTCTGGGTGCCACCGTCCTGCTGAAGCCGTTCCTGTCCTGTATTCACGCCTTACTGCTCGTTCCTGATTGAGGTCTTCAGCCATCGCGTCGTTCTCATGAACCTAGAAAGATCGCTTAGTGAAACATTGGATAATTCATGTATGTATGTCCTGGAAGTAATAACTTCCTAGAGTTCTATTTCTCAAAGGACATAGGCTTGAGCAGTGGCAGAGGGAGTGAGCTATATTCTCGTGATCCTGTTCGTCACCGTAACCTCTGCAGATATTGTCGTCATTGAGTTTAAGTTTCATTGTGTGGTTTCTTAGAAGGTTATGGCCAGTAAGCACACCTATTCGCTGTCAATGATTTCCTGTCGTTATTTAAGAGCTTGCTGGTTCTTTGATATGTCCAAGTGGGAAGCGATTTCAGCCTATCGTTGGCTTTCATTAGAATCTTACACTCAATTCGCTCTCTGAGGTTACAGAATGGAGGTTTAATCCATTGAAGTGCTGGATTGTGGTCTGTTTCATGAAGTTCGTCAGCTTTCTCTTCCCTGTGAACAGGGACCCAGCAGAGAGTAATATTGTGCTGCGAGCCAAGAACCTTCAGTTCTTCGCGACAGCGTCGAACTAACTTCGACTCGATTTCAGTAGCTAAAATTGCTTTAATGGCTACTTGACTGTCTTGATACCGTACTGGCTACCACTGTCACTGCCAGTACCTCTGCCTAAAATGTACTGCTGTGGTCAGGGAGTCTGATTATGTCTAGCTTTTCGGAGAATACACCAGTGCCTGTTCCTATATCCATCTTTGACCCATTTGTGTGTCTTTTGCTGGTTTATTGGTTTCCCATTCTTCTCTACTTGGGAAAATGCAGGAAAATGGTTTACTCTACGTGCATTACACGTCGCAGAAAATGATCCTCATCGCGGTCGAGGTTTAGAAGGACTTCGCTGTAATTTATACGTGAGTAGCGGTCTGCAGGCAATATTTGATGCACTGTACGGGAATACCTTCAAGTCTTTCACGAGTATTCGCTGTAAGGACGATCAGCGATGATTTCGACCAAACAGCTGCTCCAGGGCCGACCACATCTGCTACTGTCCCGTGATAAGTTAGTCTCCTCGAGGCGAGTGGCGAAACGCCGCAGTGTTTGCCAAATTGGTACCAAAAGACCAGGGAATCGACATAATTATTTCGCGTTGTCGAAGGTATTCATGGTTTATCTATGTATTCTGTTTCTGTTTACTTTACAAATGTAAAAGTCGCGTTTTCCGATAGGGTGATGGCTTTTGCGCCACCTTGTACTATGATTCCATTCAGAATTAATTGCTTTTCTGCGATAAAGATACATAAAGACACGTTAATTTTAACCTCCCCTGACATTACAATTATAAGTTTTAATTATGCCCCAAAGCAATAGAGGAAAGGCACCTTACAAACGCACACATGTTGCTTGTAAATGGTGTAAATCCCTCTTCTCAAACATTAGATACTTCTTGTGTGCCGCTACCCGCATCCACCATGATGGTAATACTTTGTGGAGGTGCATGAAGCAAATCCACCGTACATCGCCTTGGCTAAGTAAGGCATCAGATAATCCATTTTATCTGTGATAACCCGATAGCCAAGGTGTCATAAAAGTACCAAATTTACATAAAGGGATCCCGGTTTCACTTTGAAATGCCCGACTTTTTGTTCTACTCTGTAGGCTCGTTTGTCAAAATAAACCGCCATGCCGACTCGGTGTGTTCCCTCGATGTATCTTTTTTTTTTTGGAAGCTCCAACTACGCGTTAGTTAAGTGTTTTTGTCTTCTTTTTTTTTGGTTCCCAAATTCACATGTAACAATATTTTGAATGTGGTAAACCTCCCCGCGGTTTGTTACCATCACAGACACCACACGCTCATAAATATCCAAATTAACAACGTTTTCAAGTGTCCTTTATGATCTTCAAAAAAACATTAAACAAAATTAAATGTTAACACTCCATTGGATAAGGTGATAAATTGTGTGTTCTAGGGTAGGAGGAGACACACATCCTCATAAAACCGAGTCCTCTCTGCCTAATAAAGTGGTTATTCGTTTCCCTATTCAAATCGGTCTCCCCCCCTTTAAATCTTAACAACTTACTCAGATATCATGGTGCACTTTGAATGCATCTCGGAAATTTAAGACGAACCTTCATCCATACAAGGGTATTTGGATATTTTATGACAATGCGATTGTCCAATATACACGATGATGACACTAACGACAGACCACACACGCACCAGCCGCAGCAGATTTTCGGAGGTCCCTTCAATTGTGGCTTTTATCCTGTTGTTCGGTATGTCTTTCTCTGCCTCTCTTCTTTTGATATCAGATGGATCACCCATTAATAACAAATGAAAAGAATAATTTTCGAAGAAAAAAAAAACTCGTTCTTCCTGTCCTGTGATATTGGTACACAAAGTGCTTTGAGGATGCATTGACGAAATGGGTTAACGCTTAAGTGGGTCTGCTACGAAAAGTTCTTCGGAGAATTCGGCGATAAATTATACTCGTACTGTGGGCTTTTTTTTTGGGGGTAATTGATGGTGAAGTAATTTAGTATGACTTATAAACGAGATGCGTGGTTTGGTTATGGATGCCGCGCGGTATGTTAATTTGTGACTTTGATGCTCAATTTTAGCTGACAGTTACTGTCATACTTCATAACCTGCCCTAACGAGTTCGAATGGAATCGTTTGGGATAATTGTGGGTGGTATTCTCCACAATGGAGTGTGTTTTCAATTTATTTTGGTTCTTGAAACGTGTACGAGTGCCAAACACAAGATACGTGACAACTAGATGTTGACATCTCTAGAGCAACGTCAGTTGGTTGCCAACTGTTTGGTAAACAACACACCCTTGAATCCTGAGGCAATTGACATCGAATGGATTCATATCTCAGTCTTGGGGGGATGCTGTTGGGGGGCAGCCCCTGGGGATAGGTCAGAAAAGGAAATAACGTAATTCTTTTCAAAGGACAAACGATTTGATGAGAAAGAGAGGCTAGCGTTAAAATTGGGGAGCAAATTATATTTCACTTCATTTAGATCGTAAATATGATGTTAAAGGGGGTGCTACTTTTTGTCATGAGCCCTAAGGGTTGATACTGTCTTTGAAGCCCTGTTAATGATTTACATTAAAATTTAGAGATAAAAGGCAGCAGGCCTTCTTATACCAAGATGTTTATGTTTATCCTAAAAATTGCTAAGAAATGGGTGATGACTTATCTGAGAATATATGCGCTATGTTTACTTAGCTCACCTATCGGGATGGCTAGCGAGACGGAGATTATTGTACCTTTAAAGTCTGAGGCATCTCACGACTTGTCGAAAATCACGCCCTTCTCTAAACAATCATAAATATAAACCCCTGGATGCAAAGTCCCTCTCAAGCATATGACGACTTTCCGCTTCATAATTCGCATCCTAATTATCGTCCACATAAAAATATTTCACATGGGCAGTCTGTCATAGTGTCAAATTGTCCTCCTCATCATCCCCTAAAGCACCAGCTGATACTGTCTACTACACCCAATAGCATTTTATCAGCGATTTGCTCTCGAAAACTAATAAATTCCACCCTAAATAAGGATAATAAATGGATCCGTTTATGCACACACGCTTAGCCATGTGATGTGCATGATACATATGTCATTTCATCGTGTTAAATTATAACAAATAATTAATTGTCTCATACCCATGTCAAGTCGATTTATTAAGGCAAGTCACCCACCATATCGGGCAACCGAATGAAAACAAATGCAGCTGTCAGAGTGGTCAGTTTTGTATCTACAGGATGTTGGGGGTAGGAGTCAATTGGAGGATGGAAAAACTATACATATGTAGGTAGGCATGTAGACTTACACTCTGAATAGATTCGGATTACTTGCACTAATTTTTTCTAGATTGAAATATTAAACAATAAAATAATTTTTTTCTACTTTTTCGTTTCAGGTAAGTCGTCAATGACAAGGGCCTATAACTTTTTTAATAGAGCGTAAGTGCACATAAATATATATTATTTCGAGAGATTTCGAACAAGACTGCAGTGATGGGTCCCTTTCCGTCTCTTTTGCACGATCCATCTGAGCCCAAAAGACTCTCTAGATCAGTTCTTCTCTGGCTTTGATTCCCCGTGTCAACGCTAGCATCTGTATAACAGAAATCTGGTTCATGTCTGTCCCATTGGATAGCCCACCAAGACCTCCCTTCCTCTGCTATCTAATACCGGACATTGACCCAATATATGTACATATGTACATACATATGTGCTGCGCCGCCTCGATTTCCTCCAGGCATAGTTCACAGGTATCATCCCCCAGAAGACCCATCTTTCTTAGGTGATACCCGAAATTTCCATGACCTGTAGACAACGCTACCACCCATTTCAGTGCTCTTCGCTCCAAGCGTAGAACTTCTCTATGAGTGGTGACAGTCTGAATTTTAATAGCCTGCCTTATCTAGTGTTCCGCCGCAGTGCAGTTGTTAATCAGGTGCTCGACCGTTCCTCTGCCAATTGCAGCAAATGGTTCCGGACCGGAGAATTCAGGGGTTGACCTTTGCTAGAGAGTCCGCAAGTGCATAAAAATTGGCTATTCACAGGATTTGAGAAAGGATTCTCACTCCTTATCCACCTGAAGATCAAACAACAAGCTTCTCCAATTTGCCCGGTCTTTAGCTAACCGCTTCCAGTTGCGCACTCCGAGTTGGTTGAGATCCCTGTCTACTTGTCTGCGCCATTTAAGACGAGGGCTTGCTCTACTGATTTGATTCTAAGACTCTGTTTGACGGAACGTTACATGTACTACCTTTCTTAAACATCCAATGCGCAGTTTTTTTTTTTAACTACTTTGACGTCGCTGTGCAGTACTATTCGCCTTTGATTCATTTCTTTGACAAGTTAAATCAGCCCTAGCTTCTTACTTAAACTGAAAAGAAACAAGTTTTATCTGAAGTCATTTGCTGAATTCCCAACGTACGTGTCTTCCGAGATATTCGATCCGAGGAAGTGGCATCGTAATTTTGTTGTCCCACTCTGGTCCATCTGTCAAACTCCGCAACGCTATAGCCCGTATTTTTGCTTTACGCAGCGAGGACTCACGTTCAAATTACTCAACGGCAACACTCGAATCAACAACTTGTTGCAGCTATAAAAGCACGCGATACGATGAATTGTTATGTGGGAGACAGACTGCTGGTATTGATACCATGGTATGGTGAATACTATAACCCCTGACAGACTGCGTTTCGTGGTATACTTTGACATTTGTGTTGCGCCTCCTTCAGCTCCTTACACATTTTTTGCAACACTCCAATATTGCGTCCTGCTCCTCGTAACTCGCCGATATAATTCCTCTAAACTTCTCTTACTTCATTGTTTCCAATGCAGATAAAATTGTCCTCCTTAATCCATTTTCAAAACATTTTTCGCTTTTGAATTGTCAAAGAAACTATGAAGAACCACCAACAGAAAGAAAGTGGCGCTGCAAGCAATAAGATGGTTCTATTCATGGTATACTACGTTTTAACGTGGTATTGCAGTGACTGACATGTGGTATAGAACGTAGTATTGCTATACCATGGTATCAATACCAGCAGTTTTGTCTCCCACATTACCCGAGTATATCGAGAATATTTGGCTTTGGCAGCCTATCCTGTTCTCCGAATCGCATTTGGCCTGCACAACGTCCATAAAGAAAAAAAAGTAAAATCTGTAAAATCCTTTGGTATCTCTACCCTTCGCATCTGTATTGGGATGAGCGAACAAATCCCCATTTAACTCCTTGAATATTCAATTCCCTCTTACTGGGTCAACACCCAGTATTTGAAATCCCAAATTTACATAGATAACCCAGTTCCAATGGAAATAATAATGTATTTATGCTCCTGAAGTAATGTCTTCCAAAATAATTCTGCTAATGATGTTGTAATAACCACATAAAAATAGCTCTTTGTACCCATAAATTAAGTCGTGTGGTAATTAACCCTGAACCCTAATAAAACTTCAGTTGGCAGGTGCGCTTTGGGAACTGACCCGAAAAACAATGTTTGCTCTTTACCAGAAAAAAATAATGATTATTACTGTAACCACCGCAGTCACACTCATTAGAATGGAACTTAATATGGGTTATTCTAATCTCAATTGGAAGATCGGTAATGTATCTACAACAGGAGCTCTAATTAGATAAAAGGAAATAGATATACGACTGTAATTAAGGATTGTGAGCTATCCAAATAATATGTTTAACTATGTACACATGTACTTATGTACATGAAGGACATCAATACCAGACTCGAAGATCTAAAATAGTATCAACTATAGGAGTCGGTTGCATAGCTCTGACACAGATTCGATGCACTAACAGCAATCGGGGGTTCTTTGAATTCCCAGACTTACGAGGAAACATATTTTCGACCTAAGATTCATTAAATCGGATGTACTGCATCACTATCTGCTACAGGATATGTTCGAAAACTTCTACAAGGTACTGCATGTATTCACTTCCTTTCGCAAGAACGTGGTAACCATCTTTTTCCGGCGAACATTTAAAAATATCGACTCGCCTGGCAATCCATCGAATTCAGTTTCTTAGAAGCCCCATTCTCCCCATTTTATTTGGCCCACTGATAGTTACTCGGAAAACTATTTCCCGAAATAGAGCGGACAGGTTCATTTCTAAATAAAAACAGAAAAGAAAATAAAAATCTCCAAGATACGTGTGCGTCTAGAGCGAAACGACTAAAAAGAAAGTACAAGTGCACAGTGAGCGCATACGGATGCATTTCCATGGAAAGCGGAGTCTCTCTTCCTCTTGCACATCGCAAATTCTTATTCACCATAAAGTAACAATTACGTAACCCAACCGTAGCGCCAAAGAACTTGGAAAAAAAGTTATTCCTATTCCACGGAACTCATACATTATTCAGTAATTCCTTAAAGTGGAATAATTGCTTCCATAGCGCCAATACCATAGTCATACCAGTGTTCCTTAGGAATTACAAAAGGAAAAACGCGCAAAACAAATGCGTATCTATAGTAGGTAATGTCATCGGAAATCTCCTGCGAAGGTACATCTTTCGTCGCCTTTGTCGTACTCCCTACAATCATCTGGCGATGCACATAGGAAACAAAAAAAAAAACCATGGTACTGCCACGGAACACAACAGAATCCAAAGCAGGTTCATTGTTCCAATAGGTATCTCCCAGCTGTACTCTCCTAGACAATCTCGGATTCTGGTTGATCTTCTGCGAATGCCCCATCGAACATTGAACCTCAATTCGATTACTTTTTTGTCGTCCGTTGCCTTTTTAATCGATTGAATCGATTTTTTGTACAGAGTATCGGCTTGTTGACATTTAAAACAGAAAAATTTAGACACAGAGTTGCAAGTTGGCGTTGCGTAATGTATCTGGAATTCCTTGGGAGTATCTTTTGCCGCTAATCGAAATCAGTGGGTGGCAGCGGTAGTGAATTCGTATGACTACGTGTTTCCTAATAATATTCGCAGAAGATTTTTATTTTTTTTTTTTTTGTAGTTTATTATGGCCAAGAAAAACTAAACGAAACGAACGACCTACGACGCGACGATGATATATATTTTAGCCTTCACCGCTTTTGTTTTTTTTTGGAATTCAGAAGATCAATCGAATGTATGTATATGTACTTTCAATTCGACTTGCAAATATCTCTCTTCTATAAACAATTAAACGCCTGTTTATAGATGAACTTGTTTATGAGCTAAATTGGAGAGAAAAATGCAACCTTGAAATTATCAAAGTAGGAATGGGCGGTGTCAATGGTATCCATTAGCAATTAATTTCAAGGATACAATCAATAATAATGTTTCGTCGCAATTAAATTTGTTACTGTTAGTGGTATTTGCGAAGTGCCAGTCAAGGTAGTAGTGGATAACAAGGCTAAGAAGATACATCTGAACGTTCAAGGGATCAGTTGATCGGCTGGTTTGCGTCGAAGTGCTAAATTGAAAGCCATTATACAGTGAATTAGGTGGGGTACATGCACTCCAGGCAGTTAGACGGCAACAGGTCCCTCCATTGTCACTTCACATGCATTTTAAGGCATTTTAAGACGCATTTTACCTAGGCTCTGAGTTTTTTCCACGTTGGTAACAACGATTATCGCATCAAGTGGTTTCGTTTATATGTTGAATAGAAGTCGGAAATAAGGCACACATCGAGAAAAATTTGGCAAAATGGTATACCGCGACGTACAGGCTTAGACTTTTTAAGATAGGTTTGAAGTCCACTGCAGTATTGGAGTGATTAACCGTAGACACGTATGGCAGATTCCAATGGCATCAATTTTGTGCTTTGCCTTGAAAGTTTTCCACACAACTGTTTTGTCAAACAAAGCTTAGCAGAGTTAAAGCTAAGCCTCCTTACATCTCCGCGATAGTGTCATCTGTTTAGTTTCCTTTTACTCCAAGGTGCGTTTATTCCTACACTGAATTTAGAGCTCTCGACAGTGACGTTTATACCTTGCAATGGTTGGGCGTTTCTGTTTCTATAGATAACAACTATTCTGTGGGCGTCATAAGTGGTCATCAGTGCTCAGTCCACTGGACTAAAGATCCGAGTGCTAGACAACACATACAAAAGGTATTTTAAAGGTCTCACATTTAGAAAATTGTCACATTCAGAAAACTTGACAATTGTTTCATCGGATACGATATTAAACGTAAGGTCCTTTCCACCCGTTTGCAAAATTTAACACTCACAATCCGAAAGCTTGTCTACCGCCTGAACTGAGCTGAACAGACTTAGTGGGCTCTATAAGATAAGCTTCCCGAGAATGTTATCGGATCAACAAAAAAATTGTAGCTTACGGCCTGGGTAGGTTAGGTAGATGAGTGCCCTGTGACTGTAATTAGACCACCATTCTGGTCCATTGTGTCCGTTGTACCCATTGTCTGTTGATCTACGAACCTAAATGAGAAACCCGCTGGAGTAGAACCACCTAGTTTTCTAGCGCGTCGAAAAAGTGACTGCCGAGACTTCTCAGTCTTGTATTGGGCAGATCTGGACATTCACAAAGCGGGTGCCGAAGAGATTCTTTTTATTGTTCGTTCCTGGAGTTTCTACAAAAGTAATTGTGAGGTACTCCGAGATGCTCCGCGTGTATACTAATGGCATAGTACTCAATGAGGATGCCAGATATGACTAGTGCATCAGTTTAATCAGAGACTATTAGGATCAAAGCCCTGTCTGGTAAGTAGGTCGACTCCTTTGAGTAACCACTAACTCACCATCTAAGCCGGCAAGCTCTTAACGCATTGTTTGGATGATGTATGTAATTTTAAAGCAGTTTGACTTTTTACCGAACTAACCTTACGGATAGTAAGCACATCCCCTTGTAGACACCGGAAAGATTCGGTAGGCAATAATATCTGGATATATTCAGGGTTTCAAAAAACACCAACAACGAGTACTTCGTTGTCTGCCGAGGGCGAATTCGGGCTGCAACGGTAAGGATCATTGCTGCCTGCTGGTTATCTGCGAATGGATTAGGTTAGTTTAGGTAAATGGGTGTCCTTGTTGACAGGATTGTCAACGGCTCACTTAGACCACTAAGAGTCCATTGCCAATAATTAAAACCCTGGGAACCTTAATATCAATCTTCGAGCGCCAAGTTAAACCACCCAGATAAATGTATGAATCTCAGGAGTTTGCTTAGCCTACCTAACTCGTCCAGTTCTGAAAAGAAGTAACTGCCAAGAGCACGTCTTCTTTTAATAGCCAGCGCTGGACAGTCACAAAGGAGGTGACGAACGGATTCTATTTTCTCTTCGTCCCTGCAGCTGCTATTGTAGTCGTTGTGCGGTAATCCTATAATCCTAGCCGTGCTGCGTGATTACCTATCACACAGTGTCACGACGCCAACAGCTATTCGGGTATCCCTTCGACTTAGTTCCATAAGATTGATAGATTTGGCTGTTGCGCATGATAATCGATACCAGCGTTTATTGGCCTTCTCAATGGCCTCCATTTCTGTCTCCCTTTGCAGTGTACTGAGCGGTATACTGGCCTCAGAGAGGGCCCGTGAGGAGTTCATAAGCGACCCTTCTATGGCTAGTTCGTCCGCTTTTTCGTTACCGGAGATATCCGTGTAGCCAGGTACCCAACACAGGGCCACCGTAATGACCGCTGAGATGTCATCCAGTCCGTTTTTACAGACTTTTACGAGCTTGGATCTTATCGATGTGGACTGCAAAGCCTTAATGGCTGCCTGACTGTCGAAATAGATGCTGATTATTTTTTCTGAAATATTTTCCTCAATAATCATGTCCGTAGCTTGTTTTATTGCAGCAACAAAACACTGCACCTGTCCTCAAGTCTAAACGAGCGAAATGTGTTTCGAGACTCACAGTATACACCGGCAACCGCACCAGCGATCATTTTCGATCCGTCGGTGAAGATGGCCAGTTCATTCTCGAAAGGGACTCTGCCTTCATTCCATCCCTCTCTGCTAGGAATTCTAATAGAGAATCTCCGGTTGTAGTTAGGCAGTGGGATGATGTAGTCCGTTTCCGTCCGGATTCTCAATGCACTCCATCGATTTAGAACTGAGGCATGACCAAAAGGTCATCTATCCATAGACCGGCTTCCCGAATGGATTATCAAAACTTTATCTAATACCTCTAAAAAAAATATTGTTACGTAGTATTGCTGCGCAAATAATAGTCATGTGTATGTCTTGTGCCATAAAGACAACGCTGTCTGCAACAGAACTCAGTGCACCCACTCAGTCATGTGTAATTTTTTGTTTAAGGTTATTACAAATACAAATACAAATTCTTGGCGCAACAGACCGTATGTGGTCCAGGGCCTAGCTTCTCGCGACCATTCGTGTTGTGCGTGTTATATTTTTCACACAAATGGAAGGGACCTACAGTTTAGAGCCATATCCGAAAGGCAAATTGAGAAGCTTTCTCTTGACAATTATTACTCTCGGACGTTTGTCAGATATTCGCGAGAGGTGGGACCGTGAAAAACTTTTTGGTGTTCTCTGGGATTCGAACCTCGAACCTCACGCTCAGCGATCCAACGCACTAACCACTTGAGCCACGGCGCCCACAGGTTAAGGTTATTGCTCACAAAAATATTCGATATCTATGGGAACTCAGCAAGAATATTTGCTTCATCTGTCTGCTTGAAAAGAAAAAGATATCTACATAACGGTCCTGTCAGTAAAATAAGTCAATTACGTGATATTCTCTCATTTTCATTAGGTACACCTCATCTGCTTTCATAAGATACACAGAATGTCGCTGGGTTGCCCGCACATGCAACAGCAGAAGACCATAGCATTTCAATATCTACTAACACTTTACCTTGTTTATTAAAAAGTTTTATAAAGTATCTGCGATGGAACTGAGTCTGTCAGAGACTTTTTTGAAGCATGAACAGAATTAGTAATCATTAGAAACTGTGATTTCTTGTGATTTCAAATGTTTGGAAAATACTTTCACCAGTACACGGAAAAAGAGGATCATTATCCTTCTGCATGATTTTAAAAAATTAAGGTTTCCTTTGCTATTACAGATGTAGAGATGAAGGGAAGCAAGGATTATGAAGTGTACATATGTATGTATGTATAGCAATTGTGTGCATGTCGCAAATGTAAAAAAGGGAGCTTTTTTTGGTTGCTCCAACGGATGTTGGATGCTAATAGCCCGGGCCACTAATATGCACCTGTATACTCGATGCTAAACAAGCCGACTTTATATCTCCCAGAGTGAACTTCAGCAATGACGTCACGGTCAGATTCCCAACCAGGGCGGAATGGAAATGGATTGTTGTAGGCGAAGTGACAACAATCTTCACCGATGGTTCAAAATGGGACTGTGGGCGAGGATATTCTCTGATTCCGTCAACATTTTCATGTCTTCAGCATGGTTGAATGATACAACCACTTCTACCTATAATCGATGCCAAGAATGTGCCTACGTACTAAGCCACATCCTACACTCTGGAACCACTCTCCCCGCGGATCTGTGGTTAGGTATTACTTCGCGGGGCTGATTAAGAATCTATGCTATAGAGCACAGTGTCTGCTCGACTTGTACGTTTGTTACGAACGAGCATATGTCCATCCAATATTCCTCCGACAGCATCATTTGGTCTATTAGCAACTGTGGGCTTCAGAGGGTAACTCCCCAATCCATGAAGTGTCTGCAGTGAAATACAGCGTGCTCTGTATCTGCTTCCTTGTTTGGATAGTCCGGACAGAAAGGTGAAGCATGGACAATCTAGGTAAGCCAAAATGGCAATCAGGCAACATTTGCAGGACATTGGAATTTTAGGTATTATCTAATCGGGTGCAGGTAGGAAAAGGAAAATTTTAACTAAAAAGACTCGTAGAGAGGATGCGTAAAGGGGCCGATACAGATGAACATGTGATGCAATATCTCCCTGAATAGCAAGCTACAGTTTCTTAAAAAAACTGCTTAGGGTTTCCCCTGATTCGCTCTACAAACCGCGGAGCTGAACTGGCAGCGATGGAGAATGCCCCGAGATCCTGCTTTGAATAGTTAAAAATTGCAAGCTACTGAAAAATCCCTCCAGGGAGTGAAATCAGCGTAAGAAGGTGCAATATGAGCCAAGACTTTGTACAATTAGCTGCTGGAAACCAGCATATGGCTACGGACTTGGTTATTGTGCTGATGGTCAATCAGGCCGTCGAATCACCTCATTACAGTAGTACTATTTCTCAACACGTTTAACAATTCCTCTCATGATACCGAACAACACTCCCCAAGTCCTTGGAGTACTCACAGCACAGACACGTGTCCCATGAGACCGTGACACATTCCCTAATGACTCCACTTGCGACAGATCGCCAAAATAAAAACCCTTATTACCCAACCCAATTGTGACTCAATTCTGCGCCCAATTCAGTTTTTCTCAGTGTATTTCATACGTGTGCACCTCGACGGGCGGGCTCCGAGGCTCCCGATCCGACTAAAGTTGATTTAAAAACTTTTGATAGACTCTTCATCCCAAAATAGCCAGCACAACAACGCAAAAGTAATAACTCGCCTTTGTATAAAGATGAAATCACGAGCACGTGATTTCTTTGGGGGCAAGGACGACACATGAATACCCAGTGGGTGGTTATTCACTCTCGGTTATTCGCTTAATGACATTGGCACGTGGAGAGCGCATATATTCGTAGATACTCGTGTACTTTCGCCTCGCTGTTTCCCCAGAAAACATTTAGATACAAATCCCCGTAGGCCAGGTCAGTCGCACGGTAATAAACCACCACCAAAAGGGTTGACCGGTATTGTCAATGTCATTAGCAGGCCCATTAGCAGTCTCAATTGTCTTTTGACCACTTGGTCGTGCCGCCTGTAACTCGGCTTATCTTCCTCTGGTGATCAGCCGTCAACTACCAGTTCATTCATTAGAAATACTCGTACTACATCGTATGGCCTGCGGGCGGCCTTCCTTCTTCTTTGGGAATTCTTCAGAACTGTCGCTTTCATGCGGCAGGTCTCTCTCATCTTTTTTTTTTTTTTTTTGGTTAGGGGCATAAATCAGTCGTCGGCGCCAAAACAATTTGAACTCCGAACGCCCAATGGACGGACAGAGACGTACAAAAGAAAATGCGATCAAATTTAGAATTGAAATTGCAGCGCATGAATACCGTGGATGCAAAGCAATGAGTTTGCTTCTTTTTCTTGGTAAAAATGCTGCACATTCACTTGGCACGCAGCTGGAGGTGCATCAATCGAGAAAACGTCCGGCGCGGCGTGTTGCATCACAAACTCTGCCGTTCGTATTTTCCATTCCTCTTGCAGTTTCAAGTGAAGCTACTCATACGAGTATATAACAGACATCCAGGAGGATTGCCTGTGTGGTGTGGTACAGTACTGGAGTGGTGGTACACCAGTCGGTTTTATTGGATATCGATTTGGAATTGTTTCTCCTTTTCAGTATCGATAAATCTTTGGAAGGCAATTTCATGAATTTCGACTCGATTGAAGGAATAAAAATGATTTTGGAGACGGGGTAAAAAAAAAAAAAAAAAACCGAAGAAGCAGGTGTATCTCTTGATAGATGATGTATCTGAGAGAATTTTTGATCTTCGCATTACGGATTCCATTCGTTGCTTTGTTCTCCTTTGTAGACTTTGATTCTCTGGCTTTTTTTGTTTTCACATCCAATAAAGTAAATGTTTATGTGTGGAGTTAATCAACGGGAGCATCAAAGGATTGCTGCCTGTGTCATTTGTATGGCTGCAATTAATTTGAAGTGAAATGTCTGTTCGAGGAGGATGGATAAATAGGTTTTATTCAGATGAGTATATTGCACTTGGCCAATGGAGGCAAACTATGAGGAAGCTATTTTATGAAGTAGAGCGTTGAGAGGTTTATTTTATTATGTGAATATCGTTTGATATTGTGGGCGAAAGAACGGTGCTCAGAAGAGGAATTTTTATGGCTTTCGTGCAATTTCAACGAATTATTAGTCTATCAGCGAATGGCTTCATTTGAATACTTAAAGTGTTTGTGTGTATCGGAGCAGTTTTTAGTTCTAAATTCGTCCCTCATCCTTGTAATTACAAGATTTTAGAAATCAACGCATTGAGTGATAATAAAAGTGAGAAAAACATCTGTCGGTATGACCACAGTACGGTTACACTATAAAATCACTAAAGCGGCAGTCGTAACTACGAGATACTCTAATTCTCTACTCTATGACACCGGCCAAGTGTCCAAGGTTGTTCCAACTACGAACGTAGTGATGACTAATTCACAGAAGCACTGAGGAAACTTGTCAGTTACTACTCGACACGTACTTCCCATGATGTATCTCCGATAGTGCTCTCGTTGGACCCATACTCCTTCCAATGGAAATCTGTTTAGCATAGCCTGTCTAGCAGAATTTTTAAAGCCAAGCATATAAAATGGGCTCTTTCTACGTTCAGTCCATCCAAATCACCAGGAGCGGATGTCATTTTTCCCTGCCTCCTACCACAGCGACAAGTTCTACTGTTACCCTCCTTTATACGGATCTTCGGCTCCAGCCTCACACTAGGCTATTAGGGTAGTTTTTTATACCGAAACCGGAAAGCAGGCAGAACTGTCTCCTAAATCCTACCGCCCTCTCGTCCTAAATAAACGATCACCACATAAGGGTTGTGTTCGTTACGCGTGATCAAGAGGGAGAACACATTTTAGTCATAGACGAACTCCTAGAAATACTAACCAAAGCCGGTCACAGAGTACAAAGCTTTGCAGATGACGTTATCATGAATGTTAGGACAAAATTCACTGTGGATCAGAAATGATGCAAAGGGCCCTTAACTTGAAGATGCAGCCTGGAAAAGCTGTCCTTGTACCCTTTTCAAGAAGAAGCAAACACGATTTCAGAAAAGTGTCAGTGGAAAGATACCCATTAACCTGTCCACAAAAACGAAGTACCTTGGAGTAGTCCTTGATAAAGCGCTTAACTGGACCTCTTACTTGAATAAGAATAACAACGGGGCTACTAGAAAACAACGTTCATGTGGCCACGCCTCTACGGGAATACATAGGGACGCAAATCAAAGCTGATTTATTGGCAGTACAAAGCCATAATCAAAACCAATGGTCACCTATGCGTCATTAGCGCTTCAACTCAAAACCCAGGAGCAACTGAATCAAATATACTGTCTAACCTGCGTGAGTATCATCGGGACAGTGTCCCATGCAGTCGATATTACAGTAGCTGTAATGCAGTAGCCCCTGCAATGAGGAATCTGAGTGGACGAAGTGGTCGGTCAAAGGTCGGTCTTGAAGTTATTCCCACATATAAGCTACAGGATACCAAACATTAAACCTCCAAACCCGGACTTTATTTGTAAAATAAGAAGCATCCTTCTGGGGCCTTGTGGTTACCCTAATGCGTTATTTTTCGATATCGCAATGGACCTGTTTAGGCGCTTTTATTTCCTTGGTATCGGTTTGTCTGAATTGCGTATGTGTGTATATTGAAAATTCTTGTACCACGTCATATGAATTTTTAGCCGAAAATCTTGTATTCCTTCCGACACTTATTCCATTTGGGCAATGACGAAGATAACTTACAGATTTGACTTGAATCCTGCCACCCTTGACTTCTGCGTTTCAAATCTCTGCAACCAATTCTCAAAATCCTCCATTTCTTCCTAACTGTTCTGCTTGTCCCAAGTTTGTTTTGTGCGATTTACTACCGGATTGGGTCAGTGGTTTCCACTGCTTCTAAGACATTTCTTGAGGACACAAAGCAATGCGTGCTGGAATAAAAGAATTTCAAAGGCTGGCTGCTGTGATTTTAGCCGAATTTATCTTCGGTTTCATTTTGTTGAATTCGACTTCTTAACTAAGAACTATTAGCTTTGGAGGTCCAACTCACTCATGACCATGACAAAGCGACCATTTTCTTGGTGTTTTCGGACGAAGCTTATTTTCATATCGGAAGCTTTGCCAACGAACAAAGCTGTAAGATTTCGGATTCCAAAAATCTGCACGCAGTAGTAGAGAAGCCGATACACCTTTAAAGAGTGACTGTGTGAGTTTAAAACTGGTGGCATCATCGGTTCCCACTTCTTTGAATATAAAGCTGACAACGTTGCGCTACAGAGACATGATAACTGATGATTTTTTGTGCCCGCACTTAGACGATTTGGACTTGGATGGGCTTTGATTTCACCAGAGTGACGCAACATATCACACCAGCCGTCAAACAATCGATCCTTTGCGCACTAAACTGGGTTATCATCTGTTTTGGAGACATGCCTGTCCAACACGAAGCTGTGATTTGACGCTGTTGAACTTTTTGTTCTATTAAGCACAGTCGTTACATCAAAGCATCACAAACAATCGACACACTTACGGGAAACATACGTACATCGAGATATCGTGAAACAGAGTCACAAGCTATCGACAATGTACTGCAAAAGTTCGTTGCCAAGCCAGCGGCGCCAGACATTTGAATGAAGTTATTTTCCAGGAATATTCGGGAGATGTACTCTCTTTAATAAAGCCCACCCTTTACTACCTATATAAGCGTATTTCAGGGATTGCTGTAGTCGTCCATTGCACTAAAAACTCCACGCACAAGTCTAACAGCAATTTGCTCAATGTTCACAGAATTTGACCTCCTTATTATGTATCACCAAATGGTGTTTGGTACTCAATGGTACCAAAATTTAGAACAAAGAAAAAGGAGTCAGTGTCCATGTTCTAAAATACTGAAGTATTCCTTTAATAAAGACATTTGAGTTAACACCAAGATAAATCACCATCGTGACATCGTCAACACTCAGAGGTTTCTCTATGACTCAGAGCACAGAATCCAGAAACAAAAAAAAATCTCTTCTTGGGTGGTTCCTCATCCATCTGCCAGCTTCTTTTATACCATATATCGTATCTATCTGTCCAAGTTCACGCGTATATGACTATTTGCATCAACTTTGACGCCGCCGCAGCATACTACACTACATCGTAGGCACATGCCGTGCCTCTGCATCGTGCACTGTTCATATTGTGAAACCCTAGCTTGACTAAATAGTGTAGCACCACCAAACACGGCCCATGCCACGAATAGCATTACCAGCTCGAGGCGTTTATTCATTCTATTAGATACTGTCTAATTTACGTTTTAATATTCTGTCAATTTGTTGAGGAGTGGATACACATAAGACAACGAACTTTCAGAGGGAATACAGAAAAAAACATTTTTTTTTTTTTTTTTTTTGTTATTCTTTGGGGAGGTCTCCTTCTCCAGGGCAATAGCACAACGATGATGATGATGACGATGACGACACATCACCGTCATGGAAAGCACAGAAAGAACACAGAACACAAGTGACATATGAGGCAGGCATGCGTTTGATTCGAATGACGTTGGTGCGTCGCTTCCACTGATGGATTATTAATGATGAGCGATTTGTTTCTGTAAACAGATAGCGATTACTTACTCCACCGATAGTCCAAACCGATGGGGAAAGTGAAAGATATCGAAGGGCTAGAGCAAAGAAATCGATGAAATCGATATGCTATTTAGAACTGGGTGGTATCATAATTTTAATGATTGGCATGGAGATACAAACACAACATGTGCAATCAAAATGGAATCGTAAATGGGCTTAAATTGTAGGGGGCCATCACCGAGCTGACACTCTTAACGTCGGAGGAGATAGTGTATTTTTCATTTTATTGAGGAGTATCATTTGTAATGATTTAAATAACTCAGGGATAAGTACATGGTAATGCTGATAGAAGGAATGCATTCCAAAAAGAATACACATCGGTTTGGGAATGAATAAGGGGAGCGCCAGGTTAGTATTTGATGAGTTGTTGAAAAGTTGTTATTTTTCAAATCTGCACTCTGAATTGTAACGGCAGAGAAGGACAACACTTCTGTTTTGACTTTTTCTGCCAAGAATTTATGTTTTCCAGGGGTATGCACCTACCCTGACAAAAACTCTATAGAAATCGTCAATATTGCCTCCCTTCCTAATACTTGCCAATCAACTTCCTTCAGTGACAGTACGGCAGGTAGTTAGTCTGTGAAAGCATGGCTTTATCAATGAGCCAAGATTGCATTGATTGCCTCCCCAAAAAAGATTTCACGAACACCCTTAAGGTCGATGGATAGATACGAGTAGAGTAAGAAATTTGATAACCGTGGCCTTAAATTGAAAAATCTGGACAAATCTTCTACCTCTACAGGTTCTTTTCCAAACTGTTTCTACTATTTCCCAATCGCCATCCTCAAATAATTCGACGGCAGGTTTAGTTTCGTAAGAACTTAGGCAAGTATACGATCTGAGGGAACACAAATCGTGTGACCTTAAATCGTGGAAGAAATATAGAAGAAGCAACAGCTCATTCCACACGCACTAATTAAAATTTTTGATTTAGTTAATTGATAGCCACTTTACCTCTGGAGCTGAAAATTTTAAGAATATTTAATGCCCAAACAAAGCTCATAAAACACTGAACCTGAAGCGCGGCTTAACAGTAACTCTTGGATTCTAACCACGGAAAAATCTTATGAATGAACAGTTGAGCTGATGTTTTATAACACAAAATTTTCAAGGAAGCGATTCATTAATACCCGACTGGCAAATGAAGCTTTTTTCCATGCTTACTTCTACCGGAGTTTAAGGAGAGAATGTCCAGTGAAATGCCCATAAAATTGAAAGCTCCAGCGTCTTGGAATCTCGTCGTATCAATATTTCAATCATCTTCTCGTGGAGTGGATCAACTGTTGACCTATAGTTACTGTCAACCAAACTAAATGTCTCCAAACCTTTTTAAGAGATAAACAGTGGCTACCATTGGTTGACATATGTACATAAGTTGATTTTTTTTATTATGATCTAATGTATTTATTATGGAAGTCTAGAAAGAGCCTTTCTTCTGTAACTAACCGGGACTATGCTAACATTTAGTTCCCTTGGATCGAATATGTCTCGTAAACATAAATAACTTATTCCAGATCAAGGGCCCGTAGATTCTAAAAATATGGCCCTCTACTAGCTAAGTTATGTTAGGTTTTTCTTAAATTTTTGATCTCATAATCATAATCTTGTGAAAACTCAACACATTTTTTTATGCTGCGATCCCTTAAAAAAACAAGTCTGAGCATTTGTCCTTAAAATAGTCATATCTCGAAGCAATAATCTTGCATTGCACCCTGTGCGAGTTCCCATTTATGATCCGGTGCATTCTCGAGCAAAACTACGTTGGATGAGTCCACGTCTTCTCTGAAGAAAGTTGTCGCGAAATTTTTCGAATAGGCTGGCATAGTAGGTGCCCGTATGGTCTTGTTCCTTCCGCATCCCAGAAAACATATGCCACAAACTTGCCGGCGCTGGGTAGACCTTTGAGCTTGATGGAGGACGTGAACATTTTCTTTGAATCGGTCTTCCCCATGTCGAGACATTCATTTGGAGCCGTCAGTAGTTGGCGTTTGGCTTCGATTTTCAGCATTCTAGGCACCCAACGGAAACTGACCTCGTGCATGTCCAATTGCAAGATCCGCAATGCACTTTCAGTTGAGATGTTTAAAAACCCCTGCCAACGGTTTTTTCGTCAAACTCTACAGAAACTCGTAAATTTTTTCTACGATTTCTTCACCAGTCGCTCCGATTGGATACGAGGGTTGTCTTCCAGTAACTCTCTGTCGAGCTTGAATTGGCGAGCCCAACATTTTACAGTTGAACATGTGAAAATGGTGGTGCATTGCTCTCGCAAACAGCCTGCAAGCGTTCACTGATTTCGGTTGGAATTTATCCTTCTTTTGTCACTGCACGATACTCCAATTCATCCGTTGAGTATGAATTGGAGTACCTAGTTACTTGTTAAATTTGACAGATTTAATGTGACATGTGCCCCGTTTAATCGAAATTGTAACATTCCGATCGGAGCACACTCTTTGTGTTAAATCGAAAACTTTTCTGGCTTCCTACGTACACCGCGCAAGTACACAGCGGTTTGTCTCATGACAACCCTTTGGTCAGTACTCTACCTCAAGGCTGATCGTTTGCTCCAACTTTTCTCATCTTCTGAGGACCTGAGGACCTAAATTATAGCCAAGGCGTGGCCTATACGACAAAAGCTAGACCATTCCAGGGTTATGAACTTCTCTTTCCAGGTTAGTGTACCCTAATTTGATTACATTTCAGTGATATTGACTCTAAAATAAATAACCATTGCGAAATACCTCAAACCACAGCAATAAATTGCTTCATGATAACCAATTATCTCTGCTCAGAAACTAATCAACTATAAATCAATGCTGACGGAAAAATGTTATGGTCGACGAAGCTACCACACTTCGACTGTAAGACTTTAATTATCTATAGAATAGCAGATATATGAGCCCTTAATCTTATGAAACCCTCTCAACCCCTTCGCCCTTAAAGAACTTAACTAGATTTAATTTTAATGTGAGCCGTCTTCAATTGCTGGTTAACGCTGATAGATCTTCGTATGTAGCTGGAATTCAGCATTTTATTATCAATTGATAAATCGCAAGCATCCTAGCGCACGTACACGATGATGACAGGAAATTCAATTCAACTCTGATTGGTTCAAATGCCTCCAAGGCATGACCATGATCAAAAGGAGAAAAACGAAAAACAGCAAACACACTCCACCCTGATTCCTGTGAGGTATAATTAGTATGCCGCCAGTAGACCCAAATGTCATGTTCAAACCGTCGTTCAACCACCACCATGGTGCTGTAAAGTTCATTTCACATTAAATCCGTCCCGCGTGCTAAATGCAGGCGAATTCCCTACGCTTACGCTCACCCACTATCCCCTATCCACGAGTGTGCTTCAAATGTCAAATGATTAACGATGCAGTAGCGACATCAATAGTCGCACAGAATGTGTGTTCATTCTAAGCGTCAAATAGTTTTTTTTTTTCTTTTTTTTTTGTGCATTCAAACACACTAGTGTGCAATTTCCTTTGGGTGATTTTGACGTAACGTATACACTGTCGCAGTAGTAGTGTTGGACTGACCCTTTTGCTAAATGAGAACTGCATAGAGGAAAATGCAGGACTGTTGCGCGCAGGGTTAAGTGGTGTTTCACTGTCCATCGGATTGCAGATTCTCGCTGTCAGTGGCTAGGAAATGAGTTCTCGTGGTGAGGTCTATCTACGGGAAGGACCACCCAGATTGTGTTTTTGTGTTGTTACAGTGTGTGTTCTTTCTTTGTTAACAATTTGATTTATGCGGGTTTCACGTCACTTGCGAAAAAGTGCACACTGAAAGAAATTCTTATTAAAATAAACCGACGCTGGATTGGGGGAGGAATTTACGACAGTGAATGATGTCCGTCGTCGTTATTGAACTGACGTCGACATGTTCAAAGATGAGTAGAAAAGTTATTGGCCACAGCACTTTCTTACATAAATTCTATTATAGTATCTACAGCAACGGGAAATTTCTAGGCCAGCCTAGGTATTTTACTTAATGCAAAAGGAACCCAATGCTGGTGGAGTAAATACCTTCTACTTAATCCCATTTCAAAAGATCACTGATCAAGTTATACTTGTGCTTCATGGTTTTTGCAGAGAATTCCTTTACATCTTGGAATGAATCAAAATCTTATGTTACGTGAGCCTTGGTTACAACAGGAAATTGGACGCATCATCGTGATCCACCTTATTGCTGCAGTCCCTACAAAGTTTGCTCCCACTAAGTTAACTTTTTTATTCACGAACAAACAGGCGGCTATGGGCCGTAGGCTATGGGCTATACTTAGATATACTTCCTTTCTAGTATTTTGGAGAACCGATATTCCAAAGTTTGGCGCGGGACGAATGAGTGGATGACTGACTCCTTAGTTACTTACTTAGGCTGTTCTACAGTTCGGGGTGAATCTGAGCCGAAACCAATAACCTTCTCCAATTATCCCGGCCTGCAGTCATAACAAATGCTTCCAGTTTCGAGTTGGTTTGGATCTCTTTCTACTTGTGCCACCTAGGACGATGCCTTTTTCAATTGCGTTGTTCCTCCGGATTAGGTTCAAAGAATCTATGGGAACATTAGTGTCCATTCTACATCCATCTCAAACCTCCAATGCAGTTTTTTTTTTTTTTAGATCGATATCGCTGTACAGATCGTACAACTTGTCGTTGAATCTTCTTCTCAAACGGGATCAAATATCGTACGAAGAATTATTCGTTTAAAACGACGAAGGATATCTTCAACCGCCTTCCACTGAAAGTCCATGTTTCTGCACCGCAAAGTAGGACTACCATGACAAGGGCCTTATACTGAGGCTTCTTATTTGTTCGGGAGAGCGCTTAACTGTTTGATTGCTTTCTTAGCCCGATGGAACAACGATTGGCAGAGTTATCCTCCGTTATCCTTGAGCCAAGATAGATAAAGTCGCTTACTACCTTCAAGTTATAGCTGCCCAGTGTGGAGCTCTGTCCGATTCGCCGTTGTCATCATATACTTCTTTTTGCCCTCGTGTACCGCTAGAGGCCTTTTAGCCGCTTCTGTCTCTATACATGAAAACGCTCCAGTGACAGCCCGCTGAGATCTTCCAATCAATATCGTCGGCGTATGCAAGTAAAGGGTCTTTCATTAAGCGCTTCCTATCTTTAAATTTGAATAAAACAAAGTGTGTGAGATATCATCGAAATTTTTTATTCGTTTGAAAGGCCTATCGATGCCATTATGTATGGAATATAACATCGTTCAAATGTCCGCCGCGGCTTCTCTGGGTGGCGCGCATCCGAAATGTCCAATTTTCCATGGCTCTGGCGCATAAATCAGGCTGAATTCAACCGATGGCATGGGTTATGTTGGCTTTGAGGGCCGCTGTGGTTTTTGGTTTATTTGCATAGACCTGCGACTTCAGAAAACCCCACAAGAAAAAGTCACGGACTTACGGTTGTTGGTTGATTGTTTACTGAACCAGTGGACTCAAATTTATCCACCACACTGCGAATTGTCCTCTCGGAAGGACGATTATGGCGACCGTAAAATGGGCGAAGCTCGCGGAACGTTGCCCGAACAGAACACCCATTTTGATAAAACAATTTTATTATTTGCACGTATTGTTGAAGGCTATATCCGTCCATGGTGATTTGGTAAAACAGGCTGAATAAATGACAGCCAATTTGACAAATGTAGCTTCAACAATATGGCCGCTATCAACTGTCAAAGTTCGGAAGTCCCTATTGGAAGACCCTTTACATGCACAGACTTTTGAAAGATTGTGCCTTCGGTGTTGGCTTTTTTCGAGAAGTCAATTCCCAGTGCGTAATCTTGTCTAAATCCATTTTTGACATAAAACTTCTCGATAAGACATTACCCATTGAGCAATGCGTGTTTTCCATCGTCGTCCTGTTCAGGCGAACGGGCTTGCCAGGGATACTAACACCAGACATGTGTCTGTATAGCTTGTTTCTAGAAATGCTATCACAGGTGGCGTTGAACCCGTTGGGTTTTATCCAGGATCTACAAGTATGCCATTATGGACTTTTCTGACCGGAAACTGCAAAGATATGAGCCGATCAGATTGTTTCAGACCTAAATTTAATGATGGCTCCTAGATTTATAGACCGACCTATTCTCTTTTTCTTTTTTCTACTTGGCTGTTATTTATTGCTATCTCACTGATTGCAGTTGTTACTGCCAGAAGTATAGCCTGGAAAACTGTTCTGTCGTTTGGAATTCTTAGGTCTCACTAAGCGGGATTTCTTGCATTTTGTTTTGATTTGCTCTGCATTTCCGTTTCAGCCTAAACTCTCGCAACTTCTTGATTTGTTTGCTCATACATTTCTTGGGATTGCATATATTACTGCAATAATGCAGAATTTTTACGATATGATGATGATTGGTATACAAAGGACACTGCTTACTCTAATCACGCACAGTCCGTAGGTGTTGCATTTCTATTTTTCGCATACGAGTATACGACACTATTTTCATCATTTTGGGTGGACGCCAATTTGTGATGCATTCGAGTTTTTGTCAGCCCTTCATGGTTTGACGTTAAACCCTTAGGTGCTCACATACATACTCCAGATGATCTTTGAACGAGAACGTTCTATGTCTATGTCTATCTAACGTTCTATGTATGCTGTGGTCTCCTACATCAGAGGTGAATAATTCCTTCTTCCTTGTCTACTGAAATGCACGTCTTTTGTCTTATGCTCTCTTAGTTTGAAGCTTACAGGAGCTCAAAATGCATCACTGCATACTCAGCGGACCAAAGACCGATCCAAAATTCTTATCGTTACCGTTCGTCAGGATACAAATCCCTCTCTTCTAAACCACAAACTTTCTTCAACACCGGTATTGATAAGTTGGTGAGTCGCCAGAGGAATGTCCTGGATGCCAATTATTTATTTCCACCATTTCACAAAATATTTTCTCACAGTGTATTCGTGTTCTTTTCGTACCACAATAGGGTAATCTACTTAATGTGATCCTGCAATCTTAAAAAAAATTATTTAATCAATTTTATACATAACACTCCTCCTCTTTTTTGCTTGCATCACATTGACAGATTCGCGGTATTTTCTTGCACCCTGTGTGATTTCTCAGTCTCTGAGCATTGACTGACCTCGACCCTTTTTTTTTTTTTACTATACACCCATCAGCCAAGTTGAGTGGTCGTTAAATGGACGATTGCTATCGTAGATATCGCGTCTAGAATGCCATTCTGCATTCTGCCCCCTATAATGCGTTTACAAAAGAAATATCTTTTTACGACAGTGCAGTACATTAAACTGTATTGTTGCCGGTTTTCTTTTTCTATAATCTCCATCGAGTAATTTTTGTCGTTGACAGTTGTCATTTGTTTTTATTAAATCATCCTGACAATAATTGCACGCCTTTTGGCGATGACGTCCAAGATAGGGAGCCATACTGCTACACAAAGTTGTAAATAGTTGATGACAGCACTGTGTATTCAAGTGACGTCGGTGTATTGAGAGCGACAACCCTGTCAACGTATTCAAAGCAGATTATTGCGAATGATGGGATTGCAATTGCTTTTTAATCATAAACAGAAAAATGCCCGCATAACCGCTGCACTTTGGCTGCAGTTGATTGCTTCATTTGGAAAACGTCTTGGATTTGAAGTTTCATTTGGAATTGTGTATCCATCAACGTTTTAACGATATAACTTAAGGGGAAGCGGAAATGGTTGAGAGTTTTTGGAAGAATTTTCGTGACTTAGATGGAATTAAGAAGCTCAGTTTATCCCTTATTACTGATTGCAGAGCATTAGGGTTACGAGCTATCTGGGTAATTTGCGGTTAAGAACTTAATAAGATCTCGTTCTTATGCTTCTCTACCAGGGTATCATTTTCGAAAATGCATCTTGAGCCAAGCCATTAAGTTATTAGAATTATTAACTCGACTGTATTGACAATCGACACGAAATCTAGCTGTTTTAACAGCATCTGTGTTATTAGACTTTATATGTAGGTTAACGCAGCGATAACAGGTTTTCAACTGCCTTGTTGCGATCGAATTTTCTGCTCCTTATAATAAATATACTTGCCACAGTCGGCTGCACAATTTCTTAGGACCATTCAAGAACAGTAAGCGAACTGAGGTTTCGAAATTAGTAGAAGAAAGATTGAGTCCTTTCTGTCATCTTTTGGGCTAGTAAGTAGACCTATTGTGATGTCCCATCGGCAGTGGTTATAATCACTTGATGATTCTGTCTTTAGAAACTGCATCAGTCTCTTGCAAATTTTGGAGATGCCTGAAAGATGTCAGAAAGTTAACCCTACTCCTGTCATACGAATGCAAATAGAATTGATGAAGGATTTAAGGTCTTAGTAACGAATGACAGCGTTTGGAGATTCTCCGATGAGTCCAGCGAGATTCCAGAGCCGTCCATAGTTGTGCATTCACGCTGTTTACAAATACATATCTCAGCTGTTATTCTACATGCTGAATAGTTACTGGTATTTTGGTTACCATACCTGAGTGGGCGCCGTGGCTCAAGTAGTTAGTGCGTTGGATCACTGAGCGAGAGGTTCGACGTTTGAATCCCAGAGAACACCAAAAAGTTTTTTCACGGCCCCACCTCTCGCGAATGTCTGACAAACGTCCGAGAGTAATAACTGTCAAGAGAAAGCTTCTCAATTTGCCTTTCGGATATGGCTCTAAACTGTAAGTCCCTTCCATTTGTGTGAAAAAATATAACACGCACAGCACGAATGGTTGCGAGAAGCTAGGCCCTGGACCAATTCAGTGTGTTGCGCCAAGTATTTGTATTTGTGTATCTGAGCATTCACTGGTATTGTATCCTGCTACTATTATTTTCAATCTTCCATATAATCTCACTTTTTGCCGAGCTTATTACATCCCAATTTGACTGACAATCTCCCAAGTAATATGCTGCATTGGTCGTCTTTGTCAACCAGACTGTCAGTTTGGTAAAAGAATTTATACTTGTCGCCTGGAAAAAGTGTTACCACCTTTGCCTTACCTCTGCGTTGCTCTTATATTCTCGATTTGGATCGCTTTCGCTTGCCCTTTCGTAGTATGATGACTCGCCTTTCGTTGTTTAGTAGATCCTTGGCTCTTCTCAGTCATGAAATACGTTCTAAAGTTTAGGTTTTTTATACTCTTCTTCGTTTTCCTAACTCTTTTTATTGACTTCGTTGCTCCTGCCGAAGCTATTTACATCTTCATAATGTACTCACACACCAGTTTGGGCCTGATTTCATAGGAACTCAGTACCTTGTCTGTCTTACCCTGGTCTGAATTCCCCTATCCTTCACTCTTTTGTTTCAGTTGCTTGGCAATTCATCACAGTCAGAATGAAATCATCCTTTCTTGGTGTAACTTCTGTGCTACTGGCTTAACTCTTGAAGCCTTGGTACGCAGCATATTTTATCACCGATGTCTGACTTTGATTTGTGAAGTGGAAGCACCAAATAAGCAAATGAGGGATGGCGATCCATTCGTTACGCTAATCTACTAGCTTACATCAGTTGAGCTATGCTTAAGGTGAAACCACTGGACGTCTGTTCTGGTAATTTTTTTTATTAAAACCCTTGCCCATGTGGCAGACACTGTGACCTAAAAGATCTATTGTTTCATAAGGGTATGCTTAGTCTAAGAGACGTACTACCTCCCTAATGAAGGATAGTATATCCTTAGTAGCAGAATTTCTCAATTCCGCTGGAATACATATTTCTTTATGGAAAATACGTCTCCTTAACCAATGTAAATCTGGGCAATTGCAGAGAAAGTGTTCGGATGATTCGTCCTCCTACGAGCAGAACCTACATTCCGTGTCTGAGCTCAGGTTAAGTTGGTTAAGGTGGTATCACAAGCCACAGGGGCCCCTGAGAAAGCCCACCAGCTTTCTGATACTTTCCTTACTAAGTTTAAGTATATCCTTATAGAAGTAAGGTGGTCCAGGCGAAGTTTATGTTCCCAGTTACTAATCAGCGCTGTGGCGGAAGACCAGTTGATGCAACAGTAAGGTTCAGGTCCTATAAACGCAGATTCTGAGCCAGCCCAGCTAGTTCATCTGCTAGCTCGTTGCCTGCAATCCCTTGATGGCCGGGGACCCATCCAAGTTTTACCTCGTTTAGTCTCGCCAGGGATTGCACTGCATCGTAGCAGCTTTTAACTGATATGGAGTCCACTAAATTGGACGGCAGCGCTTTGAGTGCTGCCTGACTATCTGAAAATATATATATTCTAGCGCCCTTAATACCCTTACTAAGGTTTAACCTAGCGCAGATTTCAATGGCAAGGTGTTCAGCCTGAAATACCGTGGGACACATTCCCATAGGTATCGAGGCTTTGGTGTTGGGTCCAAAGACACCAGATTCCATTTTCGATCCGTCTGTGAACCGAACCAGACCTCTAGGGAGCACCATTAGACCAAATTGCACGATCTAATATTTCTACCTCAAATAACCTACCGAAACAGTACTCCTTGACCATGGTGTCAGGGATGGTACAAAACATGTCTCTTTTGGGGATTGAGTCAAGAATTTTCAGATGTCCCACATGGTCACCTGATTTATACTTGTATTCTATCTGCAGCTTGATAGCACACCTAGCGGCTGTCTTCCTAATGAAGATATGAAGGGGTGAAAGCCCAACGATTGCTTCTAAAGCTGCCGTCGGGCAGGTACGCATAGCACCTGTGATGCCGAGACAGGCAACTCTTTGTAACTTCTGGAGTTTAGTTGCCGTTGTCCGTTCAAGAACTTTCGGCCACCAGGTGATGGCCGCGTATGTGATAATAGGCCTCACCATCATTGCATACATCCAATGTATCATTTTTGGATTCAGACCCCAAGTTCTGTCGTACAGGCGCCGGCAGGCCCACATGGCCTTAGTAGCACGCTCGATGGCGAACTTGATATGAGAATTCCAACTGAGCCGTTTGTCGAGGATGACCCCGAGGTATTTGACTTCACTGGAATAAGCTAGAGTAGTACCTTTGATAATGATTGGTCCTAGATTGACCAGTCTTTTCCTAGTAAAAGGCACTAGAACAGTTTTGCAGGGATTGATGGATAGTCCTTCTCTGCTGCATCATTCTAAAACATGTAGTAAAGCACCTTGCATGGCGCTAGAGATGGTTACAGCACAGATAAGTATCGCCAAATCATCCGCATAACCAATGGCGATATAGCCCAATCTATTCTGGCTTACTTATGGTCAAAGTCTACGATTTTGGAGGTGTGTGACCCAAAGGTATGTGACCCTTCGTCTTTCGAAATCTTACAAAAATCATATCGTCCCGCGTATCAAAAGGCGAAACGTTGAAACTGTTCCACTGTCCTGTCGATTTTGATCTTGGTCTTAACAAAGCACTCTTTCCGATCTCACTTTGGTAACCACCACTTATTTTGCAAAAGGTCCGAAGTAGAATGAAGTCGTGAAAGTGAAATTTTTCTCAGGCCATAATCAGATTTTGGAAGCGACAAAATTGATGCTCTTCCACGGTCAGGAACAATAGTTCTCTTTCTAAAAAGTTTCCGAAAGCCACATGTTCCACTTTCCATGCTTTCCGACTCGGTAAATGTACAAATTCGACAAACAATTTGGTTCTTCTTTACAAATCGATTTTTTTTTACTTTTTCCACTACCGTACCTCACCGAATGCAACCCATTTAACCATAAATCTAAAAATTCTATTTACCTTAATGACAAAAAAAAAAAAAATACAATTTTCACTACGCACTGTGTATTGATTTCCGGACAGCCAGGTGAGCCCTTTTGTATTTGCTTAGCTATTCGAAAGCTTAAGGTGTGGTGCGCCATTGCCGATCCATTAGCTTTTTACGGAAATGCCCAAAAAGATCTCCATCCATGGGCATTCAACCAGATGATAGGTATGGTGAAATTATAAAAATAAATAAATTAAATGAACAATTTTCACAATTCATCGAGAGATGACGAATGTTTACGTTATGTGCATCGTTTTTTGGGTTATTTTTTTTTCTACCAAATTTTGACCAAAATTCATTGAAACTGTCAATCATATACTCTTCAGTGGGGATTTGAGAAGTCAGAAAAAAAGAACATGTACTTGAAAGGATCTAAATACCGGAAATTACTGATCTAAATTTAGATGTAAAATAAAAAGTAAGACTCGAATACTCCATGAATATTTTGAAGTGAAGAAGAACTTCATAAAGGAAGACGGCGGGCGACTAATGTTTTGCGTTGAAGTAGATGTCATTGAACGACGATGGAAAAGAAGAATTATGACCGCAGGTTGATTGTTTGTTGTTACAATAATTGATTCTATTTTTAAAAACGACTTACAAATGAAGTCATATACATACATACATCTTGAGCGGAGTTGAGGGAGATGTGCATGTTAAGTGAAAGGAAAAAAAATTGTTTTTGCAAAGAGGATGGTATTGAAGTTCATCGAGAGCAGCGAAGTGTTGCAAAGCAAAGTTGAAGCACTCAACAATATTAATTGTTGGTAATATTTGTGTTTTTTTTAATGTACCGACTCCACTTACAGGACTCTATCCGCACCCTGAGACTCAAGCAATTTATCTTGTGACCACTTCTGTAGTAAAATGTTGCGTTAACGTAGAGACTGACGTCTCGTTTAACTTTTTTTTGCTCAGCTGCAGCACTAAATGAATCAGCTTATCAAATCATCCAAAAGGGAGATCTATCCCTATTCTCTCAGAGCAGCTCATATTTTTTATAGCTTTGTCTGGAATTACATTTAGGGATACGTGCCAATGACTGGACCTCAAAGTCGATAGAATGCAAGAATCACTGGTGCGCTGAGAACCTCTCCAACAGCGGAGCTTCAAACCATGCTTCACCTTCTCCCGGTCGACATCGTCGGCAAGCAAATGGCGACCAGTTCTGAGAAACTCTCGCCTTTGGAAAGAGCTAGACACTGGCCATGCCAACATACTTAAGGTGCATCGACATCTCCCTAAGGCTACTGAAATTAATTTCAGCCTAGGCTTCAAACACACGATGCCGGACAGATCAGAGTGGAGGCAACGCGATGTCCTACATAACGATTCGTTGTCTATTTTCATGGATGGGTCCAAAACACAGGATGGAGTCGGTGTCGGAGTCTTCTTAGTCATCCGTCTCTCTTTTAATCTTCCGAACTATTGCAGCGTCTTTCAGACCGAAGTCATTGCCATTCGCCAAGCCGCTGACTGGCTGGCGGTGCATACTATATCGCGGAAAGATATTGTTATTTATATCGACAGCCAGGCAGCTATCAAATCCCTCATATCCAGCATTGTAATATCTAAAGCAGTGAAAAACTGCCGCATACCTATGTTTTAACAAAATTGCTGGACAGTACCCTTTGCTGGGTACCAGGTCACTGTGACGTCCCATGGAATTGCGTGGCTGAGGCTCCTAGCTAGACGAGGCTCCTCTGGTGCAAATAGAATAATTATAGCCAATATTGACACACCGATGTTCTATGCTAAGTACCTCATCCCTCTCTACTCTCACTAACGTTATAACCGGACACTGCACGATAGGCAGACATGCCCAAAAATCGGGCATCCCCTTAAACGACTTCTGCAGAAGTTGCAGAGACGAGGAGGAAGAAGAATCAATCCCTCACCTCTTGTGCACGTGTACTGCACTGGCTAACATTAGGAAAGCTACTCTAGATTATTACTATTTCGATGGTCTCAATGATCTTAATAACGCCTCTACGGCTAACATAAATAATTTAATAAAGAAAAGTAATTGGTTCCAGGAGTGGACAGAGTGACCCACCTGCTCCTACCTTGTGATAGCACAACCAACTAACCAATCAAGAAGGAGGTCAAGGGCAAAAGAGTGCCTTGTGAGTGACTATCATTGTTCATTGTCCACATTAGCCGTATAAACAATTTACCATAGGAACCTGTGAACGAAAATTAAAGCCAGTGATTAAGATCATCCTGAGCTCAATACTGCATAGATAGATCCTATAGCTTTGTTAAGACACCCGCATTCCTCTTTTAGGGATGGCGGGACATTCACATAACAGGTGACAGACAGATTCGAATTCTTCCTCGTCCTGCAGTAGTCGTTGGGATGTACCTCTAGTCGCTTCGCATGCAAACCTATGGAGATGACTCATGCATCATGTCGACGAAGTTTGACCAGAGAAATATATCTCTTCTTGTAGGCTCTAGTCGTTAGGCATCTGTTTAATTGCACCCATTGCGTATTGGCTTTGCTTACAAAAGAGAGGGCCTGCGAGTCTTGCAGCGGCGATCAGCCCTTTCATCACTTGGGATATCCGTATGCTCTAGTATCCAAAATAGGATCACCACATTGGGTCTTTATATCTACATTAAAAATTTTTGTATAATTCTCGTTCTTTTTTTCAGAGTTACCAAACTGTCTGTGTAGATAGTATGTATCCTTTCGACAAGACGCAAGGTCTATCCTATACAGTTCACTTAGAATTGTTGTACGCTGTGATAATGCTGTGTTAGTGTTATTTAGGTTATCACCTTTCATAAAGGTTGAATTTCGCCGAATTTTATAAATTCCGTCCATCGGCTTAAGAAATTTCGAATTGCTACACATTTTTCGTTCTGATCCTATTTGTAGAGGATACGATATTTTTCAAAAGTCACATAAGCCCTCCGGACTCATTCTCAGATGCAAGAGTTCAATTGAGATACAATTCGACCGGAAAATGTTTAACATGATGCGAAGACATCCGCTAACTAAGGAGTGCAACAGCTTGCCCATGATAGTGGCAATTACTTCCGTAGCTTTAATGTTATTCTAGCACAATTACAGGAAGCTTTTGTCGGCTGAACACAGCTTATGCATCAAAATCAATATTTCGCATAAATTTCGACTGGACAAAATTCCCTAAATAGAGACCTTTCTTATCTAAAGCATTTGTAGAAAGCCTCCGCCTTTCAAACTTTTAATTTCCTTATTTGGATACTAACCACTAATACTCTAAGATACTCGCAATAGGACCCTTTCCTCATACGCTATAAAGAAAATTGATGTCAAAGCCTAGTCACCATGTTTGTTAGCTAAAATCTTATTTGTAAAATTTATCGAAGACATTTAGGTCTTAAAAGTGCAAAATTTTTAATTCAAAATTAGATTTCGAGGATTTCTACATCTTTCGCTGACACAAAATCAGTCGATCTCTTATACTAAGCTGCAATCCTCCACTCAGCAAACTCCACTCCACGCGTCGTAACTTCATTTAAATCGCTTAATTTTAAATGCATTCGAATAAGTATAAAAGTTATTAAGAACCCAAATAAGATAAGACAAATCGAGTAAAAGAATACATAAATACCCGAGCAATCCTCTACCATTCCCGAGTGTAGTCAATTTTAAAAGTCAATCAATTACAATTCCAATGAATGAACGACGAACCCTCCCTACATTGAGAATTCAATTTTCTAAAATGCATCTATAATCTGAAACGCTCTAGGGTAAGTGTTGGCTTCCTCCAAAAGCACATACACACAGCATAAGTGGCACATTGATGTGGAGGGGATTGCATATTAATTACACTTATTATCTTCAAAACGTATCTAAAGAATAGGTCACGTTTGGATATATGTATGTATCCCCATGAGCAGCGCTTGTATCGCCCTTTCTTAATGCGTGGCATATGGATAACTTTTAAGCACACCCCTCCGTTGAAAAGTGGATCGAATCTAATGCAGCTCAGGGGGAAAAAGAAGAAGAAAAGTGCAGCCTCGTCTCGTATATTGCCATTGAAAATGATTTCAATAAACGGATTTAAAAATCAATCGTGGCAGATGGGGGATAAACGTATTCAGTTTGAAATATTTATATTTTTTCCAAATCAAAGAATGAAAGGATCTCTAATCCTGACTAGAATATTAAATTACAACACGTTCTCCGGTCTGAAAATGTATGACACAAGACGAGGAGGAAGTGGAGGGTCTAAGTGGGATATATTTCAAAACGAGGGTAGAGCGAGCCAAAGAGGTAGATACATACATACGTTTAGGAACAAAGACTATCGCATTGAAAACGTTCCATTGCCCGAGTAAAACGAATTATCTTCCATTCCTTGTGCGATGGCTATGGCTGCGAGTTGCCTGGAGCACCTCGAGAATAAAATTCTTCTCTGGATGATTCATGTATAGCTGCAGCATTTTGGTTAATGTGCCGAGCCGAGATGTCTTTTTGAACCAACCACCTGAACAATACGTTGAATAAAATTTGGTATCCGTTTTCGGCTGTAAGAAGATACCGACTATGTGTGCTCTCGGGTCTTTTGTGGTGTAGTGTGTGTACTTATAGAGTGGTATCGTACCTATTCAGTGATTTTCTTTCTTTCTGATTTTTTTTTTTTTTTTTTTGTGAAACGCCATGGAGAGCAACGACGACCTACCGCAGGGACTACGATGATGGTTACATGGATATAAAGAGGTAACGCCTTTCGGCGACTGCACTTTACAATTGTTTCAGTTCCTGGTGTGTGTGTAGATTATTATCATGGCGAATTCGGAGAATAACTTTTTTTTGACGAATTTTAGGCAGGTATGCAAAACAAGATCACATGACTCCTCTGTATTGGCTACAAAGTACTGAATGCAAGAAGTTGTAGAAGCATGTAAAGCATAGGTTTACCTAATGTTTCGACGTTTCTCAGCCTACTAACTCCTTCCTATCTGTCGAGATTCCACTTCACTCGGGGTACGCAAAATATTAATTCAGGATTCACCTGCTTGACTGAAATGAGGCAGTAGTCAGGGCTTAAACTCAGAACTAGGAGATTGTAAAATAAAAAACAGAAAGATTCGACGTTCATATCCTAGAAAACACCAACAGTTTTTCCACAGTCTTACTTCTCGCGAATGTCTGACAAACGCCCAAGAGTAATAATTGTCATGAAAAAGCTTTTCAATTTGCCTCTCGGATATGGCTTTAAAGTGTATGTCCTTTCATTTGTGGGATATAACACGCAGAACAGAAATGGTCACGAGAATCAGGTCCCTGGACTCTAAATGGCCTGATGCGCCAAATATTTTTTTTTTATGATGATGAATGCTTGAAGGAGGAATGTTGTCCTATGAATGCATTCGTCTTAGAAGTTTGCACTCGGTTTTATACTTTCATTGGATTCGAACATTGTGTCCTTATGTAACCCCTTTGGGTGTTTCAAAACTCTAACACCTTCATAACGTCTACAATTTTGCTTTTTGCAACTCCTTCAGCTTCTGCGTCTCTACTTGATGGGCTTTGCCACACGGTTTTTGGTCTGTTTTGTTGCAGAGGTTAGAGACGCTTTTTTTTCTCCTACGCGTTGGTCCTTTGTGCCGTGCTCCTTTAAGCGTTAGTATAATCGTTTTGAACATTGGCACTTTGAACACAAACTGGCGCTCTACTCAGTACACTGATGGTTGATGAACATTTCTTATCCTTTGCAGCATTGTTGTGTCGCAAGCTCTTATCATTTCTTGCGTCAGCTAAATCGCCTTGTTAGAAGGTGTTCCACATGGTGATACGTCATCCATCATCAACTGCAGCAGTTCAACTTTCAGGGATTATGGTTTTCAGCATCTCTTTAGCAGTAGTCTCCATCTGCATCTTTTCTGTTTCCGCCAGGACTGAATTGTGGTTCATAATCAATATTCTGGTGACCACTCTACGTTTACTGGGAACTTACATTCCACGCAATATTTCAATCCAGATACATGCACATACATACACAACGGTGATATCGATTACTGATATCCTTCCACTTCTTTAAAAGGTCTACACGCTTTCAGAAGTCGCGACAAAGACATTCGATGGATGCAAAACGTTTTTAAGATATTTCCTCCAGCGTCTGTAGTACTGAATCCGTTTCTACTGCCTTCTTCTACATTTCTATCTTGATGCTTGCAACTACGTAGCAACTGAAGAAGGACAACAAAAAAGGCGTGTAATAAGCTTTATTACTCTCAGATGTTTGTCGTACTTTCGCGAAAGGCGAGACCTTGAAAAACAGTTTAACCCGTAAAATTAAAAAAACGTGATGTGAGGTATATGGTACCCAGTGGCTCTCATCCAGTTGTTTGCAGGACTTACTGAGTATTGTGCCCCGCTTCGTATTTGCAGACTATACGGGTAATGACCTGAATTGCTTCTTAGTGGTTGAGCTTGAATGGACTGTTCTTCATATTTTTTCCTGAGAAATTTCTTCTTTGATGCTGGGCCCGCTTTCTTTACAAAGTCAGGAGTAGTTTTAAGGTTTACCCGTGGCAGTTCTTGGGTCTGTCACTTCCCTAAGTGAGCTACCACGCAACCTATGCTTATTTTTCCTTTCGCTAACGCTTTGTTAGCTACGAGCTTGTTAGCTTGCAGTCTTACGACTTTTGTCTGCGCCGATAGTTGTTCCGAAAGGACTAGACGGATTTTCTACTTCGTGATTATCTCATCAGCACTGGGATGGCGGCTTTCTTTTCCAGATTCCTTTTAATTTTTCCGTTGGAAATGCGATTATTGGTCGTCAGCTGTTTTTTTAAGACACAGGAGCAGGTCTCCTTTCGTCAATTTCTGACGTGGTTCACATTATTTAAGTTAAAGCGCCGGATCCGCCTTAACCATGTTCAGCATGTCCATTGGGAATGGTCTCCCGTTAGGAATTTTGGTTTCCTTTTCTCCTTTTCCCGCCTCAAAATCAAGATCCAACTCTGTTCTCGTTGCTGCTTCTTGTTTCTATATTGTATTCCTCGTTGGAATAAAATCGTGTGTATCCCTATCAATTTCCTGCGAATTCAATCCCTTGCCATCACTTACTCTGTGGACCCGTGGTGAATCCAAACTTCCGACAGAACAATCATCCATCACGGATTTAAATGAAGTCAACAGTAGGCAACTAATTCCCATTTGAAACAATAGGATTATTTATTTGTTTATTTTTTTAGTTTGTTCTCTGCCAAGCCGCCACTTGTTTTCCCACTCTCGGCTTTGTGCGCGCTACGGATTAAAACTACTATCGCAACAATTATGGCGCCACATACAATCCAAACGATTGTTTTGCTCCTTTCCACCGATGGAAGAGATAGGTATGTACGTACATCGTCATATCGTATCGTAATCCCTCCTAAGGCACGGCATGTGGGGTAGACCCATAAAGAGGTGTCTAGGTGTCGAGGAGCTAAGTTGGCAGGCGATAATAATGATTGTCATCGTCAACTCACACACAGCCATACAAACGTTAATCGACTGTCTACAATGAGGTAATAATGGTCGATGCAACAATTTATCGGATAAAGGTAGAGATTACGAACCGGATCGTCAATCTGCATTTTGCAATTAGAATTAATTGTAGATGGTAATTCAATTAGCAGTGCTGCAGATGGGAGGTACTTGCTTGATGGAGCAGATGGTTGTCGATGGAACTGGTGAGCTTTAAGAAGATACATACATCTTTGGGTTCTTCTGTCTGTAAAAAAAATGTTGAGAACCATTTGAGGGGCGTTTCCAAAAGCCGCATTTTGGAAATGCATTACTACAAGCAATCTGAAGGCTTATCTTAACGATTGGAACCACTTCTAATAATTGGATTGAGATAGTTTCCCCGCGACCATATCTCAAGTGAGTCGTTTTGAAGAATTTTAATTTCCCCTTTTTATTTATATGGTTTTTTTTTTTTTTTTGGGGGAAATTGAACGAGTTTTGGATTAGAACTCTAAGTGCGTTGGGATTGTCGGCTGCGGTACTCGACTATGGTGAGAGTGGTTCCGCATTGTCCAAGTTTTTCCCAATTTAATTTTAGATGCAATCACTATAAAAATACAGGCACTTATGCAAGTCTTATCGTATCGTTGGGTATTACTATCGGTTTTTAGGTATGTACGTACGTACATATGTAGTCGAGCTTGCTTGTCCTGTTAAAGAAAATTTATTTCGAGTCGTTAAGTAAAGTGCAAGTTTGCATTTTTCTTTTATTAACAACAGTGGAAATGGTAACTGATTTTTTTTTCTGCTTATTGAAAGCCAGAGTTGAGTTTTTGTCTCAATTTCAGATGTAAAAATTCATTGAAGAACATGGATCTGTATCTGCAACTAAGAAAATGTTGAATCAATTTGATCGATTAGGGAATTTCTCGTTGTTGTCACTTAGGGTTTTAGCTGCTGATAATTTTAAGCTATAAAGTATCTTTGTACGTTGTACTGAAGCTGAGCATTGTGCAAAGTGAAATAGAATTTTTCATCAAATTGTCACCGTCAATTTGCAGTCAGTGGAAAGGTTTCCCTACATACATATATAGAAACGCCAGAAGGTTATTTTTGGGAAGTTGTAGACCTATAGCTGAGAATTTAGTTAGTTAGAGCAACGGTTGGTCTTATTTTTCGTGCACATACCCAAAGAGGGGCGTAATGTCTTCACATTTCAAACTCTTCATACATGAATAGACTTGTGTAAGGACGGAGAAGTCAAAAGGGGTCAACTTGAAGAGTTTTAATTTGCGGGAGTTGCTAAAAAATTGGAACTTTGGCTCAAAAATGCGCAAATAGGTGAATGAATTTCTCCAATTCTGAAAGTTTATTTGGTAGTTCTGGGTCTTAACCAATTACGACTATTACTCATGCATACGTAATCACTTACTTATCGGGCTTTCGACCTGTAAAGATTCTCTGTTTGAGACAAGGTACGCTTCCATCTTCACTGAGCTCGACCACAAGATCTTCCAGTTGTCAAGATCAAGCGCTCTGGCATCCGCGAAAGCTGGGTTTTTTAATTCGGGTTTTTTCTTGGGTGGGGTGTTATTTTTCTCGCGCTCGATCGATGTTCGAGCGAATGTACTCGATGTATCTTGGCGTTTCAGACTACATCCACATCTTGGTACAACTAGTAGAGCTCGCGGTTGTATTTTCCCGTCCTCGCACACAGAATAAAAAATTCGACGAAGAATTTTTTACTCGAACGCGCAATATCTGCTCTTCTATCCTGTTTATCGTCCAGCACTCGGCATCGTATATCAGAACTGGCAGGATTTGCTCTTACATTTTATTCTCCGACTAAGGATTTCCGACCCCATTTGTTTACTGCAAATAGTAGCAGTAAAATAATTGAGTTCTTTATCTACCTCGAAGTTAAGCCTATCAACAGTGGCGCTTTGTTCTAGGAGATGGACAGGTGGTGTTTTCTTTGTTGATAAAAACTTATGTACTCGCATGCATCAGGACTTCTCCAGTGGGATCCCGAATTCAGGAATGGCTTTTTAGAACAGACAATGAATTCGCGGCTTTGAACTCGGTGAAGAAAATAGCGTGGCTCGACTTGAAGTAGTCAATCTTTTCCAGGATTTGCTTTAGTGCAAAGATTTGATCTATTTGGTAGATTTGTACATGAGTATCACAGAAGTCTTCAGATATTCACTCAGTACATTCGATAGGATCTTGTATGCGACATTAAGGAAGGATAAGCCTGGGTGGTTAGTGCAAGATATGATCGCCTTTGTTGCAGATGGGGCATAATGAGCTGATACTGCATTCATCGGGTATCCTTTCAAACTTGATTGATGATAAAGTGCAGGCGCCTTACCATAACAACACCTCCGTATTTGAATAGCTCCGCTGGCAACCCATTACAGCCGGCGGCTTTATTTTTTTATTTTTTTTTTTTGGGCTTATGAAGCGGGTGTAGCGAGTAACTTCTTCGTTACTTTGAAGTGAGTTCTCATCTTGCAAAATAACTCTTTCGACATCATTCCAATTTAGCAGTCGCTGAAACAGATCTGCAATTCCCTGCGCATCAATGACTAATATCCCCCTTCACTATTTTGAAGAACCTACCTTGCAGACGGCTGCCAGTTGCTTGACTTTCCTGTAAAATTGACGGCTGTTATTCATGTCCTGCGATTTATTGATTTGCTTGGACGACTGCATATGCCCTCTTCTTCCTACGTAAGTTTTTTTTTCCTTCCTTCTCCTGGCTCGGTAGTCTTCCCTTGCCTGTCACTTTTTTCTACTATTCATACTATGGACTCCTTTTTTTCAGGTGGTCTGCATCCTAGTCTGGTTTACGCTACTTCGTTGATGATATTGCTATACTTGCTCCACTGTTAATATTGGCCTCAGCCTTAGTAAACGCTTACGAACCGGTCATAACTTAAACCTACTCCTAGAAATTTTTCAGAACTGTTCAACAGTAATGGTGTCTCCAGTTATGAATGTTGAGTACATTTTCTAAAGTGATATTTATTCCTACACTTTGGAATAAGATGGTTGAAGGATGGATGGATGGTTTATAAAAACACTGTCTCCCTATTATAAATACACATATACATATGTATGTACGTACATGTTTACCTACACATGGCTTGGATAAATTTGAAATTCTAGGCTTCCTTCTACCTTACTGTTCCCCTATTTTTGATATATGAGTAGTTTTCCACTTCAAACCACATGCCGTTGGATATACAAAACTCAACACGTGCTTATAAATTTCCGTAGTTTCCGAAAATGTAAAATGAAGGTTGTTTCATTGATTCCCTGCTTGACTGTTTTTTTCTGTAATAAATCTTGTTTTCTTATCCTTGTCGACTTTATTACTACTGCGTTTCATTGCCTCAAACACAGATGGTACATCCTGACAAGTTAAGGAGAAACAAATCCCTTTGTTCTAAGTTGATCATCCTCAGTATGTGAGTGTGTGTGTATTTATATTTTCGATTTCAAATTGCATTTGATTCTAGGAAGATGCTACCTACTTTACGAGTACTAAAGGGTATTTTCCCCGAGCATGTAATTCCTTGTTAATCTTTTAGGGACAATTGAAAAGGATATGTACACATATCAAAGTCCGATTACTGTTTTACTTGATATGTACATATGTTAGCTTTCCATTTTGTTAGTACTTTTATTCATTAATCCATTTTCTTTTTATTGCTTTCAGGTAAGTTGCAAATCAGACCTTATAGCAACGTTTGTAAGTATAGATACGCACTAAATGTCATTCATTTTGTTTTTTTTACCTCAACTGATTTATATATTCTGCAACGTCTGATTAGAGAAATAAGTGAAAGCTACGAAGATCTGAGTGATTGATAGATACTAGATAAGATAAGGCTTGTGATTTTAATTTGTATTAAATACTATGAGAACAGATTAATTTATATACAGTTCCACAGATGAAAGTTGCTCTAGATTGTTATAAATATCAGAGTTTGTTTATTTCTCAAAGAGACAAGAAGGTGTCTAGCTATATTTGTCTACTTAGTTCAAAAGATGTGCCCAAGGTCTACCAGACCTGTAGACTTCATTCTTTCTCGATTGCGATTAAAACATAAACAGACCCCCAGGTGGGCGATTCTATCCTGCTGTTATATCGATCTTTTTTTACATTTCGGTTACCAACTGGGATTGTATTGTCATAAAAACAAATGATGTCTGCACAGGTTTTCTATAACGATGGCTACCTTTATGCCAATATGAATATTTATCAAATAAAAAACAGTGTGCTGATTCTCAAAATGTCTAGGTTCATTATTTTTGTTTCGACATTTTTTTAAGAAAAACAAAATGACAGTTGTTTTTCTATGTTTGTCTGACAGTCGCCAGAAAGACGAGAAAAAAAGTTCGAAATAAGCTTCCAAACATTTCCGTCAAGCATTCGTTGTTTTACGCTACTTTTTCTAAAGCTTCCCTGTTGTCATGTGAATCTAGCTAATCGACGTCATTTTCAAAGTACGATGAATTTTATGTTTAACTTTTTTTTTATGGCATTCGGCATTCAAATTTCCCTAAACACTGTCAAACATTACGACGGCATTTGACAACATTTTAAATTGAAGTCAAGAGACGTCAAACTATCACAATCTAAACGTTTGACATAAACATATCCTACGTTTGACAGTTTCGTACTAATATGACAGCTCTATCTTCGGTTAGTTGTGAGTTTTATTAACCAAAAATTGGTTGTTTATGCTAGCGATACCAGAGTGTTTTATTTTTTTAGAACGTTTCCATCCAAAATCGTTCGACATTATGTCAATGGCTGTATGCCAAAATGTTTCGCTTTAATTTGACATTTATAGCGCTTTCTTTTCCCCCCAGAATATGTATTTTTATCTTTCATTTAAAATTAATTAGAATACCTTTTCCATCACGCTTTTATATCTTTCATTTGGAATTACGTAGGTACATATCTATTCAACAATCAATTTGTCTTAAAATTTTGTATTCCTTCCAAATCGAGACGAAACTGGTATCCCTTGTGGGTTGTAAAACCTCACTTCTTGTACATCCACGTCTGTGTTGTATATGAAGACATTAGTGGGTCTCACAATTAACAACGACCTCCCGTATCTATTTTCATTAAGACAATCATCACACCCACCCTTTGAAGTGTTCTGGTGCTTCTTCTTGCCAGCCTAGACCATAGTGTGCTAGCTGTCTGGATACATGGAATTCTCGAAAGTAATAACGATAATTGAATCCGAACGTGCCACCTATCAAATGTTAATTATCGGACCGTGGTCACCTCTGTGCGCTGCATCTACAATATGGTCCGGTTCGGTCATGGCGAGGAATACCGATCACGAATTGATTTTTGAATAAATTTCGAAACGAAAAGACGACGAAAAAACCGAACCCGTACCCGAACTTGAAAGTCAACGATAATTCGTTTAATTGACTTTTTCAGCACCCACCCGTGCGTTAGTCGTGATGAGCTTCCAATTGGAAAACGGGTGGCGGCAATGGTTGTGTTTTTTGGAACTTCTGTTCTCAATTCAGGGGAGAGAACACTGAAAACCTAATTTACCAGAAAAGGGCGTGTTGAGCAATTCCGACTTCCTGTGTAGACAGACAGACTGGAAAAAAAAAACCCCACCATCAACAACAACAACAATTATGCCAGTGGAATCGATTCACCCTATCATCGCGACGGTTTTTTTTTCGATTGTGCAACAGGTTCGTTCCCTTTTTGTCGACAGTAGTTCAAAATGAATAATTTCGAGTGAAGTGCTCTTGCCATGCGGCAATGCCAGGATTCTGTTGCGGCAGTGTTTCACTGTGTTTGTGTCGCAGAATTTATTTTTTTCCTTTTTTCCTTGACTTTGTTCGACTTCGACCGACAGACCGACCGATGATTTTGTATGTGTGCTGCTGTTCCTGTGAACTCTAATGCCAATGGTGACCTCACTCTCTTCATCGGCAGTACATACTCCAAACTCCATGCCGTCACTCGGTTTCGGTGGTAAAGTCCCAGTCGCACTACAAACAAAAACAAAGAAACAGATGCAGCAATTTCCGGTTTGCAATGTGTGTGTGAGTTACGTACGGACGGGTTGCGGGAGTTCTTAACAAATGTTTTTCTTATTTTCTTGTTTGCTTCTTTTCGGTACGAACGATTGGCGGCTAAATAACACAGCAAAAGGAAAAAGGAACACGAAAAACGAATGATTCATGAAAATGTATGTTCTTCGGAGAAAAAGAGAAATATAGTGGCGTGAGAGAGAGTTTCGAAGTCGAATTTTTCTCTTTAGGGTTTTGTTTTAATGTAAAACTACAGTTTTTCCATGAATGGATGAAATGAAGAGATAACCACTTACAGTATGGACGTAAATTAATGTACAGATGGGATTATATATACATATATGTATATACTCGTATGTGTTTTAATCATTTTTGTTGGACTTTAATGTCGTTATTTATATAAAGTTGTGAAAATTAACTGAATAGGATGTATGCCTCTTATAAAAATGGATAGGCACAAAAAATATTTTCTTGGGTCGAAATTTATTCCAAGACAAAAATGCCTCCTTCGATATGGCGGGTGACATATTATGTATTTACATAGTTCACTGGTTTGTGCTATAACCTATTGGGTTCACCGTCATGTGGCCTTAAAAATTTAAGAATATGTTAAATGTGATCTGAAAAGTTGAAAAAAAACTATGTCAAGTAGTAGGTAGTAGCATGGAGGGACAACGTGTCACTTCTGTGTGTACAGATAAAAAATCGTTTGAGAATTTCATGGTTTAATGTGGTCATCAACACTAAAGTTCACATATTTATTTATTTATTTATTTTATTAAGGTGAGCTCTCTGCCGATAGTTGATACTGTAGTTCGAAAGAATTTAAATCTCGTTTTTTTAACCTTTTTCTTCTTCATACATTTTGTTGGTTGCATGACCATGAACTCTGTGGCAACAAGGAATAACAGCACAAGTCTACTTATCCCAAAATTGAGTTATCACACAATCGGAGGCTCCCTACTCGATTCTATAATCGATTCTAGAATTGTACAGAAACAAGTTTTTTATCATCTGTGTCAAAAACTTTTTCAGACTATGGATAATTTTTTTTTAAACTCATGACAAACTTTACAGGACTCTCCTGGAAAATTGTAAAAAACGACTTGTGCTGTTTTTCCTTGTTGCCACAGAACTATGTACAAGAAAACAGACTCATGTATTGTGATGATATCATGGGAAGTCCTGAGAGGAATGTAATCAAAAGTCCTAACATAGCAGAACTACTTAGAAAACCAAACTGGAGGTCAACAACAACACGCATATCAAATAAAGGCATCGAAAGCCAGATGAAAAATTAAACAAAATTAAACTTTGATCAAACTTCATATCTGAGGTGATATGGATGTAGGTATAGCGTACTTTACTTATTAGCCTACTCCCAGAAATGGTTATTTCTTAGAAATTTCTAGACATTATTTACATACAGACGATTCAGTCATGCCCAGTCATGATTCAGTCATGCCCACTATTTATTTAATAAAATTACAGTAAAACGTAGATATTGGAATTAAATGAAGACTTTATAACTCTTCCGTTTTGTTGTCAAAACCACGTCAAATTAATTTTGATATTATACCCTACATAGTCCTAATTCACAGTGCTGATGTAGAACGATGTCCCTTTCGCATTATTTCCACCCCTTACTGTATATCTATTCCAATTATCTCTCTCTTAAGCCAAATTATATCTGAATCCATTTAAGAGAACACTCGAACTTCGAAAAAGTATTAATTTCGATTCCGTTTTGACACATCATTCGCATTGGCTTCGGTAGTCCCATGAAGCACCATCGCACACAAACAAAACAGCAGACTGCATGCAGGAAAGGCAACCAACGACGGGCCCAACTCGCCGTCTCCAGAATCCATTCGAACAGTTTGAAAGCGTTGAGATCACTGTCTGGTGGTGTTTTTTTTTATTGCGACTTTCATGCGGGCCGTGTTTCACACCATCCCATTGTTTTTTTCATCCTAGTGTGCATTTCGACTTATCTTGGATTATTGTAGTGCATTTAATTAATAAAAAAAATTTAAAAAGTTATTTGAATTTATTTGTTTTGTGTTACTAGCACCATCTGCAAAAGTGGATTAAAGTGTGAACAAATTTTAGTGTGAACCGCAGAAAGGCCAAAGCCTGTTGCATCTGCCTTTTGAGCGAGCCTGTAACAGAAATCTGATTCCTTTTCGTGTTTTCTTCGTCCATTTTATGAGAATCTTTAGAAAGAATCTTTGTCTTTGTATTTGATTTTTTTTTAATCCCGTTTTTGGATTATTTTTGGGATAAGTTAAAGGCAAACTGCCGACAACGCCATCGAGAAGACCCAGAGATTAAGTACGTCGATCAAATTGTTATTTTTATGTGAATTCGCAGGAAAAGCAATATCAAGAACCAACCAAAAAGATCAGCAAACAAAGGAATCAGTGAGTGAATCTATCCTCATAGTCCGCTCTTCTTTTTCTACTACCTTAACATTCAAAACGTGCTTTGAATTTTTTAATTCAAAAAAGGAAACAAAACCAAACAAAAGTGTGTAAATAAAAAATAAAAATATTTTTATATGAGTTTAATTAATTAAGGAAAATTTAATTACCCCCCTTAAAAACGCATGTAAACAGAAAAACCGTTTTGTCGCGTTCAATTCTCGTGAGTCACTTGGAATATCTTCAATAAGCGAAGGGTGATCGACATTATAAAAATAAAAAATTTAAATATAAAAGTTTATTACAATAATTAGTGAGTGAGTGAATTTAAATATTCGTGTGACCCATTCGTAAAATAATAAAAAAAATAGTGTGCTGTGTAAATCAATTCGGAAGATAAATGTGATGAGGAGAGGAATTTATTGAAAATCGCCCAAAGCTGTTTCCCAATTAAAAATATAACCGCTCTTAGTTACGTGAAATAGTCTTGAGATTGCCTGAAAGTGTATCTTCTCGTTTTGTTTGAATTGTGTCCGCTATCGACTGCTGATTTTATTTATTTTTTTTTTTTCATTATTTTCCTTCATCCCAAATGAGATTTTGGCAAATTTGTGATTGATTAGCCATAACGAAGTTGAAAAACAAATTTGTGTGCGAAAACTGTTTTATGATTCGAAACAACTGGAAATTATAACGAATCGAACTGGCGTTAAATTTTTTAAATAAGGAGTATATCGAATCACTGAGGAGTTTTTTATGTAAGTCAAATTATTTCTCAAAAGGAAAATTGTTTTATGATTGTGTTTTGTTTTATTTGGTGTAAATAGGTACAGGGTCCATGGTCATGTTTTTTTTTTTTATGATAAGGCGGTCCTGTAAGTTGTATTCTCTTTGAAGTGTGGTCTCCTTACCATAAACCTTATCTTAAATATGTCCCCATAAAAGGTGACGTAAGGTCTTTTGGTGAATGAAGAGGCTATTTGCTTCTACCTAGTGTCTTCCTCGTATTATTTTTTTTTAACTGCGTTCCTTGCACTATTTGGCGGGCATACCACTAGATTGGGATAGTTTTCATTGAGTTTGTAGACTAATGTTTGAATTTTCATTTAAACTCATTCGCAATGGTACAAATTCGGTGCCAAATAAAGTCGACTTTAAGCATATGCATAAATAATAGTCGATATTTTGTTATCCACAGTCTTTGAAAAGTCAAACATCGACATATCTACTAAATCTATTTAAAGTTGGCTCTTAACCATGATTATCGGTCATTTCTTGCAAAATTATTACCAAAATTTGTCAAGAAGAGCGCGATTTTAAAATATTTAATTCGTTTTTAATTAGAAAGTCTAAGACCTATAAAACTACATCCAATTCGAGGAATTAGACGACCAGAAATGTTATTCAAACACGTATGTTCATACATAGGTATGTATGCATGTATAAATTCGGCGAAAGCAACGTCCGATTTGTAATTGTTAGTCTTGATATATCCATTGATTAGGTAGGATAGTTTTCATCAAGTTCGTAGACTAATGTGGCATTAAAACTTTTTATTTTTACCTGATTAAAAAGGCGATTCGACGTATTTCCAAGCACATCTTTAATTAGGAACTAATTAGTGGCACGGATTCCTTGCAGATACAAATTTAACACGTTATCTGCAGTAGAGCAAAGGTATCTAATTTTTGGCTGCGACTGTCTTCCCGTTTCTGTCTCTAATTAGAAGCACAAGGGTTATGTAAATTTTTTTGTGTACATTAGGGAAAGAAGGTTTATGCCTGTGGGGTTATATAAAGCCGTGGATTTTCCGAATTTAATCTACTTGACACAATAATACTACACAAAGAAGCCCGAAATATACGTATCTGCATCGAAACTAAGTCCACGTCTGTGTGGCCAGTTTAGAAAGGCTTTTTGCGTAGTGATTACGGAGACATGTACATAGGTGCGGGTATGTGTCTATTGTTATACATAAGTGTATCAAGGATACACAGCTAGAACTAGAACTAGCACTGGATCCTTGGAGAGTTGATGACGGATTAATATGTTCATACGTCCATACATGTGTATCTCAACACCCGTGCCTTTAAATTTCCTGACGACAACGCCTGTCATGCACTTAAGATTTTGGTGTATGTATCGTAACTAGGATTCCGGAATAGGAGTGTAACTTTCTCTTTCACAAATTGTCCGCCAAATGTCCTTCAATGCTTGCGTTCTTTTCATAAGATTTTCGATTAATTTGTGGCATTATCTGACCAATTACGCGGATGAATGTCCTTAGTGAGATCAGCAAAAATCGAATATTTTCCTAAAAATTTCCCCCTACATCAATTCGCATAATCTTGTGAGGGGATGGGTGTTCTTTGTGAGATGACAGGGTCTATAAATTGTTGCTGTAACAATTCAATTGTTTCTCGAGGAGTACCTATCTATTACATTTCGCCCAGCTGGAGGCACATGTCATCAATGTCCATACTGATTGGTGTAGGCCACAAGAACTCGATTATCATGATGCGTTTAATACACATACATATATGTATAGGTACATATAACTGACGACATTTTCGAAGTAAATTCCACAAACGAAATACGAATATCTTAGCATAATTTTTATCGTATTTTTAATCCTTTAAAGGCGTTGCTCCTCTTTGCAGCTGATAACACGTGACATTGTCCGAGGGCTGCCAACAAAACTTAAGTTGTTTCAAGATTACATAATAGGTACGGGACAGCTCTCTTTTGTGATATAATGAGAATCAGTGGCAGTAACTTTAGGTTACTTGAGAAGGGTTGGCGGTTTTCGAATTACGAAGTCAGTTCTCTTCGACATATGCGAAAACATCCCGTGCCTCCAATTACTTCCTGTAAGTGTAAAGTTATGCCTGGACATTTTGATGCCCAATTAGGTGAAGAAAAACGCTCAATAGTCACTGTAATTTTCCTCAGAAGCAACCGAATTCTGCATTACCTACCCGATAGAACTTCAGAAAATTGTTTAAGATTGATTTTTACTCAGTTGCAATAGAAAATTACAGTGGAAAGCAAAATCTTTGATGTACCTACGTGTTTAATTGGTCATTAAAACAGGTACACAAAGTAACTTACATACATACATATGTAAGTGCCCACATGCTGTTATTGTAACCTTTGAAAATGCCTATTTGCAATTAAGAAAATAATAGATCCTTTCAAAATAATAAATCATGCTTAACCAAACGCACCTAAGTTAGCAGAAATCCTTAAGTGTCCTTACCTTTAAGTGTGCAAATTTTAATCGCTATGTAATTGGTTTGTAGTTGTAGGTCGTCAAAGTGTTAGGGTTGGCAGGTATCTATCGAATTTTATAACTGTCGTATTGAATTCACTTCGAGTTCTGATTTAATGTGTATTGTCCTTTTGTTTCCTGCGCAATTAGGGTTTCTGCGCCTTCGTACTTTGCGAATGAGATAGTGTCAGTTGTTAGATGAAAACACATTTCTGGATTTAGTACGACCGACGTCTACTTTCTTGTCCATTCGTAAACTGTTTTGACTTAGATTTGAAATTTTTCATAAAAATGGTAGGTTAGGTATTTACCTGCAGTAAACTTTAATATCGTATTTTCGCCCATAATACGACATAATTAAAACTAGAGGTCCAAGGATTTTTTATGTGAAAAAAAAAATGCAATTCAAGTTGAACATACTTTCATACTGCTGTTGGTACACAACAAACCGATGAGGTTCTTCTACTTTTTCTTAAACCGATGTGCCAATCCTTTTCAACTATTTTTTAGATATGTATTAGTCGAAAAATATCCAATTTTCAAAAACCGATCTGAAAAGCTTCGCCTATCTTACCCCTTTTCCCTGCGCATGCCTAACATCATTCAAATATGAAAACTATTGAACAGTTTTCGACCAAATATTTTTTTTTTTTCGAAATGGGGCACAGTACCCTTAACTTTTATTTAAGAATGAAAATTCAGACTCACGATCAGAATTCCACGGATCTCAGAAGTTTGAAATGCATCTGTCTCGCCGTTTAAGTCGTAGTTGGATGTGGATGCAGGTAGACTTGAGATAAATCCACTTGTTTGAGTTCCACAGTACTGTTAATATTAAGTTTGACCAAAATCGTAAAACCGACAATTTTTACAAAACAAATATGTACTTGCACTTAAGGCTATTTGTTCGAACGTAGTTAAACTACAGGTACAACTTAACCACGGTCACGTACTGACTATTCAAATAATTAAAGCATTATGCGGGGGTGAGGTAGTTCAGGTTGAACTATAGTTAGCTACGAGTATTTATGACTGCTGTCACATTTTTATGTCTTTCATACATCTTGGTATTAAAACACAACCAAAATAAACAAAAGCCTGCTTTATCAACGAAAACTTTATTTCATAATTGTCCTTTGCTCAAGTTTCTTTAAAGAGCTGTGTTTTCAAGTAGAATGTACCGACCCTATCATTTTTGACGGTTCAGAAAAACGAATATTGGATTCAAAGTTAAATGAGGATATTTCCTTACTTCTATTCGCACAACGCTCGAATTGCCTTTAACCTGGGCTAAACTCTGATCATTAGTTAAAGGACGGCCTTGCCTTTATAGGTTCAAATGAAAGTAGCTTTGAGACTTTATATAGTGGAACTAATTTTTGAAATGAGTGTGTCTAAGTCTTATTCCACATTCTATTGGTATTCAAAAAGTTCGGTACTAAAACATGTAGAAGTAGACCATTGGCACTAAAAAAAATGTTCCCTTCTAATGTTTTTTCGATATCTTGCAGCATACAAAAGTTAATTATAGCAGATTATAGATTCCATTGGTTACATTCCACATCCGTCTATAGATTTAAAAGACAAAACTAATCTACTTGTTGCAATAAAATTCCCCTTTGCCCAGATATGTAACTCTGTTGCTTCATAATAATACTTGTGTGTTGGCCCAAATTCAATATTTTTCCGAACAAATATTTTTGAAAACCAGTTCAGTAGCTGGGGTGTATTCACACCCAGATTTATACGTAGATTAAGACTCCAATAAGTTTTCATGTTCAGATGCGATCTATCCCCTTGTTTTGAAGAGTATACACGTGTCCTTGTACCTTTGCGTTATACGCATGTTTAGGCAATTCTGATAAAGACCGATAAAATCTTCCCTTTTAATTAAACCTTTATGGTCTTAACCACAAGTGTATTCAAGGCCATGTATAGGTTTTTCAATTAACACCTTATTATGAGGTGTCTAAAGCAACTTTAACTCTTTTTTTTACTTGATACAAGTTTTGTGTTTGGATTTCATTTAGTTCTCAAATTTATTAACCATGGACTTATTAGTCATTGTGTAAGGTTTGAGTGTATCTAAATGCATAGCGTGTCAAGTTCATTCACCCAAGTCACAAGCCCATTAAATGGAAAAAAACGGCACAATGTATACGATGCGATGAAAGGTACTGATGTTATCTCAACCTACTCGTATCGTATGTATCAAACATTTTCCCTACTATGCTAATGGGCCTTCGAGGAAGTCTTTTGTTTATTAACTTCACAAGTTAATACCTTTCTTAATTACAACACATACGTGCTGATAAACAAATCCAACTGGTCAAGCGTGAAAGAGTGAATTGTATTAATTAATATAAATTATTATAATTTCATTTTATTAGTCCCAAAATAAGTTATTTGTCTAACACCCAAACTTGTCAGCGTGACAGTAGAATGTTTTCGTTAAACTGAACATTTAAATGCATGGAATATGTAATGGCGCACTCCTCTTGACCTTCCCACCATCATCACGACCGGCGACAGCGGTATTTTCTAAGTCGACAATGCACATCTCATCACTTGTTATAATATAATAGGTGTGGACTTTGTTGACCATTGTTAACCATTACAAAATGCAGCACTCTCACTTTTTTTTTTGTGGCTGACTTTTGATCTGATTTAGAAACTTGATGACGACAACGACGACCATTACTACGTCGAGACGGAAGGAGATAAAAAAAAAGTTTCACTCGCATTTAAAATAAACATGTTTTCATTTCGTTTTTTTTAAGAAAAAGTGATAATGAAAGTGACGTGTTTCGTTGGGATTTTCTTAGAAATCAAATTGCATTCATCTAGATTTTCGAGTATAATTTCTAAGGTCTAGGGTTAGAAAATTTAGAAAATTTCGTGGGTTGAACAAAATAACAGAGAAGATACTTATGCGCGTATAGTTAACTAAAGGCTAGATTTGATAATACCCACCAACACAGATCATAGGAAATAGAGAGAGAAAAAAAAAAAGTTATTCCATAAACTGCATTCGTCATGCTAAGCTGAAGGTATTAATGATTTCTTGAGAATCTCGTTTCTTACTGTCAAGATTCAGATAACGTCTGCGTTTTCCCTCGGGTGTGTTCTTTTTCACTGAAATGACACATACTTCTTCTGTCTGAATAGTGTGAGAAGAAGAATTTTTTATTTTTTTTGCTTCGGTGTTTTGTTCGCCTTTTTTACGCACATGTATTCGAAGGCTTCCTGCTGTGTCATAATTCGCATCGATTCATTTTGAAAAAATTTCGATTCATTGAGGTTTTGCCGACGAAATGTCTTCTTTTTCTTTTTTTTTTTTCATCTTCATTGGTTCTCCACATCTGGTCATACTTTTTTGGCACAAATCACTTTGTGGATTACTTCTGACACATTCCAATTGCTGCCAGAAAGAACAACGAATGAAAGAAAAAAAAAAATTTACATTTGACCCACTTCGTCTGATGAATTAAAACCAACGTGGTCTAAATCTTTTGATTTGATCTTTAAGATTTAAAGTGATGATGGGTTTTCAAGAGGAACATTAAAATAACTCTCAAGATACAGGACACCACTATGTACCCAAGTGTAGGCAAAAATTTGGTGAAAGTGTTTGATGGATACACATGTACTTAGCAATGACAATTAAAAATAGCAAAAAAAAAAAACCCAAAAAGTAGAAAGTCCAAAAAACATAGTTGCCAGTGAGCAGACCTATCGAATTTTAAACTAGAAGATGGGTCAAGATATCACTTCCATTACCGGTCAAGCAATCATATATAGGTTTCTATGTCTGCATTAAATTTTGTCGAAAAATAGGGCTCTTGGGCTAAGATGATCCTCTATGTGGGAAGCAAGGCAAGTCAAAGTGCACAACAAAAAAGTGTGCTCTACTACCTGTTGACTTACACCATTGGCACTGGTTTAGAGCTATAATGAAGTCTGGGCGTGATACTAAATATTTTGGGCACACCTCCAAGTCGGCATTTCCTTGAGAAAAACTGAATGCGTTGCAACCATACCACCTATTGAACTTGGCCAGTGTTTTCCAGAAGGACCCAATACACATTCGTTGCCCAATACTCCGATACGATCATCACATCTTCTAACCCAAAATGAACTTAAATGCTTCAGCCGTTACTAATTATATTTTAGGCCCTGGGCGATGCTTAGCCCTACTTTAATTGTAAGCGAAAGGAGTTAACTTTCTACATAATAGGAGTTGTTAAGCCCAATATTTCGGTCTCTTTTTAAATGGCCTATCTCTGGTCCAAAAACTCTCAATACCTGTGTTCCAAAAAATGGAAACATAATCCAGTTATAACAGCTACGAAACAAATGAGTTACTAAGACGATGGACGATAGAAATTGCCAGAAATTTAACTATAAGCGTAGTAGATTAAGGAGCAAGGATATGTACTATCCACAGTGCACTCTGCCGAAGAATCTTTTCCTTTTGTAGTTCTCTGACTGCAGCGAGGGTGACGAAGACTTCAACTTGTGATGTTTTGGAAATGTATTAGAAAACTCATCCCTCTCTTGAAGTGTTCCAGCTGAAACTGCAAACTTATTTCAAACTGTTAACCAACATCACGTCGAACAATCAGGTCATGTGTGTGACCGTGTCAATGTGGCACGACCCGTTTTTAGCGCTAAGTGGATTCTTACTGAATCACTTACTTGGCGTAAAACCAACAAAGAAAAAAAAATCTGATTACATAGTTGCCCGGATACATGCGTTCAAGAGCCAAGTGAACATCTGGATAATCGATGCCGAAGTTATACGGTGTAGGAACAATCATCAGCAGAAACATCGACATTTTTTCTGGCTTCGTCGAAGTTGACCAATGAATGAATAATTTGATTAAATCCAACCGATGTCAAATATTAATGAGTCAATCTGGTACAATTTTTATTTGTGTGAACAGATAAGAATGCTTCCTGTTGTACATGTTTCCCTACGCAAACTTTTTTTTAAATTCGTTGAATGAAATTTTCTGAATCGTATTAGTCACAGTGTAGTGATGCAGGTGATTAATGGTTTTGGGGTTAACGGCGGATTCTACCTTTACTATTAACGGACATGACTGTTGCGCTTATAATAGCACAATGTCATCACAGATTTTGTGAAGTTCTCAATAATGTGACTGAAGACATTCGTAAATACTGACAGTTGAAATGGGCGTGTACTTTTGTAGATATAGGTAGGTGGACATGTAGGAATTGGTTCTCGATTAGGCGCACTTAGTCCAGTAGAGGTCCATTGTGATGCCACTATGAAACAGGGATTTTGGGGCGTACTTACTTCCTGGAACTATCTTCTCCTCGTGATGCATCATTTAATTTCGACAGTGCAGGATTCGTACAGAGCGCTTAGATTTTTAAACAAGTCTTCACCTAGACAAGCCCTTATTTTATTTGCTTGGGGAAGATAGGGCTCGAGACCTATTTATTATTAAGTCATTAGGGCGTTTCTACTTTATCGAAATTCCCATAAAACGAATGCAAAATGAAATGTCATTCACAAGGTCATGGTAATACCCCAGCCACAATCATTCGAAAACTGACTGCGCTAGCATCTATGTATATTTTCCTTCACTTGAAGCACAATCTTAATCCGTTTAGTACTAGTTAATTATAGAATCCATCCAATTTCTTAGCGCCGCATCCCGGAAAATATGCCCACAGGGACACACTCTCAAACTCCTTGAAAATTCATACCCACAGGAGCTCCCTCTCCCATCCTGGTATTTATATTATTCCCTTACGCGAGTAATTTTGTTGACATACGCAGACATGTCAAGTACAAAATCCTAAATGGTAAACAGATGTTTTCTATTTTCAACACTCATCGTTCCAGTGCGAGTATTTACGCTATCCCTCCGGAAGCTGGCAGCCTTATTGTTTTTTGTTTGTACTTGGGGAGCATGTTTAGAAAATCAAATTGGTTTCCTGCTGGCATTTATTTGAAAACTTAGGTGGAAAGAATTTCGTTCGACTGGTTAGTGATCGCTGTTGGATACTATTTCTAACGGTTATGATTGTAGGGTAATGAAATTTTTAATAGCAATTTAGAAGAACAATTATAATTATAACCCACCACCACCACCACCACCCACACACGACAGTGTGCACTATTCATCGAGTTATTTTCCCGCATTGTTTTGAACTTGTGCACACGAGAAAAACAACCTTTCAACACTCAACTCTAGCGAGAGCGTGTGAATAATTAGTTTTTTGCAAAAAAAAAAAAGATTTAAATTTGTTTTTACCAATAAGTATCGCTTTGTAGTGTTTACTAATGAACTGTCTCGCTAATGATTAGTGAATAGAACAGCAGAGTTCTTTTTGCACAAAAGGAAGAAAATGTAAATTTAATGAGATACATTTAAATGCGGATTAGGCCAGTAAAAGAAAAGAAAAGTTTGTTTTGTTTATATTCAGCCGTTCCCATTGTATATATAATTTATTGTTTCGACCTTGAATTTTAAACTATTAGCAAGAAACACTCGATAGATTTAGCGAATGACGACGCCACAGAGTCTAGGAAATAGGAAACGTATTTTACTAATGGAAAAAGGGTTTAAATTTATTTTCAATATGATCTCATGCACTTAAGTGTATCGAATTCCTTTGTTTACGTATATTCTTGGAAATATTGCGATTTAGATATTTTTTTGAATAGTGGCGTTATGAGGCTAATGAGCTTAGAGTACGGATGTAAAACCAATTTACGGATGTATTGTCCTAAGGCAAAATATGATTTTAATAGACGGGTGTCGTCTATGCTCGTTTTGTTAATTACCTGTCAAGTTGTGAATCCAATCGAAAGGACACAGTCCGGTAAAGAACGACCTCACATTTGGTGTTACAAACAAATTCACGTAGCTAATCATCAAGAGGAAAGAACACGCAACTGTGCACCAAGTTGAACATTAAAGAATGGTGAATCGTGAAATATCATGATACACTTGTAACCTTTGGATTCTCATTGAAATTGGACTAGATGACCACTGCATTGCTTAGCATTGGTTCCTAATTAGTCAGGGGCAAATATATTTCTCTTATAGGCGTTAATACCTTACAGGTCGTTATATAAGTACTGACCCCAGAGCTTCTCACCCTGAATTTGGTTGAGATCCTGATTATACTTAGCAGTGATTTTGACAGACATCATACCCTGACGGGTTGTTAAAGAAGTACTCGCTCAGGGTTTTTCTCATAGGTTAGGCAGGTGCACAGAAAGTGGGAGTTAATGTCCTTCCTTCTATTTGTCTGTAAAGCATTTTCAGAAATCGTTGGATGGCACTCCTATTCTTATTGTGTGTTTTCCTATCAAACAGCTCCATGTGAGATTTCCAGTAGTTGAACTTGTGCTTATCGAAATACGTCTGTTTGCCTTTCTGTGGTTTAAGACTTTCCAGGCCCGTCTAGAAGAAAGGCAATACTATTCCATCCGATATTCACAAATTGTATAAGGACTCACTTGTATAGGGGCCTCACTTGCTTTGCTGTTGCCAAGGATAGGCTCGGGTCTGCCTGCGATTTCGTTAAGAGATCCATGGTAATGGATACCCAACTTAGATATCGTTGTCGATTCAGGGCTCTTATTGCAACGCGTGTATCTGTCCGATAGCACGGTATTCTATTGGGTATATTGAAAGCCAAACTGCTGCGTCGTCTTACGTAATCTTCGCTTGAAATATGCTACTGTAGTTTGGCACCATTCTATGTTTTGCTAGGTACTATACATTACCAGGAGCCGAGAGTTGGTGTTTCATTTTGCCATTAAATTGTTAAGATCTAATAGACACCTTTCTGATGTGACATTAAACTTTCTCCATTTTTTGCGATGACTAGAACTTTTCCAACGTCGAATCAGTACTACTACATGAGTATAGAGAGGTAGCCTACACTGTTACTTGTAAGCTGCTGTTAACAGACTTTTGACTTTTTTGACCGAACAGGATTCCCAACGACCAGACAGTTGATGTCGAAGACGGGGATGGCAATAGACATCGCGAAGACGACACCATTGCCAAATACGCAGTGTTATTCACTCAACCAATCAGGCAGGCAAAAGAGTGGGTTGCTCTAAGCAAATGTGAGGAGGTTTCTGGGATGAATTGGAATTCCGCTTTGTAGAACTTTAAAGGATGTGTCTGTCGTTAAATATTTCATTTAAAATTTTGGTCAAAAAACCTATAGGGTCCAATCCTTCATGGTAATCATATCGACTCTCCTTGCAGCATCTATTTTCCACAATAGGAAGCATTGCTTTTTTTAGTTTGTCTCACAACCACGTTGGTTTGTATATGAATTTATTTGGAATATTTAAAATTAATTTTTTTCCTCTAAGTTTAAATCCAGTTTTTGCTGACATATAGCTCCAAAAATTTACTTTCCAAATTGAAAAATTCACAATTTACTTTGAAGAACAATTTTGCCGCACGTGTAGGGTGGTCACCATTAATTCTACATCTTTTATTTTAATCTCTATAAAATCCCTCTACTAATACGATCTTTTTCTATTGATCATTACCTCTTTATAGGCAACAACAACAAATTCAACTTAAAAAAAAAATCCACCCGCATTAAATTGTATTCACAGCCCGCAAACATCATCACTAAAACGAGTTAAATTAAATTGATAGCACGCCAATGAGCAGATACGAATGTAGAAGTACAATAATAAAAAAAAGCTGCCACTTAAGTACTCGGAAGCCAGTCAGTGGCTCCAGTTAGACGCGTTCAATCATTTTTTTTTTTTCATTCAAACGGTCAAATGCCATCGAATGGCCGAGAACTTAAACTGTATGGTTTTAGTTGGATATAACCTGATGCCAAGGTCATAATTTTGCAAATTCAGATATTTTTTTACTATCGTTTATTAGGACAAACAAAAAAAAAAAGAGTTTAATTTTATTTTCAGTAGCATTTAAGTTGTGCTTCGATAGGAAAAAAAAATTATTGATTGATTGGAAGTACAATTATGAATGTACGGTCCTTGGATTGACTTTGTAGAAACTCATAGAGTATAATAATAAATCGATAATTGTTAGCTATTGTAGATGCCTAAAGGTGTTTAGTCGCAAACAGAAGCCCATAGTTACTTGAAAGTAATTTAATAATTTTGGCAAATAAACTTCCTATCCATTATTTATTCGGTGGTCTTATTTGACATGCATTCAAGGAACTAATAGTTAAACTTAAGTTGCAAGGAAATATTTAATTCATCATGTTTATGTATTTTTAGAACTGATAGCTTAGTATCTACCTACATGTACATACATACATATGTCTATGTATATAAAATTGAATTTTCTTAAACATTAATGGCAGATTCCGTCAAGTGCAAGTCAGGTCCCGCGCCATAAATGTCCTTCATTCATCCAGAGAATAGAGAAAGCTTTGATGGTTTCTAGAACAGTCTAGCTAAAACAAGACCCTATTCCACGATTTTGTTCTCCCATACTTAACAGATTTTGATGAAATTTTTATTGAGTTTTGTATTATCGAAATTGAATGCACTATGGGTAGGAAATTTATACATACATAATGGGAGATACCGAACCAGACCGGCTTGCTCTGTCCTAATTCGTCTCACTTTCATCACACATTTTAGCCTGAGTTATCCTCTGCACTTCAACAAAGCTCCATTCAGACTTCGAATCCCCAAGTTGACACTAGCATTTGCTTAGAAGTTATCTACGTGATCCACTCGTTTTCCAGCCAGTTATAGCCCCAGATATCCCTCTGCTTCTGCTAGCAAAGATATATATTTATATTCTTTATCAGCCGCCTAAATCATGAATCTTTCAATCTTTATGAAATTTGGTACTTAAGTTCAGAGTGGCATATTAGTAGTCCTGTTTTGAAATCACACATGCGTCGGATTGAATGGGAATATATTCGTCATTAAGCTATGGCTTAAATATTTTTGAATCATCCTTCGCACCCGCTGAACTAAAAACACCGTTTGATAAAATTTTACTTTAAAAAGGAAGAAGTCGCATTTCGTCAAAACACACGATCTTTCTGGTGAATTCTTATCCATAGGATTACTCGTACACGAACTGAATATTTTTCTCGCAGCAACTCCAATCGTTTCGCGCGTGCTGTGACAGATTGCACCGTCTTGCTGGAACCACATGTCTTCAAGATTAAAATCAATCAATTCCGACCTAAAGAAATCAGTTAAAATTTTTACTTTAAAGGCATTTGCAGTCGTATCATTATCCAATCACTCCATTATCCCAAAAAACACTATAAACAGTGACGCTTGGTGGATGCATTCGCTTCGTTTGAATCACTATTGTGTTATCGATAACCCCAGTTCGATAATTTTGCTTATAGAGTTGAACATGTGCTGACTTTTCGTCCGCCATCAACCATTTACCAAATTCTCTTCGCTTGAAATGGTCGTCTGGTTTAAATCTTGGGTGAGTAGAATCTTGTATTCTTGCAAATGCACATATGGCGTAAAAATTCGCTGTAGAGTGCTTTTTACAACGTCTAATTCTTGTGAAGTACTTATGAAGAATTGGTGTCCCCGTGGTTTCAGTAACACTTTCTCTCAGTACGGCTATATTTTCGTGTAAACGTTCGCATGAGTGTCACAAGAATCTGTGTCTGAAAATCGTGTAAGTAGCCTAAACGAATTCTTAGGAAATCCTATTTATTAGATGATTTTTACATCAAAAAGGATAAAAGTCCTGATGAATGTATGAGTGGTCCTCAAAATGGCCGTCATGTTGAAGAGGGTTGGCGCGATCTGTGTATGTACATAGGTACTTCCTTACAGATGCTCTGGAATGTCATCAGTTCACTAGTTAGAGCTAGAAGGGCTTAAAAAAGGTGAGAGGTTTTGAGGTAAGATTACAAGTATGAATTCGAGACAAATGAAAACATTTGGGGATAATAATTTAATGGACACAAGAGACGGCGTGCAACTTGTACTCTCAGAATTTAGAAAATACTTTTTCAGACAAGTCGATATGTCCTACTATGGGCAACTTTGCCAAACAACAGCTTTAAAAAAGAACAGCAGTCTCATTATTCTTTTGTGGCGTTCATAGCCATATAATCATAGAAGACATGCACAATTCAACAAGTCAAAGGAACACCCTAACCCTTCTGCTTTCTTTATTCCGTTTGCATGCATATTTCATAATTTTCCTCCATAAAATGTATAATTTCCTTATTACACAGTTCCTCTTGAGGTTCATTTTTTAAATGCTTGACTGCATATTCTCCGGTTGCTGCGTAACATTTCTACCACATCTCTTTTTCCCCAAATTATATTTCTAAAAATATTCCTTCTAATTCATCAAAGTCGTCATAGAAATATGATATCTTTTAGACCTACCCCAGCAAAATAATTTAAAAAAAATAAAATTCCTCTCTCTACGTAATTACACGCAGCCCGATAGCCAACAGGTGTGAATCAAACTGCTGAATAACACAATTCACATCACTTTGATCCTTATCAAAATCAGAGAAACAAAAACGTAATTGTCGGAACGTTTTTTTGTTATTTGAAAACCTCATTACCATGGCCATCATTTCCAGCTGCATCGTGACCATTAACTACAATAGTAATGTATCGGAACGTGCTCATTGACTGGCCGAATGCATAAACCGCAACAGCAATACCAAACCAACTGGATGGATAGTTATCCGTAGCTAGCTCTTCAACCCTGTTAAGTTCCATCGAATGTTGGCGGCAGGGAATTACGACAAATTTTCTGTTCATTGAAATTCCTTTGGCAGAAGAATGGATGGAGAATTAAATTTCGTATTCGATTGACGTAAAACTCTCTTTTCATAGCTCGCACCAGCAGTCGACGACGAGGAGCGCTCGTGTATTCAGTAGGAACTACTAATGAGCATAGTGTGGGCGGACGTATGCTAAACGCATTTTTGTGTGCGGTAACTAAGCCCATCTCTATACAGCTGTGTAATTGGTATCTATGCAGTTAAACAATTTGCAAATCCTATTCACAGTCAGTCAGGCATGCAGATGGGAATATGTTTTTCAAAAAAAAAAAAAAAAAAACACGTACATATCTGAGACCTTCGTCAATTTTAAGTTTCAAGTGTTTTAAGTGAAATTGCGTCGTCCTTTCTGAAATATGGCCCATTGAATGGAATAGTATGTAAATGTCATCTGGTCCGGATTGTAGAGTAAAAGTGTTTTGTTCAACTATTTGCGGTCTATGCGTGTTTTTAGGCGGAATGCCTGAAGAGTGATAGTATGTGCCTTGGGTTTGCTATTTGGTTTCTATGTAGATTTAGCGAACAAATTAAATCACGTAAATTTTCATTTGAGTTTTTATGACTATCATGTGACTTGAAAGAGATGCTTTACTTTTAAAACATTCAAAAGAGTTCATATGAGTTCACTAGTGTCGTAGACATTTTTAATGATGCACGTAGATACGTAGTCCGAAAGGGAATTTACTTCTTCAAAAAATCTCATTTGTACTTTGCCTTTGAGTGTGTGTTATAAATTGTGATTATAATCGTAATGGACCTCCATTTCTAGATGCGTGGAATAAGAATTGTTAATTATTTTAGGTTTAAAGATCTGATAAAATAATAAAGAAAATAGAAAACTAGGGTTAGAACGAATGCTGCTCAAAGTTCACAACTATGTTTAGTTGAATCTTAGATATAAATATATGTGGATAAGTAAATAGTTACTTGAAGTAGAGAGAGCCATTCGAACGGACTGGAGGTAACAACCTTCTTTGTATTCTCGAAAGTGTTGCCCTATTCTATTTAGGAGCGTCCTCTAAAAAGCTATGATCTACTGCACCAATGCAATGTAATCCTGAAAAACACCCTGTAATTTCTTTCATCTTTTCCAAATGCGCATCGGATTCAAGAAAATAGCAATCACAAGGGTTTTCGTCAATTTGGGTACTGCCTTCAAAACTCCAGCCCAGACGTTGAATTGCACTAAGAACTGTGACAACATTGCACGTTTCTACGATGCAAGTCAAACAATTTTAACATAAGGCGACGAATCAAAAAGTTTCCATTCACTACATAGTACTATAGATCATGTTCGATAGTTAAGGAGTTGTTTCGGACCGAAAAGGATTAAATTAATGCTCTATAGATCAACCTTATCAGTCTGATATATACAATACTTATCTTGCCATCCTGCCATCGCTTACGGTTCTTGGTGGTGTGTCTCAGCTTCATCTAGCTTTCCATAAACAGGCAAGACTAAGTTCCGATTGTCTTCTGCCAAATGTCCTTTTTAAAAAGCGGCCACATTCCTCCCATCTTTGATTAATGGGTTCCATTAAAGTACGATTTAGAAAGAGTTTTGCTTTCATCACAGTTTGTTTTGCGCCCAAAATGGTTGCCGTTTTCACTTAACAAGTCGACTTTTGATGCAAGCTTCGAACTTCGTCCGATAGAAGGCAATAATAGCAGGCGTACAAGACTGCATACTGAAAGCCATCTCTCGTCTAAAAAAAAGTGGTTTCTAGCACGGTTCGTATTGGAGCTTCGATGACCTTGCGCAAGAAATATGATACAACGCGAGTGTTATGGATATGCCCTCAAGGCGCTGCCTAGGAAAACCTTTCCAACCTCTTCACCAAGTGATGTCGTAATCTGTGATTACCTCTCAAATTTTTAGTGGCTTTTGACATGTGTTTTCGACCAAAGTCTACTGCTACTATTGTCTTTGGCTCAAGCAGGAAAATAGAGGCTATTAAGCGGGATAAATCCGTAGAAGAATAGGTAACTATATCCAATGAAAAAGCCCACTCCGACATAGAAAGGTGTAATCCCTTGGATTACTTATTAAAGCAGTCGCAAAAAAGTTCCCACGCATATAAGCACATGTTTTTGGAATGTCATGGCTTTGAATTTTTAGTTATTTCTTCGATAACAGAAGCAATTTGATTAGGTATGTATCTTGCTCATCCGTACTATAATCTTTTTTGATAGTTACTTATACTTCAGTAAGAATGACTGACATTATTTGAAAGTCTAAATCTAAATCCGCATATTTCGTAAGGGTAAATGTCCTTCAATAAAGGTTTATCGATTATTTCAACTACAATTTTCATCGTAACATTTCCCCTTACTAATTCTACTTCAAACTTTTGACCATTTCACGTGATTATTTTTAAAATAAAGGAGTAAACACAATCCACCCACTCCATCACTCGTTTTTAGCCAACAAAAGCGAACTAACTTCATTCTTATCCAATGCAGCCAACCATAAAATTTAATTCTGATGGTAATAAATATTTTAACAAAGTTTAAAAGAAATTATAAACACTCGAGTAAACAATTTTCAAGTTTTTCTCACGAGGAAGGAATTTAATATCCGTAGAAGCATCACAACTAAATTGAACTTCAGCAACTGAAAATAAAAATGCACTTAAAGTGGGCTTCCAGAGGGAAACTTTATCTTAGAAAAGTTAAATAAAACAAAAATAAATTTGATATACACGCTAATTCCATTAATCGAAGAAGTTTTATAGCTTCTGTCGTGTCTCGTGTTGGGTCACAGGTGTCTGAGAAATCTTTTGTTTCCCAGGAAAGTTACGTCAAATGTGCTAATACGCAATAAAACAAAAGAACTTTGATTTTTATTCTTGAAAAGATTTTGTAAGTCATTAAACGGTTATTTTTAGATTTAAAATATACATAACTGTGATGTCAGAATGCTACGATAACAGTTACTGTAATGGTGAGGTAATCTTATGAAAATGTACATAACTTGTGTGTGTCAAAAGAAAAATATCGGTGTCACCGTTAGTAAGTCACCTTTGGTGTAATATGCCCCTTGGAGGAATCTAATTTTACAGTTCGCAAAGAGAAATTCTATTTGTAGAGATACGTACATATGTATGTACCTACATATGTACATATATCAAAGAAATTGTTTAAATGCAGTTTAAATACCGTCAGAGCCAAAAGGAGTAGACTTGCGACTCTTTGGTTATCTAGATTTTTGCATTTGCACTTAGTTTATGACGTCAGTTCCTATTATTAACACAAGCTCGCGATTCTAAAGAAAAGTTGACACCGACATCAGCCAAATGGGCCGATTTATTGAGCATGCGAAGGGACCATTTTTTGTTGACGTTTTGGCATAAATGCGTTTCTATTTCACCGATAATAGCGATGCTGTCTTTAAGAGCGAATTAAGGAAGCTCCACAAGGAGTCTAAAGATATTCCATCGCACGATCGCCCAATTGATGTCCAAGTTTTGAAAAAGTATTGAATCTGAATTTTTGTATTAATAATTCGAATTTTTCACTTGCTGTGTAACACGTAGCGCCATCTTGTTGGAATAATAAGTTCACCCTATGCAAAACGAGGGTAAGAGAAATCGGCTGTGATAGCTCGGTACTTTTCTGTATGGTAGGTTAGGTTGGCTTGGCTGTCCGCACAGGAGTGCGGACACACTTAGGCCAATAAAGGTCCTTTGTGATACCATGGATCTAAACCAATTCGCTACCCATGGACTAACAGAACCAACCGGAGCTTTTGATAAAGCGATAGATGCGTATGACGTCTAAGGACGCTATGTCACCAAGGACTTCAAGGAAGGGGGACCCTAAATGGAGCATTCTTTTATGTGACAGAGCTGGGCACTTACAAAGGAGGTGAGGGATACTTTCCTCCTCCTCCTCGTCCCTGCAGCTTCTGCAGAAGTCGTTTGAAAAGAGTCCAAGTCTTTTGTCATGTTGGCCTATAAGGCAGTGTCCAGTGAGAACACCAACAACGCAGCTGATTTGTGATCGCTTTAGTTTGACCAACTCGGTACTGCGTTTATGATCCAGCCTGGGCCAGATCTGTCTCGAGATGAGACACGTTGACACGTTTTCCCATCTGAGGTTGGTCTTGCTAATAGCATTCAGCTTTAGTAGATGCTTACATGTAGCTAGGGGCATACCCAGGGACTGCCTATCAGACAGAATCCTTAGAGTAGTGCCTTGTCTGGCGAGTTCGTCTGCCCTGCAGTTTCCTGGAATGTCTCTATGGCCTGGCACCCAGCATAGATGAATATTGAACTGCTCTGTCATCTCCATAGGAGATAGACGGCAGTTGAGAGCGGCCTTTGAAGTAAACGAGCACGATTCCAGAGACTTGATTGCCGATTGGCTGTCAGTGAGAATGGTAATGTCCCTGACAGATAGTACATTACACTTCAGCCAGGACAGGGCTTCCTTAATCGCCATGATTTCCGCCTGAAAAACGCTACAATGATCAGGGAGGCGGAACGATAATTCGAGGTTGAGCTTTTTGGAGAAAACACCACATCCCACCCCGCCTTCGGTCTTAGAACAATCTGTATAAAAGTGTACCGAGTTACCATGGATAGGGGGAGAATTTTCCCATACATCCCGTTCAGGGATGCTCTGTATGGTAAGTCCTACAAAAAACGACATCTTATGGTCTGTGAAAAGCCTAGTGTCTCGAGCGACGGATGTGTGTACATATTTTTATCTGTCCCTGCCTGATGGTAGTGCACAACAAAGCGTGGTGGCTACATCCATATTCATCCTACGATAGTAGGTGGCTTCGATAGATAAAAATGCTTTCTTTGTCTTCAAACAATTTTCCGACAATTTTTCGTACTTTAAGTTTCAGAATCATTCATTTCAGAATGTCTTGTGTGGCTGATCACCTCATCAAAAATCATCCGCCGCTGAAATTGGTACCTAAATATTCAGTAGAGTTGGTCGGCACTAGCTTTACTTGACGGTTTATAGCTTACGAGTTGCACTACACTACGAGCAAATATATAGTCATACAAAGAATGACAGCAAAATCTTCTCAAAAATGGCCACAATTCCTGTCAAAAGATCGATCGCCCATTTTGGAGAATCTTTTAGGACCAAATGTCATATGAACGATACTTGTTTCGGAAGACTAACTTATGCTCTGGTTTTCGGTTTATTGCTGTTTATTTTCCGTCAACTTAGGAGCCTTATTACCAGATTTTTTGGAAACCTCAATTTCTTGTTTAGCGAAGCAATTGACAATGAGTTGTAGGCATCGACGTTGAAATTTTGTCCTAGACTATCCCCTACCAGGAATTCGAATACTTCATCCACTTGTAGACTTCTCCCTCAAAGATGATCCTTCTTCTTGAGCTTCTTCAGATGCTGGTTTTTACGAGAGATTAAACATTACACATGCTTTAGATACCTTGAAGTTCTGGAAGATATATTACACTGCATTAATCGGTACGCTAGGTTTCGCAAAAGTTTTTGGAATTTCTCGGGGACATATTCTTGAGAGAACTGATAATCTGGAGGAGATACTAATAAAATGATTCTAAAATTCTGAGTCACGACAAGAAAAGATATTCGTATTATTCTTCATAACTTTCTTCTTTTAAATTAGAGGGTATTTGAAGTGTCCTAGCAAACCTATGCAGCCTGAAATAGAATATAGATTACTTCCGGCTATATCCAGCATATTGCAGACTTCTACTAAGTTCCGAACTAGTAGGGATTGAACGGGTATCAACCTTATGTAACGCAATAACCCCGTCAAAGTTTATTTTTATACCTTGACAGTGGAATTTTTTTAATGCGTTAACCTCTAATTATTTTAGGATTATGCATAGAAGGTCTGTATCTCTCATTACGTCGCGTCGGTTTGATAAACAAATGAGATGCGTACCCAAATCAAAGACAGACACACCACCACGGGCGGTTCGACACCTGCTATTAGCGCCCAAAAATACAATTCCCCTCGGCTGATAAATACCTACCTACTATTATAAGTGATTATTTAGTGAAACCATACCCACTAACGATTGTACACATTTCCAAAATCCAAGTTGTAACCCATCAATCATAATTAAGCTAAGCAGACGAAACAGTGCTGAAACCCTAAACACTTAAAAAAAAATATCCCTACCATCTAACAAATTCTTGTAGGTCATCGCAGAATGTATGTATGCATGCGCGCATGGAAACCCTTGAAAGCAGCTAGTTTCCAAACTTGAATCCAATCAGAGTTATGCAATAGAGTTCTTGCTGTGTGTGTCCTTGACTATAAGCATCTGAAACTTGGGAGTTTGCATCTGAAAAGCAAACCACCAACTGGTTGTGGATTAAATATTTAAAAATTCATTAAAAACTTCACATGGAGCGATGAAGTAGTGATTCATTAATATTCTTTGGTTCTATAGTTGAGTTGCTAGTGGTGGGGCTACTTATAGATTCCGACACGCGTCTATGTATGCCTCACATGAGATGAATCATCATACATAAGCCGAGGCTTAAAAAGGTAAGCCCCGCGCGCAAGCATGATGTGTGGGTATCGCTTTTGGATTCAAGTAGTCTTTAGGATCGAAGGTGTGGATGTTTAAGTAATTAGAGAGCTTTGTTCAAATGCATAGCTCATGCCCACCTGACTGTCTTTAATTCCCCATCGTATAGACGTCGTCATTTATACATTTGACATTTTCTAATAATTCCTCCGATAGAATGTCAAAACTACCTTTTCACTGGCATTGACAGTTTTGTATCGCGTGCCGTTTGTCGGTGGTTCTATTGATTGGATTTTTTTCTCTTTCTTTGTTCCAATTTTTCAATTTTCCCTTTCTTTTTTTTTTTTGCGTTGTTACTGCTACTGCGAGAAATGATTGAATGAAAATTCGATTTAGGACAACGTTCGACAAGAAAACAAAAGCAAAAGACGTAGAACGTGGATTGAAGTGCTCTCAATGTGCAGCGCTCCAATATGAGAGGAAATTGACAGTGGCTCCGTGAAAACTAGATCGCTGACTTGAAGATTGGTAAACAAAATTAATTAAGTAATCTTATTTGGTTTTATATTTTCTTTTAGTGCTGTAATTATGGGTTATCGGCGCGAGAAAGTTGTGAGGTTGGATTATTGGCGCCGGTCGTCGCGTCGTTGGCCAGCTTATTGCAATCTAATTGTAATGAATTGTATTGAATTGAATTTATTGTTGAATTTATTTTCACAAAAAGCTATAAATACTCGTATACCTATGGTTCAAGAAATGCATCGCTAAGAGAGATAACATTGATTAAGATAAAAAAAAAAAAAAAAAAAAAGATAGACACTCAAGAGGCTGGTAATGTTTTGACTGTAAAGTTGATGAGAGGGTATATCATGACATAAGCAAATAAGCAGTGAAATAATATGATTGTTTTTGTTTACATTCATGAGAAGATGGTTTACATAAGTAATGTTTGTATTTGTAAGAGGGCTTAAGCTAGTAAGTATTTTGATTTAAAATAGCTTGTGTAGAGATGGATACGGTAGATTTAACCTACTTGGACTTACATATATTTACCCTGGAAGTGGTACGGCATAAAGTATTTATCTGTCAGTCTTACCACCTTCTGGTAGATACTTTCTGAAAGTGAAGCCTTATTCGTCGTTATGAATAAATACATTTTTTAATCACTTAAAGCGGGTACTTAATTTCGGCAGAGATGTTTTCCTCCTTGTCACGCTCTAACTGCTCTAAGTTTGGACTACTGGAGGAAGACAAAAGAAGGATAGTGGAATTTTTATTTGCCGAAATACAGGACAACCTTTAACATCTTGTTTTGAGTAGAAGACCGGATGTGGGCGAGAAGATGCAATTTTAAGGGCTGTATAGCGACATTTTTCAAAAATAGTTTGAATTCACCTCCTGAGATAGACATGAGGATGTCAGAAGGTATAGTCTATGAATTGACTACCGATAGGTGCCATGGTAAAAAAAAAAGGCCTCACATGACATGGAAAGGGATACCAACTTGGCATACGAATGAATCTCTAAACGATGAGCATCTGAATAAGGCTCTGAATGCCATTTGTAAGAATGTCGGTTGAAACCCTATTCCAGTTACACTTTGCTTTTCTAGCATTTATGACTATCTGTTAATGAATATCCTTTTTGTGTGTGCATTTCCCGAAAACAAAAAGAAAAAAAAAATCGACGCAATTTTAAGTTGTTGCTAATTCAATGACGATCTTTTAAAATTGTCTTTGTGGTATCTACCATATGAGATTGCACTATTATCATCGGATTTAAGATCACACACATATGTACATCGACATTAAAAAGCTTTGGTTCCGTCTCCTTTTGTACCCTTGGTTAGGTTAAAGTGGCTGCCAACTAGGATTCGCCAACACGCTAAGACTAGTGAAAGGTCCATTGTGATACCACGTGAATCATGGGAGAAAGATTCTCTCTACCTACTCGTTAAACCATTTTGAGCTTCTTATGAAGCGTAAGAGGCTCGTAATGGCAATATTCATCAGTTCGTCTATATCGTTATAATAGGGGGCTCCTAAGAAGGAAGCTTTCTACGGGAGAGAGCTGGGCAGAAACAAAGGTGAAGAATAGTTTCGTCCTCTTCTTCATCCATGCAGCTTCTACAAAAGTCGTTCGCAAAGAGGTCTAGCCTTCTAGCATGCTTGCCTATTAGACAGTGTTCAGGGATGACACCTGAGAGAAATCAAATTCTTCGAGCGTTTTAGATCCAGCTTCGGCCAAATCTGTTTTGCCGCTAGACATGTTGGTCCACTTGTCCACCTAAGATTTGTACTCTCGACAACATCCAGCTTGAGTTTAAGTTGCGAGTAGCGATTGGAATACCTAAGGTGCCTTTGTCCGGCAAGATGGGTATAGTTGTTCCTATTCTGGCGAGTTCATCGGCCTTACAATCCGCTGGAATGTCTCTTTGCCCGGCACCCAACACAGGTGAATATTGAACTGCTCAGCCAGAGCCAGAGACGAACGGCAGTCTAGGGCTACTAAAGAGTTTATAGAGGTCGATTCCAGGGATTCGATTGCAGCCTGGCTATCAGAAAAGACGCGGATATCTCTAACAGATACCACGTTTTTCTTAAGCCAAGATAGGGCTTCTTTAATCGCTATTAGTTCCGCATGGAACACTCTACAATGATTTGGAAGACGGAAACAGAGCTTACGGTTAAGCTTATCGGAGAAAACACCTGCACCAACTCCGTCTTTGGTCTTTGACCCGTCGTTGTCTCAGAGTGATCTGGAAGGGATGGTGACTATGAAGCTCTTCTCAAAATTTAGGCGTGGGATGGTGTAGTCCGTGTTTTCGGGAGAGATTTTGAGTTTATTCAGAATAGAGGCGTGGCCGAATTCTTTTCTTGACCACTGTTGGCTAGCTTCAAGTCGAATGGCTGCATTCGCTGCCATTTGCTTGCTAAATATATTGAGGGGTATCAGATGGAACGGAATGTCCAGTGCCGCGAAGGGAGTTGTACGTAGTGCTCCGCTTATGCTCAGACAACAAGCGATTTATAGCTTTTTCTTAGCCTGTCCACCAGACTGTCACCCCGTATGTGAGTATCGGTCTAATAACCGAGATATAGCGCCAGTGAGTTATTCGAGGTTGTAGAGCCCATTTATTACCACTGGCTTTTTTGTATGAAAAAAGTGCTACTGTAGCCTTCTTGGCTCTTTTGAACCCTTAATATCGACAGACTAAATAGTGACAGTGATTATGATAATGGGTGAGCGCCGTGGCACTGTGGTTAGTGTGTTGGACTACAACCCCAAAAACTTTTTTTTTGAGAATCTTCTCAATTACACCTTTTGTATATCGCATTAAACGTAGGTCCCATGTGCCATACTGGGGAAAAATGTAGCACGTACAAAAAAATGGTGTAGAGGAGCTGCTATATGGGCTGTTTCCGCCATATGCATATAATTTTTTTGTAGTGATGATGAAAAAATCTATTTTGCTTTGTTTATTGCCCAATTTCGGGATAACGTGCCAAGATGGTCCATGGCCTAAATTGTTCGGTGATGAATGTCCTAATTGACAAAAAATTAAATTGGGGTAAATATAAAACTTGAAACTGAAAATTTTCCTATTGAACAAAGCTAAAGGTATGAAAATCGGTTCAGCCGTTTTCAACCTCCTTAGAACGGACAAATAGACCAATCAAATCAATATTACTAAATATTTACCAATAAACTCTCCTCTTTATTACCCGTTCAATCGCCTTACTTAATCACTAAACAAAATTCTTCTTTATTCAATCAAATTATTCAAACTTCGAATTGAGAACATTGACCTCTTTGTAGGATTTTTTTTTCTTTATTTTGAATTTTTATTACCTAATTGTAAATAGCACTTCGCATATACACTCTGCACACATGGCACTTCAATTGACAGACAACTTGTGCGTACCTACAGCATATCTTTTTGTATCATCCGCAAGCCACAAATTTTTAAGCGAGCACCGATGTTGTTCTTTTTTCTAAGACTTTTTTTTTTTTTTGTGGGTTTTTTTATTTTTGTCCGCGAATGCCTTCTGTTCTTTGTATTTCCTTTGGCATTTTGCTCACAACATTTAACGCGTTTTGCATTAATTTATGGTTTCGACTTTACGATGGAATTGGTACCACCACATGAAGACGCAAGTTTCTTAATCTTCTGCTAGAAAATTGCGTATTCGGATGACTCAACCGCGTACTTTGGTGTGTCACTCCGGAATTTGACTTGTTCTCGTTTGTAAATGAAAAGAGAAGAAAATGAAAACTATTTAACCATTCAAATAGATACTTAGGATTAAAAATAATCCTAGATAGACGGAACACGATTTTCACAGCTTGATCTGTGCTAATTTTTTTTTTCTTTTTTGGCTGTAGTATCTAAGTTTATAGTTTTTATTTATGTTTCCATCTGGTTTCCTTATTAATTATATAAACAAAGAAAATAATGTATTCGGTGAAAATTATCTCATAAATGAAATTTTTTTTGTAAATGTAAAATCTGAAAGACAGAAGGAGAATGAAATTTTCAGCAGAGATCCTAAGTATCTGCTTGATGGTTGGTTTTGTGTTGCAAAATAAGTCGCCGCATGGGGTCGAAGTATTTTTAAAATGCTGCACATGTGTTGTGAAATTTTCTTTTTTGTTTTTTTTGGATTACTTTCGAGTACAATTCGTTGAATAAGTTGTACGGAATTTTACATACATGTAACTCTGTAGAGAGATCGAGTTGATATGTGTTTTTAGCAAATTTAGGAGCCCTAGTTGGGAATGTTTCCTGAAGTGTTTAATGTCAGGGTCAACAAGAACAAGGGATTTCGAAATGTTTGATGCAACTTTCAAAATTTGTGAAAGGACTATAACTGGATGTGATTTGGTTTTATTTTAAGTGGATTCAAGTAAATTCGTTTATATTTATACCAACGCACTCAGAGCCCTGTGCGTGACTCAGACTCAGTTTAAAATTTTTAAAAGACGAAGTTGGCTACACACGGAGGTCGGACGTAATACTCTGATGTTCGGCTTGCATAGCCAAGCAAAGTGGTTACAAAGCTATAAAGACACCTCTTGACGGACCTGATCGGGTGAAAAACGTCTAAGCTTGTTTGGTCGACATTCCAAGATCAACTTCTGACAGCTCGTATAGATGCAACTTTAAAATAGGTGAAAAGGCCTGTCTTTACTTGAACAATAAACATCTAAGTACAATGACCATTGGTGTGCGGAACTGGGGCTGTTAATAGCTATTTATCTGGAGCACTATATTAATATGAACATTTGGATTTATGGCATGGATTCGATCCTAAAAACTTATGTTCTGATGTCCCGTCGTGACGTGTGATAGGCAATCATGCAGCACAACGACTTCTGTAGAAACTTCAGGGACGAAGAGGAAATAGTATCCATTCGCCACTTGCTATGTGATTGTGCAGCACTAGCCACCAAAAGGAAGAACACTCTTGGGAGCTACTCCCCTGCGGAGCTGGATGATCTACGAAACATTTAGCTGAACAAACTCTTGGAATTTATACATATGTATACATATCTGGGTGGTTTAGTTCAGCTGACGATAATGAAATGTAGGTTCTCAGGGGTCTACTATTGGGAACAATAGACTTAGCGTTAGTCTATGTGAAGCGTTGACAATATCATGCCAACTAGGGCACCCATCTATCTAACCTAACCTAACCCAAGTACGCCGTTACTGAGCTTTAAATTTCCCAGACCAAGCTGGCAATCATCTGCCATTTACGTCTATGAAATGGATCTCCTAGCATACAGTACCAAATACGTTCGAAAGGTTCCTCGAAATAGCTCACAACTTGCTCAGCCGTCTTGCTAATAGTTCAGGACTAGACGCGGGATGATCTAATAGGGCGGATTCACGACCTACATACATATATAAGATGAATTTAGTTCCCCGAGTTAGGAGCTATGAAGCTATGTGTCTTACCGAGCCAAAATAGGAAATGTTGTCGGGCCTCCTCAGTTTATATTTACTTTGTTAGCTGAACTCTACCTAGAACAACTCAAGCCCAACTTTACACAGATTACGCGTAGAGTGTCCAATAGTGTCGATATTGCTTGTGTATTGCACTAGCTGCACGAATCTGTAGAAAATAGACGTTATTCGTGTAAACGCCGACTCTGTCCACGCAAATGATAAAAATCACATGACAACACATCTCCTTCAAAATTTTTCACACATTTAAAGTAAATTAGATAAATTATTCTGAAACGCCCCCTAACCTTCGCGTTTTGTAGTGTTAGACAGCTCAGCTGCTATAGTTGGCTTGGGCTTCTTTAGTCGAACGTTTACTGTGATACCTTTTAACTTGAAATTCCTTGATCTTTACTTATATTTGTCTCAATGCGAAAATTTGGACAACTTTTAATCCTTTGAAGTAAAAGTGTTGTTTTTGGATTAGTCTTTGAGGGCTGATATTCCAAGACGTATCTAACCAGACACACAGGCCACTGGTCTTCTTTATTTAGCAGGCCTACATATATATTCTGTTTTTAAATTTTTTAAGATCTTGCCCTATCGTTTCCTCTATCTGTTGCCTATTAAAAAGCTGCTCGTAGAACCACATCTACAATCTCCTGTGTATGAGTGACTAGTCGAACGCTAAAGATGGCTTCCTTGCCGGATAGAATCCTCGATTAAAATTGTGATTCCATACTTCAAATAGATTCCGTCTAGGGATTATAAAACTTATCCTTGATAGTGTCTTCTGCCTCGCCGTAGTATGCGGCTTTGTTGCGTATAACAGCCAGGCGAATAAACTTCATCAACGGCTTTGCGAATTTTAGATATGGTGGTACTCAAATGGAAGAAGAATCAGTGAATATAAGGGGAATACCGTGAGATCCTCGGCTCATTATGCTTCCATTGATTTTGAATTGCTACATAGCATGTCGAAAATTTGGCTGAAACATGTCTGAGGCGGAGTATGTAACCAAAGCCGTGTATGTAATCAAAATTTATACGGATTACCTGGTTCGTTCTTTAGCGGTTTTCTCCTTGACATCTGTACTTATTTCTCATCTTATATTATATATCAGATGTATGTAAATACAAAGCTATTTTATTAATCGAAGTATGTTCAATAAATCGTAAATCGAACACCTCACTTCTTGAATACAGCTCGTGGCTCATTAAAAAAAGATGATTGATGACGATGATGTGCATATACCCAAAGTAGGTACCTATTCTATTCCGTTCGCTTAGTCATTCTTCGAACCCTTAATTGCTATTGAATACATAGCACTCATCTGACCTGCGACCTTTAAAAAGGTCGACTTATTTATTTATGCTAGTATTAGCCGGAAATATCTGGTCAAATGAACCTTGAATTGAATTTTCAATAAATGGGCATAGCACTTACGTAAATCCCCAAAACCAAATAAAAAACTATAAATAATTAAAATCCAATTAATCACAGTCATTGCAAGAACTTTATTAACTAAAATAAAAAAAAAAACCAAAAACTAATAAAGTTCATCAAAAACTACTTGCGTGTGTTTCCAAATTGCCATTCAAATCCGCCATTCGATGATATTTAATCAAAAAGCTGAAATTGTTAAAAAAAAAAAAATAAATAAATTGTACATCAGCCAAAACGGTTTTCCTATTCGTGTCAATGGCATTTCGCTGCAAAATATCCAACAAATTCTCAGTCTCACGAGAAATTTCACGTTCCGAATTGGAGTACCGAATTTTTCATCATCGAAATGAAAACATGTTGTCATGCTATTCGTACAATCAACCACCACAAGCACTACAAGTCGTCGCCTATTTTATAGCTTCACTCAATTGTTAATGTGTATAAAATGTCAAATATGCCTGCTATCTATAGATAGATACAGATACAGAGATAGATGACATTTTATTATGATCTTGTTCCTTCGTTTAATGACAACTTAATTGAGTTTAGCCCTTTCTCGGTGCTACAGGCGCTTTAGCATTTTAATAGACTCCATCCGTTCCCTTAAAGCCCTAAGGGTGTGAAGAATGTACATAAGCATATTTCATTACATGACTCTTCAGCATCATTATGTTTGAAGTAGAAATTAATAACAGGTCATTGCACTTTTGAGATACTAAAGATTTTATTTACTCACAAAGGTAATTATTTTGAAGGCAACAAATTAAATTTGAAATTGTACTAGATGTAGTAAAATTTAATTACACAAGGTTTAGGGCGTCTAGATGAACTGTAATTTCTTACGACCACTGAACCGGCACGATGTTCATTTAAACCCTACCGCTGTAATCACTTGTGCAAAAAAAGAAGTATCTCAAAGTAACTGATTGCATCGATACACAATTTGCTGCGCACAGTTAACGCATATCTTAGCGTTTCTCTCCGCAGTCCTGTCAAATCTTTACAGAAGCATCTGCACACACATTGTTTTTGCAAAGAATTTTTTCATAAATATTTGCTCAAACTTGACATACTTCATAATAACCATACAGGTAGTATATTCAGTGTGACTCACATCTTTCGTGTGTGCAGAGATTGGAAGATGTGATTTTACGATAACACGCGAAAACTAACAAGCAATCTCGAGCGTTACTACAAGTTCTGCACTGCAATTTTGCTATTAACGGTTCGTATCCACAATTTATGCAGTATTTTTGTTTAATTATTTACCCATAGCTAATTGCCAGTAGTTTTCCCACTCTCTATAGTGGCAGTTTACCGTTCTGCCATGCAATGTATACATAAGCACATACATACGTATGTATGTAATGCACCTCTGGAGGAATGGAAGATAAAAAGTAGATAAACAAATTATAATGCTACGATCGCATTTTTGAATGAAGATACGCGCAAACATTTCATGAATCTTTAAGATGCCTTTCTGTCATTGCATCTTCTGAATGTCATGTCGCGCCTCATCAGGTTGAAGGGAAGAAAGAAAATTTTCAACTGAACTTGCTGACAAAGATACACCAAGAAAGGTTACAGTGTGTTTGTGTATCTATTATTAAATGTAATAAGGAAAATAATTTAAATTCTTTACTGCGGAGCAGGGCTATGCATCACTTCTGACATGCGAAGGTAGACCTTTTGAAGATGGATCATTGGAGGGGTCTTGCTGTGTTTTTGTTTTGAGGTGTGAAACAGTCTGATGGAGTTTTGTGGTTATGCGCCTCAATGAGGCTGAAATGATTTGAAGATACATATATTTTTTATAGGACCATAGAAAATGGGTTCCGCAAGAAAGTGTCTTTATCGTAGCGATATAAGAATAAAGTTTATGTCTTCTTATGTGTGTTAAGGGTCTTGAGCAAATTGCAAATGAAATTTCCTGTGAAAGTGGACTGTTTGGCGAAGTACTTAGTCGTACATCATCGCCTTAAGTATTTTATCGCATAACTACGTCCTACTTTCCTATTTTTATACACGTACTTACATACATTTGTATCTTGTATTTATTGGAAAAATGTGATATTAATGCTTTTCTTTTCTTTTCTTTGCAGGTATGTATGACTAGTTAATTCTTGTGAAGTGGTGAGATAATTTAAATAAAAGTAATGTAAGATTCTTAGTAGAATCGCCGCTATTGCAAGGCTATTTCAAGGCTTCAACTAGTCGTGCTTCTTATATTTCTGTTTCCTTTTAATATACATACTCAATCCAAAGCTACATAGATTCTATCATAGCCTACAGACACTCATTTTCCAACCATCACGTATATTCAGCGAGCCAATACTAGAGAGGAAAGTGGATGCTGGTTATTGGGATCAAAGAACTAAGCCAATTTCTACATAATTCTTTAACTAAATTTCAGGGAGTGGAGTACGTTAAATTCTCCATTGCACAGGCGATCCTCATCCACGCTGTTAATAGACCTCTTTTATTTTTGCTAGAAATCCTTTCAGGAGTTCGGTTTTCAAAGATTATACATGTTGCGTCATGCAGTTCAATTTCACTCCTTTTCCTTTTTCACTAAGTCTTTGTCAGTGGTCAATTGGAGTGTGCCGCTTCCGTCTCCCGAAACTTTGCATTAGCTGCAGGGCTTGTCTATCGTGATTGAGATTAAGCGCAACAAGTTGACCTTGAACATTCTTCCAGATCAGTTCATACAGAGCTTGTCGGAGGATAGCTGCAAGAATCCTAAGAACCAAGGTTTCATTCAAATCTTGTGCTCGCGCCTGAAAAGACCAAATTTTAAAGTGATTTAGTTGGGTTTTAAAGAATTATGGCATCAAACGCAGTCGAGAAGGCCACGGGTCAAATATCGTCCTCTGGCTGTTCTGACATACTAATTTATACCATGTTTTATAGTCAAAGTTGAGATGCCTCCCACCTAAAATCACTTGGTATCCTTAGGATCCTTGACTCTCAAACCTTTATACACCGACAAGACAGCTGAAAATGGGGAAGAGTCGCACGTCAGATGCATAACCAAATAACCAAAACGATATCAGAAATAGATTCAACAACCGCCAGTCTACTTCCACCTAGAAGTAGAGTGCTGGATGAATTACCCTATATTAAGGCCACAGTGCTACGGGTTCGAAGTCATATGGGGTTTAAAAGGAATTAAACTCTTAATAGTTTGCTTGTGAAAAGAGTTCCCATTCTGCGGAGAACTGTTCAAGGGATAATACTTTTACCGTAGTGGTGCAAGCAAGATTATCAGAAATAAGCCACTCTGCGTGCACTTATTGGACTCTATGCGCGCGCACTCAGATCATTTCACATTTCATCTCCATAGAAAGGACAAAAAATTTAAAATAAGATACCACACACTCAATAAAAACACACAAATTAATACACGGTGAATATACACAGTTAATTGAAAATTGATTTGATGAAAAATTCTATTTTATTTTGCTTTTTGTGCAGCTTTATGGCGACATACTTAAATGATTTATGACTTAAATTAATCGGCAATTAAACCCTTACCGAAAAAGAAATACATTGATGTCAGATAAGTTTTGAGCGTAGTAACATTTAAATTTTTCCATGTCGCGTAATCCTTTCCAAGGTTTTACAAAATTAACTGAGATGTTAAACTATGCGTAAATCTTTCTCGAGAATTTCTATAATCAACCAAGTAAACAGTGCTGGAATCGAGCTGCAGCATTGCAAGTCGCAAAACAGAGAAATGCATTAAATATTAGAGAATTGATGCAAAGGATTAGGAACATTACCAACGATGGGGGATGGGCATAATGTATGCTTTCAATGGAACCTTGGGAAATTTACGTTGGAAAGCGTACTGACACAATTATGAAGAGGTTTGTAACGAGTTTGCTCATTCTTTCATTAGTAGACAACTCGGTGTTGTGACAACAGAATTATATAATGCTACCTTCACTATAAAGACTATAGGTTGGACAGAAATTTCAACTGCCATAAACCAAAGACTTGTAATAACATAATTCTTTTGTGTCATCTATCGACCCCAAATAATTTCTTTTCACAATAACACTAACCTGTACAAATGAATACTCTATTAACGGATTAACCTAATTTATTGGCTGTCAAATTTCATTAAATTCCTTTGCGTCTTTGTATGAAATTAAAATGTTTTGTAATTTCCATCATGGGTATCGAATAAAAACAAAAAGAAAAATAATTTCATTCACTTTAAACTAAATCAATAATAAATTTCTCGATGAATGGCTATGAACGCATGTCGTCAAGACTTTTAAAACACAATCAACATCTTTACGGCCCACAATTGAAAAGGTTATCACTTCATTAACAACTCGACCAGCCTCCCGTTGTCTTTCTCTATGAGCTATTCCACAACCATTTCAAAGCCAATCTCATCACGAGTTCAAAACTATTTAATAGCCGCACCATAAAACCTCACAAGACAAAAAAAAAGCTAAAAAAAAGATGCAGATACAGAAAATGAATGGGAACTGTCGACTCCATGGAATGCGTAAAATACAAAACAAAAAATAACAATAAATAAAGTTCGTTGCACGCCGTAAAATGCAAACTTTAAAACTTTCGAAGCGAAGTAAATAAAAAAATATATAAAAAATCCAGTTAATTTAAATGCCTGGCCTTGAATTTGCATTCCCATTCCCGATGATCTTGCGTCTCTTTAATGCGTTTTTCAGATACACAACTAAAAGCCTAAGACCCCCGCCTACACTTTAAATGATTACTTGTATAAAGGTTATGGTAATCTCGTCGCATTTTTCGAATGCCTCATCTCAAGAACAAAACAGGCAATCATTACAATTCATACTCCATCATGGCCACCATAATTTCCGGTTGAAGTAATCCAAATCAATTCATTTGAGCGCAGCAGCAGTAGCTGTCAAGGTCGACATTGATTGCCAAAATACCATCTTTATTGTGCAAAATGTCAAAACACACACATACACAAATTATCCATTGACAGCTGCGAAATAAAAAGACTAAATCCCGTAAAATAATATTTACCGATTGAATTTAAATTCCTTCGCCATACAATGGAATGACACAATATCGAGCGACGACGACGTCTCTTCATCGTCATCGTTATAATAAACCGCTAAAAATATACATATGTCCACCGCTCTCAACCTTCACTGTCATTTCGACATATTATGCAAAAGCTGAAATTGAATTTGCGTTAAATTTCAATCATGTCAAACCAGTTAAAGAGAACTGTCAAACGAAAGATAAAATGTCAAATTGTAACTGCCCTCTCAGAGATTTTATGCAACGTGGCGAGCATTAGACAGATGACACCGAAGTTGGTTTTAATTCCGCTTGAACTTTGGCAAAGTTCAAGTCATACCGAAGGTAGTCATTTATTGTTTTTTCTTATACTAACCAATCAAACGTCAATTATTGCCATAATTGGCGTCAATTTGGAGGCGAGATTGAAGAATGTTGACACCATGGCGCTGTGCGATGTAGCAACACACCGTCGCGTCGCCCGACCGCGATAAGTCATCGACGTTTGACCTTCAATGGCGCTCTGTATAGAGATACTTTTTTGTTACTAGATGTTAGAAATGAAAGCAAAATGAAATTAAATGGAGCAAATTGAAAAGTGCGTACATGTTATGACAGCTGTGAGACAGTGACCCGTACTTGGTGCGTGCACCTGCTGTGTCTGGAGTTTATGTCTCAATAGGTTGTGTGTGGTACATGATTTAATTCGATTGATTGAATATGGAATTTGAAGGCTTCGTCGGGGTGCGATGTTATTTTTATTGCTAACATCTGAATACTCAAGCAGACGACGACATGCAGAAAATATATTAATTATGAGAAATGTTAACATTCTATAAATGTCAGAGAACAGTCATGAATAATGAAGACTAATGGTGCTTTGCACTTGTCAAAGAAATGTTATGTGTCACGTAGGCTTTGAAATGTGTCCCAGGAAAAATGAAACGAAAAAAACCCTTATTTCTTAATATAACCATCTTAACTTGATTCGGGTTAAGGAAGGGGTTGTTCCAATAGCTATACGAAGTTTGAAAGGATGTGGAAAGAGCACGGGAAATTGAGGACTTTAAACATTTAAGATATTTCCTTTCAGTAGATAAAATTCTTAACCTTTTGTTTACTCATCTTGTTTAGCTGTCATGTTAAATGTGTTTAGCAATTAAAAAAAGGTTAACCTCTTCTCTGCAATGCGGACTAAAGCGCACCGCAAGTAAGCAAACTTTTGAGTACGCATGGTCTTATTTGTGGTAGATCTTCTTTGGAGAAGTAAAGATGCTGTGAAATAATGTAAATTTTTCGAATTATACGCCTACGCATGTATTCGTACATAGATCCTGTTCTTTTTTTGTATAAGGCGTTTGTGAAGTATTCTGTAACACGTTTCAAGTTTCTGTAACTCAAATCGATTGTTCTTGATTGTTTTGCGTCATGTTTGTGTAGGGCGTTCCGCTCTTCTACCGTATAGGACGTCCCACTCTTCTAAAGAAGGAAATTTTCTTTGCGTCATATATTTTTGATTTTTCAGCAGGGTTACCTACTTTCATGATGATTAGAGAACAAGGGGGTGATTACTGTTCAGCAGGAATTGACGTCACTATAACTCAGCTAAATGCTTGCTTACGTCACTACCATTGTTTTTAATGGTGATTGGTAAATATGCCCCACTGGGAATATCGCACGGTCTTTCGTTTAAAATACCACACATTAGCACGACTTGTCTGAAAGTTCAAAAAGGATAGAGGAAATTAGACAAGAAAGTGGGCCTTTCACCATTTTTACTCAAAATTCACGGATTCTGATAAGATATTTAAAAAAATAAGGAAACAGCCTTTCAAGGGATTTTTATATTTTTTTAAAAAGGCACCAGCGAAAATGTGGGCGTAGATCTATGCAATGTATAGGGGGATTGTAGAAAGGACTAGAAAAGAACTATAGAACTAAAACGTTGATAGTGTTACCGCTGGACTATTGGAAACAATTGTAAGAATCTTCGCCAACAGCTGTGTTCCCAAGAGCTTATCTGGTAATGTCAAACCCTGTATTTTGGAGTAACTGCGGAAGATGTTAACTTTAGAATTGAAAAGGGAACACTCCAACAAGATTAACACAATTAGTTTTGAGACCGCAGACAGAAGGAACTCATTGTGCATCAGGTCTTACGCCAGATGCACTCTTCTGTTTGGTTTCTTTCAGTTTTGAGTAGAACTTTGCTATTACCAGTAAAATTTAGTGCTACGTCAACCGTTGTCCTTGACAGAACTTATAATTCTGTCACACAAGTCTCTTTAGTTTTAAAATATACCTATGTAGCATCTTCTATCACCATTATTTTGTCAAAAATGTTTTTCCATTTTCTGTCCACAATTTATATTATTATTGACTATGCCTGAAGCTGTGGCTTTTAGATAGGCCTTTGGCTTGTTGGGGGACCACTTAACAATCTCATGTCACCACCATCCAATTATTCGATTTACGGCTTCCATCTCACATTACTTACCAAAATAATCACCTCCGCAATGGTTTTTGTATCCAATGCACATAATTCTCCTGGAATAATAAAACAAACTTAAAGCCCCCGCTAATTCGTGGAATATTTACAGCAAAACCATGCCAATAATTTTCATTCATTGCATTACTCTCGTATTTCTTTTGGAAAATAGCAAAAAAAAAGAATGAGAAAAACAAAATTACCGTCAACTAAATCCATCGAAGAGGGGCAATGTCCGTTGTATTGCCACTTAAATTCTACACGATATGCTTGACTACGCGTAGTGCCTGGCTGAATTACTCCAATTCTACAGCTGGTATGGTGTATCTAGCGTACCTATGTATGTATGTATATAGGAGCGGCAGTGGCAGCGGCACAAAAAACAATTTATAGGCTAATTAACTATGAGGGTCTGCCTCCCGCCCAAAACAGTGAAAAACTACCTCGAATTGTGGACGTGAAAATGTCTTTTCCTCGTCCATAAATATTTGTTTTGTTTATCAGTGCGACATTCTCAACAACAAAAGCACAGAAAAGGGGGCCTAGCGCCGCGCTTCACTGGGCAGTAGCCAAAGACTTTAGCATTTATCTATTTCATTGTTGATGGCGATAGTTAAACTTTTTGTTGCCACCTTAGGACATCCTATTTTGGGCATGCCATTTAGGTCAAGGCCCATTGTGTCGTGTGCTTGACTGTGTTGTAATTGGGCCAAGTGAGGTGGTGGCCCTAGAGAGCGCCACTACCTTATCATTACTCATGTATGGCTTAGACCTGCATGCATATATGGACGACTTATTGATCCGACTTCCGTTCGCATTTTATACAATTGGTATAAAAATACATACGAGTACACAGCACTCGATGGAAAAGAGTCACCGTCAATTGACTTGAAATCACCATGTGCTCGGCGTCCACATTCATTAGCCCGTTCAATATTTTATATTGACCCATTTGCTAAAATTGCAATACACACATTATGTGTCATGATGACAGTGTACGTGTATATGTACAACACAGAGCTCACTCCTCGCTATATCGACACATCGACTCGTTGTTGCTCGTTTCTTCAGATGGCCGTGTGTTGTTGCAAAGTTGAACCTCATGTTGTTCGGTCGTCACTTGAGTCATATTTCACTCGACTGCATCGGGTTGTAATTTCTATTCCAATCTCGCAATTCGCAACGCACTTGATGTCGCCGAGTTTATTTGCGTCATTTCGTTTGTTTCTTTGTCATCATCTTTGTGTCATTTGTACGTGATACCGTTTTAGTATGTTTCCTATAAAATATTTAAAACTACTCAGATTTTTTAAAGTGACTCCTTAAAAAAAAAAAAAAACTTTCTTAAAAATTTTCGCAGATTTTTATGATGGTAGACCCGAGACCGTTGAGTTTTTATGTGGTCGTCACATGTGTCACATGACATTAAAAACAAATTGAAAATTTTGTTATGACAGAAAGTTTTGTGGACTCGCCTGCATTTGCACATCCGGGTGTAGAAATATGGAATTTTTCTTTTTCGCCAGTCATCAGTTGACAAACATAAGAGGAGCGAATGGGGTCAAGTTACATGTTTCAGGATGGGCTTGTGAGTTATTCCTAGTTGATGTAGGGAGAGTGTTCCTTTAAAGGAAATTGAAAACTTAAATATCTATCAATGATCCCGGTCCCATCGTATTCAGCTTTTTTTAAATGTACTGTAAGCCATCTACAATGTCTTATACGATTTCTGATGGTAACATACTCGTATAGCCTACCCTTAAGAGGCAGAGATTATTTACTTTTATGACTTTTTATATATGAATATGAGGTCCTTCAATGGGCTTGTTTAGCAATCTTTCAGAGACAGAATGCTGGACATTGTCAAAGTCTAACGAACACGCTTTCCAATGGTGTTTTTCCTCAATAGGACAGGACACGACAATTGAAGGTGATTAAGCGTCTCGTTTGAGTGAATACCTGTCAAGCAGTGACCTATAAGGATTTCCATTGCTAAGCCTTAGTTTTTCAGAAGTTTTCCTATTTCCAAATCTGCTTTGATGAAAGACAGGAGCCCATATTATTCCATCTTCATACAAACTAAATATTTGCCATTCAGCTGGTTGCAGTATGAAAGCGGAATTTTATCGATTCTACTGGAATGAATGTCCTTCCGGTTCTTAGGGAGATTCCTATCTGTGACTTAATTTGCCAGCTTGACCGCCGTGTAGTTGCTTGGAATATCCTTGTGTCATTTGTCCAAATCATCACTCAGTTAGCTACGGCATCACCATAATTACTTGACAATTCCAAGTCTTTAATCGCAACTTATCTGTATGTTGAGGTCGTTTTTTATATTTGCGGAATAGGTGCGAAGGTGGAAAGGAGTTGGTTAGAACCATTTTTTGTTTTCTTATGTTTCTGCGAGGCGACAATCTAGCAGAAATTATGAACGCATTTTGTTACCGGAGATGGAATTTGAGGTCATCAATCAAAGCAGGAGTCTATGTGGAGCAGTCAAAAGGATGATCCAAACCCCACGAAGTTGTAAGGTTGTACCAACAGTGCAACAGGGTCTTGGGACTCACAGGGAATCCTGTTAATAGACTATAAACCGTTAATAGAATTATGCTATAGAAAGTATAACTAAGGCACTTAGTAGAGTCTAATAAAGTTAGAAGGAGGGGAAGATTAACAAAAGCCGTACTCTTATTTTATGACAATGCTCTGGTTCACAAAGTTCAAAATGCCATGGGTGCTATGAAGTGATATACATACTTACTTAACGGGCTCCCAACCCGTGGAGGGTCCCTGCCTGAGACACAGCAGCCTTCCATCCTCTTCGATCCTGGGCAGTCTGCTTCCAGTTTTCCAGACCAAGCGCTCTGGCATCCGCGATGGCTTGGTACTTAAAACGGAGGTTCGGTCTTCCTTGTCGTCTCGAACCTGGGGGCTGGGATTCGAAGATCCTCTTAGCTGGAGCATTATTGTCCATTCGCTCGATGTGGCCGAGCCAGTGTAGTTGACGTGTTTTGGCTTTCCGGACTATATCCACATCTTGATAAAGCTCATAGAGTTCGCGGTTATATCTTCTTCTCCATTCGCCCTCCTCGCATATGGGACCGAAAATTCGACGAAGAATTTTTCTCTCGAAAGTATTCAAAATCTGCTCTGCTTTCCTGCTTATCGTCCAACACTCGGCACCGTAGAGCAGAACTGGCAGGATAAGGGTTTTGTAGAGCACGCATTTTGTCTTCCGAGTTAGGAGTTTTGAACCCAGTTGTTTCGTTAAACCGAAGTAGCAGCGGTTTGCTTGGGTTAGTCTTAGTCGGATCTCCACTAAGGTGTCGTTCGTGGAGTTGATGTTTATTCCGAGGTAGGTAAACTCCTTAACTACTTCGAAGTTACTGCTGTCAACAGTGACGTTTTGTACTAGGCAGTGGGCAGATGCTGCTTTGTTTGTTGACAACATGTACTTTGTTTACCTCAAGACCGACTCGTTTCGCCTGTTCTACAATTGTCGTAAAAGTTGAGTTTGTGGTTTAGAGTTACCGTGCATCATTTAATGGTAATCTTTGGAGGTTTAGTCCTCTTCGCTTGGTGAAAGGTATGAAGCTATATTTTATTTTGGTTGACTTTTAGTCCTACCGATTGGCAACAGCTATTTATTTTTTGCAGGACATTTTACATGTGTCCAGTAATGGTGGGTTCGTCTTTGTTGAATCTGCTGCAGGAGCATATCGATCGGCTTGTCTGCACGTCAATGCCTTTGGCGTCAGCAGCAGTTCTTATGGATTGATAAGTTGTATGTATTATCAAAGGCTCCGGATAGGGGATATGTCCAGAAAGGCACCTACATGTACACATTTACATTGCATCATTCGGATAAAGAAGGCTAAGGTCGTTCTATTAAAAAATATTTGCCATGCGTGTAGATATCGCATCAAATCAATGCAACTGTAGAGAATTTGATTGTGGAAATTTTTGAAAATAAAGATATCCTACTCATTAACCGAAAAAAATGAAAAACGTTCCAACTATTTAGACTCAATGAATGTATGTTCCATATCTTTACAAAAAAAGAAATTCGCATCATATTGTATTGTATGCTCATAATTCTATTGCGAAATTCTCTGCCATAAATTAGAAGGAATTGAAATGTAAACAATAATCATACACAATCAATCTACTTGAATAAATTGAGTAAATACAAATTTTACGGTTTATTATAGACGATTGATGATGGAAACCGCCTTTATGTAGAATCCCTCTGTGTACAGAGAGAAAAGATTTAAAAAAATCTTTACATTTCCATCAGGCCAGTGGCGTATATTTACAATAAATCTCATTTAGTGTAATAGCTTATTCCTTAACTGAGTTGTATCCGTTTAATTGTTCTTAATTAACCTTTGGTGGTACATTTTAATAATTAAGTGAAGTCAAAAGATTAACAACACAACGAAAGTGATCGTTCTCCCTTTCGGAGCTTCATTGCTTTATATTTATTGGCCTTGATTTTTGCACATTGTAGCAATTGTTATACACACATTGAATCTTTGAATCTTTGAAAAAAAAAAATAATTAAGAAAAAAAAATTTAATTTCTTTAAAGTAGTGATGAAACAAGTAACAATGGCTATAAACTTGTGTTTTGTTTATCTGAATAAATAATTAAATTGGGTACAAAGTTCAAGTTCATTAATCTTTAAAACATCATCACGTTGCGATCATTATTGATGGTAGTTAGAACTTTAATCTTTCTAACTTGTTATGTATTTTTAGAAAATTATAGTTGATATTAAACCTGACTTGCATGTAGATACTCATCGTAAGTTATGAGTTTTTCTTTAATTAAATATGACGTTATGCGGTGTTTTGCAATAATAAAGACCTGCCTAAATTGTTTCGCTGGGGATGAGAATCATTAGAAGCTGACCCATTAACAATATGTAGTTGCTATTATGGCAATAACCCCCGGTAATATTCAGTTTTTGTATAAAAATACATACTAGATGCACAAATTAGCAGCAAAGTCGTTCTTTGCATCTTCCACGAGCATTTAAAGATGATCAAAAATAATTCAAGATGATTGTCTAGATTTCTCTACTTACTTACTAACCTATGACAGTTGATCGAACTAGAAGTTCGAAGATCCGAGAAAGCCTTCAGGTCAAAGAACCCATCTGGAAAAAATTGGGGCACGACCGGCTCAGTTGTTATTGCCATGTTCAAAGGAGGGATCCTACGAACCCTGTCAACAAGGCAATGTCAATCAACGTTCCTATACAAGCGAAGAAGAGAGGCAGGCGAAAAAACTCCTGGATCACACAAATGCAAAAACAGCAGCATTTGATTGGCCTCAGTGGCGAAGTGATTTGAAACCGGCAGGCCTGCAGATACCTTCTGAGGTCGAATCGGCGAACCCCACAGGCGGTCCAGTAGGGATGTAGTAAAGTGGGAGGGCTATGATCGCCGAACAAAAAGGAAGTAAAAGCTGACTTAACCAACAAGCTTCTCTCTTCTCCATTTATCCCTGTTATTAGCTAAATGCTTCCAGTTGCACACTCCAAGTCGGCTGAGGTTCTTCTTATGCACCGCACCTAAGGCGAGGTTCTCCTCTACACTGTAGAGGGTTGAACTGGAAAATCCTGCGGGCTGGAGTATTAATATCCATTCGCCCTTCATGTCATAGCCATCTTAGGTGACTGATACGCACTTATTAGATTAGATTAGATTAGATTAGATTTACAGCTCGTAAAGTTCGCCATTGAATCTTCTCCTCCACAGCCCGCAAACGCAAGCGGGACTGATGATCTAACGAAGAATTTTTCTTTCGAACAAACGAGAATATCTTAATTTCGACAGTGTCCTGCTTCTGCGCTAGCATGGGGGGATGATTAGGGTCTTGTATAGAATCTCCGCAGTTGTGCGGGATACGGTCTTGTATTCAAATAGCCTTCTCAGCCTAAAGAAACAGCGGTTGGCAAAAGTTGTAACTTGTTTTCCTTATTTATTTATAGCTGAGCCAAGATAGGTCAAATCCCTTAAAGTTATAGCTGTCAACCTTGACGTTCCGTCCATTTCGCCGATGTTTAACATCCATTCTTGCTGAAACATATACTTTATTTTGTCTGGTTTTCTCAGTGCAATCTAAAAACAGCCACAGTTTCAAGGTAGTGAACAGTCATATCGGTAGTATCTATTAGAAAGGTACAAGTCTTCTATCACCATTCTATGAGCGAACTCTTAGAGGGTTGATGTTAAAGTGGGAATTTTTATAAAGCGAACTGCTTGTCTCTGTATACTGACGTTCAGTGTGCTTATGAGAATATTTTGAAGCTCCAATAAAACCTGCGTACCATTCCGGTCTTGTACTTTATGCAGGCAAAATGGCTGCGAGGACGTCCTTGCTCTTAATACCTATACGTAAGCCCATGGTTGACGCAAATTTTTCAATGTTGAATCCGGTTGTGTCATTCTAACTGCAGAACCAAATAAATACATGTTTCAATAAATTTATCGATGTCCAGTTAGAGCAAAACAGTACACAACCACCCAAAAATGCGTCTCTTTAGCTTCTAGTAGAAATTTTCTTTTACTGGCACAAAGTATTGAAAATAGGGTCTACCAGTTTCAATAGAGTGGATTCTATGACTTGCAGCGTTGGTGTTTATCAGCATAATTTTTCTACGTTTTTAATATTTTTATTATCCACCTACAACCCTAGACAATCTGAAACAGATTTACAGTCCGGTAAAGGCGATACCTAAATCCGATCCCAAGACAATATCTTTTATAAGCTTTACATGGAATCACATTTGATAACCACCTTAACATTCGATAAATGAAGGTTAATCCATACAATTGCCCTTAAGTACTCGTATTCCAATAAACGTTTATTCCTCTGAACAAAATTTTAGCCCACTCAACAATACACTTGAGATGACCTTTCCGTAACCATTGATACAACCTTTTGTAGAAGGACATATTATGTTACTTTTAGGTAACATATGCCTTCATAACATTTCGTCCCAGAATTTATGTACACATCTCTTGATAGAATTTATTTTATACCATCGGCTTCCCATACCTTGGAATATGTAAGAGTATCTATATGTATATGTATCTCGTTTTTATTTCTTTAATCAGAAGTAAAGTATCTTCTATGACTTGTCGTAAAGTGCTTGTGATTGTAACAATTTATCAAGATAGCTCAAAGGCGTTTGAAATTACCTCAAAGCTATAGCAAACACACATTTCTTTCTTTCATTATTATTATTTTTTTTTTTTTTTTTCTCTGTTTCAAGGATGCTACACAAAGTTCCATTTAAATGAGAATATGATTGGATGTTAAGTCAAAGAGTGTCTGTGATGCAAAATAAATTCGAGTCCATAAATAACATTTCCATTTGTTTAGCAATCGAATTTATATATGCACACAAATACTAGCAGAGATGACGATAGGCAGTAGGAGTTTACTTCAACAGACGGGCACGTTTCACATGCAAAAGCTAAAATATATTTCTGTTCCTAAAAGCATTTTCGGAATTCTAATGAACGACCTTTGGTTCCGGGCACACACAAATAACATTCTCTGTATCTATTGAGAGTTGTATTTTAATTTGATGCATGGAGATCATGACATTTCACATTATAGATACTAATGACGACTTCACAATGAATAATGACTGCATCCTGGGGGGTGGCGGCGGCGGTTATGATGATAGAAATACTTTTTCCCAACTTTTGTCATATAAATTTCTTCTCCGAATGAACCTCAGAAAAGACTCCTTCTTTTTTTTTTAATCAATAGACACTCGTACGAAGCAAAGGGAATCTAAAGGTTTCTGATCACGATTAAGAGTTCAAAGACGTCACTATAAAAAACCACCACGACACGTAGCCTTGTGCCACGGAAGTCTCTTGAATCGTAAAATAAATCATATACCACTATTAAGTGTGTAATTGTTATTTAATCGTTACTTCCGTTCGGCCATGAAACACAAATCAGTTGAAAGTAATTTCCAAGAACACTGCTGTGTACAGAAAGGAAACCCCCTTGATTGCGAACGATTGCTTTTTTCAAATGATTCGCATCCAACGGTGGCTTCTCCTTGGAAGGTGACTTCTCTCTTTGCGATCGATTGGTTAAAATGAATTGCGCAACTGCTGCATACAAAATGCATTTTCTAATTAAGAGCTGTTGAGGTGTCCTTGCATAGCGTCACAAAACATATCGCGTCGCTCGCAATAACTCAATAATTATAATTATGTGGCATTGTTGGAAGGAGATATCTCATAAACTATTAGCGCGCGTTCTCTATGGCATTGCACACTTCAATTTCCGATTAAGTCATCGGTTTTGAATACCGAAAGGAAACTCATGCATGCACCCACTGTGCAAGGATGATGTGTTGTGTGGTGTGTGTGTGGGAGAGGCGGGTAATGGAAAACTGGTCGCTAATTAGTCGTCGGATACATTCAAATGGTCAGATTAAAATATGATGGCTTTGCCGATGCCCATTAACATGTTTGTCATAATAATTAGTCGGACGGACAACAGTCGGCGTTTGATAAATGTTATGGGGACCTGCTGGTGAGATAAAACCGGAGACAGGCATTAATGTCGCTGCAATAACTGTCAAGTGACACATAACAGATACACACTGGCCGGTTGCGGCGGCGTTATATAATTCATTGGATTTGTGTCTTCAATGTCAGTGTCAATAGCGGCATGGTGGTGGGTGGCGAAGAAGGACGACAAGCGGTGGAGGAGGATTATGTTTTGTTTGGTTATGTGTGCTGCACACATGGACAACAGGAAATGAGTTGAGAGTTTTTTATTTATTTTTTTGTTTTGCTGTATTAATGACTTCGAGAGTGTGATTCAATAAATTGTTAGAACATAGGGGGTGTTGTTTGTAGTGCCATATGTATGTAAATGAGATTGACTTTGTATTTGACCTTACTTGGATGTTGCTAGAATAACACATAAATCATATGACTTTGTTTGAAAGGCGTTAACTGTCGTGTAATTGTTTTGCTATTAAAACGAACTTAGATAATGACCTTTTCGGTCTATGCGTGTAGAAGATCTTTGGTGCTTTACTTAATGGTTACATGAATCACATCGTGAAACAATGTGCCTATGTATGTATGTAATACACTTACCTTGGATAGCAATAGAGCCCGGGATTGCCTATGCATGGAGAATTAAACTAAAATTCGAATTACTCTCCGTGAATTGCAGAGTTAATCAGAAAGCCTTAGGAAAATCAATGGAAATTTCCATGACTTTCCGTAAGATTTCCGGTGATATCTGTTCGCATTCCTGTCGAATATTCTCCTTAAGGGCTGCGATTGTCTGAGGCTTGTTGGCATAAACCGCGACTTCAAGTAGCCCCAAAGAAAGAAGTCTGGGATGGTTAAATCGGGCGATCTTTCTGGCCATGCCAAATCGCCAAAACGGGAGATTACGCGACGAGGAAGCGCTTCCTTTACAATATCCATTGTGGCTCGTGCTGTGTGTGCGGTTGCACCGTCTTGTTGAAACCACATGTTCACCAAGCCCCGCTCATCCAATTCCGGCAGTAAAAAGCCGTTTATCATGGCCCTGTAGCGTTCGCCAGTAACAGTGACCGTATTGCCGATGGCGTCCTCAAAAAAATTGGGCCCAATTACTCCTCCCGCGTCGCCGCTCAACACAGTAGCTTTGAGTGGATGTAATGGCTCTTCGTGCTTCACACGCGGATTTTCAGTGCCCCAGAAACGAAGTTTTTGCTTATTGACGTAACCGTTTAGGTGTAGATGTGCCTCGTCGCTCATGATGATTTTCGACACAAAATCGTCCTCTTCGTTGTTGAGATTGAGGATGGCTTGACAGTAATTCACACGCGACTAACGGTCAGGAGGCATTAACTGATGCACTGTTGGCATTTTGTACGGGAACATGTGTAAGTCTTTCACTAAAATTCGCTGAAGGGTCCGTCTGGTGATGTCCAATTGCGTGGCCTGTCGTCTGGTTGATGTTTCTTCGTTCTCAGCGACATCGGCAGCCATAGCCGCGATATTCTCGGTCGAACGACCAATCCGGTGGCGGCCACGCCCTGCATGGTCTCTTGTGGTTCCAGTCTGTTCGAGTCGAGTAGCTAAGTGCCGGAATGTTTGCCCAGTTGGCGCGACACGATTAGGAAATCGACGTCGACATTCACGCTGCGCTCACACCACCGACCGATTATTGGTGAAAAAAATCGACACAATTATTCCACGCTCTTGCGGAGTATAGCGCTCCATTGCTTGTCTGTTTGTATACTGCAGCTGTCTAGTTCACAAATGTCAAATATGATTGACGTACGACGCCATTTGCAAAAATTATAACATCTTCCGATAGGATGATTAATTTTGCGCCACCTTGTAGAACCAGATTCTCTCAAAAACAACAAATCTTCTTGGAATAGAGGCACAACTCTATGGGCCTGGCAAACTTAATGTGCAGCCAATTCACCACAGCAAGCTTCAGACTCCATGTTCATCTAAAAACTTTTCACTATTGTCAAAAACGAGATTTTAACTAAACCTTTCGTTCCACATCATATTTATGTATGTATATCTCAGGCTGTTCCTAGATACTTCACTCAAGTGACTAAACGAAGGAACAGCCATCTTGATTTCTTTTACTAGTAACTAACACTGAGATTGCCTCCGCATGCCTTTTGAGAGCAAAATGTTTGCATTACATTCCTCAATGACTTGTCCGATACAAGAAGTCAAATGCGGAATTCAATGTGTGGTACGAAATTTTGAACCTACGAGAGAAATAAATTGCCGACAGAACAAAGGATAAAACACATCATTTCGAAAAACATCTCTCTACCTCCACCGAAACTCTGTTAAGCCCCATTTAGACGATCAGTTTCAGTGTCACTTGTCGTTTCAGTTATCAGTTCAGTTCAAAAAGACAGTGTATTTAGACGGCAGTTCTGTATTTAGTTAAGTTTTCTTTTTACGTTCACTGTAAGGATTCATGTAGAATGAAATATGGAATTATCAAGGTAAATACATAAAATATAAATATTTGAAGTTCTGATTACAAACAACGTATGTAACTATGAATAAACACTTTGGAATCTGAAGAAGCTGCATCAATAATACGTTTGTAACCCATACTGCAAAAATAATCCCAGCAACTTCAACATCTATCCTTCTGTATGGGACACAAAGGGAAAAGTTTCTTCGCTGTTGTATTAAAAGAGTCCTTAGAAGGTTAAGTAATACTCCAAATTAGATGATTCACCTAGAAACGCATCCCCAGATGAAAAAATATCAAAGTAAATATTTTCCTACATATTAACAACAAAAAGAAACTTTGTACAGGAGTGGGAAAACCCAGCACATAATCTAGGCTCGTCTAAAGTAGGCTGAATTATCCTAATGGAAAACGCTTCTACGTAGTGCCTCAATCGCTACAATAAACTTGGAGGAGAACTCATAAATCTTTATTTTATTCCACATCGATCCGATCTTCAAATCTTATGTGATTTGTGCAAACCACCGCCAATCGCAACCAACTTAAACTTATTTACAAATCAGTTCAACTGGCAGGCTGAACTGAAAGCTCAACTGAAACAGAAACTGAAATGATCATCTAAATGGGGCTTTACACCCTATCATCTGAGTGCCAGAATGCGTTGAAACAACATGAGATGGTTGCATCTGTCAATAGTTTCGTCTACTTCATGTCATATTTATTAAAATGTCTCAAATGTCAATGTGGCCTACTATGGCTGCAAACTCAAATAAAAAAGAGCTCCATGACGCTTTCCGATTTCGATTTTACAGACCAGGTCTGACTGAAGCAATTTACCACTCGGATATGCATGTTATTGGGTGGTGTGAATAAAAACTAAGGGAACACTCCGAGTGAACACTCATGAGTGAAGTGTTTTCGTTGAAGGGAACACTCATTTGGTGTGAATAAAAAATGTCCTCTAACTAGGTGCATCCCCTCAAGTTGAAGTTTGAAAACTAGAGTGGAGAGCTGTCAAATCCAGTAGCTGCTTGTCATGAGCCTTAAAAATCATGGAAATATTGCCCGTCTTAGTTTCTATCCCCTTTTGATTTGACACTCGCGTTCATATTTTCAATTTTTGTCCTGATTTGCGAGGTGTTCAAATCAACGCCAGGGAATATTTTCTTCCATAGCTTCCAACGCAATTTGCTTTTTAATTTTCATGTCTGGAGTTTGGCTTTTTTCCAGCAAGCAAGGATAAAATTGTAGAATTTTTATGAAATATTCTTCGTCCACTCCAGATGTCTTTTTTTTTTTAGGGTTTTTCACTTATTCCGTCAAGGTATTCATTTTCCGAAACAGGATTCTCCATTTTTTTTATCTCTTGAAGTTACCTCCAATGCACGCTCAAATTCTTCAAGTGTTCACTCGATATATTCCATCTTTATTCACACAAAAATGGATGGAACACTCAACTGTCAAAATATATGAGTGGAGGGTTTTCGTTAAACTTAACTTTATTCACACCAAATGGAGTGTTCCCTCGAAAATGCTGAGGGAACACTCACACTCTATTTTTTATTCACACCACCCATTGTCTTCCCAATTCTACTCTTTGTAATCTAAATCACTGAACCGTTGAACTGCTACAAATATTTTAAACTATGCATCCAATGTTCCGCATCATAAATGGGCTTAGATAAGACCACCTATGGCTTAATCTCACCATGAATGGTTTTTTTTTTCTCCTCATCCAATATTTAAATACCATTTCATCCAGTCACAATAAATCCAGATTAAAAGCCGTTTGGATTATCTTTTGATTATTTAACGTTTCTATACCTAATTCTTGTCAATCACCAAAATAACAGAAAACACGTTTAAACCAATGGGTATGTCGTTAGTGTAATTAAATTTAAAATTAATCACACAATGTGTATTCAACAACCAATCGCATAATCTCCCATAAATCCTGTAGGTATCCATTCAAACAAAAACAACAAAAAAATCAACAGTAACACTAATCCTCCTGAACATTTAATTAAGCTCATTATACAATAAAATATTACACAACTTTTTAACTGCCTGATTTACCTAATTAATTTCATGTCTTTCTCTTTCTCTTTACAGGTAAGTTGAGAGATTACCCTGCACCCTATTGTGCCAATTTCGTTATCTGAAAACGTCACGAAAACATAATTTTCCCATGAAGCATAAATTTCGTAAGTGCGCCCTTAATGGAAACACCGACGACAACGGCAAAAAACAACGACGACGACGGCGACGACAACAACGATGATGGCGTTCGTTTTTGATAACCAGGCAGAGTGTTTTCATAGGGTTTTTGGCTATATCGATTTTTTTTCGGATGAGAAAATTCTAATAAAACGAACATAACCGGCATTAATCTAACGACAACAGAGGGATAGGTGCTTTACTTACACCTCACCCATTCACGTTTATAGATACGAGTAAATAAAAAAAAAAAAAAAAAAATTGTTTAATATATGTCGTAGGTGTACTAGATACGAGTATCTGAATTCAGAGAAAGAGCAATATTTGCTGCCCTGATATGGATAATCAAAATGTGTATCTTTCGCAACAAACTTTTATGTTCCGTTTAATTGCAAAAGGGAAATAAATTGTTGGCCGTGATTTGAAACCACCAACACCACCAGCAGCACTTGATATGGTACCTCTCAACTTTCGATCATAATAGGAAGCGCGATCAAAGATTGATCTCTTGAGCCAATTGCTGATGGCGTACGCTCGGTTCCGTCTTCCTAGTCTTCATCGTCATCGTCGTCGTAGTCGGTTGTACTCGTACACATGATAATTTTTCCTAAAGCCATTGCGGTTTCGCGATTTTATTTCCTTCATTTGCACAAGTTTTTCCTCATTTTTGCATGTATATCAATTGTTGTTGGTAATGCGTCTTATCTTCAAGATATCAGATATAAATCATTTTTATACATTTTCGTGCTGCAATAATGCCCTTTTCTGCAGTTCAAACGCAAAATAGTGAACTTTGTGCGAAAAATGGCATCATACTCGTATCAACCGCCAACACTTTCACTACACCGTTCGTAATCGATGGATAACACAATAAACCACAGTCGTCGTCGACAACGATGTTGTCATCATCATAATAGTGATCATCCACTTTTAGTGGCGGAAACCTTTTTTTTTTCTGTGCACATTGATCCTGATCTTCTGTTTTGGTACAGATGGATGCAAAAATATGCAACCGTGTACGCAGCAGCAGATACTTAGTATTCGACGACGAAATTTCCTTTTTTTATCGTCGAAAAGATTCGATTATCGTTTCGTTAATAATGTTGACCGTTTTAGAGATCAAGAGTGCGGAGAAATTTCTGTTTGTCTGTCGACAAAATTTTAAATCTTACAAATTGCGCGATGATTGAAATTGAATTGACTTTAGAATTGCTTGGTAGCAACGTTATAAAAAAGGTTTATAACGGGAAAATTGTCTATAATAAAATGTGGGTTGATTGTTGATTGCGGATTTTATACCGTACAGGCACTGGCGGAATTATATTGGTTGATGTGCTATGCATAGGAAATGTGGATACAACGATGCTTTATGGTAGAATAAAAAAGAGTAAAGTGTGAAAGTTAATTTTTATTAGCTGCTACTGTGTGGTGGTGTAAAGTAAGAGTTCGTCTTAAAGACGTGAACGGCTGTCATTTTTACCGGAAAAGTGTCCTTTGGAATGGATTTGATTGTTTTCCTCATAACGATTTTATTGTTAGTACAAAGTACTGCTGGAACTTGTGTAAATACCCATAATTTATCCTTTGTTGTCAAAAGAACGTTAACTTTAATAGCTCACACATAATAAATACATAGACGTCGACATTAACTTTCTGCTAAAATTACCAGGAAAAGAGTTTTCATCAATACTTCGAGGAAGTGTCCGTCTCTCATGCACAAAATACGTTGTATCAGTTCTGAGGCATGAATATATCGCTAAAAGTGAGATGACTTACATATAAACTGGCTCTGAGCGGATCTAGATAAAGTAACGTCCATAACTCCTCCCATGAGTTCTCAGAACTACTGCAAGCGCAAATTAATTTCGATTTTCTAAAGGTATGCAGCGTGAAATGCCACATACTAATTTTAGCCTTATTTTACATAAATACTCGAGAATTTTTTTTGATGTTGTTTAGCAGTCCAATGACCACCCCTTACTCATTGAATGATATTGATTTGAGACTGGATACACTCTTCGTTGAGATTTCCAACTGGTGTTGGTTCATTCATCTGGAATTCTCTGAATGTAAAAAAAATGTTTAGAGTCGTCTTTCCATGTCCTAAATGTGCATACATAGGACCAATATGCTGCATGTATTCGTCAATAATGTCAATAAGCTCAATCACCTGAATGTATGTGTGTAAAAACTTCGTTACTTCTTAGAATCCATTTTCAGTTTTTGATTGTGTTTTTTGACCAGCCATCCATGGTGTTTGGTTTATAAATTTGGTTTTTAAATTCATGTATCGGAATATGGACGCCAAATTTGACACAGGTTAATTAAGCTTAAGGTGGGCGCCGTGGCTCAAGTGGTTAGTGCGTTGGATCGCTGAGCGTGAGGTTCGAGGTTCGAATCCCAGAGAACACCAAAAAGTTTTTCACGGTCCTACCTCTCGCGAATGTCTGACAAACGTCCGAGAGTAATAACTGTCAAGAGAAAGCTTCTCAATTTGCCTTTCGGATATGGCTCTAAACTGTAGGTCCCTTCCATTTGTGTGAAAAATATAACACGCACAACACGAATGGCCGCGAGAAGCTAGGCCCTGGACCACATACGGTCCGTTGCGCCAAGAATTTGAATTTTTTGTTTTTTTAATTAAGCTTCATCAAAAGGATCTTAAAGTCTTATAAGGGAAAGGTAGATATTGTAGGCAAATGGTTATAGCCTGGTAAACAGATAGAAAAATGCGAAGCCATTTGCACAAATTCTTTCTAAATAAGCAAGGGAAATCGTAACGTTTAAGAGTCGAACTGACTGACATTGGTTTTGACTAAGCGAAAATCTTTGAAAAGTTTACATAGCTAACCCTTAGCCCCAATATGCAGAATCACTTCAAAGTCCACGTCCCATCCACACACACTCAGCAAATCCTTTCTGCAGATGTTAAGTTATCAACACGACTACCAGCCTGATCGAATCTCGTGTTGCTTACTTGAGTAAGTACCTGGATTTCTCAGTACAGAACGCAGTATGTCTGGCGGTCAAATATCGCAGGGATCGAACTTCTTTATACTGTCCTTCTTTATAATCCTAGACCCATTATCAGTATGTCTGTATACTCTCCTTGTCAATTTTTGTTTTGCCTAAGATGGAGTGGTAAGGAGGAGGAATAAAGCGAGGACTGGAATAAATTTGTATGGAATGAAAGTTTCTGCTATACTTACGCATTGCTTTGCATGGACTTTTCCATAAGCCTTTGCTGACACTCATATTGTTAAACATCCGTAGCAAAAATTTACTTTTATTTTACTGTCATAAAAACTATTCTCTGTCTGAATGAAAGGATAAAGTATATAACTAACCACTTCAGATGCCACATACATACCTGCATTAAATTGCATCGAAATAGAACTCCATAGAACCCATGCTTTGAATGATTTTGTGTGGCAGAATCGTCTAAAATTTCAATAAGCCACTCTATTGACTTCGATGGGATATCTTTTAGCGGGTAATCTGCTGATTGTTAAATATTCGCTTTTTTGCGAGTGTCATAAAACCAACGTGTAAGTTATCCTGGAAGACGAAGAAGAATACGTTCCCCAAAACGCTTACAACACCTATGTAAAGCAATAATTCCTTCAAACTGAACAAACATCTCATTATCCCCTCCATGCAAGAGGTATGAGAAAAAATGTATCTCAATGAGAATATCTTTTTGCCGTTCAGATGATTGTAGCGCATTCTAGATGGAAATAATGATGATGGAAGAATTTGTGCTAATGTGAAATGTAGTGCTTGTCCATCATAGAACTCTGCCTCATAGACAGGTCTGAAGATATGTCTGCCAATGGTTAATAGGCATATAACCACTCGAACTTGACCTAACACTCGCAACAATTTACTACTACTACTTAGCACTAATACGTTAGGTTTTTCAATTCATCCAGGCTATCCAGTGATCTATTTTCGTACGCTGGACTGCTATGCAAATTGTTGAAAAATGTTCAAAAACTTTTTGGCCTTGTCTTAACCGATTTGCTTTAAAATTAATATCCAAGCAATATGTCACATATACAAGGACACTGTTTAACAAATTTTGGAAAATTATCAATTTTCAAAAAAAAAAAAGACGCAAATGAGCATCACATGGTAAATTTTATCATTCACTTAAGTACCCTCCTGGTTAGCAACGCATTGATACATTTCGAAAGTAGTTGTGAAATGATTCGTTGGCCTAGACCAAATTACTATTGCACATTGGCCACAACTAAACGAAGATGAATTGTCAAAACAATCCCACTGCGTAAATAACAGACAGACCGGCCGCCTCGTTAATCCAAAGAAGACAACTTATATTATGAGCCATGGGCGGCGTCAAGAGTCTTCTGCCAGATAAAACCTATCTGTTCCAATTACTTACTTCCATTTGTGTACTATTTTCTCTGTGTTTACCCAAAGTATATGTAGCTCTCCACTTGCAACGATTTAATATCGTATTGATCGAGATGACAAACAAACATGATAACACTTCTCGTATAGCACTAATCGCTTAATGATAAATCAAATATTGTGAAATTATTTACACTTTTACCCTCAGGCCCAGAAGATAAGATTATTCCGTCACAAACCTCTCGCATCAGGCAGTTTAGCCTACATATGTGAATATTTACACTAAGGGATCTCGTGTTCATGTACGGGTACACTTTGCATAGGCTTAGGTCACTTCCGTAAACAAATTTCATCGATACTACACTATGTGGCGGATAAATAGAACCACCATTGCAATTATTATCTTATCACTGCTCTTGACAACAAACCTTGTTTATATTTGTCAGAAGGCATGCATGCACCTTTTCTTTGGTTGAACTTTCACTTTTTGGGACTTTTTTTTGTAGTATTTAAAGTTTCACTGAAACTGAGACTTTTAACGCTCAAATTCTAAAGCTTTGTGTGTATTTTTAGAATCTTACCTTATCGTTGCAGATGCATTTGCATAGTTGAAGTTGAAATGTAGATATACAAGATTTTTGTGTACAAATATTTACATTTTAAAGTGTCTGAGGTGGTAAACAATATTTTTGTTTGACAAGAAAGTAATTTGTTTTTTTAACATCTGGTGAATGCCTCTACTACTACGACTACCTATAATATCGTAAATTTTTTATGATAAGAATCGTAATTTTAGATAATCGGGTCTAATTTGCATCCGGTTGGCGGCGGCGATGCGGTAGTGAATAAAATGGACCCTTCCGGCACGGTTCTCACTTTCTGTCATTAGCATTAGATATCGATATCGGTTGACATACTAATCAATTATTTTTATGAGATATTTTGTTTAAAGCTTTTACCATATTTGCGTCTTCTGGGCTCTGATGATAAATGAGTGGGGTGGTAATAGGCGTTTAGCTAAATTATTAAGAGACTCAGCTATAATACGTCGGTTGACATTTTCCGATTTATTTTTAAGATTGTGGTGATATTTTTGTCTCAGTTATTCGATGTGGAGCTGCTATGATTTATAATGGGAATGAAAGAAAAGTAAAAGTGAACGCAGGTGGTCGGTACGAGTATGCCTGTGTGATGAATTGCCTTTTTGTATAGTAAACTTTTAACGTTAATGGTTATTGTTAGATTGTTGACTTAAAAATTACAGATGGATGTTAACAATGTCATGTGATGTACGAGGAATGTATAAATATAGATGATGGATTAAATGAAATGCGTATCTATCGATCAAGTCTGAAGAAAAAGTAGATTTATTGGTGTGTCAATATCGTAGATACTATGTGGTCTAATTTTCTACTTATGATTTATTTTAATTTATTCGGTTAAAGTTTGTTTAGCTAATGCCTGTTTATCATAAAATGATAAAACTAGATCTTGGGTAGAGGTTGTTAATGTGCCCTAGTGAGTGTTTTATAGTCCTTCGGTTGATCACAGCGGGAAAAGTGTGACTTTGATATTCGTATGTTTGGCGGGACTACTTTCACTTACTGTGTATCTAAAGTTGATGAATACTTTGATTGTTTTCACATTTCCCTTTTATGCGATTGTAAACCATTTTTTTTTTGACAGTAGTACATATGTATGAGTTTGTTTTTTTTTATAAATGGCAGCAGCATTAAGGTCTCAAGCAGAGTGTCAGTCTTGCTAATTGTTGCTTTTTTTATTTGAATATTTTAAAATCAAAATCTTTTCATAGATAACTAAAAGCGACGTTTTATTTAAGTTCAGGGCCATTGATTGAATATTCAAGAAACTTGTCCCAATTTCGTGAAGGCATTGCGATCTAAAAGATAAAAAAAGTTCAACCGGTCGCTAAAAGTCTAAGGCTTCTCGTAGTAATTCGTGTTAACAACGACCTAAAAAAATAGTTAGACCAAAGGGAAGTTTTATAGTAGGTGGCGTTCGACCTCCCTAATGAAAGCGAATATTTCTCCTTTTGAGGCATCTCTGAGATATATGTATGCGAGCAAGGAGAGAGGAAAGAGGACTTACAGAATCCCCTAAATGTGTTGGAGCAGCGCAGAAAACACTGAGTTTACTAACTGGAAACAAAGTGTTCTACGTACCACTTGTCATATATCAGCAAGGACGAAGGTGTCTTTTGTGCCACAATTCAGGCTTATACTAGCACAAGTTTTGACTTTCAACAATTGAGCGTAGGAAACAAACGATTCCTTTATCATGTAGCCCAGAATATAGTATTTCCTAAACGTATCCCATTAGGATAGCAAAGTTTAGATTTCTTGTTGCAATTCAAAGTCATAAAAGGACACACGAAGGAAGAAGACCTCATTATTGTGAAGGCGTCTTATGACTTGATCAATAAAACTGGGTCTATTCTTAGCTAAAATCCTTATATGCGTATCGTGAACTTATTGTATACACAGACCTTCATGAATTGCTGTTCCAGTAAAACGGCGCAACTTCTCAGAATGCGTGAAAAATATCTGAAATATTTCAGACCACGTTATCCCGTAAAGAGCCGACCTAAATTGGCCAGCAAGATCGTGCAGTTAGGTGCCATCCGTTTTTGTTTTATGGGGTGGTACTCGTATTAAATCGCAGGGTATGCTAGAAACCATCAAATATTTTTCAATTGCAAAGCTAAAATCTAACGTATGATGGTTAAGTTTATTTTGCATATCTGCGCAAATGTTATCCAAAATTTCAACAAAAGAACATTTGTGCAACTATATTTGTGGAAACATTTTATTTGGTATGTGCTCCTAATTGGACACTTTATAATCTCTAAGGATTCAAAACTAATCAGCATCATTATCCTTCCCTTTTACTTCAACAGTGGATTTTATAGTCATTCGAAAACATAGTCCTAAGTGCCAGAGAGTATCCGAAAAACCAAACTAGAGAAAGGTTCCTCGTTCCGTTCATACCTACAGAATTCCTACCCAACATACTATATCCTTAAGGAGTTAATCCTAGAAAAGCGAAAAGCGATGTTCATCCATCCTAATCAACCAACCAACTAATTTCTGCTCACCATTCATGGAGCACAACCCTTGAAACAAATATTGTTTGGGTAACTTTCGTACCTACTACTGGATTATGGGTGGTAATAAGGCACTTTTATGTGAATTTCATATTAGGAAAGGATACTGCCTACTACTTTCTAGCAGAGATGAGCATTTAATAAGAAAGTTTCATGTATGCAATAGTAAGCAAACCAAATTAATTACTTCCCATAATATAAATGTTCAGGTTCATACATATTATATTTGTAGCGCGGGCGGAACACATTCAAATATCTGTATTCTACAACCGAGCGAGTTGTTTGTAAACGTGTACAGGTTTATGTAATAAGCATCAGCGATTCTTTCCCAAGATAATTACCAAACGTGCTTAAAACGAATGACTTACACTAGGGCCGATAGAAATGATTTCACGTTTAAAGAGGTTTGTATTAAAATGCGAAAGGAAATCCTCAAAAATCAAACGAAAATCCTGAATGCATCTCGTAAGCGAATCTAAAGTGTCTTGATTAGCGAAGAAGGATACCAAAAACGAATTTCTTTGAATAAAATGTAAGGTTATAGAGCTACCATCTGGTCAGGAACTTAAGAACAGAACTTTCTCTAAAATTTCCGATTTTGATACATTTCCTTTCAAACCGGTAGCAAAAATGTCAGTTGGACTACTGAGCGGGAAGTCCAAAGTTCTTACTTACTTTACTTACTTACATATGTAGGTCCTCTGACCTCTCGTGGGGCATAGGCCGTCAACAACGCTTGCGCGCCATCGTGTTCGGAGTTCTGCAACGCGCTTAGGGTCCCTCCAAGCAATCCCCACTGATCTAGATTCCTCCTCGGATGTCCTTCTCAATGTCTGTCTAGGGCGGCCCACTCATCTGCCTGATTAGGTAAGTGGATTCCGTTGCATGGCGAACTTCGTAATGGAACAGTCTTCGCGCCTTAGGGTGTGACCAATCCACTGCCACATTCTCCTCCGTATTTGGATATCTATTGGTTCCTCGTCCGTTATCGGCTTTAGTTGGTCGTTTGATATACGGTTTAGCTAGAAGATCCTTAGGATGCTACCTGCTCCCACACAGGATAATGGACCTGCATCAGATAGCCCATAATCTGGAGTCAAAGGCGAACAAATTAGGGCAAAAATAAAGGCCCTAAGCTCTTAAATTTCTCAGGAAAACACCAGCGCCGCTCAATTCAACATCGCCGGACAACAAGTCGAGAAAGTAAGTAGCTTTCTACATTTAGAAGGTATGGTTCCGGAAGACCGTGGTACCGAACTGGATGTAGACAGCAGAATGCGTAAAGCAAAGGCTCTGTTCGGTGCTGTCTAAAATATGGAAAAGCAATGTTCGAAGTTCGAGTTCCAGAAAACTTTTTCGATTCATGAAAAATGGCTCTCGACATACAGTCTGCAGCGCCAAATTTTGATTTTCTTTTTTTTTTTTGTAAGGCAGTATACATTGGCACAGCATACTCGTATACCGCTGTCTCCACGTCTTTCAGGCATAGTCTGTAGATATTACCTTCTAAGAGACCCATGTTCTTCAGGTTATATCTGAAGTTACCATGTCGTGTGAGTAACGCTATTATCCATTTGAGTGTTCCTGACTCCATGCTAAAAATCTCTCGATGTTCTCGACCTGTCTACACCCTTCTACTGTTGGCCATCACTTGCGGTGTCCAATAGAAACCCATTTCTCGATGATATCCTACTCCGTTCCTCTGTCTAGTGAAACAAATGGTTAAGGACCAAGAAATTCCAAATTCTTAGCAAGTTTATTTTGATGCCCAGGTGTGCACATATTTCAAAGCCAGTAAAGTTCTAATGCTCATCTAGCTCGTGCACCTGATCACTGCCTGATACTCCAGTGCTATTAGAAGAGTCTTGATTATCTCAGCTTCAGTGTGGAATTCTGCTTGAAAAATTGTTCTATCTTGTTCATCGTCCAAGTTTCCAGCTCTGCGCAGCGACTAGTATCTCTTGTAATGAAGTTCTTCATCGTTCCCAGGCACATTCTCTACTATTTTATTCCATTTCGGTCCGTTGGTATAGTACTTTACATAGGAAGCCTCAAATAGTTTCTTGTTGAAACCAACAACAAAAGTTAAACTAAAATATTCGTTTGAACCCGCATGTCAAATTTTGTCCAAATTTCATTTACTGTCTCTCACTTTTTGAAACTCCACATAAACAAAATCAAAAAAAAAAAATCAAAAACAAGAAAAATATTCTCATTATGTTTTAAATTTAGAATCTACACTGATACCACAAATACTTCCAATTAACATACTTAAACTTGCTAATTAGTTTCTTTGTTAAATGTATTCTTTAGGACGCACATGCACGGAGATTTTCCCACGACTTCTTTTGTAGGGGAACGTAGTTTTCAGCGTCGGCGTTAATCTGTCTATTGAAACTAATTTCAATGTTGAGTAAACCCATTCGACTGTAATCTAAATTGAAATAATAAAAAAAAAAAAAAATCACACTTTTTAAGCAGCACAAACCCCCAGCTTAAACAGAAATCAACTCAGAGTTACATAACCAAACGCTAGGCATCAAGTTTCCCACCTTTTTAAACGCACTTCACCTCTAGAATAATTGAACGTCTCGCTGTGACACTTGGTGTCACACGACGCATAGAGATTACGTCATTTTTCATCGTATAAACGGGTAACAAATGTTGAGAACTGGTTTACAGTATTAGCTAATTACTCTGAATAGACCGAACTTTGTACTGTGTAAGACCAGATTATCGCTACTTAACATTCTAGATGTGTGTACGGGAAACGTAGTATCAGTCTGTCTGTCCATCAGTCAAATGATTGCTGTATCAATTTGAATTCGAATTCTTCATTTTTTCCCCCGCATTATTTGGCTTACATAAGTCATTAAAATCGTGCATAAATTGTTATCGCATAATGTATGGATCGTAATAAAAGGGACAGACACTTAGTCTCAGACGCCGACGTTGATGACGGGGGAATTTTTTCATGTGGTGTTATCAGTGCTTGCTTTCCGGTTTAGGTTTCACGACCTCTGGATGCGTTGTCGCGGCTTAATGCGAAATCAGTTCTCTTTTCTTTTTTTTTTTGTTGGGGGCTGAGATTTTGCTTAATGCTTGGAAGGACATTTTTAGTGGCAAAGCCATTCAAGTTCCTACAAGGGCAAGGGAGGGGAATAATAATATTTTGACGACTTTTTTTTATGAGAATTTTATTGAATTGGCCTTCTTGAAAATTATATCGTTTAGGGAAAGCTAAAAGCAGAAAAATCTCTGTGTAATCTTTATAAAGCCCAGCTTAGGTTCCTTTTACACTTTCCACTCTTTGAAGTAGACTGGAATTTTGAAATAATGGAACGGCGATGGTTCTAAAATGGTGGAAACGAAATAAAATTTGATGGGCGCGGTATAGTTCAAGTCTTGACTGACCATTAATGAGTATCTAGTGAACGACCACAATAAAATCGCTGGACTACTTGCCGGTTCGTCCGAATACAACCTACAGAAAGTCCAGGATTTTTTCTGGACGTATGGTAGTTATGTTTCTGTGCGGACAATCTCGCTGCTGAGTATCATAGAGAGTCAGAGTTGAAGTTTGCAGTTTAGAGGTGTTCAGATGTCCAAACGGAGTGGGTGTATTTATGAGAGATTATAGTGCCCGGTTATAATTTTACTCAATATCTAAAACTATTTCGGTGAAGGCATAAGAAAATGAATATGTAGTTGGTGCAAACAGCGTATGTTCGTCAACGGTCTTGATTCGTATTATACTTGTTATATGTATACAACGCCGTATCCGAAAAGTGAAGTTTTTCAGACATCCACGAGAGGTTGGACTGTGAAAAATTTATTGGTGTTTTCAGTGATTCAAGCTTGTCGCTCATTTGCCCAACGCACTAAGCATTAAAAGATTGCACCCAAGAGGCTTAGGTTGAAGATGGGTTTTCTTGGGATTCCTTTTTTATTCATTGGATTTGAGAAGTAAGAAACTAGGTGTTTTGTCAACTGCTTTGTTGACTCTAGAAAAGGTTCAGGACCAATGAATGGAATTACGGCGTCATCCTTAGCCAAAGTTTCAGCTTTTTTTTGTGTTCATCGAATCTCTGTGGCCCCGGATCCAGTGGGCGATGACGCATTTATTTCTGCCCAACTCTTAGCAGTTTGAAGATTGAAGAAAAATGTAAGTCAAGAAGATTTTTCACTGGAGATGAATAGGCTTTTTTCACAGTTTTAGTGTTGCGGTTAATGGCCAAGGGCGGTATGTGGTGGTGAAGAGTACGAAAGCAGAGTAGAGCTCATATGTGTATCTTCTGATGCACGGAACAAACGGAACACTTATGGATTCAACTCGGTAAATCGGAAAAAGTTCCTCCGTCCATGAATCTGTTTTTTTTTTATAAAGTTGTCTGAATAAACCATTTTTAAAATTCATCACGAAACCGGTGTCTTCCTATGTACAGAGTACCAATTTGGGAAATTCCTTAGAAATGTGTTTAATGGTCACCCCACCACTCTTCTACTTTTACTTTACTATAGACGGCGCTACAATCCGGGGAGAATCAGGGTCTGAACAAACAAGCCTTTCCATCTATTTCGATGTTTAGCTATCTGTTACCAGTTTCACACACAAAGTTAGTTGAGATTCCTTTCCAACTGTGCGGTCCACCCAAGCTGGAGTTCTTCTCTCCTTCGATGTACCGCTGAGGTGGAACAGGAGCGCTGGTTTCTTAAGTGTGTTTTCAAAAAATAGTTAGAAATTTTATACCTGTCACCATTTCATTCAGAATTGTGCCATCTGAACAAAATAGTCTCATTGACCAGATTGTAATCTCTTTGGTAAACGTATTGTACGTGACTGACTTTTGAATAGAACATGTCGCACTGTTGAGATTCCTTTGATTGGACTCTTTCAGAAACGATCTCAGCTTTCTTTGATTTTCTCGAATAACGAAAAATAAAAGTGAAACACAAACTCAATCAATATCCGGTACGAATCTCCACTCGGACTTCAAATTTTATTTCATCTATCAAACAGCACACAAATCACGGTCACTCAAACACAAACACATTACAATCCACCACCAGTTTTGAAATGAATATCAATCAACCCTTTACCTACCTACCGCCATTGAATTTTCCCGACGTCATTTGAATTGAAAACGCGCCAACGTGTGTCCTATGATATTGACAAAACTTAACCCCAAATTCTCCTCACACATCAACCATATCCCTCACATCATCTCTCCCGCACGACACTTCTGTTTCAATAAAAAAAAAAAAAATAATAATTTTTCGCATGCTTGCCTCGTGTGTATTCAGGTGCCAAATGATTGTAAAACATGTCTATCCTACCTATTCCGCAGATGTCTGTATACTTTGAGTGACATTTACCGAATTCAAATTCTCTACTATTCAGTAAAACGAACAAGCATTGTACGGGTGTGACTAGCCCAGGAACACTATCTATTCCTTATTCCACTTGACGTCAATGAAATAAGTTTTCCATTTTTAAAATTCTTTGACAGTGTGAGCTTTCACAGGAGCGTTTGTTGAAAAAATAATTATTTCCGACAAACACAATGGAACGCAGTTCATAAAATTTAAAAATATGACGAATAAGTAAATATTATTGCGGATTCTGATTGCTGTTTATAAAACAGAAAAAAAAAAAAAAATTGCAAACAAGCAGGCAAATAACAATCTGCAAATACACACAGACAGACATGGTCTTATCAATTTATTTCTTTATTTAAGAATCGATATTTTCGCACCATTGTTTATTAGAATTACAGTATTTGCATTCGGTTGTTTTTGAAATGGCAAAAGAACGCGCGAAAAACTATGATAATTGCTTGCTTGTATCTATGTATATCAGATGCGTGCTTAGAATGAATTTGGAGGTCTTACGAATAGGTATACTTTTACTGTCAGTTCGCACTTACGAACTTTTCCTTCCATCTATGTGGTAGTGGTCGAATTTTGCAGATAGAATCAACAATGTTACGGTCAGACTTAAGCCTCTTAACGTACGTCTTATATGCGCTAGATGTATTCAGGGTTCACGCCTCTGCATTATTTTCAGTTGGATCGCTGAGCTGACAAACGTCCGAGAGCACTAACTGTCATGAGAAAGCTCCTCTGCTTTTCGGATATGGCTCTAAACTGTAGGTTCCTTCCATTTCTTCGAAAAAATGGTCGCGAGAAGCTAGGCCCTGGACCACATACGCCAAGTGTTTGTTTCGTAGGTTAGGTTCCAATAGCAGTCTTTATATATGCCAAACTTAGGTTAGGTTAGGTAAGCAGAGTTAAGTAGGCAGAGAGAGAAAAGCCTCCTGCCGCACTCAGGTCAGTGTTGACCCATTGTGTTACCCATAGGGGGGAAAGGTGCTCCTCCGCCCATTGGAACCATGTAAATGTCTAATCAGCTCTAATCTAGTTACTTGTTTTCATGTACAATCCACTTTGATGACTTGGCAAAGTTCAGCATCTTGTCTGTAGGAACGCCAGAGAGCTCTTCAAGGTTATAGAAGAAGTCTTTACCGAGGAATTTATTTCTGAAATGTTGGAGTCCAGGACATTGGCATAGGAAGTGGGTGGTGTCCTCAAAAACTCTCTCGTCGCCAAAACCTCTGCAAAGTTCTTCTTCTGTCCGGCGCAGGTTCTTTATGTGGTACCGCAGACTATTATGCCCTGTGATGATATCCACGGGGATATAAAGGGATCTTCTGTTCTTTCGTATAAGTCTCACGGTCCTTGTCCTATCGAAGGACGGCTATAGTTTTCTTGTGATGTTACACGTTTCCATGGACTTCCATCTTAGGTTCGCCTCTCTTATGGCTAATTTTCCTGCTTTAAGCATGAGCATGCAAGGCGGGATGCTTACAGAGAGATCAGTTGGTGTTATTAAATCTGTTGAACCTTTCCTAGCTAATTCATCAGCTTTTTCATTGCCTGGGATACCCTCATGTTCAGGAACCCAGCAGAGCGATACCTTGTGCTGTATTCCAAGAACCTAAAGCTCTTTGCGACAGCATCTCACAAGCTGCTTTGCTTTTATAGCTGCCTGGCTATCGATAAAGAAGATGATACCATCCTGTGGTATTGCCCTTACAGCAGACTCACGGGCAGCTGCTGTCACTGCCAGGACCTCCGCTTGGAAAACACTGCTGTGGTCTCGTAGTTTAATGGATCTCGATAACCCTAGCGATTCAGATAAGATGCCGGAACCTACACCGGTGTCCATTTTCGATCCGTCAGTATATATTGTTATGGATCTGGTATTAGCTATATTTCCGCTTTTCCATTCTTCTCTGCTAGGCTAGGCTGCCGCAAAAGTCATGCTAATATGGCGTAATATAGTGTGTTTTGGGTACATAGTCAAAAAAGTCTTGAAGGATGGTCGAATGTCCTGTTGCATTTGACTTCCAGTTCGCTGACAGACTGATTCTTAGGGCACTAATGGCTGCTGATGTTTTGCCAAACTTAGGCCAATACGGGTTCATTGTGGTACACCAAGGATCTATGTAAAAGGATGTTTCCCAAAAAGCAACCCGCAGAACTATCCGAAGCTTGTGTTATAAAGCGTTAGAGGCATTCAATGTTAATGTTTGCCAGGTCGCAAAAGTGATCAGCGAAATTTAAAAACATGCTTAGTGGATTTTACTTTTGCTTACTAAATAAATTACCACTGGAAGGGTTCACAAGATTTCTTTATACCAAGTCTTTATGTACACTGCCAATCTCAAACAATAGCCGACTTAGGCAACGTATTGAACTCTGACGAGGATTCCAATGCGAGTATAGAATGGTCTAGACCTATAGACTCACTTAACCTAACCTAACCTTTTCTAAGACCGTGTGGTCGATATCCGTTCTAACTAGTTATCTCCGTCGAAAAAGAGACATTTTCCAAGGCACGGCGAAATTTTACGAAGTTGCACAGATTAGAACATCAGAAAGAACATCACCGGCTTTTGTTGAGTTGACTGATCCTGGCGATACTATTTCGAAAGAAGCTTTGACGTACAACCTGTTGAAGTAATCAAATTCCTAAAATTAGATGCCTTCAAAGCCCGATTTTTAGATTTTTATACATGTTACCAGCATTACAATGAATAAAGTAGGCTACAGTTTCCACAGACATTAGTTCCATCTTCCTTGATGTTTACATACATCAAAGGGGATATTCAGCCCTGATATTCACTTGATTGTGTAGAATTGTCCAATCAAAATCCATGCAAATATGTATAAGAGACCCCCACACTTTTTATGAAACATGGATTAGATGTATCCAATCCAGATGCACTATGGCTGCTGCACATTTGAAAATGATTCTTTGATTATTATCATTATTATCCGAATGTTAGTGTTACCAACATTTAAAAAAAAAATCGCCATTCGAATAAAAACATAATTTGCTTTAACAAGGTGATAAATTACTTTTTAATACAATTATGTGCATACATTGAAGATCCTCAATCTGCGACTTAGATTTCTATAGAGTGCCTGATTCCCATTCAAAAACACAAGGGCGATGAGAAATGTTTTTTTTTTCGGTTTAATTAGCAAGTTATTGCCCAACACCTGACTTGACCACTATTTTATTTGTTTTGTTTTATTGTCAAAGTGCGCATTGTGTACACATGAAGTCCATTTAGCGGTCAAAGACAGCGAGCACATGATTTTGGTAAGATTAATGTAGTTATAGGCTTTCTACTAATAACCTACTAATTTGTAAATATTCATTGAAGGAATAAAATAAAATTTTGAAAATAGTTTTTCGAGTATTTGGTCACTTCACAGAGACAAATTGTGGACTTGTCACACTCTTGTGGTGTCTAATTAACAACCTTTCGCTAAACATTTTATGAATAAATAAATTATTGTACTGTTAAGTCCACAACAAGCCAACTAGTTTTTATTTATCCATTATAGAGATTGTGGCCAGAAATGAGAGGCGTTGAATCCTCTACTAAAAAAGGAACCCAAAGAGACATTAACTTAAAAGAGAATGGCCGCACTTAATGCGGTCAATGATGCCTACAGTACGAATGAGAGAGTTCTGTTTATAGCCTGCCTAAATGCGTGTACATTCGTCACATCATTTTGCGGGAAATAAAAAAAATAGGAATAAACCCTACTTGGTTGGTTGGTTTAGAGTGGCTTTCTGGGAGGGGATGGGGTGGTTCACCCCAATTGCTCGGGGAACAATTTTCTTCTGATTAAGTAGTGACATTTAAATGAAAGACTAGCAGTGATGTCGGTCCTAAGGTTGCGGATATGCTACTGCTTGCGTTTTAACCTGATATGTACATTGCCTTCCTCCTTAGTCTGGAGATCAGAAGAAATTGGACCTTTTATTAAAACTTGAACATAATTTGATCTTTGATTTTAAAATTTAGAACTTTTCAGTTCAAAACCAACGCCATTTTGTTTCACGTCTGCATATCTGTTTGCTCCTACAGGTCTTAGCAGTTGGTATCAAAAATCTTGAAATTTTTCTTAACAACCGTCTAGCTTAAGGACTTCTGAAGGGATTACCTTTTAAAATAGGTAATTTTACGGATTCTGATAACACGTTTATTAGACATATAAAAAGTGATTTATTGTAGTTACTTACTGACTCAAAAGATTGTTGCAAAAGAATCGATATTTCTTTTATGGTTTCCCATAAATAAGCTACGATTTGTAAATAAATTTAAAGGAGATCATTCGAAAATTTTGTGTTTTTGCGAACTGGTCTTTTAAAATATGTACAACGGTATTTTTTTTTGTTATTCATCGAATCTTTCCAGCTCCAAATTGAAGACCGGAAAAGAAGTGACACTTTCCGTACATTCTAATACCCAAATCGCTAACGCTGTTCTCCATTATAGAATCCCTAAGCTTTGATGGAATATGAAGGGAATTGTGTAGAGAATTAGCCCCTTGACCAAGTTAATGCTTAAACAGCAGTTATCAGTCTATTTTGCTATGTAAACTTACCCTTCGTTTGCATACGCCATCAGAATTGCTAATAGCTAGAAAAACTATGTAAGTCCCGAGGTGAAGCGAATATCACGGTCTCTAAAGAATATTAGAACTCCTGTCAGATACAAAAATGAGCTGTGAGTGTCCATTAGTGGGTTCAGCCATTTCTTTTTTGGATGCTCGACGATCCGTTTAGGATCTTGATGATAATATGACGTTTGCAGCTGTGCCAGGAGGCACTTAGAAACTTCTCAAATTCCGTTCTATCGAGTATCGGACTATTACTCTCATCTAATACAAAATACAAATTCTTGGCGCAACAGAGCGTATGTGGTTCAGGGCCTAGCTTCTCGCGACCATTCCTGTTATGCGTGTTATATTTTTTCACACAAATGGAAGGAACCTACAGTTTAGAGCCATATCCGAAAGGCAAATTGAGAAGCTTTCTCTTGACAGTTATTACTCTCGGACGTTTGTCAGACATTCGCGAGAGGTGGGACCGTGAAAAACTTTTTGGTGTTCTCTGGGACTCGAACCTCGAACCTCACGCTGAGCGATCCAACGCATTAACGACTTGAGCCACGGCGCCCACCTTCTCATCTAATTTGTACTGCACTTTGTACTGCATTGATAGCGAAAAATGCTGGGTTCTGAGCATCATTTTTCTGGAGGAGCTTCCAAGTTTCCATACTGAATTCCAAATTAGTAGCAGTGCTTCGTGAAAGAGACACAATCTAATCCGAGCTTGCAAGGCAAATATTTGCGTGCCAAAATTAGATTACGCAAAGCGCACAACCTTAGCCTTAAAACGTGAAACCAAACCGGATAAAGGGTGTTTGGCATTTATTTTATGTATTTGTGCGCACTTTTTTGTCAACGTAAAATTTTCAACTTTTATGTTCAATGACACACAATACTGTGTGGTGTCCAAACGTTCGTATTTAATATGTGCAGCCTATTTCAGGTTAATGACCGTCATCCTAAAATGTATGTTACGAGTTAACCATGCCACTCTACAAGTATTATATGACAACAGATATGATTGCTACCAATCGCATTCGCTTTGGATACACCATACGCCTAACTTTCACTTGTTACATAGGGGGCAACGCATTTGTCATCAGCTAGTGTTGGCATAAAATAAATCTATGCGGTGAACCAATTAGGAGAGATTTTCAAATCCGGATGATAGCTACTAAAAGCCTTAAAATTAAATCAAAAGGCAAATAAAAACATGAATTTTATCATGACAGTAGGTTGCAACACCTTGCTTCGCCCCCAATTAAAAAATCAATAAAATTAGATTACTTAAGCTTCAATTGCTTATCTCAGTGGTGCGCTATACAGCAAACGCTAAATGAATCAAAGAAGTGGTTCATACTCAACATTCACTTAAAATTTTTTTTGTTGGGTTTTGTGGCGGAATCTACTTACATCAAGCGAGAGAGAGAGACATTAGGCAAGGCATAAATTGCTCAATCGAGAAAAAGAAGCATCATCAGATATCATCAGTACACAGGTGAACATTTTGGTTAGGCTTTACACAAGCCAATATTGGTTGAGTTTTTTTTTTTTTTTTTTTTTGTACTTATCATCAAAAGGTTGCAGCCTTTCATCGAGCAACGCACAGCTATAAAAAATAAAAAAAAAAAAAAAAACGTGTAAACGCAGTCACATTAGAGTGAACTACACGCATAATAGCAATTTACACAGCTGCACTACACTCAAGACATCTGCTCTTGCGGTGTGCGATGATGATATTTGTCGAGACCATTAGCGGAAGCTGAAGATTATTAGTAGATAGTCACTATGGATTTAACCCATTCCATATGCGCTGAGCTCAAGTCAAATAGCGTAACTTCTTGACACCGATTTTATAGCCCAGAAGATACAAGTTGCATCCTAAAGCAGAAGTGCAATAGTTACAACTACAAGAAGGTTCGGACCATAAATGGACCGCCTGTATACTTTCGTTATAGTATCGTGTGGCTTGGTTACATTACGATTTTATGACACCTTTTGGGTTAATGCACTGCAAACATATACAGATATGAGATACAAGTAATGGAGATACTGCATCTCATAGATATGTACATATAGTAAGGCTTGAAACAATAAAGTAAATTACAACAATTATCTCTTTGTGTGCGGGTTAGGGAGACCACATTCACTTTTCTCCCAGAAGGTGTAGGTGAACAGTTTATTTTTTTTTTCTCATGTCGCTCCTCTAGGATTCCGAGTATCTGGAGTAGAAAATGTCAACTTGAGCGTATAGCGGTGTGTAACACGAGATGCGAACCAAGTTAAGAGATAAAAATAAACCAGCGTAATATTTTGTTTTGGTTGACTGGCATTGTTATTCTCTGTTGCTTCATTTTTTTTTTTTTTTTACTTTTACTCTCAAAAAAATAAACAAAACAAGCAAACGTTAAATAAATGAATGGATGATGATCACACATGTGTGCGACCGGGTGTAGGAGATAAAATGAGCGGTTGTCGGTCGCTGGTCGGTGGATGTGGATACATAAATACACTACGCGGGGACAATGAACGACTTCTTGGAAATAAAACGAAAGAACCGCAGCAACACACTCGCTTATGGTAAATGTAAATATTCCCCATTAGGGCATTAGGATTTGGACAGACTGTGAATGTGAGGCAATGTGAAATAAAATATCAACTCCATATTTGTCGAATAGGTGGTGAGTGGCTTGAATAAATGAGACATTTTGAGCGACAAGTGTTGAGGGCTTTAAAGTTAAGCAGAAAATTACGGATTCAATGAGATACATTTCCCAATGCATAGATCGATGTGTCCATTCACAAGGCAGTAGAAAACTGTGCTGATTTGAAGGCATATGTACCTTCTCTTTCTATAAGTATTAAGAGGCACAGGCCATTATTGAGGAAACACTTTGCGCTTAAGTGAAAGTGATAAGGACAGGGGTACTAGGTCCACTGTACTGCCAGTCAGCAAAGCCCAGTTGATGGCACGTTCCCAAAAGCCAGTTATGTAATATGAGCAAATGCTTAGCAATCCTGGAGGTTATAGGAAGCCTACCACATTAAGGTGCTTGACAAAAGTAAAGTGCCCCGAAGGAGCTTTAGTAAATTCCCTGATGTCTATTCTACTGAGATAAATCAAGAGTGTCGTGGATTTCTTACAGACGTCAAGAAGCATTCGATTAGCCTATTTGCATGCTTCAAGCCATTAGAAATTCAAGAGATGATTCGGAAATATTGTGCATCTAACTTTTTTGGAAATTGCTTGACGAGATTGAGAAAAGTCTTAGGCTGAGTGTTACTGAAACCACAGACGTAGATTATCCGCTAATCAACCTATTCTTAACAAACTTCTGTTTGGAAGGTAAATGGATCTACGTTTGCCTAATTAAAAGTGTGATCTAATGTTGTATCCTACACGAATATACTAACACCATGCCTTTGGCTTGTTTTGGAACCATTCTTGGTTAATAAATTGAACTCTAATTCTTGCCTGGCTTACATTCTGTCCAAACAATGTCTAAGACATGCAGTCCATACCTGCTTAAGGCTCGATTTAACTCTTCCTCTTAAGGTAGATTCCCTTTGAGATACAAAGACGGAAACAATCTTACTAACCACAGCTGGTTTTCAAAGCAATTCCAAGCAAAAAATTAAAATGTGACTTTCCTTTACCCGGCGCGCCTTGTCATCATCATCATCTCAAGGTGAACACTGGCCCCCGTCTTTTTTTTTTTTTTTCTCAACTACACAGCGCAAGTACGAGTATCTATCACAGCCCACGCGAATTATCGACAGGCTGTGTACACTGTACAAGCATTTAAATGGCCAGTAGGTCTTTGGGTTGGCTCCTTTCTGAGTAATCTGCGCTTGTCACCATTTGTTTTGTGTGTGTTCTTCTACTCTATTTGCCGGGTGATTAAGTGCAACCTGGTGTGCGATAGTGATCGAGTGGGAAGATAACTGATTATATGTTGTCCACAGGTTAATTTTTCACCGCCATTACTAAGTGGATGTGAAGTGTGCGAAAAGATGTATCTAACAGATAAATTTCTTTCATAATTTAATCTGTTCTCTCATTTGCTCCTGGTGTTGCTTTTTGGTTATTTTCTTTATTTTGCCGTCTTCTCTATATCACATGCGATTTTTCATGTCCAATTTTATCTAGGATATCTAGATACAAATCGATTTTTCATGTCAATTCAATCTCTTCATTTGGTTTCTTTCGTTTGAGGCACCTAATGAAGTTTTTTTTTTGATTTTCCTTTCGCTGGTTCGTATGTGGGGATTGTTATTAAATTTCAATAATAAAAGGAAATAAAAAAGAAAAAGTGACTTACACGAAGAGAGGAAAGATAGACACCAAATATAGGTCGAATTTCCTTCTCCAAATCAGGATAGATACAGGTTCATCGAGGTTATATGTCGGATATGAGATTTTTTATTGGCTGCCGAATGTGATCAACCCACAGGATTTAAGATAGTTGTGTGCCCGCCTTGTCAGACGGTGTTGATTTCATGTGGGGAGTAGTATGAAGTTGGTAGATACTTTTTTCTCTGAATTTATGTGGATCATTGAACCTGTGCCGAATTGGCAAAGGCAAGGACTGTTCAGTTGCAATTAATTCTTATTTAGCGTAATTAATTACTTGATAAATTGTAGTTCAATAAACAACTTTAAGACATAATCAAAAAGCTTATCTCGAAGCGATAAGCACCAACAGAGGCTGCCGCTACATCAGTAGTTACGACTGCATGTACCACATGCAATGGGTGGAAAGTATTTAGTTGCGCCAATTTGATTAATGAATATAAGATGCAGCACCAGCTTCAGCATCATTGCCTCTGAACAAAAACAAAAAAAATTGTAATTGAATGAAAATGTGAGGAATGCGAAAGCGCGATTAAAATTAATTAAAGTGAAATTTTTAGCCAACCGAATAAATTGTTGTAATTTAATTTTTTTTTTTATTCATACTGGTTGGTGGCGGTTAACCGGTGGAAAGAGAGAGTGAATATATGTACATACGCCGTCAACCCATCGGATGTAGGACATTTTTTGCCCTTGCAAGTGCAGTGGAGTGTATTCTGACATGAGAACTAGGTTAACGTACCATTAGCATGACATCCACTGACAGGGTGATGAGTGGATTTATGTTGAAGAGTGAACCCCCGAAAAATGTATTGACAATGTTCCTACCTGTGTTATGTGACATTGGGTTTCCTTTGATCTTAAAATGCAAAAATATTGTGAAATGCTGGTGGTATGATAAATGACAAGGGAATAATTAAATTCGCTGTTTTATTCAACAATTAAATTCTGGGTTTCGTTGGTATGCATTATCTTTATTACATGTACACGTAGATGTCATGGCAAATGTTTAGCAAAAATGTTGTCTTTACGACGTGATAAGTGGGTTAAAGTCGTAGTTGTGACCTGAAATTGTGAAAGTATCTACTTAATGCAAATAAAGTCGTTTAAATTTTATTTTCATTTTATATGTGCTGAATTTGTTTTCGTGTAGGCACTTACCGAATTTACTTAAAATGTTATTTTTTTGTTTACTAAGCCTTTGTCTACTCACAGTAGGTACTCCACGTGTTGAACTCTGAGTGCTTACAGCATATCAAATATAATTTGCTATCGAAACACAACACAATTTTGAAAGTCGATAATATGTGAATTTACAAAGGTCACAAATTGCCTTCACATTTGCAGACCTTGAGAAGGTACAATCAACAATTTCTTGCGACACGTGCCTTAATAGTGTGGTGGTTTAGAGAAAGAGTCATACTACCGAGAAGAGACCCTAATTCAAAGTCCTTCTGCGATCTTACAGATGGCAGTTTTCGTCTGCATATGTAATATCCTGTTACAAGTACATACCTGACCGCAGCCGTAGCACTTCAGAAGGAACATAACAGATCGATACATCTTGGCCTTATCGACACCAGTCCCAGACTCATGCAGGTCTTAAGGGCAAGTACAAATAAATTTAAATTATCGCAGTATGGCATAGTAGGCAAACATGCTCAGACTTCTGTACGACTTCAACTTGCCCTTCTCTCGACTGCACCATGATAGCTGCTCTGGGAGAGAAACTATTCAATGATCTAGACGGTTTTAACACTCTTACTACCCCTATCTGAGTTTCCTATTCTCCCGTGCATACTTACTTACTTATGTCCTGTATCCCCTTGTGGGTCCTAGGGCCTCTACTACGCCTACGCGCCATCGTGTACGGTTTCTGGCAATGTGTCTCAGCTCTCCCCAACTTTTCCCCAACTGCCGTGTTTCCTTCTCGACTGTTCTGCGCCATGTTCTCCTTGGACCACCAGGTCTTCTGCCGTCCTGATTGAAGGGGTTCCATTGCATAGCATGGTTCGCTATGGAGCTGTCACCCTTTCGGAGCGTGTGACCAATCCACTGCCACTTCCGTCGTTGGATGGTTGTGCCTATTGGTTCCTGACCCGTTCTCTCGTAAAGGTGTTCGTTAGAGATACGTTTGGGCCAGAAAATCCTTAAGATGTTGCGCAGGCACCTATTAACGAACGTTTGCAGCTTTCTGGTGATAGCAGTGGTCACTCTCCACGTGCTGCATCCATATAACAGCACGGATTCAACGTTGGAGCGGAACAGTCTTAGCTTGGTGCTCAAACTGATTGCATTGCTTCGCCATATTTTGGACAACAACCCGAACGCGAACTTTGCTTTGGCAATTTTGTTGGCTATATCCATTTCGGTTCCACCATCGGTCGAGACAATACTCCCAAGATACTGGAAATCCTCTACTCTCTCTACCGGTTGTCCAGCAATGCATATTTGAGCCGATGAGTTCGTTCCAAGACTGATAATTTTAGTTTTGCGGTATTCATTTTCAGCCCGACGACGCCAGCCTCCCTCTCCACATCTGCTGTCATTTGGTGGAGGTCCTTAATTCTATGAGAGAGTAAGCGTACGTCGTCAGCGTAGTCAAGATGTTTAAGTTGGGATGTAAGAGTCCATCGAATTCCTCCATTTCCCGTCGACAAAGCTGCTCCCGTGCATCAGATATTTTGTTGCCTGAAATGCGACGATGAAATAAGATGAACTCACTAACCCGTTTCAAATTGTTAACTCTTTTCAGTTTATTCTTACGTCCTTGAACCACTTTGCAAATGCTAATACCTCTACCACAATAATTTAAACAAAAAAAGCATTCTGAAGCTCCTCTTTCGTTCAGTTTCCTCTCAGGATGCTTGTTCAATACTTAAGGAACATACATATGTTCTATTTCAGCTATTAAGTACGAGCAGATGTTTATACGATATAAGTTGATAGATTTTATTTGACAAGCCGCTGCTACAAATTCCGATGGCTAGTTCTCTTCCGCCTCGTATGTTAATTTTATTCACGCGTAATTTATAATAGCATCAGAAATGATCTTCATGCATAATCCCAGCTCTTTACTCAGTGCGCAGTCTTCAAAGCAATTGCATTGAATCGACTCGAAAGATCAAATACCTTGTGAATGCCTGGAATCTAGACCAAATGTACACCCCAACAAATCATTAATCAGGACGAGGTGCCGCGTTCATTCAATGAATCAATGGCGATTATTTCCCAATAAAATGTTTCTCTATGCCACGTAATAAAGCAACACATGCACTTAAATAAAAAAAATCACTCCCGAGACGCCATATGCTTCCAAGCCCATTCACGGATGCATTGAAATAAAATAAAACAAGGAATTCCTAACCAAATTCGTTGTTTACATTACACGATTGCATCGATCGTCATTCCAACGCCTACGCGCTGTGTTTTTATGCTTTTATTATCCAAAGGTGTAAAATATCCCCATAAGCGCGTATCGCTGGCTTTTGATCGATTTGTAGAAAAGTAAAACCCATAAACAACCCATTTCTTGATTTGATTTGCATTTTGTTTATATCGTTGTTACGAGATACGTAGACGGTGAAACATTTCAATATACATCTTCATCCCGAAAATGCTATAAAATTCACTTCCTGCACGGTCTTCTCTGGCTGCTTGCTTGGCTTGATGCGAAGGAATTTTACGAAATTCATTGCAGATTAGATGGAATGGCCTAGATTCCCTGTTTCCCACACGTCGCGTCTGCACACACACGGATGTTTTTTTTTTTCATCACTTGCCTTAGTGAAATAAGCCATAAATCAGAATAAACTAATCAATGTGTGTGGAGTAATTAGTATCTCGAGGGAAGATTTACAAATTACTACCTCTTCTATCGTTTGTATCTGCATCTACACATCTCTCTAATTTAGCATGAAATTTGCTCAAAAACGATAGATATTCCTACTATCAAAGAAAAATTCTCAGGAAGGGGAAAAAAAAAACACCAAGCTAACTAGTACAACGAAAATCAGGTTGAAGCAGAATAAGTCGTTCATTAAAATTTAAGTACTTCACACTGAAAGATGGGCGCAATGAGGATGCCGATACTTTCAAGATGAAACTTTCTGGTAAATAGAATAATATGACAGAAATTAGGTTAAGACACGTGTAGGTGGTGTTGGTATAGGCGGTATAGACCCATTCGTATGCCTCGTTATGCAAAAGTTTGAAAATAAAATTATCGTGTTGGAATTTTTTTCTTTTTTTTTTTTTTTCTGATCACATTTGCATTTGCTTGTTTATGCCAAGTTTTTTTTTTGGTTCCAGAGCAGTCTTAAAATTTTTATGCACGTACATATTTTATGGACTATAGTGCACTTTAAGTTTAACATAAATTTAACAAGTATGAGTTGTTACTTCATAATAAAATTCAAACGTACAATGTACATATGTATGTAGATGCCTGAATTCTTTGACGGTAGTTTCATGGTTGAACTTTTAGAAAGCCGGCAGGCAGTTTCATTGGCAGCAGTCCAATGGATAAATAATCTGCTTTGAGAAATAATGTTTGATGTTATGACTTCAAGGCTGATAAACTGTAGGTATGCTAACCTCTAGGCAGGTAACATACCCTCTGTTTTTGTTAGCTCTGAAATAGTGCCGCGCATTATGCTTGAAAAACCGGAAAGGAAAGAGCTGGGGAAATTCTTAAACTAGAAAAATAGTCTCATGAATCCTCTCTTTATAGGAAGAATGCCATTAGCATCGTACCTACTTCAAGATACGAACGTATGCTGATATTGTAATGGCTTCGAAGAGAATACTCGTATTACACACATTCTATGTCAATGTTAGAAAACTAAGTCAGGTCGGTTTTTGAATGACTTGGAGGAGGTAGGTTGCGTTTACCACTATGAATACAGTGCTGCACACATATGTATGTATATGGAAAGTGTATCTTTTATGAAGTATCTCCCGGAACTGGGATATAAGTTAATTGTGTTCTAGTGTTCTATGGTAGTCTGGTTTCGTAACTCCACCTAACCTCAAGACTCCTGGTGATTTAAAACAATTTATTTACCACTTTTTCCCTATACCTAAGTCCTCTTTTTCTCCATTACTGGGTCTTTTAAAACTTGATAAACGTAGTCTTAAGTGGGACAATCTTCTTACAGAACACTACGACGTAAAAGGACGAAAGAAAACGATGGCTGCGAAGTGTACATGTTAGCGGAAAACAATGCAAGCACATAATTAAGTGGAAAAGGTGATTTAGTAGAAAAATGTTCACCCAGAAATATATCTATATACATAGCTCTAACTCACAGGAAGTAACAACACTTGACTTTACACCCACATAAGGCACTCGACTTGTACGAGTAGATCTAACAAAGTCTTCGGAAGAGTCCCCTGAGGTCTGAATCAGACTCAGGGTCAATTTGGTTCACCATATACACAAAGGATCAAGATCTCAAGTAAGATGTACAGCCGGAAGGGTTAGGTTAGGTTGGCTTGGCTGTCCGCACGGGAGTGCAGACACACTTAGACCAATAAAGGTCCTTTGTGATACCATGGATCTAAACCAATGCGCTACTCATGGACTAACAGAACCAACCGGAGCTTTTGATAAAGCGATAGATGCGCATGACGTCTAAGGACGCTATGTCACCAAGGACTTCAAGGAAGGGGGACCCTAAATGGAGCATTCTTTTATGCGACAGAGCTGGGCACTTACAAAGGAGGTGAGGGATACTTTCCTCCTCCTCCTCGTCCCTGCAGCTTCTGCAGAAGTCGTTTGAAAAGAGGCCAAGTCTTTTGGCATGTTGGCCTATAAGGCAGTGTCCAGTGAGAACACCAACAACGCAGCTGATTTGTGATCGCTTTAGTTTGACCAACTCGGTACTGCGTTTATGATCCAGCCTGGGCCAGATCTGTCTCGAGATGAGACACGTTGACACGTTTCCCCATCTGAGGTTGATCTTGCTAATAGCATTCAGCTTTAGTAGATGCTTACATGTAGCTAGGGGCATACCCAGGGACTGCCTATCAGACAGAATCCTTACAGTAGTGCCTTGTCTGGCGAGTTCGTCTGCCCTGCAGAATGTCTCTATGGCCTGGCACCCAGCATAGGTGAATATTGAACTGCTCTGTCATCTCCATAAGAGATAAACGGCAGTTGAGAGCGGCCTTTGAAGTGAATGAGCACGATTCCAGAGACTTGATTGCCGCTTGGCTGTCAGTGAGAGTGTTAATATCCCTGACAGATAGTACATTACACTTCAGCCAGGACAGGGCTTCCTTAATTGCCATGATTTCCGCCTGAAAAACGCTACAATGATCAGGGAGGCGGAACGATAATTCGAGGTTGAGCTTTTCAGAGAAAACACCACATCCCACCCCGCCTTCGGTCTTAGAACAATCTGTAAAAAAGTGTACCGAGTTACCATCGATAGGGGGAGAATCGTCCCATACATCCCGTTCAGGGATGCTCGTACGGAAGTTACGGTCGAAACACATTTTCGGCGAGGTGTAGTCTGTATTTTCGTGTTTGAAGTTATGGAGATTAAGGATCGAGGAGTGGCCAGTGTGATAGCTAGACCACTGAAAGGAGGCTTTCAGACGGATGGCAGTTCAGGCAGCGATCTGTTTACTGAAAATGTCTAGGGGCAGCAAGTTGAACATAATATCCAGTGCCACTGAAGGAGTAGTCCTCAGTGCACCACTGATGCACATGCATGCAGATCTTTGCACCTTAGCTAAAGGGTTTTCCAATAAGGACTTGACAACTTTTTTTTAAATAAAACGCAAACCATTTGAGATATTTCATAAACTTTATTATCGGCTTGAAGTACTATCAAAACATTTATGAATGGAACTCGACTTCGTTCATATGGCCACCGCGGGCACGTTTGCAGCGGTCGATTCGTTGGACCCAATTTTCAACGACTCGGCCACACATTTCGGCCGAAACGGCCGCTATTTCGCGTTCAATCTTGGCTCTGAGCTCTTCCAACGTCGTTGGCGTGTTGGCATAAACCAATGACTTAACGTAGTCCCACAGAAAATAGTCAAGCGGCGTTAAATCGCACGAACGAGGCGGCCAGTCGACTGGCCCATTTCTTGAGATAACACGCTCACCATACTTACTCTTCAATAAATCGATTGTAGCGTGTGCTGCGTGGCTTCAAATGGTCCATCGGCTTCAATTCTTGAGTCAGCTTGATCTTGTATGGGTGTAAACCAAGATCCTTACGCAAAATACGCCATAATGTGGTCTGAGCGATGCCCAATTCTTGAGAACGCCGTGGAATTGACTGATTTGGATCGTTTGCTACGGACGCCTGAGCGGCAGCGATATTTTCGACACTTCAACCAATCCGTTGTCTCACTGACACGGCAACATCACACAACGAATATGTAGACTCAAATTTTTGCACTAAACTTGTTATTGCCTGTCTACTAGGGCGAGAATTACGACCGAAAATTGGAGTTAACGCTCTTAAAGTTGCAGTCACCGACTCCGAATTTCGGTAGAAAATTTTTATAATTTGCAGATGTTGCTCGTTCGTGTACTTTACCATGATGAAAATGTTGAGTTTACTGAATAAATTGACAGTGACAGTTTGATGTTTAGTGAAAGAGTGCGTTCACAAATTAAACTCAAAGTTGTCAAGTCCCTATTGGAAAACCCTTTATTTGAGTGAGGTGGACAGCCCTGTTAAGAGCGGGCCACCATACGATCACGCCATAGAGTAAAATAGGCCTGATAACGGACACGTACAGCCAGTGAGTGATTTGAGGTTTCATACCCCAGCTCCTACCTATAGCCTTTTTACAGGAGTAGAGAGCTACAGCCGGAATAACCAATGAATTTTCGATTAAGGTTGATTTTCATCAATCATGGTTACTTGGCTTTTCATTACCTCCTCGTAGATGATAGTGCAATTCCGAGTAAAGATGCTATAGCCCTCTAAATTACACTAAATTTATGGATATATAGACACAGGCATTAAAAACAAAGGGCTTAGAAACAGAGGACGTTTGCATACCTGTGTTTCTAATCAAATAAATCGTACTTTGAACATCCAACTGGGCAGCGTAGTTCCTCGTGAGAGTTTTTATGTAATTCGAAAACTCGGGGTTTATTGTCAACGCACAAGGAAATGATCTTGATATCCTCGTATGTTAAGTGCATATAAGCGTCACAAGAAAATTTACAACCGAAAGATGCTGTTAAAGCTCAGGGGTAAACAGCAAAAGTCTTTACTCCGGCTTTAGCATACCTTCTTCCCAATGTTGTACAACTGAGTGAGATAAAAACAAAATGATGGCACCAAAAATGAGAATATTGCGAAGCACGTAAAAGCCCTCTAAAGGTATCGCTTTATGTCTGCATACTCTTCTGCAAGCTTGCACCTTTATCAGATAACCTCACATTAGTGTCTATCAATAATTAGCTAATGCATTTTTAAACTCATCGATTAGTCAAAATAAATTAACCGTAAAGAAACTAACAGATGACATAAGCAACATCATGGGTGTCCTTACATGTCACTTTAAATCCTCAAAAAAATTCCTGGTACAATACAAAGACATGCCCGTTGCTGCAAATCCACTTAGATGGGAAAAAAATCAAAAGATGACTTCATCTTTTCATTTCTCTGAAAGGGAGATTCGTACCGATTTTATGGCTAATAGCATTGACTCCTATCATCGTCATCGTATGGCTACTTGTGCAACTTGCCTTCGAAGGACACACGTTTGTTGAAAATCTGTCTCACGTTGTAACAAATTTATTAAGAAAAAAAAAATTATTTTTCTTAAGAAATCTTAAAGATGATGGAATTGATACCGGACACATGTTGTCCTCTACATCGTTTCAGATTAATGTTAATATGGATAAAATAAATTATGACAGCGAGAAATATGCTCATTCAGTTGATCCCATCATGTGATGGGTTTGTGGGTTATGGCACGTGTTCCAGTCCATAAAAAAAAGTTACTTTTCTTATAGAACAGACAATAAAGCAATAACGTATTCGTAGTCATCGATGAATGCTAAACAATCTTTTTAATTAAATCAGAAAAATAAGTTCAGTTCTTTCTTTGTTTTATTTTTCTTTACTTAGTTCATGCATGATGGAAATTATTTTTGGAATTTATTTTCCAGAGACGGTCGAACTAGAAATGGGAAGCCGTATGCTATAGTTGGTGTTACCAATATTGTATTCTAGATATTCTAGGCATTGTACCCCGAACTGTTGCTGAAAGAGGTGCTGAAATTTCCATAAATTCTTAAAAATCTAAAGAATTCAGAATCTAGACCATATTCTACAGCAGCTTTATTTGTCTTGAGACTCTTTGAAATCATCTGGCTTCTCACTTCAGGCTACGAGATCGGGTTAGAATATTGAAGATTTGCCTCAGTTGTATCCTTTCAGTACTAATGTTTTGTTCAATCCGTAATCTGACGGTGAAATGAGGATCTGAGATCCCATGATGTGAAGGAGCTCTTAACCTAGACTTCAGTTATTTCAATCGTGAAAAACAGAACAAATCACAAAAAATAAAAAACATCACTAAATGGTGTCGGTTGAAGCCTGAGACGCTATTACGATATTGCAACTCAGTATGACAGTAGATGGTTCTACAGTTACTGCACCGATTCCTCAAACAATAAATTTAGCTAGGTCGATCCAGTTTGAAAGTTCTTCAGTTCTTTCTACGCGGGTGATTGTTAAAGACTGAGATGCATCTACATACGATATTTCAACTCAGTAGTTTAGATGGCGCTATTTTCCTCTTTGGACCCGAAACTCAATCAATAAACCTAGCTAGGTAGGTCCAGTTTCGCATACCAGACTGATTGAGTTCTTTCTAACTGCACGGTTGTCTATTATCGTATTGGTCATTTGGGATAAATTGAAAAACTGTTGATGAGCTTTGATGTCCAACAGATACCCAAAATCATAAAGAACTCTGGCAACATGAAATAGAAACATTGAAAATCATTCTATACTTAGTTGTGGTTACAGTGTTGCTTATAGCATCAATGGTTACCAACTTTGGAACAAGAATATAATTGATCCAAAAATGTATCCCCGACTCCATAAGTCTTGTATCATTCTTGAAAGTAAAACTGAGTACATTGCTCTCCCTCATGGCCGTGTTGCTTTGACGGTAGCAGGTGGAGACCTGTCAGTATATCATTTCATTTTCTCATGTAGTATCTGTTTACACTAAGGCTTTACTTGGAATTTAAATAATTAAAACACAAAAATCGTGTGTCATACAGCTGCACGTGCAAGAAATGTCAACCAATTAACGTGACAACGTGTATAAAATTATATCGATTTATCACTGCCTAGAGCTTGTTGCAACATTCAATTACGGACAGTGATTAATTAATTTTATTCCAAAATGTCCCACGTAATGGAACCTTCTCAGCCGTTAATAGAACAGCTATAGCTATCCAAAACTGGCAAATTCCTCCTACACAATCATTACCATCGTCAATAAGTTATTTTCTATGTACATTGCAACTTTGTAATAAAGTTTCCAAAGTTCATTTCAAGAAATTTACATTCCAAAACAGCAGAAGCATTCATCTCTTACGAAATCTTCATCAAGCAGCTAAATACGAGTAGCAGGTCTCCTTGAAGGTTCTTTCGGGTGCCACTACAACCGTCTCTTGTTCAGCCCCTGCGCTGACACTTAGGTTATCGCTCAACTACTACTCCCCAAGTAGACACAACTCTCATTAGTCATTCATAATGCAATTTCTTGGTGCGAAAACTTGTTGCAAGTAATCAACATGATGGTTGACAACTTATTACGCCGACCAGACTAGATGGCGTTAAGTGTTGAACTTTTATGTAACAATTTTATTCTACCTCATTTGCTTTCTAGAAGGCATGCTATGGTGTGGTTTCCCATTTACTGCAGAAGGTGGCAGACACCAAGAAATCTCAGGAGCATTCAAATTATCCTACATCCGAACCGAAAAAATCAAATACAATAAGGTGGGTCTACAAGTGCTGTGGAGGTGGACATCTACGGGTTAAAAAATGCAAATAAATTATTTGTCCGCCCCACAGTACAAAAAAAAAAAAAAAAAACATGTTTGCCTGATTATTCTTGCTTTTCGCACAGTTTTTCTTTTCGTAATTTTCTTTTTTAAGTGCAAAAAGAAAATGTAGAAAATAACCAGCAAAAGGAATAACAAATGGCCTACTTCAGCGTTGTGTAATTAAAACTGGAGTACATAGTAGAGTCCATGGCCAAGGCAGCAGCAACGGCAGTAGAGCAGTATCTGGTAGGGTAGATATGAACTCTGGCAATTCATCCGGGTATAAATTTCAAAGTGAGTTTCCATAAAATTGGATAGCTTACATTGTACATTGAAAAGGTCAGCATCTACACAAGATAGATGTGAATACATACGTACATATGTACGTAAAGTCTGTACAGATAGATAGGTTCATTCTCTACGAATAGTCTTGATTATGAATATCTTTTGTAGAAATTTACATGATTTCTGGAATTTGCAGAATTTGAATATATCCTACACGTAGATGGAAATTCATTGTGTGAATTAAATTGAATGCACATTTGTGGAATGTAATTAATTTTCTGTATTTTTAAGAAGAAGGAGGAAAGAGGAATCTTGTATGTAAAAGAAAAATAACATAAATTTTCTCAAATATGCACTGCACAAATGTATGTATGTACATTAAACAATGGTGCTTTGGGTGTTCCTACATTTAAAAGGCTTTTGTTGAAGCAAAACCCAATAAAAATGACATCATCGCAAACGTCTTATCAGTTAGCGTGGAATACTTTAAGAACCTTGGCCACATTTGCTATTTTTTTTTTTTGCTAAGTTGCACTCTGTTTACTTGCAGCTTTTAATCTTCAAATGTAAATAGTCGATTAAGAATATTTAAATATTTAGAGCGGCCTCCATTAAAGCAAATTTATCAGTGTCACTAAAGGCGCAGAGTAGTCTGTTAAAATATTTCCGTTTCAGGCAAGAAGGATGTTTAAAACTAACAAGTTTTGTATACTCTTCTAGTTCTATGCCATAAAGTAATAACTTTAGACTTGAGGTCTTAAATTTAGGCGTTGAAAACTAGAAATTAAATTCGATTTTTAGCTTAGTGGCTTGGAATTCTTGGCATGCTGCCTACAGATCTCTATATGTAAGAATGTGCTATTAATTCAACAGCTAGAGGGATAGCTGGAGATAGAGTTCGAATACGCATTCCTCCCAAAATATTAGATTTCAATGTCACTTCTGATTACCTGTCGTCTTACATAGACTTTGAAGAGCCGTTTTAACAATTTCTTGAGTGAGTGTTCCACAAGTTTAAAAAGTCCAATAAAGCTTATCCTGATAGCTTATAAGTTCAGCGTTAAAGATTTGAAAATGAGAGCATTTTCGCCATGCTACTTCGTAATACGAAAATTTGTAGCCCGTTTTTAAATGTCTACTTAACCTTTATTACGAGTCTTCTTATAAAATTTTATTAGATCATATTCAAAAGGAATCAAAAACAGCTGTAACTGTTTAATGAATGTGTCCTTGCACGAATAGAGCTTACTAAGATCCATAGCACCACTGAACTCGTCTCAGGAATTTTTAAAAGTACCTGACGGTGTTCGGTATTCGAACTGACAGTGTCAAACCAAACATACGCTGCAGCAAAACAAAACTCAAAGAAGTGGCCTTGAATGTGACCCTTTTATCATCAATTCGTCAATTGATTTTCCTTGTTTAGCTATGGCGTCCTTCGTGATACACGACATTTTTGACATGCTCCAGTTTTACTCTCGGTTATAATGCCGGCAAGCATACATACATGCATATATATGTATGTATAGGTAGTATACACGCCTTAATTCCAATTCGCTCGATTTCCGCAAAAGTGTTAAAGTATTCATTACATTACTTTTGGCTACATTCAAATACATGTTAACGCTTGTGTTAGATCCTTATGAATACACGCCGACAATGTAGTTTTTATGCTTTATCCGATTAAGTCATCGCTTTCATCACCACAAAATCGCGATGAAGTGATATACCTACCTACATCCATATAAATTCATTCACTCATGTATAGTCGTAGGTACATATGCATGCGTATGTTAGTTATACTCACGATAGACAGAAATTCTAATCCCCTCCGCGTAATGGTACCGGAATTCAAAATTGCCACAGATTTGCTACATAAGCTTCGCCATTCTATTTCTATATTTAAACAAAATTTGAAAATAAAAAAGGCACCATGATACCACAGCTTAAGATAGATCACATTTTAATTAAAAATCCCACGTTAAATTAATCAATAAACTTAAATTTGAATAATCCGCAATTAATTATTCCATGCAACGCAACGGTTCTTAAACTAGAAACTAGCTATTAGATTATCTCAAAATTTAACCCTGCCATAAACAGTGACTCTAAACAAAACACAAAATAATTAAACAAATATTTAACCTCCCACACGCACGCACATAAGTTTAACTAACTAATTTTTTTCTCTTCGGGTTTGTTCAATGTGTTGAAGTTTATCCCGCTTTAAGAGGAGATACATAAATTTTCTGGACCCCCAACTGCTTTAAAATTGTCACTTCGAGATAGTCAAGTGCTGCGAACGGAAGGATGACGGTATATTACGTATATGTATGTATCACATGGACCTCCACATCATCCGGGGGAAACCAGCTTCCAGATAACTTAAAGCGTCACTACACACATTGCTTTAACGTTATGGTTTGATGATGAATTAATATTTCGTCGGCATCTGGGTACCATGACGAAAATGGGGGTATGATTGTTGTTGTTGTTGTTACAACTTCCATCTCTAAGACGATTACAGAGGTTCTTAATTTAAGTGGCAGCAAGTGTTTTTCTTCGACGGCATACTCAACAGATATTTATTACGTTCTCTTCGATGAATTGTCATTCTTTGTCGGAGATAATTGGAGATAGATATCCAATCACGTCCTATTGGGGAATGAGGTAATAGATCTTTGAAAAAAAACTAGTTTGTATATTTTTTTTTGATTTCATTATTAGCGTCAGGTTTTTCATTAGCTGGAGTGCGGAAGTCATTGTCAAAATATCTTGCGGATTATTTATTTACATTTTGCAAAGCTTCCCACACATACATACTTATGTACAAATATACTACGGCTAAGAATCGCATTTGAATAATTATTTGGGAGACACGATTTCTTGTAAGGAAATGTCCGTATCAGCAATAAGTAATCGTGAAGTAATAATGTTTGTGCTGTAGAATCATATTTTGATTCGATTCAGTTAGGATTAACAATTAGAGTGCGCATTTTATTCGCACTATTTGATCTTTGTGGTTCAATATTTAGACTTTACGTCATTGAGGAAGTAAATAAACTATGTTTATCCACGATAATAATTGTGTTAAGCGTGTCGTAAAATGTGAAGAAAGGCCTTGCTGATCATGTCAGGCTTGGCGTAAATAAATACCGATTTTTTAGAAGTTGCGAACGAAATCACATTCGCGTAGACACCGACTTTAATTAATTTCAAGGGGTTTCGGTAAATTGATGTTGCAAATCTATTTCCGAATACGCAATAGAAACCGATTTAGGCAAGAAGACTATCATGTGTTTACTTCAAACTTGGGAGAGGGATAAGGCTGACATTACAAAGGCATATTATTTTAAACAATTGTGCGCCCAACTGGTGGGATACGCAATCAATATTGACCTTAATGTAGTGTTTAAAAACGGTATTATATCAGGCGAATAGATCAAGCTATAAATAGATTAGTAGGAACTGCGTAAATGGTATCGATAAGTACCAACTATCTATAGAATAGAGCGTCCCAATCGAGAGTTATAGTTTGAAAGTTAAGAAGTTTGAAAAAATACACCCCCAAATGTAAAACAGTAACTCTAAGACCGATGTGACATTGGCTCGTGCCTATGTATGTACATATGTATATCTATAACAATTTCTCAGGGTCAACATATCCAAGACACCCTTGGCGACCAACAATACTATCAATATACACCGGTCTTCCAGACTTCAGAAAATCTTTTCTGCTGGTCTGAACAAATCTTTATTAAAGAGTCGCTAATAAGCTATTATATGTATAATAGGTACTACATATGTACATATGTGTCATATTGGGTTATTCCAAAGCTGTAGCGAGTCTATTAAAAATTCAGTACTCTAATAGTCTTAAATATCTTATGCAATATCAAAACTTCGAAAATTATCCTTGACTAGAACTTATCTTAAAATGCTCTCTGGATTTTGCTAGGTATTCATACCTTAAACGGAGACATAACGGATTTTAGAACACTGATGTCACGTTTGTGTTAAGGATCCAGACATGGGGACATAACTTGGAGTTTTATCGTTAAGATCTTAAACCCAATAATCTACGTAGAGCTCTACAAAGCTCTACATTCGCTAGTGCGCACCATTGCAACTAGAATGGAAGAAATATACCTTATGTAACTAATAACAGAGAGGAAGAAGGGGTTCTTTTTGAGGACATTTCGCCTTTTAAAATATTGTAATGTGTTCCAAGCAGAGCTAATGGCGATCAATTAAGCGTTAAACTATACACATAAAGGAGCCTGATCGGTACATTACTATAGCTCCCAATAGACAGGCTTTTTTTCCCTTAACTTTTATGTTGATTTTTAAGTAATTGACGTAATATTTTTATTTTTATTGAACCGACAGAATATAAATTGCTATAAGTCATATTCAAACCGTTTTGGATTAATTATCCCTTAGCGAAATGAATAAAAACTTAGCTTTCATCTATGGTGACTGCCAGGACATATTGATTTGTAGAGAACAGTAAAGTTTATCATTCATTACCTATGTATACCTACTGACTCTACCGAAGAAATGGAATCGCACCACCTGATTTGTGCCAAGGTAAATCAGAAATATTAGCAGCTTAGCCTTATTAAATCTTGAAAATCGTCACAATAGCAGTTGTTAGGTTAGCTCTAAAGGATAGCACCCAAAAAATCTTTTCCTATTGTTAAATATAAAAGAGAGAATCAACTTTTGATTTTCTTTGTATGTGACCAGCGCTCTTCATAAGAAAATAAGCAAGATTTAGAGAATTATTTTTTTAATATCCTAGGTGATTTACTAGTATTAGAAAACATCGTATCAATTTATTAGAAAGTCCAACATGTTCTCTGGGTAAAACTTATGTACAGGGAAATACCAGGATCCAGTTTATAGTACCTACAGCAACCCATTCATAGTTAACGTAATGTATTATACACGCATTTTTACCTCACCTTTTTTTCATCTGCTTCTAGTTTTTATCTTTCTTCAGGTCCTTTTCTTTTCACTCCATTACTGAGTATAATGCTTTAAAGGTCCTTTAACCCAAGTGGAACAATGAATTGAAAGGAATAATTTGTAAGCTTTCTTTATGTGTACTGTTGTGTCCAACCATCACCTCATTACTAATTTCATGGGAATTTTAAAAATAAAATAAACACCTGTCAAAGCCTTCCTTGATACAAAAAAAAACGTCTTAACTCTTCGCGACGAATAATAACCTTTATGATTCTCACAGGTCGGAATATATTTGTGAATCATTTTTGCAAATAATAAACAATTTTGAAGCACCCTGCTGACATTTACTTAATTTAATATCGTTGTTCGTTTAAGTTCGCGTTCTTATTTCCCCGTTTTATATAAATATAATCAGTCCCGAATTAATAGGATTTTTCTTCACCTTGGGGAATTTATGTTTTCATTCCTCAACCGACTTACATATGTACATATACATAGACATGTAAAGATTTTATTTCTAATAAATTTTCTCTTTTTCACACAGATGAGCCAAAATTAAACGCTGGCTCCTGGGAAGATCCTTTGCCCGTTTCAACGTCGACCACATCCATTACAACGGCGCAGCTACACAATTCATCGTTACGTCGACCGGATCCCCTGTGCACACGATCATCGTACAACGGGATCCCCAATCAATTAATACTGCCTCCGCATCATCATCATCATAGTAAAAGTTGTGGTAGCCCATCAACGTTAGGCATTGGTGCCTTAAGTAGCGGTAGTGGTGGGGGTGGTGGTGGTGGTGGCGGCAGCGGCGGTGGCGGCGTCGTTGGAAGTGGCAACAGTGGCGGCGCCGACATCACATCAAACAATAGCAGTAGCAACAATCTTGTTGGAAGTAAATCAGAAACTGGAGTTGGATGCAAAAAACGCCTAGAACATACCCCATCGGCCCGAACGATAAACAGTTCGGAAGACAGTTGGTGTTCAGAGAGATCTGAACAGGATCTATCATCCGAAGACGACGAACAAGAAGAAGACGATCGAAGCGAACGCAGCGTAACGTCTACTACAACACATCAACGCAACAGCCAACTTCGGTCTACGTTCAATAAGGCCAAACAGCATTTGTCCTTTGACAAATGGCGTACAAGTGGCGGAAGTGGCGGCTCAAACAACAGCAATTCATCAACCTCCAATCAAACACAACAACAACATCAGCAACAACAACACAATCTGCAGCAACATTCGTCTGCCGATAACATAAGTGCCAAAAGCAGCACAATGCCAACAGCACATCATCATCACCCTGCGCAGGACTCGACGACTCCTGGCGAATCGCCAGGTGGTCGTCTGTCGCGGTGGTTTTCAATACGGCGAGGATCGTCGCATCAGTACGATGTGGGCGGTCGTGACGGACGTAATTCTTCGTCAAGTAGTATTGATACAACCGATGCCACAACCATAGAAAATCATCCGTCGCCCAAGACAGCGGCTGTAGCATTGAACTCATCCAAAATGCCAGAACTTCCCGAGGTACGTACAGAATAGAGGAAACAAAATTATCCCTAATACATGTTGTAACCTTGTGCTGTATTTTATTTTCTAGAATGATGATGATGCCACTCATGGTTTCGATTTGGATCTAATGCTGCCACCTGGCAGTAGAGCCAATGGTACTGCTCGACCCCACAACAGACTGATAACTCCAATGCTTCCGCCTGCGCCTCAAGGTTTGTCTCAGCAACAGCTTAAACGACGCCATATCGTTGCGGCTATTGTTCACAGTGAGAACTCCTATGTTGCCACACTACAACGTCTAGTCAATGTGAGAATTTGTTTCATATTCTTTTTATGGTTTCTTAATATTATTTCTATGTTTTCGGTTTTTCGTTTCCTCGAATCGAATCTTAGATAAGTAGTAAGTGTCCAAATGCAGTTTTTTTCTTTCATCAATTGTGACAGCTTGTGTGTGTCTTTTTTTGAATAATGGCCAAAATGCAGATGCCGGCCGTTGTTGCCAATTTTGATTTTATTTCAATCATGTACCTACTCAACTTCCCATTAATAAGTAATAAATGGTTTTAGCTTAGGCTGTCAAAAATAAGACATCGAATACATTGAATGTCAATTACCTAACGAAGCTTTGATTGAATACAAATGAGCATTTTTGATATACTTCGGTGTGTTATTTTGATTTTTGCTTGGCAAAAGTTTAAAAAAATTCAAATGAGAGAGAAATGTTAAAAGGCGTAAACAAAATCAAATTAAATTAAAGTGATGATTGTATAGTGTGTGGGTGCATTGGAATGTATATTTTATGCACTTGCTTAAGGTGTCACCGACCTCAGGTGGTAATAATGCCAACATCGTAGTATGCTGTGTTTATAGACTAGTACACCAAACTTGACAGTTCTTACGCAGAATAAATTATTTTTAGGTAGACAGATTCATTTAAATAAATTTACATGCAGGTGCTGTGATGAGTTTTCTTAAAAAAGCATTCATCATCTTAATTGCCGATTGCTAATGTTTTCTTTATGTGAAATCAGTATCAAATATTTAGTTGTATCTGTTGTTCAAATCTTTTTCTGATACACTTTAGAGCTGCATATCAGTAAGTTTTATGGCTTTTAATAATCAATATTCCTTCTAACTTAATATACCTCTAGCTATTCATGCTGAATTATTTCTCACATACATATGTATGTAAGGCGCAACAGTCTGCTGTTAGCATCAAATAACGATTTTCAGTATTGCTAGGGCCCCTTTTCGCTTGTATCCTTTATTTAAGGTAATGTTAGAGTAAAGCAAGACTTGTTTAAGACTACTTTGTTTTTTCGTGAAATGTTATTATTCCTGAGAATACAAGATATATCTCTGTACAGCTCGTAAACGCATGTATTGCATAATGTATTAAAATAAGCAGGATATTCTGTTAAGCAAAGCTTGTGATAATGCAAGGTTGCAATCATCCATGAATTTCAATTACGATTTAGTGGCACATGTGCACATTTCTTAAGACTGTACATATATCACTCTTTCACTGCCTTTTGAAAAGTTGCCTTGAAAGATTTGCGTTTAATGCGAGCTCCTCGTGTGAATAAGCCCTATAATACGAAAATACAAATATTTGACGCAAGAGACCGTATGTGGTTCAGGGCCTAGCGCCTCTAGCAACCATTCGTGTTGTGCGTGTTATTTTTTTTTTCTCGCAAATGGAAGAGACGCGCAGTTTAAAGCGATATCCGAAAGGGAATTTTTTATGATATCGGACTTTGTTGGACATTCGTCAGAGATGGGACCGTGAAAGAACTCTTTAATGTTTTTCTGGGATTTGAACTTTAAACATTCCGTTCAAGAGCCTTATAATAAGCTACTTTAAATTCTATCAAAAAAAAGAACGAATATACATAGTTCTCTAGCTTGGTCTGTCGTAAGTTGAAGTCCTTTCTTGGCTAAAAAATACGGACCAAGCAGTTTGTTGTTTTTAGTAGCTTTTGCAATTATTAGTTGGTTAGATGGCGACTACTTTTAGCTTTCTTTGTTCGTACTTGTAAATTTATTTCGTTTTTTTTTTTTTTTTTTAAAACTTCCTCTTGGCTTTACTGTTCCGAACTCCCTCCATGCAAAACACTTGAAAGCTGGCTTCGCACAATCCTTCGACCACACAAGTTGCAGTTTTTCTCTTATATTCTCCTATTAAGAGTTTGAACTCTCTTTTTTCTGGAAAATTTGCTGACAGCATCCTCGCACATTATCAAGTTATTATTTTAACGCTAAACACTAATTCGTTGAAATCCCCAAATATTTTTCGTAAAATATAGCCGCCGGAATTAATTGAATAAAATAATGATGTTGATAAAAAATTTCTTTTTGTGAAACTTTTTATAAGCTGCGTCCATGTGCGCTTACCTGTCTTATAATAATGGTGCCTAACGATGAGCCCAATTTACAGACTTATGTTCCATCAAAAACTCGTAAATTGAGTGAATGACAACATTTCTCCTTTAATCACAAATGTTCACATTAACTAATCGAATCTGTAGGCTGTTATTTACAAAACAGAAGCCACACAGGACTGGCTAGTCACTTTTTTGTATCCGCACATCTTCTAGTTACTCACTGCAATCAGAAGTTATACTAGCGAATATGCTACTAACCCATAGGTGTTGTCGAGTTATAAATGTTTGGAAATAATCTTTAGTGCCTTCGTCTTTCTTCTCTGTGAAATAAGACGCGCAAATCAGTCTAATTGAAAAAAAAAAATTGTGCTTAATGCAGATTGTCATTCGTCCATTTGGTGAAAGCTCAAAGGTTGTGGTCTGCTGAGTTAACATATTGTCAACCAGATAAAAAGGTCAGTATTGTTCTTAGAGACAACTGCCAAAAACTTTTCTGTTTTTCTTCACTTGGTATGTCAATTTATTTCCTTTCCGTCATTCAAAAAACACGTGTCACTTTAGTACTTACATACTTAGAGCGAAAACCTTCAACGTAGCAAACAAAACTGCATTTGGACATCTATTTATTAAGCAAAATTAATTAATTTTTTATATCAAAATTATATAAAAAAAACAATATATCATTGCATCATCATGATTTAATTATTTGAAGTTCTTGCATCTTACCCTCATTTTAATTTTTCTTTATTTTCCATTTTCATTGCTCATATTTTCTCTTCTGTTTGCATTGGAACAAAACATTAGTATTTTGTTTGTATAAAACACATTTTAGTATAATAAAAGCTTTACTGTGTATTAGACGCCGTACAATGAAAATAAGTATGGAACAACTTTATACTACGAATAGCAACCAATTTCAGTGGAATAATGTAAAGAGCATTGAATCGATTTCATTGTTATTGCCTGGAGGATATCTTATTCAAGGCGAAAGGATTTTGGAAGGTTTCATTCACAAACAGAAGAGAATTTTAAGAAGGTTGCCTTTTGTTTTGGAACAAAGCCAATTTGTGGAAATGTTTCTTTTTTTTTTTAAATCTTCAGGCTTTATAGAGAGTTGACAACGACAATATAATGCATTAACCTTCATAGGTGCTTTCTTCATTACAATGATGTTTCTGTGAATAGACTTATAAACAGAAACAGGACGACCTTTTTTGTGTTTAAAATTTATACTAAAATGTGTTTTAAATCAACAACCATAAGTCATACCATTTAAAAAGCATTTAATTGATTTTTATTTAATTTTTTCCATGCATTCTCCACCCTCATTATACTGCTCATAATTAAATCCAATGTTCGTGTAAATGGTAGCCGTAACCACCACCCAACCAACCAACCTATTAATTAACTAGATAAAAAAAAAGTAACTCCAGAATAGAAAGTGTAAATATATAAGTCATTGTGCATATACACTAACATCCATCAGACAATAAGCAAACTTTTTAGAGGATCACAGATACTAATAAAATAAATTTCTATTTAATTTTCTGCAGGATTACAAAAAACCCCTCGAAATAAGCAGTCCACCCATTTTGAGTAGTCCGAAAATCTCCACCCTGTTCCACCGTTTACCCGAAATTTTGCAATCGCATAAAGTGTTCCGCATTGCGCTGGCCGAATGCGTACGCAATTGGGATCGTGATGAGAAGATTGGTGATGTATTTGTATGCGCCTTCAGTAAGCCACAAATTCTTGAGGTCTACAGTGGATTTATAAATAATTTCTCATCGGCAATGGAGCTAGCAAAAATGGAAGAGAAACGTAAATCGGCTCTAGCGGATTTCTTTAAAGTTAAACAAATCAGTGCGCATGATCGGCTATCATTTTTCGGATTAATGGTGAAACCTGTCCAACGGTTTCCACAATTTATACTATTTCTTCAGGATTTACTGAAGTACACCCCACAAGGACACCATGATCGTATGTCATTGCAATTGGCATTGAGTCAGCTGGAGTTATTGGCGGAGATGTTGAACGAACGCAAACGTGAAGCAGAACAATATCAGGGATTCAAGGAGATGTTGGGCCATATTAGTGGAACGTTTAATACAAGATCATTAACATCAAGCGATAATAATCGGCCGAGGTATCTGTTAAGAGAGGATAATGTCACACATATGGAGTTCAATCAAGCTGGATTTATTGTGAAGACGAAGCAAAGACGTTTGTTGTTGCTGAACGATAAGGTTATCTGTGTGTCGGTGGCACCCAAACAGTCACATGATTTTGGTGCAACTGAAAAACTATCATTTAAGTGGATGTATCCAGTGACCGATGTGGAGATTGTTGACAACAGTACTTCGGCGACTCTATCCAGAATATTAACTGCAGGTGAGCTTCCTCTTGTTTTTGAAATTGATTCAGATTTGCTTGAGTATCGTTACTTAATAAGAGCTTTCAATGTTAAAATAGAGTCCATTCGCTAGAGTAGAAGTGACGGATCAAGTCGTTCCTCCTAAAACAATTTTTTTTAATAATTTTGTTTGTTTTCTCCTACTAACTGTTCAAGGATAGTTACTGCAGTTGCTTGCATTTGGTTATGATATTTTGTTTCCATAATTTTGTAAGCAGAAGACCACGATCGTAAATATATTCTAACGAATGGGATTCGTCTTTCACTATCTTACAGAAGAACACCAAATCCATTCTATGAAAATATTTTAAAACTGCGTCTATTTTTGCTTAGAAATTATTCAAAGCTTTTAAGAGTCCATATACTCAACCATTTAAACAAGAAATTCATAGTCAATCCTCGTAAATCAAGATGCCTATTACACCATGTTTAGTCATTTAATTTACGTTTATTAGAAGACATGCTAAGAATAAATAAAATGCAGCACAAATTTGCATTGTCTGTAACCTAATTTCCAAAAGCCACGTAACTCACCTAGACTACTAGTACAAGAGTTGCATACGTTTTTTCTTAATTTCCAAGAATATCTGATGTTCTGTTAGTCGGCTTATGTCCTCCATCCAATATAAAACATTTTTATTAATCAGATTATGTTTATTATTATTTTTGTTAGCTGAGAGACAAGACAAGTACTCATGCTGAGTACCAAATTACAGGAATTGAAACCACCCTACCGCCATGGGCAAAGTGCATCTCGTGCAGACTTAGCGCAATTGCGTGCAAGTAAGTAATCCTCTTCAAGTCGGGATTATTTATGTCGACTCGAAAGCAATGTGTGTGCGAAAGTCTTAACCTACCTCAACGGTTTGTTATTATTATTCTCTGGAGGGTAATGATCTGCCCGTGGTTGATTTGTTTGCTTTGTTGTCTGTATGTCTGTTGCGTTTTTTCATACAACCGTATTTTTTTTATTATCAATTCTGAATTATGATGAGAAAAGTGAGAAGCAAGCAAATGATCACGTTTCATGTGAACTTGCGCTGTGAAACGAATGAAATAAGGCAGATTTTGCAAGTGTGCACCAAGGAAATTAAGAATTAACGTTACGTTGACTAGGAAGACCTGGTAGGCGATTGAACGGGGAAGTCAAATCATGGTTTGGGTCAGTAGGGCAACAATCAAGTTCGATACTAAGTGCTTGCTCTACCCTGACGAGTCTGTTAGTAACTAAAAGAAGGAAGTTCACTATTAAATGAGAAAAAAAAGATGATTCTACTATCAGAAGTTAAAAAAACATATGAGTAGACACTTCGTCAAACATCGCACACGAACGTCCACCATATTAAATAGTCCACGTTGGTGTGTTACATTCAGTTTGTGTGGTGGATCTTGAAAGCTTTTATGTGTAGAATAGATCCCTACAACGATAAAACTAAGCCTTCCCACAGTTGCACTGAAATGTATAAGAATGGAGTTCTGCAACCATGCAAAATACTTGGACATAGCTCTCTACATCATACCATAATAGTCGGGCGACAAGGCACATGTGGAATTTTCGCTTTAGCTGCATACAGAATGTAGGTTAATACAATACATACTTTTTTTGGTGCACAATTAAAAGCCTACGACTACCAAGCTTTAAAAGCTCAAAGGTTATTGTGCCTTAAAAGCAGAAGTGGATGTGCATTTACGCCAACTCCCACCGTGAGTCACAAAGTTACAAAAGTTGTAAATACTCAAAAAGTTCCGGGACTAATTAGTAGTGAACCCAAGTTTATTTCAGACTAATCTTAATTTTATTGAGAAACATTCATCAATATCTTAAGAGTGTATTTATCTATTAAATAGTTTGTGAACCTCATAAGCATGAGCTGCATATCTTTCTCTACTTCGTTTTCTTAAATCCTGGATTTTTTGACCCTCGAAAAACACTTCTTTTGAAGCAACCAGAAATAATTTCATTGGATTAAGTTAAAATCTGTGCTTCAGCGCCATACAGCTAGTGTGCGTTTTTATCTTTCACAAATTGTGACGATAGCATACAACTTTAACTTTGTTTCACCCTCGTTAACAGGTAAACAAACGCCACTTCTGTTGCAATGCTCACATGGTACCACTGGAAGTCGTCTAAGTTCTTCTAATTACGTTAAAGTACGGGTACGCCAGTAGTGCAATAAACTTTGGAAAGATCGTTTCTGACATTAAATTTTTCATTAAACATAGAGTTTTACACGGATGCCCGTACTAGGTACTACACTGTACACCTCGTCTCTATAAACGCTACTATACGCGATCTGTTACTGATGTTCCAAATTATGGAATATTTTACTACTGTCTACTACTGATTGTAAATTCATTTTTTAGACGTTCAACTTCATAATCTGCGGGATTTGAAATTTACTTGATTCTCGGGTTAGGCATAATAATTAATTACTCAGGGCTATATTCCAGCTCTTCGCAAAGTATATTCCATATATTGTAGTTTGACGTGCGATTGGATTGGGCCTAGTTCATATGTACGTCCAATATGTATGTACATATATAATTATGTCAAAGTATAGCTTCCCATAATGTACTTTTTAAGTTTAAAACAAACGTAAAGCTGATTGCATGAATGTCGTTCATTATTTCCAAACTAAACTATGTAATAAATGGGTGCCATGCTATGGTGAGTGTAATCGATCCAAGCGAAAAATAGCAGCACTCTATAAATCGTTTGAAAATAACTTACTCAACGTAACGCAGTTAAAACACCCTTTTTTCTTCTGTACTTCTGGTCCTACTTTTTCTTTTACTACCATAAAATCATATGGAAACATGCAGGTAAATCATAAATAATTCATATTGTGTAAAATCACGAAAACTTGTGTCAAATGCCACTTGTCACAACGAAATCGTTTTATTATTCCCACGAAACAACACCCTCTGAACAATTTTTAATTCACTTTTTTTAAATAAAAAGGCTCTCAGGTCGTGGCGTGGTATTTGAATAGAGGAACACGCGACTGAATGAAGAAATAAACCGGACTCAAAGAAAGTGAATAAATTCACAGCTCTGCCGGATCTTTAGCATCTTTCCCTCGTTCTGCCACCGTCACTTCCATCAGATATCACTTTCCATACACTTGGTTCCGCTTGTACATATTATGTACACGTACATATTATGTACACGTACATATATGCGTACACCATCCACTCATATGCAAGTGGACCTAACCCAATAGTGCGGTTAATGGTGCCACTAATGTCAGTCGCACGTAGTCTCCCCTTAGCAGTTCGAATTTCTGATTTATAATGCTCTTAAGTCAATTGAAATTTGATAAAATCCAATTAATTCCGTATTTCCTTTCCATTCTATCTCACCCATGCAAACAGGTCTCAATCGCGGAGGAAGTCTTAAATCGAATAGCAGCTCATGCAACAATGATTCGCCAGCCACAATACTCACAAACGGCGCCGACAACCTATGCAATGAAATGAGCACATTAATGTACGATTATGAGGTGATCTCGCGTATACATGATCTCGTTGGCAGCCTAAAGGGCAACTACAAAGAACTCAACTCGAATACCACACGGAATCTCTTGAACACTATCCAGGGATCAATTCAGCGTAAAGACGAAGAGATGGCTTGGGTCGATTCATGTTGTTTGCAATTGATCGCTCGGAATAAATCTGGCAAAGAGGAGACATTCACATTCCAGACACAGAATCCTGCGGTGAAAAAGGAATGGATCACCGAACTGAGACTGGCACAGTTGGCCTTAGATACAAATAACTCACCGGCATGGGAATTACCCGAGCAGCATCACGACCAAAGACCATCCTCAACTAAGATGCCACTTTTTGTTAAGGCAATGCCTGTCTTTAAGTCACAGCATCAAACGGAGGTGAGACTTAATAGACTTTTTTTGTTTGTGTGAACATATTAAATTGGTTTTATTTTTAGGTTCGCTGTGGATGTTACTACAGCATCGCCAACGACACAAAAGTGGGAACAGCTCGCAGGCGTTTCAAACAGCAGAATTACCTTTGGGTTTGTACTAGTGATGGAACAAGCAGTCATATAGCGGTACTTTCACAGCATCACCAGCAGGCTGGTAACCTTAAAGATGTTGGCTCCTTTGATTTGGTTGAAACACAAGTGACTAGCATGGAGTTCGTGAAGGGTCTCGAGAACTGCAAGACCAAAGAGGAGCACAATAGCCTGTTAGGTGATCTCATATGGATGGGTACAGATAGTCGGCGAATCCTCATTTACTCCGCTTTGAATCCAGAGCAGGAGGAGCAGTTGGGATGCTGTGTTGTGCCAGCTGTTGTCGTTAAGATTCTTTATCACTTTGATTCGGTGTTTGTTGCGTTGTCCAATGCTACATTGCTTATCTACAGGCGAGCCTTCGATGGTGTCTGGCTACTGAAAGAACCTCAAGTGGTGCAATTGGGTGACAGTGCTTTGTCAGCGTCTAGTATTCTGCCGATCAACATGAATATTTATGCCAGTTGTGCGAATCGCGTTTATGTTTTAAATGCCCTGACTGGAGATACCCAGAAGAGTTTTGAAGTTCAACACGGCGCCACGCAGCAGGTTAATTTGATGGCACATTCTGGTATTGGTCTTTGGATTTCCCTGAAGAACTCGTCGATTCTTTGTTTGTATCATACTGAGACATTTAAGCATCTGCAGGATATAAATATCGCAGCAAGTGTGCTGAGGAGTAAGGGCTCCAAGAAGGAGAGTGTTAATAATAACTCAATTTACGTCACTGCTTTAATGGCGTGTAAAGGTCTCCTCTGGGTGGGAACCAATGTTGGTATTGCCGTTACAATCCCTCTTCCAAGGCTTGAGGGCGTTCCAATTATTAGTGGCGGTGTCAGTATGTCGTGCCATGCTCATTTCGGTCCAATCACTTTCCTGTTGCCATTAGTAGCTAAACCCCACTCAAACTACAAACCACCTCTGCCTGCCGTAGTAGCAGTTGAACCAACTCAACCAAATATGGGCGATGATCTTATCCTTCCCGCCATAGATTCAGATAAGAAGGATTGTGATTTGGACGACTCTGCGGTTGTTCTAAGACGAGACATGAAGGATGACTCTCTGAACAATAGTTTGGACCAAGATTCCCCCCATCGGGGAAAGCTGGATAAACAACATTCGTTGGATCAATCTTTTTCGGCAAAAATACGAGCCCAGTTGGCAAACAGCCCAGCATTGAATCGAAAGCGATTCAGAGATGCATTGACAGATGTCTCGAGGATGTCGAAAACTCTCCCCCGAGGACTTGGTTCAGCCAGCTTTTTCAACACTTCGATTCATTCGAATACATCCTCGATTCACCACACCGATCATGGTTATTGTGATGTTTACGGACTCTATGGTAAACTGATATTCGTTAAAGAAGATTATGACGCCGAAGAGGGAACCCAGGGCAACTTGATGGATATGATGTACGAAGGCATGCGGAGATCCGATCCCGAACTCGCTGCTATTCCTGGAAAAGTCAGCACTCTAGACCGTCGTCTACGAATGAAAGCCAGCCGCCCAAGATCGCTTGACTTGTCTAACTGGTCAGTGGACTCAAAATCGTCCAGCCTATACACATCATCGGGCAGTGAGGAAAGCATGGGTATACGTTTATTTGGCGGAAGAAGTGTCTCTCGTAACAGTAGCAGTGCTAGTCACAAAACCTCCGGCAATGGCAGTGATTTGGGTAACATCTCCGAAAACGGGACCATTACTGTTGATGTACATCATAGTACACCGAAAAGTGATGACGGTTTCAAAATTCCTCTCAGTGTCGCTGATTCAGCGGTGAAGAACACTGCGACGAAAACTGGTCAATCATCGATGACGGCAGGAGCCAGTGCCACTCTAAAGCGAAAGAACAAGACCAATGCCAAGAATGCAGCAATGAATGTAGATGGTCCACGGACAATTATCACGTTAATGGGTGGACGCGGATATTGGCGTCACGTTTGGTATAATAATTCATCATCGCCCAGTGCAAAAAGTGCAGTTACAACCAGTGGAACTTCAAGTACAATGTCAAGAGTAGCGAACTCTAACGATGCTCATATTGTTGTTTGGGAAAAAAAGTTATAATCTAGGGTTAGGCCAGAGTTTTTTGGCCACCGATTGGGATTAAGGGGACTAAGGGTGCGATTTAAATGAGAGGAGAAGTGAGGGTTATCTTTTTTAGTATTTTTGTGGAACGTATTGCTACGAGAGACATTCTGTGCTGGAAGTAAGTGTACTGAAACTATAAAGAAATAATAGATTTATGCCTATTAATCTATTCCCAACATGTTTTGGGGTCAAAACGTCTTCAGAATAGAGTTAGTTTGATTATTATAAACACAAGGAATTGTTACGATTTTGAGGCGGAAGGCCTGAGTTTTTATTCTATTTCGATTATTCTAAGATCTTGATTTTTATATATACCGCCTTATTCGGATTTTCGGATCGACTTGACTGTCTTGATTAGATTTCTGTATTTTGTATCGTAAGATTCTTGTCTATTTGTATAAATGAAGTATGGTACTATTCAATTTTATTTTTCAACTCATTGCAAAATGTAGCTGTTATCGTTCCTTCCATATGATGTTCATGAAGGGCGGTATTTTTAAAGTAACTTTTTACACATCAACCTTTCAATTGACGTTACACAGTCGCAGTTATCTATAAAAAAAATAAACCCTGTCTTTTTGACATGTTTTAAGGGTCCAATATTATTAGTATCTTATTCAACAGTATAACTATAACTTCACATTACGTTCCACCTACAAATATTTTCGCAAAACAAATTCCTTATTTTTAAACCAATCCAGCCCCAACTTTGTACAAGCTCTTTCGAGCAAATCAGATGTAGATATCCATTTCTTTTTTTCTTACAGAAAAAAGAAATGTTTTAAAGAAAAACATAAAAAAAATACTTCACATAGCATTATATAAAAATAAAAGTATATCAACAAAGTTATTTTTTACTTTTTCACCAATATAAGCTTTTTGTAAATATTGTAAAATTGCAAAACATTTAGATAACTTTATGAAATTTTTATTTTTCATTTAAATTTTCCTTTTTTTATACATAACTACATACATACATATATATTAATATAATTAATTTAGTAATCATTTATCTAAAGTTAAATATTTTTTTAAGAAACAAAAATATAAATATTCAAGCGAAACTCATGTGGTTTTGCGGAATTGTTTTGAAAATATTTTTATAAAAAGAAAAGGATAAACGGAAATGTAAGAATTTTTTTTTGTATTAAAACATTTATATTGAATAAACTATAAATTTGTTAACCAACCACACATACAAATTAAAAAGAAACAAAATCTTTAAATATTTTTTATGGAAAAAAAAACAAAAATATATATATATATTTGTATACTTATAAGTGAAGCATAATTAACTTTAATTTGTTGATTACATATACTTTTATAATTATAATTACCCTATAAAAGATGTTAGATCTTATTTTGTATTTCTTAATCTAAGATTAAGATTTAAATTTTACGTTTTTGTTAAGCATTTCACATTTATAATAAATAATTTTCTTTAATTCGGTTTTTTTTTTTTTATTATTATTAATACTATACCTTGTTCATTTCATTCTTTGCAAGCATTTATAGAGAATTGGAATTGAATTCATATTTATTTTGAGTCTATAAATAGATACAAGATATACACACCTACGTGGTAAAAAAATATATATATATACATATGTATCAATAATACAAAAAATTATATGTTTTATTTGGTAAATAAAAATAATAAAAAAGTTATTGTTGTAAATTACAGAGAAATGCAGATCACACATCATAATAATATATGAATCTATAGAAACATGAATATTATTATGGGAAGCCGTAAATGTATGATGATATGGAATATTATTATAATTATTATTATGAATAACGAAAATTCAGAAATAAACAAAAGTAAAAAAAATGTGTTTGTAAATTTATATAATGCCTTTCAGTTATAGTATAGATTAGAGAATACTCACGGGATGGATTTGGCAAAAAGTAACAGAGAATATGTGAGTATTGTCCGAATCAAAGAAACCTACATATTGGACATGCTTCGAGATCGAAATATAGGGATCATGTCGTTCAAAGGGCCATACAAATCATCCACTCTGTGCAAGCGAGCAGTTCTACTCCGTGGTGCGATGTGGTTCTACTCTGTATTACGTTTACTCAGAACTACAGAGAGGCCTCGATTTATGTTGTCCGGTTTTTTACTTCCTAATTTCGATTAACGTCGTCACAATTTCGATTCACGTCGTTTCTCGAAACACAAATTTCGGGCGAAGTTCCCTATTTCTTCACTCTTATTAAGTTCGGATTTGTTATTTTTTGTTTTTGCGTTGCTTTACTAAATATTCAAATGTTTGCTTTTTTGCACAAAATCATTCGAAGTCAGTCTTTTTATTCCATATGTATTGCACTTGTGTTGGATATTTATTTTTATTTTCGATGTGCATATGTACGTTGTTTCGATTTACGTAGCATTTTCTCGGTTCCGATAACGACGTACATACATATATCGAGGCCTCGCTGTATTAGAAAGATCAATCTGGGAATTTTGTGTCTTATCCGCGAACGAATACCCGGCAAGCAAATGTGTGTATGTAGTATTACATTGTTGGTTGATTTACCTGTTATGTAAAAGACATATGTACATACATACATGTGACATTAGATTAACCGTTTGTGACTTTAACCTTAATTGCCCATTGTAGCATTTCCGAATTCTTTTCCTTTTGTCCGGCGGGGTTATGATCAGAATTATAGGGATCATGATCCTCCCACTTTACTGCATCCCTATTGGTCCACCTTTGGGGTTTTATCATTTTTGAATTGAATTTAAAAATGGCGTAGACATCGAGTGAATCAAAACACTTCAATAAAATATGTAGTATAGTGGCATCATAAGATTTGTTTCACCGAAAAGTACTAGGTGTGCCGTGAAATAATCGCAAGTATGTATTAGTCAATTCAAAAACGTAAAAAAATGCGTGCGAGTTGTGCAACACTGGGAACTATGGGCTGCTTTTACCCTGCCCCTGTTTTGTTGCCAATCCCCTGCGCAACCGAGTTTTCATATTTCTGTTGTAACATAAAACAAAATGGAAAATGTTATGTTTTGAATAATATTATAGAAAATTTTGTCCAAAAAGTCCCGAATGGAGTCACGTTTGACCAATTAGTTTATGCTGCCCTACTCATAAAAAAGTACGGTACAAAAGTAGCTCTGTGAAAATATTTAATACTTAAAAATAAGAAATGTTTACTAAATTAACACAACATTCTTGAGTTTTTAGGTGAAGTTAGATTTGCTATATACTTTTTAAATTTTTCATCTAGTCAAAGGATCTAAAATTAAATATGGGAACAAATGCGAATTGTTTCTAAAACACAATTTACTTGAATGCTGTCATTGGAAGGAGAAACTGGAAATTCTATGCCTAATTCTGGACTCTGAATTCTTCCAACAATTGTCATATCTGATTGTGTCTGAGCTAATGTGAAGAAATAGAAGGCACCATTATAAAAAATGGGGTAAATGTCTTTGCTGACGAATACAAAATCTCTATAGATGTCGCTAGTACCTGGGTAGCGGCACCTAGAGGTTAATAACTTAAACTCATGTTTCTAGTTTTTATCGAAGGCACTCCTAATGCCGTGAATGAATATATTGTATAATTCATCTAGTACATAATTTATATATGAGCACATGTCTATGGGTTGCCTTTTCACATAAAATGGAAGGGGCCTACAATTTAGAGTTATATCGGAAAGCCGTTTCATTTAAATTGAGAAGTTCTCATTATAGTTATTACTCTGGGACTTATGTCAGACATTTGCGAGACTATTAATTAAAATCGGGTGAACTGATCTATTCGAAATGTCTAAACTACTGGTTATATCTGCGTAAAAAACTCGCCAATCATCTTGATCATATTTGTTTACAACACTGTATTTGCACATTCCTTTCGATGTGTGCTCTTCAAAAAGATATTGTTTTGATTTTGAAAATCATTTGAATAGTGTCAACCAGGAGTTTATTTAGCTTACATTACACAAGAGAGGTATTCCTGATAAATTGATTGCTCTTATCAAGGCGGCGCGACGCATGACAAGTCGAATTGTAATTTTCAGCACAGAGAATATTTGCCAGAGCAATTAAAGAACAGAAAACTGATATGGGATACAGCAGACCACTTAGGTGTCAGAGTCTAGCTTTTAGTGTTTTCTGGGGTTGGAACCTCGAACCTCCCGCTCACTACTCAGTAGCCAAACTCACTAACCAACGTTACGCCCTTTTACCATAAATATTCACATTGGTGATGTGCACAGCTTTATCAGGTGGTTATAGTTGCTTTAGATAAAGTGTAAGCCTCCGCTGATTCGGCACATACTTACGCATCTGGACTGCAAATGGTGCATCCGAACGAATTGAATACTAGCCGTATATCTCAAGAACTGTCTCCCAGAACTAAACTATCTTTTCGAAATTTCCCAACATGTTGGAAAATCCCCACATTTAACCGATAGAAAAGGAATGGAATGCTTCATGTAATCTACCACCCTATCGCCCTACAAAAAGTAAAAAGCAATTAAGACTAAGACTGTCAAATACTTATATGCAGAGTGAATGACCGAGAGAATAGTTTTCTTAGATGCCGTTCAACAGATGTTAATGTTAACCACCCCATCACGGCCGTGACAGACAAGCAGAAGAACTCAGTGGATGAACGGAAAACTTTCTTCAAGAGAAAATAGTTCAAGCTGTAAAAAATGTTGTGTCTTCCGGTACTCGTACATTTGGCGTAAGCTCTAGAATGCGTCATGGTTCTATTCCTACATCACCTATACTTATCTCCCATATGAGTAATGTACATATTAGGGTTATCAAATAACAAAATTCTTTGTTTCGATAAACGACAGCACGACAGCACCTTTATATCGTTCATCTATGTATATTCGATGTCATGGCATAGGGTACTGTAGGAAATTGTAAGCTTCGCTAGATATAGAGCAACTACATATATCCATCCTTCAACAAAAAGGTGCATTAGGTATACCGATCGCTAAATGCAAAATTCAATTTAAACTAAATGCTTCGTCAGAAGCTGAAATTTGTTTAACGAGTAGGCAGGGTAATTTCTCCATGCTCCATGAGGTATCAAAATAGACCTTTTCTCTAAGTGCGTTGGCGATAGCTGGGAACCGCTTTACCCTAACCTTACCTAGACTTTATGTACATCATCATTGGTGCAAATAAATATACTCATTAAATGACGACCTCCTTTGTAGTAGAAAGCAAACTCTGTTGACTTCAATGCAATGAAAAGCCAATCTTTTGCCTTTTGCATAACGAATGTATGTTTACTGTACCCAAGCTTCAAATACATAGCCAATTAATCAAACCTCACAGAACCATGTATTTTCTTGGCCTAACCATCAACTCTGATCTAACATGACATAACCACACACCCAACATCGCAGAACCATGGTCCATGAAGTTGAGTCACCTTTTCAGAGTGCAGCTTCTTTTATTCAAAACATGGTTTAGGGTTTAAGTATTGCTCTCAGACTTGAAGCTTGACCCCACAACATTACTCAAATAAATGTTTACCCAAGAAGAGGTATTCATTTCAAATTTCACGCCATTTTTGAACTGCAAAATTCAACTATCATGGCGATAACTTTTGATAAGTAAACACTAGGAGGTTATCAATACTCGTACAACGGGTTGAAATATTGAAAATATCGCAGAAATGTTTTCTAAAGTTCGTACTGCTTTTGATAATCATCAAGCGCCTTCTCGCAAAGTTATAGTGAATTTAATCGATAAATTTGAACGTCTCGGATAGCTTAGTGATGTCAAGACACCAACTCGTGTTCGTCCGACAGGGTCAGCTGAAAGTACCCCGCCATAGCTGAGAAGGTAACTGGGAACCCAGGTGTATCTATTTCAAGACGATCACGTGAATTGGGCCTATCCGCAACCACTTTGCACGGCATTTCGCATAAATATCTTGGCAAGGTCTAGTTAACACAAGAATTGAAGCCAGCAGCCCAAGCACAACGCCTTATTTTCGCTGATTGGGTGCTAGAAAGGAATGAACAAGACCATAATTTTTTGTAGCCAATGAGGTACATGCCACTAAAAATACACCATGAGTATGTTTTATAGATAAGTCACTATATAGTGGGAGGTGACTACTGCGTGTGTGGGTCGACTAGCTTCACTAGGGTTCTACCAACCCCCACAAAACAGGAAGCAATGGGCATTACCATTCAACAACGGATATGATAACCCACTGCTACACAGTTGTGTAGCAAATATTGTACTGCTGTAGAACGCATTAAAAAAGGATGGGAAAAATACAACTGGCGAACAATTGTACAAATCTCAAGTGCCAACAAAGCGTCTTACAAAGTACGCAGGAAAACAGGACATAACAATGGTACATTTTTCGAGCCGCTGATGTACACCTAAAGTACATCTATCGAATTCCAAAAAAAAACACGACATTTTATATAACATGCAATTTTATTATGTTTTTTCGTCCTTTTTTTCTCAAATTTGTTGTCATATTTATTCGGGCAGTGATTTTAACATCATCATTACAATTTTGTTTATTAATCAAATAAAAAAATTCCATATCTTAATTAAAATGTACAAATTTTGTTTATTGGATTTAATAAATTAACTTTACTTTAATTTTTTATTTTTATATATATATTTTTTTATTTTCATTTCGCATTTTTTTTTCTTTTTTAATTTATAATTTGAAGTGTTGCGTGCATTCTTTATAACAGTTTTATTCTATGTCTTGTTAATCGATAGGATTGGATTTCGAAGAATCTTTTTTATTTTGCTTTTTTTTTGTCATAAATAGACGAAAAGAAATAAATATATTTAAATTATCTAAAAATTGTGCTAATAAATCATTTAAGAATATATAACAAATAACAATATAAATTGGATTATGCTAGAAAATTCTCAAAGACAAAGTGGATTTCCTTAAAAAATTGTTTCTTTTCTTTGTAAACTTATTAGGTGTGTTAAAGGTTGTTGTTCTGTTATTGTGTTTGTTTGTTGTTATTGGAAATATTACAAATTGTTTGAAAATTGAAAACGCAAATTGAATATTGATTTGAAAACGGATCGCTTTTCCCAGAATGTGTCGATATCTATTTCTGTTTAAATTTTATTCATTTTATTTAGACGCTATATTTACTTGCATTTTTTTTTTCATTTAAAATCACTGAAACTCATAAAATTTTCTATTTTATTTTGTGTTGTTGCTGTATGAATGGTTGGTTGGTATTGGATTTATTTTTTGAATTTCTATTCACTGTAATAGTACATATGTACATACATACAATCAGCGCCTTCATAATGTGTTTATATTTTTTGTGGAGTGTTTTGCTTTTTATTTTCATACATATTACATTACCTTACGAATTAGTATTTAATACACTAAATTAAATTCATTTTAGAATATCTCAGTAAGTCTGTTAATTAATAACTAACGTTCCATTCACCGTACATTATCATAAAATTTATTTCTTACATCTATCATTTTCATAATTCTTTTTATCTTGTTGTATTTTTTGTTTTTCTCTCTTTATGTTCACCTTTAACGGTTACATTTACATATATGTTTTTGTTTTTTTTTACTAAATGTTTTCCATTTAGCCATTTTTCACTTCATAATACGTTTCTTATTTATTTTTTTTTTTTTTTGTGTGATTTTAAACAAAATTCTGTACAGTGAAAATATTAAACAAAAGAAACTTAAGAGTATTTTTTTAAAAATTTATTTACATACACTAGATCCCGTTCGTCGTAATAAAAAAAATATCTTTTTTTTTGTTAGTTGATATAGGTAGAGTTTTTTTTTTTTAATTTTTAAAATTAACTATTTTTTCGTTATTTCATTTTGAATAAGTTTTTTTCTTTTTTATTAAAAATTGTATTTTTCTTTATGTGATTACGCATATACTTTTTACTTAACAACATGATCTATATAAAATTTTGCTTTACTTTGTTAAAACCTGTTTTATGTTTAATTTTTGTTGTTTATTTTTTAATTTGATACTCTAGAAGTTTTGGTGTATAAATTTAAAAATTCCTTTGTATGTTTTGCTATGTATTTTTTTTTTTTTTTTCATCTTAAACAAAATTATAATAAGACGTTAAAGGGGAACTGTTAATTTTTTTTTTGGTTTGATTTTAGTATTATACTGCTTTAGAATTTTTAGAAAAAAAAATATTTTTTTACTTGTCGACGTGTTTAGTTTTGTGTTACTTATATTAAGATATCTACCCATTTCTTTTTTATATTACGATAGTATATTATTTATGTTTTGTTATGTGTTTGGATCTGTTTAGGTTTTGTTTGGTTTTATTAAATTTTAATTTAAGCTCAATATCATATTCTTCAAGAAGTAGTTTGTTTTGTTGATTATTATTTATTATTCTATGCTTTTTTGTTTTGTTTTTACTTTAATCTGTTTGGAATAGTTTTTTTTAATTTTTTCTTAAATTTCCATTTATTGTTTGCAAGTGAGTTTTCGTTTAATTCTTTTTTAATTTTGTTTGAGTGTAACTGATTTAAAATCAAATAGGCGAATTAATGCAATAGGAATTTTAAGAATTTTGTGTTTGCTTTTGTGTCAAAATACCAGGTGAATTTTTTTTTATATAACGAATGAAATAAAAATATTGAACAATATAAAAATATAAATACAAAATAAGAAATGTATTTACAATTATTTATAGTTACATATATAAATATATATATGTACACATATTTATATTTACTTTTTACATTTTTGAAACACATTTTGTGTAACAAAATCAAATAAAATTTAGAATTGTACTAGACTTAAATATAAAATTGAAACTTTGGAGCGTCCCTTTTTTGTATAATAAATCTTTCTTGAGAGATTTTAAAAAATAAAATATGTATTAAAATTAGTTTTGAAAGAAATTTATCTAAGAATGGCCAGTCTAGTTGTGCCGTAAGAGTGCAAACGAAAATGGTAACATCTTTTGCGGGCGAGAAGTATGAGATGTAAATTGACGAACTAAATGAATTGAAGTGTTAGAATCCTTGGCATTTGTAAGGTATATGCACGAATATGTTGAGTTTGTGTGTTTTGAATTGTGAATTTGAAGAGTCGTTTAGATTTAAAAGTTCGTTTGAAAACGAGATGAAATAAATTGGGTTTTAATGTATTCCTAAAAGGATTATGCATAAACCAGTGGCACAATTTTTTACAAATCTGTCCAATTTCTCGCTTATGCCGATGGTATTTGTATTATTAGGCCATCAGTGCGGTCAAAGGACTCTCAACATCGGCCCCGTGTTCAGAGTACAGCAGTAAACAGATATCATTTTGAGGTAGTCAGGGACTTTGTTTACCTAGGGTATATGGAGAACTCCGCAAACAACATCAGCGACAAAATCAGACGAAGAATCACTGTTTTTAATCGTTGTTCTTATGGTCTTCGATGGCAATTGAGTATAAAGCACTCTGTCGAACAACAAAATCTGAGACATGGATGAGGCAGCCCTCGGTTGCTTTGGGAGAAAAAAATATTTTATTAGATCTTCGATTCCATCAGCATAGACCGTGACGTGCACATACTGCCTATACAGAGACATCGAGGCCAGATATACAAGGAATTAGAAATTTTCGAATTCACCCCACAGGGAGTATCTACTAAGTAGATGAAGTCCTGTGATAAGGTATTGCTTTTAAATGGGGAGGGACCTTCGCCAATTTGAAGCGCGCAATTTTAGGCGGCTAGATAGCAACCGAGTTGAATGGAGAGCCATGCTGGTTGAGGCCCATATTCACCCCGGACATATGTAAGTACGATTTAAAAAATAAGTTTAACATTTATTCTATCTACAGACAAAACCTACTAATATTATCTAAACCGATATTTATATCCAAACTTGAAACAATGAATAGTTTATTTAGATCAACTTTGCTTGAAAAAACTGAACATCAGCGGAAGATGAGTGCATGCATGTCCTTGTTACAGCAAATTGTCATAAATTCTACATAATTTTTCGGAATCAGGCGATATTTCTGTTCAACTAGTCTATGAGTAAAAATATGTAGAAGATAGTTTTGGAAACAAATAAACAACATTTTTTAATTAGTTTACGAATCGAGTTGCTATGGGGCTGCAAAATAATAAAATAGTTTAGCAAATAATGATAGTTTCTGTAGAATATAATTTTTACTTTGAGCTACCAAAAATACTACGCAATGTGGCCTGTAAAACAAAAGAGAACAGCAATATAGAAAGAAATCTTTCAGTAACACTGAGTTTAATGTTCAGCAAGATTGCAAATCGAGGATGATTGTTCAGTTAAAAATCACAGCAGTATAGCACTGTTTATTGACCTTCCAAAAGCCATTCGTACAATGAATACAATAAGCCAAGCCGTATTATTCATAATTGATTACGCGGTGACCACAAAATTTGAATAAGAAGGAGTACTTCCCAATGGTAACAAACAAGAGTGAGTATATTCAGTAATTCTTATCTGTAACTAGTCATTCTTCTTTAACTGATTAAAAGACCTTGAATTGACTGCGCAACCAGTCACCTTTCTTAGTCAAAAATTATCCCAGAAATCTTAAAGTTATTAATATAAATCAAAGTATAATACGTTGTCTACACCCAAATTTTGAAAAATCATTAAAAATAACAAATCCCCTCTTTTCCTCTAAAATCGATGGATTTCGAATTATACGGATATTCTAAAATCTTCCAAGAGGAGATTACCTACACTCTTACTGAATGTATGCAAAAAGGTACAAGAAGCAAAGCAAAGGCACACATGCGTCTATTTTACATGTTGGAAATTGTGATGAAGTAAACAATCTGGATGAAGAGACATAAAATCTCGCTCTGCTGGATCCCGGGCCATATGGGTATCCACGGGAACGAGATGGCCGACGAACTGGCCAGGAAAGGCTCAGAATCAGATGAACTACACGCAGACAACTCTGTACTATTGCCCATCAGTGTCCTCATGTCCAAAATCTCTACAGACTTCTTAAATAAGGCCAACGCAAGGTGGAACACCATCAATGCATGCCGAGTCTCTAGAAAACTTTGTACCCAATTTGACAAAAAGAGGACCAAAGAACTGCTATCATTAAACAGACCACAGCTGTCACTCCTCATTGGAATCCTTACTGGCCACAATTCAATGACGGCCCATCTCAGGAAAATGAGAATCAGCACCACCGACCTATGCAGAGGCTGTGGCGACACAGAGGTAGAGGAAAACTCAACACACTTCCTCTGCGAATGCCCAAGCCTCTTCAGAACCAGACTCTCAACCCTCGGAAAACCATAGTACAAAGACCTTAGTGAACTAACAAACACGCCACCTAAAACCACCCTAGAATTCATCATGAAATCGGGCTGGTTCAGGAGGGCCACCCCCGCTACCAACTAAACAGCTAACCCACTGCTTATTTCTCTTCTCCTTTTCTTTTTCTTTTATTTACAGGTATCTCACACCGGCGTTTGTTTACAGGTATCCCACACCGGGGGAACACAATGGATCCGTTGAGACCCGAGTGAGACTGCACCCTTGCTGATGCAGTCACCCCCCCTACCTAATCTAACCTAAACAATCTGGATAGCTACATAAGCTTTATAATTCGGAAGTCGAATGTTTAGGTTTTAAATCATCTCTATTTGCCATGTTGCTTTAGAACAATCCTTCAGTATTGCATTGCAAAGTAATTGTAGCTGATTCACTTTTAGTCGGGAGCTGCTTTAAGAAGGAAATTGAAGGAACCGGTAGAGAAAATTAACGCCGTTGTTGTTTTCTAGCAAATGGGTTTATTAAACAAAATTTAAAATGAATTTATGTTCTCATATTTCAAAGTGAATTATGAAGAAGAGTTATTCCTCGGCGGGTGACAACAACTTCTGATGCGTTGTTTAAGCCCGGGTGAGAGAATATTTTATGCACAATTTCTTCCTTTTCTTTTATGTACACGCGTAAATATGTACGTATGTATACTCTTTAGGCTGACGACAGAATATACCCTGAGGACAGAACATTCAGAAGTGATATAGCCTTAAAAAAACCAATAATTTTATAAGATGTATAAGTCCATATAAGCCCTTCATTTAAATCTTTATTAGACACAGAATATGCTTTCACCTTTTAGCTCATTCAAAAATGAAGGATGTACTTTACTTTTCACTTTTCAATTTATCACTTTGACTTCATAGAACTTTGTTTCTATAAAAACAGAAAATGAAAAGCTTTTGCAATAGCAGAAAGACCCCGACAAGGCAAGGCGGCTTGGTAAATTATTTTTTTTCGTCAGTTGGCATCAATTTATTATTTTAAGATGTTGGTGAAACGCAAAGACAATGAAAATAGTTCTAATTTCTAATTACAAAGCTGTAAGGTGAGTTAAATAAAGTATTGCAATGTGAAATTTCAGTTGGGACCAATGCCAAGTAAATATAATAAAATTAAGACGAGCTCTAACAAATAATGTTATCAGATCATGTTATCAAATCAAATCAAGAACAAAAAAGAATCACACCTTTCGGTAAGAATATTTATAGATTCCAATTGTGTTTGTGTATCTTGGATGCAATCAGCGGATATAAATATTGATAAATAAATAGACAATAACAATAAATAGATAAAAAGGTAAGATTTGGGAAGAGAAGGATACCCAAATTGGCTGAAGATATAATAAATTTTCGGGCCAATACCCCAACTGAATTTGTGCCAAATGTTCTTGTTATTGCAAAAAGTAATTTAAAAGTGTATCGAAAACTGATAACATTATGACGCGATGAAGAAAAAACACGTGGACATGTGTGCAGCGCATGTAAGTAAATTATTTCAAATTCTCTGAGGTGTATTAAAGCAAAATAACAAGACCATAGAAAAAAATTTCATGCAAAAACTAATTTTTTATTTAAATTAAAAGCTAAGAGGTATAGTCAGAAGTGTTAGTACCGTAACTACAAAGAACATTTTTTCATTACATACTCGCATAAGCAAAATTTTGATTTCCAAAGGCATTTTAAAATGTTTAAATGGGTAAAGTCAGGCTTTATTTTATCTACTAATACAACAGACCGTTCGTGTTTCAGGACCTGGCTTCTCGCGATCATTCGTGGGGTGGTGTTAAATTTTTTCGGATAAATGGAAGTCACCTACACTACGGAGCTATATCCTGAAGGCTTTTTTAAATTGAGAAGCTTTTTCATGACAGTTAGTATTGCTCTCGGGCGTTTCTCAGACATTCGCGAGTGGAAGGACCGGGAAAAAACTAGTTGGTGTTTTCTGAGATTCGAACTTCGAACCTTCCCCTCAGTAGTCCAACGCAAAAGTCACTGAGCCACGGCGCTCAGATTTATTTATTATTAGAATTTGCAAGCTTATTAGCCAAAAGAATGTTTCATGACTTTGAGTCAAAGAACTTAAAGTGACAAAATGAAGCAATAATATTATTGGCCAATTCGGCATCGTATACTTAACAGGAAGTCATATTTACTGTAATTCAGGAGAGTTATCGGATGAATAGCATTAGTGGTGATAATAATTTTTGTAAGAAGACTTTGTAAAGAAACTTTTTGTTCACATATACACCATTAGTACAAATATAGCATCAGTAAGAACCTGAGAAGTTAAAACTAGGAAAATATTTTTTTCTAATTTTGTTCAGAAATGTTTTAGTGAATTTGTCCAATTGCGACATCATAAGTGACTTGGAACTTTCACCGAATAAAATACTTATCAGAAAAAAAATCTGGTACACGAGATTTCATCAACCCATAAAAAAACTGATATTTACTCAAAAAATAAAAATAAAATTAAAACCCTTCCAACAGACTAAACAGATTTCTGTATTCGAAAATGTTAGCATAGTGTTGCGAATGTTTGTTAAAGCCACAAAAGACTTACGTATAAAATACTACAAAAGAAATATTTTGCTAATCGTATTATTATCTCACTCTGATCGATTTAAAGGCTTAAACAATACCAAGGTTGTTGCTAAAATAAATGCATTTAAAAAAAAAAGAAACAATCCAATACTCAACACTAATCTCTAAATTGACGTGGAACAAAAAGTCTATCAAATGAGCGTTCAAGTGAAATAGAAATGTTTTATCTAATTTTTAGAAAATCTCATGCAACTGGCCATTCAAAAACTTATTTACCGAATAATCTTTAATATACATTACATCTCTCTTTCTTTCATTTTCGAAATAATTTCTTTTCTTTTTAAATATTTTTATAAATATCATTTTTCATAGACGACGACGGTGTCTCTCGTCTGTCAGTCTGTCACAATTATACTTAGCGATAATATCTGAAACAATAAAAAAAGAAAATTAAAAAAGGAATTTTATTTCTTTTCAAATTTAATTTACAAAATTACATAAAATTGTTAAAAAAAAAACAATACTGAAGAAAACAAAATTAACTAAAAAACTCATTATAAAATAAATAAAAAAAATATTAAAAAAAGTATAAAATCAAAAAGAAAATTTAATATTCTAACACTAAATATTCTCCACAACGTGTCTGAGGTTTCTTTCGACAAATAAATATAACTTTATATAAAGGCTTCCCTTCTTAAAAAAAAAAAAACTTTTTAACAAGCTTTCAACTTTCTACCTATAATAATAATTTAAATAAAAAAAATTAAAATAATACAACAAATGATTTTTTTGTACACGAAAAATCACCTGATATGATGATTGAATCTGAAATAAAGATTTCATTAAATTATTCAATTAATTTTCTTTCAATGGTTGTCGTGAAAAAGAACGTTTTTTTCTTTATGAAGAGGATTTTTTGTAATATTTGTTTGCAATGATTTTGAGAAAGTTTATGAAAATGATTTTTTTTTAAAGATTTTTCTTGATTCGATTATGTTATAAAAAGTGTGAATTTTGTATATACAGTTAGTATTTGTTATATTCTTTTTTTTTAGATGATAATGGCGATGTTTTTCTTTTATTAATTGAATATTTAATTCTGTTGTTTTTTTGGTTTATAATTATGTGTGGATAGTTTTATTTAGGGGAGAATTGTTGTATTTTTTTGTTTTTATTGAAGTAATAAACCACGTTTTGTTATTTTTTGGGGAAAAGTTTTCATTTTATTTATTTATAAGGTTTTCTTAGATATTTTTCGACGTTTGTTTTTCTTGTGTTTATGACTTTTGTGTTGCTTTTTTATTTTGTTTTGATAATTATCTAGACTTACGTTTTAAACGAATCGTTTTGTTTTCTTTTGATATATACAACGTTAACAAAATTTGTTTTTTTTTTGTCAGTTTTTTTATTATCTGTACAAAATAAATTAAAAACATTCAATTTCATTTCATAAGTATTTACAATATTTTTTTTTTTTTACATAGAAAAATGCAATTTAATATATTTTATATTTTTTTATCATTTACTAATCTTGACTTGTTTGGACTTAATTTAATTTTACATTGTAATATTGATGAACCGATTTTGATTATACTATTTCAGTTTGAGCTTCAACAGTGGTGCAAATATTGAGAGGCTAAGGTTTATCTAAACGTGTCCTATTTTCCGTGAGGCTGTTTTCAAATGGACGATGGATTTGGGTTAGGTTTTAATTTAGGTATGCGTTCACGCATATTCCAGGCAAACACGTTTGTCACTGACCTCTGTCCGAATCATATTATGCTGAGTATCTAATACAGTCTGTTCTAAAGAAGCTTTACTCTCCCAAAATGAAGTCCAGTCTTGATACTGAAAAAATTACTTATTCTACAGTGTACTTATCATGGGCATATACATATGTACTTAAGTTACAAAATGCCTCACCAACTGGTTTAAATTTGAGCAACTAGTCCCTGTGAGGAGATGAGAAGCTATCTCATACAATACGTGTATAAGGGATTTTGCCAAACTGAACCTAATGGCCAAGGAAACATATAAACTTTTTGAATACAGTGTTCAGGTGTTCAGTGGTTTCTTATAAATAAGGAGCTAGTATAGTCGTTTCAAGATTGATTAGTAAAACAAAAAACATTGTGATATGCGGAATATCTTTGTGCTAGTGTCATTTCTAGAATTTACAACAGAGCCTAGAAGGCAGAAGGCGTTGAGGGCTCTTTTTTTTATCAGCATGTTTTTTAAACCTAATTTCGTTGAAATCTTACGAATATACCGCTGATTCCAAATCACTGTAATTGACAGGAAAAACAAGCAAAAATAGTAATAACTGGGAGACTAAGGCTGCTTTACGTTGTATAGTCTTCACTTTGTAATTTTCTAGTCCAGCAACATGACATCTGGGCAGAGTTCAGTGCTTACGAAATTTTTCGCCCAAAGTGAGACTGAAGTCTCACTTAGAAGTTCTTGTTGAAATCAAGTTGCACTGTAGACTTGCAAAGAAATGATATCAGACTCAGCTTCACCAATGATCATCAGGTATAAGATAGTTTTATTGATTCAGTTTGCTATTACTTTCGTTCTAAGAACCTGTAAGTGGTATCCCTTCACTAAACAATAATTCCCTCTTTTTCCAACACCTGGGACGATACGTCAAGTTGGTGAAGAACTGTAGCTAAGCTATTCCGTGCACAATTCGTATGAAAGATATAACGCGTACAAGATGAATAGCTACATGAAGTTAGTCGCCTGTTCAGATGCCCAAGCTTATTAAATCAGTTTGATTGGAGGAGGTGCTTCAACTAGAATTCTTAGCCGTAGGAGCACAATAAATCTAAGTTACAGTGACTTGCAACGTTATCAACTGAATCTTTATAAGACGGAATTAAGTATATCCATACATATGTACGCACATATGTACATATAAGCTTTCCAAAGAGTGTATGCACTTTATAATGAAGTAAAAGGCTACGAGAGTCAAGTGGCAAAACAGAAAGGTTTAAATACATTGGAGTAAGCACAGTTGTCCTTGACTCCCGGCAAACTTAATACAGACTGCCATCTTTGAAATGAGTATCTCAGTATCTTTGTGCATACGATGAGCCTACGCGATGGATTGCTTGGACAGAGGAACACATCTATGTGTCAAGGCAGCAATGGAATACTTCAGATGGAATCAATGATGACATTTCCAGTCTGCGTTTATGTTGAAGCTGTGATAATAGTTAAGAGCGTCAACTCTAGCGAAGCGAAGAAAATCACACATTGATTTAAAAAAAAAAAAACTGTTTATATTGGAGCAACGCTTTGAACAACGATTAACAGTCAGAATGTGTATACTCTCATCTTTTATCGAGTATGACATGAACATCACATAAAAACAGAGAGCCAAGCTTTGCTTTCATGATTACCGAAGCTCCAACATACGCGCACCCTTAGTCATGCTGAATTATTTAACTTACATCTTATATTTGGATGGAGAGGCTTAGTGCTTTGTTGTGGAAAACATCACGATGGAATCGTTAGTAGCAGCAGCAGCTCTCACATATTCGAAGTAAGAAAATATGACTATAGATCATGTATGTTAAAAACAGAAAAAATAAGGGCGATACGTATCTAAAAATGTGGCTTCGTCAAACCGAATATTCCATGCAGCAGTTATAGTATGGATTAGAACCTTAAACACATTTGTAAAAAAAAAAAAATGTCAGCAATAAATATGATCTCTCCGTCTACTTCTGCACCACATGCCGCTTAATGGATTCTTTATAAACTATTTCCTATATGCCAATGTTGCGCTAAAATTTATTTTTTTATCTTAAATATTTTATTCCTGCATCACCTAGTTTATATTTATAAATACTGTGTTAACAACTGATCAAGTGTTAAAATCGATCGTGTTTGTTTTTCTTTGTTTTTGCTTATTGATTTCCCAATTATAGAAATAGGTAAATTTCATCTATGTGTAGACTTAACCTAAACGTATTTACATGATTTATTTTTTATGCTTTTTTTTGTTTTGTTTTCATATGCTTTGGTTTTCCATAATTCCCTTATATAATAAATCTGAGTCCTTTTAAAGACGAACCAATTTGGTTCGTAATTAACTAAAGTTACTGTTAACATTTTAATTATTTTTTTTCGTAATATACAGTTTAGGTTTTTCTTTGTTTCGTAAAGAAGTTAACCATTTGTTATTTTATTTACCTATAGCTATACATATATATTTTTTTAATAATACCCCATTCTCACAGTTTTTTTTTGTTTTACGAATTTCTTTAAAATCCTTCGTGTACCTAGTTATTAAATCCTTTTTGTTTTGGTAATTACACTATTTAATTTGAATTTTTTCTATATAAAATTGACTTTATATTTAATGTGTGTTTTTTTTTCTTCTCTTTTTATAATGTATTTATTTTTTTTTTTTGGTTTTCGTAAAAAATTACCAGTGTCAGCGACGATATAAGGGCATGTTGTTTGTTTTTTTTTTTTTCATTTATGTAAATCCGTAGATAGAACTCTTTCGGTGTTTAATTTAAAATTAATTGTAACTCTTCTTAGGGTATCGCTTCTATTTTGTGTTGTCACATATATTTATATATATATATCTGTATCTATAGACTATTTTGTTTCAATTTAATAATTATAAACATTAACTGTGTTGTGCAATTAACAATATCTAGACATTTGTTTTTTTTTTCTTTTAATTTTTATTTGCCTAACCTTAAAATTAAATTGCATTATCTTCTTTGTTATGTTTTGAAACAGTTTTGTTTTTTATTTGTTCAATCGGAATGCATATAATGTTCATATGTGTGTGTATATATAGAAGTTTATGCTTAATAGTGTGTATGTTTGTATGTTTTTTTTTTTAATTTAAAATAAATAGTCTAAGTAAAATCATCACACATGGGGGCGGATTTATTAACCCCAAACAGTTATTATCAGTGTTTGTATTCAGGATAACGACCATTCTCCATTAATTGTCCGTCTCCTAGTTGATTTGAATCTATGTGGGCGCGCCTCAATTGAGGTTGGATGACACTGCCGCTGCTCTCCGTTTCGGTCGATGGTGGTGAGGGGTAGAAGTCCCTCTGACTTACACTTAAACCATTTGTCGCCCCCATTGATGATGGTTCGCCGTGGTGGTGGATAACGGAACTCGTTGAGGCCGTTGACAATTGTCCGACGCCGGGTTGTTGGGAATCCGACATTGTGCCTTGCTGATGGTCCAATACCACGACGGATACTACATCCTCACTCGCCCACCGGGCTAACTGTTGTTGAGCTTGAATAAAGTCATCACTAGAAAATAATAATCATAACAGGAACAACGATACAAGTAAAATTATAAAACGAAAAAAAAGACAAACAAACCAACAACCCAGAAACAATCACAAATAAAATGAACCGAGAATCAATCATTTATTTGTTTTTATTTTCTCGTTTTTTTTTCTTTCGTTTTGTTTTAAATTTTGCAAACACAAAAAGAAATAGAAGAAATCAATTTTGAAAATGTATAATGGTAGCAACAGAGGCAGGCTTTTAGCAGATGCGAAATTATTTTAAAGCATTTATGCAACACAGGCGAGCAGATGTAATGTTTTTATGGTCAGTATTGTTGGGTATGTGGTTGTTGTGTAATGTTTATTGAGAGCATGAATTTGGTATTTTCTACTACTACGGCAGGACTTTATGGTGAGGCCTGTTTTGTTTCTATTAATTTTGCCAACAAAATATAAGTTTTAAGTAATAAGGAGAACCAAGTAAGAATATATCGTATTATTTAACTAAATATCACTAAATAAATAAATAAACAATATCAACTTCAAAAACAAAAGCACTGATATAAATTCCATTTATTGCTTGAATTACATTTTATATGTTTATAATCACAAATAAGTTTTAATAATAAAAGTTATAACTAGCTACATGTTGTACAATAGCTTTATACGGTAAATAATGAGTGTAAATCAAAATTTTGTCTTTACGTGCAAATATTTCAGCACTTGCCAGTTAGGGGTCGTTCGTATTATCTTCATTAAACACAGTTTGACTACAAAAAGGATTTTTTACATCACTAGCAAAAGGTCGAACTCATAAAGGTTATTATTGCAATGTAAAATTTGGTTGGTTCTATAGGTAGTATTAAGCCTTTTCTTGCCAAGTCATCGGCTTTTTATGCACCAACACACCCTTGCGATAGATTGTGCGTCAAAAATGCAAAATGTTGTGCAATGCCAAAAATTGATTTAACTGATGCCTTACAGTTAATCAAGTAATTTAGCCTTCATCGCAGCTTTCCTTAAAATTTGTGTTATACGCTTCTCTCAAGAACGGCTATGTATGACTTTTTAACATCGCCATCAGTAATCTTGCCGAAGTGTCCAAACGCAGTGCGTACCATTCATTTACGCACACTGGTTTTTGTTGGTGGCTAAAACCACAAATGTCTCGGCATTGCATCCTGTAGTTGGTTCTTTTCTTATTTCTTAAATTCTGAAACAAAAATGTTAAGTTTCCTATCTATTTGAGGGTTCTGCCAGCAGGAAAATGTTTGCACTTAAGGGCCATTCACAGCTCACCGACCAGCGAATGCGCGAACTGCGAACAAACCATTTTTAGTACATTTAAAGGTACGCAATTGACAGCTTTACTATCCCAAAAGAACAGAACTTAATTTATCTATCAATTAATAGAAAAAAAGTTAAATTTTAATTAGTTTCTGTGAATAAATTAACCATTCGCGAATTTTTCCGGCGAATAGGCAAATACTTCTTGCGAACTGTCAAATCTTATTTGCATTCCACAGATATAGAACGCAATCCACATTCGCGCGACCAAAATATTCGCTAGAGTTTAACCTCACAATCCTTTTGTACATACATACAACGAATGACAAGAGAAATTCGCAGATTGCTGCGACTAGAAAAAAAGTGGCTGTGAATGAAATGTCAAAATTTGCGAACATTCGCTCGTTCGTATTCGCAAGTCGCTGAGCTATGAATGGCCCTTTAGTCTTGGAAAATATTCGTGGGTTAAGGCGCCGTGGCTCAGTGGTAAGTGTGTTTGACTAGGGAGCGGGAGATTCGATTCCCAGAAAGTTCCAAAAAGTTTTTTCACATCCCCACCTCTCACGAATGTCAGACAAACGTTCGAGAGTAACATCTGTCAAGAAAAAGCTTATAAAAAAGCATTTTACTTTGACCTTAAATTGAAGGTAAATTTTTTTAAGAAAAGTGACACATTTAAAAATATGACGTTTTTCGTGTTAACAAATTCCCAAACTGGTACGCGCTATGCTCTATGTTTTGACACAAGTCCAAGTCTCCTGACTTATTATTATTTTATGAAAAATGTTTTGAAGATACTTTGATAAATATAATTTCCTCAAATAGTTGAATCAAAAGTACTTATTTAATAAATCACAGATAATTAAAAAACATTAAGGTGGAGAGCTAAGAGATTACGTTGAACGATTTAGAAATCTGCATAAATCTGCAGTTTTGCATACTTTTTGTACAACGAGCGGTCAAAAAAATTCCGTTCGTTTACATGTGTCCTAGATTCATAAGTCTGAAAAATCTAGAAAAGCTACTACTGTTTCAGAAAGCGTCGGGTAAGTCCGTTTCCTGTTTCGTGTTTGCTTGCTTTCTGGGCATTTGTGACAAAACTTGGTGTGTGCGTAAGGTCTGATGTATACATATCCGTAGGGCTCGAAATATAAATAATAATTGAAAATATTAATTTCAAAATAGGATGGTATAAAAGTAAGACGTGATGAGATTGTGTCGAGAGTGTAGGTGCGCAGGACGAGGGATGGAATTGAAAATCATAGTAATGAGTAAGCTAAGATTGATATGCTAGTTGTTTAGTTAAAAAAATCATGGAAATAAGACACGACATGAAATTTCAAACATATTCGAATCACGTTTCTCACAAGCTTAACTTAAGAACCTTTAAGCCCATTGTGATGAAATGAGGGATTTAAGTACTTGACGAGTGAATATAGTTTTAAGCTTTCCTAGATCACGGAAAAGTGAAAACTGGTTCGAAAGCGAGCATTTTGGGTCACCATTTATTTTTGGTTTCTATAAGACGGGCCACCGACTTTGAAAAATAGAAAATAAAACGGTCTTGGAAAAAGGTAAGAGACCTCTAAATTTATTTAACTGTATGTATGTATGTAAGTATGTGCGACCTAGCCGTGTTCTTTATTTTAGAAAGGTAGAGATCAGTTTATTTCAACGTCAAGCACATACAAATTTTATTAGCTTGAGAAAGTATTGGAATTTAAAGGAGAGAGTTAGGAAAAAGCTAACAAACTACCTATGTATGTATATACACAAATTAAAAAAAAACTAAAATTAGCTTCAAAAAGGCCAGAATGGCTACACTGGTTCCTATTGTGTTAGGAGATAATCTGTCTTTAGCTTCGAGATTCTTTCGACGTGACATTGCGACCGTGATCCAAAAATATATTGTTTAATTATTTATTGGAAGGCTATATTTACATTCGAGATTTTCCCAGTGTGCTTTTTTATATCACGTAGCTACTCTGATGAGAGTAGCTCAGTCCTAAATTTTAAGCCGAAAATATAACTTTTTTTTACAACCACACTTTCCCAATTTTTATGAAACGGTGTTCACAATGGCGTAAGTAAATGTCACTGGGATAATTGTGCTGTGAAGTTTTTCTTGTATGGTATTTGCGCACTTTTTATCAGATATTTTTAAGGACCTGCACCGTAGGTGCAAAAAAAAACAAAAATCATGGAATGTATGTAAGTACTGAATGGAAGTATATAGTGGTAAGCATCACGTTCTTAACAAATCACGGAAAAATGAAAAAGGGACCTTCCAAAATATACCATGAAATAAATTTAATTTAATTAATTAACAAGAAAAAAAAAAATACATTATATATAATAATTATTATTATTTTAATAGTGTTACATCGAAATTTTTTAGTCTAGTACTCTTGATAATTTATTTGAGTTTTCAGAAAACCTTTCGAGCGATTTTCCATTTAATTTGATATCAATTAACACTTAAAAGAAAAAAAAAATAATTTACGCTATTTCCTTACACAATTTTGTGAACTTAATTTTAATCAGCTCTTGAATATGGTCGTTCTCCTTATTACTTATCAACTACTACTAGACGAATTGACGCACTACACGATTACTAACATTTAAAAATAAAATTCAAATCAAAAGGACAACAAAAAGGGTAACAAAACATAAAAAAATTAAAAATATAACGATCGATTATTATATCCAATGGGTACACAATAATTTAACTCCTGGAATGACGTACATACATATGTTCTTTTTAGAACGCAGCTTAAACTTAAAACGAGTCCATAATGCAGAAACATAATTTAAGAAATAAAAATTGAACGAAACAGATTTAACAAAAGAACGAATCTAAAAGGTATCTCTAACCGGGATTTTGGTGACTGAATGGGACCTACCTCTCACTATCGGGAGTTTCACGATCAATCCGGGCATCTACGGTCCTATCATGGTGATCGGCACTCTCGTAGATGCCCTCATCATCTTGATGCAGATGCGTATGCGACGAGTGATGTGATGAGTGTGGGCCATGCGATGCATGGCCATGGGCATGCGAATGATGCGTATGATGGCCAAAAGCATGAGGTGAGTGTGATTGATGTGGATGTCTACTAGTTGTTGGATGCCTATACCTTCCATAAACGAAGCGACTCTCCTCGTCGGAGCGTGGCCGACAGCTTCTGCTGTAAGACGGATGTATTGTTGCAGTTTTCTGTGATTGTGCTAATTGTTGATTTGAGCTGTAAAAGTTCAATTACGTATATTATTGAATGTCTCACGTTTTCACGTCAAACACACAAACATTTACAAGAACAGAAAAACAAAACATTATATTTAATAAGAGATTATAAGATGACTAACCCTTGCGAGGATTCACTACAAGCAGCGGAACTATCTAATCTATAATGACGATCGGCCTCCGTTTCGGACATTCGATTGTCCTCAGAGCCACTGGGGCTCATATGCCTAACAGAATGATGTTCTAATTGTCTAATTAGATCTTCTAGGTTTCTTATTCGCAGTGGACCGGTCGATGGTGCATCATCTTCTTCAGGCAGATGGTGTTGCGATCGATGATGATGCAATATGGCACCGGTTTGAGGACCTTCCACCAACACCGTATGCGGTTGATTTATGTCGCAGATGTTCTCTTTGGAACCGGTTTTCGATCCGCTGCGTTTATACTCGCCATAGCTAAGCTGTGACGTCGAACAGTCCTGTAGAGTTTTACGCAGCATCTCTTCGCTGAGGCTGCCACTGCCTACCGGAGTATTACCGGCACCGGTACCACGATGTGAAGCTGCATTTCGTAGAGCTTCCAGGATATCCTCGTGATATCCGTTCAGGCTTTTAAGGGTGCGCTCAACTTCGGACACAGCTGCACCAGATGCCGCTGCCGCCGCCAGTGTGCCATCCTGTTGAGCAATCAGTTCAAGATTATCCGATTGACCGTCCTCACCCCATTTGTCTTTCATTTGATCACCGAGGACGAGTCCATAGCCGTGCTTTTTCAGTATGCCTTTTTCTGGAAAGTCAGGAGGAGTGTTGTTTTGTTTGTTGGTTTTTTTTTCGAAACAAAAAAATTGAGTAAATGAATCATTTAAATACTTTTTCGTTTCAGTGCATGAATTTCCATTGAACTGTATATATTTAATGATTTGATGTAAATGTATCTATTAAGGACAACCTGCTAGGTTAAGCAAAAGCACACACATTACTTTATTAGTCTTGGGAAAAACACGCAATGAAAACTATTTAGCTAAAATTAATAAATTTTTTATGTTTAAGTTGAAATATTAAAGCTTTATTGATCTACGGTTTGTATTTGACAAGTACTCGTGTATTGGAATTTACCTGAATGAGCCTGATCTTCTTCGCTACTTCCAGTCAACCGTCTGACCTGGGGAATCTTGTGATCTCTGCAAGTTAAAAAGAATGTTTTGTTTTTTACAAAGCGTACATACGTTTATTTTAATGAAAGTGAGTTGTATGACGATTTTCTCAAGGACTTTGTTAAATGATGTCCTATATATAATGCCTCTTAGGGTGGGAATCTTATAGAGTAGCACAGATTATTGGAGCTTTCAGCGATTTTTGGTACCAGACACATATTTGTGTACATGGTGTAGGTTACGTTAAAGTGGCTGTCAGCTAGGAGTCGCCAACACACTTAGACCAATGGTAGGTCCATTGTGATACCACGTGGATCATGAGAGAAAGTTTCTCTCTACCTACTCGTTAAAACCAATTTGAGTTTCTTATGAAGCGTAGGAGGCTCTTAATGCCAATATTCATCAGGTCGCCTATGTCGTTGTAATAGGAAGCTCCTAAGTGAAGCTTCCTTCTACGGGAGAGAGCTGGACAGAAACAACGAAGGTGAGGGATAGTTTCCTCCTCTTCTTCATCCATGAAGCTTCTACAAAAATCTTTCGAAAAGAGCCCTAGCCTTGTAGCATGCTTGGCTATTAGACAGTGTCCAGTGATGACACCTATTGTGGTGTCGATATGCAATCTATTGAGAGATATCAAATTCTTAGAGCGTCTAGAGCTACTAAAAAATTTAAAGAGGTCGATTCCAGGGATTTGATTACTGCTTGACTGTCTGAAAATATGCGGATATCTCTAACAGATATCACGTTTTTCTTAAGCCAAGATAGTGCTTCTTTGATAGATAATTTCCGCCTGGAATACGCTACAATGATTTGGAAGACGGAAGGAGAGCTAAAGATTCAGCCTATCAGAGAAAACACCTGCACCAACTCCGTCTTTGGTTTCTGACCCGTCAGTGTAGACCTGAATTAATTCGTCCTCCCAGATTGATCTGAGTGATCTGGAAGGGATGCTGCCAAGGAAGTTCTTCTCAAAATTTAGACGTGGGATGGTGTAGTCCGTGTTTTCGGGAGAGATTTTGAATTTATTCGGAATGGAAGCGTAGTCAAATTCTTTTCTTGACCACTGTTGGGTAGCTTTAAGGCGAACGGCTGCAATCGCTGCCATTTGCTTGTTAAATATATCGAGGGGTATCAGATGGAACGGAATGTCCAGTGCCGCGAAGGGAGTTGTACGTAGTGCTCCGCTTATGCACAGACAACTGAACGTTGGACCTTACTTAGATCATCGCGATTTATAGCCTTTTCTAAGGCTGTCCACCAGACAATCACCCCATATGTGAGTATCGGTCTAATAACCGGGATGTAGAGCCAGTGAGTAATTCGAGGTTGTAAACCCCATTTATTCCCAATGGCTTTCTTGCAAGAGAAAAGTGCTACTATAGCTTTCTTTACTCTTTCTTGAATATTAGGTTTCGATCTTAGCTTCCTATCCAGGACAAGACCCAAATATTTTGCTTTATCAGAGAAAGTTAAGCTGGTACCATTAAGAGAGGGAGGGTCGACCAGCGGAATTTTATATTCCCTCAACAAGAGTACTAGTTCAGTTTTGTGGGGGTTTACACCCAAACCACTAGAGAGCTTGTTTAAAGTGTTTTGAAGGAGTTCCTTTAAAATATTTAGGTGCTTTCCCGAGACAGCCAAAGAAAGATCATCTGCATAAGCGATCGTCGTACATCCCTCGCCTTACATGATTGTCAATAGTTCATTGACCACCAAATTTCACAGAAGCGGGGATAGAACACCAGATCTTCTAGTAGACGCCCCACTCTGCTTAGAGTTGATAATCCGACCCTGGTACATAGTGTTATAAACTTGAAATAGACGTGGCCTTAGTGTAAACATTTACTTTGACTGACTCCAAATAAAGCATTCAGCGCTACTTCGAGTTTAGCTAGTGAATTTCTTAATGTTTCGAACTAGTTAGTGCATGAAAATCCACTTTGTCTGAACGTTGCTAGGTACTGGTTAGTTTTCAAGGATTAATTTTTTGAATCAAGGTTGGTGTTAACGGTTTTACAAAAATACAAATACAAATACTTGGCGCAACGGACAGTATTTGTTCCAGGGCCTAGCTTCTCGCGACTATTCGTGTTGTGCATGTTATATTTTTTCACACAAATGGAAGGGACCTACAGTTTAGAGCCATGTCCGAAAGGCAAATTGAGAAGCTTTCTCTTGACAGTTATTGTTCCTGATGTTTGTCAGACATTCGCGAGAGGTGGGACTGTGAAAAAACTTTTGGTGTCTCTGGGATTTGAACCTCGAACCTCCCGCTCAGCGATCCAACGCACTAACCACTTGAGCCACGGTGCCCACCTAGCCCTAATCGCGAGATAGAGCCACAGACAACAGTCAATTTTACATGGATTGAAGGGATGGTTATTACCAAGTCAGCTGCGGCAGTTATTTGAATGACAGTATTTTCCATAAATAATCAGTGACCTCTTTTCATACATGTACCAATCATTACAAAATATTGAACAGTGCAGTTTCAGTAAAAATCGTAAAAATTGTAAAACTGGAGACGAGAGATCAACCTCCTGCTTCTGTAATCTATCCCACCAAATACTCTTAATTAAATATGGAGCCTCCAACACCATGAAAAGACAAATATTTGTGAACACAAATCTTACCTAAATCCGGTTTGATTTTGATACATCAACTTGCTGGATCCGTCCAATGAAACCTCTTCCACTGAGTGATGATTGGCTGCATTCCCCGCTCCGCCATAAGCCTTGGCGATGGGCTTCTTCGAATATGGCGGATCATACTTCAATGTGGTCGTCTTCCTCCTGATTTATTTCGGGGAGTTTTTCATTTGGTTTTTCGTTTTTTTTATGATTTTTTATTTTTTTTTTGATTTTATATTTTTTTGTTTGATTTTAAATTTTTTGTTATTTGTTATATTTTTTTTGGTTTTGTTTTTGTTTCGATGAGAAATGTTTTATGAAAATTTAATAAAAGTGAATTTGTTTAGAATAGTAATAATCACAAGTAGTTTTTTTTTTTGCAGAATAAAAACAAAAAAAGATAAATTTTGTAGAATAATAAATATCGTATGGGTGTAAGAGTGTGGTGTGTAAATGTTGTAATGTGGGTGATGTGTTATTTTGTTGTTTATACAATGGAAAACATTTTACTAAGTCAACATGAAATAATAGTTTTTTGTTTTTAAATAAATACAACACAGTGAGAAATATGTATATTTATGAAGTATACGTTTCGGTTTTTTTTTAGTAAATATACATATCAATTACGCAATATGGATACAAAGTGGCAAAGAGTATTAGACAGTCGAATATACATACATTTATACAGCAAAATAATAAAGTACACACACAGAGATCATTGACCAAATATTAAACAAATACACATAGTACATATCTCTTATTGAAAGTCAACAGAAAAAGGAATATTTTAATAGGCATTGCGTTGCGTTCCGTTGTTTATTTTAATATGCGAAACTATTTTTTTTTTTCATTTCTATTGATTATGTTGAAAGGATTTACCCAAAATATCCTGTCAGTGGGAACAAAGCAATGAAAGGTCCCCATTTCTCGCAATATGGAAAAATGTATTTGTGTTTTCCTTTTGCTTGCAACCAACCAAAGTATCGATTTAAAACATATCCCATTTTGGTTTTTGTTATCCTTGCCTTGTTCTTTACTATTTTTTACTGCCAGCTACCGCGCTACTGCCGAAATCAATAACAAATGAAAATAAATACTTGGAACACAAGTGGAAAACATAAAAAAAAAGAGAAAAAAACAATCTTCAACACAAGCCGAAATAAAGAAGAATGAAAACCTAGAAATTATTTTGACCACAAGGATAAAACATGAGAGGAAAAATAAAGAAAAAGAAAAGAAAAACGAAAACAATGGCGGAAAAAGAATCAAATAAGTGAAGCAGGATAAATAAATAAATACTTGTATATCTGGTTTTCTTTTGCTTGAGCTTTCTCATTTCGGTTGTTTATGGTGGAAAATTAAAATATTTCCCTTTCCACAGAATAGCCCTGAACTGGATAAAACCAATGGACTCTCGTTTTTTTATATGGCATAGGGTATACTTATTACAATCAGGAGTTTATAAAGTAGAGAAATAATGAAGGTAGACCCTAGGGTAGGCAAACGAAAACAGGATTGTTTGTAAAATTAATTTAAAAATATTATTCTTTTGTCCTTTGGTCCGTTTGTTTATTAACAGCTTTTCCTTCGAGAATAGTGTGCACATAAATATATTTTCCCGAAAAAACCCCAACAGAGGGTCGATGAGTCTTAAGCTCTTATTTGATGAGAAATCATCTAATCGCTTAAGGAAGCTTATCTCTCCCGCGTGCAACAATCTCTGGGAAAAAAATATTAAATTCTTTATGGACTAAGCTCGCAAAAAAAAGTACCAGATAGAAGCATGGAGAATTAAATCAACTCCTATGGTCAGCACTTACATAGCTTTTTTCCATAAACCTTTACCACACAGAAGCCATCTGTGCGCTGGCTTGAAAAAGGCTTGTTTATTACAGAGATTATTAGAAAGATCTTAGTTGTGATTCGACCAGAGATTTCTAAATCATCAGCACGCTCTGGTCTCCTTTTATTTACACCCTTTCATAGACTCACTGGAATATGTCTGAGACTCTAGAGGTCTTGTAAATATGCAAATAAGAGTTTTCAACTAAGGCTTACCCCTAAGTTAGCTTTTCATTTAATTTTTTTGGACGCAACACATTTAAAGATTGCCAAGAGTGGTTGACAATTTTTCATAACTACGAGTAGGAGAAGTATTCTTTCTCTTCTTAAGGGAGTGGACCAAAATTAAAAATCGCATAATTCGGAAACAGAATTAGGGTACTGCACTATGTATCCGATTTCTTTTAGATGGATTGTAGCTCTTCTGCACTGCATTCTGCATTTTTGAATAATTTTTTTTTATTCATTTTTATTCGCCAATTTATTAATATTTATTCATTCTGAATTCAATTCGGGTAACTGTTGTTATCGAGTGTATTGTTAAACTCTTTTGAAGATAACCGTACAAAAGAAATGTCTACAGCATGGTTGAAATTTTTACAGGCCTTGCAGGTATGGTATCGTTTTCCTTTGAAATGATTACACAAAGGTTTCGGAAATATTGACAAATTTACAATACGAGTTCATAAATACGGTGTGCCGCTATGTGATATGCATGACAGTTAGGAGATTTAAAGAAGGCTTAAGCTCCACTGGACAGACAGGATAATGCAAGATCTCTACCTACGTTAGGGGTAGGTTAGGTTATTGGGGATGCTGACTATTTTAGGAAAAGAGGTAAAAGGAAACAATGGACAAGATATTAGTGGTTTCCAAATATTGAAAGAAGTATTTTAGAGCACAAGAGATGTCCCTTTTTGTAGTTCAAAAGTAGCTGGAATTTCTTGGATTCACTGGCTGGAGTAATTTACATATATATTGCACTCAAAGACAAATATGGTCTTAACTGCAGCTATTTAGAGTCCCTGCAATATTTGTGGAGAGGGATCTAATTTCTCTTGCAAGGATTATAGGGCTACGAAAATTTTCTTCAATATTTAGATTATACAAGCAATCGGCGGTATTAGGAAGTAAATATAAAGCCAAAATAGTGGTTCGGCCCCATACACTTTATATGAAATGCCTGCAGCAGTATTCGAAACCAAGTGTATTCAGCTCTGATAACGTGACACATACTCGTTGGTACGAGGTAAGAAATTTTTTTGAATATTCAAGGACTCATTCTAAAAATGGATACCAAACAAACAAGTTTTTATGGATAGTATTTCCACATCTGTTTTGTGGCTCCGTATCTGATCTGCAGTTCATTTTCGTTACTTTGTTTGCTGATATTGTCAATAGTTAAGTTACCATTATTCGAGTGGATATATATGATTAATTTGAAGTCACAAAGCTATTTCTTTATGGCACATATGTAAGTTACCCCCACGTACAACTCCAACCTGGCGGCACTTTATTCCCCTAAAACCTATTCGCCATAGTTGAATTATTATATGAAGCTTTATTGGGCACATAAATAGTAAATACGTTATTGGAATTCTCAGTTAAACCTTTTACCTGAAGACTAGCCGAAAAAATGATATTAAAGATATGGTGTGTGGTCCAGGGGCTAGTTTCTCGCGACCATCCGTGTTATTCTTTTTCACACCAATGGAAGGGACCTACAGTTTAGAGCCATATCCGAAAGGCAAATTGAGAAGCTTTCTCATGTCAGTTATTAATACCGGACTTGAGCCACGGCGACCACCTGTGCATAATTGTTGATTAATGCGGAAGGATTCAACGGCTTGGATGTACATACGTTGGCTGGCAATGTATTACTATTGATCATGTCAAAACCGATTCCTCAGAAGCTAATACATACAAACCTATGGTTCCACGTTACTGGTCCTGGGATCAAATTTCATTATTCGGAATGCCATCAGAAACCCTATCGATTGAGTTCAAATACGACTTTCCAATAAGCAGAATAACTCCGGGTGTAAATTCAAGCAGAATTTGAATTTTGCGCCATTTAATAGTACAGTGATGCCAACGGAAAAAAGGTAACAATGTGACAGCTAACATTTCGGGGCTAGTAAAAATGGAGCCCTATACGAAAGAAAAACGCATTTTCATTGTTGAGCAATATTTTAAAAATAATGAAGGTTTGTCAGCTACAGTCCGCAATTTTCGTACAAAATATGGCCGCCATAGTGATTTAAAACCATCAACTGTGAAGAGAATAATTGAAAAATTCAGGGAGACTGGATCAATTAGTGATCTTAAACACTCTGGGTGTTCTGTCACAAGTCGTTCAACAGAAAACGACGAAGCAGTTCGCGAGAGTATTGCTGACAGTCCAGGAACATCAATTCGTCTTGAAACTTCATGCTTACAAAGTTCAATTGACTCAAGAACTGAAGACTACTGACCATGCAGCGCTAAGAGAGTTCATTGAATGGATTTTGGAACAACAACAAGTGATTTTTCGAACAAAATCATCTTCAGTGATGAAGCTCATTTTCATCTTGATGGCTTCGTTAATCGTCAAAATTGTCGCCATTGGACTCTTTTCTTTGGAGTTTTTTGAAGTCTAAGGTCCATGCAAACAAGCCCACGACCACCAACGCCTTGAAAGAGGAAATTGGGAGGTGTATTAATGAAATTCAGCTACATTTATGCGAAACGGTCATAGATAATTTCAATAAAAGAGTACGTACTTGCCAGCAAAGCCGTGGCGGCCATTTATCCAATGTGCTATTCCGTACATAACCCCAATCTGTATACTCTGTATTTTCTATCAAAATTACATTTTGCGTGAATTATGGGACACCCTTTATTTCTCCCTGCGGTTAGTCACTTTTAAGCCGATAACAAAAGCCTGGTTTTATGTAACTATAATTTAAAAATTCAGAAAAACAGACGTTCGCGTGAGTTTTACACAATTAACTGAACTCTTATTATGGCACGTGCCGCATTAACAAACAAAAGTAAAAAGAAATACAATATTTCTCAAAGTTAAACCAAAAAGAGGTGATTTTTCTTGAGAAAAAATATAACCACATTGGCGAGTATCAAGAATTGGTTTTGATTTCACATTTTAGAGTATGTAATGCAAATTTTGTGTGGTTTACATTTTTGGATAATTCACATTTTCGAGGTAGTACTGTAGTAGCCGATAAAAAACACAGCTAGCACTTGAATCTGAAACATTGCATTGAGCAATTTTGTTATACTATGTTAATTGTGAACGTTAAAAGCTTATGGCAACATTTATGTATGTAACCATCCAAGGCTGCTTTTGACTTAGGAAATAGGTCAAAGCCTTACCGTATGTAAATCCCCAAATATATCGCACGAATTATATAAATAAATACCTTAGTCGTTTGCATTTCAACTATTACATAAAAATAATTACATAATAATAAAAAAATAAATTTAATAATCAAACAAATGTAAAGCATTGAAGCACACATATTTGCAAGCAGCAGCGTGGCAGTTGTTAAAAAAAAATCAAATATTTCACATCTAACCTCGTTGTTGAGATTTTAACACTGAATTGAATTTATTAGAGGCTTGTAAAATATTTGGAACTTGATGCAAATTGAAACATATGATTTCGATCTCAATTGGGTTACTCTAACACTCACTGGTTTTTAATGCTTACTGTGTTATATATGGTTCGCAACGGTCTGCAGACGGTTCCTAGTATTTAGTAGTTATCAGTTCGTGGTTTTTCATTTTTCATTTTCAACTACTAAACGAGCTTACACGAGGGATTTTGGTATGCGGAAAAAAAATATAAAGTTTGTTATTGTGCATTCAACTCAGTTACTGTTCGATACAGATTAATTCAAAACACCGCGAAAAGTTTAGCTTTAATCGCGAAATTGGGTTTAGACCCACTGAAAAAATATGCTGTACATACTATATTTAATCATCGTTTTTTTTAAGTACTCAAACCAATATGGCCGTATCAATAGTAGATGTATTGCGATAGTATGTACATAGAGTAGTGAACATCGTTGATGTACCTATTAGAGTTCCAGATTTTTAGCGTGTATTTAATTACACGTATACGCGTGACACGTGTCGTCGTGTAACATGGCATCATATACACGGGTACACGTGTACGTCTTGAAATATATGGAATTCATGTCACACACGGGTACACGTATATTTCTTAAAAACAACATGTATGTACATACATATGTATATGTGCTTATATGAAAAAAAAATTGAAATTGCACCGTAATACATAATATGTATGCATGTACGTACAATTGCTTTCACACTATTTTCTGATCTGCAGTGTTCGCGAAAGGTTGCAACTAATTTTCGGTTTACGGCTAGTGTTTGTTGTACAATTTTTTTTAAATGAAGTTCAGGAGTTGGATACCGCAGTATGTTCATCTGCAAGGTGGCGCAAAATTAATTATCCTATCGGAAGATGTTAAAATTTTTGCAAATGGCGTTCTACGTCAATCATATTTGACATTTGTGAACTAGACAGCTACAGTATACAAACAGACAAGCAATGGAGGGTCACTTTTACTGGCGAACGCTACAGGGCCATGATAAACGGCTTCTTACTGCCGGAATTGGATGAGCGGGGCTTGGTGAACATGTGGTTTCAACAAGACGGTGCAACCGCACACACAGCACGAGCCACAATGGATATTGTGAAGGAAGCGTTTTCTGGTCGCGTAATCTCCCGTTTTGGCGATGTGGCATGGCCAGCAAGATCGCCCGATTTAACCATCCCAGACTTCTTTCTTTGGGGCTACTTGAAGTCGCGGGTTTATGCCAACAAGCCTCAGATAATCGCAGCCCTTAAGGAGAATATTAGACAGGAATGCGAACAGATATCACCGGAAATCTTGCGGAAAGTCATGGAAAATGGGATAAAACGGGCACAAATCTGTATCAACACCGGCGGCAGCTACTTGGTGGATATCATCTTTTCCACTTAACAGAAAAAATTTTAAAGGTCCAAGTAAAGATTTCCATCACTCAAAATCATTTTTTTTTATTTAGTAAAAAAGTAATTCAAAAACAAAATTGGATGATTAATTTGGCGCCACCTTGTAGAAGGCGATATAGCCTTTTGTGATTTGTCCGCCGTCCCCGCTCAGCAGAAACACACTTAGATCAAAGGAGGTCCATTGTGGTACCACTATGGAGAAAAACCGGACTACCAGCACCGGGGGCCTATATGGTGACATGGTGACTTCCCAGGAGAATGGGACAGGGGGCAGGGCAACCGATTTCGCTGTGAACCTATGCCGAAGAGGCATGATTCGCTGTTTAGGCATTAAACCAGTTTGACCCGGAGACAAAGCTTTTTATTTTGCTTAAGTCGAATCTAGCTAAATCGTTAAGATCTTCCAAGAAGTATTCCCCTAGGGTTTTCCTTCTCAAAGCCGATAAGGTAGGACAGGGACACAGAAGATGTGTCATTGTGTCTTCCTCTTTCTCATCTCTACAGCTTTTACAGAAATCGTTGAAGGGAGCCCCAAGTCTTCTGGCATGTCTGCCTACCAAACAATGTACTGTGAGGGCTCCAACTATCTTCCTAAGATTTGTCCTATTAACGGAATTAAGTCTACTGGTTTTCCGACAATCCAGATCTGGCTAGATTTGTTTGGAAGAAAGACATTTACTGATACTGTTCCAACTACGATCTGCGCCCTCCTTAGCTAGCTTGTTCGCTTTGCAATTGCCCGGAATATCCCAGTAGCCTGGAGCCCAGCACAGGGATACTTCGCATTTGACAGCGATCCGCGGCATTGCTTTACAAGCTTGAATCGAATTATTGGCGATGCCAAAGCTTTTATAGCAGTTTGACTGTCTATGTAGAAAACGATACCGCTGCACTCTATCGAGTTAATTGAAAGCCAGGTCGCGGCTTCACGTACTGCTGTGACTTCTGCTTGAAATGCACTACAGTGGCCCGGTAGTCGTGTGGTTATACAGATATCCAGTGTACTGGAGTAAACTCCCGCACCTGTTCCGGACGCTGTCTTGGATCCGCCTGTGTAAATCTCTATAGCAGATTCGTTTAAAATATCTCCCGATTCCCAAGCACTTCTGCTAGGAATCCTGGTATTGTTCTTGACGTTAAAGTCCAAATAGGGGACGAAAAACCTGATCGAACCGTGTAAATAAATGCACGTGTAAATCACAGGCACGTGTAATTGATACACGGTCCGAAATACACATGATAATTCACGCAAGAGATAATCACACGTGTAGTCCGTGTATCCGTGAACACGTGAATTAGGGGGCTCTAGTATCTATAGAGGGTTAAGTTAGTTTAGGCATGTAGGAGGGAATGAAAGTCAGTTTAGACACATTGCGATACGCATAGGAGAGATGTGAACTGTTCATTGGTTAATCTTATTCTGTATCTAGATTCACTGGTCTACTGGAGATTTCTTTTAGGTCCTGGAAGAATTATTGCCCAAAAAATTTGAATCTAAGGTGGACATGGCCTTTACAGTGCAAGGACAACGTAAGTTGTGTCCTCACCGACTTCCTCATCTCCAAATCCTACATTTATTGCACAGCAGAGTTAATGTAGAGTTTGAATTATCTCCAATAAACTGAAAGAGAAATTGACGAGGACTACAGTATTTAGCATTCAGCTATGTGTGCTCAACAGGCAGAGGAAAAGCAATATATTTTCATTGTACGAATATGGACAAATAACCTCTGAATGCAGAAATTACTTCATTTCCACCAAGGCATTATTTTCTGTTTTCGGGCGGTAGCGGAGGAACTTCCACGATAGTTTCACCCAGTTTTACCCAGATCGATCTACCTGGTGTCGTGGTTTTCTGGTTGGAGGTTGTACGTCGGGGTAGCTGCTCGTTTTCGTAAAAAAAACATAGTTATGACGATGGGGTTTTTCAACAGGCAAACTGACTTGGGACGAACATGTACTGTGGTTTGAGAGTCTGCATCTTGAATATACATACGCTCTCTGTACACCCCAGAGGTAACTCAAAAAGTGGAAACTGTACTCGCGGATTGTAAAGGAGACTCCGATCCAGGAGATACGTTGGACAACATCTGGAATAATCAATCCAGGAGGAGCCAGAGACTGCAGAGAGAGAAGGAACGAGAAACCCATTTTTGTATATTTACATTTTGGTATATTTCCGTATACTGCGCGTAATCAGTGCATTATAATGGTAGACTGAAAAGTTTCCGGAATCGCAGATTATTTTAAAAATAAACATAAAGTGATGTAATAAGAGACTCCAAACTGAAATTAAGTAAGAGGGGGTAGTCTAAACCACTTGACAGCAGATTGCTGAAGGGCACTAGGGTCAGAAAACCAAAAAAGTAATAATTTAAATTTAAACCACATACAACAAACGATTTGAAAATATTTAATCTCACGTTGGGCGCCAATTTGCGAAAAAAAAGTCTAGCTCTATCGTATGTTGCAAATTAAATGATTTTTAAATGTTGTCCAAAGGAATTATCCACTTACCGTGGCAAACCAAATATAATAGCATCGCTTAAGCATTAGCATTGTCGGTAGCTTTATAGTTTACCTCTAAAAAGCTACAGCAGACCGTTTTACAAATTTATATTATTTATCATCAAATCTATCGAGCCCCATTAATCTCTTGAATTCATAAACAATGTTTTGTTTAGAATTTTTAATATTATTAAAAAGATTCAACAACGCCCGCAGCAAACGTCAAAAAAGAAATACTCTTTCAGACTTTTAGTCCGGCGGTCCTTGAGCTATTCACAATGCCTTTTTAGGACACGTCCCGATTCTAGGATAGATATAGTCTTACTTAAAAATAGTAAAAGTAAATGTAACCAGTGAAAAATGATTGATGGCGAAATGTGTCAAAAATGTGTGTGCTGAAAATGATTTAGACCAAGTTAGTAGGGGGGTGATAAGTGTAACTACAGTTTCGTTCATTTAATTATTTTTCAATATTTTGTTTTCTCTTATTATTTGCCATTTAAAAACACGTTATTTTTAACTTGGCAGTTGTCACATGACAAATATGGTACATAGTCATATATTTGAGTACATGCCATGTTCTATATGTTGTCATGTGCTTAACATACGCAGTACACAAACAAAACCAATCCGTGTGTGTTATGTCTGTATAAAGGTACTGTGTTACAATGTGATCCCGTACAAAGCACCAGCACGAACTCAAAGCCAGTATATTATATATTTATATACATATCTATATATATGTGGATTTTTTCTTTATTTTGTGTGTATCCTGGCCCAAAACCCTACTTCTTATCAATGTATCTTGGGGGCAAGCAAATGAAAAATGAAAACAAAATGATTACAAAAAAAAGTTCAACTAAATATAAATCACACGTGCCGTGTAAGCTCCCCGGTCCGTTTTGCGATTTTTAAAACAACAAAAACGACACCACACATTCATAGCATAAAAAATATTTAAATTTATCTACAACTCAGGGATTTATATAAAAAACGAACAAAAAAAAAAAATTATTAATCGAAAGAAAATCGCATATGTTAATTTTTTTATCGGAATTTCCTCATCAAAGCTTAACTCGCTCATCAATTTCGGTTTTCATTTAGGTGATTAAACATAAAAAAACCGGATTCATTATAAATCCATGATAGGCAGGTTATTTCATTTAAAAATATATTGATTTGCAGTTGAAGCGGTAAATAAAGTTGAACAATGCAGTTGATTTTCCAAAAATAGTACGCATGTACATGTGTATATATTTTTTTTTATTAAACAATAAATGGAACGGCTTGTAGGTATAATATTTCTCTTTTGCAAGTGAATATTTTCCAAGCACGAGAAAATGCTTTATGAAAAAGAATCACTAATTTATTCGGAAAAAAAGTTGTAGAGTAGTGTTGTAGTTCCAGCGGAAGCTTGTATGTACGGGTATATTTTTGAACGAAATTTCACAGGAAAACTTTTTAATTGAATATTGATTTCGGGGAAAAAAATAATATTCACCAATGCAAATGACTTCAATAATTGAATGAATGCGCGAAATACCACAGGGGTGGTGTAATAAGTTTTGCTTTGAAATGTAAAATTTTGCACCCAGATATGGCTTTAAAAGCCGATTATTTTAATTTTAGAGTTGAATGTGCTTTATTACGGCCTATATAAGTTTAAACTGGATTTTGAAAGAAATGCGAATAAAAGAAATGATTTGACATGTTGTCTTTTCTCTATATGAGCAAAATCGGCTTAGCCACGTAACTTACGTCACCACTTTCATATATCCATTACTAAAAGAGAAAATGTTCTGAAGATCGTTCAAAACTATCAAGGTTGAACCTACGCCGGGCGCCAATTTTTCAAAGAAAACTCCGTTGACACATCTGTCGAGAAAGTAGTTCTAGTCTACCAAGTTTTTTCTTGATCATTCGAAGAACCCAGATGCTAAGGGATTGGATTCCCACGGTTATTTCTGGTGGCTTACAAGGAGGAATGCAGTTTCTACCAAAGCATAAAGCGCCAGAAGACGAATTCTCTACAAAGTAGCATCTGCAGTTTCGGTCAGCTTTAATATCTTGTAGATATGATACTAACACGCAGTGTGCTGTTTCTTCATATTAATTTTATTTTGGCTGCCACATACGACTGTAGACTTCATTGTGATGATTTAAGGGTTATGGCGGAGTAAGGTGATAGTAAAGTAATCAGCAGTTAAGGCCACTTTTTAGCTAAGGCGGACCTCAGTGAAAAGACCAAATAGCTGACAAAAAATCAGAATAAGCTCATCGCAAAGACCGCTTTCACTATGGAGAACGCTTACAGTATACTGTGATGATTGCCAGAAATCATGGTGTTGGCTTAAGACGGAGCTGCGTTTAAAAAAGGCAGATGCAGACGAATCTCGAAAAAGGAAAGAACTCCTAAAAAATGTAAGTTATATTCTATTTTTTATGTTAGTATACCGGGCGATTTAGAGGACATTAGAGTGAGATTTGTCTGATTACTGCAAGGTCAATGAAAGACACACGGACCCTTCGTCGGGTTGTACTAGTAGAATGCACTGAAATTGAGTCAGAATTCGCCAACCTGTAAACCGTTGCAAGTTGCGCCTAATCGAGTTGCTAAAATCTCAAAACGATTACCAAGGCATAAACTGTAAGATGAGGTATATGATACACATCCCAGCAAGTGCTCAAAACGATCTTAAAGAATCTTTAAATCTCTGAGGACGTCAGCAAAGTTCAAAAAGTCAGCCATTTTCAAAAGAGGACAATTGCTGCATTCTTCACCAAGAATCTATTAGCACTAGTGCGCATATTGCACAGTGTAATCTAACACACTGAACACCGACTATCCAATTAAAAGAAAAGTTAGTAATCCCCGCGAGTAACAACTCAGCACATTCCTCGTCTCCTCTTTGCTTATTAAAAGCCGAATAATGCAACGATGTAAGACTTGATGAAAAATGAGAAAAACTTTGATGATTAATGGATTTTTTAATCTTACGAGAAATTAATATAAATATTTACCCTCCGATAACATAACATTTCAAATTAAATGCGAAATTCTTATATAAACACAAGACGCAAAAAAAAACAGAAAAAAAAACTGGTTGGCAATACAATTTCCACACTCTACTTACCTTCTGAATACATTAAGAAAATTATTGAAATAAAAATAATTAAATAATAAAATAATTAAGTTAAAATCACTAAAAAAACAAATAAATATTTTTAAACCACTATAAATTGTATCACACTGAATTCTTTAGTTTTTTTTACATGATTTCGTACTAATTGTTCAATTATTGTTTTCTTTTTTGCTATCTATGTTTCGTTAAGTAATCAAACAAAAAATATGTGTTTTTCTTTGACTAAATTTTCTTCCACAACTACTCACATAGATGTTAACAGTCACAATGACGACAAAAGTAGTAATGAAAAATTTCATAAAATTTCTTTTAATTTAATTTATCATCATCAAAGATTGTCAGTTTCAAAAAAAAAAAATTATATTTTCATGTATCCAAGGTTTTTCTTCTTTCTTTTACTTCTCCTGCTTCCTTTTTTTTTTGTTTTGTTTTGTTTTTTCTTTTCTTGTAATAAAAAAAATGTTGTCCAAATCTAGAGTCATATTTTACTGTTCGTGTTTAATTTTTTTTTATTTTTTATGTCAAATTCTGTAGTAAGGGGGGGGGGGGTTTTATAAAATATTGTACTTTAGAGGGTTTTAAGGGTCTAGATAAAAAAAAAATGTAATATTTTTTTTTCGTACTCTATTTAGGGATACACTTTGGGTTTTATGGTAAAGCGATGGGCAAAATAAAGGGGAGGTAAATTCATTGCTATATGGGGTTGAAGAGTTCGGATTCGTTGTTTATTTTTTTGTTTGGTTGTATAATGAAAAATCTAACCATAAATCTACATTGCTTCGATGTGGTCATAGAAAAAAAAAATAAATTCGTGTAAAACATTAGAACGATTTATTAAAATGTTTATAAGGTATGTAGAAATTGAATAATATAATTTATGACGCATAAATTCTAGCTTGTTTGTAATTTTTTCATGAAAAAAAATATCAAGAAAACTTGCAAGCGAATTAATATCTGATACTGATACTGATTATAGCTAATTTCAATGTTCTGCTAGTCTCACAAGCGCTTCTTATTTCGAAGCCTTAAGAACAATCACAACAGCATTTCGGACTGTATAAATATTTCAGACAGACGATGACGGTAATTTTACTTTATTATGCCTTACGGTTCCCAACCTTAAATTTAGTTGGTTTACACAATTTTTGCTTTTATATCGTCTAGAATTTTCATTTTGAAAAAATGCCGACAAATTTTGATTTGGATTGAACTCCAGTTCCGTGCATTTCATAAGACCATATAACAATTTTATTCAAAAACAAGAATGATCAGAAAAATTGAGTTAGAAAAATTCCGGAAAATAATATGCTGACATAAAATATTTGAACGCAATTTTAATTATACATCACACATTAGAATTTAGTTTTCATCTTGAATGTATTTCTCTTATTGGAATTGTTGGAATGTAATTAATTCATAAAAGAATGGATTTTTAAAATATTTTTTTTTTTGAAAAAAGCTCAAAAACACATGATTTATCGCATTGAAAAGGAAGTTTTTTATGCCGAAGTATTTAAGAGGCTAGTAACCATCATGCAACTGCATAAAACTTAGTGGTAGATGATAAGAAGTGCAAATATCCGGAGTACATATGTATGTAACTTGAAACGAGTTTTTTCATGTTTTCTGGTTGTCATATGTCATAAGTTAGTACACTAGAAATTTAAACATTTCCATTTAAATGAAAAAGTAAATAATACCATCAAAGTCCCTTTTGCCTAATTAAACTTGGTTACAGATGCAAAAGCCCATTATTACAGGTACATGAAATATCAAACGAGTTTTTCTCAGTCATGAGTTTTTCTAATTCTTTGTGATTTGTATAAATTTGAATAACGATTTCAATGTCTTTCTCACTTTCATGGGTTGTTACGTAAGTGTTAAGGTGGATGTAAGTAGCCAAATGTCTTACTATCGAGGAATATAGGTTACTTTCTATGATATTTCACCAGATTTCTGGCACCATTTTTACACAAAAAATGTATTTCTTAAAGTTTCTATCTATATTTTCAGGTTAAAAAAAAATCACTTAAAACGCGCAAATGTCAATCACAATAAAAAAAAAAAAACAAAGAATAAAAAAGTCCGGAAAATCTTCTACAATTTCCGATTTTTTCCCTGTGTTAGTCCTTAGGCTTTTTGAGTTTGTCTATTTTTTCCGACCGTTCTTTTAGGCTAAAAATATATGCTCATTTCATAAAAAACTCTTTGTGTGTAAAAGTACACAGAAGACTACAAATCCTGCATGTAGATATTCGCCATAACTGATCGTGGGAATATTCCAAAGAAAGCCACTTCTCTTAAATATTTGCTTCTTAAATATTATCAAAATTTTTTTTTTTCTGTATAATAAATTTTTTTTTTTAATTTTTCATTTACTGGCTAATTAATATCAAAAGGTTTACTTTCAGGTTCCTTTTTTGAATCTTTATTACGACCTCGAAGCAGTGTAGATTTATCTAAAGGATCTTAACTGGTTGGTCATTACAGCTTTTATAGGTTTTAATTATATTGTGGGCTTGTAGATGTTTTACTTTGTATTTAAATTGGGTAATCTTTTTTTGGTATCAGTATTTTTTTTTTTGCAACACTGTGCGTTGAAAGGTTAACACAAAAAGCGTAAAAAATCTAATTTTACGATTAAACAAAAAAAAATTTAGAATTTGTATTATGCGATATTTTTTTTTTTAATGCAAGCATTTCAAGTGGAATTTCATCTATAAGACATTGTTAGAGCGTGCTTTTAAAATATAGATAAAGAAAAGGAATTTAAAGAAAACAGAAACGCAAATAATAAAAATATGAAAGTGTACAAAAGGAAATAAGTTTTGAATGTTGCAGCAATTTACGTGGTACAAATATTTGGAAATGTTCAAGTGAATCAACACACTACTGCAAAGGAAGACACGAAAGAAAGGAGTGCTGTGATGATTTAATTTTTACAGTGAAACCAAAATTTAATTACAGTGCAGACAACATTTGAGTAGTGAATAAAAATATATCAAACAAAAAAAAAATATATATATATAGTGTGTGTCTTGTGTTGGACTAGTGTATTTTGTAAACATTAGAGTTTAATTTTAAGTTTAGTCTGTTTTTGTCTTTGTACATAAAAAAATAATAATCAAAGAAAAATAATAAAAATAAATGTTTTCTTTTTTTTCTTTGTTTATCAACTACCTTTGTAATTTGTTTTGTTTTGTATATTTTTTTAAGTAGTTTGTTCGGTAACAAAAGGAAATTAACATACGTCAATTTTTTTTGTTATAGTTTTTCTTGTGCGTTTTTTCACTCAGTTTTTTTCATCTCTCTCTCATTATCTCTTTTAACTAATTTTCTCTTTTCTCTTTTTTTTGGAAAAAAAAAATAAACAACAATCTTTTTCATTACTTCTTTTCAACTAACCTCAGACACAGGGAGAAGTTTCTATGTACTACAACTGACCTGTAGCACAGTGCCATCAAGGTGAATGTTACAAAAACGAACCCAACAACTGACATTAGTACACCAACTAAGAACACTGTATTTGAGCCGTGGTAGTTCTCTATACGAGTAAAATATTTTTTTTAGATATACATATAAAAATTTTGTTTGTTTTTATTAACAAAAAAACAAAGTGATTTTTGTTTTATTAAAAAAATAAGTTTGTTGATTTTTTTTTTGTGTGGGATTTTTGTTGTTTGGGAATTTATTTTTGTATATGATGTAGTAGATATTTTTTTAATCGTAGTGAGATACCATTTCGTAGATAAATCCATAAATAGCAGCATCGGATGATGAAAATATAGAATTAGTTTGGAGAAAAAGTTAAAAAAAAAGTTATTTTTTGTTTGTTTTTAATTAAATTTGTTGAAAAATTGCAAATAAAATTTTATTTATCATTTATCGCGTTAACCGATTTTTGTATACATATATATATATATCTGTTTTGTAATTTAACTGGAAAGGAAACCTCTATGACAATGGTAATCCTTTTGGCCGCGAGTCTTTGTTATTCAAGTACCGCATTGAAGTTTAACTTTGACGGAATAATAATTAACAAAACAATTTTCCTTAATAAGGAATGTTATAGCCCTTAATGTTTAAATAAGAACAACATGCATGTATTGAACATATGTGTGGATTGTGTTTGTTTGGGGGAAATAATTAAAAAGAAATAATTTTGGACAATGTTTTAGAAGTTCAGATTTTTCTCAAATTTTGTGTTATAGACTTTGAAAGAAAAAAATTAAATAAAGTTAATAAGATGAATAAAATAAATAAAAAATATTTATGTACATTAATTACAAGGAATGTATCATTTTAGGATATCAGCAGAAAAGACATCAACACATTACTACATAGGATCATAGATTCATTTCGCTCACGACAAGTGTATACATCATGAAAATATTATTTGTTTGTCAAAAAAAGTATAAACGTGTATTAAACTATAAATCTTAAAGTAAGAAGCGAAAAAAAAAATTGAAAACTTTGTTACCCTGGAAATCTTTACGCAGTAATTTGGTTATTAAATCTTCCAAGCGATGCAAAGCCTGGATCTTAGGAGTAGTTCAATTAGACTGTTCCTAAAAGACCATTAAAATTGCGAGATACACAGCCCTTATCGGAATTATACTAAATTTTACTTAGGATTTCAAGTGTGGCGGCTACAGTTGCCCGAGGTGATCTGACGAGATTTACAAACAAGGTGGATAAACTTTTTCTGGTCATACATGTGGAAGCAATATTTCAAAAAAATAAGAAGCCAATGATTTGTTGGGCCGTAAATTGTGCTTGCGTTTGATCAAGCCGTGATGTAGATGGCGCTGACTGTTGGTAACTCAGGCAGTGGCATCTTTGAAAAGAGGGAAAAAACAATTTCTTAATAATTTCCTGAGTGCATAAAATCACCGCAGATTCATGACGCAGGCGTGTAAGGTGTTACAGTCTTCCAAAAAGGGCAGGAGCCTATAGCATAACAAAGCAAGAAATATTTCTTCGAATTAGGATAACAGCTCGCAAGGGCTTTCACTCACTGTACTACCGTGAATGGTGACTCGGCATGTTGTTCCTACAACAGGGCAAGTAGGCATCGAGAGGTCCATGCACAGAAGCTTCAAAATCAGTGCACCACAAATTAACACAATAAGTGGTATGAGACAATCTCAAGCTGACTAACAACAGCATACACGTTGGGGACAATCTGTAGCCATAATGAATACTTTTCTTTAATTTTATGATGGAAACCCCAACCTTGTCATACTCTTTTCATTCCTATGAAAGGCGGAGAAAGCAGACCAAATAGGCTTATGATCTATCTGCTTGTAGCCATTCCTACGAGTTATATTTTTCACAACGCATGGAAGAGACCTACCGTTTATTGTATAGGAAAGAAGTAGTAGAGAAGTTTATTATGAAAGTTGTTACTCTTAGCCGTCTAGTAGACATTCGCAGGAGGTGGAACTATGAAAAATAAGTGAGCCGCCTTCATGTGACTTATCTACGTGAGACTGATTGAAGAAACTTGTACATCATGTCTCAAAACCGTATATACTATCCTACCCCTACAGTAATGTGTGGGTTTTGGGATGCAACACAGTCCACTTCCGGTATTGTATTAGTCGAGACGTTTCCATTTATGGTTGGTCTTATCCAATACTTCGCCATGAATATAATACTTAGCAAAAAAGTGGGGGGTAGAGGTTAAGAATATTGTGTTTGTACTAGAATAACTTTGTCGTGCCATTCCACCAGGTTTCACGATAATATTACAGTAACTTAATACTCGTAACAAGTAAATGGTGAGTTATTTTCTTAAGTGATATTTGTTTCGTTGTGAGATGTTTGACGATTTCATCACTGTTAATATTTATTGAGATATCATCTTGCCGCAGAAGTTCTCAATCCGTGGATAATGCTGAATCAGTGGCTTGACTGTATATTTTTTTTTTACTACTTTTACACCATACGTGATGATCTTACTAACTACACATGTGAACAACCAATGCATAAAGTTTGACTGTAGATCCTTCATGGAATATACCTATGAATAAAGAGTGCTTACTTTTATCCTCCAGTTCAGCTACCGATCAAGATGCTTTAATATAGTCGATGCTTTATAGAGTTGTTCGTCTTAGCTTTGCGAACAAGCGATTTAGGTAAAAATAGAAACTCAACCTTGGGTTTGATTGGTTTGAATTACAAGACAATAGAAATACTTTGCGGGTACTTGCATTGCACAAAACTGAGATATGTACAAAGTCTGCATCCGGTATTCTAGAAGAAGTTTGATGAGAACTACATTCCAGAGCAGAGGAGAAACCAAGCCCACTTGAAGGACCTCTAAATGTGCTAATCTCCTTACATAGCTGCTTTCAAAGAAAATATGAATTACTTAGAAACCTAGATACTGACTCAATGGTCTCCTTACGTACACACATACATATACATATGTAGGTTTATAGTTGTCAACGTGTTCGTACTTTATTTTAATGTTCTCTTAACAAAATTATTCCGAAAGGTTTCCATGATTAAAATTAACAAATAATTTGTTTAATAATAATAATAATAATAATAAAAAAACACAAAAATCAAACCACACTGACACAGACAAAACACCAATAAGTAGTAATATTTATATAATTTCAGACATAGAAATACAAATACACATATTTATAAAATGTATAGATTTAGGACAGAAAACCAAGCAAAGTATCGAATATATATTATTTTTACCACGAAAACAACACCAAGAGTGTAAAACAAACAGAAATTCAAAGAAAAAAAATTATAAGAAAAAATAAAATTATAATAATTTTCAGTGCAATTTCCAATCAATTAAACAATTTCTTGTGAGTAAAATGTTTCCATCATTTTAATTTTTATAAATCTGTTTTTTTTTTTTAATTTGTTTGGTGTTTGTTTTATAGACGACGTATAGCATAAATAATTTTTTTTTTTCTAATTGCTTGGACTCTACCTGTAACAAACCGCCATAGTTGCGAAACTAATGAAGACACACTTGACGATTACAGTTAAAATGATGACCATTGTTAATGTGCTGATCCTATTTTGATCTGAGTTGCCTGTAAGATTTTATTGGTTTTGGTTTTTTTTTGTTGTTGTTGTTTTAATCAACTTAAGTGGTTCATAGAATAATTTTCAAAATTAAGGACATTTTTACATAGATATAGGAATAGAAAAGGATTTATGTATACATATATATATATATTACACTTGGTGAAAATGCAAGGTTTCTGAAATCTGTATGTCCCCTGATGTTGGTATCGAAACAGAGTTTGAATGAGGAAAATAATCAGAAGAGTTGCATTTTTACGTACATATATATGTATATGAATTTAAGTTTATAAATCTAAGACGTAAGAATTTTTATACTTAACAACTATTAAGAAGTTATATAGTAAATTGTATAAAATAAGTAAATTTGTAGGTCGCATTTATTGATATTCATGCAATCGTATTTATAAGATGCTTTTTAACTGTAACTGTGCATTAGCATTAACATGATATATTAAAACGTATATATATGAAAGTATATATTTATTTTTGTTATATTAAATTATCCTGTCAAATATTTATTTTAGAAATGAATGCAATCATTTCAATAAACAACTTCATTGATTACCATTGTCATAATATTTTTTTTTGTTTGTTTGTTGAAAACAGCAAGGAATAAATTTAAGTTTTTTACTTTGTAAGAAACAGTTTAATAAAGAAGAACTACTAAATGTCTACAGCAAGTATTTTTAAAATAAAATTAATGTATATTGTTTTTTTTTTTTTTTAAGAATTGGTACAAATATTTGTCTTACCATATGGCGTTTCTTTTTTTTCCATTTTGATAGTATTTTCTGGTGTAGGTAAGGCTTGTGTTGGCATTGGTGTCGTCAGTAGCACAACCAGGCTACAATCCATTCCTCCCCAGCCCATGTCACAGAAGCAGCGATTTGTGTTGGTACACACCTAAAGGGGATTTTTTTTGGTTAAAGTTTTGTGCATTTAATGGAATTGAATCTAGTTATAAGCAAGACAAAGTTTAAGCTTATTATACGCACGGGATCATGTCCACATCAGTGGGCAGTGATACTTTCTGAGAATACCTTTGGTTACTGCAGAAGAGACTAGGTTCTTAAGACTGCATTAAGCAGAAGACATAACACACAAGATCAGTGAACGCATTCAATTCGTGCCTAAAAGAAATAGTGTTTCATGAGCGAATAATTTAGTTTTGCTTATATGTCTTCTTGTCCGCTCAGAATGTCGAATACGATGGTTAGATTTCTAGAGCGTGCTGTGTACAATAGATTGGAAACCGAGAATAGATTTGAAACCGCTGTGGTGGGAAAAAGAGGCATCGCAAAGCAGTCCACTTTACTAACATCGGGAAGACCATGGAAAGCGAGACTGTTGGCGTACATCATCAGGATTGTGACTGCATATATTTATGATAACACAGACTAGTCATTTTACATTGCTCATAAGGAACATAAGGGTCGATTCAGTAGAAGTGTCTTCCAAAAACCAAGCTAAAGTGCTACCCATTACTAAATAAGACATTATCTTGGTTCACATCCCAGGCTAAATCTATGTTAAATTAATCCTTTCTGTCCTATCACAAAATAGATCTCTTTCTTTCTGAGCATGTCTTTAGTACTAGGTGGTAACTAGGAGGTGGTTACCACCTCCTAAAAATGCATATCCCAAGACTAAACCTTTCAGCGGGCCCAATCTGTAGACTATGCCTAGAGTGACTAAAACCTTTTTTCATATTCTAACAGAATGCTGCGCAGTCATTTACATAAAACCGAACACTAGGTAGTGAAGAATGTTCTTGGACTTTATGACATCCATCGGTGTTCCACATTCGCCCTCTATGGTGGAATATACTATATATAAATATTCTGAAGTTTCAGAGACATGGGCACTGCAGGACAGTATTGTGGTGGTGGCGAAACTATTGCAGTGATTTGGAATGAAAACTTATAAAAGGCTGTTCCGAGAGATGCGAGAAATGATCGCACTTAAAATTAGTGGACACCAACTTTCGAAAGGCTCGAAGCCAAATTAGGAAGCAAGATAGCGCTACACGGGGGTGGCAATGGTGTAGTGGTAGCGTCATCGTTTGTCGAGCTGACGGTTCACAGTTCAATCCCTGATGTCAGTAAGCATTATATGATAAGAGGCAGTCCGAGCAAATGAGAAAGCTTATGAGAAAACTACTGCGAAGGCATAACACTGGCAGTAGATTTGTCATATGGCTGGAGAAATTGTTCGCTCTGTTGATAATTGATATGCTTATGACATTAGGTGGACTGCGAAAAAAATACTGTGAATCAGAAGCGAATACAAAAAAAATAATGACATCGAAATCTCCCCAGTTATCTGGACACACCCCTGGAGCTAATGTGAAACCTAACACATCTGAGTTTCAAACCACTCCACCAATCTCTTTCTCTATCTCTATCTACATTTCCGACGCCCGCACCGTGTGAGGGTATTCATAACCCCTTGAGTGCGTGCAAATTATAAAAAAAAAAAATGATTTTTCTGCAGTCCATGGACGATTGGGTTTACTAGTGTAAATTAGATACAATGCACCCTGATCACCATTGTTACTCAGCGTTCGTTCCCACTCATTGCCACACAGGATATGCACTCGTCGTCTACTATTCTTGTCTAATTTTTTCTTAATTTTTACTGCCTTTCATTTCGAGGGATACCATCGGCGGATTTAGTGCACACTCAGCTATGAAAAGAGATCGATATGTAAATTTGGCAGACAGGAAAACTAAATTTATATGGACAGACTTAGGTTTTATCTGATGAATTGATCACCAACATGTTAAGGATCTCGGTGTTTATGGAAAGTGTTAGAGAGTATTTAAAATGTAGAACTCCGGAAAATGCAATACAATATGCATATTCAAACACTACAAGGAGATATGGGGCCCAGTAAATCATTGGGTAATGTACTAGGCTTACCAGCAGGGGATTAACTACTGAGGAGGTCGTGTAAGTAATGACGGGATTAGTCTCATCATCTGCCTATCATAGAAATATCGTTTCATGACAAAGGTGCAGAACATTTCCTTCCTATTTAAAATAAGCACGCAACTATGTTTATAGTTCTGGATAAGCTTGGTTCAAGTATGCGTACTCTTCCACACTTAAGGCTCACATCTAACCCTTTCTGATTGAATTGTCTACTTTGTCCAGATATCGTCAAGGAATGTCCATAATGGAAGGACATTAACCAAAGATTTTCATCCAACAAATCTATCGAACTTGAAAACATCTGAGCTTCATTAGATAAAAACTTGAATGTTCCCATCTAGCTATTATAGATCCCTTGCTTTGATTTCATCGTACTTTCATGTCGTACCATTCAACTTCCCCTACCCCATAGTAAATACAGCTAAAACCAATAATAATAAAAATAATAATTAAATGAAGTCCTTGTGGTCGTCATAGAGAAAAACATAACCATTGACGACCCGGTTGCTCTCATTGAAAAAGCGAAACTTTTCTCCTCAATTTGCCTTGTTTCTCCATCCTCCATCCGCAGACGATGATGACGACTACGACGACTACGACGACTCTGTGTGATAATGTGTCTTTCAATTTCTTGAAAAGACCACAAGGCCCCACTACCATCATTGCCCGGCGTCCCAGAAAATGTTCAATCAAATTCCTCCGAAATTCCAGAAACTATTTGGCAAATTGCCCATTAATTCAATTAAGTAATTGTGTAAAAGACCATGAAATAAAAATGAATCCTTGCATATACATATGTGATGCTATGTATAACTATTTTTTAGTATATGTGTACGGTATTGGTATAACCGCATACGAGTATAAAGGTACAAAGTAACACTCAGCAAATACACTTGGTCGATTCTCCCGGCTGGGTTTCAACAATACTTACCCCATGATCGGAGCATTCTTGTCCTTGTTTGTTGGTTGGACACTTGGTCTGGTCGATATGTGGGAATAGACTAACGCACGTTTGATTCACACAAATCAAATTATCCCCACATGGTGTTCCGTCCTTAACGAGACCATGTTCTGGATATTCATTAGAGCCCACTTGACCGCTTGTTGCCCTGTTGTCACATAGAAGAAAAAAGAGGAAACAGAAGAAGAAGCAAGAAGTAGACATAAAATCAATTATACTCTCTCCATGCTATACATAGATACAAAGTTAAAGATAAAATAGGACTGCATGCACAGCAATTGAATGTGAATTGAATAGAAAATACCACTACGGGTATGTGTATTCGGTATGCTGTGGATTCAATGAAATGAGTGGATGGATGCTGGGGATGATGAATGAAATATTTTCCATTCCAGGAAGAGAACGTTACTTACTTGCATTCATATTCCATGCCCTTGATCGATATAATTGTCCGCGAATAGAGCTGATCAATACCATCGTTAATTGGTTGTCGTTCACCCTCCTTGCATTGCAACGTGCCACACTGAACGTTTCTATTACGTTCACGACGATGTTGGTTGCAAAAAGGAAAAGAAAATAAAGAAAGGAAAATCTCGATTAATATGAAAGTGGCGTAGGATTAACGAAATATGAAATTCAAATTAAATTCACATCCTGTGCGCTTTTACCACCCTCATCCCATTAAAGGAAGCACAACACTCATTTGCAGCCTGCAAGTTCTTCTCGAAAGCCAATCTTGTTGAATTATTCTCATGTCCTTCACAGTAATTGCTTTCTTGACAGTTTTCACTAGTTTTCACTAGTTTTCCCGGTTTCACTGACGAACTGGAAGTGAACTTTGCCGAAGAACCCAAATCTGCCACGCTGGCAATTTTTAAAGGTAAAGCCCGTTACATATTTTTCTCGATGTTTTTGGAAACGAAATTGAGAACTTTATATCGCGCGTTGTCGTTAGTAAAAAAGATAAAAGCACTGAAGAGGAGAAGCAGGAGGACACCTACTACACGAGAGCTGATACGAAGATACTTACTCTGGGTCGCATTTAATGTAATGCTCGTTGGCATCTCGACCGCAATGACCGTTTATGGATCCTTTTGAGTTGAATTGCTCGTAACATTGGCGATCAGCCGCAGACCCACCATAGCCCCAGATGCCTTCGCATTGTAGACTCAATGTTGGACAGTCGCCTTGGAAGCAATAACCTGCAAAACGGAAGAGCACAATAAAAAGTTATTTTTTTTCTCGTTTGTTTGTTGGACATAGTCATTATAGATAGATTGTAGAGATAAATGGGTTGGCAGTTTTTGTGATGCTATTTCGGATTTAAGGCAGAGTGGTGAGGGAACTTTTTTGCGTCATTTTATGGAATGAATGATAGAAGATAAGTCAGATGTTAATGGGATACATCACGGGAGTTAATTCTTGAAAGTTTGCAAACTCTTACATGTTTATGAGGTAATCACTGGTTATGGAGTGTTGATTAAGGAATAAAATCTATAATCTGGTTAAAAAGGTTTCACTATAAACTTAAATTTGAATTAGCTTGGGTGTAGCGCAGATTGGAACGGTGACATAGTTGGTATCCATGGCTACGTTTATTGCGTTATTTGTTGAAGAAATGGAATGACTACTTCTGCAATTCTGAGACATAAAATTCTGAACATAAAATCCTTTAACTCGAAGAAAATTCAAGTAGACATATGTATATACGAATACATAGGCCTAAGTCGCACTAAACTCCAAGCGCATATAGTTCAACTGTTGAAATACTGAAGGTTGCAAGGTTGATAGGGTATATTTACCAACCCGTTTGCTCGGCTAAAGCATGCTCTCGCTTAGTACCATGTGCGTAGTGCAAGAAAAAGAGCTTGTCTATACATATTTACAGATGAATGCGGGTAGCTTTACTTAATTTCTCCTACAAGAACTAATCTGGGGTTACTCTGAAGCGTTGTCGGTACATTAAGAAGAAGTTTCAACCAGCACCCATGTTAATTATACAGCGACAATGAAGTATGGATCGACCAAGGATCACCTATCGTCTAAGAGATGCGGAAGACATCAATTTTATTTTCCATGGTGCGTGAGTGCAAGCAATTGGGGAAAAGTGGCTAACGATCGTGCTGATTAGGTCATGGTTCACATCGAGTTAAAGTGTATCTATAGAAAATTTAGTAATCAAAAAAAAACTTAAATGTAAACAATACATGCATGGCCTACGGTCTTTCTCCAGACAACCAATCGAATTGTAAATACCGAATCAACCGAATCGCAAAAGCGAAGTCTGCATTTGGAATGTTGTCTAAAATATGGAGGAGTAATGCTATCAGCTTAAACACTAAGCTGAGACTCAATGTTGAGTCTGTGCTATTATATGGGTGCAGCACGTGGAAAGTCTCCTCCATTATCACAAAAAGACTGCAAACGTTTTGTGAACCGATGCCTACTAAACATTCTAAGGATACTGTATCCGAACCATAGCTCTAACGAACAGCTATGTCAGAGAATGGGTCAGAAATCTATATGCACCACATTTCAAAGGCGTAAGTGTCAGTGGATCCGTCAAACCTACGAAAAGGTGACAGTTCCATAGCAAAGTAAGCGATGCAATGGAACCCTCTAACCCAAGACAGTAGAATAGTAAGTCGATTGAGAAGTACGTGGCACAGTACAATAGAGGAGGAGTCCCGGCAGCTAGGGAAGAGTTGGAGAGAGCTGAAACTCATTGCCAGAAATCGTACTCGATGGCGCGTAGGCATAGTAGATGCCCTAAGACCCGCAAGCGGACATAAAATACAAGTAAGTAACAATTATTCGCCAACGGGATTTGAACGGATGTTAACAAAATAAAAAAAGGTTGAATTGTCGGCGTTATCCAATAGCCCTAACGGCCTGAGCACTAAAAGACTAACCATTAAGCCACATACGTCTCGTGTATCCCTGTGATTTTGGAATAGGATACTTGCCATTTGCATGTATTTTGATGTTTCCGGGGCTTATTTGCTTTACAAGGACTTCCGCGTCAAAAAATGTGTTTACAGAACTGATGGGAGTTTGAGCACCTTTTATTACGGTGTACCGGTTTTTAGCCTACGTTCATCACATTGGTTGTAATCGATTTTGATATGTACTACTTGCAGAATCTTATTAGTCCTTATCTAATTACTAAGGATTCCAGAGTCTTAACGGTTGATTGGCTAACAAGCTGTTCAGCAATTATGTACCTTCTCGAAAATATTGGTTTCGATGATCAATAATTTCGGTTAGAAAGACGCTGCAACTGTTGCGTTTTCCAAAGGGGCGATCGATTTCTAGGATTTCGTAGAAAACCGTAGCGTCTGCGCCGACATTTATTTTTATTTTTGAGTCTTTTTTACCAATTTGATTTCGGACTCATACGATTATAATCAGTTTCTCTGCGCCTGCTTGCAAAATAATATCTAGAGAGCATGGCCACGTGACGGTGTGATGACCATAGTCTAGCTTTCCTTAGGTGGAATGCAATTTTAGCCGCTCTGTTTTTTTTCTAAATATATATGCGGTCTTTTTTTTTTTGCATAGGTATTCTGTGGGATGCTAATGCTCACCTGGGAAGGACCCGCTCTTTCCAGGTAGCGTGGAACTTTCATCCACCAAACCCACAGGGACCTTTTCTTCTTGACACCATCCACTCTGGAACCGCTTTCGCATTACTCCAGAGTGGTGTCGTTTTCAATACCCTACGGGGAACCGGACTTATATTCGTTTAGCGACTTTTTTGCGGGTTTGTATTTTTTCGTGCCGGTTTTGCCACTTCATCTTATTAAATTTTCGTCGCTTTTCTTCACGCGCAGTACAGCTTTAATATAGTACAAAGCTATCTTATTCCAGCTCTCTTCGTTTTCTAGCATTGTTCGGATGACATTTTGTGGGGTTATCTCACGAAACTCGCTTTCCAACAACCGCCTTTGCACACACCATCTCCTGCAGTGGAAGAACGTGTGCTTCGCATCGTCGTTACTCGCATCTCCGTAGGGGCATGCTGGGCTGTCGACTTTTCGCATCTTGTAGAGATAGGCTCGAAAATATCCGTGACCGGTGAGAAACTGAGTCAGAGATACGAAGTCTTAGATGGACCTCAATGACCATCAAACTATATAGTTACGGATATACATATATACATATCTTCGAATGAGTTTCACAGCCACCATGCATAGATGCTATATTACGGTCTGTTTGAAGTCGCAGGTATTTTAAAACGCTCATTCTATATACGCTCTCACCTTTCTAATCAGTTTGAGCTCTAAATAATGAAAGAACGATTTCTGTATTTAAATTATTGACTAGCAAATCGCCTTTACAGGTTTAGTAATAATAGTGCGGCTTAGTACAGCAAGGAATCTACTTCATACCAGTATGACAATATCATCAGCACCGGTTGTCATATTGAAGCCATTGCCCTCTAATATCTACAAAATCTTGTTCACCACAAGGAGTTCGTACCTCACTCCTGTTGATCTTAATCGTGTTATTCAGGAACTCTGTCTGGAACGCCATTTAATTGCTATTTCGTCAATTTCACAATACCCAAGCACATCAAAGCATATGATTTTGTAAATGATTGAAAGGATTAAATTTGGCACTGTCTTCTTCCTTGATTTTAGAGCTATCCCCCATTTGGAAAACAGTGTAATACGTACACTTATTTAATTTATACTTATTTTTAATTCAGCGAGCAGGTGGTCGGTGACGGGAATAAGACGGAGTCATCAACTTTGATGTCTCTGGTGAGCATCTGACTGTGTTAAGAAAATTCGTAGCCTCTTAAGACTCCATATACGGCCGATAAGTATGTATATGATGGGGCTAAGCCCGCACAAAATTGAACCTAAAATGCTGAATTTCAAAAAATGTATGAACCGGCCTTCCTTAGCAGAATCTTCAGCTTTGGTTGACTTTAGGGAGGGCTATGCCGGATTCGAATAACGAATCATGAGATTCGTAATTCATGAGTGTTTGCTCGATTGTCAGGCAGGATAACTTGCCGAATCATCTTAAGATCATTTGGATGCTCTTGAATCTCTAAGTTTTGCAAATTCTTCCTTCAGGATACATGGTCTCACAAAATACATAGTGCTAGTGCTACGTGCTAATCTTTTCATCTACATGCAGGTGGCCAAATTTGGGGATCAGTCAGTACATAGAGCAACCTCCGAATAATTCCTGATACCTGATAGTTAGTATAATTGCAGATTTTTGCTTTAAATAGTTTCGCGATCAGTTACTACATTGGTTGCCAACCATCTACCTAAGTCAGATTAAGTGAAAACATTTTCTAAAGAAAGACTAAATTAAACAGTTTTTATATCTGTCGTTTGCTTCTAAGAACTCCTTATCTACATTACAACAACTCCTTAAAGCTACATCAACTACGTATCTTATCCTTAAACTCCTTGTATCATTAAGCTCTGGGAAAGAAAAACAGTTTTAAATAAAACAAAAAAAAAAAAAACATCTTAACTACCTCCACAAGGATTTTATGAAAATATCTTCTCGGTATTCGTATCTCTTCAAAACTTAGTAATTACCGTTATTCTAAATCTTGTCGTATCTCCTTTGTTTACCAAAAACATTGGACGTAAGCAGTTTCCAAGAAAATCATAGAAAACAGAAGTATACAGTAAAACTTAGAAGTAACTACTAGAAGAGAAAAACTTCTTAAGAAATAAAGCTCGAGATCAAATCTACAGAAAGATATATTTTTCTTATAAAAACAATATCGTGTTGGTTTTTCCTTTTTTTTATTCCTTGCGAATGGAAAAAAAAAACTACTGCAGTGTCCTTGTTGCCTTACATAAAAGATTTAAACACAGAGTCATGCAACCAATTCTTTTCCACAGCAAGGTACAACTCGCTTAGAGAATAGGAATTAGATAATGGTGAACATCACTTAGTTTTTAATTTAAAAGTACATTTTTTTTACAAACATTTTTAAGGGAGTACTACTACAAAAAGAAATGGACCTTCTTCATCTGAGGATGAATTGTTTGGGCGAACGTGAGGTAAAGATGAAAAGTTCAGCTACTAAAACTTAAATGAATCTTTGTAGAAACAACTACCACTACCATCCTGTATAAATGGCTTCCTGGAGATGAATAGAAAAAAAAAAACGTAAGACTATACAAAAGGAAGTTAAATGCGGAGAGCAGAGTTCGTACACTAAAAAGAAAAATGATAACAAAAAAATAACTACGAAAGCGCAGAATGAAAATTGCAGAATGACGGCTGGAAAATGGGATGCGCGACGAAAAAACAAAAAAAAAACAAAAAAAAAACAAACATTGAAACCTCACCACAGACCAAACGAAGGATCTCCATCTATTTGTACTTTAAAACTAATTTCTTTTCTCCTTAAAATAAAGCGGAAAAAAAATATCCCAGTGGTGTCTATATATAGATAAACTTTTAGGGCAAAGTTCATTTTGAGTTCTTAACGTTGTTATGGCTGTGGCTTTAGCTAAGAACTTGTACACATCCTATGTACATATATCCTATAAGGGAACTTATGCAGTTTCAGATAAAAAAAAACGAGCGCGAAGGCAGAAATTAACTCGGTGAAGAAAAAAAGCGGAGAAAGGAAAAAAAAAGTGCGATGACTTTTATAACGCCGGGAGAATCAGCCAGGGCTCCACAGAATCTATTAAGATGTCGGAATGTAAAGCAGCATCTTCAGACAGTTATTTATCGTTTGGCTAGTGGACTCTGGAGTGATGTATAGAGAGATTGGTTGTGAGTAAACAAATTAAATATGGCTTTCCATCCGTAGACAGTGCAAGGGGATATGGTACTGTGATCCTGGATTACTGTGAACGTGGAAGAATGTGCTGCTGCCGTTGCATATTTGGATTTACATATAAAATCTCTCGCCTCGGGAATCTTAAAGGAAGCTGTCAACTTCCTGCGAAAATAATTTCTGATATTTGCTGGCATTTTTTATTTTTCGTGGTTTTTTTTTTTTATCAATGTAGAGACTTGGATTTTTGTGTTACTTTGTTGTTCAAAATGTTCAGAATTTGTATATGTATGTATGTATATTGAAAGGTCCTCAATCAGATTGTCAAAGACATTGAAGTCTGGTAAAATTTGTCAGAAAGTAAACAGTTTGCATTCGGCAGATTTTGTCACTTTGCTTCAAAAGCCGACTTTAACCCTGATGTGAAAACCAGGGAAAATGAAAAAGACACTGAAATCTAGAACACATATATAATGTCTCAGAAATATAAACATTTTTTGCCTTATTTACAAAATCAGATGAAAATATTGGCAACCAATGCTGGATCACATGAATTGGCTCAAATTAAACCAAATAATGAATTGGATAAGTAGACTGGGTGAGAATCAAAAAGGAGGAACATTATTAGAAATTGAACTATTTGTATACTTGTTTTATACTGGTATAATAACATTCTTAGCATCTATCACTAAATTTAAGGAATTTTGGTGGTACATCCTATCGGAAGATGTTATAATTTTTGCAAATGGCGTCGTACGTCAATCATATTTGACATTTGTGAACTAGATAGCTGCAGTATACAAACAGACAAGCAATGGAGCCACCGGACATGTTGTTCGGTCGAGAATATCGCGGCTGTGGCTTCCGATGTAGCTGAGAACGAAGAAACATCAACCAGACGACGGGCCACGCAGTTGGGCAATACCAGACGGACCGTACAGCGAATTTTAGTGAAAGACTTACACATGTTCCCGTACAAAGTGCAAAGAGTGCATCAGTTAATGCCTCCTCAATCCTCCTCAATCTCAACAACGAAGAGGACGATTTTGTGTCGAAAATCATCATGAGCGACGAGGCGCATTTCCATTTAAGCGGTTACGTCAATAAGCAAAATCTTCATTTCTGGGGCACTGAAAATTTGCGTGTGATGCACGAAGAGCCATAACATCCACCAAAGCCACTGTGTGGTGCGGCGTTCACGTGGGAGGAGTGATTGGGCCGCATTTTTTTGAGGAGGCCATCGGCAATACGGTCACTGTTACTGGCGAACGCTACAGGGCCATAATAAACGACTTCTTACTGCCGGAATTGGATGAGCAGGGCTTGGTGAACATGTGGTTTCAACAATACGGTGCAACCGCAAACACAGCACGAGCTACAATGGATATTGTGAAGGAAGCGTTTCCTGGTCGCGTAATCTCCCGTTTTGGCGATTTGGCATGGCCAGCAAGATCGCCCGATTTAACCATCCCAGACTTCTTTCTTTGGGGCTACTTGAAGTCGCGGGTTTATGCCAACAAGCCTCAGACAATCACAGCCCTTAAGGAGAATATTCGACAGGAATGCGAACAGATATCACCGGAAATCTTGCGGAAAGTCATCAAATTTCCATCACTCAAAATATTTTTATTTTTATTTAGAAAAAAGTAATTCAAAAACAAAATTGGATGATTAATTTTGCGCCACCTTGTACATATGTACTCTGAAGGTATCAATCAATTGGATTTCAAAGTGACTCTATGCAAAATTTCTAAACCTTCAAACGTATCAAAGATAGCTTTTCAAAAATTTAGCTTTAATTCAGTCGTATAAATAGTGAGCCATCTCTTGGTTTCCTTCTGAAAGTGATAAATGAACAACATCCGAAAGGATGATTTTGCGACCAAATTTGACATATTTTTCCAACTAATTTAAAGTCCATACAGAGAAGCAATAACGAAGAAGATGGCTATTTTGTTCTAATACTTGAGTGAGTTGGAGTTTGTAAGCAAATAGTCCGAGGTCTTTATAGATTTTCTCCTCAGATAAACGCGACTTATATTCAGACGAGTACACGGAATCTGTCAATCAATCTTAAGTTTGACTTCGTAGGAAAAAGGACCTGCAAATCACTCTTGAATGAGATATCTCGAGCCAATGTGGTGACCCTCTGCTGAGTACCAGGGCATATGGATAACGAAGGAAACGAAAAGGCTGACGACCTTGCTAGGAAGGGGTCGGCGCTGAACTTATCGTAGGCCCTCCATTTTGTAGTAACCCCAATCATTTCCTTACGGAAGAAGATAGAAGATGAAGCCACCGGTCGAGCAAATAAACGCTGGGTTCATCTGGAAACATAATCAACGGCCAGGTCGCTATGGCCGGCCTTCAGCAAGAAGAGATCAACCTCTCTGGTAAGACTTAGTCGGTTTAACGCACAGGTAGTTTCCGGCATAATTACTGGACATTGCGCTATTGGCGTTCACAGAGAGTGAATCGGTGTGCTACATAACGACTTTTGCAGAGGTTGCAGGGACGAAGAAGAAATCGAATCTGTTCGTCACCTGCTGTGTGATTGTCCTGCTCTATCCATTATAAGAATGAGGACTCTCAGAAGTTACTTCTTTTCGGAATTGGAGAACTTAGGTAATGAAGACGGACCTCCTGGGATTCATATCATTATGTGGGTAGTTCTAACAGCGGACTTTACAACGTTTCCCGGGTTAAATGATTGGGTACAATGGATCTACTTGGTCTAAGTGAGCAGTGGCTCTTTATGTCACAAGGCACCCATATACCTAACCTAACTTACGTAGGAAATTAGAGAGTCGCGTGACAGCAACAAAATCCAACAGTTCTACAAGAAACCACACAATTAGTTACAAGACAGGCTCTTCGCAGTAGTAAGAGGAACCTAGTCGCAGTTGCTTAATGTGTTGCATGTTTTGAAAGAATCATCCCATACATGCACAAGATATAGGAATGAATTGAGCGTATTTCGTTTTGTGTGTGAGGAATGGCAAGGGGATCTAGCACTCTCAGCTCCAGGTAATACAGTGTACTCTCTCATTACGGACACCCCTCATAACCGTACAGTATTCAAAGAACCTTTTTTTAAAATGTCCTTTTGTTTGTTTTCTCATAACCGGACACCTCTCATAAGCACACATTTTTCGGAACTATCGGTGTCCGCTTATGAGGGAGTACACTGTATTCTGAACTTGCTACACAAGTCTGTAGGAAACAAAGGGAGAAATTCTGTGCCTGTTCACCAAAGCTCTCTTACGTATTTTTGGACAAGAATCTTATGCCAGAGTGGTAGTAGTAATTCGAGGTCAAACATGGAGTATCATATCATGGAGAAACAATGCAGAAAATTAAAATTTACGTTTTCTAAAGCAATAACTAACACGCAGCTCACAGCCATATGTGTAGCTATTAGCTATAATGTCCTTGTTTCACATCCCTATTTGGTTTGTTATTTTACACTAGTAATAACACTCTCCATTTAATTCAACCACAAATTATTTCTCCCTTAGCGAAGTGCATGCTCTCTGACTGCATAATTAAGATATATAATGACAATTAGAGCCCAACGCCCCTTACATGACTAAACTCAAACAATAAAGTCATGTTTCTTACACAGGGCAGAGAAAAAACGCAGAAAATTAACTTCAAATGTCCTGCAGCCATTGATCGTTGTTCCTTAGCCATCCCTAAGTGGTGCTAATTAAGCCAAACACCAAAGCATGCTGTATATACATACTATGTAAGCAAACAACAGACAACGAGGCTTAGTACAAGAAATGGCCATTAAAAATGCAATTCCATTTCCTTCGCTATCCCCTCCCCAAATTAAAGGACATCTTCACACTATAATTTCGCCGTGGCCTGCATAAATTTTCCGAGTGAGATGTCCATCGTCCATGCAGCAAATTCACATGACCAACGGATACTAACTTCCTCATGCATCTGCTGGCACCGGACTTCTTCATAAGTTGCTGCAAAAAAGTTACACCACCCCTCGGGCACAAGTGCATTATGTCCTGGCACGACAAAAACGCACTACCATATTTCTAAAGTTGACCGGACTAAGAGCTCTACGATTCAATTAAGAAGAAACTTTTTTAATTGCATAATGAAATGCAACGACAACGACAACGACGACGACGACTACGACGAGAAGATGCGTTGACTGTGTTAGTTTCGGTTTCCGAACACATCCCCGTCAATTAGCTGAAAACTACTCGCATGCATTAAATTAAGTCACTCTGGGTTATACGCACCAGATGTTCCAGCCTTTGTATGGCCACATGGTGATCCGTTCTTTTTGTAAACATCGACAGGACAGTGGCCATTCTCGCCGTCACAGTATTCGGGTAGATCACATTCAGTGATGGAATCTCGGCAGATGTAGTCCTTTGGGCGGAGCTGAAAATTTCAATTGAAAGTTATACGCAGAGTTTTGCTGACAGTTTGATTAAAGGATACACATTGGAATGCATTACTTACCCGACACTTATCACAACACATTCCGGTGGCACATTGTGCTTCCGTTTTCAATTTGCACGTAATACCGTCACAGCAAGGATCTAGCGCGCATTCTTCAAAGGTCCCACAATCACATTCTTCGTCCTCTTCCACGATCTTGTTGCCGCAATTTCGACGCATTTCAATCTAAAATATAACAGGATGCAGAAGGGTATTATGGAAAATGTTAGTGAAACTTATATTTAGCAAGTAATTGGCTTAAAATAGAAACTGTTTAAAGAGGTCCTTCGGCTTGACATTATTTCAGTTAAAGACAATGAAAAGGATTGGTGGAGCTCTTATGGAGAGAATAGCATTCCTTATAGAGTACGTACGAGTATATCTACGGAAAGAATAGTGCATCACGTTGTACGTACGTACTGCTGAAGAGTATATTAGTACCTTATGTGCAAACAAAGTCCTTCATGCTGTAATTTTTGATTGCACACAAGATTTTTTAAGCCAATAAAGACCCAACCATTACTCGATAGTCAGCGTATTGCTTACGTTTCTCAAAATTTATTTTCGATATGCACCGATGATTGATGTCGGAAATATGAAACTTCGGGCCAAATACTTTCAAAAATTAAGTCCGCTTACTGTAGGCTGGGTTGGCAATATGTTTAAGAGCAGGTCCATACATTTTCAGATAAGAAATTGGAGTCAGTGGAGTAGAGTCTTTCTCTCCGCTAGGCAGACATACATAAAGTATTCACACAATTGCAGAGGACATATCAATGATGACAGGAGGAAAATTCATGGACGTCATAAATAATGCTTTTCAAGTGGTAAAGCAGAGATTTTCAAACGCAGTGTCTTTTCGAAAAATTCGAAAAAGAAAAAGAAAAGAAAACCTCAAACACTTTTTAGAACGGATATCAATGTGTCAAAAAACTTTAGTATCTAGAAGTATACCTGGATACCGGAATAACTTGGAATTACTGCCTTGAATAGAAGATCCAAAAAGGGCAAGGGATATGAACGAGTGTATGGATATAGGTGAGGAATATCATCGGCCTCAACATACTGAATGTATACGATAGTAGCAACTCATCAACCCTACCTAAGTGGCATTATCATTTAAGCCATTCTAGTGCAGTGGCATGAAAAGTCAAAAACATAGCATGCGTTGAGGTTATAGATACGAAACCAACATGTACCATAGAAGTGATTTTTGAAATTCTGTCGCTGGATTTATCCATAAAGGAGACAGCGACATCCACACCACTTCATTTGTACCGAGAGGCTAAATAGCTTTATTTTATGACTTTGAAATTCGTGAAAAACTGAATAGAGGAGCTGCATGCACCTATGATAGGGATCAAGCGAAGGGGAATATACCAAGTTAGAAGGTATCACTTCCGGATAAGAAGTAATAAACGTTAGTGACGGATTCATAATATATGGCAAATTGAGAGTATTTTTTATAAAGAGCTTAATATAGCATGACATCTTGGTTGGCTTTACCACTAAGCCAATTATTGGAGGATATTTTCGGACATAGACAAAGTTTCAGCAAAACCCATACAAATAGAAATTTTTCAATTCAATTTTTTTTTCCGGGCGGGCACACCCTACTGGAGCACTTAGACTCAAATACTGGTCCATTGTACTGCCAGGTAGAGAACCCAATTTTAGTCTAGGGTTCCAGTTCTAAGTCGAGAAGGAGCTTTAGTGATGGGGAGCTTACATCATCACCACATCAGTACCGAAAATCCGCCACCTGATCCGAGCAAAGGCAGGACAATCACATAGGAAATATTCGGCCATGTCGTCGCCTTCTCCACAGGCGTCGCAGATAGGGGTATCGCTTAAACCTGGCACACTAAAGTGTTTGGCAAAGGTGTAGTGGGCCGTAAGAACGAAAGTAAGTTGTCTAGAGTCCTTCCTGCTAAGGAATAGCAAGAAAACTGTCGACTTCCTTCAGGCATCAGGGGCCATTCGTTTAGTCTGCCTACATCCTGGAGAGCCATGCCACCTTCAATTGCGCTCACTAAAAACCCAATCATCAATGGAAGCCCTGGCCAAGGATGTTGGCAAAGCCAACGTGGGTTCAGGTCCTGAAAAAGCCTCTTCTGAACCTTGACTAGCAAGCTCGTCAGAGATCTCATTCCCTACTATCCCGTTGTGCCTTGGGACCCAGACGAGATTCAATGAGTTCAGCCTTCCGACCGAATTCAATGAAGTTTTGCATTCGCCAACTATTTTGGAGAAGGTTAAAGGATTGAGTAGTGCTTTAAGCGCAGCCCAGTTTCTCACAATATAGTCCGCAGCCATTAGGATGGCATACACCTCTAACTGAAAGACAGACGTATGCCTGATGCATGTTTTTGAAAAAAGTTTCTACTCTCCAATATGCGATCATGACTTAACCACTTAGTATATACATACCTCATTTGGTTTGTTTAACAGACAAAGTCCATGTCCAGTCCTTAAAGCATCGATGTAGTCCTTTTTACTGCACTCTGAAAATTTGTATGGCTGAACGTTCTCCTGTCCAACAATTGACTGAGCCATGATACAACCATGCCAGTCCCGGCAAAAGCATTCTTCACCTATTAAACAAAACAAAAAATTGCAATTAGGCATGATAATATACAAATGAGGATCTTAGTTCATAATTCAAGCGAATTCTTAGAAAAACTTTTTGTTAACATCAAGTCTGTCCTCGGGTCATTAGTGCTTATACTCTACTTTGTTCGTATTTATTACTTGTTCCCCGAAAAACTTCGATTTTGATCAGTATCGAAGTCAAAAATGTTGGCCCCTTAATTTAAACTGTCTGACTATCTGCATCTGCAACTGCAACATAAAACCTGAATTAGTGATATCTTACTAGCTGCTGTTTTGAAAAATAGCTTTTTCGAAAATGGCTTCAACAATATTGTTCAAATTTCCAATTGCGATTAGTTTACATGCACGAAAAACAATAGGTACAGCACTACTGACCGGTTTTAAAAATTTGATTGCATTGGCAAAATGTATGACGATTTCGAAAATTTTAAAAATTGTTTTTTGGGTACATACATATTTCATGCATTTCCTGAACAAAAAATTGGAAATTTTTATAATTTCCCCAAAGTTTAAAATCTGAAGGTTTTGCTAATGAGCTGTAGGTATGTATACGTGCAAAAACGTTCGCCTCCGTCGAGCACTTAATTAAGAATTATTCGACACTAACAGCGTTTCAAGGATATTGCAAGTAAATTTATAAATGCAAGAAGCTGATATCACGTTGACTTGTTGAGACTGTTTACTTATTCATCCTTTCGAGAATGAACTGGCCATCTTCACCGACGGATCTAAAATGATCGCTGGTACGGGTGTCGGCGTATACTGTGAGTCTCGAAACACATATCGCTCGCTTAGACTTTAGGTGCAGTGTTTTCCAAGTTTTCCAAGAAGTTACTGCAGTAAAACAAGCTGCGGATATGATTATTGAGGAAAATATTTCAGATAAAATAGTCAGCATCTATGTCGACAGTCAAGCGGCCATTAAATCCACATCGATAAGATCCAAGCTCGTAAAAATCTCTAAAAAGCGACTGAATGATATCTCAGCGGCCAATATGGCGACCCTGTGCTGGTGTTACCTGGCCACACGGATATCTCCGGTAACGAAAAAGCGGACGAACTAGCCAGAGAGGGTATACCGCTCAGCACACTGCAAAGTTAGATAGAAGCTAATGAGGAGGCTAATAAACGATGGTACCGTTTAGATACATGCATCACAGCCAAATCATTATGGCCAGTCTACAACAGAAAGAGATCTATCAATCTTATGAAACTAAGTCGAAGGGATATCCGAATAGCTGTTGGCGTCATGACAGGACACGCAGCACGGCTAGGATTACCGCACAACGACTACTGTAGCAGTTGCAGGTACGAAGAGGAAATAGAATCCGTTCATCACCTCCTAGTCCAGCGCTGGTCACTAAAAGAAGATGTGCTCTTGGCAATTACTTCTTCTCAGAACTGGACGAGTTAGGTAACATTGAGCTAAGCAAACTCCTGAGATTCATACATTTATCTGGGTGGCTTAACTTAGTGGTCGAAGACTGATATTAAGGTTCCCAGGGTTTTAAAATATTGGGCACAATTGGCTTTTAGTGGTTTAGGTGAGCCGCACAGTGTATGTTTTTTCAAGCGCCTTCTGTGCATTCTACGCCAACTGGATGTCGTGGATCGGAAAAGGCAATTTTTGTGCTTCAAGTATGCAGTAATTTAAATGAATATACATATGTACGTATGTATTCCTATTCGATATCATAGACAAGTATTGCTTTTAATTTTGCCATTGGTGTACTCAAGCGTAGCTGAGTCGACAAATATTGGGAAGATCACTATGTTCCTTTGGTTTATTCGATATCCTTGTTCTATCTTTGGCTGCCCATCATTGCTGTCTTACAGTAAGGTGTACCTAAATATCAATAGTTGTTGTGTAAGATGGGCGCTGTGGCTCAGTGTTCGAAATACGAATCCCATAAAACATCAAAGAGTTTTCTTAGGCCCCGCTTGTCGGGAATGTCTGGTAAATGTCCTAGCTAAGAACTGTCATATGTATATATGTATGTACTTGGAGAAAAAAGGGAGATCTCATCTCGGTCAGCTTATTTTTAATGCAAAAATGTAAGTGTAATCAATCAAGTCTTGATGACAGTGCTATCCACCGATAGTGGTGGTGCGTTAGTAAGTAGAGATTAGAACCCAAACAATTAAGCAAGTTTGGGACATGAGTCCTTTCCTCTATTTTCGCAGGTCTTATGAAAGAGAAATATTCAAGTATCACCCGCTAGCAATATTCCTTCAGATTCTTAGCTGTATTAGTATGCTGAATGATACGTGGTACGATGAGGAGGAAAGGATGAAGCGAAAGAGTAAATGACCTTACAACGGCCAATGTAACATGCTTATAACTGACTATTAAAATATTTGCAAAAATCATCTCGTCTAGACGAGCTCGTTTACGGTGGCTTCAATTGAAAACTTCACCAGCATTGTGCGTTCTGCGATAACTACCAACAAATCAAAAGCTAATAAAAACTCTCCATAACCCTAACGCAGGTCTAGTGCATAGACACTCACAACAGACATGCATCTTCCTTTCTTTCCCCCTTTGATGGATTTTAATTTATTTAATTTTTCAATTTGCGAACATTTTGCGCAATAAATGCGCCAACAGGCGATAAAACTCTGTGCCAACAGCCAACTAATCCTTTGTCATGTGTAATAAAGAAAAAATTATTGGATTATTAAACATAAAACAAAATTTATTCTGCCATAAATGCTAATCGTTGGCGATAAATCAAATCCAAAAAGGGAAAGCGGTAAACGACAGAAAAACGAAGCAAAGGGACGAGAAAAGACCAAAAAAAAAAAAAGTAATTGCTCGCCCCATATAATTCGTGGGGACAAAATGATTCCAATACGAGTAAACCTAGTCGATAAACATCTTTCAAGGATCAGACAAAAAAAAAAGTTCCTAAATAAAAAATGGACCTTATGTCATTGATTTAACAAACCCACCCTACTTCTTAGAATATAAATCAGAAAGAAAAAAAATAAGACGGAAAACCCATCACCGCCAATCTGTGCAATAAGCGACTAATTGATTGGTGTCCTGATTGAAGCTGTTCGGGCACAACCCCCCCCAGAAAAGAGAAAACAGATAAAAAGGATAAGAGGAAATAATTTTGTTAACTTACGTCCATCATCATGGCCCATGCCAATGTTGTGTCCAATCATATGGGCCATCGTTCCCGCTAGTAAATGGGGCTCGTATACATTGATGTCAACACTTATTCCGACGGCCCGCGGTGTACAAACAGTCTCTGGCACGGCCATACCTGCTTCGCCTCCAGCAAAAGTTTCACCCCTGTAAAGAAAAAAAAAAGAAAAAATAAAAAAAGGACGAAGAAATAAACATTACTTAGGATTGTCACCAGAAAGTTGACTGGATGAGAAATGAAACAACATCAAAAATAAAGGAGGCAAAGCACCTTACTTCCTAGATGTCCCTTCGTTACACACACCCGTTGCACCCCTCCCAGTAGTAGAAGGAATTTTTTTTTTGTCAGTTTTATTTTTTTCCACGAAAAATGTCTCTTCTTGATTTGACTTCATAAAATATTAACGCGCGGCACAAAATTAAAGGATAACAAGAACAAACATACCAACACAGTGACATGTTAGTACGCTAGTAGGTACCTACTCCGAAAAGAGTGTTGTTCTCGATGTTGTGTTGTTCCAGGTGTTGATAGTCGTACACTTAGGTACGATCATGTATGTTTCGAGGGTAAAGTGGGAAATTATCCTTTCATGTGCAAAACAAAGTAAAAAACAGCGCGGCTAAAACAGGAGGTAAAAGGGAAAAAATTGGAATTTAAACGGCAAAAGCGCTGTCAAAGGACTAATATTCCACGATGGTAGTTGTTTGGTAGTTGGGCGTTACTTTGCCTTAGCGAAGAGCTTGGATGGCTTTTCAGTTCCCGACGGTGGTGTGTACAGTACATAAAAGTTAATTTGCTGTTTCATCTAATTTGAGGTGCTTATCTCGGGCAGAATTGGCTGCCTTTTGTAGAGCAGCAGTTTGGTGGAATATTTTTTTGTTTTTTTTTTTTTGCAATGGTATTGAATAATTTAATCGTTTAGTGCTACAAAATTGAATTTAAAGGTTACGTGAAGGAATTGTTAATGAAACGGGAGATATTTTTTTTTTGAGGTAGTATGAGATGAACATTTGAATCCACAGTAACAGCCATTGCAGCCATTAGAGGTTTGAAAAAAATAGTCTACAGGGTGTAGTAAAACAGTGAAAGCATTTTTACATGAGCATTTAGCATCTACAAAAGCTATCAGGAGCCGAAACCATTTTATGGCTTTATCATTAAAAGTTTACCACATGGTTTGACTTTGTATCACAACAACGTAATTGGTAGCCATAGTTGTTGACCAGCTATTAGTTTTCGGCTTCAGTAGGCGATAAGAATAAAGATTAGGAAAGGATGTGGCTGAGGGGGAACATAAAGTGCTGCGTAGGAGGACTGTATAAATCATTGCTAGGGCAGCTGTTTGTTAAGAAAATATTTGCCGGACTAAAAATTTGCGCCGAAGATATTATATTCGCACTAATAACGAAGGGGAAATTTGTAGTGGTAGCCAGTATTATTATGCAAACACAACTCAAAAGTCAAATACATATACAGTACCCCGCCAAAAAATTATGAACATTTCCATGGTTTTTTTCTTACATATGTTACAACGCATACAGAAATAAATTTGACTAATGATTCCAGAGCAAAACATTTTACCAGCACCTAAGACAGATCTCATTGAAAGGAGTTGAAATTGATAAAAGTTAGACATCAAACTCACCTAGAAGAAGTGTGTACAAAGGTAAAAGAAATAATCCGAGGAGCTAATATGATACAAATCAAGGAACGCAGTTTTGTTACCCTACGATTGGTCAAGCCTTTAAGAGTTATCAAGGAGAAAATTAAGGTAATTAGAAACCTCTTAACGAATTCAAAAGCCAAGGCAAGGTTTGCAAAATTCTACTTTTCTAGAAAACCGCGTGGAGAGAAATGTGAGGGCCAAAAGTTTACGAATTCACAGGGCTTTTCACCAAGGTAGAATTAAGAAGACAGGAGGTATTTGAAGGAGACTTGAAGACTTGACCTCAGATTGAAGCATGCACACTTACCAGGAATTTTTACAAGAGAAGATGACAGGCTTTACAGGATGTTGCAATATCGGAATGCTGTAAACCGTTGAGGGATTAGAGGAATAATCAGCATAGAAAACGAAACGTATGAGTATAGAATCGAGTTAATTCCGGTAGCAGTCTACGATTTGGCAGTGGGCGTCGTGGCTCAAGTGGTTAGTGCGTTGGATCTCTGAGCGGAAGTTCGACGATCGAATCCCAGAGAGCACCAACAAAATTTTCACGGTCCCACCTCTCACGAATTTCTGACAAACGTCCGAGAGTAATAACTGTCATGAGAAAGCTTCTCAATGTGCCTTTCGGACATGGCTCTAAGCTGTAGGTGCCTTCCATTTGTGTGATACGCATAACAGAAATGGTCGCGAGAAGCTAGGCCCTGAACCACATACGTCTGTTGCTCCAAGTATTTGTATTTGTAGTCTACGCTTTTATTTGAGTCTCATGTATTAATTAAAAAAATCTCAGCATCATTTGTCTGATGTACATGAGAGGAGATGTTTTTAACGAGGCATCTTAACATGGGAAAATTGATAATATCTGGTGTGCAGATCCATAACGTGTTTGGCAAAATTCTGATTAGTCCTTAAGTTCACCATCCATCAAATATTTACACTCCGACAGGCCTCCTTTTGGGACACTCAACTCTTCCATGTTTCACAATCTTGGACAAGTTATCTCCAGTTTTCTAACTCAATTTGCCCACAGTATAAGTATTCCCCTCATCTTATGTCTTGCGAATCTAAGTAACGAGCCTTGTTGACTTCTTCTATGGTGAATTCTTCCTTGACTGGATGTTTAGCTGGATGTTGGCTTTATTCGTATCCTATCAATCACTTTTTAGCATGTAAGCAGTAAGCAGAAACTGAAAGTGCTCCGTCAGTATTGCTACTATTTTTTGCGTGTCAGTAAATAGATTTTCTTGATTATCGCGAAGAAACAGTTTTCCGGGGTGAGATGAAATAGCGCCCTATGAAATAAGGCCACATGTGCCCACGTAAAAATGGAGTCATGTGGCCTTATTTCAATTTTGAATGTGGCCTTATTTCCTAGGGCGCTATATCACGTCACCGTTTTCTAGCTAGCTGCAACTGCAAACTACTTGGCAGAGATTTCTTTCCTCCCTTATTTTGATAAAATAGACTTCCTTGACTGCTTTTGTTTTGCGCTGCAAAAGCTTTCATAGGTTCTCTGTGCTTCAATTTCCGTGCTGTGCTCACTAATTATTGCACCACAGACTCTACCTCTGCGATGGTTGGAAGCCCAAAGCGATTTGAGTTATTTCTTCGAGGACTCTGTGACTCTCCATGTTATGAAGTACAATACTGACCTTCTGTGTCATGGTCGGGTTTTAGTCTACTCTCATTTGTCGTCTCATAAGCTCTGTAGGCTTTGTCGTGAAATTTATTCCTAATAGACCGGCCGGTCTTTTTTATAGGGAAATGAGTGGGCAAAAATGCATTTTAAACTGATATTGCAGAATGTGATTTGTGCAGGTCACAGTCAGGCGATTATTTATCAGCTTCAAATTGATTACTCATGACCGTAGTAATACTCAATTCGCATTCTAACATGTGTGGCCTTACAATAGACGCCGCACCATCTATGCCCTTTAATGTAAGAAATTGCTTAAAATAAGGTATTACCACAGACGTTATAACTTATTGTAGTGTCTGTGGTATTATGCTTTTGCTTTAACACAAGAATTACAACCAGTGTAAACCAATTGGTATAAGCTAGAACCCAAGGACACCGACGTTTCTCCTGTTTAAATGACGTTTCATTTCCATAGCCTTCTGTCCAATGAATTGCTTCTATGAAAACTGTTTAAATCATTCGAATTCTTCTTATTTCTACATCGGATAGTCTGTCATCCTCATATTAAAACAATTTGCCAATTTCTATGTCTAAATACTTTTCAAAGTCCTACAAGATTTTTGTCTCCAAAGATTTCAATGGTGGATGCATCTCAAACGAAAGTATGGTGTATCCAAACTTTCCGTGAAAAATTTAAGTTTGACAAAGATTTTAAATCCATCCGAAGATTGGCGACTTACTAAGCAGAACAAGAGAGATTCACATCAAATTCAGATAAAATTCAATAAAAAAAATTACTCGAAAAAAATCAGTCACTCTCAAGATAGTAAATAATCTCAACAAATCCATTCGATTTAAATAAAACCTAAATACATACATACTGTATATACAGAGCGAAACGATTTTAGTATTTATACTTTGTCACATAAATAAAATACAATTTTATGTCATAATAAACATCTAAATCCGAAATTGCTGATGTAAATTCAATTTTGAATATTTTATCATTCGCAAGTAATTTGAATATTCTTTCAGTCAAAAGCCGCAGGAAGGACGCAACTTTTTCGCACAGATATACCCGTTCCTACTATTATCCAATGTAATATTAAAACCAATATAAAACGGGTCTGCAAATTATTCTGGGATAGCGAAATCGTTCGGTCTATTAAAAATGCCTGAACACAGTACAAACAGGCAAATAAAACTGAACACAGAACCAGAAGCCGCTACCGAACCGGAAAACACTATGAAATATTAAAAACCGATTTACTTCGAGAGATACTCATCTCTGATGGGGTTGGGTTGAGCATCTGATGAAAACTCAAAGTGTTTGGTTTGTTTAAAATAAAGACTATATAGTCGTAAATATTTAGTTCAATTAGAAATGGTTGCTACTGTTGTCGTCCATCAAATACAACCGCCACTGTTATCAAATGGAAGAGTAAAAAATGGTAATGTGCCGTGGTGGGTACTTCTGTTGGTCGATATTGATGATGACTGAATAATAATATGCTAAAAAAATACATCTCCCAGTATCTAGATACTGTGTGCCCTTTTTACCTACATACATAGAAAAAAGTCACTTGAAGTGAACTTTACTCAACTCGATGGGCGGGGTAGAAGGATGTTCGATTGATGAAAAAGTACTCAATCAACATCAGGTTCAGCTCCAGAGTTATTGGGGAGGCGTTGGCTATAGCAGCGGCAGAAACCAAAAAAAAAAAAAAAAAACGATGAAGGTAGTTGGAGTTGTCATTTGCCACCTCGTCCAGAATTTCTGGTACGCCTGCTTGCCTGCCTGCCTCTGTCTCTGTGGGTCACGTCGGAAAAATCGATTTTGAATGATCGAAATGGAAAAGTGTGGAAGCTGTGTTGAGCATCCAAGTCCTCATCACCATCACTATACCACTCTGTGTTATTGTGGGTGCGTTGATGGCAACGGTGGTGGTGGTGCATGTAATGAGGGGTTGAAGGATAGATTGATAGGGAAGTTAATTTCATTTATTAAAATGTCACGTGGCGACGTGCGGTTCTGAAGCACGACCGCCTGTTATGTTTAGTACGGTCTGGATGAAGGCAATTTTCCGTTACGCACGTAGGTATAAACAAAATTCACTTCTTCGTCTTCTTCTTCGTCGTCTTTGTGGTAAATAACTTACGTTAGTAGTTGAGTGGTGTCTCTTTCGATTTGGAAGAGATTCCTAGATGTGTAGTCATTGAAATTCGATATTGCCTTGCTAATATCCTTGCTACCATCGATGACTGCTTGATTCTTGCCCCACGTTTCGATGTATACCACTGATACTCGGGTGTTTAATGTGCGGAAATACTGCAATGAGATAAAAAAAAATAAATTTGTGTTATTTTTTATTTAATAATGCGTAAAAAATATTCATTGCGAAAATCAAGGAGAGAATTTATAAGTTTGTGTATACGAATTTCAATTTAAGGCTTAGTTAGGTTGAGAAATTTGTTAAAAAAAAAAATATAGGCACCGCGATGATGTGATTTATTTTTAGATTAAGATGTAATAAAAAAAAGTATCGTCGAATATATACATACATACATTAGATTACGGGTCGTCCTGTTTGTATGTATTACATTTTTTTTAATGAATCAAGCAACTCTTAAGGGGAATCTCATAGATTCACATCCTTTAAGATTTAATAAAATTTTATTCCCGAACTGGATTCTTTCAAATTCTGTTGTCATGTACACATGTATGAATATCCTTTTTCTGACAGTATTTTTTGCTCAAAGGTGAGCTTCAGTTTTTCCTTATCTTGACAGTTAAATAAGGGCACAATAATAGGTAACAAACAATTTTTTAAATTGGTGGTTCGTGTGATGAACGTTTCTAAACAAGGTTTTGAAAAGCTTAAAAGTGCACTTCCTGCATTCCTGTTTCGTAAGGAAAAAAAAAAGGAATTATTTCTAAGCGAATTTTGGTAGAAGGCACCAAATGTTAGGACTTGCCGGTAAAAATTATTTAACCTTCTAAGGCAATGTTATAAACTCTTGCCTAAAAGCGAACTCCTCTTCTCACTCAACGTCGCTACCTGGGGGTATTATGTTCAATGGAGTTAGGATCAAACTGCTTCTGTGCGCTGTCGACATTGTTATACTAGCAGTCTCCAAACATGATGCAAATTATGATCTACAGACTGCAACAGTACTATATAACATGTAATCTGAAATTGAACACCAACAAGTCCAAAATAATGGTTTTCCGTAACGGCACAGGGAGGTATTCGCGGGAGGAAAAATGGACTTGGGATAATGAAGTTTTGGAGAAAGTGTCGGAGTGTAGGTATCTTGGAGTAATGTTAACGCCACGACTCTCATTTAAAAAACATGTTGTGGCAAATCTCAAGGAGTCCGAAAAGGAGTCTCCAATTGGAGAAGTTTTCTTGCTAAAAAGGATATTGCGCCAAGTGCAAAATACAAACCCTTTGAAGCAGTCATGAGGTCAATTATGTGCTACGCAGCCCAAGTGTGGGGAGTACTTCAGTATGAAGAAGTTGAGAAGTTGCTTAGATACTTCGTCAAAAAGATTTTTAGATTACCTGCGAATACGACTACCTACATGATTTATTTGGAAACTTGCCTCGCATCGCTGTATATATTTACATTAAAAATGCATTTCAGCTATATCACGAAAGTGATGACTTTGCCAAGTCATCGGCTGCCGAACATAGTCACCACGTACCTGTTTCGACGAAACATACAGTTCTTCAGTGAGTGGCGTAGGCTAAGCAATGAACATAGCGTACGGCTACTGGATGAGAACACTGCAAATTGGAGAAGGGCTACGCAGATCGTGTTGGTCAAAACTCAGGCATCCCTATTTATGTATGTAACTCATGGAAGAGGCGCAACGAATCAAATCCAGGTGCAGCTATAGGATCCTCCAACACGATCTCGGAGAAAAAAACGACTTAGCTACGATCTCTTACATATTCAAGGCCAGAGGTGAACTATTGGATCTCAACTACGTGCCACACAGAACTCAATAAGCTTTGTGTAACCTACGGATGGGGGAAGATATAAAGCATTACGAAGAGCTCACTGGAGAAAAACCTCTTTACGGAAAAATGAAGTTGCGGACATTTTAAATGGACAGAATTGTACTCTGCTATCTAGCTACATAAAGAATGCTTGGAAGTATCGTCAACAAATTGTAAACGAAGCTTCTCAAGCTGCGGTTATATATGTACGTATATTTAAATAATGCAATCAATACGCCTGGAAGAACTGAAAACGAGAAATACGGTCTGCTAATACTGGTAGCTGAGAAAACGAAAGACGAATGTCAAAACCTGTCTCTGTGTAAAAATACCTTGCCGGCGGCCGTGCAAGGGATGAACAGAAATAGATAGGAGTTCTTAGTACGTAAGCATTCACTTCAAGTCCGTAAAAGAATTCACCTCAACCTGCGTATAAAAGAAAAAAAATTGGTTTCTATGTTCGATAAATGAATAGAGGATCTATGCAAATCTATAGTCATAAAACAAAGTCGCCATAAAGGAGCAAGACGAAGACGACACGGTATCCCCGAAACGAAAACAGACAGACAACGGGCTCGTCATAGTTCATAATTGAAAGCAATGACTCTCTCCAGATATTGTAAACCAAATTCACTAGAGGATAATTGGTACTAGATACTCTCATGCCTACATAAATACATTAAAAAAAATTATTGTAAAGCGAATAGTATATTCCAACTGCCTTAAGAGGAGATTCATCGTTGGGCACCTAGTGACCATAGAGAGCTCTTGAGTCCAAGACTCTTTACAACTTTTTTCCACAACTAAGCGCAAATGACCGAAGCCAAGTTGCTCTGCTAACTAGGACTTAAAAGGGTCTAACTCTACAATGATGAAATACAGACTGTAGGTTAGGTTGGCTTGGCTGTCCGCACGGGAGTGCAGACACACTTAGACCAATAAAGGTCATTTGTGATACCATGGATCAAAACCAATTCGCTGCTCATGGACTAATAGAACCAACCGGAGCTTTTGATAAAGCGATAGATGCGCATGACGTCTAAGGACGCTATGTCACCAAGGACTTCAAGGAAGGGGTACCCTAAATAGAGCATTCTTTTATGCGACAGAGCTGGGCAGTTACGTAGGAGGTGAGGGATACTTTCCTCCTCCTCCTCGTTCCTACAGCTTGTGCAGAAGTCATTTGAAAAGAGGCCAAGTCGTTTGGCATGTTGGCCTATAAGGTAGTGTCCAGTGAGAACACCAACAACGCAGCTGATTTGTGATCGCTTTAGTTAGCCTGGGCCAGATCTGTCTCGAGATGAGACACGTTGACACGTTTTCCCATCTGAGGTTGGTCTTGCTAATAGCATTCAGCTTTAGTAGATGCTTACATGTAGCTAGGGGCATACCCAGGGACTGCCTGTCAGATAGAATCCTTAGAGTAGTGCCCTGTCTGGCGAGTTCGTCTGCCCTGCAGTTTCCTGGAATGTCTCAAATAAAAAAAATAAATACCGACTGTAACTGAAGACAAAAAAAGCAGAGGAACAACAATGCAATGCTTCAGCCACATGAGTCTTGTTCCAGCATACAGGCTCTGTTTTTTGGTACCAGGTGATTATTGATTTCAAGAAGTTGGGGATATTACAGTGGAGACATCGTTGACGGATAAAGCTGCGAAGTAAGAGCCTGGACCTTATGATCGCACACAAAGTATTGGAGGTGCTGCGGCTGCACTTAGTTATCTCAATAGTGTCGGAGCACTAAGTGGGTTTGGAATCAATATCATACCTCTGTTTCAAAGTACTACCACCATGTCAAGTGCAAGCCCAAGTGCATGTGCTATAGACTTGTGCTGATACCTAGCAAACTCTTAAAATGCTTCTGCATACATTTCGTATTTTTTCACAGTTGTCCTCTTTGATAACACTCTCCTTATCCACTCCTCCTTTGGAGATTGTAACAACGTCAAAAGATTCACGAATTGTTTTATCCACAATTTATGTTCACATTAAAAGGTTGTTGGTTTTATTTTCCCACAGCTCTAGTCCGAACTTATCCTTCCTCCAAAGCGAACTATATTCCCAGCGGACAATAGGAAACCACCTCCTGCTGAGTAATATAGAACACAGACAGGCGATTTTTCTCTATAAATGTCCAAATAGACTTTAGGTACTCTCACGCGGCGAATTTTTGGTCCCAGGCAAAAAACATCCTATTCACCAAGTAATAAATTAAAGGATTCCTCTCGAAGCTTCATCACCACTTCCACCGTCAATGGCACTTTCGACTTTCAACTGAACTCCAATACAACTGGTATTCGTTCGTTTTATTTCGTCGAAATTCATTTCCGATGTTAGACAATCTATAGTCACAATTAATCTCAATTGAAGCAGAGAACGACGATGGCGACGATGGCGACGATGGCGACGATGGCGACGATGGCGACGACTACGACGAATGACAACGACAAACCGGACAAAAGTAAACCAAAAAGGTTCCAAAATCCCAAAGAGGGGTTTGTATACAATTCTAAAGGATTTCACGGTATTTTGTGAGCACTCGACGATGCCTTTCATCGATAAATTTAAATTAGACAAATACCGTTAAAGCTCGAGGTGGGGCTTGGACCACATTTCAACTTAAATGTCCTTGCATTCACAAAGACATTGGTAGGCGACAAAAACAGAAAAAAAACCGCTTCAGTTTATTTTTTTTCCTCATTTTGGTTGGAAAAGAGGTCTCTCGGGATTTATCGGAGCGAAAATTTCATACGAATACCGTAGGTAGACGAACGGGTGGTAGAGAAACCATTTGCCTACGACTCAAAGATTCTGCAAGGACTTTTTTTTTCCTATAAATGTGTGCTGTTAAGTGTGGGTTTGCTGCTAGCGCAAAGGCAAACGAGCAAAGAAAAAAAAAAAAAAACTCTGTATGTATGTATGTACCTACGTTGAGCTTCACTCATTCGCAAGTCATACAACAGAACAGAGAAGTCAGTTGGTTGAGCTGAAATTAAATATGTTTGCCTTCTGTATAGGTAGTAGTAGTTCTCAGTAGAATTTTCGTTGCCTCGATTTCCGTTTGTTTTCATTTACAATATTTTATTTAAAAATATACCTGAGACAATTATACGCTCGAGTTGTGCAGCCAGTGGTCCAAGTGGTCTGGATATCCTCATATAAAAGTTGCTTTGATAACAGTTGGTACCTTTGTATGTATGTATGTGGCTTGGTTAGGAGGAACGCCTTTGAGCATAAGTACAAACGTATCCATGGGCATACATACATAAGTAACTCATGATAGATTTATGTAATTGGTCGAGAAGCTAAGCAGAAGAAACTGAGTAAGTAAGAATGTATATCCTTCAGGAAAACATTCTCAGTCATAAGCCTAGAAATGCGTTAAACTTAAGCAGATATCAGGATGTTCGTCAGCTCAGTGTTGTCTATGTGACCCTTTAAGCTTCTTGAAGAAGTAACAGATAAAAGTCCTCAATCTAATTTTGAATACGGGTGGATATTATTGATTCCTTGTGGACTACGTCGAGACGCTTTTCATGAATTCCATTGACGCGGTGCGGAGTAAGGAGGCCAGTAGACTTGGCGATTTTAGATTCGCCTGCATGCAAAATTACAGACTCCTTATAATCCAGTAATTTCTTTGTGTGCCGAAGTAAAGTAGTCAGTTGCAGTAGATCTTGTCGACGTCAAATTTATTTTTAACCCCTACATAACCCCTAGATATTCCTTCATTAGTACCGCAGCTAAATGGCCCACATACATATGTATTTATCTGATGAACTGATCCCCATACAATATCAGAAGAGCTTCGTCTAGATGCCTTACTTACTAACTGGGACTTTGTCTACTTTTGTAGACAGAGCCTTGATGGGCGTTTATCATGGCTTTTCTACTATTTGTAGTGCAGAATTTTGATTTGAAACTTTGCAAATTGGCATGCACTAGGGGTTTCCAACTCTGTGTCGGCATTCGTGTGAGCCCCAAATCAAAAAATCATTTCCAGACCGGTCCAGTGTTCATCTATAGTACAAGCAATCACTAATATCTCGGAAGTTAAGGATACTATTTGCAAGGCACATGCTGATTATCGATGATCATTTAAGTCCAACGAATTATGTGGTAGGCTTTGTGTTCATAGTGAAAAAAATATCAACAATTTGATCGTCACCGGCATAGTATGCATCTACATTTGAGCCTTCGAAGTTTTACATTTGCTTTGTCAGTGCAGTTAATTGTCAAAATCCTGTCCTGTTTTATGACACCGTGATCTCGCATTTGGCAGCTATAAAACATATTTCCTTCCGACAGATATAAAATTGTTTAGATAGGAAAAGAAAGTTGGTCATTTCATACTGCTTGAGAAGCTACCACAAGAAGTTCAAGTGCACTAATTGTTAGTTGCTGTTTCACGCCGGGGCTTGAACAGACACCGATTGGCTTGAGTAGATACACATAATCATGAAAAGCTTACTGGAACTGAAAATTGGACGTCCATAAGCTTTGTCTAATGACACGTAGCTCTTGAACTGGTATTTTAATCTACCAGCCTCGCGTATTGACGGAGCCTATGCCTCTAAAGGTCTTCGATCGGTGTTGTTGATCGGAAAGTGTATCGGCCCAAGACATTTTTATTCAGTAACACATACATATACCATACAGTGTCATTTGAGTCTTTTTGCACCTTTACCAACTACTCCTTGAGGTTACGAGGTGAGACGTGTCAGACTAGAATACAGACTAGCAGAGATAGCATACATATACCCCACTATGTGTGTTTCTATGAAAGTTCCAAATAATTGCACAGAACATGAAACATCGTTTGTTTTAAATTCAAGCATCCATCCTCTTTTAGGAAAGCCATCCAGCAATGACAGGAAAGCTCAATGCATGTACATGTTGACATGTACATCTGTTTGCGTTCACTAACGTAAATTAGTTTTTAATAAATGCTGGTGCTATTGTGCCTCAATTAATAGCAAGCCAAAGTGAATGTGCAAGCAGAAAGTTGAAAGAAAACTCCTTCAGCTGATGCTCCCACCACATACTTAGCTCCTGTCGTATACCGACTGTCAGTTTTCATCTCTACCACAATCCAATTCATTATTCTTACGAAGTATGCATTCTAATAATACAAAAGGCTTCACATTTGCTGTTGATTTAACCAGTCAGCCGCATCTTGCCTGCTGATTGCAGACATCGTAATTTACGAGACATATCTGTTATTGTTGTGAAACCCTGTGTATCTGTGTCTGCGTATCTACTATATCTCGTGTAGCATGTTAGTAAATTTTAATCTTCCCCCATGGAGGAGTGAAAATATGAGCACAGATGGAACCCACAATTTATTCAACCCACAATGGCAACGAAAAACCAAAGTCACATTCCATTTACTAGATACTATGCATTTGAAGTACATTCATAAATGGGTTTACAAATGATGAAGTTAACTAAAAAAAAAAAATGAAAAATACTCACCAAATCAGCAATGTTAGCCACCTGAATGGCATCGTGGATAACCTCAGCTCTTGTGCTGCCATTTCGTTTTTCAAACATTGCCTTGTCAACAATAATTGCTGTTTCAATATATTTGGTTGCCTCACGTACGTCCCTTTTATATCGGCCGGCACCATTCGGATGAATATCATCGATGACGCCCGATAAATGTTTAGTGCGACGTGACAAACGCCACGAATCGAGATTGCCAGAATTGGCGCATCCTTTATTGGCTTTAGTTCGCGCCTCAAATATCACATGCGGATGCTTCTGCTGAAACAAATTTTTAAAAATTTTAGAAAAGTTTCCGGTTGAATTCAAAAAACTGAAATAAATTGTAAAAGTATTGTTAAACTAAAATTAAAATTTCAGGCGCATTCGCACAAAAATAGTCGTGTTTTTCATAAACGATTTTAGATACACCAAGTTCAAAAGAAAATAAGACTGTGTTAAGGGTTAAAAGGAGGTTAGGTTAGGTATGTGGGTTGGCGGGAAGAGAGCCTCCCCGCCACACTCAGGTCAATGCTGACCCATTGTGATGCCCTTTGGGGGAAAGGATGTCCCTTGCCCATTGAAACCCGATACCGATTCTAATTTGCTCCGATAGTTATTGATGCGAGTCTTTGTATACAAACCATCCTTAGGACCAGATAAATTTCATTATCTTGTCTGAGGGCGTGCTGGCGAGTTCATCTAGGTCTTGGAAGAAGTAGCTCCCTAGGAACCCGTTCCTGCTGTGTTGGAGGCCAGGTCAGTGACATAGGAAGTGGGTTTTGTCCTCAAAAGCTCCCTCGTCACCGCAACCTCTGCAGAGTACTTCTTCCGTCAGACGTAGTTTTTTCAAATGATACCGTAGAGAGTTATGCCCCGTGATAACCCCAACGAGGATGGAAAGGGATTTCCTGTCTTCCCGTATAAGGCTCTCGGGTCTGCCTTTATCGAAGGACGGCCATAGTTTCCTTGTGATTACACAGGAATCCAAGGAGGTCCATCTGGTGTTTGCCTCCTGTATGGCTATTTTCCCTACTTCAAGCTTAAGTGCGCAAAGGGGGATGTTCACGAGTGGTTCTGTTTGTCTTGAAACGGCTACAGAACCCTCTCTTGCTAATTCGTCTGCTTTCTCGTTACCTGGTATACACTCATGTCCAGGGACCCAGCAGAGCGATACCTTGTGCTGTGTTCCATGAACCTTAAGCTCTTCTCTACAGCACTTCACAAGTTTTGATTAAAATTCTGTGGCAGTTATTGCTTTTATAGCTGCCTGGCAGTCAATAAAGAAGGTGATACCCTCTTGTGGTATTGCGCTTACTTCAGACTCACGGGCAGCTGTTGTCACTGCCAAGACCTCCGGTTGGAAAACGCTGCCGTGGTCTGGGAGGCATATTGATTTCGAGAATCCTAGCGATTCGAAGAAGATACCTGACCCTACGCCAGTGTCCATTTTAGATCCGTCTGTATATACATATGGCAATTGATTACGCATACTGAAGGATAGTCGTATGCCCTATTGCATTTGACCTCCATGTTCCTGATTGGCTGATTCTCATGGCGCTTATGGCTGCAGATGTTTTGATGAAGATATCTAGCGGAAGCAGGTTGAGAATAGCCTCAAGTCCAGCGGTTGGAGTTGTCCTCATCGCACTGGTGGTCCCGATACACGCTAGTCTTTGAATCTTCGTAACGGCCATTAGGTTAGTGACCTTGTTCACCGCCGGCCACCAAACAAGACTGCCGTATGTCAGTATGGGTCTTATTATAGCCTTAGACATCCAGAGAATTATTTTAGGAGAGGGACCCCAGGTTTTCCTAAAGATTCTGCTGCATGAGTAGAAGGCTATAGTTGCTTTTTTAATCCTTTCATTAATATTCATTCTCCAGTTTAGTTTCTTGTCTAATACAAGCCCTAGGTACTTTGCGCTGTCGGAGATCTTAAGCGGGATGCCTCCGACAGATGGCGTACTAAACTTTCTTTTAATTGTGAATAATACGAGCTCGGTTTTCTGAGGGTTTACCGTGAGCCCGCAATTCCTGGTCCAGGTGTCAAGGGATTTGATGGCCTCTTCGACTTGTTCGCTGAGTGTTGGGAGGAATTTGCCTGTTGCCAGTATCACAACGTCGTCTGCATAAGCAGTGATACTGATGCCCCTGTTTCTGAGCAGCTGTAGGCCTTCGTTAAGAACAATGACGCGCAGCAGTGGGGAAAGTACCCCGCCCTGAGGAGTTCCCCTGGAGGCGTATGCTTCCAGCCTTGTTCCCCCAATTTCGGTTATTATATGTCTATCTTCGAGTATGCTGACAATCCATCCGATTAGGCTGTTGTGAATGTTTAATGTGCCTAGCGTTCTCTTTACCGCTTCGGTGTTGACATTGTTGAAGGCTCCTTCAATGTCTAGGGTTAAAAGGAAGTAGATATACAGATGCTGAATACCAAATAGGTAACCATTGCAACAGCAGCCTATTTGTTGTAATATTCTCTTCTATATTGCCCTAACCTGAGGCTCTAACAAAAAAAAAAATACAAATTCTTGACGCAACGGACCGTATGTGGTCCAGGGCCTAGCTTCTCGCGACCATTCGTGTTGTGCGTGTTATATTTTTTCACACAAATGGAAGGGACCTACAGTTTAGAGTCATATCCGAGAGGCAAATGGAGAAGCTTTCTCAGATATTGCTCTCTGACGTTTGTCAGACATTCGCGAGAGGTGGGACCGTGAAAAAACTTTTGGTGTTTCCGCGATTCGAACGTCGAACCTCCCGCTCAGCGATCCAACGCACTTACCACTTGAGCCACGGCGCCCACTGAGGCTGAGGCTCTTATTTTCCTTACTACTTGATGACCTTAAATGTCAATCAAATGCCTTTTGAACTTCAGCTAACATTCAATTCCTATTTGACGTGCATTTATCGTTATCGGGTCTTTTGCAAGGCTGTGCACATATGCATATAATTCCACTGAAATATGGAAAGCACTGAATTTAATGAATCTGAAGTTCACGTTCGTATTTGAATGCAGGAAGGTACAAAATACTGCTTGAAAAGCTTCTACTCCGCAATTTGGCAGGAATACCTCTTTTGTATCATGAGTGTCCACTAAGAATTGGCATCCAAGTTGAAAAACGTTAACTCATGAGGCAAATAACTTTAAGGCTTGAAACTTCTTAAAGAGAAACTACTTCAACACGTGTGCCAGGTTTTTTTCCATTCACCACATGCACCCAAAGTTGTGGACGAAAGAAGACTATTCGGAACGTGCTTCGAAAATTCTTAAAAACCCCTGAATCATAGATGAACAGGTGAAGCCTGCGGGATCCAAACTTCACGGTTAAATATGAATATGGCGCAAAGGATCTGGGTAGGCCAGGCCCTTAAACAACATTACTCTAAAGCCAGCCTAATCTCGACTTGGGTGGAGAGCTTTTGACCTTCGCCCTGTTGTCATTGGGAGGATTTGAGTTATGTTTTGTCCAAGTTTGTCTATGTTTTTTTTCTAAAATTTCGTCGTATTCTAGCGGCCATTTCGCTCCTTCCGATTATTCATCGATGAATGCAAAAAGTTGCATCGTGTTTTTACGGATCGTCCTACTGATGTTTCGATGTCAGTTTCACATAATTTTTTCAAGAATAATGTTAAAGAAATCACCATGTAACGCGTCGCTCTGTGGGAGACTATTTTTGACATAAGGTCTGTGATATCCTTTAGAGTTAGAGTGGTGAGTATTTTGCAACATCATCATATGCAGACGATGTTATGAAAGGATATCGAAACTAGGTATGATCCTTATTTAAAAATTCGGTTTTTTTTTTTGTTGTGCTGGTGACTCTGAATTCCTCGATAAATTGAAAGACAAAGGACCTGCAAGATTCTTTTGCGATTGCAGTCATTCGACATTAAACTTCCTAACAGTATATTCCTGATGATATGTTGCTCACTGTGAAAGTCAAGATACCTGAATTGCTTGCTGGCTATGACGATGTTTCTTTCCACCAGAAATTCATGTAGCTTGAGTTTGTTTCCGATCTAGGTGGTAGGCTATATTTCTCTCTGACTTGAGAGCGTAGTATGTCGAACAATGATCGTTGCATTGAAAACCTACTGTGCGAGTACGTACGTATATACATAGACAGGACATAGCAAAATGGGACAGCTCCACAGAAGGCAAATGGACCCACAAGCTCATGCCCACCATAGATAGAATCATGGACAAAGAGAGCGATAGGGAACTGTAACTACCACCAGATGGACCATCGGAAATACCTCCATAGATTTGGACACGATAGTTCGCCCCTGTGTCCAGAATGTCCAAATGAGGAGAACAGTGTTCCACTGTAGACGCAGAAGACAGAGCAAACCTGCCAAGTCCAGAAAACCCCGTAAGCCACATGACGGGATCAGAGGGTGAGTGGATGGAGATCTGCTCATTCATAGTGTTTGTGCAGAATGCGCTGCGAAGAGCAGAAGCCTTAAGAAGAGCCCAAGAGACGGCCTCGGAGACTAGGGCATAATTGCTAACCAGCCCCGCGAAGTAATACCTAGCGGCAGTCCCGCGGGAGAGTGGTTGCTGAGTGCAGAGGTGTGGTTCACTACGTAGGCGCGAGGAACAGCAGAATAACCGGCGAATAGTGCATGCTAGTAGTACGGGCTATTGGTATCTATGAAGATTCTCCATCCATTGGCACAAACCATAAAAAAAAGGACATAGTAACAGAGAATGCAATTTTTAAGGCGTGCGTGCAATAACTGTTCGCAGAACTGGGATTCAATACTTGAGACAAAATTGATGGTATAGTCGGTGTGTCCCCTTATCAATTAAAATATTTTAATACTATATTGAACTTCTTATATGACATCTATGCAGTGATCCCCGAATTCGAAACTTGTATTACACTTTTACTTTCAGTCATCGGCGATTCTAACCCTTTTGACAGTAAGACCAATTGGTAACTGCAGCGCGTCGTTGATGTGCATAGGAATGCTTAAGCATATGAGCACATACCCTATTGATTATTCGAGAAGGTGGAACCCTGAAAAAACTGTTTGGTGTTTTCTGGGATTCGAACGTCGAACATTCCGCTCAGTCATCCAACGTGCTAACCACTGAGCCTCGGCCCCCACTAGGTACGTACAAAGTTTCATTATATCTTGTCTCTTTGACGTTATTAATGTAAAATTTGGTCAAAGTCATTGTTAACCGCGACATCCACTTTGTATCGTGTTAAATTAATACCTACTTCCTTTCGCCCATAAAACAAACCACGAGGCGCATCATCTGCCATACATCCATACAAACAGCTAGCTGATAGTGATGCTGTACTGTCTGCTCGGTGAGGGTCGTTTTTGGCTTTTTTATGAGACATTTCAGTGACAGTGACAATTATGAGAACATGTGAGGAATTTCGTCGTCGTCGTCGTTGTCGTCGTCGTTGTCGGTGTCGGTGTCGGTGTCGTCTCTTCCAAAAAAAGACAATGCCAGGAGCAGATACACATATATTTAGCTGGTACCAGCTACAATATCCGTCGTTGTACAACAGTACCAGTACATATTATCATGTGTATGTGCGGTGAATAAGGGTGGGTGGTGGGTGGTGATAAATGTGGTTGCGAAGGAGCAGCGCAACAACAAAGTATCTGGAGTACAATTCGCCATTCAAGCTCCACTACCAAAATAGGATTAGGTGTTGCTATTTAACGGAAAATCATCTACGCTTAACTGTAATAAAAGCGTATTTGATGCTTTGAAGCGAATATTAATTTCACCTAGCAACGGGTGCTTAGATACTTTTGTCGACGAGCCCCAAGCAGAGTAATGGATAAGCGCATATTTCGTACACACAAAAGGGTAATGGTGTTGGGTGATTTCAGCATAGATACAACTCTGACAAAAGGGGCCGAGAGGTTAGATAAAATTTATATTAATGACAAATGAAATGGATTTACGCGGTGTTAAACAAGTGCTTTTTGAAAAGATATAAACACATCTACATATACGAGTATATGGTGTACATATACATATGTGCATAAATGAGAAAGCAGCTCTTGACATCAAATACCAGAACCTAGAAGGAAGAAGGATATGTAATTGTGATTCTAAGGACGTTGTTGATGGTGATTAATAAGATGTGTGCCTATGTGTGGTGTGCGTACGGTCTCTTTGGATTTTATTAAGTGGAATGATGAGCCTCTGTAATGAATATTATGCTGTGATTGATGCAGGGCCCGCAAATTTATGTCGATCGTGTGATTATTTTGTGGAGGAATTTGCCTGTTTGTCTTATTACAAAATTGCTTCACATAGTAAATTCGGGAATGGGGATAAGAATGATCAGTGAGCGAATGAAAATAATGGGGTTACTGTGCAAATGTATAAGCACAGGTTAGGTAGTACATTTCCCATTCAATTTGTAGTTAGTGTTAATTTATTTACTGCAGACGGTAATATGGTGTAATGTATGTCTTGTCCATAGTCGAATAGAAATCTGTGAGGTAAGTCACGTGGAGCTGAAGATTCACTGCTCCAACTTGTAATTGAATTCATTCATTATTTATTTTCGTTGCTGGTTGGGAGAGTTTGCAAATTGTGTGAGGAAGAATACCAGGAATCGCTGGTGCAACAAGCTTATCCTTGTGAAAAATGCAAATTAGATTATGTTTATCTAAACGAAAGTTTTCCTTGAAACTAACTAAATACTAGACGGTGATGGTTAGAGAGCATTCGGGTACCAAGTTGGTGGAACTTTTAAAGCCACATTTTACGGAATTTCGTTTAGGTGCGTAATGCAATTCAAAATGCAAGCATTTGTTTAACTTAATAAATCATTTGAAGGGATTCCAGACTGCTGAGCACTTGGACCATGTTGTTTTTTAAAGGCTGATTCAATTCGAGCTTTGTATGTTGGCAGCACTGTAAACCAAGCAGCACCTGTTTTTTTAAAATGTCAGTGTAAGTTGCAACGACACATTTACTTTTACCACCGCTCAACGCTTGAAAATTGTTCAATTGTTCTACAGGAATAGGAGTCTGTACAAACTGTGTACTGAAATTTACAGGAAAATTTTGGTCAATTTAGTCCTACTGAGCTAGTAAATCGTGACGTAGGGAAAAATTAAAAGAGATTGGAAGCATTGCAGATTGAGTATTTGTGTTATTGTGGCGCCGAAAATATTGCTGCTGTAAGTGAAAGTGTGGTTTCAGACCCAGAATTGTGTATTCGCTGGTATTTGAAACTTTTGGGTTTGTCTTACGATTTCCTTTGGCGCTTTTTGACCCAGGATTTGCACCAATAAATACAAATACCTAGCGCAACAGACCGTATGTGGTCCAGGGCTTAGCTTCTCAAGTTTAGTTGCCGTTGTCCGTTCAAGAACTTTCGGCCACCAGATGATAGCCGCGTACGTGATAATAGGCCTCCCCATCAATGTATACATTCAATGTACATATCATTTTTGGATTTAGACCCCAAGTTCTGCCTTATAGGCACATGGCCTTAGTAGCACGCTCGATGGCGAACTTGATATAAGAATTCCAGCTGAGCCGTTTATCGAGGATGATCCCGAGGTATTTCACTTCACTGGAATAAGCTAGAGTAGTGCATTTGATAATGATAGGTCCTAGATTGACCAGTCTTTTCCTAGTAAAAGGCACTGGAACAGTTTTGCAGGGATTGATGGATAGTCCTTCTTTGCTGCACCATTGTAAAACGTGTAGTAAAGCACCTTGCATGACGCTAGAGATGGTTGCGCTGTGCTTGCCACTAATAAATATCGCCAAGTCATCCGCATGACCAATGGCGATAAAGCCTAATCTGCGAAGATCGACTAGAAGCTTGTCTATGACTAGTAACCATAGAAGGCTGTCCGCCTTGGGGACAGCCCTTAGCTGCGGTCACAGACACTGAAACTCCTCCCGAGGAGAAAGTCATAATTCGACTTTCAAGCATGGCTCTTATCCATTTGCTGGTCGAATCTTCGATGCCTCTGCTACTGATTGCTCTCTCTATTGAGCTGTAGCCAGTGTTACCGAAAGCGCCCTCAATGTCAAGGAAGGCACATAGGGCTATTTCCTTAGAACCAAAAGTTCCTTCTGGGTTTGTCAATAAGCAAAGTTGCCGCATGTATTATAAGTTTGTCTTCACATCTCAAACGTGTGTCTCACATATTTATATAGATATTTTATGCTCTTTTCCAAAAACAAACAATAAAAACGGTTGAACTAACAGAAACAAAAATATTAAAAAACAAAGTAAAATAGAGTTGAAATTCGATCTAACAAAAGTAAGTATACACTAATAAAAGAGACAGATATCCAACTAGGTACATTAAAAATTAGTACCTAGTTGGATATCCTTTAGCACTAATTACTGCATTTGCTCTGGATCCCATGGAGGCAACAAGCTTTTCAGTTACTTCCGGACTTATTTTTGCCCATTCGTCCTGTATAACAGCCTTAAGCTTGGTTTTGGTCCTAATGTCATGCTTTCGGATTTGACGCTCGAGATGATCCCATAAATGCTCGATGACATTCAAATCCGGTGATTGAGGTGGTGTTTTGAACTGTTTTCGCACATTGTACAGCAACCATTCCTTCCCAAGCAGGGAAGTGTGCTTTGGGTCATTGCCTTGTTGGAATATAAATGAACCCTCCAAGCCTAATTTCTGCGCGCTCTGGTGGAGATTGTTTTTTAGTATATTGAGGTAATCATAGCGATTCATTGTCGTCTCAATAAATACTAAATTGCCAACACCAGATGCCGCCATACACCCCCAAACCATTACTGATCCGCCGCCATGCTTCACGGTACCAGCCATGTTCTTCGGATCTACTTAGCTGCGTATTCGGTTTTCGCCAAACCTTATGCCGTCCATCGGAACCGTGGATGTTAAATTTACTCTCGTCCAGAAATCCATTTCCTTTTGTGAGTGATTTTTGGCGAATTCAACTCTTTTTTGGCGATTGATCTTACTAATAAATGGTTTTCTTCTTATGGCATTGGAGTTATAGCCGGCCCTGTGTATTATGCGTCGAATGGTTTGGGGATTGCACACTTTACCGGTCTCTTCTTCTATCTCCACTTGCAATTTTGAAGCGCTTAACTTCGGGTTTTTCTTAATCTTTCGGATAATTAAGCAATATGTAAGAAATCATCATAATTAACTCCTTTTTTAATAGTTATTGTTCTACCAACTTGGGTGTATACTTACTTTTGTGACTGTGTGCATGTGTCTATCGCATATTTTATGCGAATGCATCCTCAATTGGAGTCTTCTTATACCTTTGATTCTCTGCATCAATCTCTGGTTGAAACTAAAACCAATCTTCCGCAAGGCGACAAAACAATGTTTGTCAAATATAACTGCCACAAAAAACAGTTAAAAAAAAAGTTGTTAATATCCAAAATTAAAAATAAAAGTTAATTACACCGTGCAACACTCCAAGTTACACTCAGACCGGAAAGTCCGTCGGCATAAAGCAAAAAACTTAAACAGGCAAACAGTGTGAGTAACTTTCTCTGGAGGTAGATATAAATTATCATGATGTTTTGTTTGTTCTCGGTTCGGCCCCATTCAAAGAAATAGCTAAATTCCAAAACTTTAACGCATTAAGGCGGCCCTAATGTCGCCCGACGCCCTCTATCATCCCCGCCATATCCTCGTACCACTCGGTGTGAATAACTCTGAAATCACAATGAAAGTCGGAAAGAAGTGCTTACCTTTGCGAATCAGAGGAGCCACCATGATATGGGAGGATAATGGCGGTGGGCAGATGATGTAATAATTTCACTCTAGCCCCCCGTTCTGGGAGAGGGAGGTAATTTATTAAAACTCTCCGAAGAGTACTTATGGGACGACAATTCTTGTCGTTGTGTTGTTATTGTTGTTGCTGTCGCTGAGAGCTGAGATTTTAATGTGAATCTGTGCGCAACCAATTTACACCTTTTTTATTTTTTTTTTTTTTTTGAGGGGGGACCAACAATAATTTATTGCGGACCAACTATAGAGAGAGAGAGAGAGTGAGATAGAGAAGACAATCCTAATTTGCATTTATAACTGCAGTTTGTCTAGGACTTTTCGTTGTTTTATCTGAAGAAAATAATTTTAATATTTAATTGCTGTTAAAATGCGAAACAAATGCAAAGCGAACAGCCGTAGATACTTTTCGAAAAGAAAAGTATTTCATCAAATTATTCTCCTCATGTGTGGTTGGGGAAGTTTAATTAACTGTTTTTTCCTTAAGGAGCTAAGAATAAAAAAATAAAAAAAGGAAAGATGAGGGAGTGTTAAACTTTCGCGAAAAGTTTAATTCGGAATCTTTTGTATCCGTGTATTTCGAGTTTTTTTTTGCTCCGTGTTTAAGATTAAAACTTCTAGTTGGATTCATGGTGTCTTTTTTGCCCTTCTGTGTTGACATTTTTATTGCTTGCATGGGTTTGGATTTGCGTTCGTTTTCCGTTTTGACAACCGCACATGGTATCACGTAACAACGATTAAGGATTGAATACGACCGGTCGGGAGGGGGTTGGGAAGGGGAGGGTCGCAGCAATACATGGCTTAAAGGACGACGATGTCGACAGTCCTTATAAGGACGCTCATAATATGGCGTTCTATTTACATTCCTTCTTTTCAATTCCCAATCGACACGGAGGCAATGGCGACGACGACGACGACGACGACGACGTGTTTTGATTTCCCATGCCACGCCGCGCCGCTGTTGATAATAACATTTTGATGTATCAGGAGTGGAAGGATGGTGGAATGGGAAAAGGGCGAGTCAGGGACGATGCGGCGCGTTTGGTCACATTTTAAGCACTTATTAACGCGATTGAAATTCACGTCATCCACAGAAGGATGTACGCAAAAAAATAAATTAAGGCCGAATTAAGTTTGCGTGATTTGAAAGTGTTTACTTTATTATTAAGTTAAATTGCAGATTGAATAACGATTCGATGGAGGGATTTGTGGATAACAATGGAATGCGACCGGTATGAGATTAAGTGACGAGTTTTTCAGATTGGAAATTAAGTCATGGTACGTACATATGTAAGTGTAGGCGTGTGTATAGGCATACTAAAGTAGGACTCACATGTTTTGCAATCTAGCAACTAAAGCTTGATTAACGTAGATTTCCACCTTTATCTACATAAAATTTATAAGATATTGATTTTGGTCATACAGGTTATTTTCAACCAAAAAGCATAATCGTAGAGCAGAATCCACCTTACCGTACAAATGAGAGGAATACATAAACATGAAGTATAAGTACTCTCCTTTGAAATTTTTAAATCAGTCAACCTATAGATCTAAAAGAGTAGTTTCTTGTCCAAATGCCTGTCGTAGAGAACTATTCTACTTAGTCGCAAACGCAGCAGTTCCCGTTGATAGTACTTACATACATGTACAAGGTGGCGCAAAATTAGTCATACTATCGGAAGATGTTATAATTTTTGCAAATGGCGTCGTACGTCAATCATATTTGACATTTGTGAACTAGACAGCTGCAGTATACTAACAGACAAGCAATGGAGCGCTATACTCCACAAGAGCGTGGTATAATTGTGTCGATTTTTTTGACCAATAATTGGTCGGTGGTGTTAGCGCAGCGTGAAATTCGACGTCGATTTCCTAATCGTGTCGCGTCAACTGGGCAAACATTCCGGCGCTTAGCTACTCGACTCGAACAGACTGGAACCACAAGAGACCATGCAGGGCGTGGCCGCCACCGGACTGGTTGTTCGGCCGAGAATATCGCGGCTGTGGCTTGCGATGTCGCTGAGAACGAACAAACATCAACCAGACGTCGCGACGGGCCAAGCAGTTGGACATCACCAGACGGACCCTACAGCAAATTTTAGTGATAGACTTACACATGTTCCCGTACAAAGTGCAAACAGTGCATCAGCTAATGCCTCCTGACCGTTAGTCGCGTGTGAATTACTGTCAAGCCATCCTCAATCTCAACAACAAAGAGGACGATTTTGTTTCGAAAACCATCATGAGCGACGAGGCGCATTTCCACTTAAGCGGTTACTTCAATAAGCAAAATCTTCGTTTCTGGGGCACTGAAAATCCGGGTGTGATGCAGGAAGAGCTATTACATCCACTCAAAGCCACTGTGTGGTGCGGCGTTCACGCGGGAGGAGTGATTGGGCCGCATTTTTTTGAGAACGCCATCGGCATTACGTTCACTGTTACTGGCGAACGCTACAGGGCCATGATAAAGGACTTCTTACTGCCGGAATTGGATGAGCGGGGCTTGGTGAAGATGTGGTTTCAATAAGACGGTGCAACCGCACACACAGCACGAGCCACAATGAATATTGTGAAGGAAGCGTTTCCTGGTCGCTTAATCTCCCGTTTTAGCGATTTGGCATGGCCAGCAAGATCGCCCGATTCAACCATCCCAGACTACTTTCTTTGGGGCTACTTGAAGTCGCGGGTCCCTTAAGGAAAATATTCAACAGGAATGAGAACAGTTATCACCGGAAATCTTGGGGAAAGTCATGGAAAATGCGATAAAACGGGCACAAATGTGTATCAACACTGGCGGCAGCCACTTGGCGGATATCGTCTTTTCCACTTAACAGAAACAATTTTAAAGGTCCAAGTAAAGATTTCCATCACTCAAAAACATTTTTTTTTATTTTGTAAAAAGTAATCAAAAACAAAATTGGATGACTAATTTTGCGCCACCTTGTACATAAGTACATATGTATACAAGTCACAGTGTCAACCAGTGTTTTTTAAGCTACTAAGATCCTCCTTCGATTGGCGTGTGCCAAGTTTGCATTTGTGTTTGTATCACTGTCAACCGGGATAATACTTCCAAGATGTTGGAAATTCTGCACTTCGTCGACGAACAACTGACATTCGAAGATTATTTCGTCTTGGCAGAGTTTTTCTTTACCATACCAGGCTTACCTTTGTGGATATTGGTGGACATTCACTAAAAACGCGTAATTCTCTGTGATAGGACATCATTATAGTCGATGCACGAGTAGTTGACAGGACTTGAAAAAAACTATAAGATCGCTTTGCATTCCGCCAACCTCTCAACGACAAGCAATCCGAGGAACGCCTCTGATTCCGCATTGAATTTAAAGTCCCTCCGATAGCTTATTCCTATGGAGCTTGACATAAAAATATCCACTAGCATGTTACAGGAACTCTCTGTTTGTACTCGCATTTTCGAATACATTTTCAAAGTCACTCTACAAAGGGTATAGTAGAGATTTACATGACGCATTGCTGTATGAGGTTTTGATATCCACAATGCAAATCAGAGTAGAAACCCTCCTGTTTATTTTCAGGAATATCCTCTTCTGCTGAGATTTAATTTAGCAAATATTTTTCAAAGGACTGGACTCATTCTGTACGATTGCCTCTTTTCTGAGCCAGAGAAGCATCTTTTTCAATCTTTTTATGGGTAAATAGTGTCCCGATGTTGTTAGTGAAAAATTAAATAATTTCATCGAATGCAGTCAAGAAGGAGGCTGCCTTGTTTGTTTTGAGTGCACGGAGCATGGTTATGATCTCATAAGGTTTTGGATGGGGGGCATACCTTCATTCGCGATGTAGTTTAAAATTGTCGAAAAGGTGTCGTTCTCTCTTGTTAACAGATCTGCATAAATAGAGCAGGATATGCAGTTCTGTTGTTGCTTCTTCATGCTGCTTCTTCGGCTTGTAGTAGTGCATTGATAGAATTCATTTTGTGACGGCTTATTTTTAGAAGACCTAACCACTAGTCCTTGAGCCAGCCCAGACGCCTATTTAACTATCTTCCACGCAAAAATATTCCCCATCAACCAGTGCGCAAGTATAAACTTGTGACCAAAGCAGCCTCAACTTTTCTGATAACCAAGTACTTCCTGAGGCATGACAATCAAAACAAGACTTGAAGGCAGTCGAGATGCTTTCAGATCTAGTAAAGAAAAACATTGTCATAGTACACTAGATCCCTGCACACTAAAGCCATATGTGCAATGAAATGGCCTACTAGCTATCGAATATTGGCAGATCAACTACATTCATGGGTCTCCAATTTTTCTGTAGGGTTAGCAAAACCCTTTTTAATTATCATAGACTTTGTACAATGATATCTTGGTCTTGACCAGTTTAGGAGAGATATGCATGTATCTAGAGGAATCCCTTCGATAGTTCTTCAATTGATTTTCCAATTGTTATGAAGCACACCGAACTATATGTAAGACCTGGAAGTCAGAGTGCTATTTATTAGGCACAGTACAATTGCACTTTTAAAGTTTCATAAAAGTTATGGCTTTCTCTACCAGAAGTAAATCTTTACAAAATTATTTTAACTTGAAAAATCGTGTGTAATTGCGGGTAAAGTCTGTACATTACCATCGGTGAGTAGCATACATTTTTAAGTAACAAGTTTCTTGCCTTATTGAAGGAAATGGGTCACGTCTTGTATGATCTACATGTATGTACATATGTATAAAGAACGTACAGACGAGATGGGAAGCACTATTTTTAAAATAAGAGGCGAACTAGTCGACTTTAATTACGCTTCACATCAATGCGATTTTTCCATTTCCTTTGATATCCTGAAAGACAGGGAGAATTTGCTTCAATGCATATCCAAAGGTCCAATTATTAAAGGATTTCGTGCGAAATGCTTTCGGTTCCGATACGCATGTGCATACATACATGCATCCATGTATGTGTATGTATCCATTTTTTCCAATTTCAAAAAGCCACAGTCAGAGTTTGTGTTGCAAAATTATAATTAAAACTCACTTTGTTTGTAGTTTACAGATTCGGAAAAATGTCTCCCTAACTTACCGTTAAACACAAACTGGTAGAAGCTTCTGTTTTTTTTTTCGAAAAAAGTATCTATACATAGATATACTCCTACTCCTAAGCTACTGCTTACACCCTAACAAAAGGATCTCGCAAAACACGCTAAAGGCGTGGAGTGTAATAACGAAAAAAAAAAAAAACAACAGCATATACTATCTACGTATCGTGAATTTGAATAAAGCTGCTAAACAACAACGGGACTTTGGGGGTGGAAAGAGCTGAAAAAGTTTTTGATTATAATTTTCCGTGCCAACTCCGTTGTCTTTCCTTCAACACAGGACCTGCATTCAAAGCGGAAACTATGCAGATGCAGGTGAAAATGTGTAAAGAAGAAAAATTGAAATGCTGCAATGAGTTGTTGCTGCTGATGAAGATGCCACATACAGCAGTAGTAGTAGTTGCAGATATCTCTGCAATTTAAGGAGCAGCCATGTGAAAAGCAGTGCATCTGGATGCGCACTGCAAATGATTATACGTCGTCGTCATCGCCCAAAACATTGTTTGTAATACATCAGGAAAAAGTATGGATTTCTAATGAAAAAAGGAATGCACACAGCTCCCAATGATTTGTAGAAAGAGTTAGAGTTGAAAAGGAAATTTTATCGAAGCTTCTTTTAGAATTTTCCTTTGGGTTCTGATGACATGAAGGTATGCGATTTGAAGTTTCTCAGCAATGATCTGTGAAAGAATGGTCATAGTTAAGTTATGCATAATTTTCGAGTGGAATATCCTTTCAAGGATTTGTTTAGGAGATGCCAGGTCTTGTTCTCACACAATAATACATAGTTTGAGCATGTTTATATCAGTCTATTAATGGTATATACTTACATACATATGTATAAGTGTTTGAAGTACCTTGCTCGGCGGGAGAGAAAACACGGGGAGTATTGCCAAAGGACCCAGAAAAGCTCTCATTTGCAAACACTTCAAAACTCAAAACACCACGGTGCAAACTAACAATATTACGGGTGACATAGCAAGACCCTGTATCCTTTCATGGTCTACCTTCCAAGGTACTCAAAACTGAGGTTACAAGATCAACTACAGAAATGGAGTACTACTCCAACCACGGTTCGCTTCTATAAAAGGGAAGACATACACATTGGTCTTGCTGACCTCCCTCCAGGAATTATTCCAAATTGTCCGATTATATAGGGGCGAAGAAGAACCCTTAAATGTTAAAGGTTAAATCCTTTTAAACTGGTTTCTGATGCCGACTGAAATTACGTATGTATGTTAGATAAGCGTTTGGGCGGGAGATGTTGTTCGAAAGTCTAACATCGGTTTTAGGTCGTCTTAAGTCTTTGAAACGAATTCATTGCACTAGAATAAAATCACTAGCAGAGAGGTTTTATCCACATTGTCGGTTTTACTCAAGTGATCCAAATGTAATCAGATATCTCTTCGGTCAGGAAACCTCTTATGAAAGCATCCGCATTATGGCAGTTAACCTAGAAAGCCTAGTCCGAATGGCATTTACGACGTTGATACTGGCGTCTAAGTGTTCTCAAAACTCACATATGACTATTGACTCTTTTTCTCAGTTTCGCACTTTATATTGCATATCAGGATTATAAGGATCTTTATATCTGGTTCCTAAGGCTAGTGGATAATAACAAAAGATCTGGTCTTCTAGGTTGGTGATTACACGTCAGGAATATGAATCTACAATTAAAAAAACTACGACATTCGAAGCAGTAACCAGCCTCGGATTTGAATGATTGTACCGATGGTATGATTAATGGTGATTAATAGGTAGGAGTTTAATGCAAAGATAGGAAAGGAGTGCAGCTTTGTGGGACAGTTGAAAAGTGTAGCCTACAAGACGTTACGTCCAGAAACGGAACCATGCTAATCGAGATAGCAGCTGGTCAAATTTCCACCAGAGCTAGCACGCTGTTCCATTACCCTTATGTGTACGACAACGTAATGCATTCCTCGAGTATTTTGCATGTTCGAACTTTAAAAGCAACAAACATAGATTTGGGCCAATACATGGTTGTAGCTAACCTAAGGATGTCGTTAAACCGAATAAAATCTAAAAAGTGTTGTAAGGGATTGAAACATCGAACCTCTGCAATCATTAATGACTCCCGAAGCATTTGCCGATCGGGACTCTCTAAAACTGTCGGAAAATCTAAAGCTAAACGCAACGTGGGCAGAAAACTGGTGGCATCATTGCCAGTAATCTATCTGATGCACTGAGCTTCTCTCAACTACCCCAAAGAAGCTTCTGATCTAATGTAGACTATCAGCAAGTCCATGCAGCAAAGTAAAGATCGGATGCAGCTTTAATCCGTAGGCCCTTGCATTAATGCAAAAGAAAAATAACATGAACGGAGTTAACACAGTGCACCCGTTCCACGCGCCAAGGTCATGACAGACAGCCAATCCAAATTCATGGAGTCAGCACATTCAGGTGCGAGTGCGATCCCACGGTCCCAGTGCATTGGGATCCTGTTACATACAGATAGTCGCCACCGGATACGCGTGCAATGACCGGATTGGCTGTGTCAGCACAGTCCCGGTGCATTAGGATCCCGTTACGCACATGCCATTGCCAACGGATGCGCGTGCAATGGCATAACTGCCGAATCAGCGATTCGCATCTTGGAGCTGGAGGTTTCCTAACGGAAAACATTTATTTGAGCGGCAGTTCTTATTGGACCTTCGGAGCGCGGACACCGGTTATTATATTCCGCTATAATAAATAAATGTATAAATTGTTAAGAATAAAGTCGAGCGTTTTTTATTACTGTAAGTCGAACAGTGGGTGCGCCTTCGGGCGCACGTTCCCGTTTTTTTTAACTCACTGTGACGTGGGAGTTTTAACTGGCGCCCGAGCAGGGACAGCTCTGTAGACGACATCCTTTTTTTTCCCGTGATTGCTTTTGTCCCTTAACCAGGACACGAGATCGATACGCTCTGTCAAGCGCAAACCACTGTCCCCATGAGAACACAGTGCTTATACATCGATCCTCGAAAGCTTCCATCGTCCCCATGAGAACACGACTGGAGATCACAAGGGAATCAAAAGGATTCGTGTGAAGTCAATCGTGCCTTAGTAGGGTGCTCACAATTATAAACGTTTGCGCCTAAAACGGATAACACGATCCTTCCGAAAGAACTGTACCCAGAAGTCAACCGTAACGAAATTGTCTTTTTTTTTTAGTTTTTTTCTGAAAATACTACCCCGGAAAGATTCCCGAATTAACTGTAATAAAATAAAAAATGCGGATTTGCTGTATAATCCTTTGCATAATCGCTGTTCATGGCTACCAGATTTTTGACTACCAGGCACCAATTGTCACGATAAAGGAAGGCAAAGGATGGATCATAGACGGTCACTTCAAGCTAGTGCACGTAATTGACCTGGCGCAATTTGAAAACTTGATAGACAAGGTCAACTCATCGATGAACGCGGCCACATCAGCCACACCAGAGAAAAAGGCCACAATTGAATTTTACTTAGAGAGGATTAGAGAGAGGCTCGGTCAGCTTAAAGGAAAAACAGGCCGAAGTGTAAGGTCCATTGACTGGATAGGGTCAGCCTGGAAGTGGGTTGCGGGAAACCCCGACGCTATGGATTGGAACAAAGTCCTCTCAAATGAACAAGAAATAATCAGCAATAATAACCAGCAATACAAGATCAACGACAAACTCTTTAGCACCATGAAGGAAACAACGAAGAAGGTTAACCGGATGATAGACCTGTACAAGAATGAAATCCAGACATCCACTGCTGTAAGGAACGCACAAAATATCCTGAATGAAATCTTGGTAGTGAAAGACGAAATAGGCGAGATAATACGCGCATGTCAAATGGCCAAAAGTGGCTCGGTAAACACAAACCTCTTGGATAAAGAAGAAATAAACAGGATCATAGGGGAAATCGATACGCTACCGTACGCTAACGAAATCGAAGCCGTGGAATATGGGTCCCCGTCGGTTTATACAAATGGCTCACTGTTACTCTACGTTCTTTCAATGCCAAAGGTAAAGAATGAGGAGTTCAACCTACTCTTAACAAGGCCGTCAATTGTTAACGGGTTGCAAGTCGACATGGAATTCGACAGGGTACTAATCAACCACAAAGAAACGTTCGGGATCATAGGAAGATGCCTTTCCATAAACAGCCTGGTAATATGCGACGAAAAATCCTTAGAGAAACTTGAGGAAGACAGCTGCGTGGCCAGACTCTTGAAAGGAGGGCATACAACCTGCACTTTCCGAACGAATACCAGGGAAGTTATTGAGCTCATAAAGGAGGACACGGTATTCGTGACAAATTTTAACGGCCTTCTAATCTCGGCAGATGCCTCAAGGGCCCTTAATGGCACGTATGTGATTCAGCTGAACAACGAGACGGTCCAGCTGAAAAATAAAACCTTCTCGAGTTTCACGCACTCCAGCGTTCAGGTGCTCCCACCCGTCCTAACAAACATCACCAATCGGACGCAAAAAATTGACCTGGAACACGTACATAGCATGAGCATCAGTAACATAGAACGGCTGAAAGATCTCACGGAGCAATTTAAGATCTCTTCCTTCATGGATGTCTCAATTGTCGCGTTGGTGCTGGTCATAGCCTGGATGCTATGGCGTAAGGCTAAGTTGGACTTCAAGTTCCCATCCGTAAACCTACCTGATAACGAAACCGATCCTGTGACTCACGAAGGACAGCCTGGGGTCCACGAATCCCCAATGGCACAAGCATGGTCATCGACCTCTGACGTTACGTTTGATCTACGGGACGTAGATCTTTGAGGGGGGAGGAGTTAACACAGTGCACCCGTTCCACGCGCCAAGGTCATGACAGACAGCCAATCCAAATTCATGGAGTCAGCACATTCAGGTGCGAGTGCGATCCCACGGTCCCAGTGCATTGGGATCCTGTTACATACAGATAGTCGCCACCGGATACGCGTGCAATGACCGGATTGGCTGTGTCAGCACAGTCCCGGTGCATTAGGATCCCGTTACGCACATGCCATTGCCAACGGATGCGCGTGCAATGGCATAACTGCCGAATCAGCGATTCGCATCTTGGAGCTGGAGGTTTCCTAACGGAAAACATTTATTTGAGCGGCAGTTCTTATTGGACCTTCGGAGCGCGGACACCGGTTATTATATTCCGCTATAATAAATAAATGTATAAATTGTTAAGAATAAAGTCGAGCGTTTTTTATTACTGTAAGTCGAACAGTGGGTGCGCCTTCGGGCGCACGTTCGCGTTTTTTTTAACTCACTGTGACGTGGGAGTTTTAACTACGGCCGTGAAAGCTAAATTTTTGGATTGCTTGTTTACAGAAAACTGAGATGCATAAAATGCTAACCTCTTCCAACGATAATTACGCATCACACGATCTCACATGCAGAATAACAACCTAATCGCAACCGTCACTGCACTCTGCACAGAGTCCTTAAATTGAAATGCGGAACAAGTAGACTCCTGTGCAGCACATCGTCAAAGATCTCATGACAGCATCGTCCAAAGTAGGGAAAGTCAACTTCTAAATCGTGTTAAGGCTTCTCGAGGAAAAACTTTTCAACTCACATGAAAACACTAAACACCATATTTCATGGCATTATCCTTGCTTTGGCATTTTTATAGCTGCAGAGCTTGTCACAAAACTATCAAAGTGAATATCACTTTGACGCTTTGTTGGCCCCCTTTGCAGCAATCACTCGCCAACTTCTGTAGTTCTGGTTCCTCTTGGCTACTCCTTCTTTCTCCATGATTTGCCACCGGTTTTTAATTAAATTTTAATTAAAATCTACGTCATTGCCACTGGACATCGTATTTTAAGTTTAAACTTGAATTTGTATCCACAATCTTGTTTTTTTTTAAATAAAAATTGTTGTCATACATGCCCAAGTATGATACACCATGGAATAAATACTAAATGAATCGGCCATCATGTGTGTGTACGATATGATGAAAAAGAAAAATTATAACAAAAATTTAATATCGGCTAGCCATAGCTATGAATGGTACGAGTGTAAATAAGGCAGCCCCATCGACCGCCCTTAGCCCCCGACATTCATTTTCCAGCAATTTTAGCACAATAAAAGTTGAGATGGCGCTGGCTCTGATGATGATGATGACGGTCGGGGGCTAGAATGTGGTGGATTTCGGATGGCTGACATCGACATCCTTTTCTAACCCACCCACCATCGTCGTCATTGTGATGGTAGAGGACAAAAGGACTCCATCAACCTTACATAAAAATTCTATTCAGATGTCAACAACTTTCATTCCAATTAAAATTTTGTTTTATCTTCGGATTTATTATTTCACAGGAAGCACACCACACACAAACACATACATACATGTACATATAGCCCTTGTATGCCCATCGAGCAAGGATACACATTCTATCTCCTACAATGAGATATTGCCGCAGACTCTTACTGGATCTATGAGAGTGCGGAAAATGGATTTACAGTTTGCGTGCATGAGTGTGTATGAATGTTATGAAATTGATGACAGCAGTAATGATGTATCCAAGCCAACCAGCCACAGCTACCCCGTTAGAACTGTTCCCCATAGCTAACCTCCCGGAGCGAATAAAGAGTGGGTTTTGGTTCGCCACCTGTCGCTTGTTCTGTTTCCTTTCTACGCACATACATATGCACACAGTGATAGAACAATTCATTATCTGACAGACTGATCAACTCTCTTGCAGCAAATGAGAATGCGAATGCCCTAAAATTTCGGAAATAAGATGACCTCAGGGAATGTCCAACGTCCATTCGGTGAATTTAGTTGAAATGTTGTTTTCGGTACAAAGGCGAAGTGTAACCACAGGGAGCACAATAGAAACTCATCGCCGGAGAACATCCACAAAATTCTATTTAAGGGTAGACTCCCCTATTTTTGAAGGGACTGCACCTGTGCGAACAATAATGACACCACGCGTATCCAATTGGTATGGTAGCGCTCCTGGACAGCCGACAGGGCAAAGAATTCGTGTTGATCTCGTGTTCGGAGAATTTAATTGCACTTTCGAATAACATGGTATTTTGCCTTTTGACTGATATCCACCTAGACGAGGTGAAATTATTTCAATTCCATTTATAAGGCGGCAAGTAAAACGGAACGAAGAGAATTTAATAACATTCAATTCGGAAATTTTCGCTATTCGTGAAAGGAGTTCGTTTGATTCTGTTTTAAGGGAAGAGATGAGGTATGAAATGGTATCAACTGAATCGCGTTGATGGTGCAAATGTGCTGGGTCTGTAATTTTTACAAATGAAATGGAAGGGAAGTAAATTCGTAGACGAAAGTATTTTTCATTTAACTCTTTGATTTTATGTTGTCTAAGGTATCCGAGGGATGTGGTATCGTACTGGCTTCAGATATTTTAGACCATTAAATCCAGAATCGTTGCTTGGCTATTAGCGCATATTTTTACATTTTTCATGCTGATTGTGATCAGCATACATATGTATGCACATAATCTAGAGATTCCTCCAGTGATTTTGTGATATTTGGAATTTATACGTGAAGTATATCAATTTTTCTTGCTAGTTTTGGTGCGCACTTCTTGCCAAAGGTTAGTACAGAAGTTTCATAGTCGATTTGAGTCCGCTTGCTCTCAAGTGAACCGCAGAATTTCGTCCAGTGGAAGAGATTTCATTAAGCCAATTTGTCTCGATGGGGGACTACCAACAGATCGACGGAAACTGATCACATGAACCCGATATTAGCTTTTGAAAGGAGATTCGCTACAAGAATTCCTGACAGAGTGTACTGGAAGAACCGTAGGAGAATAGAAAAGGAGCTGGCATTCTATACCGATGGTTCTAAGATGGACATTGGCACGGGAGCCGGAGTTTATTGTAAAGCCCTAGGAATAAACCACTCCTTTAGAATTCACGGCAACTGCAGCGTCTTCCAGGCCGAAGTCACAGCCATCATACAGGCTGCTGAAATTATTCGCGAGAGTAATATCGTTGGCAAAACGATCACTGTCTCTATAGACAGCCAGGCAGCCGTTAAGGCTTTGGACTCCGCGGTAATCTGGTCGAGGCTTGTGAGAATCTGCAAGTCACTCCTAAACGAGATATCTAGAGCCAATGCGGTGACCCTCTGCTGGGTACCAGGGCACATGGATATTAAAGGAAATGAAAAGGCTGATGAGCTGACTAGGAAAGGATTGGCGCTGCACTTATCGCGGGCCCTCCCTTTTGTAGTAACCCCAATCAGTTCTTTACGGAAAAAGATAGAAGATGAAGCCATCGGTCGAGCAAACAGACGTTGGGTTTATATGGAAACATGCGCAACGGACAGGGCGCTATGGCCGGCCTTCAGCAAGAAGAGATCAACCTCTCTGGTAAAACTTAATCGTAATAACGCACGGGTTGTTTCTGGCATAATTACTGGACACTGTGCTATCGGCGTTCACGCAGAACGAATCGATGTGCTACATAACGACTTTTGCAGAAGTTGCAGGGACGAAGAAGAAATTGAATCAGTTCGTCATCTGCTGTGTGATTGTCCTGCCCTATCCATTATAAGAATGAGGACTCTTGGAAGTTACTTCTTTTCGGAACTGGAGGACTTAGGAAATGTAGAGCTGACGGACCTCCTGAGATTCATATCATTATCTGGGTGGTTCTAACAGCGGTTTCACATGTATCCAGGGTTAAAAGATTGCGCACAATAGACCGACCTGGTCTAAGTGAGCAGTGACTCTATGTCACAAGGCACCCATCTACCTACCTACCTAAGCCATTTCCATGGCTCAAGGTGGGCAATCTTGTTTTTGCGAAAGCAGGGCTGCCTTCGGTGCAAGACATCAAGGGTCCTTGATTATTTCCATGGTATTCATTAATCTACTACATATGCATATTGTATATCGTATCCAATGATTTGCTGATAGTCCTTTCTATTCAAATAAAGTCGGAATTTTGTATGGCTCTTATTAGGTTCTTTCACGGAACACTTAATGGTTTTGCATGAGTCTAGACTCGACCATCTCTCATAATGTTTAGTCGATACACTATAGGACTTAGCCTAAATCTGCACCTTTTATCTTTTGCAAGTGAATCGGAGATTTTATTACCTACGACTCCGCTTTGGACCACTACCGATGTATATAAGACAGACCTTATTTGATTAGGATAGCATGTAAAGTTTATTCTAACATTTTTTTTCTATTCTTGAATTTTTTAGTCAGATTGTACATACAGGTGCTAATCCTTCTGCCACTCATCTTTCCCCGAAGTACAGATAACTAAAGTGTAATCCACTGACAACAATTTTCAAAGCCCGATAAGGGCTGTTTTTTCATTTTTCCTTTTTAATGACAGTCTCTTAGTGAGAAAAGTAAATTACAGCTAACAACTGAATTGACATAAAAGGGATTGACACTTTGTTTGGCGGGTATGCCTACCGCGGCGTCACCACTCAACGTTTCTGGAACTAGGATCGTATTTCATCCCACCCTACTATCCCTCACAATGACTGATTAACCATAAGTGAGCACCACTCTGATAGATCTTTAAGATTTCCTTGGCAAATAGACCCTCATAGACGGTCATAGTATACGGTGGTCTAGGTTAGGTTAGGTGAGGTGGCTGTCCTGGCGATAGTCAGGACACACTTAGACCAAGTGTAGGTCCATTGTGATGCCACATATTTGGTAGACCGGAGGAGTCACCGCGATTACCCGGTGACCGGAAACCTTTATTTATGGCTGAGATTTAATTTTGCTTGAAGTGGCTAGGTAGGGTGACTGACTCAATCAACCCTGACTGTTAATGTGGACCGGGAAGGTAGGGGGTGCAAGCGAGTACAAACCGTGGTCTACCTACTGTTTTATTTTTTAGGCGCATTTAATTTCGACACCAGCAACACTTCTAAAATTTCCTCAAAGAGCGACTGTTTGGAGTTGTGGCTTCATTGGTCCCAATTCCTTGAAGCTTGTAACAACTTGTAACAGCTTAACTGTGCACAGAGTGTGCTACAGAGACATATTGACTTTTTTTTGGCGATTTTGTCTTGGACGGACTTTGGCTCCAATAGGCCAAAGCAGCCGCCATACTGCCGATCTTTTGCGCACTAAGTTCGGTAACCGTGTTATTAGTCGTTTTGGAAGCGTGGTTTGGCCATTTTTTTTTTTTTTAAAACTGAATAATTTCGTAAGGATATTATTTAAGAAGGTATATACATATGGAGATATCATTAGATGTGAACGAACATTTTGAAAACATCACGTCTTCTTTTTAAGACATGAGTGAGAAGAAGAGTGATGGATTATCGTATGGTCTGTTTCGAATGCATTGCAATTCTCTGCATGTTTCCACTTCATTTAATGTAATAGTGCTATCCTGATTATGATCATAGAGTGTCAAAGGATTACCATCATGCGGGATGTACATATACTTGGGCTTTAAGTTGTCAATCTAAAGTCACTAACCGAAGTCAGTCGATGTTCGATAGATTCGATAGTCCAGAAAGTCCATACATATGCGTATACATACATACATACACACATATACATATGTATGTTAACCAATAACGTAATTCGGCGTGTCTTCTGCATTTTGCATTGTCGGCATTTTACAAACTTTTTTGAAGTAGGCCAGGTACTATGATTCTCATACACTGTGTAACCTTAATTTTGTGGCACAATTTAGTTATAAAATTATTTCCACTGCTGGGATGCTCACCACATGACAATCGTTAAAATACTTTTAATTAGGCAGTTGTGTATCTGCGAGTACCTTATTAATTGGTGGATTTTTTTCCAAACTGGGTATTGTATTTCTGTACGAGTATGTATGTATGTATGTATGTATGTTTTTTTTTTTTACTTCAAACAAACGCCTCTAAAGTTCGTTTACAATATTAATTAGCATGCACTCCCTTTCCGAGTAATACAAAGAAAAAAAAAAAACACCCACCACATTTTTTATAGTCCTATCGTCCTTTCCGAATTGAATTACACTGGGTGAAAATCCTTTGTTCCACCTATAACCATAAATATTATTCGAGCATGTACTTAATTTGCAGTTATTCGGGTTCCACATAACTCACTACACTGTGTCAATTTCCAATACTTAGACCATCCATTTGTCTTCCGTTTTTATTTACGAGCGGTTTTTCACTCGCAAAAACCCTCTGCACCGCAACCACACACATCAACGGCGAAAAATTGAAATTGAATTACCATAAATCATTATATTCCTTTGTGCGAGTATGTGCCCTATGTAGAGTCACCGTTTTAAGCTCCCGAGAAAAAAAAGAGGACCTTGGCATCGCCCTACACCGCAAAACAAACAGACTGTCATAAACACACTACAAAATGCTATCACACACATGCACACGTTTCTACCAATTGTGCTCTCTTTTATTTTGCCTCGAAATAAATAAAAAAAAAAAAAAATAAAAAAAAAGGAAATGGGCGTTGCGGCGCGGCGCTTTTTTTACGAGCCCCACTGTAACACCGTAAAATTCGCTTTGTGATTCTCATTTTGAAAAGTGTTGGCGAGGAGTTCGAGTTGCTCCTCGTTTTGTGTTGCGTCACACTGTCGAGTGTATCATTTTTATTTCTCAAAACAAAGCGTTTTATTGCCTGCTCGTCGATACCTTGTTATATGCAGAATCCAGATTTCGTTGTCAAAAATGGTGTTCCACTCCTAGAGTTGTTCAACCCTCCTCCCAGTTTCCGTTTGCCGTGAACTTTACATAGAAATAGCTTATCTTGTTCTTCAGTTTTTTCCATTTTTTTTTTTGGTTTTGGATTGTCGTGTCATGTTATGGTGTCGCAATTTTTTCAAGGATTGTTTTATTGATCATATGCATTGAATTCTAATGACTTAAGGAAGAAGACAGATGAACGGCGTATGTGTGTGCCGGGCGGGGTGGACGGGTGTATGTTTAAAGGAAAACAAATTTCCTTGGCAGCCCTTGCCAAAAAATATAAATTACTGCTGTGTTTGCTGAATGTGATAAAATTTCTAGATGAGGCCTGGGTGATGTCTCTGGCGCAGTGTTAGAGGAGGAGGCAAAAGAACAGTGCCACGTCTGAAGATTGTGGAGTGTCGAAATAAGACAAAAGCGTTATATAAATTATCTGACAACTGATGTCGGAGAGCGTTCGGAAATGACGATAACAACGTCAGAGACGGCCATGGTTCATGGTGTTTTATTACATTTCTGCGGTTCTGAAGTTGTTTACATGAGTTTTTCTTTCGCTGCCGCTGTGGTTTGAGGGATTTTCATTTTTGTTTTTCCAAATAAAAATAGATTCAGAACGCACACGAACTAGAACGTGTGTATGGGAACAGCGGGCGAAATGGGAAATTTTTATTTCAATCTAATTTTTCTTGGCATTTGATATCAGTCTATGAGATACACTTGTAAGCTTATTTATGAGAAATAAAATTAGGCGAAGATGGGATGAGTCAGAATAGATAAGTTTAAGGGCATTAAAGTGCGCCCTTAAGCCGTTGTTTATACAGCGTATTGATGGAATGTTAATGATTTGAACAAGCGAACAACTAACTGGTTTATCTTTGATTTTATTAGCGTTTACGCCGGAGTGGAGAATAAGGTCTGTGTGTTTATATGGGAAAGCTTATGACTTACTAAATAAAAATGGTCGCCATTGGGTAGTATTTAGAGAATTAGTGTTCTGATGGCCAAATGATTGCGTGGGCACAGAAAGGAGGAACTCGTCAAGAAATCAACCCTGATGATGAAACAACTTATGCAACTAATCCAAATTTTCAATAGAAGAACACTTCTGGAAATTGTGTCGGAGGTCAACGATGGTATTTTCGCTCGATTATGGTTTTTGGTACGGGATACCAGCTACTGTTCAACCTTACATTAGTATATGACGCATGAACTAGATGTACATAAACAAAGCTCTAAATGCAATGCAAGTTGATTCAGATATCTTCATCGTTTTATGCTTTGGAGACTTTTTAAGAAAAACAGAAGCGGCCAACACTTTCTAAAGTAAAGAATAATCCAACAAATGATTCCTCGCCGTATATTATAAACTGTTAAAAAAGTTCTGGAGTATATCATGCTAAGCAGACTTGCACCAGTATTGACTGCATAAGAATGGAAGGACTCTCCATTCATAAGCCATAATGTAAAATCTTTCTTTACGACACCGAGTTTTCTCCTTAGAAATACAAGGCAACGAAATACGTTCCACAGGGATCCCTGCTGGGACCATGATGCATACATAATTGCATCCTACTACTTGCAATACTCGAGGATTTAAACATTTTCGGTTTTAAGAATCAGTAGAAATGGTAATGATCGTACGACCCGTTGGTCTAAATAAACTGGCAGGGTACTTAGAACCAGTTGAATGAAGGAACATCTTAACAGGCGGCGGCCATGAAATTGTATCCACATTCAGGAGTTAGGATTGATATCAGTCTACCTTTTATAGAGCCGCTAACGATAGTATAATTGTCTTTCCTTAGAGGACATGTACATATGTACTTATCAAGGTACAAACACGATGACATCCCTTACTGCTAACGATGCTTGGACTGCATAGAAAACGCCGAACATACGTAGTTTCACTGACTATGATTCATCGGCGAGCTCGGGGCAGCCCTGGAAAGCATTATTGTCTTGGTGCTGGGATGCTGTCGCCTTCCACGCGCATAATGAAGGAACTAAGAATATTAATAAGATTAATAAAAGATAAGAAAATGCGCGAGCTGAATATATTAGGCGGAAGCCTCCTCGCTATAAAATTCTTGTTAGCAGTACCGCCAGAAATAGAGGCCGTCGTCTTGCATGTGAACTGGTTCCTTAGTGTACTTAGAACAGTGAGGGATGTTTAATGTCTGTCTTTACTTAAGTGAAGTGTCCTACTGAGGAGGAGAACTGGACTAGTGCAAATAATTGAAGAACTGTTTCCTCTCACTAGTTCCTGCAGATATTTTCTGAAATGGAGCAATGGCTGCTCGCTGCTAAAGTACAATTTTTTTCAAATCCTAATAAGGTGCAGGAAAATTTGTCTGTGAAACATACATCTGGTTGGTTGCACTGATTACACACAGGTTCAGTAATAATATGTGTTAATGGCACTACCAAGTATGGAAGCCCAATATTGCCAACGACTAGTCGATGCACTGCACTCTATCATCATTGACATACATAGGTGAAATCAATGGAGATTACCAACATCCATCAAAAAGGACAAGAATAAAAGTATTGAGGCCAAAAAAGGGAGAGGGTTGTTGTAGAAAAAGGAATCCAAGCTGCTCCTGGGATAAAACACATCAAAGAGTTTCGTAGTAAGAACTGATGTGTCTGAGGCTTTTAAATTATAAACAAACAACTGGTTGCTGAGTTTAATTCAGAATCAAGGATCTTAACAGAAGTGAAGGATATTTAATCTTCGATACTCATGCAAAAGTAGATGTACGAGCATTTAAGGAGAATTTCTTGTTGGTCAAAAAGAATGGACATAGGCAGAGAGTAATAATGAAGCAGTCCTCCATATTTGCTAAGAAGAGTTTGTCTCATCTACAAAAAGGTGAAAAATAACAAAGCCGCTGTTTCGGTTGACACTTTAAAATACGGGTTTGAGATTTTTATAGAATGCGCGCACCATATTTTCAAGCAGATTACAACGAAGGCAAGCATAGCAGATAATTTGAATATCGGATAACTCTACCACCGTTCCTAACTTGAAATTGAAGCTTTACCGAACGTTCATCCTGTGAGTTCTGGATTAAAATCAGAAAAGCAGATGCTACGGTCTTTTATAAGAAAATTCTTTCGTCGGGAATTTACTTCTTCGCAGATGGACGGCGAATTGCAGGAAGACGTATAAGATTTGACAAGGGATAGTGAAGTTCCGGTTAAGAGATCTAGATAATTTGTGTAGGAAAACGACGATTGCGGAATGCTCCCGCGTCTGACTTTAAGACCCTTCATGGGTCAGAAAACCAGAAATTTGCAAGCAGTTGTGACATTAATTCGACGTTACATCCTTCCTTTATTATATGTATATCTGGTGCTTGCTATACAATACTTTCCCTATGAATAAAGGATGCTAAACACTAAGTATCACATAGGAGGAAGTGTCTAATGTTGTTGGACTGTCCTAAAGGAGTAACCAAACGACTATCCATGGAAGTAAAATGCAAAAGGTGTCTGGTTCTACTTGCACAGAGAGGTCAGCATGTTTCATACTGAATATAGTAACAGAGTTATAATTCAACGTCAAGTCCACTTCTTGTCGTAATTTGTAATTTTCAGCTACCATCCGAAACTGAAATCAAACCCTTCGCACAAATTGTACAACCAACTAAAATCGTTTACAGTTATTTTTAAAAAATTACAAGAAAAATCCCGTTTGATCTGATACTCCAATAGAATTGATTTTCAAAATCAAGATGTAATTCCATTTGTCCTCCAAGACGTTGCTTCGGTTGGCCATTCAAAATCATCTACAGTAAATTGAAACTTTTATCAGAAAGACAAACATTGTTTATTGTACAGTATGTAACTGTCTTTGCAACTCTGAATAGAATCCAATTACCGATAATCCCATTACGTATCCGAAAGTCACTTTACCCACCTAAAACATTGTAGCAGTAATATCTTCTCTTGTAAACTTGGAAATTTCCGTTTTATCCTTTCAGTTTTCAATTAAAATATCAAATCATTTTCTCGTCTTACCTGGCTGTGGAAAAAGGACCTCTTTTCATCCTTCGCAGTCGAACAATAAAAGTTCCCAATTTAATTCTCCAATCAACACAAAATGGAAAACGGAACAGCAGTAATCATTGAAATACGAAATAGGGGGCATAGCACATCCCTGACACTAGTATACTTACAGCACAAGCAAAAATCTCAATCCAGAAAATCTCTAACAGAATCCTTAGAAATGAAATCGACAAATGAATTACACAATAATTTCCACACCCATTTCTCGGGTTCTATCTACAAACATTCATACAAGCATACGTATATATTTTTGTGCCTGAAAATCGAAAATCCTTTTTCCAAGTTGCATCTCCATTTCGTTGTTTATAAACACGGGGACGGTTGGACGAGCTAGAAGGGCGGATGAGCAAACAAATAAGGATTGTTATATGCCAGCAGCACTCAACACGTCATCCGCTGGACGAAAATCCACTTAAAATTAAAATTGTTTCATTAAATTTTTAATTACACTCCTAAATCAATAAGCGGGACTCTGAAATGCGATAATAGCGTCATTTCCCGAATTGAGTGAGTCCTGTGGTCCTGGCTTGTATTTTTTTGTTTCACAGAAGCCATGTGCATACAAAAATAATTAAGTGTTTGTCCATACACTCCAATTAGTAGCGATATCATGTGCTTGCTATTCGGCGCTCAATAAGGGGAGTTGGTCTGATTGGGAGAAGTCCTTCAGCTGGCAGGTTAATTGTATGAGGATTCGAATTGAATACACTCAACCGGTCCTATGCGGTGACGTTCCGATTTCATCGAATCCAGTTATTTAATCGATTGATTCAACAACGAAGGGGAGAAATGGTTGCAAGAAAAAAAAAACAAAAAAAATAAATAACGATAAATTGTCCTTGTTATGGGCGAAGGTAATTAGTTAACCTAATTTGCATTTAGCCTCCGATGGCAACAGATATATATTACGGGAGGGTACCGATTTTTAAGCCCATTTATAATGAAAAAAGTTCATGCCCTATATAAGGAGGTGGGCAGAAGTTTGGACAAGTAACAGTCAGAGGGCTTAACATATTTAACGACGCTCTATGAATTACAACTTAATTGGAATTGGAAAGCTATGCTTTTGATTTTGACTTACATAAGTTCCATTACGTAGAGGAACTGATAGTCATCTTCTGAATTACGAGTACTGTTCGAATTTTAATTGTTTTTTGTATGTAAAGCGTCGTAGGTTTGGCAGTATTTACATGTATTGCGCATATTTTGGAGCAATTTCATACAGTGCTTTGCTGTATAATTTTATTTGAATTTAAATTTAATGACAGTGTAGAGCAAAACCATTTGAATTCGGCGCAAACGGTTCAATGACTGCTGGGTGTGTTAGTCCTTATCGTCTATATAGCTTTTTAGTTTCTGTTAATGGCAACCAAATAACCGTTGTTTTTTCTTTTTTTGATGTTAACAAAGGAGTTTTTCAATGTATGGAAATGACAGTTATAATCCGCAGTACGTAACAAGTCTCGACGACGAGCTACATAAATAGGTTCGAGCTTAATAATTCGGTACGCGTGTACCGCCTTGGCGTTTCCCTGCATTCACCGTGAACTGCAGAATTCTCAGTTCTTGAACACAGAAATACAAACACAGTCTGCACATGTGACTACATAAATCTTACACCATTAGTAAGGTGACGTTAAATTTAGTATGAAGATGCCTAATGTGGGAGACAGACCGCTGGTATTGATACCATGGTATAGTGAATACTATAACCCCTGACAGACTGCACTTCGAAGTATACGTTGACTTTTGCATTACGTGGTATACTTTGACATTTGTGTTGCGCCTCCTCCAGCTCCTTACACATTTTTTGCAACACTCCAACATTGCGTCTTGCTCCTCGTAGCTCGCTGGTGTAATTCCTCTAAACTTCTCTTACTTCATTGTTTCCAATGCAGTTAAAATTGTCCTCCTTAATCCATTTTCAAAACATTTTTCGCTGTGATTGCTTGCTATTGAATTGTCAAAGAAGCTATGAAGAACCACCAACAGAAAGAAAGTGGCGCTGCAAGCAATAAGATGGTTCTATTCATGGTATACTACGTTTTAACGTGGTATTGCAGTGATAGACATGTGGTATAGAACGTAGTATTGCTATACCATGGTATCAATACCAGCAGTTTTGTCTCCCACATAAGGGGCACAAGACTTTTTGAAAAAAATCGAACTAAATAACGCATTTTTTGCGATGAACAAAGAAGTTGATTTTAATGAGATGGGGCAGTGCGACCCTCCCACCAAAAAACTTGTGAACATGGAAATAGTTTTCTAACAACTTACAAATGTATGTTGAAGCAAACGATTGGTAGCTGGATAGTCTCATCTACGTATTTCCAGCACGAGACTCTATTTGTTCTTGCAGAGTTTTTAGTGAAATTTTAGATAACTAGATACAGTGTACTCCCTCATAAGCAGACACCGATGGTTCCGAAGAATTTGTCCGCTTATGAGGGGTGTCCGTAAGGAGAGAGTACACTATATTAGGTACACTAAAGGTTCAAACTATTTTCAAAATGTGGAAAAATATCCGTCCCTACCTGCAAAAAAAACCTAAAACTGAAGTAGAAAACCCCAAACTGCCACCACTGTGATGGTGGCCAATAAAGCCAGCAAATAGATATTTGCCTGCGTCCAGAGGAGAGTCAACAGACATAATTCAGTAAATTATCATTCACCATGATCACCATCTTTATCACAGACTACAGTAGACATTCCTTTTTGGTAAGCCTGACTTAGATTTCGTTTTGCCTACCACATACTACCGCGCAGGACTTCCGCTCGAAAGTGAACATCCATTTTCTCTTTGCCACCTTTTGAAGCTGACTAGACCAAAGATCTTGTTTCCAGGGATGCCTTGAGGAAATTCAGTACATACACGTAGCTATCTCATGTATAAAAATATTCCCAATCAAAAAAATTGAGTATCCTTAGCAATAGTAGATGATTGTTTGATAGATTAATTGTCCGCGGACGTAGGAAAGTCGCAAATTATTGGTCAACGGATTTTTATTTGAAAATTGAATCAGAAAGTGGTCGCATCAGCAAGGATATCTACGAAAGATTATTACGAAATAAACTTAAACAAATTTGTATAAAAATATCCAACAGTATCCACTTCCTGGCATTGCGAATATCTTGTTGATGCGTCTGATGGTTATATGAGTCCTTGAAGATAACTTTGATTAAGAAGAGAGCAAGCATACTAATGGGCAGGTAATTAAATCTGTATGCTGGTCAGCTGTTAGTTATGCTTCTCATGCAGATACAGATAAGTGCAAGAAAAGTCGGATACAAAAATCAACTTTAACAAAACGTCTTTTGCGAACTGAACTATGTGAGCGCTATTTCGAGGCCAGGGTTTCCGATGTTGATATCTAAGAAATATTCTTAAGGATCTTGATCGGAAAAGGGGAACATTAATACGACTAATAAAAATACGTTCGCCATAATAAATTTTGTAAAAATAGATAAAAAGAAAGGGAAATGGAATTTAAAAAAAGTTGTTGGCATAATATGTATACACATCCTACTTACTCCGCAAAGGGAAAGAACCCTAGATGCTCCACCAGCATATTGGGCACTATGCACGTCTGATATGGGGCAAAACATTTAAGAACGCATAAGATGCAATACCTTAAATGTTACATCAGTAGGCTTTCCATAAATGGTATTCAATGGTAGATACTATGTATTAAGATGGTGATATCAATAGTGCGCAATGCTATAGAAAGGAGGAAATGATAGGGAAGGACCGCGAAACTCTGTGCAGTAGTGACTTCAGGTGTTAAGAGCGTGCTCAACGCTGCAAATTTTAGAATACCTCCGAGAAATGCCAGAAAAATGTGGTGAAAACAGAGTCATATTGTGTAAGATTGGCGAACCGCAAAAGTCTGTTCCAGCTCAAAGTTTCTTGTCAACAGGAGCCTTTGAATACGCTGGCGGAATATCTGTTGTGGCGAAAGTGTACCATTTAGAAAACTCATTTCAGATCGGCAGGCACCATTAAAACATGCTAAATAGTAGTCGGGTTAGACATAGCCGCACATAAAATAGAAATAGTCTTCTTCAGAAGCAGACAAATTATGAGATTATTAAAGGGCCGCAAATCACGATCTAGTCTTTCGTAGAGGTTTTACTCGGAGGTTTGTTTCTCCAATTAGTCTCTGTAGATAGGTTTACCTATTTAAGATGGTAACTTAGGAAAAAGGACAAAAGGAAGATAAAGGCCAAACAACTTCGTAATGCAGAATTGTCGTTGTAAAAAAAATTGTTTGACTAATCCTCAGACTCCTTTTGTTGGTTGATTGAAAGTAGCTGCCAGCTAGTAATCGCGAACACACTTAGACCATTCATAGGTCCATTGTGATACCATGTAAATTGGATCAGAGAAAGTTTCTCTTCCCTTCTCGTTTAACCATTTTGGGCTTCTTATGAAGCGTTAGCGGCTTTTGGTAACTATATTTGTCAGATTGTCTATATCATTGTAAATGAAGGCTCCTTCTACGGGAGAGAGCTGGGCAGAAACAAAGAAGGTGAGGAATAGTTTCTTCCTCTTCATCATCCATAAATCTTCTGCAGAAGTCGTTTGCAAAGAAGCCTAGCCTTGTAGCGTGCTTGCTTGTCTAATAGACAGTGTCCAGTAATGGCACCTATTATAGCGCACCTATTGAGAGAAATCAAGTTCTTTGAGCGTTTTAAATCCAGCTTAGGCCAAATTTTTTTTTTTTCGCTAGACATGTTGGATTGCATGTGTATGGGTGAAGTTGTTTCTATTTTGGCGAGTTCATCGGCCTTACAATTCCCTGGAATGTCTCTATGTCTCCTCGACACCCAATACAGGTGAATATTGAACTGCTCGGCCATCTCCATGAGAGACGATCGGCAGTTTAGACCTGCTATGGAAGTTATAGAGATCGAGTCCAAGGACTTGATGGCTGCTTGGCTATCTGAAAAGATGCGGATATCTTTAACAGATACCACGTTTTTCTTTGGCCAAGATAAGACTTCTTTAATCGCTAAAATTTCCGCCTGGAACACGCTACATTGGTTTGGTAGGCGGAAGGAGAGCTTGAAATTAAGACTTTTGGAGGAAACACCTCCACCAACTCCGTCCTTGGATTTTGAGCCATCGCGTCGGTGTGGAAGTGAATCGATTCATCTTCTAAAAAAGTGTCCTCACTCCAGAATGATCTAGAGGGGATGGTGACGAGAAATTTCTTATCAATATTCAAACATGGGGTGGTGCAGTCAGCATTTTCGGTGGGGTTTCGGAAGTGCTTTAGAATGGAAGCGTGGCCAAATTCTTTTCTTGACCACTGTTGAGTAGCTTCAAGGAGAATGGCTGCACTCGCTGCCATTTGCTTGCTAAATATATCAAAATATGATGTTCAGTGGTGAGTTCTAGTTCTCCGCTTATACACAAACAAGCTGTGCCCTGAACCTTGCTTAGATAATTACGATTTATGGATTTCTCTTAGGTCGTCCACCAGACAATTAACCCATAAGTTAGTATCGGTCTGATGGCAGAGATATGTATATAGCCAGTGAGTTATTCGTGGTTGTAGGCCCCCTTTATTACTGGTTTTTTTGCAAGAGAAAAGTGCTACTGTAGCCTTCCTGACTCTTTCTTGAATATTTGGTTTCCAGCTTAGCTTCCTATCCAGGATTAGACCCAAATATTTTGCTTTTTCAGAGAAGTTAAGCTGATACCGTTGAGAGAGGGAGGGTTGACTGTCGGAATTTTATATTTCCTGGTGAAGAGCACTCCTCAGACTCCTTTAGATCCGAACACCGATCTATCCCGATAGGATAAGCGAAGATGATATACTCACTTGTCCAAATGGTGAACGCTCAGGTGACTCTATAAGAATTATTTGTACATAGAAATTGATAAATTACGAATTAGTGAAGTCGAACAGACTTCTGAAGTGCATTGACGGTGGTCTACAACTAAATACGATTTTATATCTCTTCCTTATCCCATTTTATTCGTCCCACTGAATGCTATTTTGTCAATATGAAATTGATTTGTTTATATTTCTGTGCAGATGTTGATGCATTTATAAAAAAGTCTCAAATTATTAAAAAAATTCTGTACTTCCCTTTATTTTCGTGACCCAATAACGTTCAACACTAAATGCAATTTTCCCAAACCACTCATCAAAAAAAAAATTTGTAGGACCAAAAAACTAACTGAAAGAAAAAGTACAGCATTTGTACTCAAGAAATACTATTTCAAGCACCCAGAGTCCTCTGAAAACACAATATGACCACTCACTCATTGTTATCCTGGCAATCACTCATACAACCAGATGGAGAGTTAAAGTCTTTCCCTTTTTTGGACACAGTCCAATCAAACTGCTTGGCATCGTTGTTGTCGTTGCCATGGCCCTTGGTCGCCTCTAATGATTACACACTAACCAATAAGAGGCGTTTTGGACAAAAACATCCTGACGTAAATTTATGGAATATGCCCTAATGTTTAACATATTCCTCAACAAACAGGCTTTTTGTTTGGGTCTCAATCTCGTAAAGTCCACCCACTGTCCGAAAGTTTAAGTGCTTCATTTGAAGAGAAGTTATTTCCTTCCGCTTTTCCTTTCAATATTTCCATCATCTTTATCATCTTTGTTGTCGTCGTCGTCGTCATCGTCGTCGTCGTCTTTTCGTTCTATTTTGCTATTTATTTGTGTGCTCAGCCTTTGCCCGTCATCCCCTTTTGTGTGCCTTGTGTTGCCTTGGCCATTATCGTGTCGGAGTTTTTACGGTTTGATTTTGATTTATTCAAGAATTTTTATGAATTTTAAGCTATCGCATCGGTGAGTGGTTGTGGACTTTGGGTGGGAGTGGAGGTCTGTATCTTAATTTTGTGTCCAAATGTATAAGTCGCTCTTATCAAGACGAATTGTTGCATAGTCCTTGTTTGGCACAAAAGATTTACGCTCTCCTCTACGTTTTTATAGATACCATATAAATGATGTTAACCGAGTGCAGTAAAAATAATGAGACTAATTTCATATAGACATTTTAATAGCAGAGTGCTGCACATAAAATGGCCGCAGTAAAACTGTCATAAAAATTTATTAAAATAGATAACAATCGAAGTAATTGTTGTACATTAATAAAGTGAAATGGTTTTGATTGGGAAACGAAGAGAGAGAGAGAGAGAGAGAGAGTTTTAATTTTGGACAGGGACGTGGAAAATAATGACCAAAGGGGGAGTCATTGTATCTGCACCTGACATGAGTGCCTGTCAAGTACTGTGTAGGAGTACCTACTCTAAAAGGGCATGGACACGTTTATATGCCTGTGAAAGTATCAGTGGGATGATAGTATTTTTAGTGATTAAATAGACTTAAAACGATGCACGTGGCAGTCATTGTTTCAATATATGGTGAAGAGTTTAAATGGTTTTCTTAAAAGCCAAAACGAGCTTTGCCCATTGTTCCCCACAGATAAAGATAAAATCAATGCCAGGGTTAGAGTACGCAAATGTATAAAGAACTAGCCAAAGCATTATTAGACCATAAACGTTGTGTTGATGTTGAGATCTTCAATGAAAAATTAGGGGAGGGAACTGATTGCCAAGCTTTCAGAAGGAAACATAGTCCAACAAATGAAAAGTCTTTATGTTTAGCATAGTCATCAAGACGACAGCTCATGTACTTACATACATATATAGGTCTCATTTCTTTAGGACTCATTCACGTTGCTGAATTTTGTTGAATTTATTTTGTTAGCTGACGTAAACCTTTGTCATCTGTTTTATGCTAAACATTTTCCAGACAACGATGACTTTTTCAGGTTCACCCAGAACTGTAGCACCATTTAAGTAAGTTAAGTCAATAATGAGCCTCATAGTTAAACACACAACCACTACAGTCCAATCAGAACGACACAAATGATTATGCTACGGCTGTACAAGTTGGATCTTATACCGGTGTCTGCCAAGAACTTTATCCAAAATTTTGCAAGTAGACCGAATTACAAATCGATGAAAATGGATATTGCACACTTTCGTTTATAGTCGAGATACTTGTTACAAAATCTGTGAGCAATTCGACGGATGGCTTGCTCTGATGGATAATTGAACGCCTATAACAATTTTGCATGATTTTGGAGTTTTTTTTAGCATGAATCTATTCGTGATGATTTGACCCAGACAATACCGAACGTACATGTCAAAAACAGCATTCAGAAATGCAGAAGGGCAGTGCACTTGTGCCTCTACTAAGCTCTATCTAAAGTAAACATCTGTCTTGTTGAACGCAACCTATTGCTGAATATTTTTAGACTAAGTCTATTTCGCTTTAAAGATGGAAAGTAACACAACATACATATATGTATGTAAGTTTTAGGATCTATTGCAGGTTCAGTCATTTTTTTTTATTTTATTTATTTATTTATTTATTTAATTCTTATAATTCATGGAATACAATAATAATAATAATAATACATTTAATACATTATGGAGAAAAAAAAATTATAAGAAAAATAGGTGGCATTCTGTATTTAGATATAAATAGAGTAGATTGCCACTTCAATAGGCTTATGCAAAAATAAAACAAGTCATTGGGTGGGGTGACCCTTTAAGAACATTGCAAAGAAAAAATTAAACTAAATGAATTCAAGTAAAAATAAATATTAAAAAATTAGCAAATTAAATGAAAAAAGAAATAATAGATAATAGATGCAATACAATACGAAATCCGAAAACTAGACCAAAACATCAAAAATAAGAGATTCTAAGGCAGCATAATTCAAACGGAAAAGCCAAGTTTTTACGTGTTTTGTAAATGTTCCAGGTAATGTTATAGACCGGATTGACTGAGGGAGTTTATTAAAAAGCCGATAAGACAAAACAGAAAAAAAATTACGGAATGCGGTAGTACGGAAATTAGGTTCAGATGACATGTTTGAAAGGTTTCCACGTAAGTTATAGTTTGAAATCAAACGAAAGTTTCGATTATTTAACAACAAGTGATAAAAATGTATGCAAAACAAACCTCCCAGAGGTCCTCTTGCTACACAAATTGTTTCCTAACTAGGTCACAAAAAAAAAAAAAAAAAAAATATTATTAAGTCTACAAAATAAAACAAAAACAAATCAAATGATATCACTTTCCAAGTTGAAGACAATAAAATTCAAAGACATGAAAGAAATCAAACATTTACTCTCAATTCCCAATATGCTCCTCCTCGTTCACATGACACACTCAAGGACCTCTTCACAATCGGGTAACGCACAGTATAACTTCAACCAAAGTGAAAATTGAAGGAAAAAAAAAGAAGAGAAGTTAAGGAAGCAAACGCTCCAAATCAAAATCAATACAAATGCAATAAATTCAAAACGCAAAAGTCTCATAAATCCGCAAAGCCATAAGTTTTCACATTACGATGATTTCTCTTTTCGCCTGGTGAGCGTCTATGAATGAGGTCTCTTGCATGTGCGTGTAAGTGTTCTACAAACACATACTATAATGCGCCCTGAGAGGACGAAGTGCGGAACTGGAAAAACCATTGAATAAAAAAAAAAAAAAAAACACGAAATGAATTCCGAAGGCAAATTCAACCGTAAAGAGCACGGCAGGAGTACAGACGAAAATATGGAACCAAAGTGCTACCTACCAGGAGAAGCGTTGTAGTTCGTTCGTGCGATAGGTTTTCTTTTCCTAAGCGACGACGATGTGGATGTTCACGGAATCAAGAGGACAAAAGAATGAAATACTGAATGAATATCCTTTCGTTTCCTACTTTTATTGTTCTGGATTTGAATTTTTTTTTTATTCTCTACAATATTGCTTGTGGCTGGCTGGAAGAGATGGTGAAAATACCGCTGCCACCTGGCATCACTCAGTTTTGTGTAAAGAGAAGGTTGCATGCACTCGAAAGTGGTTTGAAGAATCGTTTTTTTTTTTTCTTTTGGAGTATTTGGCAGAGATGTGACTTTTTGAAAACATATTCAGTCTGCTTGCAGGTGTGTGCGACTCCGACTGGTAAGGTAGATTATTCCTCTTAAGGCGAAGAGTGAAATAAGGAAAGGTTTGATTAAAATCTGAAATCTGAAATGTCTTCCAATCAAATCACGATTTCCATGTATTTCCGCTTTATCTGTTTGCTGTGATACCTTGAGGCACAATAGTATAGGATACCTTTTAAATGTTACAGCTTAGGAGGAATGGTACCTAAATCTATACTAGTGTACCGAAAAGCCATTCGATATTTAATGTGCGATAGTTCGCCAATATTTTGTTCGAAAGAAAGAGATTTGGTAGAGAAAATATTTTAGGTTAGCAAATAATGTTAAAGCGGTCAGAAGTTAGGTGCAACAGGAACGTACATATTTTGGAGTGGTACGGAGGATTTTAGACCATTTGTTACTAGGTAATAAGATTACTGTGTCCTCTCTTATTTTAAGCTCCTAGAGATTCTAGTATCCCCTAAAGCATGTTTTTTTTGCAACCTGCTCACGGGAAAAGCGAGCATGTTTAGCTGACGTAGCGAACAATATTCCTGAGACTTAAATTCCTGAAAAGTTGTGTTCCGGGAGTGAGTTGCAGCGTTTTTCTTGTTGTCGCTTGTCCTGCAATTGTGGGAATCTTTGTGAAGAGACTTTCGCATGATAATCATAGTAAGCCTGGATGTGGTTCATCCATTCGCAGAGTTGTTGTCGCTCTCCATTCGAAGCAAGCTTTTTCAGTAGAACTATGTAGAGACTCTATTAAGATGTTCTTGGCAACGAACTATTAATTTCAAACAGCAGGTGTCTGATGTCCAAAGTCGGTGCGCAACAGGAATGCATTTTGGAAAATGATACCGACTGTAGCTTATCGTTGTTAATGACTTTTTCTATCAGTTTAGGTAGCGGTAGTTTTATGTCAGGCATTTTCGCGAATTGGTTGAATGTGGTCATAAAAAAAGCATATGCCAAAAATAGTTGTAAACTCAAGGACATAGTTTTTGTACCGTTGGCTAAGTAGATTTATAATGATGTGCCAAATCATACGGGACCAATATATCACCTCCGAACTTCTTGTTTCAACTGTGTATCTACATACATATGTTTTTGCGACCACTCTAATGTCAAATTTCTTAAAAACGTCTTTGGAAAAGGATCTGCTTTTTCTTTGCCTGATCTGGTTAGAGATCGGTTTTTCAATGAAGATGGGAAATTAATTACAATAATTATTTTAAAATCACCGACCATCAGTTTATCAATAATGTTGTGGCATACAATATTCTGCGGTCTATAAACACTAAATTGGTTCGTATTGAAATGAGTGAACGTCCAGTACATACGAAAAATGAGAAAACCAAATGCGCAGAGTGGGTTTCTTAAGTTCGCTGAATAAGATTGCAGGTAATAAGAATTATTTTGTCAGATAATCCTTTTGTGTTGATTCACCAATAAGTTCGCTGCAGTAGTCAAATGAATAAGTTCAATTCTGTGGTCTTTTAACGTCAAAAAAAAAAAAAAATTCCACGAAGAATGCTGTAAATAGTTTTCAGACTTGTGTGGCAACAATCTATGAAAAATGTTTTTGGTTATACATAAAACATATTATAATTCAGCAGAAGTAGTATTCCATGGAGTTAGGGACATACTTACACAGAGTACTGGTAATAAACCTAAAGGCACCAGCATCACAGGTTTCTCAAATACTTAAATACTTAAGAGAATCTTTCAAAATAAAATTGCAGGGGAAGGTTTACAAAAACCGTTTCCTTTTTACAAGATTTTATAAAGTTCACAAGGTTGAAATTACAATAGTTGCTACAGAGTGATATGGCTTCCAGGCACTAGCTCATGTGCCTCACGGTCCTGATATAGCATCTAGTGATTATTATCTGCTCCCAAGTTTGAAAAAAGACATAAGCGGAAAGTAAACGAGCATTATGAAAGCAACCCTAAGAATTATTTTTATGAACTTCTCAAAAATGAGCTTCAAGCCTAGGAGGTGAGACATTAAATTAAATTAAATTAGATAATTAAATTTATCCGTCTCTTTAAATCTCATTCCGCGAACTTACAAAATAGCCCCCATACATTCAAGAAAGTCAAGGATCTACAGTTTTGTATTTACTTGTTTACCTCATACTCTTAGTTGTAAAAGTTTCCCAATTAGCTTCACAATAAATAAAGTGAAACACGTCTTAATTGACTCATGGTCGAGAAGAATTTCCACGCCACTTAAACTTAAATTTAATAATTCGAATGCTTATTATTTTTTCGCATTCTACGATTTGCACACATCCACACATACATAAGGACTTAAATTATGTGAACTTATTTTTTTTAATTGCGTATACGACAGAGTGCAACGTGATTTATTTTTAAAATTGATATTTAAATTTAATTTCGGTTTGCAATGTAAATAGTAATTAATATAAATTTAATTTTTAATGATCTCATCAACCGTGGGCTTATCTCATCTTTTTTTGGATGAAAAGCTCTGGTGTTCAAGGAAACTAAGGGCAACCACCTGATGGAGAGCTGAAATTTGTACCGGGCGATGATGTATAGTGTGCTCTTCAGGTAGGTTTCAGATATATATTCACAGTAGAGAGACAAATCATTTGTTAAAAAAGAATTATTTTCAAAAACCATAATGTACTCAGACAAAAAAAGTAAACAAAAAAATATTTGGTACAAAGAAAACGTACAGGCCTTAGAGCTTGGGTATACGCAGCTATTCGTGTTGTACGTGCGACATTCTTTGCACAACTGGAATAACAATTTAATGATGTAGCCGAAAGGTGAAACTGAGAAGCTTCTCATGACAGTTATTAGTTTTTAAACATTTGTCAGATATTTACGAGAAATTGAACTTGAAAGTCGTTTTTTTACGATATGGACCTAAACCTTCGGCTCAGTAGTCCATAGGTAACCAAAATCAATGAAAGTGCTCCTAAATTATTGTCATTCTTTCAGATACGAAATTTCACTGTTCACATTCTATTCAAATGTTGGAGTAAAGGGAGTAGGTACAGGTTATAAACGTAGTGAAGTTGCAAATGTATTAGCATTGATTCCAGAGTAAAACTACTGTTTATCTATTCACATATAAACTGCGGTCTTCAGTTCATCGTCGACAAAAATTTATTACAGAGTCAACACCATCTAAATAAGTAAGTAATTGCCACCATTTACTGTTTCAGGTCAGTAACATTTGGCCTAAAATGGGATATGGTTACCACCCTCTGTCGTAGTTTGACTAAGGTTGCCAGAAGGTGTTTGCTGTAATCTGCTAAACTGCTTTCATATGCCAATGGCGCTGACTTAATAAAACAAACTCATATTTTCTCACGAGTCTTACTACAGTAAGAAAGCATTATCAACACATGAGACTCGGATAAAACCTCACAGCAGATAGGCAGTTCGTGTCTTTGATACTTAAGCGCGGAAACAAATAAAACAGCCACAACAGAAATATTTTCGATGAGCTAGGTCCTGCACTACACCCTGTTGCGTCAAAGATTAGAGTTTTTGTTTAATCTAATTATAAATAATCGACTAACATAATATTTACGACATTGCTCATAGGTCTTGTCGAGGAGGTTGTAGAAACATTCTTTGCTGGTATCGCGTCGTCCTTGTCCTCTATGGGGGCGTGAGTACAGATTAGCTTTTTGTTTGCGGATTGTCATATGATGTTCGCTTACGTGGCAAAAATCAAGACTTCTTGTCTCAATCGGCCGCTTATAACAAACCTGCAACCGAATAAGCAATCACCGTAGTTTTTTCATCCTACTTGCAATAGCACTCCTGGATGGCTGTAATGACTGCTTTATGTCATTCTAGGGCCTCTACTGGCTAAGGGTCTAAAAATTCCGCGGATGGTGGCTTCTTCGCCATCATCCTATTTTCAAGACCCTGTATCAGACTTGAAAGTTTCTTACTGACCTGAGCTCCAAATGTATTGGAGTAGCTCAAGTAAGGCTTCTGCTAGCCGTAAAGTCGTAAAGGTCACAGTTGATTCCATCGAGGGAACTCCTTCACTGCAGGTCCTCCTTCTGAGCAGCAAAATTGCAGGTTAGGTCAGCAAGAGATGCCTCACCTGACACATGCGTGTCGAACTTAACCCCGCTAAGCTTTCGTTGGTTCGCGTACCCGCCTCACATATACAGTCAGATTCAGTATTCAAAACAAACGAAATTTAATCAATTATTTTCTATATTAACGATAATTAGGATCATAGAAACCTCCAATATTATATTTTATTCTAAAACACAAGGTATTGGAAGATCAATATATTTTCTGCAAAATTTCTACAAAAATGAGATATTCGAGGAACTCCTACGGCCCTTATTCAACCTGATTACATACTCAATATACGTATGCTTCAAAGTATAAGTATACTTTCAGGTACTCCCTATTTTCGAAAGTACCATCTTAATTGAATCGGTTTGAGTATATTATAATTTGGACGGAATGGTATTGTTTGAAAAGACCCTAAATACGACCAACTGAATGGTGGTTACATTTATATCCATATCATCATTTGCTCTGTGCGTACTTCTTGTTGTTCTTTTTTGTAGATATAAACGCCTATTTAACCTTTGTACCTTTTTTTAAATTCAGAAACCAATATTCGTAGGGCGTTAACAGCATCATTTAGAATCCTCTTCACATCACCCTTGCCTTAACTCTGTTCCACTTCAATTACCTTAACGCAACCGATAAACACATGCGAAGGTTGTGCTGCTGCCTCCATATCCCCATTTAACACTTTTATTACTTTTTAATTCGCCATTTGTACGTTTAAGTGCCTTTTTTTGAGGAGATGTTTACAGAGTCATGTATGAAGTGTCGTAACCTTCGCAAGATCAAAATTTATCGCATCATGACTAAGTGAGAGTACGAGCGATGTGGACTACTATTTGCGAGCAATACCAAATTTTTCATAGCCTGTCATTTTTCTACCTTCCATACCGCAACAAACCATCCAAACAAACACATAAAATCTCGAGGGATACTAAGTAAACACAACGCAAAATGAACAAGAGTATCTGAAAGATGAGTTGCGGTCTCGAACAACAAACAACAGGAAATGTACTGTGGCACGGTTTAGGTGGGTATACGTATAACAAGCTGCGAATATAGGGATTATTCTTAAGTATAATGCTGGGCGCATTATTATCACACTCATACACACGGCATACATATACATGGAATCAAAAAAAAAAACAACACAACAGCACCCACCCATATATGTATGTACAGTCTTATAATTTATTTAGACATAAAACAAATGATAACAACATCTTACCGAAAGATCTCCTCCATAGAAGGGATGAATTACGAATGTTTCGTTGCCAATGTGTATAACACCGCTAACGCCATTACACGTATGAAACGCAGCGCTGGCTCCTGGATAATCCTTAACTGTGCCATGGTAATAACAATGTTCGATATCCTGTGAAAGAAAGACAAAGAATCGGGATAAAAATAAAATACAAAATGGTGAGAAAGTGAAAAGCGTATTCGCAAGTGTCTACGTAGTATATTCGTTGTTTTTATTTGTTATTTCATAAATGTTGGGGCATAACAGGAGAATGGATTAAAAGGATCTGAAAAACCGAAGGGGGGATTTTGGTTCGCGGCGAAACAGTGTAAACACGATAATGGGGCTAAGGCAGTAGGGTACTGTAAATAAATAAAATTTTCCACAAGGCAACACAGTTGGAAGGGAGGTGTGGTAAGGGGAATATGAAAATAAATCGATATATAATTAAAACATAAAATGCGGTGCCAGAAATATTTACTTATAAGGAGGGCTTCTGAGAAATGCAAAGAACGATCAAATATGGAGCCGGGGGAGAAGTGCTGAATTGAAAACCTAAGAGTGCTCTCAGCCAACACGAGTGAATACAGGCAATTAAATGTATTTGGTGATGTTTAAGATTAAATAGGTTTTCTTTGCTTAAATGGTCGTGTAATTGAATATCGAAAGAGTCGCTGTACATAACTGAGTACATATGCATGTACGTACATACATATATGCATGTGCAAAACAACAGCAAGTTTGACAGATATTCCTGCAGAAGAAGATAGAGAATAACTATTGCGGCTTAGCCTTGGGTGTGTCCATTTTGGAGCTGACGATTTCTAACTAGATTTGCAAAAAAAAAAAAATTCCTCCTTATGTTAACTTCGGGTCAGAAAATCGCATGAGCGCGGTTAAATCCTTCCTTTTTAATCCATTTTCCTACAGGTCTAAAAACGTCTTGTAGCTGTAATAAGCCTGTACAATTTTTTTTCTGATTTTCCTTAAAGTTCTTCTTGGTATATCTTGAATGAAATATCTTCCGAGGTATCTAAGTCTTAGTTAAGGGAAATCTGGGCAGTCACTGAGCGTATGGAAAGTATTCTCGTGAACGTTTTCGAGGTCGTTGTGACAAATTTCAAATTCTTTGTATTAGCGTGTTTGGTAATCACTCGTAAGAAAAGAGCAGGTCATCTTTCTTTTAATTCAAGTCCTGTTGTGCCTTTCCTGATATATGTACCTCTATAAACAGGTACTAAATAAATTGTTGATTTATGCTGCGCAAAAAGGACCTTCAGATCTTCGGAACACAATCAAGCCCTATCCTTGACTTTTTCTTTGTGGCAGATTACATCTTGCTGTTAGTAGAAAGCTATTATTACGCGGTATTACTTTCGTTGCATTCGGACGGGCGGCTATTGTTCATATTGAGAATCTTATAATGGTTTTTGTAAGCCGCAAACTGGAGGCTTTGCAATTTAAAAGTGGAACCAGTCCTATGGTCTTCGCTCTTATCAATTCAGTCTTTTGGATAAGGCATTGAACTATGTGTTCCCTTCAGTCGCGCAATAAATGTAACACTGCGAAAAGGATTATTGAGGGCTCTATATGGTGCACTGTTTGTATTGGTTCGGCCTTGATGCAAATAGTTCAATCATACCTAAATGCAGATACATACATACATGTATGAACCTGACTATCGAGTTTTCTTTACGTACTTTTAAGTCTCTCTATCTGACCATAAATTCGTTTTTATATAGTCGCTCCTTCAATTATTTTCAGAAACATTTTAGGATATGTACATATGTCGGAGAATATTAGTATAATTTTGTCTGGCTTTTCCCTTCCAGCTTTGATAGCAGTTATATCGGATTATATATGAAGGTTTGGGTAGTATAGGGCCTCCGCCAATGGTTCCATTGCACGTGGACAATCAAAGGTCTGAAAATTTTGCGTCCGAATATTTTTATCTTTATTTTAAATACACTTATGCCGGAGTAATAGGTCTTTACTAAGTAGTTTAGCCTAACTGGGACTGTAGACATCACAATAGTTTCCATCTGGAGAATTCTGCTCTAGCTGCTGCCTAAATTCAGTACCTACTCACTATTTTCCTTCTCTCAATAGCTACCCCAATGAGCCTTAAATCTCGGATTAAGGTTCAAATAGGAATGTAAAAGCGGGGATGGGTGCCTGTAAGCGTTTGAATGCAATCAAGGCCTAAAAGTAGCCAAGTTGATACGCAGCTTCTTGTGGGCCTTTTGTTCTAAAGGATCAAGCAAATCGCAGATTGGAAAACAGACGTCTAAGTATAAACAGATTTTAATATTCCCGCACTCTACGAAAACGCCTACACTTGGACGTCTCACACTTGGATCAATGTAGATATATTGTATATGGCTTCCGCAAAATACCATAGCATTGGTTGAATAGGGCAAGTAGTGGCTGATGTCAGTCCTAATGCCGACGTTATACTCGTAGTTATGTTGTACTTGAAATGTTCGGAACATGACGCTTTAAGGAAGGATATTTGCAGTACGAGTAAAAAAAAAATTAAGCAGCTGTGATACCAAAAAGTATAACTTCGTAGATGAGATAAAAATATCAATCGAAAATCTTTTAACAAAGCATATAGAGCGAATCCAGGCATGCCAGGGAATATCCGGAATAAAACTGAAAGTTTTAGTAAAGTATAACGTCAAGATTCTATTACCTTTAACTTTATTTATTTATGTTCACGATTCAACAAAACAAGCAAGTTTGCACAAAAGTCTTTTGATTAAGCAGTACCTACCAATAACACTAAACTATTCTCGGAGAACTGCCTTGATACCAAGCCAAAGCATGCAACGAATGTTTAGCTTCAAGTTTTCCCCTTTCAGCTAAGAACCCCTACCATTGTGTGCACAAATATTATTGCTTCAAAGTTCTACACACACTGCAGTGAAATTAAAAACAGACTTCAAGGAGATATATGTATGTATGTATGTACACAGTTCTCGAGTTAAAACTAAAAACTCAGAATTAATTGAATTAAGTTTAGAAATTGTTTTCCATCGAAACCGACCAAGTTGTGTGCCTGTAAACAAATGAGCGTCAAATGTCGGTACCTTAGTGTTTTATCTTCAAAACGTTTGTGCTGGTCTATTCCTGCAACTTAATTTGTCTCCAACAGCTCTGAAACCTAAAATTTTACCTTTCTTCAATGGAATAACAAATAGTCATTGAAAGGCATTGTGCGCCTGCCAGTGGCCGGGACCAAATTTCATTCGTAAACAATTTCTGTATCCTTCACATTAACTTTGCATTTACATTTGCGGTGCGAATTTAAATGACCAAAACGCTAGCATCCAGCTAGCAGCATGAGACCAAAAAGAATGGTATAAAAACCACAATTGAATACAACTTTCCTTCAACCTTTCGCTTCTTGTTTGCATTATAATTTTCCAAAGGAAATGACTACGAATACACATGTACATACATATACCTAGATGATGTGCAACATTCTTCACAGTGAGCTGGTCATTGTGTTTGTATGGAAAATTTTGCCGGAGGAAAATCCTTGACACAATATCTTTCCCTCTGCACTGGACACTTCGAAAGTGCATAAATAAATAAACTGAAATCCAAATAGATTTATTTTTTCTTTTCATCACTTTCCTTTCCTTTTCAGGGTGAGTCCTTGTAAGGGCTAACTCTGAGTGGGGTCTCTGCTGGCGTTTGTAAGTTGAAATGTGCGCGCTTTTCGCTCCCTTAGGGATGCAGATTTTTGAAATGCATATAATTTAAAGAAAGGAAAACTTTTGCTTCATCTTTTTGGTCCAAAAAATTTACATTTTTCCTACTATCTACGATGAAACACAGTTTCTAGAGCCAAGTTCATGCTGCTTCCGAGACAGATGTATTTGCTTCTGCTAGCACTATAGCTTTATCTCTGTGTATGTATGTGTTACCAGAAAGTTAAATAACTTATTTATTCCTACTCAGAGAAAAAAAAAAAAAATTATCTTTGTGCTACTACTACACAACAAAATCAACAAGCGTTGGCAGTACCTACGATACGCAGTAAAAGGATTCTTACAATAAGAAAAGAAAACTTGACTTTGACTGCGCCAGTATCCTGGCCATGAGAAAGGGGAGGGCAGGGTTTTGTTATTGTGTTGATGTTATGTTGCCTTTTAACCTCTCACGAAAATGTCTTCGAAATTCTACGAATTGAAAAATCAAAGTTTCAATTCAATACCGGAAATTGGATTTGAGAAATAATTTAATTTCGTTGTAGCAGAAGTGTAAAGAATAAGACGAAACGAAACGCAAAAAAAAAAAAAAATAAATAAAAGAATCCTGTAAACCGGATGGCTGAAAGCAACCGTAGGACATACTTACGTGATAAGAAGAGGTGAAAGGTGTATGAGGGCTTTAGCCGTGGGGGTTGGATTTTCTTCTCGAGTTACGTGAAGCGAATAAACTTGGACATACCTAGTCGTTGAGAGCGACACTTTTGAGTGAGAATTTCACGCGTTGTCACGATGATATCTTGTTCTTCAGAGGCTTATTCAATTATACACACAGTCGAGCTGTGTATTGCAATACACACACACATATTGATTTGAAAATTTACAATTGTTTGCGATATGGAACAATTGTGTAATTTAATACAGGTGATCATCAGGAGAATGATTAGATGAACGTACGCGATGGATTTGACCAGAATGGTTTCTATTAGGCTCTCATTTATGGACTGAAATAGAATGATACGAGTCTGCTGTAGAATTCAGGATTACGGATCCTAAATCTGAACGACAGTTGTTGGTATCATGCATGGTTATCAATGTAGTCTTGCTTTCTTTTTCTTTGCGAGAACACTAAGGAAAAACGAAGCAAAGAAGAAAGCAGGAATTTTTACATCGAAAGATAGCGAAGAAACAAACCACCCATCTTTAGAAGTAGAGCTACAAATGTACTTTAAATAATGAGGAGTAGTGGATAGTTTTCTGGATTTATAAGCGGAAGGTTATAGCTTCTAACCTCGGTTAGTGAAATTACCACGCACGGGACATTTAAAAATATAACAAAATTTAAGTTTTTTCCAACCTCTAAATCCAAAACAGAAAGACGGATGCAAAAGGATTCATGCGGTGGTGTGGTCCACTATTTTGTTTTATTTTAGGATTGGTTAACTATAACACTGTTGGCAGTTCTGCTTTAGGATTTACCACAAACCGCACTCGGTACAGGAAAATTCACAACATCGAGGACAAATAATCGTAGGATGGGAGCACAAACTAAAAGATTACCGTACCCATTTTTTGACTCTACTTCTCGTATACTCATAAAATACGGCATTTTAAAAGCTTTGAAATAATATCAGATTTTGGGTTCCAAACGACCAAGCTAATGGCGTTTCTGGGAACAGCATCTCGAAAGCACACAACATCGTAGCAATCGTAGAGGGATCTTACGTTGTTTCAACAGCAATTATATGTTGGATACAACAATACTGGGAAACAACGTAAGGGGAGCGCAGATTGTACATATCAAGCCAGTGAGTTCCCTGCATACCCAATTTTTAGGAATATAACACAGAGAGATGTTTTCAATAAGGACATGGGCAGATATTTATTGGGAAACTAAGCACATCACATCAAACTTGAGCACATCTCAAGTTTAGCTCATGTATCACGTTGAAAAGCATTTGACTGAGGCCATGATTGAATTTACCAGGGCAGGTCCTAGCTTCTTGCGACCAGTCGTGTTGTGCGTGTTATATTTTTCACACAAATGAAAGGGACCTACAGTTTAGAGCCATATCCGAAAGGTAAACTGAGAAGCTTTGAGGTATGTTCTGCGCATTTTTACGAAATACAGTGGATACTCTGCAAAAGATTACAAAGAACTCTGGGTTTTGATTTAAAAAATGAAAATCTGTCCAAGGGTCTATCAGATATGCGTTAGAGAGATATGCTTTCCACAACATTAGTTGTCTTCTACTAACCTTCAAGCAAAAACGGACGAACTAGTCAGAGAAGGGTCACTTATGAACTCTTCACGGGCCCTCTCTGAGGCCAGTATATAACTCAGCACACTGCCAATGGAGATAGACATTGAGGCTAATGAGGAAGCTAATAAACGCTGTTGCCGATTAGATACATGCGCAATGGCTAACAGTCCACGACACAAAGAAATCTATTAATCTTACGAAACTAAGTCGCAGGGATATCCGAATAGCTGTTGGCGTCATGACAGGACACTGTGTGATAGGTAATCAAGCAGCACGGCTAGGATTACCACAGAACGACTACTGTATCAGTTGCAGGCACAAAGAGGAAATAAAATCCATTCGTCACCTCCTTTGTGACTGTCCAGCGCTGGCCACTGAAAGAAGACGAGCTCTTGGCAGTTACATACTTCTCTTTACAACTGGACGAGTTAGGTAACAAAGAGCTAAGTAAACTCCTGACATTCATACATTTATATGAGTGGTTTAACTTAGCGGTTGAAAACTGAGATTTAGGTTCTCATGGTTTTTTAAATATTGGGCACAATGGACTCTTAGTTGTCTAATTGGGCCGTTGACAATCCTGTCAACAAGGGCACCCATTTACCTAATCTTCGCTAAGTGGATGATTTTGTGGATTGCGTACTTTACGAAATCACCTTGGACTTAGTGTCGATTTGCAGTATTATTGGTTTCCAACATTTTTAGCAAAGCTGGAACTAATTTCGGTAAGGGGTTATTAGTCAACTCCACATTCTACTCCGCGATAAAATCAGGACCAATCGCTCGAAAATTGGATACATTCAGGGGCGAATAATGGAATTTAGAAAGCAACTTTAGTGACATCCTTGAACTAATTTCTGAAACAACCAAAGAAAATAAAAGTATATTTGGAGTAAGGTGGGCGAAAGGGCTGACGCTGTGGTTTAGAATTTAGTTTGTTCATTAGACTACCGAGAGGCATTCCTTAAGTGCAAACAACTAAGATACCTACTAGTTTCATGGTTACACATCTCGCAATGTCTTACAGTAATAACTATCATGAGAGTCCTTCGAAAGCCACAATTAACTTAAGATTCCTTCCATTCATGTGAACAATGTACTACACAAACCACGAATGGCTGAAAGAGGCCTTATGCCCTAGACCATAATGTATTCCAATTGGTAATAGTAGATTCCTTAGTGAAACCTTTAATGAAGTCTGTCAACTGTGGGTCATTTAGATCAGAAGAATACTCTATCGACAGTAGATTGTATTGAATTGCATATTCATCTCACAACTATGAACATTTGGTCACTTCCTCTGCCACTGTCCTGCAACAGCGAGGTTAAGACAAAAGATACTGGGGTCCTCAGTGATACCAGATCTAACGTACCTCAGAATGATAGGAACCGGTGACATATTAGAATATTCCAGGCGCACTCAACGCCTTCCCGATTACTGCACGATATAGTGCAGCTCATACTGCCATGTTCCAATAACTACTTCGCCTCCCAACACATTTCCCACACCACAATTAACCCTTAAAGTAAATTTAACGAGGGGAACACAACGGGCCCAATGTCGGCCTAAGTGAAGAGCGCAAACTCACCCTCTTAAACCATCCAACCATGAATATTAGGTAGTTAATAAAGGATTGGGCTGGAAGTGATGCTAAATCTTAGAGGACCTGGTGGAAGTCCCACTCTGGAACATGATTTGCTTCGTAAAGAGTACAGGCTGGTTTAACTATACCAACCGAAAGAATTCAGTTATGGTACCACTACTGAACAGGGAAACACAATGGACCAACTGGCCCCCGTGAAAGCACCTTCAGGTGCGCGTCCCTCTAACCATAACCATACCATAACCATAATAAAGGATGAAATGCTCAATAGTACTTTCGGCAATATCTCTTCCGAGAGCTTAAAAAAAAATTATGCATCACCAACCATTGCGTTGAGTTTCAGGCCCAAATAGTGGTTGAATAGTTTAACTAAATTTTACTTAGCTAACATTTTAAAGACAACCAAGATATGCAGGAATGAAGTTTTCACGTTGGTATTGATGGCATAACTTTTCGCTTTACATACGTACATAGCTCGAGATTTTTAAAACCCTTACTGCGCTTTTAATCTGAGAGCTTTATATAAACCAAGTAAACTACTGCAAAGCTTTAAGACAGATGCTGTGGGATATACTTAACAAGCATCCTTACTCACTATATTATCAATTAAGGCATTCCCTACATACCCTTGATGCTACAATTCAAACCTTCGGATACTTCTGCGAATAAACCATTAAAATTGTAAAATATTCTCATTTAATGAACCCCCGTTCCACCACATCAACTAAAAATTCGCATATACGCATCAAAAGAGAGACTAATGACTGCCGACAGAGTTTTCCAACAAACAATTCAACATTCGCATCTCCAAGGTTTCAATGTCAACCCAACCAAAAGTTTCAAAATTAAAATCAGAAAACGTTACGTTAACAACTTAGCAACAACGTTGAAGCTCTCCGCAAAATGAAGACGTAAACGCAGAGCAAGTAAAGAGACGGAAATCCAATTACAGTACTAATTAAACACAGCTGAGCGTGCTAAACAGGCAGTCTTTAATTGCACTCTTTGCGGAAAAAAAAAGTATCTGTACACTTCAAAAGCATTTTTTTTTTCTCAGAGATACACTCGTACTGTATTCATTTGCATTCACGTCGATAAATTATTTACTCGATTTACATATCCCCTCATACACAATCGATAAAAGAAGATTAGTATCTGTTTGAAAGTAAATGCCAAGTCTTGATAGATATAATGTCCTCAAACCACAGCGATGAGTAGCCAACTGAATGCAGAGCACCAGCAAATTGAGGTCATTCTGGTTAAATCTCTTTGTACCCATCCTATACACCCCAAAAAAAATAGGATTTGACTTCTTTTCTTGTCCATTCTGACATCATTTTTCTTCGGCAGTTGGTAATGGAAGAACTTTTGAGCTAGTTAAAGTCGAATCGAGTATCTAATCCTCCAGTGGGCTAACAAAGATGCTACAGAGTTCATATTTAAGAGTTTTTTTTTTTTGTTGAGAATGAGAGTTCATTTCATTATGGTACTCGTATATCCTTCATGTGTGGGAGTTATTTGTTCATCCAAAGCCCAACAACGCAAACCACCAAACTTTCACTAACCGGTAGGAGTGTGTATACTGTATTGAATGATGATGAAATAGTATCTCAACCTATCACAATGCAAGAGTATTGTATTTGAATACATCCTGAATGTGCCCGACCAATTGAGTCCTGGTTGATTTTTTTTCCTGTTTTTCCTGTTTTTTTTTTTTTTATCCATTTGGGTGGAATAATAAAAACAAATCGCTGCTACTGAGGGTATCTATCATCGGGTGCTATGGTGACGAGGGAAATAAACTGAAGTGTCAGGCACGTGGATCCTCGAGGGGGATTTTGTTGCTGCTACCAGCGTTGTTGTTGTTGTTTTATTTTTGCGGGGCTAATTAAAATGGATGCCATTTTGGGGACCGTACAGCATGAACCAAATGTACAAACAAATTTTTGGGGGATATCTTCAAATTAAAGCGAAAAATGTATTTGTATGCTTAGGTTTTTTCTCTCTTTTTCTCTTCTATTTCTCACTCAAGTGGAAATGATACGAAATTATGATTATTTGAAGGAGTCGCAGTCGAAAAGAAATTTATTTCATCGAAGGTAATTATTGATTTCGTTGCTGTGATGAATTGGTTAGAAGATTGTGGTATAATTTACATCTACGCTCAGGTCAAGTGTGATAATGATACAGGTTGGGGGCCCTCCTCTTTTTCCCTCTCTTTGGAGACCATTTTAAACAGGTATTGAAAGATGTATATGTACATCGAAGGCGCACTTCACAAGCACGTTCGAATAATTTGGTTAATGCAGTTAAATCAAAACCACAATAAATGAATATTTAATTTAGGATATTTTATTGCAACATAGAATTGCGGAAATACATCTTCATAAGAACTCCTTTACAAATTTACTATTCCATAAACATGAATAATAAAGTAATGAATAATATTTAAGATATAGTTAACTTAGATTGCTAAAATATGGCACAACGAATATACTACTTGATTAATATACAAGTTCGTACTTAGAAATTTCTACTTACATGTCTATTACCATCCACAAGATATCCTCCGACATGGTAATGTTTTTGTTGAATATTTGGCGATAAAAGTTGCCTGCAAAGAAATAATAAAATAAAAATTTATTACAAATCGATGAGAAAATTTGAGAAATACGAATGGAATGGAGCTATTCTCTAAGCTATTGAGTTGTAAATCAAGTAGAGACGTACTATCGTGTATAACATAAATATAAACAATTGAGAAATGATTACATTACTTGACATACGGTCGTTCGAACATACATATATACATAAATAGGTTTTGTCTTTATTGATGTGATAAGGAAAAAAGTATTCTTAACGCGAGAATGCAAAGAAAGTTATCGGAATTGTCTCGTTAGATACTTTTCTTTTGGCTAGACATGCATTTTTTTTATATTTTAGATTTTGATACATTTCTTTTGTTAAATATTATTTTCTGCAAGCATTCTACGGCATGGCTATTGAGGAGCTATTCACCATACGAGGTGCAAGGGAATCCACTTATTAAATATAAATAAATGACGATGGTAGGGGAACATCCATCGCTATTGAGGAAAAGTTTAAAGCTGAACAAAGTTTCCTTTCACGGCGGCCTTTTAGACATAGACCTGCAGGCAGCTTTTGACTCAATTTGGCATAAGGGACTTATTTTTAAATTGATAGGGCTTAACTTTCCTGATGCCCTTATTAGTATGGTTAGTGACTTTCTTAGTTCGAGAACCGCTTTTGTTTGTATTGGTTCTGAATGTTCAGAAGAATTTGCAGTGCTTAAAGGATCTTTACTTGGTCCAAAATTATTTAACATCTATCTCTCAGATTTCCCAATAAAATCGTAAAATCAGGGTCCACACAGTTGTTCAGAGCAAAAAGATGTTTAAAATCAGCGCAACTATCGCTTTTATACGTATACATATGTACATGCAACACAATTTGGATTTTGGCTTATCCACGAAATATTACTTAAATCTACTCGGCAGCATCCAAAAATTAGCGGTCATATCAATGGAAAATCTGGCACTGACATCCAACCTGCGCCAATTTAGGATGATCGTCAGAAGGACTACAATTGGACATATGTAGGTAGGTTGTGCAACCTCCATAAATTGAAAGATATATTTCACACGTTTTCAATCTTTAAAAATTCAAGAACAGAATCAACAGGCATCTGCAGTTATCACGGGAAGTTCCTATTCTACCGTAAACTCTCCACGATATTGAGGAACAATTGAATAGTACGGATTTAGATGGTTATAGTGGGATCTCCACTCATTTTTGACAACCTAGTTTGGTGGCAGGCCACCAGCAAAATCTTTAACCTTACGGCCATCAAGTGCAAAGGCAAATGTATATTGAAGCTCCCAGTATAAGGAGAAACCTACTTCAGTATTCCTTTTTATACGAGTACCTGCTGCTATGAGTGCCCTAGGAATCAGTGAATAAGACAGTCGGATTCGAATGATTCTAGGCGATATAGCAACGACTGAGAACATATCATCGGACCTAGACTTTCCGAGTCTTTAGCCAAGTAGAGAAGAATGGGTAAGTGATTAAATAAAAAGCACGCAATCCATAGCAATTTAGAATGATGCGTTCAAAATCGACCATGGGGCAGGATTTTTTTGTGATTCGGTTGGTAGTAACCTGGCACATCTAGAATTCGTAGACATCAAGTACGCGATACAGTAACTAAATCGAAGTGCTTCATACGCTTTCGAAAAGAGATTAATGTTCTTGGAATGCAGTGTAAGGTGAGAGTCTGCTGGCTTCGCGGAGATGAAAGTACATCGAGGAGTGAGAAAGCTCAGTAATTGACTAAAAGAGATTGAGCATCAAACTAGAAACAAGCCGACAATTCGGTGAGCATCCCGACTTGCACACTCAGGTATGAAGCCGAGAAGAACTATTTTGTAGAGGCAAACAAAAGGTGGAGGTCTTATTACTGTGAAATTTCCACCTCTGTTTAAAAAAGGAAGAACGTACAGAGTTTTAGAAAAAAGCAAGAAATGCCTGGCTATCGTTATAGATAGGTGTAAGATGGCAGTGCTATGCCTACTCTACTGGTAGAGGAAGACCCCTGTGAGGAAAATGTCCATGAAAATTCGACTCAATTTCTTTTCAACGGGCAAGGCACTCTTTATTTTTCATCAATGAGGTCAGCAGTACACTGAATGTGGCGATTAATTTCGACATTGTCAACCCCTCCTTTCCGAATTGCAGAAGGTAAATATATGTATGTAAGTTTGACGACTTGTCACTCTCTACAGGTAATCGGTACCGTATACTTGGAATTACATCCAATGGAAATCCCAAAGGATCCACAAAGGTCTAGATGCGGTATTGCTACCTTCTTAATCAACTCAATTACGAACGTATCTACCTCTACATACATATGCATTTCTTGTAATTTACATTGTGTTAGTCGAACATATTTGCGGAGAGCAACTAGGTCATGATTATTAGGTACAGATCGACAGCCCGTGCGTAAAATTCATTTCCGGCAATCCTTTCCTCACATACCAACATTTTGTAAATTGAATCTTTTCCAATCAGTATTAAATGCCTCAATATTGTCATTCGGTTATTCTACAAACATATTCTATCCCATTCCATTTCAATGACATCATCCACTTTCACCTTGCAACATTCGCATTTGTGTCTACATAAGTATCTACCTACATACTACATGATATGTAGGTTCAAGTCAGTTCGTATATGTATATTCAAAATAAAAGAAAATACGTCCAACAACATGAATCCAAAAAAAAAATGCTTTAATCTTCCGCAGACTTGGAAAAGGCAATCAAATTCTTAAAAATATTGTGGGATAATGTGACATACGCGCTCGCACGCAATTTCTTCTTCTCCTCGTCGTATTGCATTTTGCTTATCCACTTCACGGCGCTTTCCCTTATCCGAAAGTGTGTTTCACTTAAAATCTTCAAAAAAATAAAAAAATACCTTTCGTAAGCATAATTCTCTTTCTCCCCCCCCCCCCCAACCCCCATCACTTACATACACTCCGAACCAGACAAAGAAGAAAATCCAATTTATCTGCTAAGAGCTTTCATCTTCGAGAGGTACGAGTATCTCTGTCTACAGATACATAAGAAAAAAAAAAAAAAATAAAGCGAATCAGAACAAAAGTGCGTATATTTTGAAATTTAATCCCTAATTAGTTTGAAATGAAAGGCGCTTCTCCTGTGTGTCAGCGGGTGTGTATCCTAAGCTGAGTTCCACATAGATACAAATAGCTGCTGTATCTCTAGCATGCTACTTGTTTTGTTTTTGTTATTTTTTTTTTTTTTTTGATATTTTTTTATTGCTCGCTTCGTTTTTTTTCTTTTTCAAGATACTGATCCCCAACTTGAGATTCAAGGAAGGAGAGTGTAATCCTTAATCCTAGAGTTGCTTCTCTTTTTAATTTGTTTGAGGTGATTTTCCTTAGTTTCAAGTGTTTTGCTTTAATTTTCCTATTTTTTTTTGTCTTAGCTTTTTCTCATTTTAATTACTTTTGATAAGGTGAACCAATAACGCGAACTGCTAGCGAATAAAATAATCAGCTTTTGCATCTCCTGGAATTGGAGAAAATTAACTTTCACACTACCTTCGTTGGGACAAAAAAAAAGGAACTCATCAACCAACAATGAGGGTTTGCGGGAATCTTTAGCATAAGCAAACCGTTAAGTGGAAAATTTCTAAGCAATTTAGGATAACTGGCCTAGAATGGGACACACAACACACAGCACACAACATAACGCAAAAAAGAGGACAGAAATGGTGGAAGAAGTGTTGTTGAAAATTCAATTAAAAACGATGAAATTGAAAAATTATTCGCCCCACTCTATCGGTGCTTTCCAAATTGAATGAAATCCTCTACGGGTTTCCAAATTGAGAGCACTCGCACACATTTTATGAACATAGTATAGAACAGCAGCAGGCACTTTGACGCCAAGAAGCAACAAGGCAAGGCAGTGCTTCTGAATCGGCCACCGCAACGCAACCCTCGTCGAAATAATCGATGCTCTTCAGTTGATGGTTGGTTGGTCGCTATCCCCGCTAGGGGAGGTTCGACCAAACTACGTCTCTTACAGCTTAGTCTGATGCTTTTGTGTTCCATTACACTGAGATTCGAAGAAGAAATGAGTTGCACTTCACAAAGCGGATGGGCACGAGCTGTAGTAAGTCTAACTAAATTGACGGTAGCTAGAGTGGGTGAATTCCAATCATCCCCAAGGTAGCAATTAAGTTTCACCTACATTGGGTTCTAGAAGTTGGGTTCGGCCAAGTTGGCAGACACCCAGAATACCGGTCTGAGATATAACGGATATGAAATTTTGCAAGAGAGATAAATTGTGTCGAAAACTGAGGGGTAGGCTATCATCTAAGGCCTATGTCCGGAGTGTTAGTAGTTGCCATTGATTCACCAATGGATACGCAGCAGTGTAACCGCTTTTACAACAAGTTCAGAAGGTATCCCCCCCCTTTCAGGAGCTATAAACGAATTACAATATAAAGCAAAGATGTACACTTGGTTAAGTGAACAGTGGCGTAGGGGTATTGAAAAGTGGTTACACATAGAAAAATTGTGAAACAAAAGACTTTTCTTATGCAAGATGCTCTGTGGTCTAAATATGAATCAAGTATGCTTCTTCTCAAGGCTTGTTAGGTCAGAAATTGTATTTTTCCTATAATTGTAGCTCGGAGGGTGGTGTGGCTGTTATTTCGTATCATAGCACGTGATGTTACGTTCTAGTCAGGTGAATAAGACTTGCTGTGCACTTGTTTGTTTCTATGAAAAAGGCAGGTGAATCAGAGAGATTATGACATGATAATAAACGCAATTGAAAGGTAGATTCAAGTCTGAAGCATAGACATATGTACAGTCGAATGCAAGTTCTAATTTACAATGGGAAATTGTATGTCAATTGAGGAGGTAAAATTTCCTTCGTCATTGAAGTGGCGCGTGAGAAGCTCCGATAACTTTTGAGATGCCTGGTTGTCTTAGCTTAGACCGATGTATAGAATTTAGTATCTCATCACGACAGATGTGGTCAGATTTTGATAGAAATTGATCTCATCACAGGCAGTTTTAAAATCGATGGGAGGAGAAGAAAGCATAGAAACTGTATACCCGATATCTGGTTTCAATATTCATACTAATCTCCGTAATTTAGTTAGTAGCGCAATGCTGCAGTCTCCGTTTCATGCTCAGGAATTGTTGCGTAGTGTTAAATCTAATCTTATCCGCATTTTGTGAGATTACACGAGGTGGGGATTATTCCCTCAGTAATTCAACTGTTAGCTGGGGGTAGTGTGTCAGGCTGCGGCTTCCTACTGAAACCGCATATCTTCAAGTTAAAAATTAATTAATTATGAACAAAAGAAATCAGTTATCATCGTTCTGTAACACAACGCGATGCATGGGCTTCTCTTGCACCACTCTTTGGTTCTCTATCAATTTTGCTTATTAGTATCCAACTGAGTTGAAATGTGCCTCATCGCTAAAAATGATTTTCTTATCTATATTGTCATTCACTACATGCCATTCAATTAAAAAATTCTCTTCAATTAAAATGGTATTCTAGCGTGAGACTTCGGGTCAGTTGGTCCTGTACAAATACAGATGTATCTTCAGGACAGACAATCTTCTTGCGGGTCGCACTGTTTAAAACCGTATACTACAACTGCCAGTGTCAGAGAGTTACCTTAGCCATTGCTTGTGTACATATTTATCAGTGACACAATCAATTGAACGCCCTCTGACGTCCGCTGCTCTTAGTCTACAATCTACTTACAGTTACGTATCTTATTCATGTAACTCCCTCCAAACTGGTGTTTCGACCCAAAATGAAAACTAAATTATCTTTGACGTTGTGCTCTTCCCCTCTGCTGCGCTTCACAGGAAATGTAAGTTATTGTATAATTTCCCCTTCCTCTTATCCGCTTTTCACCGTTTAATGGAGCTCACAGGATGAAAAGATACTGATAAACTAACGTAGCAACAGGACTCACCGCCATACTGTCCCAAAAGTGAAGTGCTCTCTGGGTTTCGTATTGAATTTTAAAAAGGACCTTCATCCGACCCAACCGAAATCTAAAATTGAACGCGCATGTTTTTGGCCTTGTTGCAGGGGACATAACGGAAATATTTATGTGCTTGTAAAATGTCCTGTTCGAATTAGTATGCAGATGACCGATGCGTGAAATTCTAGCCAAAGCAGAGGGAAATATCGTCGACTCTGTGCTGATGGTCGATTTAGATTTTCAGGAAACTTGTCCAAAAAAGGAACACTGGCCGTCCCGTCCAATGGAAATACAAGAAAATCAATTCAATTATCCATGTTTTATGAGTGGAAATGATTCGAAGAATTCCTTTGTGCATGTTTACGACGAACGAAGAATTCTCTTTTCCAGCAGATAAGTTTTGTTTATTATCGAAGCAGAGATATGAATGACTTGACGTTGAGATTGACGAAAATAGTGAAAAACATTTCTGCCTAAGCGCTGCCCATCCGGAAGTGACAGCAGACAAAATGATTTATGAGTCCTTCATAAAGAATGGACTTTTGCATAAATGTTGCATTGATATGCGGAGGCGTTCTTGTGTGCCTACTGCCCTGGAGTATTAAATTATGTATCAGTGGTCTTTCGAAATAAGTGTTACGACAGAGTACCAGAATGGGGACGGATAATACGGTATATTCCGAATTAATTACAATTTGATGGAATAATCATTCGATTTGAGTAGATACGAATACTTTACATGAAGAGCGGAGGTAATATTCAGTGCAGCTAAAGTCAGATTCAATATATTTATGATTTTCAGAGAGAATCAAATTCGCTAGTTTTCTACGCCATTGGCAATGGGAATCCATTAAAAGTATCTACCTTAATCTACGTTAAAAAAGGCATATAAGTATTTATGCACAGGTGCAAGAATATCTCAGTTAATATTTCGAGGCAAAGTAAGGTTCATAGGCAGTTTTTTTGGAATAATAATTTAGCTCCAATACAAATGCTTCGAGCAAGTATACTTACTCACCGTTTAAATTTAAAAAAATTAAGCTATCGTAATGTTTACTAGCTTTGTTCCTTAGTGAAATGAGTTTGGTAAAAAGAGTTTTGAAGTCATCAACTTTTTTCATGTACTTTTTAAAACAAACGCTAAGCTACCAGCTAAATCGGTCGTTTTAATGAGTCAAGTACGAAGGGACACATTTAAATGACTTTGCTCCTTAGTTTTCGATTGAATGTATCCACTACTAGGAAATAATGTATCTTTCACATCTTGACTGAAAAGGCGAAGAATTTGTGAAGTTGCAACAGCAGAAGCGTGTTAGAATTTACTAAGGAACGACTAGATGTTCATACCTTGCGCCAACCCTAGTTGAAGGGGTAATCATCTTAGATAAATACAAGAGTGTGTACTGGCTACATTTGAACTTTAAAACTATGTCAAGTTGGAGCACGCATTCCTATTTGAAAACGCAGACGTTTTCAAAGTTAAGACTAAGTAAGTCGTTCTCGCAAAGAGCTGAACAGCTTGAACACTCTATTTTTGTTAAGGAACACCGAGATACACAGGAATAATAAAGTAACGACCTGTGAAAGGTCCACCAATAAAAATTAAATTATCTCTCTGATGGGCTTCATGACTCAGTGGTTAGTTCCGTGAATTACTGAGGAGTATAATCGAGTTTTGAAGCACAGAACAGAAGTTTTTTTCGGGCTTCCCTATCATAAACCTGTGACAAATGTCTAGAATGTGTACCAGTTATACCTTTTGAATACAGTGCAAACTCTATGTCCTTTTCAATTTACCGAAAAATATAACACGTTAAGCAAAAGCGATTGCAAAAAGCTAGGACTTGGGCTATATACGACATCCAGTGATAAGCCTCTGAGGTGATTGTAATGTCGTAAGGCTTATGCATCATCATTATGCTCGATCAACTGAAAACATAGTCTCTGCGAATTGCATCTTCATGCCTATGAAGTCTAGCTTACACAACAACTAAAGTCCATTCACCAAAGAATGCGCAGTACATACGCCCATTGGGTACTGGAAAATCAACAAGTTGAAGCCGATTTTTAGAACGAAAGCTTCTTTGGAGCACTTTAAAACCAATATGAGTTAAATTATGGCCGCAATACAGAGAGAAATGTGCTGAAAAGTCATAAACCGGTGTTGAACGATACAAGTTGCATTAACTGCGAGAAGTCGCCCATTCCACCGTGGTGGAAGAATAGTGAAATACCCCAATAGGTTCAGCGGGCTCAATATGGGTGCAGAACTGATCGGCGCCATGGCTCAGTGGTTGGTGAGTTGCATTACTAAGCGGGAGGTTCGAGTCCCAGAAAACACACAGAATTCCAGAAAACACCAACAATTTTCACGGTATCACCACTCCTGAATGTCTGAAAAACGTCCGAGTGTAATAACTGTCATGAGCAAGCTCTAAGCTGTAGATCCCTTCCAGTTGTGTGAAAAATAGAATGTCGTGAGAAGCTAGGCCGTCGACCACCTACTGTCCATTGCGCCAAGTATTTGTTTTTTTTTTTTGGTACGAAACTGGGAAATAAGCTAAGTGTTTGAGGCTCTGTTTCTCATTGCGGTGCGGTCCAGATAAAAAGAAACAACCTCCCTTTCCCCGTCTATGGATCGGAAGAAGCAATTAGCTACTACAACGCCCCATAAAAGCCGAATAATTTCAAAAATATTTGCCACCTTATGTTTGGTTCATTGAAATTCAGTGTCAATTAATCGATTTTCTAATAATTGAAGACCAACTAGAGAAAGAAAAATAATCGCTTCTTCACTTCATTGTTTCACTGTTCCGCTTAAGTGCCACTTCAAATCATATTGTTTCTTCCACTTCAAATTAAGTTGTTTGCTCGTTATTGCCAACTCACCAGAAAAGACACTCGCTCAATCATCGATTTGAATACACGGCCACCTGCCAAAATACACACAATCACCATCGTTACTCCATTCCACGCAAGTAAACACTACACAGACACTGGTCCATCATAAGAGCAACTCCTCTCTGCTAAATATCCCTATTTATTCACGCGCTAAATTCAAGTTTAGCAAATTAGCTCACATGCCAGTCGTCATTAAACGTTGCCACACCCTCATCCAATAACTCCTCCAATTGGATTACCCAGCTACCACCCTTAAGACATTCTCAACCCCAGTAAGGCCACAACTGCTTAGATATTTATTCCATTTTAGCACTTTCGATTAGAAAAAGGAAAAATAACGAGAAAGTAAAACAAGAACAAGGGCCTGAAACAAAACGGTTTATTTATTGAAGCTTCAATTCTCGGACCGGACCTATTTCCAAACACATACAAATACACACGTACACACAAGCTTACACATTCATTGGTAATTATTTTCCCAAGAAATTAGCTACGCAGGGCAATCCACATCCGCATGGTTGAAGTGACGTGGAGGTGGTCTTCTCTGACTCTATTCGCATCTGTGGATGTCTTAGGAGGAAAACATTGATGTACAAGGAAGAAACGAGAAACAAAGAAAAGTAGCAGATTCTCCACCGAAGAAGGATAACACTGACCGTCGTCGTCGCTATGCAAGAGGGAAAGGACTTTAACCTTATGTTCGTATGAATACGCATAAAGCCACCGCAACGCTTGGGTCAATAAGCAAATATTTGCGAGGTTAATTAAAAATGTCTGATTCCTGAAGTAGAGCACAGGATACGAGAAACGTCGTCGTCGTTGTCGTCGTTGGACAGATACACTCAGCTTGCTCCTCTGTGCCCGACTTTAATGAAATATTTATTAGTTACCCAGGAGTGGTAGTATTTGCTTTGCTCCTTTGCAATTGAATTGTGCTGCAAAGAGCAAAGAGGCGGTCGGTTGGTTGGTTCGGTGGTGTTTGTGGTTTGGAGCGGGAAAATAAGCTATGACTATACGGCATGCGTGTGTTTGTGTGTCTGTAGGACGGGCTTAATGAAATTCCTCTCGAGTAGTCCTTGAATAATGTTTATTGAAAAATTGGGCGAAAATTGTCTTGGCCCAAAACAAAGAGGAGGGATGCATGCATAATGGAAATAATGACCTACTCCTGCGGTTACGAACAATGAAGGGCCCACTATACTACGAGAGTATCTGTCAACTCAGTAAGTGATATGAATTACTAGGAATTTCCAATAATGAGCATAATATTCTGGCCTATGTTGTCGTTGGTTGAAGGCATTTTGGTAACTATAAAACCAAAGGGGAAAATGAAATTGTCATTCTTCAATCATTAATCAACTTTTAGGGTGTTTATGTAATTAGAGCCTTCTGCTTTGGGGTATAGAATGTGGTATCTAGATAGCGATAGAGGGGGATTTTGTATTATGATACCAGTTTGGAGCGTAGCTTTATTTCATTTAATTTAAGAAAGGAAATGTTTTTCAAGACCATAAACGATGTTGAATAGAAGGAAATGCGTCATTATTAAAGGTTTTTATACAAAGAGATGTAGTGGCATATAGTACATAACTTAAAGTCGTAGCATAGCAGCAGATGAAAGGAGAAAATCATTTAGCGTATTATAATTTTCGAGGGCGACTGTGTTAGCGCAATTAACTTTGATTTTACTTTTGTCTTTAAAATGATAGAATAACCTGGCTCCTGAGGGGGAGTATTCCACCACTGTTGGCTGCATATTTTCAAGAATTCGCATCGACTTGAAAGATTGTAATTTAATTTTGTGTCTTCGTGCCTTGAGGTTCTGGCTGTTGGCCAAAGACGACATTGTCATGCTGAAAAATAAAGCTCATGTCGTGATATATGTATGTATGTACATAAGTTTCTTGTACATACTGAGTACTTCTGGTAGATTTTCGTGTCTAACTCTGACTTACTTAGTTGGCGCTACAATTCGGGGTGAACCTGGGCCTCAACCAACAAGCCTCTGCAGTTAGCCCGGTCCTTAGCTAACTGCATCCATTTGCGCACTCCATGTTGGCTGAGGTCCCCTTCTACTTGGTTGCACCACCGTAGGCGAGGTATTCCTCTACTGTGTTGTCCCTCCGGGTTAGATTCGAAGACTCTGCGGGCCGGAGCATTGATGTCCATTCGCTCTACAAGTTCTAGCCATCCTAGGCAACTGATACCTGGTTTTTGAACTAGGTCGATGTCGCCGTACAGCTCGTAAATTTCGTCGTTGAATCTTCTCCTCCAAAGCCCGTCAATGCAAACGGGATCGTATATCTTACGAAGAATTTTTCTCTCGAAGCGACCAATAAAAGCGGATGCGCTTTCGAAAGAGTCCATGCTTCAACGAACTGGGATTATCAAGGTCTTGTATAGAGTGTCATTAATTGTTCGAGATAGGGCCTTACTGCTCAATTGCCTTCTCATCCCAAAGAAGCATCGATTTACAAGAGTTATTCTTCGTTTGTTTTCTGATGAAATGTTATTTTCAGTGTTAATAGCAGAGCCAAGGTAGACAAAGTCCCTTACTACCTCGAAGTTAGTAAGGGACTAATTCAATTGTCAAAAAAAGGTTTTTGTATTATCCTTCCGAGGATGATGTTAAATTTTTGAGAGTTTATTAAAATTTTGGGTGATACTCGGTTTCAAGTGAAGGCTTTGGATTTTCAAAACAAGTTTTCACAGAATGAAGATTATCAGCCAAAAAGTCGGAGTGAAAGGTTCATTGCTTTGGTGGTTCATTGTGAAAAGGCATGATTTTCTTATTCTTCAACAAGACATGCTTATAATTTTGCTGTGCGAAAACACATACCTATGTATATCCCTTTGATCATCCCCTAACCTAGGGAGCCAGATCCCTCTCACTATATGCTTTTTGTTAACCAAAAAATGGGGCATAGAGTCGATATTTTTTTCAAATCTATACTCAATGTAGTATTTAACCGCGAATTCAGTTAAAGCTTACATTACAAAATCTTTTAACAAAACCTTAAACATCTTTGCACGTACATATGAATGCACATATGAAAAATAAAACCTTGCTCAGGTTATTCTTCACGAGACAAGTCTCATAAAAAAAAAGTTTTAAGCTAAACACACGCTCCACCATCACATCATGTATCAGAGAAGTTGTCCTTGAAGACCTTATAATAAATTTCTACCCAACTACACACATACATTCATACATACAACAACGACTCGTGTTATTTTTAGTAACAAAGCACACTCGTTACGGAAGTAGGTATCTTATTTACTTTGAAATCAAATAGAAGTAATTACTTTCAATTAATTGTCAAGGACTCTCTTGTGCTCAGTGTACAAACACACACTCACCACTTCCATTGGACTATTTTTGTAACAGAAACCTATAGAACCCTCATTTAGACAAAGGGAAAAAAACACCCATCTCCGCCCGCGGTATGCAAAAGTCAATTCACTATGCTTACATCCCTCATGCGGAGTACTATCATGACTCTTACCCTCTCTATCTTTCTTTTTTTTCTCTCTTTCTCTGGCTCTCACTATATGTGCGTTCAAATTTCGTCACATTATCGCTGCCCCCCATTAAAGGAGGTGTGTACGAAGGATGTGCAAATGGTAAGTGACAAACTGAAAGCTCTTTAGTGCCTGTGTTACACTCCGAAGTGGTATTGTTCTGGAGATCCTTAAAATTAATTGAAAAATCGCGTTTAATGGCAATTTAATATGTATAGAGTGTTGGAAACCCAGCTGGAGTGGGCATATTCCATCGAATAATGCCATGACAACCGATATGTATGTACATACATATGTATGTATGGAGCTCGAAACTTTTTTTTTATTCCCAATATTTAAGGAATTTGATGTGCCTTGATGTATATTTTGCTTTCGAATTGTACAAAAAAAAAAAAATAAATAAAAAAAGTCCTTTGTACACACTCTATGTATGTACTTCTTCCTTAACCTTCTAGAAATGACGAGGAAGTGGAAAAAAAAAACGTCCTACTCCTACGCAAACACGAGCAAGCAAATGTAAATTTAGACGCTAGGTTTGTTCTTCTTTGTTTGGTTGTTTGATGTTAGGAGATATTCGATGGAAAAATTGGAAAGATGGATGCTTCTGCTGTGATTGGTCGTCATCGTGACTGGTGGCAACAGAATTTTCGTAGGAAAATCAACATTCGGAATTTGTTGTTTGCTGTTTCGTAGTTTTTTTTTAATTCCACTTGGTAGAAATTTAGATGTCGTCGTATCGGCTTGAATTCGAAATAAATATTTTAACTGAGCTTAGGGGTCCTACGCACACATCAAATCAGTGAAATTTAAATTTGGCTTTCAAACTGAATTAGGGGCTGCATTTGTTATTAATGAAATAGATTTAGATTCACAAACGAATCCTTTTCGGACACGAGCAGGTACGTATCCCCTAATGTGGTTTTCATCTTTAATGGAAACCCATGTCATGACTGAAGAAATACGAATAAATCGATGCTAATGTAATGTGAAGGGTACCTATCCATAAACTTGAAAAAAAAATATGCAAGCCGATGCAAACAAGTCCTTAGAGATGAATGATTCATAGTCGACAGGTTGGTGACGTATACATACGTTTCGCGGAGCGATTTATACATATACAAAATTTAATATAAATTTTATGATACTATTGTTGACCTAAGTACATATGTTATGCCATTAGTGTTTAAATATGATTTCGGGCACATGCGCGTCACGGCTAGCTCGAATGAAGCGCAATTGTGAAGTCAAATTTTCAACAATTTTATCGAGCAACTGGGGCCGTATAGCAGCAATAACATGGCGAATGTTGACTTCCAAATCGACGAACGTCTCTGGTTTATGGGCATGGACTAGTGACTTCACATACCCCCAAAGAAAGTAATCTAAAGGTGTGAGATCGCAGGATCGTGGAGGCCAGTTCACAGGTCCATTACACGAAATTATGCGCTCAGCAAATGTTTCCTGCAATTAATTGATTGTGTCGCGCGCCGTGTGGCATGTTGCGCCATCTTGTTGAAACCAAAGCTCTGTCACGTCAATTCCATTCAACTGAGGAACGAAGATGTCAGAAATCATGTTTCTATAGCGCTCTCCATTGAAGGTAACATTCTGGCCGGCATCGTCCTTAAAGAAATATGGGCCGATGATTCCACCAGCCCATAAAGCACACCAAACAGTGAGTTTAAATGGTTGTAAGGGCGTCTCGACAAAGGCTTCTGGGTTTTCTCCACTCCTAATTCGGCAATTTTGCTTGCTTACATATCCACCTAAACAAAAATGGGCCTCATCGGAAAACAAAATTTTGCGTTGAAAATGAGGATCAAGCTGAATCATGTTCTCGGCCCATTCGCCGAACCTACGACGCGTATAATGGTCACGCTCGTTCAACTCTTGCACAAGCTGGATCTTATAAGCTTTAAAGCCAAGATCTTTTCGTAAAATTATCCACAAAGTGGATGGGCATAGCTCCATAGCGAATCAACTCATTCGGATTCTCCTCAACACTGCGCTCCACAACGGCAATAACTTCTTCTGTTCGCACTGTTTGTCGCCTTTGGGGATGCGTATTATCCACTAGAGTGTACGTGGTGCGAAAACGATTCATCGTGTTCCATATAACTTGCTCAGATGGACAATTATGTCGACCACAAAATGGACGTAGCGCACGATAAGTTTGGTGAACCGAACCATGGTTTTGAAAATAAGTTTGCTAAGTTTGCACACGTTGTTCTGGCCTTAACGTATTCATCGTAAAATGGCAAAACGTAGTAACCACAAATCAACTTTCAAATTGACAATCTGTAGAAACAGTGTTGCCAGTTTAAAAACCAAACTTCTAAAAAAAACACCCTTTACATACGTACGTGTAAGCTTTAAGGATATACCTTATTGAAACTTTCCTTAGCGAGCTCAAGGGCAATTTATGAGAGAGAGGTAGTAAATTCCCCTCAAAATGTGAAGTTTCCCAACGGTTCAGAATTATTTGTGAAAGATGGACTCAAGTCATAAGAAAATCAACTAAGAATATTAGCGATAAAGTAGTCATCACTCTAGGAAGGGTGATGGGATAGTCCTGACAAAAGATAGATCCCAATCGTGATGTCTAATGCAGTGATTGTTTCGGATAATAGAAACAGAATTTATTTGATTTGAAGAATCTACAATCAATAGAAGCTTAACAATATGTAGGTTAGGTTAGGTTGGCTTGGCTGTCCGCACGGGAGTGCAGACACACTTAGGCCAATAAAGGTCCTTTGTGATACCATGGATCAAAACCAATTCGCTACTAACAGAACCAACCGGAGCTTTTGATAAAGCGATAGATGCGCATGACGTCTAAGGACGCTATGTCACCAAGGACTTCAAGGAAGGGGGACCCTAAATGGACCATTCATTTATGCGACAGAGCTGGGCAGTTACATAGGAGGTGAGGGATGCTTTCCTCCTCCTCCTCGTCTCTGCAGCTTCTGCAGAAGTCGTTTGAAAAGAGGCCAAGCCTTTTGGCATATTGGCCTATAAGGCAGCGTCCAGTGAGAACACCAACAACGCAGCTGATCTGTGATCGCTTTAGTTTGACCAACTCGGCACTGCGTTTATGATCCAGCCTGGGCCAGATCTGTCTCGAGGTGAGAAACGTTGACACGTTTTCCCATCTGAGGTTGGTCTTGCATTCAGCTTTAGTAGATGCTTACATGTCGCTAGGGGCATACCCAGGGACTGCCTATCAGACGGAATCCTTAGAGTAGTGCCTTGTCTGGCGAGCTCGTCTGCTCTGCAGTTTCCTGGAATGTCTCTATGGCCTGGCACCCAGCATAGGTGAATATTGAACTGCTCTGTCATCTCTGTCATAAGAGATAAACGGCAGTTGAGAGCGGCCTTTGAAGTAAACGAGCACGATTCCAGAGACTTGATTGCCCTGACAGATAGTACATTACACTTCAGCCAGGACAGGTCTTCCTTAATCGCCATGATTTCCGCCTGAAAAACGCTACAATGATCAGGGAGGCGGTAACAATATGTAAGCCGCGATTCCTTTAATAAGACTGACATTCTATGTGACCAAATCTGAATTATTGGAGCATGCTCCACCAAACTCATTTCCCCCGGAATATTAAATGGGGTTGTGCAGGGGCTGAGCTGATTTCAGAGATGTAACTTGGTGACTCTGATTTATGTTTTCCGTATACACAGACTGTACTAAACAAAGTCTTAGTCAAAGAGAGACAGCAACTGTGTGTTTCTTAAACTTACGACTGGCTTGGCCAAGCAGGATTTCTAGGATTTCACACTGGACTCAGCCGCTAACAAAATACTGTTTGTATCTGATAGTTTTCGACTAAGTCAGGAAAGCAATATCGGTAATATCATTCCATAGGGTGGACCATATGTTGGTTTCCTTTTGAAATTCCGAGTAAACCTACACCAATCAATGATTTCTACTTTATTAAAGAGAAAAAATATTTTCGGCTTGGTTATGAAAAATACCTTTAGAAAATGTCTGTCGAAGCTGGCTTGGCATTAGCCCATACTATCAACCCAATTCTGAAAAACTTCACCGTTCTTTTCGTTCTTTTTCTTCTTTTTTACGGTTCTTTTTCGCAAATAAAAAAAGTCCAACCCAAAAAGTCGATTGCCGTGCTGAATGCGCAAGATAACATTGCTTAACAGCTGGTCTTGCACGGTCTTCTGAAACTAAAGCCCGTTCATGTCCAAATTATTCAATTGTGACTAAAAGAATTCAGTTGTTATGTCTCTACAGCGCACCCCGTTCACCGTGACTTTGTTGCTAACTTAATTTTCAAAGAAGTAGGTCACCAAAAAGTCAGTCTTTGACAATGAATTGGCTTGTCTATGACTTTGTCTATGATTTTCGGAATCCTAAATTCTACAATTTTTCTTGTGGACATGATGATTTGTGACCAAAATCGACGTAATATTCCAACGCATTTAAAGCCAGCATAGAGAGGAGATAACGAAGTAATTTTCTTTTAACTCTTCAGTAAGTTTGACCTTGAAGTACACTCAGAGAAGTACGACTGATGTTGAGTTGTAAAGCGTTGCGAGGATCTGAAGCTCTGGAGTTTTCACAAAAATTTTTGGGCAACAGCAGCAATTCCTTCATCTGTGCGCACGGGTGGCTTTTGTTTTATAAGCTATTTTTTTCATTTTCTTGTACCAGCTTTAATGGCACATTTCACAAATCTGCCCATGGCTCTGGTGAAAGTAAGATTATGCTCAAATATCTGAGAGTGTTTTGCCTCAAGTTCCCTTGCCAATTTCAGATATTTTAGACGGTTTACAGTCTCGCCGTGGATTTGGAATGGAAGCGTAAGTTTAGCTCATTAAATTCCAATCTTATCAGAGAGGCTAGCCATCTGCCCTGAATGGATTGTTTGCGACAAAGTGTTCGGAGGAAGGTGAATCGAACATTTTCATGACTAGGTCGGAATTCAAATGTTCAAAATACATATGTATATGTGTAGCTACATGTGTACATATGTAGTACAGTATTTATTTATAGTACATATGAACAAGCTTATTATAGAAAGAAAGGTCCTGTATTTTTAGTTCCACTTGAGATCCTTAATTATTCGCACTAAACCTGAAAATAAAAAAAAGGAAAAAAACCCACTCATAGCGCTTTTAAAAATGCATTTAGATAATGTGAAAAAATTATGATTTTAATCGAATCTTCTCTATTGACTTCAATTTCAATCTGATTGAACATCCCTCACGGTCATAAGAGTCTCAGCGTCATGGCGATAGTCTCCCGAAGCAACAGAAAGCAGAATATAAAAAAATAAAATAAAATAATGCTGCGCTGCTGTTCGGTAAAAGAGTCCCTGGAATTCGTCCAAATTCCCATTAACTAAATTACATCTCATGGCAGAATGGTTTCCCTTAGCAAATTAAAAGCACTTTCCGTTCCTAGCGTATCCTGTTTGTACAACGGAGGGTTCATGGTATGCTCTTGCCCGGCGCGCTTACAACATTTCAATTCTTATTATTTCTTCATTAAGCTTGATGTTTTCTCGATTTCTTCTTCTCCTTTCTGTAGGAGCTATGCCTTTCAAAATTAACAGAGAAGAATTTAAATTAAAAAAAAATATCCCGGTTTCCGTTCTGTGTCCTTTTTTCTCTGCTTTGCATTTTAACTTCGCTGTGTGTATATTCGAGGTGATGCGTGGGATGTTCTTTCTAATGCTGACTTGCTCCAGAAGTGTCCTTTTTCGGCAATAAAAACTCGCTTATCCCTAATTTCTTGCTACCCTCTGTGCTCATCCCGGTTCACTGAGGAGTTTTTTTTTTTTTTTTTTTTTGTATATATAAATTAACCTTGTAAAGTATGAGAGTATATGCGTGAAGAGGATTTCCATTAATTTTATTTTAATTTTTTTTTTTTAAGAAAAAAATTATGAAACAATGACGATGGCGGAATGGAATACGGTCGTAGCTGAAATAAAAGAAACAACCGAAAAAGGGATTTAATTTTATCGAAAGGGGTGAATGTTATGGTTCGCTTGTAAAATGTTGTCTTTTGTTACGAAAATTCGTGTACACAAAGTTGAGAAACAAAAAAAAAAAAGAACACAAAAATGTAAAAAAAGAATAAAAAGTAGGCTTGCCTACAGCCGCCAACGATGACGGCATCCTTGAATTGTTCTTTACTATTTTTGTTTTTGTTTCTCTCGTGAGCCTCTTGTCATAGTCATTTAGAGTTTTATCCTTTTGTGTGCGATGCGGAGCAGGGTATAGTGATAAAAAGAATACCCTCAGAGACATGACAAGAAAATCGCCTTCTTCGTCAGCGAAGAGTTATCGTCAAAGGCGCTTCAATTACCCTAAATTTGAGTTCTTTGTTCACGACGTTGTCCTCGGCCCGGTGTATCTATGGTCTTGGTTCCTTGGGCCTTATTTATCGGAAAGGATCTTTTGTCATGGCTTTCGTTTGTTTTTTTTTTTTTTTTTTTTGTCTTCTGCTTGTCGATTTGTGTTATATTGAACTTGTCATCTTTTTTTCACTTGTCTGACAAGTACTAGTTGGACAAGTTGAGTCCTTTTTTTCGGTTGACATTTAGGACGTAGTACTTTTACAGCTAAAGCGAAAGTTATCTTGGTTGTCCTACATTTTATTTATAAATAAAAATAGGGACATTTGGCGCGTATAACCTGATTTCATTTAGTAGTAATTTGAAATCGGAGGTCAGATAAACACATGCATCCCATGGCTTTAACGGAAAGAAATTTAACTTATAAACTAAAAAAATTACATCTTTTCTATTGATTTCAATAGACATGTTTATAGCTAGCTTGAATCCATGATTCTTAGACCCATTAGGTGCTTGGAGCCGCGCAAATTTTTAAAATAGCTTGCGAAATATTGTACCGCGAGATTGGGTGTTTTCTGGGATTCGAACTTCCCGCTTAATCGTCGAACGCACGCATATGAACATGCTAGTGTTTGACGTCCTGACAACTTTTATACCAACGGTAGTGACTGTGTGAGTGTTTCAGCTTCATGCCCATTTATTCTTTCTTTCGTTGCCTGATACGCCATTATGAACCATTACCCTATTTAGACTTGTCTCAGAATGGACTGTCAGGGTACTGAGTTGTCCAGACTTTGGATTTATAACCGTCGTTAATGCAACTTGACTGTCCGAGTTGATGATATGTAGAAACGTACATGATGCCACCTAGGCGTTGTACTCGTCGATACCTCAAGACTCACAGTTGTATTTTCGGAAATAAGGATAAACATCGAAAATAAAGATTTCAATAATGAAGAGTGGTACGAATCCTTAAAATCCAGTAGATATTTAAGGGTACAAGACCAGTCCTCCGTCCGTTAATAATGCGTAAGCTTTCTGTCTGTCTTACCCTTCTGGACTCTTTCCGAGAAGATGGAAAACAGCATTTGTCCAGCCCGTCCCTAAAAAAGGCGAATCTTCCTCTCCGACCAATTACCGACCCATTGCACTTACGTCCCTTCTTCTTATGGAAACGCTGATAAATCGTCGGCTTATGAAATATCTTGATTTACGAAAACTCCTCAATGACCGGCAGTATGGTTTTCCTATCAGCATGTCCACCGAGAAGTGGAACCAATCTCTCCATCACTTCGGCGAAACAAAGATAGTTGCGCTTGATATTTCAAAGGCATTTGACAGAGTTTGGCATCAGACACTTTTGCATATGGCATCGATGAGTCTCTTCTTCAATGGATTAGAAATTCCCTTTCGGGGCGTTCAATACAAGTTGTATTGGACGGCTTCAAGTCTGATATTCACCACATAAATGCTGGGGCTCAGTTTTGTCTCCGACTCTCTTTCTCATTTTCATAAATGATCTCTTGTCTGCAACCTCTAATCCAATCCATTCCTTCACTGATGACAGTACCCTCAGTTTTTCATATTCGTTCCCCAACTCACGTCCCTGCTCTTCGGCCGTAGAAGAGGAACGGCAACGTATGTTAAACTCATTAAATTCCGACCTCGACAGCATAATCAAATGGGGCTCAACTAACAGAGTGGAATTTAATGCATGCAAAACTCAGTGCTGTCTTCTGTCTCTCAAGCGAAACCAAAACCCTCAACCATTATCCATGAATGGTACTTGCATCGCGGAAACCGAAAGACTTGCCATTTTCGGTATGTGTATTAACAATCATCTTCGTTGGAACGATTACATAATCGACATCGCCAAAAATGCTGCAAAATGGCTAGGATTCCTTAAGCGGTGCAAGAAATATTTTACCCCATCTGATCTGGCCTCAATATATCCGCCCAAAGATGGAATACAACGCCCACATCTGGTCTGGTGCACCCAAGACCATTTTGCACATTCTAGATAGGGTTCATAACCGCGCGATAAAACTAATAGGCGATAGAGACATTGTGAGCTCTATAGACTCACTTGAACATCGCAGAAATGTCTCGTGTCTCTCCCTATTTTATCGCTTATTCCACAAAAAATGTTCCAACGAAATAGCTACTTGCATTCCTCCCCTTCAAAATTTCACCCGCAATACGCGTCACGCTTCGAATGCACATCAGTTCACCCTCAATCCCAACTTCGGACGTACTGTCAAATACAGGGATTCGTTCATAAGCCGAACGACACGTATGTGGAATGATCTTCCAGGCTCTGTATTTCCTCATCACTACAACATTCAAGCATTTAAAGCCAACGTGCACCGGTACCTCCTCTGTTTTCTTTCCCCCTCTTTCAAACGCCCGTGCCCTGAGAAATCAGCATAAGAGTATTCATACCCCCTTTGGCGACGGGTAAATTAAAAAAAAAAAAATGCTTTCTTAAATGCTTTCCTTTTCGATAAAATTAAAGTAAATTGTGTTAAGCTTGTGAAAAAGTTTTTTATTTTAAACATCGAAACATCGGGTGCATATTTTGCAGGGTTTTGTACTTCAGCATCGTTGATAACTTCAGTCTTTTCTGTGGCTATTGTTCCACACCTCATATACGTAAATCCTTCTCAATTTCTCTTGAAAATCCGTAGACCGGGATAATTGTATTTTGCACCGGGTTATAACTCTGCAAAGTGAGGCGCATAACAACACTGGTCATACATCATGCTCCCCTACGACGCTTTCTATTGTTTAATTTATTTGAATTAAAGGGACAACAATAGAAAACAAAAATAAAGTCCTTGTCGTCCATCACCTTGACTACCATTCAGCACTATCTGACCAATTGGCTTTTATATTTTGCTGGCCTTAAGAATTTCAGCTCATGAATCACAAATGGCAACATTTCTTTCAAATTTTTGATTAAAAACAAAAGGTAATGTTTCCTCTTAAATAAATATCTAAATTACTCCGGTGCTTTGGAGTTCTAGCTAAATGATAACCCTTTTTCATTGCAGTTTACGGATATATGCTCAGTAAATTTTACAATCTTTTCCTGTAGAGCATAATACAAAGCATATCATAAATTGCTACAAAATACCGTATCTTGAGATACTTTTAAAAATAATCAATGCTTTGCATATATTTCCGGACATGTGGGGCATATCCTTAAACAAAATTCAAATCCTTTCAATAAAATCATTCATATTTTTTTTTTGTTTTTTTTTTGTTTCATTGTATTCGATAAAATTTCCAATATATCACAGCGAGTAATATCCACATAAAAGCGAAGCAAACAAAAAATAAAAAAATAAAAATATACTCGTACATCTTAAGGAATAAATCCTGAACGCTCGAGAATGTGTTGCAAATAAACCCGTACACCATCTGTTCGCAATCACTTTCCATTTTCACCATTACCCACCTTTCTCGGCAACCCTCTCTTCGATCAACTATACCACACACATACACACAAAATCAGTCGCCCATTTCTTTTTCAATAATCATAATTTCAATTTCAATCAGCATTCAATTTAAATTGGTAGCAAACAAAAAAAAAAAAAAACTCTCCGGAGAGGGACATACATATATTTCTTCCTTTACCGTTGGCTGCGCCTACAAACATATACACTCATATACAAACAACACATGACACCGTAAGATCCATAAAAATCGAAAGGCTTTTCTTTTATATTTGTGCAAAGCGCAATTTATGTATGTTTATGTTTTCCACTTTCGTCCTCTCCTTTTTCCTTTTGCTTTTGGTTTCATTTTTTTTTTCTTATCTTTGACTATATGTGTACTTAGTCAAAAGTTTGATTTTATAGAACATAAACAAAAGGAAAAGAAGGATGCTTCATAAAAATGTTAACCTGTCTATAGAGGAATAAAAGGCGCACGATATACATATGTACGTATGTATGTACATACATGTGAGCAAGAAAATTCAATGGTTAGCTAGAAGCTCTCATGCCCTCGTTCCAATTGTAAAAAATTTGGATCTAGGTAATTTTTCATATTTTTAATCGATTGAGTTATGCATCGGTGTTTGATGATTTACTGGGGCGGAGGTTTGCAGAATTGGTTCTCATTTTATATACGTACATGTGTATGCATGTGTAGATGCAATCGAACATATGGAAGTTTATTGCGTTCATCAGGCTCATTATGAAATCGATCGCCTCTATGATTTGCCTCAGTGTGCAAGGTTGCTTTTGATTTGTGTGTGTTAATTCAGTAAGCAGCACATTGTCAACAGCTTGTGGCTCTATTTCGTTGCTAATAACTCGATAGATATTTCCCTTAAGTGCATTGATTGTTTGTGCATAATTGGATTAACAACGATCCTTAACAGTTTCGCAGAAAAAAAACTCCAATTGCTACGCGGTGGTCCATGCATATCTCAATACTACTTACTTACTTAACGGGCTCCCAACCCGTGGAGGGTCCCTACCTGAGACACAGCTGCCTTCCATCCTCTTCGATTATGGGCACGCTGGTTCCAGTTTTCCAAACCAAGCGCTTTGGCATTCGCGATAGCTTGGTCCTTAAAAAGGAGGTTCGGTCTTCCTTGTCGTCTCGAACCTGGGGGCTGGGATTCGAAGATCCTCTTAGCTGGAGCATTATTGTCCATTCGCTCGATGTGGCCGAGCCAGTGTAGTCGACGTGTTTTAGCTTTCCGGACTACATCCACATCTTGATACAGCTCATAGAGTTCGCGGTTATATCTACTTCTCCATTCGCCCTCCTCGCATATGGGACCGAATATTCGACGAAGAATTTTTCTCTCGAACGTATTCAAAATCTGCTCTGCTTTCCTGCTTATCGTCTAGCACTCTGCACCGTAGAGCAGAACTGGCAGGGTGAGTGTTTTGTAGAGCACGCATTTTGTCTTCCGAGTTAGGAGTTTTGAACCCAGTTGTTTCGCTAAACCGAAGTAGCAGCGGTTTGCTTGGGTTAGTCTTCGTCGGATCTCCACTAAGGTGTCGCTCGTGGAGTTGATGTTTACTCCGAGGTAGGTAAACTCCTTAACTACTTCGAAGTTATGTCTCAATAACCGATGATAACAAGATCATAGTGTCATTATGCTGCTTGCTGATAAAAGGATTATAATGCCATCCGACTGCTTGCTACGGAAATCTATTCTTCAGAATAGATGACTTTGCGACCAAAACCGACGTCATTTAAAGTCCACAGAGAGAAGTTATAACGAAACCAAGGGCAATCTTGCGTCAAAGACTCGAGGTTTGGTTTTCACTGACGCTTTGGGAAACAGCAGCAATTTTATTTGCAGCCACACAGAAGGAGGATTCTGGCATGCCAGACCATTTAAAGAACCGGATGAGCATTGCTCGATCTTAGTAAATTTTGGAACTACAATTATATGTAGACATTGCCAAAAATACATTACTTACTTAGGTGGGGCTCAGTTCAACAAGCCTTCCAGTTAGCCCGATCCTTAGCTAACTGCATCCAGTTGCGCACTCCAAGTTGGTTGAGGTCCCCTTCTACTTTGTCGCGCCACCTTAGGCAAGGTCTTCCTCTACTGTGTTGTGCCTCCGGGTTAGATTCTAAGACTCTGCGGGCCGAAGATTTGGTGTCCATTCACTCTACATGTCCTAGCCATCTTAGGCGACTGATGCGCAGGACTGGGATGATCAAGGTCTTGTACAGAGTCTCCTTAGTCCTTCGAGATAGGGCTTCACTACTCGATTCCCTTCTCAGCCCAAAGAAATAGCAATTATTGGCCAGAGTTATTTTTCGATTAATTTCCGCTGAGATGTTGTTGTCAGAATTTATAGTAGAGCCAAGGTAGACAAAGTCCCTTACTTTCACGAAGTTATAGTTGTCGACTGTGACGTTCTGTCCAAATCGTCGATGTTGTGTGTCCCTTCTTGTCGACAGCATATACTTGGTTTTGCCCTCATTTACAGCTTAACCCATTTTGGTAGCTTCTAGTTTCGATACTAGCGAACGCACCGGTGACAGCCCGCTGTGTTCTGCCAATGATGTCAATGTCATCCGCGTAAGCTAGTAGTTGCACAGTCTTTTGAAAGATTGTGCCTCCGATGTTGGCTTGTGAGTTTCGCACAATTCTTTCAAGTATGATATTAAAGAAGTCACATGACAGCGCATCACCCTGTCTAAATCCTTTTTTTACATCGACGGTCTCGGTGAGATCATTACCGATCTTGATGGAGCAGCGAGCGTTCTCCATCGTCATCCTGCATAGACGGACGAGTTTGGCAGGGATGGCAAAACTAGACATGACTCTATATAGCTCGTCTCTAAAATACTGTCATATACGGCCTTAAAAGTGAAAAAAAGATGGTGAGTATCGATTTGGACTTCTTGGGTTTTTGTCAGGATCTGCCGGAGTGTGAAGATTGGATCGATTGTGAACTTTCCTGGCCTGAAACCACACTGATAGTGGCCAATCAGGTTGTTGACGAAGGGTTTTAGGCGTTCATACAATAATGTCTCTGTAATTGGCGCAGCTGAGGGGGTCTCCTTTCTTGTGGATCGGGCAAAGAAGATATCCTAGTCACCGAATTTCATATAAATTTGTTTCTAAGTCAAGGATTTAGTTACAATTCCGGAATATCAATCAAAAATGTTACAACGCCACGTCTACTATACTAAGGCAAGAAATAGGGGATAATGTGCCTATAAAATACAATCCAATTGAGCCGGCTGCAGCTTTTCCGTGTGTGTTTCGCTTAGTTCTCATTTTCTGTATCCACGTGCAATGGATTTAAAATTATGAGTTCCACAGCAATTTTACCAACTTTGACACGCTCTCCCAAGAGTCGTGCCCCTAGAGAGCAATAATTTTTTTTGAGTAATCAATCAAATACCACTTGGAACTCATTCTTCACCTTCTCCGCGGTTTAACGTTGCGCAGCATCCGGCCTTAACAGTTTGAACTGTCATTTACGTTTACCAAAACTCCATGAATTCATTGTCAGATACTGCAATTGACCGCACCTTATTTGCTTACACCATGGAAATCTTCAATGTGTCAGAGATGTCCTCAATTTCATGATACTATGCCGCGATGTCACCATGCACGCATACCTTGTCACTTTCTGATGACGCTTATTTTTTATCGCTCGTAAACTTCAACGAGCACAATGGCGGAGATACGATGTAATGCGAGTACTCGTCCTTCATTGATTTGTCACTCTAGGGTGTCCTTAATAAAGAACCCGATTCAAATTGAATCATTACCGGAAGCATCATCTCTTGCACAAAAAAAAAAATCAAAACCCGAAAAAATTGTCAACAACAGTGTAATAGTACTTAAATGTAAATAGCAAGTATGCGTGCAAAAAAGAGGGACCAAAATGAATCCTGTGTAAATATGTAAAATATTCACAATGAATTCTTGAAAACAATCCCTAGTGACAATATTATTACGCCATGTTTACACGAGGCATTTAAATTAAAGTTTCGTACTGGGTCGAGATTTCTCATTGGCAAGCACTGAGAACGATAACATTATGTGCAATCGAACTCAGCTTGAAAGGATGAAGAAAAAAAGAAAGAGATAGGGAGATGACGGTAACGGAACAGAGCAATTTAATTTAAATAAATACCGACAAATATATTTTTTATTGAACGTACGAGGGTGTGTGTGTTTGTTGAAAGGCTTTCTCTTTTAAAGGACGACAAGTGTAATGAAGCCTTTTGTGCACACCGGTTTGGATATGATGGAATAAATGCAAAGAGGAAGTATGAACGCAACAAGGAGAATAAGTGCGTCGCTGCGTGTGGGGATATAAATTACGTGCGTTGTGCGGTTGTTGGGTATCCTTATGCTGATAAGCGGTACAGCGGCTATGGCGGCGGATGTAATGAATTAATTTTTCGTTGTGGTTTTTTTTTGTACTCGTCGTTTATTTCATGAGTTTCGTGAAATATTTCATTTGCACTCTGCCGTTGTCTATTGACTTGTTTTCGTTTACAGAGATGTTCTGTAGATTGTGAGAGTTTTTGATTGATGTGGAGAATTTAAAAGTCTTCAACGCTTCAAGTACCATAAAAATACACAATGGAATTGGATTAAAATACGCGTACAATTAAGGTCAAGCAGGATGATTATTTTAATTCTATAGAACTTAGCATGTACATATATCGCTTAATTTTGTGAGGCACATTGGCCCCATCAAATCATTATACTTCTGCGGAGTTAAAAAAGAGTCACCAATACATGTCTGTATATATGGTGCACTCATACATATGAAGGTAAACTGAACAACTTAAGAAGCGAAAGATTCTTTGTGGATTGTAGGAAAAGCATCCGAACCGCTCACCGAGACTGGTGGCGCTATTTTATTCATACTCCTTACATTCAACATCGAGAATAGAACACCACGACCTTGATCTCTAATCAAATAATTTACTAGCAAATGTGAATCACAAAGTCTCATCCCCAGCTAAAATTGACTCAATAAAGGTATGACAATAACGGCAGGAGCAGTTCTTAATATCATGTCGACCATGAGGAGCCACATTAGTGTCGGAGGAACGCCTTCTCAATGAGTGCTTTTCCTCGGCGACCTAGAGCATGGATCAACGATCTTACTGATGGTTTAGGGCTATATATTAAAGCCAGCAAATTTCATAAAGTTTGGCAAATTAAAGCGTTTCTTAAAATATCTTCAGTCACTGACTTGAGCCACGGCGCGAATTCAACCGAAAAATCTAAAAACCATTATGAACCTGAACTTTGCTAGCAGAGGCGCATACATAGGTTCTGGATTCAAACGCGGTGGATATGGTTAATTAGGAGCTGAATCAACTCTTTGTAGAGAATTGTACCGTCGCTTACAATAAACTTAAGCTCTGTCTTGGGGTTTGGTAGAAGAAATTGAAAAAACCAACCGTCCAACTATTCGTGTTGTCCTTGTTATATTTTTCGTACGAATGTGGTCCCAAAAGGCGTAATTGAGAAGCTCCCCATGACAGCTCTTACTTTTGGATGTTTGTCCGACATTCAAGAGGGTGAAACAATGAAAAAACTTTTTAGTATTTGCTTGCATTCAAACGTCGAAAATAACCATGAGCCCAATCTTTCTCAAACTTTATTCCAGCATTGTGCTTCATATGACAATGTATCTCTTACACGAATAAACATACAGTGTTGGCCAAAACTAAAGCAACTTTTAAACAAACGCAAAGCTCATAGGAAAAACTGCTTATGTGGGAGACAGACTGCTGGTATTGATACCATGGTATAGCAATACTACATTCTATACCACATGTCTGTCACTGCAATACCACGTTAAAACGTAGTATACCATGAATAGAACCTAGTATTGAGATTCGCAAATTTTTGGTGGTATACCACCATCTTATCGCTTGCAGCGCCACTTTCTTTCTGTTGGTGGTTCTTCATAGCTTCTTTGACAATTCAATAGCAAGCAATCACAGCGAAAAATGTTTTGAAAATGGATAAAGGATGACAATTTTATCTGCATTGGAAACAATGAAGTAAGAGAAGTTTAGAAGAATTATATCGGCGAGCTACGAGGAGCAAGACGCAATGTTGGAGTGTTGCAAAAAATGTGTAAGGAGCTGGAGGAGGCGCAACACAAATGTCAAAGTATACCACGTAATACAAAAATCAACGTATACTACGAAGTGCAGTCTGTCAGGGGTTATAGTATTCACTATTACCATGGTATTTGTATTAAAATTAATATTTTGTTGCGAAACCATTATTTCTGATCACCGCTGCACACCTCCTAGGCATACTCTGCAAAAGATTTGAAATTATGGAATCAGGGATATTATCCCATGCCACCTTGATTTGACCGAATAGGTCCTCCCTGTTTCGACACTTATCGCGAACTATTCTCCGATCTACGATCTCCCATAGGTTTTCTATGGGATTGAGATCCGGAGACTGCGCAGGCACTTCCATAACTTCAACATTTTTATCCTCAAACCACTTTTAAATAACTTTTGAGGTATGTTTCGGTGGCAGCATAACGTCTTCCAGGATATTTTTGTATACAAATCGGTCCATAATTCCATCTATTTTATGGATCGGGCCAACTCCATGTCCAGAGAAGCATCCCCAAACCATGACGTTCCCTCCTCCATGTTGTATGTACATATGTAAGTTACGTTAAAATAGTTTAAGAAGCTAATTACATGCAAGATCACTCTGGCACAACAGCACCAGTTTTCGGAATGTTTAAATCATCTATAGTATTGTAGCTTTGAAGTGAATAAAAATATTATAGGTTTCGACTTGAAATTCGTTGTTTAGTTCCAGTAAGGTTACTCCTAAAATATTTCATCATATTATATGCCAAATGATGGTGGTAAAAATGGTTGTTTATGTCGAAACAAAGGTGAGACAGGATCTTGTTCGTAGCATCTAACGTCGTTAGTATTCGGGATAAGTCCTATAAAAACCTTATCAAATCATTCCTGTTTGCAGATTTCGCTTTGCGTTACATTTATCTTTTCTTGTCAATTTAGAAATTAAATATGCTTGCATCTAAAAACAGCTAAGCATGAAACAGATGTGCAGCATAGTTGCATGCAGCAACGCACGCGAGGCAGATGAGCTATAAATTGATGACTTTTGAACGCATTAGTTTTCTGTCATTTCTTCCATTGTCCTTTTGACAGTGGCCCTGAAATGGTGAAATGTCCCTTACATGAAACGTCATATCACAGAAATTGTACTAAATTGTACTACTTTGCTGTTCTACTACTGGAGGTTAGCATCAAAATTAGTAATAGAGACCACTTAAAGCAACGCATGGTAGGGCAGCAAACACATGTGTTCTGCCACGTTCTATAATTTTGCTGCATGCCTTTTGCTACATGTCTGTTTCAGGCTTTATAAGCTTTTCAATTTTCTTCGAGAATTCAGTACAGTACCACCACTGATTGGGAATGAGAATTACAAAGACCGTCTGTCCTTGTCGTAAATTATACTCGTAGTGTAACAATTAAATGTCCATGTGACTGATGGGATCCGAACTGCATGAAAACAACAATATCAATAACTAATTGTTACAAAGGGCACCCAGAAAAGAGCCAAACATTTAGAAAAACATTTGTTAGGTGAAACCTATCGAAAACTTCTACAATTACATACGAGTAGTATATTTGCAAGCAATCAACAAGTTCATTATTTACTAACTCGTCCTTACTATTTTATACCACTCAGTTCTAAGTTGAATGAACTGAGCTTCATGTGAATTAAACTACTCCCCTATTTTGTTACCTAGGCATATCCGTACCTTAAAAAAAATAAACTTGTACTATAAGTTTCTTAACAATCCAGCGAAAGTCATCGCTACTAGGAAGTTCATTGGACGAACAAGGGTAACATAATTATTTTTGCTCTGCTCCTTATAATCCTTGTCCTCCTGCAGTGTAGACGACGACGGATAGCAAAAGCCCACATGCAAAAAACTATCCACGTGGGAATTATTGCATCTTCCTTATGATGAATACCGCTTTTATCCTTAAAACTTCATACAAGAACAGACTCTATACCACACACTATCGTAGTGTAATTATTTTTCATACACTAAATTAAAAACGATATACGAGTATGTACATACGTATGTACTCATATATAAGTATGTTTACATATTTCATTGATGTGCATACATATGCAAGACGCATTCAAATAATAAACTCTTTTGTCTAGACAATGTAGACGGTATTATTATTATTTTTTTTCGTTATCCTTTATGAATATCTTTTTTGTTTTTACATTTTTGTTTTTATATTTTAAATTAAGAATATTTTTTCCGGCTGTCTGTTGTACATACATACATATATGTAAGTGTGCTTAATGCCATGTCACATAAAGTACGAGTACTTGCGATACTTTTATTTTTCAGGTTTAATAACGATGATGGGATGTGTTTGCCTTCAGGGGGTTGATTATGCGTATACGTTTTGTTCTCATGTCTGAGTATACTTAACCTTTTGTAAAAAAAAAAAAAAAAAGTGTACTTACGAATTTAACTCCAGATCTAAGCGAAACTTATGATTAAATGCCTTAATTAATAGTGAGGTTCGGTGAAAATGTTTCTGAAATGAAAAAAAAGAAGACAAATTTTCAAAACTTATTCATCAGATACAGACATAAAATATACAAGTATTTTGATTGAAAAGAAAAGTTTACACAATAATCCGTTAGAATCATCTTAATAGAAATCTATGGATACCAAATCAAAGCCAAAAACCAACCAAAGAGAGGAGAAAAAGATAAACATATAGAAAACAAAAGACGATTGGGATAAGGACTAACATTTCCACTTTTATCCATATAATCCGGGCAAAAATGAAAATGAATCAGACAAAAAGCAATGACGGCGGAAGAGGGTACAAGGAGGAGGAGATGGGGGAAAAACTAAAACGAACGATAAAAGTAAATTCCCAGTAAGTTTACCGAGCAGTTATCCGTCGGATACAAAAAGCTTTCAAGATATTAGCGGTTTTTTCCCAAAACAGAACCAGAGATACACGAGTGGTTTGGTTTGGCCTCAAAGTGAAAGGGTTTTTCTGGTAGCAGAATCGCTGCTTACGTTTGTTTGTTCACTTCATGCGGAGGAGGAGATCTGTTCAGCATTTATCCAAAGCAAATAAATAATTCTCTTTGACCATAATTCCTGGGATATAAACAAATTTGAAGAAGAATCGTATTTTTTTTTTATTTGTTTGATTGGAACATTGAAAGGCGGAAAAATAAGTAGTTTGATTTAGTTGGGTTGACATTGAAGCATTGTTGTTTGAATGATATTCAATTACATCCAATCGTCCTTACGCAAAGTACTGATCTTATTATGGATGCATTGTCTGACTTACTAACGATGAGTATTCGATGTTCAACTAGATGGGAAACCTTAGCATATTTTCAAGGCTTAACTTCGACTTGAGTTTGAATCTCTCCAGTTTATTCACTGGGAATTTAATTTCTCGTTAACAGTTTATCGTCAAGTTAGCTTAGCTCGACCTAATTTTCCTCCTGGTTAGGTGATTGGATTCCATTGCATGACATATTTTGCTGATCCCCTAAGCGTTGCTCCTTCGTATTGTGGTGTCTATAAGTAATTGAACCCTTCTATGATGAAGCTGCTCATTTGAGACAAAATTTAGCCTAGAGGTGATATGTAAACATTGGTTTAAGAATGTTTCCGTCTTGCAATTGAAAGTGGTGATCAAGTTCCAACTACCACTACTGATCTTATGTTGGAGCGGACCAGTGGCAGCTTGGGTCTTATGATGAATATATTCCTTTTAAGAAACCGTGATAGCAGTCCCAACATGTCCTTATTTTCTTGATTCAGTGGTCCACCCAGAGTTTGGTGTTGCTTCTGGTCGAAACTATAATTTTTAGATAACAAAAATTGTCAACTTTCTTGATCTGATGTCCACCAATCTTGCGATAAGCAACTGAGCTCGTAATAAAAATGTGCAGACATCAACAGCGTCAGTTTTATTCTTGTTGTCCCTTGGTCAGTGTTGTTAATGCTCTTAGGTAATGCGGCTTAACGTCTCCAAACAATAGTGTTGAGAGTAAGCAACCCTGTGCTACTCCATTTCAGATTTCTTGTATTGAGACTGTGATCGTAAAGAATATATCAATTCACGCGATCTTACTCGTTGTTCACTAGCTACTTATTTATCAAACCCCTAACCACTCGAAATTCTTGTCTAAGATTCTGCAGCTCATTCTAAACGATGGTGGTTACTTTTGGACTTCCATAATCACTCGGTCCGTATTACGGGGAATTCAAAGGCCTTTCGTTCATCTCTCTCGGAGATGACGGAACTGCTCTACATTCACCTTTGGTGGGTGCCAGGCCATAGTATCACATTCTGGGAATCTGTAAGGTTGACGAGTTCCTCACCAGAAATAGTCCAACTCTTAAATGCTAAAACGTGGATATGCCCTTCGCTGCATACCAACATCTACTTAGGCTGGACACAGATGGGAAAAAGGCTCGACATATCTTATATCAAGCCAGATCTGGCCTAAGCTGGATCAGAAACTTAGAGTCGGGCTGGTCACGCTAAAGCGGTCACAGATTAGTTAACCAATCGGGTGCCTTCTCCAGGAGCTGCAGGAACGAAAGGGAGGAGGAAACCGTCCGTCATCTTCTATGCACCTGTCCGGCCCTGTTCCAAAGAAGGCTCCTCTATTTTCATCAATGACCGAACTGCCGTCCTTAGATATCATGAGCATCCTCTATTTCATTAAAAGCTTCTCCTGGTTTTATTAATCCCTGGCTCGCCATGGTATCGCAAAAGAAAGTTTCTGGTCTACCCAGCCACAGACAGCCACCATAATCTAAACCTTGACTAAATCTATTCCACGAAAGTGGATGAATATCCTAAATATTCACAAGCGACTGAATTTTCATTTGTTGTTGAATGTGCACTTGCTAATACAAAATAATGCGCATGACAAAAATTCCTCCTGAATTACTTTAAAATCCTTGAATAATCAGATTGTCCTTCTGCAAAAAGCAGAAAATCCCCTAAGCATCCACGAGTAATTCCCTAAGTGTACTCGTATTGTATCCATACTACCACCACATCGCATGGTGATTAAAAATTAACAGCATTTAGCCAGTAAGCAAATATTTACTTTGCAATTATACACAGGTGTAGAAAGAATAATTACAAATCTCCATTCTCCTATCCCTTGGTGAAGATTAGATAAAAACAAAACAATAACAGACACACACACACACACACCATCTAGCAGCCATCTAGCTCGAATGCAACAAATTTGTCGCCAGCTTAATGGGATCACAGGCTAAAGCACTACCAAAGGAAAAACAACAAACGAGTCCTTTTAGGGTTAACCATACAACTAATGGATTTTTAGAATACACTCCAAAAGGAGAGGGACAGAAAAAGAAACGGTTACGGTCCGGTGGAATATGTGAAATTTTAACCACCCAACCCGAAAATTCCCAATCGTATAATCAAATAGAACTAGAAAACGAGAAAAGAAAGGAAATAAGCAGAAAACTTGAAAGTGGACTCTCCTATTGATTAACAACTTCAACCTGTTCTCCTCCCAGGAATGTAGAATACATTCCAGGACAAGCTAGGAAAGCAGGTGGTGCCGAGTGCCGGGTGCCGGTGGTGCTAGACCCAAGCTATAATTTATCTTTCTGAACTTTTTACGTTGTCATGTTTTCTGTTGAATGCCCGCTGACCGGCTGGACAATGAAGATATCCCAACCCACACAGTTTGTTTGCCTTCTCTCCCGAAGAATGTATCTCAGAGTAAGATTTTCCATTCGACAAGAATCGTGGAAGCATGAAATTCTTCTTCGTCTTTTAATTCGCTCTCATCTTGGCCAAGTGGATTCATCCATCCATCTCCGGGTTGTTTTTTTTTTTCCTACTTCATTCTCAATTTTTCAGGACGAGACAGTCCTGTTTTTCCGTCTATTTTTCGTTGTTGATTTCATTTGATTTGAAGTTGGAACTTGGAACATCACTTTGTGTGGCGTAACGCTCTTTCACTTGAAATTGAATATTGCTATATACATATGTATGTATATGGCGCATCTCTGTGTAGGAGGAGTGGAAATCGTGCAATGATGATTTATAGTTCCATATTCTTTGTCGTCTGACTCATCATATTTGCTTTCCTGTTTTTCATGATTTCGTTCTGCGTAGCGGATCGTTTTCACTCACCTGGAAGGTTGCCCTGGACATGGTCAAATTGAACATTATGTCCTTGTCCTTGGGAGTAATGTGCACATTTCACAATGACATATTTGCTGAGTTACAAGACGTTGATTGTTGGAAATCATTACGGATTGTTTGGGCTCCTGCTGGTGGTGATGGTTTTTGGATGGGGTGTCAGGGGACCAAGCAATGGTTGAGTTCATTTGTTATCGTCGAAAGATTTTTCACAAAATGTCAGCACTTTGACGGCTGGATGTTGATTTGACCTCGGAGAATTGCTGTGCTCGGCATTCTGAGAGGAATAATTAATTTTGACACGATGAGAATTTTATTTTTTTCTTTCTTCCGTATTTTTTGTTTTCCTTTTTTCTTGCCTTTTTTCTCAGAGGATATTAATTTTTGTCGTCGTGCTCGGCCTTCAATCAGCAGTATCTCGATTTGATGTCATTTCGATTTCACTTTCATGTTCGGGAACAACAAATTCAAGTTTGTCAAAGTTAATGATGACCAATTGAAGCAATCTAGGGTGAAAAGTAAAAGTGTTGAAAAAAAAAACAAATTGTAGGTTTGAGTGATGTGACCTTCAACAAGTCCTTCATAACAATAAAGTCGATTATATACAACCTTGACGAAACTATGGCAGTTCTTGTTCGTATAGTTCATGAGACCTTGAGAGTCTTGAATATTTCTAGGGAAAAGGTCGATGTCTGATAAGAAAGATGGCGAAGGGGTGTCGCAGTCAAACGTTCTCTAGATCTATAAAAATTCAAACATTTCACAGTTCGCCCCAGAATATCCTTCATTTGCTTGTAATTGTATGCTTATAGTGGCTCACACGTATCGGTGTTTCTTTTCTTTATGCGAAAAGGAGCGATATAGCTGTTAACATGTAAAAGGAAATGAATTGAATTTCCAAGACGATGTTATATAGGAAAAGTAATTTTTACCCATATTGATTTTAACATAAATTTTTTTAGTGTCAAGTGTGTGTTATAAACTTGCACGCTTGAAAATGCCATAAAAAATGCCAACTCATTGGGAATCTTATAAAAAGCTTCTTATACTATGACTCAGATTTATAGGCCGTAAAATTAGTGTATATGAGTAAGAGTCAAGAGTGTGAATATGTTACATGCTTTCTGCTATGAATAAAAAGCTACACAATTAAGTGTGTTAAGATTTGTGAAGGAGATATGCAAATATACTAATTGCAATTCATTATGTAAGCGACTGATGTTGTAGTAGATTTCAACTTTAAAGATATTTATTTAAGAGGCTCTTGTATGCCAGTGCTAAAATGAATTAATGTTATCCCAGGACTATTATAGGTTTGGTTACATCCACTAAATATTTTAGATAAACAAATCGGATACTCAAGTGTAAATTTGTTCCTTTCCATTATGTAAATAGGTGTACAATTTTCTGAAGCTGCCAGATGATCCAAAGTGATGGAAAACACTTAGGGTCGTAAGAGTACGGAATTTTTATTTTAAAGTTGCGTTAAGATATCGTTTCCTTTGGTTTAGATGCAATTGAGAAGTACCTTTCATCTTTCATTATATGTACAGGGTGCGGATGCCATTTGGGAACAAACAACTAAAGTGCAATTTTGCACATGAGCACATGTATTGCATATGTATTCATACGTCTCCAGGCCATTTGTATGTACATAAGTATATGATGCATGTATATTCAATAAAACTACCTTCGGGATGGATAACAGATTCCATTCGTGACTGGAAATGTAAGCATGCCTGAATTCTATTACCCTTGTAGATATTGGCCTTCATTTAGACAATGACAACGTTCAAAGGTATTTTGAGGATGTTTCTTGGTTTTATATTCAACCAACGGATTTGGTAAGTGAGGTGGTCATAATTGGTTATGAGAATAAATCGCCAAAATCATTGCGGCTATGTTAGATGGCGCAGAATTCTGCTGGAACACGAATTTTACTTACACTGCCTATCCAGAGATCAACAACTTTTCTCTAACACCTAAATGCATCCGGCAGCATTCTCCTCGAAGACCCTGCGTGAAAAAGTAGGGGAGCATAACTTGACTTTTGAGGTCTAAGGACCATCACATTGGCAGGTTCTGCACGCAGCCATCGGTTCTTTCTTTTATTGATCTTTCGTTCGGTCGAAAGTTTTTTCATTGAAAAAAATCAACGAATGCGTGGATCTTCCGGATGTTTTAATTAGATAAGGAGCCGCCTTGATCCAGAGTACATGCCGCTATTTTGTTTTCACCGACATAAACTGAAAAGTTACAGGACTTACATTTATCGATGATTTTCATGAACCAAACGCCTAATTAGTTGTTCAAACACTTGATGTCATTATGAATACGATGTTCTACTTGTTGAACAAGTTCCGAGTTTTCCTCATTCTGCGAATGCTTTTACAGACGAAATGTCGTCCGCAGAAGCCTCCAACTTTTGAACGAACGATAGTGTGTCTTTCAAAAAGCGCGATATTTCGAGATTACTGTAGTCTGAACTTATGCCAATAGTCAGCTGTGCAGTGATACTTATCCCAGAGGATTTCCCATAGTGGGTGTCATTATTTCTGCCTCATTTATGTATAGCGCTCCATGAAAATCCGAAATGGCTGCAGTTTAGATATGGTAGCTTAAACGGCTCCTATGTCCAATTCATCTGGTTTAAATTTACTATCAGAACGCAAGTTATTAGATTATCAGTAATCAAGTATAAGTCAGCCAGTCGGTCTTAATCGCAAACTAGAGCTTCTACTCAATTTTGTATGATTGCTACATAAGCATCCTCAGCATCCCAGACGAAAAGGGTTGCAACGGTCATTTTCAAGCATTCCCACGAAATAAAGTAAAGTAAGTCAAAAGTTATTGTTTCGTCCTATATTTATGGCAGTAAGTCCTCTTAGCTCTCATGAAAAGGTTCTGCTTAATCAATCAGGATATCACGGACGTAAAGCTAAAAGCTATCACTTGGCAGGAAATACAACCTTGCAGGACACAAAACTCTTTCTCTCTGCACTTACCTATCCTGAACCAATTTATTCCATTATTCTTTACGAAAAATATTTTTTTGAACCCTACAGTACAGTCCTTAAATATTTCAATTGTTACAAATCTAGGCCACTTGGGCATGTACATATGTATAATTTTTCAATGCTCACTTGACAGAGAAAGGTAAAAAAAACAGGGAAGTGAGACTCGATGGTAAAACAGATTTTTGTTCGATCTTAACTTCGGCAGATGTCTAGATTTACTGACTATCTTCACTTTAACTTAAATTATAATATGGTCAGTCTTTTGTCATATTCCGATGTGCTTGAAAACATGCAGCATCTGTAGCCCTTGTTATTAAGAAATGTTATACTACAATGGCCATACTTCTAGGTTAGCTCTTCCACCAATGCTGGACTAGATGTATTTTTCCGGGTAGGCTAGGTGGAAACTTGTTGAGGTTCAGTCAAATAAAAACATAAGATTAAGGTACGCTTCCAATCCCGACCATAACATTAATATGAGTGCTTCCAAAATGTGGAACCTGTGCATTAATCATTACATCTTAAAAGCGTTTGATGGGGTATGGCATAGTTCCCCCATTGGAAACCTATGTATAAGCTTATGGTATGCGAAATATGTATCTTCTCGAAATGGATTTCGATATTATTAACAAGTTCAAATACTTGACACAGCAGACCGTATGTGGTCCAGGGCCTAGCTCTCCGCGGCCATTCGTATTGTGCGTGCTATATTTTCACACAAATGGAAGGGACTTACAGTTTACAGCCATATCCGAAAGTATATTCTTGAGAAGCTTTCTCATGACACATATTATTCTCGGACGTTTGTCTGACATTGGCGAGAGGTGGGACTATTGGCAAAACATTTTGGTGTTTTCTGGGTTTCGAACCTGGAACTTCCCCAGGATATTATCTAAATGAGCTTATGTGGTTTTTATTGGATTTAGATGGATCTTCTGTTTCTTAGTCGTAATACAAACCACAATTTCATGTCAGCAAGGCCGACTTTGCTTATTTTTTTAAATTCAAGAGAAAGGCTGCTAGCGTCAATGAATATATCAATCAAACTCGACGCTGTTAATGTGCAATCATCAATTGCAGTGCAGAACACCAAACAACGAGTCAAATACCCTTTGAATCGTGATCAAAAAAAATTTAAAATGAATGGAGTTGATGCTGAGGTGAGGAATATTACGGTCTAAATATAACCTGCAGAAACTATGCGGCAATAAGAATACAAGGTGGCTGACATGAACCGTTACCAATTTCACGTCGCCGTGTCTGCCAAACTACGAATGACAGGGCGCTGAAAACTTGAGAATTGCTATTCCATTTCATTGTTGACAAGCGTGTGTAAAGTTTTTTTTTATCGCTTGTTTAGTTTTTGTTCTATCGACAATGGAATTCAAACTTAAAAGTGTTATTGCCATTTTTTTGGCTGGAAATCAGAACCAGCTATTGTTCGTGAGCTGAAACATTTGAAATTGAACAAAATGCTTGTGCATCGCATCATACCGCATTACAACGAAACCGGCAGTATTGCAAAACGCTATGGAGGCGGTCCAAAAAAGACAGCAACATCGTCAACAGTGATTCGGATTGTGGAAGCCAGAATCGAACGAAATCCTCGGCGTAGAAGAAGAAAAATGGCTTCTGAGTTAAACATATCCAGAGAATGGATGCAAACCATTTTGAAAAATGAGCTCGGACTAAAGGCCTTAGAGCTTCAAAAAGTTCACGATCTCACACCTGATCAAAACAAAGTTAGAGTCGAAAGAGCAAAGGAATTGATCCAGTTGCACGCCTTCGTCTTCTCTGATGAAGCACCATTTCCAATTGAGCAACTTGTCAATAAGCAAAATGATCGAGTTTACCTGCCAAAGAGGTCATACGATAATTTCGACCAAAGAATGCCTACTAGGCAGCAAGCACGTTTTTGATGGTTTGGGCCGCAGTGACTGCCGATGATCAGCCTCCGCTCGTATTTCTGGACCGTGGTGTTAAGATAAACGCGATGGTCTATCGTAAAACTGTCTTGGAAGCTGTGTTGAAGCCATGGGCACGCAAACAATTTGGCCAAAGACCCTGGACATTCCAACAGGACTCTGCACCTTCCCACAAATCTCGAGCAAATCAAGAATAGCTGCGACAAAACGTTCCTCGACACAGTGGCTACCGGATTCTCCCGATGTGAAGCCATTAGACTTTTCTGTCTGGAGCATTTTGAAGCCCAAGGTAGGGACTAAAAAATACCAAACAAAGGACGCCCTCGAGTTATCGCTTTTCTTTTTCTGAATATCAATCTATAAATTTAGAACGTGCGCTATCTACACCCCACTAAAATGCATAAACATAGAAAGCATAGAAATATCTATAATTTTCACAATAAAATAAATCTTTCGAAATTTATTTTCGAATTTTAAGCGCTAATTAGGGGTTTTTTTTTGTGTAGGTCGTCTCGAACTATCACTTATATTCGTATGTACTTACTCCACCTCCCTCATCCATCAAAGATTAACGGGGTTGGCATTTTGAATTCCAATTTTCGGGGTAAATTACAATGAGGAGTTAGTAGACCGATGGCATTTGAAAAGACCGCCTTATCATCTATTACAAACGTGTAGAGTTAAATGTGTTCAGCATCTCCATTTGCAGAAATTTGTGGGTCGTGATTAACATTTCATTTGCTTGAATTCCCTTTATACTTACATATGTAGAACAGTTTGTCTTCCAATAGGCATTAGAGTGTAAATTTTAACAGCAGAATACCCCACTTTATGCAACACTCCTCCTCCTACGTATGTACCTAAGCCTACACAATTGGACCGATAAATTAACATTTTAAATTAGCAACTCGTGACGATCATCCGTTTAAAATTTCTCCTTCGCCAAACACTGAAATATAATTATTCTCTTTGAATCGAAATTAATCAGAATAAATATCAGAGAGTTCTATTTATGCGCCATGAAACCACCTCCCGCCACCCACTGCCACCATGATGGACACGTGCACGCCGCATTAATATTACTTCCAAAATATCCTTTATCCTTTTTAGCACTGAAATCTCAATAAATTATTCCACTCATTTGGAAAGAACATTTATTTGTTTGTTTAAGGGTTCCCAGTGCTGCTCCTCCGCAGGCAAAATGTATGCATCGAATTATTATCACTTTTTTTTTGTTCCGGTTGCTCTCGTCCTGTTAACGATTCTCAATACAAGCTTTTTCGTTGCTGTTTTTTTTCAAATATTTTATAATTTACGAAATAAGTGCTTTTGGTTATTTGGAATCACGTATTCTGCTATCGTAGCGAAACGCGCCATGGCCTGTGGTGCCAAAGGAAAGCAAACATACCTTGAATCATCTTCTCTAACCAAGCACAATATAAAATTTTGTGAAAGTCCCTTGTTCATACTGAAGAAACACACAAGAAAAATCGAAACAACGACACGATGGGCCAACATATTTGACAATTCACGTACACATACCTTAAGAGCACTTTTTCGCACGTCGCCTTGCATTTATCATTATTCTCGAGCAATTTAAAGGAGTTTAAACATAACGATACAATTTTTTTTCGATTCGTCCTCTTGCTCCCCTATATGTATGTATATGCCTGGAATATAAATATGAATTTTGTGTGTGTTTTTTTTGCCTCCTTTTCGAATTCTTGCTTTGGTTTGCAGTTTGAGGAGGATGTGAGGATGTCGACTGTTAAGAAGCGCGAATGGAAAAAAATCTCGTCCTGTGTACTTGGCATTTACATTTTTTTGGTTATTTTTTTTTGGATCTCAGTACTTATTTGTATGTGCTGTTATCCTTTAGGATAGGATTGGAAGTTTGTGTAAAAATTAATATCCGGTGAAAAAAATTTCACAGATTCCTTCCTGAGTAAGCGAAATTTCTGAAGCTAATGTGATAAAAGGATATTTGTGTAAAAAAAAAATGTTTCCTTTTTTTTTTCTCTATTTGGTGTCACGCTGGTTATGGTGTGCAGAGGAATGTAGGCATAAATATTTTTCATGGTTCATTGAATGAATATACAGAGGCTTATAAACATAAATCCATAATATATGAATGGCTTGTTACTGAGAGGGTGTTTTACTTGTTAAATTAACATAAATTTGGAATTTTTTTAATGCAACATATTATATCTATGAAGTAGATATACTCGTAGATGGAAATTTTAGTAGATATGGCGTGTTTTAGCAATATGAGCGGAAATTTTAAGTGAGATAAGATGTTCCTTAATGGAACGCTTGATTAAGCCGTTCTGAGCTGCAGACGATGATTTCGAACTTTTACCAGCTATTTTCCATAAAAACAATGATTAAGGTCGACAAGGATTCGATCCATGAACTTCTATTTCTCACATGAGCAGCTTTTCACACAAATTGAATTAATGGATTCCATCACATTAATTAGAGTTAAGAATTCTATAGAGTCTTGCTTTCATTGCCAAAACCAGTATTTGCAAATACCGTTCACCTGGAAAATGGTCGGAATTAAACGAATTCTCCAATTTATGAAAGCTTCTCCCTATCGACTCTTCACAAGAACGCCTATTTTATAACAGTGACTAACTCTCATATTTAAGTTTAGTGGCTTAAGGAATGTTTCTGAAACCGGTCCATTAAGGAACGTCTTAAGTAGAATTATTTGTTTTTTTCTGATGACTTATTATCGCGTGCAATTCGAAATAACTTGAGTCTTTAAGAATCAAAAAAAAAATTATGCAAAGAAGTGCTCATTTTGAAATCTGGTTTTGAAAAGCGCCCCCTACTCCAACCGGGATAGAAATAACAGAAATATGTACATGTGTTGAAAAACTTCATTATTTGGACTTTCAGCGCAAGCCTGAGATAATATACCACAAGGAGACCCGATCTGCTTTTAGCGATCTTTTCGTCTATATATCATGGAATCCTATTACTCTCGCTTGATCGTTCATTCGTCCTTCCGTCTGACTGTCGCCACCTTTTAGCTCCTTGATTACAAAAACTGTAAGCATAGATTTTACATATCTTAAAAGGGTGCCCCAAATACAATGCAGGTATATTTTTTGATAAACCTACATTTTAGAGGTAATAGCTCCAGTTAAGGCAAAGCGTCCAAGACTCCTGAACCACTGATAACAAGTTTCTATCCGACATGCCCTACTGGATTAAAAATTTCGCCAAAATCGGTTCAGTAATTCAAGGTTCGAATGTGCAGTTAGCTTTTTCGTATAAAAATTGGAGTCATCTTCCTTCTAAAGGAATGATTAATGCGTGAAAACAGACACTTGACCAATTTTTTAAAGTTTCGTTAAATGAAATAGTTGACTCTAAAACAAGTTCGCTACTTACTCGCCTGTACTTACATACTTTCGAGTGGGACCTGCGTCTGCTATGGTCGCGCCACCTAAGGATAGGCTTTTCTTTTGGGGTTCGAGCATTTGTGTCGGCGTTGCCATTTGAACATTTTAGAGTCAATTTGTCCACTTTTTAGGTGGATACTTCTTTTTGAATTCAAATAACTAATACATACGTATGAACCTTGGCTACTTTCAGACATATGCTCAATATTTTCGATTTTTTTAAGTGGCAACGTTTTGAGAACGGCGAGCAGTACGAAAACATATTTTTTTTGGTATCGAGGTTGTATAGTCAATCTATGTAAGTGCCAACTTCTTATTTTTTTACCTTAAAAGACAAGTATAGACAAATTAATTAATTTGTTGAACAAACAGCCAATATCGCGCGAACGACCAGTTCAATATTTCAGAAGCTAGTAATTCAGCCAGAACTTCCAGGCTTAGTTTCATGGAAATTTTTGATCGTGTGGTACTCAATTGTGTCCATTCGACTGAAGTGTAAACAGAGTAGCTATTAAGCGGATTAAGAATTAAACTGAATTTTTTAGAGTCTTAAATTTTTGGTAAAAGATTCGCATAACATAATTATCCTTTTATGAGTGATTTTGCTTTGTCACCATTCCTGTTCCGTAGCATGTTATATTCTATTCCAGAGCGTTTATTAAATGCAAGGATCATTTGAAAAGTTCTGACCCTCAACCTGAATACATTTGGCTTATAACAATTATAGCTCTATAGCTCAAAAATTTATAAGAGTGCGCACCGAATAACAGCTTTTGAACTTAAGATTCAGTTGTTGTGCTGCCTTAATTGAATAAGCATATTTTGTCTGCACCTAAAACATGCTAAATTTGCAAAAAATTCCGGGAATGAGAAGCATATTCTCAATCAATAATGAATGTACATATGTATGTATATAGAAGTGGCATTATATTCATATTTCGCGTCAACATAGACTCCTTCCCAACACCCAGTTCTCCAAACACAAATGGTTTATTTTCAGAATTATCTATCCTGCATAATCCTCATCCAAAACACCACACCACAAGTTGAACACCCCATAGAAGCAATTCCATGACGACATCTCATTTCACCCCCGAAGACTTACTCAAATTTCACAAGCATTGCTTACTAATTAACAAAAATTCCATGGTAAATATAATCTAATCTCCGGCTTGTCTATGTGATAAGGAATATGTGTAGGCATCCTGATAAATATTAACAAAACAATGATGAAGCTACTTAGATGGGTGGCTTGTTTCTTTCAACGATGACACCAATTAAATTCCACATTGTAGAGCATACCAAAAATTCAGGAATCATTCACATGTCGCAACATGATTCTGCATTCAAAACCAGTGAGGAAACAATCAGCAAAAAGGACATGGCCACCACCATCCTGTGCGGAAATTCATGAACCACCCCCGAAAAAACTAGAACAATCAGCTGAGGTTAATTCTATTATATGACTTATTTTGTCAAATCATCATCATCATCCTGATCATCGGGAGTAGCTGGGGTAGAAGGTAGCATTCTGAACGAGGCCAGCAAACCAAACACTAAGCTGTTCCCAGCAATCGCTATATTTGTCGTCGTCGGCAGACGGATTAATGTTTGAGGCCTCAGCCCTTCGAAAAGGACATTCTTACTTTTTTTTTCTCGACAATATGTGGCCTGAAAATCAAGTCGGGAGGAAAGAAAATCCTAAAACCCAAGTCTGTATTTATTTTGCTTCATCATTTCGAAGGGAACGACAGAGGTTGAGGTTGTTTTCGTTTGTTTCGGCGGGGGTGGCATGGCGGTACCTCTCAGCAGCCCACACACACCATAGTTTAACGCAGCGCCATACTGCTGGAATGAGATATAATCCGGATGAAAATCCAAGCAATATATACTTTTGTTTTTCTTCGGCTCGTCGTCGCTCGTCTTTAGCATCCTTTCTCAGAAGTTCCTTTTTTTTCTACTTGTTCTTGTTCTTCAACGTCGTGGTGGAATTTTTGTGAATTGATTTGCCGTTAGCGGAATCACACCAGCAGCAGTAGCGGCGTGTATCCTTCTATAGGGTGCACGTGTTTCATATAAATGCTATACTACTTGAAATCTGAGTACTCGTATACATGTATGTGTTGTGGAGCAAATTATGTTTTCTTGGTTGTTACTGAAGTGTAGTGTGGGCGGGAGACCAGAATAACCACCGAAATGAGGACGAACGACAACGGCGGTAATACAAATGTACATACATACATACCTACATAGGTGAACGAACGTAGGCACCCAAGCAACGATTTTGACTTGTTTTTGTTTTGAGTTGGTGTTTTCTTTTTTCCTTTATTCTTCCTCCTAATAAAAATCACATACATACATATGAATGTATGTATGTACATGTGTATGAAACGAATTCAAAGACGGAACGAGGATTCCCACATTTAATCAGCCTGAGGTGAAAGTGTATGTTTTTATTCTAGATATCCTGTCACTCTGGAAGTATAAAGTTGTCACTCTACTCTAAGCTGCAGAGACAGGGGTATGTGCTTTGTTTTTGTTTTTTTTTTTATTTATTTAATTTTTTTTTTCTTTGTAAGAGTTATAAGAGTGCACGCTTGTTGATTCTAATTAAAGGACAATGGATTTAACGTCGTCGGATTATGGGACGCGAGATGGCATTATGTAGGAAGTATTCAATTTCCTGAATATATGGGATGTTTGAAAGGTCATGGCTCTATCCGGTTATACATATGCCGTAAGGATCTTGTTTTGTTAGCTTTCCTTTTGTGTGATGCATATAAAGGAAGATATGTTCTTATGTTTGTGGGTAATTTTTAGAAAATCCTGTTTTTCTGTCGAGAAAGAGTCTGGTTTATTATGTTGGCACATTGAATACCTTTATAAGAATTTATAGAATAAGAATCATTGTTTCTGAGGGTTTTTATTCGTAATGTTTTGAAAAGATTGTAAGAACATTACCGTTGTATGCGCAGTTCATGACATTGCTAAAGCGCAGGAGCTTCAAGAAATAGAATCGTCTCTGCGAAATGCATGTGAGAAAAATTGTGCTAACATAAAAGAGGAATTCTTGGGGGCTGACATACTACTGGTCAATTTGTTCATGGTTACATGGTTATCTTAAAAGGTTTCAGTTAATCTTAACAATTAACGAACAAATTTTACGAAGCTAGCTTAGAAAGTAACTTGCTTAGTGACCGATGTTGGACAATCGTAGTTAAGGTATTCTAAACGCCTTTCGAATCAATAATGTATCGAATAATGCGGAGAATCAAGAACAACTTAAAAGTTATCGATCAAGTCTGATATAAAGTCATACTAGGCTCATATATGTAAATCGAAAATGAAGCATAAGAGGATAGACAAGCTGCAATTTTAAGTCAAGTACCAGACTGAAAGTTGTAGTTTAGTTAAGTTGTAGTTGTAGTGTAACTTAACACAGTTGGTAGACCGAAACAGAAAACCTTTTCATTATACTTTTGGACTCAGGTATGGACCACCAAAACAATAAATTTTAGTTTAAGTCGATGGTGTATATACTTTAAATTTAATATCTTTATATTCATTAACTCTCCTATCACTTCCCTAGTAGAATCGACAGATAACATAATTTTAGTATTGCCAATGGTGGTCTTTTTGTCTAATCCTTTTCAACCGATACAGCTTTGAAATCAGAAATCCACTCCTGCGGCAAATCTTGCATTGGGAAAAGTATACCCAGTCAACTTTAATTCAGCGTTTTCTCCAGACTAACCCCAAAGAGATCATGACAGCTCTAGTCTACCATGGCATGAACACTTATTCAACATAGTAAGATCAACAATCATGAAATTCCTGTTTGGGAAAGTGAACATTCCACAACTCCTGATTCCATATGAGGCGCGAAATCGATTTGAAGTTCAGCTTAAAAATAGTCTATTAATCTACTCGAGAACATTCAAAAACGAGCAATCCGCTTCATAGAAAATCCTGCATTAATCACCAAGCCTTCCACTTCCATCCGAGTTTGGTAGCACACTTGTGTGTTTATTTTTTTTACTATAATTGCAGTAGGAAACCTTTAAATCCTTTATAAGCTTTCAATTTACTGCAATTCAAGAAGAGAAACGAGCATTTTAGGCTCGTTTCTTCTGAGAGAACAGAGCGAACTCAACGTTACCTAAGCCTTATTTGTCGCAAATTAGCTTGCCAATTTAAAAGAGTCAGTTTTAAATAACTTTTCATTTCGACAGCGCCCTTCTTTTTTTTAGCAAAATTTTTTTTTTCGATTTTTCGGCACACTGCCACCAGACATATGCAGAATAAGTTTTTGTTTTATTTCAAAAGGATACTGAAATAAATTAATGTGTCAGAGTGCCTGTACTGCCAATTCTATCTGATCCACTTCGACCTTTTCCAGACATTTATTTGAATGGGAAAGTGATTCCCAAGTGCAAAAAGTTCAAGTATCTGGGATCTATCATCAATACCGAAGCAACTATTGATGACGACATCAATCATCGCGTAAGCGTAGGGTGGATAAAGTAACAGAAAACCCTGCTATCTTCTGTGACCGAAAAATGCCCACTAACCTGAAAGGAAGGCTTTACACCGCAGTGTAAGGTTTTCGTTCGGTGCTCACATACGGTCCGCAAGGTTGGACAACGTACAAAAAGTATGAGAGCAGAGCAGCTGATATGAAGATGCTTCGCATTACAGCAGGAGTAACAAAGCTTGATCGAATTAGAAGTTCGAAGATCCGAGGAAGCCTTTACGTCACAGAACCTATCTCAAAAAAAAAAAAAAAATTGGAGCCCGACCGGATCAGTTGGTATTGCCATGTTCAAAGGAGGGATCCTACGAACCCTGTCAAAAAGGCAATGCCAATCAACGTTGCTATACAAGCGTCGAGGAGAGGCAGGTCACTCCTGGATCATACAAATGCAAAAACAGCAGTATTTGATTGGCATTGATTCAGTTACGAAGTGATCCGAAACGGAGAGACCTGCATATACTTTTTGAGGTCAAATCAGCAGGTGGACCGGTAGGGTTGCAGTAAAGTGGGAGGGTTATGATCCCTATACTCCTGATCATAACCTTGCCGAACAAAAGCAAGACGAAGAAGAACTGAAATAAATTAATAAATACATTTTTTTTGTTTTTGTTTTGCTATCCTTCCATTTTCGATGTCGAAGGGATGCCAATAACTCAACTTCTCCCCGTCTCTTTTGCTCGTCGAAGTGACGAGCAGCCCTCGTCAATTAAAACACTGCTTTGTATGACTTTTATTTAACCAGGACTTATGGTCAAGTTAGAAATTTCTTGATGGTTGTCGGCTGAAACAGAGTACAGCATTGTCACTGGTTTTATGCACTGATGCTGGCTGTGGAGGAGCAGGAGTTGTGCATAGGCTACGGGATACGGGTTCGGCAAAGATTCTGGCGGTCTATTGCGATTGCAGCTTTTCGGCGTTATATTTTCTCAGAGTCGTTATTCTTTGTTGTAACGCAAAGGATATCTGCATTTATACCTTGGTGATTCGAGTCGATGTTGGAAGGTTCGGACATTCAGAATACTGGAGGCATGCCTTGCATCATTCGCAATGGGATCATTTTGGTTGATCGTTTCATGATCAGTAGACCACCATGTCCCGCGTGCTTGTTATAGTAGTGTTTCACCGCACAGCAATGTCAATAAGCCTAAATTATTTGCCAGACGTGCTGTTGGTAGGCTGTTGTGTTGTCCTACTGCAACTACAAAGCTTTTTAAGCATCCATTATGTGCTACGGAAAAAGTGCTAAAACAGTTTGCAATTAATATTACCGCGGTTTCTTGTTGATTCTTACTGTATGATTTGTCGGCTAAAAGTGAAGAATTCACCTGCATCGCTTTGATAGTAAAACCTTAGAAACAGTAGAAACACAGTCATGCATTGATTGCATAATGAAGGAAATAAGTTTATCAGAATTCGTCCTCTAGTTTAGACGAATTCACGGACTGAAGAAAACTGTCTATCTACGAGTATTTCAAGTCAACTTGAAGTTAAATTGAATTGTTAATCAATTTAGGAATGTTTAGTGGAAAATGGTGTCATTAAGAAAGAGCATTTGAGCAAAACGACGCAATCGACAGACGTGCTTTTAAGGTAGCATTTAAAAGCCTTAATCAAAATTTAGGACTTCTATCAGGCAAAAAATAAATTTTGCTAATTAGTGTTTGCAATAGACTGAGTAATAAAGTCCTAAGACAAATAATTTAGGGAAATCTACGTTGGACTCTCGTCCTTCCAAACCTTCTCTTCGATGCAGAAGTATGGAATTTATTAAAAATGGATGAGCGTTTTATTGGGTGCTTTAAAGGACAAATTCTTCAAGTGATTTTCTGCAATAAATGGATACCAGCGCTTCGAATCAAATCCAGAATAAAGAAGGACCACACCTATGATGGCATGAGGAGTTGAAAATGGATTTCAACCACCGAATGTGTGCAATCTTCCCACTTAAATAATTCTTACTAGCTTGTCTTGTCCTTGCTAAGTAACGCATTAATTCAATTTGACAATCACTTTATCTTCATGAATATTCGCATCCAATAAAGCCGAGACATGCTCTAGAGCGCCTTCAACAATCAATTATTTCAAAGTCTCGCCTCGAAACTAAGTCACGTTCAAATCACCATCTCCCCTGGCAATATCCGTCCAGGTTCTTTTTTTTTTTTTGTCATCATTGAATCCTCGAACAAAGCCTTCTTGCGATTTGACATCCAAATCCAATGCCGGATTTCCAATATCATTGGGTGTGAATGGGAAATATTAAATATTCATGTGCGATGTATTGAAATTGCTTTCACCGCCTCATTGTGCCGATTGTCGTCGTCGAACCAAAAAGGATCTGAATCGGGCGAAAAAAAGAAGAAATAAGTAGAATTTCATCTACGTAAGGAGCCACGAGCACATTTTGTGTGTAGCTGCATTTTTTTCTTTTTTTTAAGGCAAAATTGCAAATCTGTGCAAAAATTCAAAATGTATTCGTGGCATGATCTCGCTGCCTGCTCTACTTGAGCCCATATCGTCGTTATCATCATCGTCCTGTATGTCATGTCAGTTTTGCATTTGCTAGCATTTTTTTTTTTCCATTTTATGTCCCTTTGGTCGTATATTTATGCTGTGGTTTCACGAATTGTCGCATGATATTCTTCTCATCGGCATATGGACACAAATACATGTGGTATATGTATATATGTATAATTGCGGTGTTATAATTTAGAGCTTCTTCTATTTGCCATTGAAATTGAAGCTCTTGGTGGAGGGGATCGTTTCTGTGCTGACTGTCTAGTGCATTAGACAGGACAATAGAATGCGAAAATATATAAAACTTGAGCAGCAACTGAAGGAAATTGTGCCTTTTATTTGCTTCTGTTGATTTTCTGTTTGTGTGTATGTATGTGTGTGTAAAATTGGTAACGTGCCAACAGTAATAGCGTTTCAATTGTCAAGTGCAGAGGGGGGTGTGGTAGAGATAGAAAAAAAAAAGACAAGTCCTTGCTAGTTGAATCCTTTTAAATTCGTTTGGCTGATTTTTTTTCTCGGTGATGCCCTCGTTGCGCGGAACGGAGTTCAGTGCAAGATGGGGAACTGGTTTTGTGGTCTAGTTCAATATTTGATCTAGCCCTCCACCTCACCCTCTGGTATAATTGCATTGTGTCGAAATGATTGGGTAGTTCAATTAAAATTGCATCCGGAATGTGTGTTGGTAGCGAACGTTGTTTCGGTCGTTTTGCTCCGCTTGCGGAAAGGATGTGAATAATTGATTTCTGTTGAGAAGTACAGCGATTCCACAAGTGAACGGTATTGGCTTTCTGATAGATTTTCGATTGTAAAGGATTGCTATTCTAATTGAATTTCTCATTTTGTCCGAATCGCTAGTGGCTTTGATGTTTTATGGTTATCTAGTGTGAATGATAAGTCCTTTCGGCAGTGTAGTTCATGCAAATTGACTTTTTTCTTAATTCGTTCGAACTAGAGATCAGAGATAATTAGGAGTCAATCAGGAGCTAGTTTTATGCGAGCAATATCATACAATTGATGAATAATTGAATTTGCTGAATATCCTCAAAAAACGGGAAACCAATAAAAAAGGTAGACCATATTTAAACTAGGAGTATCTGTACCAGTTGAGAAATATTTTTATTATTACTTCTTATTACCGTCCAAGTATTGTCGTATAAGGCAACTAAGGGGAGAAATCACTGCAAATTAAACATCCACGTGAGCGTAGCGGCACATTTAACATGTTAATACTGTCCTTCAAGTGTATATGCGAATCCGTGGGTTGACACTACTGTAGATTACCGGTGTCATAAAGGGAAAATCAAACAACAACAAATAGCAGGAGTATGCACGTGTCCAAAACAAGTTCGATCAAACTCTAGCACTGCCCCGTCAGGCACTACGAATGCTTTGCATGGTTGTGATCCTGAGACGAGCAGAAATGCCCGGATGAGAGCTATATGGTTTCCGGGGATAGCAAAATAATGCAACGGCTTAGGCGAAACGTAGGGTAACAAGTTGATCGCAGCTACGAGTTGGAAGAGATGGAAGAGAGATGGCAAGAGGACATCTTGTGGGTTCAAGAAACGAAACGGCGAAACACAGGAAATCGGGAGCCTTTCTTGGACGTTAGCTTACAAGATGTTCTACTACGGAACCGAACAGGGTAAGAACGTAATCGGAATCATCCTTGCGGCAGAGCAACTTGGCAACGTATTGACTATTTCAAAGTTCAGCGACCGTTTGATGTCTCTCAAACTCAAACGGGTGCGAGCAAAGAGAAAAGGATGCATTCACAACATCTCAAAGGAAGAGCTTTTGTTTGTTAGCGGAGATTTGAACGGACATGTCGCGAAGTCAAACGAAGACTATGATGACTGCCATGGAGGACTGAGATACGGCACCAGGAATCCTTCTGGTGAAGACATCCGAAGCATGTGCAAGCCATACGATCTAATCGTGCGAAATACCATGTTCGTCAAACAAAGCCGACACATGATCACTTACAGCAGTGACGGAAATGAAGCCCAGATTGACTACCATTTAGTAGTCAGTTTCATGAAGCCCAGGATCAAAGAGTGCAAAGTGATCTTGGGAGAAGCGATCACCTGGCAACACCGTCTTCTCCTGACAGAAATGTTTATGGAGACGTCGAAAAAGAAAAGTAAACAAATTAAGGTTTCTGCGAAAATCAAATGGTACAATCTGAATAAAGAAAAAGGCGAAGCATTTACTGCCAACATGAAAAATTACCTCCGTAACAACATCGACGAAGTTATTTGAGGTTGAAGAGTGCAGATCACAAGATATGTGTGATTCCTTACAGCAGCCTTGCTTAGAGAGAGCTAGATCACTGCTCGGAGTTTCCAAAGGACACTACAAACACGACAAAGAACCATGGTGGTTGACAGAGAAAGCGAAATTAGTGTTAAATGAAAAACAAATCGTATTCAAAGCTTGGTCAAAGTGTTCCTCTAATGATAGAGATGATAAAGCTCGCCTCGAATTGGAATACAAACGTTGCAAAAGTCTCGCAAATTAGAAGTGCGCCCAAATCCAAGCAAAGAGAGTGGAGGAACTATATAGGGAGTTAGAGAAAATATATTCTTCTCCTGCCGATACGAATCAGGCTATCCACGAGTTGCGACGAAACAACTTGAACAAGGGTACAGCCACCTTCAAGATAGCCGCCCAGAGAAGACCGCTCAGGGGATTTATTAAAAATTCTTTAACCCAACTCCTTGTGGACGACGAAAAATTCTACACAGGTGGCGAAAGTATTGTGAAGAACTCTTAAACGAAACGTTCCTAACTATGGAAAAGTACCCGACATAACAGTCGATGAAGTTGGGAAAGCGGAAAACAGATGATCATGGACAAGTATAACGGAGGAAAGACAAGAGTAAGATGCCGCGCTGGAGTCACCGAAGAGTTCCCAATTAAAGTCGGTGCGCACCAGGGTAGTGTCTTTAGTCCTTCGCACCTTATTGCAGTCCTAGTTTATCTGCTTGAGGGAACAGTGACGGATCCCAAAGTGCATCAGTTATTCTCTGCTGACGATGGAGCCATCATTAGCGAGAATCGAAAGTTCCTACAACGAGCACTTGATGTATGGGTGGATATATTGAAGGGAAATGGGTATCGTATTAGTTCAAAAAGGACAGAGTATCTGTACTGCCCATTCTCTGATCCACTCCGACTTATTCCAGACATTTATTTGGAAATATGATCCGCAAGTGCGAAAAGTTCAAATATTTGGGATCTATGATCAATAGCGAAGCAACCATTGATGACGACATCAATCATCGAACTAAATTGAAAAGCTAATAATCTTTTCTCGATTATTTCAAAACATGTCCTTCTATTCCTCATTTTTCTTACAGATAAAAAAAGGGGTGGCAACCTTAGCATCTGCCTTCCCATATGCACATTGAAAATTTATACATATTTACCCTTTGGATTATGAATTCATTAATGTGCAAAAATCGTTATACAAAAAAAAATCCGACTGAAATTAAATACACCATTTATGTACTTGCATCACCTGCCTCATTTCCTATTCCTCTCAGACCTTCATCCACAGCATACCAGACAAACAAGTTGAAAATAATATAAATTTAAAAAATAAAGCCACCTTAATCGCTGCCTTACTAAAAGTACCAACAAAAAAGAAATTATTCTGCAATTAAAAATCCAAACGCGTTCCCATCAAATTGAATATCCCCTTCACGTCCGCCATCAATGTTATTACATTCGGAGTTGATTTTCTGTCCACTCCATGGCCGTTCGCCCGTGCCCCACATATCAACGTTAAAAATGATTTATATTCAATGATACCGATCGGAAAAGTTCCGCATATAAAGGCTTAAAAGTCTTCCTTGCCAGCCGCTTCAGTGTTTGGCTCGTCCCAATACAATACAAGCGGACACGGACTCCATGGATGAAGTATGAACAAAACTCGAAGACGATACAAAAGAAGAAGCGGAAAAACTATTCCCAAGCAGCTTAAGAATTCCAATCACTTAAAACGTCCTGGCGCAGAAACTATTTTCATTGGCATTGTCGGAGCGTTTGATTTTTCCCTGCTGCTCTCCGTGCACCCCCTCCAAAATCAGACCGAAATCAAACCGAAATTGCCATGGTACGCCTCCCCGGAGCCACCTCCTTAGGTCTTCGTCTTCGTTGTCGTTGTCATCGTCGTCGTATAAAAAGGATATCTATGAATGAGTGTGATGGTGGTCGATAGAGAGGGTGATGGAACATCTTCCAACTGAACTTAGAGCATCATCATGGACGACTTTTATTTTTCTCTCGGTGGCGCGGGATATAATGACATAACAAAGAGATACAGATAGTTCCGATGGAGTTAAGTTGGCTGTGTGAGTGTGTTGGGCCCCTCTGCTGCTCTCCTCCTGAATGCATATCACGTTCTGTCTGTTGGGATATTTTTGTTTCATCCCTTCAATTGTGTTAGGTGTGCTCGGAATATTAATTGAGTTGCAATGGCAACAACAAGGAGTATTTCCTAGCAGCGAAATGTCCTTGCTCCTGTACGCATTAATAGAGTTCAGATGGGACTGTGGAGGGAATTCAATAGCGTTGTGCACATGTGTGCCAAAGTGCGAGATATAAATCCTGAAGATGTGTTTGTTGGTGTATGCACACGTGATGCTGTGCAAATTGATGATTCGCTAATTGAAGAGGCTGTCTGGTAACTGCAAACATAATAATTACCGCCCGGGATCATCTAATTAAAGTTCAATTGCTTGCTAGGTTGTGCTCGTGGCAGGGCTGTTCCCATGTATGCTGAGTCAGCCAAAGATGAGGTCCTTGGCTGAAGCTTATTGTTTTGGAAAATTTCCTCAAAGGTGTCTTATTGCACTTGTCTGTGGTTTCTGGTACTCTACATTTCAGGGGTGGTTAGATATCCTGCAGTTGTGCTCACAAAGTGTGAAGTGCGGTTTTCACATTGCCGAGTACCGACAATTTCGATATCAAACAAGAACTTTGACAAGGTATAGCCTGCGGGTTAGGTGTGAGAATACACGCACTTTATGAAAACTGTCATTCGCTTTTACTAGGACCAAGGAAAAGTCGGTAGTTCTTGGGATCACGTTTAATTGTTCAGCATTTAGGAGCATGTTCATGTCTTATGTTCGTAAGAAAAAAAAAACTTCTGAGGGCGGACATACATATGTACATATGCATACTATCCGTGGTTATCATCAAAATAATCAGATATGTGGCATGGTCACTTCTAATAGACAAGGTAATTCAAATAAATATGACTGCAGTGTCCGTCTCGACAGGATATTAGAATTAAGGGAATCTTTAGCCTTGTGAGAGGGCGAAGTCGACAGCTGTTTGATTCACACGATTTTTTTTATAATTAGCGCGCACCAAAGGGGATAGAATCCCTTATGGTGATTTTTCCGTGCAAGGGCGTTTGATACAAGGACGAAGAGGATCAGAGCAATAAGCTTCTTTGGAAATTTATTGCAATAATTGGTTACCACAATAACACGTACAAGAGAAGAAAAAAAAAGAAAAAGAAAATAATAACTGAGCTACAAATTAGAATACCGAGAGCAACATTACACTCGATACACCCAGCAAAAACGTCCAAATGAAACATATTTCTAGCTAAGGTACTCCCTCGCTACCACCACGATCTCACTGCCATTATACATGTTTTGAATATTAAACAGGAACTATCTGTACAACCCCTCCGGTCATGTATTTTAATTTGCAAAAGCCAGCTTAATTATAATCGATATAAATTAGAAAAGAAAATAATTACGGTCCCAACTGAATACACACTGCTAAGGCATGACACCATAAAAAGTATCCCACGTTCTTTTACAACTGAACGAAAAATCGAAAAAAAGAGAACTGGAAACAAAAGAATTCATTTCGGGTTCTTCTTATGATTCCAGATATTTGACCACCCCAATTACCACCATTGTTCTACCCCGCCTGCATGTTCAGCATCAGCAGCAAATCGAACACTCCACGTGACACCCCCCATTCCACAGGACGACTTCATGATTCGATCGAAGAATATGTACTCGATGCGCTAGTGAAACGAAGTATTCGGAGACCGTTTTTTTTATATTTGATTTCCTTGCTTTGCTCAGAAGCTATGGCCTTGCGGAATGGACGGATACTTGCGTTATTTCGACAATGCGCTGCCCTTTTGTTCTTAAACGAGGCGAAAAGGAAATTAAAATATTCAATTGGATGGAAACGCGCGACTTTCTTTCTGTTTTTTTTTTTTTTTTTTTTTCTGAAAAGGAAAAAGGAAATATCGCATTACGCTTCATCAAGTTGGGACGCGAGCTGTGTTTTTCCGTTTTTTTTTTATATATAGAGTCGTGATATCTTCGGCGCTCTTTATAAGTCTTCAAGTGGAACAATTTAATAATAAAAATAATTACTCTTGTATTACATTTTCCATTGTATCCTGATGAGTTCTTTTGAAAGATAATTTTTTTTTCTGCTGCTCTATGTTTATGGAGGGTTACATATACTTCGCCTATGTTGGGTGGAGATATGCGAATGAAAGATGGGAAAAAAGGGAACCGCGCAAGGATAAAATTTTTAAGATTTCACTAACTTAATAGTGAGATGTAAATTTTGAAGTGCATGTCTGGATGTGCTTTTTAGAATGTATATTGGTTTGATTGGATTAAGCATTCAGTTTAAAGATATACTGGCGATGCCCCAGCGGCCGAGTTGTTTAAGGCAGCTGGAAATGACTTGGTAGAGAGCATACACCAACTCATTTCCAAGATTTGGTCAGGCGAGTGTATGCCTGATGAATGGAATCTCAGCATCGTTTGTCCGATCCACAAGGAAGGAGACGCCCTCAACTGCGCCAATTACAGAGGCATCAGTCTCCTCAACATCGCGTGCAAGATTTTATCTGCCATATTTTGTGAACGCCTGAAACCCTTCGTCAACAACCTGATTGGCCCCTATCAGATCCTGGAAAAACCCAAGAAGTCCAAATCGATACTCACCATCTTTTTATCGATTTTAAGGCCGCATATGACAGCACTTATAGAGACGAGCTATACAGAGCCATGTCTGGTTTTGGTATCCCTGCCAAACTCGTTCGTCTGTGCAGGATGATGATGGAGAACGCTCGCTGCTCCATCAAGGTCGGTAATGACCGCGACCTTCGATGTCAAAAAAGGATTTAGACAAGGTGATGCGCTGTCATGTGACTTCTTTAATATCATACTTGAAAGAATTGTGCGAAACTCACAAGCCAACATCGGAGGCACAATCTTTCAAAAGTCTATGCAACTGCTACCATACCCCGACAACATTGACATAATTGGCAGAACACAGCGGACTGTCACTGGTGGGTTCGCTAGTATCGAAACAAAAGCCGACGAAATGGGTTTAGCTGTAAATGAGGCAAAAACAAGTATATGCTGTCGACAAGAAGGAACACACAACATCGACGAAGTGGACAGAACGTCACAGTCGACAACTATAACTTTGAGGTAGTAAGGGACTTTGTCTACCTTGGCTCTGCTATTAATTCTGACAACAACATCTCGGCGGAAATTAGTCGAAGAATAACTCTTACCAATCGCTGCTTCTTTGGACTGAGAAGGCAATTGAGTAGTGAAGCCCTATCTCGAATAACTAAGGAGACTCTGTACAACACCTTGATCATCCCAGTCCTGCGCATCAGTCGCCTAAGATGGCTAGGACATGTAGAGTGAATGGACACCGATGCTCCGGCCCGCAGAGTCTTCGAATCTAACCCGGAGGTAAAACGCAGTAGAGGAAGACCTCGCCTAAGGTGGCGCGCACAAGTAGAAAGGGAGCTCAACCAACTTGGAGTGCGCATCTGGAGGCAGTTAGCTTAGGACCGGGCTAACGGGGGAGGCGTGTTGGTTGAGGCCCAGGTTCACCCCGAACTGTAGCTCCACCTAATTAAGTAAGTAGGCGATGCCCATCATTTGTGTAATGCTTTTGTATTTTCATATGAAAGTGATCAGTTAGAATGACAGAATGACGAATGGTTCTATCAATCTTCGCAATACCTGAAAACTTGAATGAGAAAAGTATGACGAAATAATATTTCTGGCATGATCGCTTACTCGTACAACATGGCATGGTATAATAAGGAATGTGATTCATGATGTAATTTCAAGAATTTTAGTGTGTTGTACTATAATTTAAAGCGATTCGTATATCACTGGCTATGATAACATAATGTGCAGCTAAATATCAAGTTCTCAGTATTTATGGATACATACATATGTGATTCAAATTTAAACTGTGATTCATAACTGTCACGGAATTTTATTGACTAAATCGACTGATTAACTTACGTTACTAAGCTGCAGTTGACCGTGTAATAACGCTTATTCCAAGGACTTAGGCATTTTTTAAGCATGATGAAACATTTGGCTCGCAGTTTTTACTACCACATTTGATTTTTTTTGGGGGATTGCAAATAACAATATTTGCTGCAGATAGCAGTACTTTTCCACTGTCCGATTTCGAAATTTCGACCACATTTTGAATTTGAAAATTGTAAGTACAGTATAATAATCAATTTAACCTGCCACCCGAATAGAAAATTTGACTGATTCTAAAAAAGAGACAAATTTAGAGAAAAAGGGATAAAATCATGCTCAAATATACCTAGTATTGATAGTCACGAAAAATAACAAATCTTAAGCATGGTCATAATCACTATACTGGTACTAGTGTATATCCAAATCGTAGTCTGAATTAGCATTTCCAGACTTTTATACGGAAATATAATATATTACGACGACATGACCCTAAAATAAAACTCAAATGATGATTGAGAAATAAATATATGTACAAACTGCGCTTATTGGAACAAGATCGGCGTTGGGAGATTAGAATTATAACGCAAACCTCTTTGTCAGCTTAGGCTTGCACTTATCCATATTACAGGAAAAAATGTTCGCCATTCACTAGCACGTTTTATAAGTAAATTAGCCATGGATGGCAATGCCATCTTTATTTCTGATGATTACGCCACTCTAAAAGCTATTTCTTCAGTCTCCGCTTTGCAAAAAAAAATTTGATGCACTGCTCTGAATTCCACTTCATAAAATTTTAAAAAAAGTGTTGACGCACTGTCCAAATTGGTTCATCCAATGATCTTCAACCATTTTGTGGAATAATCAGAAGGCATTTCAAAAACATACCAAATAAATAACTCAGTTGTAGTCCAATACAATCTAAGTAGACAGTCCAGAACGTAAAACAAATTCCAAACTAAAATGAGTACGAAGGGGAATACTCGTCATAAGTGGTCACAGAAAAAACAAATACAAATTCTTGGCGCAACGGACGGTATGTGGTCCAAAGCCTCGCTATCATTCGTGTAGTGCGTGGTATATTTTTTCACACAAATGGAAGGGACCTACAGTTTAAGCCCATATCCGAAAGCAAATTGAGAATCTTTCCCAAGTTATTACTCTCGGACTTTTGTCAGACATTCGCGAGACGTGGGATTGTGAAAAAACTTTTTGGTGTTTCTGGGATTCGAACGCCGACCTCCTGCTCAGTGATCCAACGCACTAACCACTTCAGCCACGGCGCCCAAATAAGTGGTCACTGAATGAATAAAAGTCACTTTCATAGACTAAAGCTGCAGGTTGAAATTAACGAAACGTCTCTACTTGTCACAGAGTGTCGGGCATCTGAATAAAAGGTGGCCCTCACTCGATTTGCTAAGGCAGTAAATAAATTGAAAAAATATGGTTCAATCACTTCCTCCATAAACATTAAATAAAGCAAGTATTTTTAGTGCTGCAGAATCGATAATTTTCCTTACTAACCCTGGAAAATCATCCTCATCACGGTCGAGATTTAGAGGGTATGGTTTATCCACAAGTTTTCTGCTTCTCATTACTTCCCGAATTTCAAAGTCGGAACTCAATTCAAAACGAGTAACAACGTACCCGTGTGATGTGAGGACGAATGAAACTACTGCTACTACTCGTTTTACTTTATTCGTGCAATTCGTAAAATAATTAAAACACCTGCCATTTTTAAATCCCACTGGCAGAAGTGAATAAGCCAAAATCTGCCACCATCCCTCCATAAGTGGTGCTAGTTTTTTTTTTTTCAAATTTAAAAAGGAAAATACTCTTACCCGTAATCCTTTACTTACAACCACCATTTTCGTAAAACAGTTTTCTGCAGCTTACAACTGGGTAATGAAGACGTTTCATCCCAAAAAAAAGGAAAAAAATAGTTCCCACCATTTTCTCTAAGGAAACTCATTCGTTGCATTTAGGAAAATGCATCACCCCTACGGATCCTGTTCTTGTACAAATGGAATCCACAAGAAGTAATCGGAAATAAAACGCAGTAAGCTGTAATACAACGATGCACAGAGTACTAAATGCACTCACATTCAATTCGCACATCTTGTTGTGCTCTAAGGACATTCTCCCCCAAATATGTGTACTACAGAGGGATATACATACAAATATTCTTATCTGAGTCTTATTGCTCATTCTCATTAGCACTCAGTTGCAGTGCAGCAAAAGGGAGGGTATGCATTAAGCTGTACTAGTTTCAAGTATTCAATTAACTCTGATCCTTTCACACACCGCACCGCTCTGATATGGTAAGGTTACACGTGGACGAGAGTGAGCTCGTCGTCCATGCACAATAGAAAAAATCAGCACAAAAGTTGCTCTTTTCACTCGTCGGAGTCGGAGAGAAAAGCAGCGCCGCCGTCGGTGCCTACTTCATAACAGATTCATGGTTGCGGTTCTTTGCCGGTTATGAAATGACAAGGATGTGTTCGTAAGACCCCCTTAAGGCATTCTGCTGTGAAAATGGCGGCAGATATGTGTTTTTTGTTTGTATTACAGTGGAATAACGCTTATAAAGCATCCCATTATCATCACCATCATTACCGCTATATGTGACCGAAAAACTCTACCCGCCTCCACCATTAATACAAAAACAATGTTCAACATGGCCACAAAAATGCGGAATTCTCGTTAGCGATAGCAATTGTGGCCCTGACATAACCCATGCAGCCGCCACGCCGAATAACACTAGTAGATTGTGTGATGGTAAGAGACGGCTATGGACTACCGTTTTTGGCTTACAGTCGAAAGGATGGGACGGGGTAAGGAATTCATCCCGTTAGCGAATGCATATGCATCAGAAGCGGGAAAAGTACGGATATTTTTTTTCAGCCCTTACATGTGTTCTGTAACAGTTTTAAACAACATGGTATATCTGGGTGGAGTTGGTGGGGTCCATGTCACATGCAGCATATTTCACTCCACAGGAACTGTTCTATCCCTGTAAGTTAAAAATCGCACTCTCAGGATAATATTAGTTTTCATTTGTAGTTCTGTCGGACGGTGATTAAAGTAGGATTATGCTACACTACGTTGAAGAGTTGGGATTTTTTGTTTCTTTGTTTTATTTGGAATAGGGAAAATGTTGGACTTGGAGTTTAATTAGTTGGCGTTAAAATTCACATCCCGTAAACGTTAGATTTTAGTAATACAAAGTTTAAATGGAGCTAAGTTTCGGACAGTTGGCTAAACAATAACGCTACAGAATATGGAAATATTCGCAGAATGAGATCAAACCCAAACAGGTGAATATTAATATTTTTAAATGAGAATGTATGTCCTAGGTATAAGTAGTCAGTAGTTTGTGTACAGCATGTGAACTTTTGAATAAATCCTGCAGCAAAGCCGTTACCAAGATCTCTGCTAATATAAAAATCCATGCTCCAGTTATTTCGCTAAGTGAAAAGTGAAAACATTTTTAAGAAACCTGGTTTAGCCTGGTTTAGGGGTGGTACTAGAAACTTACAATAAAAAATATATTGGATGCGAAAAAAGCCCATATTCGCGTACAAAAGTTAGTTCAGCATTGTTCGGCCTTCTATGTTCCTTTTCATAATATTCAAAAGAAGGAGCTTAAACCTTTTAAACTCCGATATTAATCTTTTGAAGCCTTTTTTAAGCCGAGTTTCTGATTCAATGTTTGCGGCTGAAGTTGAACTTTCATTTGGTAACCATACTGACAGATAAACAACTATCGGTTTGAATTCTAGCAAATTATTGATTAATTACTGCTCTTTCTTGGTCTATCGAGGGTCCATGATGATGTGACTCTGTGCTTATCGTAAATTGAATAAGGAATCAGATAGGAATGGTGAAATTGGCCTCAGTTGTGCTTGATTTTGTTAACTCGTTTGTGCAAACGATGCAAACGGAAGTAGGATAGTGTCTGACTGTCTGCTCTTCGTTGAATATCTGAAGAAACTCATGGCAAAAGATGATTGGCCATAAATACATGCACAGCTGTTAAGAAAATTAAGTGGCTAACGTTAAAGAAGATGGTAATACCCTGCCGGCCATAATTTTGGAATCACCATCAGCATTTTTCGTATTTTTTTATATTTGGGCTGAGTCAGTCTATAGCACCTTGCTCCAGTCCTCCATCGTTGAATTTTTATGCTCCTTGGCCCACATCAATATTTTAGGTCGATTTTGAGACCAGATTCGTACTGCTATTCGGTCTTTTAAGCCTGCTTCAATCAAGAGCCTTTTCATGGTAGTTAGAGAAACAGGCTGATGGCACCCAAAAAGTGATTCCAAACTTGTGACCGGCACAAGTTGGCAAAAATTGTAATTATATTCTATTTTCGATGTATTGCATGTAAAAACATACTCATTTTGATGAAATTTGCTTCAAGGAGTCCACGCTCGTTACAGTGAACAATCTCGTTCCAGTGAACAGGCCTGGTTTTTATTAGTTCACTATATCGAGCGTCTACTGTATAAGGTTTTCCAGGTTCTACGTAGTATTGTTGCCCTTTTTAATTTGTTTGAGTTCGTTTGTTCTATAAAACGGTTCCCTTCCACCCAATGAAAGATTACGTTAAATGCCTCTCTAAAATGTCTACTACTTTGCAGGTCTACTCTAATCGCTCCTAAATATTCTGAACAAAAGATCTATGAAATTTGGATTGGTTACCACTCTTTTCTAGGAAATGTGATTAATTTGATCGTCGGCTCCTGCCTAAGGTTTTTAAAAAGTTTCAATATTCAGCATGTGCTGACATAATTAGTGCGACTAGAATAACGCTGAATGCATCCCTCAAACTTACAATTTTACCAACACCGGCAGACGTACATACCAAAACGCAGCAAAATAAAGGAAAACAGATCCTACTAGCTCCAGTTATCTCAAGCTACTGCAAGACGTCCAAAAAAGTTGCAAAGTGCACTAAATGGAAACAGTAATGGACTTTTTTACGCTGCACCCGAGCTCGACCTAAGCGGCCCATTGAGAATGCTTCTTTAATGAAACAGGTAAGAGATGTACATATATGTATGTATGTATGTATTACTAGAACTAGGACCTATTTTTTCTGCAAAATATTTAAAAAAGTCATTAACATCCATGCCCGACCAACGGCCTTGTCCACCAAAATTCGCTACCCTTATTCACTCACATATCATTTGCTTCGCCTTTTTAAGTCTTCATCCATGCTTATGGTTGACACTGGCCTTTCTTTGTTGCCAAACGTTTGGCATTAGTTTAAGGTCAATCGGTCGGGTTCGTCTACAATATTAAGTCAACTCATGCGTATAGATAGTGCTGACGACTTACATTTAATGATTTGAAAAGAATCCTGCAAAAAATTTGCCATTGTGTTCGACACCGAATTGTTATTCGTTTGTCTTCAGCTTACTCATCTCGATTGTATTGATACCAGATTTAATATTTCGTTCTATATCCTCCCCAAAGATTACGCCCACACAGAGACTTTTCTCCAATTTATTAATTTCAGCATCCCATTGCATGGAATCCACATTTAAACCGACAACCATCTCAACACATCTCTCTCTGGGAATTAATTTCAATTGATATTCATCTAAGATACTCCAGATAATTCATAATTTTGTAGAAATTTTCCACCCCACCTTCCCAATCTCCACACACACATATATCTCATAACTACGGCCGTAGCTATTCATCCATTCGTGCCGGCCCAACTCTCCCAAAATCGCAATGAATAAACTTAAGCAAACACACTCATTCTTCTCATTGAAATAGCTCTGTTCGTTCGGTTTGGGATGTCTGATTTAAGTCGACTTTATTATGTCCGGCATAAACAAGAGGATGTTGTAGAGGAAATTATTTTCCCCAAGTATAATAGTGCCCATCATAATGCATACACAAGGAAGGCAGAGGATATAATCAAAGGTAGTAGACGATATCTGATGGCTAGTTGTTGTTGCCGAAACCAAAAACAAGGTTCTCAACCACATACACACTACATAAGGAGCGTTCACGTCTTTAAGAGGCCGAACCGAGACTCGATGCAAAATGGCTTATCCACTTCGTAATGAATCTAACTATTCTTCGGTAAATAGGCTTTGGCCTTTTCGAATACATGTACATTCTCTCCTATCCCCACTCCATGTCATATACATATGTATATGAAAATATACATACTTAAGATTATTAAAGTACACCCCCATCCCTCAAACTACTAGATAGACGGCAGGAAAGGTGAAAAGCATTTGATCTTTTGATCAATTTTAGATACCTCGTGTTCGGCAGCAAGTTCCTGAAGCAGACACACCACACACACAAAAGTAGTTGTAGTTTCTCCATCACCATCATCTCAAAGAAAAAAGGAGTAGAAAAAAAAAAAATTCAAAATTAAGAAAATAAGTTTAACTACCAGCACCAAGCAACCCCTTAGGCATGGTAACTTTTGTGTGAAAAGCTGAGAAACAAGTCTGACAGAAGACAGTAGGTAAGACTACCACTGCCAGTCCACCACAACAATGTCGAGAACAGAGTCGAGCAACAAATTGGGTCCTGAATAATTTCCTTTGCGGAGAATTTTTGGCAGTTTATTATTTCAGTCTGTCCGGGCTGTGTATGATGAGTTGATTACCTTGATACAGTTATTTCTGAAAAGGGCAGCAAACACAGCTATTAAGTTTGCACATGGGTTGTTACTTATTTCGGGATACTTTTGGACATTATGCGGAATGTTAAACGAACGTCCTTAGCAGGTAATAGGTAAAATGCCTGGGGTCAGGGAGAATTCTTCGGAAGTTATTAAATGGATTCCGTACTAGGTGCCAAACATTGATGCTTTGAAGATCTGGTAGATGCTAGTTCGCGGCAGCAGAAAGCTGAACGCCATATACCAATTAAGTGAGTAGAAATTTGATTGAGTAGTGGTATTTATTAGGAAAAATGCAGCGAAAGTGCAGTTTTTCTTAAGGCAATACATTTTTTGATATCTTACTGTAGTATTTTATGACGATGAAGAGACATGCTACCTGATCCCATATTTCAATCGAAAATAATCGATTCACCGATCTAACAGGAAAGAGTAGGCTTTCAACGCCTTCGTATAAGTTTTGGGACAGGAATTTATACCGATAGAGCAATCATTAACAAGACACTGGAAACAGCGCCCGGAAGAGATCAGCATATCTACCCTCATGCTAACATCTAAAAAAGTCTCACCCAGAGTCATAAGGACAGTCATAAGGAATTAAGGAAAAATAGAAAAGATTGGGCTGAAACTGTTTTGAATTGCTACCCAACGTAGAGATGTATGCTACTTCGTTTGTTTGGCGAGGTTATGATCAGGAGTAAAGGGATCATTACCTCCCCACTTTACTGCATCCCTACTGGTCCGCCTTTGGGGTTCGCCGATTCGACCTCAAAAAGTATCTGCAGGCCTCCCGGACCACTTTGCCACTGAGGCCAATCAAATGCTGCTGTTTTTGCATTTGTGTGATCCAGAATTTTTTTGCCTGCCTCTCTTCCGCGCTTATATATTAGCGTTGTTGTATATTGCCTTTTTGACAGAGCTCGTACAAACCCTCCTTTGAACATGACAATTCGAACTGAGCCGGTAGTGCTCAAATTATTTCGAGATGGGTTCTTTGACGTGAAGGCTTCTTTGCTTCTTCCCTCATACTTTTTGCACATTGTCCAGCATTACGAACGGTTTGTGAGCGCCCGAGCGCCCGGTGTAAAGCCTTCCTTTCAGCTTAAGGGGTAAATTCCATACAAACCTACTAGGTAAGGTCTTCTTCAATGACTTGAATGAGTTGACCGACAAATATCGTAGTCAATAAGACTCTCAGCAAATTCGGTTCGAAAAAATTTACAATGAAACCGGACAAGACCATACCACATAATCAAAAAAAGGATATTTTTATGTTTTCACCTTTCTTCCTGTTCCCTGCATTTACAATTTTGTTTTTAAATGATTTCATAGGATTATGCGCGCCCTTAATTAGACCAAAATTATTTAACCTCCTTTAATGGCAAAAAAATGGGGGAATTTGATCAGACTTGCGAAGAAAATGGCACTAGATAAAATCCACTTCAAATTTACCTAAGCCACTAGGCACCTACAAAAACAGATATTTCCTATAGGCTAGTAAATAAGGACTCCAAGCCGAAGACAAAATAAATTGCTAACGAGCTTGCATCTTTGAAGTCAGAAAAGTGTCCTCCACTAAGATTGATGTAGACATTGGTGCGCTTTCATCCGTAAGATATACATACTTACATAAGTATAAAAAAAAAACGAGAATTGTCTCCAAATAGAGGTGAAATAAAAAAGGAAGCGAAGCTTAACTGATTAGCAACAAAAATGGAATTTCTCAGAAAGAAGACGAAAGTTGTTCTCTTTACGGGAAAGGATCTAGATAGGTTTGGGAGCTGCTGGCTTCGTGGAGAACGCGAACATTGGACTCTATTTACTGTAAGGTCAATATTCTCCAAGCGGCGATCCACGCAATTCGTTTGCTTTATTATGGAGAAAAAGTGGATAAGAAGGAGCATATACATAACTTTGTAGCGGGCTATAGTTGCTGCACGCAAGGCGCTGCTTAAACCTTCTACGACTTCCAAAATAGTACATATGTACATATATGAACTCGGGATCTCTTTAAATCGAGTCGGAACACCAAATTTATTGCGTTTTACATGTGTACCGGGGAAACGAAACCTCCGATGAAGTTGCAAGACAAAGTTTATAACTTTTTCTCAGGAGCTGGAAGAAGAGCTGGGTGTGCCTACATCCGCGATTAGTAGTTCCATCGACGACTGGATTTCTCATGAACACAATAGTTGGTGGGATGGCTCTGCTGGATGCAGACAAACAAAGTGTGTACCGCCGGATTTCTGTCAAAAATTCGGAGTTTCTTTCTGTCTCTCAGCAGAATTAACTGCATACGACTTACAGCTCCTTACATGCTACGTAGCTCTTGCTAAACACAAACTTTTAAATAGATTCAAACAATACAATGATCTGTTGTGAGAAGGACTATGACACAGTGAGTTACTTTCTCTATTACTGTACGGCTTTTGCTCGCACCAAGTGGCATGTCCTTGGGGCTCACCTGATGGGTGCTCATTACGTAAGCTATTTATCGCTGAAGCCTCTCCTGGCCCTTCTCCAAAAATCGAAAACAAAAAATGTTAACGTATTTGTATGGTTAGCATAATAGACCAGTAGCTGAATCTGAGTGCAGCAGTACTCATGTCTTGGTTCCCAGTATAGTTTTGCATCGCTAAGAGTTATTTTTTTGTTATTTGAGCTACTTTAACGTTTCCGTTGTGCGTACCAAATTCATATATTCTTGATCAGGATGCAGTGCCATCCAGTTGCAAATTTGATTTCAGAACCATGTTCTTGGATAACGTTTCATTCTATCTAGGAAAGACTTTTGTTTGGATGGTATTAATGAAAAGACTATATTACTATGCCAACTTCTACATAACCCTAATATAAGTCTAAATATCTACCTAGACAAGACAAAAAAGTATGTATATATACCTTAACCAATCCTATCGGTAAAACTTTTTGAAATCTTTTAAATTACGTCGTCACCTTGGTCGCTAGAGACACACCCACCCAAAAAGAAATTATTTACAAGAATTTTCTTAAAGTCTCCCATGCAATTTCGTAATTCCCAAAAGCAAAAGTGTGAAACCTTCACTAAGTCACTAAGTGGAATTAAATTGAAGATTACTGTCCCACAAAATTGTGGGCGAGTGTTAAACACATTCCTATTAACCTGCCCAGACCACCACCAACCAGACCGCACCACTTCACATTGACGCTAATCCGCACATCAAATTCCTTCGACCCTTTAAAATTACTTTCCTCTCAGCTACTTCACCACTATAACAAATCCAATCCACAAAACCCCAACTCCGACCCCATCCCCTGCGATTTAAGTAAATGCTCATAGGTGCAGTTTACGAAACCAATGCCTAACCGAACACATTACTCTGTTTCCTTCTTCGGCAGTCGAGCACACTGAGGCTCCCAGGCAAATGCTCATAAAAATTTAATTATGCATCCAACCATAGTTGTTTAAAGTTTTGCCAAATATTACACCCCCACATGTAGCAAAGGGCTCACATCCTTTCACACTAATCTCGATCAATCAGGAAGTACTTATGGGCTCAGAGGCACAACACCCTGCCACAAGTGATATGATTGCTTGAGGAAGGAAGGAATTAATGTTTAACATATGCCCAACACGTGAAGTTCTTTGAACACTCAACAACGACTACGAACGACGATGATGACGATGATGACGAGGAACAAATTCTTTTCGAAAATTCATGTTAACTCTTCCCACGGGGGCTGTATAGTGCGCAGAAGGTCACACCATCCATCCGTTTTAGTGAACCCTAAAAGTATCACAAACGACCAATCGGCTTAATGTCAAAGATCTGCCAACACATATTCCGTCGCTAAATAGCCTTTTGCCAGTGTCTCTCTGGCAAATGACCATTCCAGTGAGAGTTCCAAGCTATTGCCTGCTGAAATCGCGTGACAAGCCGGTAATCGCATCGGGGCCAAGTTAAGCCATTGTGCAGGCAGCATGCTTTGCGAGAACCTATTGTTCCGGACCTAATTGCCTCGGTCAAAGGTAAACATTACGTTCGCATTGAATTTAAACACGCGACTTTAAACAGTTCTACTCCATGTATCCTTCGGAATGGGCATGGGGATACCACGACGACGCTTTTATGTGTGCTGTTTCGTTTTTATTACTCGGGATTGCTTTTTTCTGTTGTTGTGTGGTGTTGTCCGTAATTGGCGATTGTGGCCAGTTCATAAATATTCGGTGGTTAAGTTGTCGTGCCTATGTCGAATCTTCATAAAAGGAAGTAAAGTGTAATAATGACGGCCAAAAGCAAAAATGTTTACATTGTCCTGATGAAGACGGACGGAAACCGTGGGCATTAGTGAAACGAATTAAATGGCGATGAATGTCAATTTTCGGAATGGGGCACAATTGAAAGCAGGACGATGGTGTGCTGAGCTATTTATGGCGAAATGATTTAGATTTGTTCCCTTTTTTTCCTTCGTACTAGGGTATTCGTTGCTTAAGTTTGTGAAGTGATTTATTGGCAAGTGAGGACGATAAGAGTTTCCATAGAGAAAAATAAAATTAAATTTAATAGAAAGGATTAGTAGATGTTATGACAAAGACATGAAAGTAGCATGAGGTTTTGTTGGAGTTCTGGAATTCCAATTGCATAGGCTAATACAATCAACAGAGATGTTACTAAAGAACTAGGTATTTTCTAGGCAAATTGTTTTAACCTCAGTATAAGTATGTAGGTCTCACATAAGATGGACTAAAAATCCACTAGCTAAATCAAGCGTGAATATAACAATCTCACTTTGACTCCGACGGCTGTATCTCAGTGCGTTCTGATGAAATGTACTTCATACCATTCTTGTGAGATTTATGAATAATGAAACGCGTAAGGGTCAGAAGCTGAATACACACCGTTTTACTAAGGCATTTGAAAGCCGTAACGTCGTAAGACGGCTTGTATTTATATCTGTCTAGAAATAATGTCTAAATTCGTGTTTTGTAGAAAATTTGTTTTTCATCTTTTGATGTATATCTGTCATTTTTGAGATATACATACATACATATGTATTTTCTTTGAGCGATGATACCTTAGGTAGAGCGTGTATATTTGATTATTGATGAGTGGAAGGAAAAAAATCAGAACAACACCTGCAAGTTGAAGAGCATTTTCATACAATTCTTCAATATCGTTAGGTAATTCGAAATAGAATTATCCTATTAATTACATAAAACTCCCTGAGCTCGAACGTGGTCTTCGCAACTGGTCTTTTGCATGGATTTGTATGCTCCATTATGCTTCAGAAAGATCCTCGATATCATTTTTCTAAACTTTTTTAGACTAACTTAGGATAAGGTGGGTGCCGTGGCTCAAGTGGTTATTGCGTTGGATCGCTGAGCGGAAGGTTCGACGTTCGAATCTCAGAAAACACCAAAAAGTTTTTCCACGGTCCCACCTCTCGTGAATGTTTGACAAACGCTCGAGAGTAATAACTGTCATGAGAAAGCTTTTTAATTTTCCTTTCGGATATGGCTTTAAACTGTAGGTCTCTTCCATTTGTGTAAAAGAGTATAACACGCACAACACTATTGTGCTATTAATTCTCTAGATCGTTGACCCAAGTAGCACATTTGAACTTAGTCCTTTGCTCATTGACCAAAGAATGATTGCAGACGTAGTGAAGAGTGAGGTACTGCTCTTTTTGGAGGACAAAGGATTGGATTTCACTTCTCAGTAGACACGCTTGTGTTTCATTTTTTGTCGAATATACCTGTGTTTTTCGCCTTCTATTGGCAAATTCGTTTAGTTTGAAGATAGTTTTGTATAGCATAGCCCTACATAATGTTTGCAGGATAAGTGATTACAACCGATTGTTCTATGCATAAGAAATTTGCGGTTCGTCTACTGTCTTTCAGTAAGAAAGACTGCGGATAACTTATTAGAGTCCTAACGGGTAGCCACGCTTTTGCTAAGTATCTAAATATGCTAGGCTAAATTAACACCGCTGTTTTCTATACGTTTTTTGACGATTACGCGGAACACTTCTGTGATTCGCTTGCCTGTGTTCGTATCAGGTGGCAAATTATTGGTATGGTGAATACAAATACCATAAGCCGTAATTACAACGAATTGTAAGAGCCATTGCGACCGATAGATTAGATTAGGTAGATGGGTGCTCTAATTGACAGGAGACTGTCATGCAGCTTATGATAACAAAATGGTATTCTGAAAAATTGTAATAGATCCTTGGAATACGGATGGGCAGGAACACTGCAATGGGCGAGGAAACACAGATATTGCTTTCCAAAGGATTAGAATAAAAGTAATCTTTTTAGATTAGAGGCACTTCGGGGGCTACGGATACCGGGTTAAGTGCCGTGAGAAGAAGTGATATCGAAAAGCTCCGACCTGGTCATACTGTTCAAGCTTTTAAGCATGCACCCAAAAGTTATGTTTGGGATTTGTTTCTCCTCCGAAGGACCCGGAACTTTAAGGGCAATCGAAGGCATTGTGAATAAAGCTATGTTCAGACGATTGCCAGATCTGACAATGTTGTCAGGTATACAAATGTGCTGACAATTTCTGCCAATGAGCTGACAACGGCAAACTATCTTACAACGTTAAATTGTCAGTTCACACGGTTGTTCGATTCTGTCCCAATTTCTGACAATTTATTGTCGGATGGCTGGTCTGACAACGTTTTTATTTAAAAACGTTTATTTAAAACGTTGTCAGATCAAAAATTGTCAGTTCACACGGTTGGTAGATAATTGTTTACGAAAAATTTGCAGATCGATTGTCATACGTTGTCAGACTCATAGCATTTAACAGAACATTTGTCTTTCATGGTATATTGAATTAAAAAGTGTTAAGAAGTGAAAAAAGTTTAATTGAAATGGAACAAAAAATGGCACTTGCGACGATTTTGGCCGCGTACGTATTGGGCAACAGCGAAGATGAAGACGAATCGCCATGCAAATGCCGTGCTGTTTGGACGAAGGATTGGGTAGCCCGTTGGCAGAAAAAGGGATTTTACGCAAAATTGCTCTTCGAATTGCGAAATGGGGAGCCGGAATTATATCGTATGGCTGCTTAACAATTCCACATACACAAAAGAAAAAAAAAATTAAATTCTCCTTAACGCACTCCCCTGCCATTATTTATTTTCACAGCACAAAATCAAACAAACAACAAAAATACGTATTTTCTACGCGTCCACAAAATATTACCGAAAACAACAAAAAAATATCTTACAACGAATTAATTGCCAGATGTCATAAACTGTGCATATCGGACAATTTCCAATGAGTCTGCAAATGTCCTAAATGTCTGACAATTATCTGACAATGCTAAAAATGAGTGTTCACACGATTGGTAGATTCCTGACAATTTGTTGTCAGATCGGTGTCTGACAATTCTCTGACAATGTTTTTCTTAAAATGTTGTCAGACAAAAATTGGCAGTTCACACGATTGTAAGACATTTGGGACACATTTCTCATTGCCAGACCTGACAACATTGTCAGATCTGGCAATCGTCTGAACATAGCTTAAATCTACACAAAACAACTGATCTTGTCTACCATTCGAAGGAGTTTTTCAACCGAAACTACAATTTTTAAAGAAGATCTTGCTGCTTGCCATACTTCAAAAAATAGAGCGATTATTCACGGAGAATAACATTAAAGTACTGGAATGGCTGGTAGCCAGTTTCCCTGGCATCAATCCGATTGAGAATCTTTGAGCCACTGTTAAATCGAGACTCAAGAGAAAAGATTGCATGAGAAACATCAAGCTTATTTCAGAGCAATCATTAAGGTGTGCTTCAAAGGCGAAGAAATTTGTGCAGAGCCTTAATATGTTCAATGCCCAGCATTGATGCAAACGGTAGGTAGACATATTGTCACACGATAAGTACGGCAAACTGATAATAATTAATTTTAGACAAGTCGTAACCTCTGTTATTTGGATTTTTATTTTAAAATTAAAAATTGCAGTTCCTCAATCCTTAGAATTCTCATTTGCGTTATTTTTATTTATTTGCCAACCGCCGGGCATTTTATGCAAACTTTAGGTACACATACGAACATAGAATGCTCAATTTAAATTCATTAAAGAACTACTCTGACTTATTTTCCAAATTCCTTATGTAGACTTGGAGTTATGTGTTTTAGTCAACTTTAATGCGCTGAATAAAACTATGCATAACGATGGTGTTTTTATTTTTAATGAAAACATTTAAATTGTACCGCTTTTCTTGTCTAGATTTATAGAAAAAAAAATACAAATAAATATGGGAGTAAATATTTTCTAAGAAAAAATTATTAATTTGGTCAACTTTGAACACCAAATGTATGTATTAAGACATTTCTTTTTTTAAAGTGGCATAGACAAACTTCCCTGTTAACAACTAGATTAACAGTTGGCACTTGTAAACGGAGCATACATATCCTTCAATAAACCTGTAACAAAATTAATGAGTTCTACATACATTGGAACGTGGAAGGATAATTAAAAGTTAAATAAAACCCTCCTGCCCGTCAAAGCGTAAAGATTACATTACAATGTTAAAAGCACACAGATAAAAATCTCATAAAAAAAATATTGTACACATTTTTGCATAAAAAAAACACTGAATTAAATGGCTTATTGACCTTTTATAAAAGAAAGTTATTCACAATAGCATTAATTAGTCAACGAGGGCGTTAGTGCGAATTTGATCATCATTGAAAAAAAAGGATTCACCACATTCGCCGAACATAGGCTATTTTAATACGGAAAAAATCCCATTAACAGAGATTTTTTTTGGTAGTCCTTTATGAATGGTTTCCATGGTAAGATACATGAGCGTTTGAAAATTTCTATAGCTGACCACACAGTCACATTATCTCTCCCTTGCTCTCCCTTTTCTGTCCCTATTTCAAAGACTGGATTCTGGGAAAAAGTCATTGTCTGGTTCAGGCCAACATCCTATCAACCCCCCGCGGTAACATCATGCTGACGATCAATGACTGCTGACGCAGTGATGTTTTCAAAATGAACACAATGATTAGAATCAAATCCTTTGATGTCTCCTCTTGGTGACGTTGTTTGTCATAGACCATCGTTGCTGTAATCGTCGTCGTCGTCGTCGTCGTCGTTGTAGTCGTAGTAGTCATTATCCGCAGAAGCAGTAGTAACATTTACTGTGTCCTGATTATCATTTTAAATGCGTGTTAGTCTGTATGTATTTGTATGTGAAAGAGGTTTGCTGGAAAACACATTGAAAAGCACACAGCAGACACACAGTGACATAATGCCAACATATTTTATGGCCTTCAACGAACATTGTGCACACGGAATATGTGTCCGGTGGCGTATACGTAACATTCTGCTGGGAAAAAAAAACTCAAAAAAAAATCTTCTCCTTCAATTGAAAATACAAATGAGAGCATTTCATACTCACAATATGACATGTTAGTGTCAGAAATTGTTCACTCTTGAGTAATGTCAGAAATCTGTGTTTTCAGCGTGGAGACAATAGCGTGAAAAGTGTACCGAATGCCTATTTGTGAGCGCAGGCCTTTTTGGGGGCATATGCTGGATGCGCTCCTTTGATATTGGTTCTGTGAAATATTTCACTATTTTTGCACTTTTGTGCATTTCACCTTCACATGTGTCCTCAAAATATTCTATTATTTTTATTTTTTATTTTTTCCCCGTCAAGGATTTCTCTGGGCTGTTCTTTTATCCTTTTGTTCGTGTAGTGGAATGTTTCCAGACATTGGTGCTCCTCCCAAACTGTTATGTATGTATTCTAGTGTTCACCTCATTGTTATACAGCTTATGTATGTGCGTCCATGATTATTGCATTGCTAAATGCACTTTCATTCTTTTGATCTTAAGTCTTTTGTGCCAAGAGATGACAAATGTACACACATATCTTTATTTTTAATGGCTGGGAAAATCTTAATTACGCACGAATTAAGGTTGGTTGACGTCGTCACTGAGTAGGGGTGGTGGCTTAAATTGGATGGCAAAGATGTCTGCTCGGAGTATTTTTCACTTATGCTAAAGTACAGGATGACACGGAGGTCTAGGTTGTTATAAAAGAGAGAAACTGATTTATGTTTCTAGAGATGCAAATAGCAATGACCTCATTTGTTTCGAGTAGACTCGCTTTGTAATTGTTAAGTGCAGATGCAAGGTGAAACAGGGGAATATTTTTACATCATTGCTGAGCTATCGTTCTGTAGTATGAATTTTTTTAAGAAACACTACATTCGAACAAGGCTGTTGCCATATGAAATTTGTATTATAATTAAAATAAGGGAAGGAAATAAGAAGAAACAAAGTCGATTTGCATATATTTTTCGCACACTGTTCACATGGATATTAGAACCAAAGCAATGTAGCTAGTGGCAGACAAGTCTTCTTCTCCATTTTCATAGTTTTGTCTTATTCTTATCCATCTTCTAAGGCTCTGCTTCACATGTCATTTCAAGTGTTTTATTTTACAAGTCAGTGGCGTACTCTTCATTTCTGTAGCAGCCACTGAGATCGCTAGTGTTCTTGTGATTTTTGCTTTTCAACATTGCATGGCTATGCCATTAGTGTACCTTTTCGTACATTTTTCTACAATTATTGTCACTTTGAGAAATTACCTTATATGTCCATTTCTTATTGTCTTTCCCTGACATATCCGCTACTGATCGCAATAGTTTCGCATATGCACAGGTTCCGCTGGTGAGAATTATCTGTAACCCAATACTCTGCATCGTCTTTTAAGTCTTACTGTTGACTATGTAAGTATATCTCAATATAATAGCCTTCTTAATTTGCTAGATTAAAATGTCTCTTAGGCCTGTTCCGCTCTTTCATCTACCTCACCACCGCACCAACTATGGCCAGTTTGAACCAATCTCCAAATGTTGCGTGTGGCTAACAATGCACAGAACACGCTTGACTTTCATACCTCCCTTAGAAATGCACTTCTTGCACTTCCTCATGACCTCTCCCCTTATAGCTTACATTTCCAAATGTTAGTTCTAAGTTTTACTTTAAGTTATATCTTAAATTGCAATAATTAAATGGGCCTTAGGGCCACAATAATTTAGCTTTAAGTTATGGCTTGTAATAAGCTTCAATGAAAAAACAGATACGAGTACCTTCGTAGATTTTATCACTTGTGCTGATTATTGATCCGAAGAATTTAAAGGACATATTTACAAAAACTGGGGGGCATTGCATATTTCTTGTTGTCTTATGAATTTTTGCTTCTCAAACCCATCCTTTAGATCCATTATCGGTCGGTTATCGGTCAAATGCTTTCTCTAAATGCATAAATTCAATACGAATGTATGTACATATACATATTTGCATGTATGTGCGTAAGTCTTTGTTGTTATTCTTGTGTTTGTGTATGACTCTCTCTTTACTTTCTTTAATGCCTGTTTCGTGTCAACTGTTGATTTGTGTGTCATAAATCTATCCTTAGTGTGAACAATCTGAATCAGCTTTTCTATTATCTTTTCCCACAGCTTCATTGTGTTGACATTAATTTTATGACTCTGTAGTTAGTACACTGTTGCGGGCTACCTTTTTCTTATACACCCACGTATTGGTATCAAACGATTGTCATTGATAAACTTATTGAAAAGAAATCTTAGAAATTCAAAACCTGTGATGCCAAATACTTTTAATAAGTTTTGCAGGAGTATAAAAAAAGCAAAACAAAACACACTAGTAAGTTATGTCACTATGATTTTGAAATTGATTCTTATTAAACATACCTGGAGCAACTCAAATAATAACTTTTATAAAATGAAATACGTACATACTTATACGGATACGGTTATGTTTATATCATATAGTGTATGAATATAACTTTTGGAGAGTGGTAGAACATAGCTCCAACTGCACCAAGTAAATAACGTAGGAAAAGCTGAAAAGGTAATTAAAAATAACTAAACTTCTCTAAATACAGTCGCTTCGAGTAACGTGGACACTCAAACTTACATATTTTTGATTGTATTCTCTATTCATATTCATTTTACTATACATTCACAAGAGTACCATTTCTTAACAGCTCATGAAAATTAAGAGCAATAAATAAAGACAAGTTCGCAGAAGCAACGGTTTGGTCCTTTTTCAATTTCACTCTGAACAGCAGCCATCGAAATCTATGTAGAATCCAGGGCCGTCTCCTCGGATATCCCAAGTGCATTCAATCGACTTGAATATAGTCGCCTATTATGCAAGGTAGCAAATGCGGTATCTAACGCCAATTTAAATTACAGAGTTCTTTTACTTAGCTCTGTTATACATAGATGCTGCAAATGATGGGCCATCTGTTGGAGTCTTTTTGAAGGAAGTGGAAGCTACTTTGGTGACGATAACATAAACGAATTATTGGAATATTGACCGATCTATTTATAGCAATTAGTTTCCATAATAAGAAATGGATCACTTTTTGCTTTGAAAAAGACATTGAAAAATTATTTCCATAGTGCACTCACTATCTTGTCTTTTGCGAAATTTGAAAATAATTTTTGGTTGAAACCAAGTCCTTTCAACGGCTGGTATAAGGAAATTCATAAAGAAAGTTCATTGAACATGTTCATGGATAACAAAAGCTATCTGCACGCTCCTCCGGTACGCACTGATGAAAGAATGGCTGCTGGCTACGGTGAACGGAGTGCGCTACAGAGCTATGATAACTGATTTCTTGTTGCCGCAATCAGACGATTTGATGAAAAGCGGGCTTTTGTTCAAGCTGTTTGGTGCCATATCAGTTACCAAACAAACGATCTTGACGCAGTAAGTTCGGAGACAGCAAGCATGTCTCTTGTCACCGTCAGCTAATAAATGATTTAGTTGAGTATTTAAGAGGCGGCCTATAAGGTGAGGAGATGCAAATATCAGCAAATTATTGCTACCAGGGATGACATTGACACCAAAAATGTTTTTCTCAAGCATATTGAAAAAATTAACTATGCGGTAAAAAACAGCATAAACGCGACACGGAACGACCTCCTCAATAAAAGAAATGTGTCTCTGCGATCAAAGTGGCGTTTATTCAAAGCTGTGTGTAGAGCCGTGCAAACGTATGGAGTGCAAGTTTAGGATTATACGTTCTGATGAAGTGAAAAACTCCAGAGATATTTAATTAAAACGATATTGTGGTTGCCCAGCTCCCAGTGGAATAGAAGGCGCACATTTATATATGCTGGACTAATATCTGAGATATAAGTGACGCACACTTTCCCTATCTGGGTCAAAAATTTGAAGAAGCTAGGTTATGACTTTCACATCAGCTGGAGAAACCAAAATGTAACACAAACGAAATAAAATACCTAATAGAAAAACGCAATTATCGAGCAATCCTTAGTTAAGCTACCATCGGAAAAGGATTCAAAGAGCGACGAAAATCAGCCGATTTTATAAAAATTTGGACTTTGAAAAGAGGAATCATTACTTCATCGACGATAATGATCAAATTAAAATAATTTAGATTTTCAAGACACGTTGCAACAAAATATTTTAATTTTAATGTAAACGTGTAAAAAAATTGTTCTTTGGAAGGAAATCGAAAACATTCATTACTTTATAGGTATGTAGATGTCCTATTCTTGGAGAATTCAGAGAAAAAAATTTTGCGAAAACATACCTAATGAAGAGGAAATAATAGAATTGCCAAATTAGCCACTCAGTAATTGGGAAATTCTTAAAAAAACCTTATCAGTGCTACAGTAAATTATTAATGTAGAAGAATTTAATTTTACTACAAAATAAACAACCTTACCACAACTACAACAAATATTTTTAAGCAAAGACAAAAACGCCAGAAAATTTGACGTGCATACATACATACATATATTGTATTATTGCCTTCAAGGCGAATGGAAGACTGCCATGTCGTGAAAAAATGAATAGCATCCTTACAAATTTACCACCTACTCCTTGTGCCATAAAATCTTTTAATTTTAATGACAGCAAATTCCAGCTAATCTTCTTCCATTTATTGTCTTTATGAGAACTAATTTCAAATTCACACCGAAAATGATCACCCTTAAAATTAATCTCCAAGACCATACCCTTGACATGTGATGTCAACAGTAATAGCTTCGTAATTACTTTGCAGGGCATTTGATTAGAAACCGCTATCGGCTGGTACCAGCAGCCTAACCATACCACAATCTTACGAGACCCATTGTCATTGTTATTAATACATTATGTACAAAAGTATGTGCAAGTTGTAATAGAATTCTCTTATCAGCATGGTTACGAATCTATCACAAAGCTATTGCCGGCAGGATAATACGCCTGTATACCTCTCTACCACAATTCACAACCTGGTGAAAAGGATTAACGTGAAAGACGTATACACGTTAATCATCATGCTAATTAGTTAGAAATTGAATCTGAAATTATATAGATATCTTTCATTGCTTATCATCATCATTATATTCGTTGGCCATCATTGTCACCGCTCGTCGGTCAAAATGTAATCAAATGAACTAAAAGGATTTACGTTATATTGATATGTACGAGTAACGCTACCTATTACTACAAAACTGTGTCCTTTCAGTAAACGAATGTATCTATGTGTGTCATTACAATGAAATATTGTGGCATTGTGCGTCGCTGTTCAATTCAATTGTTAGCAACTGGTGATTAATGATATTGTGAGTAGAAATTTCAATAGAAAATCAATTATAGTTACATTCGCAAAGCTTAAGGATGCGTTGATTACATTTCAATTTAGCGTACACCGTCAGAGACGTGCATAAGTAAGTTAGTTATTCAATACTGAAGCGTTAATGAAATACATACGTTCAAGAATATATGTAAAAGCATGCATGTTGCATCACCTGGAAACGGTTTCAGGAATCGATTGAGCAAGTCAGACAAGCTGTTTATAGAAAAGCGAATCCTTATCGTAAAATTACCTTCACTATAAAAAAAATAAAAATAAGATAAATTTTTTTTTTTTTATTCAGAGTTGTTCTATAATTTTTGGATTTTTAAACAAATGATCAGATAGATACGAGAGGGGTAACTATCAAACAGAGATGTTTGGATATTTATGTTTGGAGTACAAAAATCCAAAATTTGGCGCAACGACCGTATGTGGTCAAGGGCTAATGTTCTCGCGACCATTCGGGTTGCTCATGTTATATTTTCGTAGCAACTGGCGCAATCGTCCATATGTTCATCTAAACAATGCAAAAATGCCAACACTCTAAATGAATGTGCTTAACGAACATAATATCGTCGTTGAAAATGAATGTAAGCAAGGAAATTCAAGTTTTATGGATTGGAAGCCACATTGTTCGTAATATTCGAAGCATACCACCAACATTATTCAAAAAAGTGGCCCAAACTTGAACAGGCAAGAACATATGACGGTGGCCATATGCTCAAAATCAATTTGAAATATTAATTGGTACCAAGAATTGGTCTTATGGTATTTTTAAAAACTTAAACATTCTTTCGGGCTTAAAAGGACATCCATTAGATTAGGAGAGGTGTTGTGAATTTTTTGATTCACATTGCTTTTCGATTTATTCCGAAGGACTTAGGTATATGGCAACCATGTTTATAAATGTATTCATCTAGTTAACATAATTTGAAAAGCTATCTCTTTTAAAAAACAGTTTTTTATTAGTTCTTCAGAAATATGCCTAAGGTGTGGGTGCGAAGACGTAATCAGTAGCGCAACTTCGCCCTTTGCGGCAGTATCATCAATCCACACCGATGCGGTGATTTATGTACATAAATAGCCCATACAAATCGTACGGTCTAGCATCTCGCATTCCTTTTATGTATTGTTCTGACAAATAGAAGGACCCACGGTTGATGCCATATTTCCAGCAAAATTTGGAAAGACATTCCCAAGGATTCATGAAAAATATGTCTAAGCGTTTTTCTGGAATACAAGTGTCGAACTTCTCGCTTAGTAAACCAAATAGCTAACCAATGAGTCAGTGCTTTAGGTAATTTTCATTGGTTAACACAGAGCTTACAGTGATACTCGCTAAATTACTCGTGCTGTTGGCCATTCTGGCTTAGAAAAGGCCTCACGGATTTCTAAAATTCATTACATAAAGCAGTCTTTACTGAGCTGAACTTTATTTATAATATAATTTATAATTTTGCCGGAGCAGCAGAAATGAAAAGGCCCTTACCAATATCAGAGTGCTTGTGCAAGGTGGATACGATATAAGATATTTCACTATGAAAAGTACCTATGTGGTTCTAGAAGTTGGTTGTGCCATCGACAAGTACTGAGTGCTCTGACTGCATCTGACCCACGACCAAGAGACCGATGTTTCTCAATCCATTTAGTTGTTACTACCGAGCAGTAGCAGTTGTTACTACAGTGTTAGGTAGAAATGTTTCAAATAGCAAAAATTGAATTATTCTGTTTAGTCCAGTTTTACGAACCATTTGTTGCACATTTTCTTTTGATTTCGCCATAAAAATGACACTTCTATTGGAAGCTGGCTTTCCAAAGATAAGATTTGCAAAATCCACAAAATCATGGTCACGATCCAACCTTCCACGCTATCGCAAAAGGCAATTATTTTCTCGTTTTGAAGTGGAACTTTAAAATAAAAGATTCTTTTTTTATAGCACTTTAGAATGAATGAATTCCAAAACAGTGCTTGAATTTACCAAACAAATCTCCCAAATGATAACAACTGAACTTGTGGAAACTACCATCCTTATTTTCCTTTCTTACAAACTACTACTCACAAGTAATATAACCCCTCAGGCTAAAGGTTTTAAGGATCCTTGCTATACCTCCGTAAATAAATGACAGTTATTATCATCTGGAACTCCCGCTCGCCCCTCAAAGGACACAAATGCAAAAAAAAAATGCAGATGACACGAAACATGTGTTTAGGTGATTGAATTGGCATGCCCAGTATTTGTCTGCATATCCGGATTATATCTTGGGACATTTACACACTTTGTTATACATACATATGTACATAATTATGAAGAACTCAAATTACATAAGTTACACTTTCATTTCGGGGATAAGCTTGAATTTGCTTTGTCTGCATGCACTTGCATAGCATAGATCGCTTCAATGCACTAATCTGTATTGTTCCACCTCAATGTATGTTGCAATTTCAATCACCAATCGTCTAATGACTTTTTATATTCATCAGATGGCGACAACTGATGATAATTGCAGGGATTGCCAGATTGCCAAGCGAAATTATCAATAAATTCTACAAAAAGCCAATTACAGTTTAGTTGTATTGTTTCCAACGATAGATTAATACTTTAAATTGAATTAGCTACGCACTAAGGGACAAGTAGACTAGTAATTACAGTAATTAGGTTTGGTAAAAGGAAGCTTTAATTATTCTGTTAGTCTGTTAGTAGACAAACTTCATCTTTTTTTCGATTCTTAACCTCAGGAGAGCGATTAGTATAATACCCGCAGAACACAGCTGGCTGTCACTGGTGCGTTCGCTAGTATCGAAACAGAAGCCGGCAAACTGGGTTTAGCTGTTACTTTAGCTTAATGAGGGCAAAACCAAGTATATGCTGTCGACAAGAAGGGACACACAACATCGACGAATTGGACAGAACGTCACAGTCGACAACTATAACTTCGAGGTAGTAAGCGACTTTGTCTACCTTGGCTCTGCTATTAATTCTGACAATAACAGGTCAGCGGAAATTAACCGAAGAATAACTCTTGCCAATCGCTGTTTCTTTGGGCTGAGAAGGCAATTGAGTAGTAAGGCCCTATCTCGAACAACTAAGGAGACTCTGTACAAGACCTTGATCATCCCAGTCCTGCTTTATGGCGCTGAAGCATGGACTCTGTCGAAAGCGGATGAAGATATCCTTGATCGTTTCGAGAGAAAAATTCTTCGGAAGATATACGATCCCGTTTGCGTTGACGGGCTTTGGAGGAGAAGATTCAATGACGAAATTTACGAGCTGTACAGCGACATCGACCTAGTCAAAAAACTGTGCATCAGTCGCCTAAGATGGCTAGGACATATAGAGCGAATGGACACCAATGCTCTGGTCCGCAGAGTCTTCGAATCTAACCCCGAGGGACAACGCAGTTGAGGAAGACATCGCCTAAGGTGGCACGCACAAGTAGAAGGGGACTTCAACCAACTTGAAGTGCGCAACTGGAGGCAGTTAGCTAAGGACCGGGCTAACTGGAGAGGCTTGTTGGTTGAGGCCCAGGTTCACCCCGAACTGTAGCGCCACCTAAGTAAGTAAGTATAATACTGGTGTTGCGGAGGAAAGGTATCTATTAGCTTTACAAATGAAGTTCAGTCAGGAAATGAGATAGCTTAAGTTAGGTTAGATTGGTGACTACCACTAGTGAGAACCCGTACACTTAAACCAGCGGTAGGCCGACTGCAGTAAGCCATTTGATGTTTCTAAGAAGTTTAAGAGGTTCTTGACATTTACATATAGTATATACATACATACATATGTGAATATCAGCACACCGAATGTGTGAAAGAAGAATAAAGTTTTCTCTTGAGGAAGGGAGCTGGACATGTAGGCAGTAAGTAGAAAATATTTTCCTCTGCATCATTGTCTGTAAAACTCTTTAGAAGTGGTTCGATGAGCTCTTTTAATTATCATTATTTCAACCCTATTACGGTACTCGGGAAGGCGGCAGAAAAGGATAGGAATACGTTTATAGAAAAAAAACATAATTGTAGGGGAGATTCATTAAAAAAAAAGTATTTACTTACTACGATTCACTGCTAGGCTGCATGCGGAGATGGTCGAACGCATGTTGAGCCGATATCAAGGACTAGCCAGAAGAAAAATATACACAGTGTACTCTCTCCTTATGGGCACCCCTCATAACCGGACAGATTTCAAAAAAGATTTCTTTTAAATCTTCTTTTGTTTGTTTTCTCATATCCGGACACCTCTCATAAGCGGACAAATTCTTCGGAACAGTCGGTGTCTGCTTATAAGAGAGTACACTGTATAAGAGGTATCAGACGTGCCATATGCAGGAGAGCTTTGCATTCAAAGTGATGGTTCTACGAAGATGGATTATAAATTTCAAGACTTGCCATAAAAAGAGTGTTTATTCTAAATGATTACCTCCAGTTCAGTTCATACATGCTGCAAACTATTTTTTTTTTAAATTGGAGAAATCGAACACCACGCTATTATAAAGTATTTGGTACTCCGCAGCAGATTCATAAAGCTTTTGTTAATAAGTTTGAAGTTAAAAATTTGGAAGGTCAGCTTTTCATAATTAAAAAAACAAAAAACGTACAAACATACATATGTATGTAAAAAATGGTACAAACATATTCGTGTTTATAGATGAATACTTTTGGAGGAGTCGAGTACATGACAAAAATTGACACCTTTCTGAATAATGGATTGCCTACTGTCGATCAGAGATAGTGACAATTTATTTAATAAAATTTGCCTGCAGGAATTGTAGATGAATTGTCGATGATGCATAACCTTGTGTACTAATTTTGCTTTGCAGATCAAAGCTTGGACTGTGTTGTGAATGCCCACCAGTACCGGGAAAGAGAAGAACTTCGTAGGACTGAATATATACTCCACCGAACCACAATTGTCAGCGTTTTTGGTTGAACGTTAATGTCACAAAAAACATTACTGAAAAACAAATCGAGAAAATCCAACATTTTCCACATTTTAGAAGTGGAATTCGTTATAAGCCAAGGAAGGCGAAGGCTGCACTCACTTTGTCGTCTAACAACTGAAAATCATCATGCTGTGACTGGGATTAAAGGTTAGTGCGCCATATTGAAATTGATCACTGATGCCAGAAAAAAAAATCGTTGACACAGAAACAAACTGCAGATGACGGAACCATATTTAAATTGAAGGACTTTGTAAGCGAAAATAACTGGCAATAACTTCATAGCCCTCAAAACCATGTAATAAAGCCAAAAAAGCCTTAAAATTTGGCGAGGGATAATTGAGAAAGTGACGTTGAAGAACTTACACGAGTATACAGTAGTTGCCCTAAGACTGATAAGCAGTTAAGTAGCTGAGTAGCTGAAGTATCGGGGCATATAAAAATGAGTTCCATTTGATTTGAGGTAAAAATTTAAATTGTTTTATGTATAACCATGTACTAAGTGAATAAGATGAGTATTAACTGAAATTATTTATTGATTTTTACCCTCAGTATAACTGTTTTTTCTGTTCATCCCATTCGTATTTACACCGAAAGTAACATACATGCAAACGTATCTACATACTTAAAGCATTCAAATAGAAAATTTCTAAAATATCTTAAATTCACATTCCCAATCCCTTTTCCAATAGATTTGGTCTTCTATTTCAGATTTATGCTAAACTATGTGAGTTGGGATACATACCATTCCGTATTCTATATGCCTATTCTTAGTTCAAAAAAGCTATCCAAATGCCTTGTTCACAACTTATTTCAGCTCAATTGCTCTATTGTACATTTTATTATTGGCCATGTCCAACCCCTTCAACCACATGTAAGTCCATATTCATGACCATACCTCTACCAGATCCATGCCCATTTCCATACACAAATACCCGTTTATTAAGCAGACTTCTATAATCAAATCAAACAGGAAGTTGGAAATTTTGATTTATTTTCGAAAATCATCCTTCGTCCCGTTACGGCACCAAATGGATTAAGGATTCCCAAACCCGAACCCTTTTCAATGGTTGTTGGGTTTTGAAAATTTGTGTCTGTGTTTTGCTTCAGATACCACCTGTCCCCCCAGCACCCCATTCACATCATGGAATCCTGATGATGATGTTATCAATTCTGTTTTGCGCATACACACAAATTTGTAAACTGAAAACCATCATAACCATTCATACCGGTAGAACACCGCAAAGAACATTGAACAACATCATCTTAGTTAATGCGTTTACGTAATCAGTATGTTTCCTTATTTTCCGCCATTTTACATCGTTTTCATCTCAATTAGAAATAACGAACGAACGTTCCAATTCCTATTGGCGGTAATGCGGATGAGGTGGAGAATATTCACAAAGAGCTGAGCTTCACCTCAAACTTTCTATCGAAAGTCCCGCTCTCTTTCATGCCCCGCCAGAAGAACCGCAAAACTATACATGTGTGTATTTATGTTTTCATCCCTTGAACGTTTTTCATATTATTCAACCCAAATGAATATTCAAATCCTATCATGTTACTTCCCGTCGCATGGGTGTTACACAGTTGAACTTATTTCCATTTGAATACATGTACGCATGGAAGTACCATACCCACTCCCCGGTTACGGGTTTTTACTTCAAAACTCCCAACTACTTATGTTGTGTTTGCAAATATTCTAAAGGAATAAAAATACACACATACATAATGGCGAGGGTGAGGGTGAGGGTGGGAGTGTAGAAACCTGCCCATGATGACGATAGTTTTGATCGGAACCACAGTAAAATGGGGCGAAATGAGACGAGCCAAGAAACCGAACGATGTGGCGACGAGTACCACGGTGACTTTAAATTCCAGCAAAATTTAATTGGTTATGGAAAACTCCGTTCGTCGGCCGCTGGCAACTTGGACCCGAAATTTTCCTGTGGAATTTATTAAAATATGATTGAATATGAAATGAAATTCTACACAACAATCTGTTTATGTTATTGCAAAGGGTGAAGTTCTCACAGAACAACGAGTGGGGGCCAACACGAGAGTTCGTCCTGTGCACTGGGTTGGGGTATGGGGAATAAATTTCCCTGGGTGCACATGTGCCAGTGGAATTAATGTAATCAGTCACAGTTCCAGTTGGTTAAACTGATTTTTATTTTTTTTCTTCCTCGAGGGCTGGAATGTATGCGAGCTATTTATCGGTAGAGAAAAAAAAAGTACATAGTCTCATTTTATTTTAATTTTAATGAAAAATTAAAGCTCGAAAAGGTGATACGAACGGAAATGTCAAGGATTTGCTAAAGTCCGGTAATTAGTGTACAGTGAGAAGGGCAGCATGGGTGTGGTCACAAAATATGGGAAATATGACCGCGATGGGTCCGCATTCTCAAAGGTTAAGTAGTACTTTGACTGCAGAAACTTCAAATGAGTTGAATCTGGAAAAATTTCTTAGAAGGTAGTTACAAATTGGTAAGTATGCCAATAAATCGGTGATATATGATGTGCTTCAGTAAAAGTCCAAGAGGGGCTACTATATTCATATGTACGTAAGTTAAGCCTCAGGTAGACAATAGCAATGGAACGTGAGCTCACTTTGCCGATCAGACGATACTCTTGCAATCAAGATGATGACTTTTCGATTGATGTTAGAGATATGCACAAGACTGTAAACCAAGCTTAAACAAGGTTGACTTTCAGGCAAAATCTTCAATATGCAGTCGATATGACAACAAAGACAACTGCTCCTCTAACAGGGATGATGCCAGCAAGCCAAATAAGTAAGTAAGTAAGAGGCGATTTTCGAAATACATATGTACATATGTATGTCTTACGATGCGACGCGACGTATGGAATGATTGACATAGGGCCGTAGACTTTTTTGTAAAAGAACTACAAGGGAAACAAGTCAACGAGAATTTCAAGTGAATTAGGATTACACGCATAAAGGAAGATGGACGCTATATGTACAAATACATATGTAGTTATTCTAAAAATACTCGTATGTAGATCAAGAGAAAACTTATTAGGTAAATTTCTATGAACATTTCTTAAGGTCAATTTACAAAGGCTTGCGCAGTAGTAAATATGTAAATACGAGCGAGCATCCTCGAGCCTTCATCCTGATTAAATGGATGACATCAGTTCCGCCACTAGAAGGTGCTAAATTTGATGTCTTATAGTTCGGAATGCTGTTTCAACCGGGGCTGTTGAGTTTGCTGACTAATATTTGGTATGCCCTCCTTTGGCTTTAAGAACCGCCTGAATTCTTGTAGGCAGAGAGTTCACTAGCGTCCTGCACTTGCTAGAGTCTATATTGTGCCAAGCAATTTGGGTTCTGCACTACAAATCGTTAAGGTTTGGACAATCCCCTGGCATTTCGGAAATTGCACGTTTGACCTCAACCCCCAAATCATTAGATTTCCACCACCGAATTTAATGGTTGGTTTTACATGACCACCTTTGATTGGCTCACCAGGCTTCTTCCAGGTCCATTGGCGACCATCGGACCCAAAACGGTTAATTTTGGTTTAGTCCGACCAAACAACTTTTGCCCAGTCACTTATAGTGTAGTGTTTGTATTTTTTAGCAAATTCTAGCCCTAATTTCTTATGCCATGTTGTCAAGAGTGTTTTTTTTTTACTTTAACGCGTCCGTGAAAACCGTTTTTTCGCAAAACATTCCTCACAGCCTCAGTTGAAACATTTATTCCGTCATTCTGGTGCAATTCTCTATTTATTTGAGCTGTATTATCGTGCACTCCGTACTGTATTTGCCTTAAAGTACGCCTTGCACAAATGAAGTCAAAATTGTTTTTTTGCCGGGCTCGTTCCTTTCGCCTTCAGGCGCGAGTTTTGCTCGTATCTTTGAGATGGCACCCAATGAAACTCCAACCTTACGAGAAATTTCACGATGGGTGTCCTTGGAATCGATAGGCCTTTTAATTTCCTCGACTGAAATTAACTTCATCTGATAACCAAATAAAAACAACTTGAAAACTAAGAGAAAAAAAAAAAAAATTTGTGTTTACCTCGGCAATTTTCCTATACTTTTTCAAAGTTTTCAAAATAATTATAAAAACAGCAAGTTATCCGAATTTTGCCACAACACGATCACAAGCAATGCACAACTGAGACTGTGTCAACTAATTGATCAAATGGTTTCAAAAAGGTTTGTTGAACGGGATCGAGAACCTAACTATTGCCTTTTTTTTCGTGTGCTGATTTTAAACATCTGAGTTACTTCTGTGTCAAAGATTTGTTCCGTTACGGGTAAAAATAAGAATGTTGCGACAAAAAACCTATTTTCTACTCATCATCTGATCAAAAAGTTGAGTCACTACATAGATTGAATTATCCGTAGAAAATTTCTACCTCTCATTCGGAAAAACAGCATTAGTGTTCGCAGCCGAGAGCGATGAGAATAGAAATCCACCAGTTCTGCAGCCAAAATTTACTAGTTTGAGATGAGAATATCGAATGGACGTACTCTATCTTTGGCAGCAGACAAATCAAGGACCTCAAGAATAGGCAATAATAGCACTGCAACAGACTGAAGAGAGATGTTGTAATCTTGACTTCAAATAGAAGTCGATGCAAAACAACAAACACATATGAGGATAGTACCCATGGGTAAACCGACAGGGGTACTAGCAGGTCATTGTTAGCTCAATGAATTCTGTTGGACACGGGCAAGGAGCAAAAAGAAGAAATAGCTACATATCAGCTTTTTTGCAACAGTCGTGATTAATTTTCGGAAGATTTTAAGAAAATATTTCGTCGTAGCACTTTAAGGCAAAATCTGGAAACCAGTTCAGAAATTAAAATGGTTCACGTTGTCAGAGCTGCACAATTAGAAAAAGATCTTGAGCTCCCGATGGAGTGTAGCTTTGAAGCCACAAAAAATGTACAAATCTCACAGAGTAGTTGAGTATGAACCAACACCAGTGGACATGTTTTTGAGAGATAACTTAATCTTCGAACATTATGGCTCTTCAAATCACATCATCTTTGTAAACTATATCATGTATAATATCACTATGAATTTATTGCCCTTTAGCTTTCTCTCGTTTTATTACAGATTACAAGTGGGTAGCTAGACACCGTATTAAATTCGGTTTTGCAATTTCGGCAGGACATGCTATAAAAATTAATAATAAATTTAGCAACTTCTACTATTTAAGTTTTTTAAATTTATTATCATGATAAATACAAATTAAAAGGCCATCTAATTATCGTAACAAATGAATTATCGGAATATGACCAAGTTTCCTTAACTGTAATACGCAGCAAATATAAAACGAGAATGAATGGTGGTGAAAAATAGATTAGAAATTGTTTAATGAGGTGGGAACAGGTCACGACCGCAGCTTTAAATGGGCTTAATTATGATGCCGAAGTTGGTTATAAATCCAACTATTGCTGTCAGTAACTTGAGACCTGCTTTAGCTAAACTTTGTCTAAATAACTATGACGATGATTGTTAAGACAGTCACACTAATACAAAATGAACTCTTCACATTATTTTTTGAGCACATGTTGTCCGGCACTGTCCGTATAGACATCAGTCACTTTTTAGTGCGACCAGAGAAAGACCATATAAAAAGGTTTAAACCATAGATAAGGCTTATTGTGTAACATTCAAGGACGGACCAACTATAAGCATGAGAATTTATTAGGAATAGGTATTTGTGCACACTCAACTTAGAAAAAAACAGTTAGATGATAACTTATGAGAAGGAAAGGTTTAAAGTTCTTAACAAATAAATGTTAAGGAAAATTCCCTTACCTTTGTCCTTCCTCTGCTAAACCCACCATCGTCGTGCGGTCGTCCTGGACGCTGACCCGGCTGAAAAAAAAAAAACCAAAAATTGTTTGTAAAACATATTTTCGATATTTCGGCCAAATATTTGGTACACTCATTGTACTTTTTCAAACTTTAGCACTGAGGGTGCAAGTAGGATGTCCACTATGTCGAAAAACTATCCTTTTTATTTATAAAATTTATGCATTCATGTTGTTTGAATGGCAAGTCCAGAAAAAATAATTCACTCCCACAATGAGTTCAAAATTGCAATTTTAATCAACTTTTAATGAAAGAGCAATGTTATGCAGGAATATACGGCCATGATGTTGTTAGTAATGTAAGTCGCTACTGTATTTTCCCAGGAATAAATACTCGTTCAAGTCGATATTACTTCAAAAGATTTAGTTGCAACTAAGGTAACATTTTTGAAATAATTTTAAGGTGGAGTATTACATGTCAAACTTTCGACGCAGGCCCATATCCTTCAAGTTCATTGAGCTTCTTTGCTTGAGACTTCTTGTGTTGACAATGCTTTTATTTAGAAACTGACATGATTTCATCACATGAGTGGAGGCCAAAATTGGAGGCCAAAAAAGAACTGAATTTAAAAAACCACCTTTACCACCCACGACATTGAAAATTCTCCAAACATTTTACAACACGCCTAGGACCTACAACGTTCATATATTCCATATTTTAAACCTTTCTGTTGAAAAACAAAACAAAGGAAATAAAATTAGACTTCCAAGGTAGAGACTAAGGAAGCCAACAAGGTTAGCGAATATATATGTACGTGTTCCACTACATGAAAAACCAGTTACTGAAAAATATAATTGTAAAATTTATTTAAATCATTTAGAAAGATGTACGAATAATTTTAAAGCTATCGTTGTCGTCCATAGATGGTCTTTCAAGCTTCGATACTAACTAGTGGCGATAAAACTGTGGCTTTGCTATAAGATTTTCAGGCACAACAACTTTTTCTTCTTTGTTCGGCCTTTGACAAAGTTTGGCATATAGGAATTAACCATAAAATTAAATGTCTCCTACCAATATAATATGCAAACTTAGAATCCTATCTGTGCGCGAAGATTTTTCAAAATAAAACAGGAAGATTTGTACTCGTAGCAAACCGGCATTGAAGCAGGACATCCACGAGGTTACGTGCTGGAAATAAAATACAGAAAACTGTATTCGCTGACAGAAAAGGATTTGTCACTATCAATCTGTAATAGGCTTTTATTTTATGAGGAATCATTGAATCCAATATGGAGATATGACAGTTAACTACCGGGACGTACAAAAAGAGCAGCGCAGATATCGTTCAAAGATTTCAAAATAATGACCTGAGGAATATCGCCAATGCTCCGTGGAACATAAGGAATAATAACTTCCACATGGACTTATGGCGGAGTGGAATGCGTCACTGATGAAATTGGAAAAAATGCACGAAGGCATGAATCAAGGCCTTAGCCACCGGAGTAGGCAAACGTCGAACATAAGGCCTGTCTAACTCGATAAAAAAATGTTTGGATATGTTTTCTGGATACCTTAAGGCCATCGGTACTGAAGTTAATAAATTTGATGAACCGGCTTTTCTGCCTTAAACTACATTCATATTCTTTTTTCTGCTCATCAAAACTTAATTAATTTATCTATGTAAGTCTTTCGGGATTAAGCTTAGAAGGTACTCGCACTACGAACTACAAACAAAACCAAAGTCACAGTGCAGTTTGAAGTATTCGCTTCATACATACATAGATAGATGTAAATATATGAACACAACCTATATAGCTAAATATCTACATTTCACTCGAATATGATTCATTCTCACCTTTAAAATATATCCAGCAGAATGCCAAGAAACTATTTGCACGGTGCCAGCAGTTTCGTTTCGTTGTTTATGTTGCTTTCACTTATTTTGAAGTTTTGGGTCAAGAAGTAAGTCAACAGGAAAATGGATAATGGAAATGAAGACAAAACCCAGATAGCACGGAGAAGGACAAAAAGTACAAAAAGAAAAAAAAAAAAAAATGCTGGAAAACACAGCGACAACAACAGCATCGAATAAAAAAAAAAAAAGAAAATTGAATTCGTTTTGCTTCCTTCCGTAAATTGAAAGTGTTTTCAGCGATTTTTTTTTTTTTTTTTTTCATTTTCGTTCGTCCTCTTTGTTTGCCCAACAAATCCCCAAATATATGCAGATAGGATTTCTTTTTCATTTTAAAGGAGAGTGCCATCTTCAAAAGCCATTTATTGGCTTTAATGTGCATCCGCGAGCTGATCTTAGATTTCTTTGAGGTTCTTCGGTGGAATAACACGTTATTTTGTTTTTTCTTGTAATCATTCGTTGAGATAAAAGTCGATTGCGTTATTTGACTTTCACTTTGCTGCTTTTGCGTCTCATTTTATCCTTTTTGCAAATCTTCGCCGTGATAAAAAAGACACCTAAATACCAATACCCTTTAGTCTAACAAGTGGATTTGTTTACATTCGCTCGCAATTCATATTCTAAAACTTCGAATCGACTGGAAGGTATGTATGTAGGCGACGTAGGAATATCTACTGTTGTTGCTTCTGCAGAAACAAGAGAAAACAACTTTTAAATAAAACGGATATTGAATTTGATATCACCAAGGGGGCCCGTAATCAAATGTCTCCCACAATTTGGGAGACGTTCTTCGAAAACATGTTCAAAAACAGAATTTTATTATTCTTTATTCGGGAGGACGATACACACAGGGAGGGAAGGTGATTGTGATATGTGTTGTCTACATACATACGTATATATTCATGGTGCTTCCGGACATGATGATTTGTGCTTTTGATATCAATTGCAGATACACGAGATATTGTATCTTTCTGAAATTCAATCCTACTAATATACATGTGCCGGGTGTTGGAGTTAGAGAAAGTCGTAGTTATTAGATATGTATTTTGGGAAATTCATTGAAGGGGAAAATTCAATGTTATTTTCTCTATCTTGGATTTCAATATGGTCTCTTATGGAAAGCTTACATATGCGTAGTTCGAATTCCAAACAAATTTTGTCAAAAACAACAGAATGTTACTGCAATTTTCAAATCTTTAAATTAAAGTTGTAGTGTAGCGAATGTTGTAAGCGATTAGACGCAAACATGAATTAACAAATGATTTATCGACGTTAATATGCGCTGGAAAGCGTTTAACTATTTTATGAAAAATAAAAATATCTCTGCACAGTTTATTTCTATGCAAAAGTGTAAGGTTTGGATACTTTTTTTCGACGAAAAAAACATCTACGATGATTTACAACAAGAAATCCTGTCTATTCAAACGTTATGTAAGAATATTATTTTGATATTCTACTTTTTTGATAGCCGGATATTCCCTCCGTATATTTATTTGTTTTTTTTTTATTTCATATCTGTGCGTATATTTTCCTAACATCAAACCCTCTATGCTTAAAGGTAGACTCGTACATATATGCCGGGAAATATAAAAACATAATTTCTATCTGTCTACTTACATACAATTTTATTATTGTGGTTGTCTTCATTTCTGTCGGGATAAGTGAATAAAATTTTAAAGTAGCAAAAAATGCATAACTTTCAAACGATTTAGTGAGAATTTTTAATGTGAAAGAAATATTTCTGTTGCAACAAGGAAAAACCGCTAAAGTCGAGTTTGATCATTTTTCAGGAGAGCATATTAAAGTTTTGCTAAAAAGTTTAAAATTACAAATGGTACCTTAGCTATTATGGCCTAGCAGAATCTGAAAGCAAAAAAATCCTATGTCGAGTTAAGCTGTTATTCCTCGTTGAAGAACAACATTTTATGGGAACAAAGTTGACTTAGGCTGATATTCCTTGAACTTAAGAGAACATTTTTAATACTTATCTTGACTTAAGCTGTTATGTCAACAACCAAACTGGACTTTAGCGCTTTTTCCTTATCTATCAAGTCAAAAAAGTTATTGAATATCAGACGGAAAAACAACCAAACTTAACTTTAGCTTTTATGTCTTGTGACAAAATAAATACGGATTCTCTTAAGTCGACTTTAGATAATCAAGTTAAATATTTTTATGAGTTAAGTCGTTTTGGCAAAATGAGGATGTAAAAATTTGACTTTGGGACATTGTAGCTCCAATTTTGAAGATAAAGAGCTAGAAAAAATGTATCTTGAAGATTTGGGCATGCTGAATCTTATGGTATCAAAAACTCAATTTCCCCTAAACTCGACTTTAGCTGTTATTGTTCGTGGCAAAAGATTTATTTTAATTGTTTTCAAATGTCCTTCAGCACTTTGAACTATCTTCTCAAAAGATAGTGTATGCTATGCTTTACATATATTAGGAATTTACATAAATGAACGTATTTTTTGCTTTCATTATGAACGAGTAATCGTAAGCATACTGAGCCTTCTCCATCCCAATATGTCAGTATTCAAAGAGGAATAATCTATTTAAAATATCCTAGCTAATTGTATGAGAACGACAATCGTTTGCCTCTGTTAAAGAATATATATTCATACATATGTATGTATGTATGTAGCATGACCTTTTGTAGCATCTGTAGTTAACTACTTCTAGTGCAGGTTTAGGATAATTTACATATGTATGTACTTAGCATTGAAAATTCTTAAGATTCTTCAACAATAACCGAATTTATATTCAGATTATCCGCATTAGTATTCATTTTAAATGCAGGACCCTGGGCTTCGATACGTTGAACTAGACTCAGTTTTTCACTTCAGTATATTTGTCAAGTTCTGTGGACATTCACTGCCTTTGCATCTTCACAACTAATGGCCTTTGTCGTGAATTCGTTAAGGAATAAGAACATTTACTCATTCAAGCAATAAAACCTGTATTTTCAGAGAATAATACCGAGTCCACAAAAGCTTTTTAGAAGGAAGAACTCTGTATTTAGTTCTAAGGAGCAATAAAGTTCACGGGCATAAAAATTAAACCAGCAGTGATAGTATAAAATAAGAAGAATGGAAAGATAGGCCCCTAATTCTAAAGGCTTTGAGCTTACGCTTTCCTAAGTGACAGACACCTGATCTGATTATATCAGAGTTTCGATTTAAATATCGTCTATTGAAAAACATGTATTGAAGGTAATACATACCTACCTTTTGCGTGATCTCCGCTTGACTAAGCTGGGCACTTAATATTTTTCATTTTTTTTAATAAAATCCCAACACAAATCCAAGATTAATTTTTGTGTATATTGTGCCGGTTTTCCATTTAATATGAAAAAAAAAAAATGCCTCAAACAGCCTAATTTCTTGTTACCAACCGTGTTGAGTTTGCCAAAATATTTCCGTGAATGGAAAGAACAACTTTAACACCAAAGCCGTATCCGAAAGGCGAAATTTGGAAGACTCCCATGACAGTTATTGCATTCTGGGATTCGCATTCTCAGTCTTACGCTCTAACCGCTAGCGTCCGTAAAATACTTGTATTGATTTAGCAAAACAAAAAAAAAAAGTTTTAAGTCTGTGTTATTTAAGGTCTTCATTAAAATACCGTGTGGAGGGTTGTAAGTGTTGATACAGGAGATGAAACTTGTGTTTAACCCTGAGACAAGACAGGAGTCCATACAGTGCCGTAAGAGGGGTGATTCAGTCCTCAGGATGTTTAAGGCCGTGCCATCGGCTGGGAAGATTATGGCAACCTTGTTCTGCGACTTATAAGGAATACTTTTATTATTAAAGACCACAGCATCATAGGAGAATACAACGTTAATGTTCTGTTCTGTTCCCAAAGTTGAAGAAAAATTTACGTGTAATGCATTTCGAGGTGGAGGAATCACTGAAAACAGTCAAAAACCAGAGTTTTGAAGGCTGAGAAAAATTATTCCTTATATCTAGGAAGTCTATATAACCGTCTCTTTCTACAACATTCCGTGAATTAGAAAAATCCCTCGTACTTGAACAGACCTAGAACATCAGATGGAAATTACTGCGTTATTTTTTCTTGAATTGTAACACTTACTCAACTGTTACTTACGACAAATGTCTTACAAGAAATAGTTTTACGTAATAAGGTCGTACACATGCATTTGGTCATCTCATCACTATTACAACTCCCTATTTCCTGCGGAAGGCTTCATTTCATAGCAGAAGTATAAATATACTTTTTTAAATCTCAACGTTGTATTTTCAACGATGGAAGATTGTTGGACGATTATTACAAATTTAACCAGAATACTTATTTTATTTACTACAAGTCTGAATCTTGTTGCTCATCTGTTTACTTTATAAAGAGGAAGAATCCATATGGCATTGAGACACAACATCTCCAACGCATGCCCTGATCGTTCTGTGTTTGGATTCAAAAAATTTATATTATGACTTAAGCATGTGAATATTACTTTAATGACTTGAAAATTCCTTATTGATAGCATAAAGTGTATTCAGTAATTCAGTAAAATATGTACCTATACATATGTTAGTATATGACAAGTTGTTCATTCCATCGTTAGAACTATTTATTGCAGATACCTATCTGTAGAATTTACATTGAGAAGAAAGATACGGATAGTGGGGTCACTTTGTGGTAAATGAACTATTGGAATGGACCAAGCTTTAAGGTAAGAAAGAGCTTAAGCTTCATTGCATAAAACCTTTAGAACTCGTCTGCAGATTAGTAGAATGACCCAATAGAATGCAGTTTTTAAAAATTGCGACTAGTATGTTATGGGATTTAAAGAAAAATAAAGAATATGTTTTGCTATAAATGGGCATGATTTGGAAATAACCTTCAGTATATCCTCCTTCGTAGCAAATGCACAACATCTAATCTATTAATCTCATTAAATTGAAAGCGTTTAAGTATCTACTCAAAGTCGTAGTAGTCATAAACTCTACAAAACCGAATGAAACTATGATATGAATCCGACACTACTTCATTTAATAGCAGGAACAACTCAAGGCGCATAGGCTATACATTAGTCGAAAAGAAATCACACAAAATTTAATGGCTGATAGCAGAAAGAAAAAAAAAAAAAAAAAGAAAATAAAACACCCCCACAATGCTTTCCATAAAGTCTCCTAAAGCTTAATTAAAAATTTATCATTAAGTTAATTTGCTAACGGAAACCAATAGACTACTTGGGTTCACCCGAATGCTCCGGACAGCAATAATCTCAATGTGGTAAAAGAGAAAGGACAAAAGACTACAAAGAAAAAAAAAAAGAACCAAAGACAACATAAAACAAAAGCAAGGACGACGAAACCCATGAACAATAGCCGAGCATTGTTGTTTCGTAGGACGCTGTCAATAAATCTCTATAAATTCTAGAAATCGTGGCATTAAAAAGATTGATTACAACCGAATACGATTTGATTAATCAGTTTGTCTCCCATTCTGAAACAGAAAGGCTTTTTTGGAAGACACAAAAAGAGCGAGAGAGACTTTTACTCGTCTAACACTGAACCCTTGCGGAAAGCTAAATCCTGATTTATCGAATGAAGCATTTTCATTTGATGGTTCTTCTTGTAGATTTGTTCCTCGCCTACCTCACACTCTTGCCGGGTGACTGGGTGACTGGCTGACTGCCTGGCTGGGGATGTGTTTTGTTTTACTTCTCAATCTCGTCGGGGTTGTTCTATATGCCAGAACAGTGTGGCATGGTTAGGGTACGACTGTCACCTGCCATCGGAGAATTGGATTTAAGAATCGAAGTTTAGTTATTTGTATGGTGGCTGTACATCAACCAACCCATGTCGTAGCCCAATGAATGATTACATACTAATCAATCTAATCACATTGGCCTGTTGAAACTTTGCGTACGGATTTCTCACTCTGTAGGTGGCCGGATTAGAAGAGCGAACATATACATATACCGCTATTAGAGCGGAAGCGATAAGATAGATTCCCTTCGTAGTCAAAGTTTTGGCATTTGGCGCGATTTGAAATCTAAAGATTAACGACTTTCGGTCTGACGCGGCAGTTTTTTGGTTTGTTCTTCAGTGGGTACTACGGTAAGGTGTGGGTTTTCTTTAAGTAGAAAGTTTTACACGTTAGGATGGTGATTGTATTGAAAATTTGGAATTTTTGCATTGACTACATTTTGCGATTACAATTTTCAAGGGATACCAGGTTGTCAAAGATAAATTATTTAGATTGCAGATGAAGTAATTAAAATCTGTACCAAATTTGAAGGCGTAGGAAGTTACCAGGATCCGACCGCATCTCCAACATGGCTTTTAAGACGGAATGATTAGATATGTTCATAGAAATGTGCAGCACGCGTTTGAATAATAAACTACTGAAGGAACTGTCATAATACATCTTGTTATGCATGCTAGACACGGCTAGGAAAGTGACGAGCTATCTGCGACAATTTGGAAGCAGAAATAAATACTTGAGGTGGGTTATCAGAACACAAATAGGGCTTCAGTAATAGATATAATAAGCGTAGTGGTTAAAATTGCCCATAGAAGGTAAGAGATGTAAAGGGGGTACGAAGAAAAACTGGAAATCAAGAACGTATTCAACACTGCAAACTGAAGCCATATTATACAGGCAGTCAGAGACTTGCGAGTTTCAGCTTATCCTATCGAAATGGTGACTAGTTACTTTGGGCGTACAGTCATGTGTACGACATAGACAGTGGATCCAAAGAGTACAAGATCAATGGCAAAGTGCGACAGTGCTCAGAACTAGGTCCGCTACTCTAGAACATCATGTACGACGGGGTCTCCTGAGAAGACAAAAATTATACGTTTCGCCGACGACATCTCAATTATTATGACTGCCAAATTACTGGAAGAGGTGGAACGGATAACTATTTCAATAACACGGACCATACGGCAATGACTAGGCTCGGCTGGCCTCAGAATGGCTGAACACAAAATGAAAGTTGTCCTTGTAAGCAGCAGAAAGAAGACTGAAACAGTCAACACCATTGGGGGTGGCCACATAATAACATCGAAATCCTACACAAAATATTTCGCAGTCAGATTCCAGGCTCTATTTCAAGGAACATCTCAAGTGCGTGAGTCACAAGGCGACAAATATCAATAATGCCCTCGAGGGAATTATGCCTAATACAGGAGGCCCAACACATTCTCGAAGACTACTATCAGCCACAGTAGTAGCATCTATAATTCTCTGCGCGGCACCAATCTGGGTGAGGGCCATGGCGATTAGTGCTATCAGGGTAAATATTAAAAATGGTACCAATAGACATCCTGACAGAGGTGCAACGACGACAATACGAACTAAAGCAGGCAGAACGAAAACTAACCGCTTCAATCGGCGAAAGCTAGCAGGTGCCACTATGGATGCATAGCATGGAAGAACGGCAAGAGCTCTGGGATATTTCCGAAAAAGGCAGGTGGATACATACACTTGTACCATAACTACAGGAATGTATAGAAAGAGGGAGAGGGAAAACCAGGCGAAAATGAAAAGGTTAGAATGAGTTCATTGCGAGCACTAGAACGTGTGAGAAAAGAGTCAGATTAACACAAACCGAATACTCGTAGTTAAGGCCAAAAACACCCTGCCAATAAAGCGGTACCGCAGGAAAAAAGGAAGAAGGTGAGAAGAGAGAAGGGCTTAGTGGGTAAAAATCCAACACTATTGCTGGGTATAAGCCCAGTTTTAAGATAACATCTTCCGGCGAAAAAGCTAATCTTAAATTAAAATAGGAAACTATTATCTCAAGATAGATAAGTTAAATACCATCGGATGCCTCAGTACAATAGTAGATAGGAATCAATCGGTCGAGTAATGTAAATGGAAAATGAACAAGAAAATATTGCAGGCTGACAGGTCGATCTCCTGTTTCAATTGCCTTCGGTTAAGATTAAGGATTTTTAATGCTGTGACTTACGGTGCTCTATAATGGACTGGACAGATTTTGGCAGTAAATTTTGCAGTTCAGAAGCAAACACGCTCCTTTATGCCATCTTAGAAATGTTTATAAAATCTATACCTATGGTTACATGACTGTTGAAGTTGCGTTTTTCAATCGTATCCGATCAATCTGCCCTTGCTATGATATTCTGAGGGATTCATTCATTTACCAGTTGGTACGTTTGCCAATGCTGTTAAGCCAGTTTAACTTTATACACAGAGGTAGGATTCTATTCTAAGAGATAGTTGCAACCGGGGCAAACAAACCTTTCTGATTGATGATATATAATTGGCATTATAGAAAATTAATGCAAATACTACAGAGAATACTAATAAACCAAAAATCCTTTCCATTTATGTTTTTTCAACTTCAAAACCTTATGTGATACTTTTTGTTAAGCGAGGAAGAAACTACAGATGCGCTGTCGGCCAACAGAGAAGTATCTGTCTACTGCCTGGGAGAGGTATCTATTCCTTCCAACCACAAACAATACCCACAAGCAGAGTGGAGAGGTATGTATAACTTTTGAATAATGCAACACTGGCTAGAATTCAGCAGATCTCCGATATCAGTTTACATTAATAAGAAGTTGAAAAGGCTTCTACGATAACAGCAGATATTATGATAGTATTCATTTATTGCTCTGAAAAATTAATTATAAAGCTGCTGCAGAAAGTCCTTTATCATTTCACAAAATGGAGCATTAAGTATGGATATGGAGTTGAGGATAATACTACTCATTTTCACTAGGATATACGTAATGGATATGTGTGCTGTTGAATAGAAAATCAAATTAAAATCTCAAAATCTTAACACATACATACATATAGTATACATAAAAAAACGAATGCTAAGCAGAGTTTGTCCACTGTGGACAGTGTCTACAACTTCATAATTTATTTCAGAAGCATTTTGATATGAGAGTAAAACTCATAAATTTTTATTACCCAAGCACTGATCAACGATTATAAGAGCAGGTGAAGGAGAAATGTAATTTCTAAAAAATAAAAATATCTGTAGGCATCTGTTCCACATGACTGTATCGTATGTTTTGTATTTTACACTCTCAAACTAAATACAACCAATGTTATGTGACTATGAATTTTGTTGGGTGTATGATGTGGATGAACATACCGTGGTGTAATTTGCATAAATATTACGTTTTCGTAAAAGGTTTCGTACCTTTGGTGGGCTAACTTCTCTCGTTGATATGCCCATCTTTTCGTGATGACGCAACTGCACTGGATAGATGATTTGATAGTAATGGCCGCCGATACGACGCACCAATTCCTGATTTTGTCTGTATTCCTTTAGAAGGCGTTCGACTTCACCTGCAGAGAGAAAGCAATGAAAAAAAAAATAAAAAATTTAATAAAATCGATGCCCCAAAATATATGCATGTATAAATAAAGCTTAAGGATATTTATATTTAATATTAAAATTTTAAGGTTTTCAATTAAGTTCCAAGGATATTCCTCAATATCGTGCAGCAGAAGCAGACAAACAAAAGAGAAGTTGGAAATCACTTTGCTCCGACGAATTGTTTGCCAATTCTTGACAGGTTTATAGCAATTTACTTTTTTTTTTTTTGCTTCGTCCTTTGATTGTATTACCCACAACCCTTTTGGGGCATTTTAACCAATTTCGCAGACAGTACTCCTCCGCCTTCAAATGGTTTTTAAAAAAAGGATACACTATTCTGTTTGCTTTAGTCAAATATTTAAACTGTCCAATGTGCCCGAATAATCAATGTTCGGATAGGTAAACATTTCCAATTTACAAACAAGTTACCCCGGAAGTCCTTCAAGCCAAATGGTTTGGGTACTCCGTGTCCTTTTTAATCTGGAAAATATTCATTTTCTCGTCTGATTATAGTTCCGTTTTTATAGTTTATACAAATTGAAATAGCAAACTAGAAGGAAAACAACGTGACAAAGGGATGTAAGGATGTCTATAAATACTCAATTCCCTGGAAAGAGACACAAAATCCAGCAGAGTTCATTTGGCAAGGATTTAGCAAGATAATTTGACCATGTTGTGTAATTTGTTTTATATTTAAATACCATTGCATTTATCATACCATACCTACCCCCCACTCAGTGTTATCAACTCGACAACCATCAACGCTCGATATAGCTTCATCGCAGTGATTTCCCTTAACGTCAATCTAATTTCCGTTTCTTGAAATTTGAATTCATTTTAATCCGTCTATTACCCCAAGGGGACTCGGCTATGACTCTCGACCATGAGTTCTTCTTAGAATTTAATAGAATGACGGGGTTTTGTGTTTCCAAGCAGATATGATGACGATGTACCAACAACTATGTATATCATCACCGAAACCAAGTTGTTGGTCTCTAAGGGTCTTAATCATCATCAACCCATCAGAAGTAGAGTAAAATGATTAAAAGAAGAAGTGATTCTCTTTCACATCTGAGCGTGGAGATAAATTTAATACTCAGGGATGTTTCCCTTCTATCTGTCATCGAAATGATGTACTATACTGAGTTTATGATAGGGTGGGACTTAGGTGTGCTTCTTATTTATTTTGGAAATTATTTATTGTGTGTATTAAAATTACTGTATAAATAAGGATTGAGATCCTCTGAAAAATTTCACTTTGATGAAGATAAGTACAGAAAGGCAATATTTTGACAAGTTCCATAGGACTGTGAGTTGTTTTCATACAATGTGACAGATTTGGTTTTCAAAATATGTATCTTCACAGAATTCCAAGAAGTATCTAAATATCAATAGAATGTGTGATTTCTAGTGATAAGTCTAATGATAGTTGTGAAAGAAATATTTGTCGCACATGTATTTCGTTTTGCTTTGCATAGAGGAATGGGATTATACATTGAATTCAAAAAGCAGTATGTCATACCTTCATATATATTCGTTACTATAGTGGAACTGTCCTAAGATATCAGTACCATATAATGTAAGAAAGGCTTAGTTTCAATATATGACATCAAAAGAGGAATAACTGACCTAAATGCTTGTTAAATTACCAAACCAAATGCGTGCACATGCATTCTGGGAACTGTACCACTTGCATGAGTTCGCTTGCGGACCAAGTTCATCGATTTGATGTAAACAAAAGAAAAAGAAAAGAAGAAAGATATGGCGCTGGGTTAGCTGTTTAGTTAGTAGCAGGGGTGGCCCCCCTGAACCAGCCCGATTTCATGATGAATTTTAGGGCGGTTTTAGATGGCGTGTTTGCTAGTTCGCTAAGGTCTTTGAACTGTGATTTTCCGAGGGTTGAGAATCTGGTTCTGAAGAGGCTTGGGCATTCGCAGAGGAAGTGTGTTGAGTTTTCCTCTACCTCTGTGTCGCCACAGCCTCTGCATAAGTCGGTGGTGCTGATTCTCGTTTTCCTGAGATGGGCCGCCATTGTATTGTGGCCGGTAAGGATTCCAATGAGGAGTGACAGCCGTGGTCTGTTTAATGATAGGAGTTCTTTTGTCCTCTTTTCGTCAAATTGGGTCCAAAGATTTCTAGAGACTCGGCATGCGTTGATGGTGTTCCACCTTGCGTTGGCCTTATTTAAGAAGTCTGTAGAGATTTTTGACATAAGAAGACTGATGGGCAATAGTACAGAGTTGTCTGCGTGTAGGTCATTTGATTCTGAGCCTTTCCTGGCCAGTTCGTCGGCCATCTCATTCCCGTGGATATCCATGTGGCCCGATTTTACGTCTCGTGCTGAGGGATTTGAGTTCCTCTTTGCATCTTTGGACCAATTTAGATTTGGTGGTGATGGAGGTTATGGCTTTGATGGCTGCTTGGCTGTCTATGTAAAAATCAACCTGTCTGCTGTTGTTCAGCATGGAAAGATGTCAGCAAGCCTCGATGATACCGTGAATTTCCGCTTGGAACGCACTTGCGTGGTTTGGAAGTTTCATGGACCGAGCAATTGAGGGTTCCACTGAGAAAATGCCGGATCCCGTACCTACGTCCATTTCTGATCCATCCGTGAAGAAAATTTAGCTCTTACTTTTTTCTCTTTTATATTGAGGTGGCTGTTAATTGATGTTTCCTGTTGGGACTCGAACTATATCAGTGGGGTCAGAAGCACTATCACTTCACTGTGGGCACCAAGTGTGGCTGTAAGAAACTATCCTCGTTACAAGCAGGAACATCCACTGAAGATTCAACTTGTTCTTGGTTTAGCGCAGTCTTCTTACCTCCGGTAACATATGTAGGTTTTTTGTGCTGTAATCCGAAAATCCTAAGCTTTTTGCAGAAACACTTCATAACCTTCTTTTTTTAATTTTTCGATTATCGTTGTCTGCTTGTCGATGAAAAAAGTAATGATTGGCATTCTGGCAGGAGACCGTTATTAATGCTTCTAATTTTACTCGAAAAAAAAACTGTTGGTCTTCACAAATCAGACAGATTTTTGAGTTCTCGAAGAAGTTTCCACATCGACATCAATGTTCACCTCGTCCCAGTCAGTGTAGATGGCTATGGGTTGAGTGCATAGTAATATCCTATTTACCTGATCCAAAAAACCTCTTATAAATCTGCTACTAGGGCCATGCGTTGCGTTGTTATCCCGTCACAAGTGGTTTCCAGCTCATTGGCTCATTATCAGCGAAACTCCATCCGAAAATTCCTGTATACTAATTTGTAAGGGATGCATTTTCAGAATAACCTCACTTCCTGCCCCGGTGATGTGCTTTTGAGCATATTGGTATCTGCATACCAACCTTCATTTTCATAATGGTCCTGAGTTTGGTAGTTCGACAGAAGTAAGTGTAGGTCTAAGGGTTACAGTACGACGACTTTGTGGGTTTTTTGAATATTTTCTTGCAGAAAGGAAGCTGTTATATAGGGTGCATTTTATGTTACAGGCCGATGGTTTTTTGAATAACATTCAAATGAAATACAATTTTATGATTTGTTTTTATTGATTGATTACATGTTCCTTAACATTATGGATGAAATATGATGTCGTTTAAGTGGCGGCTTGTGGCCGCAATGCAAATGCAAGCACTTTCAAGCAAATTATTCATAACATTCTCGGCAGATATCTCGTGTTAAGTCGGCAATTTATTTTCAAATGTTTTCCTTAAACTTTAGAATAGTGGTTGATTTACTGGTAAACACTTTTCCCTTTAAGTGCCCACGGTCAAACCAGGTTACCGTAGAGGCCAATCGATATCATCCCTTTTTGAGCACTCAAATCTGATCGCCAATTAAGATAATTTTTCTGTAGCTGTTACATACATACATCAAATAAGAAAATTGCAATAATTTTTTTTGAGTATTTTTTGCAAACATCGTTAAGGCATCCCCAATTGCTGTCTACCGCGTCGATGAGAAGTGCAGGACATACTATGCCTCACTGCATCAACATTTTCTGGTGTATGTGGACAACGTTGTCGCCCAGACTTTGTTTTACGAGTAATTCCCAGTATATGCACTCTCCACGATTGATTGCCAATCTCGACGAAAGGAACCACATAACACGACAAACCAAAATAGTCAAAAAAAAGTATGTGACTACTTGTAGATAAATTGCCTCGAAAGAACTTCTTTTTTGTCCTGGCGAAAGCGGATAATTCTTTGGATATCAGATAAGCATAAGCGAAAATATGCAAACAGAAAAGGTAAACGGAAGCTAATGATTGAGGAAGCAATAGCTGGCTGCAGATAAAAGCACTGATCTCAATGTTAATGGCGTGAATGACAATTAGTTAGCTGATATCCAAAGCAGTAAAGCACTAAAAGGCAGATAAAAGACTGCTGGACGATGATGGAGCCCTGGGTAGGACGGGAATGGGACGATGATGGAGCCCTGAACGGGAAGAATGAGACAATTTTTCCCCTATCGATGGCAGCTCAGTTCATATTTTAACAGATGGCTATAAAACCAAAAGCTTGTGGTGTTTTCTCCGAAAAACTCAACATGAGATTATCATTCCGCCTCCCCGATCATTGCAGCGTTTTTCAGGCGGAAATCATGGCGATTAAGGAAACCCTGTCCTGGTTGAAGTGTAAGGATATTACCATTTCCACTGCCGCTTGGCTATCAAGTCTCTGGAATCGTGCTCCTTTACCTCAAAGGCCGCTTTCAACTGCCGTCTATCTCTTATGGAGATGACAGAGCAGTTCAACATTCACCTATTTTTTTGTTCTATCTGAAATTTGTTAATTTTAAATTTTCAAATACATCAATTGTGTTGGTTACTCACATTAAAAATTTCTTGTTCTTGACATTTTTGTGATTTGTGTGAAAAGCGCGTGTGCAAACAACGACATGTCTGGAGCTCCATCGAATGATTTTTACTTTCGTCGGTAGTGAAAGGGCTATGCTGGGTGCCAGGCCACAGAGACATTCCAGGTTACTGCAGAGCAGACGAACTCGTCAGACAGGGTACTCCTCTAAGGATTCTGTCTGATAGGCAATCCCTAGGTGTGCCCATAGCTACATGTAAGCATCTACTACAGCTTTACGCTGTCAGGAAGACCAACCTTAGATGGGAAAACGGCTCAACGTGTCACATTTTGGGACAGATCTAGCCTAGGTTGAATCATAAACGTAGTGCCGCGTTGGTCAAACTAAAGCGATCACAGATCAGCTGCGTTGTCGGTGTTCTCACTGGACACTGTCTTATAGGCCATCATGCCAGAAGACTTGGCATCTTTTCTAATGACTTTTGCAGGAGCTGTAGGGACGAGTGGGAGGAGGAAAACATACTTCACCTCCTATGTAATTGCCCAGCCTTATCGCATAAAAGAATGCTTCATTTAGGGTCCTCTTTGCTTGAAGACCTTGGCGATCTGGCGTCCTTAGGGGTCATGTGCATCCATCAAAAGCTCCCGTTGGTTTTGTTAGTCCCTAACTGGCCAAATGGATTGATCCATGGTATCACAAAGGACCTTTACTGGTCTAAGTGTGTCTGCACTCTCATGCGGACAGCCAACCTAACCTAACCTAACCTACACTTTTTCGTAAGGAAAAGTGGTATGTTAGTCTTTTGCTTAATCCATTTTGATCAAAAATGTCATTAACATAATACTTCCTCTTCTAGTTGCATAATTTGAGACCTGAATGCAGTCTTTTTCAATTTAATACTTTGGGAGTATCGCAAGGAGTCTGAATTAGCTGTGCAAATTTTTGGTGCTCGGTCACAATTTAAAAAAAAAAAACTGCTTTAAATAAATTAAATTGAAGTATTCCCCCCCAATATAAAAGGGGGCGATATTTTCAAATTTACGCATAAATAAGGTCGGATGTCATAAAACCAATTAGATTCGACAATGAGCGCAGGCTACCTTTTACACCTGTCCTTAATCGCCACGTGCTGACATCTTGTCAAGCAAAACCAAGTGGGGTTCATACTTTTTGAAGTACGGTCTGGTTTAGTTGACATTCTTTCATTGAAAAAAAAATTGATTTTAAATTCAAGAAGAAGGATACGAACTAAAGTCCACTGTTGTACTGAATTCGGCCAGGTTTTACGTCTTGTGCACTCACAATAAAATTCGCAAAATTACCGAAAATTTATGTGTAGCCGAAATAATTGATTATACAGCCACTTATTTCAAGTCCAGCAACCGTCATCCAACATTTGTAACCATCTTTATGACATTTCCATTTATAAAAAAAAAAAAAAAAATATATAAAATATTAACACCTCCGAAACGTGTTGAATGCTCCACCGAATGTCTTCGCATTTATCTCAGAATAAAGAAGAGGAGAATTTATTTCAGATCTTTTAGGTAGTTTCAGTTTCATTTCCATCCATCCATCCACACAAACAACAAGAAATGAAAAAAAAAGAAGCATCTGCCAAATATTTACCCTCGAGAACTGTGTTGTCGTCCCAAAAGGCTCCACTTCTTCTGGAGGTGTAGCAAATTCATTTGAATTTTATTTTGATAAATGAAAAAAAAGTAGCGAGAAGTAAAAGTTGTTACATCTTCCCCACCGGCCCACCACCACTCAAATTGCGAACGCAATTAATTTCCATCAAACATTTTTTGCATTTTCATTCACTGGATTGCGTACGTTCATTAATCAAAATGAGACAACAGCATACATACACAACAACCGACGAAAGGGCTAAGGCCCGTCAAAGTGGGGCGTTGTTGTTGGTCGTCCTTGGTTTTTGTGTAAAGGTGTTGGAATTAAATTGAAATTCTTCCAAAAATTTAATCGCAGTTTCTTCATTAAACTCTGGAATTTAATCACTGCCTAATGTCGCCCCACTAATTTTGTCTTATTTAGGATTTCTTTTTTTTTTTTTTTTTTTGTTTTGGTTGGCTTCCTTCCTCTAACCAAGCTAAAATGTCTTCCTTGGCTGCAAAGTGGTTAGAGAGTCCAGAAAATTAATTACTGCGGCACCACAAACTCCCTGCAGGATGGTTGTTGTATGAAACAGAGGTATACACCAAGTAGGATGTATCGTACAATTTGAAACTAATTTGAGATTAAGTCTGTCTGATTTAAGGCTTTTGATGAATACCTCACAAAGCACCCGGGCCGGGCCGCCTCTTTGCAAGGATATTCGAAAGTTTTAGTTTAAATAATACCAATTGGTTTCATGGAAGACAGTGTCATCTAAATTGAAAGAGAACAACTTGTCTCGGTTCAAGGAATATGAAATTCTCTTAAGAACCTCATTCACATTCAGAAGGATAAGCGGAATAAAAGCAAAAATGTTTAATAAATCATTCTGAACAATTGTCGCACGGCAAAGGGAATATGACATCTCATTAAATTACCTCAAGGCGTATAATGATGTTTTGATAACTTTTATCATTCTGCCATCATGACATGGAAGCATTGTATTCGAAAATATTCGTTTCAGTGAATCTTGTTGTGAGAACAAATAAATTAAGGGTAATTCAATAATCTCCTGGGAACTGATGTGTGTTCATACATTTCGCAGTTTGCGTACTCAACCTATGCTACAAGTGAGTATGAATGGATGGGACTTGAAATTAAGGCATGTGTGGTATCGTGTGAAAGGAATTTTTGTTGCAGTATGTAGTAAAGAGTCTTAGAAACGATGGAATGTGCACAAATATTTTCCCCTTGGAATGAAGTTTATGAGGCTATTATCGAACTAAAATGATGATCATAAGATTGTCAGATAGTGCAAAATTTCATCAATATTAAGAGTACTTAAACTTATTATTGAATTTAAGCTGAAATGTGAAAACCAAAATACCACTTTTTTTTTTTTTTTAATAAAACCCTTGCCCATGTGGCAGACACCGCGACCTGAAAGATCTATTGTATCATAAGGGTATGGTTAGTCTAAGAGACGTACTACCTCCCTAATGAAGGATAGTATATCCTTAGTAGCAGAGTCTCCTTAACCAATGTAAGGCTGGGAAATTGCAGAGAATGTGTTCGGATGATTCGTCATTCTCCGAGCAGAACCTACATTCCGTGTCTGAGCTCAGGTTAAGTTTGTTAAGGTGGTATCTCAAGCCACAGTGGCCCGTGAGAAACCCCACCAGCTTTCTGATACTTTCCTTACTAAGGTTAAGTATATCCTTATAGGAGTAAGATTTGATTAGTAATTTGGATTGTCTTAACGCTGTAACAATTTTCGAGTGGTCCAGGCGAAGTTTATGTTCCCAGTTACTAATCAGCGCTGTGGCGAAAGACAAGTAGATGCCACAGTAAGGTTCAGGTCCCATGGGTGCAGATTCTGAGCCAGCCCTAGGTAGTTCATCTGCCAACTCGTTGCCTACAATCCCTTGATGGCCGGGGACCCATCCAATTTTTACATTTACATACATTAAGTCTCGCCAGGGATTACAGTGCATCGTAGCAGCATTTGACCGATATGGAGTCCACTAAATTGGACGACAGCGCTTTGAGTGCTGCCTGACTGTCTGAAAATATAAATATTCTAGCGCCCTTAATACCCTTACTAAGGTTTAACCTAGCGCAGATTTCAATGGCATGGAGTCCAGCCTGAAAAACTGTGGGATACATTCCCATAGGTATCGGTGTTGGGTCCAAAGACACCAGCTCCAACTCCAGATTCCATTTTCGATCCGTCTGTGAACCAAACCAGACCTCTAGGGTCTAATACCGGAACACCATTAGACCAATTTGAACGGTCTACTATTTCTATTTCTACCTCAATACTCCTTGACCATCGTGTCATGGATGGTACAAAACATGTCTCTTTGGGGATTGAGTCAAGAATTTTCAGATGTCCCGCATGGTCACCTGATTTATACTTGTATTCTATCTGCAGCTTGATAGCACACCTAGCGGCTGTCTTCCTAATGAAGATATGAAGGGGTGAAAGCCCAACGATTGCTTCTAAAGCTGCCGTCGGGCAGGTACGCATAGCACCTGTGCTACCGAGACGGGCAATTCTTTTTTTAGTTGCCGTTGTCCGTTCAAGAACTTTCGGCCACCAGATGATAGCCGCGTACGTGATAATAGGCCTCGCTATCAGTGTATACATCCAATGTAAATATCATTTTTGGATCTAGACCCCAAGTTCTGCCGTACAGGCGAATACAGGCCCACATGGCCTTAGTAGCACGCTCGATGGCGAACTTGATATGAGAATTCCAGCTGAGCCGTTTGTCGAGGATGACCCCGAGGTATTTGACTTCACTGGAATAAGCTAGAGTGGAGCCTAGTAAAAGGCACTAGAACTGTTTTGCAGGGATTGATGGATAGTCCTTCTTTGCTGCACCATTCTAAAACATGTAGTAAAGCACCTTGCATGACGCTAGAGATGGTTGCGCTGTGCTTGCAACTAATAAGTATCGCCAAATCATCCGCATAACCAATGGCGGTATAGCCTAATCTATGAAGATCGACTAGAAGCTTGTCTATGACTAGTGACCATAGAAGGGGAGAGAGAACTCCGCCTTGGGGACAGCTCTTACCTGCGGTCACAGACACTGACATTCCTCCCGAGGAGGAAATCATAATTCGACTTTCAAGCATGGCTCTTATCCATTTCCTGGTCGAATCTTCGATGCCTCTGTTACTGATTGCTCCCTCTATTGAGCTGTAGCCAGTGTTATCGAAAGCACATAGGGCTATTTCCTTAGAACCAAGAGAGAGTAGTATATCTAGAGAAGGAACATAGATTAGAAGTGTAAAAAAGGGTGCCAACGCATTAAATTATGCGATTAAACTATAGCTTACCACCACATTCGTCATCCATATACCAACCAGGCAGTAAGAGCATAAAGCCCTTTACAAAGGCAAACACTTGGCTCGACATACCGTATTTGGTTCAGTGACCCAGCAACCATTCATGTTGTATGTGTTTTTTTATTTTGGGAAGGATGTTTCTAAGACATTCACGAGAAGTGGGATCGTGATTCGAACCTCGAATCTCCTGCTCAGTAATCCAACGCACTAACCACTGAGCCAGCACAAAAGCCCTTAGGGAAGCTTTTTTGCATTTCAATTAAGGAATAAGAAAATCCTCAAATAAACTGAGCCACTGCTAGGCACTAACACCTTTCTTGGTATATTCGCTAGAGGAACTTGCATACGTATGCATTATCTGTTTCTCATTATATTTGGTAGCTGTGGTTGCTGTTCCTCGATAGGTCTCGAATATGATCGCATTATAAACAAAGACACTAGAAGAAGAGTTGGCCTGAGATGAATGTAATTTTGACACCTTCTTTGAGAGTTCATAAGACCTTTTTTATTTGAAATATCCATATGCTCCTGCTCCGGGACCCAGCACGAGTTGGATATATTTTTGGCAAAATAATCCACTGCAGCACTCAGACTCAGGGTTCCATTTAGACCAAGAAGGGGTCCACCTGTTGAATGCGAGCCTTTCGTCACTTAGGTTTCTCTAGCCCTTGCCACATAAACTTTAAAAGAACACATAAAAGGTGTTCAACAGTTCCATCAATCTTTCAGAAGTGTCACAGAAACTAGTGCCGCTTAAGCTTGACGCATTAAGGACCTTAAAAAAGGGGAAGTGGAAAATTTGCATGCAGACTTAATCTAATTTTTATAAGAGGACACCAATAATACTGCCCTACAGATCATTTCACTTTTTTCTAGTGACGAATTTGTATCCCACAGCTTTGGTACACTGCCGATGATTTTTGGTACTGTTCATTTCGAAAGAATAGTCACTCACTGTGTTAATTCCACCACCCCGACTGATGTTTAATACATGTGTCTCGACTAAAAATCGATGAGCATGTCTTGAATGAGAATCTTCATCTGTATTATGGAATTCTGGGCTGTTAACAATTTTTGTGATACATATAAGGGCCGAAACAAGCAATTGTTGGCCCATGACCTTCAGATTTTGCATCACTCTTTTCTGGACCTGAGATAAGAGAGCATTGATATTCCTTTCAAAATCACATCCTAAGTCGGAAAACGGACTCATAGAAATAATTTCATGGAGTGTATGTAAAATGTAAGAGGGAAGGAATGGACCGGAGCTTTTAGTTTTATTTTCAACGAAGCAACATTTCCTATTCATCGAAAAATCAATAAAATATTTAGTGACGATCTATGTATGTAAAGTTGGTTTCGTATACAATTGGGTCTACTTATACAACTTTTTGTACTCTTAAAAGCCTAGGCTTTCACAAAAGCGAACTCTCTAGCACCCTCATGCTACAACAAACCGTTCGGATTATTAAAAGAAATTTAATTTAACGCATACCTTAAAACCCCAATCAATCAACTGAAGCAATCCGGTAGGTACTTATCGGAACTATAAACAAAATCCATAGACTCCCGTAAAACGATCATTAAAAATCCTGTAATCCATCAAAGTTACATTAATCCATCCTTCCTACACAACTTAAAAGATTTTTTTTCCCAATTCTTTTTTTTTTTTCTAGTCAAAATACTGCCCACTACACCATCCTACAAAACACGCCCACTCATCTTATCCCTTTCCAGGAGAGTATAAGTAAGAAAGAAGAAAAAAAAACCCTTTTCGTCTTCTTTAAACACAAGTTTGCCTTTTCTCAGGAGTTTACACAGAAAAAAAAAGTCTCTACCCATCCTAATGAGATTCCGCCAGAACAGCTATCCCACATTACCACCGATGAGGAGATGGCATGACGCATAAGAAAGGGGAGGCGAAAAAAAAAGCAGAACTCCTGTGGCCTGTATGGGCATAAACATGAGTGTACGGAATTATAAATCGAGCGGCACTTCTTCTCTTCTCGTCCTGCATATTATTATTATTATTATGATTATCACCATCATTATCACCAAGCACTCGGCTTTGGGGGCTTTTCCGCTTTCGTACCCACAGCATCCGGCGAACATTTGTGCCGTCTCTCTACAGCTTCCCTTTACTTTTTATGTCTTTAACCAGAGTGAAGGAGATCCTTCTTCTTATTCTCTCCATCTCTCTTTTTTTTGCTTCCATTTTATTGCATAGGTATGATGTAGTTCGACGTTCCTCTTTCTTATGTTTTCCTTTTATCCTCGTTTTTACAGCCACTTCATGTGAGTGCTTTAAAATGGAATAAAGGCTGGAAAAAAAAAACATCAAAAGTGCGGATTTAAATATCGTAGGGCATATTGAAAAGGAGTTTCACTATCCTGAATAATGAAGAATATTTTATGCAATGCCAACCAACTAAACGAGAAGACAAAAACAGTTCCTGTGCAACATTTTATGACTTTTGGTCGAATATCGTAATTTGTTTAGCTAGTAACCTAGTTCCAAATGCACTACCGACTTTCTAGTAGAAAATGAGGAAATATCCTCATTCAAGGGGATCCTTAAACATTACATTTCTAATTCATGTCCCTCTTAAACGAATAGGAGGAGTATAAAGATAACTATCACACTTACATAACATCCTTTCCAGCTAACCAGCCCACAAAATTTATCGAAAGACTCGTTGGTACCGTGTTTATTTTTTCGTTTTACGTTAACTAAGGTCGTTGAGAGATGCTCAGCTCTCTCATCGTAAGTAAATTAGGAGTCAAGGGCAATTTCACTGATGCCTCTATAGATGGTGCTCCTGTAAAAGAAAATCCTCTAAAGAAATCCTTTGGCTTTTGTTGGATGCTTAATTTTCTTCTTGGTAATTTTTTTGTTTTTGCCTTTGCTTTTGCATTTTTCTTTTTTCTTCACTCTCTCTTGGGCTTAATGGAGAAAACAAGAAAAGCTCTAAGATTTTTGCTAGGAACAAGGAGGAAAAAAAAAAAAGAAACTCCCGCAAAGGTAATAATGACGAGGTCTTTCAGTTTATTGAAATTAGAGTCGATGGCTGTTGGCGTTCGTGAGGTGGCAGCGCAACGGCAAACGCCAGCGGTCTTGGCCCCTGCCAGGTCAGAATAAAATTACAATAAACATTATTTAATCATAATTTAGGGCGGATATTTAATAGAAATGTTTACGTTTTCATGAATTTTTTGTGAGGAAATTATAAGTGAAATAGAAAAGGCGGAGACGATGGACTTTCAGATTGGCTGGAATTTGGTTTCGTTACTATTTTCGTTGATTTGTTTTTAATTAGGCAAGATATAATTAAGGAAATCGTGGAAAAAAAAGATAGAATTGCTCAACGATACAGATATGTTTCATATAAATGGGTAGTTCTGACATATTCATGGGTAGCAATCTTATCGTAAATAATTTAGAACGGCGCAGTGTTCATATAATTAGCCAAGCATGTGAGTGTTTTCCTGCAAAGTGTATTGCTTTGTATTCAGCATTTATCGGATTTGAAGATACCATGCGTATTTTTATTTTAAAATGTGTATGTACATGTGTGTCCTGAGTTGTACGAATTATACTCGTATACCGTGGAATGTTAAGTATGATTTTAGGCGACACATTGACAAGACATTTTTTAAGAACTTGCTGGCATTGGTCTTCGTTGGAGTTCTAAAGGATAATGTGTGAATTGTGAATCCAAAGAAAATGGAAAACTGTAAAACGCACTTAAAGTTATGTGAATGGAATTTTAAAATTATTTGTTCAAGCTTTGCTTTTGGAGGCTCGAACCATAAACGCATGCGTTTTTTAAAAATTATTTTCGAGCGAAGTTGCTTCTCTTATATCACGTTTGTATAAACAAATTGTGATTAAAAATTTCGGATTTTAGGTATTATAATATAAGTCTGCAAAGCCATTATCTATGACTGACTCCCAGAGACGATAGTCTACCAATCACGGGTAGATTACCCGACAACCAAACAGAGATCACTGCATACCTCTAGGTTAGGTTAGGTTAGGTAGGGGGGGTGACTGCATCAGCAAGGGTGCGGTCTCACTCGGGTCTCAACGGATCCATTGTGTTCCCCCAGTGTGGGATACCTGTAACACAAACGCCGGTGTGAGATACCTGTAAGTAAAAGAAAGAGAAATAAGCAGTGGGTTAGCTGTTTAGTTAGTAGCAGGGGTGGCCCCCCTGAACCAGCCCGATTTCATGATGAATTTTAGGGCGGTTTTAGGTGGCGTGTTTGCTAGTTCACTAAGGTCTTTGAACTGTGGTTTTCCGAGGGTTGAGAGTCTGGTTCTGAAGAGGCTTGGGCATTCGCAGAGGAAGTGTGTTGAGTTTTCCTCTACCTCTGTGTCGCCACAGCCTCTGCATAGGTCGGTGGTGCTGATTCTCATTTTCATGAGATAGGCCGCCATTGAATTGTGGCCAGTAAGGATTCCAATGAGGAGTGACAGCTGTGGTCGGTTTAATGATAGGAGTTCTTTGGTCCTCTTTTTGTCAAATTGGGTACAAAGTTTTCTAGAGACTCGGCATGCGTTGATGGTGTTCCACCTTGCGTTGGTCTGTAGAGATTTTGGACATGAGGAGACTGTTGGGCAATAGTACAGGGTTGTTTGCGTGTAGGTCATTTGATTCTGAGCCTTTCCTGGCCAGTTCGTCGGCCATCTCATTCCCGTGGATACCCATGTGGCCCGCGATCCAGCAGAGCGAGATCTTATGTCTCGTGCTGAGGGACTTGAGTTCCTCTTTGCATCTTTGGACCAATTTAGATTTGGAGGTGATGGAGGTTATGGCTTTGATGGCTGCTTGGCTGTCTATGTAAAAGTCAACCTGTCTGTTGTTGTTCTGTGTGGAGAAGTGTCAGCAGGCCTCGGTGATACCGTGAATTTCCGCTTGGAACACACTTGCGTGGTTTGGAAGTTTCATGGACCGGGCAATTGAGGGTTCCACTGAGAAAATGCCGGATCCCGTACCTATGTCCATTTTCGATCCATCCGTGAGGATAGATATGGAGGTGGGGTTTATGATCTCACCATTTGTCCAGCTTTCTCTGGAGGGAAATTTGGAGTCGATGTTGAGGTTGAAATCTAAGTGGGTGGCCATGTAGTCTGAAGGCTCGTTGGCGTTTATCCACTTGGTAATGGAGCTGTGACCTATTTGGCTGTTTTTCCAAGTCCGGGTGTCTCTGAGTCGTAGGGCACTTTTGGCCGCTACCTCTTTCTGGAAGAGGTCAAGTGGGCATAGCCGGAGCATGGTTTCGAGGGCGGCGGTGGGTGTTGTTCTAATAGCACTAGTCGTGCCTATGCAGGCTAGACGCTGTATTCTAGTTAGGGTGTTCAGGTTTGTAGCTGTAGCGGCTGCAGGCCACCAGACCAGACAGCCGTACATGAGGATGGGTCTGACGATGGCTGTGTACATCCAATGGATGGTAGCTGGTTTAGGACCCCATTTTTTCCCGAAGATACTGCTGCAGGTGTAGAAAGCAATCGATGCTTTCTTTGTACGCTCAAGTGCATACCTCTAAAGAATACATATTAGAAATTATAATTCTGTGCTTTTAGTAGCCTTAAATACGAGTAAGGCGTACGGCTAGTCGCACCTAATTGATGGTTTGTGTTAGTAGTTCGTATATTGCTTAGACTTAAAATTTAGGAGAAATCAATACGAGGTGAAGAATTTGGAGTTCGATTTAGAGTATGGCATCAGGTTTTATAATTTTTTTTTCGCGTTATTTGCATTTTCAACGGTTTTGTGTTTAGTTTTAACATCTGTGTGAATTGAAAAGCTTTTTCATAAGAAGTTAGACTGTGAACAACTTGTTGAGGTCCTACACACTAAGCACTCAGCAACAGTGATTCAATGGAGTAATTTATTCAGATTAATTTAACGCATACGAGATGTAACGCTACACGGGATCCTGAGGAAAATTGAGAACTGAAAAATGTTCTGTTTCATTACTAAGCATTACACATAACAGTACCTGTGCCAAGCGTTCACATTTACATTTGCCCTCATCTGTACGAGGTTTACCCTAAACTGTACTAAGATGCAGTAGAGGAAGAGTAATGGACTAACAAGGTACATTTGTACTTTTTTGCTTCAAAACCACATCCCCCCGGGTTGTGTTTCTTGGGTATCTTGAGATAAATTTCACCTACAAAATGGTCAAAATACAAATACAAATTCTTGGCGCAACAGACCGTATGTGGTGCGTTGTGCGTGTTATATTTTTCATACCAATGGAAGGGACCTACAGTTTAGAGCCATATCCGAAAGGCAAATTGAGAAGCTTTCTCTTGACAGTTATTACTCTCGACGTTTGTCAGACATTCGCGAGAGGTGGGACCGTGAAAAACTTTTTGTTGTTCTCTGGGATTCGAACCTCGAACCTCAAGCTCAGTGATCCAACGCACTAACCACTTGAGCCACGGCGCCCACAAAATGGTCAAGGATATCGTATTTGCCTTCCACGAGGCAAATGTTTACAAAAAAAAAGAAGTAGAATGGAATGAAGCTCGAAGCTAATAACTGTCCGTTCTGTCTGATTCATCATTGTTGACAGCGGATACTTTGCTTTATCTATGTTACCTTGTCTGAATCCTTTTTTAACACAAAAGGTCTTAATGAGGTCTTTACCGGATTTGATAGAGCAGCGACCGATCTCCATTCTTATGGATAGGGTAAAAGATTTGAGATTCAATTCATCGGGGTTGCACTTATCTGACCGGATTGTTGAAATGCTCTCTTCCAGGGATAAACCCACACCGGTGAGATTAAAAACCGTAACAAATAGGTTTTCTAAGCCAAGAAGTGGAATAGAACTTCAAAATGGCAGAAAGAAGTTCTCCGTAACGGCATCATAAGGAGATTAGAAAGTCATCCGATCGGCAGAATATTCGTAGATTTACGAAAAAAGACCAGCACCTAACAGTAGCCCAGAAATTCAAGCTATTTGACTTGATAGTAAATGAAGTCAAAGATACACTGAAAATAAACAGTGGAAACTGTAAGTGCGCTGTTAAATGGCTACAAGGTGTGATGGGAGCTATGCACTAAAAAAAAATCCTGTCAATGAAGAGGAATTCAAACACAAAGTCAGAAATTTGGAAATCACAAAAACTGGTGAATCACTTAAGCCAAGTGCAATGTTATAACTCTCCGACTGAAAATAAATCGCAGTGCAATAAATGTTACAGGGTAACGCCTTTCAGATACAGACCCACAATCTTTTGTCTTACGTTAAACTCTGCAAGGTTCTAAATTGTTTGAGGGCCCCGTGTTAATTGATATACATATGTACATATGGCAACAAATTTGAGAAAATAGAACAAACAAAGGTTTGTAGAAGAATGGAAAGTATATATGTAGAATAAGCTTAGGCAAAATATGCAGTGCAAAAGTTTTCATTTGGTCTTTCCATCAAGAAAACTTGAAGCAAACAAAGGAGCAAAATGTTTCTCAAATCGGCGAAAGTTTGTAGTATACTCAGAGAAAGAAGTCCATTAGTGCCAGGATTTCAATATGGATCGCCACTCTATTAGTTGCCGAGCCTGAATTCCCATAAATCATCCTTCAGATGAAAAAAAAAAGTTTCTCCTTGTATTGATGGATTTCATACTGTATCTTGCAGACGAAAGAAAGGATAAAATATGAGGTGGTTTGCTTACTTAAATACAACTTTATTATCCTGTTTTTAAAATTAGCTTTCTCTGTGTGCTGGATCCTAGCAACACAAGGGGAGTGAGTAAGCGGATGAACTGGTATCATTCGACAAATTCATTGATTGTCAAGGGGAGAATTTTGTGAAACTTTCTGTCAACGGATAAAAAAGTTTGGCAAGGGTTGCAGAACCCTGTCATACCCAAGCAGATATGGCTAAAAGGCAATTGAAAAACTACAAAATACCACTCGTGCAGATAGTGTAAGAATTGTAATGATTAGTACAGGCCATCTCCTTCATCGCGGAAATGCGTATTAAATAAGCGATAAATAAACTGTCTTCCACTCGCTCTCGATGTCCGGCCCTAGGCAGGGCTAGACATGGCGCAGTAGGCAGGCCTCAGGATGGATGTAAAGACTTCTCATTAAACAATTAAGGTCACCAGAGTTGTGATAATAAAATGCTGCGGGATTAATCTTCATACAGCGTAAGTTCTACGGTAAGTCGTTATTGAATTGTCTTGTATTTCAAAAGTGTCTGATTTCCCAAAGCAGCCTTCTGTTAATGTCGAAGCAATGTTGTACATTTCGTTAAGGAACCTTCTGACAATGGTGAGACAATATTGTTCAAGAGTAAGCGTTTGAATAGGATATCAGGACAATATTGAGCTTCCAACATATGTTTGCTATTGAGCCAAGAATGCGCAGCACATTTCGCTTGCAATATTTCAAGATTTTGCTGAAAGTTTAGAAAGTTTCTTATAAGAACATATAGCAGTTCAATTTTAATTTCTAATGATAAATAGCCTAGCTCTGGCTAAAGGTAAGTTTTCAGTTTTTAATAATCCATTATCGGCCACGAACAGTTGCGCAGTGTAAGCCTGGATTGTAGACTGTCACCCATTGTCTAGAGTGGAACCTTTCTTTTATATTTGGCGGCTAAGATTAGTATCACGTAGTTCAGGTTTTCAATCGTTGGCGGCACATAGTATAAGACTGTAACTATTTAACCATCCTATTGCCAGGATAGTCAGAGTAATGTGTTCTTTGAAATACCCCAACCTTGGCGTTTTTATCTTGTAGTTGCCTGAGTAAGACATTACATTTTTCTCTTCTTATGCATTGACAAATAAATTTACAAATTCAGTCATCTGGGTGCCAGACCATAGAGACATTCCAGGTAACTGCAGGGCAGACGAACTCGCCAAACAGGGTACTCCTCTAAGGATTCTGTCTGATAGGCAATCAATAGGTATGTCCCTAGCTACATGTAAGCATCTACTAAAGCTGAATGCTATTAGAAAGACCAACCTCAGATGGGAAAATGGCTCAACGTGTTTCATCTCGCGACAGATCTGGCCTAGGCCGGACCATAAACGTAGTGCCGAGTTGGTCAAACTAAAGCGATCACAGATCAGCGGCGTTATCACTGTCTTATAGGCCAACATGCCACAAAACTTGGCCTCTTCTCTAACGACTTCTGCAGGAGCTGTAGGGACGAGGAGGAAGAGAAAAGCATCCTTCACCTACTATGTAAAAAGGCCTTGGCGATCTGGCGTCCTTAGGCGTCATGTGCATCCATTGCTTTATCAAAAGCTCCGGTTGGTTTTGTTAGTCCCCGAGTGGCCAAATGATTTTGATCCATGATATTACAAAGGACCTTTACTGGTTTAAGTAACACTGTTTAAGTTAAGTTAAGTTAAAGCTGAACTCCTGTGTGGACTTAACCAACTCTTTTTTCAGTTTTTGTAGCTAATAATTTTTGCTGCGCTTTTATCAACTTTTCCCCAATTTTCCATATCTGAATATTTTTCATAGATGTAATCCGCAAATGATTGAAGAAATGGTTTCCTCGGAGAGACTTACCTCCATAATAAGAGCTAGAGCAAAAAGAATGTGTTCTGTACTGCCTGCTGGGCAGCTACTCGAAAATATACTCATGTTCAAAATCCAATGACTTCGCTACTCTTGACCCTGCGAATAACTCTGGGCACTGCCTCTTGAATTCTGCAAATCTTTTAAAGCACACAGAACTCAAATCCTTTTGCAACTGATTCCAAGTTAAAGTGTGAAGTCGCATGTACTTTATCTTTCTTTTTGAGACAAACTTCAGTGAATTCATTTACTTCGATGAACATTTAAGTAATCTCCATAACGAATTCCTAAGCTACAATATGCAAAAGTAAATCACCTCGTTTCCTATTAAATACTCCTTGTCTTGCTCGTGCAAGGAATGCTTCGAGGACACTACAAAGAGAACTATGATACAAATGAAATTTCCGCCATTTTGTGTAAAATACAAAATAAGACCAAATACAAAAAAAAAATAAAAAAAAACTGAAAACTGAAAACAACGAAAAGAAAACGAGAGGAGAACTGAAAACCTCCCTTCGACTGTTCTTTTTCGTTATATCCATTTATATCACTGCGAACTAACGAACCAAGGTCCGGAAAATCTACTCCTGTGGATTTTTATGTTTATGATGCGCTCAATTTAATTTGCATTCATATTATTTGCTCAGCTTCTATAATAACCACCACCAACCCTCGGCTCAGCGGTGTAGCGGGCGAGTGGTTGGGGTGGCAGATTGTTGGGTGGTTGGGTGGTTGGGCGGTTGGGCGGTTGAGTACTAAAGCAACTACAAGGCTTCACTGGTCTTAATGATTTTCCTTCAATTTTTCTCTCTGCGCCCGCTGGTCGTCTTGTTCTTCTTATGTTTTTGCTCCTTCAATAGAAGTCGTCCTCCTTGTGTGCGTCCTTTTGGATTGCAGAAATGAGTATCCTTATGATGAAAGCGCAGTTTTTATCGAGCGAAAAGGGACTGTTTATTACTAAGGATTTACAAAATGATGTTATACTTTTATCGTGTACTATACTGTATACCTATATACATATGTATGTATAAGAACATAGGTATTGTAGAGCCTGGCTAAATCTACGTGCGTAGTGCTGCTTTACCCCAATTTTCTTTAAACGGAACGAAACACACAAAACACAAGAAAACAGTAGCACACAAAGCGTAAAGCGTTCACTTTGGCCTCCAAAAAGGGGTTGCTGGTTGTTGTCAGCTATTACCACCACGCGTACGCGTTCAAAAGTAACTGCGGGGTGGACTGGCGACTACATACTTTAAAATTCAAATGCCATGGTTAGGAAAAAGGATTTTTTTTTTTTTTATTTCCATTTCCGTTTTTTACAGTTCTGGTGGTTGTACTGCGTGCTGGGTGGCTCTGTTTTCACTTTTTTGTTGGTCGTTTGGCAGCCTACCCTCCACCCATCAGCGTGAAGGTTTTATGATTATTATGAAAGAAACTCAAAGATTTGGCCCACATAACACACAAGGACCAGTGCGCAGCAAAGGAGAGGAAATTTAATGTTAGAGGCGGAATATTTTCTTGTTCTTGCTCTGCTTCTTTTGCGAGGATATGCAAAGCGTGGCAAATGGGTAATTTTAGTTAATTAAAGGTAATAAAATTTGGGATTTTTCCTTTTCGACAAGTAGGGTGGCTGGTGTCGAGGTGTCGAGGTGTCAGGATGCGCTTGGTTTGATGTAATGGGAATGAACTTTTTTGTGGGCACATGTTAGGAGAACAAACACTTGGCAATGTTTTTATGGTCATATTTAACAGATTGGTAAACAAATGAGGCCGCAAAGTGAATTGGCTTTTTTATAGCTTTGAATGTGGGCGAATGTGAGAAGTTATATTTAATTGGGCAGGGCAAAGTGTAAATTTTGGAAACTTTGTGGTAAAATTCGATGCCCTACTTATGACATTCTGATCTTCTTCGATGTGAGAGTCGTAAAGATAAACGTGAATACCAGTGGACGAAAAATGTTGTATAGAAAAATTAAATAGATTGGCATGTGCAGCCCTCTTATAAAGATATGCCCACGAGAGGTCTTCAGCTTAAGGTGTTTACATAAAACTTTCTTGGAATTGAGGTGAGGGCGGAATGGTAAATCGCTTGCATACTTTTTAGATGAAGTTGGTTAGTAAGTTTCAAACTTTAATTTTCACTGCTTTTTCCGCGTTGGAATCGCTGAAATCTTATAGTTCAAACACTCTGCCATATAAGGGAAGTTATTGGAATATTTTTCACTATATCCTGGTCGCAGTTCAGGCTGCGGGATTCGCCTTTATATTATTGTTTCCATAGCTGTCCAAGCTGGAAATTAATAAGCGCTTTCTATTAATTTGGGGAGAACCCCATTTGAGGTTGGTTCCTAAAAAATGTCACGAAAGTATTCCTTCCTAACTATGTTCCATCGGAAGGTGAACTCTTTTGAAAGCGATCTATGAGCTGTTGACCCCTTGCTGGTGCGTCTGCTTTTTCTTTTTCTTATGTCCCTATAGATAAAAGAACTTCTGAAATTTTTCCCAAAGCATTTTTAGATTAAAAAGTTAATTAGCAATAAACTGTAGGCGCTAAGCAGATGGTTTGTTCAACAGTTCTGAGAAAATGTCGTTCCTCAAGGCTGTCCAAGACTTCTCTTTACATACTCTACATGGTTCTAGACAATAAAGAAAAGAAAAAAAAGGCTGAAAAAGGACAATAGATTTGATGAAAACAAAAGACCGATCTACAAGCGGACTCTAAGCTTTAGTAGATAAAATTAGTATCTACCTTCTTAAACCTTCTAAGCAAACCAAGTGCATAGTTGGTAGTGTTTTCCTCGTGAGTTCTATGGTTTTAATTAAGTGGTCTTGAAGTCTTGTGGGGAGAAGTCTCCGCAGATTTTCAATGAATCTCCGAGCCCAACTATTTGGATAGCGTCGATTGTGTTTAATCTACTTACATATCACAAATATGTCACCTTAAATGTATTTCAAGGTTTTCAAAGTTAAAGAGTTTAAGTCCTTTGCGAGCTCATAGCTAATTATACACCGAACTCGTCGGCAAATGCAAATATTCTTGGCTGTCTCGCAACGTATTGAAAAGTGTGCCACTAAGGTCAGAATTTAGTATGCTATTGTCCTTGAATCGTGAAAAAATAGCAAACAAATGCATCGTGGCTCCGAATCCAATATTTCAAGGATGGAATTTAAATTTGCTCTGCCGAACTGTCATGATTTCTGACAATGTCAGTCGTACCGAGTTCGTTTTTTTGTGACTTTACTCATCCCGGAGGCAACTGAATTAGAATTAACCAGATTTGCCATCTTCCACTTTCGACATTCGTCAGGAGGGTGTCGTTAGGAGTACGTTCCATCTATACCATAATCATGATTAAATTTTACTTTGAATGATACATGATCTCAAATATTTTTGCAACAGAAAATTTAGAAGTCCCGGGCAGTAGTAGACTATACTGTAATTACCATCAGCAACTGATGTTTTGACCATATTCTGGAGTTTATTATTTGATGCCAACTAGCCACTCCTACACGGATGTAGGTACTTCTATGTATTTGTATAGAAAATAGTAGTTAAAAAACTGATGCTGCAAAGAAATACCTACTTGAGCCGCTCATCAACCAATTGAACTTCTACAGAAACAAAAATGGGCGGAGTAAGGGTTTTGCTTCCTGAACCCGACTCTGCAAAAGTAATAACAGCAACACTAATAGAAAAACACTGGGGATGTAGAAAATATTGAGAGACCAATTTGTCATGGTAACTTGTCAATGCTGTGCAGTGTTTTTCAACGAATTTGCTTTATATATGTATCTGTCGCTATGTAACAGATTAGATATTTCTATTTCCAACTGTAAACGGGGATGTTGTTCACATAACATTTCAAATTTTATCTCCTACTATCAATATCGACAAGAACCTTCCAAAATACTTACACATTTCAAGGGACCTAAATTCCACTCAAGTGTTACAAAATTTTATTGAGAAACAAACAAAATTTACTGGCATACCGAGAAAATCGAATAAAAAAACCCACTCATGCAGGTAACAATAGAAGGTGGACCAATTGCCTTGGTCCGATTAAAGTACATACCTCAACTAAGAACCTTTTTACCTGAAACATCGGCACTGAACAAAGCCAAATATGATACCACAGGGAATAGAAGGAAAACTATTGTGAAATATGTATAATAAAGAACTTTCCATGGAGCTTTCCCTTTGTCCTCTTGAGGACATAAGACATTCATAGGAAGCAGCTAAGAGCGCTCACACTAATTCTGTCATGTCACAAAGTCACAAACTTTTTATAAATTCTGACAAAGGATACTTTAATTCTATCCACAACAGTCACATTTCTGCTTTTCTCTTTATGTCGCGTTATTCCTTCACCACTACCATCACCGCAACAATAAATTCTTACAGCTTTCCTTTTTTTTTTGTCGTCTCATTCATTTCCTTTTTGCTCTCTGTCTCTGTCTTTGCGAACTCATCTTGGTTATTTATAAGAGGTGGAAGAGGAAAACTCTTACTTATTTTTCTCATCTTTGGCTGGGATTCTTGCTACTTTTTTTTTAGGTTGGCTCCCGCTCTTATCTAATGATAGCCTCGTGAGTAAATTGGCTTCGGCCAGGGAGCACAGAACATGACATCAAAAATGCTTCAGAAATATTTCTAGAATTGTTTACAATTTTGATAAGTGCTGGCGTTTTTATTTTAGCTCGTCGGTCTGTGAGTGGGTATGTTGGAATTTTCTTCAAACCATTTTTAGAATACTTTATGTACAGGCGAGGGATATAAGGGCTCTTGGCAGGGATCTTTAGATGTATACATTAAATTAGACATAATTATGCTTACTCAGCTTTGAATTAGTTCTTGAACCACTTTAGGAGTAAGCAGCAGAAAGGACGATGTGCCTAGTCAATGGTGGTGGGTGGTTTTCTCTCATACCTGAGAGTAGAATACTGAGTTTGACTGAAGTAAAAAGGGTCTATGGGGTTACGAGGGAAACGTAAAGATTTTTTTAGTTAATGTGGGAAGTTGAATTTTTTTATTTCAACTCTAGGCAAGCAAAAATAATTCTAAGAGTTTCCGTGTTGTTTGCATATACATACGTATGTAATACTGATTTTATTTTATTCGAAAAAATCCATTATACTATGCTGAAAAAAGTCCCTTGTTATTCTGTATGAATAATTCGAGTATGCGATTTTCTGCGAACCCTCTAGTAATTAGGAGAAAGATTTTACTCACCCACGTAGAGATTAGAAAAGGGCTGCAATGGTTTTGATTTTATTCTCTATTTCGCAAATAATTTTTCACATTGATAGGAGAACGCGAAACTCTAAGCGAAGTTGAAGGACAATAACAACTGAAATTCGCAGCTGCTTAGTAGGGATGGACCCGGCTTGATTACAGAGAATTTTCACACCCTTCACAATTTTTTTAAGAAAAGCAAGATTATTAAAAATGGAATAATAATATTCATTTTTATTTTTAGCAATGGAGGTGGGGCGAATGTGTTGCCAGAGTTACTTCCTTATTATTTGTGGATTTGCTGCTTCGTTAGCATATTTTCGGGTGGACGCCGTGGCTCCAGAAGTTAGTACGGTGGATCGCTGAGTGGGAGGTTCGACGTTCGAATCTGAGAAAACTCCAAAAAGTTTTTTTTCACGGTCCCGCTGAGTAATGACTGCCATGAGAAAGCTTCTCAATTTGCCTTTCGGATATGGCTTTAAACTGTAGGTCGCTTCCATTTTGTGTAAAAAAAATATAACACGCACAACACGAATAGTTGCCAGGCCCTGGAGCATATAAGGTCCGTTGCTTAAAGTATCTGTATTTTCGGACAGTATATCAATTTTAAGGAGCTTCCCTTCCTCTTTGGAAATGGAGTTAATGCAGTTCGGGAAGAAATTATAGACATTGTCCTATTGAGGAAATGCTGAAGAGGTTAGTCTTAAAATTCTTCCGCACTCCACTTTATCAGTTACAGAGTTTGCAAATATCGGAATACTCGCGGTAATTGGTGGAACGATTAAGATGTATTTAGACACCCTTTAAAGGCAAAACTGCATTTAAGTTGCTTTTGAAATAACTAAAGATATATACAATGTAGTCAGAACTAGCAACAGTACGTCGGGCGAATTTAAAACATAGGCAGGTGTCAGACAATGGAGTGCACTAAGCCCACTTTTGTTCATCTCCGCCATGGACGACGCAATCAAACAGTGTCAGGAAAGGATGGGAAGTTTTAAAGTGGGATATAGGCGCCTAGAGCCCTTATGGGCATCTACTTTTGCCGATGACATTGTACTCTTTGCAAAATTAGAGAAAAACTTAAAAGTATGGAAGGACGTCCTGGTATCTCAAAATCTGCAGCTCAATGCCGAAAAAACTCAAGTGATGGTAGTAAATAACAAAACAGGGCTGATGAGAGTGTGTGTGTGGACGGAGTGACTTTTGAGCAAGTAGAAAATTATAAGTATGTATCTAGGAGGCGTCATTAACAGCAAGAGCAACTTAGAGGACTATTCCCGACAAGTAAAGAAAATTTGGGAAGCTAGAACTGAAGGAAGAACAGAAGAAGACCGAGGACAGCATGGAACAGGGCGCTGGAGAAAAATACTGAAAGATGCAGGAGAAAGCTGAAACTCGGCGAATGAATCAGCTAAAGGCAGGAAGAAATGGAGAAAATTTAAAGAAGAGGTAGACGGAAACCAGCGGCAGAACCTCCACATCTGTGCATGCATTGAAATGACTAAACTAACACTAATACGTTCGAATGCAATGTTTTGTTGGTTTGAAGGCAGCTGTCGATTACTAATTTTTAGGAAGTATACAGGTTTGGCACTTTTTTCCCGTATCAACAGTGGTTTACCTATCGATTCATTCTAAGCTGTAAAAGTCTTTCTGTTATCTTGTGACAAAGTGCAATTGGATCTTTTTGTTTTCTTTGGATTCTGCAAATTAGGACAATCAAAGCTATCTTATAAATCATTTGAATCTATAGCACAGGCATTTGAAAGGAATGAAAGCAAATCTGACAAGCTTTGAAAAATCTTCGCCCCTTCTTGTCAAACAATCAACTACCCAGATATGTATGGACGTCAGATGGAAACCTCATATAAAACAACGCCTTGTAAGCATCGTTCCGACACCATATAATTCTCAAATCACAATATCAATGAAATAGAATCAAAGGAAGTCGTTGTTATTTATTGGTTCAATTTATCACTTACCATTCAACGTATCCGACAATACAATAATAACATTTTTCACGCATCATATTCAAGGATTCCTTCACGCACCACGGATATAAATCACCGCAATTAATATTGGTAATTGTTCTATGTCATCACCCTATCGTTCGTTTTGCCAAATTCCTTTGTTTCCGGTTTCGTAAGTGTGTTGCCCCAAATCGATCAGTAAAGTAAAAGGCGAAAAAATACGGAAATTATTTATAAAAGCGAGAGAAAAGAGACGAACTAAAAGGAAAAGAAACGACAATCATCCAGCCAGGCCATAGGTAATAGAGCGCAAATTTATTTTTAGCCATAAATAAACGTGTCGCAGCCCAGGCCCTGTGGCTTACTGCAGCCCCGGTAAATTCTTCAACATTATAAATCACCCTATAAATGGGTATATTGTCGGGGTGTGTTCTCCTGAGTGTGTGTGTGTGTGTGTTTTTTTTCCGCAAACAATATAAAACAATCAACCCGTGGACTATGTTTTGGGTTCTTATCCCACGTTAACTGGTTCTTATTGTTAAAACCTCGTGCTTTATGGGAAGCTAGTAAGCAAAATAAACATAAAATACAGCGAACCTGGCGCAGGACCGATTTTCTCATCGTTAAAAAGTTAAACGATGAAATCCTTTCAACCAGCAAAAACGGATAAAAAGAAACAGAAAAAAAAAACAATACCAAAACCAAGTCCTCACAATAGTGTAGTTTCGCAAATTGATTTCTGCTTAAGCTCTGACTAATGGCTCCGCCTGTACTGGGATCATAAAAGTCCTTTTTGCAGTAACATATGAGGGACATATACCGGCCCTGCCCGGCCAGCTGTTGAGTCGATAAAAATCTAATGACATAAAATCGATTTCGATTTCTTTCTTTGGTTGTATGCCTCTTTTTCGATATCATTGCTTCTCTTTCATTGTATTTCGTTTTTATTTTTCTTTAGAACAATTGTCCTCAATCAAGGAGTGCATTTGCATAGTTCAAATGCAAGTTGCATTTTGTATTTCGTTGTGTGTGTTTGCATGGGGAGAGGGCACATTGTACATGAGTGCTGAAAAGTGGTGTACAATAAGATTTCATGTCTGTGATACAATGTTGTTGAATGTGTCAACGGTTGAATGGCTGCTCTATATGAAGGGGGGGGGGGGGGGGGGGGGGGGGGGGGGGGAAACATTTGAGCGTTGTCCCCTTGGTTGTGCTGGTACTGTTTGTCAATGGATTTGGTTTCGTATTCAATGTCCTAGTTAATCGCTCCCCGGTCGAATAAAAGTTTCCGTCGTACACTCGATGACGAACGATGACTTTGATGATGCATGCAATCATGTGATGCTAATTGATTTTCATTGATTTTTTTGAACATGGTCTTCTTGAAGCGGAACTTGAGGTTTTTCAATTTTAGATTCTTTAAAAAGAGAAAAGCGGATTTGCTTTCGATTTCAATTATAGGCGCCTCTGTACATTGGTGGTTCTTTTTGCAGTCGATCAGAATTGTTCGAAGACTGCGTGCGTTCGTAGACCTTATTCGTTTCTTATGTTCGTTCGGTAGTTTTGTTGCTAATTTTCCCACGAAACTCGAGCGTGTACTGGTAGGTTGAGGAGTTAACAGACTAACCACAATGGGCTTGGCACCTGTAGCACTCGCTATTGACTGTTACTGTCATCCTCAAAAAGCAAGACCTCAATATGCGCCAATCAGTCACTTTTTGGACATGTAATGGTGTCTCGTGAATCGCGTGAGGATTTTGCTCGCCCCATATGCTGCATCTTTGCTTATGGCCATACCTAGAGGTAGAATTGTGTCTCATCAAAGAGGATTTTCTTTGAAAAATCAGCATCAAATTTCTGCTGCTCTAACACCCAATCTGTATCAATTCTTCGCTGTCCATGGTCTCTAGGCTTCAGTTCTTATGTTAACAGAATACAAGGAGAATGAAAATGCTGATCTCTGCCAAACACCCTACTTGTTTTGGAAACCTGCAAAATTTTAGAATCGACGTTTCCTTTTTGGCGCATTACTATTCCTCATCTGTTTATTCTACACTAATTTTCACCTAAAAATCACCCTTATGGGATACAGGATTAGATAAGAAGATAAAGACTTTTTTTATCTCGAAATTGTGCGTCTTTACCTACTTACTAACTGAAGAACAATGAGCAATATTTTCAACTAAATTAGATTGTAAGTTTAGTCTCTGTGGGTGAGACATGGAAGACTTGATTGAAGATAATGACCATACCAACATTGATGATATTGGAATTTTAGTGCTCACAGTCCACCATCCAATGGGGTTGTTCTGTCCACATGCATTTTCCCCCATAGATGGGGCGCTAATAGCTAGATGCTAGTTGGCTCTGCTTCAACAGTTTCTCTCTCTAAAATGCAGAGATGTTTTACCAACAGTGACCTCTCTGTAAACCCTATGGTTAAAAAATAGAAGAAAACAAACATGAAATACATTTTTCAAAATATCTTATATGTGCATATATTTTTTTAAGTCGGCTGTTTTAGGCTTCAATCAATCTTCTCGGACGTTCATCAAATACTGGAAAATAGAGACCGTATGCGGTCCAGGGCGCCTAGCTTCTCGCGACCATTAATGTTGTGCGTGTTCTTTTTTCGCATTAATAGAAGCGATCTACAGTATAAAGCCATATCCGAGAGACGAATAGAGCAACTTTCTCAAGACTTTTGATGTCATTTAGGACTTGAAACTTGCACACAGTAGTCCACCGCATTAAACACTGAGCCCTCGCACCAGAAAGAAAGTAGATCATCTAATTCAGATATAAAGAAATAGTAACTACATATGTAGAACTACCATTCGAATACCTTCAAATTCAGACAAGTACGCACCACTGCAGTGCACTGCTTTGCTGGCCAACCCGTGTGATGAAAGTGTCTATGATATCGTTGTACAATTTTGGTTTGATTTTTGTATAATGCGTTTAACTATTACCTCCAAAAGAAGGTATTATTTGTGGTTTACTGGCATTCGCATGTTACTTCAAAAGATCGCAAAGAAACAATTTGCATGGTGCCAATTCACACGATGTTTATGTACAATTCATACCCGCATTTTTTAAGACTACACGACCTGGAAAATCTTCTCGCAGTTTCGTTTATAGTGGGACAGGTTGCGCTGTCCTACTGAAATCACATACATAGCTCTAGGATCAAAATCAAAAGTCACGACGTCATTCACCAGGATCATGGCAAACATCGGAGGCCCAGTAATGAGTAAACGGAGACTGCTTATGTCCATCACTCACTCCATTCTCTTGTATGGATGTGAGATATGGGCTGAGGCACTCAACGTGGAAAAATACAGTAAGCAAATGCAAAGACGAGGTGCCCTTCGAGTTACTAGCTCCTACCGCACAGTGTCCGAACCAGCTGTCCTCGTGGTAGCGGGAGTGACCCCTATAGACCTGCTAGCAGCAGAAAGAAGTACTTTTACGACAACAAGACGGAAGGGGGGATTGAAGCGACAGTAGCAGAAGGAAGGAAGCAGTGGCAAAGGAGGTGGAACAGTGAAACCAGGGGAAGATGGACCGCGAGGCTGATAAGAGACGTTACTGAATGGACGGAGCGGAAACACGGTGAAGTGAACTGCTACATCACCCAATTCCTAGCCGGACATGGATACTTCAACCGGTACCTCTGCAGAATGGGGAAGAAAAACAGCGCAGTCTGCCAGTACGAAGACTCCGAGGAAGACGATGCCTACCTTCTTCGTCTGCAGTAGGTGGGCAATGCAGAGGACCCGGCTTGAGTCGGAGATATACAGCCTCTCACCAGACAACGTGGTCCAGAAGATGATCTCGAGTATCACCAGTTGGAACAGGATCTGCGCTTTCATCGAATCGGTGTTAAGGAAGAAGAAAAGCGAGGAATAAGCAAACATGCCCTCAGAAAACAATTCTATAAGAAGTTAAGAGTCTTACCGGCAAGAAGACAAATAAGCCCGAAACAGAAGACGAAATGAAAAAGCCGGTCTCCGTAGGGGAATGAAAACGATACCTCTCTGAAGTAATGCGAAAGCGGTGCCGGAGTGGAAGGTGTCAAGAAGAAAAAAGGGGTCAAAGGTGGGTTTTTGTGGCGTGTGAGTCCCACACTACTTGAAACAGAACGCGCCTGTTTCCCTCCGCCCCCTAGCCAAAAAAAAAAAAAAAGAGATCAAAATCAATCAATTCTACTCTGTGTATGACGCAAGCGCTTTTCATTGCATTTTCAATGAGGTAGAGCCCAATTCCTTTACCAGTCCGAAAGCCACACCAAAACGACGCGTGGTGGATGCATGTATTAATTACATACATCACTGTTCGCAATCGAACCAGTTTCCTCAATTTTTTTATTATCCTACGCAGTTTTCCAACTGTTTCAGCAAAATTTTCAACATTTTTATAAAGTGGAACGTTGATCGTTCGTGCAACGTTTCATATTCAGTAATCGCAATATTGACAGATGCGATATATGGGACTTTTAGGATTATCGACCTAAAAAGTGGAGCGGGGCGGTCTTATTGGGACAACCTCTACTATAATAAAGAAGGGTGAAACGATCATTCCTTGTATTATTGCCCAACTCTGAGCATAAATTAGAAAAAAAGAGTTTTTTTTATTTATATATAATTTACCCGCACTCAAGGGGTTATGAATACCATTTTAATGTTTATACATAGTGCGGGCGTTGAAAGGAAGATAGAGAGAGAGAGAAGGAGATTGGAGTAGTGGTTTGAAACTCTGGTGAATTAGGTTTCACACATTAGCTCCAGATAACTGGGGAGATTTTTTGTTGTCATTTATTTGTTTTGCCTTCGCTTCTGATTCACAGTATTTTTTCCCCGATCCACCTGATGTCATGAGCATATCAATTATCAACAGAGCGATCAATTTCTCCAGCCATATGACAAACCTACTGCCAGTGTTATGCCTTCGCAGTAGTGATGTCACAAACTTTCGCAATTGATCGGACTGTCTCTTATCATATAATGCTTGCTGACATCAGGGATTGAATTGTGAACCATCTTTGCGTTTATCTGTGCCTTGTGCACTTAATTGCAGCTGACACAGAAGAAATCGGAGTTTACTTGTCAAGACAATCTTCAATCTAAGAGGCAATCTGACGACCTTGACCCAGTTACTAATGATCGTATAATTGTTCCAGGATGGTTGAGATTATTAAAAGTATGTATGGTCGGCGCTCCGCGCTCATCTTCGGAACAAATCTTCCTCACTATGAGCTTCAACTTGGTGGGAATTTATTTTGCAATTATCTTAATCCGATTACCTTGCCTATCTTCATTATTTTCGTCCCACTTCAAACCATTTACAATTAATTTACAATTTGAAGTCATGATGAGGCAACATTTTAATTCGTGAGTCGATTATACTCGTACTCGTACATCCCAAAACTATAATAGTGGTCTTAACGAATAAACTTTATTGACTCATTAAAGACATTATAGTGTAGTGTTCTTCACTCTTAATATTCTCGTCTCTAAGATGATGCAGATACTTTTAAAACAAAAAATTCACTTCACATAATACTTCTCGTGTGCTTCTGCTGCTGTTGTTGTTTATACATGTATAATGTATATATACATATATTTTTTTTTCGTTCTTTTAAGCTTTTATGGAAGGAAAAGTTTTCGTATCGTAAAGTTTATATCTTTTACACAGGGTTTACCTTTCATAGCATTTGTTGGTTTTTGCTTGGTTTGTATTTTTGTGGAGTTTTTAATTTAGCAAAGTTTATCTTGAGACTGATGGCAACCCATAGAAGTAAATTAAAGTACCTGCTACGTATATACAGAAAAAAAAAACGCACTTTCTAGGAAAGTACTTACCAAAGTTTTTTTACTTAATAATTAAGTTAATTTTTCAAACCAAGACGACGACTTACCTGCAATGAAAAAAAAAAGAAACAGAAAATGTAAAGTTTAATTTGTAAGCATTACTTTCGTATATAGGCTATGTAATTAGAGGGAAAGATAAATATAAACAGTGATGGGTAAAAAATGGTTGTTAGAGGAACTCAAGGAACGTCTTATTGCCGAAAAACGCTGTGATAAATTCAAGAAATTATAAAAAATAAAGTGGGAAATAAAATGCTGCTGTGTGTTGATAGGAAGAGGAGGATACGAAATTCATTAGGTGACTTTGAGCAGAAAGTCCACTACAAAGGTATCTCATTACTAGAGGTAAACCACTTTAACTTTCAGCACTCAACAGTTTGCTTAATTACAAACTAAATAAAGCACAAGGATGTGCATTAACTACAAAGTCTGATAACATCTGCTTCTGTGTACGCTACGCTCCTTTATGGATCAGATCTGTGCTTTCTGGCACCAGTGCTCATTCATTTTCAACTGTAACCTGTTGCAAAAAATTACAAATTCACTGAATACTTCTCGCTGCAATTGTGACAAAGTTGGAGATCAATTCACGTTTAAAAATTAACTGAATTAACTCAGATAGCTGAGATGTTAAACAATTTAAATGAAAGTAGATCTCGGATCCCTTACAAAAAAATTAGTAAAAACGTGACATGCGTGAGGGAAGCCTCTGGAGCCAAAGTGACTTTAACAAATCGTCGCCCATTTTGAAACCTGTCAAGTCACTCATTTCGCGGAGAAGTTGCGATGGTTTCTTATCTCCAAGTTCGATCTCTTGAATAAGTCTGCGAAGGCGCTGATAATCGGAGTCTGTGAAGCGTTCGATTATCTTTGCCTTCAACGTTGAATACTTGTTTTCGCTGGGAGGGTCGAGGAGAATATATAGAATATAGAAGTTTATATAGAACGCACATTAGTTTGTTAGTTTGGGCGTAACATTTGTTCTTTTTTATAAATTATTTAATTGTTGTTATCTAGAGCATTTCAATCGTCCGAACAGATTCAATAACAAATTCAATAACAAAACATACAGAATTAGAATCAGGAGCGTTTATTGCGTAAGTTCACATGAAAAATTGGCTAACATCATTTAGAAAAACGTTTGCATAATAACTCAACGGTTCGTAAGTGACATTTTAGGGCACATTGCTAGTTTCTGGCATGTGACCGGCCTTTAATAAGTTAGCTAAGAAATCTAAGCCTTTTGGTTGCTTATAATTGCCATTTGTCGACAAATATGTACTTAACTATATTCAATTGACAGTGCGGACCGAAGTAGTAGTTGACAACTATTTCCCTGTTCGCAATAAAAATTTCAAAATAGGACCATCACGAGTCAGATATTTTACTCTCAAGTTATGACCGAAAGAGATGTAAATATAAATATAATGTTGAAGGTATATACAGACAATAAATCTTCTGAGCTGTTCCACTTAAGGCCTTATGAATACCTGGATTCGTAAGATCTAGTAGAAATAAGCTGGCATGGAACAATGAGATAAACTATTTCTTTTAATGCGCTGCAAACCTGTCCAAACTTGCATAACAGTGTGTGTTGTGTTTTTCTTGAATTCTGATCACTTTAACAAAAACCAGGGCAATCGATGAAGTCATAAAATAATGTTTACATCCCATGAAAATAATCCCTGTCACATAGTTTTATGACAAACAATACATACATGTACATATATACAAACATGGGTACCATGTATTTTCTGAGCTCAAGGGAATGTGAAGGAGGAAATCTCTGCCAGAACTACAGCATCCATTGAAAGTGGATACGTAAGTATATGTACGCTTCCTATGTTCCGAACATCCGTGATAAGCCAAAACCCGACAACAAAAGATATAAGTATGTAGGTGCGTGCCAGCATGTAACAATTGGAAATCAGGACTGCGCCACACCCTTTGGGCATCACATTGTCATCTCGTGTGTAAAACATCATACTACCACCATAGACCATAGATACTCTTCACGTACCTATTTTGAAATGATTTCAGATTCCTCAATACATAGAGTCAATTTCGCTTGATTTGATTTCATTTCATGTGACAAAAGTGTGAGGCAAGAGAGAATCTCTGGCACTTGTATCTTTGCATTTAGATAGCTACTTGAGCAAACAGGAAATTCCATTGGCAACACCAGTAAAATTCTGGAAGCCCAAAGAATAAGAAGCAGGCCTGAGAAAACTTGTCAATTTGTATCCTGCTCTTTAAACCCATGAAGGTGTATACATAGCTCTATTTGCCTTTTCCCAGCATCATCTCACCTTCTTACGTGGTAGCAAAATGTATCTTTCTATTGAAAGAGATATTCGATTAAGATATCCCGAGACGAGGCAACTATTCCATTGGTACCTGATGTTTGCCTCTTTTATTCCTTTCGGAATAGTAGGTGATATGACTTCTCTCACACTCACGTCGCATGCTCTATATCTCTCTCTTGATACACAATACATCGGAAGCACCACATTCTCTAGGGTTCAATCTTCCCACAACAGGAAAATGTTATCGAAATTGATTAAATTGTTATGAAGTTTCTTCAGTGCGTGCGTGTATACGATGACTTTCAATGATTTTCAATTACCTTATCCAACAGAGGAGCGCCAAGAAAAGGACCGGATATATGTATGTTTGTGCCTATAGGTAGGCATAAAATGGAGAAAGGTTCTTTTGAAGGCTTTGGTGTTTCATTTTGGCTAAGCGAAACGTTTATATGACAAAAGAGTTCATCACCTTAGAGAACATTGAATTGTTAAGATAGTCGTAGAAATGCCTACATGTGATCTGATTACAGGATGTTTTTGTTTTGTTCTAGGAGTTCGTGTGGTGCCTTCGGATAAGGCTTCCAATGTAGTATGTAGAATTCATTCGGATACTTTGTGCTGAGATTTATGAGGCCTTAAAGCTCTTATCGGAATGTGTTGCATGATAACATAAGAAACGAGTTTCTTTTTTTAAATCATTAGTATTCAAAGGAGTTGAAGACTAATGTGGCCTACATATCATTGAAAAGAACTGATGGTTTGTAAAGAATTGTACCATGAGTTATTGTACTCCTGTGTGGAGTACCAAAATGTCGTACTGATGTTGAGTACATGATCTTTGGAACCAATTAAGTTTTTCTGTTGCCATACGTTCTAGAAAACATAGAAAAATACCAAGCATTCCAACTCAAAAACGCAGTAAGATTTGTCCGCTTTCCGGTAGAGATTTTGTAGTTAATGGACAGATGTTAAATTGCATCTACTAGTTTTCATGAATGAATAGTCGTCAGAACAAACCCGGTGCTGAATAACTGAATTTAGACCCTCCTGTGTCGATCATCATTACGCAATGCATAGAATATCGGTTGGCGATTCAACTGTTATCTATCGGCTTCCATAAATGTTTTACAATTTAAACATCTACTCAACCTGTCTTGCACTGGAGAAATATCCTCAGATAAACTACTAACATTTATCAAGGCAATTTAAAACAAGTCTAAATTTTTTTTTTTTTTTTTTTTATAATTTACCCGCACTCAAGGGGTTATGAATACCCTTTTACATGTTTTCACATGGCGCGGGCGTTGGAAAGATAGATAGAGAGAGAGAGAAAGAGATTGGTGTAGTGGTTTGAAACTCAGCTGTATTAGGTTTCACATTAGCTCCAGGGGTGGTGTCCAGAATAACTGGGGAGATTTGATGCTGTCATGTAATTTTTGCCTTCGCTTCTGATTCACAGTATTTTTTTTCACGATTCACCTGATGTCATAAGCATATCAATTATCAACAGAGCGATCAATTTCTCCAGCCATATGACAAACCTACTGCCAGTGTTATGCCTTCGCAGTAGTGTTGTCACAAACTTTCGCAATTGATCGGACTGCCTCTTATCATATAATGCTTGCTGACATCAGGGATTGAACTGTGAACCATCAGCTCGACAAACGATGACGCTACCACTACACCATTGCCACCCCTAAATGCCACGTTCTGCAAAGTGGAATGCTGTCAAAACTGGCATTTAATAAAAACTACATTCTCTGCATAACATTGCTTGTGGTTAGTGATGTTATCCATGTAGTTTTGTCGGAATGAAATGAATTCTTACATTGAACCACCTTGACAGCAATGAAGACACAGTGGATGCTCAAGTATCTTGAAAGGATCAAAGTGGATCTAAACGAGAAATCGCAGTCGAATCTTGCTTTTCATATTTTTTTAATTTGCTTCAGATATATAAAGCAGTGCCTCAGTCAATTAGCCTGTCCAGCCACCGATCATCAGTTAGCAGCAACCAGCTTCACACTTCAAATCAGTTGAAGTCCCTTTCCTACTGTAAGCTCTACCGCGAGAATTTTCCCTGCTCCATATAGTAAGGCTGTGCTAATTATGGTCTTATAGATCCTCCTTCTTTGTCACTTCTGAGTTACATTCCTAGAAGTTATTCTTAATTTTCTGCGTAGTAAGAGGTGAGACCGTAAAAAGCTTTCTTTTTATGTTTTCTGGGATTCGAACCTCCCCCTCATTAATCCAACGCACTAACCACTGTGGCTAGGCATCTACGGAAATTCTGACATTGTATGAATATCTGCTGGATGGTAGACTTTCATGGATAGAAGCGCTTTGGTAAGGACCAACTCGGTTATGGGCGAAATATCTTAAACATAAGCGGAGAACAGCAGATAAGATCTTGTGAAAAATGCTTCTTTTTTCCTGTTCCTCTCAGAGTTTGAGTTTGTTGGCAAATCCTTTGCGTAATTTTTAAGCTTTCATCTAATCTCATCGCTCGGTGTACTTTAAATGCTACTGCTGTTTTCTGTAGTACGCACAAAATCAGACAACGGCTATCAACTGTTCCAATTTTACAGGAACTAGGAACACGATGATCAATGGAAATAAGTTTCTGCATAAAAAGACTCAACCATGAGAATTGGAGATTGTCAAAATAGCCGGGGAAAGGTTTACACCCCCTACTATCCATTACACACAATTAATATGAGGCCAATACCATGGATCGGAGTAATAGGATGGTTAGTAAAAACTCAAGACTAACTCCGCAGTCACGTCACGCACATTCGTTGCATCGAAAATTAATTCTTTCGCTTTGCCTAGGACCCATGTATACATGCCCATGTATACATTGTTGCTAGAAAATAAGGTCAAAGCGTCTTCGAGCATAGTAAGCTGTTACTCAAGTTAAACGAAGCTCCCATGCCTTTTATGATAGTGCCTACGAAATTTTTGACACATTGCGAATTTTCGTTTGGGTTTTCCTTTTTTAAAAATCAGTTAAAGGTATTCGTTTCCCCAGAGTCATGGAATTTAGTATAATATATACCCATCCTTATGAGATCCTTAACTCCCAACACGTTTCGAGTCTTTGGCAATAAATCAATCTCCCATTCGCCACATGCATTCGCATGAAACTACGAACAGCGTTACCATCTAATGCACTGCAAGCATAATGTGTAATTTTTAAAAAAATAATCACACATGCACATGTACTCTCATCTATGAAAAATTGATCAGTGAAACTCCATCTGCGGTTTTCTACCTACACTCGCGTCAGCCATTTCGAATGATTCAAACACATGCAAGAGAACGGATATCTCCTCTTCTCGTGGGAAAAGAGTCACGTGAGTTACTTCAGGTGCATGATTTATGAAAGGCAGTACGTGATAAGATTTCTGAAGTGAATCCTAGAATGTTCTACTGCTTGAAGCTAGTTTTTATTTTGCCTGAATTCCTTAAAATCATCATCATCCCTCCAAAAACAAGAAGCATTTCTTTTATTTTATACATGTATGTAGCTTAAGTCAAAGAAGAAAAGTCCTTGCAACATCGGCGACGACAAATTTTTTGGCCGAAAGTACTACAGCATAACAAAACATTCAGCATCCATGGTATTGTTTTTTTTTTTCATGAGTAATCTACATGACTGCTTCCTACTTGTCACTTGCATTCTCTGTAGGTAGTCATCGTCGTCGTCAACAATACAAGTAATGCTATGCAAGCGCTGCTTCAATTCTATATAAAGACAACAGTCTTGTGTAGTGTTCCATAGAAAATGCCCAGAAAATCAAATGCAAGACAATGCAGGGCGTACATGAATCTCCATGCATGTGTCCGTATAAACTATGATGACGATGCTGTTGAGTATAGGAAAATAAAAAGCAAGCAAAAAAAAGTACAATGCATGTACTGGAGTGAGCCTTTTAAGTCTTAACTGCGTATAATTTTAGAACATCCTTGGAAGGAAGGACAAATGATGCTGGTCTCTGTATTCTCATTCGTATATGGAATTAGGTTGACGGAATTGCAGTGCGCCTTTAGTTGAGTACACGTGCTGGCGCACAAACACCACCCAATCTCTGCTAGTGTGTATGGTAATAACCACCTGTACTAGGCACTAGGTACTTTAGGTTACGTAATAAAGACGTGGCAAAAAGTGGATGAAATTTTCTTCAGAGTGTGATACACTCTCGTAGCACTCTCGTAATCACTGAGTGTTTTTTTTTTTTTCTTTTTCTTGCAACAGTAAATACGGAAATTTTCCTGAAAATTGATGAAAATTACAGTTTTCGAAATGCACTCTCGTAATAATAGGAAGGCTTCACTAAGAGAGCATGTCAATAGTTTTAAGAAGACTATACTCGTATATGTATGTCAACATATATGTATTTAAGAAATATTAATTTGAAGCGCACAGTATAGACGTCTTAAGTTTCCTTATAGACATAACATTTTGCTGATGACACATATTACTTACTGCAGTTCAATAAGAGAAATTCATTGCCCTAAACAGTAGCAACTGAAACATTGAAAGCCTTGAATAGCATTTTGTATTTTCATTATACTTTGATGAAATATGTATATGTCGGTAAGCGCATTACAGGAGTTATAAACTTCTTACATGTACTTCTTCTTCAGAATAATATCGTGATCGTATTAACAATATCTAAAGGTCGACAACGAAGTATCCTTTCATATCGAGATACATTGTTTTTCGTTTCGAACATTTTATACTTTTTTTTACGGGTTACCAAACTATTTGTGCTGGGTAAAGAGTTAAGATGGGTGCTCTCTGAAAAAGAAGTCATGATTCGACGAACATACCGTCGTGCTACTTGCAGCTTAAGCGACGGTGACAGGCAATAAGCCTTGTATGTGCTTTACTCTTCAAACACATTTCTATGTACGAGTCTTACAGCATTTGACTGATCTTCCAGAATAATGAGTATGATTTGGGATCAGTTGAAGCATGTGGTGGAGCACAATGAGCCATCTTATACTTTTCGTGATAAGGCGGAACTAAGTTCTAAGGCTGAGATTTTTCGATGTAGATTTTTCATACTCTCAAGGCATTCTGAGATTCTACATTTTTCCTTAAAGACTGCAAAGTTCACTTCCTCCAAATGACAGGTACTGCAAATTTCTTTACTCATCACCATCAAAAAGTATTTCGGAATTTTGTAAGCAGTTTTCAAAACTTTGAATTCTAAGTGAGTTTGCATTCGCACAGGACCTTACTGCCAAAAGAATGTTTACAAATATTCTGATTAATACTTGCTTTTCGCAAAGAAATTGAATAACTAGCTTTGGTAACAATACCGATTTGATGTAGGTCCACAAGCATAAATTGGATTTGGGAGGTCCAAAATAACTGTTACTGTCAATATCAAAAAGAAAATTTACTCGTAATCCAGGCTTGCCATTTTTGGGGTTACAATTCCTGAATCTGACTACTTCAGATATGACGTGACATTTAGCGGTAAGTTAAAGATTTTCAGAGACAGCCTTAACAGATATGTACAATCTCATTTGTCAAGATTTCGTTAACTGGCAAATTCCACGGATAATAGCGGAAAGCGCGTTGGGGTGGCAAATAGCTCTAAAGGGTATTCGAAAGTACAATAGAGTGGTACATTTAAAATAAATACATGAACTAAATTTTGCCAATTTCGAGTCTTAAAACAAAAAATATCTCCCAGTACAAAAAAAAATATTTTTCGGTGTTGAACTAGAAGTTGAAAAACGTCTGCCACACAAAATGGGTTAAATACAACAATTTTCTTATAGCTTATAGATGAGATTCTATACTTGTCTATACAAATCGAATATTTGAGTTATGACTTCGACTTTGACAGCACTTCGATGGTTATGTCTAAATTTCATAAGAAAACAACTGGAAAGGAAAAGTGTGGATTCGAATTTAGATGGAAGTTATGTAAGGTACTCGTATAACTCACGGTACACTAAGACGAAAAAATGTATTCGATAAGGGTATCCTAATAACAGAGGTACCAAAATATGAATTTATTTACTTGGTTCTGTCAAAAAATAGACTAACACTCGTTAAAGGTCTTACGAAATGATTATCTAAAATGTTTGATTTCATACCTTAACACATCCTGAAAAAAAGTGCTGTTCAGGACGATACTATATACATACATCAATTTTCATTTCCAATCTATTTAATGCAAAAATGTTATCCTGTGTGTTTTTTCTTGATGTTGTCCAAAATGCAACACGTTTGCAAGATTGTGGTGCCTTTTGAGTGTTAAATTAAGAAAATCAGTATCTTTATATTTATGTACATCTTACTATGAATGGAACAGCTCATTTTTGCTAACGCGATTCTCAATCATAGGACCTGGCATCTATGCAATTTCCTCTTTTCAAATCGGACAATCTTACGTTTCTTGTCGAAAGTTAGATATCCAGACCACTTTGATCTGGAAAAATAGTTTGGACAAAACTATCCTGAAGTGACAAATTGTTTGTTTTTTTTTTCTTTTGGCGACTCCAACTGGATGAGGTTGAACAAAATACATCTATGTTTCGCACGGATTTCAAGAAATTTTGAATGTAACCAACCTCGCACTCACTCGAAATCCAACAGTGAGCCCAGCAGGAACACAACATTTTAACATTTTTAGGCGATGTGACATTTTTCTGATTTGGGCGATTTGACATGGTACCGATCTTTCGATTTGAACCTAATCCTTCCGCTTTGTAGTGCACGTTTAAATTATTTTGTCTCTCCCTTAACTATGGCAGTATTAATTTTTAGATTCATAAGCGATTCTAGAAAACACAGTAAAAAGTCGCTGCTAGGAAAATATTTTCTTTCTTTAAATAAATTTTGTTTGACAGTCAAAATGTAAATCCATGTGCCTGTATTCACACCCTAACGGAAAATGCCAGGCGACGTAGAATACTGAACATTGTTTTGTAGAGAATCTTTGAAAGTTGATGCGATTTACTTCGCATTCCAGTGATGTTGATAAGTGCTATAATAGTCATACTACTTAACCTACACTCAAAAACATTTTGATGATGACTACGCAATAAAGTATTCCGCTATTTTATGTTGAGATGAAGGCATTCATCTTACTGGGAGTACTGTTTGACAAGACTAGATCAGAGTGCTCCAATAAAGTATTTTTTACTCCAATAAAAAAAACAGAAGCTTACTTGTTGCGCTACTGAGCGTTGTTTAAAAAACATTTTTTTTAAGTATGCATCTGCTGTATTGGAAAAGGGAGATGCGTTCTTAACAATGGAACAATTTTAAATAAAACAAAAATTAAATTCAGTCTCTTTTTCCGATTGACGAACACATATATGCTAAAAAGCGTACTTTCCCCTGAAATGTCAAAATAGCTGTCTAAACAATTTCACATCAAACTCGTTACGCTGATAATACACATTAGACATACACAATAAGTATCTTATTCGAATCTATGTAAATATAAGATTTTGGAGACATACATACTCGTACACATGAAATTAGCATCAAAACCTTTTCAACTCCATCTACCTAAGTATACTTTCATACTCCATCTGAAATTGAATCCTTTTTTCTTACATATCTATGAATAAATATTTATTCAACCTTGTGTATGTTGCTTTCCACAAAAAAAAACGTAGGTACCTCATCTTTATTGTAAAATATCGATATTGGCTCTGTTTTCTGTTTTTGAATTTTTTTTTTTCTTTTTCCGGATAAAAATCTCTGAATTGCAACAAGATTGTTGCCATAGTAAACCTTTCTCTGCTGGGGGAGGCGAAATGTAATCACCTCAGCGTGTACGTGTATTTTGTTAGATATTTTATGGTTTTGACATATCCTTCGTGTGCATCAGTTATTTGGCTTCCTGCTAACTTTTGCACAAGGAAGATAGAAAAAAAAAAAAGAAAATTACAAAAATATCTATGAATTTAAATCCATTCATTTTGTTGACTACTTTGTTATGCTATTGGCAGGGCATGGTAACTCCGGATACACACAAACTATCGCTCGCAAGGCATAAATATTAAAATATATGTTACGATACGTTACACGGATTCTTTGAAAAGCAATTTCACTTTGATTGTTCGATTTTATGCATTTGTGTGTGCAATTTGTACGTGAAGTTATTCCATTGTATTTATAGGATTTAAAATGTTAGTTTGCCTTGCAGGGATTTGGAAACTGGAAACCTTTTATTCGCGGTAACAGCAGGCCCCAGTAAAATCACCTGGCTCAAGATCACGAAAAATAAAAAGGTAGCGTACAGTGGAGGGCCCTAGAGTCTAGACTATCCCAAATCTTTTTTATATAATTTTATCTATACAGGAAGGGCCATGTATTTTCGATAATCAGCTCACACTGGAAATCGAATAGGGTGTATTTGTATCCTAAATATCTAACTATACACAAAGTGTCTACTCAACACCTAACATAGATTTCGTAGCACCTACTTTAAGCTTATATTTGGCAAGAGAGGCTTAGAAAAATGAGAAAAATGGGAGAATGTCAACACGTCCAAAACATTAATGGGTTGTGACATAAATTAAACTTGGGACTATCGAAAAAAATGAATGCATGTTCGGAACAGAGCAGCGTTTTCCAGAAAAAGCTCCTAATAATAACAGTAGGCGCTCATAAGACTGCGATGAAGACAATACCACTCCTTGATACCATCTTTCTACTACGAAAGTGAAATTCAAGCTTGTAAAGTGCCAATAAACCACCAAAATTTCCTGAGCTCAAGCCGAATATTGAACATGTCACTGCTGCCATCGAGTGAGACAGCAATGTCATGGAACATTTTATCTAAAGAAGCAGCATTTTGTAGTAGAGCAACACTGATCGAAGAACCGCAGTCATGTTGCCATTTTTAGATCATTTCTGTTTAGGAACTGTAATATGATAAGTCACAGAGGAGGTTATCAAGGCATCCACTTTAATGAACAAATTGGGAACACTGCCCTCACAAGATTGCTGTTAGAATGAAAAAATTAAAAATTTTCGTTTAATATAGCTTGCGTTATTTTTCACCTACAAGAGTCTTTAAAGTCTTACTCAATACCTAACCTAGTTGTTTAAAAACTGCATCTGCACCCTTTTATGAAATTTAATCAACAACAATGGAAACGAAGAATGAAAATTCATTGTAAAGAGATGACCAACTAACCTAAATCCAAAACACCACAAGCCATTAACTTTCTTTTAGTCTCATGAGACGAGACAATATTCACAATTCTACAAAAGTGTAAAGTATACTTGTACATGTGCACATTTCAATTTGTTGACAAGGCTGACCTTATAATGGCTCTGCATTCAGCACCACCCTATCCGTTTTGTCCTTCAACGAATACAAAAGTACATAATGCACAGAATATGACTTGCTCTGTTTGTATGGACATTCACTAGGCTACATATTCTGCAGCTATTACATAACGAAGTTTTTTTCATACCTAACCAACATAATGTCAGACGGAACGATTCGTTACCAGGTTTTATCAGCTTTCAAGGTGGACACCGTCGAAGCTCGGTCCATTGTTCGTTTGATCTGCTTTAATGTCTCTTTTTGATTGGTTGTCTTTATGCAACTTTAAAAGCATGACATATGTACATATTTGTCACTTAACTTAATAATTATGTATTTTGTTGCAGCCAAGAACCATCTCGTATTTCCCCAGAGACATAGAAATGAGCAGTACAATAGGATTTCAATTCAATTTCAAATAGAGATTTGCTAAAATGTCGAATTTTCTACCAATTTCTCCCTAAAACATGGCACATAGATAAACAAGCAGACTTATTGTCTCAGTAAGGTAGTAGACACCCCTTCCCCCCCTCTCCCTAACAAGCACACATGAGAAGATACATGCCTCCGTATTGTAACTACCAACGAGATGCCATTAAGTCATCGTCCTGTGCTGTTCTGATGTTCCTTTTTTTACAATTCATGGAGAGCTGAGAGCTTCTTTTCTATGCTTGTGTAATTGTCGAAGGACATGACATACATAGATGTATGTTTGCGATGGCGGCGGAATATGTCCAATGTGCAATTTCACTCTGCAGCACAGGACGTCAATTGGGTAAATATTTGACTTGGTCAAATAGAAAAGTTGGTACGTCTTCGCCTTCGGTAGCGTCTTCGTTTCTGTCTCTGTCGTCGTCCTGGGTCACCATAGTACGGGGGCGGTGCACATGCTTCAATTCCACTTTTTTACTGCTGACTGCTTTATATCGTGTTCGCTTTGCTTATTTATTTTTGGATCGTATTTTCAGTTTTTTACTCTTGTTTGTATTGTACATACGGTGTTTGGTATTATATTCTTGTTGATTCTTTTGATGGAAATACAATAAAGCGTGTACGTTTTAGGTTTGGTCCATTTATATAATGTTTTGAAAGCTTTAAGGATTTGTTTTTTAGGGAAATTATAACGAGAATTAAGGGCGGGTTGTTAAAGGATGAGTGATTCACTCGACAAATAAGTTTCGGCCATTGGTACAGCTCGTAAATAATTTTACAACTGTTGACTTGACTACATAGTTGGGAATTGAAATCACAAGCCGCCGTATTATTACTTTAGGTATCACCTCATTCGTCAAGTTACCACTTGGATTTCGTCGAAGCTAAGTCGGTTATTGTGGGGTTTCACTCTCTTAAGACGATATCCACATCATCGGGCACTCCCACACAACGCGAGAAGGGTTGGTATTGAAGTAAATGAAGACAAATATTCGTATACTATCCACAAAAAAAAAAGCATAGCATAACAAAAAAAACATATGAAATAAGGTACAGCATAGCTGCCCCAAGGTGTAGGTGTAAAAGAGCCTAGGTTAGGTTAGGTTAGGTAGATGGGTGCCTTGTGACATAGAGTCACTGCTCTTAGACCAGGTCGGTCCATTGTGCCCAATCTTTTTAACCCTGAAAACATGTGAAACCGCTGTTAGAACCACCCAGATAATGAATCTCAGGAGGTCCGTCAGGTCAGTAGGTCCGTCAGCTCTACATTCCCTAAGTCCTCCAGTTCCGAAAAGAAGTAGCTTCCAAGAGTCCTCATTCTTATGACGGATAGGGCAGGACAATCACACAGCAGATGACGAACAGATTCAATTTCTTCTTCGTCCCTGCAATTTCTGCAAAAGTCGTTATGTAGCACACCGAGTCGTTCTGCCTGAACGCCGATAGCACAGTGTCCAGTAATTATGCCAGAAACAACCCGTGCGTTATAAGGACTAAGTTTTACCAGAGAGGTTCTTCTCTTCTTGCTGAAGGCCGGCCATAGCGCCCTGGCCGTTGCGCATGTTTCCAGATGAACCCAGCGTCTGTTTGCTCAACCGATGGCTTCATCTTCTAACTTTTTCCGGAAGGAACTGATTGGGGTTACTACAAAAGGGAGGGCCCGCGATAAGTGCAGCGCCGATCCTTTCCTAGCAAGCTCATCAGCCTTTTCATTTCCTTTGATATCCATGTGCCCTGGTACCCAGCAGAGGGTCACCGCATTGGCTCTAGATATCTCGTTTAGGAGTGACTTGCAGATTCTCACAAGTCTCGACCTGATTACCGCGGAGTCCAGAGCCTTAACGGCTGCCTGGCTATCTATATAAACAGTGATCGTTTTGCCAACGATATTACTCTCGCGAATAATTTCAGCAGCCTGTATGATGGCTGTGACTTCGGCCTGAAAGACGCTGCAGTCGTCGTGAATTCTAAAGAAGTGGTTTATTCCTAGGGCTTTACAATAAACTCCGGCTCCCGTGCCAATGTCCATCTTAGAACCATCGGTATAGAATGCCATCTCCTTTTTCATGCTCCTACGGTTCCTCCAGTACATTCTCTCAGGAATTCTTGCAGCGAATCTCCTTTCAAAAGATAATATCGGGTTCATGTGATCAGTTTCCGTCGACGTGTTGGTAGTCTCCCATCGAGAGAAAATGGATGCATGACCGTAGAGGCTCGATGACCATAATCCACCTTCTAAAAGAGCCTAGGCCCAACGACTAAATCCATTTAGATCCATCGATCAAGTGGACAACAGAGCTACAATCAAGATACTCTTCGAAAACGTACTCCCGGGTTCGAGACGTGCAGAAATACGAATCTCCTTAATAAACACCAAACTGGAATGTATAGTGGATGTTGGACTCATTTGTCCATAGAACAATAGAACAATGTGCACGAAGCTAAAGAGCATGGAAAGTTCTTCATGCGTCCACAACATTTCTGCATTTTTTCCTAACATTCCCGAAGTTGATTAGTGGCCCAGATCTCTATTATGACTCTTATCAGACCCAGACACTTCAAAGCCAGCCGCTAGTTTGTTCATATACCCGATTTCTGATTTCCATGTTCTGTATACCATGTCCACAAAAATGGAGGGAAAACCGTCGAAATACAAAAGTATCTTACATATCGAATTCCGCGCAAATTTTCACACGGTCCCATCCAAACTTGGCTAAGATATTCACAGATGTTCTGTAGTTACAAATACAAATACTTGGCACAACAGACCGTATGTGGCCCAGGGCCTAGCTTCTTGCGACCATTCGTGTTGTTCGTGTTATATTTTTTCACGCAAATGGAAAGGACCTACAGTTTAGTTTAGAGCTCTTTCCGAAATGCGACTTAAGGAGCTCTCTTGTGAGAGTTTTTACTCACGAACTTTTGTCAGACAATCGCGAAAAAAACTTTTTTGGTGTTTTCTGCGATTCGATCTTCGAACCTGCCGTAATCCAACGCACTAACCAGTGAACCACGGTGCCCGATTTTCTGTACTTATTACCAATATAATGGAAGGCCATGCTGACTGTACTTATTCATTTGCAGACAAAGTTTTTGGTAAAATGGGATTTCGAACCCTGCCAGAAGCTATACACAATGACACGTAATATTGAACCACGGCTGACGATGTCATAAAAATCATAATCATGCCTTATAGTCAGAGTATAACCTTAAATCCTTTAGCAAGATGCCCAGATTTGATTACCAAGTCACTTTTGTATCTTTAAAAACGCATTATTTTTATGTTCTCTTATACCAAGACTCAATCTGTTTTTACTAGCACAAAGGTAAATACATGGTGTTGCAAAATTTTGAATTGTTTATCTCATATCAAGGCTATAAAAACTTCTTTCAACATAGCATATCCTTGCGCAACAAATTGTGGCCAACTTTAGTCGTCTGATCTGCGGGCTCTCCACTACTAATTAATAGATACTCTAGTTTTGCAATATTTTCCCGTTGCTAAGTAAATAAAATCTACCCAATCGACTCAACTTACTGCCGATTTTATTATACCGCAGATTGCTTATTGCGAATCAATAATAAATCCCCAAACTCCCCCCTAACCGACCCCAATATCAATATTACAACGCCCATCCACCCGACGGTGGTTATGGGAATTTTTGAATTTCAGAGCATCAATCTTATGACACAGTGAGTGCCAGCACATTATTACAAATCTCGAGAGCTTGTTGGAGTTCCTTTCATTCAGCATGCACATAGTTATACGACCCTAATAACCATCTCCATCTACATCGATAGACGGATCCGGAATAAAGGGCATCGGGATTGTATGTTAACAGGAGCACCTTTTTTAAAATACCCCTCCCACCTATTTCAACCCTGTTATGCGTTTGGGGTTCAGGAGTTGTGATAACGTCTGGTTAGTGGGTGGCACTGGGGATGGTTCGCAGTGCCGATATCATCCAGCACTCATAAACGTAATGTTTACATTCTCAAAACATGTTCAGTTGAGATCTAGGGATTTACCAACATCTGCATGGTTTACCCATCGACTTTGCGTATCCGGTGCGCTTGCATACACATTCAACAACTGACGGGATGACGAGTGCTTGTGGGCGTGACAAATGGTGGGTGTGATGGACTTTGAACGTATCTGTCTGTTGGATGCTAAAGCCGTTAAGGGTATACCAGTGTTAACAGAAATATCCTGCCTGTGTGTGTCCATATGCTGCGAATGATCACGATTTGCATGCTAGAGTATATTTACCACTTCACTTTAAAATCGCAAATATTTAAGTTTTCAAGTACCTAGGTACTTTTTGTATATTTATTTTTTTTCCCCTGATGGCACGATTGGGTTACTTAATGTATTTTAATTTATTAGTATCGATTCGAGTATCGTAATTCATAAATTAAAAAAATTATAATAAGGAGAGATTGAAATTGAAAGCAGAGTATATGTAGAGTTGTGCTCAAAATAATAGTAGTGCTCCTTGACAAATTATTGAATAACAAATTTTAGCACGTTGAATCGTTCAAAATCTCCATTCAGCCGGCAGACATTTTGAATGGAATTAAGAAAACAGAAACATGTTTCAAAATTCTTTTTCCAAAGCTGGGTATGTAAATATCGGTCATTATCTGGTTTACGACGATGTGACTTTAAAAAAAAAATTACTAATGAGCATGCATTTGTAAATTCAATTTTATACAAATTCATAGATGTACACATAAACTTTAATCGAAAACTGTCTGCCGAGCAAAACACTGCACTAAGGAAAAGAGAGAGCTCATTCTGAAACTACGCGAGGAGGGAAAGATCTACAAGGAAATTGAAAATATTTATTTATTATAATAGGCAATAGACGACAGGTGCATTGTCCGATGCAGCAAAATTGACCCTTCTACGCCTTCCAAAATCATTAAAAATGACCTTAAACTGTCTGTTAGTGTAGCGACAGTTCGTAGATGGCATGTGGAGCATAACTTGTTTGCACGGAGCCCCCGCAAGATGCCGCTTGTAACTAACCAACATGCAACAGCTTGAAGTAAATTTGCAGAAAACATATTCAATGGCCTGGAGGGAAATGGCGGATCATATTGTGGACGGACGAATGTAAAATAGTCCTGTTCGGTGGTACTAGTTCCCGACAATATGTTCCCGGTTCACCTAATGCCGAATATCGCCCCACATACGGTGCCGTGAAATAACGCCAAGCGAAATAAGGCCAAATCTCGGAATTTGGCTTTATTTCACTTTGCAATAGTGAAATAAGGCCATATTTCAACATTTGGCCTTATTACACTTCGGTAAAGTGAAATAAGGCCAATCCAGTTTTTGAAATAAGACCAAATATGGCCTTTTCTATTTTGTCCCGTCGGATCATAAGTCCACAATTTGTTCAGTCTAAAATGGGTAATAAGTGCACAATTTTTGAGAATGTAAAATGTCAAACGAAAAGAAACCTAACTATATGCCGCGTAGCGTCGCCCTGAGCACCTGCATGTGAGGCCGAAGGCCGTCCGGTGTATGAGTCGAGTAAATGTCCATAGATTTTTTTTTTTTTTTTTAGCTAGCGTAGCGAGCTCACTCTCCCCGACTTTCAAGCTTTTGCCCGCTAGTCACTTCAATACTAAGTTGGGGTGGGTGGGCTCGCTACGCTCGCTAAAAAAAAAAAAAAAAAATCTATGGACATTTCCTCGACTCATACACCGGACGGCCTCCGGCCTCACATGCAGGTGCTCAGGGCGCCGCTACGCGGCATATGTCACGGCACTCTTATAACTAATTGCAGCGCAATAAGACCAAATTGGCCTTATTTCACTTTACCGAAGTGTAATAAGGCCAAATGATGAAATATGGCCTTATTTCACTATTGCAAAGTGAAATAAAGCCAAATTCCGAGATTTGGCCTTATTTCGCTTGGCGTTATTTCACGGCACCCCCAAATACACAACAAAGACGGTAAAACATGATGACTCAAAAATAATGGTTTGAACATGTTTCTTCTACCGTGGTGTGGGATCGATCTACTTTATTAACAACTTAATAGAGATCAACACTGAAATGGGTCTTCCAACAGGACAATGACCTCAAAAACACAAGTAAAAAAGCCAAAGAGTAGTTTCGGGTCAAAACGATTGAGGTTATGCCATGGCCCGCACAGTTTCCGGATTTAAATCCTATTGAAAACCTTTGAGGTAACGTTAAAGGGAAGCTAGCTGGTGGTAAAGGATGAATGGAGCAAAATAAGCGTTGCAAGATGTCAGAGCTTGGTTGACTCCATGCAACGCCGATGAAAGGCGATTTTGGATAATAAGGGGTTAATCACAAAGTATTTAGTTTAATTTAAGGTTTTTGATTATTTTTTTAAGAAGTTACATTTAAATTTTGTTATTTTTTTTAGATTTAAGCAAATACTACTATTTTTTCGAACAATGAATTTTTGTGTTAACAATATATGTATGTATTTCAAAATTAATCAAAATTAATTCTGGCTACGACGTTAAGCTACTTTGCATAATTTATTAAGGTCCACTACTATTATTTTGAACACAGCTGTACCTATTGGGTTATGCTTGTGAGATTTAACTACAGGCTGTAGCTTCCATTAAAAAGTTGATATGGTACTAAGTGGAGAATGCTACTGCTAAGCGAATAGATATCGATTTGCTATAACATCAGTGAGGAAAAAGTATTTGGCGAATAGTAATTCAACCAGTTTTCCAAAGGCGCAAATGCTAAAACGCATTCACCTTGAAAAGATTGAAATTATTTCGAAAAACCTAGAAATAAGATGGCGCGGCAGCACAGAAATTTCCCGTAAGTCATATGTCCCTTCATCGTAACTTAAAAACCATCTTATTCTGGTCAGCAGTCGTTAATTTCGCAGACAAATCCGGACAAGTACTTGTAAATATAGGTACTCGTAAATTTTACACACTTAAGTAAGCGTATGTATAGAATTCTCCCATATAGAAGCCGAGGACTGCTTTGTTTTGTTACTAGAGGGCGCAAGGTTTCATTGGTCATACAAATAAAGTGTACCTACTTGGTTATTTGCGCGTCCCTCGTTTGACATTCTTCGAAAATTGCTAAAATTTCACTGTAAAAAAAAAATCGCTAAGTGTTAAGAACTTATTTTGACAATTTTCGAAAACTCTGTATGCCAATACTCTGTCTTTGCATCTGTGAAAAATTGTTCATATATTTAGATGCAGTTGACGGAACATACTTTACATGCAAGCAGACAGAATTAGGGAACCCACTTTTCGAGTTTCTCTATAATAGTAATATCATACTTCGGGATCAAAGTTTTGCACGAAACCATTACTTGACCTTTTAGGTGCAAATAAAAGTCACAAAATTGTGTACCAATCAGCAAATTAAGACGAAGGCTTAACGCTCATAGAAGGCTGACTAGATAACAAACAAATATTTGTCGCAAGAAACGGTGCTGTGGTCTAGCGCCAAGTTTTTCACGACCATTCGTGTTGTGCGTGTTATATTTTTTCGCATAAAAGGAAGGAAGCCATATTTCAAAGCCATATCGTAAAGACTCTTTCTTAATTGAGAAGCTTATTTATGACAATTTTTAGTCTCGGAGGTTTGTCAAACAATCGCGAGAGGTGGGACCGTGAAAAAACTTTTCTTGATATCTGGGATTCGTACCTCGAAGCTCTCGCTCAGTAGTCCAACGCACTAACCACTGAGCCACGTCGGCCACGAATGATTAGGTGGAAACTAGAGAACTACAGAAACCATATTTCTCGTAGGAGTACTTTCATATCGTTAAGAGGTCTAACAAGGCAGAAGAACAGACATCACAGCTTACTCGTACTTAGAAACCTAAAGCGTAATGGTCAAGGAAAATTACGTCCTTAATCTGAAAAATCCAAAACGGAGAATAACTCTGAAAAACTCCCGAGAGTATCGTTAATTATGCACCAATGAGAAACGAGAATATGCCCATACATACATATGTTTGTGAATAGTGGGGAGGCAAAGTAAAATGTCAACTTTTCACCCCAATTTAGTCTAGAAGAAAACTTTACATTATGCTTCAAAGTGTTATGCAAATGACTTCTTTGAGATGTTTTGACATGTTTGGATTCTTCACGACCTTCCAGCGATTTGTTTCAGTAAGTTTTCTCCTGAAATACATTCGTATGTATGCATACCGTAGGCACACTTCGACCTTTAACATCTATGTAGGTCCCGGTACCTTTTTTATTCTACTGCGATTTCACAGTGAGGGTAAGTGCAGAATCTGTGGCAGAAACTGCACATTCCGTTGTTTTCGAAGCCTTACTTTGTGAGATGCATCAGTGTCCTCATGGCCGTCGACACCAACGTGGCCTGGTACCCAGTATAAGTTAGCTTTGTTCTTTGGTAGTCATCATCAAAAAATATTGACGTCTTATGACCACGACGGATGGATGTCTGATGTGCATAATTTTAAAATCTATTTTTGTGATATTCCGCGTCGATATTAAGCTGGGCATATGTGCCTTCTTTTGTTATGTTGATTGCCCAATTTGCTCTTTTCCACTTATTAGGCTCTGAGCTGAAAGATCGGGAGTTACCGATCTTTAACTACAGGCTTCTGGAGAGTTGCCGAAACATCTTTAAAGCTATGCTGATTCTGTTCGGAAGATAGAAATACTGTTGATGATATTTTGGGTAGATATCCCACGCCAGCTGGTAGAATCCTCGAAAGGATATCCCCCTGAGACCCAACTTATCTTTAACAAGCGTCATCAGGTTCTTTAGTGACCTGAACCTCATGCATGAGGCACTCTGCTAAACCGCAAGGCTCATAACACAATAGATCTCATTTGCTCATAATATTAACGCCGACTTCATCAAGTTTTTTTGCACTCAATACTTTTGAAAGCATTTTCTGAAAACGGATGGAGACACAATCCAAAATGTTTCCCTCATTTTATGTTAGACCAAAGCAAACAATTTCAAATGCATTAAAATTTAAGTCCACGAACGTTAATTTATTTTTAGAGGCGTAGTGATACAATGACTTGTGATAAGCATAGAATGCGGTACGAGAAATTTAAGCCAATGAAATGCACCGAGGTTTCATACTTTAAAACGCCACTGCAATACACTGGCGTTATTCACAATCAAATGAGTGTTATGCCTTCCGGTGCTTCTGGCTCCTCCTCTGTTGATAGTTCACGCAGGTTAGTGCTAGCAACTGAAAGTGTAAATATACCCACGGCTTATCCGGATAAGGATATATGTAGCAGCTGTCGAAAACAAAAATAAAATATTTTGCCGTTAGTTCGTATATACCCTAAGGTTTTCATTCCGATGCAATTTAAGTCCTCAAATTTTTTAGAGAAATATACATACGTACATAAAGCGGTCAGAGTATTTTGACTCGCAGCATGCTTCATTTGTGGCAAAAGGTCAAGCTGTCCTTGATCCGGAAACCACATCATCACAATAAACACGAAAAGTCATTAAAAACATTCACCAGCATACAAACAAACCCAAAGGATTAATTAACTAAGTCCACGTGCGGCAAATCCTATCTCTTTGGATAATTTAAGACTTCGAAGCGTGGAAATGTCTATCTACAAGTATTTGGAAAGCCCAGAACTTATCATCCCAATTTTATCCGTCTTCAAGGACATTAATCATCGCACAATCGACAAATTAGAAAGCACCAATGAAAAGTCCACTCCACAATAGTTTGCATTATTTATTATCTCCACCAGTAACCGACCAGCATAGTACGGGGATGAAAATCCTTTCGATAGAGCACTCGAAAATTGAGATAATAAAACTCAATTACACTGAATAATGATGGCACATAAATTCTCGGTGATTTTCCAAAAGGCAATTAATTCAAATTATACACCACGGAATAGAAACGCCAACACCACCAGCTGGATCCTTTTTATTTGTGTTCAGTGTGGCCGTGGATTCTGTTGCTCACTGGACCCATTGCTGGATGAATGAATCTCAAAGATAAATATTCTTCCCACACTGAGTACATTTAGTATTCATTGGTGTTCTGAGGTTTTAATAATTTTAATCGCGGCCGGTCTACAATTCATATGAGTAACCCCCAAATGCTTTTCTTCGTCAGTGCTCATTGTCCCATTGCACACAATCCGGTGGCAATAGCGGTGATCACCGCAATGCAGTACAGTGAGAGGGATTTTGCTTTCACAAAAGAAAAACCCATCCTAACACCTAAATGAATATTCGATATTGCTTCAAATGCATTCACTTTAATTTTTGTTCACTAAGAATCCTGACTATCATTGCAATGTCCTTTTTATATGTAAATTCGTATTTCCTCTGGACGCAGCGAATGAAAAAAAAAAAAAAAAAAAAAAGTGAAAAACCTTAAACTCCCATTTATTATTAACCTGCATGTTGGTGAAGTGAAAACTAAAAACGGGACGATCCATGGATTGTGGCTGACTGGCTGGCTGGTAGGGAAGCCTGAGATTATTTTATGCAGAATCTGCACATTGGACTATTGTTCCGGTGTGGTTGTTATAAGTGCACGGATCGAGTGTTTGTGTTTATGCGGAGAATGCAACAAAAGGAAAGTGCGCCATTGAATGGAAATGACCATCCGCGTGAGCATAGATACAAATAATAATCATAATAATGAAAATATCGCGTCTGTTGACGGTATTGTACGATTGTGTGGGATAATGCCAGGAATCGGTGGTTGGGATTTGTTTAAGCGTAAAGTTCTATTGGTTTCCTTTCATTTGATTCGGTTTTATCTGTTTTTTATTTGTACATAAATATTTGTTATAGCTTGCAGTAAGAAATTTATATAAAAATAGTGTTATATTGCGGGGATATTTTCTTTCTTATCAATTTATGAAGTACCCACGTTTTTATGCTTTTCAATCGGAATTGAATTGACGAGGAAAAAGAGAAGATTGTTATCAGAATTGTTAATGGCAAAATCCATCAATATTAGAATCCATCAATATTAGAAGGGTCAAAGAGGCCAAATAAGATCGTTTTAAATTAAGTGCTTGCTTTAAATGAAAAAAATGGATGGAAATTATAAAAAAGAAGAGAATGCCAACTTTGCGAAGGCAACGGCAGGATTTCACTTTCACGAAATTGATTGTTGAACATCAGTTTAACCGACTTTGGATTTTTAACAAAGAGTCTGATCTTCCTCATTGGGCTCTTCGAGTAACCGCCTACACACAAAAAAGTGGGACTCCATTCTAGTATTACGAGTTGCGATAAAAAGAGAAGATGATTCCTATTTTATGCTTTTCTAATTTAGGAACTAGATGGTGGTCGTGGTGGTGAGAATTATGGCAAATTTTTAGATACATTTGAAACGTCATAAACTTTTTACACGTTTTTTATGTTTGAGAGTTTGTTTGCATTCCTTTTTGGAAGTCTATTGAATGATGCTTTCTATGATGTTTTCTGAGTTTTGATACAGAACTGGTGAAAAAGGGTACTGGCCATAAACCACACTCACTTATCAAACTGACAGCCATATACTTACTTACTTACTTAACGGGCTCCCAACCCGTGGAGGGTTCCTGCCTGAGACACAGCAGCCTTCCATGCTCTTCGATCCTGGGCACGCTGCTTCCAGTTTTCCAGACCAAGCGCTCTGACATCCGCGATAGCTTGGTCCTTAAAAAGGAGGTTCGGTCTTCCTTGTCGTCTCGAACCTGGGGGCTGGGATTCGAAGATCCTCTTAGCTGGAGCATTATTGTCCATTCGCTCGATGTGGCCGAGCCAGTGTAGTAGACGTGTTTTGGCTTTCCGTACTACATCCACATCTTGATACAGCTCATAGAGTTCGCGGTTATATCTTCTTCGCCCTCCTCGCATATGGGACCGAATATTCGACGAAGAATTTTTCTCTCGAACGTATTAAAATTAAGAACTGTCAGGATTAGTGTTTTGTGGAGCACGCATTTTGTCTTCCGAGTTTGGAGTTTTGAACCCAGTTGTTTCGCTAAACCGAAGTAGCAGCGGTTTGCTTGGGTTAGTCTTCGTCGGATCTCCACTAAGGTGTCATTCGTGGAGTTGATGTTTACTCCGACGTAGGTAAACTCCTTAACTACTTTGACGTTACTGCTGACAACAGTGAAGTTTTGTCCCAGGCGGTGGACAGATGCTGCTTTGTTTGTTGACAACATGTACTTTGTTTTGTCCTCGTTTACCTCAAGACCGACTCGTTTCGCCTTTTCTTCAATTGCTCTATGACGGCACGCTGGGAGCGACCGATGATATCAATATCGTCTGCGTATCCCAGCAGCTGGACGGATTTGTTGAAGATCGATGAATGCTATCGTATGCGGCTTTGAAGTCGATGAAAAGATGGTGAGTCTCGACTTGAAATTCGTTGGTTTTTCCCAGGATTTGCCGTAATGTGAAAATTTGGTCTATCGTCGATCTGCTGGCAGTCCATCAGAGCCGGCGGCCTTGTTATTCTTCAGCTTTTTGATAGCTGTGCCTACCTCTTCGATACTTGGAGAGGGGACTGCTTGTTCATTGACTGAGTGCCGGTGTTCTTCTTCCCCTACCACTCTCTCAGCTGCTGGAAATGCTGCTTAAAAACATCTACTATTCCCTGTGCTTCGTTGACTAGGTCTCCTTCACTATTTCGAAGAGTTTGCTTTCCGGGCCTGAAGCCAACTGCCAGTTGGTTGGCTTTTCTATAAAACATCCGGATGTTGTTTCTATCGCGGCACTCCTCGATATCCTTGAGCTGGGAGACTGCCATATACTAGCCATATACTATGTACCTTGAACTCAAAGGTAGAAATCGGCATAACGTAGCGCTCAAATGAAGAACTACAGTACCCAATCTTTATTTTCGTGGGCCAAGAAGGCAACAGAATAAAAAAAACTACCTCCTTCAGAAAAGGAAGGATCTCTAAGTAAAACAGGAACTATCTTAGCTCTACCCTATGGCGAAGCATTGATACGAGTATTATTAGAAATGCAAGAATGATTTGGTTGTTTTGAGAGATCCATTTCTCGCGTGATCTTACTCACTTACATGGACAATAACTGGAGGAGCTAATCCAATACCGAATTGTACTGGTTTTACAACGTCATAGACATACTCAAAAGAGTTCAAATATGAGGGACAGGTAGAGCGGAATGATATCAGCCCGTGTAGAAAGAGAAGTTAGCCAACTGTCACTCTTTAATGCTGACGAACTTGCTTTCCGAACTTGTCAACAAAATTTCCAAAGGACTAACATACTGATGATGGCCTTTTCGTAAGAGATACACGCAATGAAGAGATATGTATGTATTATCTGTTCAGTGTAGGCTGAGTTTGTATACAGACTTTCATCTGCAATTTAGTGTTAGTTCTGATTTCAAATTTTATAACAAGAAACAGCCAATCGTCCAAATTTAACATTATGTCTAAATAACCGTATCTACTTTAAAAAATATTCAAATACGTCATTCAAAATCGTTCGCTCAATAAATAATAAACAGAATTCATAAACTAATCATCTGTTAACTCGTATATTGCAAGGGCGAACTCAAAACAGTAAATAAAACAGTAAAAAAAATAATGCAACTTTTTTAAAATGTCAATTAATTTTAAGGGCATCAACAAACTCATACCAGTGCATGTACAATAGGACAACAAATGCAATCTCGTTGAAAATATAGAACACTATCTGCAATGCGTTCATTAAAAATACAAATAATACTCATTTACTGCAGGTGAATAGATACCAATTACCATGTTGGATTTCCCACACAATCTACACACTCACTTCCGGTTCTGAGAATTTATACCAGAGTGGTTCAGCTAAAAAAACACACTCCATCATATGATTAAATAGAATTTTCAATTAACCCGACTTCAGTTGGTTTTGACCTGCATAAATGCTATTAATTTACTTTCCGATGAATTTAATTTAATTTAAAATTTCCTAAATGAAAATTTTATATTCGTGTATTGTAATAAAGATAAAAAAATATTAAGGCAGCTCATTTCAATGCATGAATTTTTTAATTTTTACACTGATTCGCTGTTATAGTTGTGGATGCGCTAGCAAATTGTTATGACATTCCATTAAACTTATAAATTGAATTTTATTGTTAAACTATACAAATTGGTAGCTCATATATCCTGTCAGATATTGTGTAATGTACTCATTTTTATGATGTCAAAAATTAAAGTGTTCTACAAAAAAATACGTCTGCACTTACAGACCTTTGTCAGATGTGAAAGGTAGGAAAATTAAGTGAGGTTATAAACGTAATGTAGCAGAGAGGTCCATTAATTCGAGTTAAGCAAGGTTTAATTGCAATTTAATGCTTTTGTATAACAGAAAGATATTTTTTCTTCATTAAAAGATTGTGCTCAGCCTTGGGTAGATCCGAGGCATATAGTATTCTAAAAATCGTTTCTGGGAAAGAGTAGCCAAGCCTTTTAACCTCTTACTCGGTGTAGCAGACTAATCCCTCCAATATTGCCAACCCGTTTCCTGACTTTTAATATAAATTTGGTAAGGATCTCGTATATATTCTACTAAAAAAAATACGGTATTAGGTTAGTGGTCATAACATTTGTTCCCAACGCAACTAGGTGCTTAAAATTTTAAGTGAGGGCTGCCCAAAGTAAAGTATACACTTTTCGAAAGCCCTTTGTATTGCCAAAACTACATGCTTTCGAAACCGTAGCCATGCTTCGAACATGGATTGACGTCTTTGTCTATCGCACACTTGAATGTGTTTTAATGCCATAATATCGTAAATCCTTCAAAAATTTGCCCGAGCCTGAAGTAGTTTCCTAATATACACTAACCTTGCGCGAAGCCTCATGTTCTAGAAAATCGACGGCGTTAAGATATTTAGAGTTATGTTCCAGTCCAAGTTCACAGCCGCTGGTCATTTTCCGCAGTACAGGCACCAAATGCTGGCATTTTGACCAACAGAATTGTACCCAATCATTCCGTGACGATATCTTAAACTGTGCAAAAACTGAGAAAACTAGGGGGGTTGTCCCGATCCTGTCCTGCGTTCACGCCTTACTTCTCGTTCGTGGTTGGGGGCTCCAGCCATCGCGTCGGTCTCAGGAACTTGAAAGATCGCTTAGTGAAACACTGGATAATGATCTGGAAGTAATAACTGCCTAGAGTTCTATTTCTCAAAGGACATAGGCTTGGGCAGTGACAGAGGAGGTGTATCCTGGTGAGCCTCTTCGTCACCGCACCTCTGCAGATATTGTCGTCATTGAGTCTAAGTTTCATTGTGTGGTCTCTTAGAAGGTTATGGCCAGTAAGCGCACCTCTCAGAATTGACAGAGATTTCCTGTCGTTATTTAAGAGCTTGCTGGTTCTAGCTTTGCCATATCTTGGCCAGAGCTTATTTGATATGCCACAAGTCGGAAGCGATTTCAAACTATCGTTGGCTTTCATTAGGATCTTACACTCAATTCGCTCTTTGAGGTTACAGAGTGGAGGTTTAACCCATTGAAGTACTCGATTGTGGTCTGTTGTAGACCCTTTTCTTGCAAGTTCGTCAGTTTTCTCGTTTCCAGCTATATCTCTATGACCAGGGTCCCAGCAGAGAGTAACATTGTGCTGCGATAGCATCGAACTAACTTAGACTTGATTTCAGCAGCAAAAATTGCTTTAATGGCTGCTTGACTGTCAATGAAAATGGTGATATCATCTCGTGGTATTGCAAACATTGATGCCGTACTGTCTGCCACTGTCACTCCCAGTACCTCCGCTTGGAATACACTGCTATGGTCAGGGAGTCTGATTGAGCTGTGTATATCTAGCTTTTCGGAGAATACACCGGCGCCTGTTCCTATATCCATCTTTGACCCATCTCTGTAGATATACGCTTATCTTTTGCTGGTTCATTGGTTTCCCATTTTTCTCTACTTGCGAAAATGCAGGAGAATGGTTTTTCAAAGTCGAGGTATGGTGGCGTGTAGTCACTGCTTACGTCCTCACATCCCTGCATGTCCTTCGTGATTCGAGTTCTAACCATTTGATTGGCTAATCCTCAAGGCACTTTTGGCAGCTGATTCCTGCATGTAGAGATCTAGGGGTAGCATGTTGAGAATTGTTTCCAACCCTGCTGTCGGCGTTGTTCTCATTGCAATGGTTGTGTTAATGCATGCTAATCTCTGTATTTTGGTCATTGCCTTAAGATTAATTGCTTTGTCCGCTGCTTGCCACCAGACAACATTGCCATATGTGAGTATAGGTCTCACGATTGCCGTATACACCCACAGTACTATCTTAGGATTTGGTCCCCACCTTCTGCCGAAAATTAGGTTAATGGATTGGGTACTGATACCCGCTAACAGACATAATAAACCACACTATCAGCGAGTAAAAAAAATTGAACAAATCTGTTAATTTCATAAAAGAAACTCGATTTCAATGTTTTATTCATTAAATTAAAACTAAGCGCAACTGTTTGATTTTCTCTTCTGCAAAAAAAAAAGAAATAATTTGCAAAATTGATTTTTATTAATCAGAAGCAACAACAACAACTTACATTTGAGGAAATCTGTAAAAAGTCACAAATTTAATTGATTAGCTTTGGCCATAACATTATTCAAGAGAGTAGAAGTTGTGATCCTATCGTTTGTGAATGACAATAGATTGGACACAAAGCAGGTAAAAGATAGCCATGAATTACAGACATATTTTATGCAAAGTAATGTGACAGACAAATGATCTAGATGAATAAGCTAGCTATGAAGTTATTCTAGATATGAAAATTGTGAACATCGGCTGTTCATTTCATTTCATTTTTAATGCATTTTATTTTATGAATTCATTATTACTTACGAGCTAGACAAAAACGCTTAAAACTAGCTTAACTAACTTAACTTAATCTAATTCTAACTTACTGACCCTATGCGGGTACTCTAAGCTAAACCTAATGCTTAAAACTATGTCTTTCGACGTAACCTAACTTAAAATTAATTATTTATATAAATGACTTAATAACTAGTAACTAAGGAAAATTTATAAAAAACTTAGTAAACGAACGTTTTTTTTTATAAAAACTTAGATAAGAACTTAAAAACTACCTTAAAAATAAATCTTTAAACTACCTTAACAATAAGCCTTAAAACTACCTTAAAAATAAACCTTAAAACTATCTTATTTTAAACTATATATATACATGTATATATACATAATATATATACACATATATACATAACATACATACATATATATACACAACATACACATGTACATATGTATATAATTTTTTTTTGTTTTTTGTTTTTTATATACCTAACTATAACCTACACCTAAATCTTAAACCTATGTAAGCCGGCCAGGCCAACTTTGCGCCTTAGGAGGAGCTACCCAGAATCAAAAGGAAACGACGAGGGAGTTCCCTCTCCGTCCCCTAACCACCAGAATGTCTGATGCTGCCTAGCAACGTCTCGCAAATCGCGACCTGCTATCGCTCTACTGAACCGAAGACGCTCCGTCATGCTGAGCGCGACGTCTCGGTCGTAGTTGAGTCGCCTATCCACAGCTGTCCGGGCAACATGGAAGATTAGCGGCACCGCTACTTTGTCCTGTATCAGACCTTCTCTATCTAAATAGAGGAACGCCTCTGGGGGAATGAAGCCGTTAAGGCGCACGCTCTCATGGTACATATCATTGGGGTAGTAGGCCCCAGAGATCAGGTTATTCATCGAGTTCATTGCCCGTGCAATGTGCCTTCGAATCATCTTGATCAAGAAATTATCCACCCTGCTTATGTCCGCCTTGTTATAAAGGATCTCATTGGAGTAGAATTTTATGTACTAAGACTCTGGTGTTCTGTATAAGCGAAGGCAGGCCCTAAGGCAAGCCCTCTCAAACACCCGAATCCTTTCCATCGAGCTTGCTCCCACGTTGAACCACACGGGACAACCATACACGAGCATGGGCCGAATAAGGGCCATGTAGCAGATTCCCTTCACCCTCGCATCGAGTTGGCTGCTATAAAACAGTCTCTTTGTGAGGGCGAAAGCCGCTTTGGCTCTGGCCAGAGCAGCATCTACATGTTTGTTAAAATATAGATACTGGTCTAGCCAGAACCCAAGGTATCTGACTACATTTCGAGACGCTAATGGTTGTCCGTGCTGTCCCACTATTGAGAACTTTCGCCAATTCTTTCTGGTATCCGCAGAGGCCCCAGATAACGACGTCCTAAACAGGATGGTTTCCGACTTCTGGAAGTTGATTTTCAACTTCCAGTCGTCGCAATATCGCTTGATCTTATCGAAGTCACGCTGCAAGAGTATTGCAATGACCTCGATCTTTGGTCCCGATCTGTACGCTATCAAGTCGTCGGCATACGCTATAGCATGGTGAAGAGATCCTACAAGATCACTTGTGTAAATGTTAAAGAGGATCGGCGAATTTACCGCACCCTGTTGCAGACCATTTTTAATATCAAACGTACCAGCAGAAGTCACATTGCCATTTTTCACAATGAACTGTCTACCGGTGAGCATGTTACAAAACATGTATAGCAGTGGTTTACTTATGCCCAGCCTACTCAACTTGTAGAAGAGTCCTTCTAGCCATACGGTATCGAAGGCCTTCTCCAAGTCAACCAGACAGGCACCCGTGCATTGTTTCTTGCTTTTGTTCCATTGGATATCCGACACCAGTTTAGACGCGGCATGTATTGTATCATGCCCCGCCTTAAAACCGAATTGGTTATCCGGAACAATATTCATGTCCTCAACCCACTTAGACAGGGCTCTATTGACAACCTTCTCGAATACCTTGCTGATGTTCGGAAGGAGACTTATCGACCGGAGATTTGCCGGATTGGACGTATCTTTACCCCTTTTGGGAATAGGATGAACCACCGCTGTTTTCCAGTGCGCCGGATAATGTGCATTATTCAGCGCATTGTTAAACAGGATGGTGTAAATGTTCACCGCTTCTGGAGGGAGATGTCTTAGCACAATGTTAGACACTCCGTCGATACCCACGGATTTCTTCCTTCTCAATGATTCGAAGATCGCTTGGAGTTCTACCTTCGATATGAACGGGGTGAACATCGGCTGTTACAAAGAAACGATTCATTCATACAAATTTTAAATTTTCAAGCTATTACACTACAGTATGCATCCAACCGTGGTATCGAGCAGAGAGTCGCCTTCTTGCCTTGGCTCTTGATATCTCGTTCAATTTAAGTTTGCATAGTTTTACGAGATTGTATCTTGCTGATTATTTTTCATAAAATATTTTCCTCTACAATCATTTCTACGGCTTATTTTAATTGTAGTAACTTTAGCTTGAAAGACACCACAACCAACCTTACATTAGACGCCAACTCCTGCTCCTGATAACTATCCATTTGGAATCAGTCGATAATCATCATCGGTATATACTCTTTCGATATCCCATTCATATCCGATTACATTGAACACTTATTTCCGTACAATTCGGCAGAGTAGGTGAAGCGTGCTCCGTATCCTCATCTTCATTTGGGCATTCGGGGCAAGATGATGAGCTGTTGTGTCCAAATTGGTGGAGAGATACTTGCGATACCCGCCGTAACCAGACAGAAACTGCGTAATGTTGTAGTTGCAGTCTTCATATTTACGACTTCTTATCCAGTCTTGGATTATCGGCATAACGTTGTGTGTCCATCTGCCTTTTGTTGTATTATCCCAACGACCTTGCCCCATAGCTGCTGACCTTGCCTTTTCTTCAATTTTGATCATCTTGATTCTGTTCGCGTCGTGTTGGCTAAAGGCTCTTCTGTTATACATCCTCAACAGTTTGCTGTCCAGCATAACTCCAAGGTATTTAACCGCTTCTTTGAACCTGATAATTTGGCTACCAACCTGGAAGTTGGATTCCAACATACATGATGTTCACAATAACGGCCCTAAGACCGATGGAACTCCTACAGTGACACTGCTGTATCTTACCCCTTTATCTGCATAGTAACTCAACTTCCTGTTGTAAAAGTAGTTCGTCACTATACGCAGCAAGTAATATGGTGCATCCATCCTGGCGAGTGATCTTCTAATGAACGACCATTTCGCCGACTTAAACGCGTTCTTAACGGCCAATGTTATTACTGCACAGTACTACTTTGTGCCATCTTTCCCCTTCGATGGCCCCTTTTGCGATATCAACTACTGCTCTTATGGCATCAACAGTGAATCTAATTTTCCTGAGGCCAAATTGGTGATCTGAGAGAGCCTTTCTCCTCTGCCACTGCGAGTAATCTTTCCCATTGTGTCCAGTAGACATATAAGGTGATAGGACGATGATTCTCCTGGAGTCTTCTTTCCTTTTGGCAGCAGCACCAACTGCTGCATTTTCCACTTTTCGGGAAACCTTCCTTTTTCGAGACACTTCTGCATCGTCATTATGAAGAGTTCTGGTCTCTTTTTTATAGCCGCCTTTACTGCCTTATTCGGGATGCCATCGGGTTCGGGCGCATTGATGTCGCCTATCTTGCTGCAAGCTTTAAGAAGCTCCTCCAGATTAATTAGTGGAATATTCGCTGTACTGACCTCTCTTATGATATTGCACATTATAGCTGGTATTTGGGGGGCCCTACGAGGACATATGTAAGTCACCCATATGTCCTCGTAGTGCCACATATGTAAGTCACCCATATGTCCTCGTAGTGCCACAGTCGAACCTGTTTCCTCAAATTTTTTAATCAATCTTCGAATGGGGCACTATTTCTACCGAAAATTCTACGAAGTTTGCGAACTGTTTCAGCAAAACGTTCCACAGTTTCGACAATAATATCGCGTTATTCTCTCGTATGGCACTGCCAAATTTTAGGAACGCCAACTTTTTAGAAAAAAAGGATGCAAAATTAAATCCAACACTCTTATAAGGACACCCTTCTTATTGCAATTTGAATCTATTCCAATGGCCATACCATTGTCAGTGCACACAACCGTGTAACTTAACGATTTGTGAGGCTTTGAAAGTACTATTTACAGTTTTCATTGATTGGTTTTAAATTTATCGATATCGACATCTTTGGTAGCTACCAGCGTGCCGTCGAAGAGTCTTCCGCGGCACGGATGAACAGGTAAAACTAGTTGGTCTTAATATAAACGAGAAAAGAAAAAAAGTTTATACTATCAACGAGCAAAACATCTATCCGCCTGAAATAAAACGTCGCTCTTGATAACTTGGGAGCCAACGTCAATGTCACAAATGACAGTTTAATGGAGATTGGACAAATACTGCCTCAAGGAAATCCGTGCTTCTTCGGTTTGGCGAATCAAATTGGGTCAAAACTTCCTAAACGAAAACAAACTATACATATGTATATACGAGTATATGTATAAATGCTCTATAGAACTCTAATCTTGCCAGTTCTCCTACACGGGGTCGAGTTTTGGACGGTAAACAGAATAACAGAGTATGTACACATATATTGGGCGCTTTTGAGCAAAAAATTCTTCGCCAAATTTTTAATCCTGAGGCGGCGGAGGGAGTATGGAGGAGTAGATACAGCCATTATATGTATGTAAGAGCTGTACTAAGACCTAGATGTACACAGTACAAAAGGTCAAAATACGTCTACTTCATTGGCTTGGTCACATCGAAAGCATGGACAACAACGTTGCAGCCAAGAGAATGTTTGAGTCCCAGTCACAAGTTCGATTCGACTAAAAGGACCGAACCTTCGCTGTGAAGACTTAGGTATCACAGTCGCCCGAGCTCTTCATTTTGAGAAAGAGGGTATCTTCTCATTCGCATCATTATAACTTTGGCAGAGCGTATATCATTTAGCAGCTTGAGGTCCTACTTGATAACTGCAGGTCTGTCAATACTCGAACTTGCATGGGCAGTCGGAATCTTCCTGAATATGATGCAACAGTGCAAATTGTTTCACTTACAGTTATCATGGAAATGTTAAACCACTCGGTCAATCTGCTCTTCCACTTCTACATTATTCTGACAGGAATACAAACCAACCAACCTAACACCGATCTCACTAAGCTTGCTCCTTCCTATACGAGATTTTGATTTATTCAATGTATCTAAGGAGTAATTTGCCATTTATCGAAGGAAACATAAAAGTCGACATCATGGTCCAGTTTTACTCAGTCTTTATGGTCAACTTTTTTAAAGCTGTTTAATTGATTTCACTGATCACGAACGGAAATATGTCTAGCGTTACGATATCCACGTTGTTTGTTTTTGTAACCAATTTGCTTGTTGTATTTCCGAAAAACTTTAACAAAATCCTACAGACATGCAAATACCTGAAACATTTCCAGTAGCTGCTGTTCTAACATTTTTCAGTTTGCAGCTAGTGAGTTCTTTCTAAAAGCTGATGGAATAAAGGACATGCATACTTACACATATTACAGTTGTATAACGTCGCTGAATTTTTCCGCCACATTAATACTTCATCAGTTGAACATAAATTGGTTTTCTTCACGAATTCATAGGGTAAAACTTTTCGACGTAGTTTTTAAGTGGTTAAAAGAAATTTGTGATCAAGTTTCCACAGGAAGTTTTCGAAGTCTTGAGGTGTGTACAAATTTGACATCAAAACCAAACAAATTGTGCATTTCGTAGTCGTGAACAGTTCTCAACAAGTGTTGGGACAATTTTACACTTCCATTTCAATGCAGACATTTATACACGACATCCTTCCTTATTGCTGCAAATGTAAATAACAACAACCGCAACTATAATTCCACCACACCCCTGTCTGTCTCTTGATAGCTTTCATCGAAGTCATCATTATTAAAGATGCCAAACCATATAACAGAAAGTGATACTTCATGACAATGTTTTGCGCACCATCGTTTCCATCGCACACACAAAACCAACCACAACAGGGTACTATGACAAGAAACGGAATCCACGTATCTACCAGAAGAACTATCAGGATGGTTCTTCACATCCCTTGCAGTTTTCACTACCCACCACTTGGTATTGTTATTTTTATTATGATGATGAATTTTTTTGCGACTGCTTGGACAAAAAACTTCCTGCAGCATATGTGTCATGATGTATCGGTATATCGTCCCGGTGCCACTTTTGCTGTGTTGCTCATCTCATCAAGATGAGCCAAAAGAAGTCGTTTGATTAATGGTGAGGAAATATAAGATTTTTTTTTTTCTTTTGTCAGTGCTCCCTTCCCTTCCCCCCACACATCACCCACATCCACTTCCATTATTCCTTTTGAGATATTAGTTGCCTTTTTATAAGCGCTCACCATCACCACCGTTGCCAGGGGATACCTACGGGAATATTTTTCTAGGTCCTTCTCTTCGTTTTTTTTTTTGCTTTTTTTATTCCTTCATCGTTGAACATTTTTTGGCGGATAAAGGAATATGACAAAATGCATGATGAATTATTTGTGATTTGTGAGAGTGGGGCCAGCGAAGGTTGGGGTGGAGTATATTTCACCTTCTCGTAGTGTGTGAATCCCAGGATGCGAGTCAGATAGAAATAAATGAATAAAATGGGGGTTGATGCACGAACATAAGAAGTAGATGCGGATGGAGATGGCAGTGCAAAAGACGAATTGAATATTTGCTTTGCTCATCACTCAAAGAAATATTTAAAAGCTAAAGTAAGGAGTAACACTTTTTGCCGGCATTCTGCTGATGCTGGGAATTACAGAAATGGTGAGGAAAAGAGCACATTTTTTGGGTTTGTCAGAAAGTTTCCGGCTTTATTTAATAAAATCAGTTTGGCAGTGTTGCTATTGCACTGTACGAAGCGATTTGTCACTGAATAAACGATTTGGAGAATGCTGGAATAAAATTTAATGCATCCATTTCCCGTGACTGCAGATTATTCTTTGTGGAATTAGTTCTTTCTTTTCGTGGTTAGTACTCATTTTTTATAGTACAGCAAATCTTTTTTGAAAAACCCCAAGGAGTATAAATCATCTTAAAATGTTGAAGCTGTGTGGGTCGCGGACTGCAAGTTCAAGTTTCTATACTTTGGAAGGACTTTCGAGCTGGAGATGAGGGATCATCGGCGGACTTGACCTGTGACGCATTGACAGTACAAAGCTGGGTATACGGCGTAGTGTTAGCATCTTTGGATCATAAAATTATTTTAAACATATCGAAGTGCACCTTAGACGTGTTCTATTAAGGTTTGCGCTCGGCGAACAAGTCGAAGGGGCCATCAAATCCCTTGACACCTGGACAAGGAATTGCGGCTTCACGGTAAACCCCCAGAAAACCGAGCTCGTATTATTCATAAATAAAAGAAAGTTACCATAATTCAGTACGCCATCTGTCGGAGGCATCCCGCTTAAGATCTCCGACAGCGCAAAATACTTAGGGCTTGTGTTAGACAAGAAACTAAAGTGGAGAATGAATATTAATGAAAGGATTAAAACAGCAACTATAGCCTTCTATTCATGCAGCAGAATCTTTGGGAAAACCTGGGGACCCTCTCCTAAAATAATTCTCTGGATGTATAAGGCTATAATAAGACCCATACTGACATACGGCAGTCTTGTTTGCTGGCCGGCGGTGAACAAGGTCACTAACCTAAAGGCCGTCACGAAGATTCAAAGACTAGCGTGTATCGGGACCACCAGTGCGGTGAGGACAACTCCAACCGCTGGACTTGAGGCTATTCTCAACCTGCTTCCGCTAGATATCTTCATCAAAACATCTGCAGCCATAAGCGCCATGAGAATCAGCCAGTCAGGAACATGGACGTCAAATGCAATAGGGCATACGACTATCCTTCAGAAGTATATTGGCCATGTACCCATTACGGACTACATCACGCCATACTTAGACTTTAATAAACCTTTCTCAAGCGCCTATCCTAGCAGGGAGGAGTGGTTAAGAGGTCCGATGCCAAGTGCGCAATCCATTGCCATATATACTGACGGATCTAAAATGGACACTGGCGTAGGGTCAGGCATCTTCTCCGAATCGCTGGGAATATCGAAATCAATACGCCTCCCAGACCACAGCAGCGTATTCCAAGCGGAGGTCTTGGCAGTGACAACAGCCGCCCGTGAGTCTGCAGTAAGGGCAATACCACAAGAGGGTATCACCTTCTTTATTGACAGCCAGGCAGCTATAAAAGCAATAACTGCCACAGAAATTAAATCTTAACTTGTGAAGTGCTGTAGAGAAGAGCTTAAGGTTCTTGGAACACAGCACAAGGTATCGCTCTGCTGGGTCCCTGGACATGAGGGTATATAAGGTAACGAGAAAGCTGACGAATTAGCAAGAGAGGGTTCTGCAGCCGTTTCAAGACAAACAGAAGACTCGTGAACATCCCGCTTTGCGCACTTAAGCTTGAAGTAGGGAAAATAGCCATACAGGAGGCGAACACCAGATGGAACCGAGGCAGAACCGAGAGACTTATACGGGAAGACAGGAAATCCCTTTCCATCCTCGTTGGGGTTATCACGGGGTATAACTCTCTACGGTATCATTTGAAAAAACTGCATCTGACGGAAGAAGAACTCTGCAGAAGTTGCGGTGACGAGGGAGCTTTTGTGGACACGACCCACTTCCTATGTCACTGCCCTGGCCTCCAACACAGCAGGAACAGGTTCCTAGGGAGCTACTTCTTTCAAGACCTAGATTAACTCGCCAGCACGCCATCAGACAAAAAAATTAAATTTATCAGGTCCTCAGGATGGTTTGTATGCAAAGACTCGCATCAATAACTATCGGAGCATATTAGAATCGGTATCAGGTTTCAATGGGCAAGGGACATACTTTCCTCCAAAGGGCATCACAATGGGTCAGCATTGACCTGAGTGTGGCGGGGAGACTCTCTTCCCGCCAACCCACATACCTAACCTAACCTAAGGTTTGCGCTCCTATCTATCGAAGTCTTAATACACAGAACTAGGAGTCCATGTCGCCTGATGTCTCTGGAATTTAAAACGGTAGTCAGATGGAACAGATTGTATGAGAAGTAGGAAGAGGGAGTCTCCAAGGCACATCTTCTCTATATTATTTCTAATGATGGTCTTAGCTATCGCAGCAGAACCACAGAGCATCCATCATAATTGGAATGTTGAATTCAAAAATAAAATATTACCGCCATTACTTATGCATATAATATATTATGTGCATTTGTTGCGGGGCTCCTTCTGCTATAAGAGCATGTTCAATAATATAAATCCACGGGGTAGTAAAGCAGTCTGTCCTTCCCTTAAGTAGAACCTTGTCAATATTTTCGAACGCTTCATTCCATGGTCTTAGAATAACTAGATCTCGAAGCCAGTGCATGAGCAATTCATTGCCATGTGCTATGCTAAGTCATGCATTAGGAGTAAAGTATTTCTCAGAATTTACAATTATTTTCAGGATTCCAAAAATGGTTGTCGTCACCGTGAATTGTTATCGCCGGCCTCTAGAGTCGATCCGTTTAGGAGGTAAATTCGAGGACACAAGAGAAAGGTTCCACCGGTTTCCTTCGATTTCTCTGCTGCTTCTCACTCAAAATCTGTTAACTTTGTCAATCCTGTTGCGATGGTATAACTTCTATTGAAAAAAATATTTTTGTATATTCCTCCAGACTTCAAAAACTAATACACCGCCATTTGAACCACAGCAAGCGATGGCAAACTTTTCGAATAGAAAATGTTCAGTTATCTCCTGATCCTCGAGATGGATAGCAATTAAGAAAGCAATGTGCGGTGAAGACGTCCGTTTGAGATAGAAATTTTTGCCTTCTCCTAACACCGGGTAAATTGACTTTTCTCTGAGCGAAACTCTGTCACACCTTAAAATTGAGTTGCAAATTTATGTGAGCATTACTAAATCTTGTCTTACAAGTTGGTTCTCGACCTTGTTGCCTTCAATAGCCAGGTGCGCAACACAGTAAAGAAAGATTAAGACAGTAAGATACTAGTGTTCTAGATAATAAAATAACAATAATATGGGTTAGCGCATTCAAAGCAGCTTAAAGAGGTACATACATCCTCTGAAATAGAACTCAATTGCATGCAACTCTGTTTAAGAATCAGAAGTTTGTTTATGCAAAAAGGAAAGGTTTGTCTATGCAAATTCACACTTCATTTTAGAACCATCAGTATACCATGTAGAGTTAGAGTACAAATAAGGTAGGAATTCCGTTGTCCCATACGTTCAGTACATTTTGAGTTTGAGACATCAAACCATTAATGAATGAGCCCACATGGCTGATAGATACAAATACAAATACAAATTCTTGGCGCAACGGACCGTATGTGGTCCAGGGCCTAGCTTCTCGCGACCATTCGTGTTGTGCATGTTATATTTTTCACGCAAATGGAAGGGACCTACAGTTTAGAGCCATATCCGAAAGGCAAATTGAGAAGATTTTTCTTGACAATTATTACTCTCGGACGTTCGTCAGACATTCGCGAGAGGTGGGAGCGTGAAAAACTTTTTGGTGTTCTCTGGGATTCGAACCTCGAACCTCACGCTCAGCGATCCAACGCACTAACCACTTGAGCCACGGCGCCCACTATGGCTGATAGATACCACGTTAAAAATTGTGTGCGCTATTAGGTCGCTGATTTAAATTAGACACTTAATGAAGTTCATCAGTAGTTCATTGGAGTTTTTTTTATATACATACAATGAAGGTGGTTTCAATGGCTAACACTGCATTCCACCGATTGTACCGACGCAAACAAATTTTTGTTTACCATGTAAAGCGATTTGGGTAGAGGCTTATTTCTCTCCTAACCATTACACCAGTGAACGACAAAAGTAGTTGTCGCGCTTATTTTGTGCCTAAGAGCCTTAAGCATATCCACAGAGCTAATGTAAATTTGTTAGTTATTTTTTCCAAATGAGAATTCTAGGAACAACAATCTGCATATCATAAATCCTTGAAAACGCCTCCGCTTGTCAACATATATACTTGTGACTATGACGTATAACAAGTAACAATCAATCCTGCGGCTTTAATAAACGCTTTCCTTAATATTCAACATATTTTGGCATATTGTCTTACCAAAAACGAAAACAGAAAAGAAAGAAAAAACTTTCCAAACAATTTCAGTGAAACCCGAAGTCCTTCAACTTTTCTAAAACAACAACGGATGTAACTTAAAACACATTAAAGTCGCGTTAAACAAAATCTTAAACTTTCTTGTTGGGTATCTACAGACAAACAAAAAAGAATCCGTTTTTATCCTCCAAACAGGTTCGGCATCATATGAATATGTTTAACACAGCAGACCAACTGTTTCCTTGCTTAATTACAAGGATCGCAGAGTCTTGACAACGCCAACAAATAAACTTATTTCGAAAGAATATTCATTTAAAAGGATATCCCCCGTTCGTAATCCCACCCCACTGTCTTATCATACCCGCACTGCTTCCTTATTAAAACATTTTAATACCACACTCAAACCCTTTTACCAACGTATGTGTACGCCATGAAGTTGATTAAGTGATACCTTGTATGTGTATCCCTCTCTGCCTCCTCCTTCAATGCCATTGCTGTGGCACAATATTATTTCGTTATACACATATGTATGTACTTCTTGAGAGCATGAAACAAAATGTCTATATGCGAAGTGATTTTTACACAACCGAGACACCCTTCCTTTTGGTTTAATTAGCCTTCTGCTTTGATACCTTTAAAAAAGTGGCGAAAGACGAAAAAAAAAAACTTTCAAAAGTCCCAAGATGAAGGTTGTCAAACGCAGTCTCTAACGAAGGTATGATGAAATGTCTGCGGTTTGGTTTCGGTTACCCCGGCCACCTGCCGCTGCCTGTATGTGATAAGTTACCAGCGGTATGGGTCGTCGTAGGAGATGTGGTGCCCTGTTAAAGGTGTAACTTTTGGAGCGCGCCCGCAATCCGGTTTCAGAATTTTCCAGCAGCAAATTGTTCAATTAAAGAAACATGGAAATTTGAAACATACGCGCGTAGGCGAGCACGTGTCAGCGGCCGGATTGGAACTGGAATTAAGAATTCAAATGTTTTTAATGAAATGGTAGGGGGGAATTAGAAAACCTCATGCGGTTAATGAACGATGACGTTGTTAAGGCTTCTTGACTGATCGGCCACGTGAAGAGAAAAGAAAGGAATTTCTCCACGCTTGTCTGGAACAGATATTCAAGGCCGGGGTGGTGGTGCACGAGAAAATATTCTAAATTACCTGTCAACTGGGAGGTTGCCATGGAATTCATCAATCGCGCAGATCTTGGTTTCGTGTTGGTGGCATGAGAAACATGGAGGAAGAAAAATAATCTTTTTTCATTGAAAGAATATAAATAAATTTTTCCTGATTGTGTTTGAAGAGTGTGCGTACGCATAATACTCGATTATCAGGTGGCTTCCAAGAGAAATCATTTTGCAACACAAGCCAAGAAATATTTAAATGATGTGCCCCAGAAGAAAAGGAGTACAAGCAGTACATGATATAATTCTTGTGACATGTACCTAAGCAGAGATGAGTGAGAGAGACGAAGTGTGTTTACAGACACTCGGCGTTGTAATTGAGTGAGTAAATATCTTGAGGATTTAATATTCTCTCTCTTGCATATGAATATTAAATTCTTCGTCCTTGATGCGACTGGAAGGAAGAGAGCACTTGCATGCAGTGACGAGCGTTAATTGAGATGGAAGAAGGGAGGGCTAGCGTTAGATGAATGAGTAAATCAGTTTGGCAGCAAAGCGACTGAAGAGATACTTTCCCCTAATTCAATATTAATGTTTGGCAATTATATTTTGTGTGGAAGCTATTAATAATATTACAACTGGCATTTAAGAAGAGGGAGTTCAGTGTTGCTAAATTCCTACTCTCCTCAAACGTTTCACTTTTGCAGAGGGATGTAGGATTTCCGAGAATTAATATTGCAGTCGGCACTGCTTGCTAGATAATAATTCCTGGACGTGCATTTACTTTGAAATGTTTTTCATTTAATTTGGAAAACAGGAATTATGGTCCTTTGTAGGTCCTAAGAAATTAGGTATACGTACATATGTACATGTAAAGATTCTTCGAATATGTCTGAAATGTTTTGATCAGAAATTCGCAACCAATCATCAAACAGATGCAGCAACAATTTTAATGGAGTCCGGAATCTGGGACAATGCACTCAAAAGGATGCTTGATATATACGGACAGTATAGAAAAGCCTCAGCGATAAAATAAGCTTTAAAAACTGAGTCAGCTTGCTAAGCTCCTCGTAGCCATTCATTTTGAGTTTGGTACATTTTTTGTAAGAATTTGAAACAAAACCCTTAAAAAGCGTTATTGTAGAGTATCTACATATGTGCCTTTGGTAGACATTTTTTAAAAGTGGGACTGTGTCAATGTACTAAATAACTACTGAACCACGGGTCTTTATGTGTTATTTAAGCGACATAAAAAGAGGCAATGATGATTGTGCTAAGGTTAAATAAATATTTAGCTAGAAAAATACGATTCACGTTGTCTTCTAGTAGATAGATAGATAGTTTATTCATCGCAATATAAATTTTCAATCTATATATATAAAATTCAATGTACCTATGTACATATGTTTGTATGTTTTCTATGAAATCCGAAACCACCGAACCGATTGAGCACAAATTTTCAGGCAATCTTCGGTAATATTCTGAGAGTGAAGTTTGGTCAGAATCGGTTCTGCAGTTTGCCCACAACTGCATTTTGAGTGAGACAAGTCGAAAAAAAGTCCCGACATGACGATTACTTTTTTTTAAAATTTTTTATGAAATTTCAAGGAGTTCTGTTCGTTTCAACAAGTGTTCAAACTAAAAGCTGGTAGACTTAATAATAGGCCCCATAACGATACGATAAGTCTGAAAGACATTGAAGTCCGTCCGACCGATCCCATCGTGTATGGCGTGGTTGGATGGTCTGACAGACGGTCTGTCCGACGGTCGGATGGATATCAATTAATGTTTGATATTTTTAGGCGGTGCCAAGTTGTTGTCCGACTGATTGTATCGTGTGTGGTAAAATCGGTCCTGATGGATGGTCGGGTCGGATAGACAAATCGTATCGTGTATGGGCCCTATAAAAGAAAAGCCGCTTATCTTCCTCTATACATACATAAAAAACTCAATGTACCTATGTACCTATGTTTGTATGTATGATATAGACTCCGAAACCACCGAACCGATTGAGCACAAATTTTCAGGCAATCTTCGATATTGGCCCGAGAGTTTTTCTGTCAAAATTGGTCCTGTAGTTTGCCCACAACTGAATTTTAACAACTGCGCAGCAACGCACGCCGGGTACCCGCTAGTTTTATATATTTTTTGTTCTCATTTCTGAAATAATTTAAGGCATGACATATATGTATGCCTTCCAGTATGATTGGGCCAAATAGTTTCGCGGTCAAAACTACATCTAATTAAATACTAAGCAATAGGAGGCTGACAAAAAATCAGAAATGCAGGCTTGCAGTAGAGAAGGAAGCCTTGTCACCTATACGCAGAGAATCGTAGACGCATTTGCACAGTATTTCCAGCAGTTACAAAAAGATTTTTTCATACCCCAAATTTTGGCACAAAACTCGATATGTTTAGTATGAAAATAATTTTTACACACTACAAACTTACTGTTATTTCACTTATAATAAGCAACAGGTAATTTTAGGTTTGGAAGCAGTACACGCAACCAGATTTCATTCTTACATTTTTATGCCAATGGTTAGTTAAAACCATAGAACAAAAAACTGACTTTCCACATTTGAGTAATATTATTCCAATGGTTTCACCTGATTTTCTGGGCTTTCCAAATCGGAGAAATTAAACTGGATAAACTTCCTCTCTAACAATACCAACCCAAATTCGAAATTGATATCTTGTTCCGTTTTTTTTTCTTTATACTCCATCTCCTGAAAACTTTTATGAGCTTTCCCTAGAAAATGTATGCTTAATGGGTCAGTGTTCAGTACGGTGGACTTATCGTCGAAAAGCCAAAAAAAAAATAAGAACCTCAAAATTATGTACGTAGTAAGTGATAAAAACACTTCCATAAATGCACAACAGAAAATATATGTATAAAACGGTTGTGTGCGGGTATAACTTGAAAAACAGAATTTGAGTCCTTAATTTTATCAAAGATTATTCCTCCTCAAGTTCGGATATTCAAAATAGTTGCTCGCTTAGATGTGGCAATCGTACTGTGATCCCGGTATAAAAAGAACAGACCAATCCTAATGAATTCACATCTTTTTAAAAAAAAAAAATTTTCAGTCAAAATGGTTGCCTCGATAACATTGTTCATCATTTTCTTGACTGAGAGTCTGGTTCCGTTGCAAAGTCGTGGCGGACTTATGTTTCGAAGAAGAATGATGGGTACGCCAATTTTCAATGTAAGAACGTGCGGTGGCATGCCTGGCAAATCAAGCGAATTCAAGAATTCAGTTGGATAGTTGACAACTTCGTCTTGATTCACCACAGTATCTATGGACTTATATGTTGTCGTTTCGCCGGGTATTCCATTCTCAATGGTGAAGTTGATGGTATTGACATCGATGTTTTTGGCCGCTAATATAGCACGCGTACTGAGCCACTGATGATTTTGGTAGTTCTGTGCAATGTTTGGGAAAACTTTTTGCACCAATTCGTCTATGCTTTCTGTGATCTTACAAAAGTTTGCTGGCAAGGTGATACATTGCGTAGATTCATCAATTTGCATTCGTCCATTTCCAATATCCATTAATTGTTTTGCAAAATTTCCAGCCGATACATCCCGTTGTAGTTGTACACGCATGTTGGTTTTCAAAGTCAATTTCTGTAAATGACGCCATAAAACTGATGATTTGAGACATGCATTAAGTTCATCAGCGACAATATTGTCTGTTCCATGTGAGCCGGACATGAATTTCACAATTTACATAAATTCTTATGTCATCCACAACTCGAAACGTCATCAGCATGAACTGTCACGGCAATATATGAAATTCATTGGAATGACAGTGGCACCATCTGTCGAAAATTGATCGTACCAACTCAGAAACCTTCGTGGGCTCATGCACAACAACTTTGCTAAAGATCATCACATGATCAAATGCATAGTTTACGATTCTATAAAGGACATACAGACAAACATTCATTTTTATATATATAGAAGAAGAAGATATTCATTCATTAATATTACTTCCGTACTATAGTAAAAGGGGGCCATCGTCTTACCCGCACTGGGATGATCCTTGAAATTGATAGAGGCACGGTTTCCACGCCGCTGCCTCTGAATGTGGCATTTCGAAATTTTTTTGGATCGCTCTTGGACATATGTATCAAAACATTCGGTGTTGCAAATCGTTGTTGCTTGTTTCCGAGTGCCAGGATTATGGAACCTGATAGCTGCTGTCCTTATTTGAGTCCAATTTTACGTACCGGAATTGCTTCTTGCAAATACAAATATTTGGCGCAATAGATTGTATGTAGTCCAGGGCCCAGCGACTATTCGCGACTATTTGTGTTGTGCGTGTTACATTTTTTCATACAAATAGAAGGGACCTACAGCTAAGAGCCATATCCGCAAGGCGTTTTGTTGAGAAGCTTTCTCATGACAGATATTACTTTCGGAGGTTTGTCAGACATTCGCGAGAGGTGGAACCGTAAAAAACTTTTCTGCTGTTTTCTAGAATCTGAAGCTCGAACCTCCCGCTCAGTAATTCAACGCACTAACCACTGAGCCAAGTCGTGGCGTCCAATGCTTATTAGTAAAGCTATTTTCCACATGAGGACATTTTCATATGTAGATCTTTTCACTAGTCGCATCGAATAACGCCATTCACGAGAATCGTCGTCCAGTGACTATTTGTAAATTCGAAGTGACAAATGCAGCCTAGGAAGAAAGAAGACTTCAAGAGATCACGAGTTTTTGGCAGTTTCATGTTTTTGGAAAAAAATAATGACTGCTAAGGCAACTCACAAATAATGTGTGTGGGGGGTAAGAAGATTATCCCTGATATTGGTGAATAATTCCTCGAGAAAAAAAAGACGTTTAGTGAAGCCGATTAATGAAAGCCTTTTAATTCACGCCTTACCTCGTTGAAGGTTGGTTAAAGTAGGAAGATACAATTTTTCAGAGTGAAACAAAATGGCTCCGTTGGTTCCGCCTTAAGGAAAATAGCTACACAAGAGACCTCTAGCTAGTGAATATTAAAATAACTGCCAGAAAGCAGCAACTAGATCTTAAGTCACGTTTACACCTAAACAATGTGGTTTCCAATTATAGGACAGCTTCCTTCGTATTTCACCGAAAGGTATTCGCAACAGATTTAAAAAAAAAAAACATTTGGCAAATGTATACAGCTTTTCAGGCAAGTTAAGTATAATCAAAAGCTTGAGTCTGCTCCTTAAACATCTTTTCTCAAATTCCACTATACGAGCATGGAACGCAATTTAGACTCATAAACGCAGTTAGCGTTCAACACTCTCAGTCTCTACGAGAAGTCAAACATTTTATTTATTTCTATAAACAGAAATTAAGTCTCATGCAAGCTCCTAACATGTGTACTCCCTTCAGCTGACGACTCACTCAACTACATCTACCACTACCAACTGTGGATCGATACTTTAAAGATGTTAAATTGTTGCTTTTTCGAAGAAACGAGTTTATGCAAACTATGTTAGCTACAATAAACGTTCTGGAAATAAAATTCCTAAATATGATTACTAATAACCCTCGCGCAAGACTGGGAACCACTGAACAGCATACAGAATATCATGTAATATACCATTCGTTTGGGAACAAATCATAAGCATTCCAAGCACAAATTCTCAACGCCGTCGTTTTCCCTCGACACGGGTGTCGTAAATTTGTACGAAATAAATTTGCCACCAAATTTTTCCAGAAGCTGCATGCCTGCCATTTTTTTCTCTCCGACGAACCCACAACAATCTAGTTTCCAACATATTTTTGTATCCAATTCTATTTAACCTTCGGGGACGTCCTCAATTTAAATTCAAAGTTTCCTCCATGAAAGAAGAGTTATAAAAAAAAAAAAAAAAACGGAAATACTTTGCCATAGGGATGAGTAATGGTAGAGTTGTGCTAGTAGTCATAGCACTAGCTACCACAAACGCGACTTTTAGCTAAATGCCATCGAAAGAGAATGAACGCCGTTGTTATCCTACCATGCCACCCTTTAAAAACTGTAAAATAGTTGCATTGCAAATGGTGAGGAGTGTAAAGGGAATGCGTGAATATGTATGTGTGTTCCAAAAGTATTCACAGCAACTTGAGATAATATAAGAATGCATATCATGGAGTGAAATATGTAGTACGATGCCAAGGATTTAAATCGGTCACTGCGGTAGGTGCGAATGTACGAATATTTGTTTCGTTCATTTAATTTATTACAGAATTTTTCTCCCAACTTTTTTTGTTAATGCCAAGAATATTTTAAATATTTTGCAATGGTTGAGTGCGGAGTTTATGAGAACCATTTGAACACCTTCGAACATAGCAGAAAAACAAGTATTTTTACGATTAAATTCAATTTAATTTTCTACCATAGGCTCAGTTTAAGTCGATACACTTTGTCGAGCGATATGACCTTTATAACACATAAAAATAATCGTTGACGACATGCTTTGTATGACTTTTCTCGTCCAATGAAAATCCTCCGAAGTAAACTTTCAGATTCGGAAACAGGAGATTTTCGAAAGAGCCAGATCAAACCACAATTCGCAAATTTTGGCTACGATGAACGCCGAAGGCTCTTAATAGTAGAATACTACATTCTTCTTTTCTTTGTAATCTCAATGACGAATATCCTTTGTTAGTGATGCACATCGATAATATAAATTCTCTCGACATATTTGGTGAAGTATAAAGTGTACATCCTGGAGAGGATCAAATGAGAAAGTACAATTGAATTGCTTCAAGACTTTACGAATATCTTTTACTCAGACGTAGAACCGTCTGAGCACATCAAATCGAACTGATGTTGGTTAGTGTAGTGTAGATAAAACGATAGGTATACGACTGTTAGTCTATGATTGGACACAATACACGTACCCACCATATGATCAAAATGATAATCATTGGAATCCCAACAAGTGCATCCTATCTAAAAAGCGAAGATAAAACAAAGCACTTTCTCCCTCAATGTCCTCCTTTTACGAGAACGAGATTGTGCACTTCAAAATCCTACGTTTTCTAAATATAAAAGACGAAGAATTTTGCACTCTGAGTTGAGTACAATGAACCACTTTTGAGTGTAAGTAAACAAATACTTGGCGCAACAGACCGTATGTGGTCCAGAGCCTAGCTTCTCAGGACCATTCCTGTTGTGCGAGTTTGTTTGTTCACACAAATAGAACAGACCTACAGTTTAAAGCCATATTCCAAAGGCTCGGACGTTTTCAGACATTCCCTAGAGGTAGAACCGGGAAAAAATTTTTTTTGTGTTTTCTGGGACTCGAACCTCGAACCTCCCGATCAGTAATCTTGTGCACTAACCACTGAGCCACGGCGCCCACTAAAAAATACATAAAGCCTGAGTATAGAGTGTATAAATTAATCCATATCCTCGCCATCACAATCGCGATGGGTCCCAGCACCTAGAGTTTTACCATATTGCAGCTTCGAAATCGTACATATCTCATTTAACTTACAAATCATTCACTATCTTCTCGTATTTCAATTATTCGTCAAATTTAACTATTGAAAAAGATTGTTTTTTGTTTCGGCAATTATCTACTATTTAATAGCAATCAATTAGGGTTGTGGATTTTTATTCTTATTTCGTAAAATTGTCCTTAAAATGTTTTCGCCGTATCTATGCTAATCACACTAATTCTCGAAAATGTACTCACCCCTAAAGAAAGTTCCGAAAGTTTTCAATGAAAACTTTTCATTTGCACGTTAATAGAGAGATTCGTCCAAAAGGAAACGCTTACTAAATCTGCCACGTTCCTTTCAAAAGGCTCCTGAGCATGACATTTTATCCGTTTTTGATTATTTTAACAGACTTTTCTGCGGCGAACAACATTTTCCAGAAAATAACTTTCATTGGGACAAAAACTATGCAAAAGAAACAGTGGTATGGGCAAAGGTTTAAACTTTAGCATACTTCTCACCCCACTAAATCTAAAACCCTCTATGACCAATAAAATTGCTCTTATCCTTCTCTTTCATTCCTGTATTCTAAACGAAGGAGAGTTAGCTAAAAGTTTGTACTTCACTTGTAAGGGAATGTCCCTGGGGTTAAATGGCAATACTTGATCCTTTTTACACTTCTCAGAAACTTAAACAATAACTATGAGTGTCATAAGTAATTATTTTAAAACTGTACAGAAATTTTGGGCTACGACACATGCATTTGTACGACTATATCAGGGTGGTGTGTACTTGATAGGAGGTGGGCATTTGGCTGGATGATTGTCATGTTGTTAACCGCAAATCACAGTTAAATGGAAAAGTAAATGTTTTCCACTCAGTTTGGGTTTAGTTGTGATGTGTGCACAAGCGCATAATAGCACATGGCTGCCATCAAAAACACGCACATAGTAGGAAAGTCCTTTTGTATTTGATTTTCGGATGATGTCCTCAGAGAGAAAGAGACAGAAGAAGATTCAATGAAACTTTTTCATTGCAATAAAAAGTTCTAAATGTCATATAAAAGTGAGCCCACAAAAACACTTGAAACATCGCACATCATTAGGAACTTTTACCTCTTTTACTGGCAACAAACTCCACCGAGTGGTGGAGTAATAATTCAAGCTAGTAAGAGTGTTGCAGCGAAATTCTGTCAAGTGGAAAAATGTTTTCCAAAATTAAATGCTACTCAATGTAGAGTTGCAGTTGTATTTGAAATCAAACTGACAGACAATTGAAATCCACGTTTAGCAAATAATTCTTAAACTATATTAACTGTGCTATTAATAGACTTGACAAAATCCATTTAAAAAATTGCAATAAACATTTTTTTAATACATTATTGGTGCTATGCTATTAAAACGATTCTTTATAAGTGTATTCATGACTAAGCTATCTGGAGGTTTGTATTGAAAATGGTCTACTACAAAAAAAAATGAAGCAACCAAATCCTAGAAGCACTCAGACCCTAGACTTTTTGGTGTAGTAGTTGGAGAAAGTCAGATTATATTCCTTTTTCTGATACGCCCGGTGGCTGTGATTGCTGTTCCCCTGGCGGTGCTTGAACTTACACCAGCCAGGTCTCAAGCAAATAAACTATCTACATCTCCATGACCACCTTACTACGAGGCTTAAGAAGGACTGGGCGAAGATAAAATTTTGCAAATCTATTAAAAATTTGGTTCACCATTAGAGCTAGGACGTAGCTGCAACGTCAGTAGGTAAATAACATCACAGGCCGCAACATATAAGGCTCTTTCGAAACCATTATATTAAAGCTCACAATATTTTGACATTCAACTTGAAATTTTTAGAGATGGCAACGATGTGTAGTTTAACTTCTCTGCTACGCTTCTCGACGCGATAGTCGACAAGCTGAGAAATAAGCTTTTGGCATACCTTTCCAAAGAAGTGAGCGTGTCGCCGGACGTATTTCAAAAATTCTTACAAGGAAATGTTATTATAAATATTGACTGTCTCAACTCAAGATTTAAGAAAAAAAATTTTAACGGAGAAATAGATAAGCCTGGGTAAATCAATATAATTTGCGATTCAGCAAGATTCATAATGACCCACCATTTGTAGTTGTCAGATTCTTTGACATTTTATATTCTTTATTGATGCCGACATACCCTTCGTTTTATCGCCATTCGCAGTTAAATCTTTTTTGTTGCTCTTGATCATAACCTGCAAGAGCCTTACTTACAGCTATCTGTGATCATCTAATTAAAACAATATCATCGGCATATGTGAACAATTACACACACTCAGTAAATACTAGTATCACCCTAGTGTTTGTCGATGAGTTTTTTGTATAGCGTAGCTTGTGGCTTTGCCCTAGGTACGGACAGATTTTTGCTGACCGTTATAGAGCAGTATCATATAATAATCTTTTATACACTGACGAAGCTGGTTGAAATAAATAATCTTCACAAGGATCTGCATAGATCGCCTATGTGCTTTCGTAGATAACTTTGAAGTCCATAAAAATGTGGTGAGTTTCGATATAAAATTTGAAGATTTTCATTAAGATCTGTCATAATGTGTATATCAGGGTCGATTGTAGAGTTTCCTAGAATTGGTAGAATTTGTTAAGAAGACTAAAGCTTCTCTATTCCGCGAAGTAGATGAAGAAGGAGCGACCACTTTGGATTTGAGCTAGGATCCTCACGTAAATTTGATTATCATCGTCGAAGTTGAATTTTTCCATCTATCTGCAGAGGACAGAGGACATAGAATATAGGTCGAAGAAGCTATTCAAAATTTTCAGATTTTTTTTTTTTTTGCAAATCATCAGCGACTGGTAACAAAACCCAAAACATTAGACAAGGCATTTCTTATACCTTATTGGCAGTGCGATCACTTGTCTTCTGCATTCAAAGGCAACAAAAGGTCTTTTGATAAGTTGTACATATTAAACTCGGTCGGCGACAGTCTTCGCTGAAGCATTTCCAAGTTGAACCTTCTCACAGTATTCTGTTCAAGTTGGCAAGTCCATATCCGTATGCGTTATTTGTCTACAAATAGGTAGTTGTAGGAGTAATGTTGGCTGTTTGGATTTGCCTGGTGTCGATCGCAATATAATTTGCCTGGTTCACGGTTTGTTGTTTTGCAGACGGCTCTGGTCCCCTTGGGAGTATAACATTGTGGAAGACAGGTACTGACTATGATGTTTGGCCCCGGTTCAAAGTCGATTAGCCTAAGTTCACAGCTGACCTCGTCATCGTACTTCGGGTAATGTTCAATGTTGGATTTTCTGTCAGTAAAAGAAATATCGTTTGATTACGTAGTCTATCTCCGTCGCGAACACGTAAGCACGAATTAACAAAATGTTATTAACTACACGTGGAGTAGTTAACGGCCTAGCATTGTGCAGCATTCGCTTAGTAAATGCCCGGTTCATCCCAGAGAGTTTCCTAGATGGTAGTGGAATCTGTTTTATAGCAATCCAGGATCTCGGCAAGTCTTTCGACTACAAGGACCATATTTATGTAGCTAAAGGTCATATCTGGAAGGATATTGATTGATTGACTATGTCTTTTAATTTGCAAAAAAGCTTGCAACCTAAAAGGTAAAACGGTAAAACTTAAGGTTCCTAACTAACTTTTCAATCGTTTGAGCTAGAGAGTTGAGATTTTACGAAAAGACTTAAAAAATAATAATTTAGACGCATTTTCGAGGGTTAAACAACCCCAGAATATATTTTCTCTTTTCCAAATGAAAGCCAGCCCTCCAAGGAATGTTAAGATATAGCTAAAATGATGCCGACTACTTGTGAGAGAATATGTAATTCGAAAATATTCGAAATCACATGCCACATCTTGGTTTAACTGTGGGGAATTCTCCATTGGTGTATCTGCTTGCTCAGTTTTTTTCTCTTCCTGCGAGACGTCGCATAGCGTTGATCCTGCGCACTCATTTCAACCAAAGTTTCTTTTTACTTGCGTGCGTGTCATAATGAAAGTCCAATTTTCGTTGCATTAAAGTTAATGTGAAAAAAAAGTTCTAAAATTTCGGTTATTTTAGAATTCCTTGTCTCATTTACATATTAACAGCGTTGAATAACTATGTTTTTTGTTTTCTTTTACTTTTCAATAATCAAGTAATAAATCATTTTAAAAAGCATGAAGTACATGTGAACTGCCCATGTTTTACTTAGTTTACAGGTAGTACTGTACATACATATACATACATATATAATAACCTAACAGAGAGGTATGTCAGCTATTGCATTGGCCTTTCCTGCAAGCTGTTTTGATTTCTGAACACCAACCCTTACGAAGATATGAGAACTATTCTAATTACTTTCATAAAATGAAGAAACTTTCGAAGAATTTTCATTTTTAATCACCAAAAATCTGTAGATCTCTACAACTTTATTAATAAAACTCTGCCGGCACATCCTTAACCACATTTTAAATCTGCGTATGTCATCGTATTTAACAAAAAACTATTCCACCACCCAACACACATCAAACCCTTATGAGAAATGAAAAGTTTCACCCCCAACCTCTACTACCTGCCATGTGCGATTCCGTTTGATTCTCACTCTTGCCTGTGTCACCCATACCATACGAACACTTAAAATTATTACAATGTCGTTTGCTTCCGAATGGCGCACAAGGCGCCAAACTAACATGCACATCCTTACACAGCCAGCCAAGATGCCGAACGAGCAACATAATTTAAAATACGGAACGTATAGTTTCAAAAGCAGATGAGGATTATTTTACATCACCACGCCAAAACGAACATGAAAATCCCATCTGCGGCATTTGGGAATGACTTGGAATTTGTGACGACGCCGACGCCGCCCCCCCTAAATATGGGGATGGGGGTTTTAAGGTTTCTCGTAAGTTGTATGAAGCTGCTTGTTACCTTCATCAAATCTCACCTCTGAGTCGTAGAGCTCTCGTCGACGGAAAAGAGGATACAGTAACAGCGATGTCGATGACAAGAACAACTACGACACATATACGAGTATGCTAAACGGATGAGTTTCAAAAGTGAAAAAGCCAAAATCTGACGAAGAGAAAGACAAACTGGCAGAGAGCGAATCCCAATATATGTGTATGTATGTACCCAGTTTGAAAACCTCGCGCACACATAGCACCAGCGATTGTTTCCTTCAGGAAACTGCGGTAAAAATTTTAATTTTCTCCTTTTTTTTTTTAATAAAATTCTAAACAACAACTATAAAGTTTAAAAAAAAAAAAAAAACTTTGCAAGATAAGTTTCAAGAAATTAATTAATTATGCATGCGTAAAATTACTTTCTCATTAGTGTGACATTTGTTGTATGTAATCATTTGCAGCGGCGGCGGGCGGCGCGGCGGCTTGGAAGGATGTTTGGGTTGAAATAGTTGAAAAGTTTCTCGTGAAATCAATGCCATCAAGAATATGGATTAAGACTTATGGTAGGGACTAGCTAGTAAATCTAAAGGCAACTTGGGAAAAGTCACGTTTTCGGTAACATTTCAGATGTTCTTTTGTGCTTTTTTTTTTCTTGTTTTTTCTCTTTTCTTGGGAAGAAAATTGATTGATGGGTAAACACGCATCCTGTTGTGAGATTGACATTTTGTATTAAAGGTTCCATATGTAAGGACCAAATGTCAGCATGTGGCCTGCATAGTAAATTTCCAATTAGGCACGCAAATCTGACCTAACTTTGATGTATACTCAACCATAAATAATAGTTATTTGGTTATCCGATTTGAAGTTCTTTGTGTCGTGGAGATGAATTCAGTTCGGAGAATACATTTTCTTTTAGAAGCAATATTTTGAACTGGTGTATTGAGAAGTTAAGCTTTATTCTCCAAATGGCTACGGGCATATGTAGCTATACTCGTTTAAATGGGAAAGAAGAATGTACATTACAGTATAGTAATGGGGTTAGGGGTGTAACCGGCCCCTCGTTGTAGGGGTTGTAAAAAGAGATCTGGCCCTCCAGGTTGCGGGCCGTGCGTCGGGCAACTTCCCTAGAGCGTAAAAAAAACCCTTAGTTACGGAGCAACAACAAGCCTCGGGTAGGAATGACCCTACTGTTGACGTACCTAACAAACGAAATAAGGACAACGATATTGGGATCTGCACGTGGAATCTTCGGACCCTTAAAAGACCGCGTGCAGCCGACAATTAGCAGAGGCCCTAGACTACTATAAAGCAGATACAACAGCCATCCAGGAAGTGCGATGGGATAGGCCGGGCAAAAGGAGGATGATAAACTGTGACATTTACTGCGGTGATTGCTACAGAGAGCAGAAACAGCTCTTATTCGGATGCGGATTTGTTATACAAAGCAGACTTAGGCAAGGAGTCTTGAGCTTTCGACACGTGAGCGAGCATCTTATGACAATCCGCATCAAGGCTAAGTTCGCCAACGTCAGCCTAATATGCCCTCATGCCCCCACAGAAGACAAGGACGACGCTACCAAAGAATGTTTCTTCACCAGACCTATGAGCAATACCCTAAGTAAGACGTTAAAATCGTGCTAAGCGATTTCAACGCCAAGATAGGAAAGGAGGACATCTTTGGTAGGGCAGTTGGTAAGTATAACCTACACGACGCCACGTCGGGCAACAGACTCAGGCTTATTGACTTTGCTGTCAATTACAGAATTACAGAGGCATCAGTCTCCTCAACAAAGAACTGGTTAATTTTGGGCTCTGAAAATCCACACATTGTCATAGAGAAGGCAATACATCTTTAAAGAACGAGTGTTCATTAGGAATAACGTTTGGAGTGATGGCATCATTAGTTCACCCTGTTTTGAAAATCAAGTGGGCAACAACGTTACGGTGCATGAATTATTTTACGAAGGTATGACAACCAATTTTTTGTAGCCCCGAAGCAGGACGGTATACATCAGCCTTTAAATCATCGAACTTTAGGGCACTAAATACGGGACTATTAAAGACTGTTGTTACTCCAATGATCGAAAAACAACTGACTTACTTGAAGAAAATATTCATCCAGCCGTTCGAGAAATAGAGCCACAAACAATTGACAATGTACTGCAAAATTGGGTTAACAGGCTGAGTTACTGTCAAGCCAGGTGTAACAATTTAATTTACCTTGTATATGCCTCTTTCATTATGTATTCCTCTTAACAATTTCAAAAAGAAACCCACAGAGAAAAAACTAGATACATATTTTGGACTGAGCAGCTTCATGTTGCAAAAACCAAAACACGAAAACAAAGGAATTGCGTCCTTAACACCATTTGCTTTCGGCATTATCCTTTTATGTGCAAAAGTAATCAGATTTATTTTGGCAACATGTGGAAATATTACTCAGCAGCATAAAAATAAAAAAATTAACAAATAAAAATTTGATGCAACAGACTGTATGAAGTCCGAGGCCTAGCTTCTCGTGACCATTCGTTCTGTGCATGTTACATGTTTCACAAGGGACCTACAATTTAAAGCCGTATCCGGAAAACGAATTAAGAAGATTTTTAATGACAGTTATAACCCTCGCACGTGTGTCAGATATGCGTGAGGGGTGCAACGATGGAAAAACGTTTCTTTTTCCGTGTATTCTGAGGTTGAAATGACAAAGTTCCCACTCAGTACTCCAACGCACTGACCACTGTCCAAATTTCGAAAATTTAGGTCATTAATAAACTTCATATTCAAACTTCAGATAAAAGCTCACTAGAACCAGTGCATATACATGTGTACATATGCATAAATGTTTTTTTTTTAGTTCATTATATGGTTGGTTTGGGAGGGTGAGGAGTGTCCTCATCACGTAGGCCGCTGTTTGGGCCCGTTGTGTTCCCCTCTAACGAAGCTGTCCGGCGCAGAGGAGGATGTAATCGAAGGGTGGTTTGCTTTGGGGATGGAGAGCCGGATGGGGTTCAGTGTTTCGAGAAACGCCCTGTTTTTCTAAAGAGCTCTACGATTTTTCCGAAACTGTTACGTCTAAGATAACTCAGCCCTGCTAGGACGTGTCTTTCCAGGTGTTTATATCTTAGCGTTCCTGTTGCAGGGCATTCGCAGAGGAAGTGCTCGAGGCATTCTTCCTATTCCTCGCAACTCAGGCAAGTGCTAGATGTCATTAGTCCCAGTCTGTAGGCGTGTTTGTTCAGGTTGATGTAGCACACAGTCCGCACCGGCCATCTGTCTTAGTTGTCCTCTGCCTAGGTCGAGCGCCTTCCTTGCTTGATTGGCGCAGGGGTGCTCAATCATGGCTTTGGCAGCTTTGCAATCCTTACTACATGTTGACATGGTGTTTTGCGAACGTGCTGCTATATGCGGTTTTAACTACCTTCAAGGCTACTCCTATGGTTGTAACCGTGGGTGTGTATGCAGTTTATCCGCGGCTTCGTTCCCTGTTATGTTACAAAGGCCAGGTACCCAAACCATGTTGACCTGACAGGAGGTTGCCAGGATGTTGGGTCTTTCTTTGCATTCTCTCACCAATTTCGAGTTTTGTTCTTGGGTTTACTAGTGCCATTAAGGCTGTTTGACTGTCCAAGCAGATGCTCACGCAATTACCTTGGGTTCCACTACTAAGTAATAGTATAGCAAAAATCTCTGCCTGAAAGGCAGCCACGAACCGTTCCAGATGGACTGCTTGAAAGGTGATGTTCGACAGTATACCCCTGCTCCCGATTCTCCGTCGATATGTGATCCATCCGTGTAAACCTCTGTCCTTCCGTACTTGTTTGTTGATTCGTTATATACAAGGCATTTATTTTTCCAAGTATTCATCCTTTACTAAATATGCGTATATTTTCATACTCATATACTCAGAACCGCTGAAATATTCTACAATTCGGCCGGACAATGCCTCGAAAACTTCTTTGGGAGGATATTCTTTAAAGAAGAAAGAAAAATTTTAGTTTTCTTGCAAAGGAGTGATGTAGCAGCTCTACTGTCCCTCTATTATGTACACACTCCTCTATTATACAAACACTATTTCCTGTGTCAAAACTAAACTTAACGGTAAGGTATAATTAAAAAGAATGACATTTCGTTTTGCTGCATATTTAACCATAATAAATCTTCCTCGACCTCATCCTCAATTCATGTTTCATGCAAAAAACTTTCAGAAAAAAACTTGATCATAAAATAAGACTCTTTATGAACCAAAAAAAGGAGGTCTTTAACTAAACTGGAACCTGAAGCAAAATAATATAATTTGTCGTCCTAATCCGGAACACCACACCCACGTATTCTATGTGCATGTCATCCGATGACGCTGCTGATGTCGAGAACGTCGACTATGAGCATACCACCCAAGAAACAGAAATCCCATTAAATCTTACCTAACCTATGTCCTAGAAACTCGCCACCCTCCCAGAAGAGCACCTTCACACACCAACCAACCAGTCAACTATCCAACCGGCCCATAAACAAGCGAACCCATGGCCATAGAAAGCTATCATGCATTAGTTAGACATTCGCATCCTTTTGCTCCTTTGCATTTTGCCACTAGAGAGCAGTACAAGAGCAAGAAGTTGGGGAAAAAAAAATTCTGAAAAACAGAAAAAAATGAACCCTCACCAACGAACGAACAGAATGATATCCTCAAAATGCAGGATGTAAGCCAGGGCAATGCATCCGAAAAGTTCAAGAGGTTGCCCTGCTCTTACCCTCTGGCTTGCCCCGAAATTCAGCACTACTAGCACCGGCTGTAGTTCGTAATTTTCCATCGGGCCCGAAACCTACATACAAATGGATGTAACTACACTACTTGTATGTGTGTATACGTATGGCACAGAAGCGATGCATGCATTATGTGTGAGTCAATAAAGTTATTCCGTAATGCATAAACTATCTGCCCCATGTGTTTGTTATATATGTACGTGTGTGTGTCCTGGGAAGGAGTCATTTTCAAAATGTGACTACACAGATGTATATATACATGGTAGTCACTGTTGTGAGTGGTGTGGGTAATGGGATGGGTTGTAGAGGCCAGTGTATGTAAGCCACACATGCCACACGATCAAAGGCACTATGTTGCTCAATGAACTCTTCATGTGCACTTTCGGCCGTATATAGGCCACGTAATATGTGCATTTGGGTTTCAAATGTAAGAAATAAGCACATACTTGTTCCTTTCGATGGCATACGCAACTGGGATGTGAAGTAGTTTATTACTCAACTACTTTACTTTACTACGTACTCATATCATGAACAAAAAGTCGAAATGAGTTTAATTGGGGAAAAAAAGTACTCGAATTGTGGAAATGTACTTACTCGTAGTTCTCCGGTAATGGCTACGATACGTTATGGCTTAGAGGGGAAATGATAGATCTCGATGTTGTCAAGGTCACATGAATGCATATCCTACCCTACTTTTAATTCTCACATACAATAGGCTTTTACAAATTAACTGACTCTTGAAAAATGTTTGTGGGAATTTATTTAGCACAGAAAGTTGGTTGCAAGGATCTATGAAAGAATGTCGAGGAGTTGGCCTGGCATTGTAAGCAAATGAGCGTGAAATGCTGCTATTCATCTGTTTATCATTTCATAACAAACTTGAGTTGGGTTATGCGAAAAGGGTAGTTTGAACAATAAACAAGTTGTTTATGTGAAGCTGTTCAAGAATAAATCAACACTTGATATTATGTGCAGATCCATGTATGTAAAACTGATCCAGCAAGTACCTACATGGTATACTGCTTATGTTGAGCTTGAAGGGTAACTCTCCTTGCGGAGGACTGTTGCAACCCAATCCTCATATACTATGTGTGTAAAATAACACGGACTTTTTCTTACGTGTCTTTTATAGGTTAGATGTACATATGTACGTATGTAGGCTGTTGGTTCTTATTTCGCATGGAGTTCAAATTACGTGTACTTATACAGAATCACTGAAATAACCAACTACCTACCAACATGTTCTTAAGAATGTCTTAAGAAAGTGACTTCTATGTATGAGACCGACGTCTTTACAAAAAGCTTATCGCTATACTATAGAAGGAGAATATATTTCACTCCATGCTAGAGAAGACAACTGCTATTCTATTTGTCCAAGATACTCGTATATGGCACAAAACAAGTAATCCAGAAATGGCAGGGTCTGGTCGAAAAATCCAGCTCGAGCAAAGCTAATCTATTCCATCAGATAACTTAGTCACTCTATCTCTAGATAGCTGCATTAATCTAGATCTGACTATCTATCATTAATCTACCTGCCTTCTAATTTCAGTTCCTGCGATGAACTCACCTACGATATCATTTGCTTTGAAATTTTACTGAAGAAGGAAAATTTAAAATGTGTTTTGTCACATTCTGAATAAAGAAAACACAAATTATAGATAGACAGACGCAACTGAGTGTCATGTCTAGTAGATGGATTTACGGCAGTCAAGTGACAGCGACATCATCATCATCATCATCACCTCAAAACATGCCATAAGGTTTTGTACTTTCTCAAATAATATTTGCAAGAATTGTAAGGAAAAGAAAAAGCTACCTTACCAGCCCAATTCCTCTTCATTCTTAACTACGTCAACAACTTTGATGACCTGAGTAACATGGCTCTCAGTTGCTTGTAGATTGTAGATTGTAGACCTTATCACTGCGGCCACAATTGGGCCTATTGTGATTTCCTCTAAACTTAAAGCTCGCTCAATAAGCCCGATTTGGTAATGAATTTTACTATGGTTTTGAGTGAGCTTGCAGATAGGTCTTCAGCTTCCAGATAGAATTTACCTAAATAACGATGACGTGTTCTGATTAGACAGTTGCAGTGACATAAGATGTGTTCTGCTGATTCTTCGTCTTCGTTGCACATTCTGCAGATGCTGTCTTGTGCTATGCTCATAGCCATTAGATGTTTTTTCACTTGACAGTGGCCTGTAAGGAAACCTGTGGCTATACGAATCTGACTCCTACTTAGTTGTAAGAGTTGTTTCGTTTTTTTGAGGTCTGACAGAAAGATTTTGGTTTGTCTGTTACCTTCAGTTTCCATCTAGTAATGGTTCGCCCTTTCTTTTAGACGGTCTTTGATACAGCTTTTAGCCGTACTCACTGGTAACCCACAGAATGGTCTTGGCATTATAAAGTTTGACGCAGCTCCTGTTCTGGCTAGCAGGTCGGCTTTTTCATTTCCCTCATATCCACTGTGTCCTGGCACCCAAATGAGATGAACTCTGTTTGTGCTGGCTAGCGATTTGAGTAATTGAAGGTAGTCCCATACTAGTTTGGATGTTATTTCATAAGCTTTAATTGCCAGTAGAGCAGCCTGGCTATCTGCTAAAATCTAAATGTTCTTATTGGTTATGGATCTGTTTATATTTTCTCTGATGCATAGTTCTGTAGCAAATACCTCAGCTTGGAATACGGAGTTACTCTTTTCCATGCATGGATGAATGAAGGTTTTGTAGTAGCGCCGTATACTCCAGCCCCAACTCCTTCATCTGTCTTGGATCCGTCTGTGTACCATACATGAGAGTTATTGGCAAATTTAGGTTTGTTCTGTTCCCAGTTATTGCGATCTGGGAATGTAACCTTGAAGTTGTGGCTGAAGTTAAATCTTGGCAGGCATTTGTCCGTGATTGTTATTCCTACTAGTTCATTACTGTTGAGCTCAAGTGCAATATCCTCAGTTGCTTACAAAGCTTGATGTGCTACGGAGAGTTTCTATAGAATTGCTGTAACATCGTAAATCTGAATCAAATTGTAGATTCCTGCACAGATTCACAAGGAACTTAGGTGTCTTTTGAAGTAGTGTAGAGACCAAATATTATCCTTCGAGAGATTGTTGTGTGGAATGATTTTTGGAAGGACTAGCTTACTCCACAAAATGTATCGGGGATGGCTTTACGTCCAGCATTCTATTGGAGTAGGCCCAAGTTCTTTAATCCTCGTCCTCAAAGCATGCTAACTGACTCCAGAATTAGCTGGTGCAGCATAAGGCGGTTAGGCTATGAGAAGCATGATAATATTGCTGTCTAAAAGATGGTCATCTGTTCAGGCTGAACAAAAATTAGTGCAAAAAATCAGATCCACTGTCAATTTTGAGGCTATCCGCACCCCTATGAGCGCCTATTTTCAACTTATTTACAAACTACACTGATTTTGCACTTTTCTGTATAATGCGCTTAGTATATCCTAGCTTCACTATCTAGAAAATACGTCCATCCTTGTTATGGTTATGGTTAGAGGGACGCGCACCTGAAGGTGCTTTCACGGGGGCCAGTTGGTCCATTGTGTTTCCCTTTTAAATAGTGGTACCATAACTGAATTCTATCGGTTTGTATGGTTAAACCAGCCTGTACTCTTTACGAAACACATCATGTTCCAGAGTGGGACTTCCACCAGGTCCTCTAGTTCCTCAAATAGTCTGTTTCCCATGTGGTGGAAGCGACGGATTTGGAGGCTGGGGCAGTCGCAAAGTAGGTGTTTGATGGTTTCTGTTTCTTCTGTATCATGGCAGCTTCTGCAATAGTCAGGTGAGTTGATACCCAGTCTGACGGCCATTGCACCTATCGGACAGTGTCCCGTTAGTACTCCTGTCATCAAGCGGTCTAGAATTTCATACCTACCGGTTGTCCACATCCCATAATTGTGGAACTTATACATGTAAGACTGTTGTACGTCCATCCATACACAAGTATCTACTTATATACAAATGAAGAAATATTCAAGATGTGCCATTTTAATTTCGACGCCTAGGAAACATAAACGTAAATCTATTTTAAACTCTTTGTAACAGCAGGTCGCCCAAGTTTGAAGAGTTTACACTTTGTTGGTTACAAAATTCACAATTTTTCTTTCAAACAGCATAATTGATACGAATCTCATGTCATAATTATTAGAACTTTCTCAAGATGGTGATGGTGATGGTGGTCCGGCGTTTGAAACTGATCAAAAATCCAAAGTAATAATCACGACGCCCAAACCTTGAACCTAACGTTGTTAATTTATCAAAGATTGTAGACTGCCACAGATCTTGTACTATTTTGTTTCTTCTCTAACAAAGATTTTTCAATTATATAAGAGCTGAATAGTAATATTTCTTTTGAATCTCTAACATACATAAATCAAGAAACGTTTCAGTCGACAAAGAATACGTAGTCCTAACAAAATCCATCTACCGATTTGCAGGTGCTGCTGAAACAAGCTGACTTCTCTACCCTAAACCACCAATTAAAATAAAACTAACTTCAAAATTCATTGCATACTCTGGCTCTGTCGTCGTTTGACCACACCTTTTGCTTCCATGTATGTATACCTTCCTTAGTCCATTGATAAAATATTCTCATTGCATATTCCCAGCTAATGAGGTTAACGCTTACGGGCACGATGCAAACTGTTACCGGAAACTATTTTGCCACCACAAAAGACCACCTTTTGATATCACCTCAAACGTCCGAACAGATGTCAGCTTCGTCTCTGAAAATCTTCTCGCCATTAGGAACCCTCTAACCGCAAAATCCACTCTCTTTTCCTCCAAAAACGAAAAAAAAAAATCCTTTTCCTAGTAGGATTGCTAGAGTGTACCCTTCTTCTCTAAATCCGTGTTATATTGGGATGTTTGTAGCCAACGTTTACGCAAGTCTCCTTGTGCGCCTCACCGTAACAGAAACCCTAATTTACAGGACGTGATGTGGTCCTTTTAGGAATTTTTAATTACATTTCATTGTAATTCAATTCACATAAGGATTTCATGTTCTTACTCTACATTTGCCTCAGACCTTGTCCTTCTTTTCTGGCGTATATGTATAGTTGTGTGTGTTGGCTCTCATGATGGGATATTCTATATGTTCACAGCTGTATGCAGGGAGGTTAACATAGTTTAACCTCATCACTATTACTATCACTTCGTTCTGGAGCGCAAACACATGCAAGCATAGTCATCATCAGTATTAAGACCCTCTGATTGCGCCCGCTCCCATCGCGCCCCCCATGCGGACTCTGGCATACAATTTAATCAGCCGTAGTGAGATTGGTTGAGATTGTTGAGTAGTATTGCGCGCCGTTATTAAATTTTACCCCTGCGAGTAGGAGCAGCTACCACTACTCCCAGTCCCACTGATGCGTCTGATGGCTGTGTTTTTGTTTGTTGAAAATCATGATGATCCTTTTGCGGGAAATCACAATTCAGGCAGGATTCGTTTGAATCGTATGTATGCCACTGGGAATGTGCTGGTTCTGAAAACTATTTTAGCACATACTGCCATCGGGATTTCTTTTTGGGTTTTGTTGAATAAATTTATATAAATGGAAATAATTCTCACTTCTCGGAAATTCAAATGTGCATTGCAGATTGTAAAGCATGTGTCGGACTAGTTTATAAAAATGAATTGAAATTAGGGCGTGGCGAAACAGAGTTGCCAACCTGTAATTTTTACCTAAAAGTCGATTATGGAAGCTCAAGTTTTTTATCGCGGTTAGATAATAAGTTCTACAGAAACATGAACTAATTAGGAACAAAACACATTTCAATAGCGGCACACATAGAAATGTCTGAATTTTTTTAAACAGTAAGTTTTTAGCCATTTCCGTATGACAATTTTAGTCGAGTTGACTTTGGTCACTGAAGTCATATTTTATAGATATCTGCAGATTCTAACTTGAGGTGATAGATTACAAAATCTTAAGTCACCAGTGGGGAAATGTCGGCCTCACAATTCATGAATACAGAACGGGTAGTTTCGAGCAAATCTTTTTCTCGAAGCTCAGTGGTCTGAGAAGATTGATAGTCAGAGGCTCAGTCGCTTTGCCCTGCTATGCACATCGTATTCGTTTACTACTTATCTACTCCATTTCTGTCTGGTTGGCTGATTTCTATGTAATGAACTAATTAACGACATACATATGTATATGAGACAGCTGCTGTGCCTTACTGTCCTCGCCAGACTACAAAGCTTAAAATAAAATGGACTACACTCATATAAAAGGTATAAAAAAAATGTCCACGCACTTAACTATTAAATATGCGACTAAAAAACAGTAAAGTAGTAAAGTAGAGGTTTCTCTGGGGCGGATTTAATGAATTTTATTCCGTTCCATCCTCTTCGATCCTGGGCACGCTGCTTCCAGTTTTCCAGACCAAGCGCTCTGGCATCCGCGATAGCTTGGTCCTTAAAACGGAAGATTGGTCTTCCTTTCCGTCTCGAACCTGGGGGCTGGGATTCGAAGATCCTCTTGGCTGGAGCATTATTGTCCATGCGCTCGATGTGGCCATGTCGACGTGTTTTGGCTTTTCAGACTACATCCACATCTTGATACAGCTTATAAAGTTCGCGGTTATATCTTCTTCTCCATTCGCCCTCCTCGCATATGTGACCGAATATTCGACGAAGAATTTTTCTCTCGAAGTATTCAAAATCTGCTCTGCTTTCCTGCTTATCGTCCAACACTCGGCAACGTAGAGCAGAACTGGCAGGACAAGTGTTTTTTAGAGCACGCATTTTGTCATCCATTATACTCCAGGAATAATGTACGGAAGTTTTACCAAAAGGTAAAAAGAACGTGTCACGGCAACAAGACCCGTACGGAAACCTGTAGAGATGAGGAAGGAAACCTGGTAGTAGAATCACAGTCGGTGCTGAGAACATGGAAAAACTTTTTCTGCAGACTGTATAACGGCGATGAAGATCAACATACCGCTGTCAGGCAGAATGCGCCATTCAACATAGACGATGATAGCCAAAACTTCCGTCCACCTGACCAAAACGAAGTAAGGATAGCAATATCTAAGCTTAAATCTAACAAAGCTGCTGGACCTGATGGCCTACCGGCCGAGTTGTTTAAGGCAGCTGGAAATGACTTGGTAGAGAGCATACACCAACTCATTTCCAAGATTTGGTCAGACGAGTGTATGCCTGATGAATGGAACCTCAGCATCGTTTGCCCGATCCACAAGAAAGGAGACCCCCTCAACTGCGCCAATTACAGAGGTATCAGTCTCCTCAACATCGCGTACAAGATCTTATCTGCCATATTGTGTGAACGCCTGAAACCCTTCATCAACAACCTGATTGGCCCCTATCAGTGTGGTTTCAGGCCAGGAAAGTCCACGGTCGATCAAATTTTCACACTCCGGCAGATCCTGGAAAAAACCCAAGAAGTCCAAATCGATACTCACCATCTTTTTTTCACTTTTAAGGCCGTATATGACAGTATTTATAGAGACGAGCTATACAGAGCCATGTCTAGTTTTGGCATCCCTGCCAAACTCGTTCGTCTGTGCAGGATGACGATGGAGAACGCTCGCTGCTCCATCAAGCTCGGTAATGACCTCACCGAGACCTTCGATGTCAAAAAAGGATTTAGACAAGGCGACGCGCTGTCATGTGACTTCTTTAATATCATTCTTGAAAGAATTGTGCGAAACTCACAAGCCAACACCGGAGGCACAATCTTTCAAAAGTCTGTGCAACTACTAGCTTACGCGGATGACATCGACATAATTGGCAGAACACAGCGGGCTGTCACTGGTGCGTTCGCTAGTATCGAAACAGAAGCCGCCAAAATGGGTTTAGCTGTAAATGAGGCAAAAACAAGTATATGCTGTCGACAAGAAGGGACACACAACATCGACGAATCGGACAGAACGTCACAGTCGACAGCTATAACTTCGAGGTAGTAAGGGACTTTGTCTACCTTGGCTCTGCTATTAATTCTGACAATAACATCTCGGCGGAAATTAACCGAAGAATTACTCTTGCCAATCGCTGTTTCTTTGGGCTGAGAAGGCAATTGAGTTGTAAGGCCCTATCTCGAACAACTAAGGAGACTCTGTACAAGACCTTGATCATCCCAGTCCTGCTTTATGGCGCTGAAACATGGACTCTGTCGAAAGCGGATGAAGATATCCTTGGTCGCTTCGAGAGAAAAATTCTTCGGAAGATATACGGTCCCGTTTGCGTTGACGGGCTTTGGAGGAGAAGATTCAACGACGAAATCTACGAGCTGTACAGCGACATCGACCTAGTCAAAAAACTGCGCATCAGTAGCCTAAGATGGCTAGGACATGTAGAGCGAATGGACACCAATGCTCCGGCCCGCAGAGTCTTCGAATCTAACCCGGAGGGACAACGCGGTGGACAGATGCTGCTTTGTTTGTTGACAACATGTACTTTGTTTTGTCCTCGTTTACCTCAAGACCGACTCGTTTCGCCTGTTCTTCAATTGCCGTAAAAGCCTCTATGACGGCACGCTGGGAGCGACTGATGATATCAATATCGTCTGCGTATCCCAGCAGCTGGACGGATTTGTTGAAGATAGTGCCTTCCATGTTGACGCCTGCCCTGCTATCATATGCGGCTTTGAAGTCGATGGAAAGATGGTGAGTCTCGACTTGAAATTCGTTGGTCTTTTCCAGGATTTGCCTTAATGTGAAAATTTGGTCTATCGTCGATCTGCCGGGCCGGAAGCCACTCTGGTATTTGCCGATGTGTGTGTTGCAGAAGGGGTTTAGACGTTCACATATTACGTTGGATAGGATCTTACACGCGCCATTTAGCAGGGATATGCCTCTGTAGTTTTTGCAGGACATAAGATCACCTTTTTTGTAGATGGGGCGTATGGAGCTGATTGTCCAGTCATCGGGCATGCTTTCATCCTCCCGTACTTTGTTGATGAGTTGGTGCATGCAACCTACCAAAACATCACCACCGTATTTGAAGAGCTCCATCAGAGCCGGCGGCCTCATGAAATTCACAGTCCAAAAACTGGGAATCTTAACATTGTAGGATGAAGTTAATAATATCGTCTGCGGTGCGAATTCTTTAAGTCCTGATTGGTCATTATTAGTCTAGTTTTATGCCACACTATTTCATAGTTGATTACATTTTCAAATTGCAGCCGACAAAAACACAGCAGATCAGGGGACAGAGATTGAGCGAATATTTACTTTTGACAATCGTACTCTTTTTGGACTGTAAATCAAGAAAATGACTTATGAAAAACTACGTAAGGCTTTTTACACCTCTTTTTTTCAAAAGTAAATATCATAGGTGATAGGGGGAGATGATTAAGTCACGAAGTGTAAAGGCTTCATAGCGCCATGGATTTAGCTTAAAATGTTCTACGGCCTGCTATGGCTGGAAAGTGTTGAGCAGATATACACCAACGTTGCAGTCAGGATAATGAAAGAAAGCTGCACAGATGTTTTTGAAGTTGAAACCGGACCTCAACGGCCCTGGCTTCCAAAATTGAAGGCAAATATGTAACTGACGGAAGAGAAAGTCGGTCTAGAATCTGACCCATTCTAGATTTCGGTACAGTCTCGAATAATGTAAAATATTTGGTTAAAGTTACGGCTATAATTATGAACCAAATACTAAGAAAGTTAACACAATGGGCTTCCGACCCATTCAAAGTATCCACCCAGAAGGAATTACATGCTTTTTTATACTCTTCAATTCTTGGTGAATGATTCCGGTCTTAGGCTAGACCTATCTTTTTAAGATTAAAATACGTATATATGTATACCTTAAACAAGCTCATCTTACGACTTGGCCAAGAGTGTGTTGTATTTAATTTCTGATCCCAAGACTCCCTTTACTCACTCAGGATTTTACTAATCGTTCCGGTCTCCTTAATTTTGCTGGACACCGAAAATATAAACTGCTAGTGCCAACAATAACATGTTATTTTTATCTACTCGTGCATTCTCTGTACGATGCCTTGACATAACCTTCTCTATCCCTAAAGTTTAAGCTGTGATTACAACAAAAGTTTCTCCTTCAATGAAGTCTTGCTTTAGAAGTTAGAAATAATATTATTCCATTAGAATGGTCCTTAATGAGTACAACGTCCAGTCAATAGAAATTCTACAGAGAATATACCCTCACACAGCTTCATATGGATTTGTGTTTGGGCGGCAAATTGCTTCGCCTTTTTTTCAATCCTTTTCCATAAACAAGTACTAAAACTCAACTTAAAGTCTACTAACCACAACAGTCAATGGGGCAAAACTAACTTCTGACCCTCGAGCACATGTAAATATTCAAAGTCTCAAACGGAGCGGAAATAGCCAAAGGACATTCTAAAGTTCACAACAAACAAATGTCCTTAAGATGCCAATGCCTTCCAATCGAGTGTGTTATTTCACCCGGAAACGTTTTCGTACTCCTTTCGCTCAGCTCGAGGATAACTTAATTGCTGAGAAAATTTCAAGTTTTCAAAAACTTTTACACAAACTTATGACTGAACAAACACGTGCGGAAAATTAAAATATTACTTAAAAGTAATTTACCTTGCGTGTTATTATTTTGACCGTTCGTTGTTGTTGTTACTCGTATTATGTAAATGACCTCCTCATAGTTAAACTTTTGTTGTGAGCTCCCCATATGTATGTAAGAAATTTGTGTCATTCCTCAGGAATTTTAACATTTTGTCCCATAAACCGCCCATGAAGTTTTCCACTGCTTAACCAGCAAAAACAAGGCAGCAAAAGATGAATAAAATATGAAGCAATGTGCAAGAGATGAAGAAAAAGAAAATAAGAAACGAGACCATGGAAACGCATCTGCATGCTTACTGGATAAAGTTTAAATTCTTGGCCAACTATTTATTCTTAGTCCTTTATTTAGTTATACATAAGTAAATGATACACCATACCTCACCAGTGTTCCATAGTCATATCCTGTTCAACATTCATTTACAGTCATGAGAACGGTTTTTGTGTGCAAATAGTCTAAGAAGTCTACAATCGTACACAGCAGCTACCTTTATAATTGTTTCTACGCCCCCTACTCGTTTCACTACCATTCCATCAATTTCTATTTTGTACACAACTCCCTTCGCCCTTCTGCTTGTCAGTGAATATGTGTGAGTGTGCTGAACAAAGGAACAAGGGCTTACACCTACATCCTTTGGCAAGACCATAAGCGCGTACACATTATACACACTCAGAGCTTTTTATCCATTCTAATCAACTGCAAAACGCAGGGCTGTGAAAAACCGAGCTTAGAAAAAAAAAAAAAAAAGTCCTTCTTTGGGCGGACCCAGTGTTAGAGTGGGTGGATGCTATAAAGCGGTTAGGAGTGCAGAAAACTGTACGTACTTAGTGGTTTGGTAGTAGTCGTCTACGAGTTGTTTGTGTTTTTCAATGACATTGTGTGAACGAAATTGCACAGGAGTACCTCTGACACTAAAGTAGAAGAAAATGAAGAAGCGCTCTGTTCACCGTCACGGCTCACCGATATTGAGAAGTGAGGTAAAGGATGCGTCCTTAGTTTTTTTTTTTCTTCTATTTTGGATAGTTTTTCTTTGACAGTCTCTACTGTATTTTTGAGTGGTTATCTTAGCCAAATATACTCGTCTATAAGTGAACGGATGTACATATATGTATATATAGACGGGTAAACGCCGCCAATGTTCTTGTGGGTGCTTGAATGTTGTTCAACTTTACCGACAAAAAGTCTTTGGTTTTTGTTTGCATGGGATGAGGTGTTTTTGTTCTGTTTTTAGCTTGAATTTTATTTTTCGCATTTTCAGAGAAAAGGAGTTAACACTAACAAAATCCTATTGGAATATTGGAATGTGTTTTTCTTTAAAGTTGCAAAAGGGAATTGAGCTGGAAAGTTTCTGTAGACAAAGATTGGAGAGGTTAATAAATGCAGTTGCGTAACTGCTGTTTAAAGATTCATACATCATTATTCATAATTCATATTTCATAATTCACAATTCGTAATTATATTCTGAAGGAAGTTCTGGAATTCAGTATGGTTCTGTAAGGAGTTTCATAAAGTTTTAAAAATGCATATGAAAGTACCCATGTACCGACATACATTAGCTATTGCAAACTACGCAGGAACTTCTGGTTGGTTCGCATAGTGAATACGATGTGACTGAGTTGTTGTTGTGTTTTTATTACACTACTGCATGGGATGATCTGAATTAAAGACAAAATTCAGTAGAATATATCGTTCGTGAACTTATGTGGGCTGTGCGTGGGCTCACTCAATTCTGATTACAAAGGAATGTGTACTTTTAAATGACGCTTTAGAACAGGTACACCGCGTAATTTTAAAGACATTACAATAATGAATTTCCTGAGTACAGAAAACGTTTTTCACATCACTTAAGTAGAGAAATTGAAACTAGATTAGCCTTGGCTATCATGCATACCACCATTTTTTGTTCCTGGTTTGGATCGTCATGAGAATTTTGCGTCTGACTTCTGGAACATCATTTGATGTTCCTCAATTTGGAAGGAAAGGAAGACAGATGAATACATTACAATCTCGAACGTTCAATTTAACTTTGCCAAACAGCAGGGCATAAAAACTGAGGATTTCCTATATATGTATGTCTTGACAGCGACGAGGATACCGAACAGAATATGGGCAGCAAAAGTAGGTAAGTTACAGTTGTTTTCTTAATGCAACCAGAAATCTACCATGAAGCTGCCACTATTTTGTTCTAGCATACATCAGTAACAGTAACATTTTAAGGCACGTAGTAACTTACTTCATTCCCTCCCCAATCTTCAGCTGCCTTGTCGTGGCGAGAGGGCTTAAAGAGTCAAGGATCCTTAGGTTCTGCAAGGTTCTCAGGTGAGACATCGAACTAGGGGCTGATAACGTCTTGACTATGACGTAAAATTATGTCATGTTAAAAGTGTGGTGGAAAAACCAGATGATTTTTTAATTCACCCGTGGTCTTTCGACTGCGGTCGGGGAAAGGATTCTGGAGGCCCAAACCAACATGCGCTTTAACTTCGTCTAAGACGATGATTCGAGTTCTATTCCGGTGGCGAAGGGGAAGACAATGCGGTCAGTGGAAGGTACTCTTCCGAAATTGACCATCCCCTTGGAACTGACGCAGCCTTCTCTCTCAAACTCGAACGCATACTTTGTGGAAGGCGCATGTTCAACAGATGTGCGCCCTTCTGCTGGATGCTCTCCTGCGGGTGATATCAACTGCATATAGGCTCTGAATAAAGCTGATGCGGTAACCTCTATAGGTTCGCACAAAAGCGGATAAAATCTGTCTGAAGCAGATGAGGTTGCTGGGAGGCGGGCTCCGGGCGCAAGTGTGTGTGCACCTGCCGCGCGCCCTTCTAAAACAAAAACGACTACCGGTGGTGTTGTCTGAGCCGAAAATCAGGTTATCACAGATGCTCAGCCCCTTAAGGGCTTCAGTACCAGTGGTCGGAATTTGGCTGTAGCGGATAATACCCCTAGTAAGATACTACTCGTATCCAAAAGGCGAAAGGAGAAGGCTTCCTATTAGGATGCCGCACTTTCCTCCCTAATAATACTCGCATGCATAGGAAAGCTAGCAATGATCGCAGGATGACCCATTCGGAATGCGAACACTGCAAAAGTCATCTATGGGAGCTGACCATATGCTTGCATTCAAGTGGAGGCCTTTTTCACGATCGGGGCTATTTAAATCTACTCCACTGAATCCAAATATGAGCTATTCGTAGACGATCCGATTTAAGCTGCAAGGGCATAACACCTATTAACCACGTGAACATCCTTGTACTAAATTTTGTTAAAGAGCAAGCAAACGTTGCAAATCACTACTTTTAATCTGCAGCAGTATAAGAGCAGAGTCTGTAGGCATCTCGGGATGCTTTACCTGTCTTATAGATTCGCCTTCTGCTTGGAGAGAAGATTTTCACTAAAAATTAGGGCAAATGCACATTCTTTGCGTTGACGGAAGATATTTGGTGGCCGCTGATTTCAAGAAAAACAAGCTCTGTTTGCAAACTGAAGCACTCAGGTAGCATCACTTGGACAACAAGTGAATGCAGGTAAATGTATGGCTGAGTAAAAGCCTATGAAAGCAAGACACTTTCTACCAGAAAATTTAAGCATTATACATTCAAACCCTGAAGTCAGTAGATAGTCAGAGCGAGGCCTTCATTCAAAGTTTCTGAATCTCCTAGTGAAAATATTCTAAAAGCCGAAAATATGCATAAGAATATATATAATCCTTTGCGCTCAAATTTCCAAAACTAATAACCCGATTTAATCTGAAACTTTACAAGTTGTCACACCTAAAGCGTGCGGAAAATACTCTTCAATTAATTTTGCAAAATTCTAGCAAAAGTATTGCACATTTTCCAACTGTTATAGTGTCCATTTCCATATTACACTCATACCTCTGACAAGTACTTGAGAATATCCCCCAAAAGTAAAGTGCTCTCTTCTTTCCAGATTCATTCCAATTACGAGAGAAACATTCGTACGACATTTACACGACATGTACTCTTGTAGCAGGATTATATTATATTTGCAAACACCATTACGAGAACAGCACACATGCTTACAGTTGCAAGGCACAGGAGCATTAAATGCATAATTCTCGGAAGGTTGTAATTTAATTTAGCAGCCCTACACAACCGACCGGCATCCTCCAAGTGGGTATACCGCTATGCCATACCACTACACCCACGACCAGCATCACCAAAGTTATCCAATGCATGCAAGGAAGCAAGCAGGATTCTCTAATGTATGGCGACCGCAAATCGTTTGGCAGAGACGTTACTTGCAATAACTTAACTTAATGTCCCGGGTTATTTTTTTTTTTTTTTTTTTTCTGTGTTCTGTCGTTCGTCCTCTTTTTATCGCCCAACAACACAGAAGCAAGAGAAAGTAGTTTGCGCCTTCTTGTCACAAAAGTCTTCAGGATATCCAGGCCAAGTGGGGGTGAGTTATAAGAAGAGGGAGAAACTTAACTGCATAACACTATAGGATGTTGTTAAGGAGGAAGGACAAGTAAACATCATGGTCGCCTCATAGTGTTGTGGGCAAAACCAACAAGGACATTCAGTTTTTTTTTTTCCTTCTGTAATGAGAAGCTTTCCACGCATTCGCTGTGTGTGTAGGCTACAACTTGTCTTGAAGAGTTTAGCGATGCCTTTTAATATTCCGGAAAATCCTGTACTACCATTTGAACAGCAATAATTGCACCGGGGGTATCATGTAAAGGTTGCTGCATCATATTAAAGTTTCATGCGTCTGTGGGAATAATTTATATAATAAACGATGACAATTTAAATGCATTTTATTTTTGTCATTGTTGGGTTTCTGTTTTTTTGTTATCACTTTATTGAAGATGAAGTTCATGTTTTACAGTTACAGCTCTTATGTACATTGTTAAGTGGTCCTCATAGGCAACTTCGAATAAAATTAAACAACATGTAGACTGTTGAGAGCATTTAATATTCGACAGCATTGTAGAAAGTTGGTGGGTGTGTGAGAGTGAGGCATATAAAAATGAATTTTATTGTTTCTTGCAACATGCAAGGATGTAGGAAGCCTACATGACTAGCTGTGGCATGTATCACGTTTAAACTACCCTTTCGGGTGCGCTACATAGATATGCTGAACTAAGAGTGTTGCAGTTAAAAAGATATTTTCTCACTAAACAGCCTTGCTCCTTCGTATAGAGTAATATAAAGGTGAGAATTTCGTAGACATTCAGACGGAGTTTTCGTGGTAATAAAAGAAGGAATTGATGATGGTTATGTGTGAGGATTGAAGTGACTTGTCGGTGTAAAGAGCAAATAAAATGACTAGGTTTAAATCGACCGAATTTGTAGCTTTCTCGTAAAAGTTGTAGTTTACGTGTATTTCGTGTCAGATGGGAGCTTACCACATTAACTAGACAAGATTATAAAACAAAATTCTGGTAAAAAAAAAAACATTTTGCAAAAAATAAGTAGAGGTGTGCAGTGAAGATATATGTACAACACCATATTAATATGTAAAAAGAGTGTAGGTACCTTCGTCGCATTGATTCATGTAATGAACAACTCAGATCGCAGTACAGTGACAGGCACAAAAGTAGGATAAAGCAAAATGAACGAAATCGTGGTTCGGATGCATCCACCAGAAAATATGTCATGCGCCATATGTTTATGTATGAGGAACAATTTTTCCAACAATTTCTGGCTTTTTTTAAGTACTTTTCATTAATTTCTCCTTAAGCGAACCTGTCTAGTTATCCTATCAAATTTAGACACGTCTTGGAATTTCTTTTAAATTAGACGTATTCTAATTTTATTATTTTATTGTAAGCTAAAACCAAGCGGGCTAGTGATGTACAGTTAACATAGATTTAGCTTAAATTAGAGGTAAACTTCTGTATACCTTACCGTACGTACCTAACGCTGGTACCGATTAGATACATGCGCAACAGTCAAATCACTATGGTCAGTCTACGACAAAAAGAGATTTATCAATCTTATGGAAGTAAGTCGAAGGGATTCGAATAGCTGTTGGCGTCGTGACAGGACAGTGTGTGATAGGTAATCACGCAGCGCGGCTAGGATTATCACACAACGACTACTGTAGCAGCTGCAGGGACGAAGAGGAAATAGAATCCGTTCGTCGCCTCCTTTGTGACTGTCCAGCGCTGGCCATTAAAAGAAGAAGCTCTTGGCAGTTACTTTTCAGAACTGGACGTGTTAGGTAACATTGAGCTAATCAAACTCCTGGGATTCATGCATTTATCTGGGTGGTTTAACTTAGCGGTCGAAGATTGATATTTAGGTTCCCAGGGTTTTTAAATATTGGGCACAATTGACTCTTGTCTAAGTGAGCCGTTGACAATCCTGTCAACAAGGGCATCCATTTACCTAACCTAACCTAACCGACCGTACGTACTTTGTCTTGCACAGTGAACTGTTTGGGGACACTAGGAAGCCGAATGAATGAGGGGACGACAAAGACTAATTTATCCGAATTATTCAGAATCAAAACTGTTCCACCGTATCTAAGCCAGAAGATTGGAACTGATCAACTAATCTCGCTCAAGTCTCGCTCAAGAGATGGAAAATGTGGAAATTAGTGAAAAGGTGATTCCATGACGTGCGTTGATTTATAGCAAACTGCACAAAGCTGCAACCTTAATCGTCCATAGAATGCTCAGAGAAGCTAGAGATCCACGTGATTATGTAATATATGTACGTATCAGCCCTGATCAGCTTACTGACAAGTCTAGATTTTGAAATTGGATTTTCTCCCTTGCTGTGAACGGACTAATAAAAAAAAATGGTCTGAACAATAAGGATATCCCCTTTATATATCTGCCCAGTCCAGATTATCTCGAGTTAATTTTCTTCTTGACGCCCAGTGACATGAGACCTTTGTGGGCTCAGGCATTGGTCGCACTTTGGCTCTATTAGAGCTGATGCAAAAGCTCCATAGTAATGAGGTGCCTATTTGTCAGTAAATAGGTAAACAAGTTATTGTTACTCTGCTGCACACAGAATATGGTACTGACCCATTGAGCTAACCATGTAGACATCTCACTGCAAGGATTTTTTTTTTCGACTTTTAGAGAAAGACGAGAAGATGCTTTAGCATTGAAGAACTTGGATGATCAGCGCTCATCACGTAGCCTGCATGGATCTGCCACCGAGGGGAAAGGCTCAACAGGGCGCAGAGCCAGACGTGTGAGGGAAGGCTTCCACGCCTTAAAAATAGCAACCTCCATGCAAAACCATGGCATAACTAAAGAATGTCACATTGAATCAGAAAGTTATTTTACAAAATATTTATGAAATTTTTTAAAACAATTGTCTAAAATATGGGGAGTAAAAAAGTTTCTTTGAAAAACAGTACCAGTTGCAAATTATAAGCATCAATCCGTGTATTTCCCCACTTTTGATCTTATTCGACTTGCTCCGCTACTTAGTGAAATTTCACAACGCTTTCGAAAATAAGTGATGGCTAATGAACAGTAAACTACATTTTGGGAATTCAAAAGCAAACAAATTATTTCAGGATGTTTGTGCAACCGGCAAAAAAGCAAATATTGAACCTAATAAAAGGACTGCATCCAAAGTTAAGAATTCTAGCAAACCCGCTGACTTCCAACACTGTGTGCGAAATATTAGCATCCTGATTCGACACAAATTCAACATTCTCAACTTCTATAAATATTAGTATGAAATACCATTAAGTAATACAGCTTGAGCGGAGTTGAAGAACGCGATCTATTATAAACTTCCCTCCGCGAGGGGAAGTTGTTTTTAACAGTGAATTTTCCACCATCAACTTTATTCATGGCAGCATTCTAGCAGAGAAAATAGAGACCAATAGCTATTTCAAGAAACTGCTCGAAAAGACCTACAAAATCAGGTGGAAAGACATCGTCGGAAATTCTGGGCCACAGACTTTACAATCAACGCAAATTGCTTGAGAATTTACTGTATTATCAGCCGTAAATAGGTATCACTTTACAGAGGAAACCGCTTACAGCCATATTTAAATATCCAAAGAAGTTATATCTGAAAACATCACGGTGGCACGGCACTGAGGTACTGAAAAAGATGGACAAGGTGAAAACATTTGTCAAGCAAGTATCACATGTTCAAAAAACGCAATTATTTTTCACTCGACCAAATACTTGAAACATCTGACCATCTAACTCTGAAAATATGGAAGGCATAGAACGACACAAAATTGAATAGATATTTAACAGAAGATTATAAGCACGATGTCGCTCTCGCGCCCGGAACACAACGCAAATACCATAGTACTAGAAACAAGGTTACAAATACAAAAAAAAGTTTAAATCCCTTCACATAGCTTCTTGCAGCCATTTGTGTTGGCTTGGAAAATACCTATGTAAGGGTAGAATGAGGTTGTAAAAGCAAATATGCCGCTGTTATGCATTTTTATCGCCTCCATCTGAATATTAAGGGAGCTCAGCATTTCATAATAACTTTAATGCTCTATAGAGCTCTATAGTTCACCAAACATTGTTCTGATGGTCTGTTTCTAGCCGACACTCATCAACTATATGCCCAATAGGTTCTAAATCTTATCCAGTGCAAAGTCCCAGGCCTTAAACCACCCATGTGATGAAAATTCTTTCATTTGACATCAACATCGATCGGATTATGTTTTCAGTGTCCAAACATGTGCTTTGTAAAGGCAAATCAGTGGCAATGACTCTGGATTAAATAAAAATTGAAACCTGGAAACCTGAGAACACCTTCTGAATATTTATGGGTGTAAAGTCATTCAAAAAGGTGCAGCAACTGGCTTGACAGTAGCTCATCCTGTCAAAGCAATTTTTCAGTATTTTTCTCTTTAAGTAATACTATCCTCCGAAAGTGCGTCTCATGTTCAGTTATTGAGCTCTGTGACGATTTAATATACTTGGAGTTTTAAGCTCACTTTGCGCAACAACAAAAATTCTTTAATCTGTTGTTGTTATTCAAAAGCGTGCCAGTTTCATGAACCCCTCTTATGAAGTTCCTTCCACCGGCGAATTTTCAATACTTTTTGGTGTTTTCTAGTACTTGAACGTCAAACCTTGTATTTGTATTTTTTTTGAACGTCAAACCTTTTACGCACTAGTAAAACGCACTAACAACTGTGCCACACCGCCAATTTTACCCTGCACACCTGACAACATTTTAAACCCGTTAGTAAAAATAACAAAAGAAAACAGCAAATGGTCGTGTCTTTATAATTTCTTGGTTTTATATTAGTATTACCTTACATTCATTTTTAAGAATCGATATCCTTAAAGCAAATTCGTTCTTTAAAATATAAAACATAAACTAAAATATACGACATTCTGTTATCCTTAATTTATGTTCATCACGAACACCGTAAGAACATTGCTCTGTGCGATATGAGAAGCCCGCTTGTATCTCAAGTGGCCATGCCATCCATGTACCTTTTCTCTCTCTCTCATTTTCACACAACACTACTCTATCATATTTTCGAGAAAGAGTTTCGCACATAATCCTTTATCCTGTTACACTTGCTCGAGATAGAGCGCTTCAAAGTGACATAAAAATTTGCAACAACACTATAATCCACTACTAGCACATAGACTAAGTAAGTGGGAATGTGTTGGGGATAAAGAAGGACACAACGTAATTGCAAAAGTAGTGCACGAGCACTCGAAGAAAGAATAGATGTGCGTTGTCTGAAACACTTTTGTAAATGTCACTTTACTCTGGTCCCACGCCCCTGTTCTGTTTCACGGTGTTTATCATAAAATATACGAATATAAGAACAACAAATGACAAATTCACAAATAAACAAAAACACAGAGATACAGGGATACAGGGATACAGGGATACACAGAGTTGGTGAAAGTAGCTTTTTCGTAGTTTATGATTTTTATTGTTATCCATTTGTTTGTATGTGGAAAAGGATTTTTCTTCTAACACAAGAAAATTATCAACAGATTCCAGGCGCGGATGTAGGTCAGAATTGCACACACACTTAATCAGATGCTTGCGAGGATATAAATTTGTACGAACTACAAGAGTACGAGTATATGTAAAGAAAAGGAGAATGAGTTTTTTTTTTCTTTTTCTGTTCTAATTGGGTACTTACCAACAGGACTTTCTTCATTCCAAAATGAATCGTCCAGGGTGTAATCAGCTTCTGAAATTGAAAAAATTAATGAATTTGGTTAGCAAGAGTGAAATTTAATGCAAAAGAGAAAGTTCTTAAAGATAATAAATTACATAACCATACAAATCTGTCTGTTTGGAAATTCATCGCGTTTTTTTTTTTTTTTTTTGCAAGACAAATCATTTTCTTATTCATACCCCCTCTGGGTATACTGATAATGGATGCACGTGCCTGGTCAGCGATACACGTTCAAAATGTTGCAGATAAAAGAAGATGGAAACTCGCAGAACAGAAAAAAAAGGATGAACTATCTAGTAGTTTCTCTATTACAGTTTTAGGAAACACTCGGTGGTTACAGTTTCACAAAGAAAAAAAAAAAAAAAGAAATGAAAGTACTTTGGGTGCTTGGATGAAACCACCACTTAGTCTCGGGCATGGAATTTAAAAATATTTTATCAGCAGCTATACGAATGTAAATCTCGTAGACTTGTGGTATACCAGTTGGGTTTAATCTAATACGAGGAGAGTTGAAAAATAACTCATCACAGATGCAAGGATAAGAGGCGAATGTAAAAATTATACGTGAAACGGATTTAATGGGAAATCGTAGGAAATTCGCTGGCGGTATCTTTGGCTTTGTAAATTTTATCTTTACGTACATACAACGTGATTGCCGCTGGATATGGTAGTAAGTTATGCTGAGGTACGGTGTGACCTTGTTGGTAGTCCTTTTTACAGACTTCGTTTTTAGAAGTTAGGACAACTTTTTCGGAATCGAATAGTCTTGGAGATCCTGCGATAAATGATCATAAAAAAACATAAATTAATACAACAACACAACATTCATGAAGATAAGATACAGAATGTGGGCGGCGTGGTTCAGCGTCGTTCGACTACTGAGAAGGAAATTTGAATTTCAAATCGAAGAAAATTAAAATAAGTTTTCCACAGTCCTAATCATGGCTCTCTTGAATGTCTGAAAAACTCCCGATAGAAAAAGCTGTTGTAAGAAAGCTTCTCGACCCGCGCTTCGTACATATATTGCAGATCGTCTCCATTTGTGAGAAGCTATGTAGGTGCAGGGCGCTATAAGATCTGTTAAGACAAATATTTCTGTTTGCAAAGGATAATACAAATGCTGGGGCTGTGTTATTTGCTTGTATGCATATATTATTTCGCGATTTGACAAGCTATTCAATTCAGAGTGATGAACAGGTAGTATGACGTGGTTCATAATTAGGTGCACATAGAGTAATGTCGGTTGATTGTGATACCACTGGGTAAGTGGGGATTATGGATCCCTTATAAGAATTAGCTATGCTTGAGCTGTTCAGATCATTTAGGTATTTTCGTAAAGAAGTCTTCCTAATGTGGGCATGAGAAGTGCATATGGAGATAAAGTGAACATCAGAGGCTTTCTCCTTCTCCTCTCTGCAGCTACTGAAGAAGTAGTTTCGCAGTATACCCAATCTCTGAACATGCCTTCAAGGAGTCAGTATCGTGTAAGATCATTAGATCCATCATAAAATTCCTGCTTGTCGACAAGACTCTGGCACCGAATGCTTCGGTTATTCAAACTAAATTATGCAATAGAGAAAATAAAAATCCTCTAGTTTTTAGAGGGCTTTACATTGTCTTCACACGTTTCTTTCTAGTTGAAGTCAATATCAATGACAGATAAACAAGAGCTGCGATTGCTACCTCCAAGGCAAGAATTGCAATTCTATGTACAAGGGCCAGCTTCCAGTGAAACGATTCTTTCTACAGATAACCAAGTGTTTTTGTGCTATTAGCAGGGGTCCAAAAGTGTTGACGTATGATCCACCCCAGCTTGTAATATCGTATTGCAACTTTGACTGTGCAAGACCGTAATAAATTAAAGTTAGAACCTTTTTGAAGTAATATGGTTCATTGAGATACATTTACAGTAACCAACATCATAATACATATATGTATGTATGTATGATTTAACAATACGGATATGATATTTCCATTTCAGGCTATAAACAATTTCGACACCTAGGTACATACTTAAAATGTTGCACTAACTCAATTTTAAACCAATTGGTTGAGCTTTGAGTTATAGATACAAAATTACTTTTACCACACGTACATATGTACAGGTAAGCAAAACTGTTAACAGTAATGGAAAGTGAAGTAATAATCCTTTATGCTATTACTAGATATTGTAAATGACAACAATTTAGTTTTATTTGCTGATAATTAGCTTGTGAGCAGCAAACCAACTCCTATATAATTTGGAAATAAGAGTGGCACTAGTGCGGAACCCTGTGGTACTCCATTTTTGACGAATCGCGGGTTGCTAAAGTTATTATTTGTATTCGTTGTGTGCTCTCTATATTTTAAGTATGTTTGAAACCACTTAAATATTGTTTCTTAAAATCAACTTCCCCAAGTTTGACATCTACACAGACCTTGTTCTATTTTTTCCCAAGCCAGATTCCTTGGGTGTCCCTACACACATTTACTACCGTAGTATCTCATGAGACTGATTACTCTTATGGGGCACCACGAGCAATAAGGTCCTATAGACAATGATTTTTTTTAACTTGGCTAAAAATCTTCGTAGTCGAGCTATTTTCCTGGAGTTTCCTAAACTTTTTGCTACCTTAAATAGCTAATCCTGTCCACCTTTATCATTATAAGAATTAAGCAAAATACAAAATTCCCATTTCGCTTATAAATTCATAGCGAGGATTCATTTTTAACCAAAAGTGAATTTCTAATTTCGTCAATTCCCCATCACGTTGCAATTTGATATTATTCGCACAATTGGGTATGCACACACATACAAACTAAAACAGTTATATAACGCGAAATATCCTTAATAATATTGATGAAATGTGATGATACAATTTCGGAATGAGATTTAGTTTGGTAACAGTTTGAGCGTGAAATAGGTTTTTGAATTTGCACACAAATCAAATTGGAATACAAGGGCGTAAGCAACGAGAAGAGATGTTTTCCGTCTTGAGGAATACTCCAACTGTGGTAGCGTACGATGGGTTGGTTTCATAGCGATGGCAGAGGTACTCCTGGTGATCATACTCATGGTAACGGTTGTGGTGGATTAACTGAGAAATGCACATACTGCAAATTGAAATTTCATTAAAATTTCTAATGCGGCAATGTTGTCTTGAAATTGTCAGAGAGGACAGAGAAATACGAGAGTTATGACTTAATACACATAATATGGTGATTTAAATTAATAATTTACTGGAATCAATCGACGTGATATTCTGGCAAAAAGGATTATTTGGCGCTTTTGTGCAGTCAATCGGATTTGTAGAGTAATTAATATTAATTCAATCTCCTTTTGCATGTATTCAAAGAATTTACACAGAAAGAAGTGCGAATCAGCTGCCAAAAGATACAATGAACACTTACTGTGTCTACCCATTAGCCATTATAGCTTAATGTAGCTTATGGTTCTCATATTAGGCAACCAACGTTTACTTTTGATAGCGCTGCAATCATGTATGAACCAGAACTTCAACCAACAATCATCGCCAGAGAGGTTAATATTTTTTGAACACCAATTGACACTATTGAGGTAACTTCCAATATCGCTGTAAAGTATGTAATCGCGCTGTTCCTCTAGCCACACAGTATAGTCTGACCACTCCAGGCTTACCACCTGTATGTTGCTAAAAAGATTTTCCATTTCTTTGCTAATTGCTATGCTTCTACACAGAGTTAGTTAGTTAGTTAGCAGTTAGTTAGGTTAGTTATTCGTACTCGAAAGGATCAACGTTCGGTAAGAGTAGTTTTTTTCCACCTCTGGTGCGAGTGTTATTTTGAGAGTTCACAGAAATCGCATCTTCTCCACCTGTCTATATTTTCTGGACATTTTCAATATAGAACTGTGCATACGCTAAAATAAATTGAACATGTGGGGCTGAACAGTCTGTCATACTTAAACACATACAAGTGAATTTCAGCAGCAGCACACATGTTTCAAATCAGAATAGACGTCGTTTGTTTTACTAATTAATTCAAAAATTTATCTCAAAAGTCTAACAGAGAGTCTTTAGGAGCAGAATGAATAGTGAAAAAAATCTCTCAGTGGAATTAACGGCTGCAACTGCAATTGACCAGGATAGGAACGACCTTGATATATTCGGAGCACCACTAGGAAGTTTCATACTGCATTCTATATATTTTTATATCATATAACAAAGTCGAAGTGTCAGCGCCGTGGCTCAAGGATTCGACATTCGAATCCTAGAAAAAGGATTCCCACCTCTCGTGAGTGTCTGACAAACGTCCAAGACCAATATCTGTCATGAGAAAGCTTCTCAATTTGCCTTCCGGATATGACTCTTAACTATAGGTCTCTTCTATTTGTGTGAAAAATATAACACGCACAACACGAATAGTCGCGAGAAGCTAGGCCCTGGGCCACGTATGGTCGGTTGTGCCAAGTAGTTACATTTGTATAACAAAGTCTCTTGTTCAGCACGGAAAAAAAATAATGCCTATTAACTGTACGTTTTTAAGAAGATAATTTACAAGCTCTCAAATACTTTTTCCAGTTCATATTAGTTCGCTTTTTAATTATAATAGTCAATGAGCTTCCTGCTGGTTCTACTATAACCAAACTTTTTGAGTTTCTGTGTTATAATGTATAACTTACACTACGATAAGATAGCTGAGTTATATGTAGTGGACTAGCTTGTTTTTGTATATACATACAGGACATCAAAGTGAAACTCGTACACAAGTGTATGTATGTACATATGTATCTACATTTTAACGCTAACATTTGGATCCAGTGAATCTTCAAACCCATTCCAGGCATTCTAGCAGAGAATGCAATCTTATCTTAGATAACATGGGCAAGTGGAAATGTACTTCATCCAACTGTTTATAAACAATTCAAAGCAGCTAGCTTAAGATCGCGTTACGGGGACTTACTTTCGTAAGTAATTCTATCACCAGTGTTGTACTTCCAAAATGTTGTTCCAGGCCTAGCATAACGTGTTGGCGGACTGATTTAAACTTTCAAACGAAGAGCCAGAAAGTTGGTCTGCAAAACAAAACTTTTTTGGATTTGCTTTTTTTCAAAGTGGCCCATAAAACATGTCTCCTCTATGACGGCGTTGTGCACCAACGACCATCTTCGGTTGTAGTCCCTACGTATTTTCAAAGATTTTACTGCAGGCGTAAAAAATTATGCCAGCTGAGATGTGTATCAAGTACACCCCTGAATACCTAGAGCTCAAGGATAAGGAAAGTTATTAAATGTTGAGCAATGAAGAGTGAAAGTTACTATTTCGGTTTCAGTGGTAAAGAGCAGCATTTCAGTTCATAACTACCGGCCCACATGCTTACTCTATCCAAGTAAAGCTTCTTGATTTTCCTTATATTACGGAAATAAACCTTTGTGACAATTTGTTTGGAGAGATAATAGATTTATTATGGCAATCCTTTCCAAACCGCGTCGCGTCATATAGAGCCGCCACCAATTAGTCAGACTATTTTGTGTTGATCTTTATTAGATTCCAGGAATATGTTAGTAAACGACAAGCAACTATCGAGCTCAATATCGAGTTGACTAGTGATTGTTTGAATTATTGCAGATCTTTGCACCAGTGTTGTGAACATGCAACCATAGTCGTGGAGAAAAATTGATTCAGGAAATAATTTGCTTTGGAAGAAAATAAAATATTTTCACTTACTTACTTACAGTTCGGGGTGAACCTGGGCCTCAACCAACAAGCCTCTCAAGTTAGCCCGGTCCTTAGCTAACTGCCTCCAGTTGCGCACTCCAAGTTGGTTGATGTCACCTTCTACTTAGTAGCGCCACCTTAGGCGAGTTCGTCCTCTACTGCGTTGTCCCACCGGGTTTCGAAGGCTCTGCGGGCCGGAGCATTGGTGTCCATTTGCTCTACGTGTCCTAGCCATCTTAGGCGACTGATGCGCAGGACTGGGATGATCAAGGTCTGGTACAGAGTCTCCTTAGTTGTTCGAGATAGGGCCTTACTACTCAATTGCCTACTCAGCCCAAAGAAACAGGGATTGGCAAGAGTTATTCTTCGATTAATTTCCGCCGGGCTGTTGTTGTCAGAATTAATAGCAGAGCCAAGGTAGACAAAGTCCGTTACTACCTCGAAGTTATTTTCACTTAGTCGAGAAAATATGCTTTCTATGTAAAAAAGCAGAGCAGTCTTACGGCGGATATGAGAAATTGGTTTCAATAGAAAAAAACCCATCATAAACATTTTATTTGTAGTCAAAGCAAGGTAACCGAAAAAACTGCCGCATGAATATTCTATTGAACTTTAAACGGTCGACTGCTGTAAACTGAAAACGTACCACCTTACCCCCAATGGTAAATATTTCTTCAATACTTTCCTATCGTAAAAACAAATAAGTGAAGCTGACACTAAAGTTAAAAAAAGAAAGTTAAATATATTCAAAAATAACATTCTCCTGCCATAAATGTAATTACGGAACCTTTGTTTTTCTTGCTATAGCTTCGTCGCTTTTTCCCTCGTCCTTCGTTTTTAGCGAAACTTAATTTAAAAAATCATTTCTCTCCAAATGAATTTCCCATTTCCAAATGAGTTCCACTTCAAAGGAATTGCTTTTTTTTCTTTATTTATTTTTATTTTTGCACTCGTATTCATTTCAAATGCACTCGCAGTGGCAGTTGGAAGATTTAATATTTGTACTCAAACATAAAGGATCTCCGGCTCCGGATTAGTGTGGAACCCAGAATCCGCGTCACCATTGCGATTTTACTTTACTTGACTCATTTAACTTTGACAATTCACGTTTTAATTCGCTAGACAAACATATTCCTGCGAAATGATAATAATTGCATCCGCTGCTGCCGTTGGCAGGATGTACGTGGTACCCCTCTGCTGTGCTAACTTTTTGGAGAAGCAGTAGCAATCTAATGTCACAATGGCTAATAGTTGTGCTTCACTACATCTTGTGTCAGGCTTAATTTAATTCCAAAAATCAACCTACATACAAATAATACCAGAGAGAGAGATAGAGATAGATAGAGAGAAAAGGAGTAAAAATAAAAGTGAGTAATGGAAAAACTAATTCCAATCATAGCATCTAACCTATACACATAGGATCAGGATCACTTCCTGTCCGTTCGTATCATTTTATGAAATCAAAAGTTTTAATCAAGTTTGCTGCAACACAAAATGGCATGTAACCCCTAGTGGTGGTTGAAAGTACAAGTAGTGAGGATACGTGGCATGATATCGTCTCTTCTTGGTCTCAAGAGTAGCAGCACATCGTCCTTGTCGTTGTCGTCGTCGTCGTCGTCGTCCGATGGGCCTCTGGTGTGCATTATGTTGGGAATTGAAAGATGATGATGATTTCTGAGTACCACCAACCAAGAAGATTTATGGCAGAAAGGAGGAAAGGAAAACGTAGACGAAGAGAACAGACCATGTGGCATTTGACATTCAAAATGGGGATGCAAGGAGAAGGCTAAGAAATTGCCGCATGAGTTTTTAAGTTTCCCCCACCATATTTCCCTCGTTCTCTCAGTATTTTGTCTACTTGTCTGATTTGCAAGTACTCACCGGCACCTAAATGGAGGATAATAAAACTTCGTGATTGGAAAATGAAACTCCGAGAAGGGCTACGTTGGTGACGACGACGACGGCGGAGACGAGGACGATGGTAGAAAAGGTAAAAATCTAAATCTCATTAAACCTTTCTTCCGTGGCGCAATAATGGCGGACGTGATGAGCACGTTGCACGGAAACTTTTTCGTAATTCTTTTCTTCTGTGTTCTTTTTTTCTTGTTTGACAGATGCTATCTAGGTGGATGATAATGCTGGTCTTTCAAATAGGTTCTCCGTCTTTGACCACCATGCGATGGTCATCATGTACATTCTACGCAATTATGATGGACTAATTGTCGTTGCTTATAAATGTCCGTTTGCGTGAACATGATTGGAAAAAGTTGAATGGAAAAAAAGAGAGATCCTCTAATGAATAGACATAACTTTCTATAGTAGGATTATTAATTAATGAATAATTCGAATATAAAATGAGAAAAGCAGACAATTCAGTTTTACTTTGTGCTTCGTGATCTGGCATGCGTGCTCTCAACCTTTTCTAAAGGAAACATATCTCCCTTGGTATATCGTTAATAGGACTTTGATAGATAGCCACCTTGAGTTTCATACGAGTAGATCATTATTCATTGAGGATTGAAGTGCAGTAAATCATTTCCTACGGGAAATTACATATATTCAATGCAAATTGGATGAATGAAAAGGTTATTGTACTTGTTGGAAATAACTGCAAACGCAGAGATATGCTAAGTGGTGGTGTAGAGTCTTCTCTGCAAGTTAAGGTGTCTTTTGAACTCCGTAACTCGTTTTTTTACATGTTTTTCCATTTGGAACCAATTTAAATTTTTCGAATGACACTACTCTCTGGAACCAGCATATCAGACTTTAAAATAGACATAGGGATGGTACAGACCCAACGTAGCTTTCAATACAATCGTCAAGGCCCAACTGAAGCCTGTAGAGGCCTGTAGAGCCTGTAGAGGAGTATTTCGAATTCAAAAACAACAAAAAAAAACCCAGTCTGGTGCTACAAGGCGAAACAATAGGAATTCCCCAGATGATCGGTAACAAATGAACAGTGTCCACAGAGTTACCGCACTTCAAGTAATATCGACTTACATGTCAATATCGGATGAGGCGGCATACGTCATCCCTAATAAGATAATTAGACGTCATGAAGGTGTGAACTTCCAATTGACGCAATTTGTGTCAGGCTATGGCAGTGATCGTTGATACCTCCATCGGTTTAAACTCAATGACTTATCACAATGCCTAGCATGTCCTGAATGCGACGAAGATTAGTACTAGTAGAAATGGAGAGGCAAGGGTCTGAGCCAGCAGAGGTAAGGTTTAGTTTGCTACCGCACAACCTGGAGCACTGATGCCTATGCAGAGACATGGATATAGAACTAGATATGACTACATATTTTATTTTGTTAATACCGTAAATAATTAAAAAAAAAAAAGACAAATACTTAGCGCAACCTTATGTGGTCCAAGGCTTAGCTTCTCAGTGTTCTCTGACGAGCAGAAGAAGAGCACTCTTACGAAGAACAATAGTAGCCTATGAAATGGTAGTTGTTAAAAATTGTTCTTAATGCAATGAAGACAACGGGAACCAAAGGGGTACTTGAGTTCAAATTGATCGCACAGACAGACAGGCGGTAACATTTCTTATTTTATAATACATACGTGGAGGAGACGAGGTAAAGAAGACAAAGCTCAAGGTTCATGAAACTCAAAACAAAGCAAGGATTGATGGGTTTTCGGTGGTGAATACTGAGATAAGGTAGGTAGGTAGGTAGGGGGGGGTGACTGCATCAGCAGGGGTGCAATCTCACTTGGGTCTCAACGGATCCATTGTGTTCCCCCGATGTGTGATACCTGAAAACAAAAAGAAAAGAAAACAAGAAAGATATGGCGGTGGGTTAGCTGACTAGTTAGTAGCAGAGGTGGCCCTCCTGAACCAGCCCGATTTCATGATGAATTTTAGGATAGTTTTAGGTGGCGTGTTTGCTAGTTCACTAAGTTCTGTGAACTAGCTGTGATTTGCCGAGGGTTGAGAATCTGGTTCTGAAGAGGCTTGGCATTCGCAGAGGAAGTGTGTTGAGTTTCCCTCTACCTCTGTGTCGCCACAGCCTCTGCATAGGTCGGTGGTGCTGATTCTCATTTTCCTGAGATGGGCCGCCATTGAATTGTGGCCAGTAAGGATTCCAATGAGGAGTGGCAGCTGTGGTCTGTTTAATGATAGAAGTTCTTTGGTCCTCTTTTTGTCAAATTGGGTCCAAAGTTTTCTAGAGACTCGGCAGGCACTGATGGTGTTCCACCTTGCGTTGGCCTTATTTAAGAAGTCTGTAGAGATTTTGGACATGAGGAGACTGTTGGGCAATAGTACAGAGTTGTCTGCGTGTAGTTCATCTGATTCTGAGCCTTTCCTGGCCAGTTCGTCGGCCATCTCATTCCCGTGGATATCCATGTAGCCCGATTTTATGTCTCGTGCTGAGGGACTTGAGTTCCTCTTTGCATCTTTGGACCAATGTAGATTTGGTGGTGATGGAGGTTATGGCTTTGATGGCTGCTTGGCTGTCTATGTAAAAATCAACCTATCAGTTGTTGTTCAGTGTGGAAAGATGTCGACAGGCCTCGGTGATACCGTGAATTTCCGCTTGGAATACACTTGCGTGGGCAATTGAGGGTTCCACTGAGAAAATGCCGGATCCCGTACCTACGTCCATTTTTGATCCATCCGTGAAGATAGATATGGAGGTGGGGTTTATGATCTCACCATTTGTCCAGCTTTCCCTGGAGGGAAATTTGGAGTCGATGTTGAATACTGAGATAAAGTCTGGCATAAATATGTAAATATGTATGTGTATCTGCTGGAACATAGTCCGTTGCCTCAAATGAGATATTTTTACGGTTAGTAGCAACACAAGCTTATTTCCTGATTGGCAGTATTTTTACTAATGAATATTTTATCACTAAGTTTAAGACAATATCTATATATGCACGCAACTACTCTTAATCCAAAAATCATGCAAAGTTTTTGCTGTTCTCAAACTTGAGATTTGACAGATTCGACATCAATTTCAAGAAATCGGTGTGTTACAAATTAAAATTGAAAATTGTCTCCAAAGACGTCAGACCACACCTGGCTTTTGTACATCATCATTTCTACGAATACTCAAAATAAACTTTCTTTATAAGCATCTTAAAAATTAATAAAGAAGCAAAAATAAACACCCACACAGAATTACTCATATAAGCCGCTCATATCTAATGAACCATAATATCTTCAATTATGAATAATACACTCAATTCACAAGTAAACCATCACAGACGGTAAAAGCAGTCTCTGATAAATTCGTTTACCCACATCCTCATATACTTGTATATGTATATGTGTAAGTATTTTTTTTTTTTTTGAAAATCAATAACAAATTGCAAAAACTCTACCATCAGTTGATAACTCGAAAGAACGGCCGAAAGCACTGTATAACCTCTATAACGTTACATCGTCAGCCTGCCGACCACCGACCACTTCGGCAATATGAAGAAATATTGCTGTGATCACAAAGCACTTTCTAAAACACCCGTGGGCATTTATGTTGTCCATTAAGCGGATGAAAGTATAAAAATATCGAAAAAGGACGCAGAACGAGGGGAGCCGTCTAGCAGCTCCTATTGACGTTCCCATTGGGTTATTGGGGGTGAATACGAGTAAAAACAAAAAAAAAATCTTCACATTTGCAGAGATCTCCTCGACCATTAGAAAAATAAAAATTCCTTTTTCAACCAGAAATGCATTACATTTCATGCTAACCGATGGATGGGGGAGGATAGCTTACCCTACCCATACTGTCACAGATATTGTCGATATCTACTGTTCGCTTTGTTAGAGCGCACTTGAGTTCATCTTGATTTTCTTTAAATGTTTTTTTTTTTTTTTCTAAAAGTGTATACCGCACTGAAAAAAAGGACAACAAAAAAGGTAAAAAACAACGTACCTTAAATTTTAGGGTTGTAAAATGGAAAATTGGATGGAATAAGGGTAACAGAGAAAAACGAATTATTAGACGAGAAAGTAAAATGCACATAATATTTCCGGGTATTTAATTTTGCTTCATGAATAATTTGCTGCTTAATGAGAAGTTCCAAAGGAGCCCCGTTCACCTCCACCGTCATCATTCTTACTATTTTGCTCGTAAAAAAAAAAAAAAAAGAAGAAAATTCCATTCGTTGGGTGAATATTTTTCTGCGTTCGTCTAAAACGTTACCATGGTTAAGAGTGGAAAATTCAGGACCTTAACGAATTGAATTGACACCTGGAACATTCACACACAGAGAACGCGCAAAGAAGGGGGGCGTGAACCAAAGACTGAACGCCGCTATTTACGCTAACGAGATTTTCTTTTAAGTCGGTTAATTTTTTTGTTCGTTCGTCCTTTTTCGTCTGAAATAGAGGTGCTTCTTCGAAGCTACATAGATATTCTTTCTTCACTTTTTCTTTTGCTTTGATGAGAATTTCCACATAAAACTCGAGAGATGGGAGATTTTTTTTTTTTTTTGCTTTATGTCTTGGCTGTAATAATTTAATATGCGATATAATTTTTTTTTTTTTAATTTTTGCTAATATATTCTTGGAGAAAGGGAACAAGAGTTATCACTAAGTCATTGGAAAAGGAAAGAGGAAATTGAGTTCAATGTATACCATTGTTAGATGTCAGGAGAGTACCATCAACAGGTGCATTTAGTAGTAATCATCTTACTCTATAATTGTTTTATAAGGTCATAAAAGGAAGTGCACATTTTTATAGCCTGTTTTATTTTTGAATTGGAAAATCAGTTAAAAATGTTAATTAAGACTGTAAATTTGTGTTGCTGGGTTCAACACAATTCCTGGTTTCCGGCAATACAGTGCACCGGGATGAGTCTAATTGCATATACACATATGTATGTATATAAAGCCGCTGACAAAGGAAGTAGGCTCAAAACTCCTACCTCGAGAGACTAAATTGTTGCCTTAAGAGGCGTAAATACCTCTGCAATATTAAACGATGCCAAGTGCCGGATTATGAATAGGAGAGTTACAGAAAAGGGATACGCTTTTGTTGTTTGTTTGGTTATGTGTCCAAGGAGGGCGAATGGAGGAGAAGATATTACTGCAAACTCTACGAGCTGCACCAAGATGTGGATGAAGTCAAGTCAAGATCCGATGACTACATTGGTTCAATTAGATCGAGCACGTGGACAACAATGCTCAATTCTTTGAGTTACAGCTTCCGAGAGTAAGATGGCTTTCTTTAAATACCAAGCAACCCCGGATGCTACGCAACTTGGTATATGAAATTGAAAACAATGTCCATGGAACCAAGGGTATGGAAAGCAGTTGAATATAGGTATAGTGGAGATTTTCATAAGATGCAATCATTTTATGATGGTGAATGTAGACTAGAAAGATAAACATTTTACCCGTCCGGAATTCGCGCAGATGTTATTGCAGCTAAATGTGAGTAAATGTAAAGTTATTACATTTTTCCGCAAGTGTTTACTTCTACTCTTTAGGACCAACTATTTTCATAACTTTTGCGCCATACGGACATATACATACGTTTTCAGCTTTTTGTCTCTGATTCCGTTCCTTTCCAGTTCATCAGCATTTTTTATCCTTACATCTTCGGGCCTTGATACCAAAGAATTAACGAATTTAATTATTGCTGACGAGTATATTCAAATTGGTTTTGCAGTCTCTTACTTTTTTGGATTTTTACTCCAGATTGGTGTTATGTTTGCCTTACTAACCGCTCAGATAACGATTTGCTAGCTCATTTTAGAGTGTTAGCTAAAACTTTCAACTATTCCCCGTAAATAGCAAGTTAAATCGGCTCAAAAGATGCTCCTTATTATTATTTGGAGAGTGGAGCGCGTTACCTTATTATTTTATTAATTTTTGAATATGCATACACTTCTGAACATAACACTTTTCATTGCTAGGTGCCTAAAGTATTACTTAATTCGGGGATGAGCTAATGTCTCAAGAATTCAAGTCGTCCAATGATCGCAATTTTTTAGTTCCATTTCCGAACAAAGTTAGAAAAGTCTCCATTGCACTGTGTAATATTATCACAATGCGATATCAAGGACTATTTCACTTAATGCAAACATCGTCTTCGTATTAGCAAGACGAAATCCTGTAACTTATTGCTCTCTATTACATGCTAGAACCAGGAGAGAGTAGAATAGCATATAGTTTCCCCAGTGCTACTGAATGCTAGGCTGTCTTTAACCAATTTAAGGTTAGGTTAGGTCAGATAGGGTTATGAGGAAAACCTCATAAATCACTAGGCACCAAAATGGGCCCTTTGCGATCGCTGGCGAACCTCCATAAAAAGCAAATGGAAACCTTAACCCTTTCCCTGAAACACTTCATTTTCTTATAGAATCTAGGTAGCCTGTTTTGGTTGATAAGACCTACCTCTTCTACGTTACTGAAAAAGTAGTTACTTAGGTATATCCTACGATTTCGAGCTATTCCCTGGCACTCACACAGTATAAGTGTGATGTCCTCTTCGACGCATATGTCGCTACAGTATCTACATACATCCTTGTCTGTAAGGCCCAGTCTCTTGGCGTACTTTCCCAGATGGCAGATCCCGACAAGATGTCTACTGCTGTTCTTAGCTGAATTCTGTTTCGTTTTGGAACTTCCCTAGTTCTTTTCCGGTCGAATTCTGGCCACAAGTCTTTGGATACCCTGTGACCTGCTATATTTGGCCATTTTTGGTTGGCTATTTTCTATAATTTGCCTTTAATGGTAATTAATTTAAATTTCAATAAAATATTTAAATTATATAAAAAAAAATATAAGATTAGTTCGGTAAATGAAAAAAAAAAAAAAGTTGAAATTTGACCTCGTTAACTGATGCTATGCTCGGCTAATTCGTTTCAGAATCCAAACGCTTTGCCAGCTTTGTATTACGGTAAAGCGTAGGAATTCTAAATCAAATCAAACGAGATCTAGGAGAAAATAAATTTTATAGATAATTTTTTTTCAGCACTAATATGAAGCGTATAAAAATCAAACGGGAAGTCATACATATTCGCTTATCTCACCACATCAAGATAAACCGATATTTTCAATTAAGAACCGTGTTTGGTTCTAGACCTGAGAATATAATAAAAAATGGAATTCACATGTATTTAATCTAAGAAAAGAAGATTAATAGGAGACATAGTGGGCGTATCCTGTCAACCCATTAAAGTGGTATATTATTTATTGTTTGTGACTATATTTCGCGCATAGTTCAATGTAGGATATTTTCAGCTTACATATGTACGGTTCGCAACCTATGTATAGATGCAACTGAAAATACTTTTTATTTAAGAGAAATAGTACAATAAAACTTTCCTCATAAACCATATGCATCTAGATATTATATGTATGTATCTCGAAAAAGTTTTGAAACAGATAGTGCTTTCTCAACTTATTTTGTATTTTCTGAAAAAAAAAAATCTTCAGTCCATCAAATGAATTTCTTTACTTTAAATTTTTCTTAGATCAATAGTTATGCTACCGTGCCTTCTTCTGCATGGTCACTGTTAAGAATGCGGGATGTTTTAACTCTCTGCATCATGATTAAAGCTTCTCAAAATCAAAAATTTAGCACTTTTTGCTGTGAAAATGTTAGAGCTTACAGTTTTACATTTTAGGTTTATATGCCGTCGGCTTCTGATGAATTCAAAACGGCAGACGCATATTGGTAGATTCTAAATAAGGTGCAATAATTTTTTTTTTTTTGCAACACTGTATGTATTGCGCGCTTTTACCATACTGTGGACTTACAGTGTCAATGCCTTAAGTACTCTATATATGTAAGTTATGAGAAAACTTCTGCAATGGTGCAGCAAAAAAACGTTCATATTAGGAAATTCCATTAGGGTTGAAGACGGACTTTCTTTTCTAGGCGTCCATTGGCTTCCAGAAGGTGCAAAAAGGCAAAGCCATGACGCGCTCATGGAAAATGGAACGATTTTTCGTATGATATCTACAAGTACATATGTATTTGTTTCTTTCTTCTTCTTCTTCCTTTTTTAGTTCGGCGAGGTTATGATTAGAATTATAGTGATCATAACCCTCCCTATATCCCTACTGTTCCACCTGCGGGGTTTGCCGATTCGACCTCAGATAGTATCTGCAGGCCTCCCGGTTTCGGATCACTTCGTCATTGAGGCCAATCAAATGCTGCTGTTTTGGCATTTGTGTGATCCAGGTATTTTTTGGCCTGCCCCTCTTCCGATCTTGTATAAGAACGTTGATTGGAATTTTCCTTTTGACAGGATTCGTATGATCCCTTCTTTGAACATAGCAATGCCAACTGAGTCGGTCCATGGGTTTTTTGACGTGAAGGCTACCTCGGATTACAAAAATTTAAGCAAATGGGCTCGCTGTTAATTGTGTGGTAGATTTTTGCTCAAGTAGAAGATCTATAGATCCAGGGTTCTGCGTAAATTCTTTGATAAGACCCTCTGATTTTCTCATATTAACTTAGCCCATTTGAAGTCGGATAAAATTCTGGTATACTAATGCGACGATGGTCACGGATTAAAGGGCTTTAACTGCCACGTCAGGTCATGCAAAACGATGACAAAGTTGATAATAACTCTTTCACTCCTAAGCCAAATACTGTGGTCAGCAAATGGCGAATCATGAGTTATAAATCAGATTATTCACCATAACCAGAGACGTCATTTGCTAAATACCACGTCTATGGTAATTTACTAGAAAAACCACAAATTTCACTTCAATCTCAAAATTATTAATCCATCTACCTTCGTTCCACATTCACAATGTTACCCATATATCCCTGAAGATAGGTGTGTATACAGATTGAGCGATAACGATTGCATTTTGTCGGAGTGTTAAAGCTCTGGTCTTAGCGATGTCATTCGCTGTCAGGTCTCGTTTAGAATTTCGCATTAGCAATGTATTCGGATGCTGGCTACAGAATGTACGTAGGTGTTGTCCGCTTGCATACAAGCCGTTTGTTATGCAATTGCATACATTATGGAGATTGAATGTCCTTCGGACACTGATTGTGAGGTGGAAATTCCCCTAAATGAGTTTATATTGTCAAGTTAGTACATGGCTGACGATCTGCGTAAATAACACGTATACGCTACTGATTCAATGAGTTCGAAATGGGAGTTTTCGATTTTGATTTGTTTTCATCCGTTTCTTGAAGGGTACTCGGGTATTTGCCAATAATGCAATTGTGGTGTGTGTTGATTTGAATGAGAATTTTCTCGACTCTACAAATGACTGAAGGAGCTTTGCCGCAATGTATGTACATATATGCGTATAATCTCATACCGCTTTCAATTAAATTCTGAAATATGAAACAACATTGCCAAGGATGTCATAATGACCACCGTAATCCTCACGTATGACTAAAACTTTCGCCACAAAAGTTAGGAGAAGATCCTTATATTTTCATTATTATCATTAGGAAACAAATCGTTTATCTACGAAACAACCATCATCGGGAACATGTTATGTATGCCTGTAGTGTTACTTAGGTACACCGATGAAAATACTCTACTTTACCCACTTCTTCGAGCTGATATTTTTCCTGCTGTTTTGTTGCTTTTATCGTGTATTTGTTCAGTCCATTCTGGCTATGTGAAGGAGATATCATGTTGTTTTATCTGTTTTTGCCAGATACATGAAGAGAAATGTCTGTATACTGCTCATCCTGCAGTTGTATCAGTTACGCCATATTTTGTTATCCTTTAGTTTGTATTGTTCTTTTATTATTATTTTCTCATATATAAGTATAACCTATGTACACCGCGTTTCATTTTTTTTTATAACTTTATTCACGTCACGATTCACCTGTACACTCGGGAAAAATAGGAAATGATGAGTACATAGTGTATTTATGATCATATGTAGGTATATCCATACCTAGAAGCACTCACATTCGTCCTGTTGTTGTTCTTTCTATTATTGGCCGTCGTCGTTGTCGTTGTCGTGTTTTTTTTTTTTTTTTTTAAGTTCAAGACAGGGATACTCTGACTATATCTGCTGCTATTGTAGGAGCCCCATCATCTTTCTATTGTGTGTAGCTTTTATATATGGCGCACATACGAAAAGAACGGGAGGAATACGAAACAGGCGATGAAGATAAAGTATCCTGAGTATGCACCCTTGAAACAAAAGCATTGTTTCTGCAGTTTTTCTCTATTCTGGATTAATGTAGATATGTATCCATATGTATATGTATATACTCGTACATTTTTTTATAATCCAGCAGACAATATTTATGTTTTGGATGCGTTGCCCTTCGCAATAACAAATAAAATAGAACAAGGAAATGACAGCGAAAAAGGAGTATAAAATTCGATATATCTATTGTGTAATGTGCTCATCTGTTACTTTGGACAGGATATTGAAGTATGGACTATTGCTGGCACTAACGCAAGGAATACGACAGGATAGCATTTGGAGAGTAAACATTACTTATAAATACCGTGGCCATTAAGGGAGTTCATTTATATTTATGAGCTGATAACCGGAGAAGAACGAAAGGAGACAAGACCGACAGTGAAATTTGATGTCGTGGACGATTGAAGCTAAGATAATGGCCATAATGATGACATAGAGATAGACATTTCAGATCTGCTGTTTGGGCCAGGTTGCCGCTAGAGATTGCCTGAGTGTGAAAGCTTGTGATACCAAATAATATCATTAAGTGCCGTTTTGGGTCAGTTGCTAAGGGCTTGGAGCAACCATTTGCATTATAAGTTCTGCAGAAATGAGGTTAGAACTTAACACTAGAACGTAGAAAAGGTAATAATTTATTCGTAATGGGAGTCATAGGTTAACATGTTCATGAATAGTTATAATATGAGAACTTTTTTCATGTCTTTGCGAGACATTTTAAGAAGAACTCCATCCCTCACCATCCCTTCCAGATCACGCTGGGAGGACGATGCAATTTTAGAAGATGAATCAATTCACTTCTACACTGACGGGTCAAAAACCAAAGACGGAGTTGGTGCAGGTGTTTTCTCTGATAAGCTCAACCTTAAGCTCTCCTTCCGTCTTCCAAACTACTGTAGCGTGTTCCAGGCGGAAATAATGCCGATCAAAGAAGCCCTATCTTGGCTTAAGAAAAACGTGATATCTGTTAGAGATATCCGCATCTTTACAGACAGCCAGGCAGCAATCAAATCCCTGGAATCGACCTCTATAAACTCTTTAGTAGCTCTAGACTGCAGTTCGTCTCTTGTGGAGATGGCTGAGCACTTCAATATTCACCTGTGTTGGGTGCCGGGGCATAGAGACATTCCAGGGAGTTGTAAGGCCGATGAACTCGCCAAAGAAGGAACAACTTTACCCATCTTGCCGGACAATGGCACCTTAGGTATTCCAATCGCTACTCGCAAACTTAAACTTAAGCTGGATGCTGTCGAGAGTGCAAATCTTAGGTGGACAAGTGGATCAACATGTCTAGCGACAAAACAGATTTGGCCAAAGCTGGATCTGAAACGCTCTAAGAATTTGATTTCTCTCAATGGAGTGCATATCGGCACCACAATAGGTGCCATCACTGGACACTGTCTAATAGGCAAACACGCTACAAGGTTGGGCCCCTTCGCGAACGATTTCTGTAGAAGCTACATGGATGAAGAAGAGGAGGAAACTATTCTTCACCTTCTTTGTTTCTGCCCAGCTCTCTCCCGTAGAAGGAAACTCCACTTAGGAGCTCCCTATTATAACGATAGAGGCGACCTGATGAATATCGACACTATGAGCCTCCTACGCTTCATAAGAAGCTCTAATTGGTTTTAAAACGAGTAGGTAAAGAGAAACTTTCTCCCATGATCCACGTGGTATCACAACGGATCTATCATTGGTCTAAGTGTGCTCCGACTCCTAGTTGGCCTAGTAACCTAATGAGTAGATACATCCCGCTTTCTTAAAAGGTGTCGTGTGAGTTCAAATCTTTTAATTTCTCGTCGAACAGACCTTTAACACACCTCACATTTTATTTGGATTCTAGAACAGTTGTAAACCAAATCCGAATTTGTACAGTCGTTCACAGAACTTCGCGGTACCTAGACGTGTTTCGGCTTCGTTAAAAGAAAAACAAAAAAAAAAAAAAACAAAAATTCTACTTTCTGCAGCGAGCAGTATACGCTTCAGCGGCGACGCAGCCCAGTGGTGGTATTTTGGTACCGTTACCCGGTTTCGGTATCGCGCCGCGCGCGCCGGGGTAAAATACCAGTGTTTGTGTGTGGTGTGCTTTTTATGTGCAAATAGAAAGCACACAGAATAAAAAAAAAAAAAAAAAAAAAAAAAAAGTGATAGAGACACAAAAAATAAATTACAACGAAGTGACAGAGACACAAAGTGAGAAAAAAAAAAAATAAATAAATAAAAAGTGATGGATAGTGAGGAATCCGTTATCCCCATAGCGGGAGTAGCGGAAAAAAAAAACGCATCAGCCGATGTAGCAATTTTGGGTAGCCGCGTACCACCAGCGGCTACTAAATCTATAATTAAAAGGAAGGCAAAGCTAAGGTCTACTCCTAACCTAGTTAAGCGCCTCTCTCTCTCTGCTTCAGCCAAAAAGCTGCGGGGTGAAGTGAGGATGGGGGCGCCATCGACGAAAAAAACAGCAGCAGCACAACAGCAGCGTCATCGGTCGGCCGACGATGATAATGTAGAAGGCATGGGTGACAGCAACAGCTTCGCCTCGCTAGCGGCTTCCGAATCGGAAGATGAGGAAGACGAGTTGGAGTGCCTAGACACCAGCATAAGGCAGCTGCAACAGAGAGTGCTCGCTATAAAGGCTAAGCAGACGGCCAGAAGGGAGAAGGAGGACATTGAGCTCCAGCGCTCCCAGGAACAACAACAAAAACAACAACAACACCAGTTGCCTGCAAATAAGGCAGCAATAACAATCGCAGTTAACAAAACTGCAAAGAAAGCGGCAGCAACAACAAAGCTGCCGCAAAAATCTAGTCAACTGCCAGTAAGGCAGCTGCAACAACAACAGCAGCCAAAGAAGCAGCAACAACAACAGCAGCCGAAAAAGCAGCTGCAACCACAACAACACCAGCAGAAACAACAGCAGCAGCAGCAACCACAGCAGCAGCAACCACAGCAGCAGCAACCACAGCAGCAGCAACCACAGCAGCAGCAACCGCAACAGCAGCAACAACAACAGCAGCAACAACAGCAGCAGCAACAACAGCAGCAGCAACAACAGCAGCAGCACCAAGAACAGCAGCAACAACAGCTGCAGCAGAAGAATACGAAGGCGAAGGTCCCGCCTATAAATACATACAAGATGGAGCTGAAGGACACCATAGACCTGTGTAAGTCGGCCATAGGTCAAAATTTTTATATCAAACGCCTTAGTGAGGATAGACATGCTATCCACTGCAAAACAGTGGAGCATTATAAAAAAATAAGAGAATTGTTAAAGGACTCGACGACGGAGTTCTTCTCTTTCACCCCGAAGGGGGAAAAGCTGCAAACTATGCTGCTGAAGGGGATGGACTCGTCTATCGAGCCGGAGGAGCTCCTTCAAATGCTGAGGGATAAAAAGTGCGACGGCCTTGAGTTCGTGGGGGTCAAGCCGTTTACCACAGCTAGGGCAAAAAGGGAGAAGCGAAAGCTACCGTTCTTCCTTGTTCAGCTTTCGCCCAGTAGCAAACTGGATAGTCTCAGGAGTATTAATGTCCTAGACTACCAGGTTGTGTCATGGGAAAGAGTAAAAAGGAGCGATAGCATTTTACAATGCGTTCGCTGCCAAAGGTTTGGGCACGCCGCGTCGAACTGTGAAATGCAGCCTCGATGCGTGAAGTGCGGTAAGAACCACAAAGCAGAGGAATGTTCTCTGGGTAAGGATGGGGTAGCAGATAGGGCCCAACTCTCATGTGCTTTATGTGGAAACTCGGGACACACCGCAAACTATCGCGGTTGTCCTAAGTTTCAATATATGAAGAAAATAAATCTGGTTCGTCAGCAGAAGGTCGAAGTCAAGCGTCCACCCGTTTCTAGTCAAACACCAGCCGTTACTTCCCAATGGACTTACGCCCAAATGGTGTCAGGCCGGGGAAATACGGTACAAAAACCACAACCGAAGGTTGCTTCACAGGTCCCAGTGCCTAAAGCACCTGAGGCTCAGCCTGACATGCTGGCTATTTTGCTCTCAATTCAAGGGCAAATGAGCCAGCTTCAGCGTCAGTTACAAGAGCAGGCGAAACGGGTAGACCAGATCTACGCATTTCTGCCGGACCTAGCGCACCACCAGTCGTAATGGCTACGTTGGCGGAGAAATCATTAAAGATCCTTGCGGTGAATGTTAATTCACTGATAAGGATCGAGCGAAGAACCGTACTTTTTAAATTGTTAGAAGACCAAAGCCCTGACGTACTTTTGGTTAGCGAAACTAAGCTACCCCAGAAGCACAAACTATGGCACAATAAATATAATATTGTAAGAAGAGACCGACCCAACTCCATTCAAGGAGGAGGTGTTGCGATCTTCATTAGGAAAGATTTGCGTTATAAGGCTGTGTACAGCGGTGAAGTGCGGAGGTTTCAGGAACTGGAGGCCTGTATCGTGTGCATCCCTCTCCGTAGTGGAAAAAGGTTGTACATGGTCGCAGTCTACGCTTCCGGAGCTACTCAAACCACTTCATTTATAACAGAGCTCGAGACACTTTTTCGATGTCTAAGGCTGGAGTCGGAGGAGAACTATTTTATTATGGCTGGAGATTTAAATGCCAAGCATAGTGATTGGGGAAATAATATACCAAATTCTAGGGGGAACCTACTACTCAATTGGTGGGGTCTACACAATGTCGAGTATAGACTCGATTTGAAAGCTACCGATAGTCCGTCGTATCCTAGCGGCGGCTCCTATCTGGATCTTCTGCTGTTCGACGTACGGTTACAACTGACCAACACGAACCGACAAACGAGAAACTGCCTACATACATTCGTGTATGACAGTGACCATTGCGGATTCAGTGCCGAAATTACAATTCCCAACGAGATTGCGGAGTTGGAGGAGTTTGTCCAAACGTACCCCTACAATTAGAGTAGGACGCGTTGGACACGCTTCTCCAGAGTACTGACAAGAGCACTCTCCTCGAACTCGCTCTACCCACCGTCCAATAGGAACCTGTCAAATGAGGAGATCGACAGATACCTACAACGAATGGACGAGACCATTAAACGAACGATGGACAGCACGATACCTCGGTATCAACATACTGACAACGTTGACGTATACCGCAACGCAACAATTGACGCACTTCACCTACAAAAAAGTAGACTTCTGTCAAGACTTAAAACCTTGTACAGGCGGTTTACTGACAGACAAAACTCGGAGATCAGGACACTTAAGTCGTTGATTAAAAACCTCCAACAGTTAATAAAAGAAAATTACAGACTCTCTGTAAATTTGCACTGGAACAAAAAAAATTCGGGCTGTAAAATCCAGCAACCCGAGTATGTTCCCGCAAATAAATAAAATATTTCGGAGGAATAATCAGAACGACCTGCCATGTCTTAAGATCCCCCGAACGACGAGCAACGTACATATACTTATAACAGCAGGCATAGATCCAGGGAACGCAGTCAGTGATGACAACTTCTTTGTGATCGAAGATCCGCAGGAGAAGGTAGAGGCTATAGGAGCGACTTTTCAGGAAGTGTATAAGGTGAATGATAGTATTTGCCCGAACCACGACCTGGAAAGTCGAGTCCTTGTGCACAACCTTTACCTTCAAAATGATATACAGCACTGGCGATCAGAGAACAATGGTTTCACCGAGTTCAATGACGATAATATGGCAAATAATGTCATCGCCAATGTGGAGGTACATCCCCCGTTCATATCGAAGGTAGAACTCCAAGCGATCTTCGAATCATTGAGAAGGAAGAAATCCGTGGGTATCGACGGAATGTCTAACATTGTGCTAAGACATCTCCCTCCAGAAGCGGTGAACATTTACACCATCCTGTTTAACAATGCGCTGAATAATGCACATTATCCGGCGCACTGGAAAACAGCGGTGGTTCATCCTATTCCCAAAAGGGGTAAAGATACGTCCAATCCGGCAAATCTCCGGTCAATAAGTCTCCTTCCGAACATCAGCAAGGTATTCGAAAAGGTGGTCAATAGAGCCCTATCTAAGTGGGTTGAGGACATGAATATAGTTCCGGATAACCAATTCGGTTTTAAGGCGGGGCATGATACAATACATGCCGCGTCTAAACTGGTGTCGGATATCCAATGGAACAAAAGCAAGAAACAATGCACGGGTGCCTGCCTGGTTGACTTGGAGAAGGCCTTCGATACCGTATGGCTAGAGGGACTCTTTTACAAGTTGAGTAGGCTGGGCATAAGTAAACCACTGCTATACATGTTTTGTAACATGCTCACCGGTAGACAGTTCATTGTGAAAAATGGCAATGTGACTTCTGCTGGTACGTTTGATATTAAAAATGGTCTGCAACAGGGTGCGGTAAATTCGCCGATCCTCTTTAACATTTACACAAGTGATCTTGTAGGATCTCTTCACCATGCTATAGCGTACGCCGACGACTTGATAGCGTACAGATCAGGACCAAAGATCGAGGTCATTGCAATACTCTTGCAGCGTGACTTCGATAAGATCAAGCGATATTGCGACGACTGGAAGTTGAAAATCAACTTCCAGAAGTCGGAAACCATCCTGTTTAGGACGTCGTTATCTGGGGCCTCTGCGGATACCAGAAAGAATTGGCGAAAGTTCTCAATAGTGGGACAGCACGGACAACCATTAGCGTCTCGAAATGTAGTCAGATACCTTGGGTTTTGGCTAGACCAGTATCTATATTTTAACAAACATATAGATGCTGCTCTGGCCAGAGCCAAAGCGGCTTTCGCCCTCACAAAGAGACTGTTTTATAGCAGCCAACTCGATGCGAGGGTGAAGGTAATCTGCTACATGGCCCTCATTCGGCCCATGCTCGTATATGGTTGTCCCGTGTGGTTCAACGTGGGAGCAAGCTCGTTGGAAAGGATTCGGGTGTTTGAGAGGGCTTGCCTAAGGGCCTGCCTTCGCTTATATAGAACACCAGAGTCTCAGTACATAAAATTCTACTCCAATGAGATCCTTTATAACAAGGCGGACATAAGCAGGGTGGATAATTTCTTGATCAAGATGATTCGAAGGCACATTGCAAGAGCAATGAACTCGATGAATAACCTGATCTCTGGGGCCTACTACCCCAATGATATGTATCATGAGAGCGTGCGCCTTAACGGCTTCATTCCCCCAGAGGCGTTCCTCTATTTAGATAGAGAAGGTCTGATACAGGACAAAGTAGCGGTGCCGCTAATCTTCCATGTTGCCCGGACAGCTGTGGATAGGCGACTCAACTACGACCGAGACGTCGCGCTCAGCATGACGGAGCGTCTTCGGTTCAGTAGAGCGATAGCAGGTCGCGATTTGCGAGACGTAGCAAGGCAGCATCAGACATTCTGGTGGTTAGGGGACGGAGAGGGAACTCCCTCGTCGTTTCCTTATGATACAGGGTAGCTCCTCCTAAGGCGCAAAGCTGGCCTGGCCGGCTTACATAGGTTTAAGATTTAGGTGTAGGTATAAAAAAAAAAAAAAAAAAAAAAAAAAAAAAAAAATCATAAATGTATGTATACATGTCTTGTGTATACATATGTTGTGCATATATATGTATATATATTTTGTATATATACATGTATATAGTTTAGAATAAGGTAGTTTTAAGATTTATTTTTAAGGTAGTTTTTAAGTTCTAGATGTAAGACTTTTATTATAGTTTAAAAAACACGTTCCTCTACTAAGTTTTTCTAAATTTTTCTTAGTTATCCTAGTTGTTAAGTCATTTAGATAAATAATTAATTTTAAGTTAGGTTACGTCGAAAGACATAGTTTTAAGCATTAGGTTTAGCTTAGAGTACCCGCATAGGGTCAGTAAGTTAGAATTAGATTAAGTTAAGTTAGTTAAGCTAGTTTTAAGCGTTTTTGTCTAGCTCGTAAGTAAAAATGAATTCCAAAAAATAAAATGCATTAAAAATGAAATGAAAATGAATCCGAATTTGTAAAAAAAACACCTTCCACAATGAGCCTCAGTGTTGATTAGCAAAGTAAGCTGCTAACCATCGCCGGTACTGGCTAACAATTTTTTTCTTGCAAAGCACGCAGCACTTAAAACATCTAACTAATTGGCAACACAAATCCGAGGCTTAATAATTTATCCGAATGGAGATATCAACTGGCCACCGAAATCATACGATTTGATGTCATGAGAATTTTTTTTTGGCTTTTTCAATTTTTCTTCTGAGAAGATGCTAACCTATAACGTTGAGATACACCCTTGGGTCTTATTCCTGCCAAAACATCATTACTTCTTTTATAGGTCATGAGCTCTATCACATTCCACCAAGTACTGCCATCCGTGCGCATTCGTTCAAATAAAAAATCTGGACATAAACTCATTCGATGTCCGTGACTGGCGTTCTGGATCCACCAACGTTGTAACTGTCAATATTTTGCTGCACTGGAAACATCAAAAAGGCTAACAACCAACGAACATAATTAACGTCAGCAGCACGATTCAATAGCACTTAGTATCGAACCCACCAATTGGGTGACAGAATTTCCATCACGTGCTCACACATTTAACGATTTGCAATATATTTCCAGTTCCACACATAACCCAACCTTCCATAGCTCGCATAAATTCACTCAAAACCACCAGCTGCGTGGAAATTAAAATATAAATAATTACAACGTTCCAAATAGTGCAAATCCAATAAATCAAATTGCTGGAGCATTTCGCATCGTGACGTTTAGTGTGCATGCACCATGCAGCGCACCGTGCAGTTCCATATCACCATTAATTAGCCACCGACATTAATTCAGTTGCATAATTGCATGCACTGGCAAGAGCGTACTTCCTACGTAATCAATGTTTCTAGTAGGTGACTGTGTCGCACGATGGATCTACCCTGGCTCCGGGACAAATTGCATAAATCATAGCGTAAATTATATTCTGTTGGATGGCAAATTGATTGGCAGTCAGCAGCGACATGCGAAAAAAAAGAAACACCAACACACCACTCAATCCTCATTCAATGACATTTGGTTGTTAGATATCGGTCGACTGGGGTGTAGTAGGTATCTGCTGGGCATACAAATGTAGTATCTGCTGTATGCATACAAAAACTGTCCGACCCAAATAAGATTTGGAAAACTAATTCGATTTACAAAACCGATTTGAAGCGGAAAAATAAAAGCTCATACATAGACACAAAATAGCAAATGCAAAAATTTTTCATTTCCTATACATGATTGCACTGGGTTTGGGTTTTTTTTCAAACTGGCAACATACTACAAAGCACCATATTTAAATGTGTTCGCTGCGGTCAATTCAGAAGCCTCCCGCTCGTGGCAGTATCGTTCAACAGTAGCTAGTGGGGGGAGCAGAGGAGTTTTGTGTTGTAGTGGTCAACCTCAAACTTCTATTCAGTATACATATACATATGTACATGCACAACTGAAAGTTTTTGTCGGCTTTTAATGTTGGTATCCATAGAAAGGGATGACTTCTCCCGGCATTCGGGCATTTGCTTTGCAATCAAAATTGACTGTAGCTATAAGCGAAATGCCTCCCGATCTGCACGTAGCTCTATTCGTATTGTAATAATTATTATTGACATAGACCAATGATTTCACGATTTTACAGTGAACATTTTTAAAATATTCACTAGCTGTGGTGTGATTTCGAAAGCTACCCCCAGGGAGGGGGATGACTCAACGATCGAAAATGCAATTAAAATCAGGTTACTACCGCGTGCGCGCGTGGGTGGTTGCACGTTGCATCGCAGTGCATTCAAATTAAAAATGCATGAAATGTTTTCAAACGTTTTGATTTTTAATTAAAAAATAAAATAAATACACGTACATTTTGTATGTACGAGTGCATGCGCTTTTTTATTTAGGTAGTCGCTCTCTTTCAGTAAACTATATCTAAATGTGTTAGCGTCACTTAACCAAAATTTTATTTGATTTGACAAAGCGACCATTGGTGAGTATAGTCCTACAGTACAGTACAGTACAGTGGGTGCAATATGTTATTCAATTTAGCAGCAAAATCCAGTGAGCTGATTCTAGCATGAATATGACATGAATTTTAATTGTTAATATTTAGTTGTTGGAAGAGGAATTTATTTTAGAAAAATTTCCATTTTATTTTTTTTTTTTTGCATTTTACAAATGGCTTTGCGATGTTAAATGTCAGAGAGCAAGTGATGAGGAAATGATTTGTGCAGTGCGCTTAATTAGCTACATATGATTGAAGGTTTATTGTAGATTCTATAGTGTTTAAAAATTAGTTATTTATTTATTTTGATTTGAATATTTAATTGGAAGGAATTAGTTAAATGAAGCATATAATTTCGTGATGCATAATATAGTTCGAGGTATACATATATCCCTACACAAGGACTATATAGGTTCAGTCGATTTTCAAGCAGATAGACTTGAAGAAGGCATTCATGATTTATCTGAAATGGTTAAGAATTTAAGTGCGTTATAAAGAAAACGTTAAGGCTTTCTTTTTTATAAGTTAGGGTTTGAAGGGAGGTACACAGACAAGCGCTGATAATATTCAATATGCCTTTGTCATGGTGGTTTGTTTAGCCAGTTAAAACAGAAAACAGTAATATTTACAAATAAAAATAACCACTAAGCATATAAAAAGGTTCAAACCTAAAGGATTTAAGCCTCTACGTTAAACCTTTTTAAGTTATCAGGGACTCAGAAGTCGGGGTCTCAGATCGGTCTAGGAAATCTCTAGTCCGTACACCGCGCTAATAAGGAAATTCAGTGTAAAATACTAAAAAAGAAATCAAATGTCCAATACAAGAAACTTTCTAAATGATTTAATATACATATGTATACTTGCGGAAGGTAAGAGAGCTGTCGATGGTCGATCTTTGCCTAATGCGACTTAATTGGTTCGTTTGATAATACAGTTCAACGAAAGTTTAAAGTTCATTTCAACATTGATCCGAAACTTTGGATGATATGCTTACCAAGGCGGAGATCTTGAAACCTGGAGCCAGTTTCATTCTTCGATTGTTCTTCTTCAACAACGTTTATTACTTCAGCAAATAAAAATACAATTTTAAGGAAATAATGTAAATAAGCTGAGGAGCATTTTACTGAATTTAGAAAAAAATTTAAGTTGGGTAGAATAAGTAAAGTTTGTCTCTATATTCTACGGAACATCATTGTGGACTCGCATAGATAGACTCGAGAAAGCGGACCTTCAAACAGTGTATTAAGCAGACGAATGTGGAGATCAAAATGTATTATCATGAGCTTAGGCGACAAAACACTAGGGTGTCAAAAAAGTAGACAGTAGCAAAGTACCCTGAGTCATGAATTTTCTGGAAACTTTCATGATAACTTTAGGTGGTAAATAAAACAAATAGGACTTCTAGAAGATGATACCTCGAAGATATTTGCATATGCCTGACGGACGAGAAAATGCTGTGATAAGCATTATGTCAATGTATGACAGAAGAACAAATATATGTACATACTTGCAGTGGCGAGCAAAATTGAAGACAAAATGAATACAAATTGATGTATAGTGTTTTTTTTTTCTTAATATTGTTTTAAGAAGGATGTATTCCATTCAAAAAAAAAAAATTACTAAATTACTAAATTTTTATAAGAATTATGACGCGAATATGTTGAGAACTCTGATGTACTCAATTTTGAACTTTCTTATCTTGTACGGTTTTCAGCTTTATTCTGCTCTTCAACGCAAGTCAGAGAACAGTCCTTATGGTCCAAAAGCCAAAAACTACAGTCCCCCATAAAATGAAGATGGAAGACAGCGGCTGTTAACGGATAGGGATGCGCGTGTCATGTACAAGATGCTAAGGGCGAATAAGATGAAGACAACAAAGGTTGCTTTTTGGGCTATTAATAAAGACATTAGTGAATGGACTTCCAGACGAGCCCTTAAAAAAATGGGTCTTGTATCTGCTATCATGCTGAAAAAGCTGGCATTATCTGATAAAAATGTAAAAGCACGGTTGAGCTCTGCAAGGACCACAAAAATTGGACGGTAGAAGACTAAAAGAGAGACATATGGTCTGACGAGACAAAAATCAATCGCTACCAGTTAGATGGTCAAAAAAACTTCTGGCACAGACCTATCGAAATAGTCCTTAAGTACCAAGTTAGAGAGACAGTGAAGCACGGTGGAGGTAGCCTAATGGTTTGGGGGTGTTTTACTTGGTGCCATATTGGACTTCTGGTAAAAATCGATGGTATAATGAAAAAAGCAGATTGCCTTCAAATACTCCAGATAAATTTACTGAATTTTGTTGAGAAATGTGCGTATCCTATTGAAGAGATTATCTTCCAACATGGCGGTGACCGCAAAGACACGCCAAAATTGTCAAAAACTGCCTTGGTAACCAACTTTTCTCAAAGCTGCAATAGCCCATACAAAGTCCGGATTTGAATCCGATAGAGAATTTGTGGGCCATTGTTAAATGGCAAATTCTGGGCGACGAAAGTCTACCCACAAATCTAAACGAGCTTTGGGCTAGGGTTCAGACCGAATGGGGGAAGATTCCTGCCGAAACTATTCAAAAATTTGTGGAATCCATGCTGCATAGGGTAAAAAGTGATACAAAAATAAAGGGCTATGGACAAAGTACTAGGAGTTACTTTTAACCTACAAGTATTAAAACGTGCAAAAATTAATACTTTTGACTATGAACAATTTTTATTTTTTTATTTGTTATGTTCATGCAATTTAAATTATTTTTAACTTGAAAACTTAGTTACTAAAGGGTGCTAAACAAATAAAATTAATTGAAGCAAAATACTGCAGTACCTACTGACTTCTAATTCAGTATTCAATTTTGCTACCCACTGTATGTAGCTAGTTACTAGTACTTTTGGTTATTATTATAACTATTTATGTAGGGTCATCTTGCACTGCGACCTAATGGTCTATTGTGCCCCCTGCTATTTCCTTGGAGAGGTTCGTTCCCTAGTTAGAGTTCCCCTTGCATCGTGATTCCAGCAGAATTGTGTTTGAGGGTCATATCCTCTAGCTTTTCCTTGGCGAGAATAATTCACCTTAGAGCTTTCTCCACATACCAGTTCCTTTTAAGAATCTGAGTATGAGAAGCGGGTCCATGGTTGGTAGATATATATTCAGCTGATAATTGGTACTTGCCAAGGTATTTCAGTCTTTTGTGGGTCAGTGCCCCACACGGTTCCAGAAGATGCTCCGGAGACTCACTTGACTCGTTGAAGAATCTGGGAAAGTCTTCATTTGTTATTCCTAGTACTTTTGGTTAGTTGCCGAGCAGATTGGCAAAATCTTAGAGATCTTAGATTTCAGAACAAATTCGAGAAATTTTTAACGAATACATATGTGTTGCTTTATGGATGCGGAAGGCAACACACTTGCCTTGCCTTTATTTTTAAGTCCTAATCCACCGCATAGACAGGATGCAATGCAGTACATATGATTTTTAGTGCCACTACAAAAAGATTACTTTGGCGAGCTTTACAAAGTAATAAGAATAAATGTATCCGCTTTTAACACTAGCAAGGAACATCTTGTTGAACAACTACACTCATTACAACACAGTGTATCTCGTTGAAAATTTTTTTACGGGACTTATTCGCAATCACTTCCATTAGCAAGGAAAATCTGAATGAATTGACTAAGTTGGACGCTGCTAGTACTCACAGATTTAATCAAAAAACTAGAACTTTAGAATCCTTTAAACTTTGAATTTGAACTTTAAAAACGATTTTACGAGGAGACCTAGCTCTATTACCAAAATTTGTCACCCATACGCCTGATATCCACATTTGGATTACCATCAATTTTAAAGGCTTATAAATATGATACATCTAAGGAGACTTTTTAAACCAGTTTCCCATAACATCCCATCACACTAAATTGCACAACTTTAACAATATGACTCATATTTTAGGCTTAAGACCTTAATAACACCCTTTGCGTCAGAAATCATCAAACGGACTTTGTACAAACGTCAGCACTTTTTTCTGAGACAGGTTAACCCATAAAGAAACGACAAAACCGAGGCCAAAGTCAAATTCCTTATCAAATTTTATTGTCGTCCAGAGAAACACAAAAAGGCTGTGAAACCGGGGCGCAAACTACCACTGACGCCAATTGATTATGATGCTAAATGTTTAGCTGGGTGAATTTTCATCACATCCCCATGTCGGCCCACTGTCACTTTCATTATCCCATTCCCCATTCGGTCGTCCTTTGCAAGAGTATCATCCAATATGACCTCCATGGCTTAACACTATAAAATATCCTTATGCTGAAGATGCTTTGGCAAAGTGTCACTTATGTAAGTATGGTTGGGGCGGGTGGGCCATTCCGGTGGGTGGTGTTGAAATCGAATGGCAATCCCCAAAAAAAAGATATCAATTTCAGAATTCTGACATGGGGTAAGAATTATAGCACAACTATCTATGTATCTACGTGTTTGTCTGCCTTTTTGCGTTAGTGTGTCTGTTTTTATCTTGGTCAACTTCTAATTGGCACAAATAATATTTTAATATATACGTATCGGATCGTATACTGGAGGAAACTTTTCCCAATTGAAATTGAAAGACTAGTGGACAGGACCATGATTGCCTCTAATGAGGAGTGGTGTGTATGTGTCGGATGAAGAAGGTAAAAGTAGGATAGTCGTCCTAAAAACTTGATGTGTAATTCGGTATTGTCAGATGGCCACCATGCACACAGACTGGACACAAATCAATTGTGACGGTTTATTAAGGATATACGTAATGTGTTTCGCACTTTTTCCTGTATTTTACTCATTCCGCTTTGCACTCTTCTAGAAGGTTGGGAGATTTTTTTTTTTTTTTTTTTCAGTTTGTCATCTTGATATGCGAGTACAGCCTCACGAACTTTGGTGATTCCATCTAAGTACTTTGCAGAAGTTTGGCCAATTTCAGAAAATTAAGTGATAGACAAAGTTGATATGGTGGTGAGAAATTATTGGATATCGTTAAAATTCATTACTTCGGGGGTCAATTGAACGTGAAGGCGTTTGATATATGAAAGTGTATTTGGACGAATGTATGGGTGTATCCATCGTTATGGTGAGTTAGAAGGAATGAACTTTATGTCCGTCAGGGCTAAACATTTAACTTATTGCTAGTTGACCTTCAACTTTCTGTAGAAACATGTGGGCGATTTTGAAGACAATTTTAAAGTATCTATGAATTAGAGTAGTTTTTTTCGGTGAATAAATAAATATCTGCAGGGTAAATGCTTAACACGTCATGAACGATAACCACATTATCCACTGTAGAAGCAAGTCACATGGGATGGTATAAATTTTCAGAATTAGAGAGTATTGGCATACGGACCTACCTACCGAAAAATCCTAACCTTAATCGAAAAATCAGCAGAAAGGCTTAATTTGGTCTGCAACGGATTGATAAATATATTTTCTCTATTCAAAAAGAGGAAGAGCGGTGCTGTGTTAAGATGTCAGTGAAGCGTCAGTATTGAAAGAGAAGTTAAAAAAATGAATCAACGGGTTAATAAAAGGATAGTAAAATACACACTCTCGATTATAAAGCAATCGAGCTACACAAATTGCCTGAAATATGCGGCTGAAATGGAGAGTTTGAGAAATTTTAATCAACATTCCACCTCAGTTTTGGTTGTATTTCTATTTGCAGAGGGAGAACAGTAAGTGACCCAATTTTTGGAATTTGTCTTTTACCATAAATTGATCAATATCTCGAATATAAGCAATATATGTATATTTGGTGGAATAATATGGCAAGAGATGGATGAACAGACTTTCATAAAATTAAGTTTACCAGCCACAATACATCAGCAAAAGTACCGAGCATAGAAATACCATGGCTAAAGCATATCTTTCATACCATGAAAAGGTCCAAAACGAGTATGGTGGTTTCAAAATACCATAGATTGTAGATTGTAGATTGATAAAGAGGTGGAAATAAGTCACCTTATCACTGCGGCCACAATTGGGCCTATTGTGATTTCATCTAAACTTAAAGCTCGCTCAATAAGCCCGATTTGGTAATGAATTTTACTATGGTTTTGAGTGAGCTTGCAGATAGGTCTTCAGCTTCCAGATAGAATTTACCTAAATAACGATGACGTGTTCTGATTAGACAGTTGCAGTGACATAAGATGTGTTCTGCTGATTCTTCGTCTTCGTTGCACATTCTGCAGATGCTGTCTTATGCTATTCCCATAGCCATTAGATGTTTTTTCACTTGACAGTGGAAAACTGTGGACTGTAAGGAAAACTGTGGCTATACGAATCTGACTCCTATTTAGTTGTAAGAGTTGTTTCGTTCATTTGAGGGAAGTGTTTGGCAGAAAGATTATGGCTAGTCTGTTACCTTCAGTTTCCATCCAGAAATGGTTCGCCCTTTCTTTTAGACGGTCTTTGATACAGCTTTTAGCCGTACTCACTGGTAACCCACAGAATGGTCTTGGCATTATAAAGTTTGACGCAGCTCCTGTTCTGGCTAGCAGGTCGGCTTTTTCATTTCCCTCATATCCACTGTGTCCTGGCACCCAAATGAGATGAACTCTGTTTGTGCTGGCTAGCGATATGAGTAACTGAAGGCAGTCCCATACTAGTTTGGATGTTATTTCATAAGCTTTAATTGCCAGTAGAGCAGCCTGGCTATCTGCTAAAATCTAAATGTTCTTATTGGTTATGGATCTGTTTATATTTTCTCTGATGCATAGTTCTGTAGCAAATACCTCAGCTTGGAATACGGAGTTACTCTTTTCCATGCATGGATGAATGAAGGTTTTGTAGTAGCGCCGTATACTCCAGCCCCAACTCCTTCATCTGTCTTGGATCCGTCTGTGTACCATACATGAGAGTTATTGGCAAATTTAGGTTTGTTCTGTTCCCAGTTATTGCGATCTGGGAATGTAACCTTGAAGTTGTGGCTGAAGTTAAAGGTTTGACGTTCGAATCACAGAAAACACCAAAAGATTTTCACGGTCCCACCTCTCGCGATTGTCTGACAAACGTCCGAGAGTAATTACTGTCAGGAGAAAGATTCTCAATTTGCCTTTCGGATGTGGCCTTGCACTGTAGGTCACCTCCATTCGTGCAAAAAACTATAACACTCTCAAAACGAGTTGTCACGAGAAGCTAGGCCCTGGACCACATACCGTCCGTTGCGCCAAATATTTCTATTTTTTTAAAGGATCACCAATTACTTATAATATTTGTTTATGTAAGTCTCCATAGAAGAATAACATTGCATTAATTTTTGTTTTTCTGTAAAATGCACCTATAAAAAAGGATTGGAGCTTGAGTATCTGCCAATTCCTAAGGAAGTAAATAAAAAAAAGCAACGAGAATTATAACTGCTTTTTAAATTTCAGACATATTTATTGCTTCAGTGCTTTCGACTGTGAACAGGATACAGGACAAAGCATTTCTCCGTATGAATAATGCAATTATGGCAATTTGTTTCTGTTTTTTGTTTTTAGGACATTTTTGGGTCGTATAAAAAAATACAAATTCACGTTCACTATATTTCTGTTTATTCTAAATGACGGCTTTGCCAAACGGGTTTTCGCCGAAGATCGAACTCGAGTTAGATTAGTCAGATATAATGTTCGACACACAATTAAGGAAGAACCCGCAGACTTATACGAAAAGACAGGAATTCCCAATCTATCCCTACAGGGCTGATAACGAGGCATAAAACTCTGCAGTATCATATGTAGAAACTACGACTAAATAATAAGGATCGTCGACAGAAGCTGCAGTAATGAAGAAGTTCATGGTTTGCCATGAACATTGCCCAAACCTCTGCCACCTAAAAACAAATTCCTCGGAAGACATTTCCTTCAGGATATCGGAGAACTGTTCAACGAACCGGTAAGCGATATCTCTAGGTACATTAAATCGGCAAGATGGTTTCTATTCCACAGTAGTCACTTATGTTAATCATAATCTACTATCTGAAAGGTAGTGCTTTACGAACTACGGGATACACCTTTTCTCCCCAATTGACATCGCAATAAGTCTATGTTGACTTGAATGCGGCATAGAGGAGTTGTCTCCCTTTTTAGCAAACCCACTTTCCTAAGTTAGCTTCACAAAACGTTTTGTGAAATTGCACCTGTTTCAAAAAAGTTTTTTTTTTAGATTATTTGACTTTACTCTGCTCAAGACAGTAGATTACAAGAACTAAAGACGCACAAAATTGAAAACAGATGACATTAAACGACCTCTTTTCAATTCACTTTGAAATACACAGAATAATGTATGTACATACATATGTGCAGAATTTTAGAATACGAATTTTATAATCAGTTTCTCATCCCAGCCGCACACAATGATTCTTCACTTTATTCAATATAACATTACCAACTCCAGATACTTTGAAAACAGCCATTACTCTTTTCTTAGGATCTTAACGATGACAAAACCGATGAATCGATATTCAACCCTGAGGTTGACATTTATTTTCGCTTGACTACGTAAAAGTTCCATCCTTACCCTATCTATGTCATATTAAACTTTAAATTGACCAAAAATGATTCGTTTTTGTTCAAGGACATACGGCCATCTCCACCAAACAATCGATTTACATAAATGAAACCAAACTCCGCTAAAGAAACTCAATACATCATAATGTCAAGTCAAGTGAAACGCTGAAGTTTGAGAAAACTTAAAACCACAAAATAGGTATGTACAAAGCACTAGAACGCCAACAGCCCGAGACCATCGGAAACAATAAATTTCATGAAATGCACTTCCACGATATCGATTTCCTGCCGAATATTGGAAGGATTACAGGAAAATAATAAGAAACACCAGCAATACAGCGAAAAAAAAAAAACATATCCACGAACAAGGAGCATCCTTGAGTTTCTGTTGCAATAAACTATCCCAAGGTATGCAATGGCATTTTTCATTGAAAATTTTCCCGTAAAGGATGGATAATTCGCAACAAAACAAAAACAACTACTGCTGCTACTAGTACTGTGAAACATTGCGAAAAACTTTCGACAATAGCAGCAAAAAATAAGTATACACAGGGAGAGTAAGAGGCTGACGAGAAAAACTCTACAAAAAGTCATTGGGTAGGGGGAAAAAAAACATCGAATGAGACAGGATTACTTCTGCACTATGATCGCACATAAAAATTCGCTTGGATTTTTTTTAACCCTCTTCCATCTCAATATACTCGTACGCGATGTACTCAGTATGTGCTGCTCTCACATAAGGTTATAAATTTATTTTTGAAAGCTTCTTTTTAACTTTTCGCATGGAAACGATAAAGATAAGAAAATAATTTTTTATTATCCCTGGAATTGTACAACTTTAAAATCACTTTCTTTCAATATCGACAACACACCCTCCTCACTGTCATACGACTAGGTATACTCTCGCTGACGTAAGAAGTTGGATTTAAATTTCCTCTGTGTTTAGTAATTTTTAGTTTATTCTGATGGTGCTTCTGATGGATTACCACAGGGGACCCATTCAATTGCTATTCTATTGCGTGCTTTTTATTTTCATTAAACATTCAGTGGTGACATTAAAGCAGTTCGCTGCATTAAAGTGGTAAATTGAAAGCGGCAGTAAAAGATACGATGCCTCTCTTGAAAGATGGCATTTGGAGTCTCAGAGGACAACTAATGCCTTTTTCGCGAAGGCAAATGCCAACGGTACGGTGAAGTGGGAATTGCATATAACAGTATATATGCCAAAAAAAAAAAAAAAAGAAGAAAAACATTTTTCTAACCTAATTTCCAGGCCAGAGTGAGAGAATGTAAATTATTTTCTCTCGTTTTCGTTTTCATGACTCTCTCTAGAATGTATTCACAAATTGCTTTATGGAAATAAATCATCATTACGCGTCCTGGTGTCAAGACAGCACTGTGAAGCATTTGCCGAAGCGCGCGCGAGCAATTGGGCGGGAATATGTATTTAAATTTGCATAATACATTTTTTCATATTTATTTTTATTTTATTTATTTTTTTTTTTTTCATTTTCTTTTTTTATGACATTGTTATATAGAGAAAACCTTCTTGGGAGTTTTCCTTTTTTTTGAGAGAGAATTTTATTTGTTAAATGCGGAACAGAGGGTATTGAAGCAACTCACACTATGCAGCAGAAGATTTAGAATTGTATTTTTAAAATTTACATTTCCCCGAGTAAATCATGATTTTTGTCAGTAGTTCCTTAGCGTTTGTCAGGAGAGTTAAATTGAAACCGAATGGAGATGGATTCACTGTTCTTTGTGATAGGAGTTTTTATCTGATGCATGTTCGCCAGTTTGGGTTACTTTTGGTCAAGGAATGTTCGTTTTGTTAATTTAAGGAAAATAGCTATTAGTTTTTTTTATTAAATTTAGCATTTGCATAGAAGTTTCCGTTTAACGTTCGTAAACTCTGAATCCATAAGAATAAATTAAATTTTATCCTAGACTTTTACCCTCTTATTTTCATGTTCCTTTGATTTATTCTATAAGTTGATTTTTAATGCAGTCGAACTGGCTACCAACTGAAATAACACACATAAGTAAAAACTAGGATTTTAATATATAAATGCACTGGCTTTTATATAAATAAAGAAAATAACCACTAGCTCTACTCGTATGCATGCTTCAAGGGCAGTGAAAATAATGTAAAGAAATAAATGACAACTTTCACACAAGATATCATTCACCGTTGAAGGAGTAGAGAAATAAAGTCCTTCGTCTGAGTTGACGAATAACTTAAGCAAATGTGGTTGCTCTAATGGATGTTGTGCAATTACCCAAACCACTATACAATTAATTTTGTCCGTAATTAAATGTAGATTAAAACACAAAAATAAATATACATATAAAAAATCTAAATAGTCACAGGGGGAAAATAAACTACTTTGTAGCGAAATTGAGAAGTATCCGAAAGAGACATAAATTAAACTTAAAATTGTACAACGGAGGGTAGAATTGATGTTGTAAGGTAGAGTGCGGGGATGATATTTGCTCGACGTTTTAAGGTATGACTCTCAATGAGAGTTGAGTCAAGCAGGCGTGATGTAACAGAATGGAATGTTCAATCAAGATGCTAATTTTGAGACAAGAAAGACAACTGGTATTAATTTAATTGTAAAGCATCAAGATAGTCAGCTTACACACCTTTCGGTGCAAAAATAAGGTTTTATCTCAGTGTATGTAAGTAGCCAATTTAATCAAATATTTAATTTATATTTAAAATATAAATAGTTTGAGTCGATTGTTGGAGAGTATGATTCTTACATGTATTTCTTGAATGAGATTTAATTTGTATTTGATATTTTAGTACATATGTACGGTACGTATGCAAATAGCTTTCACTATCCATCCTTTTTGCAAATCTATATATTTGTTCGGAGGCTTATTATAAAGACATAAAGATAACAAACTCATTATTTGCTATTCGTATAAAGATAACAAAGTTTTCGAAATTGATGCTAGATATCTTCATCAAAACATCTGCAGCCATATGTGCCATCAGAATTAGGCAGTCAGGAACATGGACGTCAAATGCAATAGGGCATACGACTATCCTTCAGAAGTATGTTGGCCATGTACCCATTACGGACTACATCAAGCCATACTTAGACTTTAATAAACCTTTCTCAAGCGCCTATCCTAGCAGGGAGGAGTGCGATACCAAGTGCGCAATCCATTGCCATAAATACAGACGGATCTAAAATGGAAAGGGGCGTAGGGTCAGGCAATCGAATCGCTAGGTATATCGAAATCAATACGCCTCCCAGACCACAGCAACATTTTTCAAGCGAAGGTCTTGGCAGTGACAACAGCCGCCCGTGAGTCTGCAGTAAGCGCAATATCACAAGAGGGTATCACCTTCTTTATCGACAGCCAGGCAGCTATAAAAGCAATAACTGCCACAGAAATTAAATCTTAACTTGTGAAGTGCTGTAGAGAAGAGCTTAAGGTTCTTGGAACACAGCACAAGGTATCGCTCTGCTGGGTCCCTGGACATGAGGGTATATAAGGTAACGAGAAAGCTGACGAATTAGCAAGAGAGGGTTCTGCAGCCGTTTCAAGACAAACAGAAGACTCGTGAACATCCCGCTTTGCGCACTTAAGCTTGAAGTAGGGAAAATAGCCATACAGGAGGCGAACTCCAGATGGACCTCCTTGGATTTCTGTGTAATCACAAGGAAACTATGGCCGTCCTTCGATAAAGGCAGAACCGAGAGACTTATACGGGAAGACAGGAAATCCCTTTCCATCCTCGTTGGGGTTATCACGGGGTATAACTCTCTACGGTATCATTTGAAAAAACTACGTCTGACGGAAGAAGAACTCTGCAGAGGTTGCGGTGACGAGGGAGCTTTTGAGGGTACAACCCACTTCCTATGTCACTGCCCTGGTCTCCAACACAGCAGGAACAGACTCCTAGGGAGTTACTTCTTCCAAGACCTAGATGAACTCGCCAGCACGCCATCAGACAAGATAATGAAATTTATCAAGTCCTCAGGATGGTTTGTATGCAAAGACTCGCATCAATAACTATCGGAGCAAATTAGCATCGGTATCGGGTTTCAATGGGCAAGGGACATCCTTTCCCCCAAAGGGCATCACAATGAGTCAGCATTGACCTGAGTGCGGCGGGGAGTCTCTCTCCCCGCCAACCCACATACCTAACCTAACCTAACCTAACCTTTTCGAAATTGATTAAGAGAGACGTAATCAGTTACTTTTCTGCAATGTACTAACCAAGTAAAGTTCAGAAATATTATTTGGAAAGAGATTGCAAGAAGTTAAACTTGAGTACGTTAAGAAGTTATGTCTTGAATTATAGTTAACAATGAACATTAACATGGCCGATGTATTAGAATTGATAGTAATTTTCAACAAATTTCGGAACTAAAAAAAATTCTGAACCACACGAGATTCCAAAAATGGCCTAGCTTCTCCCAACCATTCGCTTCGTGCAAGTTGTACAAGGTGGCGCAAAATTAATCATCCTATCGGAAGATGTTATAATTTTTGCAAATGGCGTCGTACGTCAATCATATTTGACATTTGTGAACTAGACAGCTGCAGTATACAAACAGACAAGCAATGGAGCGCTATACTCCGCAAGAGCGTGGAATAATTGTGTCGATTTTTTTGACCAATAATCGGTCGGGGGTGTTAGCGCAGCGTGAATTTAATAATCGTGTCGCGCCAACTGGGAAAACATTCCGGCGCTTAGCTACTCGACTCGATCAGACTGGAACCAAAGGAGACCATGCAGGGCGTGGCCGCCACCGGACTGGTCGTTCGGCCGAGAATATCGCGGCTGTGGCTGCCGATGTCGCTGAGAACGAAGAAACATTAACCAGACGTCGTGACAATAGATATTGTGAAGGAAGCGTTTACTGGTCGCGTAATCTCCCGCTTTGGCGATTTGGCATGGCCAGCAAGATCGCCCGATTTAACCATCCCAGACTTTTTTCTTTGGGGCTACTTGAAGTCGCGGGTTTATGCCAACAAGCCTCAGACAATCGCAGCCCTTAAGGAGAATATTCGACAGGAATGCGAACAGTTATCACCGGAAATCTTGCGGAAAGTCATGGAAAACGTGATAAAACGGGCACAAATGTGTATCAACACTGGCGGCAGCCACTTGGCGGATATCATCTTTTCCGCCTAACAGAAGAAATGTTAAAGGTCCAAGTAAAGATTTCCATTACTCAAAATCATTTTTTTTATTTACTAAAAAAGTAATTCAAAAACAAAATTGGATGATTAATTTTATGCCACCTTGTACATATTTTTGGTAGGAATAAGGGCATCTTCGCTTAACACCATATCCAAAAGGCGAAACTGAAACTTCACATGGCAGTTATTACTCTTGAATATTTATCCTACATTCACCAGAGGTGGAAGCGTGAAAAACTTTTTTCAAGTTGAATTCGAACGTCGAACGTTCCACGCAGTAACCTAAAGTACTTACTAACTGCTGTGCGCACTTTTCATTTAATCGAATAATTATTATTTCTCTATGTCTCCTTAGAAGCTTAGTTTTCTGGACTGTATCTGGATTGGCTGGATTCTTCCTCCTTGACCAGTTTTGTCAGTCCTTGAACCAAAACATGTAGCAAACGATGTTCAATTGTTTGTTTTTTCGCAGTTTGTGGGGATTGGTTGTCGAAATTTTCGTAGTCCATAGTTACAATTATTGCATCTTCGAGCACCATGAGGTTTCCCGATCTTGTATTTAGGTTGACTAGCGAAAGTTTATTCAAACCTTAAATGCCTGGATTTTCCAGTCTCCTATTTTTAGCACAGATATTTAGACGGAGAAATACTTGCTTCTTCTCTTGCCTTTCGGCTGTTAATGGAGATTCATGTCGAGAGAGATTCAATCGGACTAAATTTTTCTGGTCAATGCTATAGATCTAATTTCTTCCGTAGTAAGCCTCTGTTCGACGTATTGGCATATACGATCTAGTGCCAGTCCGAGTTACACCCTTTCTTTTAGATTGATGTAGGCTACCGTGTGGCGGTTTCCAGAGCGGATCCTTCTGTGGGCAGGTGGAACTGAAGTACATCCTGCGTCGATTTTTATTTTCTCAGCAGCTCTGGCATCAGCGGAGCTTCTTCCACGCTGTCCTTTGATTGGTTTTTCCTTACTAGATCTTTTCTAGAATTTTTGCTTTATGCAACCTACCAGTCGTGTCGTGATGATATCCCACGAAGTATTTTTTTTTGTTTTACACGCTGCATCTGACATGGCAAGGCCACCATTACTAAACGGTATAGCCTGGTTAAGAGGCATTTTTTTTTAAATAAACCCAGTAAAACCCAATGTCAGCTCACTTTAAATGTTGAATACTCGCGGAAGTAGAACATTCACTTTCAACGTGGGGCCCACCCATTGGCTGTTTGATTTTTCCAATGTTAGCCATACTATAGCAACATATCTTTGACTAGCCGGACGATGTTTCTGCAGTCCAAAGAAATTGTGTAATGCTCTTATCAGGCACAGACTAATCGTCTGAGCAAACCATGACAAATAACGTGTCAGTGATTGTAATGGCTCAAGTTCATTTGTGAGATTTTTATACTTTTTAATTAATCATTAATCTCATAACAGCTCAGATATGTTTAAGCTCATTTCCCTTACCAGTAGGAGTTCAATTGGTGATCTTTCTGCAGTTTGGTAATATGTTCATTCATCCATTCAATCAAAGTGCCCGTCAGGAGTCCTGTGACCACGTCCACATCCTAAGTCTATCCATAACCTCTACTGCTTGTCGCATCGCCTTCAACGGCACTTGAAATCTACAGAGACTTTTGCACCGTCCCATTACTTTTCACAACGTACTGAAATTTGTAAATTTCACCTCCATCATTGAGATTTAAAGCTCCAATGCAATCAATTGAAGTGAAGTCAAAGGAACTAAGTCACCGGCTAAGTCTCATTAAGTGGGCAGGGTAATGGGGCTACTGAGCGAAAAGTTCATGTTGTAGAAAATACCAAATAAGTTTTACAAGCAGGAAAAATACTGCTTAGATACAAATTTGACAGTCGCAAACTGCGCGACAAAGTTGTGACAGAGCGGCAAGTGTAAGACTCAGACGCAGCTTCTGGTTAGCCTTTTACTTTGCGAGAGCAGTCTTAGTTGTTCTATAGTGAGATCTTAACTTGATTTTAACAGAGGTGCTCTTTCAAGATTTAGGTGTTTTTAGATCATACAGGATCAGATAGCTTAATACATACAGATAGCTTAAACTCCATAAGGAGCTTGTGATCACCTTTTCCTATTTTAGATGTGAATACGTCACAATTTTTCTTCAGAACATTTAGATCAGCAGCCCCTTTCACTTCACCTTTGTAAAATAAAAGTGTCCACTGAGAATACTCAATCTTTCCGGCTCAAAAAATACGTTGCACCATCCAGCTGACGACTAACAACTTTCTGAACTTTTGTCCTGAAGCTAGTAGTTACCTATACAGTATTCCTGCTATAGTGTTACTGAATGCAATGCAATTTTACTATCGCACGTATCCATACCCCCACCCTGCATTGCATATATATATAATTGGCACAAATAAAAAATGCAAATGGGTCGCACTTCCCGATTATACTCTGTACACAATAACAAAACTCAAAACCAGATAAACTGTCCGAGGGCCAAATGAAATACACAACTACACAAGAATTTTATGAATAGAATCGCCATATATGTATGTATGTAACTATCTCGCGCCATATGATGGCCACCAACGTGATGTAACATTTTCCTCAATGTTATCTAACACAGATTTTCGTTTTTACTTTTTTTGTAGCGCTACCGCTAGTTCGTCCTTTTGAATATTTATGTTTGGTTTGTGGTTTCTATTTTTTTTTTCTTTTAATAAAAAAACAAAATTAAATGAAATACATACATATAACAGGACAAAAAGTAGCTACAAATGTACATCCATACATATACATATATGCATCTATTTCATTCTGGGAGCATACTAGATTAAATACACATATACGAGTATGTTCAAAATGTTTCTAAGGCAGATTCATGTTAACTACAATATTTTCTGCTTTGCAGATACAAGAAGCCATGTATGCTAGCATTCATAACTTGCAATTTGTTTTACACTGTTTTAAGGAACAAGCTATGTTTCAATTATGTCTCCATTTAGCTTTTCATTTTTGTGTGTTGTTGTTTCTATCACTTCAAAGTGAAAAAAACAAAAACACCAAGAACAAAAGGATATACACCCTTAGAAAGCGAAAAATAAAACATGAACATAATTTGAAATAAGTATGTAATTAAAAGAAACTAAATGTATGCAAAGGACTGTGATGGTTTGATAGGAAACAGCAGTTAAAGGGTAAGAACAATGTTTTTACTTGAAAACTTTCTCTTTAATTCAGCTCTTCAATGATTATTTAAATTTTTATTTTGCTTCCTTTAATAGTGCACACCTGTAAAGCGTTACTTATATAAAAGACTAGGAGACTAATGACAGTTTTATCAGACATACCAGTGACTGCGGATAAGATATTTAAATGCCCAAATGTAAAAAAAAACTGGGTGCGTGGAATCCACGCGCGATAGAAGTGAAACTTTTCTAGGCTTTAACTGTGAATATGCGACTTTTCTCTAATTTCGTCTGCCGAAATTCAAGGTAAAGGAGTAAAAAGGAGAAATGATTGTAGGACGCTCATGTTAATGAAAAAGATAAATTGTGCTTTATTCAACCATTTCAATTTCATCGTGATTCAAAAACGATATTATCGGTTTGTGAAAGCTGAAATACGATACGTATACGGTTGACTTTAATTGATCCAAATATCTGGCAAATACAGCATCAATACTTGTCGTAATCTTTCTTCAGCATAGCTGATACTTCAGGAGTGTAGATGATCAAAACTTCATGGATGAATTCTATGATATTCTTGATTGACTGTTTCGGTGATATATATATGACAACGGTGATGACTGTCTGTCCGTTCTCCAGGATACAGCGAGCAGCACAAATTTCGCCAACGTTGGTTATATTCATTGCTAAAGAACTCGTCTGGTGCAGATTGATATCCATATTCGCAGTAACGACAATTGTATTGTTGTTGTTATTTAATGCACTAGATAAATTACGCAAGACTAACTGACACTTGATAAATCGTAGGTTATAACTTGGCGACGGCTCATGCATCAACAATAACAGCAACACGCGTCACGCCAAATCCACGCGCAATTCTCTATTTACTCACGAGGTAGCGCGTCAGACGCAGAATGTACAGTGACGCAGTGATCGGAGTAAGAGCGGGGTGCGTGTAAGTACAGCCGTACTCGAGTTCCCCCACCCCGCAACGCTCCCCTACTCACGCGACTCTGCTCACAGCGTTCTGTTTTTTCGTGATGCTCGCGCGCTCTTAAATCCGACTCGCCCTACCGGGCCTAAAAAAGTTTCACTTCAAAAACATCAAGTAATTTTATTGGAGTCCTGACAAACCCATGAGTACCAAAATATGGCTTTGAGCTGAAGCAGGAAGAAGAACCAATGGATATCAGACACAGAATATAGATATATGTTAGTTTGTATAGCATATACACAAGTTTCATATTTAATTCAATTCGATGGCTTGTGTTTTTTCTCGTACGTGATTTTACAATGAACCTAACCTATACAAATGGATATGTTCCTAGCTTGTGCTGGGCAGACACCTAACCTAACATATGTCAGTAGATCTAAAACTGTGAACTTAGGTGTACCGCAGGGATCAGTTCTTGGTCCCATACTGTTCCTAATCTACATCAACTCCTTACTTAGCCAACCGTTTATAGGAAACGTTACGGCTTTCGCAGATGATCTTGGCATTGCATACCGCTCAGATAGTCCTCTAAACTTAAGTGCGGATATGAATCATGATGTTCACCTCCTGGGAGTATGATTTTCGGAACAAAAACTAGTTGCCAGCAATAAAACCAGATTGATGCACTTCAGTTTAAATATGCGATTGTCCCCTAACTTTGAAATTTTCTTTCATGCAAACAATTGCGCTAGGTCAAATTGCGTTTGTACTAAGAAATCCACAAGGAAAATGTTAAATAAACAAGCTTCTTGTGATACACACTGTTTTAAAATTGAAATAGTGAATCGGTTTAAATATTTAGGTATTACTTTTGACCAAAATATGAGTTGGTCCGATCACATTTCGATTTTGAAACAATATTTACGATCCACAGTACGAAGCTTTTATCGTCTTAAAAAATTTTGTAGCGTTAAAATTTTGAAAACAGTATATTATGAAATATTTCAATCAAAACTACAGTACGGGATAAAGTGTGCAAAAGTGCGCAATCAGAAAAGTATGTGGGGTCAATCGTCTTGCCCCTTCTATGCTTTTGTTCAGATCATTGAAAATTCTGCCTGTAAAACATTTAAATTACTTTAAAGTTTCAAAAAAAATTTTTATGAGAGGTGGCTATTCACAGAGCCCAATTTCTAACACTCGTAATTTGCGAAGCAATTCAATTAATGTTGTCGTTATTCCTCCTTTCCGCACCACTCTACTTAAAAACTTTTACTCCATCGTTTCGTGCAAATTATTTAATAAGCTTCCAATTAATATTCGAGGCATAAGATCCTTATCTCAATTCCTAAAAAATGTAAAAAAATGGCTTCTCGACTTTGATCACGAGGAAATTAAAGTTTTGCTGACCTATGTTGTTTAAATATGTATGTTCATCACATTGTTTTATTGTTGTTCTATGTACATACATTCTTTTATATGCTCTTTACGTTCTCTTTCTTTTTTATTGTTAATTTATTTTAAATTTCTGTATAAATGAGTTAATTTTTTTTTTTTTATTTTGGAAAACGAATGAACATTGTCACCCTACACTTCAAAGATATTTTTTATGAAGTGGAATTATCACTATTTACTATAAATACTAATGTCACTACCTATTCTTAATTTCAATATTGCTATGGTAGATTAAGTAACTACAAAGTTTGTTAAATTAAGAATAGTGAATCAATAAATAATAATAATAAATAATAAATAATATGTGCAGTAAGATACTCGTAGGTATTTAAAAATAAACTGTGTAGTTACGTGTACTAGCTCTGATATAATCAGATACTATCCTTGACTGATTGCCACAGCAATTTTCGAGATATCGATTGAAATTTTATATTTTGGGCCTATTGCCCAATAATTTTCCTCCTCAGTGAACTAGGTTGCTACAAGCAGTTAAATGCTGACTGAAGTCTTATTTTTGGAGTTTAGTAATCAATGCTTCGTAATCGGCCATATAGCAGTGCAGAAACTTATTCTGTAAATATAGGTGTAAAATGTCAGTAATCTTTCTGATCTAAGTGGCTGCGCTCTGTTAATCGAAGGTGTATGGTACAACACGGTGTAAGATGGTGCAAGATGATGGCAAACAGATATTGGGTTATCAATTATCACACGCTCCTCGAAATATTTAGTTTCAAAGTTTGATAGATTTTTGGAAATAAAAAAAATTATAAAGGACATATTTATGTATATCATTCGCTGTTCAGACTGTTGCACCCATCATCCAGACGAACCTCGTTACAACCATAAAAGAATGCCAGTCACTTTTCTAATTCCACAGGACAAGGGGAAAATTATTTAGCGATTTTAATTGAGCATTGACAAAAAACCATTGAGATTTGCTTTAGTCACAAATGCTTAGAATGTGTTTTTAAGAAGCACCAACTAAGTGTTCAATTGAGACATGCTCTTCGTGGAATATTAGAATTTACTTCAGTGAATAATAAAACGAATTACATCAAGTGTTTGGCCACGAAGAGTGCTAGCTGCCATCCATCTAGAAAAAGTGTTCGACTTTCTGAGATCTTTTGAAGTGAAGAACATGTTCCAGACTACTTTAAGGGATGGCATAGAGAGTTTTAATGAAAGCGTGGTTTACCGCTCTCAATGTTGTAATCTATTTTATGAAGTTTGTGAACAACATGCGCATATTTACAGAGCTAATAGAAACTTTCCAGATTGAAAAGCTTAAGAATTGCAGTTGAGGTTTCAGCTTATCTTTCAATTCAAACATTAAAAACTATCTAAGGATTGTAGATCATTAAAAAAATGTACATTTAGTACAAGAGTTGAATCAATTCATTCCGTCAAACGCTATGATCGCATCAAAAGTTAAATGTAGACGATGGAAACGGGACAACCAAAAAATACAATCGAAAGCTTAGAAAAAAATGCAGTCGGCCCTTGTTAACTAATACATAGTTTCAATTCGTCAGCAGTCAATAATGATAGAACTGTAAATTTCCAAGGTCCTGGGGACTTCATCTCTACAGCTAAGAGCAGATTATCAACGTGGCAAGTGTTGTTTATTGGAGCATGAGTGTTTTTCGTTGTCTTATGTGGGAGACAGACTGCTGGTATTGATACCATGGTATAGCAATACTACGTTCCATACCACATGTCTGTCACTGCAATACGTGGTATACCATGAATAGAACCTAGTATTGAGATTCGCAAATTTTTGGTGGTATACCACCATCTTATCGCTTGCAGCGCCACTTTCTTTCTGTTGGTGGTTCTTCATAGCTTCTTTGATAATTCAAAAGCAAGCAATCACAGCGAAAAAGCGAAAAAAAATCACATTTGATAATGGATTAAGGAGGACAATTTTATCTGCATTGGAAACAATGAAGTAAGAGAAGTTTAGAGGAATTATATCGGCGAGCTACGAGCAGCAAGACGCAATATTGGAGTGTTGCAAAAAATGTGTAAGGAGCTGGAGGAGCCGCAACACAAATGTCAAAGCATGCCACGTAGCGCAAAAGTCAACGTATACTACGAAGTGCAGTCTGTCAGGGGTTATAGTATTCACTATACCATGGTATCAATACCAGCAGTCTGTCTCCCACATTAGGAGCAGGCGGAAATTGGTTAATATTTGGCGTCAGATCTTGGAGCCAGTGTGCCTTGCAGTAGCGTACCCTGTTTGTAAAATAATTGAGAGATAATTTGACCAAACATTGTTCTATGTAATGAATTAAAAATGTGAGAATAGTAAGTCTGTCAAGTTTGTATCTAAGGATCTATATCTATTACATATGTTATCGACTAGGGTAGTATGATTACCTCCAATCAATAGCTCGCCGACCAATTCCAAAGTTCCTCAAAGAAATAATTTTGGAAAGGCAAAAACAAATGTTGGTGAGACGCGTTTCAAATAATTTTTTAAGCAGATGAGGTTCTATGTACCTCCTCTAGGCTCCTTTCTAATGCCTACTGTGCCGTTTAGTTGAGATATGCTTCTGCTTGACAGTCTATTTCCCGCCCAATACTTCAACTCTCAAATACGAAACAATGAATTTATTCACAACATCTGCGAAAATTTTATTCAAACTTACATAAAACTTCCCAACGATATAAGTACATTCATTCATGGATTACAAGTAAAATACTATTTTATACTGAATCGTTAGAAAAAGAAAACAAAATAAAAAAAACTGGAAAATTTCAAAAACTGGTCAACAGCAATAAAAAAAGAAACCTACTTAAGTACCTAGTATTATTCATTTTCCGGTAGGTTAACTGTCGTTTTTTAAGAGGGTCACGTACCCCCATTGCATGGATTTGTAGCGGTCATGCCACAAAATGGATATTTTATTCTAATTCTACGGCCTCGGTGCCGAATTGTTTTCTTGCGGTCGTTTTTCTACGAACTTTGTCTAACAACTTTCCAGACAAATGTCAATAAATTGACGAAAATGGAAAATATTTCATTTTATTTGTTCCCTCGTTTTTTCCGGTAATGCCTATGCCTATGCCCCTCATTTTTTCGTAACCTACTAGACCTTATTTTTTGTTTCACAAGATCAATATAAATTACAGGGTACCGCTTGTTATTTACATGAATTATTTTAACTTGATTTAACCATTCAACATTGTCTTGTTGGCCTTCAAAGCCCATTTCCAAAACTTTTGTCATTTATAGGAAAGTCAGGAAAAAAAATGTACCCGAGTGAATAGAAATTGAGCAAAAAGATACACCAGCAATTCGAGATACATTGTGCGCCCTAATTGGAATTGCATTTTACTTCTTTACCAGTTTTCCTTGTCGTCGTGGTAACCCTCGTCGCGTTGCCTGTATGATGATGGAGAAAACTTTTCCATTTATATTGGTGAATAAAGTATATCGACAAGAGAGCGAACAAGTAAAAAAAAGAAAAAAAAAAATGAATTCACCAACCAGTGGAAGGGCGAATCCAACCCGGGGGAATGCGAAATAAAAGTTTTGCAAACTGTATCGCAATCGATGTCCATCGTTTACTTTTCTGTAATTGAATTTCGGTTAACGAGCTGTCAGCTCAAAGATATTCTTCAAAAAGTTCTCTTTTGGGTTGATATACATATGTACATATGTATACATAGATAGATGGCATCTACTTACAATTCTCACGTGCGAACATATGGAGGTTAAACTTTAGATACTCGTATATATTAGTACATGACGATCGACGAATGGAAACGACGTACAGATTTCAGGGACGACGGTGTGATTTTCCTTTTTTTTGCTTTTCTATGTGACCTCAACTAATTTGATTTTTCTTGAGTTGAAGTATGAGAAAAGTTCTCGAAGATATTTTTTTTTTTTTTTTTTGATTCTTTCTGTAACTGGCGACCGGGAAAATGATTGATTTCAATTTGTTTACGTAAAAGTCTGCGAGAGTTTTCTTAGAGAAATTTAAATTAGATTCTATTGAAGGAAATGCTATTTTATTTTAATTTAACTTCTTATTTAGAAAGTGCGTAGATTTTTACGAGTGATGAGATTTTCCAACTTTATTTTTTTTTTTTTGTTGCCAATGCGTCATAATCTGCAACTAATGAGGGTACTTTGTTAGAAGTCTTTTTTTTTTTTTTTTTCTTGTGGCAGTGGTGATGGTGACATTTTCTATCACCCTTGTGGAGAATTGTTAGGATTGCCTGGTATGACATCAAAGCTTAATTGACTTATTTACGAGGGTTTTATGGATTTTATGAATTAGAGTAAAAAAATATACAAAAGATGAAAACAAGGATATAGGACCGGAAACTTTATGCAGATTAACCAATAAAAATACAAATTCCGGGTTCAAAATTTCATTGGTATCTACATAATAAAAGTTTGCGATTTCAAAAATAAACTCAATAGGGGTAGATGTCAGTATTCCCTCTTGTTAAAATTATTTTAATTGAGACATAACCACATTGGTTTTACTATCTTTGTTTGTTTTTCTCTCACGCATTTTATAAGAAAAATGAATTTTTGTGCAAATAAATCCGCGTATACATGTAGTTTTTTAAGGGAAACTTCATATGTTTACATTACCATGTAGTTACCTTTATTTGATATTAACATTATAAAAGTCATGTTCTTTGTTTAGCTTAAAAAAATGTTGTTTTTTTTTTCTTGAAAATACTTGTTGTTGAAATCTAATTTATGTCATGATGTATTACGAAGCTACGAGTAAACACTCGCTTGTATAAACAATTTACCATTGTCTTATAATAAGCATTTTTGGTCAACCGGAATGTATGGCAACGTCAGGCAACAGAAATTATTCAGCATAAATTGTAAAAGTTAAGTTCATTCAACGTTTTCGCCAAATGAGATTTCTTTGCGTGTGCGTCTGAACAACTTCTGGCGGGATTAAAAGTTTGATGAATATGAACAAAGGAACATCATGCGGTCTATCATGTAGAAATTTGGCGAATCTTTGTAGGGAGATGAAATTGCCAACATTTTTTGGGGGAAAGGATTATTGGATGGAATGGAAAAAAAAGGAACTTAGTTCCACCTCGATAATTTCATATTTTTCTATCATTAGGAAAATATGAAATAAACAAAAAGTTTTCATTAAATAACTTTCTGATCATAGAGTGAGATTCTAGCCAATTTTTTACGGAGAAATTAAGAAAAAAAGAGTCCACTAAATTGTATCATTCAAACACTCCAAGACGTGCGCACAGAAATCAGTTGACCGACTAGTCCAGGTTCGTCAGAGTACACCATCGAGTATAAAAGAGAAAACAATACTAAGTGTCGTTAACGGAGTTATTTTTTGTGTCTCATTACTGTTCTTTGAACAAGCAGTTCTCGAACGAGTTGTTCTGTCCCTTGAACAACTCATTCGCAGAATTCGCCTCGCTATATCGCGTTTACCTTTCAAGTAAAGACTTATGCCTCTTCGATAACTGTGAGCTTTATTATGAAGAAAGGGTGGAATTGCATGAACCTGTTCACAAAGTTGACTGAGTCTTTTTTGAGTGCATGAACACAATCGGATGTGGCGTTTTTTTGTCGGTGAACGCCATTTGGCGTTGAACGGCTTGTGGAACCCATTGTTTGACGACAAATGTCGTCTGAGCACTTTCACCCTTATTCCCCGAGACGTTGAACGCGATAAAACGCCATTAAAAACGTCAGTTTTTGCCCTTCAGAAAATAGTGATCGCCTAGGGTAGAAATTAATTTATAGGGTAGAAATAACGAAGAAATAGTTGAAGATTTAGGTCGAGTTAAGGGAAGCTAATATACATTTCAGATTCAGGATTCAGGATTCAGAAGAATAGCAGCAAGCTTGAATACCATCGGTATCGATGCCGAACTCGTAGTTTCAGGGAGATGATTTTTTGTTTCCTTCAGCAAGCATAATGCTGAATGCTGATTATAATATAATGCTTCCTTGGATATTCGAAAAAACATTTTAAATCTGAAAATTAGCCTCGATATATAAGTTATTAAGTTGGATTTATTTCGCCACTTATGTACTTCGCATCCGGCAAAACCAACGGATTAGATTTTCTTCTTATATATTTCTTCGTATGCAAATGAGATCGTTTTTTCGTCGCTATTTCAAAGCATGTAAAACTATTAATTTTTTTTTTTCAACTTATATTTTCACGACTTTGTTTTGAATAATTCGAAATTTATCTACCACGGATGTAAATCAGCTGTTGCAATGAGTGTGGGTCGCATGTGGAATGTAAATCTACTTACCCACGGAGGCGTTTTTTGGAGATCAGTTTCTGGAATAACTCTTGAAAAATGACACGCCTCAAAATACGACGTTTTAGGAAAACGCCACACGGATTCAGGGTGATTATTATTCATTAACATTACATACATCATGACATAGCCAACGGAATTTTTCCTACCACAAAAAAAGTTGAGATATCCTTGAACTCTTGGCGAATTCCTTGTGCTGTAGCCACTTTTCTAAGTACTCAAAAATAAGCCAGTGATTAGAAAATTATACTTTTATAGCACTTGTGTAAATAAATCAACACAGTGAGTCTTAAGTTACCGATTTAAGATTGTCAAAGAAGAACTATTTTATCGCTGAACGTAATGAAAGTACGTTAGGCATATTTATGTTAATATGTCTATCAAACGCGTCAGAGTTTTCAATAGAAAAAGTTTTCAAGTTTGTAGCCCTTTACGACAAAGTGATATGCTTTTCAAAGTAAATCTACAAAAAACGATAAATTTATTGTAACTATCAACAACTCCTTTTGGATCTTATACATATCATTGCCTGTTGAATTTCAAGTTAGTCTAAAGAGTCAAGCTAGTCTACGTCTAGAAAATGACTGTTCACAATATCTTACCATCATCTTTTATCTGGGAGATTTTATCCCCATCAACTTTCATCACTTTAGATAAATTGCAGTCGAATAGGTATTAGTTTCTATTTATAAACACTAGTTGGGTGGGAACAATCGTTCTACAGGAATTGCTTCATGAGATAACCATCGTGGATTGAATTTCTTTTTGACAAATTTTCCATACTTTGGTGTAAGCATATCGCTTGATATACCCTTAGCAGTTTTCGACTTGTTAAGGGCTCCAAATAAGCTCAGCTCAACGGTTTTCCCGAGACAATTTGAGTGAGTAAACTATCCTGAGCTTTGAGTGAATGACCAACTGCTAACAACAAAGACTAACAGCAATTTTCAGTTCCCCCATTTGTTCTCCTTTTAAGAGGTATTCTCATTCATACCAACTGAAGGATAGTAGAAGTCAGAAAACGATTGTCTTCTGAGATACCCTGCAGTTTCATCTTCCCTAAGACTAATTTTGTTCATCCCTCTCTTGTGCGTCTTCTTTTTTTAACTACCTTGGGGAAATATGACTTTTCTCCCAAGGGCAGTGCTATTGACCTGCATTAATAGGAGGCATGTCTGAAATATACACGCAATAAAAATAAAAGAACTCGAGAGATAATCAAAAAACCTTCTCACGGAATGTAAAGCATTACTCCACAAATGAGCACACCATGTGCTCTGTCTTCTATCATAACTGCACTAGATGCACAACAAATACCCTGGTTTATCTAGGCATTTGGGCTGGCGGACTTGCACTAGCTCGAGTATCTTATCGATTAAAAATCCAGGTCCGGTATACAGGAGATCTATTTAGGTCAGAGTATACTGGCACCCCTTCAACTCACGTCTATCTATACCAATGTAACATCCAACGAAAATAATGCACAAATAAGAGTAAAATAAATCAAAAACCGTAACGTTGTAAGCCCATATTGGAATATTATAGGTTTTGACGTTCGTCAAAAGTGTTTATTCTTTTCAAGCTTTTACAAAAATTGTCTGAAGTAAGGTCGAGCTATGAGGCATTGTTTGTCGACGAAACATATACACTACCGCTCAAAAGTTTGGGGTCAAAGAATATTTGACACTTTGAATTGAAATAACTTTCAAACATGTAGAGGTACTTTAAAAATTCTTTTTTCTGAGTATAGATGGAATATTTATTTATTAGAAGAAAATAAAAAGTGATTGAAAATTTTACAATTTTTTTTTTAAATGGCAATATTCTATTTTAAGTTCTTTTCATCAAAGTAGTTTCCTTTATTTTTGATGACCGCTTCACAAATTCTAGGCATTCTTTCAATTAATTTTATTAAGGTTTCAGATGGTAGTGATTCCCAGGTTGTTTGTAGAAGTGTCCGAAGAGGTGGTTTTGATTTTGGACAGCTTTCTCGTACTTTCCTATCGAGTTCGTCCCATAGAAGCTCTATAGGGTTAAGGTCTGGGGATTGGGCTGGCCATATCATATTTTGAACTAATTTTCGTTACCCTTTGGATTTAAGGTATTCCCTACAAAGTTTTGAGGAATGTTTGGGGTCGTTGTCTTTTTGCAGCCAAAAGTTATCCCAAATCAAACGACGTCCTGATGGAAGAGCGTGGTTCATCAAAATGCTTTTATAGCCGTCTTTGTTCAATATGTCATAAATTTTTACCAAATCTCCAACTCCTTCATAACAGAAGGATCCACAAACCATAACCGAACCGCCTCCATGCTTCACAGTTGGAACCACTCAATGTGGAGCCATCCTCTCTTGGTCCGATCGACGGACAAAAACTCGCCTATTTAACCCAAAGACTTGAAACTTGGATTCATCGGTCCACAAAACTTTCTACTACATTGCAATGGACCAATCTTTATGCTGATGGGCTAGCCGTTTTTTGCGATTTTGTGGCCTTAGGAGGGGTTTTCGAGCAGCAATTCGAAATTCAAGTCCCGCCGCAACTAAACGGCGTTTTACGGTGCTAACAGACAGCGGGATTTCTCTGCTGCTATTGACCTCTGCTCGGATTTCAGGTGCTGTAAGCCGACGATTCCTCTTTGAAATGACTCTAATGTTTAAATCATCCGAGTTTGTTGTGACTTTAGGTCTTCCCGAGCGTTTCTTGTCATGAATGGTGCCCAATTCTTTGAAACGCTTAACAACGTACAATTTAATGATTGCAGATCGCATTTCAATAGAAATCTTTTGTTTTGGTGTAATTTTCAAATCAACAATAATGTTAATTGAGCTTGAGTTATTTTCGCAACCAGCGACATCATGTCAATGGATTGAAGACGATGGTTGCTCGTGAAATAATGCCTTTTTTATCTTTGTGCTGGTGTGCAATCTTTGAAAGGAGTATAAGCCCTTAGAGGCTTTTAGATCCAAATAGGTTTGGTAGGTTGATACGTAGTAAAAGTTACATTCCAAAGGTCGCATATCACACTTGGTTGTTTGCCCGTGCACACAGTAAGGTTATTAAAATAACCATCCTGGGTGACACAAATTATTTTCTTTTCAGTGACAATAAAAAAGGTTGATCAACGACAAATTATACAATATCAACTCAAAATATCTCCATGACGACGGCTCCAACTCCATTAGCACTAATTAACTGCGCTGCTGATATTTACGTTACATATTTTTACTACGATAATTATTCAATAAAAATAAATCCATCGGAAGTAAATATTTTACTCAATGCTGACCAAACCAAAGAAGACAACAAATATAGTGATGTGGTCATAAAATCTCAACGAGTCCATTTGCAATTCATATATGAGTAAATTTGTTAGCAGGAAAACATATGAAATTGATAAAAAAATAAAAAAAAATCGCCACAATCGATTTATACGCTTCAGTGGACCATCACACATCCTGGTCAAAATCCGCACCGTACAGTTAACAATACTGTAAACCAAAAATGGCTTTCCGATGACAAACATAAACTCCAACCCCCCGAAGGGTATTTTATAGAAATTGTTCAAATTAATTTACTTGCAGCGAATATTTTGTCAGTGTGTCTGTAGCATATTTATGTTTGTTTTATTGATGGCATTGTTAAAAGATAAATCAGAATTTTCACTTGCGGGTCGTTAAGTTGGATTTTAAACGCTCTCAAATGTGATATCCCAGGTTTTACGGAAACCAGGATGTTCCATTTTTGTGTGACAGGTATTTTGATATCTGAATGGTTGATGAATTGCGATTTTTTCAATTGGCACAGATAACTTTTTTTTCTTCAAACTTCATGAATTTATGAAACAGGAAAATATTTATTGATCATAAATATATCAATGTTCTGAATATAGTTTTAAATAATCTATTCTACAGAATTATTTATAAAATAGCGATAGAAGTTTTAATTGCGGCTAAAATATTTAATGAAGTTTTCATTATCTATTTGTTAATGATAAATATTTCAGTTCGTAATTATACAATATATTCCCGCAGGAATGCGAAACTTTAATTTAGAAAAGTGATTTTTAATGAGGCGATAATTATTTCATGTGCCTTCACGGGATATGCAAAAATCTGTTTTGAGCCTTTTGGACGTTATGTGTGCGTTGAAATAAATTAACCAGACTTTAGTGGATTATTGATGGTGGCAAAAATGATTTGTTGAATAAAAACTGTGGATTTTTCATAGATTTATTTAGTTAGCTGCATTTATTTACTAATTCCGGAACTTAGAGGGGTAAGTGAATCTCAGCAACAGAATTGTTTAGCCAGTTCAGCTCAGTAAGCTAATGAAATACACTCCCCAATCTTGTGGGATTTAACACCTTTCACCCAATTTCCTCAAATTTTCCATTCATGATGGATCACTTGGCAATATCTGCTTAAAACAAATGTATATCTATCAAATGACTTGGCACAAATCATGACACCATTTTTTTCTTATAACACCCACACAGTTTGCGAATAATTTTTTCAATAATTTCCAAAGTTCTTCGAGCCTAAGATGATCTATTTCTTACTGCGATAGCCTATGCCCCTCGATATATATAGCAAGCAAATGGCAGCGAAAGCAGCCGTTCGCCTTGAAGCTACCCAACAGTGGTCAAGAAAAGAATTCGGCCACGCCTCTATTCTGAATAAATTCAAAATCTCTCCCGAAAACACTGACTACACCATCCCACGTCTAAATTTTGAGAAGAACTCCATCCGTCACCATCCCTTCCAGATCACGGTGGGAGGACGATGCCTTTTTAGAAGATGAATCAATTCACTTCTACACTGACGGGTCAAAAACCAAAGACGGAGTCGGTGCAGGTGTTTTCTCTGATAAGCTCAACCTTAAGCTCTCCTTCCGTCTTCCAAACTACTGTAGCGTGTTCCAGGCGGAAATAATGGCGATCAAAGAAGCCCTATCTTGGCTTTAGAAAAACGTGGTATCTGCTAGATATATCCGCATCTTTTCAGACAGCCAGGCAGCAATCAAATCCCTGGAATCGACCTCTATAAACTCTTTAGTAGCTCTAGACTGCAGTTCGTCTCTTGTGGAGATGGCTGAGCAGTTCAATCTTCGGTGGACAAGTGGATCAACATGTCTAGCGACAAAACAGATTTGGCCAAAGCTGGATCCAAAACGCTCTAAGAATTTGATTTCTCTCAATAGATTGCATATCGGCACGACAATAGGTGTCATCACTGGACACTGTCTAATAGGCAAGCACGCTACGAGGCTAGGCCTCTTCGCGAACGATTTCTGTAGAAGCTACAGGGATGAAGAAGAGGAGGAAACTATTCCTCACCTTCTTTGTTTCTGCCCAGCTCTCCCCCGTAGAAGGAAACTCCACTTAGGAGCTCCTTATTATAACGATATAGGCGACCTGATGAATATCGACATTAGAAGCCTCCTACGCTTCATAAGAAGCTCTAATTGGTTTTAAAACGAGTAGGTAGAGAGAAACTTTCTCCCATAATCCACGTGGTATCACAACGGCCCTATCAATGGTCTAAGTGTGCTGGCGACTCCTAGCTGGCAGCCACTTCAACCTAACCTAACCTAACCTATTGCGACAGCCTGCCACTACATATCACTCAATATTTCGAGCGCATAAGTGTTGCCAGCGTAGAAATAGCAAGCACTTGGAAATTAAACCAGCAGATGGGCTACCCTTTAGTTGTACATCTTACAGAGTAAGACAAGACAAGTGGTACAGTAAATATTATGTAATTCAATAGTTATAAAAAAGCCTTCCCCATTTTCTCCTACTCTATTTTCAGCTTACTCGCTTAGGGCAAAGCATGAGGCGGCTCTCCTACATATATTAACGCGAACTAACCATGGTGCATAAGCAATTCTCAGGATTAAAATGGAAAGAAAATGCAGTGAGAAGGAAATCTTATACCTTAATATAGCAAAGCAATCCACATGCGTGTGGCTATAGGTACGTTTTGTACATAATTCCAAAAATCAAATTTATTCAGCTTGAATTTACCTACAATCAACCAATTATAATTGGCTTTCAACCAATAAAGCACTCACTCTCATTTCAACTTCTCAAATTACGTACACCCCTTTTCGGCTAGAATAAAATCCATTCAAATAATAAAACCGCTTTGATAAACCTACCCAACGAACTAAAGTCAGATCGATTTGCCAATCCAATATAATTATCTATCAAATTTCAAACCTAACCCTTGAATACATTTCCGGGCGTAAGGGTTTTCGGCCTGCCAGTCCAACAAAAGATTTCTAAACCACAGCAGCACAGACAAAAAAAAATATGATTTCCCATACCGATCTCAATGGGATGCCGATAAAGGATATCAATCATAACAAACGCTCCTCCCACTGTTTATTTACACAATGTTCATCATCATAAATCGAAGAAATAAATACACGCAGAGTACATCCCTGCCATAATTTTTTTTTTCTCTTTTCCTTCAAAATGGCAGAAACAGGAAACGATAAAACATACACCATTTAACCCTTATCAAAACACCTTAACACCCGAAAAATCAACTTCTATTCAATAATTCTCGCAGGGTCATATCCCCATCCCCATCCCCATGTCGGCCACCGACGAACCACCCTACCGAAGTCAAAAAGTTTAGGCGGTAATAATTAAGATGGTCGCTATGATAGATTTCCCTGCCATTAAATAATGAAAAGGTGTGCTTTACTTTAATTAGCTCACCGATAAGAAGTCGGGGAGCTATGAAGCTGACACTGCGGTTTAGCTCCGGTACCCACGGAGTTGGGGGCCCACGGTAATATATTCAAAATTTAGTCCTTTGACCGAAGCAAGAAGAAGTAAAATATTACACAGCAGCATGGAAACATAAAACGAAGACACAGGAGGGTACAAAAAAAGAGCACTCCCCTCCTTACTATACAAAAATTAATGGGCCATCATTTATCTGGGTTAGGGAGGAATCTATCTCATGGTCCGAAAATATTTCACAGCTTTAAATATGACGAATGTCCCCCAATTCGAAAGTCGTTCGTTTGAGTAATAGACATACCATGGTCTGTCTGTCTACCTGTGTGATCCTTTTATGTAAGATGTTCTCCTGTAGATGAGAGTTTACAGAGGCATAACACTTTGAATAGGGTGCATTGAAAAGGAACTGAACGATGAATGGATGCTACCTTTGACTGCACATCCTTCAGACATGCATTTGTAGAGTTTCACTTCGTCTTGATGTTTTGTTTTATTGCAACCATTTTCCAGGGGGTAATTGAATTGACATATAATGTAATCTTGAATCACTGCCTCGCATGCAAAGTTTGAGAGCTAAGGTGGAGTGGGCAGGTGCTTGTGATAGGTCGACATCGTTGCTATTATGCGGTGCATCAACCAAGGAAAATGGTGTGGAAAGTTACTGCTGCTGTTGCTGTTGCTACTGGTGGCATAGGTAAGTAATGCTTCTGTTTCTGTTGCTATTAATGTCACTACTACCTCTAGATACTTTAGCTTTTTCTTTTGCTCTTCATGCCACTGCTGCTGCTGCTGCTGATGATGATGATGATGATGATGATGATGATAGTGGTGTTTTACTATGAGCAAGTTGAATAAATGAAATCATTTCCATTCCTGAGATTGCCATTAGAGAGCAAGTAATGTTGCAACAGCTTTTGCTATAAAATGGCCCGGGGCAATGCACTGTAATGAATGGCGTACTAAAAATGATTGCAAGGTGAAATTTATTACTAACAATAAATTCCCCGACACGGTTCGGTAAGGGAAGGGAACTTAACGATTCTTTATGATAGTGATTTTCATTCTTCAAAGTTGGAATTGAACTCGTGTCATTGGGAATGAAAAAATAAAATGATTTCAATTGTGCATCTATTGAATACTAAGAGACATAATATTTCACTTATAAATTGGAGCCTTGTAGTTTCAGACATATCACTTCGGATGGGCCCTCGTAATTTTTTATGTAAACCAGCGTCGAACACAGTCAATTAGTTATCTTAAGGATCCTAAAAAAGTGAGGTCATGAACTTTGCCGAAACTAGGCTGAGTGTAGGAATGAACAGAGATATGGTTTCTGCGTTGATGCCAACGCATGCTTTGTTGTTTGATCTTTGGGGCCTAGTGATGAGTATAAGTTTCAGCATTATATACATATGTATATCCTATCGCGAAGAACTTGTTTTTCGGACTAATTTAGCACATGTTGAGAATATCATTAGCAGTCGCCAGTTATTGGCGATTTATTTCAAAATTCAGTATTCTGGGCATCCAACGGCATCTGATAGGATAATGCTTTATGCAAGATTTGCAGTTGAGATACTTAAAGTTTCGACCAAACATTTCTTCTGCTGCATTATAAATTGCATTAAAGCCTCCATCAGAGTTCTCTCTAGAAGAACATGAATAGCATCCAATCGGTACTAGACTAGCCTGATAAATTATGCAAAGCCCAATTTCGTAAACATATTTACTGACGGCGTCACCTGATACATCTTATATCGTCTCATTGACCTCGTTCTATGTAATAAAATTAAACAGAAATCACATCATAATATAGCATCGTGCCCATAACCCTTGTTCATATGGCATTCGAAGGAGTCGACGAAAAAATGATGCGTACCCATTGATTGATGTTTCTGAATTTTCTATGGATTTTGTCTCAGTTCTGAAATGGCTTACGATACTCTGCAAAATGTGATATAGACTTTCTCGATTTGGGCATTTTGAAAATGACATTACTAATTTTTGTTAAGATCTTATCTGCCATATTGTGTGAACGCCTGAAACCCTTCATCAACAACCTGATTGGCCCCTATCAGTGCGGTTTCAGGCCAGGAAAGTCCACAGTCGATCAAATTTTCACACTCCGGCAGATCCTGGAAAAAACCGAGAAGTCCAAATCGGTACTCACCATCTTTATATCGATTTTAAGGCCGCATATGACAGCATCTATAGAGACGAGCTATACAGAGCCATGTCCGTTCGTCTGTGTAGGATGACGATGGAGAACGCTTGCTGCTCCATCAAGGTCGGTAATGACCTCACCGAGACCTTCGATGTCAAAAAAGGGCTTAGACAAGGTGATGCGCTTCATGCTTGAAATAATTGTGCGTAACTCACAAGCCAACACCGGAAGCACAATCTTTCAAAAGTCTCTGCAACTACTAGTGTACGCCGACGACATTGACATAATTGGCAGAACACAGCGGGCTGTCACTGGTGCGATCGCTAGTAACGAAACAAAAGCCGCCAAAATGAGTTTAGCTGTAAATGAGGGCAAAAACAAGTATATGCTGTCGACAAGAAGGGACACACAACATCGACGAATTCGACAGAACGTCACAGTCGACAGATATAACTACGAGGTAGTAAGGGACTTTGTCTACCTTGGCTCTGCTATTAATTCTGACAACAACATCTCGGCGGAAATTAATAGAAGAATAACTCTTACCAATCGCTGTATCTTTGGGCTGAGAAGGTAATTGAGTAGTAAGGCCCTATCTCGAACAACTAAGGAGACTCTGTACCAGACCTTGATCATCCCAGTCCTGCCTTAGGGCGCTGAAGCATGGACTCTTTCGAAATCGGATGATGATATCCTTGGTCGCTTCGAGAGAAAAAGTCTTCGGAAGATATTCGGTTCCGTTTGCGTTGACTGGCTTTGGAGGAGAAGATTCAATGACGAAATTTACGAGCTGTACAGCGACATCGACCTAGTCAAAAAACTGCGCATCAGTCGCCTTAAGATGGCTAGGACATGTAGAGCGAATGGACACCAATGCTCCGGCCCGTAGAGTCTTCGAATCTAACCCGGAGGGACAACGCAGTAGAGGAAGACTTCGCCTGTATTTTTCCATCGAATTTTTTTATAAATTCTGCAATTGGATGGCACTTTTCAAATGACACCAAGATGACATTTTTTTACCTGGGTTGTGGTTGCAGCGAGAAGTGACGTGGTATTATACATTTATTCGAACGACATAGCATCGTGCGATAAGATCTCTTCAATTACTCATTTAACAAGACTAAGCCTTTATCACTTCAGATTTTTAGGCTTTTTAACCTTACAGTATGGTTATCTTTTAATTAATTAATTCGTAAAAAACAATTGCTACCCACAGCGAAACAGACTGATACCTATTTGTCGAAAACAATGTCCTATTTCCTTTTCCACCCAACCTAACTATACGCAAAAAATAGCTGATAAGCGTATGCTGTGGGACTAGTATTCAAGTAAAAGCATCTACATAACTGATTTACTATAATCCACGGGGAAAAATGTTATAAAAAATTCAAGCAGAATCTTTGAGAATCCTAAACAAACAATACGCGTATATCATACTAATCAAGCTTGAGATTAGTCTAAAAATAATCGCTTTTACTTTTGTCAAACAGTTCTTTCCTTTTTTCTTATTTATCACAATGAAAGGTTCACAAAAGATTTCACATTAATAATCCCCACTGGGTCCTGCACGTACGAGCATTCGTTTATATTTAGCCATAGATCGACTCGTACAGTCCTTTTACCGTTTCCATAGTGCTTACTTCTTATTTATTACTCAAATATGAGCAGATTTTTCCAACCCAAATATCCCCAATTTAACTGTGATTTCGATCCCACAGTGTATAGTGAGAAAAATAAAAGTACCTGCGTTCACTATCCTCAAACAGCTACACTACAACCCACCTATCCACTTGTGCATAGCATAATCTAAAAAGCAATTCATATAGAGAATAGATATGAAGATCCTTCCGGATTTCATTCAGACAAGGGTAGGAAAACGACTTCCCGCCGACGACAAACTCATTTGAACTTTGCATCGCTACGTGGTACCCCCGAACATATGTCACTTATAAGGAAGGTGGTGGTGAAAAATTGGGATATCTGCTTCACCTCCTTCTGAAGAGGATATGGTTGGATGAGCTGAAAAAATACCTTGACAAAGATAATACAGTCAAAGGAAGTAATACCGGTCGCCATACTTCGTGCACATTCGCACACAGGATCACATTCATTTTGCCGTTATTGGATTTTTATGCGCGCAAAGGTGCTGGATGTCAATTTCATCCATAAAATGTTCGCCTCTTTGATTTCTTACTATGAAGGGATAACAGAGGATATCTTGCTGCTTGCTTTTTTTTTTACGCTATTATTTTGGGTTGATATTCCATTTTATCCCGTTGTGTATGCATTGCATTTACGGATAATGTATGCGTCTTACCTTTTAAGGTTCTGAAATTTTTTCACCCTGTCGTGCATCTTTAAAATAAAAAGTCAAAGAGTATATGTATGTATATGTAAGTATGTGTATAAGACAACACAAATTGTATAGATAAGAGGAGGCACTCTGTGCAAATATATGCTCAAGAACGACGATAAGAATTACGCGTAAGGTAAATTGCAATATCATAAAAACGAAGTAAATGACTGCCAATACCGGAAGGATGCTACTACGGAAGGAAGATAGTATTTTCTTTATGAATTGCCCACCAACTCATGGAGGTAGACTGTTCAATAACAAATTTTGTTTCGTACAGTATTCACTTCGCAGCAAAATGAAAGTTCAGAGCAAACAAGGAAAAGTGGAAACTACCCATCTACCTCTGCACTCGACAGTTTTTGACACTTGCATGAAGTGCACCGGAAATAAGCGTTCGGAAAATGCTTGTTGAGAGATGAAACTTTTCAATTTTTCCTGTGAAATGTGTAACGGAAAAATTCAACTTTGAATTAAGCTAACGACAATCAAAAAACAGGATTTGCTTTTTAATTTTTGTCACTTTGACGTTTCGGTAAATTTAATAATTACATACATACTTACAAAAGAGTATGTATCTAAGAAGGTTTTTTAATGCTTTCTAGTTAAGCAAACACTCAGGCAGGATGGATTACAAGATTAGAGCTATATGTAGGTACTTACTTCTTTTGATAAAAACATCTCAAAGCGAAATTAACCTCACTTTTGAGAAGTTTCCTGCTTTTGAAGGAAATCAGCTTTATGAAGTTTGATCATATTCCGTGTAACTAACCCGTTATTACGGATGAGTAATTCAGTAGTGAGCTTTATGAATTTCTCGAATGGATTATTCTAAGAACCTTGTGGGTTTAGTTAATATTTCACATACTTACGTATGTATGTATGTATGTATGTATGTGCATCGAAAATAGTTGAAATGTTTTGGTCTACTTTATGGAACGACTATATAATTTGGATTACAAATTTCTTTCAATGAAAATTGTGGTAGAAACAGAATATCAAAGAAACCTTTGCAGAACTTTCAGACGTTTTACTATGTACACATAAAAATCACCAATGCAGATATTAGATATTAATCCGATATGAGGACGCTTTATTTCAAAAGTTCATATATGGACTAGTGATGTAACAAAAATGTAGCAGTCCAACGCACTTACTACTGAGTCACGGCGACCACTATGGCTAAATTTAACCTCTTACAAGTTTGTTAGCCGTAATCAACATACAAAATAATTCCTCTTTTCCCTGTGGGATTTGCATTCAGCCAATTCTACGATAAGAGATATACATCTTCATGTTATCGAAATCTACTATCAACTAATTCTTACCTGTAGTAGATTGGTGGTCCTAAATCATGAAACTTCTTCGAAAGTAGCTCCCCTTGTTTAAAAAAAATCACAAATGCAGAGCTCCTTTTGTAATTTGTTTGAAAAAAAAAAATAATACTAAATCTCTTGCATGTTGTGCAAGTGTCAATAAGATTGAAGAAGAATGCTTGAGATGTAGGAAGAGGGCGTTAATTTTTTTCAGGTAATCAGAAATATGTACAAGGTGGCGCAAAACTAATCATGCTATCGGAATCAATGGAGCGCTATACTCCGCTAGAGCGTGGAATAATTGTGTCGATTTTTTTGACCAATAATAGGTCGGTGGTATTAGCGCAACGTGAATTTCGACGTCGATTTCGTAGTCGTGTCGCGCCAACTGGGCATCACCAGACGGACCCTACAGCAGATTTTAGTAAAAAAGACGTACACATGTTCCCGTACAAAGTGCAAACAGTGCATCAGTTAATGCCTCCGGACCGTCAGACGTGTGAATTACTGTCAAATCATCCTCAATCTCAACAACTGTCAAAAATCATCATGAGCGACGAGGCGCATTTCCACTTAAGCGGTTACGTCAATAAGCAAAATCTTCGTTTCTGGGGCACTGAAAATCCGCTTGCATGAAGAGCCATCACATCCACTCAAAGCCACTGTGTGGTGCGCCGTTCACGCGGGAGGAGTGATTGGGCCGTATTTTTTTGAGGGCGCCGTCGGCAATACGGTCAGTGTTACTGGCGAACGCTACAGGGCCATGATTATCGACTTCTTACTGCCGGAATTGGATGAGCGGGGCTTGGTGAACATGTGATTTCAACAAGATGGTGCAACCGCACAGACAGCACGAGCCACAATGGATATTGTGAAGGAAGCGTGTCCTGGTCGCGTAATCTCCCGTTTTGGCGATTTGGCATGGCTAGCAAGATCGCCCGATTTAACCGTCCCAGACTTCTTTCTTTGGGGCTACTTGAAGTCGCGGGCTTATGCCAACAAGCCTCACACAATAGCAGCCCTTAAGGAGAATATTCTACAAGAATGCGAACAGTTATCACCGGAAATCTTGCGGAAAGTCATGGAAATGTGATAAAATGGGCACAAATGTGTATCAACAGAAAAAATTTAAAGGTCCAAGTAAAGATTTCGATCACTCAGAATCATTTTTTTTAATTTAGTGAAAAAGTAATTCAAAAACAAAATCGGATGATTAATTTTGCGCCACCTTCCAAAAAAAAAAGAAAAACCGAAAAGGTTTCAGCAATGGTTTTTAATTCCTACATTTAAGGAGTCATTTTAACGATTCTAGCCAAATGTCGAGGTATTTCGATATAAGCTACTAAAAAACTAATGAGTATTTGAAATAATTTAGAACCGGGTTTTGGTCCAATTCTCTACTATATACCATATGTACGTACATAGATGAAATCGGAAAGATTACAGTAGATCAGCGCGGAGTAATCACATTCTTAATTTCCCTCATTAAAGACTGTAAGTGTAATAATGAGGTTGGGCTTAGAGAACCGATAACAGGTGCATTGAAAAAAATCCCCAAGAAAAACTCAAGGCAAATACTTCGCCAATGACTTAGATGACTTGTCAGGTCGGGACATCTGTGAGATCAGAAATTTTATCTGCAGGTCAAGTTGGTTCAATTAACCAAATATACCATGTTGGCCAAATCTACTTGTCTTGCTGGAAGACATATCAAAAGTGACTTAACCACCAAATACAAAATTAAGTCTTTTAATAGAGAATTAAGCGTTAATCGTATAACAATGAAACTATCTTTGGTCTAAGTGAGTCCGAGGACTTTTGCTGTCAGTTATGCTAAAGATCCGAGAGTGTATGTTTTTTTTTACTCCAAGATTTTCTCAAAAGTAAAGGGGAACGAAGACCAGATAGGATGTGAGTTGTAAAATAATCTTATTCTATGCAGAATTTCTATTGAACACACGCCTGCTATAACAAAGGGGCTTAGTCCGTTTACGTCATCTTCGAATGCAATTACGGCCAAAAGAGGAGAAGTATGACAAGAACACAGATTGTGACATAAAAATTTAAATAAAAAACAAGCATTGTACTGACAAGTACTGCTACTCAGTAATAGTGAGCAAGTATTTGCCACAAGAGATTGCATTTCCGAAAGTTAATTTGTGGTCTTTTTAGGTTTTACTATTCATGGTTGCCTTACAGTTTCCTCTAACAATCTCCGAATTTCAACTTTAAACGAAATCTTCTTAAAGACTTTTCCGTTGTTCAAACATTCTTTCTTTGTCGTTTAAAACCAATGTTTATCTATTTAATTGTCATAATACTCCCACAATTATGTGGAAATCGCATTGCAAACCTTTTTCTCATGAAATAACTACATATATAAAGGAATTATAACCACACTAGTTTTATCCTTTTATCCTTATTCAACCAACGAAATCATTCCATCTATGCATACCTACAATACCACTATTGCCCAATACATTAAACATTAAAATAAATCTTCTCAAAAACTGCTTACTCACCAACGAATCCTTTTTCTGCCTTTAATCTAATAAAAGGATTACTATGTACACATTCCCATGCTTATCTTAAACCCTTCCGATGAGATAACAACTATTAATAATTTCTCAGCGCTAACTCATCTCAGGCCCATTATGGAACCTTTCCAGTTTCATCCTTTTGCCTCACGCTTAGATAAAGTGAAAAGCATAAATGTGAAGGGGATGCACAATTTAAAAGAAAAAAACTTCTAGAGACCGGTACCATAATGAAGGAAACATTATTTATTTTTATAATTAATACCGTTAATGTCCAGTAGTAATGATAAATACAGATCCGCTTAACGAAAGCCTTAACTCATTACGAGAGCAACAAGAGCGGAAGGTTTGCAACGCAGCGAGAACACGAAGGGATGGACAGAACAGACATGCACAGCAAGAACAAGAGAGCGAGATCTATTTTGTGAGTCCTTTGAGGATAACCCATAAGGATTTCTTTCAAGAACAATAATTTTATTACCCAAGTCACTTGCTAAACGTTTTTATCTTTCAGTAGCAATTTCTTCTTAAATTTTTCCACTCAGCTAAGAGTATCTTATTTATTTATGTATGTTTTTCTTTTTTCTTATTATTTTTTTTTTTTTTTCGTTTCGACCCCATACCTACCCCGCGTGGAGTTCCTATTTCTCTTATTCTTTATTTATAAAGTTTTTATAGCAAAGCAAAGTAAAGCAAACTCAAGAAAAACAAACAGAATGGAACGGGGGGAATTTCTAACTCCTGGGAATTATATCATGAAGTTTCCCATTTCCAGGACATAATCCGACGATACATATGAAATATATCAAAAGATATATATTCCCTCATTGCTTGGTGAAATTAAGAAATTGGAGACGAAGTAGGGGCCTCGAGTTTGTGTCTCTTAATAGATCGAGCCATTCCGACCAAAGGAGAATAGTTTGAGATGTTCTCTGTTCTGTTGGTTGATGGTTTGCTACAGATTTTGTGTTCTTAGAATGTCATATATTCGTATCTACTATGTTGTTGAGGATGAGATGCCCTTATTGCTTTCATTTGAGAATTTGCGTTCAACATTTAAATTGATTTTTGGCACTCAAGCAGCCCTCTACGGAACGTGCTCATGAATAATTTATTAAAATTGTTAAGCCCGTAATAAGGATAATTGTGAGTTCGGGTTAAAGGTCGATTAAGAGTGAACCTTACTGATATGCGATTAAGCTTAGACGTTGTAGAAGTTTTGGAATTTAGAAATTTAATCGATTTACGTGGTCTGGTGGTGGAGGGATCCATTCCTTCCGTGAAATTCTACTTAATCATTCAATGTATTCACTATTAACAGACAAAAATATTATTTCAAAATAATTTTGCTAATTTTTCTTGCAACTCTTCTGAAGTTCACTCCAATAAAGCCATAAATGTTGTATAATTTCCATTTCGAATATGGCTTTAAACCATAGGTCCCTTCCATTTGTGCGAAAAAATATAACACGCACAACACGGATAGTCGCGGGAAGCTAGTACTTGGATCACATACGGTCTGTTGCGCCATGTATTTGTAGAAAATAGATGCATTGGAAACTATCTTCGATGTCCCTGTAAGTTTCATGTTTCTTTGTAAGCTACTCTGGGACGTAAATACCAAAACAAGCTTCGAACAAATATAGAGTCCTTACAAATTTTGCAGGATCGTTGTTGTCTATGTGGGTAAGCTATTGTAGTTGCGTACCTTTGCTTCTTGTTCTATATACATACATACGTACTGACAAATATTTACGAGTTTCATTCGTGCAAGTCATGTTGACTCCGAGGTAGATGAACTCGTTAGCTACTTCGAACTTGTAGTTATGAATAGTTACGTTTTGTATCAGGAAGTGGACATGTGTATAGTAACTGTTTGTTAATAATAGATACATACATATGTATATAGTTTCGCTGCCGTTCACTTTAAGACCAACTCTATTCGCTTACTCATTAATTGCCGTGAATTTAAATCGTTTCCCAGGACGTGGACTTATTGAAGATAGTGCCTTCCTGTACGAGGTTAAAGTTGAAATGCGATACATGTTTGAAATAATCCAGGAAAACTATTCTTAAAAGGAGCATTCTATTGAGGTTTCCAGCGTAACTTTACACATCTGGATCGGTCTTACCGATATCAACAACTTGTAGAGGACCAGACGATGAATGCTTGTTTCGCCTTGTTACTCTTTTTCAGGCTTAGTGTAAAGATGTGGCTCATCGACCTGTCATCCCGGAAGCGAAACTGGTATGGTGCAAAAAGGCTTCCGACGTTCATATCGTACGCTGAACATATTCTTTGTACGGCATTTATCTAGGACATACTTCAACAGTGGATGAAAGATATGAGATGGCCCTTCTTCGAAAAGGAAAATTTTGTGCGAAACGGGGAATACTTCGTCCACCAGCACTTTGTTGGTAATTTGGTGAATGCACCCAATGAAAACATCACCTCTTTGTTTGAATAGCTCCAAAAGTATTCCATCAGAACCGGAATTTAGCTTTTTGTATACTGCAAGTGGAAATTACTTCTTGGTTAACTAGAAGTGGGTTCTTTTTTTGCAATTGTACTCTCTCGGAATTGTTACTTAAACAGATCTTAAACCTTCTACGCATCGGCTACTAGGTCTCCACCACTATTTTAAGAAGCCCGCTTTCCCGTCTTATAGCCAGCTGCCAGTTGTTTGGCTTTCTTGCAGAGAAGCCGAATGTTGCTTCTGCTGTGCGACTCTTCGATTTCTTTGAGCTAGAAGAGTGCAAACGGTATCTTGTTTCTATGACCTTCTTTTGCACTGCACTGCCTTAAGATGTGTATCTTCTATTACAACCTTTAGATTTCAGATTTATTGTTGGCTGCACAGAAAGAGTTAGTTTTATTCAATAAAAAATGGTTTCGCTTCAAAATCGAACAAACAGAGCTTGCTTCCTATGCCTAAAGTAGCAGACGTTGACTGGCGCTATTTTTGTCTCTCTTTCCTTAGAAAGTGTTATCTGTGTTTCATAGGTTCTTCTTGCATTTCATCTACAGCAGTGATCATCTACAGCTATATGTCTTGCAGGCAGGGTTTTGTGCTTCGACTTGCAGTCAACAATATCAGTAACAGCACTATTGACGGCAAATTAGTCGGAAATAATTCCAAAATTTTCAGAGCATATCTGCAGCTACTTCAAATAAATGAATTGATCGAATAAAGTCAGTTTTTCTGCCATAAAGCTCAACGATGAACCGCTTTTAACGGCGCTCGAAAAATATCATGCTTTAAGGACGACGTATGCATTTTTGGATACAAATATTGGAATACACGGACATCTGCCCAAATTCTGCCACTTAACAAAAAGCTAAGTTAAGTCTTGCTGCGAGGAGGAGCTGCATTAGTAAATTTTAATTTTATTTTCCAAGAATAACATTAAATTGATACTTCATACAGAAATAAATACCAGAAAGAGAAAGTCAAACTTTTTTTGGCATGCACAACTCAAATAAGTTAGCAGAGAATCGTGATGTCGAAAAAAAATTTTTGTTTGGTATTCCGACGTCTACCACATACTGGACGCCACCTAAAGTACAGTAAAGTAGCTAAACTAAAAGTTTGAAAATCAATATTGCTTCTGAGGCTAAGGGTGAATTTAAAAAGGTCAAAAAAAATGCGCATGAGTTGCGCAAACTGCAAACTATGAGCTACTTTTACACTGCTGCTGCTTTGTTGCCGATGTCCTGCGCAACCAAGTTTTGACATTTGTATTGCAGAACAAAAAAGAATTTAAAACGTAATTAAAAGGTCTGTTTTGAATGAGATTAAAGAAAATTTTGTCCAAAAAGAGATTTTTTAACAAAACATCTAGAAAGTAGTAAAAAGGCGGCCAAAGAAAAAAGAATATTCACATTTCTCAAAATCAAGTTTGAGTTATGATTTATTGTTCTCATATTAAAATCATATGTTTAATTTCCCAGGTGCTAACTCACTTCTTCCATTTTCCACCGCTAAATATTTATTTTGCCTCAGAGATGTGATTTCTGCGTAGTTGCTTAAAACTGCAAAAAACTTTTGACTTTGAGCAGTATTTAGTAGCGAAGTGTTGCATTTTTGAATTGTGTCTTATTTAAGCCTGATTTGTTTTTGATTACAATTCAATTGTTATATAAAATACGTATACTAATAAAAAATTTAAATAATAAACTTACCTCCAGCCGGTGCAACACAATAAAACAGATGGGCTATCATAAGAGCCCTAAACGGGGCAGTGATTCTCATGACGGCTGTTACAATAGCGTTTCTGCTTGGAATAGTAGAACGCTATGAAATGAACGCAATCTTAGGATTCTTCGTTGCCATTCGAATAGGACGACGACGTTGATATAATAAATGTAACTAACACGATATAGCGCATTGATCAATTAATTTTATTTCTATTATTCTATATTGTAATTTTCTAGGATGGTAATTAATTTCCACTTAATTAAATTTATCTACACTAGTTCGCGAATGAAATTAAACATATTTAACGGGAAATATAAAATTAGTTTTAGAAATGTTGATTTTATTTTTTTGCGGCAGACTGTGTTTATGTTTAAGATTTATTTTGGCTATCTTGACAGTTTTTCTTTTTATTTATTTTTATTGTTTTGGTGATTTATTCGTATTTTTTAAATATTTTGTTATTTCATTGCAAGTAATTGTATATAAATACGTTTAGATTTTTTTGATAGAATTATTCGGAACCCGTTGAATTTGATGTACGGATGTTGATGTGTTAGTACATTCGGAAGATAATGCGTTTTTATGTTTATATCATCTCATGGCTAGTGATGATCTGAAATTAAAAAGAGAGAATGCTTATTTAGAAATTTAGAAAGACGATAAATTGAAGTAATAAATAAATAACAAATGTAACAATTTATGGATTTGAAAACAAATTCAAAAATGTCGTTCAACTCTCTCTGTTTGGACTTGGTGTAAAACTATCAAGGATTTATGTACAACTAAGTAGTAAAACATAGACATGTACGTACATCCTTATATTGGAACAAATAAAAATAACACGCGCCTTTCCATAAATTATAGCATTATAAAGGCAGGCAACAAAGATAAGGTAAAATATCTATATATATGTAAATATGTATATGTAAGAGTTGGCATACGTAAGACCGCTAATAACTCTGGAACGGATTGTCCGATTTGAGCTTGATTTTCCATACATTTTGTATGGGGAATTTTCTTTTTTTCCATTTTGATCGTAAGATTACAATTCAAATGGTTGGAAAGGTTTAAAATTGGGAAAAGTTTCCCGGACTATAATTTTTTTCGTTTTGAAGAAATAATAGGTACAAAGAAATCAATTGCCAGAACTCCAAATTTGGAAAATTTTTAATCGGAAAAACCCTTTTCCCCCACATTCACATGCAACAACATTCGTATGCAATTTGAGAGGTGTCTTTTTTGCTTCGTCATTTCACCACAGTCCAACTATACTAACTAACTATTCGTTCCACCAAGCTAAAATTGGTCCATTTCCACCTAGCAGCTTGAATGTATTCTGGCGTTCCAGCAAAATCAAATGGGAGCCTTACTCACACACTCTTGCAAGTAGGTGGAAGCCATGGGTGCATCCATTTTCTTTAGATGATTATTGTACATTTTGTTGTTGTTAACGGGACGATAGGCTGCCCAAAATGTTGTGTTCAAAGGAAAAGAAAGAAACAACACGCTACACTTTTAGAGAGTTGATGGCCACGTGCTCATTCACAGGTAGGAAAATTTAGGCTCCGCCTATTTTTGACAATGCCCGGGCAGGGGAAATGCAAGTTTGCCGTCTGTTCTAGATGGTCTATGCATTTCACATTGATTTGTTGCTGCTACAGTTTTCAATATTCAAATTGTGGCAAAATTATTCGTGAACGATTACTTCATTTTAATGAAGTGAAGTTCCGCTGATTTTGATGAGTGTTCAGTTGTCAGCTCGTGTTTTGTGATTTTGCCGGTGATTAAAGTGAAAATTTCAGTGACTCCGGTGAGTTTATCGAAAACATTCAACATTTCTAATGTTTTCAGTTCTAATTCTTCGACATTACACTCTCAGTGTTCGGGAGACATAACGCCGCCGATCAGAAGATCAAGCATTGGCTCACGCAGTCGCAATGGACGAAGATTTTTGAGCACATGCGTCACGAATTCGTGCAAGACGAACTCAGGAGGAACCAGAAGCATGCGAAGCTGCTGAATGACAGAGACAGCAACGCAATAGCGATCTGCTTCGTCAAGTTGAAACAAACGCCAATTGTCGAGTGAGAAAAAGTGAATGTCCAATTACATCGCGCCAAAATTATTTCAATCAAAAATTCAATTTTGGGCGGGACGAAGTTTGCCGGGTCCGCTAGTTTTAAATACAGTGGACGCTCGATATAGTGAACATCGATATAGTGAACACACAATATTTTATACAGGCTATTCTAAATAGTGAACAAAAAAAATCTCGCTACAGTGAACTTATGTTTTTTTATTTTCTTCGAACCTCACAGCATGCAAAAAACAGTTAAAACTTATTAGTGCAATGCAGTCGTCAGTAAGGACCGCTGGGAAGTACATACGTTCACAGATATGTATGCATACCCAGATACAATCGTCCAAATTTACCGTTTTGTGAGAGTATCTTGCACGATTATATATCACGCAGTTTGGGGTTGTTTGTAGTACAAATGCAAACCGCCTGTTGCAACAACCATACATATATAGATCATGCGATTTGTTCAGTGTCTTCTAGAAATGCTGTTCAATTATTTGACTAGCAATAAAGTAGATTACACGCATGTTTTTATACTAATTGACATAAATTCAAAGAAAAAGCAAACGAAGATGACTAACTATTTTAGCACAGCTTAAGTTTGATGTATTTTTTCTTTTTAAGTACATGGAATGTATTATTTTTGTTACGTTTTACGATATTTTTAAAGATGAGTTGCTTTTGTTAAAAATAAATTATTCTGTTTGATGAATATTGGCTTGTTTTTTAGTAATTGCAAAAAAAAATTGTAATTATATTCTATTTTCGATGTTTTGTATATAAAAACATACACATTTTGATGAAATTTGATTCAAGGAGTCCACGATCGTTACAGTGAACAATCTCGTTCCAGTGAACAGGTCCGGTTTTTATTAGTTCACTATATCGAGCGTCTACTGTATATTAAAAAATCGAAACTACGTGTCCTAATCAGTCGTCATAAATAAAGGACTCCAAAATTAAGTGCATCAGTTAATCTATCAGAACAAACACACATATAAGTATTTTTCTGTTACCACACAAAGAAAAATTGCGCTATTTGCAAATAACATCCAATATGCCGCCCATTGCGGATGAAATTGATGAATTGAAAGGAACTCATGAAAGTTTATTCAAAACAACTTTAGCACTCCTGCCTTGAATGAAATCCATAAAAATAATTACACTCCATTGAAATAGAAGGTGCTCGCAATTAATATTGATGATGGTGCGATTTAGTTTGGCTTTGAGTTTTATTTAAGTATCGGATTACGCTCATACGTAGAAATTTATTGAAATGCACTTTCGATTGGCGCAGACAGAGTGCACTGAATGTGTTGCTATGGAACAGAGATTAATTTGCTTCAGCGAAACTATTAATTACTTTCATTCGAATTGGAGGTCTCATATTGTGTAGCACAGTAGTAAAACTAAAATAATATTGCGCCAATTATAGGCCATGGCCACAAAAAACACAGAGCTCGTTTTTAATACTCTTAATGGACGGATGGAGGCATTTTTTTTGTTTTTTTACAAAAAAATGTTCTCTACAAATGATGGTAAAAGAATTGCTGACATTGATGATGTACATTAAGCCATTCTAGGATGTCAAGATTAAAATCTAACTTTCTTTGCATTAAAATAAAAAATTAGGTGGACAAGGTGATTGTATCTCTATCTGCAGCCCAGAAAATGGGTTGACTGTTCTGAAAAGATTCTGTAAATCGCGCTGACCTGAAAATAATAAAATGCTAGGCTGATCTTTATGTTCAAATAGACGTCCAGCCGATTGCTCTGCGAAGTACACACAGAATTCTTTTTGATTTTATCTTTAATAGTAATATACTAGATCTAGATTGGTCAAAATAGGAAAAACAAATATTTTCAGCTATTTTCAGAGGTCTATTACTGACTATTTCAAACTCAAATTGGGGTTGCGGAAAAATAAGTTCATGGAGGTAAACTCATAATTGGAGTCGCTATTAAAACCTAGACGTTCTTGTAATGTGTAATGGAATGCCTATAAGTACAGTCATCGCGAGGACATTGTAACTTCTTCAGGGCATTCAAATTGTAGTTCATAATCTCTCTTTCTCAGAGCTCCTTCTTCTAACTAAGGTGGAGCTTAGTGTATCCAGCCCTGATCACTCAGTAACGCCCTGCGTTATTCAGCAGAATTAAACATTTTTCATAGCAATAAAAAAAAAAAGAGAATTTTAAGACTTTGACTAAACAATTTTTTGAGTTATTCCCCTAGGCCTTTATGGCAAAGACTGGATGGATTTGATCACCTATGAGATGAAGATCACGAAAAAACTGTGTTCTGCAGATACATACATACATACATATATGTATGTAAAGGGTGTCCCATAATTCACGCAAAATGTTATTTTGATAGAAAATACAGATCTTTAATTAGAAAGCTTAAATTTTTTATTGATTCATAGAGTATACAGATTTGGGGTTATGTATGGAATAGCACATCGGATATCGGATAAATGGCCTCCACGGCTTTGCTGGCAAGTACGTACTCTTTTATTGAAATTTCCTATGACCGTTTCGCATAAATGTGGCTGAATTTCATTAATACACCTCCCACCTCCTCTTTCAAGGCGTTGGTGGTCGTGAGTTTGTTTGCATAGACCTTTGACTTCAAAATACCCCAAAGAAAAAAGTCCAATGGCGTTAAATCGCAAGATCTGGATGGCCAATTCTGATCGCAAAAACGGTCAATTACACGATTAGACTCATGCAGTAATTGAATTGTTTCTCTGGCTGTATGGCATGTGGCACCGTCTTGTTGGTCACATCCATATCTTGTAATATAATCACTAAGAACTGTGTTATTATGTCACGATAACGAACACCATTAATTTTTACTGCCTGACCAGCCGCATTTTCGAAGAAGATTGGTCCGATAATGCCTCCAGCCCAAAATCTGCACCAAACAGTCACGCGTTGTGGATGCATTTGTTTCTCAACAATTATTCGTGGGTTTTCTGAACCCCAAATCACTGAAAATGATTTTGTTCGGAAATTGCGGGCTGTAGCTGACAAACCTTCATTATTTTTAAAATATTGCTCAACAATGAAAATGCGCTGTTCTTTCGTATAGCGCTCCATTTTACTGACCCCGAAATGTCAGCTGTCACATTGTTATCTTTTTTTCCGTTGGCATCACTGTACTAGTAAATGGCGGAAAATTCAAATATTGCGTGAATTATGGGACACATATGAGCTTAATTCAAAATACTATTCTTGTGGTAAGTTGGTGTTTGACAGTCGTTCGTATCAGTATATGTCAGTAAAAATAGGAAAAATTGTATTGATGCCGTTGAAAATGAAACTGTTTTGGGTCATGAGTAAAAAAAAGACTGCCCTCTCAAGGAGTGTCTGCTGCGATATATTCCGCGACATTTGCGCTCATCTTCCAAATAAATTCAGCATACCTTTGAGGGACTTTTACCCATTTTTATTGGACGACATTTAGTTGACTTAATCTATTAATATCTTGGGTTGGTCTTTATTTAGGACTAAGCTCCTAATATTTTCAAGAATTGTGCTATAGTTTATGGAAAATACACTGTTCTTCTACAGTTCATCTAAAACATCCTTACTTATACCAATTTATATTCCTAATTTTGGATTCAAGTAATTGTTGGTTAGATAAATAAGCTACACTTAGTTCAGTTTGTAAATAAACCTTATTTATGTCGATTGCCGCTATTTACTTGCCCTTAGGTGTTCACGTTGTTACGAACAAGCCAAGAACTGACATAGAACACTAACGTGTTGGTTTTACTGATATAACATCTTATGCACATTCATCGCAGTAAGACTTCTATTTCGCAGTTGAAATCAAAAAAAAAATTCCGCTCTGAATAAGTTCTCCATTTTCAATCCACTACCATGTTGATTTGCAGTCCGAATCTAAGTAGAAAGTGTTCCTTTCGAGGGGTTTAACGGACTTAGTTCGTTGGGGATTTTGACACTCTGGGTAAAAGCTTGCTCTAATTTTCGACATCCGCTCAATAAATGCTAAATATTGTTCCAATTTTTTTTTTTGTTATCATCTTCGCATCGGTAGTTTTCGCCCTACTCACCATAAAATACTTTTGTCACTTAAATCAGCTTACCCAGGTCTTCTCCTCGACAAATATTTTCACTTCATTTTCCTTTTTTTCTTTTTCAAATTTGAACACACATTTTCTTTCATTCTTGTTCTTAATTTTTCTCCTGCTTTCAATAAACAACTTTTGCTACTTTACACAGTGTTCCATAATTCTACTCCGGAACACACCAAACTTTGTTATACCGAAAATGAAAAACAAAAAAAAAAAAACGCTCATTCGCCCCCACTCACAGAGACGAAACTTTTTAAAAAATATTATTGATTAGAAAAATTTATCCAAAGTGGACACCAGTCTGTAACTAATATTGTGACAAGGGCTCCTCGTGGAATCAAACAGGACGATACGGATAAAGTTCAGCAAAGTAAAGTAATTTATAGTTTCCCACGATTTCTCCGACCAAAACACTTTGAAACGGTTTGTTCTTTGCTTGAAGTTTACACCACTTCCCTTGGTTAAGGGACAAACAATAAAGAACACCCTTAAACAAAACAAAAACAAAAACGAAAAAAAAAAAAATTGATCCCGTTAAATTCTGTGCGTTTCCACGGCAAACATAAAATCACTGTCAAGACTAATGAGAGTGGCTGCAGAGGGTGTCGCAGCGCACCAACAAAGGAATATTGTTGGACAACAATCAATTATGCTAATTGCTTGAAAAGTCGAGCGAACATTCAAACACCACTACCATCACTACTTCCATCATTATTATCATCGTCAGCGGATGTATGCCGCCAACATCATCATCGTTATTATCATCATCACCTTCATCTTACTGCTTGCAGATTGGTAGAGGAAGGAGGATGTCGTCCTCCGATGACTCGGCTATGTAGTAGAACACAAACACGTCTTTGGAGGACTTCTACTGCAGTAGCAGCCAGTTGGAATGGAATCTCCATGTTGGATAACAAACGCTACATAGGCGAACAAACGATAAACTGATTATCACCAATGTCTCTGTCAGGCGGCTCTTTGTGTGTGGCTATGTACAAAAGTGAAGGGGGGCGCAACGTCCTCTGGAACGATGTGCGAATTAATTATTTCTCTGCAAGAGATTCATCTCAATCGCGCGCTACTGCCCGCCACTACTTCCACTATTCCACTACTTGTGCATATTTCTTTGCTTTGAATAGATTTAGATTCTTTTTTATGTACTCGCTTGAAACAAATGATGAAATTGTTAATTAGAGGCGCATAAATTAGTGTGCAGGGTGCACACTGATTGATTGTTAGATGGTGGTCAGTTGGGCACACTGTTTCTGTAGTATTATTCTATCTAAGCATGAGAGGAGGTCAAGTGGCAAAATTTTACTATGCTTTGTTCCCACCATACAGAGGTCTACCCTAGAGACTGGATGTGGTTTGCGTTCAATGCAACTAAGTGTAAGATTTTTTTTTTCTTTCGTTTTGTATGTTTTTGTTCAAAAGTTATAATTGGCAATTTTAGCGGAAGTTTTGAGTTTTCTGTTCGTTTTTTTCTTTTTTTTTTAATAAATCTACATGCAGAATTTTCTTGGATACTGAATTTTAATTGGACGGACTTGATGGAGAACTGAATATAGTGTTACTGGTAGCTGAGGCCAAGTTATGTTATCCATGACTTACAGAAATTTCTTTGCTTAAAATGTATGATTTGAATAAAACTTTCAAAAGTTGAAAATGTTAAATCAGTATTTGTTTGGAATAGCTTGTGGAATATTCACGTAATTGATTGGTTCTTCAGTGGTGCATAGAATTGATCTGTATCTGAGAAGTAAGTCAAAATTCGTTGCTTATCTTTACAGTGAAAAACTATGGAGTTTATGAGCCCCTCACGATTTTTTACACGGGAATGAAAGTATAATGGATAGTAAAGGGGCATATTGGGAGATCGACAAAGGTGTCAAGATAAGAGACCATGTGGACAGAGATGGTGAATACCACTGAGCTCAGAAAACAGTATGCTGGATAAGCAGGATGATAAAATTATCTCAAATATGTGACAACACAAAACGTAAGTAGGTTCTGTGGCTATTGTTTGTGGATCGTTGGAGTAACAGAAGCCTTGAGAACTCCCCGTAAACGAAGCATAACGGCGTCAAATGGAAGCTGCGCGGTGGGAAATGCAAGTTACCAAAACGGCTGATAACAAGTTTACCGGACTGAGTCTGCCAAAAGTGGTTTTTTTGTCGGTTGGTGCGGAACCAGAGTTCATCCCAATTTAGTTATCGTGTCTTATTTGTGCAGAAGTAGACACGAATGATGACAGCAATCCAGGATGTATTATCTTTTCTACGACAGCGTGTCGATTCCCGAAACCCCAAGTCTTATAATTTTGTTTATTAACATCATCATCGAGATGAAAATAAGCTTCGCCCGAAAAGATAGTTTTGTGACCAAAATCGACGTCATTTCCCAGCTTTTTAAAACCGATGCCAATGTGAATGTACATTGTCTTGAAATCTTGAGTGAGTTGGACCTTGTAAGCAAATAATTCGAGGTCTAAGATCAATATTTTGCTCAGAAAAATGCGATTGAAATCGTTGAGCTCTGCCATGAGTTGAAGTTCTTATGCTTTCATGTGCACATTAACAACAGCAGCAATTGTATCTGTTTCAATTTACAGGACAAGTACACAGATAGATTTTGCAACCCAAAGCTATGCCAGTTTCCCGAACTTTGTTTTTGAATTTCCTTATACCAGTCGCTGAAGTTGCTTCATTTTGACCAAAACTTATTTACAAATTTTGCACAGTATCTGTAAGGCAGCGTTCAGTTTGGAAATACATTCATATTTCCCTGCAGTGCTTAAACGTAATGCAGTACATTTTATCCGCGGTCTGCAGATATTTCATTGTATATATTACAAACTCTGTGGCAACTATCTTAATAAAAAAAATGATCTGAAGTGAACACACTACATTTAGCAGACCTTCCACAGAAATCTAGAAAGCTTTCAAGTAGTACAAATTTCGTGGGTCAGAGCTCTACTCCTTAATGACGGGCCTGGGTATCCTTAATCGGCAGTCAATTCCAAATCGGCAGAGTTTGTTTTCTCCTAAAACCAGTTTCCCCTGTGGCCTTTAAGTACACAGTGACCGTAAGGAAGTTTTTTTGGAATAGGAAAACAAAAGTTCTTATCTCATTTCACAGGTTCTGTTGTAGGTATTTTAATGCAAGCACGTTACCGAGGGGTACCAGCGAATTCATAACGACAATAGATAATTGTAGTCTCACATACAGGCTTTGAAGTCGTCCTGTGGGTTAGTAAGTTGTTCATTCCAGAGCCTAAAAGGAAATTCAATAACTCCTTCAAGCAAATAATTTTTTGGTTGGAATATCGTATCGTGTGCCCTTTTTGAATGTTTAATGAACAAGAAATACATATGCTGACTCCTGTTTTGCTACGGTAACTGCCTTTAACCTTTAGGTGTCCCATTGCCTAAGCTAGAATCAACACATTTAAGTACTCACCCAAAACATCAAGTCATTTAGCCCAGTAGTTGGATGGCAGAGAAATATGACACTTTTTAACTCTCAGTCAGAATACTTCCTTCTCTCTCATGCATTTCAAATATCTAAATGCGTTCTAGCACATCTATTCCCAATGTCATTCTGAGCACTCTTCGTAAAGCAACGTACTATTCTTCTCGTAAGCAAACTAATAATAAATATCCATCACGAAAACCTACTCCACGATATGCTCTAAAAATAATGTTCCCTTCAAGCCAATATAAGTCGGTTGCATTGTCCTTTTTCAGCATACAAAAGTCGCCAGATTGTCAAATAGGGTACAAGTAAGCCAGAAAAAGAAAAATACGTTTAACCAGCAAGTGCATTAGTTGGGGCTTCTTGTTCCGCCTTCCTGTTCTTTATTATCTGCAACCCATCAACAACGTCATTGCCATCATTTCACTGAAGGTATACCCAAGCAAGACGACGAACGATGTTGGTGCACTGTTGGCTGCTGGTGAGTGGGTGGGTGAGATTTTAAAAGCTTTCTCTCTAATGACAGTAACTGTGAGCGCACAGCACGGTGATTTAATTACGGCTGAAGGTAGTGTTTTCTGCCATAGCAGCTGTCAGCAACTACAACGCAGCAGTAGCAACAACAGTGCAGTTGTGCAGAAGAGTTTAGCATTTGCGAGTCGCCCCACTAAAGGGAGGTGGTGGTTATAGGTTGGTCGGTTGCATCGTGATTGCGAAACGTGCAGTAGGCTTGCATGAGCCCACTTACATATACATATGTATGTTTTGCTGTATGTGTATCTGGAGTGCGCGTCACGTATTCTGGTCCGTTGTGCCCTCAGAAACACACACGCGCACGGAACGAGGAGGTAAAGTATTTGGTTTGTAGGACACACACGATCCCTTCTATATAGCAACATAGTATCCTACGATGCACGAAGCGAATGTACCATTATTAGTTCCCTTTTAATTGTCCCACGTAACTGGCATATACATATGTGCATAGATTGGGTTATTTGGAAAAGATTAAGCATTGCCAGGGTGCCTGACGTTCGACAGTAGTCGTATATCCGAAATGTAAGTGTAAATTATACGGTGGAGGGCGCAAGCATTCAAGATACGCGATAGATTTAATATGCTACCCTATGACAGATTTAAGCTTAGTTTCTGTCTTCGTGAATTTAGAGCATCTACATATGTGGAATATACGACTATTGTTAAGCTTGTACTCGATAGAAGCCGCCTTGAATTTGGCGGAAAGCAGTTTGTATTTGTTCCAAGAGCGAAAGTGAATGGGGTGCAGACAACGTGAGAACAAAAAAAAATGCAGAATCCTTAGTTACTTACTTCACTATATGCATGCTTTCGTTATGTAGGGAAACCTGCAGTAAACTATAAAATTCTCTGCGTAAAAACATTTTTAATAAACCGAACAATAGCCTATGTGTATGCCAGTAAGTCGCCCACCCAGGATGAGTGATTGAAGTACTATTGTCAGTCAGTAGTTGCTTCCGTTTTATGCGTTTTTTTTTTTTTTTTTCCTTGTTCCTGTAGCAATTGTCCTGCATGACAGAAAAATAATTGACACATGAATGCTGAACGCTAACTCTATTGTCTGTTGGATTAATTGGTAGCCGTTTGTTTGAAATATTGGGTTTTCGCGATGGCTTTGATGATAATGGACCCTACAGTGCGACGCTGATCCAGCGGACGGTAAATTTTCTTTTATTTTTTTTTTTTTAATTTATGGAGAAGCCAGAGATGCAAAAGTTATTAACTATTCATCAGAGGAATAAAGGATGGCTGTGGCGAATGGAATAAATTTTCAATAAGTCGTTTATCAGAACTGCCACGAGGCAACGACGAACGAGTGTGTCTATTACGCAAAAGAATATTGTGCTCGAGGTTAAGGCTTTATTGAATTTGGTCTAATTGCCTGCTAGAGGCAACCTAGATTAATTTAGAGGTTATTCTCTTTGACTTGATACTCATAAAATTGTTAATATGAAGTAGTTTGTAAATTGCCATCAAAATGGTTCATCTGAAATGATCGATCTTTCTGCAAAACTTATCTAACAATCCCCTCGGGTCTTGCCTCCTAAATGTCAAATTGAATGTCAACCTGCTCACTATCTGAGCTGATATACTAGTGTGTTGAACTTGCTTCCATTGATGTCAGATTTACTTGATTGAAAGTTGTTAAGTCTTCTTAGCTATGTGCGGGTAGTTAATGGCAATAAATTGCCCTCTCAACGGCTAATCTTAATCCCTAGTAGGCTGGCTAGTATTGAGGTCAAGTTTCAGATGGGGGTAGTACTGACCTAGGTAGCCTCTTTCTGATGTGTTCTCTCAGGTTCAAGTGAATTAGAATTCTGGCAATATGAGCTTCATGTTCCTCATGTTATATTTTAGAGCATACTTTCCATAATTTTTTGACTCAACATCAGAACAATCACAAAGTTGCCAAACTTTATTTTCGTCGGTTTTATTACTCAAGAAAACTTTTTGCTTATTTTGTGTGACCTCGGTAATCCTTCCTTGTATTCCTTATTAAATAAAAAACATTCAATGTCGCCAACTTGTCTATATTTTGTACTTGAATACCTTTCAGTGGACGCGATGTGACAGTGCGCGTTATCTTGCCGCATGTGCTTCTACAAGACGGGGAACTTTGCAAATAGCTAGTGACTTGGAAATATGCGCGTTAGATATATTTTGGGGTTCTTGAGTTTTTACGTTCTAATAAGTGAATTTCTCCAGTTAAGTATGGTCCTTCAAAGGAAGTGCAACAAGATTTTGCTCCTAACAGATCTGACCGAAGTGTAAGAACTCCTCAGCAAAGGACTCATGAACTGCTAGCTGATCAGCTTGTAACCATTTCATGGACCGGCTAATTTTTCTAAACCTTGCCATAACCTGGAACTCTAAGAAGAGTAGAGCCACATCAAAAGCTTTTATAGAACCTAAACGTCCAACAAGCATTTAAGTTTTCAATTAATTACCCCTAGAAGAATACTTTATGTGACTTAAAGGCAATGGGATTTGGGTAGATTTTAAATTCGAAACATCAGTAAAGATTGAAGCATAGAACTTTTTTTATATTTTACAGTTCAACTTTTCCTTCCTCTGAAGTACAATTTTAGCATCATGTAATAATTTCGAGTCATTGCCAGGTCTCTTACTATGCACGTATGGCTTAGCAAATATTCTCCGCTGCCTAAATAAAACCCTATTGTTATTCTGTCGGAAACCCCTAACTCTCTGCAAGTTGTGGTTAATAAGCTACAGCAATACTGCGGTCTGTGGAATCTTCAAGTTAACCCTAGCAAGTGGAAAAGAATGGTGATTCGAAACGGCTTTGGACGGTACTCGAGGGACGAACAATGGATTTGGCTAAATAAAGAGCTCGAAAAGGTGAAGGAATATAGATACCTATGTATGCACCTCGGTGTAATTACACCCAAACTGTTATTTAAAACAAATCGGAAGGAGAAAACCAAAGAAGAAAAACGCAGCTTATAATATATAGCTGGAGGGGCATTCGAAGCCCCTCGAGATAGTTGGGAAAATTCTCAGATCATCCCCCAAAAAGATCTTCATATTCCCTATGATCCATCTTAAACTCATTTTTTGTATATATGTATGTATGTACATTTCCTGTAATGGACCTCCCAAGTAGTAAAAAGACAAAAATATTTGGTGCAGCAGACCGTATGTACGTAGTTTCTCGCTATAATTTATGTAGTGAGTGTTAGATTTTTTCGCACAGCTGGCCAGACTATAAAAAACCAACTTTGCCCGTAGAAAGCTACCCCGTATCAATAGGATATGACGAGGGATTTCCTTCTCCGCCTCCTAGATACCAGACTTTCTGATGCTGATAAACCGGAGACGCTTTGTTATACTGCATGCGACGAGCCAGTCGTAGTTAAGTCACCTATCCACAGCTGTTCGGGAAACATGAAAGATAAGCGGCACCGCTATTTTGTCCTGTATCAGACATTCTCCATCTATTTCTCTCGCCTCTGGGGGAATTAAGCCGTTAAGGCGCACTCTCTCGTGGTACAAATCAGGTTACTATACCGAGATCATTACTCTTGCAGTTAGCCTTTGAATCAGCTTGATCAGAAAATGATCCACCCTTATTACTCGTATATTCGCCCTGTTATACAGGATCTCATTTGAATAGAATTTTTTTTACTAATACTCTGGAGTTCTGTATAAAAAAGACAACTCCTAAGGCAAACACCCGAATCCTTACCATAAAGCTTGCCTCCAAGTTGAACTACACCGGACATCCATACGCTAGCATGGGGTGCATGAAACCCTTGTGGCAGAATACCTTCACTCTTGGATAAAGTTTGCTACTACAAAACAGTCTCTTTGTAAGAGCAAAAGCCGCTTTGTTAAAATATAGATATTGATCCAGCCAGAGCCCAATGTATTTGACTACACTTCGATAAGGCGGTGGCTGCCCGTACTGTCCCACGAACGAAAACTTTCACCAGTTCTTTTTGGTACACATAGAGGCCCCAGATACCGACCTCCTTAACAACAGGGTTCCCAACTTCAGTAAGTTGATCTTCAGCGTCCAATATCACTTGATCTCATCAAAATCACGTTGTAAGAGTTTTGCAATGACCTTGATCCTTGTAGTCCAACGCACTAACCATTGATACATGGTGGCAACCTCCCAAGTAGTCATTTCCCGCAGACTGAATTCGTGGAAAATAGAGAATGTAAAGGTTTGTGCATCTGTTGATTTATTTTTGAAATTACAATGACGCTTCGGTAATTGAACCTTTTGGTTATTCACTGGCTTCGCATTATCCCATCCCGTCAACCCATTTTGCAGTACATTGTCGATTGTTTGTCGTTCTATTTTACAAGCAGTTTGTTGGATGTTTTCCTTGAGTATATCAATTCTTTGTAGATCTTTCGAGTAACAGCAAATCACTTTAAAAATATCATGAAAATAAGCTTCGCTCGAAAATATAATTCTGTGACGTAATCTTCCAACAGAGCAGAGGTATCGAAACGGATGGTCATTTCAACCTTTGAGTGAGTTGGACCACCTAAGCAAATAATCGAAGGTCTTTGTGCGATATTCTCATCGGAGAAGTTAAGCTCATGTTCAGTTGTTGCGTTCTACGAAGAGTTGAGGTTCATGAACTACGTATGTACATCAAACGCGTAAGTGTTGCCGGCCTCGAAATAACATGCATGCAAATAACATGCCTGTACTTTGTATTTTAGTTTCTGTGGCATGATAAGCAAGATGTCGTCGAGGCCAGATGACTTATAGGAGGTTCTATCTATAATGTTTATTGACGTGATCCCGGTCCGAGATGCGAATTTTCCCCTATAAGAAAATTTAAATAAGAAATTTCTAAAAAGCCCAATGAATCGTGGGTAGATTATCTCCAGTCCCTCAATCAACCTTTTAATGAAGGATGGAATGAATTATTTTTTGTACGTAATCCTTAAGGTTTTAAATAGATTGACAGCACTCTAGCGTATGTCTCGGCTGCTAAGTATATAGACAATCGATGTGCCAGAACTATTTGTCTGCAGCATTTATTGGAAATAATCCTCCTCATCTTCCTGAGGTAGGATATGAACATTTACATGAGTTCAGATATTGAGCCACCAAATTATAAGGTCCATACAAGTTCGTATAATAGAGCTGACTTCTACATAGTCAGATATTTATCCAGCTCAAACGGCGGTTTTGGCCGTGGGGCCGTAGCTCAAGTGGTTAGTGCGTTGGATCGCTGAGCGTGAGGTTCGAGGTTCGAATCCCAGAGGGTGGCAATGGTGTAGTGGTAGCGTCATCGTTTGTCGAGCTGATGGTTCACAGTTCAATCCCTGATGTCAGCAAGCATTATATGATAAGAGGCAGTCCGAACAATTGCGAAAGCTTATGAGAAAACTACTGCGAAGGCATAACACTGGCAGTAGGTTTGTCATATGTCTGGAGAAATTGTTCTCTCTGTTGATGATTGATATGCCTATGACATCAGGTTGACCGGGAAAAAAATACTGTGAATCAGAAGCGAAGACAAAACAAATAAATGACATCAAACAACCTCCCCAGTTATCTGGACACCCACCCCTGGAGCTAATGTGTGAAACCTTATACACCTGAGTTTCAAACCACTACACCAATCTCTTTTCTGTCTCTCTCTATCTTCCTTTAACGCCCGCACTGTGTATACACATTAAAAGGGTATTCATATCCCCTTGAGTGCGGGTAAATTATAAAAAAAAAAAAAAAAAAAAAAAGAACACCAACAAGTTTCTCACGGTCCCACCTCTCGCGAATGTCTGACAAACGTCCGAGAGTAATAATTGTCAAGAGAAAGCTTCTCAATTTGCCTTTCGGATATGGCTCTAAACTGTAGGTCCCTTCCATTTGTGTGAAAAATATAACACGCACAACACGAATGGTCGCAAGAAGCTAGGCCCTGGACCACATACGGTCCGTTGCGACAAGAATTTGTATTTGTAAACGGCGGTTTTATTTTCCTTAATCGCATTTATTTGGAACCAAATCCGAGAACGCAATTTAGTTGTCCGTCTTTAATTTATGACATAGAGCCCTATGAGCTTAATTTAATGACATTTGTCCATGATATATGCGCTAGCATCGTATAAAATTTTATGTAACTTACAGCGCAGCGCCTTGAAAATGTTCATTTGAATTTTTTAAGCTTATATAAAGAAAATCCGTAGTTCGTCCTTTTGTGACTCAAGGATGAAAAACATCCTTAAAGTATTAGAACCTTGTTAGGACTTAAAGTTTGTAGTCATATGAGTTCTATCAAAGGAAATTCAATCACTGTACCCTATTTGTTCTCATTTTAAATTCACAAAACAGCTCAATAAAAATTTAATGGCAGTATAAAAAAAATTAAATGCACATTGTATCTCACATTATTCTGACTTGAGTGCTATTAAAAATATCGATTTATGCCAAGCCATTCAATTTATTATTAACTATGCTCCGGTACACGAATGTCCTTGGCTCGAAGGTTATTGATCTTTAAGTGAACACTATCAACTGTAATTAAAATCTAACTATGACGAGATTCCTATCTTCCGTCTGATGATGATGCGATTTTTTTGTTTATTTACCCTTGCGTAACCCATAACGTTCGCCAACATAGCCAACATACTTATGTATATAATATTGAGCTTGAAAAAAAAAGATAGAAAACAAACAGAATTGTTGCAACCCTAGCAGTTTGCGAACGATGCATGCACATGGTGAATACTCCAACAGTGTACACAAACAACATGTTGTCGTTTTCATTTTCCACTCAAGCAAAAAGAGAAAGGACCTCAATATTTACCCGATAAAGCTAAGCAAACAGGAAATGCGTTTTTTTTTTTTTTTTTTTTGTTTATGTGCTTGCACCCCTTCTTTCCATCTGCATCTCAAGGACGAAATAATTGGCCGAGGAAAGTTCACTTCTCAAATGAAATCCATTGCACTTCGATTGGGGGGTGATCGGAAAAATAAGGAAAGAGCATAAAAAAAAAGTAATCCTTTTGTCACCAACGTCAGTTCGGACAGATTTCGATATATTCCGACCATGTGCGGCCTCCGGTGGGAAATTGTGTCACTCGAGAGTTCCAATGCGTGATTCGGATGCCACTGTTCCCCCCCAAGGCAAGATGGTCATTCTCCTTGCTTCTCTTGATTTGTCGAATCCTATTTTCACATCCATTTCCGATTTTCTTTCGAAATCATGTGCACAGTTTTAGTGTCGATTGCATGTGGGAAAATAACACTGAAAACGATACTCGCTTTCACATCCTCGCCGATCCGCAATTGCTGCCGGTGAACATATGGGTTGGAGGAGCTCCATTGTCCAGTAGTCCTCGTCCAGTATGCTAGCGTAAACTGTCGTCTATTCAAGTTTGATTTTTTTTTTCTCCAGGAGCTTCCAAATGACTTTTTTTTATTCTTCTGCATCTTCGTCGTTGTCGTAGTAGTCGGCGTTTGTCGTTCCGGTTGGGTATATGGAATCCTTGAACGACCAGGGGGACAACTCAGTGCAAAACTTTACGTTTCTTCTGTGTTCCATTTTTTTTTTTTTGCGCTTTTTGTCTAATATCTTATGGAATGTAGGACACGATGTAAACAATGGCAACTTTGAGGTGTAGACATGTACAATTGTTGCTGGGGACTATTGCTGTTTTTTATTTTTTTTTTTACTTAATTTTAATTCTACTTCTTTTTCCTTTGCTTTTTGTTAAACAATAACCAACGTAAGTTGTTGGTCATTGCTTAAATGGTAAAGAAAAAAGGAAAATGGCGAGGAGTAGCCTTCCAGGAAGATGACAAGTGCTGCAGTGCAAGACAAAATACAAAAATAAAAAAACCAAGATATTGCATAAAATGTACAAACTCAGTGGAAACTTTTTCAATTCAATTGCGGTTAAGCATGCTTGCTTATGTTTTGCCTTTCTTGTGTGTTGGATCTTTTGTTGGGTGCAGTATTTGGAAATCCTTAAGACGCTTTCATCCATTGTGTGCGTCATTGTGATGGCTCACGAAAGAGCTAGAATGATGGAATGAAATGTTTGCTTTTGATGTTTGCACGGTATGCTGGTGGCTGGTGGTATCTATGAAACTGGATCAAGTGAAAAGTGGTGTGAAGAATTGAAACTACATATATGTACTAAGTGGTACATTGACGCTGCTTTTGTGTCGCTTTTAGGTGGCGAATTCGCATTTGCACAAAATGTTGATACCTATTCGTTGCGGGGAGAAATGCAATTGTATTGATATAATCTAGGTGCAAACATGGTTCATTGAGTTACATTTTCTCTTTATCATCATTTTTGTAGTAAAGATAAAAGTTCGGGAACACACGGAGATGAAAAGGTACCCATCTATACGAGCTAGGAGCAAGCTCGTTCATAACAATGAGCTTGGAGGTTCGGTCTTCCTTATCGTCGCGAACCTGGGGGCTGGGATTCGAAGATCCTCTTAGCTGGAGCATTATTGTCCATTCGCTCGATGTGGCCGAGCCAGTGTAGTCGACGTGTTTTGGCTTTCCGGACTACATCCACATCTTGTTACAGCTCATAGAGTTCGCGGTTATATCTTCTTCTCCATTCGCCCTCCTCGCATATGGGACCGAATATTCGACGAAGAATATTTCTCCCGAACGTATTCAAAATCTGCTCTGCTTTCCTGCTTAACGTCCAGCACTCGGCACCGTAGAGCAGAACTGGCAGGATTAGTGTTTTGTAGAGCACGCATTTTGTCTTCCGAGTTAGGAGTTTTGAACCCAGTTGTTTCGCTAAACCGAAGTAGCAGCGGTTTGCTTGGGTTAGTCTTCGTCGGATCTCCACTAAGGTGTCGTTCGTGGAGTTGATGTTTACTCCGAAGTAGGTAAGCTCCTTAACTACTTCGACGTTACTGCTGTCAACAGTGACGTTTTGTCCCAGGCGGTGGACAGATGCTGCTTTGTTTGTTGAGAACATGTACTTTGTTTTGTCCTCGTTTACCTCAAGACCGACTCGTTTCACCTGTTCTTCAATTGCCGTAAAGGCGTCTATGACGGCACGCTGGGAGCGACCGATGATATCAATATCGTCTGCGTATCCCAGCAACTGGACGGATTTGTCCAGTTTAAAACCATTACCCTGAGGGATAAAAAATCATATCTAACCACTTTGTGCGAACCCTTTTTTTTATTATTGGACTGGGGGATATTTGTATGTTTCTGTTTATTTCTTTTTGCTGTTTTCTGCCCGCTTCTCATCTTTCTCTCTCTGATTGATAACGTCTCACCCACTTACTTCCGGTTCTACCATCTTCAATAGATACATTTATGTATATCTCAGTATGGTTTGTAGAAATCGCGCGACCACATATTAGGCGAAAAATGTTTCTCTCGAAAGCTTCTCCACAAACCTGCTCACCGTCCAGCATTCAGCGGAAATGGTAAAACTGTAAGAACTGGCATCCTAGAGAAAATAAATGTTGTCCTCCAAGAAAGATTTCTTGACCCCATTTGTTTTGCTAAAATAAGAAAGCATCGATCTTAAAAAGTTAGTACTCGCTAAATCTCTACTAAAGTTTCATTCAGGAGTTGAGGTTCCGAGGTACATACATAGGTGAACTCCTGTATTACCATGAAGTTGTAGTGCACAATATTTGCTTTCTTCTTAGGCGGTATACAGATGGTGCTTTGTTTGTTTATAGCTTTGTACTTTGAGGCATTTTGAGCGACCAGTGATGTCGCACCTTGCTTTGAGTGGTTTTCAGTGTTACAACACACAACTGGCTAAGTTTTATCGGTGCCTATCCGGAATTCATCCCAGAAACACCAAAAAGTTTTTTCACGATCCCACCTCTCGCGAATGTCTGAGAGTACCAACTATCATGAGAAAGCTTCTCGATTCGCCTTTCGGATATGGCTCTACACTGTAGGTTCCTTCCATTTGTGTGAAAAATATAACACGCACAACACTAATGGTTGCTAGAAGCTAGGGCCTGGACCATTTAAGGTCTGTTGCGCCAAACATTTGTTTTGTTTTTTTTTTTATCCGGAATTCAGCCATCGCCTTGCAGAGCTTCGGAACTTGAAACTAGTTATCAAACTAGTTATCACGTCAATGTCAAGCATCCTTGTCTGTCGTAGAAGCTATACTTTCTAACTAACCATCCGAAGATATTTATAGAAGGTACATACGAGAGGAACTTTCAATGTACATAGACGACTTGAAGAAAAAGTGCAGAAATCAGGAATCGAAAAGAAAATCATTGCTAAGCTTGTTTAGAACAGTTGCCATGCATCTCTATGTGTACATAGAATGTATGTTTAGGCCTAAAGTGGCGTCACCCAACAATTGCTAGAGCAACAAGATGTTCTTTACATTATTTGTACTTCCTTGAATGGCTTCAACTCTGGACTTAGCGTTCTTTAAATCACTATTCTACAGTAACTAAGGACCGTACTTTACTGTCGAACAATTTTTTTCTTGGTCTTCTTTTAGCCTTATGAAAGAATCGAGATATAGTGGTGAACTAAGTAAAAAAGTTGAATCCACAAACAAGTGGTTTATTAAGCTGTGGAAATTTCGAGATTCGTAGCCGAACCGGGCCCTGAAAAGAAAACTAAGTTAGGTACGCATTTGTTACTATAAAAATGTTGCTTTATAACTTAAGTCCGAATACCAGCACAATAATTAAATCCCTCCTCAGATTTCAAAACTTCCCATTTCTCATTTGAGCACCAACCCTGGAACCATTAATATTGATTGATACAGATACATTAATTAAATATGTTCTACATCTCGAAATTTACGAGTGCGGTCAATTAAGGGGACTTTCAATGGAACGAACACGTGATTGCTCACTGAAGTACCTACTATCCAACGATGGCAAGATGGACACCAGGTAGAACTTCAATTTGTAAATCTGCTGCGGTTCATTTAAGGACTCAAATTACATTTAATAGTATGATTCTAAGGACATATTAAACTACTTAATAAGCTTCCCATGAATATTAAAGGTAGAAGATCTTTTCCAGAATTTCTCAAACACGATAAAATGTGCCTTCTTGATTTTGATCATAAAGAAATCAAAGGTTTGCTGCACTACTTTCCTTTAATGTTTCTTGAATTTCTTGAAATAAAATCAAGAATAATGAATAAATAAAATAATAAATAAAGAATACAATACAATAATGCTTCCACATAGCTGCCTTCTAGCCCAGCACTAAAACATTTTGCGAGAAAAGGATTGGACAAGAACCTGGGTACATAAATCGAATCTAAGTCGAAAAAATTTAAAGCTTTATAGAGATCATAGTAGCTTAACCCTTAAATGTCCAAGAATGCCGATTTTGTCGAAATAAATATATTACATGCAAAATAAAACACAAACAACTATTTCATTAAAAAAAATTGTTTAAATTTTTTTAAAACCGGTTGTATCTTTAAAGATACACTGGGCATTAACCCCTCAAAGGCGTTTATGAGAATAATTTAGTATTTATTTCTTTTCTGAGTGAAAATTAATCTTAAATAACTCGTTTTATTATTAAGGAAAAGTTTGAGTTTAAAGGTTTATGTGTTAAATTAATATGGATAAATAATATATTTTACAAATAAATGAAAATTAGTGAAAAAACGAAATAAATGGTAGTAGATTTAGTGAACAAATTTGGTTCACTTGCGGTTTATGCTAAATTTATATGTTTTATATTATTTTCAAAACAAACTGGCTTACAATGAAATTAAAGTAAATATAATACAAATCAAAAATTGAATGCATAAAATGATAAAATGAAATAATGGGTAAAAGAGGTCTTATGCCAATGTACATATGTTAGCTGAAACGAGGTTGACGATTCTACGATGGTGACGTAAGATCTACATATGTATGTATGCCGTGTATTGAAGCTGCAAACTCTTCTCTGGTTTCTCGTTTAACCTTCATCATCGTTTTCACCTTTGGAAGCTTGCAATTCTTTACCCGATTTCTTCGGATAGTACCAACTGCAAGCATTCCTTTTGTGTGGGGATAAATTAGCAAGGGAATATCTCGATAGTAATTATCATAAAATGATAACGTAGTACTTCATTAAGCAATCCTCAGAAACAATATTTGCCGATGCTTGAGGGTCCACTTCACCTAGGGCCGGTACTTCAGGTGATCTGCTATGTAAATATTTCAAATTTATATGCAAATCTGCTTGAGTCGCATAATAAAAATAATTGAAAACCCCACTTTTTCGGCTTGTTAGGCAAATATGGCCCATAAAAAGAAGAGCACATGTGTTCAACTACATACAACCGATCTAATATTGGTACGCCATATTCAGTGTTTCTAATAATGGCCTAATAGATAAAGGCAGTCACGATTAGGATCATCACTTTCATCTGCTTTAGCTTTGTCATTGAAATGAATATAGGAATGTTGTCGCATCACTACGGGGCGCATCGATTTTCTATAAAACTCCAAAAATCGTTCGTACTCGGGAGTTTGAAGTAAGCCATGTAAAAAGGGATCCCAATAAACTTTCGTAGATCAAGAAGTCTAAAGAGGAATGATGTTTCAAGAGCAAGTTCCGTATTGACTAAGGTTTCTTCAACAATACGTTGGTCCAACGACTAAGGAAAGAGGTATGATCGAACTTTAAAAAAAATTCCAAGCCTATCACTTCTCCTGGAAGGGTTGAGTCTTCCTGTGCACGATAAACAAGATTCGAATTTTCGCATTTCGAAGACTTGACATCAACTTTCAAATTGTAAAATCTAAAGGGCATGAACTCCAACGATCGTTAACTTAAGTTGAGGTGCAGATGAGGTTCAAGCAACATCTGCATCTTCCAAACCTCCCACATCATTTAACATATTGGGAAAATCCTCTTCCCTATTATCTTCGTCCGTTTCACCCGGCTCACCTTCATCATTATCTTCATATTCATGTATGTACCTTATAAATATCCATAGAAGGATAATTACGCGAGCTGCGTTTCTTAGAATCCCATCAAACAAATTTTTTTAACTTCACAATTAATGTCTGCACCTGCAATGATTTTTTTTTAGTGAAATGTCACCAGGTTCAAAGAATTTTAATTATAAAAATACTTTTTTTTAAAATTCTACGAAATTCGCTTCACGCACGTAATTTGTCTACGGTAACTGTACTTTCAAAGTTAGGAGGCTAAACAAATTATTTTGATTAGGATTTGAGTTAGTGAATTAGAAACTATTACAATCTTAGCTCTGGACCTTCTATTTAATAAATTAAAATTATTTGAATTGTTGTATCTTTAAAGATACTGTGGGCATTTAAGGGTTAAGAATATCAAGCTTCATACTCATTATGATAAGCTTTCAAAATGTCGATCGAAACCCTATAGGTACTATTGTATGAGTAGTATATACTCCTATGGATAGTTTTTTGGTCTCGGCTATTCTAAAACTAAGTTTATAGTACAATCAAATTGTGTCCGCAAAATCTATTTTTTTTTTTTTTTTTTTTCAAAAAGAGCACCAAAACTCTCTTAACAAATGGCAATAAATTGTTCTAAAGCGGTAATATTCCATTAAAATTGGATTAATTTTTTCCCCACTAATCGAATTTCAATTTGTTGGCGTAATCTAATCAGAATCCTCGAACTTAATTGAAATGCACTTAAAACGCACCCTTGTCGGAAAGTTATTTTAGCACCTCCCTGCATAATTTTCATATTTTCCCCCACTTCAACTTCAAAATTTCAGCATTTTCAACGGATTTATTTTTTTTTTCTGCCGCATTTCGCATTCTTGTTGACGATAACAATGAACAGTGCTAACATCGCAGAGAGAGCGCTAGGAGGAGAGAAAAAAAAAACCAGTAAAACAAAAATCTCCACAATAGGCACATAAATAAGGTCAAGGAGATCCTTCAATTCGCAATGAGAACAAAAAATCCATAAATCATCGCAATATTTATCGATTTTAGGGTATGTGTACATCCGCTGCACCGCATCACCACTTCAAAGGTGTGCCCATTCGAGCGAGATGTTTGTGTTTTATTCCCTATACGCGTAAATAACTACTTACAGTTGAACAAACATGACATAAACACACACTTTCTGTTTGTATTTCAAGTTCACATCGTGTTCAGTTTAGATGTATGTATGAACATTCGTTTGTTTTATTTCAAGTGAGTGCTCGCTCATGATGAAAACACAAATTCTCTACATTGCTGGCGATTTGCATCTAATTAGTCTAAAAGGCTTTCTGGTTCAATTCAAATGTATCCCCATCCCCTGCCCGCGTCAATCCTCAGCAACCCCTTCGACAACACAGCACTTTGCTCTTTGCGTGATTTATGAATTTGTTCCACTATTGTTATTCAAAGAAAAATCAATTTCGTTGAGTACACCACCATTTGGTTATGTTTTTCTTTCTTTCTTTGTACCTACTTAACAAAAAAGTAGAAATAAAAATTAAACTTATAATCAAAAGCTTTTCGAATTACATTTCGAATACCAACAAACACATATTGACATTGTTCACACTGATATCTTCGACAAATAACGCACAATCTTCATGTCCGTCCTCATTAGGATGCATTTGGCATCAATTTAAAAACTGCACACATTTAGAAACAAGGACACCCACCACCTCTGCCAGAACACGTTCGCGTGGTATTGGCTATTAAATAAATGACATCCTTGATTGCGAATCAGCATTTAATATGTGCAATTTTCCGAAGCAATTTTGTGCAGGGAGGACATCCTCCACACTACCAGGTGGATGGACGCCTGACGAGATAGTGCACGAAGGGGTTGTTAATGCGCCCGACGGTAATCTCGTCGCTGTAAAGTAAATATCAGTGGCATATACGCGCAGTGAATAGTTTGTGGGTTAAACGGTGACAATGATGCAGGAGCAACCTGTACAGGGAGAGATTTTTTTTTTTTAACATCAAAACACTATAATACTGTGCGATCGGTTTCGAACAAATGTATGTATGTAGGTACCTACCTAGATGTGTACAATTGTTTGACAATTTGATTTGGGTGGGACATTAATGGGGTTGAGCATAGAAATTGTGTTGACTTAGAAAATCGTATTATCTGTGGTCGGGATCGCAATTAGACTGACAATCAATTTGCTTTGTTATTATAACAAGAGAGCTAACGTGAACGTGAAATTAAATAAAAGAACATGCGAGATGAACAAAGATCATTGACTTATACATACATACATGTATCTATGTTTTATTCAAGCGGGGGAGTGTGAATGAATGTTGAAATAATCTATCGGATTCATAGAGATTATTTTTTTTTGCAAACGATGTTGTACCTACAATAAGCTTGAGCTATAGAGTTCAGTAATATTTGCAGTCAGAAAAATGAAACTGAAAAAAAATTGCTTTTTCATTGAATTCTCATTCGAAATTATTTTTCAGAACGGCAGAACAAAAAAAAACAAATCAGCATATTTCCGCGAAACTATTTTATTAAATTTTGTGTAAGGTGCTCAGAAAAATGAATTCTGACACGTTAAACGATAAAATTGTTTTTCTCAGAAAATTTGATCTGATTTTTCGGAAAAATATTCAATAAATCTATTTGACAGTTCGGGAGCCACGCATTAAATTGAAATACACGGTGATATTTAGCTTTAAAATTGAAATGAAAATGTTTTTCTGTTAGCTATAACCAAGGCAAGTTAGTTGAATACTGTCATTGCCGTGGTAGTAATTTGTGTCACTTGAAGAAGATATTGAACTGAACCACGTTGTTGGATTTCTTTCTATCCCCCCTGACGTATCTTCACAGTCAATAATTACCCTCTCGATATCTCCAGAGTTCTTACTTATTCTGCGTTCATGGAAGTCACTGCTTAATGCTTGATAGTCTTCTTAGTTTTTAATCAGAATATATTGTCACCTCCACAGGAGTAACTAGCAAGTATTGCCTTTCCGAAATCCCATAGATTTAGATGATGATGATGCAAAATGCGTGAAGCAAAACTATAGAACATGGTCTTATACATATGTAAGAGGACATATGTGTTTCCGTCACTACCATGCGTTGCTGCAAGACGTCTCTATTTCTAATTTTGATGCAAGCTTCCAGTAGTAGAACAGCAAAGTAGTACAATTTAGTACAATTTTGTGATATGACGTTTCATGTTAGTTACATTTTAGCATTTGAGAAAAGGACGATGGAAGAAATGGCAGAAAACGAATACGTTCAATAGTCAACAATTAACTGCACGTCTGTCTCGCGTGCAGGACTGCAAGCAGCTTTGCTGCATGTCTGTTTCAGGCTTTAAGGCTATCATGTCTTACGAACATATCTACCACTGATTTGAAGTTTGTCGAATCCTTTCTTAGAACTTTTCGCTTGGAAGAACCTGCCAACAGTTCGATTGCCAGTTTTGGCTTGTTTACATTTTACCAACGTTTTCGGTGGTAATAAGCCCTTACCATTCCTTTATCCATGTGGCTCAGTGACTCCTTATGGTAGGTAGTGTCACACTTCTTTTCCTTTATTTAGCTTTGCACATTCGTTGAATTTCTGAATAGATTCGTTCTCTTCTTCTATTATAGTGGATTATACCCCGATAACTAGAGAACTCAGGAGGTAAAGATTGCACAAAAATGTACTAAATACTGGTATACAATACTCAGTTTATATTTAGATTTGACTTGAAATCAATTTTATTTGGCGACACATATTCAAAGACAAGCTGTGACTGCAACATTAGAAGAATGACTACACAACAATCGTGACAAATCTACACGAAAATACTGCCTCAAGCTCGCAGTATTCAGGACTTCCTAGGTAGCAGAAAATTCACATATGGTATCAACATTCCTTTTTTAATCGGAAGGATATTAAAGACAGAATTAAAATTTCGAAAGGGCGTGGTGGATGAACACTGACAAAACATAACAAGAGATTGGATTATTTCAGTTGGTATAAATACACCCACGCTAAATCACTGTTGAATCCTTTTCCAGAAAAAAGCCACATTGGTACCTTTAGATGGAGCAGACAAGAGCAGGCGTTAAATCTAAACGAAGGTTTAAATATCTACAAATATTACTTACTGTTCGCCTTCCTCGAGCGCTAATGGCGTGTAAAGGCCTCGCGACTTTAACATGGCGATATAGCCTCAAAATAATACGCTGAGTTTATACCATGATAGTGAGACCAATCATCACCTACGCCGCGCTGACTTGGGCCAATGTATACCTCGAGTAACAATACCATGAAATGGTATACCGATGGATAAAAAACACATGACTACTGTGGTAGGGATATTTATGCCAAGAACCAAAGTCTCAGAACCCATGGCCAAACTATCCAGCATTTTCCAAAAGAGCTAAACTATGAAAAACATCCAAAACAAAGAAAAACAAAAGCATTACTCGGAAGCTACATTTTACTGTTTAAAACTTAAATAGGAAAAAGCTGCGAATACAAGAGGTTTCGTCACACGGCACTACAAGCTAAACGAACTCCTAAGGAAGCTGGTTCCTGAGCATTAACGTTTAAATCGTATTCAAACCGGACGGGGTGCTCAATACATGTGTATTGCCTCAATACAAATTGCAGTGCAAATATATATCTACTTAACGACACCCCACACAATACCTTACCAGGGGCTTCAGAGAACCGTTTCTATTTCCAATTAAAAAGGCAAGTGTTGGTTTCGTGAAAAACTTCGATTTCATGATCTTGGTATTACGACTACAGAGAAACTCGAAAAGGTGGACTTTTGACTTCTGCCTTTCTGTAGGGGCATAGCTCAAGGTGAAATCTAAATTTCCAGTCTAACCTTAAAGTGGTTTAAGCAATTTTAAATATATCCGAGGACATCACATGCAGACTTAGAAAATCGTTAGAAAATGTTTAGCCTTTATGTTTAATGCAACGGCGTGGTTCAATAATTATCAAAATTATTCCCATTCTCGTCTGGGATGTTTAACAGAATTTCAAAACCAGTGAAACTACATATATGCAACTTTGTCTCAATGAGATCTAACAAATTCCATGCCGTATCAATAAAATGAAAGTAAGATTTTTATTAAATAATGACTTTCCTGATCCAATACCACCCTGATACGAATATGAGTACCCAATCCTGTTTTAATTTAACCGATCACGTAAGGATCTTGTATTTGAAAGACCAAGGCTACCCCTCTACTTCTTAAATACTTCATTTCGTAAAACGAAGAGCCGTCTATCCTCTTTTGAAAAATAATTTTATATGGTATTCTTCTCAAATATCTAAATAAATGATAATACTAATACCTATCCATCCCATTGCTTAAAACATAGCAACATGCAACATGCTTGATGGCATACCTTAATAGCAGATCCATAAATTCCAAGTCATTGTTATTGCAGTTACTAGTTTAATAGCCACCATATACCACTTCAACTAGTTATCAGAAGCAAGTGTCACCAACTTCAGTGCTTAACATCCTGCAATAAAGTACTTTGACTATTTCCGTTTTCCTGACTATATCCCAACAGTACCATAAAACTTCATGTTCAACAAAACAACCAAATTGTCCTCCGCCCATACATACATACGCACGCAAAAAGAAAAGAACACTATTAATCGAACCTTTGCTATAAATTAAGTTACCATTTGCGCTTTAGTGTGATTACGTTCGTGCTGTAAGTTCATTAAAATCACATTTCCGCATAAATCAATGAATGTGTCCTTACTATGGTCGCGCAGACGAATCACAGGTTGGATGGAGAAAAAAATTAAATAAATAAAAAAAAAAAATGCAGAAACAAAATGAGAAGCACGTCTAGGACACGCATGCTTTGCCAGCATACATAGAACGCACCATTACCATCTCTCTCTGCAAACGACCTGTTCTTTTCGTTGAGGTATAATAATAATAATTGCACTGCCATAAACAACACGCTTGGGTAAAAATCTTCTGTACGTAGGGTGTTGCAAAAGTACGCTGTATCCTTCATACATACTACGTACATATTTATATGGACACCATGTAGTAGCACAGTGCTTCAACCCCTCTGATGTGTTATGATGAAAGACACTGAAAGATCCAGTGAAGTTTGTCATGACATTTTCATAAATCAATTCTGTACCACCCGAAGCGTTTGCCATCAACAGCATAGATTATGATGACGTTAAGGGTGTAGAAATGGAGATTTACTACCCCCTCTACTACGGCAAAGTGGGAGTAAACAAAAAGACAACAAATAAACAAACAAAAACTTAAACTTGACCAAAACAGCAAGAAGAAAACACAACAAAACAACAAATCGTGAGAATGTCCCTTTTCTTAATGTGAAAGGAATGCAATGCGGTGCCTGCCCCGGGTGGTACTGAATGAATTAATTAGAATTCTCAATCTGATATGCAAGCAAACAAGAAATCAATTTGTTCAAAGCTTTGCGTTAATTATGTGACATGACATGAAATAAATTCCTTTCAATAGTGTCGTACGGTGCCTTGCAAAATCCTTTTCGAACTTCTAAAGGGTAAAATATCCGTTGATGAATATCCTTACGAAATGAAATATGAACGCTGATTGACTGGAGGAATTTGTCAGACGGCACTTCCCCGGTTTTTGCTACAAATTATATTTCGAATAAATTACTTGCAAATATACTACAAGCCCTCTGGAAAGGTTCCTTTAAAAAGTTTTAATATCAAGTTTCATTACAGCTTCATTAATGTACATATGCAGATATATCTACATATATATATGGGTATGCTGCATGTGTACATCGTGGGTGGACAAAAGGAGAGATCTTGAGCTTGTCAGTCAGTTTAAGAATCAACGGACACATTGAATCTTAAACTGACATGTGACTATTTTGATTGCTTCTTGAAAATGTTGTATGTAATACTTGGGTAAAAAATTAAATGGCTTACACTCAACAAAAATAGTACTATAGACAGCTGATATGGATTGGACTGAAATAGAGTTCTTAATGATTTTTTATAAAGGCCTTATCTGTCACAAATTTTCAACCAATGTGAACCAAAGTAGTTGAAAACTTATCTCTGTGGTAAATTTTGCACCGGGGATGCATAATGTACATATAGCACTAATACAATACTGTTGTAACTCAAAATTTTTCAAATTGATGTTTTGACATAACATCATATTCAATTCCCTAGGTGTCAATAAGACCGTCGTTAGACTAGTGCAAGAAACAAATAATAGATGGCACTATGAGTCATAGCTCATGATTGACTGACTCTAGTAAACCCCCACCGATATTGCATCAACTTTAGATTCGATCAAAATTCGTATTTTGAGTTACAACAGTATTGTATTATTAGTGCGATATGTCTGTAAGTTCGCATATAAAGTGGAGGTTAATCATCGGCTACTATTCAGAGTACAGCATACCCAGGCCATGGTGTTTGGTGAAGCCAATTTCTTCTAGTTGCGATGAAACATATTTCCATGGACCCAGTAAACGCATAAAATGGAAAATTTGCTTTTTTTTTATTTTTCATTAACACTTAATGTCAAAAATCACTTATTCTAGGCCTCCAAATACAAAGCACAACTACGCGTAACATAGCTTTGCATACTAACATCATTGATTCATCATCTCATCCATGCAGAAGAGATCGAATTGCATCTCAGTTTCGCTGCCTTAAAAAGCAAAGAAATTATTCATCCCACTCGTGCATGCTATTTGAAGGAACTATCCATACAAATGGCAAGAAAAGCAAAGGAAAAGCTAATTACATTGAAAAATACAACGCCAAAACAAAGTTTTGAAGTAAAGGAATTTATTCGAACTTTTGCATTCTAATTAGGATCCTTTTTGGTTTTGATAAATGAGCTCACCGAGACCTTCTATGTCAAAAAAGGATTTAGACAAGGTGATGCGCTGTCATGTGACTTCTTTAATGCCATGCTTGAAAAAATTGTGCGAAATTCACAAGCCAACACCGGAGGCACAATCTTTCAAAAGTCTCTACAACTACTAGCGTACGCCGATGATATCGACATAATTGGCAGAACACACCGGGCTGTCACCGATGTATTCGCTAGTATCGAAACAGAAGCCGCCAAAATGGATTTAGCTGTAAATGAGGGCAAAACCAAGTATATGCTGTCGACAAGAAGGGAAAGATAACATCGACAGAACGTCACAGTCGACAGCTATAGCTTTGAGTTTGTAAGGGATTTTGTCTACCTTGGCTCTGCTACTGATTTTGGCAATCAAACGAAACCTCAGCAGTAACCAAACGAAGAATAACTCTTGCCAATCGCTGTTTCTTTGGACTGAGAAGGAAATTGATTAGTAAGGCCCTATTTCGGACAACCAAGGAGACTCTGTACAAGACCTTTACGGCGCTGAAGCACGGATTCTGTCAAAAGCGAATGAACATGTCCTCGGTCGATTCGAGAAAAAATTCTTCGTAAGATATTCGGTTCCGTTTACGTTGACGGGCTTTGGAGTAGAAAATTCAACGACGAAATTTACGAGTTGTACAGAGATATGGCTAGGACATGTAGAGCGAATGGATAAAAATGCCGGCCCGCAGAGTCTTCGAATCGAACGCAGAGGGATAACACACTAGAGAAATAACTCGTATAACGTGGTGCGCACAAGTAGAAGGAGACTTCAACAAACTGGGAGTGGAGTGGATCGGGCTAGCTGAAAAGGCTTGTTGGTTGAGGCCTAGACTGTAGCGCCACCAACATAAGTAAGTATTCGATGTGGTTGTTTGTGCAATGTGTTGGTAGAATTATGAAATCGAATTATTACAGAATTAATAAGTTTAATCAGTCAAGTCCCAATTCCTACATCCTTAGGTTAATAAATTCGTTTTGATTCAACTGTTTATTGACTGGAAGTATAGTAAAGTATATAAAAAGTGCAATTACATCACAAAGAAAATACCATTTCGTAAACTATCCAAATAGTTTTTTTTAAATATTTGATTCGCAGTTAATTGGAAAGTAAGAAATATTGGATGAAACTCAATTGTCCATACAGTAAAGTAGGACCGTTGATGGACCAATTTGGAATTGGAATCACAGAGAATAATAGGCTTTTATCAAATGGTTTAAACCACAGTTTCGAAAATATGATTCTCGAAGCACCTCCAATTATTCCAAATGATGGCGAAGCACATATACAGATCCAACTATGCCCCAACGTATCTTCCTTCAGTGAGTTGCAATTCGGTCAATATTTGGTCGAAAGGCTAATGTGTGGATTAGTAATGGGAGTAAAAGTTCTTTGGGCGTCCCGCTCTGGGTCAGCAGATTCAATCATACTTCGCAATCGAGATGTCTTCCACTGTCACTTCCGTCGTCGTATGATGATGTCAATGCCGCCTGACATGTTTGGCTTCAGATCAGGAAAGTCCACCATTGGCCAAATATTCATAATACGACAGCTTTTTTTTTGACAGATCTTGCAAAAACATAGCAATTTCAAGATGATAGACATCATCTATTTATCAATTTTAAAGCCGCATAAGTATGACAGCATTTATAGAGACGAATTACGTTCGTTCATAGATATGTATGTGCATAGAAGAGTATCTAGTTTTATCATTGCGTCTATTCATGCACTAACCCGATAAAGCATGCACGCTGCTGCATTTCAATTTGCAATGACTACAACGACACCTTCGACCATTGTTTAACATTGTTCTGGAAAGAAGTATGCAGAATTCTCATGCCAACACCAAAAGCATATTTTTTAAAAGTGTCAAATTAGTCACATACGCCGATGACATTGACATAATCGGTAGATTAAGCTATCAACTCAGACAACGCCACCAGCTCTAGAATCAAACGAAGACTAACTCTTCGCAACCTCTGTTCTTTAGACTAAAAAGACAATTAGTAGCAGAGCCCTATCTCGACCAACAAAAGTGACTCTATACAATAACCAATTTATCCCAGTCCCACTACATGCTGCAGAGGCATGAATTATACCAAGGGGGAAAAAATGCCACATTTAGTTTCATAAAAAATGTTTTCAAAATTAAGACAAATTCTTAAATTATTTCTAAGCTTTTAATAACTTAAATACGATGACCGATTGGTAAAACTCTAACTGAAAGTATCTATTACAATTCGTTCACTATTGCAGATGAACTATGGCCATACAAAGGCTCTGTCGAACAGAGCGCGTTGAGATTATACTACGCTGCGCGAGCGGTGAGATTATTTTGAAGCGACTTTCTCACCGACGCGTTAGACAACGACAACGTCAACAAGCACTGTGTATAAATATTGGAATCATGATTTCATTTTCATTAAACGAAGTGGCTCAGACAGCGATTTGTTGCACTGCTTAAGAACAAATGATGGAATTTTGTCCGGAGCAGAGCTCAGATTCACCTTCAATAATGAAACGCCATTTGAAACATCATCTAGGGAAATAAGCAATGGCCCTAAGCTGTCGTTAGAAACCTTAGGGTTATTTGAACGTAAAGTTACTCTAGGGTCAAAAATAAATAAAAAACAAAATTCTAAACAAATTCAATCTAGGACACAAACAAAATCAATTCAAACGCTCTGCGTTTCACAACATCACGATGTGTGTGACGGGGGATATCTAGTCCTGTGTATTACAACGCGGAGGTGGTATGCGGCGGAGAAACGCGGCGATAAAACGCGCTCTGTTTAACGAGGCCTTTAGATATTTTCAAATCAGATTCTAAATCTAAATAATGGGCTAGTTATTCCCATATTTCCTTGAATATTACTGACTACATACTAACTTAAATTCTACTAAAGTACGCGTCATTATTCAGTGATTTGTATTTTTGACCAGTGAATGACCATGACGCAAAAAAAAATCATGTTTTAATAGTCCCTCTACTCACTAATGTCTGACTGACGCCCGAGAGAAAGAACTGTCACAAAAAGCTTCTCAATTACGCCTTTGGGGCACGGCATAAGGCTGTAGGACCATTTCATTCGTAAGGCACAACACTATTGAATGCGAGAGGCTACGTCGTAGCCCTATTGAATTACTCTGGCCTAGTGTGTGGTTGTCTAAAAATTATTTAAAAAAACTGATGATGAGTATTGGTGTCAGTTTTTATCACAATACAGTGGAAAGAACTGCCCAAGGGACTTAGATGATAGGCAGAATATTTAGTGTATGCTGACGAAGGGATTTAATTGGGCATAGCGTTTAAGGACCCTTTAAAATTGTCGCCAAAAAAGTGGGTGCTGACATGTTTTAGCCCATTAAAAAACAAAATCGATGTAAGTACATAAGTCTTATTTTAAATCATACATATAAGTGGTATGCTGATATTTCAGGGCACGGGCTTTTGAAAGAAAGGGAAAGAGGAACAGAGGAAATATCGGTGCACGTTGGCTTTAAATGCTTGAAGGTTGTAATGTGTAATATTTTTGGACGTATTCGAAAGTTGGAACTGGTAAAGAAAGACATTCATACGCCAGAAACACTCTGTATAAAGATGTACTGCATTTCAGAAGTATTAAATGCCATCGTCAGGCAGCACGCCTTCGTACTCTCAACTTACTTGCAGCTACTTATTGCATGTTTAACTATTCCCGAAGGATTTTGCAAAATCCGTTTGTAAGTATTTTTAACACTAATGTACTACTACTATCAAAAGAACGCAAGAGAAAATTACAATTTCAAATTATTACTTTCCCCAGTTTTAGCGAAACAATCAACATATATTTAGATGAGTCAATAATAATAATTAAAAAAACAAAACATTCCGTGAACACCCCATACCAAGATTTTCAAAAATTACAACTCAATTATAACTGCCTCCTTTGAGGCTGAGTAGGTGCTGCTTTAAGTGGCCTCATTTGGTGAGTAAGACACAGGAAGAGGCAGGCATATAATTTACGCAGGTAAATTACTGTCTCATTAAGAATTTGCAAATAAAGTTATAAGTAACTCCCACTGTCATCTGTCAATGTTTATCATGCACACGAAAAGAAAAGACTGGCAATCTTGGGAGGATATCCACCCACCCAATAATAAAAAAAAAAAAAACACCCCTTTGATAAATGATTGTACTAAAATTAGTCCTTGCCCTCGTAAAAATGTGTTTATGACAGAAGGATCCATATACCTTGGACTAGGGATTGAAGCTAACAAAATTAATGAACTTTATATCAGACGGAAAGTCTAATGCTCACTAAGGCCCGCCCCTCCCCTCAAATATAAAATTTTAGTAGAGGTGGGGAATTGGGAGTGATTTACAACCATGCACCCTCTTCTAGCAAATCGCGTGGCAGCCATATGCTTTTAATTATACGTAAATATTAGAAGGTTTGCCTACATCAAGACTTGGTGCCAGATTAACTAGGGGGGGTGGGACTAGGTCACAGCCCTCCTTGCGAGAAATCAAAACGTTTCAGTTAATCTCTAAATAAAGCTCAAAAATATTTTCGAAAAAAACCCGTCATAAACAAAAAAAAAAGAGAATTCTGAACATTCTAAATTGTGTCGTCAACAACGTCGGTGGTGGTAAAATACCACTCACCCCCGTCTCCAAAAACAGATTAATTGTGATTTACTGCACGGGTGTTGTGTGTGAGCGCGCTGTCACCTATAGTTTTATACCCGAAATAAAGCACAGCATGTGACAGCTAAACACGAACACAACAACGCATATCAACAGGAATATATAGAGGGTCTGGGCACCCCCGGGATCGTGGGCATAGGTAATGACATCGTCCGATTCCTGACTCCTGTATGTTACGGTTGTAGCTATTAAATATGGACACATAAAAACACAAAAGCAAACCAAAAAGTATCTTATTCAAATGTGCCGAAAGCGTGTTTACAAGAAATTCACAGAGTGTAGTATTAAAAAAGTTAAACAAAATAAACGGGACAATGAGAAGGGCGAATAAAGCTGTCATGGAGGCAAGTGAAATATTTTCTCGTTCCCTTTTCGATTTGTAAAATATTCATGGAACCTGGTCGACTAAAATGTGACTTTGTTTAAAAGTGTCTGTTGTCCCACGAATAATAACATCATTCAAAAATTTCCCCACAGCATAATGGGTGACATTTGTCTACCAGAATTCCTTAAATATGGTGCCCCCACCCTACCGACTTAGACGGAATTACAATAATAAAGAAATCATATCGTACTTTGGTGGGGTAAAACGAATTTAGTTACGAAGGGATAACTCAGCGATATGAGAAAAGTTTTTATCTAGATATTAATGATTGGTGGGTTTGTAAGATGGTATGACTGTTTGCGTGCTTAAGCCCGCACTTCAGAAACAGTTTTCACTCCTTCAAGTTGGGAAAGTATCTTTGACACCTTTGAAATTGAATAGGAAAGTATTACTAAAACGGGTGGAATTAATGAACTGATAATATCAGTTTATATACCTGGTTAATACTTCATTTTAACTTTGAGATAAATACAATGTTACTATTACTTTGAACGTCGTTAAGATATCAATAAATTGCCTTTTCTTTCGACCTTGTTTGCTACTAGATATCTATGTGTTCCCTTTCTACTTACTCCCCTTCTATGGCGATTATTTATAACAATAATTACAAAACTTTGATTTGCTTTTCTTTTACTTTACTTCAGACTTAAAGTGTCCACTCTAAGCTTGTGTAGAACTGATATAAAAACCGTCACTTTGATGCATTTCATCTGTGAAACAGAAAACAGTCTACAACTTATAGTTTTTAAACGACCTAAAGGAAACATAAATACTTTTAACTCCCAAACCCTAAAGGGCTATAGTGCTTAAGAACTCATCAAAGAAATTGTTCCAATATCCAACCTCAATGATACGTCGCTCAGGTATGTCAGTGATGTTATTTAAGATGAAAGCTAGAACCACATTTCACAACACAACACGAGAGAAGTGTGGTTCTAGCTTAAGACGGGTGAAGGGACCAAAGTAGTGCATCCCATCGCTTAACTTTGTTTAATCTTTAAAACAAAATGCTTCTACATTGAGTGTTTGGCTATGAAATTTTGAGATTGCGATTCTGGGACCGAATTTTAGTCTGTATCTGAGTTTTAAGTCTGTATCTGACTTTGATCTTGTGTTTCTAGTAGAACGCCGCAAGATCACTTGATTTGACAGCATCTGTGTCTTACTTTTTTGATACATAATGAAACCCCATTAAACAAAAACTATATTCGTCAGTCTTATTGGGACAACCATTAAATACACAATTCATACATATATACAATCATATACGAAAAGAAATGAGTTACTGAATTCGAATATGACTGAAAAATTATCTTAAACTTCAACGATTCCGGGAAGCATATGAAATATCTGCGTTATAATTTTGAATGAACGTACCCTAAATCAGATCGGGGATATCACTAAAATTGTTTACACGACAGGGCTCACACGTCAGTTCACCTGATGTCAAAAAAACTACAACGATCCTGAAAATTCTGCACAGATTTATAGGGAAACATATTGTGACGAATGCGTCATACGAAGCTTCCTTATTACATATATGCTAGTTTTAGTAAGACCATACAACTTTCTGATTATATGTTCAAAATTGTCATGCTATGCCCTTGGGTTGGCTTCAAAATCCCGAAAACTGAAATCCCGAAAACCTAAAATCCCGAAAACCCACAATCCCGAAAATCCACAATCCCGAAAACCCACAATCCCGAAAGGCGAAAATCCCGAAACAAAAATTTCGAAAACGAAATCCCGAAAATATACATACAAAGAAAAAGTTGCGGAAATTTTTCTAATTTGAGGCCGAATGCTGTCCGTATTGATGAGTCGAGGAAATGTCCAACTTAGTATTGAAGTGACTAGCGGGCGAAAGCCTGTAGGTAGGGGTGGGTGAGCTCGCTACGCTCGCAAAAAAAAAAAAAAATAACTTTGGACATTTCTTCAACTCATACATAGGACGGCCTTCGGCCTCACATGCAGGTGCTCAGGGCGCCGCTACGCTACGGCATATAGCTAGATTTCTTTTCATTTGTTATTTTACATTCTGAACAACGGTGGACTTACGTATGTATGTTCATTTTAGACCAAAAAATAAAATTTTCAGTTTCACTTTCGGGATTCTGGCTTTTCGGGATTGCGGGTTTTCGGGATTTTAGGTTTTCGGGATTCTGGATTTTCGGGATTTTGGGCTTTCGGGATTCTGTCCGACTCCGTATTTCCTTATATGACATATGACGCCGCTAGAATCAGAGTATCTACTAAACAATATTATTGAAAACAAAGGAAAGTCTGAATCTGTAAGTTGCGCATTAGTTTTAATTTAATTATGTTGTCAAATCGATATCATGCTGCTTTTTGTGATAAGATCATATGAACAAATTAAGGTATTTCCAAAATTTTATCATGCAATTCGGTCAATTTGGTAAAATTGCTCTCTTACGGTCTTATATGTTTATACAAATATCGAAAATAACTTAGCATATCAATCATCCACACAACATCCAATGTATTTAATTGCATTTTTAAGTGAATATTGGAAAACATTTTTACATTCATCCGGCCAACAACACATTTGTTGCAACAAGGAAAAACCGCTAAAGTCGAGTTTGATAATTTTTCAGGAGAGCATATTAAAGTTTTGCTAAAAAGTTTAAAATTACAAATGGTTCTAGACTATCTATTAAAAGTCGGATCTTTCTGAAAATAATACGAAAACAAAGGGAATTTTTATCTCTTTTGTTTTAGCGATTCAAAATATTGTTATTGATTTTATTTTGGGCGTGACAAGCCAAATAAATACTTTAGCTGTTATGGCCTAACAGTATCTGAAAGCAAAAAAATCCTATATCGAGTTTAGCTGTTATTCCTCGTTGAAGAACAACATTTTATGGGAACAAAGTTGACTTAGGCTGATATTCCTTGAACTTAAGAGAACATTTTTAATACTTATCTTGACTTAAGCTGTTATGTCAACACCCAAACTGGACTTTAGCGCTTTTTCCTTAACCATCAAGGCAAAAAAGGTGTTGAATATCTGACCAAAAAACAACCAAACTCAACTTTAACTTTTATGTCTTGTGGCAAAATAAATACGGATTCTCTTAAGTCGACTTTAGATAATCAAGTTAAATATTTTTATGAGTTAAGTCGTTTTGGCAAAATGAGGATGTAAAAATTTAACTTTAGTTATTTTGTTTTCGGGACATTGTAGCTCCAATTTTGAAGATAAAGGGCTAGAAAAAATTTATCTTGAAGATTTGGGCATGCTGAATCTAATGGTATCAAAAACTCAATTTCGTTTAAACTCGACTTTAGCTGTTTTGGTTCGTGGCAATAGGCATATGTGTTATTGTTGAAATTGGAAGAGTTGTTTTCGAAAAAAATTGTTTTGTTTCGGCAAATATCAACAGACGGTTAATTATGAATTCGCCCCAAGACATCGGCACACAGATACCAAAGATGTTTGAAGTAAATCTGTTCAGCCGTTAAGGCTATGGTCAGAGGCACAAATATAAAATAAATTTCAAATCTTAAAATGTATGATCCAAGAATAATAGCAGACAGGTAAACTCATTCAACTCGGTTGGCTAATTCCATATCAGTGGGATTAATAAGCTTTTTTACGACATCTATCGTTATTACTCTCCGTTATTTGGAAGACACTCACGACCCGAAGGACAACTAACTTTTTCCTGTGCGGCAAAACAAAATTTTCGATTTAACCACTGAGCTATGGCGACTAAGCCGTAAAATAGTTAAGAAAATAAATCTGAATATAATGCCCCTATGGCAGAGGTTTTAGGTAATACATATAATGTATAATATTCTCATAACAGTAAAAGCAAACACACTTCTGCATGGCAAAGTATATTCGTATTAAAATGATGCACGTTATATCAAACAGCTTTTTATGGGAGAAAAATTAAAAGTCATCCAGTCATAAAATTGAGTATACTGTGTCAATTTTCAAGCACAGCACACTTGCGATTAATTGCAGCATTCTATACTTTTAACAGGACATTCGGTAAACAGAAAATATATTTGGCAAAGCAAGCAATTGTGTAGAATTTTGTGTGCGGATAGGGCATAAAATTCAGGTTTGAATATATCGCATTTTTTAGTTCGCTTGGCCTGTTTTTATTTACTCGCATACTCGTATCTATTAGATGACCATTGATAAATGTTCACCAGAGGTGAACAAATTATTTTGAGGCTTTTTCATTGAATTAGAATGGATTTCCCAAAATTCTAAAATTCTTTCAAATGAAGGATGGAATAAGAATTTATGTTGCGTGCCGGGTATGAACTCAAATATACATAAATATGAGCATTCATATGTATGCATGAAATTTAAAACCAAAATTGAGTTAAAAGCTGTGTTCTTATACATATTTCTGCCCATAGAATCCTATTTCGTATTGCAACTCAAAAACGGTGGCTTATACCAAAAATAAAAGTACCTATACCACGTGAAAGTGATAGTTAAAGAATCTAAGAATTTTGTTTCAATCTCAGGAGGGAATGAGGAGCGCTGCCATTTTGTGGCATTTCCGCCGCATCTGGAATCTTTCACGCAGTATTACTTTTGACTAAGAGAAGCTGCGACTGTCGTCTCAATCGGTAGTTCTGATCGAATTCAACAGAATTACTTTATAAAATATTAGTTTTGAGTTACAAAGCTAATGTTGAAAATACATACATTTTAACACAATGTCTGGTTGTACTCATAGAAAAGCCAAGTTGAAGTATTTATGTACATCATACAAGATCCTTACATGAATGGAAAAAGCATCTCAACAGCAAACGAATTATGCTCCACAAACTCCATATGAGAGAGTTATGTAGGTGTTATCGTGAGCGAACGAGAGCTTCTGCGGCGAAGGTCGTGCGTGTCAATAACGGCGCCAGTACATCTGCCACGGCTACGGCAAAGCAAGTAGTTTATGAACGTGCTTCTGCGATCACAGGGTGGCACCTACTGCGCGATTCACAAATAATAAAAACAATTTGTATCTTTATATTTGTATCTTTAATTTTTTTTTTCATTGTTCGCCTTTACTCCTTGCCTACATCAATGACAATAAAACGATCTGGGCGAACATTGTGAACGTAATCATGTTGCTTGTCCTTACCCGCGGTACAGACACATCAGCTTTTTTAAGGCATGGATTGTATATTTGTATAAAATTGTATACAAGCCGCAGTATCAGTCAACTTTGTTACGGAGTGGATTTTTTAATGTTCGCGGAATATAGGCGTTGCTGGTGTAGTGTGACTACGTTCATGCACTGAATTTGCAATCATATTTTCATATAAAAAGCTTACTGCGCCTTCTGTCGAACCTTATCCGAGATAACTTTTTTGATTTATTTAATCGAAAAATTGTTCGTTGAATATAGTCAATATACATAGCCGCCAGTTAGGAATCTTTTACCATTTACTTTTTCAGAACGACGGAGATCTAACACGAAATATATCTTATTTAAAACTCGAAAATGATTTGAAATATCAAAATTCTGCATACATATGTACATATTCAGCTGTATAATATGGAGCTTACAAATTTTAAGATCCCCTTTCAACGATGTACCATAATATGTAACGAGAGGTGGCGTAACAAATTATCGTCTCACTTACTGCGGCATTCTTAAGTATAGTAATATAAATATCACCTCGTTTCAGTAATAACATCATTTTGTTATTATTTATGATGGAGACACGTCGTGTTTCTGATGTTTGCGGAAACCGGAAATTATTGCAATTTTGAGCACCGCAAAAAAAGGAAAATCGCCTAAAGAAATTTTCAAAATCATGTCATCGACTCTTCGGGATTCTGGAACTTTGTATATCGTGGTAAAAAAATATGCTGGCTTGTTTCAACAAGGCCAAGAGACCTGTGAAGACGACCTCCGCTCGGGGCGTCCTTTTGGGACAGATATTACCCGGCAAAGAGGACTACGATGAATAGTCAATATTTCACAAATTTATTTATTATTAATTAAATCAGACACTGGAAGCGCTAATGCTGAAGCGAAGTGGGAATTTCAGGGGCGTAGTGTTGGTTTTCCAGGATAACGCGAATTTTTACACTACGTGGGTTTTGAGACAGGCCTTGAAAGATACGATAGGCCTCAACGATAGACCACTCACCTTAAAGCTCAGATCTGGCCCGAGCAAATTTTTTCTTTTTCTCCAATTTGGTAGTTTAGGGACCTAGATATTGGTAACAAGCATACGGATTAGGTTCCCACGATCTACATACGCAACTGAGAAAATGGAATGGAGACTAACAAAAGGCTCAAATTATTATCATGGCTGCTACAAAGTCATGTGGCATCCAGAAATTACCTTAGCCACTATTCATTCCTGACCTGACAAAAAAAAAACAAATACCACAACAGATCATAGTGATCCAGGGGCTATATATTATTTATATATTATATTTTTTCATATATACATACATACATATGTGCGTGCTGTATTCTTAATAGAAAAGCTTTCTCATGGCAATAATTACTCTCGGGCGTTTGTTTGAAATTCGCGATTGCTGGTACCGTAAAAAAACTAGTGGTGTTTTCTGCGAATCAAACTTCGAACCTCCTGCTCAGTAGTCCAACGCGCTAATAAGGCGCCCTTATATAGTGATTGATCTCATGTCGATTAAACCACGATTTGGTTGCTCTGCTGGTATGAATAGCGGTGTTGTCCTGCTGGAAAACCCATTCCGAGTCCTGATTAGTTACCAAAAATGGCAAAAGTTGTGTTTCAAGACACCAGTGTATTCATCAATGTTCGTCCTAGTGGATGGGAAGGCTAATGGTAATGTTCCCGCGAAACAAAAAATTCCCCACACCATCAGATTTCCACCGCCAAAATTTCTCAAAATTTAAAATGGGATTAAGCACAGGAATTGGCCTATTATGCGTTAAACAACTAAATAAAAACAATTTAAAAATGTATATCGTAATGTGCCAGTAATGATAAAAATATAATTCCTAGATTTTACTGTTCATTTTGACATTTTTCATGATTTCTAAAGTAATTCCTTTGACGAAGGTGAAGGTATTACAGATTTTTAAATATTAAAAACTGAGTCATGCGAAATTTTTATACCTTTGGCAGTGAAATTTCTTGAGTGACATTTAGTGGAAACCTTAATCAGAATTAGGTAAATCATTCAAAAGAGTATCTTTCCGGTATTGCTCCTGTATTTTGTCGCTCAAAAAAGGAAAGAAATTAAAAACAATTACGATGAAAAATTTTACTTTAATGGACTATGCTTTAAAAGAATATTATTCAAACAAAAAATAACTTGAGTAGTCTTACTCAGCGGAGATTTTTTTTTCTGCTTGATTAAATTAAATTTTTTTGAATCCAAATTGCTTATAATGAAATATTCTTCAGCGTAGTCTAAGAAAAGATCAGTTTTTTTAACTGAACAAAAACGTGTTTTTTTTATTAATCATCTTGAAACCAAACAAGAAACAAGTAAAATGAAGATAATAAGTTCCCATAAATATGTATAACTTCTTTCGGAAATTAATTAAGAAAATTCACTAAGGAATGCATCTTTTTAAGCAAAAAAAATTCACTAAGGAATGCGTTTGCTTAGATAAAATACAGTCGACCCTAAGTCGAATTTTCACAGGAAATCGAAATTAGTTCGAGTTTAAGGGATTTTAAGAAAAATTCGAGTTAGAGTGAAATTCGAGTTAGAGGAGGTTCGACTTAGAGGGATTCGACTATATATGCAAGTTATGGTCCAAGCTCTCACGACAATGTCTGACAAACATCTGAGAGTAATAACTATCATGAGAAAGCTTCTCAATTTACCATTCGGATATGGCTCTAAGCTGTAGGTCCCTTGCATTTGTGTGAAAAAAATATTACTCGCAAAACACGAATGCTCCTGAGATGCTAGGCCTTGGATTTGGTATTTGTGTGTCTTTTTTGTATATTGCAATTATCGTTCAGTTATTAAAAAAAAGAATAAAAAATAAGTTCGTTATAAGTAATAGGTCTTTGTAAACGATCTTTCATTCAGTATGCTTTTATGGTCTTCAGTTGGGACCTAAGGAACCGGTCGCTATAGCCGATAAATCATTTAAACCGATGTAGATATGTAGTTTTTGAGTTTCGATTGGAGTTATAATTGGATTCACTTATTCTGAATCCAAGTTACATCTAGACATCTGCATACATTTGTCTAGAAACAAAAAGGGATACAAAAAGGAGGAAACAGAAAACGAGGAATACAGCAGGTAACTCAGCCAAAAGTCCGAAATATATGTCTTCACTTAGGCATCTCTTATTTAAATCGGAATATTCGAACAAAAGGTTCTATACTGTATAGCGTGCTGGAGTTAAAAATACGGTTTTTCCGCCGCATTGGAATTTCTTCTAAGAAAGTTTATCACCACACTATATATCAATGATATCATTAGCCTATGTATGGTATGCACTCAAATCGATGCGAAAATTAAGTTTATGCTTAAGTAAGACTGACACGTTCATCAAAGTAATAATGTTGACAAAAAAAATATTTTGTTGTTGCATATTTTACAAAAAGTTTTTTGGATTCATCGATGAATTTTTGGCCAAAAAATACAAATACAAATACTTGGCGAAACAGACGCACATGGCCCAGGGCCTAGCTTCTCGCGACCATTCGTTTTGTGCGTGTTATATTTTTTCACACAAATGGAAGGGACCTACAGTTTAAAGCCATATCCGAAAGGCATATTGAGAAGCTTTCTCATGACATTCGCGAGAGGTGGGACCGTGAAAAACTTTTAGGTATTCTCTGGGACTCGAACCTCGAACCTCCCGCTCAGCGATCCAACGCACTAACCACTTGAGTCACGGCGCCCAATTTTTGGCCATATAAATCTTGTATCGCTCTTTGGTGCTTAATAGAAAAGCTACTCTACATGTGGTATTACTCTTATTGGGACTAGAGGGTTAGTATTTGAAAGCGATACGATCGCCCATGGGAACCCAGTTTTCAGTATTATTATTTTTTGCTTATATTTCAAGGCCATTAGTATTAGTATTAGTGGTCTACGATCTTAATTTTAGAATTAAAATATTTAACAAACACAAGTTCATTTTAAAAATACTTTAATTTACTGTACTCCGTATTGAAAACAAGGGATTCATATAAGATTTTGAAAACAAAAACAACAAGGACCTTCAAAGGATTTTAATTCTACTTTATTTATTCATTTTCTGTCCAAGTGTCAGTTGAGATAAAAACTGTTCTGGTTTTGATTGATTTTGGGGATAGCAATGCCGATTCGACAACACACCGAATGTTTTTCGTCGGATTATTTCATGAAGTATGCTGGGTTTTTTGGTGATAATTTTATTTTTATGAACAATAGGATAATATGCTACAGCCGGCCGGCGCTCGCAATTCCATACCCTTGGTCTCCACTGGCAATAATTCATTGCAAGAAATATGTCATGCAATTGAAATTTCCAATGGAGACCACAGATTTCTAGAAATAATTTATTTCATGACATCAATTTCTGCTTTTATTTCTTGCCATCTCTGTGGACATAAACCATGAAATACATTTGACTGGGACTGCCAATTTGAGTTTTATTTCAAGTAAAACATGGCTGATTGGCGGATTTCACAAACACAGACTCTAGAATTAATCAATTGTTTTAAACAGTAGGAGTGATTGTGGAATTATAAAAGCCATTTATACAAAAGGAACGACTTGAAAAGAAAATCCTGGGACCAAATAGCAAACCAATTTCAACGAAGTGTAGAGGAATTTAAAAAAAAAATTAAATGGTTGCGGACGGCGTATGTGGCAGAGAAAAAAAGAAGATTTTGTAATCGGATTCATCTTCCCACAATACATCTCGCAGCAAAGTAGTTTCCAAATCAAGCAACTGTCTTTTTCAATAAATGAATTAACCCAAAAATGATGGCTTCTTTTTTTTCGATTTTTCTATTTTTTCTATTTCCTGCAAAGCCATCACGGCAAGAATTAGTCGTCGTTGCTTACTCGTATACGACAGACATGCTTGCAAATGAAATGTCTTGACAGAATTTGCCCACTCAACAAAAAAATAAAAATTTGTGAAAGGAAGTCTGACATTAAGTCTGAAATAAATGTTTCTCGTGGAGACTCTAGGTTAAAGAATTGGAATATGGCGCGTAACTCGACATGAGACTTACAGGAAAAAGGGTTCAAACCAGTCCAACTCTTGAGAACATTGCAGAACGCAAGTTGAAATGATTGTAACTTAAGAACACGCTATTAAATTAATAATATCATAGCATCAACGATTTATGGCTGTAAATAGATGTCCCTCCCAAAGCATCTTTCTAAAAATTGTTTGATATCTCCGAGTAAGCAGATCATATTGTGCATTTTTCAAAAATATAAAGTGGGATGTATTGGGATCCCCAGGCTAATAAAATATTATTAGTTGATTTTAGTGATCCCCAGTGTATGGGGATTTATTTTTTACAACCAGTGTACAACAAGGAATAGAATTCGAATAGATTCAAATTAAGCAGAAGAATCAAATTTTTGATTTGAAATATTGGGTCACTTATAAAAACTGGACTGTAGCAATGTATAGTTATCAAATCAAAAAAAAAAAAACTTTTGGATCGAATTCAAATATTTCAGAAGTAGATTTGAAGCTATGTAAAACGACCTCGACTTTAGTTTCAAGGATCTGTCCTAAAACATTTTCTGGTACTTATTGTAAAAGTTTGAATTCTAGTTGAAATTTCAAAGTACGATATTTAAGGAAGTTTAATTGAAAAATGTTTCTTTCTAAGGGAATAATAGTTCGGACCTTTTAGCAAAACAAAAAGAAAATGGAGGTCGGTCTGTCTATCAATCATTCCTTTGAGTGAATTCTATAACTTGGTATGTGAATTAGAATGAACTAAATATTTACATACCTGAAGGCAATATGGACACTTAGACTGTCCTTGATTTGAAATAAATAAAAGAGCTATCGTTTCAAACTAACATTCTTCTTGTTTTTATAAATTTCTTTCAGAAGCGACTTGTGACTTTCGTAAATGCAATTGTTGAAATGTATAATGTTTTCAATATAACATTTTAATTGTAGTAACTTGGCGAACAGAATGCCTTAAAAAGTGGAAAAGGACTTTAAGGAGATTGAACATTATACCAAAGAAATCGGTCAAAAAATCATCTGCATATGTAATGCTTATATTTTATTTGATTATTTACAGTTTAGAGAATTTTGAAAATAATAGCACTATGACCGCGCCCATTTTATCCACACTTATCCATATAGTATATAAATAAGCTGGCATCTATAAAACTGCATCAGTTTTAATAAACAATTCTTAGCAACGTTTTAACGTGCTGTTTGAAAAAAAAAATTATCTCGTAGGACTCAACATTTATTTAAGAGTTTTAGTAAAGACTAATAACAGAGATTACCATTTTTAAAATGTATTCAAGTTATATGAAGAATAATACCATGGGAAAATCCATATAAGAAAATGTAATAAGCTTATAAGAATATACAGCTTTTACAATAAACTCTATTATCAGATTCATGTTGCACATTTATTAAACCTTAATTTAATTCTAAAACTTTAACAGTTTGTCTGCAGTTTAGCACAAATTTTATAAAATATATAAAATAACACCCTTATAGGCTGAAAAAACGACGTAATTAATTTAACGACGGGTAATCATCGCCAAATGCCAAACCTCATCCCAATAAAATCTTATGAATCAAAGAAAGGGGGCACGAAGAATAATAGGAAAAAACAAAACATTCCAAAATAACTCACACAAAATACTCGGAAAACAGGTTCATGAATTATCCTTAAATTCGTCGTTTCTTACTCCAATATCGATTGTACGGGATTTTTGTAAGTTGTTTCGCCTGCTTTTCTTTCACAGATTATGCTTTTTATTACAACTATAATATTGACACTTAATTTATTTTATTTATACAAGAGATTAATTTGTTAATTTACATATAGAAACCTTAAAACTTACACATTTGTATAATTATTTTTTTTTATTTTTATTTCTTATATTTTTTACTTCTATATTTTTCTCACTCACATTTAAATTTATTTGTATTCCTATACCTAGTCTAAGCTTATGTGTACTATTCCGATGTAAAGGACATTTTGTTTAAGGGGTTTATTTTTTTTTTCTTAGCGTACATGTATTCGACACGAACTTGTGTGTAACTCAAGAAATTTTTATTTGCTATCCGCTATCCGCACTGGAAAATAGAATTTGAACCGATTTTTGTCATTTTATTTTTTTCACTGCAATGATGGGAAAATCATGGAATAACACTAAAGGCAGCACAAAATATACATCTTTGTTTGAGAACACTTATGGAAAGATGTATTTTCACATTTGAATAGCAATCGTTTGAGCTTCAGATACATTTACTATTTTGTTGAGCCTTTGAGCCGCGACACGGCGAGATTATACCGAAATTGTGTGTTTGTGTGTGTGTAATAGCGCAATGAACACAATCGACGAACGAAGAGCAAAAATAAAGCAAATTAGTGCACTGAAATTTCACTGTTTTTCACGATTGGAAAAAAATATACGAAAAAATACGGGAAAATCTACGTATGTAAGAAAGGACGAAAACGGAATACAACAGCATTCGTAGATTGAGAGACGCACCACCTAGAAGATTTATCCATCCAGCAGCAGCAGCAGCAGCAGCATACTCATTATTACATTTACGCATGTACCACTATTTTCAAAAGAAGAGACGGAGACGGTGTGACGGTGACGAGACGGAGACCAGGATCATCACTTGATTTTATATGTATGTTAAACAGGGTTGCTGGGTGTATGCGATCCTGTGTGTATTTGTGTTTGCTATTTTTAAAATTATTGAAAGAAAAAAAAAATGAAAAAAATGCAAACGAAATTCGTTCGAGTGGATACAACGGAAAACAGATACTTTATCTTAAAAGCAGATACACTCAGATCTCCGAAAACACACTGCTGCGCTCGCAAGGATAACTACCCGGATGCCATAACCGATATTTAATTGTTCTGATGAAAGCGATTTGGGAAAACTACAAAGCACAACAACTTCTGGGGCACTTTTCACCAAAGAAAAAAAAAGAGTAAATTTCAGCCCTCTCACTCTAAGAAACACCACCGCCTAAGTTCGCCGAGAGTAACCGATTGAGATGAGATGCTACTGCACGATGTTTCGTGGCAAATGGAGGAAAACTCGTTCGTCTACGGGAGAGGTTTTTTGCTAATAACTTAAAGCGCACAGCATCCTCTTGGGATTACATCCCTTTTTTTCCTTTCACTGGTATCCGTGAGCGGCGGCGGTGGTGGCGAAGGCGGGAGGTTGTAAACTCGGTCGCTCTCTCTTTTCGATCGGTTTTTTTTTTCTATTTTTCTTCAGGGGGAAAATCGAGTTCGGGAGAGCCGGAGAGGAGAATCTACAGAATCTACAGAACAACCGATTCGGGGGTTGATAAATTCATCCACGAGTGCTGGGTTTTATTTTAATTACAAGGGAAAATAATTATATTTGAGATTGTTTTTTTTTTTTAATGTGTGCTTAAGAATGTATGTCCTCTCCATACCACGTGTCGCGCCCAACTGTACTTTTACTGTGATCCAGCGAGAAATCCTCGAATTCGAACATTTTCTCCCAGTTTCACACAATGTTGTACAGATGATGAAAAAGGAGAGTAACCGGAGGACACAAAAATTTATGATAAACTTTCGGTACCTACATATTTCATATTTGTGTGCTCTCCTTTCGGGATGAATTCTCTAGGTTACGGGACGGATGTGTCGGGATATGTGGGGCTGTAGATGATAAAATCGAGCATGTGTAGGTGATAAGGTTGGGGAAAGGGCACCACCGAGTGACAATAGGAGATGTTTATCGTACGATATTGTACCAGAAGGGTGGGTGGTTAGTTTCGAAGAGACATTATCATCAAAGAAGTTACAATTATTCGAATTCAGTATACTGCTTTCAGCTTTCCCCTGCGCGCACTCAGAAGTGAGCTTATGAGAATTTCGAAGTGTTCGAATAGTTTTGGCGACATTTCGAAAATGTAGGTGCTCTCTGGCAGCTGATTCAATAAACTACTATGGTAGGCGTTCACTGGGTATAGGAATTTTATTTTTGAATTCCGATACTATGGTTCCTGGTAGTGGATGTGTGGGTAAATGGGTAGAAAGCTGAAGAAGGTGGCTCTTCTTTGGGTTAAGTGGTAATTTAATCAGTTACTTTAAAAGAGGTTTAGCCTTTAGATTTATTAGTAAACTATCTAAGTCTAAGTCTATTTCACTTTGTTTATAATAAGGTGACGAGTAGATAAAGACAGAAGCATGAATGGCATCTGTCTTTAAGCTTGGAATACATAAAATTTCCGTGAAATGGAGCGAGTAATATACGTGTACCTGCATAATGCAATCAGTAGATGGGACATGTGAATACGCTTAACGATAATTTAATTTCATGCAAAAAAAATTTGATCGTTTGTCTGGTCCTGTGTGGGATTTAGCAAGTGGTGGAAACGCATCCTAAAATCTCCCTATTGTACGCTGTATAGAAGGGAGAAAAACTATCGTCAGGAGTAACTAAACAACAAATCACTACTTCGAATCTAGGAAAGCATCTTGGACTTATTCTGTGTATATGACGCAACATAGTTTTCGGTAAATAAATAGGAACTCTATGACGTCACTACTGCCACCGTAAGTTCTGTCATTTCACGTTCGTATCTGGTATTACTAAGATCTATGGCTTATGTCCATCACTCACTCCAGTCTCTTGTATGGATGTGAGACATGGGCTGAAGCACTCAACGTGGAAAAATTTAGGAAACAAATGGCTGCAGTGCAGAGACGAGGTGCTTCGAGTTACTAGCTCCTACCGCATAGTGGCCGAACCAGCTGTCCTCGTGGTAGCGGGAGTGACCCCTATAGACCTGCTAGCAGCAGAAAAAAAGTACGTTTACGACAACAAGACGGAAATGGGGATTGAAGCAACAGTAGCGGAAGCGAAAGAGCAGACCAGATAGAGGTGGCAAAGGAGGTGGAACGGTGAAACCAGGGAAAGATGGACCGCGAGGCTGATAAGAGACTTTGCTGCATAGACGCAGCGGAAACACGGTGAAGTGAACTACTACTCACTCAATTCCTAACCGGACACGGATACTTCAACCGGTACCTCTGCAGAATGGGGAAGAAAAACAGCACAGCCTGCCAGTACGGAGACTCCGAGGAAGACGATGCCTACCATACCTTCTTCGTCAGCAGTAGGTGGGCAATGCAGAGGACCAGGCTTGAGTCGGAGATAGGCAGCCTCTAACCAGACAACGTGGTCCAGAAGATGATCTCGAGTACCACCACTTGGAACAGGATTTGTGCTTTCATCGAAACGGTGCTAAGGAAGAAGAAAAGCGAGAAGGAAGCAAACATGCCCTTAGAAAACAATTCTACAAGAAGTTAAAAGCCTTACCGGCAAGAAGACAAATAAACCCGAAACAGAAGACGAAATTAAAAAGCTGGTCCCCATAGGGGAATGAAAACGAGACCTCTCTGAAGTTATGCGAAAGCGGTGCCGAAGTGGAAGGTGTCAAGAAGAAAGAAAAGGGGTCAAAGGTGGGTTTTTTTGTGGCGTGTGAGTCCCACACTACTTGAAACAGAACGGGCCTTTATCACAAAGATTAGTATGATGGTTATTTACTTAATCAGATCAACTCGATTTGAATGACGAGCAATTTTCCCACAGAGTAGATAGCCCTTAATAAAAAAAAACGCTTAATCAAGTAAACATTGACATGTGCAACAGAATTAATGTTAGAGAAAACAGTTCTTTTCTATTAACTCCAAATGCTTTCAGTTTTACTTGCATTCAACATTACACATTATTCTTGATGAAATCACGATGTCCTGGGGTATCGATGATGGTCACATAGTACTTTGCAGTTTCGAATTTCCACAGGGCAATATCAATGGTGATACCACGCTCACGTTCAGCCTTGAATTTGTCCAACACCCAGGCTGTTTAATGAACATATAAATATCGACACACTTCACAATGTTATGATTCAAGCGATTAACTACATATGTATGTAGGTATGTATTTACACAGTCTAGATTTGCTTAAGCCTCATCACAGCACAACACATGTTTAAACTAAGTTAGACTAGTCTGTACATATGTAATTATGCATAAAAGTTCAACGACATCAGACTTATTTAAAACAAAAATTGAATAAACATATATTTACCATCCCTGTTTTCTACCTTTCTGACAAGTGAAACAGCGGCCGCCATCAAAGTTCGAAGTCGAATCTCATAATCCGCCCTGTTAACGGCCATGCGCTAAAATTCGATTTTCGAAACTATAACTGTTGAGTATTGACAACAACATGGTAGACTAACACATGCTTGTATTAAACAAACAAAAACACACCCCTTAAAGCTTTCACAGAGGTTTCTTATCAGTTGAACACCCCTGAGCACAGAAAACTTCTGCTCTCTCAGTATTACCCTTAGAATGTGCTCCCATTCTCCCCGTTCAATGCCCCTCCTTAGAAAACTGTTCTCTAACTCTCATTTTCGGAGATGCATGGGGTTGTTATTATGTTGGCCGAAGTTATTGCCTCATTTTTGTTGTTTTTGTTGTTGTTGACGGACGAATAGATGGATGGATCGAAATGAGAAATGGATGAGGTGAGATTCTCAGTTTCTTTCTTCTTTCTTTTTCTCTTTTCATTTGTAACTATGGAAAATTTATGGTATGCGTGCATGGAAAATCTGATCAGCGGCCATTCGGTCGTCTATCCCCATCCCCATCCCCCACTATACTCCACGGAACCGCGTCGATGACGGTGATGATGCTCCTGAAGGATGGTTAGCTGCACGCTTGCCTAATGCCACTACTGCTGCTGTTGCAGAAGTTAAACCTGTGTACTCAGCTTTTCATTACATGATGTAACCAAAACCTTATGAATTTTCCCAGGGTAAGGTTTAGGTGTGTGTTGTTTTTCGTTTTACTTCTTTTTTTTTTTTTTTTTATCGTACGTTTGAGAAGGGTGGAAAGCTTCAAGAATTCCAGGGAATTGCGATTGAAATATCAACTGAACTATAGAATATCTGTGGTAGTGACGGGATACGAAAGGATGTGTTAAAAGGTGCTATACCAAAAGAGGGTGTTCACCAATGCAACCGATGATGGTATGTCGCTGTGGAATACAAGTCCTGTTACTTTAATTTTTATGACAAAAAGGATTCCCTTTGCTTATACTGAGTAAAAACCGGGTCTAACTTATTTGATTATTGGGGTCGGGAATTCGTTTTTTTTTTCCTTTCGTTTTGTGTCCTGTGACCGTTGGTGACACTTGTAACACGTGAAACTTTTAACATCCAACCGCTTCTCCTTTAATAATAAAAATAATCTGTTAGAAAGTTTTAGTATTAAATGTTATGGTTGAGCGTTGTTCGTGGTGGGGGTGTGGGTGGTGGTTAGAGAGAGAGAATGACAATATTTATCTAACTATAAAATAGAACGGTAATGTGCGGTACCAGGGGTGCAAAAGGCAAACAACACGCACAGTCGTAATTCACAATTAGAAAGTGTATCGACAAGACTAGAGCTTGGTGGGAGAGGCGTCGGAAGGCCGGCGCTAAATTTATTACCTATTCTGGGGTAGCGATGGTGATGTTTGACGCGATCGAAGGCTTTTCTACATGGGATTAAGATTTTAATGAGATTCAATGAAGGACACATTTGTTTATTTATAGATGTGAGAACGTTTTTATTGTGCTCTTATGAGAGATATGTACATATGTGTAGGTATAGTTAAGGAAGATGAATGCGGGCACTAATTAGACAAATAAACAAAGCATTTCAGGTTAAGTATGTAGGAAATTTAATTTACGGCTTTTTTGCTCTAATACATGAAATAGATAAGATGGATGTTGATATCAAGGAAATTATGACATCCGAATATAAAGTTGTAGTGCCAAAATTTGAAATAAAGACGTAAAATGATATATTTCGTTAGGTACCGTGTTGGAATTGACAGAGGCTTTAGTGGATGTTTTTAAAGTTTATTCCGGTATGTGAAGGTTAGAAAGGAACACGAAAGTAAAAATTTTCTAAAGGAGGACCTTGTCAATGATGCGTTTTGTACCTAAACCTATTGTAATGATTTTTTAAGGATTTCATCTGATATTTTTTCGTTAAGTAAATTGTTTTTTCTCTCCGTATTTTCTTGTGGAAAGGTAACAGACTGCTGACCATAAGTTCTGGTGTTCAACCATTTAAGTTCTTAATTCGAGTGGGTAATTGTGTCCTTTTAATTGTATTCTAATGAGAAAATTAATTTACTTGCTACAGTTCGGGGTGAACCTGGTCCGTAGCGCGGTCTCTAGTTGCGCATTCCAAGTCGTTCGACGCCCCCTTCTACTTGGGACACCACCTGAGGCGAGATCGTTCTCTACTGCGTTGTTCCTCCTTGCTAAATTCGAAGACCTTGTTGGTTGGAGCATTGGTGTCCATTCGCCGTTTTGACTAGGTTAGGTTGGGTTAGGTAAGCGGGCTGGCAGAGAGCGAAAAGCCTCCTGCCGCACTCAGGTCAGTGTTGACCCATTGTGTTACCCATGGGGGGAAAGGTGTTCCCCTGCCCATTGAAACCCTGTAAATGTCTAATCTACACTACTCTAATTACTTACTTGTTTTCGAGTACAAACCACTTTGATGGCGCCAGAGAGCTTTTCAAGGTTATAGAAGAAGTATTTACCGAGAAATTTGTTTCTGGAATGTTAGAGTTCAGGACAGTGGCAGAGGAAGTGGGTGGTATCCTCAAAAACTCCCTCGTCGCCACAGCCTCTGCAAAGTTCTTCTTCCGTTCTTCTCCATGTGGTACCGCAGAGTATTATGCCCCGTGATACCAACGAGGGTGGATCCTCTGTCTTTTCGCTTAAGTCTCTCGGCCCTTGTTCTATCAAAGGACGGCCATAGTTTTCTTGCGATGTTATACGTTTCCACAGACCTCCATCTTAGGTTCGCCTCTCTTGGGGCTAAATTCCCTGCTTCGAGCTTGAGCATGTAAGGCAGGATGCTTACAGAGAGATTAGTTGGTTCTAGTAAATCTGTTGAAACTTTCCTAACTAGTTCATCAGCTTTTTCATTGCCTGGGATACCCTCCTATCCAGGAACACAGCAGAGCGATGCCTTGTGCTGTGTTCCAAGAACCTTAAGCTCTTCGCGACAGCATCTCACAAGCTTTGATTTGATTTCAGTTGCAGTAATTGCTTTTATAGCTGCCTGGCTGTCGATAAAGAAGTTGATACTATCCTGTAATATTGCCCTGTCACTGCCAAGACCTCAGCATGGAAAACACTGCCGTGGTCTGATAGTTTAATGGATCTCGATATCCCTGGCGTTTCAGAGAAGATGCCGGACCCTACACCGGAGTCTATTTTCGATCCGTCAGTATATACATATTGCTATGGATCTGGTATTTGCTATATGTCCGCTTTCCATTCTTCTCTGCTAGGGTAATCTGCAGTAAAAGGCATGTTAAAGTCCAAGTATGGCGTGATGTACTCCGTTGTGGGTACATGTGGGCACAAATTCTTGAAGGATGGTCGAATGCCCAGTTGCTTTTGACTTCCAGTTCGCTGACTGACTGATTCTCTGGGCACTCATGGCTGCTGATGTTTTTGTAAAGATGTCTAGCGAAAGCAGGTTAAGAATAGCCTCAAGGCCTGCAGTTGGAGCTGTTCTCATTGCACTGGTGGCACCAATGCACGCTAGTCTTTGAACTTTGGAGAGTGCCATTAGATAGGTGGACTTTCTTAGCGCTGGCCACCATACGAGACCGCCATAAGCCAGTATCTAATAATAGCTGTGTACATCCAGAGTATTATTCTCTTGAGAAGGTCCCCAGGTCTTCCCAAGAATGCTACTACATGAGTCGAGGGATATATTGCCTTTCATAATTCTTTCATCAATGTTCATTTTCAAGGCGAGTTTCTTATCGAGCATAAGTATCTCGCGCTGTCGCAGATTTTGAGGGATGTGCCTCCAACAGATGGTGTATCGAACAGACGAATCTTCCTTTTTTTCGTAAATAATACCATTTCAGTCTTCTGGGGGTTGACATTGAGACCGCAATTCCTAGTCCATCTAACAAGGGTCTTAAAGGCCGCGTCGATTTGCTCACTTAGAGTGGGGAGGAACTTCCCAGTTGCCAGCAGCACAACATCGTCTGCATACGCGATGATTTTAGCGCCAAAATTGTTAAGCTACTGTTGGGCCTCGTTCAAGGTGATAACCCAAAGCAGTGGGGAAAATGCCCCGCCTTGGGGGTGCCTCTGGAGGCAGACGTGTCTAGCTTTGTTCCTCCGGCTTCAGTTTTGATTAAGTCTATGTCCAGCTGAAGCTCGTATTTTTTTTTTTTTTTTTTAGAGTCGATGCGGTAAATAAGGCTCGAGTACAGCCTAATAAGCACGGCGACCAGAAGAGATCTTTTGTGCAATCCCCTGAGAGTTGCTATATTGTATTTGTCTTTTAGCTGAGATCTAGTTCATTAATGAAACTATAGATAGTTTCAGCTGAAGAAGATGTGACATCAGATGGTGATGTGAAGCCTTTGTTAAAGTGTTTGAGCCTAAGCCGAGCTATGGCCGGGCATTCAAGCAGAATATGTTGGGCTGTTTCGGTGTCTTCAAGGCAGAGACGGCACATATCCGATTGGACACGGCCCATTTTCTTGAGATGGTAATTGAGAGAGCAACGTCCAGTAAGGAAGTCAGTTAAGATCTTAGCCTTACGTTTGCTCATTGAAAGAATGTCTCTGGATCTTTTTTTTTTTGAGAAATTTATAAATTGCTTGGCGTGTCGTAAGCCATTTTGCGAATTCCAGAATGAGAGCATTTCTATTCTTTCCCATAGGTTAAGCTCTATCTTTATCTGGTTAGTTGGTAAACCACAAAAGGGTTCAGGTCCCGTAAACGGAGATTGAGCAACTAGTCTGGCAAGTTTATCAGCAGATTCGATGCCAGGGATGCCCCTATATCCAGGGACCCAAGCAAGAGTAATTTTATTGTGTGCAGCAAGCTGCAGGAGTACTTGTAGACAGTTCCAAACCAGCTTAGACTCAAAGTTGAAGGATGTTAGAGCTTTAAGAGCAGCTTAGCTGTCTGACATTATATTTATTTGTGATCTACGGAGGTTTCGTCTGATGCATTCTCTGGCACATAGCTCGATTGCATAGACCTCTGCTTGAAAGATAGTGGTGTGTTGTCCGAGTGAAGTGGATAGTTTGTAGTTAGGACCAAAAACACCAGCTCCAGCCCCATTTGACATTTTTGAACCGTCAGTGTACCAATCAATTGAAGATGTGGTATGAGGGATCAGAGGGTAGTCCCAAAACCTGCGGTCCGGTATAATGACTTTGAAAGGGTGATTGAGATGGATTCTTTTTGGCATGAAATCCGAGGAACAGATAGCTGGCGATAATAGTAGCGGGATTTCCTCCAGGATTTTCATGTGTCCTACTAGATTGGTGTTATTATTATTACATAGAAGTTCGTATACTCGTGTTTCGTTGTTGAATCTTCTAATACAATTCAAACGAGGCAGAATATTTTACGAACAATTTTTGCTCTCGAAACGACCGAGGATATATTCATCCGCTTTCACCAGAGTCCATGCCACAGTCCCGTTAAACAGGACTGGGATGACTAAGGTCTTATAGAGAAAATTCTTCGTTTGTTCGGAATAGGGCCTTACTGTTCAATTGGCTTCACACCCTAAAGAAAGAGCGATTGGCAAGGGTTATAATGTACATACACGTCTTATTTCTGGATAGGTGTTAGCGTCAGAATTTGTAGCAGGGACAAGGTTGACAAGTTTTTTACTACCTCAAAGTTAGTCGAGACATTTATCTTAGTATTATAATTTAACTAAAGCTAGGAATAAACAACTGTTCTTTAATCGATTGGTTTGATATTTGCATAAAACTGTAACGATAATAATTTTCAATCCGATTTCCAAATACTCGTATGTAACATTCCCAGTTCTCCCAGCAGCGTCCCAATAAACTTACAAATTGTATCAATTGCCAGCCAACTAAAATAATTATTCGTTCACCATATTTAATACCTAAACACCTGTGCGGTTAAGTTATGCTGCGAGCATATTTAATCGTACATAAATTTCAATTAATTAATTACGCATTAATATTATTGTGAATAGCATAAAAGGAACGTAATTACATCCGATTTAATTACATATAGTCGTTAATCGCATCAGACTTCCACGTTCCGTACTAATCAAGGGTGGTTAATGTTAATAATGTTATTTTTTAACTCATCGTCGTTGTAAGCCTCCTTTTCACTCCACATTCATACGCGCTTACCACCACAAGATTAAGCCTACCTTCTACGTGTTCCAGGAGCTATTCACGTGTATCACGCGCTATCATCTGAGTGGAGACGCTAAGCCGATAATGGTTGCACAGTTTTACATGATAACGTTGCCTGTCAAGCTGTTGTGTGTTATTTTAAATAATTACTCGCGATTAAAGCTGAATCGATTCGGGATTGCGCCTATGTCGGTTGAGTAGTATTTCAAGCGGAAGTAGTTTCCTTGTGCGTCGTTAAGACTTTATGACAACACACACCAACACACCACCACACTCTTGAGTTTTATGCAAGCGTGAGCTCCGCGGATCCGGTTTTTCGGACAACAATGACATTATTGTGTACGCATAGCGCAATGGAATGATGTGGCGGCAGGGTCTAGAAGCAGGTCAAGTGCCAACATCAGGTGACGAGGTAAATTGTTATGCTTGACGAACGTAAACAATTTGGTGGCTGAAGCGATGTTGGTTGTCCACACAACCAGAGATGCAGGAACGACAACAACAGCAGCAGCAGCAGCATCAGAGCAACACCATAGAACGATTATGTAAAGTACTTTTTAAGGATTCTCATCCCCTTTTTTTCTATAATTTTAATGTGTTTCTTATTTTTTTTTCGCTTACTTGTTTTTTTTTTCTTGCTTCTGTTAATGGCTGGGGCTTCAATTTCCATTATGGAATAGGCCGTGGCGTGAGGGTCAGTGGTTTTAAGCGAAATGTGTACCGGCATTAAGAACATATGAACCAAGTCAAGGGGAAGTCTTAATTTATTCCGAAATGCCTTGAGAAACTGCTTGGCGACATTAAAATTGTATTAAAACTGCAAGCATATACATACATACGTATGTATGTATGATGACAAAATGGAAAAGTGTAGAGAAAATGATCGAAAAGGACATATATATGAAGGTATCGTGGGCATTGAAGAGGAACTTTGACTTGGTTTTTCTTTAAGTCCTGTCTGATTCAAATTCCATTCCATTTGAAAGCTAGACATACCCGGCAATACATATGTATATTAAGCAAAGAAAAACTAGAAACAATTTTTTTAAATAAAAAATAAGGTCATACGTATGTCCTGGAAAATGCCAAGATTGGGTTTTTGAATGAATAGTCGACCTTACATTGCATATCTCTATTAATGTGAAAATTCGTCTCATGTGTGTCTGGGATAGGAAACATTAAGTCGGAAGCAATCAAATTTATTTTGTTGTTATTTTTACGGCCTTTGAAGTGATAATTGAAAAAATTAACGACATCGCCTATTTGTTGCTTCTATTGGTCCATAAGTACATATCTTGCCATTCGCCGAATACTTCAACAGGATATGTTTACTCATTCTAAAATTTTTGTATCATCTTGTGCGAAATCAAGCAGTTTTGCTTGAAGCAGCTTTGCTTGAAGCAGCTTTGCTTGAAGCAGATTTTCTTGATTTACGACAGTAAAATGCGTTTATATGCGTTACATATTGTTAGTTATAGATAGATAGATAAAATATGGGTGTAAGCGCACTGCGACCGTATAGATCTATTGTGCTCCCCTACTTTGGCTCTCGTCGGTGAGATACTCGACTTAGAGCACCTCCTCCAGTCCAATTTGCTTGATGAACCCGAGTGTCTTGAGTGGATCTAACAATGGCAGATCTTCTTCGGATAGTTGATGTGCATCCAGGTGTTTCCTTCTTTCGTGGATCAATGCCCCACATTCTTTGAGAAGGTGTCCCGGGGTTTCTTCAACATCCCCGCAGAATCTACATTCTCCGCGTTGCTCTATGCCTAGTTTCCTGAGGTGTTCCTTAAGTCTACAGTGAACCGTTAGGAAGCCTATGTGGATGCGCAATCGATTCTTATTGATATTCATGCAGACCCTACTTCTTTTCCGGTTATAATTCCCGAGAAGTTCTTTGGCCTGTCTCAGTTTTGGTGTTACTTCCCAAAGCTTGATTCTTTTGCAATCCTCTTCCTTCTTTAGCTCCCTCCGTATCGTGTGCGGTCCAAGCCCGCAGAATGGCTCCGGACCGGTAAAGGTTGTCTCCGAGCCTTTCCTAGCTAGTTCGTCAGCTGCCTCTACTCCCACGTGATCTAGTTACCCAGTAAAGAGTAACTCTGTTGATTTCACTCAGTCGGTTTAGCTTGTTTAGGCACTCCCACACCAGTGTAGACCTGATTTCATGGGAGCTTAACGCCTTGATGGCGGCCTGGCTATCCGACAGTATCGCGATGTCTTGCCCCCGATACTTCTTATCGAGGTTGTTAGTTATAAAAAGGAAGCAAATACATAAATAATACAACAATACAATACATAAAGAACTACATGAATTTGATTTTTAAATTATATCAAACGATTTGAACGGTTTGCCAGAGTTGCTCAAGGACTAAATTTGCATTTGCCTGGGGCAGACTTTTGACATTTTATTAAGATGATTTTTTTTATCATTCTTGCATAATTGCATGTTTCAACATAATCTCCACAATGCTCTATACACCTTGCAAAAGTTTCATTTCATTTTTCAAAAATTGTTCCTCCAGAACTTTAAAACACTCATTTGGTGTCACTTGACCATCTCCACTGCTGTCCTTTGGAATGGTTTTCTGGTTAGAAAAATAGACAAAGGTCAAAGGAGATGAATGAAGAGAATGCGGTTGGGGGCGCAATAGTTGAAACCCACACCACGGGATTTTTTCAATGGATTCTTTCGACGTGTGAGCTTGCGTGTTTTCCTGCTCATACAGCACAGCAAACCTGGACATTTCACATTTATTTCTCCTCGTATGTAATTCACATGAAATTCGGTATTCAGAGTTTATGGTTCGAGTTTTCAGCAGATAATTCACTACCATCATGACAATGCCCATCGAATTCCAAAGAAAAACTGAAGGTATCACCTCAATAAAGTTTATTTGCTTTTCTTTCTTACTGGAGAACCCAGAGGAAGACCACGTTTAGTATTCTTATTGAAAAATCAACATTTTTGGAAAGCGAATATTTTTAGACGGATTTTACAATTTTGAACACTTGTACTGCTTCTGCTTCCAGGAAGCTTAAATTCCATCTGCGTGGCCGATTTTAAGGCACTAAATATGGTGAGCGGGGAGTGTTTTGTGTTCGTGAAATAAGGTTAAAGGTAAAGAGGGATGAGGTTAGTATTACCTTTTTGTTGCCAGGTAATCCTTTTTAGGTTTGAATGTGAAGTTTCACATTAATTTACCAATAAGTTTGCTTACAGTAGTCAAAAGAATAAGTCAAAGTCGGTGGTAATTTTACGATGCATCAAATAAAACATGAATGCCGTGTGGAATGTTGTAAGTAGTTTTCACAGTTGTATAAGAAATGAAACTTGGGTATTATAATTGTGAACATGAGTCCAACCAGGAAAAGAAGATGGTTGTACTAGTCCCCAAGAATTTTAAAGTCGCTCTTTCGGCTGGAAAGATTATGACAGTGTTTTGGTACTCACAAGGAATCATGTCAATAGATTATAAACCAAAATCAAAATCAGCATCACAGAAGAATACTACGCTGTGTTTCTAAGATACTTAGGAAAATCTATTGAAGTAAAAGGAAAGGGATATTGAAAAAGCGTGCTCTTCTTTCATGCCAAACCATCAGTGAACAGGGCTTAAATTGCCATAGCTGCTATGAAAATATGTGTTAGCATATTTTACATGACTCCTTCATTTAGATTTTCACTGGAATTCTTCTAATCTATCCATAAGCCACCCGGTATTCATCCTGATTTAGAAAAGGTTTATAAGAAGTCGGCTCCTTCGCTTTCAATAAAAGACAGCCAGAACTGCAACTTCAGATGAAAAATTATTGGACGGTCAACGATTCAAAGTGTAAAAGAGGTGTGTGAGCGGTTGCTCCTTCCTGCTAGAACCAACAATGCTCGAGACTCAAAACAGCAACTAAGAGCAATAAAAAAACTCGTCTAACATCTGCCTGTAGAGCTCACCAGTTATGGGTACGATGGTGCCGTCGATGTCCTCATAAGGGCCAATCACTTTTCACTGCAAATGCCTCACCAAACAGTCACTTTGAGGGGATCGGATCGGATGCAATGGCTCTTCGTGCATTTCATGTGGATTCTCCGTGTCCCAGAAACGCAAATTTTGTTCACTTAAGTCGCTCATTATGATTTTGTATACGAAATCATCTTCTTCCTGCACCAGGTTTAACAGAGCATGGGAGTAAGTTAACCTCACATGAAGGTCAGCAGGCAGCAGTTGGTGACGGTTTGCACTTTTTAAGGGAACATATTCAGGTGCGTCACCAAAATTGGACGCAACGAGCGTCTGCTGATGCCAAATTGTGTGCATCGTTGTCTCGTCGATGTCGTCGGCCATAGAAGTGATATTCTCGGCTGAACGACCAATTCGTAGTAGCCGACCCCTACTTCTTTCGACATCTCTCAGCCAAACGCTTAAATGTTCACGCACATGGTGCAGGACGACGAGGAAAACGACGACGAAATTCATGCTGTATTAAAACAACACATCGGAAATTGGTCCAGTAAGCAGTAAGAATAATTCCACGTTCTTCATATGTGTATCGCTCCATTGCTTGTTGTCAACTAATTCTTTATCTGTTTACAACATAAATGTCAAAGCACAATGACATTTGACGCCATTTCCAAAAATTATGGCACATTCACATTATGACATTATTTCTGCCTCAGCTCGTATTAAGCATTAATTACGAGTAAAATTTGTGCAACATTTAGTGAACCAATTTTGTGCGTCGGATGGATGAGACGTGGGTTCACCACTTTAATCCAGAAACGAAATAGCAATCAAAATATTGAATGGAAGCTGGTGGCTCTGCAACAAAAAAGGCGAAGTCGATTTTATCAGCTGGAAATTTCATGAGCAGTGTTTTCTGGAATGCAAAAGGGATTTTTTTGATTACACTCAAGAGGGCAAAACAATAATTGGCGAGTACTACAAAAGTCTTCTGGACAACTGGATGAACAACTTTGTGAGAAATATCCTTCACTAGGCCAATGCACTTGCCACAGAAGTGCTTTGGCTTTTCGTAGTTCGAATTAATTAAACATTCACACTATTCACCAGAATCCGTCGGAATTCCACATACACACACCCAAATTAAAAGAAATTTGTGTCTTGAAAACATTTCGAGTCAAATGAGGAGGTGTTGATTGCCGTAGATGGGTATGTTGTCGACCTACCGGAGTTGTACATTAGAAGTGAAATTCATTCATTGGTGAAAATTTGAACAAGTTGCACTGAACCTACAGGGAACTACTACGTGAACTAAAAAATACATTTTCCCTCCCATGCCGAGACATTTGCTCCTTACCATCTTATGTACCATGACCATCTTATATCTTTCATGACTTTCGCAAGAGTGTTTCTTTTGTTCTTTTGGGAAAATGGTCTTTTCAATTCCGATTATATAATTTTCCAACCAGGACTTGAATAAGGACTTGACAACTTTTTTTTAAATAAAACGCAAACCATTTGAGATATTTCAAAAACTTTATTATCGGCTTGAAGTACAATCAAAACATTTATGAATGGAACTCGACTTCGTTCATATGGCCACCGCGGGCACGTTTGCAGCGGTCGATTCGTTGGACCCAATTTTCAACGACTCGGCCACACATTTCGGCCGATCATGGCGCGATAACGCTGACCATTCACAGTAACGTGACGATCGTTATCGTCGACGAAAAAATATGGCCCAATAACGCCGCCGGCATGCAAACCGCACCAAACAGTTATTTTTTGTGGATGAAGTGGTGATTCATGAAGCACATGTGGATTTTCACCCGACCAATAACGCATATTTTGCTTATTGACGAACCCATTGAGCCAAAAATGAGCTTCGTCACTGAAGACGTTTTGCGATGAAATTCATCATCTTGGCGCATCTTCTCCAGAACCCAATCGGAGAACGTACGTCACTTCAAATGGTCCATCGGCTTCAATTCTTGAGTCAGCTTGATCTTGTATGGGTGTAAACCAAGATCCTTACGCAAAATACGCCATAATGTGGTCTGAGCGATGCCCAATTCTTGAGAACGCCGTGGAATTGACTGATTTGGATCGTTTGCTACGGGCGCCTGAGCGGCAGCGATATTTTCGACACTTCGACCAACCCGTTGTCTCACTGACACGGCAACATCACACAACGAATATGTAGACTCAAATTTTTGCAATAAACTTGTTATTGCCTGTCTACTAGGGCGAGAATTACGACCGAAAATTGGAGTTAACGCTCTTAAAGTTGCAGTCACCGACTCCGAATTTCGGTAGAAAATTTTTATAATTTGCAGACGTTGCTCGTTCGTGTACTTTACCATAATGAAAATGTTGAGTTTACTGAATAAATTGACAGTGACAGTCTGATGATTAGTGAAAGAGTGCGTTCACAAATTAAACTCAAAGTCCCTATTGGAAAACCCTTTACCTGTTCATCTTTCGAAGAAATTTCCATTATTACTAATAATTTTGGATATTAGCCTTCTCATAATCATCTTCGAAAACGTGTGTTATGATCGCTGATGTAGCCAAAAAACGCAGCAAACAGTGGCTCGTCTACGATACATCGGTCTCCCAGGAATCGTCCGAGAATTCTTTGCGCTCCAAATCTGTTATTTTTGCTAGTCTCCATTGAGTGGACGGATGCACATTAGTTTAGGGCAAAAAACTCTACAAAAGTGCTCATAATACGCTTTTTCACGAAGCTTTCCTGAGTCGTATTTGCAGTAAACGCAGATGACAAATATTAAAATTATACGACCGCCAATCATATAAGCGTTCCGCGATATTTAAATTATGCCGAATGGCTCGAATTCATCGTCATAAGGAAGTGCGCAACGAATATATGTCAAAACTCTGGCTTGAAAAATCTTGAAATAAACATCGAATTGACAAAAAGGGAGATTGAAATTGAGGTTCTAAGGTGATGTGCACAAGTACAAGGAGTCAGCCGAGTCGGCCCAGATGTGAGCTATACAAAAAGGCTTGTTAGTTGCGAGACAAACCCAATCCAACCGGATCGTTTTGAATTTTGGGAACACTTCCATTTAAATCTTTGCATGTGTTTTTTCACTAAGAGCTGCAAGACATCTATCGGATCTAGGCCAAATGTGCTCTCATTTATCAACTCTATTTACTCGTATATTTGTCGTTTTTATTTGCAGTTTCTTCGAATTAGGAGTTCATATCAAGGAAGACTTTCAAAAGAGTATTTTCTTTCATCGGCCATATTTTGAACTTATTTTAGATACATATGTATGATACTCATATGTTCCGAATAAATTATTTTTCTGCTACTTGCGATTCCGTTAGACATATTGGATCGCAGCTACTCATATGTATCAGACTATAAGAACAGCTTTGCAGTTCAGAAACATTAGTTAACTACGTACTCATCACTTTCCAAATTTGCAGCTGGGAAACTCTTCGTTTTTCCTCCAGACAGATTGCAAAAAAATTAATTAACCAACAAAATGGCATACAAAAGGACCAACACACATATATCAACCATACGCATTGATTCACCGCCACAATTCAACGTTAATTAAAAGAATGAAAGCAATTCCAGTATAACTGCGGCCCCAACAATAAACATCATCCGACGAAAGAACCTTTCCCTTTTGTCTCAATGATTTCTTTTAAGTAATTGGAAATAATAAAAGGATTTTCAAAATTCACCAAGGACTTAAATGAAACTGCAAACAAAGCCCGGCAACGAGCACCCTTTTTTTGTTTTTTGCTTCTTGGAATTTAGACGGAGCTCGATTCAATATCGGCGGGCATTACCTCCGCAACCCTTTTTACTTAAATCGCCGATTACACAAAATAGGTTTTTTTTAGAGATTCTTTCTTGTTTCGAGGTTTTTTTTTTGTTTCTCGTGCCCAAAGAACAAAACTTCTTCAATAATCATCTTTAACTTTACACTATGGCACGGGGTGTAGCCCTTCCGCCTAGCTCCGCATTCCCTTATCCTTTCACGACGAGCGGCACCGTAAACAAGTGAAACATTTATTTGAAAATTTCGTACAAATCGATAAAAGCGAACCGGGCCAAAGGGAATTTTTCGTCTCAGATCTACTAACCCCTTTTTCGAGGTCCTCGTCATTCCAACTCCCGCACCCAAGGAAAAAAAGAGCAACAACACTAACCGATTCTTAGATGCAAAACCATACAAAACGAAAAAAAAAAGGAGTAAAAGAAGGATCAGTGTAGAAATTCAATGTTAAACATCACAAAGGATGGCTTTGATATGACGTCGACGATGGCGGTGGTAGTGGTTAGTCGGGAGAGCAAAAAAAAAATTCAAATGGTTGCGGGGCGAGTTCCTATTTTTTTTTTGTTTTTCTGGAATTTTCGTCGAAAACATGCTGTCAGAGAAAAAAAAAGGATTCCCTCGCAACGCAGATCTATGCTGAAACGCCACACATATGTATGGCCTTAATACGTGCGGGTGGTTGAGTAGGATGGCTGTTTGGGTGGTTAGTGTTGGTACTGATGGTTCGAAATAAAAAAAAAAAAAAAATAGCAAAAGTACCACATAAGGGATGGAAATAGGTACACCTTATCGAAAATTAAATTGGCGATTGCACATGATAACACGATTATCACAATTGAACGAGCATGAAGTCAGCCGACAAACTTGAATCCTGTTGTGCTTCTGACGCCCCCTGCACCCTTTTAACCCGTTCAACTTTGCCTATCGAGTGAACTAACCGACAGAGGAGCGCAGAGTGTACAACTGTATACAACCCAACAACAATTGTTTCGCCGTATGGGCGTGTGAATAGGAGATGATTTGGCGGACGACCGACGGTTGACACACTGCTTCTGCTACTATGGCTAAAAGGATACACGGTTCCTTCTATATACATACATATGCATGTGTACTACAGGGTGTATGGGACATGACATTATGTTCATTTTGCTGCCACTGGCACAGGTTCTGCTGTACGATGTCAATAACATATCGGTGGCACAATTTTCAGTCGAGTTTCAGGTGTTTGCGCTGTGAGGACTCTTTTATTTTTCTCTCTTTTGCAATGTTTGTGTCTTGGTCTGCTTTCTTTTTCGGTGTGATCCTTGCAGCAAAAGGGTGAAATTCCATCACCTTGGTAACTTTGTACAAGCCAACTATGTACTGCTTTGACATCGCTACATATCCTGGCGCAATCAAAGTGGAAAATGGTTTCTTTTTTGTGTGTGAGATTCTTTTTCATCTCTTTAATTGCTCAGTATCTCCAGCGGGTCGACTAGTGGAGAATGGATTTTTTGATATTCAAAGTCGTCTTTTGACGTCTCGAAGGGACTCAAAAGGAATCGTGAATTAAGTGGTGATCATACTTTTATGTCCCTTAAAAACCTTTGAACTGAGCGCTTAAATGTTTTCTGCTTACCTATATTGCAAACGTAAGTGACTTGCAGTATGTTGAACTCTGTTGACCGTTGAACTTATTACGGAGTAGACTTCTACTAAGATCTTACATCGTCTTACATCGATTGGCAGTGCTGAATTGTCCTTTTATCAAACAAGGAATATAAGCCAAATATGCAAGCTCGCATTTCCAGACAATTTCAAAACAAAGGACGGAATCGGTTTAATAGTACGACATTCAGTACAAAGAAATTCAAGTCTTTTAAGTTGGTGCACAAGTAAGGCTTACGAAGTTACTTCGACTCCAGTGGCTGTCGACATCTGCTTGCTAATAGAATCTTAGAGTCAATTTATTTCATTCAATACTCGGCGTTATAGTTCGAAGACGACCTGGGTCGCAACCAAGGAACTTATACATTTGGCTCGGTATAGGTAGCTTCCTCAAGTTGCACATTGTAAGTTAGATGAGATATTATTCTAATTGTGAGTGCCAGGTTCTTAACTTGATCAAACCCTGTCCTACCAAGAGTTCAACTGAATCAGTTACCCTACCCAGCCAATTACCAATTGCTTAACAGTACAAAGGATTCGATTGAATCAGTCACCTCCAATGCTCGTTTGCACCCCTAACTCCCCGGTCCACATAAACAGTCAGGGTTGATTGAGTCAGTCACCCTATATAGCCCCCACTGAGATAAGTATAGGTTTCCCGGAGTACCTGGTAACTCCTCCGGCCCACCAAATATGTGGTATCACAAATGACCTACTCTTGGTCTAAGTGTGTCTTGACTATCGCCAGGACAGCCACCTCACCTAACCTAACATAACTTATTATCGGCTGTGGTTCAGAGTTTCGTACAATCCCATAACAGCGCGTCAACTTGCTCGAAGTAAGTATTCGTCATCCTACGCAAAAAGAGTTTGGCAGACATGGATCTGTATAGCTGTTGCAGCGGCGTTAGAATTAGTAAGGAGATGATTGGTATTTATTCGGACAGCTTGGGTTTCGCTGTTCGGCATGTTATTTTAAATATTGGTAAAACCTCCGAACATCATTCAAGTAACGGGTGCACCCTATGCTATTTTTTCCTAGAAGCCGGCGTACTTTCGTTTTATTTCCTAAAAGAAATCGCGAGCAGCTCTCATCCTTCTCTGTAAAAGCGCTTTGTACGCTTTTTGTTTTGCTGCGTGCACTTCCTGACATTAATCGTGACCACCAAACTGGTATCAATAGTAACACATCAGCTGCGTCTTACACGCATCTTTGGCATTTGGTACAAGTGATATAGAACTTCTGTTAGGTAAAAAACAATCGTAAATAGTTTTTCACACCTACAGGCATGGTTAGGATTTCCTCTGAAATTTAAAACAAGTACTTGCACGTTTGAACCGGCCGGCGCGGCGGTGTCTCAACCCCAACATACACTGTCTCAAAAATTTTTCCGTACACTTCGTGACACAAAATTCATTACTCATTACATGTATCTGGAACAAATCATCTCATTTAAACAAAAAGTATATCAAATGAAAGGTAATTTATTTGAGATATTAAAAATTTACCTTACTACGAAAAACTCCGAATTTTTCATTACAAAAATGAAAATAAAATATAAATAACTTCCTTTTTGAAACTCAAAAAATTATTTGTACAGCCCACGAACTAAATTACTAGTACCGTTATAAATATCCGAATATATGAATTTGCACTTTTTCATGTTAGTGCACTATTTGGCTTTGTGGTAGCAGTTAATCAGCAGGATATTTCATAAGAAAAAATGGAGCAGAAAGTGCATAAAGGCATTCCTAAAGACATTAAGGAATTAATAATAAGTTTATGGAAGAAAAATACAAGTTTGCGTGAAATTGCAGTGATTGTTGAAAGAACACACTCATCAGTTCAGTATGTAGTAGATAAGTACAGGAAAACATTTGTAGTTATGTATCTACTAAATACATATTTGCCTCACCGAAATAGATGAACATTTGTAGTTATGTATCTACTAAATACATATTTGCCTCACCGAAATAGATGAACATATGACTTTCTGTTCATAATCACATTTAGGAATAGTTTGTCAATTCCTTCATCGTTTACTCCCAATCAAGGAATAAATTGAATTTATTTCCCATTTTCCTTTCATATTTCATTCTTTTGGGTAGAAATTTGATGAGTCATGTCTTTGGTATAAGGAACCACTTGAACTTTCAACAGGAATAACTCCTAAGACACATATGAAGGCTTAATGTCCCTATTGTTATTTGCTAATAACTTTTTAATGAACTCAAAAATCAAGTACATTTCTTTTGCTATGTATAAGTTAACAATTTAATGGGTTCCTAGGAATATGTTACATCATATCCTCTTGTAAAACCAATTTCTGATGAAGAAAATAAAGAAAATAAAATATAGCCAGCATCCACACAATTCCTGAAAATATAGTCACAGTACTATTTCCACACCAGCAAAAACTGGGGATAGAAAAGGAGAGGATAACTCGAGAAAGTATGCTATGCAGTCAGTGTATGATCGAAGGTTTGGGATGCCCCGAGGAACACCAACATGGCTTCCGGAAGGCGCATTCTACCACTGATAATATTGCAGAAGTAGTCGGATCATAGAGGGAAAATCATGAAACGGTGCACTGGACGTAGAAAAAGGTCATTAAAACTCCGAATTAGGAACACATTATGTGAGCACTTAATGGCAAAAGAGTTCCACAATACAAACTTAGAATACTGTCAGTCTACCTCAAGAATAGGTTCCTGCTCTACGAAATCGAAGATTGATCGAAATACATAAGAGGCATAAAGTCACAGGACGTATTCCGTAGGGTTCTAGGTTGATACCTCTGCTGTGGAGTTAAAATACATGCATGACAACGTCCGCAAACTAAGAATTCCAAGGTCATCAAAATTTGTTGGAAGATTAAAAAAAGTGGATCATAAGGGAAAGTATGGACCAGGATGGTTACTAAGCTTAAAATTAAATACCTTGGTTTTGTTTTGGATGCGAGATTAACATTTGAGAAACACCTTCAATATGTGGCCGACAAAGCAGCTCAAACAACAAATGCTTCAAATGAAGAAGACTACTCCTAACCAAAATGTAATCGTCGATTAGGCTGAATAAAGATTATGTCCCATAAAAGAAAAGCACAGGCGATATACGCAATAAATGCTCAGACAGCATAGGTACGGATGTACATATGTATATGCCTTTCGAACAACATTACATGCGATGCGACATGTGTCATTTCACATGCAAGCAATTATAGCACATGAGAAGTGCCAGCGCCAGGCATCCAAATTGGCAAGAGAGACTGAAATCGAAGTCCAGTCATCATCAAAGGCGACACTTGCGAACGACTAGCAACAGAGATGGGATATCATATAGAAAGGCCGATGACAAACATAATGATAGTTGGGACGCGGTCAGCAATAATGTAGAGTCAGTAATAAAGGAACAGCGCCGGTAAAAGCCTGAAAGAAACGCAGAGCAACAGGACCGCGAGAATAATGGGGTTAAAGTCCGACACATTGTTGAACCGACTATTCCTCCAGGATTCAGTATAAAGATTTCCACATTCCGAAAACGAAACACCGTTATGTTAATAATTTTATGGCAGTTATTCCAGAGTCTACAAAATAGTTATCTTAAAATGTTCCTTTCAATAATCAACAACAATAATAAAAATAAGCCTGGTGAGAATAAATTGGACGATCTTTCAGGTCATATCACATCACCAAGGCATGGAGGGGATGGCGTTGCCTATGGGCTCCTCGAGGAAGTACGGCTCCGTCAAAATGCCTACACTCCAACTGTACAAAACAGTCGTTCTTTGCGGATGTGAAAACGTCCTGTATACCACATCTGGACTCTCATTTCCCCAAAGGCGCGATTTTTCTGGTTGACACACGCATTAAGGACAAAGTTCTGTCACTTATGATGATTTCGTCGTCAAAACCAAAAATATTTTTTTGTTGTGGTACTTTTATTAAAAAACAACTAATCCGGGTGCGTGGCTCATTGGCTAGTGCGTGCGACTACTGGGTGCGAGGTTCGAATTTCGAGTCCCAGAAAACACCAACAGGTTTTTCCAAAGTCCCGCCCCTCGCAAATATATTAAAAATGTTCAAACGTAAAAACTGGCAGGACAAACCTTCCCGATTTGTCTTAAACTGCAGGTTAGATTAGGTTGGCTTGGCTGTCCGCACGAGAGTTCAGACACACTTAGACCAGTAAAGTTCCTTTGTGATACCATGCATTAAAACCATTTCGCTACTCAGGGACTAACAGAACCAACCGGAGCTTTTGATAAAGCGATAGATGCACATGACGTCTAAGGACGCTATGTTACCAAGGACTTCAAGGAAGGGGGACCCTAAATGGACCATTCTTTTATGCGACAGAGCTGGGCAGTTACATAGGAGGTGAGGGATACTTTCCTGATCCTCCTCGTCTCTGCAGCTTCTGCAGAAGTCGTTTGAAAAGAGGCCAAGTCTTTTGGCATGTTGGCCTATAAGGTAGTGTCCAGTGAGAACACCAACAACGCAGCTGATTTGTGATCGCTTTAGTTAGCCTGGGCCAGATCTGTCTCGAGATGAGACACGTTGACACGTTTTCCCATCTGAGGTTGGTCTTGCTAATAGCATTCAGCTTTAGTAGATGCTTACATGTAGCTAGGCGATTACCCAGGGACTGCCTATCAGACAGAATCCTTAGAGTAGTGTCTTGTCTGGCGAGTTCGTCTTCCCTGCAGTTTCCTGGAATGTCTCTATGGCCTGGCACCCAGCATAGGTGAATATTGAACTGCTCTGTCATCTCCATAAGAGATAAACGGCAGTTGAGAGCGGCTTTTGAAGTAAACGAGCACGAGACTTGATTGCCGCTTGGCTGTCAGTGAGAATGGTAATATCCCTGACAGATAGTACATTACACTTCAGCCAGGACAGGTTTTCCTTAATCGCCATGATTTCCGCCCGAAAAACGCTACAATGATCAGGGAGGCGGAACGATAATTCGACGTTGACACCACATCCCACCCCGCCTTCGGTCTTAGAACCATCTGTGAAAAAGTGTACCGAGTTACCATCGATTGGGTTACCATTTTCGGCGGGGTGTAGTCTGTATTTTCGTGTTTGAAGTTATGGAGATCAAGGATCGAGGAGTGGCCAGTGTGATAGCTAGACCACTGAGAGGAGGCTTTCAGACGGATGGCCGTACAGGCAGCGATCTGTTTACTGAAAATGTCTAGGGGCAGCAAGTTGAACATAATATCCAGTGCCGCTGAAGGCTACTCCTTCAGCTACTACTCCTCAGTTCACCACTGATGCACATGCATGCAGATCTTTGCACCTTAGCTATTTAAGTGAGGTGGACAGCCCTGTTAAGAGCGGGCCACCATACGATCACGCCATAAAGTAGAATAGGCCTGATAATGGACACGTACAGCCAGTGAGTGATTTGAGGCTTCATACCCCAGCTCCTACCTATAGCCTTTTTACAGGAGTAGAGAGCTACATTGGCTTTCCTGACGCGTTTTAGCAGATTGGCTTTCCAGTTTAGTTTTCTGTCCCGAAATAAGACCCAGATATTTTGCTTTGTCAGTGAAGATCAGACTGGTGCCATTTATCTTGGGAGGGTCTATGAGTGGAATTTTATATTTCCTCGTGAAGAGGACGAGTCCCGTTTTGTGGGGATTAACCCACAGTCCACATTTGGAGGCCCATCTGGTGAGCCGAAGAAGAGCATATTGGAGGATTTCTTGAGAGTATTTGGGTTCTTACCAGAGGCAGCGATGGCAACGTCATCAGCATAGGCGATCACTTGCATCCTGTCTTGTCTAGGTCCACCAGTAGCGCATTTACTACCAGGTTTCACAGAAGAGGTGACAGGACACCACCCTGGGTTTTAAATTGTAGGTCCCTTCCAAAAATATAACACGCAGAGCACGAATGGTCACGAGAAGCTAGGCCTTGAACTACATAAGGTCTATTGCGCCAAATGTTTGAATTTTGTACTCCGGTACACACCTTTCCAAAAACTCTCAGTAGATAAAACTATTACTCAAACTGAGGTCAACTTATTTTAGGAACCATGCTTGTGTACGATCGATACCTGGCAAAAAGAAAAGAAAAACATTTTAAGCTTGAAGAAGCCACGGAGGTATTAGTCCATTCACAGCTATTTATAAAACTTATTCTTTTCTTCTACTAAAATCTGTAATACATTTGCATTAAAACGTAAAAGTAACCGTACAGAAAAAAATTCCGGAGCGAGAACATATCCACGCAAACCAGTTCAAAAATACGATAAACATCAAATAGCCATATCCACCGCACAGGGCACCCCTCAACAGGATATTATTATACTACTATATATTTGGAAAAGGATGTATTCAAAATTGATAGAGCAATAAATTTGCCAGCAGAAAAACGTTGCCAGCCAAATTTCATTCAGTTCTCGAATTTCACGAATCTGAGAACACTGCACTAATTCACTTATCCCAAATTTGTTAAACTTTCCTTTGATGTACTATTCCTTATCAATTGATTTGAATATTGGACCCTCACCTTATACCCTCTGTATGTATACATAGTGTTCATGCGTTTATGTACACTTTTATTGAAGGGTGGTCGTATTAGAAAACGTTTTACCGGCAAAAAAAAAACACTTTTGCAAAAATTTGCTGGTATAAAGGGAAAGGGAAACGAACTAAAAACGGAAGAAATAAACAGGATATTTGTCCTGCCTGATGATGGTGTACTCTGCAAGTATATTTATATTTATTTTTCATGTATAGTATGTACATATATGCATGGTAGGAATGCTGTACCTGGTGATGGTGACTACTCATGCAAACGATATAAATAAATTACAGAGTAGAATACAATATTCGAGTGGCGGCAATTGGATGAGAAGAGCACTGAAAACAAGTTCTTACAGGATAATTATGTTTACTTTACGGTACTTTTCTACTGGAAGTGGAATAGAAATTGGTTCATTAAATTTTGTGAATCTCCTTTGAATGTTCTTACGCATGACGAAAGTGAGTACTTAAATTTTAAGGAATCACTTTGGCAATACCTTTAGTGCAGTAAAGTTCGATGAAATTCAATAAATTTTCCATTGAACGATACATATACATATGCATGTACATATGTATGTGTGTACTCATGTCAAACTTTTTAAATACTCTCCAAAATGCAAAACACTTTTTTTTAATATTTTTAAAACTTCGAACGTTATGACCCACTATAGGGTGGTCTATGTGCTGGTATCTTTCTGATTTGAGTGATATTTGGACGCTGGTAATACAAATGCTCTTGAAGAATTGCAGATATGTACATATATGTATGTATAGCGTCAAGCTTCCGCAGTAAGAAATGAATCATTTTATGCTTACACTGACAAACATTGAAAAATTCTTTTAAAATTGAATAGTAACTGCGAAATTTGAAGAAAACTTTTGGGATTTTTAATAAGTGTAGGTACATCCATAAATAAAGCTCATGAACCTTATGTATGCTAAGGGATAATATAGAGCTGTCCCCATGCTTATCCGGTCCGCACAGCAAAGAAATTGCTGCTGTTGCCCGAAGTAGGTCAACAACCGAACATCAGTTGCTTTCTTCCGAGGATAAATTTGCTTCTTTTGTAAGCTTATTCAAGAGTTGAAGCGAAGTGATCATCCGCTTCTTATTCTTCTTCTTTTTGTTCGACGAGGTTATGATCAGGAGCATAGGGATCATAACCCTCACACTTTACTGCATAACTATTGGTTCGCCTGTGGGGTTCCCCGATTCGACCTTAAAAAGTGTCTGCAGGCCTCCCGGTTCGGACCACTTTGTCACTGAGGCCAATCAAATGCTGCTGTTTTTGCATTTGTGTGATCCAGGAGTTTTTTGGTCTGCCTCTCCTCCGCGCTTGTATGGGAATGTTTATTCACATTGCCTTTTCGACAGGGTTGGTAGGATCCCTCCTTTGAACATGGCAATACCAACGAAGCCGGTCGTGCTCAAATTTTCTCGAGAAGGGTTCTTTGACGTGAAGGCTTGCTCGGATTTCGAACTTCTAATTCGATCAAGCTTTGTTACTCCTGCTGTCATGCGAAGCGAACGACAGGAGTAAACGAAATTGAAGTTGACCAATATCTTAAGAACGACAGTGTATTCAATGTCATAAGACAATGGGTGGTGTGAATAAAAATTGAGTGTGAGTGTTCCCTCAGCATTTTCGAGGGAACACTCCATTTGGTGTGAATAAAAGTAGGGTTCGTTAAGTTTAACGAAAACCCTCCACTCACATATTTTGACAGTTGAGTTTTCCCTCCATTTGGGTGTGAATAAAGATGGAATATATCGAGTGAACACTTGAAGAAGTTGAGTGTGCATTGGAGGTAACTTCAAGAGATAAAAAAATGGAGAATAGCTACTGTTTCGAAAAATGAATACCTTGACGGAATAAGTGAAAAACCCTAAAAAAAGAGATCTGGAGTGGACGAAGAATATTTCATAAAAATTCTACAATTTTATCCTTGCTTGCTTGTGTTCCACAAGGAGTACACAATGGTTGCCTTTCTGGATATAGAAGGCGCTTTCAACAACATCAATACATCAGCGATAGCAGATGCACTATCAGATCTGAAAGTTGACAGCTCACTCCGCGAATTGATCAATCTACTGCTCAATGGTCGGATTATCAATTCAAAGCTGGGTGGGACGACTATCAGAAGATCTGTTAGTAGAGGCACTCCACAAGGAGGTGTTCTATCCCCGCTTCTGTGGAATTTGGTGGTCAATGAACTATTGATAATCATGGAAGGCGAGGGATGCACAGCGATCGCTTATGCAGATGATGTTGCCTTGGCCGTCTCGGGAAAGCACCTAAATACTCTGAAGGAACTCTTACAAAACGCTTTAAATAAGCTCACTAGATGGGCAGTTCGGTGTGGTCTGGGTGTAAACCCCCACAAAACTGAACTAGTACTCTTTTCAAGGAAATATAAAATTCCGCTAGTCGACCCTCCCTCTCTTAATGGAACCAGCTTAACCTTCTCTGATAAAGCAAAATATTTGGGTCTTATCCTGGATAGGAAGCTAAGTTGGAAACCTAATATTCAAGAAAGAGTAAAGAAAGCTACAGTAGCACTTTTCTCTTGTAAGAAAGCCATTGGGAATAAATGGGGATTACAACCTCGAATTACTCACTGGCTCTACACCTCGATCATTAGACCGATACTCACATACGGGGTGATTGTCTGGTGGACAGTCTTAGATAAAGCTATAAATCGCGATTATCTAAGTAAGGTCCAACGTACAGCTTGTCTGTGCATCAGCGGAGCACTACGTACAACTCCCTCCGCGGCACTGGACATTATATTCCATCTAATACCCCTCGATATATATAGCAAGCAAATGGCAGCAACTGCAGCCGTTCGCCTTGAAGCTACCCAACAGTGGTCAAGAAAAGAATTCGGCCACGCCTCTATTCTGAATAAATTCAAAATCTCTCCCGAAAACACGGACTACACCATACCTCGTTTAAATTTTGAGAAGAACTTCCTTGTCACCATCCCTTCCAGATCATGCTGGGAGGAAGATGCATTTTTAGAAGATGATTCTATTCACTTCTACACTGACGGGTCAAAAACCATAGACGGAGTCGGTGCAGGTGTTTTCTCCGATAAGCTTAATCTTAAGCTCTCTTTCCGTCTTCCTAATCACTGTAGCGTGTTCCAGGCGGAAATAATGGCGATAAAAGAAGCCCTATCTTGGCTTAAGAAAAACGTGATATCTGCTAGAGATATTCGCATCTTTTCTGATAGCCAGGCAGCAATCAAATCCCTGGAATCGACCTCTATAGACTCTTTAGTAGCTCTAGACTGCCGTTCGTCTCTTGTGGAGATGGCTGAGCAGTTCAATATTCACCTGTGTTGGGTGCCGGGGCATAGAGACATTCCAGGGAATTGTAAGGCCGATGAACTCGCCAAAGAAGGAACAAATTTACCCATCTTGCCGGATAACGGCACCTTAGGTATTCCAATCGCTACTCGCAAACTTAAACTCAAGCTGGATGCTATCGAGAGTGCAAATCTTAGGTGGACAAGTGGTTCAACATGTCTAGCGACAAAACAGATTTGGCCAAAGCTGGATCTAAAACGCTCTAAGAATTTGATTTCTCTGAACAGATTGCATATCGGCACCACTGTAGGTGTCATCACTGGACACTGTCTAATAGGCAAGCATGCTACGAGGCTGGGCCTCTTCGCGAACGATTTCTGTAGAAGCTGCATGGATGAAGAAGAGGAGGAAACTATTCCTCACCTTCTTTGTCTCTGCCCAGCTCTCTCCCGTAGAAGGAAACTCCACTTAGGAGCTCCCTATTATAATGATACAAGCGACCTGATGAATATCGACATCAAGAGCCTCCTACGCTTCATAAGAAGCTCTAATTGGTTTTAAGACGAGTAGGTGGAGGGAGGCTTCTCCCATGATCCACGTGGTATCACAACGGACCTCTTTGGTCTAAGTGTGCTGGCGAATCTTAGCTGGCAGCCACTTCAACCTAACCTAACCTAACCTATCCTTGCTTGCTAGAAAAAAGCCAAACTCCAGACACGAAAATTAAAAAGCAAATTGCGGTGGAAGCTATGGAAGAAAAAATTCCCTGGCTTTGATTTGAACACCTCGCAAATCGGGACAAAAATTGAAAATATGAACGCGCGTGTCAAATCAAAAGGGGATAGAAACAAAGACGGGCAATCTTTCCATGACTTTTAAAGCCCATGACAAGCAGCTAATGGATTTGACAGCTCTCCACTCTAGTTTTCAAACTTCAACTTGAGGGGATGAACCTAGTTAGAGGAAATTTTTTATTCACACCAAATTGAGTGTTCCCTTCAACTTCATGAGTGTTCACTCGGCAGAATTTTTAGCTCAGAATAAGTAATAGGTTTCTTTTTATGATCATAACATGCTCACGTTGATTAGGAGGGCAATACTTGGTTGATAGCACTTGTAACCCAAAGGCAGTTCGTTCAGTTCTAGGTCATTAAAGATAATGAAACAAGTCCCGCGAAAACTCAGCTACTCGAAATGAACACACCAGCTACCATCTTATGTCTAAATTTTCAAAATTGTTTACCATAACTGAGTATGGCAGAGTACTGTATACATATGTATGTACTTTAAAGAGAATTGTTTAATAATTCATCTAATTTTCATTTTGGTTAGGCAATTATCTGTGTAGATGTACATCAATTGAATCACCAGTTGGAAGAAGGGAATAAGTCCAAAAATAAATCCGAGCTTTTTCACACGGTATATCTAGCTACCAGGAAGCGATAGAAACAAAAAATGTATCTCATGCGACTCAAAACATTGAGAAAATTATTTTATCCATATTTCAAAAATTTGAGAACCGTCAAATAAAGAAGTTATTCAGTTTTTTGCGTTTTCCCAAAAGTAAGGTCAGGTGATTCAATTTGTCATATTTAATTACCACATTGGCTATTAAACTTCAAAACAAACGCATGTGTTAAAAGTACGGAACCTAGGTTAGGTTAGTGGGTTGACGGGCGCAAAAGAATTCTGCATCCGTCACACTTAGATCAATGTAGATCCATTGTGATGCCCTAGGGGTTTAAAACCACCCATACTCTAGAACCTATAAACAAACTATGGATTTTGAAGCCATCCCGGAGCGTTTATAAATTTGTGCAAGTCGTTTATAGACTTGCCAGAAAGTTCCTTAAGGTCACAGAAGAAGTGTCTTCCAAGTGTTTTAGATCTAATATGACAGAGTGATAGAAAGTGTGTGGAATCTTCATGTACATCTTCGTCACCACATCCTCTGCACAGGTCATTTGTACTAAGTTTCATTTTCGTTGTATGATATCTCAGCATATTGTGTCCAGTAATGATACCTACAAGAGATGACAAAGATTTTTTGTTCATTTGTAAAATTCTCTCGGTTTTTTGCTTGTCGTAGAGTGGCCACATTTTCTTGGTTATAGCACAAGAATCAAGCACTCTCCATCTTTCATTTGCAGCTACTAATGTTTTGTTCCCTATCAACTGTTTAATGTGACAAGGCGGGATTTTTACAGTAGTGTCTGCCTGATTTAGTCCAAGTGATGCTCCTTTTCTTGCCAGCTCATTAGCTTTCTCGTTACCCGGTACCCCTTTGTGTCCGGGAACCCAGCAGAGTCTTACGTTGTGCTGTGCACCAAGAACCCGTAGCTCTTCGCGACAACGACTTACAAGCTTCGATTTAATTTCAATGGCAGAAATCGCTTTTATTGCCGCTTGGCTGTCAATGAAAAAGGTAATATCAGCGTGTGATAGTGCCTTCATTGCGACCAGATTAGCAGCTGTTGTCACTGCCAGGACCTCAGCTTGGAAAACGCTACTGTAGTCAGGAAGTCTGATAGAACTGGATAGTTCCAAAACTTCGGAGTAGAATCCCGCGCCAACTCCAATGTCCATCTTGGAGCCATCTGTGAAGATGGGTATCGATGATTCGTAACCCGGTAGTTGATTTTCGTGCCATTCTTCTCTACTGGGAAAGGAAGTAACGAATGGTCTTACAAAGTCAAGGTAGGGGGTTGTGTAGTCTGTACATACATAATTCTCCGTAAATTTACGTAGGATCCGCTCATGCCCCGTTATACTGGATTTCCAGCATCCAGTTTGGCTAAGTCGTAGGGCACTGTTTGCGGCAGACTCCTGTACGAAGATATCAAGGGGTTTAAGGTTGAGTATAGCTTCCAACCCCGCTGTGGGGGTGGTTCTCATTGCCCCGGTGGTGCCGATGCAGGCCATTCTTTGAATCTTTGTCATGGTTTTGAGGTTGGTAGCTTTACATAACGCTTGCCACCAGACTAAATTACCATATGTCAGTAAGTACGGAACTTACTTCACTTCCATAACTATGTACATACTTGTTGAAGTGCGTATACCAGTCTGTAAATATACATATGTATATGTATGCGGATACTATACATTCGAGGAAAACAAACTTTTTCGATTGCTCTACACATATGTTAAAGCAATGTTTTTTTTTTGTTTAATTAGTTTCTTAGTCGCTGACCAAAATTCTTGAGTACCCACACGCATTACTTCACTTTTGACAATTACAAGTATATTGTATGGTAAAAGTTATTCTGTTAACCCCTTTTGAAAAAATTCTAAAACCTGACCTACCAATAATGAAAATTTATAAATTTAAAGCAACATAAAGTGTGTGGGTGTTGTTGCAAATCCTAGCAATCCTTGTTAGTATTATTTTGGCGGGTAGTTGTCGAAAACAACAATCAAGGGGGTATTTTCAACGATTGTTATTTCAGAAGATATTTCAATTAAATGTTTTCAGTTTTGTGTCTGATTTGCTGTTGTTGGGGTAAAAAGTTACAAGGCAAAAGTTTTTAGCACTTTGGTGGTGAGCACAAAACTTTCACATGCAATATGTTTGTTCTAATAAAATGATTGCATCTAATACATATGTATGTACATGTATATTGTTTTTGTGGGAATATTTGAACTTACTCTGGAAAAGAACAAAACTTGTTGAAGTTTTTTGTTGAAAAATATTTCTGCATCAATAACTTGTGAATGTTTTTTTTTTTTAATAAAAAAGGGCAGGTATTCCTGATTATTTCCAGAGGCACATATGTATATTCTTCGAGTTTGTATGTTTTATTGTTATATTAAAAAAAAAAAGGAAAAACAGTTTCATTGCGCTTGCGGTTAAATTTATGGACGATTTTGATACGGAATTTCGGTACAAAAGGAATTGTAAACCTTATTATAGGTTTCATACACAAATGGGTATGTGATATGCACTTACTCCGACCAGAATATTATTTTTGTTTTAGCACGAAAGTCTTGGCTGTGTGATTATACAAGGTGGCGCAAAATTAATCATCGAATTTTGTTTTTGAATTACTAAATATTTTTACTAAATAAAGAAAATGATTTTGAGTGATGGAAATCTTTATTTGGACCTTTAATTTTTTCTCTTAAGTGGAAAAGATGATATCCGCCAAGTGGCTGCCGCCAGTGTTAATACACATTTGTGCCCGTTTTATCGCATTTTCCATGACTTTCCGCAAGATTTCCGGTGAAAACTGCTCGCATTCCTGTCGAATATTCTCCTTAAGGGCTGCGATTATCTAAGACTTGTTGGCATAAACCCGCGACTTCAAGTAGCCCCAAAGAAAGAAGTCTGGGATGGTTAAATCGGGCGATCTTGCTGGCCATGCCAAATCGTCAAAACGAGAGATTACGCGACCAGGAAACGCTTCCTTCACAATATCCATTGTGGCTCGTGCTGTGTGTGCGGTTGCGTCGTCTTGTTGAAACCACATGTTTACCAAGCCCCGCTCATCCAATTCCGGCAGTAAGAAGTCGATAATCATGGCCCTGTAGCGTTCGCCAGTAACACTGACCGTATTGCCGATGGCGTCCTCATAAAAATACGACCCAATCACTCCTCCCGCGTGAACGCCGCACCACACAGTGGCCTTGAGTGGATGTAATGGCTCTGCGTGCATCACACGCAGATTTTCAGTGCCAGAGAAACGAAGATTTTGCTTATTGACGTAACCGCTTAAGTGGAAATGCGAATCGGCGCTCATGATGATTTTTGACACAAAATCGTCCTCTTCGTTGTTGAGATTGAGGATGGCTTGACAGTAGTTCACACGCGACTGACGGTCAGGATGCATTAACTGATGCACTGTTTGCACTTTGTACGGGAACATGTGTAAGTCTTTCACTAAAATTCGCTGTAGGGTCCGTCTGGTGATGCCCAATTGAGTGGCCCGTCGTCTGGTTGATGTTTCTTCGTTCTCAGCGACATCGGCAGCCACAGCCGCGATATTCTCGACCGAACGACCAGTCCGCCCTGCGTGGTCTTCTGAGGTTCCAGTCGAGTAGCTAAGCGCCGGAATGTTTGCCCAGTTGGCGCGACACGATTAGGAAATCGACGCCGAAATTCATGCTGCGCTAAAACCACCGACCGATTATTGGTCAAAAAAATCGACACAATTATTCCGCGTTCTTGCGGAGTATAGCGCTCCATTGCTTGTCTGTTTGTAAACTGCAGCTGTCTAGTTCGCAAATGTCAAATATGATTGACGTACGACGCCATTTGCAAAAATTGTAACAGTTTCCGATGGGATGATAAATTTTGCGCCACCTTGTATTTACATATGTTTATTTTCGATTTATTGAGGTTGCGTTTGATATATGTACATGTGTGTATATAATCTAGCAAAGTGCTCAATTGTCTATTCCTTACTATTTTTGGAAATCTTAATAGGAAAACTTTAAGGGTGCAAATTGTTGGAATCGAATGTTTAGTCAGACTCTGTATTTTATAACGTTCTACTGAATTATTGTTTAACATGACACATCTATGATGAAGTGAGGACAATTGCATTCTGTAAAACAAGCTTATTACCTTTAATAACCAAACATGTTATCAATCAAAGTAAAACGTCATAGCCATTTCGAAAGTGCCAGTAAATACGTATGCAAACAGCTTCTCTTTTTCAACAGAAAATGAAATAAGATCTACATACATACATATCCTTAATATTTTTTTATTTTCTCGTCAAGCATAATGAATAAATTCAAGATGAATGCTTAAAGACCAGACATATTTACTCAGAAAATAGCTAAGCGGGTCATACACAAGTCACTTTGCAATCTATAACCACATCACTCGAATACCAACCCAACTCCCTTGTGAGGCATTGCAAAATTTCACTTAAACTACACTGAACAAACTATTCACCATTGACCAAACGATTCGAGGCACATTTAACATCCTTTCATGCAAGGACCTTTCGAAATCCTTTCACATGAATAAGTAGATATGTCATTCCCATAACGACTCCAGCCAACCCCTAGTTAGTGTATTTACGCACATAACTCGTCAAAACTCGATTGCAATTTCATTTCTCCATCTGTATCTGTAATTAAACCGCAATACATCTGCATTTATACCTGTGTGCTTGACTGCGTTACCATGTAAGAACTATAAATGCTGAAGGGTTAATAACCGTAATCAATTTTAAGCAGCACAAATCCTAAATTAGGCCCTGGACTTTGCACCAATGGACGGCAATTTTACTTCAACTGTATACGTCAATTGCAAATGATGTGAAACACTTTGTGAGTTTTTCTCTCTCTCTCTCTCTCTCTCTCCAGTTGTGTACAGAGGTACACACCCTTACAGTTTGTACCACGCTGTTGATTCCTTGTGTCCCAATTTTAATGACTTAAATATTTACCCAATGAATTAAAAAAAAAAAAGCCTTGAAAAAATAAAAATAAAATTAAATTTGCCTCAAACGCAAGGATGAGATATTTACTTGTAACTTCCCAATTTGATTTTCCTTACTCGTTCTTTCCTTTACAGTTAGTCGTAGTAGATGCTTAACACTCAACGCCCACCATTTAACCCCCACCGATGTTTTATTGGCAGAGATCTGAATTTTCCCGACACCACTGTAGTGCCCCCTTGCTTATTGTAAACAACTTATAACGTCCTTTTTTATTTTCTTTTACTCACCCTTTCTACCATTTATAAGTATGGGCCACAATTGGTATGAAGTAGAAGGACATCATTGAAAAAGGATAAAAAAAAAGAATTGTTGGAAAAAAAGTCCAAACGCATTTATGTCAAAAGCAGAAATTCCAATTGGACATTGACAAAGAAAAAGTAAAAATCTCTCTGTTTACTCCAAAAGCACACATAAACAAAGGTCGCAGAGGAAAAACAGGGAAAACAAACCCACACCAAGCCAGAAAAAAATGAAAGAAAAAAGGAAAAATTGTGTTGTTATTGGAAACACATGGGCAGTGCCGGAATGTTGCGTTTGTTTAAGCATGAAAATGCGAACGACACACACTCAAGTCGGCAGGATTTAACAACAAGGTGGGTGGGTGACGGCGCTCCTGATGACGAGGTGGCAACCCAGCTGCCTTGTCCTTCTTGATGGCATGATTATCGAAAGAGATGGAGAGGCAATTAGAGCAGAAAAACGTAAAGATGCGCGCTGATTATTTACCGGGAATTCGATGATAACACAAAATAGGATAAGAAAATTCCTCAGGGGCTTGCAAGTGGTTCTCCGGAGAGCGAGAAAACAAGGTGTGTCGGTAATGTTGAGCTTTTCTCGGGTACGTGTTTTGAGAGATCAAAAAGCCTCTAGAAGAGAATTCTTGAAAATAATGGGAAATTTTGATTCCCATTGAATTAGATGGGAGTATTACACTGGGGAAATATACAACAAGTAGAAGAAAATCCAGGCGAATGTTTTCAACTAAATGTAACCGAACTGTGGGGGTTCTACGAATATGTTGACATACAATCTATGCAACGTACTGACTGCACTTGAAAGGCATTTATTCTAATGATGATGGCAATAAATGGATGAAGAAAATAATTGTAGCGTTACATTTTCAGTTACAATATCAGAGCTGTATACTATGCCGGATATGCAATATAACGAATGTGCTTTAAAACTCAAACGCCAAAGAGAGAGCAAACCCTTGAAAGTCCATACAAATGTACATACGTGACTCCCAAAGAAATGTTATCAGCTGTGCAGCTCGAGGTTTTCATAGAAAAACGGAAAATCACATTGGCACAACCACAAGATAAAGTCGGTTTGGATAAGGTGCTCGTTTACCCTGTAGGTCAAGCAAGAAAAAATTGTGCATAGTGCTTGTAGCTTGTACTATCGCTGCTTCTTTTGCTGATGGCTATAAACGATTGCTTGACATAAATAGGAAAATCAGGGGCAAAACCTATTGCAGACGACAATAATTTACTCACCTACTATCGTACAACATACTAGGATTTCAAAGAAGATTTCTCAATTCGAATCGATTTCAAATTTCAATTCCCACGGGTGAATTAAAACTAGAACAAACAGTGCGGTAGGTGCCAACTCAGAGAAATTGGCATTCACGAAAGACAACAATATCAAGGTTGGCGTTGAAAGTCATTAGGAGCTCATGCAACCAATATTTGAGAAATAGAGAGCCCGTCTTGTTAGACACTACGGTCGACATCAATTTGTATCGAGAATTGGAATTTTTCAATCTTAAGTTTGAAGTTTGAAGTGAAATCCGCCAACTACTTAAGTTTTACTCTACTACGCTATTCCCAAGATTGATCAAAATGCCCACGATATCCCCTTTATAGGAGCAAGCAAAAACGGGTAAAACTAAAAATCGATCACCTTTACCTAAATTCTAATTCTATGAATCAAGGGCTAGCATTTTTTCAAAAACCATAGATTCTTTTGCTTTGACTGTATGATGAAATAATGTTAGGTACGCTAATCGTTTTATAAAATGGAAAAGGATCAGTTAAGTGGTAGGGAAATATCTATCTTATCCTTTATAACATATTTTTGGTCAAAGTTAAAATCTTGCGACTAACAAATTACCATCACAACATGTGAAAAAACAGACAATATTTTAGTAGTTTTTTATGACTTGCAAGGAGTTTACGAATACCTGGTCTGTATCCAGATTGCTTTTCGAATTTCGTAAACATTTATCAATTTGTCGATCAAAAGGACATTTTTTACATGACTTAAATTTCCATATACCTACTGCGTATGTAAATGATTGACGTACTAACGAGTATACATATTTGTACGTAGTCTTATTTATTTATACGTGTTTCAATTCATATTCATGTGACGTTGCACTCCTAGGTCATGTGTACTCACAGTGCACGATGTAGTAACAAGTTGGGCAACATTCACTCTGCTTTTTGTTCACTATACAGCGCATGTCAATTTTAAAAATTACTGGGAATTCTTCTCTGACGCCTGTTCGTAATGACAACAATTGACTGTCATGCGCATTCTGCAGAGGGGACTTTAACGCTCATCTCGCTCTCTGCTTCTTGCTGGACTAGTTAAGACATAATAAAAAAAAAAAATAATAATTCTCAGGAGAGCTGCAGGCTCGTCATCAGGCGATGACATCTCGCAATGACAGGGCAACCTACAGCAACAAGCCGTACTCAATTTTATTCATAGTATGGGGCGCTCTCCATTTGCCATGGAATTTGAGAGTGCAATGTTTCTATAGAAACCTTTTCGAATTTCTTGCACAAATGGTCATCACCATGATGATGATTATGGTGGGTTCAAAAGTACCGTTTACTATGACGTCATACTTAGCATTGCTCTACTGCAACAGTGAATAGAGAAAAAGCACAAGGATACACTACACAGTGCAGAATGAAGGCAACACAGTTTATGCAGCCGGGAATTTTATTTATAACACACGATAAATTTACGCAAGACGAGCAGTGGCAAAGCGATGATGCATTATGTGGATAGCAAGGGCAATGACGATGACGTCGACTGCACACAGCTTTGGGACAACGCTGATTGTGGTAACGCTATTTGGGGCTACTGCTTCCGTGGTGGTTGTTGTCAGTTATCTTTAGGGGTTGAATCGTGAATTGATTCATCGAAGGCTTCCATGTAATGGCAAGGATATCACGTGGAAGCGATGGCGTAGGGATTTTGAAAATTGCAATACGCGCATTGACGTTAGATAAACTGAAGCTGGATACTGTTGCTGCTACAGCATTGAATATTTTTCTTTCTTTGTGTGTTTTCAAGGCTGAAGGGGTTGTTTCGAGACATGATGGTTGAATGGATATGCGTTATGCATGATTCCCCCTCGGTGCTGATTTATGGTCGTGGTGGTGTGCAATGATTAAATGATGTTCAATGTGATGTCAATATCAATTGCGACAAATTAGATCCGAGCATGCACGTTGAGTTTCATTAAATATGAAGAAGTATTGCCATAGGGCCCCTGTTCTGTTATTTAGTATTGTTATTTCGAGCGTTCATTTGATGAGGTATGTATACAGCTACTTACATGTGTATGTATATAACTTGAAGTATTTGTTTATACCCTGTAGTGCTGCGACACGAAAAAATTGTTTAATAACTGCTTGCGAAGGTAATTACGATTGGTTCGGGATATGGTGATGGCCTACTCAATTGCTGTGAAAATAAGATCTTGAAGGATACATTAATTTATTGTCTGAGGTCCAGTACAAACTACTTTGATGGATACCAAATGTCAAGTATATTTTTCACCTCATAGCTCCCTGAGCAAACAGTCTTGTACTTCAATTCTCAAATCGTTTAAGTCAAGTTGAATTGTTACGTGTGTACATACAAACATAAATCTTTCACATAATCATTATCAACATCCATCCCATGAAATTGAAGTGAGGGTACAACATCTAAGCGTTAATGGAAAAAAAGCAAAAGATAATTTGGTAAGAAATAAGGGCCAACCCCAAACGAAGTATAGCTCATACCAAGCGCTGCTCGGGCTATGAAGGCAATTGAATAGTAACATCCTGTCATAAGCAACTAAGGAGACTCGTTATAAGACTTTTATCATAGAGGTCCTAATTTACGACACGGAAACATGGACTTTATTGAAGATGAACACTTCCGGGTCGTTTTGATGGAAAAATTCTTCGTAAGATATTCCCGTTTGGCTTTGGAAAAGAAGTAGTACCACTATACATTTAACCCAAACAATTGTGATGCAAGTACGAATACATACATAAATGCTGAGTAAGGGAATTTGGTTACAACTAACATGATCACCGATCAGTGTAGATGTACGCCACTGCCACTGCTGCAGAAGTATCCTTCCAAACTTGTGAATGATACTCAAGTTTCTGACAAATATGGAGGAAATAAGCGAATGGCGGACACAATAGCAAGTCGTATTTGTGAATTGAAGTATTGCACCATACAGAATTTTTTCTAAAAAAGAAAGGAACACCTTCAAGGGTGAAGCCTTGAATATGATTAGATATGTTTGTTTTATTAAGGTACTCGGATATCCACAGAAAAGTGACCTGAAAGTAGAGTCTACAAGCTGACATTTGAATTAATACAAACAAGCATGCAAATCACATCATAGCTGGCATTTTAACTATCATAGAAGAAGTAGATTCCTTTATACATACCTGGTTAACATAATCTTACTAGAGATCTATTAACAGAAATTTTTAATCCAACATGGCCACCGATCTCTCGGCAAATGAAAGTAGAGTTTTGTCTGGTGGATAACTGATGCTACGAACAAGAGGATGGGATTGGAAATGATTTCCGAAAAGGTGGAGTGCTGACGAAAGGCGAAAGGTGGAATACTGACGCTAACACGCATTTGACACAGTATCGCAACATCATGAAAGAAGTAGTCCAAATCATACATCTATGGTATGATTGAAAAAAGGTGACAGAAAAGCCGCATTATAAAGCACTCCGTAAAAAATGGCACCCAGGGAAGAGTATCGAACCAGGAGAAGGGAGAAGAAGAAAATCCTGCATACGAAGAAAAGGGCATAAGATGAAGAATAAAACGATCGGCTTGATGGCTTACCAGCGGAGACATTCACATATGTACAGAGGTGATATTTTGATACAATGCATGCACCAAATCATCAAAGATGATAAGCACAATAGCAGAGCAGATGGTAGACACTTTTAAACGAAATCGAGAGTCGATTTTTTGGTCCTGTGTGCGAAAAGAGCGAAAGCAGGAGAAGATACAATCACGAACTCTACGAGCTGTACTAAGCAGGTAGAAGACTAGTTGATGTTCCTCTCCAACTGCGATCACCACCATCCTCGTAGTCCGGCTCTATCAAATTGACACTTCGAAAGACCTCTTTAGCCAGGGCCCTGATGTTCAAACGCTGCACACTTTCTAGATATCCTAGACGCTGAGAGCAAATCTTTTTGACGAAGTCGATGTATTCAACTGTATAATTCGTCTTTGAATCTTCTATTCACAATAACTTTTCTGCTCAATCAGCCAAGAAAAGATCAACGTTTCTGTTTCAAATGGAATAACTCTTTGGTTGTTCTAGAGATGACTTTACTACTACATACTACCAGATGGACCTCCTTGGATTCCTGTGTAATCACAAGGAAACTATGGCCGTCCTTCGATAAAGGCAGAATCGAGAGACTTATACGGGAAGTCAGGAAATCCCTTTCCAAAGTCGTTGGGGTTATCACGGGGCATAATTCTCATTTGAAAAACTACGTCTGACGGAAGAAGAACTCTGCAGAGGTTGCGGTGACGAGGGAGCTTTTGAGGACACAACCCACTTCCTATGTCACTGCCCTGGTCTCCAACACAGCAGGAACAGGTTCCCAGGGAGCTACTTCTTCCAAGACCTAGATGAACTCGCCAGCACGCCATCAGACAAGATAATGGAATTTATCAAGTCCTCAGGATGGTTTGTATGCAAAAACTCGCATCAATAACTATCGGTATCGGGTTTCAATGGGCAAGGGACATCCTTTCCCCAAAAGGGCATCACAATGGGTCAGCATTGACCTGAGTGTGGCGGGGAGGCTCTCTCCCCGCCAACCCACATACCTAACCTAACCTAACTGCATACTACTTGCATTCTTACCCGATAGAAAACATGCGCTATTAATTAATTAATTTAGTTAAATTTCAAATATATACATAGGTAATCCCTAGTAACAAATCACATAATTATTTTTCCCTGCCTCTTGATATTTCATCGTAAATCAACTTCATAATTTCCCTTTCAACCCCTTATAAAGGATCTATTGCAAAATTTCTATGTGAGTGAAGCGCTCCAAAAATTTCTTCTAAATATAAGGTTGAAATTTCCAATCTATTTAACAGCTAACCAAGGACTTGTGGTGTACAACTTGAGTTTTGTATATGAGATTCATTAAAAATGCTAATTAACTTTTCGTTTTCGAACTTCATTCCCATGTATAACTCTTGCTTCTGTATCCTGTTAACTCTGTTTTTTTCTGAATAAAAAAAATCACTCCCGTGAAACTCCCGAGTGAATGTTGAAGAATTCTCTGAACACTACCGGAAAATGGTATGAGAAAAATAGAAAAGGAAACCCTTAAAGTCCTGTCTTCAATTTAAATATAAATGAGTTTTGCGTTGGTTTTTTTTTTTTTTTTTGTAATAGTGCACTTGCAGTTATCCTGTACGTAGGTACGTATCCTTACAAAGGAGATATACACCCGTATAATCTTCCCTCACCAACTACAAGCCACAAACAGAATTCCATCGGTAAGACGTGTACCTGTACCGTACTAACAAGCATCGCTGTGAGACAAGCATTTAGGTACCTAATACACTCGCCACCCTCCTGCTAAAAGACATGAATGAAGGTGGGGGCGAGACACAAGAGGTAAAAATAAAAAGTGACACATAAAAATGCTTCCGAAATAAATGACACACGTTTGCGGAATGTGATGGTTTTTGAGTTGTCTTCAAAGGAAGACAAACTTCATCGTTGCCAAAATTTTATTCACTTTGAGAATGTAGTGAAAGTGAAGGAAATGAAACCCATTACTCGAAGACAGATGGGGATGGGTGCCGTTGATTCTCTTTTCCAGTGGAGCAAACTAAACGATATTATGTATGTATTAAGTTTATTCCTTCGTCTTTACGGTAGTTGAGGTGAAACTAGGAGAAAATGTGCATTTTCCTTTAAAGCTATCGATTTGGAAACTTCCTTTGAATTGATTTAATCATTGGCAAATTCTCTCTTCACTGAACTTAGAGATAACTTAAGGAAAAGATTTTAAACTTTCACGTCTCCATTCGTAGGCAACAGAGGGCAGTCCGTGCTCCAGTGTCACAGGTTTAAGTCCTTTGCTTTGACAAGGAAAACAAGAAAACTTTTTGCATTTTTCAGTAGCAGTATACCCAAAATAATATATAAAATTGGGGTGATGACGGCAATCGAAAAATATTCGTTAACAGTAAATTTGATTGTGGACTTTAAGATACATAGATTCGTGATTAATGCGTGACGACTGGAAATAGTGTGGGAAAAGAAATTCGAATTGTACAGAAAATGGAGCTTATTTATCTTTAATGAGTTTAAAAAGGGTGGGTGCCGTGGCTCAAGTGGTAAGTGCATCGGATCGTTGAGCGGGAGGTTCGACGTTAGAATCCCAGAAACACCAACAAGTTTTTCACGGTCCCACCTCTCGCGAATGTCTGACAAACGTCCGAGAGTAATAACTGTCAAGAGAAAACTTCTCAATTTGCCTTTCGGATATGGCTCTAAACTGTAGGTCCCTTCCATTTGTGTGAAAAAATATAACACGCACAACACGAATGGTCACGAGAAGCTAGGCCCTCGACCACGTTATGTCATTTGCGTCAAGAATTTGTGTTTTTTATTTGAGTTTACAAAGGTGTTTTCGAATAGATTCTAGCCATTTGCCCCTATGCACTTTGTTGTCAAGAAAGAAGGTTCCCAGCAATGCCGATCTGTCACTTCTAGTTCTTGTAGTCGATTTGGTGCTTGGTTAACGTTTTTAAGTTCATCTACGGAATCATTTATTTATGCGTCAGTGTGACGGGTGATAGTGATATTTTATGATTACAACATTTAAAAACTGCTTAAAACCAGTACAAGAACGTCGTACTGACATGGTTGTTGTGAGTGCTTTCATCGAAAATCTTTTGCTCCGATTTCCAAACCGACAACGCCTAAAAGAAGGTATGCTAAGCTCCTTGGTAGATTAAGATATAACTGGATAAATAGAGAAAGATTATTATTTTCAAGCCCCAGAAGAAATGCAACTTAACAGAGTTTAACAACTGGAGAAGTGCGAGTATCGGCACACTTCTCCGAAGTAATAGAAATAAGATTTCCGAAGGACTTGACATTCCGTCAAGGATGTATACTATAGCGCCAGTCGCCACAACTTTTCCGCTTGGTGATCAGTGATGTTCTTCGGAGTACTTGGATGGTGTGATGTAGCAGAATGTAATGAAGTCTAACAATCTACATCAAACACCTCGACAATACCAACGCCAATGAGGTTTGCTACTGTCGCATAAAATTATGGACTTTCATCAAATGTCTACCTTTTTGCCGACAAAGAAAAACCTGGAAGACGAAGGACAAACTTCTCAAAACTAAAATGTTCAACTATACTAACAACACACTGACATACCTTAAAAATACGCTCTGCTGAGCAACATGTCGGGAGAGCAATTAAGTGCATGGGGTATGTTGTCTAAGATCTGGAGACGATCGTGTTGGAGCAACATAATGGCGCACAAGCATCGTAGATATTCTAAGATCCATAAGGAAACCAAGGACTGAAGGAAGAAGACTAGCTAAGGTGCTATGAAAAACATTTAAGTTTTCTTTTTTTCTGTTGTGTTGCATTGTGTATATAGGCAGTGATTTAAAGAATACATGAGCAATGAGGTTCCTCCCCAATCTTGATAGAAAACATTACAGGCTTGTGTTAGCTTTTTTCTAAGGAGGCAAAATAAACAAAAAATTAACATGTGATCTACTAACCAAGTACGAACCTTCGCTTAGGTCCATTGGTAAGGCAAAAATTCAAATCTTTCAAACTACAGATAGTTATCCAGGAGTATCAACTTTGTAAATAAGAATGTGTACATGTATGTAGGTAGACACAGTGCTATTTGGTAATATCTAAATTAAGGTATCACCAGAAAACATTTGGAAGTAATACAATGAACTAACACAAGATAGTATTGCAGGACAGGCGGACCAGTAGGGTTGAAGTAAAGTAGGAGAGTTATGCTCCCTATAATCATGATCATTAAGAACAAAAGGAAAGAAGAAGAAGTAGCGGAGAACTTAAAAACATAAAGAAAAATTAAATTATCGGCAAGGTGAAAAAGAGGGAGAGAAAAAACTATCCACTCTGTGCCCTCTTCTCAAAACCTTTTTCGTGTACCTAATGAACACTATGTCGTCGTCGCGTTTTGCTGACTCCGGTAAATGCATCTAAGAATATACACGTCTAAATAAGCCAATTACCTAAGTCAGTTAACGCTGAGTAGCCATATAAACGAGGCTCTTCTTCCCCCACGGTCAAGTCACAGTTTTTTTTTTTTTCTGCAATTTTTTTATTATTCACATTTACCTCGCTTTAACTCTGTTTCTACGGTGATTTTGCTTTTTTGTAGGCAGAGAGTTTAACTTTATCCGCCGTTAACTTTCTGGGACACTGCCACAACTTAAAAGTCACAAAATCAAATTAAGGGAAAAAAATTAGCCATGCCAGGATGGCGAACGATAATTTATACACGGCAACCTAGATCCCAGTCAACTTACCCCTACCAATCAAACTCCCACATTGAGCTGGCCACCAGAGTATCCGTCCCACGTTGGACAACGACAATACCAGGGTTGGAGAACCTGCACGGAGGAGTTTTTGCATCGAAAATCGAATGAAAAAGTTATACCTGTTCGCCTGCACGTAATTTGCGATTGAGCAACGAGGATGACACAAAAAAAATATTCCTCTTCGAATAAAAAAAACACAGGGTAAGTACCTGTACCTGCATTCACGTTGCACTGGGGTGTTGTTGTAGGTAAAGGGTGCCAGTGATACTGATGCCGCCTCTTGTGCAGAAGAGTTACTCGTACGAATGCAATGACGAAAAACGATGAGGATGACGATGATGACGATGATGATGATACTGCCATGAGCCAGAAAGTCGATTTCGTTGCGATGTTGTCCGCTCCAATTCACTTCGGTCATTTCGATTTTTTCCATTATTATTAACCAGCATTGCTTCCATCCATCGCCTCCTATTTTCGCTTGTTAATTTTTGTTCGATGATAGTGCAGAAAGGTGGCTATTTTTATTTTTATATTTTTTCCAAAGCAAGTGTACCTATGTATGTATGCAACGAGGCGGCTGACAGTAGTACCGGGAAGATGGAGAGCCCGTTCTGCGTAACAAGTTTTGTAATAACAAAGTTAACGATGAAAACCGTACCTACATATGTATGTACCTTGTCTCGCTTAGAGTTCATTCGTACTACCAATACTCCCCGTGCCACGGAATCAATTTCTGTTACGATAGCAATTATGAGATTTATTACGGACGCATGAATGTGCACGGAAAATTCATTCCACCGCTGTAAATGCATTTCGCTGAGAACCCCTGTATGTACATACATACATTAAATATATTCATACGTATCCTCCATATGATGATTTGGTGGAAAGGATGTGCACGTCTGTACTGATTTGTTTGTTCAGTTATAGAATCCTTGTTGGGATTTTACCATTTCGATGAATTGCACGCGATATATGTAAATATCAAATATTTGTTACAATTTTTTGTTCCATTATTTCTTGGAATTAGTATGGACAGCATGGCTCAATGTAAGGATAAACCCCAAACAATCAGCATTCAATTATCGTCTCCTGATTTCCCATTATTTTGTTAGTTTGAGAAGAAAAGTTCGCTAAAATAGTTCATATTTCGAAAATATTCGGAGTTGCTGGACTCGAACAGTGAGACTTGTTATACCACACACTATGGTTAATCTACTAGGGGGAATAAGGCAAGACTATGGCAGGGGTTATGTTTCGTTGCTTTGTTTGCTAGACTTCTCGAAGGCCTTTGATAATGCTAATCATCAAATCCTGTGTTACTTACTTATGTCCTGTTTCCCCTTGTGGGTCCTAGGGCCTCAACTACGCCTACGCGCCATCGTGTACGGTTCCTGGCAATGAGCTTCAGCTCTCTCCAACTCTTCCCCAATTGTCGAGACTCCTCCTCAACTGTTCTGCGCCATGTATTTTTAGGCCGACCCGCTCTTCATCTTGTGTTAACGGATTCCACTGCATTGCGTATTTTGCAATGGAACTGTCGCCTTTTCAAAGCGTGTGACCAATCCACTGCCACTTCCGTCGTTGGATGGTTCTGCCTATTGGTTCCTGACCCGTTTTCTGGTAAAGATGTTTGTTAGAGATACGGTTAGGCCAGAAAACCCTTAAGATGTTACGTAGGCACCTATTGACGAACGTTTGTAGTTTTTTTGTGATAATGGAGGTCACCTTCCAAGTGCTGCACCCATACAACAGCACGGATTCAACATTAGAACGGAACAGTCGCAGCTTGGTGTTTAAGCTGATTGCATTGCTTCGCCATATCTTGGACAACATTCCAAGCGCAGACTTTGCTTTGCCGATTCGGTTGACAATATCCTGTTCGGTTCCACCTTCGGTCGAGACCATACTCCCAAGATATTGGAAGCTCTCTACTTTCTCTACCGGTTGTCCAGCAATGTTAACTTGAGTTGTTGAGGTAGTGCCGAGATTGATGATTTTGGTTTTGGCAGTGTTAATCTTCAACCCCACGACATTTGCCTCCCTCTCCACACTTGCTGTCATTTGGTGCGGATCCATAATCCTGTGAGAGAGTAGACAAACGTCGTCAGCGTAGTCAAGATGCTTAAGTTGAGTTGAAAGAGTCCAACGAATTCCTCCGCTTCCAGTAGACAAGGCTGCTCGAAGCACATCGCTAATCACCAACAAAAAAAGTATCGGCGATAGATTGCAACCTTGTCGAACCCCACTTTGGATCTCGAATTCCTCTGACAGCGTTCCTTTATGCAAAACGTGGCATTTAGACCGATCATAATTTGCTTTGATAATAGCTATTAGTTTATCGGGTATACCTCTCCTGCGCAAGGCAAGCCAGATAAACTGAATGTTGACACTGTCGAACGCCTTTTCAAAATCTATGAACAGCAAGTGAAGTGGTGACCGGTATTTAACGCACTGTTCAATCCTGTGTTGGAAGCTTAAAAATAAGTTTGGCTTCAGCGAAAGGGCAGTTACAGTTTTCTTTCTGGCAGATCGCAAAGGGTTATTTCTGATGAACGTCTTTCATTCTCAAAAGAAATTAAGCAGGGAGTGCCTCAAGGCTCAATATTAGGACCGATTCTCTTCTGCATGTTCATAAATGACCTTCCCTCAGTCTGTAAATATGCTTCGGTACACCTATGTATATGCAGACGATGTCCAACTTCATCTAGCGAAACCCTTCTGCAACCTAAATGAGCTAGTTCTTCTTCTCAATGAGGAGTTAGAACATATTTACTCTTGGTCGGTAGCTACTAAATGCATCAAAATCCCAACTAATACCTATTTCTAAAAATAATTTTAATTTGTGTGGCTTGCCTGATATAAATCTAAGTAACAACAAAATTAAAGCCGTTGAGGCAGTCACTAGTCTTGGCTACATAATAAACCGAAACTTGTCTGGCTATAATCACACCAACGTGGTCATTGGTCGTACAATACGGATGTCTTCAGTGGTTCAGTGCTTATTTTACTCCACAAGAATCACGACGGAAGCTAGTATTGACCTTAGTCTTACCTCTCATAATATATGCCGAGGTGGTCTACAGCAGTCTTGACTCGTTATCCCAGTGTAAACTGCAAGTTTCCTTTAACGATGCAATGCGTTATATTTATGGCATTCGTAGATACGATCATATGTCTGTGTATGCCAGGGGTTTAATTGGTTGTACTTTGCCTGAATACATCAACGCCAGGAATTGTATATTTTCACATCAAATTATGCATACTCAATGTCCAACTTAATTTCACTCGCTCATCAAGAACCATTAACCTTATTCCCTATAATTATAATTATCTTAACGCCTCGCGTTTATTTTTCATCCATACTGTTAGACTTTGGAACTCTTTAACCTCTAGGTTAGGTAGGTTAGGTTCGCTTGGCTGTCCGCACGGGAGTGCAGACACACTTAGACCAATAAAGGTCCTTTGTGATACCTTGGATCAAAACCAATTCGCTACTCAGGGACTAACAGAACCAACTAGAGCTTTTGATAAAGCGATAGATGCGCATGACGTCTAAGGACGCTATGTCACCAAGGACTTCAAGGAAGGAGGACTCTAAATGGACCATTCTTTTATGCGACAGAGCTGGGCAGTTACATAGGAGGTGAGGGATACTTTCCTCCTCCTCCTCGTCCCTACAGCTTCTGCAGAAGTCATTTGAAAAGAGGCCATGTCTTTTGGCATGTTGGCCTATAAGGTAGTGTCCAGTGAGAACACCAACAACGCAGCTGATTTGTGATCGCTTTAGTTAGCCTGGGCCAGATCTGTCTCGAGATGAGACACGTTGACACGTTTTCCCATCTGAGGTTGGTCTTGCTAATAGCATTCAGCTTTAGTAGATGCTTACATGTAGCTAGGCGATTACCCAGGGACTGCCTATCAGACAGAATCCTTAGAGTAGTGTCTTGTCTGGCGAGTTCGTCTTCCCTGCAGTTTCCTGGAATGTCTCTATGGCCTGGCACCCAGCATAGGTGAATATTGAACTGCTCTGTCATCTCCATAAGAGATAAACGGCAGTTGAGAGCGGCCTTTGAAGTAAACGAGCACGATTCCAGAGACTTGATTGCCGCTTGGCTGTCAGTGAGAATGGTATTATCCCTGACAGATAGTACATTACACTTCAGCCAGGACAGGGCTTCCTTAATTGCCATGAAAAACGCTACAATGATCAGGGAGGCGGAACGATAATTCTAGGTTGAGCTTCTCGGAAAAAACACCACATCCTACCCCGCCTTCGGTCTTAGAACCATCTGTGAAAAAGTGTACCGAGTTACCATCGATAGGAGGAGAATTGTCCCATACATCCCGTTCAGGGATGCTCGTACGGAAATGTAAGCTAAAGAGCTTGAGGTTTTTATGCAATATTCTCCTCAAGGAGTTGTTAAGCTCGGCAACGAATTGTGGTAGTTGGGTTTTCGTGCGCAATTGGGCAACAAGCAACAATTTTTTCGACTGTGTACACAGTGCGAAAGCACTTTGGATGGATTTTTTAATGATTTCTTACCGCGGAGGCTTGACACTATGTTCAAATTTGACAGTATTCCAAGCGTGTTAGTTTTATTAGTTTAACTGTGTTTTGTATCTCTAGGAACCTAATTCACTGCGATTTATCAGCAGGTGAAAAAATTTTTATAGCTGATATTTAGTGTGACCCGTTGGGTTAAAACAAATTTACCAGTTTTATCCGTCAACATACATATGTGAGGTGGACTTGTATTTTATATTTAAATTCCATCATTACGACGTAGTTAGTCCTACCTCCTTTGGGTGTGAATGTAACCTTGTGATGTGTCTTTCAACCTCGGAACATTATCATAATCCGGCAATTTTCACACAATACTCTAAGCGATGTGTTTTGTGTTTTCCGCTAAGACTTCTTGACAGAGTGGAGATTGCTCCAGTTTCTACTGTATTTCTAATCAACCTAATGATTAAGGGCATCTTTTAATATTGTCAAGAGAGCTGATGTAAAATACGTAGGTTTTAAGCTGGAGCTCTTTTTAGGGTTTACTATTAAAGGCTTTTAAGTTTATTTAAATTTTGAACGGCCTACAAGTTTTAACAAACACGGGGGGGGGGGATTTATCTAATCTGTAATAAAGGGTCGAATGAGAATGGGATCAATGAATGGAGCCTCATAATAAGATGCCCGATCCACAAAAAGGAGATTTTGGACAAATCTACTAAGGATTCTTAAAAACGCGTAAAACCTTTTGTTGACATCCTGATCAGTCCTCATCAGTGTGGCTGTTGGCCAAAAAGGCCACCATCGACCATCTATTTACACTTTTAATCAACATATGGTCCTCTCTTTATTAAATGCTTTGGGTGTATTTTTAAGAAATTGTTCTTCAAGTGATTTTCTGTAGTTTATGCTGACAGAGTGTGGGGGACCAGATTCAATCACCAACGATACAAGCTGAATAGCATCATTGATCGAATTCACTGACAACCTGGATCAATCGCGGAGAGCTTTCGAATGTCCCTCATAAGAAGAAAGAAACTTGAGTGCTTCAGATTAATTATGAAACGAATTAAAAATTAGTTTCTCAGTTTTCTTATATACATACATATGTATGTAATTAGCTTGCTACAAATAATGTATTTCTATGTGCATACATTTCAATCTCGGAAAGCAATCCGGAATGTATCAAGAATTTTTTTTAAGATTACTTAATTCGAATATGTATCTCTGTTTCTTAATATGTTGTGGTAGCACTTAAGAACGCTCTAAATTAGACTGCGTTGAAAGGAAGGTATTACCAGCAGCAATAAAAGCGATTTTTATAGATTAGATTCCAGTGCAATGGTAGACTTTGCTTGGTTCCCGGACATGAAGACACACCATGTTACAAGAAGGCCTACGAATTGTCTAGAAGAATTGTCTCGGATCGGATCAAAAAGACACTTTGGTAAACATAAGGCCGTGTACACTAAATCTCGCAGCGGGGTTCAAGGCCCTAACGGAGGCAACCAACATATGGTTCTCCCTAGACATTTGTGCGACTACTAGATGAATTTGGCCTTACTTTGGCAAAACAAAGATTGACAACCTTATGCAAAGGAATAGGAAATCTCTTTCTACTTTGGTAGAAGTCCAAACAGGGTATAATACTCTGCGGTACTACATGAAAAAACTACGAATAAAGGAAGAAGACGAGGCACCAGCGTGAACACAATCCGGTATTTCTGTTTTTCTGTCACTGTCCAGGTCTCATCCACCACATAGACACAAATTTTCTTAGCTATACTTATCCCAAGACCTAGAAAAAAAATCCAGTAAACGATTAAACGCCATTTTGAACTACATCTAATCAGCTGGATGGTTCGCAAATCATAATGGTTCTGCATTGACCTTAATGTGGTATTTTTGATCACTTCCGCTTCGCCTAAACTAACTTAAACAAACCAAGAATAATGCAGAAGTAATTTATCCCCGAACAATACTCAAGTTCGTCGATATCAAGAGTGACTTCAATCAAGGTCATTTATGATAAACATAAGAAGTAGCGAATTATGGATTATAATGTCTGAAAATATTCAAAACTCATTTTATGGTCATGTTTAAATATCGCACCTATTTATATTCCACAGGAAAGAATATAAATTCATTCTTCTAAATCCTATGTATTCCCTGGTTTCCTAAGAGCAAAAGTCTGCAAAAAATATCTCTAAAATGTCTAAAACTGTAAACGTTACCAAAACCACATCATCCATACCACATACCAAAGAGTATTTAAAAACCGATTGAACGGAGACGTTCATCCCATAAGCTTTTATAGTGAAAAAAAAAAATTAATTTTTTTTTGCAGAAAAGGCCACTGACACAGACCGAGTAAATGATTGACAAAAGCCGCACAAATGACCTAACGACCATTTCTCTTTCGCCTCACCGATGAAAAAAAAAAAAACACCTCTGAGATATCCAAAAAGGATTTGCCAATTTATGCATATACTCGTACGAGAAGAGGGCTTCACAAAAAAGAATTTAAAAGTTCTCCCAGTTTAGACAATGTTATCCCTTCATAGACGTCCCTTTTGTTTGGCAGCCATTCGGACAGGCAAATGTGTTTAACACATTGCCAACGAATTTTTCAAAACAAATCCTTTTTTTTAGCTTGGAGAAAGAAATCCTTACCTTTTTTTACACTGAAATATTTTCACTTCCGCCCTAGTGGGGGGCGTTCGAAAATCTCACTCAAATAAATGCTTAGGATATAAGGCATACAGGTGGATGGCGACGGAAAAAGAGGGGACAACTGGAAGAAATATCTTTCACAGTATCAGTGAAATTTCGACAGTCCACATGGTGAGTGGAAAGGTCAGAGAATTCATGGAGCTGGTGGATAAACACCACAGTATACATATATAGGTACATAGTGTGAAATCTGTTCACATCCTTTAAGGACAGCGCCATAGAGGGGTATGTCGCCGTCAACATCGTCCTCGGATCCAGGCCAGGCTTTCAGATTGAAGCGGAGAAACTTTTTGTATTTATGGTAAAAATTATTCAACTAAAACACACCCGGTATCGACATTTAAGGATGTCCGAGAGAATTTTCGAATCCCCAAACATACGGATGAGTTCGGATGAGTGGTTTGGTCGGATGATGGCCGAGGGAGGGTTATTTTGGGGATATGTATAAAAGTGTGCATTATCACCCACTTGGCCAAATTGGTTTTACACTGAGAAATTATAAAAGTGTATAGCGGGTAAGGTGCGGCAGAAGTTGGAGGATTTTTTCCCAGTTTCCTGAAAAAGAGTTCTCAATTTAAGGTATCGTTTTCCGACAAAGAGTGTTAAAAAAATAGTTTTGTTGAAACTAAATAAATTGGAAGCTGATAGAATGAGACACATGGTAAATGGTTTGGTACATGCTGCAGTATTTTAAATCTAACTTCCGAAGTTTCCAGATAAGTGTTTGAAACGATCATATATCCGGTATTCCTGATCAAAGAATATTTAGATCTGACCCTAAAAGGATTTTATAGGAAAAATAGCTCTCAGTAGAAGTCTTGGCTGGCAAGCGTAAACAAACTGCAACTGTTCGACCGCCAGCAAGAGGGTAAATGAACTGGTAGGTGCTCAACGCCAAACGCAATACACAGTGAACAATCTGGATGGGTGCTTGGTGATCTTGGGTGCGGATCAACTCATTAGAAGAATGTAGAACCAAGGTTTTGGACCTCTTAGTCGTTGATACGAAGTTGAAAAGGCTTACATAGTTTAAGTGGACATTTTATCTATCATGCTATTCCACAACTTCTACCAAGTCAACGGATACCTAATGTTACTTAGCGCAACAGTAAGGTATCTGATGGTTTAAAAATCTGGAATGGTGTTCGCTCTGTTGCATTCTTTCATCAATCATATTTCTCGGGTTGTTTAATAATGTTTTTAGGCGCTGCTTTGATTGAAAGTCGTATTGGCATGGACTGGACCATGGAAATTTACCTCAGATATATGTATAAACTACGCTGTCAAGATTTGTTTGCTTTCTCACAAACAATAAACTTAGATCACATGGTACAAAATCTAGAAGTAAGAATTGTGGGGCTGAAATTTTATGCAACTAAAGTAAACTTCGTTAATAGATTGTAGTTTGATGACGATGTTCCGAAATCATAAAGAAATGGAAGCATTCCTGCTTAACTGCACCAAAAATAGTCCTTCATCGAATCTGCAATCAGAAGTAAAGAGTCAAAACACATCAGTGGTAAGTGATAAAATAGAATTGTATACATAATTCTGTACAAAAGGATAAGCTAGAAAATGCAGAATTTTTTGCTCCACCAAAGCTTGGAAATATAAGGAAGGAAAGTCTCTATTAGTGTATTGTAAATCTGGATTTGTAGGATTGTAGATTGTAGATTGTTAAAGAGGTGGGAACATGTCACCTTATCACTGCGGCCATGATTGGGCCTATTGTGATTTCCTCTAAACTTAAAGCTCACTCAATATGCCCGATTTGGTAATGGATTTTACTATGCTTTTGCGTGAGCTTGCAGATAGGTCTTCCGCTTCCAGATAGAATTTACCTAAATAACGATGACGTGTTCTGATTAGACAGTTGCAGTCACATAAGATGTGTTCTGCTGATTCTTCATCTTCGTTGCACATTCTGCAGATGCTGTCTTGTGCTATTCCCATAGCCATTAGATGTTTTTTCACTTGACAGTGGCCTGTAAGGAGACCCGTGGCTACACGAGTCTGACTCCTATTTAGTTGTAAGAGTTGTTTCGTTCTTTTGAGGGAAGTGTTTGGCAGAAATATTTTGGCTTGTCTGTTACCTTCAGTTTCCATCCAGTAATGGTTCGCCCTTTCTTTCAGCCAGTCTTTGATACAGCTTTTAGCCGTACTCACTGGTAATCCACAGAATGGTCTTGGCATTATAAAGTTTGACGCAGCTCCTGTTCTGGCTAGCAGGTCGGCTTTTTCATTTCCCTCATATCCACTGTGTCCTGGCACCCAAATGAGATGAACTCTGTTTGTGCTGGCTAGCGATATGAGTAATTGAAGGCAGTCCCATATAAATGTTCTTATTGGTTATAGATCTGTTTATATTTTCTCTTGTGCATAGTTCTATAGCAAATACCTCAGCTTGGAATACAGAGTTACTCTTTTCCATGCATGAATGAATGAAGTAGCGCCGTATACTCCAGCCCCAACTCCTTCATCTGTCTTGAATCCTTCTGTGTACCATACGTGAGAGTTATTGGCTAATGTAGGTTTGTTCTGTTCCCAGTTATTGCGATCTGGGAATGTAACCTTGAAGTTGTGGTTGAAGTTAAATCTTGGCAGATACTAACCGGTGAAGAAAACGAAATCTCGACCGGGCCATTTGTACGATTTTTTTGAAATTTTTCCAACCACTAGATCTCACTAAAATCAAATCATCTACAATTAATCGTCAGTCTGAAGTTGGCGGAGTTCTGTAACGTACTTTAAGGATTTGAAAACCCCGGCAACGGATATATAACGTATCCATAGAAGAATAATGACCTATCGGCGGAGTAGACTCCGTTTTGGTATTCCCTATACAGCCAAAGGAAAAGCCACATGATGTCCCTTATAATGCTTGAGATTTATAAGAGAATACAATCGACTTCGAACAAACTATGTCAGTTATTATATAGTTATAAACCCGACCAAGACCACAGTGATACCTTTCACTAGGAAAAGGCAGTTAAAACATATGCAACCAATAATATTAAACGGTATTAGAGTAGACCCAAGGTCAAATATCTAGGTTTAACACTAGAAAGTAAACTTCTCTGGAAGAAACATGAAGAAGCTGTGGTAGCCAAAACAACCCGAGCATTAATGGTGTGCAGAAACATCTCAGGAAAATCCTGAGGATGTAACCCAGCCACACTGAAATGGATGTATACCATGATGGTAAGGCCTATTGTAGCGTACAGAGCTGTGGCCTGGGCTAATAGAACCAGGCTGAAAACAACAAGGAAAACCCTTGGCACAGTACAAAGGCTAGCTTGCGTCTGCATAACAGGGGCCATGAGAACCTGTCCCACAGCGGCACTGGAAGTGTTATTAGGACTTACTCCTCTACACTTAGTGCTAGAAAGAATCGCTAAAGAGACCATACTGAGAATAATCAAGGAGGGCGTCGGGAAAGGAAAATGCATCGCTCACAAACAGCGAGATCTACTTTCCAAATCAGTCCCGCTTCTGGACTGGCCAAGAGATGATATGGTCAAGAGTAACTGCTTCGAAAGGAAATTCAACTGGAAGCTGAGCAGCAAGAGAGAATGGAATCGAAATGTACCAACTAAAACAAAACACAATAAAGTGGTACACGGACGGATCCAAAACATCCACAGGTACTGGGGCAGGTGTACACAGGCCCAGAACCAAGTACTCGGAAGCCATGGGAACATTCCCCAGCATCTTCCAAGCGGAGGTCTACGCCATTAAAAGATGCGCCCAATTCAACCTCGATAAGAAGTATCGGGGGCAAGACATCGCGATACTGTCGGATAGTCAGGCCGCCATCAAGGCGTTAAGCTCCCATGAAATCAGGTCTACACTGGTGTGGGAGTGCCTAACCAAGCTAAACCGACTGAGTGAAATCAACAGAGTTACTCTCTACTGGGTACCAGATCACGTGGGAGTAGAGGGAAATGAAGCAGCTGATGAACTAGCTAGGAAAGGCTCGGAGACTACCTTTACCGGTCCGGAGCCATTCTGCGGGCTTGGACCGCACACGATACGGAGGGAGCTAAAGAAGGAAGAGGATTGCAAAAGAATCAAGCTTTGGGAAGTAACACCAAAACTGAGACAGGCCAAAGAACTTCTCGGGAATTATAACCGGAAAGGAAGTAGGGTCTGCATGAATATCAATAAGAATCGATTGCGCATCCTCATAGGCTTCCTAACGGGTCACTGTAGACTTAAGGAACACCTCAGAAAACTAGGCATAGAGCAACGCGGAGAATGTAGATTCTGCCGGGATGTTGAAGAAACCCCAGGACACCTTCTCAAAGAATGTGGGGCATTGATCCACGAAAGAAGGAAACACCTGTATGCCCATCAACTATCCGAAGAAGATCTGCCATTGTTAGATCCACTCAAGATACTCGGGTTCATCAAGGAAATTGGACTGGAGGAGGTGCTCTAAGTCGAGTATCTCACCGACGAGAGCCAAAGTAGGGGAGCACAATAGATCTATAAGGTCCCAGTGCGCTTACACCCATATTCCATCTATCTATCTATCTATCTAACTATGTCAGTTGATAAGCACAGGAAACATGAAAGCTCACATACTTTGATTGTGGGAGATATGGCACTCAGTCTTAAAAATTATAACCGATATAAATAGAAGGACCTCCACCGGAACCACAGGCGGAAGTGATCGTATGAGAAATGGTAAGTGGTAAGGCGCACCCGCGAAGAATGTCATCAATGGACTAACGTGGTTTGGTGTCTTTTTCAAGTTTCCAATCTCCATTGTATCTATGTACAATGTACTCATGTTCTCTGGTATTGAATTACATAGCAAATGAGGTAAAATGTAGAATCAACATCTTCAGCCCTGCTGATAGGAGGACAATCGCCTGAAAACTGACAATATATACTCTTCACGTTAATATATCACCATTCCACTCCTGCTTTATTGCTAAAGGAAAATACTCAACTATAAACAGAAAGATTTAAACATTTTATGCTAGAGGTGACTGATGACCTAACAGTGCTATCGGACAAGTAGATATAATTTCGCATCAACATACCTACCTTCTCGAAATTTCTTAATTAATAATGCACAATCTCTTGGTGAAGAGTTTCACATTACCCAATTGCTTCTGCAGCATCTCTCACTGCGGACTGTAGTTTTATAATTCGAAATAAGATCTTAAAATTAAATTGCTTTCCATATCACAATGCTACTGATGACTTTTCTTCAATTGCAAAACACGTTGATTTGCTATAGTTTGCCCTTCAGCTTCGTAATATAAAACAACAGAGAGAAACAGGCTTTGATGGCACAAACAATTCATCGCCTAATGATGCAACTGGGTACCTACTTGATGCTTTATACTTATATACATTCAGCAAAGGATTTCAAATCCCATTGGGCATGCAGCAATACGTTCAGAATTGAAAGGAAATGCTTCATCACTCAGAATTCAATTGTAACGTAGGACTGTGTTGGTAAAGCTCTGTTGAAATTTTACGTACGATGTTGGTCGCAATAATAATCTAAAAACAACCCAAAAATTCAACCCGACCAAAACTCCTGGACTACTGTACAAATTCAAATCCCCACTGGGATTCAGTGCAAAATATTCAACCATCTTTGAACTCGAAGGACGGAAACGGTCTCAATGTTTAATGACATCGGGCGATGGAGCACACCCCATCCAGCTGTAGCAGCATCAATGTCGTGTTGTCATAGACATAAACATGAAGCATACGTAGATATAAATCTCCAGATCCTATGTGTATTGAATTTTTATCTCTTGTCTGGGAAAGGTAAACAAACACACCAATAAAATATAGAGCAACATTCGCAAATCACAGCAGGGATAAAGTAAGATTCTTTGAAGGGCGACCGCCTCCTAACACAATTCCTTTGAATATCTTTACACACCACACACAGGTTGGCATGTCGAAAACATTGTATGTACTTACATACATATGTACATATATGCGACTGGTGGCGGTGGTAATAAGAATGGTGGCGTTGATGCTGATGGTGTATGTCGGTGGCTCACATTTGACAGTGGGCGCCTTTCAATTGAAAATTAATGTTTTTTCATCAATCAAGCGAAATGGAAAGGATGTTTGTGTGCTCATTGTTCGGTGTTAGGTGTTCATATGTGTACTCGTGTATCCATGGGAGCCATAGCTGACATAAAAGATTTCATTCAAAATGAAACAGCAGAACCACGTATGCCACCTTCGTTCAGTGCTCATCCCGCAAATGTTGGTCCTTAGAAATTTCGACCAAAAAGAACGGAGAACGTTTAATGAAATGTTTTCTTCTTTACTCTCTCACTCTCTCTCTCTCGATGAGATACTTTGTATGCGAGCTAAATGGATGGCAGGTGTAAATGTTTTTCGTCAGTCATTTCAAGTACTTCTCGATGAAAGAAGATGACAGTTTAATAGAATAAGAAAATAAATGAAAGTCGGTGCTCGGAATGTCCTTATGATTTGTTGAATTTTTTTCCTCGCATTCATGTGTAAGATGCTCAATCATCGTCAAATTTATTTATGTTGTTTTTTTTGTTGTATGTACGAATGTTAGTATTCAAAGAAAGTTAAATTTTAGAAAAAAAAAAAAAAATATCGATCACAGGACTAAATCTTGGCAACTGGGAACATTTCCATGGAATTTTATGCGAAACAGCGTGAAACTTGTTTAGTTGCCAAAGCTATTTTTGGAGTATTCGCATCCGCATGGAAATTGTTCTCAATTTTTTGTATTTGTTGGTAAAGTTAGAATAACATTTTTTAAATATTCTACGTCCAAAAGGAAATTTTACAGAAATGTTTGAATTTTTTGGAGATGTAAAGTGACATGGTACTTATCCCCAGATTTGTGAGAAGGTACATACTTTTGAAGTTTTTGCAATATGTACTTACAATTATGTACTCAGCTCATTTTAAGCTCCTTCTTATTTGCCGTTAGGGAGTTGAAGAACCTCGGATATTCTTTATCCTTCTCCATAATGTCTGCCAGGTTATTTTAGACTGGGAGTAGCTTAAAACAAGGCCAGACAAATTTCGAAAGCAGCCTTGATCTACAATTTTTTTTTTAAGTCCCAAAAAGGAAGCGACGAATCTGATAACTTAGAGAGTCCCAGCAGTTGATACCCATAACTTGGGGTTTCTCGTATACTCAACAAAATGGACTTCATTGTCACATTTAAGGTCTTTAAGACAAAATTTATTTATTTATTTAATTTATCTACGGAGTTGAACTCTTTCTAACAAATTTTATACATTTTAGTATAATTATATATGTATATAAATAGAATATAATTTATCACTTTAAATTTAGTTACAGAAATTCATTTTGAAGCAAACATATAATTGTAGTTCTATTGGCATTAAAGTCAACTATGTTGCTAACTAGATTATATAAACGCGTGGATCTAGCGATAGGTTCATTTAATCGATAGTTAAAACTATGCGTATATGTTTGTAGAAACTGACGTTCCCTTAAGCTTCTTGTTGGAGCATATATATGGAGCAATTCCAATATCTCTGTACATCTGATTTTGTAAGCTAAAACATCATGTACCTACAAACAGTATAGCATGCATTTTGCGTCTTTGTGTGGTCAGGCCTAATAAAGCACATCTACAACCATATGAAGGCATAAATTCCCAACCGAGTTTGGAGATTATAAATCTTGTGAATCGTTTTTGTATCTTCTCGATTCTGGCAACGGTAACTTTATAAAAGGGACCCCAAATAATAGAGCAATACTCAATAAGTGATCGAATTAAGGAAACTTAAAGAGTTTTTAGAGTGTATGGGTCCCTAAACCCTTTAGAATTACGTTTAATAAAGCCAGCCAATGCATTTGATTTGGCTATAACGTAATCCAAATGCGCACTAAAGGCAATCTTAGTGTCGAAAATTACTCCAAGATCATTTATTTGACCTACAAGTTCTAACCTATTACCATTAATAAAGTAAGGCAAATATAGAGTCGATGGTAAGCAGGAAAGACTTTGCATTTGGATATGTTGAGCTTAAGCCTTTTACGCTCACACCATCCGATAATTTTTCTAAATCACTTTGTAGGCTTTTAATTCTTAATATTTTTAAGAATAGTTTAAGATCATCTGCATACAGCAAACATTGTGAAAATTCAACAACATTAGTAATGTCGTTTAGAAACAAAATAAAAAATAAAGGGCCAAGATGTCTGCCTTGTGGTACACCTTAGCAGGCCTCAATGGCAAACGAGGTACAATTTCCAATTTTAACAATTTGTTTTCTATTTAATAAGTAATTGGAAACCCACTTCAGAAAACTAGAATGAAAGCCAATCCTCTCAAGCTCTAATAATAGAAGTTTATGATCGACGGTATCGAAGGCTTTTGCAATGTCTGTGTATATAACATAGACTTGCAATCCTTCCTCGAGTGACTGAGAGATATAATTTAAAAATATCGTTAAATTAGTTGAGGTGGATCGACCAGTAACAAAGCCGTATTGATAATAAATTTAATAATGTAGTTAATGGCTTAACTAGGACAGTTTTGCAAAGCTTTAAAACAATTAGTGGAATATTATCGGGACCCGAAACAGTATCTGTCTAAAGTTTATTAAGACCACTTAGTACATCGATCTCAGATAACTGAAGATAACCAATGCAGGATTTGCAAGGCGCTGTTATGCCAATATTAAACTAGAATTCTTATTTGAAGCGATTTGCTGTTGCACAAAATATTTTCTGTTTTGAGCTGTGGGTTATGCTTTTGTTAAAAATACCACGACTCCATACTAAAGATGTTGCACGTTTTGCTTCCCATAATTTTGCATTAGGGTGTTTTTTTTTTATATTGAGATTTGCGGTTATGAGAAGTCCGAGGTATTTGTATTCTCTCAATATTTTAATACGTTCACCTTATTCGATGCGCGAATACCCACCGCTTCCACCTCTGAATATCATCTTCGACTTTTCGAGATTAGCACTCAGGTTTCATACCTTTCTGTGTATCATCAATTATATCCCATTGATGTCTGAGGGAAGGGTCTCTTCACTAACTTGTGAAGAAGATTGAAAGAACTTTTTGTTCTATGGAAATAGCTCTGTGTGCCTTCGTTGGCATTGCGGGCGCTTTCGATAACACTGGCTATAGCTCAATAGCTAGAGCAAACAGTAGCAGAGATCTCGAAGATTCGACCAACTATTGGATAACAGCCATGCTTGAAAGTGGAATTATTACCACCTCTTCTGGAGGAGTATCAGTGTCTGTGACTGCAGCTGAGAGTTGCCCTCAAGGAGAAGTTGTGTCACCCTTTCTATGTCACTAGTCATAGACAATCTTCTAGCCGATCTTCATAAATCAGGCTATTTCGCCATTGGTTATGCAGATGACTTGCAGATACTTATTGGTGGTAAGCACAGCGCGTCATGCAAGGTGCTCTACTAACCTTTCTAGAATAGTGCAGCAGAGAATGACTATCCATCCCTCCATGCAAAACTATTTTAGTGCTTTTTACTAAAAAAGACTGGTCAATCTAGGACCTATCGTTATCAAAGGCTCCACTCTAGCTTATTCTAGTGAAGTCAAATACCTCGGGGTTATCCTCGACAAACGGCTCAGCTGGAATTCTCATATAAAGTTGTGGGCCTGTAGACGGCTTTATGGCCGAACTTGGGGTCTAAATCCAAAAATGATGCAATGATGGTGTGGCCCATTATAACGTACACGGCCATCGTCTGGTGGCCGAAAGTTCTTCAACGGACAACGGCAACTAAACTTCAGAAGTTACAGAGAATTGCCTGTCTCGGCATCACAGGTTGCGAACTTGTCCTACGGCAGCTTTAGAAGCAGTCTTTGGGCTTTCACCCCTTCAAATCTGCATGAGGAAGACAGCTGCTAGGTGTGCTATCAAGTTGGAGATAGAAAACAAGTATAAACCAGGTGACGATGTGGGACTTCTGAAAATTCTTGACTCAATCTCCGACATCATGGTCAGGGAGTACTGTTTCGGTAGGTTATTTGAGGTAGATATATTGGATTGCGCAAATTGGTATAATGGTGTTCCGGCATTAGACCCTACAGGTCTGGTTTGGTTCAAAGACGGATCGAAAATGGAATCTGGAGTTGGAGCTGGTGTCTTTGGACCCAACACCAAAGTCTCGATACCTATGGGAATGTGTCCCCGGTTTTTCAGGCTGAACTCCATGCCATTGAAATCTGCGCTACGGTAAACTTGAGTAAGGGTATTAAAGGCGCTAGAATATATATATTTCAGATAGTCTGATAGCACTCAAAGCGTTGTCGTCTACGATGCACTGCAGTCCCTGGCGAGACACTACAAGGTAAAACTTGGATGAGTCCCCGGTCATCAAGGGATTGCAGGCAACGAACTTGCAGATGAACTAGCTAGGGCTGGCTCAGAAGCTGCGTTCAAAGGACGTGAACCCTACTGTGGCATCAACTGGTCTTCCGCCACAGCGCTGATTAGTAATTGGGAACACGAGCTCCATCTGGACCACTGAGAAAATGTCCCAGGGTTACTCCTATAATAAGGATAGCAACAAAAAGCTGGTGGGCTTTCTCACGGGCCATTGTGGCCTGAGGTACCACCTTAACAAACTAAATCTGAGTTCAGACGAATCTTGAGAAGGACGAATCATCCAATCACATTCTCTGCAATTGCCCAGCATTACATTGCTTAAGGAGACGTATTTTCTACAAACAAATATCTTCGGCAGCTGAATTGAGAATTTCTGCTACTAAGGTATACTATCCTTCATTAGGGAGGTAGTATGTCTCTTAGATTAATTCTTGCCCATACGATACAATAGACCTTTAAGGTCACAGTGCCTGTCACATGGTCAAGGGTTATTCAAAAAAAATTCTAAATTCAATTCGGGTGACCGAAATTTGCGGAGAATAATTTTTGTGAATAGTAATCAGTTTTTGACAGAAAGAAAAAATCTTCTCAAACAGCTAGATTAAGTTCTATATTTCTAAAATATAAGGTAGGCTAACATACTTTATTATGCTATAAGTTCCTCTATTGCTTCTTCCATCTTGCTACTCTCAAGAATTACATATTTCTAAAAAGACAAATCCAACAGATGAATCTATGCAAATACATTCTAATTTGTTATAAACTGCCTCAAATGGAACACATTTATGAAAAACCATCCAACATCAAACAGAAGCTAAAATAATTTTCTTTAATAGAAATAAAATGTATCATCCATACGCCTGAGTGTGTAATACAAATGAGGGATGAAGAAGACAATAGCAATTCTCTTCGCATATCTTACGCAATAAAATATTATTACACATGTCTTAGGTGGCAAGCAACTAATGTTTCACTTGTCTGTTATGTAAGAAGCAACATCTCATCCACTTGCAATGACAAAGCCAAGTAGTATCTCGAAAAAAAAACAACAGGGAAGTAGCTGGAAAAAAAGCAACATTACTAAATACGGTAATAAAACTTCTCCAATGACAATCAACTTTTCTTCCTCACACTACTCTGTGTTGACGATTGTTCACATTTATTTTTTCCTTTTTTTTTACTTTCTTATATAAATTTTGTACCTATATCTCAATGATGATTTAGTAGGATTGCGTTGGAAATGTGTAGTCATCATATAAATGTCCTTAATAAATAAGAACCCAAACAAATAAATGTAACATGCTTTTGGATACATATTACCACTATGTAAAGGAAGTACAATCATATCTTTATGTATGTCAGCTTAAGATGATAGTGTTTAATCCTTGTACTTCTCATCAGCAAGCAAACAAGGGTGTAATGCCATGTACATATGTTTTTTTATCGGCATTTTAGAAATATGATCAATTTACCTTCGGACTAAATTTAAGAAATACATATTTGCAAAGTACAGAGAATACATACAATCTTTCCTTTTCTTCCTCCTCTACCAACCGAAAGGCTAAATATTATCACTGAGCCTAGAAATTTAGGATTGTCGAAAAGAAAAATGTTCATACATATACATATGCATATACATATCAGCTGATACCAGCGATGACAAGAGTGGGGAAATCATACTGATACTCACTGTAGGCCTTAACATCGGGTGAATATGAAAAATCCTGTTTGGGTCGTACTTTGCAAATGCCCTTTTCACAGAAAAAAAAATAACAACCATTCCCTATGACATTAGGTTAGATGTAAATTTGTAAAATATCTATCGGTCACATTGACATAACTCCTTCCCATGTACTCAAAACCCCCTCAAAAACCCTTTCGACAGATTGTGTCCCTCTTCAATTTGCCCTCAAAGTCTGTTGACTTAAATTGAAAATTTTAAAATGTAGATACTAAACATCTCCATTCTTGAGATATCCTTTCCCCAAAAACTTAATGGTCTAATCCCATTCAATTTGCCTCACCCATCTATTCACTTTACGCTTGCATAAGAAAATGTATAGAGCACAAAAAACTAACATAAATTTTCCGGTCGCATTTCCTACCATAAATTCTCAACTTAAGCCCGATAATGAACATCAATTGACATTTTTATTTGGCATCACATGGATAAGCACAGTAATTGTAAAGCACTTTAAAAGCTTACTTCTATACTGCTCCCGCCACCACCACCGCCATCGCCGTTGCGTCCTGGAAAATGAAGACATTTCAATTGCAGCATGCCAGATAATTGAAATTCGAATTAACCATTATAAAAGGAAAGTAATTCCCTTTTAAATCGTCGAAAAAGAATGAAGACAGGACATTGCACTCCATCGCAACACAATTTTGCCTGCCACTGAACTGTCTTAACTTGGTGCAGTTCTTTGAAAATGATAGAAATTGTAGAGAAATGAAACGAAAAGGATGCGGGAAAAATCAATGCCAACATCTCATGTCATCCTTCAATCAACAAGATAAGAAATATGTAGCTAAGTATGTACTACATATGTATGCTCGGGACCATTGACAAACCCCTTCTGCATTTGGGACTACTACATGAAGATGTAGGCCGTTTGTTTGTTTTGTTGTTTCTTGTGCTCAAATTAGGATCCATCTCATTTCTGACTGACTGATAGTTGTATGCTGTCACAGTAAACAGAAAAAGAGCATCCATTGGATTTCCCAAGAGAACCTTATTTCTGTACTGGTCTTTTTCTTCTTTTTCTCCTTTGGCTTCGTTGGCCATTCATTGATAGAGTTCCAGCGACCTCCTCCCTCGGCCCACTTATGACCGTCCTAAATGACCTCGTTCTTCTCAGAATGAATTCCTTCTAACGAAAATTCCCTGCATTCTTTTCTTTGTTTGTGTGTGTATTAATATTTTATGCTATCTGTGTGATTTGTGGTAATTTGGGAAAAGGTTTCGCATCCGTCCGGGGACTTCAAATTGATGTCAAAAAGGATACACATGCAGAAAACAGGCAAACAAAAATAGGGCTTCTCTTTCCATACCTATTTCTATGTGCATACATATATGCCTGTGACGAAAAAAAAATAACGAAATTTGTATAATTTGATTTTTGACTTTTGAGGAAGAAAATTGTTATTGATTACATTATCCTTTGGGTTGAATATTATAAGGTAATCTGCTGTTTTAAAAATCATTTTACTGTGAACCTGAATTTCCTTGATTCGCTTTTGTTGGTCCAATTTGTTTTGTGCGACTCGTTGCAGTGGTCACCACAATTGTTTGAATAAATTTCCACAAGATTTTAATATACATGTATGTATGTATGTACACAGTTTGTAATAAGATTATGAGTGATCCTGTACTTTTAAGGAATGAGCGTCGTACCTATTTTGACAGTATGATTGTGATATGATGGGAAAATAGAAGGAAATGCTGCAATTTGAAATCGTTTAGTTTCGTTGTAAATTGATGCCTGTATATAGTATGCTGCCTCATTCAAACCTTTTAAACGTAGCATTATTCATATTGAAAAAGATCCAGTAAGTTGTGAAAAAAATGTAAGAAAAAAATGCCTGAAGTGATTTTGCATTTAAGCCAACATTTGATACCTCACGGACAGTTTCACACATATCTGAAAGAGCTCACCAACTAATGAATGTTCTATTAAGGATATATCAATTAACGTTAAGGAGTCATATACATATGTATAGAGTGTACCTCTCATAAGCGGACACCGTCGGTTCCGAAAAATGTGTCCGCTTATGAGGGAGTACACTGTATGTATTTAGTTACAGATTGCGCATCCTACCACTAGGGCATCTTTACATATTTAAAATTTTAAGAGAATTTTTTGAACTAAGTGGCAATATTCCTTCTCGAAACTCTGCAATATAAAATTTACGGATAGATTACTTGGCGCTTGCTGACGTACCAATTGCACATAGATAACTTTTTATGAACTTTTATCTTGTTACCTCACCCATAGGCTAGGTAAGGTAGATGGGTGCCTTGTGACATAGAGTCGCTGCTTACTTAGACCAGGTCGGTCCATTGTGTCCAATCTTTTTAACCGTGGAAACATGTGGAACCGCTGTTAGAACCACCCAGATAATGATATGAACCTCAGGAGGTCCGTCAGCTCTACATTTCCTAAGTCCTCCAATTCCGAAAAGAAGTAACTTCCGAGAGTCCTCATTCTTATGACGGATAGGGCAGGACAGTCACACAACAAATGACGAACAGATTCAATTTCTTCTTCGTCCCTGCAACTTCTGCAAAAGTCGTTATGTAGCACACCGAGTCGTTCTGCGTGAACGCCGATAGCACAATGTCCAGTAATTATGCCGGAAACAACCCGTACGTTATAACGACTAAGTTTTACCAAAGAGGTTGATCTCTTCTCTCTAAAGGCGGCTATAGCGCCCTGGACGTTGCGCATGTTTCCAGATGAACCCAGCGTTTGTTTGCTCGACCGGTGGCCTCATCTTCTGTGAAACAGGTAGATTATGAAAATGGGCAACCACAATATGAAGCTGAAATCACTAGTTTAGAAAGAAAACTGTGATACATAGTACAGAAGGTATTAATTCCCAAATGCTATTAGGACAAAGAATTGTCTCTTTTAGGAGCATAGGTAGAACATTTTCTTGGTGAAAAACGCTTTTTTTTGTCCAAATTCAGTTGATGGCTGCATCATAAAAATCACTAAATTGATATACCCTTCTTGGGAAGAACGACTCTAGCCCAAGAGACGGTGTGGAAGTATGCGCAAGTCTATACCAAAATGCATTGCAAAAGCATGACCGCGCCCTATAAAAGGTAAAAGCGCATACATACAGTTACCTACTTACTTAGTTTATTTTCTTATGGCACCGGATATTTTGTGAATTTAAGCAAAACGATCTGCAAACTAAAAAAGTGGGACCCTATAACAGTCAAATCCCAAATTACAAGACCTCACCACATTTCTCGAAACACCAGATGCCAAGGAGTTTTATAAAAACTTGACGTCTGTCGACCAAAAAGAATCACTGTACACTGTACTATGTATCACAGTTTTCTTTCTAAACTAGTGATTTAAGCAAAACATGACAGCGGGACAAATAAACAAACACTGTTCTTAAAGGTATTTATAGACTCTTTACACAACTACGCGTTCTGCACTCAAAATTAAAAAAATTGTTTTACATCTAAAAATGTATCTAAACAAAATTAAACAGAAACTCACTGCGAATAATGGTATTCCTGATATTGAAAGCATTCCTTTCCACAAGAAATAAAAATAGAAATGTAGATCCAAAGTACCACCACTTCATGGGAATCAAAATGACATAAATAATGCATTAACACAAGTGGACATCACAATATCGTCCAATGTCAGAATTAATCATTGCCAACTTCAGACATGAGTGATTATGGATCAAGATGTATTAGTATACACATATCTTGGTCTACTGGTTGTGAGTAGCGTAAAAAAAATCACCAGCACATCACAATGCGAATTCGAAAAGTTTGATAAACAGAAAACATATTTCGATTAATTGACTTGCGTCTACCGACAGTATTTTAAGCGAATACACAATAATGGCACCGTACATATGTCGTCCTGAAGTCGTACTACCAACTCGCGAGTGACTGAATATTAGATGCATTAATTTTGACGTTGAATCTGGCGGTGTTTTTGTATTCTTTGCTAATTGCAAGTCATGCACGATTATTTTTAGATTTAATTAATGAACGTTTCGCCACGTGAGGAGTGCCCTCGTATTGTAGTGGCCGGTAGCGAAAGAAAGGGGATCAATGTCAACAGGGAAAACTGTGAAAATGTTTATAAGTAAGATCCTGCTCGCAACATGAAGAATTTTAGATTACAGAACATTATTCGATTCGTGGGTGTTGCTGCGGCTGGGGTCAAGAGGAGAAAAAGGTCATAATGAAAGTTGAATTTAAATTTTCATCAAGTCTAGTGCTGATAGCAAAATTAACGTACATAGTATGTAGGTATCAGCAACATGGACTTGTACATTTGCACACGTTCAGAACTGGCAATGAAATTGGTATATCGTTTTAGTAACACGTAAGTTGCTTAGTAGTTCATAGATACATACATGTTTTTAATTTGAGAGCTATTGCAAGCAGTTGATTAGAGGGAATGTATATATATCATTACCGGTATAGGAATAAATACATAGTTATAGACAACTGTCATAAAATCAGTGAGTTCTGGCGACCGTGAATTAATGGTAGACTAGAAGAAACATTTTGAAGGACCTGTATATGTGGCATCATGTCATGTGGCATGTATATGATGAGTTTATTGTCTGATTCATCACAATGATTGCATTTTTACATTGTTAGGCATTTTTACCTTGGTTGGTTGGTTGGTTGTGCAGGGCGAGCTTTAACATCGTAATGTGGACCACCATTTACCAGCATCTAAACAATTCTGACAACAACACCTTAGCAGAAATCGAACGAAAAATAACTCTAGCCAATCGCTGTTTCCTTTGGCTGGTTTCCTTGGGCTGAAAAGGCAATTGAGTAGTAAGGCCCTACTCCGAACGATTAACATGTAAAAGGGTATTCATAACACCTTGAGTGCGGGTAAATTATAAAAAAAAAAAAAGACCCTGATCACTGCTTTATGACGCTGAAGCATGGACTCTGTCGAAAGCGGATGAAGATATCCTCGGTCGCTTAGGGAGAAAAATTCTTCGTATGATATTCGATCCCGTTTGAGTTGACGGAGTTTGGAAGAGAAGATTCAACGATGAAATCTACGAGCTGTACAGCGACATCGACCGAGTCAAAAAACTGCGCATCTGTCGCCTAAGATGGCTAGGACATGTAGAGCGAATGAACACCAATGCTCCGGCCCGCAGAGTCTTCGAATCTAACCCTGAGGAACAACGCAGTAGAGAAAGACCTCGCCGAAGATGGCGCGCATAAGTAGAAGGATACTTCAACCAACTTGGAGTGCACAACTGAAGGCAGTCAGCTAACGACCGGTCTAATCGGAGAGGCTTGATGGTTGAGGGCCAGGTTCAACCCGAACTGTAGCCCCATTTAAGCAGGTAAGTAGGCAGTTGTGTTTGTCTATTTCTGAAGTTCTGAAGAAAGCTGATTTGAGAGGGTGCAAGTGTGACGTATATTTTGAGGTACTGGAGAGTCGGTAAGGTTTATGCACTCAAAAATCGCCCACTAAAATTCGAAGAGAACTCAGCTCAGGCAGGAAATGTCGTCACACTTACATATTTGTTAAAGAAGTGCTGAAGTCCATTATTTTCTTGCATGGTAAGAAATCGAAATGTTAGGTTTAAAAAATATTTCACCGTAATTAAGTTTTTAACTAAGCTTAGCTCTTAACTGTGAGCCTGGAAATTATTGTTCTTATCGACTCTGTAGTTATAGAGGATGGAGGATTTTTTCAGGCAGAACATCAACTATACTTATCCTCATGGTGCAGATCAAAGGGCGTATCTTCTCCTGCATGTGATCTGAAAACATACTGAAGGAAATATTCGATGATTTCTGATTTCTCTCTCAAAAAAATTTTACTATCTGCTCCACTTTTCTGCTTATTATTAAGTCCTCGGTACCATAAAAAAAAAATACAAAAACTAACAAAATCAGCGTTGTGTAGGGTAACCTTTTTTTTAAGTTAGATGTTATCGTATTAATAAAGAAATATGTACTTACATTCCGGCTGTCCCAGTTAAAAGGTATAATCCTTTAGCTGGAGATTCCTGAAGTTCTGGCGAACAAAAAATCGTACGGCAGGGGGGATCTATATTCACCCCAGTTCGAGTTATAGCCCGTCAAAGTGGGACACCTCCGATTTGGAGGTGTAATCACTCCAAATGGAATAACTTCTCAATTTTTGTAGTTACAAGAACAATTTTATACATTTTGTAAAGACAATTAAGTGGCGCATAAAACAGTGAAAACTTTTTGTAATTTCATAATTGTAGCCACAAAAAGTTATAGCTCCTTAAAGTCAAAATTATGAAAATTTCTTCTACACTTTTTTTTTACTTTAAATGCGTTTTTCTCAAAACTTTTACTAAGTAAACATCTTTGACTCATTTTCTAAAAATTATGCAAAATAACTTTTTCACGTACGAGTAATGGAAGTTGTAGTAAAACCTATTTTTGTCAGACAAAACTGGTCAAAAAAATTCAGGTCAGGAATCTCCATTTAAAGGATTATACCTCTTTACTGGGCCACCCTGTATGTATGTATCTTTGAGGCTTATAGTCGCATTCGGAATTAGACAAAGCGTCACCACAAGCCTTTTCAATAATTCCAACGAAATTATAACACTAGTGAAGGCTGCAGCCAGGGGATATGACGTAGTCTTAATATCTAACGATGAGGAGGAGTTACCGCGCTTGCATTCGAAAGCGCAACCGACATGTATAATACGAGTATTATAATTTATGTAATAATATCAATATTGGATTGGCAGTATACGAAAGAACATCGAGCAGATTAGGAATTTTGATTACCCGAACCGAAGACTACCAGGCCGACCTCTCAAGTGCTGACACGAGTACTTGATACCCAGTTTGAACGAGCTGTTACAAATTATTTTCCAATTTTATAGTAACTATTGTAAATAAGGGGATATTATTCAAAATGAAGAAAATAATTAGAAGATAAATTGGATTTTCACCGACCAGCGATCGTTAGATTTTCATGGGAATATTATCTGTGTGGGGCTTTCTTGGATGTGTACCATGAGGCTGCCGAAAATTATTGTCATTAAGAATTTGTAAGTATATGACTGTGCCCTCATGTATGTATGTATGTACATATGTATGTACAAACGTTCAGACTAACTCGTTTCCCCTGTTTTTTCAAAAACCGTGAATGCACCAGCATTTTGAGAAGTCCGTTGATGTAAATGTAGCCTGCGATCCCAAGCAGCTGCAAAGATACAGTGCCTTTCATGACCGCATAAGTCATGTGCACTATCTGTTTTAGCACGAGATTGAAAGAATCCCACAACAGGGTATCTCTTTGCTGACAATTACACGTTACACAAATTGCAATTTGTTCATGATCCTGGAATCGATCATCTCTTCGTTAAAAATGTATGCTGTCATCATACACATGTATGTACATATGTCCATGCATACATTTAAACGGCCCGAATCTCCTTTTTAGCTACCCATGTCTAACTAGGAAGGTAAGTCGCTTCTACATACTTATGTAATTTAATCATTGTGTCGCAAAAATTCTTTAGACTTTCGAAAAGCACGCATTATGTAATTGGACATACCTCGGTAGTTATTATAAATCTAAGGACTACCGTTTATTGCAGACAGATATGCATATTGAAATACTGTCTTATAACTAATAACTGAGTTATTAGAACCAATCCTGTACAAGTCATTTCTCGTTTGCCACTCGTCCATTTTGATTGCAAACTTACTATGGACTTCTATTTGGAACAGTATAACAAGGACTCGTACATATTTCTAAAATATTCGGTGTTCATGGAAATATGATAAAATTCTTCTTCTGTAGAAGGAGTACGACTTTCAATGGACTGTCATTTATTGAGAAGGGATGTCTATTTTTATTCCGAGCATCCCTCTTACTGGCTGCAAATTGAAAAAGGAAAAAACGACCAGAGTCCATAACTCCATCCCTGCAAGCCATTAAAGTTGATGTTTCAACACGAATCACGTTGCCAAATTCATGACAATCGCACGTCCAATACAAGAAAAGCCTATCTTCTTCAATCCTAGTATGTCACAGGATTAACGAACATATTTCATTTTTTTTAACCAATCAACAATGCAAGCCGCTCCTAAGACCATAGTAAGAAGCAGAACGTTGACCATCAGTGCGTTGCTCGCTTCGTGTAAATTCGAAAATAATTTACGACTGCAGGGAATGCCTGATGACTTTATAAATCATAAAAATGGCCTCTACTTCAGTCTGTGTCTCAAAAATTATTCCATACCCATATCGCAGTCGTGCTGCTACTGCTGGTACTGCCGCTGTTAGTCTGTAGCCATGATGATGAATGCATGTGCCAACGTTTTGCAACAAACATAAAGTACGCTAGTAATAATCTCTCGTCGACGGACTACAACTGCAGAGGGAACCGAACATGAGCAATGCTCATACATATGGAGATATATGTACATATGTATGTATGTATGTGGATGATGCATAGAGTGTAGGGATATCTATATGCCGCCTTCCACTGCCACTGCCACGGATATCATACGTTGGCCTAGGGGTGATGATTGCATTGTGGCCAACGGCCTTTGTCCTTTCAATTTCGAAACTGACTACTGGAAAATAATACTATTAGCTTGGGCCAGAGCGGGTGGGTTGTCAAAGGGTATACGAGGAGATTTATTGCGATGCCAGTTTAACAATTTGTGCCAACTATGAAAGAATCTATAAGGATAAGGAATCGCGTCTATGTGTGTGTTCATATTATCTACGAAGCTATGCTGTATTTCTGTTGCAGCTGCTATTGACCAAACACTTAAGAAGGCTGGCCTGTTTAGATTAGTAGGTCAGATGAGATTGCGGTTTTTGTGGGTATTTCTGTGTGCGATTTAATTCCAATAGAGATGTTAGCAGAAAAGATATTAAAGCCCTCGTTTTAAGTATTTCTATTTCGATGTAAAAGTAGAAGGAATTACGTCTACGATTAAATAGGCAACAGCAGAGATATGTAACTAATTCTGTGCTTATGTATGTACATATATCTCAAATACTTCGTTTGGTGTTCTGGAAATTTAATCCGATTTGAGAAACAGTAGTGATTCAACGGTTGCTTTAGCTTTATTGGTTCTTTTTTTTTTTCATAAAAAGAATGCAACTTTTTTTTTCTGGTAAGGATACTCCATTGATTTACAATAAAAGTTATTGAGAAGGCTTACTTTATTAATCGTAAATATTATGTAGCTCGGTAGTAAAATTTTGTAGTCCAATATAGTACCATATACTACATATACATATGCACCTATACATATAAATATTCGTAAAGTTCTTGTGGAGGTATGGATTTGCTCTATGAATGGCTTCAGCACTTTTTTTTTAAAGATACGTAGATGCCTGTAACGAACGTGTGCAGCTTTTTCGTGATAGAAGTGGTTGTTCCCCAGGTGCTGCATCTATATAATGTCACGGACTCAACCTTAAACTGGAAAACAGCTAATTGCATTACTTCACCATAATTCGGACAACATTCCGAGCGCTGACTGTACTTTGCCATTGTGGCTGTTTATATTTATTTTGGTTCTACAATCGGTCAAGATACTGCAAATTCGCTACTTTCTCTAGTGGTGAGGAGATCGTTTCGGAGCTAATAATTTTAGTCTTCGCCGTGTTCATTTTCAACTCAACGATGCCTGCCTCCCTCCTTTACTGCTGTCTTTTGATGGAGGTCCATAATTCTGTGAGAGAGCGAGCATACATAGCCAGCGAAGTCTTATGATCCTCTGAACTAAATAACAAAAACGTTTCTCAATTACTTATGTACGTACTCTGTGAGTCTATGTGAGTCATGTCTGCAAACGTCTCGCACATTATACATTAAGCCACATGTGAAGTTTCTGCTAGAGAACATTTCTTCAAAATCACATCGTTCTCATGTGTCAAATAAAAACCTAAAATTAACTCGAACGAGCGCATAAATCCAAATCAGATCAGACTTTAGAATGAATGGTACCTACTACGTACGTGTACTATACCTCATGGCCAAAAGGATTCTGCCAATTAAGCTCCATCTCCAGAGTCTTAACAATTTTCCCGGTGGGCAAATTCAAATTATTACCGTAGTTAGGATTCCCTCATTTCAGACTTTTCAATTTCATGCTATCTTTTGTGTGCGGAGACTTGGTACCGTTAAGACCATTAAGTAGGAGCGAGTGTGCTGTGCAAACAATGCAACTATCATCGTCCTTTTAGACGTAGCAGTCAAAGAAAATTCACCCCCAAGCGATAGATCACACGAGAAAGAGTGTATAAAACAATTGCAAGTGTGCACCGAGTCACGGTAAATGGCTATAAATCGTTCTTGGCCATGGATAAAGAACTGCCAGGAAAAGACAATGGATACCGCTACTCATTGTCATTTGCAATTGTGTACAATATATATATGCATGTAGATAAAGTCGGTGCACATTCCTCTTTGCTTATCTATAGCATTAGTATATCCTGCAAAGGATCTCTGTTTATTGGTTGCATCCAATCATACAAGTACATATTTCTAGTTAGATTTCGATTGAGATGTCCATTTAGAAGCACTCTCCAAGCAGGTCCTTTGCAAGTGGTAGACTTATTCACACACACAAACACCAATGAATGGCTGGAAGGTGTAGTACACGCCATAGATGTAAACAATGCCTAATTTGACTTTTATTTTCGAAACAGTCTAAGTATATCCGGAAGAAGGATAACTTTGAATGTTACTCACCTACGGCAGTGCTTTGTGCGCTCATTTTGTACCCTCTCACCTTTTGTTTTACCATCAATTCAATGGAACTCCAAGGAGACTATAGAAATACAGAGAAGAATAGCTCGGTTGAGGTAGATGGAAGAAACTGGCAAGAGTAACTGCGCCCCTGAGTCGAGTCCTATTATCCTTTGCATAGTCGATGAAAGAATTGGAAGAGATATTTTTAAATGACAAAGACCTACATTCACAGGTATGAAGTGTTAATCCTTAACACGGGCTACATTTGTTCCTTAAGTAGAGGACTGACTTTTGTTTGCAATTTTTCTTTCATTCTTTCCACTCCGAGGGTTTCAACTTGCGGGAGGGAATTCAATTTTGAAAATTTAGAACTTTGCATTTCTTAGAGATATGTACCTACTTTTGGTGGTTTGTAGTTTATAGCGGTAGTTAGCTGTCTTTTGTGGTATTTCATTGCATTGAGATAAAATAGGAACATTTAGATGAGTACTTAAATTTGTTTATGATCTTGGACTAATGGCTCGCTTTATGGAACTGAAAGTTGGGAGAGAAGAATGGTACTTTCTATCATAGGAAGATAGAGAGATTTCTGGCCTAACGTACAGATGGCGCTATTATAGGGAAGTGATTAAGGAAAGGAAACCTATTGGGTGAATTGTTTTCAGGCACAATTTTAACAAATAAGCAAGTAAGTGCAGTGCAATCTCCAAAAGGGACATGTTTTGTACCATCCCTGACACCATATGGTCAAGGAGTACTGTTTAGGTAGGTTATTTGAGGTAGAAATATTAGATCGTTCAAATTGGTCTAATGGTGCTCCGGCTTTAGACCCTACAGGTCTGGTTTGGTACACAGACAGATCGAAAATGGAATCTGGAGTTGGAGATGGTGCCTTTGGACCCAACATGGTCATGTGTCCCACGGTATTTCAGGCTGAACTCCATGCCATTGAAATCTGCGCTAGTGAGGGTATTAAGGGCGCTAGAATATACAAATTTTCAGATAGTCAGGCAGCTCTCAAAGCGCTGTCGTCCAATTTAGTGGACTCCATATCAGTTAAAAGCTGCTACGATGCACTGCAATCCCTGGCGAGACTAAACAAGGTAAAACTTGGATGGGTCCCCGACCATCAAGGGATTGTAGGTAACGAGTTGGCAGATGAACTAGCTAGGGCTGGCTCAGAATCTGCGTTCATAGGACCTGGCATCAACTGGTCTTTCGCCACAGCGCTGATCAATAACTGGGAACATAAACTTTGCCTGGACGCTGGGAAATTCTCCCAGGGTTGAGACAATCCAAATTACTAATCAAACCTTACTCCGATAAGGATATACTTAACCTTAGTAAGGAAAGTATCAGAAAGCTGGTGGGGTTTCTCACGGGCCACTGTGGCTTCAGATACCACCTTAACTAACTTAACCTGAGCTCAGACGCGGAATGTAGGTTCTGCTCGGAGGAGGACGAATCTTCCGAAGACATTTTTTGAAATTGCCCGGCTTTACATTGGTTAAGGAGCCGTATTTTTTATAAAGAAATATGTTCGCCAGCGGAAATGAAAAACTCTGCTACTAAGGACTTACTATCCTTCATTAGGGAGGTAGTACGTCTCTTAGACTGACCATACCCTTATGATACAATAGATCTTTCAGGTCGCAGTGTCTGCCACATGGGCAAGGGTTTTATAAAAAAAAAAAATGTTGTTGTACAATTAGAGCACTTTAGGTGAACTGAGATGAGCTTAGGTAGGTAGGTAGGTAGATGGGTGCCTTGTCGGTCCATTGTGTCCAATCTTTTTAACCCTGGAAACATGTGAAACCGCTGTTAGAACCACCCAGACAATGATATGAATCTCAGGAGGTCCGTCAGCTCTACATTTCCTAAGTCCTCCAGTTCCGAAAAGAAGTAACTTCCAAGAGTCCTCATTCTTATGACGGATAGCGGGATAGGGCAGGACAATCACACAGCAGTTGACGAACAGATTCAATTTCTTCTTCGTCCCTGCAACTTCTGCAAAAGTCGTTATGTAGCACACCGAGTCGTTCTGCGTGAACGCCGATAGCACAGTGTCCAGTAATTATGCCAGAAACAACCCGTACGTTATAACGGCCATAGCGCCCTGGCCGTTGCGCATGTTTCCAGATAAACCCAACGTCTGTTTGCTCGACCGATGGCTTCATCTTCTATCTTTTTCCGTAAAGAACTGATTGGGGTTACTACAAAAGGGAGAGCCCGCGATAAGTGCAGCGCCAATCCTTTCCTAGCCAGCTCATCAGCCTTTTCATTTCCTTTAATATCCATGTGCCCTGGTACCCAGCAGAGGGTCACCGCATTGGCTCTAGATATCTCGTTTAGGAGTGACTTGCAGATTCTCACAAGCCTCGACCAGATTACCGCGGAGTCCAGAGCCTTAACGGCTGCCTGGCTGTCTATATAGACAGTGATCGTTTTGCCAACGATATTACTCTCGCGAATAATTTCAGCAGCCTGTATGATGGCTGTGACTTCGGCCTGAAAGACGCTGCAGTCGTCGTGAATTCTAAAGGAGTGGTTTATTCCTAGGGCTTTACAATAAACTCCGGCTCCCGTGCCAATGTCCATCTTAGAGCCATCGGTGTAGAATGCCAGCTCCTTTTTCATGCTCCTTCTGTTATTCCAGTACATTCTGTCAGGAATTCTAGTAGCGAATCTCCTTTCAAAAGCTAATATCGGGTTCATGTGATCAGTTTCTGTCGACCTGTTGGTAGTCTCCCATCGAGACAAAATGGATGCATGACCGTAGAGGCTCGATGACCATAGTCCACCTTCTTTCAGTCTTACTGCGGTTTTGGCAGCCAGACTGCTACAGTATAGATCAAGCGCAATGAAACTAAGCATGGTTTCCATTGCCGCTGTCGGTGTTGTTCTCATTGATCCCATGACTCCGATACACGCTGCCCTCTGGATTTTGGTGAGGTTTGAGAGCTGGTATTGCTTCTCATGTACCATCCACCATACTAATGAACCGTATGTTGGAATAGGTCTTACCACCGCCGTGTATATCCAGTACACCACAGCTGGTTTAAAACCCCACGTATTACTGAACGCCTTCTTGCAAGCATGAAGACTACGCTTGCTTTTTTGATGCGTTCGGTAATGTTATCCTTCCAATTTAGTTTGGAATCCAGTATTACGCCCAGGTATCGAGCTGAACCGGAGAGACTTAGTTCAGTACCATCGATATTTGGGGGTCTGAAGGTAGGGGTTGATCTTTTCTTAGAGAAAAGGACTACCTCCGTTTTTGAGGGGTTCACTCCCAGTCCTTTGCTACCGACCCACTTATCTACTAGTTGTAGTGCGAGATTGCATCTTTCACTTAGGACTGAAGAAAATTTTACCGAAACTAGGATGGCCACATCATCGGCATAGGCCGTCACGTTGAAGCCGTTATCCTTCAATATTACCAAGATCTCATCCACTACAAGGAGCCATATAAGGGGAGACAGAACTCCGCCTTGGGGGGTTCCTCTGCAGGCCCTTCTCCGGACGGTTATGTCTCCTTGCGTTGATAAGCTTGATAATGTCATGGGTAAACTGTCATGTGCACAATCGACAAATGGACAAGGTAACACAAACTGCCTTCGAAACAACACCACTGAAATCAATCAAGAACATGTAATAAAATATAAGATCCTGTTTACATTCCAATTCGGTGTCATCAGTTTATTGGAAGATATTTCAAATTATGGCATGCCTTTGAGACAACTTACAGACATGCTTTCACCATTTATCATAAATAAAAGTGTACGTGCCCTCCTGTGAAGAGATTAAGACGAGTAGGAGAAGAAAATATCTACAAACAAGATACTCATTAATTTCGCTATATTCATCCATCGCAGAGTAGCTTGTTCAATTTAATTATAAGCCGAATGATTTATACCCGGTCTTGGATGAAAGAAGCAAATCCATTCTTCTCCAAGCTCAACAAGACGGAAGTAAATAAAACAATCACAGTTTACTAACCAAAAGTAATTTAAAGTATTCCGACTGCCGCCAGTTCAACAGCAAATCTCCTCTTTAACACGAAATCTATGCACAGCATCATAAATCTTAAATCTAATTTACTTGCCGCCCAGTAGATGAATCCTTCGGCCCAGTAAAAGAACGAAACGCCGCAACGTTCGCCCTGCTTTGGTTATTTTTTTTCTTTTTTTTTTTTAGGTTCGACTATTGTGTACGAGTGAGGCGCGCTAAACTCTGCTCAACGGTCAGCCATAAATTGTTTGTTTTAACCGAAAAACCAGAGAAGCGGGTGGACGAAGCCACAGCATCACCAGAAAGAACGCATATATCACTACACATCAACCGAGTGGGCGGCGTGGGGCTCTTTAATCGCTTCGAGTTTCCTGCCTTCACCGAGCTTAATCGAAAATAAAAATTACTTTTAAATATTTTAAGAACGCCAAGAGACAGAAGAAAAGTTTCCACTTCGTAGGTTCAGTGGGTGTATAAAACCGAAGACAGGATGATTTAGGATCAATTCAAAGTTCATGGGAGGACAACGCTTTAAAAGTCCGGGCACTCAGCAATGCTTCAAAAATTTCTCGAAATCCTTTCAGGGCCAGATGCTGTTACAATAATTTGTTCATTCTTTTCCTGGTTGTTTTTTTTTTTTTTTTTTATTTGTAATTTCTGTCTCTGTTGTTATCCTTCGCAGTTCACCACAGAGATTCTGGAGAACAAATCGAGGAAAAGAGATTTTTCTCAAACAGCCAGAAAAAAATGGAAAAAAATACCCTCGAATAAAAGTTTCATCTCATCCAGGGTTATATCATGGGTCACATTGTCTTCCAACAGCACCTAATACCAGTTTGTTGGGCAGCTTCAGTACCACCAACCCCGAGCGCCGTCCATCGCCGTTCCTTTGAAAGGAGTTTATAAGCGTTAAAACAAATCTTCGAAAAGTTTATGTCCTGTTTTTATCGTATCGTTGAATGTAGTAAGTACTTGCTCTGCCGCTCTTCCCTCTCCCATTGTTGTAGTTGTGTGATTTATTTATTCCTGATTTATGGACTTTGTTTTCAGAAACGCACATACTCACTCACACAGCTGTAGCAGCAGTTTCTTCGGTTTCCGCAAAAACAGGATATAAAATGATTGCCCCCACAAAAGGAACAAAAAAAAAAAAAAAAAAAAGGAATACACGAGCAAGGTCTCCTCGCGTGTGCATGGTATATGACTTTGGCCTACGATTAAAATGTGAACGTTGTTTTCGTTTCATCACCCATTTGCGATGTAACGAACAAGTTTGCCATCGAACCTTAAATGCCAATGAGGTTGATAATATGTCAGCATCGCTCGATTTATATTCCACAACAGAGTCGATAATATTGATGGTTGGAGATAAATTTTAGTCGTTATACATACTCGTATTGCATGTGTTTCTAAGGAGGGAACAGTGAACAGGACGATCTAAATTTCGAATAATCCAATACATTTTAGAGAAGGTCGTGTATTTGTTTTACAGCATTGGTTGCCTAACAAAGTAGGCCTCGCGTTTAAATTTGATTTTTGACCTGGCTTAAGCTACACCCGACCCTAGCTACGCAGGTCGGCGCTAAAAATATCCCTTTAAGGCTAGGGCCACGCACTGAGCGATTGAGCGATGAGCGACGAGCGATAGCGATAGAGCGACAAGTCTGAGCGACGAGTGGCCTTTTACTGAGCGACGTCGCTCGAGCGATTAGTTGTGAAAATGTCGTTGTCGAGTCCTGTACGTCGTAGTCTTTTACTGGAAAGTCGTGCCCATATTTATCGATTGATTATACGATCGGATCGGAGAAAGATCGGATTACGGTGAATTCTATCACTTATATACAAATCTTCGTAAATATCCGGACCGATTTTGGGACTACATGCGTAAGTCAGTACCACCTTTTGATTTACTGCTAGAAAAGCTTACACCAAGATCTAAATTTCCAAGTTTATTTGCTCCATTTTCACTTTATCGCTGAGCGATGAACTACAAAATTAGAACAAAATTGAATTCAGAGCGACGTCGCTCTGTCGCTCAGAAAAATCGCTCATCGCTTAGCAACTACGTGGCCATAGCCCTACGATTTCATATGTTTTAATTTTTTTGCGTCGCTCAGGTGCTCGTCGCTCAATCGCTCATCACTCAGTCGCTCAGTGCGTGGCCCTAGCCTAAGAATAGATCTAATACTTTGGAAGGAGGAGAGTTGCAAATTCAAAATGAGAAAGCTGCCGATGAATTCCCGTCACGCATTAGACATGTCCTTTGAATGATGGATTACCAATTGCAAAGTCGATATTTAGGCTAAATATTCCATATTGCAATTGGAACAAAGCAAATACCATTAACGTGGTTCTAAATTAGCTAAGCCCCCCAAACTGTCAACAATTTCGCTAAGTTGCACGATATTGGACTATAATGAAATAAAAGATAGGGTAGAACCGTCTCATCCAACCGTCCCTTTCAACGAAAGCTCGACAACTAAATTTACGGGTAATGTTTCAGTTACTATGATAATCACCTTTAATCAAAGATAGGATGACTGCTTACCAGTTATAGCATAAAACATAGCACACGACTACCAAATTTGCTTAAGGGAAGATAACTAGGAGGGCTTCTGATAGACAAACACTCAATAACAGAGTGCCACAATAATTTCTATGTCTAATCGCATCAAAGTTGTAGCTACGGTATAAATGAGGCTATTTCTGAGAAAACAAGTATTGAAGGAAAGATTAACGTGGAGCTATTGCAGTCGCAAAAGAGTCACAAGCTTTTTATTTACGGAGTGATACTTATTTATTTAAAAATTCCAAGGCAGGATAAAGAAACGTCAAGACCTATGTCTGTATGCTAGAGTACCCAAAAATAGATTTGCAGCATTTAGGAAAATTATAAACTGCATGGAATATGTATGCCCTACAGAAAGCCCACGTATGTCCTATTCTTTATAGCATACCCCATCCTTATGAAGTATGCATGGGCTAACGAAATTAATTTTTTGAATGCTTTACGTCAACCTTAGACCACTCAAAATTTATCAGTTTAAGGAAACTATGTTATCTTTTCCTGTCTAATACATTTTATGACGCAATAACACCCAACATCCGTGCAGCATTGTAGGAAAGAAGAAGGGAAATTCATGGAAACTATATCGCACCGTGAGCACCCCTGAATTGCACTGACAATGTCTGCCTCCTATGGACTTACAAATGCACATGAAATAGTACACAATCTAAAAGGCGAAGCAAACCGAGTAGGACTAGAGTTTAATGCAAGCAAATGAGTTTACCGATTGTAGAGCTCGTAAATTTAAAAACCGGGCTAACTGGAGGGGTTTGTTGGTTGAGGCCCAGGTTCACGACGAACTGTAGCGCCACCTAAGTAAGAAAATAAGAACTTGAAAGTGACCGTTGTAGTCACTCGTAAGATGCGGATTTTCGTGAATATACAAATGTCAGATACCAATACACGTCATCATACAGTGAAGTTAGTCGCAAAGAATTCGTCTTACTCTATGATGAGCAATGGTATTAAATAAAATCCACCTAAACAGTCTGGCCTAAGATCGTTCTAAGCAAAGGTGGTGTAGGCCAGTTCAAGAGAAATCAAGAGCACTTGAGATGATTTAGAAACAGCTGAAAGGCAAACTCTCTCGGGCTTGGTGGGCACCCTATGTCCGCGACGAAGGGTAACTGGAATTAACTAATAACAACATTCGCTACAAAACTGAACAAGTACCTACTCTTTTCAAGGAAATATAAAATTCCGCTAGTCGAACCTCCCTCTCTTAATGGAACCAGCTTAACTTTCTCTGGCACAGCAAAATATTTGGGTATTATCCTGGATAGGAAGCTAAGTTGGCATCGTAATATTCAAGAAAGAGTTAAGAAAGCTACAGTAGCACTTTTCTCTTGCAAGAAAGCCATTGGGAATAAATGAGGATTACAACCTCGAATTACTCACTGGCTCTACACCTCGATCATTAGACCGATACTCACATACGGGGTGATTGTCTGGTGGACAGTCTTAGATAAAGCTATAAATCGCGATTATCTAAGTAAGGTCCAACGTACAGCTTGTCTGTGCATAAGCGGAGCATTACGTACAACACCCTCCGCGGCACTGGACATTATATTCCATCTAATACCCCTCGATATATATAGCAAGCAAATGGCAGCGATTGCAGCCGTTCGCTTTGAAGCTATCCAACAGTGGTCAAGAAAAGAATTCGGCCACGCCTCTATTCTGAATAAATTCTAAATCTCTCCCGAAAACACGGACTACACCATCCCACGTCTAAATTTTGAGAAGAACTTCCTAGTCACCATCCCTTCCAGATCACTCTGGGAGGACGATGCTTTTCTAGAAGATGAATCTATTCACTTCTACACTGACGGGTCAAAAACCAAAGACGGAGTCGGTGCAGGTGTTTTCTCCCCGATAAGCTCTCCTTAAGCTCTCCTTCTGTCTTCCTAATCATTGTAGCGTGTTCCAGGCGGAAATAATGCCGATCAAAGAAGCCCTATATTGGCTTAAGAAACACGTGATATCTGCCAGGCAGCAATCAAATGCCTGGAATCGACCTCTATAAACTCTTTAGTAGCCCTAGACTGCCGTTCGTCTCTTGTGGAAATGGCTGAGCAGTTCAATATTCACCTGTGTTGGGTGCCGGGGCATAGAGACATTCCAGGGAATTGTAAGGCCGATGAACTCGCCAAAGAAGGAACAACTTTACCCATCTTGCCAGGCAATGGCATCTTAGGTATTCCAATCTCTACTCGCAAACTTAAACTTAAGCTGGTTGCTGTCGAGAGTGCAAATCTTAGGTGGAGCTCTCTCCCGTAGAAGGAAACTCCACTTATGAGCTCGCAATTATAACGATATAGGCGACCTGATGAATATTAACATTAAGAGCCTCCTACGCTTCATAAGAAGCTATAATTGGTTTTAAACGAGTAGGTAGAGTAAAACTTTCTCCCGTGATCCACGTGGTATCACAACGGACCTATCATTGGTCTACGTGTGTTGGCGACTCCTAGCTGGCAGTCACTTCAACCTAACCTAACCTATCATTCGCTACCCTAAAAATTTACCAAATTGGCACTCTTCATCCGTTAGGATTGCTGAGTAATCATCCCTGTATTTCCAGAGACCACACGAGCCGCGAGCTCGGTCTGTTTTTTTCACATGTAAATGAGCCTTATTGCAAATTTTCCTCATTTCCTCTGCAACCAAACGAAGGCAACATCACCTAAAACGAAAGAACACTCCAATTTATTTTATTCACTTAACCAAGCTTTTCATTTGTCCTGTTAAAATTTAGATTTTACTGGAACAAATTAATTTTCGATTTCACACACCGATCGGCTGCAACTTCTTCAACTGCATGCGGGTAATATTCACACTTCGAGAAAGTTTTCTTTCTCAATTCTAAGAAAGTTTCCTTCCCCACATTGCCCTTACGAAACTGCAATGAGTTGAGGTGCATATGTATGCTGAATCGAAGATAAAGTGAAACTATCTTTTTTCTTTCAACCACAGGAAAGCGGATATGCCGGAGAAATTGTTGGAGCCCCCTTATTACTAGTATAACGTCGTGGATGGATGTGATATTTCTGTGAAATCAGATGAAGTCGTAATATGTCTGGGTTCCAAAGTAATTGCAAAGTTTAATATGATATATGTAGCACTTTACTTGATATGCAGTATTTACCAAATACAAACCAATCTGTTGAACAATTTTCGTAGCATACTTCCAATTAAAGTATGTACGTGCCATCATCATTTTTAACTATTCTGTTCTAAATTGATATTGAACACTCTAGAAATTTTATTTGAAAATGATTCAATTTGTATAAAAAATATCAAATCAATTGCTTTGCAACTTTGCAACTAGTCCACCTAACCATCAAAATATAGAGATACCAGCGGTAACTGTAGATTAACAAAGTTAAAGGCACGCAAATTCAGTATAGCATAAAGCCCTCTTCCTCCAAATGAAATAATTAACATCAGCGCGAGATTCAACAATCGGAGTCCTATGTTCCAACTATGAAGGGATGCAAAACCAAATCCTCCCCCTCCCCCTCCCCCCTTCTCAAGAAAAAAAAAAAACAAGTTCAAAAGGTTCAGCTAAAATAATTACTACCTCAAGTAAGCTGCCGATAATTGTTTCCGCCCAAAACCCACTACAAAACAACACACAGATAAGCTCAAGTAATGCCAAAAGAATAATAGTTTAGCTGTGTGGCGGCAAACTAATTCATTAAAATCTCAAAACATTAAGCCAACACAAAAAGAAAAGGGCTGCAACCTCCATCATCCTTGGATGCCAAGTTTTTTCCTGGTATACCTACGTACCTACGTACCTTCGAATTTCCGTCATTCACCCGTATCTCTACAGCTGAATGGCACCATTGTTTTCTTATTACACAGCAAAGGCCGCTACTTAGAAAATAGAACAAAAAATGCAAATTAAATGAAATTAACCTGGAGGGATGCTCTCATTAAAATAATCAAAAGGTAGGCCAGTCAACCGGCCCACACCGTCGACCACCACCATCATGCTCATTCATCCGTTCGGCCGAATGCAAACTTTTTTGGAGGGGGGGGCAATTCATCAAAATTAAAAGCAACTGGCTTGGCTTCCACAACAGAGTCACCTCGTTTAAGCGGACAAGGATTGCTATCTCTGGTCTTCAACTTCAACTAACATCCCAAAACTCCAATGTAAATGTAAATTACTTTTGTATGTCATCCTAAGTTTTCCGCTGAAAGCAACCCCCTCGAATTGAGAAGAATTTTATTTCCCTGTGATTGTTCCAGCCCACCTCAAACTTTAGTACCAGTTTTTTTTTTTATGATTATTATTAATCTTTTTTTTTTTTTTTTTTTTTCTACCACTTTCCTTCTTCGTCCTGGCGAATTTGAATTTTGTGGTTGACCTTGTCAATTTGTCACTAGCAGAGTCCAGGAACAGTAAATGCTTTTTCTCTTACACACAATAAAAAGGAGAAAACGAAAAGCAGAAGCAGAAGCAAAAAAAAAAAAAATGAAAAAAAAAAACGAAAAGAAAGGAAAAGCAAGTCACAAACATTTTTCCACTTGAAAATTTCATTTAAATTAAACGTTCTCGTTGGACAAAAAAGGGAATTTATAATTAAAATGGAAATTGATTTCGAATTAGACGACAACTAGAAGAGAACGCCCCATGCAGTCTACGCAGTCAGTTGGGTCGATGGCATTTGAATATTGCCGGATCGAGCTCAGATCCGGTAGCGGATCCTGGGGGTGAAAGAGCATTCTTGTCAAACGATTCTATATGAATTACATTATGCTGGAGCGCTTTATTTTTCAGATTTAAATAGAAACGAGAGCCGCATCAGGAGCTGGAGAGCAGTTACCATACCAAGTATCGAATTAGCATAGCCCAAGCACAAAGGCCTGTGAACCACATCGTGTAACCAGGGTGTGGTTTTTGGAAATAATTTCGATTTTCAAAATTGAAAACGTAATCCTTTGTCACACAGAGGCCACGCAATTAATAAAGTGCTATAACAACGTTGCGTTACCACTGAAGGCGGAACCATTAGGGGGTGTGCGTATTACATCGACCATGGGCATACGTATAGTGTGGCGTGCGAATAGATTAACTGCACTGGCTGAATAGAGCCCAACGCTTTTGGCTTTTGTTCCAAATCTGTTCGAGTAAATATGGAGTGTTAGTTGCTCAGAGACAATTAAATAAATTTAATTTACCAGAGGTAAATTGCGAGCCTTGGTTTGGAATATTCGTTTTTCTGTGCGGTCATTTTAGACGGTTTTATTGTCCAAAACATACCAAATGTTTGACAATTAAACGATCCCGTTGCCATGCGAGACATGACAGATTACCTGCAGATGATAACAGGTTGTAAAATAAACGGTTTTTAAAGTGACTGTACGTTCATGCCTTAAAATTAGTGCAATGTACATTTTAGTTTCCCCTAGAATATGTGCATGATAGAGTGGTTAGGTTTAGTAAGGAACTTCTTTTACGTAGGCCACTGCTTATTAAGGCGTTAACAAAGTGATGGAGTTATGCAAAATATCTTCCTACCTCTGGCACAACTTATTTCAAGAGTAACACTGGTGTGAATATTGTCAAATGTAACTACTTTCACGCACTGCTGGTTACATTAAAAAAAAAATATTGAAATTTATAGTTATTCTATCGAACGTTTTTTATTTATCTAACTGATTTAGGTGAAATTTCTTTAATCAAATAGAGCAATGGAAATTTTTTGTGAATCGCTTTTCCAGGACGCCATGAGAAGCGATTTAAGCCAAACTATCATATAAACATACGAATTGTTATACGTATTTCGAAAACGTATTTAACTGCACAAGGCAAAGACAAATAGGTACGGTTGGGAATAGAAAAGCTAATGAATCGAAAAGACTGCCGTTGGATCTTCTCAATTTAAGGAGGCTTGCTTAGGACTACTAAGCGCGATGTTGGACGTTCTAATCACTTAAAAGACTACAAATTCCCATCCATCGCAAATATCTGACGAAATATCGAAAATAAAAACTCTCACAAAAAGGTTCTCGTTGGAGGGTTTCGGAAACGGAAATAAACTGCAGGTCCCTTCCATTCATTGGAAAAATATGAACTGCACAAATAGAAAGACTGCCCTAGCTTCTATGTTGGCAGCTTTCGTCCAATATTTATTTAGTTTTATTTTTTTTAATGTCGCTACAAACTTAAATGTTTTTCCACCTACTATTTGCTGTAAAAAGGAGTTTTCGCGTACCTTAACAAATTCTTCTACTTCTCGGTGCCGATATTCATGTAGTTAGTACGATCTGACACCCAATTACTTTGTACTTTATTCTGTCAAATTCCACGTGAATGAGGCAAACTATCTTCAATTGACCGCTGCCTTCGCGTTATGGGTATCAACGTAAATAGTTGGATATATCCTACTGTGATCTGTCCAATACTCTCATCCTTCGGGATGAAGCTTCTGGAACTTAAGGAATGTGAGAAGAGCCATATTCGTTTAATAGCAATAATTGGAGATATCAAGTTTCTCAATATCCGCATCTGTTTTGAAATGATGGATGAAATGGTGGATTTTCGGAATTTGTAATTTACATACATATACGTACATATTTATGTTTGTATGCATGTATCCACTCACTTCGACGGCTACAATTGTATCTTTCTATCACTTAACGTTGTTAATTGCAAATTTAATATCATGCATGCCTTTTCAACAATGATTTAGCTACTTACATAGATACATACATATGTGGATATTTAAGAATCGTATCAAGGCATCAAGAACAAATGAAGTTATGTTGCAAAGTATGTATAAACATTGCTGGACAAAATAATAGGTGTGTGAGATTTATATTTGGTTATTGCAAATTTACAGTGTTCAAATAATTTTTCCACCAAATACACCGTTATGCATAAGACGCTTGAATTACTGAGGAGTTATTTGTCACTCAAACTTTATTATTGCTTTCAACGGTTTTGAGTGAGGATCAATTATAGAAGCCAAGGATAGAAGCCAATTTGAGTTGGACAATAAAATAGGTGTGAATTGTTTCTTTTATGGAAAAACGTCTAAAAAGGATTTGAAAAGGATTGTTAAAAACCGGATATAAAAATGCGTTGACATCAGTAGACATTTTAAATGGGTCGAAAAAGTCACTGTACTCTTAAAGAAAGTGCGCTTAGTGCAGGAGCTTAGAAATCAGGGAACAACTTATAAATTTATAGTACAATCTCAAGGACGATCAGAAAACTTAGTCACAAATGCTTTGAAATACTACAAGGCTTCTAAAATACGCGGAAGACCTAGATCGACGACAAAAACAGACGATCAGAAGATTGTCAAGCCAGCAAAAAAGGACCCCTTTAAGCCTTCAAGGCTTATTGCGGCAGAGGTGGGTATTAATATTACTTCCAACATGATTCATCGTCGATTGGTAGATGCTAAGCTACCAGGCAGAGTAGCCCGGAACTTTTCTCTGATGCGAAACAAAAAATTTAGATATGAGGAAAATCTTTGCTGAAACTCATCGTTCATGGAATGGAGCAAATGGAGGAAAAAATGGCTAAATATTTCATGGAGTGACGAAACAAAAGTCAGTTTGCTCTCTAGTGATTCTGGATGAATTGTTCGTCCACCAATGGGCAAAGAATACCATTACACTACACGCGAAAAACGGTTAAGCATGGCGGGGAAAACATTATGGTATGGGAATGTTCTTACTGGAATGGTGTCGGACCCATATTTCGAAGAGAGGACACAATAATGAAATTTGAGTACCAGAATGCTTTGGAAAATATAATACTGCCTTATGCGGAAGATAATATGCGGTTGATTTGGCGATTCCAAATTCCAACAGGACAATGATCCAAAACACTCATCGAACCTAGTGAGTGCTTGGCTTAACAAACTCAATGTCGCCAATCTATCATGGCGAAGTTAGTCCCCCGATCTAAATACCAGTGAGAACTTATGGGGAGAGCTGAAGAGATGACTGTCAATGTGCACATCAACCAGCAAAAACCAGTTATGGCAAAATGTCCAAGATATCTGGTACCAAATACCTATCGAGACGTTCCAGACCTTGTACGATCTATGCGTAGAAGGATTCAGGCTCTCATAAAGGACAATGGTGGTTACACAGTCTACTAATATGTAGGACTATAAATAACTGGTAAAGAGCTTCATGTTAAGATAACAATTTTGTTTTATTCCAAGCACTCCTGAACACACCTATTACTTTGCCCAGCAGTGTAACTACATGACTAGCTTTGTCTGCCTTAAGTATGATAATCACTCTTACTTCTGGTCATGATTGATGAATATAATTTAAAAAAGTGTGTCCCAAGACACTGTGAAATTTAAGGGATAAAGATATGTATTTCCCAAACCAAAGAACCACAAGACATTTGAATTGAAGTATTTGCATACTCAATATGAATTAATTATATGCACTATAATAAACAACTTAATTAAGATTAAATAAAGCAAATAAGTCCCAAATGATAAAATTAAATTAAATGTTAAGAATTACTCGTACTACACCGTATGACCATCTCTTAGGACTACAAAAACCATACTCACAGAAAAGCTAATCATCTATCAGCGAGAAATTTTAAAAGGATTTTACTCAAAGCGTAGACGTTTTAATTGCCAGTAATTACATTTAGCATTTTTTTTTCGCTTTGCATCTTTTTGAAAACTTTTCAAAATACTCACAAAGGACATCAAGGAAAAAGTAAAGTATAAAGAGAATAAACTTTTGAGATTGAATTGAATTTCGTTTACTAGGTGGAGGTCCGGCAAGTCCTTGTTGTGTCGTTTTCTCAAACTTGCAATATCGAGATTTTCATCTAGGGATTGAATATCGTGGATGAGTTTTTTCAAAGACTGCATACAATAAAACACAAAACGTGCATTGAAATCTGTAAGTGAAGCGATAAGAAACAAATTAAATTGAAGCATTGTATTGGAATTTTTGTCCATTGAATGCGAATAGGGGAATGTGCTCAATAAAAGAAATAATGTAGGGCGACCAATTACATTGCACGTAAAAGACATTTGGTTGTTCCTGCAATTCCGATACGTTCCATATCAGAAGAGGTTCCATTTTGAATGTTTTCTAGATGTGTACACTACAGCAGAAGAGACATTCAAATAAAGCGAATTAAATAATGGCCAAAATTCGGAGAACGTATTCCCCAGTAAAGACATAGAGAAAGCAGACCTCAAAATGGTCGCTGGAACTGGAATGAAGGAGCACTTCGAATGCGTTTTTATAAAGCGCACGATATTAGTAACTTGAGAGAAATAGTGAAGGTGCTGTACTAGTAATGGTAATATACTGCATAAAAGTACGTAGCTTAAACTGTTTTTGTGCTTTTATGGATCTTATAGAATCGATGATATTTATGCATATTTATAGCGATGCGCATTTTTTTTGCGGACTACCTGCACTTGTTGATTGCCAGGACAAGATATGTAATTCTCACTGCGACTTTTATAGCATCTCATAAAGTTGATTTTTTTTTGAGACAACGTTTAGCAAATATGCTTCTGTTTTCTTGTGGCAGTTGGGTGCATCTACATTATAAAACAAAACGGATTCTACACATTTCCAGATCGTAGAAATCATATCGAATTAAATTTCTGCCTTGACAATTCCAGTGCTTACATCCAATTTCGCAACATAGTCTGCAACCCAAATTGCCTACTCTCTGTATATATTATTTTTACTTACTTACTTAGGTGGCGCTACAGTTCGGGGTGAACCTGGACCTCAACCAACACCCCACTCCAGTTCGCCCGGTCCTTAGCTAACTGCCTCCAGTTGCGAACTCCAAGTTGTTTGAGGTCCTCTTCTACTTGTGCGCTCCACCTTAGGCGAGGTCGTCCTCTACTGCGTTGTCCATTTGGGTTAGATTCGCAGACTCTAAGAGCCGGAGCATTGGTGTCCATTCGCTCTACATGTCCTAGCCATCTTAGGCGACTGATGCGCAGTTTTTTGACTAGGTCAATTTTGCTGTACAGCTCATAAATTTCATCGTTGAATCTTCTCCTCCAAAGCCCGTCAGTGCAAACGGGACCGTATGTCTTACGAAGAAATTTTCTCTCGAAGCGACCAAGGATATCTTCAACCGCTTTCGAAAGGGTCCATGCTTCTTATTAAGAGTCTCCTTAGTCTTTCGAGACAGGGCTTTACTACTCAATTACCTTCTCAGCCCAAAGAAACAGCGATTGGCAAGAGTTACTCTTCGATTAATTTCCGCCGAGATGTTGTTGTCAGAATTTTAGCAGAGTCAAGGTAGACAAAGTCCCTTACTACCACGAAGTTATAGCTGTTAAAGAAGTCACATGACAGCGCATCACCTTGTCTAAATCCTTTTTTGACATCGAAGGCCTCGGTGAGGTCATTACCGAGCTTGATGGAGCATCGAGTGTTCTCCATCGTCATCCTGCACAGGAACGAGTTTTGCAGGGATGCCAAAACTATACATGGCTCCGTCTAGCTCGTCTCTATAAATGCTTTCATATGCGGCCTTAAAAACGATAAAAAGATGGTGAGTATCGATTTGGACTTCTTGGGTTTTTCCAGGATCTGCCGGAGTGTGAAAATTTGATCGGTTGTGGACTTTGCTGGCCTGAAACCTCACTGGTAGGGGCCAATCAGGTTGTTGACGAAGGGTTTCAAGTGTTCACACAATATGGTAGATAAGATCTTGTACGCGATGTTGAGGTGACTAATGCCTCTGTAATTGGCGCAGTTGAGGGGATCTCCTTTCTTATATAATATTTTAAGCGAGGTTTATTTTCAACTGTATCAGGTTTGCCTCTGTCACCAACAATAGTGGGCAAATATCGCCCGTACATGCAAGTTGCTTAAGATAGGCTATGACATTTCATGAGACTCGACCGCTTCGATCTTGTAGCAGCGTGCTTATATATAGGTAGTGCCATTCCATCCTAAATTCGTTACATACAGATTAAAAAAGTAGCAACAACCAAAACCAGTTGTTTCCTAAAGTTGTACAAATTGTTGTCATAATACCATGTTGCTACTTTTGTAAATCTACCCTCCACATACCATCTTCTATCCTGTAGCTACCCTTTACTTTTCCACTATGAGGTCTCAAATTAGAATATCAGTTAAGTAAAATCCAACGTAGAGGTAAAGTATAAGGTATTTTAAAGGGTACATTATTAGCTAATTGCAGTAAAGTCACTTGGACCATTTACAGATGAAAGCAAAGATACAATCAGGAAGATTAAAGACGACTCCTAATAAGATGGTAGTACGATAAAGGAACAGCATAAGATTAGACAAATGCTTATGTCAACCAGTGAAACGGGAATATTTCTTGATTTTTTCACATCGCAAGATATGATATCAATTTATTTTTCCTGCACGTGATCCTGATAATCGAAACGCAATAGTTCATGATTTCAATTCAAAATAATTTGAGTAAGTGACATCATTCTGGTGTCGTAAACGTAGGAACGAAAATGTGAAAAGATTCCAGTCGATTGGAACCTCCGTGCTTAGTTGACAGTTGCCTTACTATTGATTATGAATTATTTAATTTAGAAGCCAAGAGGAACTTAAATATGTTTATATACATATATGTGACGTTGGATGTACCACATCAAAGTTTCAGGACTCCGTTTGATTGTATGGCGACCTCACAAAATTCTTTCCAACCGAGTCAAAACCCAATCAAGTGCCCTTTCTTAAAGTAGACACTTGAAAAATGCATACTTTAATAAGAATCTCTAGAAAATCCCCTCCATTTCTCTGAATGACAAGCAATTCCATTCAACCACTAAATAAGCGTTTTTACCTTGGACTTAATCATTTCGATTGTATGTGTGTGTACAACGTACATACAGGCATATTGAATCATCAAACTACGCCATCAACAACGACGGTCCAGTGCCAAAAATGAACACACAATTGCCCGCCGAATAAACGAGATATTTTCTAGGGCTCCACTCCACCAACATATCTTAAGTCTGATGGGGCCTGCAGGGGTCGGATTGTTGTATTGTGGCGATAGGACCATAACAAAAGGAAATCAATTTTTTCATTTCGAAATTTCTCTCTTTTTGGTCCCACTTTCAGAAATTTCTTCCTTCCTTATGACTCCTTCTGCATGCACAGTGGCAGTAGTAGCGGCGTCAGAGGAGGCTGAGAAATTGGCTATTCAATGGAATTGCCTTCACCTTCGTTATGGCCCCTCCAATCCTGAGTCGTTTTGTGTACACTTATTTTATGTCAATTGAGGGATCAATCTTTATAGCACCGTTGATGCTTTTTTGTTGTTGTTTGTTTGCTTTTTGCTTGCCATTCGATGTGGGGGTTTTGGTCCTTCTTGCATTGTTGTTGGTTAGCACTGACCATGTGCGTTGGCCATAATTCGTCCTATCGGTGGTTGCTCCACTACTGGAACGAGGTATGTATAATTCTCTTCATTTCTTTCTCCTGAATTATACACAATCTCATTGAAAAGGACACGAAAAAAAAACCGGAGAAACGAAGATGAAAAAGCGTCAACATAGAAACGGGATGTTTTGTAGGTACCTACATATGTACATACATACATACGTATTTACATCATCAACTTATTTATGTCCTTCTGTAAGGAAAATGACACCAAAGTTCAAGTGTACAACCAACGATGAGATGGTCGCACAATACAGACATAGAAGGTCAGCATGAGCCCATTGCCAGCAAAGCCTGACATATGCTTCTTTGTTGGGCTATTCCAAAGTCGAGAGATGGAGACGAATGACTCCAGGAAATTCGTATGTTGGTTTATGTGAAAAAGGTCCAGCAGTTAATTAGATAAATTTTCGATTTTATTTCCGATGGTCCTCAATGTGAATGTGTGGAAGCCGTACATAAAAATCGACAAGAGGAAAGGTTATGATCCTTCGATGTTGAATGATTTACTTAACATTCGGCCCAAATGGAGCAGTCGATTGGAGCGGGCCGTCTGTATCCTTGATTTTCGGCCCGGATTTCAGGTAAGAACATCGGACTTTATATTTGCATTTCGTTTGTTCGATTAACTGGGCTGGAGAGAAATTCAATTTAAATTGTTACCTACCCCGCCTGGGAATTGTATTTGAAATTGGACTTTTTGGGGTTTCCCTCAGAGAGCGCTTAATTAAAACCCGAAACGGGCTTTTCAATTGGAATGAATAGAGAGGAAGTAGATTTGTAATTAGATATTCAACTGGGGAAATCGTTGTTGCCATTATGATGAACACAGTTGTCTCTAGACGTTCTGAAATGATTGAGTGTTTTCCTGCAACCGTTTTAATCAGCAATATGCTACCTTGGACTCTACGCCCTTAATTTTTTTCAACGACTTTCTTTCTTTCTTTTTTCAACGACTTATTTATCCGAAATAGAACAAGATTTTTCAGTTTTTCAAAATATCAGAATCAATGTGCCGAAAAATAAACGCAATATATACTAGCGGACCCGGCGAACTTCGTCCCGCCCAAAATTGAGCTTTTGATTGAAATGATTTCGAGCATTCACGATTCCATCCGAAATTAATTTTTTCGATCGAACATTTGCTATCGATAGCAAATGATGCCAATCGTGACACACGGCAGTTCGCTGTAGTGAATCATGCAGTCATGATGGAAATCGGCGCGATGTAATTGGACATTCACGACACCCTTTCTCACTCGACGATTGGCGTTTGATTCAACTTGACGAAGCAGGTCGCGATTGCGCTGCTGTCTCAGTCGTTCAGCAGCTGCGTGTGCTTCTCGTTCCTCCTGAGTTTGTCCCGCACGAATTCACCACGCATGTGCTCAGTGGTTTGATTTGCATAGCGAATCGCCAATCTTCATCCATTGCGACTGTATGCATATACTACCTATACCAGACGGTAAACTTGCATTTCCTCTGCCCAGGCATTGTCAAAAATAGGCGGAGTGAATGAGCACGTGGCCATCAACTGTCTAAAAGTGTAGCGTGTTGTTTCTTTCTTTCTTTTGAGCAGCCTATCATCCCCTTAACAACAACAAAATGTACAATAATGATCTAAAGAAAATGGCTGCACCCATGGCTTCCACCTACTTGTAAGAGTGTGTGAGTGAGGCTCCCATTTGATTTTGCTGGAACGTCAGAATACATTCAAGCTTCTATGTGGAAATGGACCAATTTTGGCTTGGTGAAGCGAATAGTTAGTATAGTCAGACTATGGTGAAATGACGAAGCAAAAAGGACACCTGTCAAATTGCATACGAATGTTGTTGCATGTGAATGTGTGGGAAAAGAGTTTTCCGATTAAAAATTTTCTAAATTTGGAGTTCTGGCAATTGATTTCATTGTTCCCATTATTTCTTCAAAATGAAAAAAATTATTGTCTGGGAAAATTTTTCCAATTTTAAACCGTTGCAACCATTTGAATTGTAATATTACGATCAAAATTAAAAAAAAAGAAAAATCCCCGTATGGAAAATCGATTTTTCCGAATTTCCCAATTTTTCTTCAAAATTGTCCAATTTTTTTGCCGTAAAAAAGTTCCTTAGGAGGAAACGAAGACAACAAAAAAAAAAGCAGCTCGAATCGGACCATCCGTTCCCGAGTTGTGAGCGGTCTTACGTATGCCAACTCTTTTTTATATATATAGAAGAGAAGAAGATTCCTTGGGGATTCGACACCTAAATACATATGTAGTTACAGAATATGCGTTGCAGCACTTTTAGGTAGACATGCAAGTAAAACATGACATTAAATGTTAAATAACTTTTTCACGTACAATAAACGGAAGTTGTAGTAAAAGCCATTTTTGTCAGCCAAAAATGGTCAAAAAACTAAGAACAAATCCATGGGTGTTGGATCAAATGTCTGTCAACAAAGTTACCCTGCTGCTGCTGTGATAAGGTGCTTTGAGATGATTTTTCTTCACTTTTTGACCATTTTTGTCTTTTTTTTTTTTTTTTTTTTTTATAATTTACCCGCACTCAAGGGGTTGTGAATACCCTTTTAATGTTTATACACAGTGCGGGCGTTTGAAATGAAGATAGAGAGAGAGAAAGAGATTGGTGTAGTGGTTTGAAACTCAGGTGTATTAGGTTTCACACATTAGCTCCAGGGGTGGTGTCCAGATAACTGGGGAGATTTTTTGCTGTCATTATTTGTTTTGCCTTCGCTTCTGATTCACAGTATTTTTTTCCCGATCAACCTGGTGTCATAAGCATATCAATTATCAACAGAGCGATCAATTTCTCAAGCCATATGACAAACCTACTGCCAGTGTTATGCCTTCGCAGTAGTGTTGTCACAGACTTTCGCAATTAATCGGACTGCCTCTTATCATATAATGCTTCATGACACCAGGGATTGAACTGTGAACCATCAGCTCGACAAACGATGACGCTACCACTACACCTTCTGCTAATTGTAGGTGAAAAAGTTATTTTACATAATTTTAGAAAATTAGTCAAAGATAAAAGTTTTATTAAAAAAAAGTTGTTTGCTAAGTAAAGGTTTTAAGAAAAATGCATTTTAAGTAAAAAAATTTAACAACAAATTTTCATAATTTTGACTTTAAGGAGCCATAACTTTTTGTGGCTGCATGAAATTACAAAAAATTTTCACAGGTTAATGCGCCAATAATTGTGCTTTCAAAACGTATAAAACTGTTTTTGTTACTATAATAGTTTAGAAGTTATATCATTAAAAGTGATTGTACCTCCAAATCGGAGGTGTCCCACTTTGACGGGCTATAACTCGAAATGGGGTGAAAATAGACCCCCCCCCCCCTGCCGTACAATTTTATATCCAATCTCCAGTTAAAGGATTATACCTCTTAACTGGGACACCCTGTATACCCTGCTTCAAGGATGAATGTACCTAAATTCTGATTACCTTTTTGCTTAGATAGTAACAGTGAGACCAAATTTATTCTGCTTTTTGGTCTTTGTTGTTCAAAATTCTGCGCATGTTATTCTGCGTTCCTCCCAAGGCTATTAAATTAATTAAATTAAAGTTTCAGTTTCAGTAGCCAGTAGAGCAGGTTTGCTGTCAGAGACGAAATAAATATACCTCAACCAATATGGATCTGTTTGTATTTTCTCTCAGGCACAGTTATACAGCAAATATTTCGCCGTGAAATGTTTGTGACTGAAGTCATAGATAAAATGACTAGTGGCGTATAGCAAGGAGCGATTATAATGCCGAACACACTAATAGCTTACAAGGAAAACAATAAGTTACAAGTGAGAGAAATATAAACGCAAAACCTGCTCAAAGTCTCTTCAACCTTCTTACTCCGCAGTTGTCTCTAAAAAAATACATAAATATGGTTCTAGGCTTTAGCGGAACTGTTTTGAATGACTCGATTTAAGTATTACCTAACTTGATCCTGGTGTCTTATCTTTCAGATGATTTTTTTTCTCTCTTCTTCTGATTCTTCTCCTTTGAATAAGAGAAAGTAAAACGTTATATGCTAAATAAATCAAAAAATACTGTTTCCTTGAGAAAAAAAAAGGACGAAACCTGGAGGCTTAAGATTCTTCTCTTCCCTCCACATCATTTGCTTTGCCAAAACCATAAGACAATATTATTTATTCCAAAAATTTATTCATTTCAATAAACAAAAAAGAAGAAAAAAAAATATTTAAAAAAAGGGAGCCCAACGTAAAGAAGAAAAATCATAGCACCCGCCCAATTAAATATCATTAGCCAAACCGCAAATTTTATTCCACCTCGTGACTTACGAATCCTTGCCTCAATCCCTCCACGGGCGCAAAAAAGGGTTCACCTGTTAATTTTCGCGCCCTTTTGTTTCATTAATTTCGGTCACCCGGGCCAACTGAAATGCTGTGGTAATTAGTGGGAGTTTTTCCTGTCGAAGAAGAAAGCAAACATAGCACAAGGGACCAGCTTCTGAAGGTAAACTTGCGCGATTAGAGGGACAGGCAATTTGTCTGTGTATGTGTGCGAGGTGCTGATGATAGGCACTTAAATGAAATGTTGGTAACAACGTCCATTACACACTTTTTGCACAGTTCGATTTAATTATTACCTAACTTGATCCTGGTGTCTTATCCTTGAGATGATTTTTTTTTCTCTCTTCTTCTGTTTCGTTTTCTTTGAAGCCTCTTTCTCACTTAGAAACATCGTCTGTAGTTTCAAAATCACCCATCCTTTTATCGCATCATCCACCTCCATCAAGTAAGTTAATAAAAAAAAAAAAAAAAAAAAATAGCAAAACGAAAAGTACAGAGCGGAGACGGAGGAAAAAGAATTAAGAGATCCAGAAAGGAAGTTGGTATTCACATTCATGTGCTGAATCAACTCTCATCCTACAAATGGCTCGGCGGCGGTGGTATTTGGTCGATTATTGGATTGGATGAATGCCTTCGGGATGAGTGTTTTATTTCATTTGTTTGCCCCGCTTTGGTCGTTGTTGGCTAAGACTGACGTTCGAACCGCTTCACTCCTCAACCAATCGAACACCAATTCCACCACGCGAATGCTCGCCAGAATCCTGATGGTATCATTAAGGATATTGTCTGCTCGTTTTCATCATTGGCAGTCGGTCTGCATTTACACAAGCTATCGATGGAATAATTCCATGCTGTTACCACTACCAATACTTCTGCTACAGGCAGAGTGCTTCCTACCGATGCTCCTGCCAGATGTCGGCTGTCTGTTACGCTAGAAATGATTACATAAACTTCGATTTTCTATTAAATTATCAGGATTATAGCGCCCGCGGAAGAGGATCTCCCATTATTAGGATATTGAGACTTTCTTTATTACTTAATTCCAGTGTACGATGGTTATAGATAGATGCTGGTAGTGCAGTACAGTTTTCGTTCTACACTTTTTTTTAAATTCAATTTTTTTTTGTCTACCAGCGGGTTTTACATTAGGACTTGTTAAGCGATTGGTGATTGCCATCCAAGTAGAGATTTGAGGACTTTCTTTTAGGCATTATTTCTGTTGGAAAACCAATTATTTAAATGGCCTTTCAGGTTAGATTATGGGCTAAATGAAAGAAAGAATAAAATTTAAAATTATGTTTATTCGAGGTGTTAATTAATATGTTGGCTAATGAGGTTCTTTACATGAAGTAGGCCATACGGTTTTGGTTTATAGTTTATTCTGATTTTGCTGTAAGCCCTGAGTAAACAAATAAATTAATTAATCCATTAGGTACCGGAATAATAATAATAATATATCAAGACAAGTTCCTGCCTGGAGTGGCGTATATTCAATATTTAACTTGATTGTAGTTCTTTACAAAGATGGTTCTATAGGTTAGGTTGGTTAGGTTGAAGTGGTTGCCAGGTAGGAGTCGCCGGCACACTTAGACCAATGGTAGGTCCACTGTGATACCACGTGGATCATGGGAGAATGTTTCTCTCTACCTACTCGTTAAAACCAATTTGAGCTTCTTATGAAGCGTAGGGGGCTCTTAATGTCGATATTCATCAGGTCGCCTGTATCGTTATAATAGGGAGCTCCTAAGTGGAGATTCCTTCTACGGGAGAGAGCTGGGCAGAAACAAAGAAGGGGTGAGGAATAGTTTCCTCCTCTTCTTCATCCATGCAGCTTCTACAAAAATCGTTCGCGAAGAGGCCTAGCCTTGTAGCATGCTTGCCTATTGGACAGTGTTCAGTGATAACACCTATTCTGGTGCCGATATGCAATCTATTGAGAGAAATCAAATTCTTAGAGCATTTTAGATCCAGCTTTGGCCCAATCTGTTTTGTCGCTAGACATGTTGATCCACTTGTCCACCTAAGATTTGCACTCTCGACAGCATCCAGCTTAAGTTTAAGTTTGCGAGTAGCGATTGGAATACCTAAGGTGCCATTGTCCGGCAAAATGGGAAAAGTTGTTCCTTCTTTGGCGAGTTCATCGGCCTTACAATTCCCTGGAATGTCTCTATGCCCCGGCACCCAACACAGGTGAATATTGAACTGCTCAGCCATTTCCACAAAAGACGAACGGCAGTCTAGGGCTACTAAAGAGTTTATAGAGGTCGATTCCAGGCATTTGATTGCTGCCTGGCAGATATCACGTGTTTCTTAAGCCAAGATAGGGCTTCTTTGATCGCCATTATTTCCGCCTGGAACACGCTACAATGATTTGGAAGACGGAAGGAGAGCTTAAGGTTAAGTTTATCAGAGAAAATACCTGCACCGACTCCGTCTTTGGTTTTTGACCCGTCAGTGTAGAAGTGAATTGATTCATCTTCTAAAAATGCATCGTCCTCCCAGAGTGATCTGGAAGGGATGGTGACAAGGAAGTTCTTCTCAAAATTTAGACGTGGGATGGTGTAGTCCGTGTTTTCGGGAGAGATTTTGAATTTATTCAGAATAGAGGCGTGGCCGAATTCTTTTCTTAATCACAATCACCCCGTATGTGAGTATCGGTCTAATGATCGAGGTGTAGAGCCAGTGAGTAATTCGAGGTTGTAATCCCCATTTCTTCCCAATGACTTTCTTGCAAGAGAAAAGTGCTACTGTAGCCATTTTGACTCTTGCTTGTATGTTAGGTTTCCAGCTTAGATTTCTATCCAGGATAAGACCCAGATATTAAGTTTGCTTTTTCAGAGAAAGTTAAGCTAATACCATTGAGAGACTGTCGGAATTTTATATTTTCTGGTGAAGAGTACCAGTTCAGTTTTATAGGGGTTTACCCCCAAACCACAGCGACCCGCCCAACGTGTTAGCTTGTTTAGAGCATTTTGTAGGGTCCTGAAACAGCTATAGCAACATCATCTGCATAAGCAATCGCCGTGTATCCCTCGCGCTCCATGATTATCAATAGTTCATTGGTTCTACAAATCAAACAAAAAATTTCTTCTAAATGAGTACTTCGGGGCTTGTTCACATAAACGACAAGTAACTCCATCTCAATGAAAAGTGTTTAATCAATCCACCGGATTTTCGACGAAATGATATGATTTCGTATGATTAGCCACATTCTTTTGGAAAAACTTCAGCAAAACAGAGAAGTAACTATTCTGAAAGAATATTTGAGAACAAATGGAATGCTGTGGTGTTTTGGATAGATGGATGTCACATGACTAGTCATTGCTCAAGAACATAGGAAGTCCTTCAATCAAATAAAGGCCCTATAAGGGTGCCGACTATGATTTAAATTACCCTGCACCTAGGCCTAGTCAGAGAAAGGGACATTGTCATGCTAAGACTAGGTACAAGACTCTAACAAATCACATAGTAGCAACGCGTTTTTGCTCAACTTGTGACTTTTCAAAAAGGAAAGTCTGAGAAGTCTTTAACTTTGATTCCTTCAACAATAATATGCATGGAAATCAAAGTAATAATTTTGGTTGAAAGGCTCCTCATAGTTCATTTTAAATCAGCGAATGACTTAGGATTTTAAAGCAAACCGCAGCTGCCATAACAAGTTCCTGCCTGCTGGTACTCTCAGGAACATAAATCAGCATTTTTCTCCAGCCAGCTCGATCACTAACCCTTAATCTTAAGTTTGTAATAATCCAACTGTACATGCTATCTTAAATGCGATTTGCCAATACCAAGCCATTCGCTAGGGTTAAACTGGTATATTGTGTACGCTAGGTCGGTGGTGACCATCTGTTCAACATATCCTAGCCATTGCAGGCTGTGAATTAAAAAGTTTTTCAATTACCTAATATCACAACTTAGACAATACATATATGTAGTTCAAATTCGACAAAAACTAATCAAAACATCAAGCAAACAAAAAGATTTTCCCCAGCCCTTGATAAAGGTTATAATACTTCAACGTTAAGGAGGTCTTAGAGTCTTATTAGTTGTTTGTAAGAGGACTCTTTGAGATCATCTTTAAAAAGTTAAAGTTAAAGTTCCAAACATTCCATTTCAAAATCCTGAAATCGATGTTCTTATTCAGCTTGGAAAGCGTCGCTAATACTCGATGGTTGCTATTGTTTCTTAATGGCATGTCTGTTACCCCTATATTCAACGCGGAGCGGCATATAGTTTATTAATACCCCTCTAATAATTGACCGTTTACACTGATATTTATTAACCTGAGGTCCTGAGCTATATGAAAGTAGTATATGAGTAGTATGTAGGTTAAATTAGGTCAGGTAGAATTTGGCGAATAAGAGGTATAAGCCAAGTCACAAACCAAACTTACATAGGTAGAAGTATCCGTGTTCGCGGATCATTATCTGTCTATCTTATTGCATTTGGTTTTCAAACCATCCCAAATCTCTGCAGCAACGTGGACAGTAGCAAAAAAAATTTTGATTTGTGTTTTTGTCATATAACCGCAAACACTTCATAGGTCTTTTTCAGCCAGGTAAAGTTTTTCCTGTGGATTTCCTGCCTCATTTCATAATTCACATAGTGCTCGGTATCTGCACTGAATAATCAGACTAGAGATTCTGTAGAGCCTTAAGACTTAGTAGTCCTACAAGAAACCTAAGATTTTACGCGTTTCCTCGAGCATTATGAAGCCAAACCTGTTCCCTTTCGGTTAAGTATAAACAGCAATTAACCTTTTTAAAAATGTAAGCATTTTGGAGGGGGTAAACTGGGGAATTAAGAAATGGCACTATTTTCGGCGAAATAGCTTGTCGAAATTAGAAATTGTCGCCGACAATTACATACATACATATGTGTGTTATGCCAAGTAGAAAGTCTTTTATCGTATACTTTAATTGGGTAAATTAAATGTACTTCTCGGGGTATCGCAGCTTACTTTGAGCTTGATCTCCTTTTTATGTCTAGCTCCCTCATACCAATCAAATCGATATATGGTAACGTTCGCAGTTTTAAATTACTTATGTTTCCCAAAGTTAGCAGGAAACAGATAAAGTGTCTTGATCGCAACACTTTTTTCTCATTAGCTACCCAGTGTTCATTGCGTGAAGGTAACAATAAGACTCAGTAAGGAATTAGTAATGTTCCCACGGCAGAATCCTTTAACATACATCGGTCATTTTGCCAAGAATATTAGTTAAATCATTTCAACCGTTTAAGCCATGGAACATACAAGTAGTTTTTGGCAATCTACTGGCACATACAGACTTACACATCCATCACAAGTTTCGTCTGATCTGACGCAATCATCTTGCATATTACCTTTCGAAAAACTTTTTTTTAAATTCATTTACGGAAAGTAAATACAATTTTTCAATCCGAATAAAAACTTTCAAAAAGAATGTTCTATATTCAAACAGACACATATTAACAAAACTTTTTTCAGTGTCTCTCCCTCTCCGGTCTTTTTAATGTCAAAATATCCCACCCCGTTTCAGATATCCGCTTAATGCGATATTTTTCAGATTTTTAAATTTATTTTCACTTTTCCGAGGTTGAGGGAGAAATTCGTTTTTCTCTTATTTGTTGGCACAGATTTACAGGATCTCACAGGATTTTTTTTTTGCTCCTGGCCGCATACAAACAATAAATTTACCGTGTGTCATTTGGAGATTTGGCGTAAATGTGTGCGACATGTGAAATGGATAAACGTAACGAATAGCAAATGTGTTTTAATGTTTACACACTGAGAGGGATTTTGCACATTCAAATCAATTTTCGTGGGTGGTATTCGCGTACATTTGATACATGTCCCTCTGGCAGTCTGCATAAAATGGAATAACCATAGAAAAATGTGATTTTCACTTATTTTCATGTATAACACCACAGGATGGCTTGGTTATGTGGTGATTAAATACATTTTTTTTTTTACACATAAACTTACGGATAACTCATCATAAATATCCAACAACTTACATTTTCATGACCAAACAAACAAAAAACTATTGAACGTCTTCAAATGCCATAAAATGCGGCGAAAATGTCCTTAATCCTTTCCAAAAGGCATGTCCATGAATTTGTAAACCTCAATCACTCAACGTCTTTTACGCAGATGCTATGGTGTGTATCAAAATGACTTTTGCTATATTTTTTATGCTCTGGCAAAATATGTACTACTTTACTTGTACACCCCTACTACAGTAGTTGTCATACAGATAAACCATGAGACGAACGGACGGAGGTCCTGCGATGAAGGGAAAATATTGTGCAATAATAAGCGACCGCCATTATATTTTGAAACACATCACTCCCCTGCTTAATATACAGAGAAATGTGGAAGATTAAGCAAGACCAACCCCCGCCCACAGCAAAGAAGATATGAAGACAAGTGAGCTCGGGCCACGAAGGACATTGACATTGTCACCAATTTTTACGACAGTTTACAAAATGTAGAGGTTGGTTTGGTAGAAAGAATTTAATATCTCATTGGAATCCACTATAAACTGGAGCAAAAGTTGAGAAGTTGGGTGGCTGGGATGCGGTTTTACGATGCACATACGCAGCCATAACGTCACCTTTTCACTTTCGCAAATTGCATCGTTAAAACTCTCAAAGGAGTTGATTATCCTCGAAATAAATTCATATTGCCAGCAAAGTGAAGCAACATATTGATCTGTTGTATAATAAATGGTTGGTTTTATTGACTGAAATGATACAATTAATGAGATGAAATTTTAATAGGCTATGCAGTTGTGATGGTAAAAGTTTTCCAAGTGATTGCTACGATCTGGGAAAGGAATTTAAAATTGTTGCCGGGGATGGTATTACAGTTAATAAAACATGTTGACTGTCTAATGGGGTCACATTAGGTACATTGATATATAAAATTTTCCACGTTGGTAGATACGGTACATTGGAAAAATTTAATGCTTGATTTTTAATAACGTAAGTGGTCCAAGCTTACAAGTACGCATTGGCAACTTTTTTTTATTTTTCATAGGTATATAGACTCAAGAGACTCGAACCTTAGGCACCACGAAATACAAACAGTGTGTGTGTGGTCCAAGGCTTAGCTTCTCGTGAACATTCGTGTTATGCGTGTTATACTTTTGCGCACAAATAGGAGACAAAAGCCTTTTCATGACAGTAAGCTTTTTCATGACGGTAATTTCTCTCGGACGTTGGTCAGACATTCGTGAGAGTTGAGACTGTGAAAGAAACTTTTTGGTGTTTTTTTAGGATTCAAATCTCGAACCTTCCGCTCAGTAATCCAATACACTAACCACTGTACCACGGCGCCAACACCTTTAGGCGTCACAAACAAGTTTTTGTACGAATCAGGCAGCACAAAAATTGACTTAGAACACTTTAACGCTCATTTACGCAGTCTTTCCCGGAGTACACTTGACTTGTGTGCATACTATCAGCTTAATAGTGCGGAATTGATCTTCATTGACCCCCTTGTTGCAGAGAGGGAGATCATATTTGAGAAGAGCGAAAAGGGAAAAGGCTAATACTTAAGACGCAGACGTAGAGAGAAATAAGAGCAAAAAAAGAAGAAATTCGTAGGTAGTTTAAGTCATTTATTTATTTGTTAAATATTTATTTTGGCTATCCGGCTAATGCAGCAGTGCAGGTATGGCATTGATGTAATAGTGCTGGGTGTTCAGCACAAACAGCCTTATTACAGTTAAAGCAATACGCTCGGGTTTTCCGCTGGCGTTTGTATGCCCCATGACATAAGGGGCATGACGGCCAATTCCGGCGCGGTGCAAAAGAAGGAGCACATCCTGGCGTTGGTGTTGCTACTGCCTAAAAAGACAAAAAATATTGATTACATTTGTTTTGTGGCTTTCATTTCAACTTACCACAACAGTGCTTTCATAAATTTTGGTATTTTGAGATAGCACATCACAAGTGTAATACATAATAGATAACAGCAGCATCGATTTGCTTTTCTTTGGTACGTATGATCACAATTGAGCTTTGCCTTCGTAGAAACCAAATAATGAGCTGCTAACAAAACGCAACATTCAAAAAATCCAAAAGGGACCTTCTCGCCCCTTGGAGGGTTAAGGCAATGCTAACACTTTATTTTTTTCGAATTTTTCAGAAGGCTTGCGCGGAGACGAATTTAAGAAACGAAGCTAGGCCACATTACTCCAGATAACATCGTAAATTTCTTGCGCTATTCAAAAATACTAGAACGGTATCTAAAAATACTGAAAGCACAGTGCCACCACTCTGAAGTAACGCGATAAATAGTTCTGGAGTTGGATCGACTGATGTTGAAGAGTTCTTGGTCAGTTATTTACATATATACATATATGTGTTCCTTCCATGAAAAATTAGGCACTTACAAATTGTACTCGCAAATAGCTGCAAAGTAGGGCCCTATAGCTTGCAATTAATTCCTGACTATACACAACCTCTAGCAATCACTGATTGAGATTTTCGATCTGTTCCTGAGAGATTTTCAATCAAGCAGCCACCAACGTACAATTCAGTTCACAGATTGTTGAACGCAGTAATAGGGCTTATTTATCTGCACTCTAGCTACATTAATAAGCAATTGGGTAAGTAATTTCATAACATCAGCTAGTATAGATTGGTTTCTCAACAGAAAACGGAAACGCAGTTTAATGTGTTTGAAGTAAGTACATATCGCGAAATTGGACAAGGAATAGTTTACTGTGTAGTTGCGCATGATTAGTATATTTTTGGTGCGCTTTTTTTTATGATAATTTTTTATGTTATATTATAATATTCGCGATTCGTAATAAGTATTCCTGATTTTCAATAATTATTGCCTGAATCTCTTACCTCAATAAACAGACTTCATGCAACCTCGGTCAACCTCATCCGGTAGGTAATCGAAATTTAATAAAATATGACCTCCATCATACTTAAGTAATTCGGGTATGCTTGCGTAGATAAATTCACCCCGGAGTCCGGACGTACTTATTACCACTTCACTTATCCTCAGCACAGTGGACACACGCAACGTGCAGTGCGAACAATACATTGATCTTTCAACCTACAAGTTTGAGGCTAAATTTCTTCCTCTACACAATACTTATGCTGCTCATTTGCACAGCAGCAAAAGCATTCGAATTTAATTAATTAACAAGTTCATAAAGTTTATTGCATCTGCCATTGTTGTGCAACGTTAATTTAATTGAAATTGCTATCCAACAGCTCATGAGATACATTTATGTACTATGCGCAGTATCTCCACCTGCAGTAGATACGCAAATGTGCATGTTGTATATTCCCATTCCAGATACGATATCAAAACAACAACAACAACAACAACAGCACAAAACAGAACAGAAATGATTTATCCTCCAAAGAAGACAAATTCTTTGGCAATACACGCTTAACTCGTTCGAAATTCAATGAAACCTTTTGACTTTTCGAGTTACAAATATTCGCAGCAAAACTTTGGCACCAAACAAGGTAAGGGCATAGCGGGTACAAGAAGACCATAGCAAGAATATGCCATTACCGTCCCGGATGTGGTAGAGGTGGTGCTGGTGGCTCTGGTGGTGACGACTCGAACATATGTATGTATGTATATCGGAGACACACCCGCTAGCAGGGCACACAGATTGTGACAACATTAACCCATCATCAGCATTGACTGTGAATCCGATGACAGCCAGGACATACATATGTGTAACTTGGAAGATGACTACAACATGGCAAAGCAAATTGTTAAGTCCTTGCACACACTTAAAGAGTTGTGTATTGCGACGACCCAAGAAGCTTGGTGGGCCTCCAACTGGGACACAACCTAAACACTAACTTCCTTTAGTGAATATTTGCTCACCGTCACAAAACCCTGAAAAGTTGATTTTAAACTTTCTGATTGCCAAAGATGTGTGAGTGTGTATAAAGTTTACATTCGGCATTCGTCAGGCAGTTGTGGAAGAAAGGGTTCTGGTTGTGATTCCGATTTCGATTCCACTCACCACCACCCACTGTTGTCAGGAGTATGTCTATGTGTAACGAGGTTTTGCAAATTCTACGTTTTCCCTTTTATGCTCGGCTAGGCATGGTGAGTCTTTTTTTTTTTCATTTCTATCAAGCAGTCCTTTTCTTTGCCTTACCTAAACGGTTGGCTGAACTTCGTTAAGGGAATTGATTCGTTAAAGTTTCGCGCCAGATCAACGTATATGTGCATGGGATGGTATAATCTCAACCTGTGTGTGGTGGCATATGCGGGATCCTCCGGTTACCTAAGACTCTCCGTGGCGGCAGTGCGAGTTCTAGTAAGAGGCAAAGTCTTTCTTGTTTCCGGTATGGTGGTTGCACGATGGATATGAATGGTTCAACGGTGCAGGTTTTTCTTTCTCAAGTGGCGGGGTGCACGCCCGCCTATAGCTACTCCTAATCCTTTGTGAACTATGTGTAAGGGTGTGCTACTGGGCGTGTTGGGAACAGGAGTTTGGTTTTTGGTTCGCCCGAAAGTGACTACGTCAATTGCCTTCATAGCTGCAATTTCGGTTATTAAGTAATTGTGAGTTTTCAATTTTCTTGTGGGAGCAATTAGGAGACATTATTAGAGCTTGAATGGTTCTGGAACCGTGGGGCGTTTCTGGGAACAGCTGCTGCAGTTAGTGGTTTTGTGCAGTCTCGTTATATATGCATCACATGCGATAAATTTTTCATGAAGCTAATTGTTTTTTTTTTCTTTTGGTAGACTTGGATAACGTGTTGCATGGCAAGCGAAAAGGTACTCAAGCTAACCTGTAGGAGTAGTGGAAAAATGATTTTGATTCATACGTGATTATAAAGGACCAACTTAGACAGGATGTAAATTATGAAAGTAGTGCATAACAGGCAATAAATTAGAAGATCCACTGTGTAAGCTGTAACTGAGCCAATGTAGATCCGAGCTTCAGATAGATCCCGAAAATTATTCTACAATTCCCTATTGGTAAACAAAACCAAATATTCGGTGCAAACAGAACATAAAGTGTCTCGGACGTAGCTTTCCGTGACCATTGATGGTATGCAAATTATATTTTTCGCAGAGAGTAATTAACTTAGGAAGTTAGTGTGGCAGTCATAAAAAGTGAAAATGGGGCCGTGGAAGATCTTTTTGATGTTGTCTACGACTTCAACCTGAACATCCTGCTTAATAAACTAAAACAACATTTGTTGGGCGGGCATACCCTACTGGAGCACTCAGACTCAAAAACTGGTCCATTGAGTTCATACTACCAGGTAGAGAACACCGCTTTAATTTATAGTTTTTTTGTTCTTCGTAGAAAGTCGAGAAGGAGCTTCAGTGATGATGAGCTTACATCATCAGCACTCACCACATCAGCACCGAAAATCCGCCACCTGATCCGAGCAAAGGCACGACAACCACATAGGAAATGCTCCGCCGTGTCGTCGTCTTCTCCACAGGCGTCGCAGATAGGGGTGTCACTTAAACCTAGCGCACTAAGGTGTAGTGGGCCGTAAGAACGCTAGTAAGTTGTCTACAGTCCTTCCTGCTAAGGGATAGCAAGAAAACCGCCGATTTCATACGGACGTCAGGGGCCATTTCTTTTAGCCTGCCTACATCCTGGAGAGCTATGGGACCTTCGATTGTGCTCATTTCAAACCCAATCGTCAATGGAAGCCCTGACCAAGGCAAACCCAACGTGGGTTCAGGTCCTGAGAAAGCCTCTTCTAAACCTTGCCTAGCAAGCTCGTCGGAGATCTCATTCCCTGTTAACCTGTTGTGTCCTGGGACCCAGACGAGATTCAATGAATTCAGCCTTCCGACCGAATTCAATGAGGTTTTGCACTCACGAATTATTTTGGAGAAGGTTTAAGGGTTAAGTAGTGCATTAAGCCCAGCCTGGCTATCGCTGCATATGCAGATATTTCGCCCCTTCCACTTGTTTCTCACAATATAATCCGCAGCTATTAGGATGGCATACACCTTTGCCTGAAAGACAGATGCATGCCTTCCCAATGAGTAATGAAGTCTAATGTTGTCGCATTCCATGAAAACACCAGCGCCGGACCCCTGTCCAGTTTTGGAGCTGTTCGTAAAAATGAGACTACATTTTTCTCCTGGTTCAGAATCGGGCGGAAGCCAGTCCTGAACATGAGGGAAGTCGACTTCAAATGTGCATCGCAGCCGTTATTCTGGTATCATTGCATCAGATGGCATGTCCATTAGACATAGGGGTCATAGTTTATCAAAGCGTCTACAGCAGAGCCAGGCGTACTGGGGAAAACAGCCGAGACAGACCGTTCTTTGGAGAAAGCAGCAGTAACATATGTATTTACGTGAAAGCTGATTCCACTACACAACCGAAATATTACTACTTTTTACTACCTACATGTATAAATGTATATCTTACATTTCCATTTGCCTTGGGAGGGTACCTAATAGCAGAGCTCATTGTCTCTACCTGGTGACTAATTGAGCTCGTTTGCTCGTTATGTAGACTCAAACCTAGAGTGTTGATTTCATCCGATACATACACCTCCCCATGAAGATATCCAGAACCCGATACGCAGTCTATAAAAGAAATATGTTTCAATCGGATGAGTTAAGCATCTGTACTGTCAGAATTGCATTTAAAACGAATGTTTGGCGCAACAGAGCAACAGCCTAACTTTTCGCGACACTTCATGCTGTGCGTTTTATATTTTTCACACAATTGGCTATGGAATGTTTAGAGCCATATCCGAAAGGCTTCTTTTAAATGGAGAAGCTTTCTTATGACAGTTATTACTCTCGCACGTTTGTCAAGCATTCGTGAGACTTGGTGGGATTTAGAAAAAAACGTTTTTGGTGTTTCCTCTTGAACCTCCTACTCAGTAGAACAGCGCTTTAACCACAGAGCCAAGGCGCCCATATAACTGCATTCAGGCGGTTAAAACATTATTGAGGGTTGTACAAGCAGCTATTTTTTTTCAGTAATTTCTTTACAAAATCATAAAATTCTCTACAAACATATGTTTGTACATAGATTCAATTTATTTAACATAAATAGCCTCACATTTCCAAAAATCTAGTTTTAAATGTTTAAGAGAAGATTACTTAAAAAGATCTCCAGAAATTTCTCTTTAATGACTTGTTTAAAACTGTTAATTTAATATGACTCCCTGCACTTTTTCAATCTACAAAGCTAAAAATAGTACAAAGCCTCAAAACGAATAATTGAATTTTTATTGTCAACTAGCTGTACCCTGCGCGCGTTGCAACGCCACCAACTAAAATAAATTTGAAGGAAAGACATTACACAAATATTCAATTCGTTTTGTGTCATTTTATTGATTTTGTTCATTTCGAAAAAATTGTTACATTGCAGCGTTTCGTTTCAATTCGATATTTATTGAAGTGCTGTGGGATACACAATATTTCTTGTTTTTCCATCTGGTGCGTAAACGAATAAATCAGAAGGTTTTCCGACGCGTGGGCAGGCCACATGGTGCTGATCACCAATTCGCTGAGGAAAATTTGAAGTGAAAAGAATTGTTGAAATCGATTTTAATTCCACTCACGATGATATCCGAAAAAAAACTGCACAGCAAATGCGTTCGGAACGTCAATCAGCAGTCAGATCCTTCACATACACATTCGATGATCTTCGTGAGTTCACTGTAGAGAATGAATAAAAATAAAATGAAATAAAATCAGCTCATGGGTCCCATATCTTTCAAACGAGTGTAAGATTGTATATATGGAGGTATATAGCTATACAGTTAAATACTTTATGTATAATGGTAAATTGAGTATCTTTTCATGTCATTTTTTGTCAGACAAAACTGGTCAAAAAAGATTAAGTGTACTGAGCGAATATAATAAATTATAAATTAACGTATGAGCAAGTTAGCGGGAGTGCCTTGCCATTGCTCGCAGCAGGCTCAAGCATTTTGGAAGGGATTTCAACACCTCATCAACAAAATCAAGGAACTAAGTATCGGTTGATTTTACTCTAACCCAAATCCCATATCCATATTACGGGGGTTCATTGAGAAAGAACAAAGGTGTTTCAGGTCATTACATATGTGATTTGATTCACCTTACTTCTAATATCAGATTGGGACTTGGAGTTTAAGCTCGTCCTTGTTTTCAGAATTCAGCAGAATGAATTATTGTTTTCAGTTGCGATTGTTTTTATGCTCAAATTGATGAATACACACATAAATAATTTTTTTTACGAAATCTAGTTATGAGCTCTCAAGGGCTCGTCACTAAAACTTGTATCTTGTACAATTCAACTATGGGCTCTCAATTTTTTTCAGTAAAAAGCTTATATCGTACTCAAAAACCCTTTAGAATTGCTGAGTGGAAAATTCATTCATTGTGGAAAGCACATATTCCTAGCACATTAATCAAATCCCCTAAGCCCACTCCAAAAATTTCAAATATTACAGGTACTGATAACAATACATACATATAAGTATGTATATGTAAGGATATAAAACTTTTGGGGCTTCTTATTTGACTCGCGATAGGGTGTTTCCCTACCTGCCGCACTGCTAGTCCAAACACCCGCGGGAATATCCCCAAGAATTATTAAAATTTCACCAAAACAATTTGAGAAGTCACTTAGAGAACATTAAAGCTTTCTATTGCACATTTAACCCTATTTAAATTATTTAGTAAACCTTTCACCACAATCTTGAGACACCCTTTTAAAGCAAATAACTTATACACGAACACAAACCCTAGGCAACTTGTTGTTAACCACCTTGAAGTTGAAACCAACAACACCTACTACCACCTTACTAACAAAGTCGCAACCCATATCCACCTCTGGCATAATCCGAAAATCTTCCCCAACGTTCATCTCCAGCAGCAGTAGCAGTAGCAGCACTTCGTTTGTGTCACCTTACGAGCTATGCCATAAAATATTACACGACATCTAGCAAGGTGACTCTGGCTTATTACCACAATGAGTTATCGGTGTAAAATTGTCATCTTTTCACAGGGAGCACAGAAGCTCCTGCAAGTCTGTAGGGCCTCTAGCACGTCTATTATTACGGAACGTACACTCACATGTGCACTACACTACTCTCTACATGTGCTAACTCATTAACATACATTAACCCAAGAGTTATTGCATTTCACTATTGTCCTTGACGATGCAAATTGTACACAGCATCTCGACTAGTCTCTGTAGAAAAAAAGAAAGAAAAAAAGCAGATCAAGAAATGCAATGCAAGGATTTGCACAAGAACACTTGTACAAAGCCCTGTAGATGTTTGTTTTAGAAACTTCTTCATTTAACTTTGTGCCGGGCGGAAGGCGTGATGAGGCAAATTCGAACAGCTTGCTGTAAAGGCGATGAGCAGGTGCGCACTCCAATGACAGTAAAATTAATTATGAAATTTCAGTCCCGCCATGAGAATGCACGAAGCAATGAGAAGCTATGCCCTTGGGAATGGAATGAATCCTAGTCAGCCTGCAGATGTAATCCATTTCAAGAAGTCTCTTTCACGGGGGAAAAACAAAGGAAAACACCGGAAATCTGTTTGGATTGTCATTATACGCCTTAAATCTGAATGAATATGTTTAAGGATGGATTTGTTGGGAATCATTCGTCAAGCGCGAGGAATATCTTTATGCGCTTTGTTTTCGGTAGAAATGCGATCGCGGGAAACATCCTCTGTTTGTACTTGTATTGCAAGCGGATGAATTCGGTTTGATTTGCTAATTAACATTGGAGTCTTGAAATGTACTTCGTGATTTGTTAAACAATGCAGAATCGGTTAAGAGAAATCGCTAATTAATTGGTCGTAAAATTGGATAGTAAGTCGTTTAATTAGCATTAAAATAAATTTTGGGTTTTGGATTTTTTTTCTTAGATTTATTGAATTCTAAGAGCTCTATAACACAAAGTGCTTAGGTACGTGGGCCGAAGACTGCAAGTTGGCGTATATGCAAGGGTTATCCGGTAACCTCTAATTTGCAGTCATTTCTAAACCACAAAAGATTCTGCTCAACATTCCACATATCCATCAAAAAATACGAAGTTGCATTTATTTATCTAGTAAAACATGTCAGGCGGATATGCAAGAAAAACTTTAATTCACATAAAACGCGTGTCCTTCGCCACAAGATTCACTCACATGCTATAATCCCGCACAAGTTGAGCCTTCAGCAAATTGCAGCTTCAGTTTCAATGAAAAGTTGGCATATCCAAGCAAACCTATGTGTGTACTTCGTTTAGTTTCACGTTTATTCGAGTATCACCTCTCAGGGTAAGACAAGTATTGGAGAAGCAGTGTCACGGTTTTTTTTAGCTCACGAATAGTGTTTCGAAATACACAAGTTGTCAGTTTTCATGAGAGCAGCATCAGAATGTTTGGACTGCCCAATCATAACACGCTGATGACACAATGCATCTGTATAGTCTCAAAACAACGAATAAATCAAACGAAGTTATTCTGTAAGCATACAACAAAATAATAATGGCGGGAGTGATTGCCCAGGGACTATATTAAGGAATTTAAGACTATAGTAAAAAGTTTCAGCTTTCGTACAATTTTAAGCTCAGTAGATTGAACAACTGTAGAAAGTCAAATTAAATGACCAGTTTGACAACAGTCATTAAGTCAAAGTTATTACAGATCCTTTTATAAGAACACTACCATGTGTGTAATTGGTCCTTGGATACAGTTCCGGTGGAACATCCGCATGTGTATATGTATGCATAGTCAATACGCTACGTCGCAGATACATGTAACTAAAGACTAAAGTCGTTCGTCAACAATCTGATCGGTTTATAACAGTGCGGCTTTGGGCTACGATAATCCACCGTCGGTCAAATATTTACACTACGGCAGATCTTGGAAAAAAATCCAGGAGCTTCAAATCAATACCCACCACATTTTCATCGATTTCTAGGCCGCGTATGACAGCATTTATAGAGACGAGCTATACACAACAATGCCTTGTTATGGCATCACTGCCTAACTCGTCTGTTTATGCAGGATGACGATAGAGAATGTACTCCATCAAGGTAGGTAAAGAGCTCATCGAGATCTTTGATGTCAAAAAAAGGATTCAGATAAGGCGACACGCCGTCACTCGACTTCTTCAACATTGTTCTTAAAAGAATAATGCAAAATTCACGAACCAACGCCAAAAATCGGTCCAATTATTCGCATACGCTGACGATATTAACATAATCGGAAGAAAGCACTATGGACAGGTATAACTTTGAAGTAGTTAGAGGCTTTGTCTTGGCTCCGGTATAAATACAGACAACTACACCATTGCTGAGATCAATCAAAGAATAAATTTTGCCAACCACTATTTCTTTGGGCTAAGAAGGCAATTGAGTAGCAAAGTCCTCTCTCCAACAACTAGTCCTGCTCAATGGTTCAGAGGCATGGACCTTGTCAAAAGTTGATGAGGTTGATCTCTGCATGGAAGGTTAGTGGAAGAGGAGAATTGTGCGGGCTGTACAGCGACATCGACTTATCCAAAAAAGTGAAGATCCAACGACTAGAGCATATTGACACCAATGCTGCAGCACAAAAAATTTTCGAAATCACCCCCGAGAAACGAAGCAGTAGAGAAAGACTGCGACTCTGGTGGTACGCAAGTGGAACCAACTTGGAGTGCGAAACTGGAAACAGCTCACTTAAGACCGAGCTGGCTGGAGACCCCGGACTGTAGAGCCACTTTATGCAAGAATAAAGGCTTTTAAACAAAATGTGCTTGTACGGCCCAGTTTCTATTGACGAAGTATAAAGAAGAAAATATAATGACTATTTATACAAACTTTATATCGAAATCGACTTAAGCGAAAACATATGATTCCAGGGCCCACGATAGCGACAATAATTGCAGTTGTTGACTTCCAACTTCATACTGTGCGGCGTAGAACTTCAAATATTTTAATGTATTTATATAAAATTGAATAAATATGAATAATACAAAATATTTGAAGTTCTGGGCCATATTAGATCTGTTCCTTTACCTGAAAATTTGTACGAATTTGTACGCATTTTAGCTCAACCCCGTTCCTTAACACAAAAAAATAGTAAAAGAGAGAGGCAACGAGAGAGTAAAAATTTCCCCTCAGTAAAAAATCTAACGCATTCTTAAGGGCCCGACCCATAGAATCCGTCGACGTCGTTCCGTTGAACGTTAGCGTTGACGTTCACTTATTGCCGGAACCGTCCCATAAAATCCGTCGCATACCTACGTTGACAGATAACAGCCTATGACATTATTCAAATTATTAAAAAAAAGAAGTATGGACGAAGAATACTTTTCGAAAATTATTTTAATATTGCTTTTATCCGAAGCCTAAAAATATCTAAAAATAATTGTGGGTAGCAGTCGTCGGTTTTGGGTTCGCCCATTGTACGAGGACCGAAACCTGCATGGATTTTTTGCTCTGAATTTAAATGCCAACCGATTGTCGACGGCGATGACAGTTTCTCAATCCTCTCTCCATATCTCAATGCTTCCACCAATGAATGTGCTTACTCTCAATTTGTGAATGCGTGAACTTTATTATATGAATGTGTGAACTTTAATGCGTGAATGTGTGAATTGTCAACGCATCAACGGATTAAAAAAGTAGAAAGTAAACCTACTTTGTCCGTCGAAGTTTATACATCCGTTGGTTATGGGCCACCTTCCATAAGAATGCGTGTATTTTATTTAGGTGTCAGTTAAAATCGACGCAACAACGGATCAACGGATTCTATGGGTCGGGCCCTTTAACTCAACAAATTTTTGTCGGTGAGAAGTGTACTATCTGTCAAAGTCAGCTATTACTTTGGATCTTCTAATTGTACTTTAATTTTGTACTCGGATAGCACAACTTTTACTTTTGTTTATATATTTTTATGACATTTCGTTTTTTGCAACTTTTGTGGTTTAACGCGTTCCTTTACTTTTTCGTAATTTTGCCTCTTCTGAGAAGATTTTACCCCCACTCCTTTGATATGAACAAAATAAAATATTTGAAGGCTGTCAATTTTTCCTTTTTTTAATTCAAAATCTGGCGACTTAGTTCAAAAGACGAACTTGCTTTAAGAATTTAAAAGCAGTGCCATTCATTTCCCGACATTTTTTGTTCCTCTTTTAAATTTTACCTCATTAGAGTTTTGCTGGGATTGTCTTCGCTTCTTGGAAGATTTAGTGTTTGACATTCCAGTTTTATTCTTATCTTACTTTAAGATTATCTTGACAATTAAGAACACATACATACTTTATATCGTTTTCTTCCCATTTAATATCTCTGGACTCTTAAAAAAAGAAAAATATCTATTTGAAAAGAAAGCAAAAATAAATATCAAAACTTCGTACAAAAATTTTGTATATCCTTAATTTTAGTTCAATAACACAAGTCTTGAGTGTTTTCATTAATTAACTCTGCCGATTTACTCGACACGAGTCGATTTCTCTCTCTCTCCATGGACACATCAGAGGATAATCCAACCGAAATTTATCCTACACTTCCACTTCGATACTTCTAAATCACACAAAAACTGCCCGTGAATAGGATTGGTTGGTGAATAATTTGTGCCCAAGCCCCTAAATAATCACTGCAATAAATATCCTTTCCAAAGCAGCCAGCCAGCTCAAGGATTAACCTTGTAAGGGGCCATCTAATTAATATCGCCTAAAGCTATTATTTTCCATAATAATAAAACTACATCGCTTCTGGTGGCACTGGGAAGCTTCCGTTTGAACTCGATTTCCATCTCCAGCTGACCAGACCTCATTCACTTTGTTTCCCAATTATACTACTGTAGTGCTGAAGTTGAGAAATTATTTCATCCCAACTGGAAGGTGGTGGTGTCGACTATAGTGGCACGCTACATCATTTCACTGCATACTCATAAATATTCCGGAAATTAATTAAATTTTTATTTCAATTCGATATTTCATCGTTCTACCGATTTCCTTTTTTTTTTTTTTGTTTTTCATTTCATTTCGTTCTACGATATTTTTGCCCTGCTCGTGGATGAATTCAATCAACTCCTTATGTTCGACCAACTGCCATGTTTCATACATTTTTTGTTTTACGTTTTGCCTGTGAACACGGTCACTCATTATCCTTGCAAAGTTCATAATCATTTTCTTTTGTCTTTGTCCCTAAATGAGAGTAGGTACCTTGCAGCTGCATGGTGGAGGGTGAGATGAAAAGCTTTGTTCACAGCTATATGAAAATGCTGATGATGACGACGATGAAAACAGAAAACGTCATCATCAGCAAAGTTGTGTGCTGGGACGAAGCATTTTTCGCCCGCCTTCCGCCAGCGCCGTGAATAAGCTAATTTTACTAATGCTATTATTATTACTTCTTGTGCACTTGAGTGTGCAGGAAGTACTGCTGCGCATGGAATAATTCTATATGTATCTTAAAGTTGTAGTGTATACAAAATTAAACTTTGTAGTTTCAAATAATTTTAGAGCTACGATTTGAGTGAAGCTAGAATGCTAAAAAATATATTAGAGTTGCTTAAGCGAAATTATGAAAACCAATTAACGAAAGTGAAGGCAAAGGACAATTTGAGTGAAAGAAAATTGAAAATATAGAAAAATGGAAAGTTTTGCTGAGTGGCTCTTCGATGGCAATGCTTGAAGGTTCTTATGATTAGATATGATGCACATCAGTAGATTGAAATGTGGCAGAAGGAGTACATTTTCTTGACAGGAAGAGCAGTCAAGTGAAGATATTATTTAAAAATGTTTTCGAGTGGTCTGCGTGGTTCAAATTCATTTCCTGAAGGACGGTGAAGGACCACTTTATTAAAACGAAAATGCTGTGCATTGATTTTTAAATTAAAATTATGAACTAAGTAAGTTATATCGAATAACTGACCTTCAACTGCGCTGAGCATATTGAAATTTTACCACAGGAGCTTATAAATGGGCGAATGCTTTAGGTTAAGCAGAGCGCTAAGGAAATCAGCCAAACGGAATGCACTAAATCAAAATATTTTTGAATTCTCAGATCAAGAACCAATCAATAACGTCATCTAAGTAATAGTAGGCATATTAAGTTTGAATTTTGCAGTAAAACAATAGTACAGGGATAGAGTCTTCAGTTCACAGGTAAAGTAAGAACATGTTTAAGGAATCTATTTTATATTACGCAAAAGCAACACAATTTAAAATATACAGGGTGGCGCAAAATTAAGCTACCAATTTTGTTTTTGAATTACTTTTTTACTAAATAAAAAAAAATTATTCTGAGTTATCGAAATCTTTACTTGGACCCTTAAAATTTTTTTTGTTAAGTGGAAATGATGATATCCGCCAAGTGGCTGCCGCCAGTGATGATACACATTTGTGTCCGTTTTATCGCATTTTCCATGACTTTCCGCAAGATTTCCGGTGATAACTGTTCGCATTCCTGTCGAATATTCTCCTTAAGGGCTGCGATTGTCCGAGGTTTGTTGGCATAAACCCGCGACTTCAAGTAGCCCCAAAGAAAGATGTCTGGGATGGTTAAATCAGGCGATCTTGCTGGCCATGCCAAATCGCCAAAACGGGAGATAACGCGACCAGGAAACGCTTCCTTCACAATATCCATTGTGGCTCGTGCTGCGTGTGCGGTTGCACCGTCTTGTTGAAACCACATGTTCACCAAGCCCCGCTCATCCAATTCCGGCAGTAAGAAGTCGTTTATCATGGCCCTGTAGCGTTCGCCAGTAACAGTGACCGATGGCGTCCTCAAATACGGCCCAATCACTCCTCCCGCGTGAACGCCGCACCACACAGTGGCCTTGAGTGGATGTAATGGCTCTTCGTGCATCACACGCAGATTTTCAGTGCCAGAGAAACGAAGATTTTGCTTATTGACGTAACCGCTTAAGTGGAAATGCGCCTCGTCGCTCATGATGATTTTCGACACAAAATCGTCCTCTTCGTTGTTGAGATTGAGGATGGCTAGACAGTAATTCACACGCGACCGACGGTCAGGAGGCATTAACTGATGAACTGTTTGCACTTTGTACGGAACATGTGTAAGTCTTTCAATAAAATTTGCTGTAGAGTCTGTCTGGTGTTGCCCAATTGCGTGGCCCGATGATGTTTCTTCGTTCTCAGCGACATCGGCAGCCACAGCCGCGATATTCTCGACCGAACGACCAGTCCGGTGGCAGCCACGCCCTGCATGGTCTCCTGTGGTTCCAGTATGTTCGAGTCGAGTAGCTCAGCGCCGGAATGTTTGCCCAGTTGGCGCGACACGATTAGGAAATCGACGTCGAAATTCACGCTGCGCTAACACCACCGACCGATTATTGGTCAAAAAAATCGACACAATTATTCCACGCTCTTGCGGAGTACAGCGCTTCATTGTCTAGTTCACAAATGTCAAATATGATTGACGTACGACGCCATTTGCAAAAATTATAACATCTTCCGATGGAATGATTAATTTTGCGCCACCTTGTACTTCAAACTGGTAAGCGATCGTATAGTACAATGGCCAGCAATACCCCTTATGCTACCATTTAAGAAGGATTGTCAGTCAGTGTCAAATAGCAATTTAAACAAAAACAAATAATTTTCCAAATTCTCTGCAGCTATGAATCACAGCTTATATCAATTTATAATTCATCCCCCCTGTATTTCTAAAACTAGGTCACATCTAATTCAAATGCCTTACCCAGTTCTCTCCATCCAAAATACGAAGCCCTAATTCCGTATTTTCCTATCTACTAATTACATTTTAAATAAAAATTACCACCGGAAATTATTCCACCTCCTTTCATCCATCCAACGTAGGATATTTAGTGACAAATGCTAACCAACTGGGTTAGGGCAAAATGTTCTCCTATTAACCCGCTCAAATGGTGCCAATAGGACTCCCAAACAAAACTGGATGTATGTACCTTCGTCAAATGCTAGACCCGAGTTTCTAAATTGCCCTCGATGAAATGCAAAACGAGGCATTCATTTGAAATTCTTTAGTCCCCCCCATCAGCGACGTCCAAACACTATACACTGGCACAGTGTGTAGGTAACCGCATCAAAGGTCGTGAATACCAAATTAATGATGGCAAATTTAACGTTGACATTTGTCACCAGTTTGCCCACCGGCTGGTGCCGAATATGAAACCGCCAGCAAACCCCCCCACGTTTAAAGGACAAACCAGTCAGCACGCACACACAGTGGAAAAGAGTATCAAAGCAATGGAGCTATTAAGAAGCTATTTCTGGTCTGTAAAATAATTGTCCACCGCTACCCCTGTCAGCATCCCTCTGCTAGGGGCAGAAGTTCAAACAAATCCAACCCGCTTACAGTTAGAGATATAAACGGTTCGCTCGCCTTTTTTATGATCGATTTGTGAAAGCGTGACAGAAATCGACCGGAAAATTTATGCTTGGAACGTTGCCGGGTAAAAATTCCAATAAAATGCCATAAATCTCTACAGGAGATAATAGTTCTGGAGCGCTGTGCCGGAGTACTGCTCCAGAGGGGTAGCAACCTTTGATTCTCATCACTATGGCAGCGGATCTGGTACGACGTCCACAAAATAGCAGGTTTGATGTTAAGGGATGAAATGGAAATTGAATTGCAGTCAATCAGAGATTATGACATTTTATTGATGACTTGAAATCCGCATTTGAATTTCGAACAGCGATGGTGTCGATCAACAAATGGAATCAGACAATAAAACTTTGGTTGGAAATTGATGTTTTGGTTTCGCTTAAAAAATAACGCAGCTGTGTGCAATTTGTTGCGGATAGATGGCAAAGCTTTTAGCTGTAATTTGCCGATTATTAGGAATTAAAAGTGAACTTTCAAGCAGAATGTAGATGTGTGACCACTGCTTTGTCCAGCTTCTCGATACTGAAAAGTGTTGATTAGATACTATATTCAACATATTTGCGGTGTTTGAACTTGATTGACATACATACATTCTAAATGCTTCAAAAAAGATATCATGGGAAATAGTTAAAGATGGTTAAAGAACCGTCTTCGCTACACGAACTTCATGAAATAAAGCAAGAATAATAAGCAAGACCATCGGAACCAAATTAGCCAGAGATAACTCGAATATAATGAAGAAGTTAACAAATGTATTCTAAACTTGAGACACATTTGAAAGAATAAGACTTAGAACTTCCACAAAAACACAGCGTTTTCTGTATAAATCCAGATTAAAGTATTTACTGGAGCTTCTACAGGCTCTAAGAAAATGATAAAAAAAGCATTCCACTCACATATGTAGGTATAACAACCTTCCACTCGTAAACTGTATCGTAACGAAAATAAATTAGAATCCCAAAAATAGATTTTGGTCCTGGCTGTCAATATCTTCCCAGCAGTTGAAAGCATCGAGCAGTGAAATTGATGTGGTGAAAGAAACTCGACAATTTAAAGGTAAATTTCAATTAAATCATGGATAAAATCCATTGTGACATTGTGAGCTCCATAGACTCACTAGAACATTGTAGAAATGTCTCTTGTCTTTCCCTGTTTTATCATTCTTCCACAAAAAGTGTTCCAACGAAATAGCCACCTGCATTCCTCCCCTTCAAAATTTGACCCGCAATATGCCCGCCACACTTCGAATGCACATCAGTTCACCCTCAAGCCCAACTTCGGAAGTACTGCCAAATACAGGGATTCGTTCATAAGCCGTATGACACGTATGTGGAATGATCTTCCAGGCTCTGTGCTTCCTCATCGTTACAACCTTCAAGCATTTAGAGCCAACGTGCACCGGTACCTCCTCTGTTCATCTTTCCCCCTCCTTCAAACGTCCGTGCCCTGAGAAATCAGCATAAGGTCATACCCCCTTTGGGACGCGCGAATTATAAAAAAAAAAAAAGATGCACTAAGATAAATGTAAAATATGACAAACAGGACATTTAAGGGAGGAGATGGAGGGAATAGTCTCTTAGGGTCTTATATTACGGATAACCAGAAAAAAAGAGAAAATTCGGAACTGATCATCTTTGATCAATTTATTTATTTGTGGCAAGTAAATTTGTTATACTTATCGCCTAACACCTCCTAATGTGATTTACCTATGTTGCAGAGGAACCTTAACTTGGTATAGTTGCAAGTAGCTCTTTTAGAGAATATATACTCTTATTTTAAGCACTGAAATGACTCATCTTTTTGGCGTAGGTATTAGTTCAAAAACTACCCTCGATAAAAAAGTTTGAATGCCTTTCAAAAATCGATAAGCAACAGGTGAAGTGGCGATCGGTATTCCACGCACAGATCAGTGATAATCTGCAGGGTGTTAATTTGGTCATCACAGGAGGATCCAAAGTGGAAACATACTTGTTTCGATTCGTTCCCTTATTATCCAAACACCCGTGCCCTGAATAAACAGCATAAGGGTATTCATACCCCCTTTGGCGCGTGCGAATTATAAAAAAAAAAATATGCTCCAGGAATATTTTAGCTGTTTTTCAACTCATTAGTAGACAAGGTCAGAATTCTTTCATAGATTAAGGTTGTGCAAATTTCTACATAATTTTTAAATTTTAATAACGGAATCTCTTCAAATTAACATCGGAATATGTGAAAGCCTGGCCAATATCACCATCAAAAAGGACGCCTAATACAACCTGTTGCATATTGTAGCGTTATGTTGATGAAGCCATGGTTATGGTTATGGTTAGAGGGACGCGCACCTGAAGGTGCTTTCACGGGGGCCAGTTGGTCCATTGTGTTTCCCTTTTAAATAGTGGTACCATAACTGAATTCTATCGGTTGGTATAGTTAAACCAGCCTGTACTGTTACTGTTACGAAACACGTCATGTTCCAGAATGGGACTTCCACCAGGTCCTCTAGTTCCTCAAATAGTCTGTTTCCCATGTGGTGGAAGCGACGGATTTGGAGGCTGGGGCAGTCGCAGAGTAGGTGCTTGATGGTTTCTGTTTCTTCTGTATCATGGCAGCTCCTGCAATAGTCAGGTGAGTTGATACCCAGTCTGACGGCCATTGCACCTATCGAACAGTGTTCCGTTAGTACTCCTGTCATCAAGCTGATTTCCTTTTTGTTCATAGATAAAAGGCTCTTAGTCCTCTTATCGTTCAGTATTGGCCATAAACTGCGAGATATGACGCAGTCTCCTCTAGTTATCCAGGAAGAGTTGATCATTTCTCTTGTTTTAAGGTCTATTTTTCTTTTCAATACACCAATAGGAATGGCTATTGTTGTCTGGGTGAAATCCTCATTTAATGCTGACCCTTTGCGTGCAAGTTCATCTGCTGCTTCGTTTCCTTCTATATTCCTATGTCCGGGAACCCAACAGAGAGTGACTTCATGAGTGTTGCATATTCTATTTACAGTTTTCCGGCATGTTGTTTGCAACTGTTTTTGATCTAACTGTGTCGCTGTCCAGTGCCTTGAGTGCTGCTTGACTGTCCACGAAGATTGTAATCCTGGACGAATTTAGTACCTTATCGTGTATCGTCTGTGCTGCTTTTTCAATGGCGAAGACTTCGGCTTGGAAGATACTACAGTGGTCCTGGAGTTTGTATGAATCGTTGATGTTAAGTGATTCACAGAAAACCCCAGCGCCGGTTCCTATGTCCATTTTAGATCCGTCAGTGTAGAGTTGAAGATCCTGTACATTGGTTAATGTGTTGGATTCCCACTCCTGTCTTTCGTGAATAAGAACGGAGTATTTCTTGTAAAAGTCACTGTATGGTACTACATAGTCTGTTGCTCTTTCGGGATCAATTGATCTACATATATCTGTGAAGTATAGATCCGTATCCATAGGAGTTATGCTTCCAAGTGCTAGAAGCCATACTTCCTCATTAAAGCAGGTCTTTGTGCAAAAATTGTCGTAGATAAAATTGAATTTTAAAATTGAATTTAGTTAGATTCTTAAAAAATATGTGTGAACACTTAATACTCAACGTTAGCGAAAATGTGCATAGCCATCCGCATAAGGAATATTGACCAGTGGACTACAATACAGAATTACTAAAGCTCAAATCCCAATTCTAAACTCCCAACGGAAACATTTCAAGCAACGTGTTTTCGTCCTTTTTAATTAACTTTTTTAATTTCAAAAAAAAAGATTTTAAAATTCAGATCATGTATTTAATAATTTTCGCATAAAAATTTAAAAGCAAATCACTCACTTGAGAATTGAGATTTAATTGTTGTTGTTCTGCTTCCTTTGTGATTGCCTACAAAACATTTTAAATGAAAAAAAAAAAAAAAAATAAAAAAAACATGCCACACATCTCAACGTGCCTGGCAACCGATGAGCCTCCAATGACACCATCACTACCACCACGCAATACCGCCGCGCCGTACTCCACTTGCAGTCTCATGCCGAAGCTTGTCATAAAAATTTTATAGCCAAAGGAATGTTGTAAATTCCCCGAAATTGTTTTACAGTATTTCCCGTTTGCCAAAACAAGTGTACCACAGTATGAAAACAGGTCCGTATTGCAACAGTAATCGTTTTCCACAAGGACTCGACTATATGGATAAGTAGATCCTCGTATTTTTACGTCACAAAATTTATATTCAATGTGCATCTTTTATGAATTTGAAGGCAAAGAACGGATTTCGAAATGAAATTTCAAAGTCTAGGTTCATCGTTTTATAGTACAGATGGAAAGAACTATAACGCGAAATAATGAGACTTCAAGTGCTGCATACAACTTTGGCGAGATGGGCTTAAATTATGCGAAACTTTACCTACTTTTCACTGTGAAGTTAACAAAAAAAAAAAAAAACATTGAAAAAGAGAGAACAGAAAATGTCCTCTTGCCACGAACTGTGGAGTGTGCACGTCCACAGAATATTAAATTAAAGGCACACCTCTTAGTTAGTATTTCATTGTCGTAGAAAGAAGAGTAAGTCTGGCGAAAGTTGCAAGAGATGGTTTCTTAAATAAATATGTTAAATATGTTATGGCGAGTATTAGAATAATGTGATTATAATTTAGCTGAAGGACGAGCCATAAGTATTTATAAATAGAATGAAGGCAAACAGCATAAATCGGGTTACATATTGTGTTACAAGTTGTGTAAGGTAAATCATTGTAACGAAGAGTGGCTTGAGAGGTTGTAAGCAGTGGGAGAAATCTTGAAGCCAAGTTATGATTTCTGAAGTAATACTGAAATTTAATTTGGTTAAGCCCAAAACGTATAAGAGATCAAATATCGATATTAAATGAGAAGAACATCCTTATTAACTCACATCTCTAAATTCAAAAACGTTATTACCGGACCCCTCGTTCCTAGCTAATACTTATGTTCATAAACTTAGCGTTGAGAGGAGGATAAGGTAGCTCACTTCATTTACGAGCGCCCTTCCTTTGTCCATATCAGAATGGCCACTCTTTAAAAATACTAATTCTGTCCTTAAAAAGCTTCTCAACTCACCTGTTGGATATTGCTTCCATTTGTATGAAAAAATATAACATCCACAGCACGTATGGTGCGAAATGGTAGGATATGGACCCTATATGGTCTGTTGCGCCAAATTGCTTTTTTTTAGGGCCACTTTATCCATCAATCTAAGCCTAGCCACAATATTTCGAAGAGCCACAAGTTTTAAGCCTTCCTCCTTCAAAAGTTGGGAAACAATTTTACGAGATAAGCCGTATCAACCATTATAGTCAGTGCATCTGAGTATTAATAGTTCTTTATGAGAAATGACTATAAAATGTTGTTAAATTGAACCTTAACTACTAAAGAGAATGGCTGACACCTAGATATGGATCAAAAATCAAAACTCTAGCTATACAATAATACAAGCTCAGAAAGCAAGTACTTAGAAGAAATCTAAAAGAGTTGATAGTTGCTCAGAATATGCGTTGACGAGAGTGAAGAAAAGTGAAAAGACCATTTCTGGCAGTACTGAAAGATTGAATAATCGTGACACGAACTTCAATGTACTATCCTTAGCAAAGAATTTTTCACTTTACGTGTGCTATCAGCAAACTATAAATTTGCAGGATGTAAAGGATTTATGTGTAAACTGAATCCAATTCAATCTGAATTATGAACCGCACCACCTAAACATCTCGAAATCCTTCTTGAAGGCTTAATAAGTCCTCCTGAAATAATTGGATGGATGTTCAATATCAGAAACTAGGAAATTCGATTTTGACTTTCTGTGAGCTTAATCACACGACAGGAGCAATTAGGAGACATCTACTCAGAAACGAAGCTTGAAAGTTCTGCAAGATTTGGGAATATTGGTTGCTAGTTCAGTTTCCACATTTTCTCACTTCCCAGATGAGATTAATCTATTAAGCTTAAGATAATTTTTCTTTATTACAGAATTTACAGATGGCTCTTGAAGACTTACCTGAAAGATGAAAATGAGATAAAGCAGTAGTTTTACTGAACCCGAACTGTAAGTGACAACTTTGACCCACCAAAAAAGTACATATGATCCGCAGGTCTCAACGGTATACTCTTACAATCTGAGGCACTTGAATTTCATTCCCGTTGCTTTTGGAAATGGGGTTTCAATGATCAGGCCAACCATTGTAAGAACTTTAAGAACACCTTAAAATGGCCTGAGAGGTTTTGTTTCCTACTGGTTTTCTAAGAGTTCGTTGCTCTTATATGGTAGATACATGATTGCTTTGGTTTAGTCAATCATTTGCCTTCATAATTAGTAAATTCACGAGCTGTCGTCCGCCTTCGTATGAGTATGATAAATCAAGAGATGATGGGTAATGAAAGAATACAATTAATTGCTCTTTAGGACTCGCAACCTTTCCGATGGAATATGTACGTACATCCCAAAATATTTACTGATCAACAGTAGCGACAGAGCTACAAAGTGAAAAATAGTGCAGGAGAGCATATTTCCTTATTTTTATGCTTTCACTAAATGGTAAGTTGGTCGGTTAAATTGTCAATATTCCCCTTGTTAACCACCTAAGAAGACATACAAAGAAATTAATAGATTGCTCCAGCAAAAGATCAGAAGAGATTATAGAGTGAGTGAATAAACATAAAACAAACTTTTTGGCCGACTCGCTTACTGGTTACTGTTCTCTCAAATACTACTTAAGAAAATAGGCATTAGCCAATCCGAAACTGCTGAAGAAATTATACATATATGAAGGTACCACCATGGCTCGTAGCAGACTAAACCATTTTCACAAAGGGTGCACCACTCTATCTTCTAATTTTCCTTCGAGAACTTGATTTCAGCTTGGACACAGCTCTCACAAATGTCTGCCATAGGAAGGTCGCAGTACTTTGATGGGACTCGCACAGAGCCATCTATTAACTTATAACACCACTCTGACTTAAAAAAAAAAAAATCAGGATGCATCAGGATGTATTGCAAAAGTAATAAACTGCGAAGGAAGCTTTCTCTATCTCCGAATATTGGAGAGGCGCAAAGTTGAAGAATACTATATCGCAGAAAGATTAACGAAGACTGCGGCCTTAATGAGTATCCGAAGCCCGATTGCCTTAATGCTAAGAGCAATGCCCAATAAACTTATTTATTTTACTCTTTTGCTGCTTTGATGGTTTGCAAGGCTTTGTTTATATTTTGAAACGACTACACAGATTGATGACAAACTATTTCAATGACAATCTATATATGTACAACGTTTTCGCAAATCTGAAAACGATTCTACAGGTAAAAAAATCACTTTTAATGGGCACCTTGCACCCGAAACTGACAAGCAATCAACAAAGAATCGAGAAAACAAAAGTACAGCAATGTACACCTATACACCATGTCAGAGAAGAATAGAAAACTGAATCTCCTTACTTCCAAACTGAATTCGTTATTCTCAAAGGCCAGAACTCAGCCAACTTCAACGTTCGTTGTGCTGGTCCTTAAAACTAAAGACGATAATGTGAATACCTTCCCAATAAAATCCAAACGAATATAAAGTTTAGCTACATATGGGGGCAAAAGGAAAGCAGGCAAATTGAACTTTCACCAAATCTTCTAAAAGATACCCTCAGTTCCGTGCCTCGTCAATGCATACATATGAATGTATGTACATATGTGTGTAGTAAAGGAAAAAACATTTTTAATCACGTCAGCACTAAAAACTTCGATTTGAAGTTCGACGCACAAATTGGGAATACGGAGAAAGAAAAAAAGAAATGATTACAATAGAAAAATAAAGCAGTCCTTCGAGGTAAGCTTACAGGCAGCAACTAGGTACGACTGAATATGGATATATCTATAGGAAAGCACCTACATATCTGTGCTTTTGTTAAATGATTTTGTTTGCTATCCTCAATCGTGTATGTATGTACGCCAAATTTTGGTATGTTGCACTCAAAGGAGGACGAGATGCTGTGCAAAGTAAAATCAAGATTCAAGGACTTTTTCCATCTAGTCTGTTTTCGCTCACTGTCATGGGTCTTTTTCTGTGTGCAGAAAGAACAAATAAGTGAAATTCTTTTGGTAATCTCACGTTGTTCTATTTGTTCATTTGTCGCCAAGGCAACAGAACCCATGTATACTTGATTTCACTTAATTTCAGAGTCTGCCACTTTAGACACTATATGTGTACAATGCTGATGATTATGCTAGACTACACCTACTCAAATTAGTACTATTTATCCAATGGTGGTCTGATTGGCACTAATGAAATGTGCTCATATTGATTAAATCAATACACGTTAGATACTTTTTGCATGGACGAAGTATCCAACCATACAAAGACGACCATTAAATTAAAGTGATGTCAATTTAATTCATATCAACAACACATGGAATTCACTCCCCCTTCTTGACCACTCGTATTATTTAAAGTAAAATTCATGGATATTAAAACCCAGCGACGACTAAAAATGCATCTTGATGTAACCGAGAAAAATTATTTTTGTCATAATATCTCAACTGTCAACAAAATTCTCTCTGCCAGGCTAGGCCAAACTTTTGCTGCGTAAATATTCTTTTATTCTTTATTTGTTCGTCGAGAAACTTTTGTTAAAATGATTTATGTAAGTGTTTTTCTGCCCTCACTCTAAAAATCCTTATAATAGTCTGTCCTTTGCCGCTTCGACTAAATACCATTTTCATCTACAACCACCACAACCAAACCAAAGCACTTACATATTCCACTTGAAATAGGGAGGGGAAACTTTAAGCCCGAAATGCAATTTTGATAATCCACAAAAGGACTCGACCACACGCTTACTAACTTATCTCATGATGAAGTTTTGCACTCTTCGCTTTCGTTGTTTTTCAGCATTTTATCCTTGTGTGACAAGTAGTCATGGATACTTCAAAGGTTTTGCAACTCTCCTCCCTTAGACTGGCCATATCCAATGACATTTTGTGTAAGCATTATCGTCTTTCCTTCATTAACATCTCCCTGTTGTTATTTGTTGTCTTACTTTTATCACTCATATCTATTATTGTAAGCTGTTTTGTTTTTGTTTTCTTTTCGTGAAAATCATCATCTAGTAATACCGTAGGTACTAGCCAGGGAAGGCACATTATTCCCAGTTAAGGAATTCGCATATCAGTGCTAGAATTTTTGGTTCCTCGAAATGCGATCTTAGGAGCTCGCATGCAGTCAACCCATACGAGTTCCATCTACTGGTACATGACACATGGGGATTTTATCCTCATGGATACAGTAACTTTGTCCTTGTAGCCAAACATGCCGCCCTAGTGTTTCTATGTAGTAGTCGTTGGGAAAGACGTTTGATTATGAAGAAATTAGTTCAAGCAAGAGTGGAAGTTGTATGAAAATGGCCAAGACGATGTGGCATGGAATGGCTAATACAAAAGCACAGTGGAACATTTCCATTAACCGATGGTCAAGAGGTATTAAAAATTATTGGTCGACTTAATAAAAGATTTGATGTACTAATCAAATATTTGACAGGGAAAGAGAAAACATAATAAAGGCATGTGAAGGGCCATGCTCAACCACCCTAAACAACCAATGAACTAATTGTTTCGTTTAGCCATAAATTATTTTAGCGCAGCTAACTGCCTTCTTTCTATATATGTACATATGTCAGAAGTATGTGTGTAAGAAGTGTACAGCAATTGAAAACTGCCTGCCTGCTGTCCAACGCACTAACCACTGAACCACGGCTCCCATCCAAAATATAAGAAAGGACCATTCGGAGACAATTAAAATAAGTCACTGGAGTTAGCGTCGTGGCTCTTAATACGTTGGACCACTGAGCAGAATGGTCACACCGTTTGCGACTGTCTGACACACATCCTCGAGTAATATCTGTCGTGGGAATAATGCCTTCGGATAGGGCTTTAACTACAGGTTCCTTCCATTTACGCGAAAAGTATGTCGGTCGGTATGTCGGTTTTTACTCTTTCATTTTTTTAACTTCAGTTTTATTTTCTGAAGGCTTTCATCCTACAAAAAAAAAAAAAAATATCCCACAGCCTAAATGTGGGGTTGATAAGTGCAGAGGTCCTGGGATTTACTAAATTTTAGAAGCACCATGTGGTCGGAATCGAGCTATAGACTTCGGGCTATTAGGTAATTAATGCAGATTATAACGAATCTTTGCTGGTTTAACATTTGTTGTATACCCTCTTGGGTACCAAAAGAGTGATGCCACTTGTTGTCTGCTTAGCTGTCTCTATAAATATCAAAATTTTCTTGGAAAGTAAGATTATTTCCCATGTAGAGCCAAATAGGTATAGTTTTGATAGTCGCAGCTGTAAATGTAGCCAGGTTAAGAATGCGGACAGCCCGAACAATTCATTTTAGGCCTTCTTTGATGGCTTAATCTCATGCTTTGGAAAATTTATTTTCACCATAAACGAGGTTAAGAAAACGGCATTCATGTTGGGCAATATGCTATGCTATTTTAAGGTTTTCAAAAAAAATGCCCCAAAACCATTTTAAAACTCAATATTACAATATGTTGCTTATTTGAATTACAGAGCTCTCAGATACCTTATACACTCCATTTCATAACTATATCACCACCCCTGTATTTGCATTTTTTAAGATTAAAATAATTTTATTTGCAAGTAACCGTTTTTACCCGAAAGAGTAATGAAAATGAAAACCATTTCATGAAAAGTTGAAAAGTTCCGTTATTTTTCATAAGAGAAAAGAAAAGAAATCACTTTTTAGCATTTTTCATAAGTACATATGTATATCACCACTTCAGTTTTAATTTTATACAAGTTTACTGCATGTAGAAAACACATACATAATTCTTTAATTATCAGTACCTCCTTTGTTTTCCACTAAGGCGAAAATCCTTCTTGGCATACTGTCGATTAGGTTTTCCAGCATATCCTGTGGGATTGCGGCCCAAGAGGTGGTTATTGCTGCTTTTAGGTCAGCCACGCTATTGAACTGCCTGTTATTGGCGTAAACCTTTCGCACCAGTATGCCCCAAAGGTTCTCAATAGGGTTTTGATCTGGTGAGCAAGCAGGCCATTCGAGAATATTGATCTCATGTCGATTAAACCACGATTTGGTTGCTCTGCTGGATGAATAGCGGCCATTACGAGTCCTGATTATTTACCAAAAATGGCAAAAGTTGTGTTTCAAGACACCAGTGCATTAATCACTGTTCATCCTAGTGGATGGGAAGGCTAATGGTAATGTTCCCGCTAAAAAAAAAACGCCTCACACCATCAGACTTCCACCCCCAAAATTTCTTCTTGAAAAGTGCACGGGATGTTTTCGCAGATCTCTCCAGTAGTATCATGTCAACCATCTGGATCGTCTTCTTCTTGTCTTTTTCTCTTGTGAAAAATAACGGAACTTTTCAACTTTTCATTAAATGGTTTTCATTTTCATTACTCTTTCGGGTAAAAACGGTTACTTGCAAATAAAATTATTTTAATCTTAAAAAATGCAAATACAGGGGTGGTGATATAGTTATGAAATGGAGTGTATTTGTCTGTTGGATTTCAAATCATGGTAGCACCATTGAAGTAGGTACTGGTGAATGTATTACATTATGTACAAATACTTAAATACCAGGGAGTATTATACCCCTTTTTGCACTAATAATTGTGTCATCTCCGAGCATATAATTTTGGTCGAATTCGGTAGAGCAGTTTTCGAAAAAATTGCTTCCTTTTTGCACACACGAACATATTGTATATGTACATATGTAACTAAAACGAAAACCTTGTTACAAAAATGTTTCCAGTCTGACAGCCACAGTTTTTGCGAACAATAAGTAAAATATTTGACTGAATGCTGATTTGTTAATCAAAGAACTGGCACGGAATTTAAAACAAAAACGGATGAGAGTCATGGCCCCATGGTTACTGCGTTGCGCCAAATATTTGTTCTTTGCTTTTTAATAGAATTCCCCTTCAAAACATTTGGACTACACTGTTAACAGTGTGAATTTTTCACCCACCATCAACTAACTGGTCTTGGGCAATCTCTCTCATGTGCTCCTTGATGATTTTTCTATTTGGATTATTACTTGGAGTTACACAAACCAACACACATACATATATACTGCCCATAGAAGGGGATCATAATATGTACATATATGTATATTACTGCCGTAGTCCCAAAATCTCTGACGTAATCATCTAATCATTCCAGGGAAGAAGTGGGGACGTATTACCACTTGGTCATGTTTGTCTGCTACGAATTGCGTCGCTATTATATGCGATACTTTCAAAGACACATAGATAGGTACATACTTCGTTGCATAAGAACGTCTTCACTAATCGCTATGCAATTTTCGACAACACCAATATAATACCACTTGGGCGATGACAAATTACAGTTGCAGCTGCGACGCTCCAGAACCAATGCGGTACTGCAGCCATCGTTGGGAGCGCTCCTGCATGACCATCTAATTTGAAACGACTGCTACCATCATCGCAACGATTTCTTTTGTTTTGTTTTGCATTTCCCTCAGCCCATCCCTGCTTTCTGTTTTTGGATTTTCAGCGCCAAGTTCAGCTACCGTCATTATGGCCAACACCTGCAGCAGTTCTGATCATCGTTTAGCAGTAACCAGTAAGTGGAGCAAGATGGGTGCGAGCAGAAGAGTACGGTGGATTGTACAATACCAAAAGACTAACAAAAGGAAGGTGTCATCAGTGAATGCCCGCCGGCCGATAGGATCTGTCGAGGGGGAATTTGGATTTCTTCGCAAATGTTAACTAACAATGCAGACACTGCTGTAAAGGACCTTCACTTGCAGGGATATAAAACGTTCAGTACGTATGGCAGCGCACCCGTTTGCTTGTCCTGATGCCAATGGTGGGATGCTATTGCTTACAAATTAAAGCTCATTGCAACGCTGCGGTAGGGCTGCTGCTACTGATGCCTATGGTGCTGGCTTCTGGTGCACTGGTTATTGCTGGTTACTCCTATGCTTACCCTCAGGGGCACTCCATTCTCTGAACGCAGAGCTACGAAATTTTCTGCAAATTTCATTTGCGGGTAGCAGCGAATACCGCGGACATAAATGCAAAGATCACGGGGTTGCACCATTTGTTTCATTTGGTATGTCGGGAAAAGTGTATGCAGGTACAGGGGTAGGATGAGTCTGGGTTCACCGCGCCAACGACACTGGTGGGTTTTGTACAACGCTCAGTTACGGAATCAAACAGCGAAATTATTATACGGTGTACATACATATGTATATTGTTATTTTGTTGTTATTGGTTGTGTGCCATTATTGCTACTAATACCACGGTTTGTATGCATTACAAAGCGATGAGTGAAAATTTCACACAGGAATTTACATAGAAGTGGAGCTTTGTTATTTCAGCACTGCACTGTGATTATAGCAGTAATTCGGGGTTGTGCACTTTCAAAAGAATTTGCTAGCAAGTTAGAGTATGAAAAGGACTAGGTGTTTGTGTCAAAAAATGATACTTTAATTACTTTCGCAGGCTATTTTAGAATTTATAGGATATAGTTAATTTGGTGTATATGCAACAGAGCACACAGAAAGGATAATTACTGAAGTCACCAATTAACAAATGAAAACACTCACAATGAAAGAATGGGGAAGATAGTTTTTCCCATACTCTTCAATACATAACTGGTTGAATAATCTGATTCTCAAAAGTTGAAAGGATATCGAACCAGACAAACTTTTTGTGTTTTTCTCAATGGATACCACTGTGTTCAATAAGAACGACTTAACTTCAAAACTAAAACTACACACAGCATCTGACCTACATCATGTTTGAAATGCTATACACTGCTCAAAAATGTCACTTACTATTTGTATAAACCGTGTTCGTCTTTTCTACATTTGAATGTCATCCTGCAATGCCTTTTATCCAATTTTATTGATCGACATGACTGAGGATGAAATTTGTATCTACAGCTTATCCTATCTTTTTGCCTGAATTATCTATAACTGTGTTTGTCATTCTGGTGAATGATGGATATAGAACTGAAAGTGATACGATTTCGCATTATCCATGGACGAATGCGTCCGTGTTTAGCTGTGCATTAAATCTCAGATGTCACACTTTTAAGGAATACAATTCAAGTTGATGTTACTTGTGTTACAAAGAAAATTAGTTGTTATTGCCAGAAATGACTGCGGCTGCGATTTCATGACTTAAAATTGGTGTTAAAATTAAGGAGAATCTGGGACACATTTACAGGATAATATTTCTTTCATGTAAAGGCCTCTACAACATTTAACGTATCCATACCAAATGTTCATACTTTTCCAAAATCGCAGAAGAAAAAGGTGGTGGTCGCCACATATAAAGTGCTCGTTAAAGTAATCCTTATTAATCCTTATTTATCGAAAACACTTAGACCTAGAACCAGTCCATTGTACTTAGACTTCTGAAAAATGCATTGGGCTCATAATTAAATACACTATTTGGACCATGAATACGGATAAGATTAAGCTGAGTTTATTTCTGAGACATTGAAAGCAATCTCGTATTGTTGCGAAAAGAGGACAGTGGCAGAGTCAGTAATCTAACGAATCCTTGTTTTCAACACAGAACGGTTGAGGCAAACTGGGGCGCGTAGCTTGGCATAACATCAAACTGAACAACCTCCCAATACTCAGCGAACAAGTCGAAGGGGCCATCGAAACCCTTGACATCTGGACCAGGAATTGTGGGCTCACGGTAAACCCCCAGAAAAAAAACTCATATTATTCACAAATAAAAGGAAGTTACCACAGTATAGTACGCCATCTGTCGGAGGTACCCCGCTTAAGATCTCTAGGTCTTGTATCAGATAAGAAACTAAAGTGGAGAATGAACATTAATGAATGGATTAAAAAAGCAACTACAGCCTTCTATTCATGCAGCTGAATCTTTGGGAAAACCTGGGGTCCCTCTCCTAAAATAATTCTCTGGATCTGGATGTATAAGGCTATTATAAGACCCATACTGACATACGGCAGTCTTGTATGGTGGCCGGGGGTAAACAAAGTCACTCACCTAATGGCCGTCACGAAGATTCAAAGACTAGCGTGCATCGGGACCACCAGTGCGATGAGGACAACTCCAACCGCTGGACTTGAGGCTATTCTCAACCTGCTTCTGCTAGATATCTACATCAAAACATCTGCAAAACAGAATCAGCCAGTCAGAAACATGAAAGTCAAATGCAATAGGCCATACCACTATCCTTCGGAAATATATTGGCCATGTACCGATTACGGATTACATCACGCCGTACGTAGACTTTAATAGACCTTTCTCAAGCGCCTATCGTAGCAGGGAGGAGTGGTTAAGAGGTCAGATACCAAATGCGCAATCCATTGCCATATATACAGACGGCTCTAAAATGGAAACTGGCGTAGAGTCAGGCATCTTCTCCGATAACAGGATATCCCTTTCCATCCTCGTTGGGGTTATCACGGCGCTTAACTCTCTACGGTATCATTTGAAAAAACTACGTCTGACGGAAGAAAAACTCTGCAGAGGCTGCGGTGCCGAGGGAGCTTTGAGGACAAAACCCACTTCCTATGCCACTGCCCTGGCCTCCAACACAGCGGGAACAAATCCCTAGGAAGTTACTTTTTCCAAGACCTAGATGAACTCGCCATCAGACAGGATAATGAAATTCATAAAACTACATTAAGTTAGACTGTAGTATTAGGGTCAAAAATTCCACAGTCGCCCACATGACAGCATTTATAGAAACCACCTACATACAGTGATATGCAGACAGGTCATAAGGGTAAACGGGAGCAAAACTAAGTAAATGCTGTGAACAAGTAGAGACAGACAACATCGATATACTACCATGTATGTATATACCACTGTTCGGCAATTGGAATCATCATGGTTTTTACTAATAAGCGCTAAAGTAGACTTAATCGGATTAGCGTTGCTCATAGACCAGGCGTGAAGTGAATCATAAACAAAGTACTGTCATGATGACGAATAAGCTTCACCTTTCAAACTGCTTCTGTTCTTCCTCGGACTTTAACCATTTTTTCTCATTTAATCTCAGCTTTTAGGAGCCTTAGCAATAAGATGAATTGACGGTATTTCCATCTATTCCTTGGAATCAGGCAGAATTCAAAGGTATTTTTAATACAATACTATCAAACTCAAGGAGTTGCCAACTTCCCCGCAACTTAAGTTGGCTAAGAATGTTTCGTTAATGCTTTACTACTTTTTAGCCACTTCTATTTTCCGTTAGTGTTTTTTGGAATACCAAACGAATACGTTGTATATTCTGTATATTCTGAGACTTTTAATCTCAGTAGACTACTTTAAGGTAAGGGAAGGTAAGCAGGTTTCGAGAAACAACTTGTAAGTATCTATGTATACTTCTGTTCTACTATGCAGTTAGTAAATATCACTTATTGGTAGATAAGACTCACTTTCTAGTACTAATAAAGAAGGTTTTTTCTTTTATCTTTTAGTACCTTTTTTTATAATAAAAGATATTATTGTTTGCAGACAATGGTGCTTGAGAAGGGAGTATAGGGTGGGTACTTATATTTTTCTTTCGTTCGTTCTCATCTTTTGTTTTGGGTACTGCGTGTTTGCCCTCCCTTTTGTGAGCCTCTTGAGAACACAAGGAAGTTGAAAGGTACCCTGTATTACACTGGCACACTTAACGAAATTTCTATAGTGATCCCAGTAAAACCCTCAAAAATACTAAAACATAAACAGTTGCAGCTTTAAATAAAGCATTTCAGTATGAACGGTTTGTATGCACAATTGAATAAAAAGAAAATAAAAGTCAATGCGAATGAAATAAATATTTCTGAAGTAGGTCTTGGAAGAGTAATACATATTTATGTTCATTTAAAGAGGAACAGATATGTACTCTCGCTCCATATTGTATGTATGTACATAGAGAAAGATATTTACGCGAAGTAATATTACACTAAAATTACAACTAACTTTTGTATGTACATGCATATATTTATCTACAAGAAGAATTTTCATATCCTTCAGGATATAGGTGGCGATAAGACATCGAGAAGTTCCAGAAGCCTACGTACAGATTATCATGGACATGTATGACGGAGCAAAGACAAGAGTACGATTCCCGGGTCACCGAAGAGTTCCTATTTAAAGTCGGTCTGCACCAGGGACGCGTCTTAAGTCCTTTGCTGTTTATTGCAGTCCTGGATTATGTGCTTGAATGAAAAGTGACGGGCCCCAAAGTGCATCAGTTATTCTTTGCTGACGATCTTAAGTGAAGATACAACGTTCCTGCAACGAGATATGGGTGGATGATATATAGGTGGATGTTTTGGAGTGAATCGAATTAGTCCAAAAAAGACAGAGTGCCCTACTGCCCATTCTCTGATCCACTCCGACGTAGTCCAGACATTAATTGAATGGAAAAGTAATTCCCAATGCCGTAGAGTTCAAGTATCTGGGATCTATGATCAATAGTTGATGACGACAACAATCATCACGTAAACGTAGGGTGGATGAAGTGGCCGGAAAACATGCCCCCTTAAGCTGAAAGAAAGGCTTTACATGGCAGTTGTTCGTCCGGCGCTCACATGCGGTCCGCAATGCAGCTGAAATAAAGATGCTTAACATTACAGCAGGAGTAACAAAGCTTGATCGAATTAGAAGTTCGGACATCCGAGGAAGCCCCACGTCAAAGAACCCATCTCGAAAAAATTAAGGCACGATCAGCTCGGTTGGTATTGCCATGTTCAGAGTAGAGATCCTACGAACCCTGTCAAAAGGGCAATGTCAATCAACGTTCCCCTACAAGTGCGGAAGAGAGGCAGGCCAAAAAAGTGCACCCAGGAATAAAAATCTATCTTCAACAAAAATCTAAGTTATTCCATTCAATTGGTAAAAATGTCAGAACGTGTTTGCAAAAAAATACCTCAAAGTTGTACAACAATTCCCACAAAATTGGCTTTCTTTAAAGTGGCAATTATTTATCATCACGAATGGCCACCGTATCTTAATGATGTATTGGAATCATCGATAAACAAAACTATCGATTTTGTTCATTACTGATTCTTGCACATAGCCTCGTCCTATTGGAATCACATGTCGCTCACATCAATGTATTCAAAGCCAAAAAAAAGTTGGTTATCCAACCGTAATAGTGGCGCCTTCGACACAGTTTATTTTGACACCACCTTTTCCTGACTCTATTCGGAGATTTTTTAAGTTACGGCTTCATGTTCGAGTGCTTCACTGAGAACAAAAAGATATCGGCTGCATAATCGAAACCTTCCAGCTTATGCACGAGTATTGGACCGTAATCATTGCTATGAGTTTTGAAGTAAATCCTCTTCTTTCTAGATGCTTCCAAATGTTTTCTCGGAACACGTTATCAAATGCAGTCCCATGATCCACCAATGAGAGCTACATTGCTGCCTCCCATTCATGCACTTTAAGCATTGGATACATTAAATCTTACCAAGATGCGGCATCCACTTATATCTAATCTAAATCTTTTCCTTGATAGGATACAAAATATCCTCATAGAGGAAATTCTCGTTCGTTAATCTTCTAAATCTTTTTTTAACTAACATCAAAGTTTGTTTAATAGATCACACGCATGAGTTATAATAGAAATTGTATGTATAGGTAAGTACATATGTATGTACGTACATCACCTTGGAATTTGTTTGCTTAAAGAGCCGCAAGTACCTGCCTCTTACTTATAATTCCCTTTCAGTGCTACTTTCGCGAATCTGCGAATTTTCGGCGAATATGTATCTACTCAGCGTTAATATTATTTAATTCCCTGTTGAAACCGTCCTTCCCTTAGTTCAAACATCAACATCAATAATAATCAAAATAATATTTTCCTACGTCTTCTCTCCGACGAAAAAAAGGAATCCAGTAAAAGAACTCTTATGCTCGTATTCATTTAAATTTCACAGCGAAAAAAAAAAACCAAAGCATATCGCAATCAAAGTAAATTGCTGATTTCCATTCTGCGAATACCATCCACACACAGAGCATATAAAGCGAGCAACTTGTGCTCCTTTCATGTGTATGTTACCAGTAACATCATCACAAGCTAAGAAAACCGAACAATAACGTTTCAAAGAAATATCCTCGTCTTCCAATTTGGTTAAAATTGTCCGCCTTGGAATGAAAAGTACTCGCGTCCTATCGCAACAATCAATGTCACAAAAAAAAGGGGAAAAAAAATGTTTGCATGAATCAAGCAGACAACAACAATAAAAAAGAAAGAAATCCCATATCATTCGTGAGTTTTCTTTTATCTTTGGGTTTCCAGACAAGCTCTTCAAAGTTGGTCTACATTTTGCTTTTTCCACATTTTTATTTTTTTTTTTTTCTCAACAGTCTATAATACCACTATTTATGTTTGTATACAGTTCAGTATGTGAAGAGGTTTCCTTGACCCAATGTCGGTTTAGCATACGAAAACCACTAGCATATTAACGGCTGAAAAGTTTTACCCGCAAGTAACTTTCGCCGGATTATGACTAGAGTCGTTATATGTGGTAGTTTATTTAGGATTTTTGTAATATGAGGAGAGTAGCTTGTTACAATAGGTTAAACCCAATTTATACGAACAAAAAATATTTTTCTTCAAATTTACCTCTTAATGTAAACCGAACATTTCCGAATGGTTCATGCTTATTTGTGGAAAACAGCCTTCAATAAATAAGGAAAAAAATTCTACTAAATTAAAGGAAGAAGTAGGTATATACATACTACGTACATGCAGGCGCTTATAAATGCTTCTTTTCTGCGCCTGTTACTCATAGTGGGACTAAAATTGAATTTATTTATGCTACTTGTGCGAGTAGTTAACGTAGTAACCAATTTCCTTATTTTTCCCTATTCGTTGTTATTGTTATCACGATTACAGTCACAAAAATTATAAAATCATTGGCGCAAAATTTTAGTCGGATAAAGTACACTTTAAAATTATTTTAGCAGGTAACAAAGTCAATACTAGTGTTTTGCTAATTATATAAAACCCACTTTAAAGTTCGCTCTAACTTTAAAATCACGCAAAATACATTTTATTTTTTAAAATGGGCTTTTAACCATCTGTTATCTGTCATTTATAATATGAAATTTCACAAAATGGTTTCCCAAGATGAAGATTCTAACATTTTTGAAGATTGCAATATTTTTGAAGACTTTGAGATCTTCAGAAAGCCTAAAATATATAAAAAAACGTGCAAATCCTTTCGAGGAGCTAGATGATGACGCATTTTATTCCCGGTATAGATTTGATAAGGTGACAATCCAGTTCTTGATCGAAAATCTCGATATCCAATGGTGGGCTTCCTACCCCAGCATGTGTTCGATTTCTGTTCGATATGTCAAATTCATTTGAATTTGCTGAAACAATGTCGCCTAAACTGCGTTTGGGTTCTCAAACTGTCAATTTTTAGGTTGGTTTGACTAAAATTTGCTGTAAGTCAGTTCTAAAGTCGATGCTAGTTGTAGGTAGTTTAAAAATTGCTTATAATTCAACTCAAAGTTAAGTACTGGCTTTAAAGTTAAAGGGATGTTACTTAGTGGCTACTAACCTTCTTTAAAATCGGATGACTATAATTTTGCGCCATTATTTTCTTCTAAAAGTAAAAATATTAGTAAATATTTTCGATCTCGATAGTTTGATGAAACTTGGCATTACTCTAACAAATAAACTTGCGCTTGGCACTTACTGACGAAAAACAGTGGACAAAAAAACTCAAGTTGAAGAAGGCATACCGGTAAATACAAGCACGATACCAGTGCCACATTTTAAAGGTAAAGGATACCATAAAAAATTGCAGCCTTTTCGTAAAAGTACATGCCAATGATTTTCGTAAAAATGGAAGAATTTAAATTGACAACGCACAGTAGTTCAATTCGGCGGTCGCCATAGCAGAAATTCATGAATTGCAATTTGAACCGAAAGACAGATTCGCCAGATCTGAGTTTGTTTGTTTTTAAAAGATCAAGGTTTATCTCAGAGAACGAAATTGCCATTGCATCTTAAAAACAAGACTTATTCTAGAGGTTAACGTAGTATTTTAAGAAAAACTGTGCCACCTTAAAAAGGAATTACGTTGATAAAAATATTTGTTTTTAAGTTAGACTTTAAACGACCCTCATATAGTATATAGTATACAGGGACATAGCCATCAAATTGTGGACAAGACTAAAGTGCGTGCCTTTTAATACATATGTTTCAGTGGTGTTATTTAAAAAAAAAAGTAATGCAATTACAGGTTGTTCAACTTTTTTTGTAAAGTGCCTTTAACTACAGCCTATAGAGTCTTTTCCTATAACGTTAGTAGACACAGCTCCTAGAACTCTCCCAGCTCCCAGATTTTAGCGGCTTTGGCAGCATTTATCTAAATTTCGAATGATGTAGAGGGAGCAGTTCTTGGTGCATCGCTGATGTACAGTGTACTCCCTTATAAGCGGACACCGACGGTTCCGAAGAATTTGCCCGCTTATGAGAGGTGTCCGTAAGGAGAGAGTACACTGTACACTGTTCATGCGGATATTTGCACTTTTGCCAACTGGGTGAGGTATACGGCTCTATTAAGAGATGGCAACTAAACAATCATGCCAAATTGTAGTATACGCCTAATAACGACCACGTGCAATCAACGTGTGATTCAAATTGCATATCCAAGTATTTTGCATTCTCTGCAAAGGAGAGGCAGGTGCTATTAATTGTTAAAGGGTGTCTGTTGTATTTTCTCATGTAGTAGGCACGTTTGATTTTGTGAGAATTCAACCCCCGTGCGCAGTTGAAGGCCCATCTGGTGAGAAAAAGGAGACTATGTAACCATTCATAACAAGCTCAACAAAATGTACAATACATAGGGATAAACAAACATATCAACATGAAAAAAATAAAAATGTTGTTAAAGCATAATTACTAAGTAGCGCTACAGTTCGGGGGGAAACTTGGCTTCAACCCATGTTATAGCATAAATGCATGTAAATTTTGGACTGTCATTTATGTACATGTATCCGACGTTTATTTTTTCTATTTTTATTTCAGAATCTACATATGTATGTATGTACTTCAAATCTATATTCAGTCCACTTAACCTTTATAATAAATTCGTTCTGCAACTTCCTTGGCTTAAGATTAATTCAGACAGTCTAATCTGATTCATTAGTCTAATCCAATTTCGTGGTATTTTTGTTAGCAGAATCCCATAAAGGTGGAATCACTAGGTGGTGTCATTTCCAGAAAGGTAGGTACTACTAATATTAATAAAAACTGAAGTTATAAATCCGAATAAAAATCATATTTAAAAAAAAATTGGTGGCTATGTCCCTGAATTGAGGAACTTGCAGTCGGCGGCCTGGGTTGGAGATCAATTCTCAGTACATTTGCTCAGGAGGCAAGCCTTGCTGCAGCCGATGTGCCATATCTTAGAAAGTATTAGGCGCAGCCCACGGGCAGCTGCATTTAAAATCATATTAAAAAAAAATTAATAAGTTTCCATTTCGTCTGTCGTGCAATTCCTAGAATATTTGCTTGGATCAGGTATGCTTCCAATTCAACTACTCTGGTTCCAATCAATCAGTGAAATATGCACCTGCAGGCATTTGTTGGTATTTATATTTATATTAACGTATATTAATGGGGTGTGGGTGATTGACAGGTACTGGGCAACCACTATGCTCTGTCATATAAATTAACACCCTCGTGTGAAAGAATGAAATTGCTTCCGGCTATGATCTTCAGGGTGCCTGAATATAAATCCAATTTTACTTATGAATGGAGGTGCACACATAAACATGTTATCATAATCCTGTAGAGGATGTATAATGTCAATACAATTACAAAAGAATACCCTCGTGTGTTTTCGACATCGCATTTCAAGTTTGAGTACTAACTTACATAAGTCTGTGTGCCAATTATTGGCGTATTCACACTCAATAATTCAGAATGTACTTTTCAGTTTCGCTCAAAGGGCGCATGAAAGCACCCAAACTGTGAATATGTAGTGGAACAAATATATAGTATCTATTAAGATTTTAAAATAATAAATGACTTATAATTGTTTTGCTTTAAACACGGTTTAGAAAACTCATGGTCGTAGAAAACGAACAAGTTCAGTTTTTGTCGTACGATTTTAGGAGAAATTTGAAATATGAACGAATCCTGCTCTTTATGGGACATTGTGCGAAGCGTTTTGTTTAATATTTTTCAATGATTGTTACTTAATTTAACAGATTACACCTTCTAATTTATAAAAAATAATTCTATTCAAATAGCTGTTGCCATGGCATCTTGGGAACCCAATTTCGCAGCAGCACATTGTCGATTGTTTATGGCTATCTCGATGGATGTTCTCCTTAACTCTGGTTAACACCAAAGATCGATTGTTTGACGATTGATATCGAACATTGTTCTAATTTGAAAGAACCAAAATCCGTCCAAGTCTAAATTGTCCAGTCTTTATGCAAGCCCACACCAATTAGTCACCCCTTGAGGTTCTACTCGTATTAGCTTTTCTACGCGTGTTTTATCGGAACACGAAATACTCCGAGATGGAAATGTGCTTCGTTTGAAAACTTGCTTTTGCCACTAAAATCCACGTCATGTTCCACCTCATTTAACTGCAAGTAGGAAAAAAACCTAAGACATCGATAAGTTACCTAGTAAAATTCAGAACGCTGCTCTTGAGCATTTAAGTAGGCAGACACTACCAGGGATGACGTAGAGCAAGTTAGTCTTTTGGTACTATAACCCAAAATGGTATGAACATCTTAAGATTTGGTTATAGTCTTTGGAGAAACATATTATAAAGCACTCAGCTCAAGAAGTACATATGTATGTACATCTGAGTTAGCGGTTTGATACATCATAACGCCCATACATAAGGCCTTTGCTTTGAAGTAACAACAGCTTTGTCACGGATAGCAGCAATGTAAAAAAAATTTAAACAGTAAATAAGGAGTGAGTTTAATCTGAGGGAAAACAAAGTTAAATCCATTTAACAACAAACACTTTTTTTTGAAAAGAAAAAGCCCAATCTAGTGTACTGCAGGAAACGGTTCGAAAGACTCCGGAATACTTATCTGGATGACTTATGTATACAAACATCATTAGGTAATTACTTATTTTAATCAGTTTGCGAATTCTTCTTTGAAGTTTTTCCATTCTTTTTATGCTTTCTGTTGGAATTATCCTACAGATTTCCTAAGCTATAAGAGCTTCTTTAGCAAAATGTTAAAATAACAAATTCCCATCATTTCGAAATGCAGATTATCCTAGATTAGTAGGATAATGATAGACGATAAAATTGCACTAAATTTTCACATCTTAAATACCAGTCATAAAAACATTTTATTCATCGGAATCAGGCAAGCGTTGTTTCTAGATGAACAGCACCTCTCACCCAATAAATGTGTTCATTAAAAACCAGTATAAAAAGGTGTCAACAAAGCGAACAATGTCAACCCATGTTTTGAGTGCCAGACAGCATATGCTGAAATCACCGATTCTGATTTCGCACATACGAACGCAATCGCAAAGCATAATTTTTGTTATTTTCCAAATATAAAGGGAAAGAGGATTCTAGCATCTGTTATTGGACGCCCACGTCCCGAAAAACACTTAAAAGGTTGTACGCACATGTATCCATTACCCATTCACGTCTGGCAGAATATTTGGCATGGTCACGCTTCATTCCGACGAACGACAGATATGTGGGCAAAATCGTCGGGAGCAGAAGGCGGGAATCAAAATTAATTACACTTCTCTTCTTTTCGCCGAAACCATAGATCATTCTTACCTCATCTCTTGAAGTGTTGCTACTGCTCAGCAATTTTTTTTTTTCGCCTTGTCGTTCTTTCCTCGTTCGTGAAGAGGTATCCATATATGTGCTACCAGTTACACTGGCAGAGTCGATGTAACCCAATTTCCTTGCATACACGATTCACCTCTTACAGAGCAACCATATCCACCTGAGGGTGAAAAATAAATCTCTGCTACCAATCAACTCATAAAAATTCAATGCGAAACCATTCGAGATCCGGTGTGTTCCGGACGCCACCACACAGTTTTGGCCCAGCTCAATGGAATTGGGAGTGGAACTGTTGTATGGGGATGTGCGCGTGTAGGTGATGTGTGCAAAGGTCCCAGAGCGGGTAAAAGAGCACCATAGCGGCAAAAATTCATGCCACTTGGTGACGCTGGTAAACTAAGTTAATAGCGTTTCCATCAACATCATGAAAATCATCAGCATCCACATAGTCGTAGTCGTAGTCGTAGTCGTCGCCATCATCATCGTCGCAGTCGTCGTCATCGTAGTTGTTCTCGTAGTCATCGTTTCCAATTCCTAAGGGGGAAATGTATATCTGTGTTGGCTTTGTAGAAGCTTTTTATTCATATGTATCCAATCCGTATCCTACCAACGTACATTTTCACATTGACGATCTTTATTCGAAACTCCCACTCGATATAATTCAATGTCCTCGATATATGCGATTTTTTCCACTCCAATTCCGCTCCGCAATGTAGTCGCACTTAACAACCACTTAAAAACAGCTCGGTCACTTCAGACAGCAAAATTGCGATGTGCACTCTTTGGAAAAAAGGTAGGTATAACTGTATGTTGTTTTGTGTACCAGCAGTCTTTGAAGGTGAAGATATCCTTGCTCTTTAATGTTAAATCGCAGTTATAAGTGCATGTATTCATGGAATAGTATTGGCGCCGCGCTGTAACTCAGCGCTTAGTGCGTTGGACAATATTGAGCTTTTTGATGGTCACACCTTTGACAAATGTCCAGGAGTAGTAACTGGCCCTTCTGAATATGAGTTCAAACTGTAAGTCCCTTCCATTTGCTAAAAAACACGAATATCCTTTCCAACCAAAATCTCTGCGGCAGAAGCTCATAAATGCAGTGGTTGTAAATTGTTTCTCGTGACAGTTATTACTCTCAGACGTTTGTCAGCCATTCCGGAGAGGTGGGATCGTGAAAAAAAAACTTACGTACGTCGACCCTCCCACTCAGAGCTCCAGGCCCACCTTTCCCAACCCACAAACTCTAAATTTGAACCTAACAGGACTATCACATATGTACCTCCTACCACTAAAAAATAACTATTTCCACACATACCATCGATATCAACTTTCATTCGTAACTTATGATGGCATTTGGTATAAAATCTTAAATCCCCGATTTAACTACCCTCAATCTCAGTCTTTATAGTTGTGCTCCTTAAATTAACAATTGTCGTTTATTTTATCTCTTAATTTTCAGAAAACTCGAAGACCTTGCGCGCTTCCTTTTTATTGACTTGGACGTCCTCTAAATGTTGCACGTTTTATTCTCCATCGTCTGTTGCACACGTAGTATATTTTATTGTGACAGGAACACCACTTTAAGTCTATTAAACCAAAAACAAAGATACACAATACTACAATATACTACACAACTCAAACGTTAGCAATTTATACTTCATATTCTCAGTCACACAACACCGAGTATGCACATGATGGCTATGTTCTTGTTTTTGCTCTACTGTCGCACGACATTGACTTGACTTCTTCCGTCCGGTCGGTTCCACTACAGGAACAGTATCTTTAATAGCGAAAAATTTATAGCGACTTAAATGTCAGCAATTTTGTGACAGCAGCCGTAAAAGAGCAACAGTACAACGTAGCAATAAGTTTTCATTTCGTCCTCTCCTTGCGGTGTGTCTGAATGCCGCCGCTGCTGTTTTGTTAATGGCCGGTAATGCCATCTTACGGAGAGGACATGCAAACAGCAGTACAGAGGTCTTAAAGCTCATTTCATTTCGATGTGATTTAATGACAGACACAACGACGGCAATAAAAAGGGCCGCATGCTGTACCTGCTGATGATGGGACTGCAAGGACGAACACTCTCGAATAACGTGTGGCTACAATGTATCGCATGGCACAGATTAAGAGAAAAGGTTTTCCCCATTTGATCCATGAAGTAAGTGATTTTCTCCTTTTTTGTTTGTGATTTATGGGTTACACCGGACTAGAAGCTACCACAAGTAAAAGTAGTGACTTGATGAAGGGGTTTATTTTGATTTAATTTGTGGGGAAGGGAAGACTTTTTCAAAGTAATTTCGATGAAAAAGAACTTGTGGGTAAACAACTTTTAGGAAATTGGTTCAGGGAGCACTAAGTTGAGTCCCTTATCCAATAAATAGAGAGGTACTCTCATTTATAAGAAAACTTATTTAGATGCTACTTCTCCATGCCTGTGCAGCATAGGCAATGGGTATTTGCATACATAACGTAAATCTGGGTATTCCGTCATGGATTCATATGAAGGCGAAAAAATATGTTGTACCCTTTAGTAGAGAACAGGTGATTCTCACAATTAGCGAACTTGGTTTTCTGAAGCAATTTGAATAAAGCTGAGACGCGGAAGTGTCTATTTTAGTTAAATCAGACGACTCCTTAAAACAGAATGACAGGGCTTTGAACCATATTGTATTGAAAGAAAAAAGTGTCAAACCTTGAATACTTGTTTAAAGCAGATGTCTTCTGAAAAGAGGACGAAACAATTAACATTCTTAATGGGGTCCAACGATGGGACTCATTGCACGACTAAACGGTCACCACACTACGGTATAGAAATCGCATTGTTGACGAAAGTACTCAGAAATAATCATAAACTTTGAAATTAGACTCTATTTAGAATAGATACTTACAAGAAGTTTACATAAAAATTTATCAATCTGCTAGACAGCCTAAAGCCAAAGCATAAAGACTAAGAATTTATATTTGTAAACAAATCGTTTGTTTTATGAAATGACGTCATTTAACTAACTTCTTCCTTTTTGTTCGGCGAGGTTATGATCAGGATTATAGGGATCATTACCCTCCCACTTAACTGCATCCCTACTGGTCTGCCTGTGGGGTTCGCCGATTCGACCTCAGAAAGTATCTGCAAGCCTCCCGGTTTCGGATCACTTCGTCACTGAGGCCAATCAAATGCTGGTGTTTTTGCATTTGTGTGATCCAGGAGTTTTTTTGGCCTACCTTACTTCCGCTCATGTATAACAACGTCGATTGACATTGCCTCTTCGACAGGGTTCATGCGATCCCTCCTTTGACCATGGCAATACCAACTGAGCCGGTCGTGGTCCAATTTTTTCGAGATGGGTTCTTTGACGTGAAGACTTTCTCAGATCTTAGAACTTCTAATTCGATCAAACTATGTTACTCCTGTTGTCATGCGAAACATCTTCATCTCAGCTGCCGTTAATTTGCTCTCTTCCTTTTTGTACATTATCCAGCATTGCGAACCGTATGTGAGCGGTGGACGAACAACTGCAGTGAAGAGCTTTCCTTTCAGCTTAGGTGGCATTTTTCATTTAATTAACTAAAATATGTGGTACTAGACTGTATCTACCTTTGTTAGCAGAGACGTCTCCCTATTTGGAATAAAATGTTTTAAAAGAAAACTTAACATTGAGAACGGTAAATTATAATTTATTCCTAATAAAGCTTACCTTAACCAACATCAGTTCGTTAACCAATCAGCAATCTACCTTTATAATATAATAAAATAATATTATTATTGCATCCATTTCTAAATTAATGGCAAAATAATAAAGAATAATTTGTTTTCAGCACAGAAAGTGCCACAAAGCTTGGTCAACTTCAAATGAAGCAATTTATCTGATTTTTCAAGGAATAATTCCATTCCTTGTCAATCTAGCGAAATGTATGTACATATGTACATACTCGTACACTATGTCGTACACTATTTTCTCGGCACTGCATGAGAAAATGAAAGCCTCCCCATGAGGAACATCAAAGTTAACGACAATAGATGATTGAAAAGAGGTATTCACTTACTGCATAAATTCTTCGTTGACCATTGTACATCAAATTTTTTAAAAACACCCCGAATTTTTCCATTAAAAAAAATGTTTTTCAGTTGAAAACCTAAGCAAATCCTACTACATATGTATGTATGTTTTTTTTTTTTTTTGGTTGCGCCAAGGGATGTGGTAATCTTCTAAAGATACTAGCATGCACGATTCGCAGACCCGAATAATCGATGCCAGGAATGCGCCTACGTACTAATCCACACCCTGCACACTTCGACCACTCTCCCCACGGGACTGCCGTTAGGTATTACTTCGCGGGGCTGGTAAGCATATCAAGCTATTCGTGCTGTTCACCTGCTTCTGAGGTTTCTGCGGTTTCTGAGGCTTCCGATGTTCTGTTTCTTTGCCTTTCTATTCTCCTTAGCTCATTTTGAACAATTGTTACAAGAGCGCTTATTTCCGTCCAATTGTCTTCCGACTCCAACAAGTGTTCGAGGAGTAACGTCGGACTGGGCAGAGTAGTTCTCCATGCCGTGAAGCGTGAGCAATAAAATACTGCATGCTCCGTATCCTCATCTTCATTTGGGCATTCGGGGCAAGATGGTGAGCTGTCGTGTCCAAATCGGTGGAGATACTTGCGGTTCCCGCCGTGGCCAGACAGGAACTGCGTAAGGTTATAGTTGCAGTCTCCATGTTTACGACTTATCCAGTCTTGGATTGTCGGTATGAGTTTGTGTGTCCATCTGCCTTTCGTTGTATTATCCCAACGAGCTTGCCACATAGCTGCTGACGCTGCCTTTTCCTTAATTTTGTTCCTCTTGATTCCGTTGGCATCGTGTTGGCTCAAGGTTCTTCTGTTGTATATCCTCAACATTTCATCTGCAAGAATGTCGATGGGGGCCATTCCGGCTATAACAAAGGCGGCCTCATCTGATATGGTCCGAAAACGGCTGATTGTTCTTAGCGCGCAGAGTCTGACAATAGTTTCCTTCTGGTCTCATTCGTCCTTAATACATGCGCCCAGACTGGGGCGGCATATAACAAAACTGATGTAACAACTCTGGAGAGTAGGACCCTTTTTGCGTATCCAGGTCCACCAATGTTAGGCAGTATGCGCGAAAGAGCTCCCTGCATTTGCGATGCTTTCTTGGTTATATAGTCCACGTGTGTTTTGAACTACAGTTTGTTGTCCAGTATTACTCCAAGGTATTTAACCGCTTCTTTGGACCTGATAATTTGGTTACCAACCTGGAAGTTGGCAAACTCTACACTTTTACGACTAGTTATGAGGACAGCCTCTGTTTTATGGTCGGCAAGTTCTAGTCCCGCGGTGGACAGCCAATCCTTTATCTGGACGATTGCTTCATTTGTAGCAGATTCAACTCCACGAATCTGTTTAGCTACTGTCACGACGGCAATGTCATCGGCGAATCCAATTACAGTCACCCCCCTAGGTAACGCTAATCTCAGGACCCCATCATACATAATGTTCCACAATAACGGCCCTAAGACCAATCCCTGTGGAACTCCCGCAGTGACATTGTAATATCTTACCCCTTCATCTGTATTGTATCTCAACTTCCTGTTGATGAAGTAATTGGTCACTATACGCAGCAAGTAATATGGTGTATCCATCCTGGCGAGTGATCTTCTAATGAACGACCAGTTCGCCGAGTTAAACGCGTTCTTAACGCCTAATGTTACTACTGCGCAGTACTCCTTTGTGCCGTAGAGCCATCTTTCCCCTTCGATGGAACCTTTTGCGATATTAACTACTTGTCTTATGGCATCAACAGTAGAACGCATTTTTCTAAAGCCAAATTGGCGATCTGAGAGAGCTCCTTTATCCTCTGCTACCGCTAGTAATTATCTTCTCGAGAATCTTTGCCATTGTGTCGAGTAAGCATATTGGGCGATAGGACGATGGTTCTCCTGGAGGCTTCTTTCCTTTAGGTAGTAGCACCAAATGCTGCATTTTCCACTTTTCGGGAAACGTTCCTTCTTCGAGACAGTTCTGCATCGTCATTATGAACATGTCTGGTCTCTTTTTTATAGCCGCCTTTACTGCCTTATTCGGGATGCCGTCGGGTCCGGGCGCCTTGGTGTCGCCTATTTTGCTGCATGCCTGAAGCAACTCTTCTAGAGTAATTTGCGGAATAGTCGCTGTATTGAGCTCTCTTACGATGTTGCAAATAGTAGCTGATATTTGGTGCTCTACTATAGATCTCAACATCATTGGACATTGGAGGAGTTCTATAGCCCTTCAGTTTCGTCATTACTATTCTATATGTATGTATGTAAATATGTACATACATATGTGTGTACGTATGCAGATGCATATTAATTTAACTCAACGCCTGCCACAAATACTGATTATCATATTCGAGTCATATTCTTATTAATTTCCAAGTCGATACAGGACACTTCTAATGTGGCATAATCCTGGATACACAATCTTATTTCTTCTACCATGTATTTGAGTAACTCTTAAAATTCTAAAATGGAAATAGGAGTTGTTTTTTTCAACTGAAAATATCTTTGAATTCTTTTTCATCCCTCTGGCGCACAATAGCAGAATAATTAAGCGAGAGTAAATGCAGCAACTACCAAAGCTTTGTTGAGAGAAGCTTTCTTGGAACCAAGGTGAAACTTGTAAACAGTTAATGAAAACTCTCCTATTCCAGTAGATGTCGCACAAATATGCTGCTCAACTTCCCTTTCCGTATCCGCCATATTCAACCACACAGCATTTAAAGTAAAGTATGGACGATGTCCGTATGGACGACTATATACTTATTGTGAGCCGACCTTAATTAATGCAGATGACTGTAGACTGAGGATGCCTAAGATTGAGGGTAGAGGTGGTAGCGCGTCCCCTTATTACCTTGGCCACAGGTTGGCGTATTGTGATTTGCTCCAATTATGATAACTTTGGATATGGATATGTCATCTAGCTCAAGATAGAATTTACTTAAGTGACGATGACGTTACAGTAGCACATTATGTTGTGCGTATTCTTCGTACTCGTTACACATTCTTCTACTTCTGACTGACTGACTTCTAGTCAGTCCTAAGAGTTGTTTCGTTCTTGTATGGGAAATGTTTGGCATTAAAATGTTGGCTTGTCTGTTACCTTCAGTACAGTTACCTTCATGGTGAGCTTTGTGTTTCAGCCAGTTTTTATTACACAAGTCTTAAACCATAAGACTCTGCTGGTCCACAAGCAGGTCCTGGCTTTGTGTATGGATTACTTAAGATGGAAGTTACAGGTGAGTTTTTAGTCTAAAGATTGGCCCAGGTATTTGACTTCCTTTAAGGACTCTATGGCTCCACCCAAGAGAATTGGTTTTCGCAACTTGTTCAGATATCTTCTTAGTGTGAAAGCCGTTTTGGAGCTGACGCTAAGACTAGGTCTCTTGCAGCAACCAGGTTGAGTGCCCTATGGGGGACGTCCGGGATTGAATCTACCTCAGATTAGGATAACAATGCCATTCGCGTATCGTAAGGTGGGGCTTTAGTCTGGAGAAAACCTGTTGAAAACCTAAGGTGGATAATTGCTACTTGTAGTCACGTCCTTTATCAAGTTACGTGTAGTATTATCCGGTCCCGTGTTTTGGATCCATCTGCATATCTGGGCATGTTCCTTCGATGTCATGGAAGTACCTCACCACAATTTGTTTGTATCTGATGTATTTTTCATCCCTTGTGGTGAGTTCCTGAGGAGCATGATATTGGCATATAAGTTTTTTGTGAATTAGACTCCTATATAGTGGACCATCCAATTATTTATTCCATTGCCTTAAGAAATGAAGCTTATAGGTCGATAATTGGTCTGTTGATTCTTCGCTGGAAAGGATTGTCGGGAGTGATGAAGGTGGTGGTGAAGTTTGGGCAGTGAGTTTCGGTTAAGAGATTTAGCGTCTCTACACCGGTTTCCGCATAAGTGTCTTCCGATTTCTTCATTATCCCGATTTGATTAGTATGCTGTTTTGATAGGATTTTGTGGATATCAGAGCTGCTTCGAATGTCAGAAAGATCTTAGAACTTTTTCAGAGATTAGCTCTTTCGCAGCCCAATTCTAAGCTACCTACATGCATACATCTCTGATACTCTAATAGCAATTGATTGTGAGTTCTAGGCTATGCATGTTCCAATTTGTGGATATGGCATATCTATAAGTTACAGAAATGTTTGAGCCTAATAGGATTTCGAAACCAATTTTTCGATGATCTGATATTGATGTTTCAGTTGAAAATGGCCAGTTTCTAATGAACAAAATTTATAAATGCGTGAATATGATGAGGTAAACGACGTTTTCGGCAATTCTGTTTATAAAGGTAGGGCTATTAGGTATGTAGATCAGAGTAGTAGGGCGTTTAGTAGGCTGGTATATCCCTTTTACAAGGGATATTTTTCTCAATAATCTTTTTTCGGACGATACAAACCTCAGATATATTTGCATGCTATGAGTGAGTTTTGAACTTTGCTTATTCTGTAACAAACTTAATTATGGTAAAGACATTTTCGCAGTTAATCTTACATAAATCTGACTTCTTGTTTCGGAATTCTGTTAAAAAAAACTTAAACTACTCATTCCAGGCCAAACTCCCAACGAGAAAGTAGCAGGCAAGCTTCAATTTTACTTTTACATTGTATGAAAGAAGAACAAAATCGAAATTAAATTTCTTGTTCTAAATATGTACATAGCTACATATGTACGTACCTTAACATCATGGACGCTGCCTTAATAATGTTGGATAACAGTAAACGGATTCTTCCTTAAAACGAATGGATTGGAAGTCAATTGAGTTAAGCATTTTGTTCGGCAAAAATGCTAAATATTACAACTTTCACTGCACCGGAATTTAAAATATTGGATTTTGTTTAAATAGGCAGTACCTGACCCATGCCAGGTAAATTCCTATTTTGCTTAAATACATTCATATGCATATGTTCACCTTCCTCTTTGCAATAATTGCGGTTTTGCCGAGACAGTATTATAATGTAATGTATTCCTTTATTCCTTAACACGACGTAATGCTCCAAAGTTATTTAATAGAGCGAGCTTTTTACTCTTTCATTCATTGTCTCATACTTAGATCATAAAAACCATGAATAAATGTTCACTAAAAAATTATTAAATTAAAACATCCCTAAACATGGGTAACAACCCATCAACCGAAAGCAAAAAAACCGAATAAAAACTGAAACCAAAAAGGACACACTACCGTATTTCCACTGTACCATATTAATGCTTAACCGGACATACGAAATCCCATATGAGTTTTTGGCGGATATGCCTTTGTCCCAATGCCATAACTTTCCATGATGTCTTTTAATATTTCACAAATCATAAAACAGGACAATATCCCGAGACAGCAGGTATACGCATATGTACAGTACATGCCAAAGCAGAAAGAAAAATGAAATAAAATATGTATTCATGTCCGCAAAACTAGAAAGTCCACTAACCATAAAGAGATCAAAATATCATTTGTCTTCCCTAATGGATTACTTTTAAAAAGCATTTAATTGAAATTTATAAGGATTCTCTTAAAACTGTACACAAAATTGTCCTTTCGAGTTGGATGCATATACCAATATACCCATATGTGTAATTGTGCAGATTTGTTTATGAAGAAAATTGTAACAAAAAACTGACCGTTTCGAGGACGCTTAATATTTGAAGGGTGAAAATTATTTGGACAAAAAGAGCAAGCCAATTGCAGGGGTATCCTTTTTCATTACTTTTGGTATTAATTTTATAATCGTGCTAGACTTATGTCCAATGAGTGCAAGGGGGCGAAGGCGAACCAGCTCCGTACTGTCAATGATAGACGGGGGACATTTTTCTCATTTTTGCTTTCATTTCTTTATTCGAATCTAGTTATGGCATTAGAAAATGCTCTAGATGGAATCACATGACTGGAAAAGGATAGAAGTCATAAAGTATTTTAGGGTTGGCAAAAGGAAAAGGATATACATATCCACTTTTTGTCTTAGTATGTAATAGCATATCCACATAAATTTTGTTTTTTTATATAAGCTCGTAAAAGGGGATGTCCTGCAACTGATTAAATCCATGTGATTTTAATTTTCTTTACCTTTACCAATGTAACTCAATGTTTCAGCAAATAAATAAAAAGAAAATACTTAATAGATAAAAAGAAGTATTGATGATAGTGCCTGACTTCACATGTTTTTTTTTTTTTTTTGCATGGGTATTCTGTGGGACGGTAATGCTCACCTGGGAAGGACCCCCTCTTTCCAGGTAGTGTGGAACTTTCATCCACCAAACCCACAGGGACCTTTTCTTCTTGACACCATCCACTCTGGAACCGCTTTCGCATTACTTCAGAGTGGTGTCGTTTTCAATCCCCTACGGGGAACCGGGCTTATATTCGCTTAGCGACTTGTCTTTTTTGCGGGTTTGTATTTTCTTCGTGCCGGTTTTGCCACTTCATCTTATTAAATTTTCGTCGCTTTTCTTCACGCGTAGTACAGTTTCAATATACAAAGCTATCTTATTCCAGCTCTCTTCGTTTTCTAGCATTGTTCGGATGATATTTTGTGGGGTTATCTCACGAAACTCGCTTTCCAACAACCTCCTTTGCGCACACCATCTCCTGCAGTGGAAGAACGTGTGTTTCGCATCGTCGTTACTCGCATCTCCGTAGGGGCATCCTGGGCTGTCGACTTTTCGCATCTTGTAGAGATAGGCTCGAAGATATTCGTGACCGGTGAGAAACTAAGTCAGGTAGTAATTGACTTCTCCATGCTTCCGCTCAGTCCACATTCTTAGATCTCCGAGAAGTCGTCTGGTCCACTCTCCTCTGGTCTCTCTCTCCCACAATCGTTGCCATGTCGCAAGCGTGCGTGCTCTCTCTTCTAAGCTGGCTTGCATATTTCCCAATACGCTCTTCCGTTCATATATCCTCTTCTTCCCTTGGGCTAGGAGCCCTATAGGAATAATTCCCGTAATAGCTAGAATGGCTAGTTCCGACACAGTGCGGTAAGCACAGGCGACTCTGAGCGCTCCCCTCCGTTGGTCTGCTGCCATGCGCTTCCGGTACTTCTCCTTTTCAAGAGCTTCTTCCCATATCTCGGCTCCATATAATAAGATTAACTCCGTCACTGACATCAGAAGACGGCGTTTGCTTGGTCTGGGCGCGCTGCTATTCGCCATCAATCTGCTCAAAGCAGCAGTAACTGACGCAGCCTTGTCAGATGCCCGCCTTATATGTTCCCAGAAAGATAGCTTCGTGTCGATGGTTACTCCCAAGTATTTCGCGCTAGGTTTTGTCTGCACCATCTCAGTGCCTACTGACATTGGCACTATGGTGGGTATCCTACGTTTTGTGAGTACGACGATTTCCGTTTTGGCCGTTGCCAGGCTTACGCCATGCTGCTCCATCCACTCGTTTACCCGGCGCATCACCTGGTTTAAGCTGCTACATTGTCTGCATATCCCACCAGAAATGTGTCTCTCGGCATCTCTAAGCGGAGCAGGCTGTCGCAGGAGACGTTCCAGAGATCTGGACCAAGAATAGAGCCTTGAGCTCCTATATGACTTCACATGTAGGATATCCCTTCCTGCAATTGTTAGATTATAAATTGGAAAAATTATTTTCTTTCCGAATTCTCCTTCAATTAAAAACGCTCTCTCAAGACGAAGCAAAAAGCGTGTCCCCAATATGAAGGCAATTATTCACGAAATTTTTTTTAATTATTATAATTGTCAAATAAAACGCAGCGGTTTTGGTGTGGGAGTCTTTCTTTTTATCCTTCATTTAATGCAAGTACCCATTTATAAAATAATAATTTAATTTTATATAATTACTCCACCTATTTTTTGTGGGTTTCCTGTAAATCCGTATCTTCATACTGTCATCCTTGTTCTTTCACCGAATTTAATTACTAATGCTCCCATAAATTATGTCGTGTTAACTTTGGAGCTAAAATGTATTCATTTAAGCATGAAGTTGAAGTTTTTTTTTTCTGCTGCGTTTTGTAACTTCCGTGTTAAGCAACGTTACCTTAAAAAGTCAGAAAGTCAGCATCATTGGGTGTATGTGTTCATGTTGTCGAATTGCCATGAAATTTTCATCGCATAAAACTCTGTTTGCCACACTTAAGTAGGCAGCATGAACCGTCGAAAAAAGGGTTGTAAATTAAATAACTGCGAAACGGAAACGAAGGAATAAAAACGGGGATACACATGTGAAAAACACATGATAATGTATGTCGACGGAAACACTTCTAGGTTGTGTATCAAAACGACTTTTAACCTCTACCACATAAGATTTTGGCTGAAAATTGTAAGGTTATCCGGTGGGTGGTCGTAGGGATGGTTTTTTATTAAGTTGATATTTTACTCAAAGAAGGAAGCAAGGTGAAAGTGTACATACATACATATTTACCTACATAATATATTCAATGTTTATAAGAAATACTTCGAAATATTGAAAATATTTCGGAATTTTACTTCTTTAAGTTTGTCTTTGCTCTGATTTCAAAGTTTTTGTTTAAATGCAAAATTTCGTAGTAAAATAAAAAAACTGAAATTTATATGGACAAATTAAGTTGGAGACATTTGTGTAAATGTGTCGAATTTTGATTAAAAAAATTAAGAGAAGAAGTGCTATGAATTCTTTAAGTCAATACAGCACTGTGCATTCTATATGCAGAAGGGGAAAGATACATCCTTTATTTCAATGTTTAAATAACTACTTAATATCTTGGCAGCAATTAATTTGATAAGAGAACAGTTTTTGATTTGTTTTATTCATATTTGTGACATTGCTCCAAATATACCTACATACATGTATGTACATATATCTAAAAATGGATGGGTCCGGAAGCGTTATATGTCTTAAAATCCCTAACCTTAAGCGAGTAGGGTAGGGCGTGGCTAGTTGGGCCACTTTTTACTTGAAGTCTCATAAATATTAAACTACTCATAATACAACTATGAAACTGGGATCAATGGAAAGAATGGATATCTTGCTTCTTAATGAAATTTTAAAAAACTGAAAATACGTAATCGCTGGAGAATAATATTGCCTCAAATGCGCAAAGTCCAAGTGGCCCCACTTACCCCACTATCGGGGCAAGTTGGGCCAAGGGCTGAAAAATGAAAAAATTAGCTCCATGAAATATCAAAAAGCCAGATTTTGTAACAGAATTTTATTCAAAACATAACAATTAAATAAAGAATTCAAAATAAAAAAAAAAATTTATGATTTATGACGTTAGTTAAATGTTTTCAAAAATAACACTAACAGCAAATAGTGAATAAAACAAAATAGTAGTCCATATAACTAAAAGTATCTATTTACAGAAGTAAGAAATAATAAATTAGGAGTCGTGGTCGCTATTGCGGACGACAACAAGCCCAGCTGAGCACTTCGTATGAAGCCCAATTTCGACAAGTATCACACTATATCCACTCCTCACAGAGTATGTTTCCATGCATTCCACCTGGCCCAACTTACCCCACACCTAGTTTGATGAACATATTGCGTCAAAAATAAATAAATACTCAAAACTGTTAAATTTTTGTTACGGCATTCTAGAATATAATAACATGTCTCATGAAAATACTATTTCTTAATGTATGATATGCACCTTTTCACCACTAGAATAAAAAAATTAAGAAAGACGATTTTTTAACTTTTTCACTTAAAAAACAATAAATTGCTTGTGGTTCCCCGTCTTCTGACGCAACGCAACTGAGACCAGTTTCGAACGTGTTGGTTAGTGTGCTTACTTCGTCGGTGCATGATCTTGTTGGTGTAGTACTTGTGGTTCTTGAGTAATTGTCGTGGCCCAACTTATCCCGTTGCCCAAATAGCCCCACCCTACCCTACTACACATGACAGAAATATCTCAACATAAATTAACTCGAAGATATCAACCGAATATGCTCCTGGCAAAATAAATAAATAACTAAGATAAGTAGCAATGGCATTTTTAAAATTTAAGAACATGTTATTTCGTATAACAACCCGCCGATTTCTAGAAGTTGAAATGAACGCAGTTTGTTTTTCTGGGCATTATTGTCGTTTACTTCACTGAAAGACCTTTTATTTGCCAAGAACAGTCGCGCCTTAAGCGGTGCAAGTAGACACAGTAGCATCCATGTGTAGGGTGCATTTAGATTAAGTAAATTATCACTTCTTTATGGAAAAGTCGCGTTTCTTCCCTTATCAGTCGACAAATTCTCCGAACAAGTTAATAAAACTTGCTGCGATTTAGTTATATTTTATTTTCCTTTTTCGTTTAGGAGATCTCTAGTTAGAGATTGCCGTTCTTCGCTGCAAAATATTCACTATCATTTTTCCGAGGATAAAGGTCTCAGACTCTGCATAGTATTTCGCAAATGCTTTCATTTTTACCACATAGGCTCAGATTAGTGCATCGTATTCTGTTATTGATCGGGGCTGCCTCTACATTTAAAATCATTCTTAGTAGTGCGACTCTTGTAAAAGATACTTTGCTGTTTGTTCTTTGTAGATATTCACCATATGAGAGCATTATATTCATCATTATACACAAATATTTAGTGGTAGGCTGCAAGAATATAGTGTTGCTATGAACTATCAAGGTGCTTCTCTGACTCTCTGCTGCTAAACTAATGGATTCAGACACTGGGTAAGTCTGACTAATTCAATAATTTGAATTCCTTGCTTGTTTTTTCTTCTTTATCTTCCATGAACTTTGCCACTAAATACTACAATTGTTATATCATCTGCGTATCCTGTAGTATTGTCTTCGTTGGGGATTGCTGTACGGGACGTTGTTTCGCTATGGTGAACATAACACCGATCCGTCTAATACAACAACACTTCATACCCGAAGTAGTCCATCACCATATATGAAATATTCAGGTGTTCTTATTTTTCGAATCGATTTTGGAATGGGACCACGAAGATCATTACAGTAGCCACCTTTTAATTAGCTTTTCATTGATCTAAAATGGTAGTGTGACTTAAATTTTTCTCGAATTACCTAGATGCCACAGTAGTAAGTGGCTCTCTTTTGCATTTGCTTTTAATAATTTTTTTATTGAAAGAAAGTGGGAATCGCGTCACCTTTCGCCCATATACTGCTACGGCCCTAGAATAAGTGACAGGATTAGACGCCATGTGACTTAAAATGCCAACCGTGGTTTTATTACTCCAGAATTAAAAACAAAAATGCATTTAAGACATGGGGCGAATTTAGTCTACTTGGAAGGCTCAGAAACAACTTACTCTGTTGCTTTTTATGACTAGTTAAATGAAAAGTGTTTTTTTTTTACTTCACCTTCTCATTATTCTGCTCAGTAAGCTTTAGATATTTTATTTTAGATACGGGAGAGGTATCTTGTTGGAAAGTATACTACAAAACGCACTTCTTTTGGTTTCGTCCTCTCTCTATTGTCGGATGATGCATCCGATCATCCAGCTCTGCAAGTTCTTTTGATGAGTTTCGCTAAGTATTTCGAACTGATTTAGTAGGCAATCAGTGTTTTACCGACAGTTTGGCTGCCAACACACTTTATTTTCGCTTGAATTTTCTTCCCAAAAAAAGCAACCAAGAACGGTTCTCGAGACATGGTATATGTTATCTTCGAGGAACTATTTAGAAGAAAAGCTCACACATATTTAGTAATTTTTCAAGACCGATCATTTCATAAGCTAGCGGCATTGAACAGTTTGTTTACTGGGCAGGATGTTTGAAACCCCAAACTCAAAAACACCAAAAACTTTTTTTTACAATTCGGCAACTAGAGAATGGCTAACAAACGTCCAGCAGAAATAATTGTTGCGGTAAAGCTTCGTATTCTCTTTTTCAGATATGGCATTAAACTGTAGGACGATGCGTTTCGTCACGATCAGTTGAACGTGATTTCCCACTCTATCCTTGGAATAAGAAATTTTCGTATTCCCATTCACAGCCGTTCAATTTGTTATCGATTTTCATCAGGCACATTCCTTGTGCGTGAGATTCTTATTAATCCCCAATCTATCCACAGAAAATTTAACCCTTTTCCAAGGAAATTACTCCCCCGCTAATACAAAAGGAATTGATTACACTTTCTGTGTGTACATTGCTTACGGGAACTTTTTTCTCCTTTCATTTGAGTGTTCGTTTTGGGATAAAAATGAAATGAAATGAAATTTATTAGGCGCCAGGATCACGAACCAAAGAGTCTAAAAGAAATTAAAACATTTCTCCGAGAGCAAAATGAAAAGGGATTTTTTCCGATTGGGGTTGGGGTACGTCTACTTGGCAACCCATAGTCGGGGAGTTGGAGGTTTACTTTTCTAAATTAACAGGATGTTTGATTTCTTTCTCTTGTATGTGCCTTAGGGCGGGAAGGTGGATTTATTTGATGGTACATATATTCCAAAAGAAACGCATTTACACCTTTCTTTAGCATAATTTACAGCGAACTCGTATGCTTCAAGGATACGCTTCCATTAAGTCATCGAAATTGGAATTAGAAATGTGTTTTCATCTTAAACTTTGCACTTAGCGCAATGTGTGAAAGTGATTTAAATGTCGCGTATGCCGAAGCAATCGTTCGACGCGTTGAACGAAATTGATTTGAAAAAGTAAAGTTTCCTTTCCATGGAATTATTTAATCCCCCTTTTTGTTTCACAGTCGAGTGGCTTAGAATGACTTTATTCAGATTTTTCCCACAATTTTCCTTCGTGGAGAAGATCCTTTTTTTTTTTTAATTCACGCTAATCCTTATTTGCCCTTTGGTGAGCCACTTTTTTTTATCCTCTCTACTTACATCTGCAGAACAAAAGCACTCGATATACTCGGATTTTTTTTTATAGGCAAGGACGACTAACCTATTGTTGGAAGAAAAAACGAGGAAAATAAACATCCCTAACAGAATGCAGTACTTTTTGGGGCTTAAGATAACCTCTGGAATGAATACAAAAATACGTTCTTCTTCACATTCGGAATATTATGGGGAGGACTGTAGGAAAAAAACCAATGCCCTTTTGGTTAGGTGTAAGTATCCCCTTCTGTTTTTCTTTCGCATGACGAACCGGGGATGTTGGAATGTGATCTGGGGTGGTGAGTGGGGTCTTCTGCACAACAATTGACTTAACGCGAATTACGATGACATCTTCTAATAATGTTGTCACTCGGGTAGTAGTTTATGGATATCATTCAGAAATCGTGTGGAAATTTGAAATTGATGGTCGTTTTAACATGTTTGCTGCGAAAGTCATGACTAACATGAAGAAGTTTAGGCTAAGTGGTTGAGAGGTCAGGAGGTTAATTGTTTTCATTGTAATTTATCCTGGAAAAATCTGCAAAGATCGAAGATATGTATGTAGAATCATCCAAGCTTCACTGTAGGAGATACTCAGAAAATTTAGATGTGTGACTGTGTTGTAAGCGTCTTACCACCAAACACACACGAGAACCTAATTTCTTCGAAAATGCATGAATTATTTTTATTCATATTTACTTTGGTACTCCGACAGGCGAAGGAGCTTAGTTCTGTCCTAATAGTTAAAGATCATTTTGTGGAAGGAACACATCACAAATAGTTTTCCGAGGATTGATGTTATATTTTTGAAACTTAAACAACAACAAAATAGGTTCATTACCTCATTCTTTAAATGTTGCAGTTTATTTTTTGCTGAAATGTTCTAGATGATCAGAGTTTTATTTTCAGTAGGGTGAAACCCTCTGGCAGAAGTCGACTCATCTTTTGGTTCATAATATGGCTTCAATTTGATTTCTATGCACTTGCATATTTTCAAAAAAAGGCTTTTGGCTAAATTGGGGACCTTGGCTCTAGTACCAAATATTTTCTTTTTACAATAAAATCCAGCAAAAATTATCTTGGAAAGAAATTCGTTACAACACAAATTGTTGCAGTTTTCAATCGAAGCTAAATTCTGTTTAGGAAATTGTATCATATTTAACTCAACGTCAAAATAATATTAATAATAATCCGAATTTGAAAAAGTGGAGTACAGCTTGTTGTACAGTACTCTATTGGAGTGATTTGGGATTATGAGCCTACAAGCTTATTAGTTGCGAACTCAAAATTTCACAGCTCTGTCTCCGTGTCCTCGGCTATTTTTCATCTATGTATCCAGCTTAGAAAGCTGATATTTTTTTAAAATACAAATCAAAATATTGGGAGGTAATAATATGTACCTAATGCTCTTAAAGAAAAAAAATAGGAACACCAAAATAAAATATTTACAAACCGTTTATGGCTGCGAAGTGAATTATTTTTTAACCCATCTTGGGGGATTTGAGATAATTTAGAATATTATTGCATGACCATAATTTGAAAATTTTGAAGACTTAAGCCCTCATTCTGTCCGATGAAGAAGACTTTCGAATACTCAAGCTAATATATCTTAATTCATGAACCAAATTTCGTCAAAAAAAAAAAAAAAATACAAATACTTGGCGCAACAGACGTATATGGTCCAGGGCCTAGCTTCTCGCGACCATTCGCGTTGTGCGTGTTATATTTTTCCACGCAAATGGAAGGGACCTACAGTTTAGAGCCATATTCGAAAGGCTTATTGAGAAGCTTTCTCATGACAGTTATTACTCTCGGACGTTTGTCAGACATTCGCGAGAGGTGGGACCGTGAAAAACTTTTAGATGTTCTCTGGGATTCGAACCTTGAACCTCCCGCTCAGCGATCCAACGCACTAACCATTTGAGCCACGGCGCCCACATCAAGGTTAACAAAAATTGTTTGAGGGAGGCAGCTAAAATGAAGGCTTTATTTCAAAGACAGTTTCTTTCAAAGTATTTCTCAACTAAAAGAGTATAAATTCGGGGAATCGGAACCACACATCATACTCCCATCCTTCTCTACACGAAGTCGGCACGCGATTTTTCAAATTGATTTTTAATTTATTATGGATGAAGGAGTAATGAAAGGATGGCTTTTCTTATGTTTTTCCTAAAATATATGATTTGGTAGCAAGGCTCTCCCGGGACAGTGCAGGAGTGCAAATCTCATTACGTTCAGATGGAAAGAGACTCTTTAGAAAACCTCCTGGCAAGACTGACAGAATAGAAGTCAGAGCACATGAAAAGGAACTGTGCACCTTATCATGCGACCGTTGAAAAAAAAAGACTGTCCACATAACGTCAAAATTAAAGATTATTTAAAATCCTTCCCAAGCTACAAACATGCCATCAGCACGAGGGTGAAGTGTTATTTTTTATATAAAAAAAAAACCATATATCTACATATAAACTTTCTGAAACAATTAATCAAAGCAAAATGATTTTTATTTTTCGGAAATAATAGTGCTTTTTTCAAACACTGAGAGGTTGAAAGTATCCTGGTGGAGCATTCATGTTAATGACGTGTCGTAATTAACGTCCCATTTCGGGTTAGATTATCCGTGAATAATTGGCGGCTTGCATTTGACCGGTCAACATACAAAAAAATTAATGGGAATTTCTCTCTCCTAATTGCTTTTTGCACAGAAGAAGAGAGTTTACAAGGACTTAGTTCTGCGTTGGTTTTTGTGGTTTCCCTTCCCAGAAGGATCTTTGTCTTGTATGTCGCTAGAATTTTCAAATTTAAATCGAGTTGGAGTTGGAGAGTCAGTCATTTCATTAAAAGGTTTTGCGATGAAATTTTTTTTTGTTTTCCTTCAATAAATCAGCTGTCAAAATTTGCATTAGTATCCACATACATATATACCGATGTCAGATTCACGAAATGCATCCCTCTCCCCAAATGTATAAAATATTTAAATCTCTAATATTCCCAAATGCCCCAGACACATCAACTTGACCATTCATATCTTATTTATTCCCATTTTGCTGAACACTTGCCTTTACACACACGCGAGAAGAAAAATTGAATCATCCCTCATCCCTCATCCAGAGGTGAACCTCTGTCAAACTGATGTTCAAAGCTATTTCTTTTTATTTGTTGAATGCCTTGCGGTTTGAGATTCTTGAGAGATGGGGACATTCACAGTGACCACATGCGACGTTCATATGAATGGTTGCGTAAACGAGATCCAGTCACATGGGACCGAATGTCATTCTGTTGTACAGAATTTCATTCTTTCATTGATTAAGGTCATTTTATCCATCAATACTCATGGATAAATAAACAAATTTGAGTAGACAAGTTTTTCTACTTTCAGCCAGAGGGAATGGGACCACTGCTACGAATACCGGAAATTTTAGCTTTTGACCTGCATCTGTGAAAAGGATACCACTACGAGGGGTTCTCATAAGGTCGTTATGATTTCCAGAAAAGTAACACTTTCTCGGAAGGCACGTCCAGTTGGTTGTATTTGGTTGGGTGCTTGCCTTAAATAGTCCTTCTAATTGCACCGCATAAGTCACACGCCCAATGAGTTATTAGCAAATAATGGCAGATCATTTGCAGTAAAGTATTTCACCTAATGACCACTATTAATGGAAGCAATTTTTGTCTAGCTAACAAGATGAAAAAACATTCTTGGAGTTAGTTGGAACATTTTCTAGGCGTGTTCCCCTGGGGGTTGATCCGCATTTGGTGCATGTTGTAATTAGAGCATTCATTCGACGACGATAGGTAGCATTGTTCTATTTCTATGTATGTATGTCGCTCGACGGACGACGAAAAATGGTGAAAGAAGAATGCTGGACATTTCACAAGAGGGTGCGCTCTCTCATTCCCTGAGTGAATGGCGAAGAACTTTGTTCCATAAGAAGGGTTTATGTGTGTGTCTTTTTTGTCACCACTTAATGATGTGACAATTTATTTTCGTCGAGTGTCCCTTTTGCTGGACCTCAGACCGGGAGTCGTTAGTGTTCGTGCCAACTTGCAGAAATGTATGGACATGGATGTGCTTTTTTCACTTATTTTTTTTTTTTTTTTTTTTTGGGGAAATGTGTTAAAGAATTGAAACGTTGATTGAGCTTGAAAGGTTGGCAGCTCGCATTTAATGGGATACTTCTGTACGGCTTCTGGTCATAAAAAATGTACAAACCCTCAAGTGTATAGCAATTGGACATGTCCTTAGGGGCGCACTAAGCTAGTCTGTATTTTTATTTTCAATATTTGGGGTTGCATTAAAGAGAGAAATCAGACCTGGTGCAAAATTTATATGGAAATGGAAATGTAAAAGAAAGCTTTGAAAGAAACTAATAAAAAAATCAAGGAATGGTCTTAAAAAGGTTTGAAATGAGATACAGGCGTGGGAATACAAGTATACATATGTATCCGTAAATAGGAGAAATTATAGCAATGTACACATCACTGAATAGTGCATTCTATGAAATGAAAATGGTCATTGTCGTAACTCAAAGGTCGTGAAAGTGTTCCTGGGAATTGAAATGTTTAATAAGAAAAACTAATATCTTCTTCTTCCTTTTGTTCGGCGAGGTTATGATCAGGATTATAGGGATCATAACCCTCCCACTTTACTGCATCCCTACTGGTCCGCCTGTGGGGTTCGCCGATTCGACATCAGAAAGTATCTGCAGGCCTCCCGTTTTCGGATCACTTCGTCACTGAGGCCAATCAAATTCAGCTGTTTTTGCATTTGTGTGATCCAGGAGTTTTTTGGCCTGCCTTTCTTCTGCACATGTATAGGAACGTCGATTAACATTGCCTTTTTGACAGGGTTCGTAGGATCCATCCTTTGAGCATGGCAATACCAACTAAGCCGATCGTCCTCCAATTTTTTCGAGATGGGTTCTTTGACGTGAAGGCTTCCTCGGATCTTCGAACTTCTAATTCGATCAAGCTTTGTTACTCCTGCTGTCATGCGAATCATCTTCATCTCAGTTGCCGTTAATTTGCTCTCATACTTTTTGTACATTGTCCAGCATTGTGAACCGTATGTGAGCGCCGGACGAACAACTCCGGTGCAGAGCAGAAAAACTGATATATTTGGTGGAAAACCAATCTTGAGAGTTTAATAGATCTTAAAATATTGACGTCTAATACGAATATTTTCTTCGAGGATGAGTCTCGTAGGTTCAATTGAGATTTGATACTATCGAAAACTCTATGAAAACCCTACCCCAAAGGATGTAAGGCATTTGCAAATTTCCAACCAAACAGGACACTGATATCCACACAAGCCAACGATTTATTGTAATTATATCGGCATAAAATCGTAAAAAATATTCACGAGAAATTGTTCTCCTCTTTGGAAGTTCTTTTATTAACATCACGTTCAACACCGCATAGTACTAGATTGATACTTTAGATATTTAAACCTAAGGGTCAGGATCTTAGATAGAATTTCATTTTAGGGGAGGATATGCTGGAAAATTTTAACAAATGTACTACCGTTATGTATAAAGTACAGATAAAAGCATTTTCGACTGATATCTCGATAATCGACTGAAAGAGAGAATGTAAGTATCTTTATGTGTACTCTACTTGTATGGATAGTGGATCTCATATAGGACGGTCACAAGCGCCTTCATTCATTGTGTAAGCAGGACAGTTATTACTCTCGGACATTGAAGATAGGTGGGACCGTGAAAAAACTATTTTGTGTTTTCTGGTATTTGAACTTCGAATCTCTCTATAAGTAGTCTAACGGACTAACTAGCCCACAAAGCTATTAGCGATATAAGCGATTAAAGTGAGATTTTATATCTCACTGCGGATAGTATATTTTCAGCTTAAATGCAGAGTGGTAAGCCCAAACTTAGGAGGATATACGTGCGTTACCTATTTAAAGGGACGTTACATAATGGCAATGCACAAGGATGTGCATTTTGTGTTCCTATCAAAGTAAAATGCACACAATATTCTTTAAACTATTCAGCTTAACTCCATTTCTGGTGAATGCAATGGATGCGCCATTTTAAGTTCACAACACCTAACATGGATTCTGCAACAGTAATCAAAATCGTTATGGACACCAAGTTATGGAATTTATTATTATTATTCATTAGACGAATATTTTTCACTGCGACATTGTGGTCTATCGTGCCACCTACTAATGTCTTGGAGAAGTTAATTCCATCATCAAAGTTCCTGGCGTATAGCAATTCTTCTCGAAATTTGAGAGTTCTGTACTCTGACTTAGCCTCAGCTACAATTTTTCATCCCAGAACAATTTATTTAATCCAGTTTCACTGTGGAACATAAAATTAAGAAGCGGGAGGAACGTGGTCAGCATAAAGTTATCGAATTTTGAACCTGCTTCAGTAATCCTTTTTTCTTTCTGTGGATCAAGACAAACGTATTCTTTAAGTTTCCGGTGTTCTCTTCGGAGGGGTCACTATGGCATTTGCCTATAGAGTGTGGCGTTTTGTTACCCTCTATTACGGGTCATTTACCTAGTTCATAAGTTGGCAGATAAAGGCATTCCCATTTAAGTGTAAGCAAAATTATGTTGGTTTTGATATCTAAACTCTGATGACAAGATACTGACCGTTTATTATACGAATAATTCATATAGTAACCTGTCGAAAGAAAAAAACTTCATTCTAATTCTTTTAAGTTTAATATTTAACATAACATTTATTTTCTTTTTCCACATTTCATTGGTTTGCGTATTTAAAGTAGATTTTGCATTTTTTTCTTTCTGAATATTAATTATAAATTTCATATGTGTAATATTAAATACATAATATTGTTTCATAATAATACTAAAGCTGATAAATAAAGAATAAAAACAAAACTATACGAAACATACTTTATAATTATAAGCTTAATTGTAAATTACATATTGCACCTTTTTGAATTCGATATATTCGTTCATCTGTCGCGTAAATTGTGTCTTCTCTGGTAGAAGTTTTGATTTTACATTTTTTTTTATTGCTAATAAGAACCAAAAGAACTTACGATGTGTTAACAAAAAATTAATTAAACAAAACAAAATTCTAACAAATTTATTACAAATATTTTTTTTTTTTCTTTTTCGTAATCACATATTCTTTACTCTTTTATTTAATAATTAATTAATTAGTTTACTTAAAATTAGTGTTAGCTATGTAGTCTAGTGTATTTAATAGTTTACCTATATCCGGAGCCTTGTCATTAAATTCGAATAAACGGAACTACATTTAAAAAAATCTCTGTTATTATCTTTATACAGTTTTTTTTTGTTTAGCAAACGTTTATGTTTATTCTTTTAATTTAATTTTACAAGTCAATGCCGACAGAAATTTATTTTGAAGTCAATTTAGTTATAAGCTTAATTGACACTCACATATACTCACATAACTATTTAATGACATAAACTTTATGCAATATGAATTTTATTTTAAAACTTATTTTAATGTACAGTAACGATGTAATATTTACTAACTTATTATTCCTGTAATTATTACTTATTTCTAGATATATGGCCTTAATAACGATAGTATTTACAAGTAAACGGATGTTCAACACACATTCATTGCGCATGATGTTTTCGTAGAAATCCGTTGTGCAAGGACTTGCAGTTCGCTTTTTGAAAAGAGTTAGTTCATTTAAAAAAAAAAAATTACATTATTTTATGTAAATATTTACAAATTTAAGTACACATATACAATTTGTTTTTATTTAAATAGGTGTTGGTAGAACAGTGTAGTCTTGGTGTAGGGAGGATTTCACTGTGTCGTATACAGGACGATTATCGTCGGGCAGCGCATAGACATCCGGCGGAACACACAGCGATTGAAGTTTTGAGATGTAGCTGTCGAAGTGTTCGTGATGCGGATGATGGTGCGGGTGGTGGTGGTGGGTGATTTTCTCAGCACTTGGTGGCAGTGGTGGCGGTGGTGGACCATAAATTCCAGCTGCAGATTGAGCCTGCGAAATGCTTGCGGTTGTCAATGGTCCGGGAGGTATCAACGACGCATGAGAATAAGGATGATGATTCACTGATGAGGACATTGAAGGAACTGATGATAGACTGCTTGTGCCTGGCGGTGGTGGAGCTACACCGTTTGGTGGAATACGGACGTGTTCTAATAGGGTGATTACATTGTTACGTAGACTTTCGTAGTAGTTGTTCAGGGAGCTGGGATTATTGGTGTTGCGTTGCGATGTGTTCAGTGGAGAAGCCTCCTGCAAAAAAGGATATGTTAGAGTAAATATATTTATGTCTTAAATAAAGTATGGAAATTGGCTTCCTCATATGCATACTGCTATATAAAATAATTTAATAAATTGAGAGAAACATATTTTCTTTATATGCTCTTTCATGTAAACATATGTAGAATGAATAAGTTAAATACTTTTGTAAAATCTGAATACATAAATGCATATGTAAGCGTATATGGGACTCAAAATAACTACTTCGCGAGAAGAAAAGGCAATGACAATATATACCCTACACTGACCTTTAACTATATAACTTCTGTCATAATAAGATATACATACATACCTACATATGAGCAACTTAAAAAACAACAGAACTGAATCAGTATTTACACGATAAGATGCAATGACATATCAACCCTCTAGAAATCTTGATCTCGGATGATTAGGCGGCAACATGGATGCAATAGAGAATATACATATCACAGTAGCTGACACACCATCGTATGATACTTCAATACTTAATATTTACAATCACAAAACAGTGTTTAAAGGCATACAGTGACAATAACAATCGGTACTGGCAATATTTGAGAGCGAGAAGATTGGCAAACAGATATGGATACCTGATGAGAAAAACTTTGAAAGGCCTTACTTATTTTCTTCTACTCTTAAATTGTCTGAGCACAAAAGTGCTCACAGATTACGAAAAGGTCGGGCTAATGTCCGGTCTTGTGCACACGCAAAAGAAAATTGCAGTATAAGCTCCAGATAGATAGATCGGTTAATGAGTGTTTTTCCATAACTTGGAACAAAGCTGTGGGTTATGAAGAATAACACTGTAGTTCTTATGATTAATGTAACATTTTTGTCTGTAAATGCTTTAAGTTCTTTGGAAATGAGGATTCTTAGTTTTTTATTCACTGTGGGTACGAATTCTTATGAAGGTCGTTAGCTGCTGAACAGAACTCTTAGGCATTTCTCGTTAGCTAATATTTTCGTGATCAAAATTTTATTCAAGAGAAACCAAACCAACTCCGAGAAGTAAAAGATACATACATATGTCAAAATGTCTGCCGTTTTCATCCTCGTTTAAATAACGAGGGAAAGTTCGACAGACGTATAGAAAGAATTCCACGATGACTTGCAAAACAAAAAAAAATACAAATACTCGCGACCATTTGTGTTGTGCTTGTTATATTTTTCACACAAATGGACGGGACCTGCAGTTAAGTGTCATATCTCCGAAAGGCAAATGGAGAAGCTTTCTCATGTTCGTTACTACTCTCGGATGTTTGTTAGGCATTCGCGAGAGGTAGGAGGTTTTTTGGATTCGAACTTCGAGCCTTCCACTCAGCGATCCAACGCACTAACCACTTGAGCCACGGTGCCCACCACGACATTTTAACTATTCCACTGCTTTCTGGGTGTCGATGTAGATTACAACGTCACTTCGCAATATTGGACTCACTACATGCTTCTCCTTTCCTTGATTTATGGCATGTATTCTAATCGCAGTTCCAATATGTCTGTTGAAAGTCTGTCACTGTAGTAGGAAATAACGTGTTATGGAGTATAGAACGAGTAGATAAACCATGATTAGCAAAATATTTCTTCCCGACAAGATGGCTTTAGAGTCAAAAACTTAAGCTCATGAGACCAGTTTAGCAGTAGCAAATTGTACAACATCGAGGAGACTGTGTGCGGGTACTTAGCAAACATGTCGTCCCCACATGCATTTCAGAAATAACTTATTATTCTATCCATTATAGGCATATTTCTCCAGGCTTATCAAATAATAACCGCCATTGTAATGTCGTAAGTACGGTAAGTAAAAGTGGTTGGATAATACTGGTAGGTCGCAGAAGTTTGTGTACTTCCTTTACGTCGCGTCGGTACGTATTTGGAAAACTATGATGATATGGCTCCAAGATTGATGAACTCTTTAGCTGTGTTGAACTATTACAAATACGCTACGAGACATGTGGATGCTTTTCTTATTTTTTACTGGAAAACGGAACACTGGTTTGTGTACTTCCAAACTAAATCGCAAGTATGGGAAAAAGGAAAGATTACATATGTAGTATATTGCTAGGAAAACTTACATGAATCTTGCAAATACATGAGCATTCGTACGTACCGAGTATTTTCTATTTCTGGTAAAAATATCGAAAAGTCAGGTTTCTACCTGGGTTCGTCAGTCGATTAAATAAAATCTATATTTGTAGTGTACAGTGCTTCTCAATTCCACCTTTCGATATACATAGTTATCTTTCATTCACGTGAAATAATATTACTCACAACACGAATATTTGGGAAAAGTACATGTGTTCTATCACAAAAAACATGTTCCCCTATACTCATACATACAAGTAGTAAAATATTTTTTTATTTTTGATCTGCCATCCTTTGAGTGTTCTCCACATCCACATTACAAATCCTAATGGATGCTATTTACTAATTAAAAATAATTTACAAAAGTTCCTCCTCAAAGAGAAAAATCAAAGCCTCAATAGGAGTGCCGGTTATAGTTTGCATAATAACTACGGAAATGAATACCATTAGCCAGCCAGAGCGTAGTACGAAAAGACATGTCTTTCAAACAATCCGAAAAAAAAAAATGAATCCTTCGAGTCACCGGGAGGGTAGTTTTTAATTAGCAATTTTTGATGACTTGGACACGAAAACTTTCATGGTCATCTTCCCTTAAGCCGGTATTTAATTAGCGTCCGGTAAAAAGAAAAACACCTCCCCCCTGGTGTTCCATAGAATTTCAGCTTTTCCTGATTTTCAAAATGAAATTTCATTAAAACTAACTTCAGTCAAATGAATTCTACTAAAAAAGGACAAATTCCATTGCCAGGATGTGTACACATTTCAACCCAAACCGAACTATTTCGAAAATCCAAATCCTTACGAAAAAAATAGCATTTCACTCAAAAATGCAAACATTTGTTCTACTGGTCAATTATTTCTTTGTTCACATACGTTGGGTGGTTAATAGAAAAAGGAGCAATCCACTTTAGTTCTATTTACAATTGCCCTGTTTTACTCTATCCAAATAGTACAGGAGTTTCGAATGGGGGTATCGTTAAATAAGGGATGAAAGGTTTCTGTACTCTTTGCTAAAATACACAATAGAGATAAGAGTTGTAGATGTCCACATACCAGGATGCGGGATAAAATGATTTTAATCATTGCCGCCGAACGCTCTATTTTATGTTAAGACTGTGTAATGTGTATGTCCACCAAAAATTTTATTGGAAATGTCCGGTAGGTACGTATACCAAAGGAATGAGGTAGTTATATCGGTAGGGGGTAAATCAAAAGTTTTCTTTTTTTTGCTATGGAACTTCAACAGTAGTTTCATGTAGTTTGAAAATACTTCAAAGCATTTTACTAACCGTACTTCACATTCACGGAGATGGTTTCAAAGGGCAAAACATTTGATTGCACCACAAATATTTGCATGGGAAATTTGTTGAAATTTCCAGAATTGGTTTGTACAATTTTATGATAGTGAATGTATACATATACATATGAATATGAATCTCTAAAATTTCTACAGTTTTTAAATAAGTTCTAGGTTAAATAAATTCAAGGTAAGCTTCAAAACGCCTACGATATACATATATGTACATACGTTTGTATATATTTGTATATGCTCTTGAACTATTTGTAACGTTCTGTATTATTAAAATAGTATAAATGAAATTTCGTAATTCTTTCGCAATGACAATGTTAGAAAAGATACTTAAATGGAACATCAAATGTTATATACAAATGTATAGGATATAAAGTTAATACCATTGTAAATCCAGCTTCACACGCTTGACTTAATTTCTTTAATTAAAAAGTTTGCAGATACATATATGTATGCAAATATGTCACAAACCTTGGTTACAGATAAATACTTTAACAAATGCATCTCTGTATAGTATAAGCTGAATGTGCGGGCGGGCACTGATTGAATGCAGACAAATTAATAAAGTTTTCATAAGAACGGAAAAGCGGATTGTTTTGTTGTTACTGTTGTTACTTGCATTGAAATTCATGTTTCAGAGCTTCGACATTTAGAGTATAAAATAAATTAAGAATGAAGCTCTTATAAGAAGAGTTGACTGCACTTCAAGCCTTCTGACCTTTTGTCTGTGATTCCTAACCTTTGATTTGAAGCGTAAAAATACGAAGCCAATTGTTGTTCTTTAAACAACCGAGAGTTCTAAAGTAAAACACGAGAAAATAACAAAATGTAATCTCCCGGTCGCAATGTAATTTCATTCCAATAATTCCCCAACTCATCCTAGATTATACTATACTTATTGCGCGCCATAAGGGATATGAATGCCCTTAAGCTAATTTTTCAGGGACGGGCGTTTGAAAAAAGGGGGAAGAGGAACAGAGGAGGTACCGGTGCACGTTGGTCTTGAATGTCTGAAGATTGTAACGCTGAGGAAACACAGAGCCTGGAAGATTATTCTACATACGCGCCGTTCGGCTTATGAACAAATCCCTGTATTTGACAGTACTTCCGGAGTTGGGCTTGCGGGTGAACTGATCTGCATTCGAAACATGACGCGTATTGCTGGTGAAATTTGGAAGCTATTTCGCTGGAGCATTTTTTGTGAATAAAGCGATAAAGTAGTGGAAGACACGAAACATTTCTGCGATGTTCAAGTGAGACTACGGAGCTTACAATGTCTCTATCTCCTTTAAGTTTTAAAGCGCGGTTCTGAACCCTATCTAAAATGTGCAAAACGGTCTTGGGTGCACCAGATCATATGTATTCTAGCTGTATTCTAGCTTTGGGCGGATGAATGCCTTATAAATTGAGGCTACATCAGACGGGGTAGAGTATTTCTTGCAGGGCTTAAGAAATCCATGACATTGTGCAGCATTTTTGGCGGACCTCGAATACATGATCGTTCCATCGAAGATGATTGATGATACACATACCGAGAATGGCAAGTCTTTCGGTTTCTACGATGCAAGTATCATTCGTGGATAATGTTCGAGGGTCTTGGACTCGCTTCAGAGACAGAAGCCAGCACTGGGTTTGGGTGCATTGAATTCCACTCTGTTGGTTGAACCCTATTTGATTATGCTGTCAAGTTTCGCATGCAAATCCCCCAAGTGGGCTCTAGAAATTTTTAGCTTCGCCATATTTAAAAAAAATAAAAAGGATGAGGGAAATCGGGTTCACCTTGTAAGGACGTTGGTCCAGCTTAACTATCAAGCTAAGACTGACAGAAGATAAATAATTATAATTACTAAAACGGACTGCGCCAAGTACTTTTAGTACATGCGTGACGTACATACATATGTATTGAAATTGTGTGAACGAATACGTAACACATGTTCTTGAGTTAAGCCAGTCTTTTTTGTTTTGGGGTTTTGTTTTATTTTTGTGCTTTCCGAAACACGAAATTTTCTGTAATGTTCTTTATATTTGGTAACGGAAAAATTATGTATCGGAGAGATCGGCAAATTCGTCAAACTTCAAAGCTTAAAGAGGTTTCATTGACTACAAAATCTGTTTATGTCACAATATTTACAGGTAGATAGTATTCCAGACGATAAAACTTTAGGAATAGTTGGTAAAATAAGAAATATTGTTTATGGACAAAACGTCTGTTTTCCACTTTCTTTTGTTGTTCTTTTTTAAACAACTGAATGTTTAAGTTAATAAGTTAAGACATAACACTTACTTATTTATGTATTTGGAATTATTTCGAAAGTGATATAAAATTACTTAAAGTCATATACATACATATGTACGTTCAATGTAGCGGAAAGTTGTGTAGATTCGACAAATTGTTACAAAATTTTGCTTAAAATTTTCATGCATATTATATTATTATATGTTAATATATCTATTGAAAAAAATAAGCATTTTTAAGCATAGTACAGTATGAGGGTTTATTGAATAAAAAGCTCACAAGACCGTCGTTCTACGGCGGCGTTGCAAAATTCGTCAGAGGTTTTCAATCTAAGCCTCTATACGTAGATTTTACAATTTCTTCTGTGGATCCATCTTTTTATGGCTACATACTGCGGAGTAAACATCTAGACAAATAGACTTCAAACTTTATACCAGGAATGCCAAAATGCTGTTGAAATATGCAGACGATATCGACATCATTGGTCGCTCCCGGCGTGACGTAGTAAAGGCTTCCACAGGAATTAATGTACAATCGAAACGAGTTAGTCTGGAAGTGTCCGAGGGCAAAACCAAGTACACGCTATCAAAAAACAAAACATTATCTGTACAGCACCTAGGACAGGCACTGTTGATAGCTTTAACTTCAAGGTAGTTGAGGAGTTCATCTATCCCAGAGTCATCAGATCTAGCAGGATATCAGATAAGATATTGGGTGCTCTTAAACGAAAAATTGTTAGTCGAATTTTAGGGTCTTGTGCGAGAAATACAACTCAGAAATCTACGAGTTTTACCAAGATGTAGATGTAGCCCAATAGACTAAGATACATACGTCGACTATTTTGGCTCGGCACATCGAGTGTGTTAACAACGCTGACGAACCGTAGACCTCACAGAAAACTAAGCTTATTTCAATTATGCGAAAGGGCTTACACAACTGACAAATAACACAAACTGACACAACTTTATTTATAAATTTTGAGTTAATATCATTTTTCAAGACTTGGATACATATTACTATTCTAATCATTTGGGGGAGCGGCACCGACTATCTGAAAGCTAGCACCGGTCTTTGGAAAGGGGTTCGTGACCTAAATTCACGTAAAAAAAGTGTTGGATTCAGCTAGACGCTCATGTAAATTAATTGCTTTCTAAAGAAAGCTCCAAAAATCATGGCTTTGCTGCCGTTATAAGTAAAACGTGTCGAAACCGTGTCTTTTCACTTCTTTCCTTTCATAATAATGACTTAAACACATGCACAACAACCTGCAATTTTATGTAATTTTATCGATATAATTCTAATGCATATTCCAAGTCCTAACAAAACAAATTTATTATATGTACATATGTACCTCTACAACAACAGAGGAGCTGGAATTAAAAGCAATTAACTGTCTTAAGATACCAGAAACTCTGACACTTTAATTGCATTTATCCCACTTTGAGAGAAATACAAAAAGTTGTACATACTACAATATAAATTGTCAACGTAAATTGAATTTCAATTGACGGGCAACGAAACAATTCATTGCACTCAATCATCCTGTAGAAAATCCCTTTGCTCTGACTCGTTATAATATAGAAGATTAATTCAATTTCCAACAAATTGCATTTATTCCGAAAGGTAAGTAATGGTCACACCTCGTCTGCCCCACGCCACCGTTATGTTGAATGCAAACTAGCAAATTCCATTTCCAGGCGATTAACTTTCCAAGTGCAATCGTTTGCATGAAGGCTCAGAACTTGTGTTCGCTACTTGCTTCTATGTGCAGACCGCCATTCAAGTCCTGCAGCTAGAAAAGTCCGAAGCATTCCTTTCTATCTCACTTACTCCATTTCATTTTTCCTCTATGTTGTTCGTGACAACTGAATTGAATAATGCACTTTTCCAAACGGTGGCATAGAAGTGTGATTTTCTTTGTCCACAGACATGGCATACATCCGCTGGCTATATACACTTTTACTCGTATAAATGTATAAACAACACCATCCAAGATTTCTCTCAACGGGAGAGGTTGCTTTTTTTTTTTTGCAAACGATTTCAAAGCTCCACAAACCACCACAGCGCAAGTTGCATTCCATCGAATCAGCCACCCTCATCCCCAAGACATCATCCCCAAAGGACGAAAGAAATACACCCCTGCTGGTTACTCATTCTCTCTCTCGTTCTACTCATTTGGTCTAACCTTTTGGCCCGTTTGCTGAAGTCGGCAACTCGTCTATATACATACATACTCGGAGCAGAGGAGCACGCTTCCTAGCCAACCAGCCAACCAGTCAGGACTTGTGTGGAGCACATGAGAGCGAAAACTGCGACAGGAGTTAGAGTTGGGCGTAGCTAATGCTTTCCAATGGCCACAACGCCAAATTCAATGCTCATGCCCAATCAGAGCAGTACAGAATACAAAAAAGAAAAAAAAAAGAAAACGAGACTCAGAAAATAAAAAATAAAAAAATTGTGTACATAATATATTTCCCAAAGGCTGTACTGAAGAAAGAAAAGGAATAAAACGAAACAAGAAAAATGGTAAAAATAGAAAGATTAAGGTGTACACGAGGATCCATGAGGGGGTGTAGTGATTGGTGTACATGCAGAGTAATGTATACTCAACGTGGACGAAGTAAAAAAGAAAGTGGAATAACGACAAACGCTAAGGACATTGTATACACCCCAAGAACCTAGGAAAAGAACGAAACATATCCTATACTCGCGCATGAATTATGCGAAAGAAATGAATTACGTAAGAGTCGTAAGTGCTCACTGGAGCTTTTCGGATACAACTTTGATTGATTTAGATATTTCGGGGAGGTTGCCGAAGATATCTGGGATTCTGTTTATGTGTGGAGAGGGATGGTTGACAACATTTCATATAGGGAATATTTATTTATTTCATGGAAGAATTTGATTCGTTTCAGCACACATTCGATTGACGTCAATCGAAGATTGGTTGATATATTTATGTATGGGTGTACTAATATGGGTACACCATAGGGACAATCTTTTATAGGTGACACCCACAAAACACTTGAGCAGTATACATATGTATGTAACGTGAGTTTCGCACAATAATCATCCCAAATTTATAAAATATCGATTTTATTATACATATGTAAATATGTATGTTTCTATATCGTATACTGAAGGTGTTGTTTAAATTGTGTCTTACGCAATTTATTTTATTCTTTGAATAGTGTATAGTAGTTCATGCATTCATTATATACATATGTATGTATGTATAAAAAGTTTTAAACCAGGCTAAGATCTTTTGCTCCAATTGAGTTCATCAATTCAAATATTTGCATGTTTCAGGCCGAGTAATTAAGAATTTTGAAAAATTATTTGAAAATACCGTCTCTCAATGCTGAAATTCCTTAAAAGGTTTGTAGAGAAAAGGATTACTTTTAAAGCACGTTGCGATAAATTTTAAAAACTTAGAAGTCTTCTGGCTTAAATTAAAATATCTATACCTTCTAATATTGCTCTGAAGCCCCTATGTAGTTGTTTCTGAATGGTTAGATCAACTTTGCAATTTTGTTGATATTTCCGAAATACAACGTTAGTCCAGAATGTAGTTTCAGTAAACTTTGAAATATAAATACAACGAGGAAAAAAAATTCCGTTCTTTCATCTATATAGGTCTTATGAGTTCTAGGAGAATGATTTTCAGGCTAACGTTTTAATATAAGGTGAATGGAGTCCGGAGATCTGAGCTGGACTTCAGCTTAATTTGTTAATTGCTACTATTCAGCTGTTCTGATATGGTTCACAACAACCTAAAAGCCTGAACGAGTTATCAAAATTTTTACATTGAATACGATAAGTACTTGGTTTATTATTGGATTTTGTAAAAGTATCTCGAATACAAGACCACGGTCTAGTATTACACATATACTTTATAATCCACATATTTTGGATCTTTAAGAGCTTCAAAACGTTCGTAAAATTATGTTTCAGCTAATCTACTGTCACGATGTCTGAATGAATTTTAAAAATGTGCGAAAAACAAAGTCTAATTCTTCAAGGTACTTTATTTTACCTGTCAAACCTTCTTTTTCTAAGTTACCGAAACATTTTCAAAACATGCGTGTGTACTTCTACGACAAATACGTATGTTATGGCAGTATATGCGTCTATATCTGCAAGTCATAGTCTAGTGCCATAGTTTTCAGAAAGCAGTGTCAAGACAAAGTTTAAATAGCTGTGCCTAACTTAAACGTGACCAACTTAGTTCGAAGGCCACAATTTTTTAAATAAAAAGAAAAACTACCAATATTTGTTATAAATCTGGTTTTCAAACTTATTGGAATTCCATTTTCGCGTTTGTCAAACTTACCATGGAAACAGTTCGTACGAATTTTCATGCACACCACAATCCACAAATTATCAGGATTGTAACCTACTGCAGCAGTAGGTGGAAGAGTGAGTAGAAAAACGACCCGAGCTCATAAGTTAAAGATTCAATTTTAAGATGATTCAACGGAAAATTGAGTCATGAGTTAACGTAAATTGACCACTGCAGAGTGTAGTTGCCGTAGCCCAGTAATTGTGTGGTGCTTCTCAAATATGACTTTCGGATATGGTGAAAAATATAACACGCGCATTACAAATGGTTGACAGAAGCTAGGCCCCTTTCGGTCCGTTTGCTTCTTACAGAAAATGTGGAAGTGATCCTGGTAACACCTTACAACCGCGTAGCAGTTTTAGTCATTCACAAATTCTTTCTAAGCTAAACTAGGTCTATTTTTAAACAAAATCTGGGTCTTTAAATCAAAAATATTCTCATTTAATATCAATCTTAATCTTAAAGGCTTTCATTGTTTAATGCTCTTCGTCCTTAAAGTTAGCAATTGAAATATAAAAATCAATTTCCCCTTTACTTTGAATCCAATTTTAAATGGACCCAAGATTTGGTTAATTACATTCCAATCAAACCATTAATAAAAAGACACCAAGGATTAATAAAACGAAAAAAAAAAAAATCCGTCAAAATATTAGGCCATCAACTTTCCCACGTTTTCTTTCTTTTCCATAACTCTGGCAAGAGTTCCTTAACTGTATACTTCTTTTTTTGCGAAAAGTCTGAAAGTCAGTTAAAAAAGTGAAAAAGTTAAGTTTTCACGAATGTTTGTGAAACGCGTGAGCTCTTCATTTTCAAGGTCGGTCGTCGGCGGGAAAGTTTCCAAAGCGCCACAAGTTTATCAATTAATTTTAAAAGTTTCTTTTATTCTTTTTTTACTTTCATTGGTTTGAGGGATGAATTGAACTTTCATGTTTTTAACGCATTAGATTTGCTTAGTGAAGAATAATCGTAAACCTGACTAAATCGCATCATTTACCTTAACCTCAAGGATATGGTATATGCACTATAAATGGGCATGATAAACTAATAAATAAAAAGTCCATTAGAATCTCTAATGATGGCAATCTGTTTTCCATAAAAATGATATCAACATGAGGCTTATTTTTATATCAACATCATCTATCAAATGGTAAAGAGAATTCTCTGGCCAAACTTTTAGTGAATAAAAACGGCTCATACATTTTTATTTGGTCAGAACAAATGGAGCAGAACGCAGCCAGGAAACGACAAGTGGTGGATTGAATTAAATTCGAATAAATTTCCAAGCGCGGACATTAAACTTTAATGAGATGTTTTGATTTTTTTTTTTTGGCTGCTTACGAAGAGAAAGGACATTTTTTTATTCATTGTATGGAGATTGATTGAAGTTTGTTAATAAATGGTCTGTGTGGGTGAGCTTGCTTAGTACTTGATATGGAAATTGTATTTTTATGAATGTAATTTCGTTATTGAAAAAGTATACATTTTAAAAGGGGACATTAAGCGTGGAAAATGTCGTGACCGAGTTAACGGCTGAGATAACGTCCGTTGTCGCCAAGGCTACCACCAGCAATTACGATGTGAGTGGCAAAGTGGTCGACAAACTCACGAATAAGACTCAAAATATTTTTACAAATTATTCCCAATCAAAATTATGATCTCTTGGATTACCTGATATTGTAGCACTCGGAGTACGACGACGATTCATCTTATTATCTATAATCCAACTAATTATCTACAAACATAAAATGCTAGTTCTGGTATTTGGCTTTGCTTCAACCAACCTTAGCCTACGTACCCGATCGCTGGTGTTGAGCTGTGATTCCATGGCATTGATATCAGACTTCAAGCGCAGCATTTGTGATTCCACTCGAGCATTTTCCCTCTGTAGCTCTGAGATTTCTGCTTCAAGAGTTGTCAGATCTTCGGTACCGTTTGTGGTCACACTATTTTGAGGCATATTATTGTTTGTTGATACATTGTTAGCCGACGCATTGGAACTATTATTCGATGGTCCAGGTGGTATAGATGAAGTGGTGCCAGTTGATGTAGTTGAAGTGCCGCCGCCAACTGAATTCATTATCATGTCCATGCCTGTAATAAAATAGAAAAAATGTATAAATATTTGAGCACCCTTTTAAGTTAAATTAAAATTATTGAAATTAAAAGCAAATTGAAAAATATCTGCGCAGTATTACATTCAAATCACATTCTATAAATGTCACATGCCACTTATTGTCATAAATTATAAAAAAAAATTCTTAAAGCATAACACCGGCGCCTTTGGATATGTATTCCTATCCTAGATTTCGCAATAACCCCTTTTCACTTTATTTACAAGCCTGCTACCATCTTCGTTGAATACGATTGCAAAATGCTTTTAAAATTATAAAATGTTAATTTCGTCTTAAAAACATGAAATGAAATGCCGCACCATCACCATCAGGCATAAGCATCATCATTATCGATTTCCTGTATACATGATGTTACAAAGATAAACGACTGTGAGAGCATTTGGGGCTAAAGGATGCTTACTCCTTAAGGATATAAGATATAATTTTTACATAGCAGTTGAAGAAAAACCAACACCACCACCATGCGCGCCGCCCATAAAATAAAGTGTGAATTTTTAATTTCCCCAAAAAGTACTACAATCCACCCACCACAATTTAAAATGTTTGAACCCCTTAATGTTTTCCTTAAATTTGAGTAGTATGCTTCGCCCTGGGAGAAGGGGAGGAAACCTCGTGAACCACCTACTGGTTTTAAAAGAGTCGATTTCCAATATCAATACTTCGCTCAAAATATTTGTGGTTGAAGCTTCGATAGAAATATAAGTCAATAATTAACATATACGAATTTATACGAGTGTTCAGAGTATCTTGCATTTTTAAATTTCGTATCCTGGCATTGGTTAAGGTATTTGACTGTTTTGTTTAACTTTGCTAGAAATTATGATCCTGTAATTCTTTTGAGTAGCCAATTGGGTACACACCCTTATAGTACTATTAGTGTAGTCTTACTCTACTACGGGCCACATCTTTGTACTGCGAAACAAAGCGAAACTTTATACATTTTTCATCGACTTTAGGGCAGCCTTCGATACCGAAGACCGACAAAGGCTTTTTACAAATTATACCAGTAAGGATTGTCTTATAAGTTTGGAAATGTATTACAGTATTTATACCACAATACAAAAGCAGCAGTCTGGAACGGGGACGGGAATAGGAGTTAGACAAGGATGTAATGCAAGTGCATCAGTATTTGCCATTTATATAGAGGATATTATTGATTACCTTCCAGGAGGAGAAGGGTACGCTTATTAAGGCTCTTCTTTACGCGGATGATATTGTCCTGTTGGCTAGGTCATCAGAGTTCTTGTAGCTCATGATAAACCGACTGTACGACTACTGCGCACTATGGAATTTTAAACTAAACCTGGACAAAACGAAAATTATGATTTTTAGAAGAGGAGGAGAACAGATACATAGATGGAGTCATGGATCATAAGTATTACGACCTAGTATAATAGAAAAGCTAAAGAGGTCTTATCTGCGAAGATCTTTTCAACTTCCAACAACTGCACCAAACTACATGCTGATGATCTAAACTGGACTTGGCCCATTGTTCATACAGACTCTTAAACTAAACGTGGACTATATTCTTAAAGCAGTTAGGACGGGAGATGAAAAGCCGACAAGGAAGACGATTATGTCCGCAGTAAATACTAAAAGTCGGTGGTATAAGGACATGATAATTCTGGCGGAGACATATGGATACGACCTTGTCTTCGACAGGAATGCTCGGACTAACTGGAAGGGGATAAATACAGACATACATATATGGATGAGTAACAAATATATCAAGGAAACAGAGGCATCAACCCACAGGGAAATCTCCGCAGTTCAACTTAGGCCCCCTTAATTACTTAAAGGATTCCAACAGTGTAAGATGTATCTCTTTGATTTTCCATACTACCACTCAACTTCGCGCCTCACAGGGAGGATCTTCCAGTTCTCTATTCAATTTGCAAAATCGCTCAAAGAGAGAACTCTATACACTTCTTGGAAATCTGCCCAATATTCCGGGGTATCAGGACATTTTACTTTGGAAAATCCATATTGTAGAACGAAGAAGTAGAGGAGTTATTAAACCGTTCTAATTGGAAAGCTCTCGTATCATACTGTGAATCAACGTGAGGTTATAGAAGATTTTTAAAATTAAAAATTTAGTAGCAGACTGATGATTACTGATGATTAAAATTGTACCAAAAGGTCGATAGTCATTCGCAGACGGGGTTCAGCCATGTTTTTAAGATTCGAGTACTTTTCTTGTAAATTTTGTACAATATGAAAATGAATGAATGAAAAATGAATTAGTACTCATACTTAAGTACGAAAAAATTAAAAGTTTATTAAATTTTCTTGATTAAAAATTGGTGTCATCAGTCTTAGAGAAAAACCCTTTTCTCCACACAGTTCATATTTGTTTTCTTAAGGACAACATACCCCGAAACGCTCAGACTCTTCTCGGTCCAATGTGTGTACAGTGTACTCCCTTATAACGGTTCCGAAGAATTTGTCCGCTTATGAGAGGTGTCCAGTTATGAGAAAACAAACAAAGAACCTTTAAAAGAAATCTTCTTTGTAATCTGTCCGCTTATGAAGGGTGTCCGTAAGGAGAGAGTACACTGTACATATGTATATGCTAGCTTAACCCCTTGGTTAGAAAAATCTTAAATTTTCAGCGGCCGCGTCAAAAGCAAATACACCACCACTACACGCTGGCCACACAGTACAAATACATCGTAACAACCGAGACTCCCATAATTTTTTGATAATTCTTTCGAGTTCACCCCACTTCTTTCCATTATGGTTTAGTGGGTTCCACTGACATGCCTATTTCGAAGGCGTGAAAAACTCACGTTCTCTTCTTAAACTCGACCAAAGCAGTACTTTACCTAAAATGTCCTTGTCTCTCGCTGATCTTATTCGCATATTTTTATCATCATTGGCGAATTCGCCACCATTATAAAAAGTAGTGACAGTAACTATAGTCAAACACTAATTCGAATTTCAAATTTCTGGTGCAGCTGTTTCCGGCGTTTGCTTGGCATGATATTGATGTGGTCAACATGGAACGAGTCGAAAAGGGAGTGTTTCCCAGTGGTTCAATGCGTTCAGGAGTTATTAGTGATAATACCTTGTTGCAATCAACTTAGAAACTTTTTTTGGGATCTTGAGTTTGAGTAACTGAAATTCATAAACTGTAGGCGAGGTCACGTTGTTACCGAAACTTCGTAAGGCTTTAATGCATTTAAAAAAAAAACCATTTGAAATGTATAAATGTCAAGGCATTTCTCAAAACCGCAGGAAACAATTAGAATAGGTAAGTGAGTTGACGTATAGATAGTAGATAGTTATACTTAAGGAAATCGAGTTCTTTATGTTTAGAATTGATGGATCTATAAATCTTCAAGGTTCTTTAAAAGTTATGCCATAATTCCTAGCCCTAGGCTGTGGAATAAAAAGTGGGTGTATCCTCCCGAACGATTTACAAAAGTGGCTGCAGTTATCTTGTTATCACAATGGATTCTAGTGCACTATATATATTATTTAATAGTGCTAACAATATTTCACGTTTGGGAGTACAAGTGCGATTATATATTTTGAATCTAATTATGACCTGATTAGTTAAATTCATTGGTTCCATTCTGTTACTATATCCACATACAGCTTGTTCCAGCACTTTGCCAAAACTAAGTGTCTCTACAAGAGCTATGTGTTACAACCAAATACTTTAATTTTATTTTCCCAATTAATGTAGGTATGCACTTAGTTTTTAGAATGAAAATCGATATTTTCCTTTAAATTACTGTATTGCACTAAGCAATAATGATTTTCAAAATATTTACTCACATGGAACGAACTCCATCAACCCTTCACAAAACTCTCTAGTCTACATCAAGTGGAATTAAAAAAAAACTAAAAAAGTGAGTCATTAATATTGAATAAATCAAAATGTTAAAAATAGAAAAAAATAAGCTGTGAAAAATGTTTCCCTCAAACTCCCGGGTAATCCATCAATCAATCTGAACTTTCTCACCGTTTTCCTGAAATCGCCAATATTGATAGATACCACAGGCACACAACGAAATAAATCACTAAAATTCACGTTGGTGTCCCAAAATGCCTGCGCGTAAACACCGCCACACAAAACAATTGGTAATTTTTTTTGAAAATCGATGGTTTAAAGGTAAACCGCTGACTAAGAGCACTTGATTAATCAATTTCCCTCCGTTATATTCGCTTTGACATTTTTACATCAGACCTACCACCACCAGTACCACGGTCATCATCTGACAAACGCAAATAAACCATTAAAACTTCCTACAAAACATTGAGTAATAAATTATTTGCCCAGGAGCAATTGGCCTGCCTGCCATTCAAGGAATCGAGAAATCTCGAAGCACGATAGATGAGTTTTCATTTTTCGTCTACGAATGCGAAGCGATTTACCGAGTCGAAATGGGACAGTGACGGATATCAGTTAAGTGCGCTCGGCTAGAGCACAAATGATTTTCAAATTAAATTAGGTATTTGCAGTTTGCTGTTTTGGGAAATAGTAGTTACTGGTTATTTGAGGGAGGAATGTTAGATTTAAGTTTCATCATTTTGCTCGCAGGATGTGACAATGAATTTTACATTTAGCTGAGAACATTTTCAAATAGTCATTTCTAATACCACCTGAGGCGATTCGAAATTAAGGGATGAAATGGAATTGGGTTTGGCTTGTAAGACAAGAAGGATATTGAGCGGATTTTCTCATGGACTTTTAATTTGATTATGAAAAATGTTCTTCTTTTGTTATCTAGAGATAAAGACTTTCTTGGGTAGGTACTCGTAAATAAATGCCAATGGGCACGATGAAAATTTTAAGAATATACTGAATGGAGTTAATTGATTTTTCAGAAAAGCTAATTTGAGTGAAAAAGAAGATTTCTTTGAATTATTCGAGATTATTCGAGAAGTTTTAAAGTTATTAAAAACTAGCACAAATTGGAGCCTTTTCAGCGCTCAAAAGACAAAAAATATTAAATTAAGGAAAAAAAAAAAGAATATTACTGCTTTCTTTCTTAAAAATGGATAACGGCACCAGAGTCTGATTTTCATATATCCTATTCCATAGAGCAAACATAAAATACAAATACAAATAATTGGTGCAAAAGACCGTATGAATAAGAATGTATTTGTCAGACATTCGCGAGGGTAGGACCTTTTGGTGCTTTTTGGGACTAAAAGTTCGAACCTCCCGCTTAATAATCCAACGCACTAACCATTAAGCCGCAAAAAAATGAGGACACTATTCTGGGATATTTAAAAAAAAATATTTTTCGGGGACGTTGTAACTTTCGAATGCAATTGCAATATGGCACACATATATGTATACAGTGTACTCTCTCCTTACGGACACACCTCATAAGCGGACAAATTTCAAAAAACATTCCTTTTAAATGTCCTTTTGTTTGTTTTCTTATAATCGGACACCTCTTATAAGCGGACAAATTCTTCGGAACCGTCGGTGTCCGTTTATAAGGGAGTACACTGTATATGTACATACATATGTATATACTCAACCAGATTTACTATATTTTTTATGAAACTGAAACTACATTTCCTTTTGACATCCTTACGTAGTACATACTCAAAAGTTTTAAATACATAACAACAATGGCGACATGGAAATAGAGTTTGCGTTCAACATGAAAACATCATTATTGTACCCTTTGCGCTAGATTTAGATATTGTCCCCTAATTTCACGATTTAAACTTTAATAAAACCTGATCTTTATTTCAGTTTCCTGTTGGCAAATAATAAAGATAATAAAGACTCGAAACAAAACAATAGTTGTGAATAATTTTTGGGCAGCTATAATTATATATAAGTTATCATTTCACCTAAGTCTCGAAACTTAAGTGTTACTTTACGACCTTACTCAGATCAAGTTTTTTATCCTCTAAACATTCGATTTATTGGCAAGACGTTTCCCACGGGTCTACGTAAGTCAATTGAACGCTGCGTTCCAAAAAGCGACAAGTTCCTCGTGATTACATGAAAAGACGAGTCAGATTTAAATGTAACTAGATATTCTACTAGTCTCCGCTGGAAGCTTGACTAAAGCTTGTACTCTTCCATTATGGATCCATCTATGTAGGATTTTGTCGTACTTACTCGTAATGTCGGAAGCTAACGAGTCTCTTGCCCAAAGTTCCAAGCACAATTAAAGAATTTGCATTAAACCCTACTTGCAAAGGAAATTTCTGACAAATGCATTGCAGTATTGATTTTGCTAGAATCGACAACATTCACAACCTGGGCTATGGTTTATCTGAAAAAAGTGCCACAATTTCCGAGCATCGTGAAAATAAATGGTATGCTCTTAAACCCATCAATACATGAGTCAGGACCGACCAAACTTAAAATCCACAATCCCACAATCTTGGTCATACTTGAGGTGAATGTTTACTTAGAAGCGTTTGAACTCCTATCCTCATGGCTCTCCTTATGAGTTGGCGTCTTAGTAATAATATCCATCTAATGATGTGTGTAAGTGCGGGAGTATGAAAAAAGTATCCAAAAATTAGTAAGGAATGATGACATGCCAGGGTCAAACTAGGGTAAATGGAATTTTCTCTAGCTTATCAGTCTACTTTCATACTTCAATCATCCTGAGTTGCTGATTGGGATTGTGACTAATTAGAACGATGATATCCCCAAATATTTAGCCACCTATGTAATCTCGAATCGCTTCGGTTGTTCCAAATGGAAGCTAAAAAAAACCTGTTGACCAAATGACGATGTACCATCAGCTTTGATATTCACTGTCAGTTACTAACTAAATCTCACCTAAGTAAATCTCTTCAAACCCTAAAACTTTGCACCAAGCGTCACATTGCCAATTTTACTTTAAGAAATCTGTCACCTACAGGTGTAATGAAAGTACTTTCTTGCACGCACATTTAAAAAAAAAAAAAAAACCTTCAACAAACTATCTACCAAAAATCAATTACGTTACAGAAGGCCGTACAATAAAAAAATAAAGTTAGCAGTATTTATTCATTGGTGTACGAATTCTATTTTCTGTTAAATTTTGTAATCTATTTTTTAACTTAAGTTTTTTCACATGAAAAGTGGTTTTGAAAATATCTTAATGCATGCAATTATTTAAAGAAATACATCTAAATAGCAACATTCTTGTCTTGTGTGTGTGCCAATAACATTAACAATCAGTACTAAACAACTTGTGAATAAACTAAACAAAACAAAACATAAACCTTAAAATTACAAACGAAATATATAAAATAATATTGAAAAAAATTTATCTTACCTGCATAAAAATCGGGTAGATTTTTGTTTTGTTTAATTTTAGAGAAGATATTCGGCGCCGATACAAAACGTCGCGTAATCTGAATAAAAATAAATAGGAAAAAAAATAAGAAAACAGGTAAGGAACAAATATTTTTGTTTTGTTTTGTTAAAATTGTTAAGCGATTTTTTAAGGATTTTTTTTTTTTTTTTTTAGATTTAGTGTTATTAGCACACACACGAACACATGAAACGCGAAATTAAAATAAAAGCAACTAAGAAAGTAAACAGCAACTGTAATACTAACCTGAGTATCCCTTCGGATAGACCATGGTGACCTCATCAAACTTGGGCTTCTTAATACCTTGCGCTGCCGTCGGACAACCTGAAAGTGACCGATGCGTTAAAAATGTCCCATTTACATGTCCGGTGCCATCACAACCCGGAGTGGGGCAATTCACACCATCAAATTTCATTGCAGTTGCGGCCGCAACTGCTGCCTTGTGCTGCTCCACCGTACCTCCATTCTCCAGGACCCGCATTTTGTTTCGATTCGCTATAGGACATCCGGATGCACTGCACGGAAATACATACAAATACGATTATGTTAATTAAGACACAAAGGCACACAAAAAAGTAATCCCTACCTTCTGTGGGAAAGGAATTTTCCTGTTGAATGTCCAGAGCCATCACATCCTGGTATGGGACATCTGAAATATAAACACTGTGTGCTACATTGTCGGCAGAGAACACAAAAAAATCCACACAACAATTGTTACTTCCAAATGTAAATACCTAAAAGGAAGTAAAAATCGCAATTTAACCGTACTGTACCTTAAGGGTTCTGAATCCTGACCATCACGTGGTTTACTTTTCGGTTTATTCGCACGAGGACATCCCGATAGACTGCGATGTGATGAGTAGTTACCGGTTACGTGACCAGAACCATCACAGCCCGGCGTCGGACATTTCAACTCCTGCGAATGGGACTGCAGGTGATTCCTATCTGTACGTGGACAACCCGTTAAGCTGTAATTAAACATTGTATTCGAAGATAAACGCACCGAAAAGTTAATGTTTTGATTAAAAGGCATGCATAACATATCCCCCGCCATTGAAAAATAAAATGTATCCAGAGGATACAAAAAATTCAATTAAACGTGACATTCAATTTTATTTTCTCAGGAGTTCCTTTCTCCCATTCGAAAGATAAAGTCGTATTGACTTTCTGACGAGCATAGTGTACATCCTGATTATGCTAATCTCGTCATATATGTACAGATACACACATTTCTACTTTTAATGGAATAATTTTTGGTAAATAAATTTTAAACAGTGGAATTCGCCCAACTTTGCAGACACATGCTAATTTTATATACATACGTATGTATATGTGTACACATCCCAACGTTAGACAAGAAGTAGAGGTAGGGTTAGACCAAAAAGTCATCACAAAAAGGACAAGAAAACGACAATTTTGATTTTTACTCGACTGCGAAAGAATAGGATTTTGATTTTTGTTTTATTACGTTCACAACAGATACTGTGAAGAGAAGTATCGCAACACACACTCTTATAAATAAAAAATGTTCTAATAACAAACGAGATAAGCAGAATTTTATGAAGCAGTAGCATTTGCTGTGTATTGTATCATTCGGGACATTGTCTCATTTGCAGGCTCTACCCAGTGTATACGGAAGAGCATACACAATTTGGTTGGGATATCTTCAAGGTTTTATTTATGTATGCAAATGAACGGACGTGTATATCCTTAGGGGCCAATTTCTTTGTATCTTCATTATTCGGTAATAATGTATGTGAGAATGAGTGTAGAAAACTTTTACAAAATGTAACGATGTTGTTGGCATGGAAAAGAAAAGGAATTTTCAAACAGAACAGAAAGTTAGTTGATCAATAAGGACAAATGAGTTTGTTTAAAGGGTTTCGATATGTATTTTGTTTTAGGAATCAACTTTTATTTAAAAAATAATTATTGGTTATAAGCTTTAAATGGCAAGGAGTTGTTCAAATGAGAATAGAACTGTGAGTTGTACTCTTGCATACTGAAATAATTTTTGTCCTTCTAGTATTTATGTACCTCCAAAATGGTTCGTGTGTACTAAAGTTGAAATGATTGCCAAACTAAAGGGTGTCCCATAATTCCCGCAAAATGTAATTTTAATAGAAAATACAGATTTTTATTTAGAAAGCTTAAATTTTTTATTGATTCATAGAGTATGCAGATTGGGGTTATGTATGGAATAGCACATCGGATACTCTTTTATTGAAATTTTCTATGACCGTTTCGCATAAATGTGGCTGAATTTCATTAATACACCTCCCAATTTCCTCTTTCAAGGAGTTGGTGGTCGTGGGCTTGTTTGCATAGACCTTTGACTTCAAAAAACCCCGAGGATGGCCAATTCTGATCGCAAAAACGGCCGATTACACGATTAGGAAATGACTCATGCAGTAATTGAATTGTTTCTCTGGCTGTATGGTATGTGGCACCGTCTTGTTGAAACCACATGTTGGTCACATTCATATCTTGTAATTTAGGCACTAAAGACTGGGTTATCATGCCACGATAACTAACACCATTAATTGTTACTACCTGGCCAGCCGCATTTTCCGTCCGATAATGCCTCCAGCCCAAAATCTGCACCAAACAGGCACCCGTTGTGGATGCATTTGTTTCTCAACAATTATTCGGGGGTTTTCTGAACCCCAAATGCGACAATTTTGACGATTAAAGAAGCCATCAAGATGAGAAAAAATCACTATGATGGCCCTATTTTGTACGAAAATTGCGGACTGTGGCTGACAAACCTTCATTATTTTTAAAATATTGCTCAACAATGAAAATGCGTTGTTCTTTCGTATAGCGCTCCATTTTTACTAACCCCAAAATGTCAGCTGTCACATTGTTACCCTTCTTTCCGTTGGCATCACTGTACTATTAAATGGCGCAAAATTAAAATTTTGCGTGAATTACGGGACACCCTATATAGGATAAAAGTTAAGTTTTAATTAAAAAAAACTGCATGAGCAGAGCGTAGCTGGTAGCACAGACGTTCCTAAATTTTGCGTTGTTGTCTAATTACACCTTTGATACATTTTGTCGCCTATTTACGATAACAATGGAATACTTTAGCTTATGCGTTAATCTCGAAAAAAAAATATTTTATGTACTGAAAAAGAAAGTGCGAAAAACTGACACCAAAACGTCACCTTCTTGGTTCAAATTGGCATCATCATCAGTCATTCACTGTTTATACAGTCGTGTGTAAAAAATTAAGACCACGAACAAAATTTTATGAAATCATGATTATGAACTTTTACAACTTTTAAAAAGCTTTTCAAATTAGGAAACAAAAATTGCATAAATAATACTTAGTTTCTCCTTTATTAATTTAATAACTTTTTTCAACTTAAGCAGAAACACTTTATTTGGAAATAAATAAAAACAGAAGTATACTCCTGTGTAAAATAATAAGACCTCTTTAGGCTTTGAAATAATAACCCTTGGCCCGAATATAATCATTGACTCTTCGATGAAGGGAAGCCACTAAATTGTGTACCGCTTCGATTGGAATGTTGTTCCACTGCTGTATTAATGTTCTTTTCAAATTATTGATATTCTTTGGTCGCATTTTTGCATTTTTTCCAAACATTTTCGATAATGTTTAAATCCTGACTGCAGGCAGGCCAAGGGAGATTATTGACCTTATTTTCATTAAGAAATGCTATAGTTGTTCTAGCGGTGTGGGGACGTGCTTTATCTTGTTGAAATAAAGAGCCTGTCAGAGGCATTTCGTCTTTAAGAAAGAGGAGCATCTTGGTCAACTGTGCCTGAGATGATTTCTAAATTTGTGAGACCATATCACGAAATACAACCCCATACCGTGACTTTTTCTCCACCACCTTGTCGACGTGTTTAACACATGACGAAAGGTGCTGCACCGAGATAAGCCGTCGCACTTGAATTCGACCATTCGGAAAAAGTTGATTTCATCAAAATTTGCTCATGGTCTTAATTTTTTACACACGACTGTAGCTTATGATGTTGGATGTGGGGGATGACAGCTTGTATTTTTTTTTTTCTGTCTACAAAAATATAACCCCCTCGGTGGATTACTTATACGAAATAGTTCGTGTGCGGGTATATAAAGAAATCAGTCTGAGGTACGGATTTACTGTGAACTAGGCTTGCTCATTTTACAGGAACCGCCGGTAATAAGTAATAATAAATCTTGTTATCTTGTTGACAAGAAGAAAATTATGAGACATGCTACTCTTTAAGGTTAGAATTTCACTCCTGGATGATCCACCAGACTAAGATGCCATGGATGAGTATTGGACTAACATTTCAAGTGTATAGCCAGTGCTTTAAGTACTGCAGGTTCCACGAAAAGCTCACTGCTTTAGGTTATACATATGTACATATCTACATATATAAAGAAATCTAGCATGTAAACGTATAGCTGCTTTCTCTTCCTTAGAATTTTTAACAAACTGTCATATAGAACTTTTTAAAGAATACAACGAAGACGTCATCACAGCCTAAGCATGAGTATTAATGCTTAATGATGCATTAAGAATTGCGTCATTCATCTGTCGTTAATTGACATAATGAGCAGACATTAATATTAGCATCACTCAAGTAGCCTTGTTACCATTTTAAATACCAAGCAACCTATCAGATATTTAATTTCAAACTAAAACTCTTAGCCAATAGCTATGTACTCAATTGTATCACAACAATAAACATCATAATCTATTCAATGTACAATGTTAACAAAAACCCGCAAATCAATTTAAAAGAGATTAATGCCAACCAATGAATAAAAGAAAAAAACACAAGAAAGAAAACAAAAAAGTAGAAATTCAATGAAATTTATCACGAGGGCAGAATTAAAAGTTTGATTTTGAGTAGGATTACACAAAGAGACTCCAGAGAGTGTTCGAGTGTCTAAAGTCCTCCAGAGTTCTTATCTCTTCTCCTTCATTGGAGCAAAAGTGGACTTTTTAATTGAAAATCCTTAACCAATCCCTTCGTCATTCTTTCAAAATCTCTCCCTTCTCTACCGATACACTAGAAGGAGAGTTTTGCATTGGTGAGTGCTTGGATTAAATGTGCTAAATCACCACCTTAACTTATCTGCACGAAGCAGACTCATGTTGACTAAGGATATTCCGTTTTTTTTTTTCACCAATCTTTTGCTTTTCTTTAATATCAATGCAGAATGAAAGACTTTGAGAAAGTTCTAATGCGGGCATTAAAAACCCCCCCAGGTGCAGCACGCAGACAACGTTTGTCAAGCATCTGCTACACTACTACTAAATGTTGTAAGTCTATGCGTCGTCTCTTGATGATGATAAAATACACTTTTGGGGGAAAGATACTAATTACCATTAGAAGCGTTCTGTGGTCCTCCGCCCTGTGTAGAGAATGCACCTAATAGCAGGAATGTGTGTGTGAGTATGAGGACCATATATCATTTAATTTTCTTTAAAAGTTATCAACGATATGCCTGTGCATTTTCTTACTACCGCCACTACCATGCATAGGTGTACACTTCCATGTGAGTGAATGTGAAAGTGAACAGCAGACTCATAAAGCACCTAATTATTTTAATAACCGAAAAAGGGTAATCTCAAGACTCTTATCTTTTGGGGATTCCGTATGCGGGTGGTGTAGATATGTACATACGTATAAGCGGATGTGCTTGCTGTCTAAGTGCTGGCGATGCTTCTGTTTATGAGGAATTTTATGTGTACTCATTCCTGCTTTTGACCGAAATCGGTTATGCACATGGAATACGTAAGAGTTTTCATTAGAAGCGAAAAAGGGTTGAAAGGTGAAATCTTAACGAAGGTTATCCCCAGAAGTTAAATAGTGAACCATTAATGTGGGGTTGCCACACACATTTCCAATACAACACACGAATGAAGGTTAAGCGACGGTTGCAGACAACGCCTCCACTTGGTGAATGGTCGTCGTCACCACATAGTCAATGGCTGTAGATGGGTATTGAGAGTTCTTCCTCGGGAAAGGGGAGAATTTTATGACAAAACTTAAAGGTGTTTTAAATTTTCTAAAAAAGGGTTCAAAACAGTTTTTTTACTATAAAATAAGTCTGCGCGACATTATTAACTTTAGATTTTTCTACTTTCTACATACATATGTTGGAAGTCAGACTCAATCAGGAATTATGTATGCCTGGCTAGATGCAGCTCTCCAGGCTTAGTCACATTAAACGCTGAATGCGTATATTCCTCATGTCAAAGTTGTTGTATCTTGTCGGCTTAACCTTTCCAACAAGGGTGTCAAATTTCTCTAGTTTCTACGGTAGTTTTTGGAGCCAAAAATATGGGTTCGGCTTTATAGACATGTCAATGAGGACCCTGTTCTCACGAACAGCTTAACTACTAAACTCTTTCCTAGGTACAATGTGTTAGATTTACGGGAACCAAGTCCAAAAAAGAAGCCTGTTGCAAACAAAACTTCTACAGGATTTTCAGCTCAAATCCTGAACCACATTGACAAGCTATTTTTGGTATAGTGCTTGCAGACAAGTCTGCTTAAGTTGCATTTCTAAGATACCGAAGCCATTTATTGAATTTGTAAGTATTTCAATTTATGGCAGCAAGATTATCCATTAGTCATAGGTTCTAGTATTTCCATTTTTCGATACTGTTAACAACTATATATATACATACATATGTATGTATAATTTTAAAGCATTCACCCGAACCGATGACACTATTCTCTGCATTGTCTTCCAATTCCTTGAACGCATTAGAATTCAAAGAATAGCAAACCCACTACAAGATACCCAAAGGAAATTCGAAGTCGTGCATGACTAATTCAAAGGATACCTCTCACCCCCGTATCCTGTCCACACATGTACTAAGATAATTACTAAAATAATGTTACGACATACTAAAATCCTTCACATACACACACAAACTCACCCGTCCTTTGTCTTATCGTGCTGTGGTATGTGCTGCGGTGGTGGCATTGAATAACAAGATGCTGGACTCGGTGAGTAACCACCTGAAACTGGTGTCGGATATCCGCCGGGACCAACAGCAGTTGCATACGGATTACTACATTGATATGCGGCTGGTCCATAACCATGATAACCAGCTGGAGGATAATCGGATTGCACGACCATTCCATAACCAGGATGAGGACTGTAACCTAAAATAAAAAAGAACAAAAACTCAAAATTATTAGTCACTTTGAAAGAAGTTCCTTTAAGGGGAAATAAAATTGTGGAGATTTTCGTACCACTTGGATCCCTGTAGCTATCGATGTAGTGTGAGCCACCACTGTCTGGAGTAGATTCTCTGCTGTAGGGACCTGGTCCGCCGATATGTCCAACCAATCCAAATCCAAGCGGTCGTGGTGGCCCGCTGAAGTCGACCGGTTCAGTTTGAGGTGATCTTGGAGCACTGCCAAAACCATGCGGATGGCCAAGGGCATCTGGGTGGGCACCATACTGAGGACTCGTGATAATGCTACACGAAGATGTAATAGAAGGCAGAGAAAGGCAAATGCTTAAAAATCAGCAAAATCGGTTGCAAACAAACTACCTGTGGGGCAGGCGCGTGACACTTAAATCCAACGTTTGTCCCTGCGGACTTGGCACTTGGGGGCTAGCTAAATGCGGACTCGACCCGGGCTGGGGGCTTCCACCGATTCTCTGGCTATAATGTGGTGAATTAAAACCTTGTGGACTCGAAGAAGTCACACTCGATGTTGACAAATCGATGACGGGTCCATTCGGCGATGGCGATCCGGCACCACCTTTATTATACGCAGCCGCTGCGGCTGCTGCTTGCGCCGCCGCCACCTTAACCGACAGATTAATAGCGGAGAAACCCGGTGGGAGGGGACCCATACTTGGATCATAGTGGTACATTGGCCGGGGGTATATTGGTCCATTATTCTCATCATGCTCCGCCTTTAACATACTCGCATGGACCATTTGCTGCTCTTGTAGATATTTCTGCTGCTGCTGGTTCAGATCATCCATTGCCGCTGACGACTGTGGCAGGTAGTGGTACATATTCGTTGGGGTTCTCTGCGATAGACAGTTATTCGGATCATACCTTTCAAAGGCAGTCGAAGAAATTGACATAGCATTCGGTTCGTATGATGGACGATTCGAAGTATCATAGCTAGGGGTACGGCCGGCAGCCGTTACAGAATCTGACGAACCATTACCACCGTGTCCATTTAGCATATCACTCCCCGCATACGAAGCTGATGGCTTCGTAATTGATCCATTACTCACCATATCACTCATGTGGGAGTACCGCATTACTGCGGCCGCATCCCTGCCATAGGGGTCGTCCATTGAGCCCAAATGCTGGGGATTCGCTGTCGAACTCCCTCCATTGTTGCTGTTGTTATTCGCGCCTTGTTGTGACGATGCTTGTGCGGATGTAGTCCCATTACTGCTGCTGTTGCTCATTAAATTTGCGGATCCTTCAAAAGTGCCTCTTTGCTGTGGACTCTCTTGAGAGTTTTGCTCATTTATTTGTTGTTGTTGCTGCTGTTGTTGCTGCTGTTGCTGCTGCTGTTGCTGCTGCAAACCAACAAAGCCATTCATCTCTTGAGGCTGAAGTGCTGCTCCGCCGGATGACAATTGACTGCTGGCATTACGAAGGACAACATCATTTGTCCTCTGGCTGTTACTGCTACCAGAAGAGCTGCCGTTGTTGTTATTATTGTTGTTGTTGTTGCCATTTAAGTGTGATGAATGCATGCTGTCAGTGTTGTTTGGATTATTTGCTGACTGGGGTTGTTGTGAACCACCCCCACCATTGCCATTGGCAGCCCCTGTTATCGATGGTTTCGATTGACTATCCAAGGTACCGTACCCAGGCGTTGAATTTGAATCACTTCCACCAAGGTAAGGGTGATGCTGCATCACCGAATGACTATGGCTGTGTGGATTGGGACTTTTTGAGTAGCCCCCGATTCCCACACCCGTCTCCGATTTGATGTGCACCGTTGACGGGCTGAACTCTGATTTGATTATTGGCATCGTATTGGTTGGGTTGGCGGGCGTGTGTCCCATTATAAGGTTGTTATTACACTTCGACGGATTGTTGTTATTCACACAATTCGAGTTGTTGTTGTTTAGGTAAACATTCGAAGTGATTTTGACTTTTTCACTCATGTGATGATCCTTGTCCATTACATCGTTTGCATTGGAAGGATTCAGCGGGTAGAGGCTCTTCATTTCGGACTTAATTGAAGGGGAATTTTGATTGGCTACTACTGAAAAATTGTAAAGTTAAATTGAGGAAAATTTAATGAGAATTTAGGAAACCTTATCTTTAAAAACTCTTAAGCGGGGTAGATGAATTCTTCACTATAAAACTATTTAGTAAAAATAAAAAATTAAATATCTATGCATTTACAAACCTTTGGCTACATTCTTCTGTTGTAAAGCAACGAGTCCATTGTGATATTTAGCCTCCCGGGCTGCTGCCTTTTTGGCAGCCGCCTTTGGACAACCGGACAGACTTCGGTGTACACTACGATTCGAACTCACATGACCACGGCCATTGCAACCCGGTGTTGGGCATTTTAAAATTGTTTCATGCATCGCCAATACTTTAAAATTTTGATTTTTTTTTTTTTTTTCGAGATAGATGTGCATTTTCATGGATTTTTTTTTATTTTGGTTATGTGTGACGAATGCGTTGAGTAATAAAAAAAATGTTAATAATTTTTGATTAGTTTTCGGATTTCAAATTTACATTTTCTTATTTTTTTGCTTTTTAATTGTTTATGTTTTTTTTGGGTAAATATTGAGTAAAGCAAAAACATTTACATCCAATTTATTATTTATTAAATTCAAACCAATTTACGAATACATGTTTCTCAACCCACATCACAATGGTTGCAGTTTAGTTGTATGCATATAGTTGTTTTATTTGTTTGAAAAGTCTTGAGAGAGATACAGAAGATAGAGTAAATTGCGGGGGGGCGAGATACAATAGTAGAAAAAAGTTCGTGAAACAGACCGATTAGAAGGCAGTTTAGATGTGGCTTAAAATTTATATACATACATATGCACACACTCAAATAGAAATTTATACTCAATATTCACCACTCTTTGATTTGTTGTTAAAAAATTATTCACATTTTATTACACAACACTTTAATTACAAAATAAATAGTTATAAAGAGTTACATATTAAAAAGTAAAAACATCTCCACCCCGCTAAAAATGTAAAATAAATTCAAAATTTTAAACAGTTTCGCATGCTCGGAAATATACAAACATGCAAATACAGCAGTATAATTAGACATTTACGAGTATTAGTACGATAGAGAGTTCTCGGAGTACTTACGTTCGGGGGTCACTTTATCGCGTTTCGGACACCCAGAGAGGCTGAAAGAGAAAGCATATCATTGAGCTTTGTATGTACATACATAAGTGCATGTATGAAAGTTGTATTTTGAATTAAATATTAAAATTGTTGTGATCATTTTAGCCTTTTTGATGCAAGTCTTAACTCAATCCTGAGATGAAGAAGCAGTCAGAACCGAAAGTTGATTGTGATTGTTTTCGGAAAACATGGAAATTTTTTCATGGACTATCTTAAAAAATGCTAAACCCCAAAATAGTAAGACCATTTCTTGTTAAGCTGAAGGTAAATACTGGCCGCATTTGAAGAATGCCCGCTGCTAGGCGGATGCCATGACCAAAACTCATAATTTACAGACAACAAACTGCATTCACCAGATTTGACCCCTGTGACTAGTTATCCTTCCAAAGCTCAAAGTTTGTCTCAAAGGACAAAGATTTTTATCGAAAGTGCAGCTCATCACCTATTCTATATGTCGCCAAGATACCAACATCTGTTTAGACAGGTTGAGCATCCCTGAGGCCAAAAATACAAATATGAATACTTCGAACGTCCTGCTCAGCAATCCAACGCATTAACCACTGAGCAACGACGCCTACATCCTTGAGGCCAATTCGAAATTTCAGTTAGACTTTTTACTAAAATTTGGGAATCACACCCCAGAAATAGCGGATTTTTGAAAGAGTAAAGGAAGCTTATTCCAGTTTTAACACTTTTAACGAAAAACTGAACATGCACTGCACGTCCACGTCGGATGATTTATTCATGAATTAGTAATTAGTAGATGACATATCAGGAGGTGACTTAAAAACTGCAAAAAAACGTACAGACTTATTTAGTCTGTATTGATAACTGTTCTGCGAGGGTGGAATATGTATTATGTACTTAAAAGAAGTCTGATACTTTACGTAGTAAATCAATTGTACTCTGAAAAGAGTTTAACGCAACGCATCAACGCAACGACTTATCACGCAGTTCTGATTTTCCTTTTTCCAATAAATTATTTTACATATTGATAAGACCTTAAAGCGCATCAGTAGCCCTGGTAGGAAAGCCTCCTGTATTTCCGACACCTAACCGATATTATCAAAGAATATGAAAACCAGTAATTAGTTTAACTACTCTACTTTGTAGAATTTCAATGCAGAGCAACAATATTTTTTTCTAAATATATTACCGCAAAACTACTAAAACGTGATATCCTTGAGTCAATGATTTGGTTCAAGTTTTCGAAGAAAACAACTTTCTTTCTTCCTGTTTACCAAGGCGAAAGCAATGTGTCAGTATATCTAGATTTACCTGAATCTTAAAGACTTTCAACATTTTCTTCCCATTTTGAAAAATTGGATTAAGTGAAAGACGCATATTACTTGCATATTATTAATACATATGCCACGGAGCAAAGGATCATTGGAAAAATGTTTAGGTCACTGGTGGAATAATTCGAAAATATTATGATTCGTCATCTCAATTTTATACCTCTTCACCACACTTTCCACAGGTTATGAGAAATATAAGGTCAGCGAAATAAAAGCAAAATTCGATGAATTATTTGGAATCTAAGGTCTCTATTGTGGGACAATCACTGTCATCTACTGCCATACTCATTCAGTTGAAAACATAGCATCTATTTTTCCAAATCATCAATCTTTACAAGGTGAAATCATTTAATGCTGCGTTGAAATGTATTTTCAAGGAAGTCTATAGGTACAGAGGGTCAACGTCCTAGTACACCTATACATTTTGTCCCTAATTTTATATTGGTGGTGAGCCAAATTACATGTCATGCTCTTATTTACTTGTAGATTTTTGTCCCGTTTGATCTAGAGACCTAAATAAATGTACGAGGTATTGATTATTGAAAATTTTCCGAGGCTTCTCCACAGCGATAAAACGGTAGCCTATACACATACACATGTATATGCACCTTAAAATCAATAAAATGTTAAGATAGCTAATAACAGGCTAAAAAGAAGCAAAACTGATAGAGGCAGAAATATTCAAGACGAATAGGGATATAAAAAAATATAAAAAAATGGTCTGCAAAAAATGGAGGAAAATCGGTTCACTTTACTTTTTTTATTACTGTCTATATGTTCCTGCTTGGGCCTACAATAAACTGGTCACTCAAACATAAACATAACCATTTAGCCCTGCATCTCTTTTCCCTTAACAACTATTTAAAAACGTACATAGATCTTGTTTAAATTTCCTATAAAATGTTCCAAGATATCGTGCAAGCTTTATATGCATAAACAAACCTTCTATGATGCGAATACAGTCCAGTCGAATGACCTTGACCATTACAAGTAGGAGTAGGACATTTTGTTCCATCTGCAAAGATTAAATAATTTATTTTATTTTAGTTAATTATCATAAATTTAAAACGTTTTTTTCATGCAAAACAAAAATAAAATTGACAATTGCCGTAAAATTAAATTTCCCAACTAAAGCACACTCCTTACAGTATCAACTTTCTATCAATAAACCCGTACCTAACAAGCACCACAGCTCCTCACTTACAATGCCATTGAAACTTTGAATTTTAACAATGTTTTTCCAAAATTCCAAAATGCAAATGAAAATACAAAATTAAAATAGCTTTCGCACGCAAATACAGCTTCACCCGGAAAGAAAATAAAAATGCCACCAGATGTGAAACTGAATTAATTTTGTGGATTGCCATCCCATTCCCATCATTTACCACAGTAGAATAAAAATGTATGTACATTGTTTGAAAATTTAAATAAATCTGAGTATTCAAGTGTTAATTTAAAAATGCCAAGTACTTAGATTAAAATTTATTCCAGAGACAGTATACGAGTATGCCAGATCTTTGCTGAACACTTTCTGCTTGTCACATATGTATGAGGCAATCCATTTGCATAAGTGGCAGTGCGTTAAATTAAAAACGAAAATCGGTGGAACTGTTCATGCCTGTTAAAAAATGTAAGACAGAAAAGCAAAAAGTCTCTCCCCGTGCATTTCAGTCGGAATATTCGAATGCTTGTTTTAGAAAACGTCTAGTGTCATATGAGCATTTCAAATTTAATCAGTTAGTGAGGAATTTTAAATGTTTTCCCTGTTCCAGCATCAGTCACGTTTACTGACTCATTACAAACACATGAGAATAATTAAAATTTTACAATAAAAGTATCTACTACTTCATTCTCGAAAGGTGAAACGAATTTTAATTCCCCATTTTTCCACCCCTTTTAAAGTGACACATCCAAGCATCCAACTACACCATGTGTGTCAACCTTCTTATTCCAATCAACCTCGAAATTAGTGTTATTAGTGGGATAAAATCGAAATTAAATATTTTAGCTTGTCTTCTGTCAATGTAACATTACGCCAATATGCAAAAGCAAATGGGGTTGGCGAGTGGTGGGATGGGAGGCTCTCAAGGAACTATTTAAAAGTCATTCAGGCACACTTTGTGTGTTGTCATAATGACAAAACAAATACCTTATCGTTCTTCGTCTATTTTAAATGTCGTTTTCCTATCATAACTCTCTTCTACATAAAAATGGAGGAGCTCGCACAATAGAAAACAACGCTGTGACACGAATACTTGAGTAGGCACATACATATGTATGTATGTATGCACGTATCGTATGAAGAGTGTATCTAAAATGCCTCGCAAATGGGGAAATAATTATAATCTATGAAAAACATAAAGCGAAGACGACATCTTTGTTATAGGCACTTGTGGATCATAATGACTTGTTATGCAAATAGGGGTAAAAAGGCCTACAGGCATATACACGGGTGAGTTTGTATGAGGTAGAGAGCAACTAAATTCAAAGAATGTACAATCGGAGTGCCATTGCACACCACGATTTTGTAGGGTTATATGATGGAAATTCTTAGAGACATGAGAAGCTAAGGATAAAAATTTTGTATCTTTTACGATACGATTTGCCTGGCGGTATAAGTTAATGGCTGAGCTCGTACTTACATACATTAGATAAAAGCTAAAGGTACTGCATAAGATATTTTCAGTCTCTAATAAAGCCGATTCCTTATTCTAAGGATCAAATTCTTATTTTATTTCTCATTTGATATTTGCATTTGATCTCTCTGTTTTAAATAAAAGCAAACACTGGACCATTTCTGTCTGTTTTGTAAATCGTTGTCACACACCAAATTTTTGAACAACTGCATAGGTTTTAAGGATATTCGGTTGAGCAATAAATTGCTAATAGGATGACGATAGAAGATGTTAGACTTCTTAAGAACGTCTGAACTACTTTGAACCATTTAATATAGACGAGGATAGTCAAAACTTGCATCCAACTGATCAAGACGAAGTGAGGATAGCAATATCCAAGCTTAAATCTAACAAGACTAATGAACCTGACGGCGTACCGGTCGACGAGTACATACCTGATGAATGGAATCTCAGGATCTGCCATATTGTGTGAATATCTGAAACCCCTCGTCAACAACCTAATTGGCTTCTATTAGGTAGACAAAATTGGCAGAACTGGTGTGTTCGCTAGCATTAAAATGGAACCTACCAAAATAGGTTAAGCGATAAATGAGATTAAAACAAAGTACACATATGATGTCAACAAAAACGTAGTAAAGGACCTTAGCTCTGCTATAAATTCTGACAATGACACCTCATCAGAAATAAAACAAAGAAGTACTCTTGCCAAATGCTGAGAATGCGATTGATTTAGTTGATTCTACATATGTATGCTTGTTAATCAACTCATTCCTGATCCTCGTGCTGAAGAATGGACTCTGTTAAAAGCAGATGAAGATATCCTCGGTCGTTTCAAGAAAAAAATTCTTCCTAAGATATTCAGTCCTGTTTGCGTTGACGGTCTTTGGGGGAGAATATACAACGACTATCTGTACGGCGTAGTCAAGAGCAAATGCTCTGGCCCGCTTCAAATTTAAGCCGAGGGGACAAAGCAGCGGACGAACACCTTACTTTACGTGCGGTGCACACTAACTGGAGAAACTTGTTGTTTGAGGCCCAAGTTCACCACGAACTGTAGCGCCACCGAAGTAAGTTAGTAGAGCAAATTTGTATGATTGTTTTATTTTGACTCTAGATGGTCACTTGCAATGAATATTGAAATCGAAAAGTGTGGAGATGAGAAAAATATAAGTATACAGGAAGATTGGAAAATACTCTTATTTTTTCTTATGAAGCAGGAAAAGGCCCAAAGCCAATACCACCAGAAATTGTTTTATAAAAATACAATACAAATACGAAAACATTTTTTACTAGTTAATATAACTTGCTGGATGTGTGACCAAAACTTCGATTCAGAATTCAAGCTAAAAAAAATTATTCACAAAATGTGTAATCCTTTAAGCGTTAGAAATAGAAAAAAAATTCAACTACAATCTGTCGCTGCAAAACAATATGCCTCTAGTAGGGGAAAATAAGCATTCAGACGCTGAAACGCTGAGACGCATTGTAGGCCCACTATTCTGAAAAATCTTTAAATTCATTAGGTCAATCAGATGAGCCAGATCTTTTTTCCAGAAGCGTAAAGAGGAGGTCAAGAAATTTGGCGTATTCAAAACGCAACTGAGGGTAGTTTGAAACACATTAAATTGACTTAAGAGGCACATTGATTAACCAGAAGTACACTTCCTATTGCAGTCCATGATAAGTAAAGATAACTTCATTATGCAAAATTAGCAACAGAACGGCAACATTTCTTGCTCCTTTTAAAAGCCCTAAATCGGCCTAGATCAACTAAATTTGACTTTTGACTTTTTAATGCATACGAGTAAAACGAAACCAATACTCGGCACTCGTGTGCCCAAAAGATGTTTGGAGCTCGCTGCATTGTTTTTGGAAACTAGGCATCGGCAAACAAATGCACAGGCATCATTCTCGCGTATGAAATGCAACTAAAACAACTAAAACCTATAGAAAAGCGAAAGCTCAAAACATTAAATTCGATTGAAGGAGGCATAAGATGGGGTTTAAGTGGAAGATAGTTGGAAGGGTTTGAAGTTGACTGAAAAAATCAGTTTTTTTTTAATTAAGTCAATTGTGCCATGTTTTCCCAAAAATTATGAAAGTCGACTAAAGTAATCGTAGGTAAAGAAGACCCTGTCCTTATTATTCATAAGTCATTCTAAAGATTTGAAATAAATTATAGCCTGAAGCCATAGAACCATGTTACAATATTCTCGTAAATGTTCATCTTTCATTTCCTTATTAAGAACATTTTGTACTAACTCTATAATTTTAAAGTCTCAAAGGGCTGAAACGTGATGTGATATTGTTTATCAGATTGCAAAATAAGGACTATATAAACTTTTCAAGGTTTTAATTTGTCAGTGCGTCGTGACCAAACAACATTTTCACGGAAAAAACAATCTGTGGCTCTTGAAAATGTGTGCCGTGGTTCAAGTGGTTAGTGCATTGGATCGCTGAGCGTGAGGTTCGAATCCCAGAGAACACCAAACAGTTTTTACGGTCCCAACTCTCGCGAATGTCTGACAAACGTCCGAGAGTAATAACTGTCAAAAGAAAGCTTCTCAATTTGCCTTTCGGATATGGCTCTAAACTGTAGGTCCCTTCCATTTGTGTGAAAAAATAAACACACACAACACGAATGGTCGCGAGAAGCTAGGCCCTGGATCACATACGGTCCGTTGCGCCAAGAATTTGTATTTTTTTTTTTGGCTCTTGAAAATTGTTTACGGCGACGAAAATGAAACTACGTACTGTTTCGCTTTAATGGCTTTGATATTCTTCCAAACTAACACGACACCAAACTAACTCTCGAAGTGCCTTATCTACTGCTACTACAAATTTTTAATTTATCTCTTTTGATTCGAATTTGCTGTTGCTTCGTTATGAAAATATTTTTTTCACTACTTACTAGGTACTAAAAAGGATTTCTTTTCAAAGCGACGGAAATCTGTGATCAGAACAGTAAGGACACCTACATATGTACATATATTGGGAAGCGAACAAAATAATTTTCTTTTACTTTTCCCTGTAAATAGCTTATAGGACTATTAAAAAAAAATTTATTCCAATGTAAAGGAACACCACACCGGTCCTTTGTAAGATAATTTTTTTTTAGTTTTAAGTAAAGAATACTTTTAGGCGTTCCTTTTGTGAAGAATTATTTTATTCCTAAATTCCTACTAAGTGCCCCAAACATGTAAGTCTACGTGTACCTCCTAAACCACTAAGCCCTATCCAACAGTATCCTCCCCCACAACATTAAGCATATTAGAAAATTCACATATGTTATAGCTATAAACTTTAAAAGAAAAGAAACACAAAGTAGCAAAAAACACAACGAAAAGGACAAAAATAACCCTCGAGAACACAAATACGCTTACCTCTGCTCAGGCTTCCAGGTGAAAATGATGGTTGTGTTGCGGCGCCCTGATCAAAGGCAATTTTGTCATTTGATGTCGTCGAGGACACAAGATTTCCCATGCCCGGACTGCCGATACTATTGGTAGCGTTGCCATTGCCGGCGCTGTTGCCATTACTGCTACTGCTGCTCACTGCCGATACGGTAACGACCCCCTCACGAGCAATATCCTGCATAACGGATGCCGCTCGGCTGCCGACTCCTGCTGGTTGCAAGATGGTGTAATGCTTTGTATCAGGTGTTTCCATTGTCTGTGGATGCTGCTGTTGATGATGATGATGATGATGGTGTTGTTGTTGTTGCTGCTGTTGTTGTTGCTGTTGCTGCAGCTGTGGGGTATGCTGTTGATGATGAAGGAGGTGATGCTTTGAGTTCTGAACGTCATCGTCATTGTCCTTAAGGGATTTAGTGTTGATTACCTTGTTGCTGGCATCATCGCTGACAGCGGTGAGTCCCATTGTCGGTGGCGTCGGCGGTGGTGGAAGCTGATGCGGGTGATGTGGATGAAGATGCACACCTGCCTCTGTGGCAGGATGTGGCTGATAGCTGAGAAAAGCCGATGACGATTCATTACCATATGTGGGCGTCATCGCTGGTATGCCATAAGACGATGACATAATACCATTGCGCTTGATATCAGTTGGTGGCTTAAATGCGGATGCCTGTGAAAATGGGATTTTTTTCCTCGAATCCATGTCAGTGCTCAAGAGATCAGATTTAGACTCAGAGCCGTACTCAATCGAAGATGATGACGATGTGGACGAGGGCGAAGTCAACGTCTTGTATTGTGAGTTGAGCCTAGCTTGGTCGTTCTCCTTTTGTCTAGGAAAATACAAGAAATTATCGGACTCACGTCGGATGCACATTAAACTTTTTGAATCATACTTTGCGTATTTTTGTAATGGCGATGAACCGTTGTGTTTGTGCTCTTCGAAAAGATTCTGAAATGGTGGATTCTCGTCCTGATCATTCAGGCGATAGAGATTGCTTCGGGCATCTGGCCAACTACCCGACAAACTCTTCAGGGCGGCTTGTGTTTCACGGATCAGCGTTTCATCATCCTGATCTTCACATATAAGCTTACCATTCTGTTGAACTGAAGATGGGGTATTGCTTCGGCCATTCATAACCGGTGGTGCTACAGAACGTTTCTTCTGGGGCAGTGTACTTTTGTCATTCGCGTTGTTTTCTTGTTTATATGCTTGACTATTGTTGCATGTTTCGTCGTCACGACTGGAGCGCTTTTTGCGTTTTACCGTAACGACCTCTTGATCGTCGCATTTAACATTTGACTCCGGCACCAGATCCTTGGATAAAGGTCGCTTTGATAATGCCATCATTTCGGGAATAGACTTTAGGGAAGATACATATTTGAAGAAGTTGTTTTACATATTGTTTTAATGTTATTGGGTTTCTTTCGAAATAATTTATTTTTACAAGGAATTTTTATTTTTATTTTTATAGAATGCATAGGTACTTAAAATAACTTGAGATCTAAATGTGTATTTTTTGTTTTATTGCAGTACCTACTTGTTCCTGTAAAACTTAAACTTTAGAATTTACCTGTGGCAACAAGGAAAAACAGCACAAGTCTACTTATGTTAAAATTCGGTTATCATACAATCGGAGGCGCCATATTCAATCTATAATCAATTCTAGAATTGCACAGAAACTTTTTTTTTACCATCTTCATTTCTGTGTCAAAAACTTTCTCATACCATGGATAACTTTTTTTGTAAACTCATGACAAACCTTTAAAGGACTCTCCTGAAAAATTGTAAAAACCACTTGTGCTGTTTTTCCTTATTGCCACAGATACATATGTTTAACTACATTTCAAAGCACAATATCTAATAATACATCCCATTTTCGGTAAATTGATGTTGAAGAATAAATATCTATGTAACTTCAGTAATAATTTTATCATAAATTTGGACAAACGTATCCTCACTTCATATTTGCTTAATATTCTTCTATCCTAATTTATTTTGATATATTTTGTAGCTAACTATAACATACATATTACAGAACGCAGATCTATCCATGTGGCGTGAATGTAAACTAATGAAACAAACTATCTGGGACTAGACCTCTAATATTATAAATTCTATTTCCTTCTTTACTTTCTGTACAACTGCTTACAACACATTAGCTTAAAAATAGTTTCCCCATATAAGGCAGCCCCACAAATTAATTCAACAATTCAATTTTTGAGAATCATAATCTACTTCATTTCTATTGAATTCATTTCAATCATTATCGAAAAACTAATGCACATTATTCCAAAATCATCTGAGTGGTTGGTGATGGGTATTTACATACATCACTATTACATATTCATTCATTTAAAATCCATCTCAATATATGAATTCGAATATATTTTGATCCGATGCTTCAGGTTCAAAACTTGAAATATAATACAAAACTTTTAAACACTGGCAGTTTTGTCTTACTTTTAACATCCACATATGTAAGTGGCAATCTTTTAATTCTGTACAACGGCAGTTCAAAAGAAAGAGAACAATTTTGTAAATTAACGTTTAGTAAGACAACCGATTTTAGTCAGCATAAAGTAAGAGTAACGCATCATTGCAATACGTAGCAACTATTACACAGATACATATGTATGTATGTATACCCTTTGTAAGGACATAATTATTAAGCCACTCAACAAGAAAATAGGACAACAAATTACTAAAGAGTATCATCTCTTACCGTCCAATCTTTCTTCCCCATACCTTTTCCATTAAGCTAATCACTAAGTTCTATAACTTTTAAGCAACATACTACATACATATGTAGCTGATATATTTAGTTAAACAAACTTGCTTATGCATATTGCTTGCTTATACATATGCTATTTGCTCAGATTGAAAATGCGGGCAGAATCTGTAATTAGTAAAGAAATTGGAGTTTCGAAAATACGTAGAGAATTAGACAATACATTTGACTTTCTACTAAATTTTAAACAAAACGTATATATATTTGAGTGCAAAGGTCCAGTTACTTCAGATATTAATTTTAATCAAAACCCTAAAAGCCATTTTAGATAAAATCCGCTGTTAATATTTTGATAGTAACAAAAATTCGGTTTTTGACTTATATTATGATCGTAGTGCTTATTCATAAAAATGTTAATGTCGAGGAGTTGTTGACGAACATCAAGTTTCAAAAAGTAAGTCAGTACTTGTCAAAAAATGTGAAGCAACTGGCTGGTTGACGAGTACTAATGGAGAGAAATTCAATGGAGTTTGAAGAATTATTGTGGCCATTTTCGTTTTTTTTTTCATGAGGTACCTCAGTCAGAGTTATTACCTGAATATGTACAGTGTTCCAGAGTTCCAGAGTGCCAACAGTAGCACTTGCATTAAAGAATATATTCTGAGCGAATTGTATGGATATCTTATGAGAGAGAACATAACGCCAATCTGACGAACAAAAAGGAAAATATTTTGAAATAAGACAAGGCAAATGAATTTTTGACTATTCAAATTCGCTGACTAATCATTGGCTCATCAACTTTTCAAAACTTTTACAAAAAAAACTGACAACTCTTCACTTTTATAAAAATCTATCTAGCTGTTTAGGCTTCAGTAAGATATAAAAACGTATAAAAGGACACATAGGTTAAATTGTGAAATCCATTATAAATATTCAGTAAAAAAAATATCAGTGTGTTAAAACTAATTTGTTATCAATAAATTTGTTTTGAAAATTAAGCACAGTAAGGGTTATATTGCGGCTTCGGAGCTTAGCTTGACTTAACCAATTCAGGTTAAACTTTTATAATTAGTATTCTAACTGCAAGTACACATGTTTGATAACGATTTTATCATGTTTTCATAAATTTGCAACACGACAAACTTACTACAACTCGGTTATAGTACGATCTGCTGACCGTTGGGGTAGACTTTTTCCATACTTTTTCCAAAGGAACACATGTAGTGGCATTAGATCGGCCACTAGGCGACGAAAATTTCTCCCACAAAATTATTATTCACCGCAAAGGACAAAGGTAGTATTTAGTTGATAGAATACCTCGTAAAACATTTTGTAAAAGAATAGCTTTTATCTTTATGACAAACCTTGCATAACCACAAATATGTAAGGAATTTTCCGATTTTAGTGTACCTGATTGCAGTTAGATTAGTTAGTGGGCGCCGTGGCTCAAGTGGTAAGTGCATTGGATCGCTGAGCGGGAGAATTGATGTTCGAATCCCAGAAAACACCAAGAAGTTTTTTCACGGTCCCAGTCTGAGAAAATCCGACAGTAATAACTGTCATGAGAAATATTCTGAATTTGCCTATCGGATATGGCTCTAAACTGTATCTGTATAAACTGGTCCCTTCTGTTTGTGTGAAAAAATAAACGCACAGAACACGAATAGCCGCGGGAAGCTAGGCCCTGGACTACATACGGTCTGTTACGTCTAGTATTTGTATAAGTATCTAGTATGGACCCGAGACGTGATAATTTTTGGGGAGAACTCTAACTGTGCTTCGAAAGGAAAACGAAAGTAATGCATAAGTGCGGTGAATTAGCATAAAGCAATTTTAACTAGTCTCTTACGTTTTAGGATTTTGCGGTAGGATAAATGGTAGGGCTTCTGGTCAAATGGCAATGACGGTTTTAAGAGGTTTTATGTAATTCTCTTACTCCAGAAGTCGCCAAAAAAATTAGTCAATACCGTATTGTTTTGGCTAAAAAAATATTATTAAGAAAAGGTCTATAAAAAAATGATTGCCCCCAAGAGAAACTTCACTAAAGGTAGAAGCCGAGAAGATCTTTCGTATCCCTTGCTTTATATTATGTTTCCTAAGACTCTTCTATAAAATATAGGAAAGGCTGCACCCATAATAGATGTATTTGGATCAAACGTAGAGAATTTCCATCTCATGAAGTGAAATATTCTTTCCTATTCCTATTAGTATTTTGAAGGATATCTCAACTTTTTCTATGTGGTCCAACGCCAATTTTCTTAGGTTAACCTACTGCATAATACAAGTGGAATATAATATGTCTCATGATAACTGTTTTCATAATCAGTTAACAAAATTAAAAGACGACATTTGAGTTTTATTATTGGATAACCCGTGTTGCATAGTTCTCAGGAAATTTACAATTTTGTCCCGAAATTTAACCAAATGTTAGTTGTCCTAAAGCATGTTAGTTTAAAAAATAAAAATAAGAAACTCTACTTCTATACTATGGCTTTAAAGCAACTGTCAGTAAAGGTACAAGAAAAATAAAGTTTGGTCCTTAATAACATATCAATTTTTGCTATTATGAGCTCAAATACTTCTGTACAGTATAACAGTTCATATAAGAAGACCTGGCTTGCCTTGACTGACTCGTTCAAGGCCCTTTAAAAATTGGATATTGTCGTGCTTTTTTTTTTTTAAAAAATGATAATTTTCTACAGCAAATTATTCACAGTTTTCAGTAATAAGTTTGTACTGCAATATCTTTAGAATACCAGTTTTTACAAGTTCCTTGGCTTCAGTTCGTACTGTTCTACCAATTAATTTTCTTATTGCACATATACCAACAATAAAAAAAACACTAAAAATTACTTTTATACGAGCACTGAAAATAAAAAGGAAAAGAAACTGCCTAAAAATAATTTTTAATTTACTTAAGACAACAAGAAACGCCTAAAAGTATTCTCGTCAATTTATCGAAGGATTCAAAAACTTTTCCACAGTGTTACATTTATTTCATATTTTGTTTTGTTATTATTTATTTAGAACAATAGGAATGAATTTACCTACACAAGTCAGTCATCTAGTTTTATTCTGTATCTGCATTTGTTTTTATTTACTTTATGAACTTATGTATGGCGTTGCACTTTTTTATTATTTTTTTCAATTTGTATTTTTATATGCACAGCACTGTATTTACCAAAAACTTATATGCGATAATCTTATCTCGAATTCGATACCAATTTTGATGTTCACTTATGCCAAAACCGAAATCAAATTTCCACACAGACCACATGTAAAACCGGCAAAGTAATAAAAGGAAAACTATTCTTTTGACTTTGATCTCGAAAACGCAGACACACTTTTGATGTTCTTAACGAAATTTCACTGTCTAATGAAGTTTTTGGCCAAAAAGGAGCTGGCTTCAAACTTTCTTTCTCGACCGACGAAATAATAAAAAAAAACTTGGATGAGTATAAAAAGAAAGTTTTTATATTTTTATTATCATTTTTTTTTTCGTTAAGCGTGAGATTACGGCGATGATAAACTTGTGCAACTGCTAAACTTCGTACACAATTCTTTCTCGGCTGACTTTCATCGTCGTAGTCGTCGTCATCGTCCTCGTCACCGTTGTCGTCGTCTTCGGTTATTATCCAGTGACTTGTACTTGATAAAGTTTCTTTCACTGTTCTTTGGAAGTTTTTTTATTTTGTTTCTTTTCCCGGAAATCGGTTAGTTGCTAGTTAGAGAGTCAGAAGTTAGTTAGAAGTTAGTAGTATCTATGTGTGTAATTATGTATATATCGCAATAGGTTATCCCTTTTATTGTTGCACACAGAAATGAACCGATATCGCACGGGCGAGACAAAAATTTAGAAAACTCGTCTCTACCTGTACTAAGTTCGTAGCTAACTGGCACCAAACTACCCGGAGTTTTCCAAAGTTGTCGAACTTTACGATGGAACTGCAGCCAAAATTGCTTTTTTGTTGTTGCTCTGCCTGGATGGTTGCTGGCTGGCTGGCAGGTTGCTCCTGGCTGGTTCCATTGACAGAGAGAGAAAGGGGGCGGTCACCCCTCCACAGAGGATTTTTGGCACTGTGTGTGCGAATGCTAGGATATGAATGTGCGATTGAGTGTGTTTGTATGTTGATCTGGTCGTCATATGTTGTGTGTGATGTGTTGTTATGGGGGTATCAAAAAAAAAAAAAAAAAAATGAGAGAAATAAAAAATCCACAAGAGACAAAGCATAACAACGAGAAAAAAGTCCCAAGGAACTGAAAAAGGACGAAGAAAAAAAGCACAGCATACTAGGGGTGGTGAGCTGGGGGTGGTATACCACAGCAATCTTTTTCGGAGAGCGCATATTGGTATAAGTCTTGCAGCTAGACAGAGATATCCAAGAGATGCGTGCGCAGGAATTCTCGCCGGTTTCCCATGTCTTTCCCTCACTGACTGGAAGCTTTTCTTTTGGTTCTTATTTCCTTTTCGGAGGATTCAGTTCTCCGTTATTATCCTGACGGTGATGTAGTTCGCTTAGACGGTTGTTGCTGTTGATTGTGTGAAAAGCTGGAAAAAAATCATTTCTGTACGTAGGAATGAGGATTTTACAAGGACAAGTGTTTTGCATCTGCAGCTGCTTGTGCCCGGCAAATAAAGGATGTCCTGCTTCGGCGATTGGAGGAGTGTGTGCACGTTTGTTGGTGGGAGTGAAACTATGTGATTCATTGAATTGAATACTGGACAATGGTTGCTTATCGTCATGTTTTACAAAAAGCTTACCAACGACCGCCTTAGACATCAGTTTTTCAGCGTCGGTCAGAAGATAAACGGTTTTTTTTTTTGTATTGTGGTTCTTTTTTTTCTTATCCCCTTATTTCGTTTGATTTTTGTGTTTTTTTGTTTAGACGAGTCGTTCGGGATGCCCTTTGAAGGCGATTAGTTTGAGATAGGTGCAATGTGTGTACTGCAATTTTAAACGTGCTTAGTGAAGACATTTTTTCAACAATATAGACATTGCATGGAGGTAAACAAGCATTTTTACTTGCTGTCAATAATAATCTCTTAAAAATTAACAAAAGCGCTATAATTTTATTGTAGTTGTCAATTTCAGACAAAGGATGTTTAGGAATTTGCATCAGACAAGTATCATTTGCCATTATGATGGAATAAAAGTCTGATATACTTTCCAAGTCCTTGAAACAGTTATTTGGTCTAAACTCAACTCAAACTTATCAGAAGATTCGAAAAAATTTGGTAGAAAATATAGTTAAAATGAATCCAATAATTGGTGTATCCTGGATAAGGTAAACACCTTCGAAAGTCGTCTTGTTGTCTTATGTATAAGCAGTTTATTAGTAGTTTTCTTAAGTCTAGGATAAGTTTGAAATATTTCACATGCCCGACGGTAAAAAATAACCCAAAATGGAGCAAATAAAGCCGATTGTATCATTCTTAACAATCACTTCAGTCAACTCCAAATCAGAGTTTGCAATTGATTTGTGCTACAACTTATCACAGTTCTTGTTGCAAATGTCGGCGTAACTAAAAACATTACACTCTTGAAAAGCAGGCATAACATATGTGTATATAAATGTGTGTCTTAGATTTGAAATCACGTTGCTATTTTTCGAGTAGTAAGCCTTTAAGTTAGGTCTCATTACTTGATATTTGTACACTGATTCTTGATGAATATTCAGACAATATTTACTGTTTACACATTCTACTATCTTCCGTTTCGCTAAATATTTCAGAGAAATTTGAGATTTAAACTCTGAATTCGGTATCTGCAGTTTTCCAATGAGTTGAAAATTCAACCTTTTAATAACTTTTACTCTTTACTTTACTTACCCGGTCAACATTTGAAAATGTGTCAGGATTTTTAATAAAGATTTATTTGTTTGCATTCATATCGCGGAACATTATTGATGCTGCACGTTGATGCCGACGATGCCGTCTAATGGAACTTAGTATTCAATTGGGCGTAACAGCTTATTCACCACAAGCCCACATATTTTTTAAGATCACATTCGGTCTGCAATAAGTGTGACATAAGTTAATTTTAATTTTTCTTGAAGAAATTTCTGTGAGATGGATTTGATTTTACCATATGACAGGCAAGATTCTGAATGACCCTGAACTGAGCGCAGCGTTGAAGTAGAAAGATTTTCCGAAATTAATTAACCGAAAAAGCCCTGCCAATGTTCTTAAACGTCCGCAGACAACTGTGTAGACTTCGATCTGATTTGCTCTAGATTCAATATTCTACATAAATTCTTTAACAATGATTCTTTTTGCGTACAATTCAGATAATTTTACTAAATAACGACATCGGAACTACTTGAAGCGTGGAAGAAATATGTACTGAACTTGGCTTACATAATTTTATCAATTAGCACCGCCAATTCTATTTCACTATTTTGTAAGGAAATTGTCCTGTAAACCTCCAGAAATCAGGACAATATGTGACATACAAAAATGATTCAATGAGTAGCTCGTATCATATTTAACTCCAGGAATAATTTTATCTGTTCGTCTGCATGTATTTTTTTTTCCCCCGAGGGTAGGTGAAGATCTTCCATAGACACTATGAGAATAGCAAGCGTGTGCTCATAGTAGTGTCAGATTCTTACTGACCAAAAATACCACCCTTTCATATAAATTTTGTCACGGTATAAATGTTTGGCAGGTTACTTTCCACTGAAAGATACTGTATGTTCCGCAATCTGCACGTGGTTAATTCTTATCTCGCCAAGTCCAAAGGTTTTGAACGTCTGCATGTATGCTCGATTGAAGTCTTAACGGATTTTCTCCAAACTTCATATCTGGGCTATATAGAGTCACAGTAGACTTCCTCCAAAACAGCTCAAACAACTCCCGTCAAATTTCATGTATCCTTAGTTAATGCCCCACCTAGTTACTTGAACTGGCTGGACTTCATTGATAGCAAGCATTCGTTCTTCTTCCGTGTTTCCCATTGTGTGTGTGAAGGGCATCACTTTTACGGTTCTGAAAAACTGAATTTTTTTTCAATGACTCGTTCACCCTGAGCGGTGAAAAAAAAATTTCGTTGGATTCACATTCCAATTTATTTGTCGTACAACCGAACCAGAGAAAAACTCAACACATTTGAACGGAACGATTTTATTTCGCTTTATGTACGGTGTAAGAAAGATTATACGTATTATGTAATAAAATTGTTTTTCTCAGAAATTTTGACTTCAATTTTATTTTATTTTTTTTAACAAAAACTTTTACGTAAGCAAGAGCGTACGAACCCCACCCATACGTACACCTGCAAGTGCAGTTAATACATATTTTAGAAACATGTACTTAGATATACATACATATGTATTTAGAAAAATTTGCTACTTACTTAACGGGCTCTCGACTCGTGAAGCGACAGGGTAGCCTTTCTTACTCGCTGATCACGAGTACGCTGCTGCCAGTTGTCAACGCGAACACCTCTGGCATCTGTGATAGCTTGGTCCTTACAGCTTGGTCTTGGCTGAAGCGTTGTTGTCCATGTATGTATAATAACTTTGGTAATAATAATGAAATTACATAGTGCTACTGCATGCTTACGTATGTACATAAGTAGGCATGATACTAAAGGAATAAAAATATGAGGAAGAAGTTATAACCGTGGGACCGTGATAACATTTTTCCTCGTTTTCTGGAACAAGAGTCTGAAATTCTGATCTAAGCACTTACTCGCCAGCCACGCCTCCCGCGAATATGAATATATCATTCTCACATTTCACCCTCTAACCTAAAGTCTAAGCGGCTGAGCCGATTGTTGTAAATCATACTATGCCATTGAATTTATTGTAACGATTGTAGTGGGTATACCACGGCAGCCAGCTCTCTCCACGTTTTGAACTTGAACTATAATTTATTTTTATATGTCAATTGAAATGACTTCCACTTTCAGGGATAAAATTCAGATTAAATTAAGAAGAGGTATCCGAAAAAAAAAGTTGAAATGAAGAAACTGAATAACCACTGTTTAATATAAAAATTTATTAAAAGAAAGTAGATTTCATTTACTACACAATAGATTTATCTCCTCCAAGGATTGGATATATAATTAACTTCAATTAGTGTAAAAGTGCAAGACAGAAGCTTTTTTATGTTCACATGGAACATTGATCGAAACTCCATTTTACCCTATACGCTAGATTTTTGCTGCCTTGCTATAGGCAGTAGGTCAAAAATAAGCTACCTTAATATCAATATATTCCTATTTGGGCTCCATGCCTGTTTCAAATTTCCAGAATAAATTTCTTAAACCCACTTCATATTGGCCGATACATGATCGATTTGGTTGTAAGTTCGTTGCAATCTATCAATCGGCATCCAACCGAACAAATGGTAGGTACATAGTGTATTTATATATTTTTACTGAAAAATATAAAAAATAATTCAACATTGTAATTACATCAGCCGAAGCTGTGGCTCCTACTAAAAAGTTAAAGCACTTCGATGTCGTTGCCAATCATGAAAGACCGACCGCCAGCCATCACACAATGGTTGGTTCAACAAGTGTTTAGCTATGAATGGTATCTTTGTTGGAAGAAATCATTTCATCCATATTTAATGGGTACCAGGACACACAGGTGTAACGGGAAATAAGTGAGTAGATGGCCCAGCAAAAAAAGCGACCTGTAAAAGACGGCGAACCACGTACATATGACAACATAGGAGTCAGAACAGCCATCAACAAAAAGATAAACCAAGACTTTCAGAAGTAGGAGTCTGACTACGTGTAAGTATCAAAATCAATGATCACCAAGTCAAGCAATGCTCTCAGCAGGAAAACAATGGGATACAGTAGTGCAAAATTAAATTGAATTCTTGGAATGATAACAAGGCTCATAAATCTCAATAAAAACGCCTTCAGAATGGAACTGAGCGACGAAGAATATCTAGAACACTTCCTTTGTCACTATCCGACGACTGCAAGACTGCAACATATTGGGATTCATGAAGATACCAAAATCAGTTAACAATAAACTCAGAAAGGTTCACCAGATCGTACGGGCATGCACTCCCTAATCCATTCTCTTACTCCAATAGAATACAGAGAAGAATACGACGAGTCCAGCAGCGTCCTAAGTAATGGGCGGAAGCCCACCTCAACCAAGCAGAAACGTCGCTTTGGATTTTGATGCAATTTTATTTGAAATTTAAAACTTTCTCCTTAGTTCCTTTTCAAAATAGCAAATTCAGATACGATGACAGTAAGCTTTTAAACAAACATCTTCATCCTTCTCTTCACTTTCTTAGCTAAGGCATTTGGTGAAACCCGACACGCTAAGGTAAGACGGGCAAGTACCTAACTTTATAGATCAGTTCATCTCAAAGAAGACCCAATCGGCTAATTTTCTTACTTTTCTTCTTTTTTTTCAGATTTAAAATAAACAAGATACGAGTATGTATGTACGTGTTGGTTTCAAGAATTACCTGCAAGCGACTTCCAGGCGCTGGTACAACAAGTTTAAGTCTAAGCACAATCTGACAATTTTAAAAGTATAGTGCAGTCAACAAAATTTAAAAAATTACTTTAGTGAAAGGTTAAAAAAGGTTTCTCTTCTTAATTTAGCCAATAAAGAATTAAAATGTCATTTAAAAACAAGAAACTGTTTTTTTTTTTCCTTTTAATTTCACCATCGCCCAAATTAGCTAAGCGCTCCGCACATTTATCACCATATCCATTCAGCTCGACGAAATTCATCAGTCTCTCTGAATAAAGCAAAGTCAAAATATAATTAAAATCCACGAAATTAATCAACAACTTGACGTTGCCTTAAGGTTTTCACCGTTCCATTGGATACCCATTACGGGCCCAAGAAAAAGGATACGAAAAAACAGCGATGCCATCAACTGAAAATCGCATTTAGCATACAAAATGATTGACAGCGCATAATTAAATTAATTGAGTAATCCTTATACAGTCACGAAAATCTTAACTCCTTCTTGGCTGATGCCGCTACTGCTACTGCTACTGCTGCTGTGTCCCCGCCGCCGCGCCGTTAGTGAAGTGGTGGTGTATTGGATAATGAAAAACTCCAACCGCATCCGGTACACATAACAACAACAAGATTGAAGTACAAAAACTTAATTGAATGAAAATGAAGGACGGCACTCCATCCCTTAAGTTCACCCTCCATCCCGCAAGCGGTTTTGTTCGCGGTTTTTGGCATTTCCATAATAGCTAAGGTGTTCCACCACAGCCACTGCCACTGTCATTTCTCCAAGGAGTCTCTTTGGAGACGAAAAAACAAAAAAAAAAACGTCTACTTCATCATCAGGACACATAAAATACAAGTACACATCCATGCACAAGATCCTGCGAAGAAAGGATTCAACAAAACAGAACCAGGAAGAAGAAAAAAACATGAAGAAACCAGCTCTTTCACAAACCTAAAGGACTTGGATTAATTTAAAACCAAAATTCTGGTGTTAAGTGTCTTTTGTGCACTCCAGCATGACAGTTCCATCCCTCCCTCTCATGCCTTAACCAAACCACATAGGGAGGTCTTGTGCTCTTTCTGCACTGCCACTGTCTTAACCCTTCGCAGATAAGGTTTTTGATTTCTTTAAACGGGAGGTTATGGAAAAAGGATATGAAAAGAAGTTTGTACCTCAGTACCTTCCCCTCGACTCTGTGCAAGAGGAAAGCGTGCTGTGGTCGGGTCTGTGGTAGATTCTTAGTCTATACAGAGCTAGAGGAGCTTATCATGATGGTTTTGGAGAACACCAACAAGAAATCCAATTTCTTTGTTGCTTTCCAATACACAAGGAGTTTCACAGAAAAATACAACAAAAAAGAAGTTCGTATCTAAAGCGTCGCACATTAAAAGCATTTGAATGTTTCACAATCCACCGTCTTAGAGTTGGGTGTATAGTATTTCGCAAGGACAATTGAGCGCACTAGACAATCCAGTAGCTGCCGCTAAGACATAAAAATCCTTTCGCTAATTCGCATCCGCAATTATTTCTTTTCTTATAATATTTTGACGGGATTCGTAATGAGTTGATTATGCTGCTTGGTGTTTTCCAACTGCTACCCCAACTCCATTCGTCCGCCCCCGCCGAATTTAGCGTTCTGCATTAAGGACACAGTTGTCGTCGCCAGAGTGTTTGGGGTTGAAATAAATTTAAAAGGAACGCGAATGCGACAACGCCAAGGATTATGGTGTGAGCAAATAAAGGAATTTTTCTCCATCACTTTGGTCATGAAGAATAAACAATTTATGACTCCGAAGGACTATTAAGAAAATGTGTCAATTTTAATTCGGCTACATTTTTGGTAATTAAAAATTTTCCATTAGCTCTTGAAGGAAATGGCAACTTGAAGACAGTGGCGGCGTTACTTTAATACTAAGAGTTGACGCGCGAAATAGAGTTGTAAAAATTGTGAGATATTGGGAATTAAAATTTACAACACGAGGTGGATATCGAATGACTTATTATCAAAATATGTATGTATAGGTATGATAAAAAAAAAATTTTGTGAATTGGTATGTAAATATGTAAGCTATGTAAGCTTTCAATTCGGACTGTAAACGAAATAATTTTTTCTAAGAACTTTAAAATTTCTTATAAGGCTTATGTAAGTACATGCTCGTAAGTACAATACTATATACTTTTTTTTTCAGTGTAAACGTAATTACACTTCGTCACAGGAAGAAATAAGGCTGTGGTGGTATAGAAGAAATAAAGTGCACGACTGTTTCAAAAATTATTTATAAGCGGAAAATTTTGTTCAACAATTTTCCTAAACTTGGCACGCAATAACCTAACAAAGAAGAAATATTATTTTGACATTGATTTTATGCATTTTCGAATGAGGCATAGCCCAGAAACAACGAAATTCCGAAAACTGATTAGTGAATTAAAACGTGGTATATAATTTGATATACATATGTATGTATGGGTTTTACCATATACATATGTAGATTTCAAAACAAAACTTAAGGCTCCGTCAAACAGAAAATATCTACGATTAAGAGTTTTACAGGGATGGCTTTTAGTCCTAATTTGACGCGACGTACATATGTGGGTATACTCGTATGTACATTAACGTGGTATCAATCGATTGCGTTTTTGTGCAACTGAAAGTACTTTCAAAACTCATTTTGTAGAAAGTTTAAGAAAATAACATGGATTGTGCTCTAGCCGAACCTCAATTACGGTTTATACCAGGGAAGTAACGGTAAACATCTGGCGTGTGTAAATCGATAAAAAGTAATTATAATCATTAACATGGAGAAGAAAAATATTCGTCAAAAATGGTCCATTATTTAAGGTCCATTAAATGGTCCATCCATTTAAGGTCCTTAAAATAATCCCGTTTTCCTGCCGCGTTGGAACAAAGATCTGCATGTTTTATCACTACTTGTGGGTCTTCAGTTAAGACTGCATGATCCTGATCAGAAATTCTTTAAATACATTTATGATTTCTTTCTTGACGAAAAAGAAATACGATTCGATCAGAAAATGCTTGAGATGGGGACAACTGTTTGAAAAAACTTTCATCCAGTGGTAGTCCGAATCAGCTCCGTATTATAATTTTCAAGAGCTCTAGGACCACTTAGTTTCAGAGGCTTAAATTAAGGCCTATTTAAAGTGCCGCTCCTGTGTCCGTACGTCATCAACACCTTCTAAATGGTTGGATATCGGTCATATCTGATATTAATACTTAAACTATACCATGCAATTATTTTCAAATAGCCAGTCTTCTCTACGACTACTTATTGATTTTCGGAACACAAAATTCTTGCCTTACGCCAATTTTTGGCAACAGCAGCAATTCTTTCGTTCACTCTTTAAGAAATTCCTTACACCAGTCGCTAAAAATGTTCATATCGACGAAAAATTATTTTCCAATTTTACACATTTTATTCAAAAAATTTTCCAATATGTGCATATACATACATATATTTTGTTTATATATATGTACATAAAAAATGTTGTTTAAAAATTTAACACTTCAAAGTGAAACCAACACATAGAGCTCCTAAACCATAAAAGCTACATGCATGATTTTAATATATGTTATCCCACAATAATAAAACTCTATTTCATAGGTATACCTCCTGTACAAACAATGGCAGCAGTACTTATATACATTCATTTCACTTAATTTTTTATTTATTTAGACATTGTTAACAAACCTTTTTTATGTATTAAACATTAAGTTTTCCTAACAATTGGCCGACTTAAAATAATATCTGACTATACAGTTTTTAAGGTATTACTTATGTACCTATAACTATACAAGATAGGATCAATGCATAAACCTTTATATAAAATAGACTTCTGTTTGTGTATGATTGTCCCCGCCATACATTCTGAACGTGACTCGTATAGGCCAACTTAAGACTAATTAAAACTAATGACTAGTGTTAAAAGAATACTTATACAGTATTACTATCAATAAAACTTTCTTTCAACTATCTAACATTTATATACAACAAGTTTCCCATAATGTATCACACAACTTATTTTGTTATAAAATAATAGTAAGTTAAGTGAACAATTATAAAAGACTAAATATAAATAAGCCATGGGGCGAAAACCAAGGTCTACATGGGATTGCTTATCTTCATAAATTCGAGGAAGAGGTTTTTCATAAAAGAGGATCGTTGAATTTCTACTTAGATCCCCTTCTAGCACTGAACGAGATCTGTTGTTAGCTAAGTTAAAGGGTGAAAGATTGTAATTATCGTAGACACTGCCTCTCACATTTGCATCCTAGAACACCCTAATTAGCTGGTTTTTGTAAGATGACATTTTTTGTGATCTCTTTTGCAAGATATTGATCATATAGATCATAATAGATATCGTTTTAGATATAATTATAAAGTGTACGATTAGAAAACCATTTTTAATTTTATGGGCGATATTGTAAGCCAACAACTCAAGCCGTATGTCAATATTGGTCTTATAAGGGTTTTATGCATTAAAAGCTTAGTTTTCTGTGACATGTAATTTGAGGAAAATACATTTGAAATTTTATTTCGATTTAAGAAGAATTACTATATCCTGAATGTGTAATGAAAGGGTTTCGCTTCCTTTCACAGGTAATCGATGCTCTTTGCACATGCATTCGAATACATCCTGGAAGAGGGCTCCTTTCGTAGAATTCATAAAACTATATTCTACTCCTTTTTTAATTTTAATTATAAGAATTTTACTTTAATTTATATTCCATACCCACCTAAGCGGTGAAATTAGAAAAGCTTAGTTCTTCGATCTCTGCTGTATTTGTCTTCAGAAATACTTCAAAAGGCCAAAATTATAAAATTTAAGCCATAATTCTGTACGAAGGCAAACAAATATGGTCAACAGCTTAGATGTGATTTTCCATGATGTTGTCTGTTTTTCCACGAAACCACGCTGGACACTGCAAGTAGATTCTAACTCGAAACCTAATTTTTTAACATTGGGGGTTAGCCGGTGGTCTTCAGTAAGCTCTTATTTCATCAAGTTTTTGATAAAAATATATTTTACCGCAAGGTGAAAAAGGGTTGATAATTCATTTTTAAATCATGCAGGCACGGATCAAAGTTCCTGCATTGGAGTTTTACCCGTTTACACTATTGTAGACAAGGTAAATAAAAAAAATTAATAAATAAATACCGGTCAGCAGTAATAGAGTTGCAGATAGACTTAAATAAAAATAAAAGGTAGCGACACCTCCTTTATACCATTGGTATAGAATTGATGATACGTTACTCGTAGCTTGCGTAGTAGCTTAAGAAGGTTAGAAGAGCGCTCCATCATGCAAAAAGCTTCATCTTCACTTGAAAGTTCGTTGCTACTAACGTAAAAGTCGCCCTGATGCAATGGGTTCAAATTTACAGACTTCGCGACCTAAAGTCAAAATTTTAATAAATCTATTTCAACCACAAATGATTCCTTTTTATATTGTGGTAATCTAACTTAGCCGTCATTAATGCTTATCCCTTTACATAACACTGAAGAGAGATGCTTACGTCGACATTTTCTAAAATGTAAAGCTGCCATTCGTCAATTCCACAAAAAACAAGGGTTGTGCTAGAAACTATTAAAAAAAAAACGAGGAAACAAACAGAAAGGAATTCATTCAAAGCTAAATATTAAACGAACCAGAAAAAACGCTTCAGAGCATTAAGGTATTTCTTTTAAGGACTTCCAGCCACAATAATTCTCAAACAAACGCGAACGACATGGAGCTTGACTTAACTTACAAGCCCTCTGCACCGAACAAAGAGCACCACCAGGAAAATAGAATGGGGTTGAATTGCTCTGAATCGAGGATCCGCTTTCAAGGGTAATATTGAAATTCCATTCCCAGCTTGTACTTGATTAAGAATTTGCATTCGTTTTTTTTTTTTTCTTTTTTTCCACTACCGGTCTATTTCCACAGAGAAACGTTTATTTTAGAGGGAACAGACATATCACAGCAGAGTAGGTATACACTCAGAAGTGCACTGCTGTGCAGATGGGATACTTAAAATAGGACATGGAACAGTGATTGCATCGTGCACTCCACTGCTTGACTACGACAATCCTATGTATGAATGTCCTGCACAGAGAAGAACACAAAATACAAGCAGCATATAAAAAAAAAAAATAGAGTCGACGCGATAGGCGAACCAACGGAAGAAGGCGGGTCCTATCGTCTCAAACCTTCTGATTTCATTGGAATCAAGGAACATAACAAGAAAAACCAGAAAAAAAGCACCAGCAACCAGAGAAAAATGTGTACATAACTCTTGGGAGAAGAACGGAACGGCAGGAAAAAAAGAAAGAAAATTACATATTTTTCCCATTTCCACTGGGAAATTCTGGGCACGATGATACATACAGCGCTACTACTCTCTCTCTCTCCAAGAAGTACACATATACACAGAAAGATGGGGGAGAGAAAACCAAAAACAAGAAAAAAAAGCTCAAATTTTTATTGCATTTCTACCGCTGATCCTGCAAAGGATGTGGAGGTGCTTTGTTTGGGGTTTCGTTATTTTCTTTTTTCTGCCCTGCCCCATCATCCTGATGTTTTTAAGTCTCTGGGAATTTCAATTTGTGTGAACTCGCGACGACATTTGTTCACATTTGCTGCATTACACACGATTTACGTGCATGATAGTGATATCGTTGATTATCATTGTGGATTGGAATGAGGAGCTTCGGTGGCAGAACAGATGGGGGCATTTCTCAGGACATGGAATCTGTCTTTTTTTCTAAAGCTATGTATGTGATACTCGTACGATATTCTATGAATTTATGTCACATGCGATTTTCGCATGAGGCAAACTAATGCGGTTGAAACTTATAGCGGAGCAGTTAGCAGGAGAGCTCATTCTCAACCAAGGCTAGGATATAACGATATGTGTAAATACAAGTATGTAAGTACATGTGTGGGGGTATTTGTATTAGGATTTGTTTGACGGAGGCCTTCGTCCACATTGGCAAATTAAAAGTTACCGTGGTGACCGCTTGTAATTTTCATTAGGGACTGTGGAGTATCTCTTTTTCCTTTTCATTTCTTGTTCAGTCGTCATACTCATATATATGTACATACATACATATACGTTGAATGAGATTCAAAAGGTAAGATAATTACATAAAGTTTGGAGTTTTTTTTTCCTAAGCAAATTAGGACACTGCAATGAAATTAAATTAGTGAGTACTGCTATTTGCAGCAGAGTATCTACTAATTGGAGAGGAATAAGAGACTTCAGCAATATTTCAGCTGTAGTGGTTTTCACTGACTCCAGAGGGTGGAGTGGCTTCGTATTATCATTTGAATGATAGGTAAGTAATGTTAAATTGATTTAACAGGGTTTCGGGAGTAGTATCACTTTCAGAAAACATTATCATTCCATCTTGATCGATTGAGGTTTTGTTTATGTTCTCGCTTCGGTGCCGTAGATGATAAGGATCTTATGTAAACTCTCGTTATTGTTTTGTTTAACGCCTATACTACTCACTTTGCTTCTTAGCCTCAAAAAACATCGACAAGAGCTATTCTTTTGGGCTGATGTCATTTTGAAGTGCGCTGAGTCAAAATTTTAGCGGCCTACTGTGACGTTGGAAATAGCATGCATACATACATATCTGCAGACTATGTTTTTTAACGAAAACATATTTTTATTTTATTATTTGAATTAGCAACCGGTACTCTTGATTAATCAGATTTTTTTTTTATGGCCACTGGTCTTCTGTACTTGATGCTGCCGGCACAAAACTTCACCAGAGGTGAAGGTACTTTCGATCAGGTAGCCTCCAGTGATTACAGACATTGTATGCTATTCTTCTTCACATTATTAGGATTAGCTGGGCTGCAACCAAATAGTGCTCCGAGTTTATTTCCGCTAGTCGAAAAATTCGGAGATTCAAAATTATTTTGTCGATCACAATGTTGGTTAATTCTTTGCTGTTTTTTTTTTTTTTTAGCCTTTTTTGCGGAGGGAAATAGGCCCGTTCTGTTTCAAGTAGTGTGGGACTCACACCCCCAAAAACCCACCTTTGACCCCTTTTTTCTTCTTGACACCTTCCACTCCGGCACCGCTTTCGCATTACTTCGTGTTCATTCCCCTATTTCGTCTTCTGTTTTGGGTTTACTTGTCTTCTTGCCGGTAAGGCTTTTAACTTCTTATAGAATTGTTTTCTGAGGGCATGCTTGCTTCTTCCTCGCTTTTCTTCTTTCTTAACACCACCGCTTCGATGAAAGCGCAAGTCCTGTTCCAACTGGTGGTACTCGAGATCATCTTCTGGACCACGTTGTCTGGGGAGAGGCTGCCCATCTCGGACTCAAGCCTGGTCCTCTGCATTGCCCACCTACTGGAGACGAAGAAGGTATGGTAGGCATCGTCTTCCTCGGAGTCTCCGTACTGGCAGGCTTAACCACTCTGCAGATGTACCGGTTGAAGTATCCATATCCGGTTAGGAATTGAGTGATGTAGTAGTTCACTTCACCGTGTTTCCGCTCCGTCCATGCAGCAACGTCTCTTATCAGCCTCGCGGTCAATCTTCCCCTGACCTCCACCTCCATTGCCACCTCTCTCTGGTCTGCTCTTTTGCTTCTGCTATTGTCGCTTCAATCCCCATTTCCGTCTTGTTGTTGTTGAGGTAAGGGGTTTGCTGGTGAAACGGTATAGTAACTTTCTTTCTCTCTGTGGGTTACGGGCGGACATCTGTCCATAGACTTGGAAGGCAACGAGAACCCCAAACATTGCTAAAATTATTTCTAGATTCGGCTTTAAGATTTGAGATTTTTTCCGCGAAGTTTTGGCCACCCAACAGAGGATTACAGAATTGAGCATAAGCCAATATCCTTCCAATATCATTGCACTTCAAACATTTGTTATTGGCAACTGCAGCTAACGATAACGTACTCATATTAGCCAACTCCTCCAATGTGAGCCTTATACATATGCACATAAATACACTGGGACATTCTTTTAGAGCAAATCGAAAAATCACAAAAGGTAACTTATTTAGGTCATATTTTATTTAATGTCATAATGCTATTTATGACGCTCCCTTGTTCAATTTTGGTTTTTAAGTTTATTTGACAAATAAAAAATCCAACTCAATGCTTCTCCATTATGTATAAGTCGACTTTTATTTGCTGTTATTCATCCTACTCTTTTAAACAAAAATCCAAATTGCGGAACAAATTGAATTTATTTCCTTAACCCGACAAATTAACAAGAACTCCACAGCTGAAGTCTCTCTGCACAAGTACACGAGTGGTATCGCGAACCGAAGGCAATACAACACAAATGGGATGCTTTTCTACAGCAAACCGCATTAAAAATGTATTTACTTCCTTTAATTAGTTTCTCTTCAGAGAGCCTTAAATTCACAACACCATACTCCAGCGACTAACACTTTAATTTGATGTGCCCGGCCACCACCAGACCAGAGCAACCACCAGCACCAACGCTTCGAAATTACTTTGACCGAACGTTAGTACGTTCTCGCCCGAAGGCGAAATTCATTTAGATTGCTCCTTTGTTTGAAACGCGCAGAAACGGAACGCGTTTTTATTAAGATTAGCCACTTTCTTAACCCTTAACCCTTTTCGTGTACTCGCACCCCAACAACGTCAAAGACGTTTGGCTCTGTTTTAAGCGACAGAACACCAACCAACAACATCCAAAAGGATGAAAATATTTCACTTTTTTTTTTTTCTTTCATTGTATCATCAACATGAGCGCCTTTTGGTGCTGAAAGATAATTTTCTTATTTTATTTTTTTTTTCGTTATAACATGACTTTGCTAATGGCTATTTGTAAGTTTTTAATAAAAAGGATAACACACCGACCGAGTGGAGCATCCTGTGCGAAACCCTTTTTGAAGCGCTTCTCATTATGTGCTCGAGTATTTTTGGAAAACAATTTTTTAATGAAATTCAAATTGGAAGCCGGTGGCCCTTCGTATGGCGACTTTTGTCAGAGCGAGTTTCTGCATGAGCGCAAGTCGTTAATGATAGGAATTTCATCAATTCGGAAGTGTAATTAACATGGAATCAGTATAGTCACTGAGCAGGAATTGTCAGTCACACTTTCAGGATCTTTTTGGAAAAGCGTAAAAATTGGCGGCGTCGTTGTAAATGGCATCTCGCTCAATTTCTTTGAGATATACATAAGTAGCTAATGAGAAAACCTCCCTTATGCACAAGGGGAGACGAAACTCTACTGCTATATGAGAGCCGAACGTAAAGCGTCATTGTCTTTGGCGCGCAATAATTTTAAAAAGGGACTCAGATGGAATCATGACATGAACTTTTCGTCGATTTTAAATCCTGGCATTTTTCATCATTTATCATTTCGTTTGCCTTTGAGTGGGATAGATGGATTGTTGGCACTTTACAAGGAGTTTACGCGAATTACCCAAGGATTACCACTTTCAAGATGTGTTTCAGCGATATGACGGTGTTAGAGGGAAAAAGTCATTTGATGTCGGGGGTCTTAATTTTGAGCTCACAAAGAGCATACTCATTGATTGCCGGTGGCAAGAATGGGGAAAATTGTATTTTTTATTGCTTTACATATACGTATGTATACATATGTATGTGTATGTAACTGAAAATTAATCATTCCACCTTAGCCAATTTGGAGTGCGAAACTGAAATCAGCTGACCAAGGATCGAGCTGGATAGAGTGAAGGCCTTTACAACCGGTTTTTATTTTTGAACTCAGAACTCCGAATACAATTTCCATTAATCAAAACCAAAAAAACGCATGCCTTGAATAAAAAAAAAAAATGCAATCCTCAGATCTTAATGCCAAAAAAAATTTATTTCAAGCTGTTGTGGATTTAAACCCGTTCCAGAGAGGTGGTTCGTATGTTCCACGACTTTCCGAGCAATTCCAGTCGATATGCCTTCGTTGTCTTAGGATGAAGACCCGTCTTAGAAATGTTAATATTTTGCTTGAGCAAGAATTATGAAGTCCTACATACCTATGTACATATATTAACTATTTCTGACAGAAAATTTAAATGGTTCCGGAAATCAATAGCAAATAAATGCTTTCAAATATTTAGGTGAGTGTTCATTTTTTTACAGTAAATAACGTACGTAACGTTGGTAGCACATTTTAAAAAATACTCACACAATTTACCACGTAATTGTCTATTTTTAATCGGATTGTGTTGAATTGTTGTAGAATGTTTGTCTTTTCAGTTTCATTGCCCTAACGTACTTTACTTCAGCAAAAAGTGGTCAAATCCAATGAAATCAGGCAAACTATTTCAAACATACGATCAATCTTCATGTCGCAATTCAAATATTCATATGTGCATAGAACTATGTACATATATATAAAATTGCTATGGTCGAGGATACCCATTATTTAGGTCTTACAGTGACCTTTGTTTAAATAAGCCTGAGGATGCTGTTGATGAATACAAAAATTTTAATTATTTCCAAGTGACACTTTTCAAGAAGGTTAGGTTAGGTTAGGTGGCTATCCTCAATAATCGCAAGGATTCACTTAGACCACTGGAGGTCCATTGTGTTACCACGTGAGCCGGTTACTTCCGTTACTCCTGGAACCGTTTCGATTTTTGGACTAATTTCCAGATGTTGTTGATATCCGAGTCGGCAATATCTAAGACTTCCTCAGAAGTGTTTTCCGAGGGTTTGTTTCTGGCTGAGGATGGTGCTGGACAGCCGCAGAATGAAAAGGGGATTCCTCCACTTTCTCGTCCATACAGCTGTGACAAAAGTCATTGGATGGAATTCCTAGCATCATGGCGTGCCTGCCTAGTACGCAATGACCAGTAAACAGTATCAACTAGGATACTTATGCGTGGTCTGCTGATCTGTAGAAGGCGTGTTGTTTTCCTTTTGTTTCCCCACACACTCTGTTTTTGAGCTCCCCAGACTTTTGTCAACGTCGTGTCCTGTTTTGTTCGTTTTTTTTCTAAGGAGTATCCCTCGAAGAACTTCCTTCTCACCATCCCTTCCAGATCACGCTGGGAGGACGATGCATTTTTAGAAGATGATGCTATTCACTTCTACACTGACGGGTCAAAAACCAAAGACGGAGTCGGTGCAGGTGTTCTCTCTGATAAGCTTAACCTTAAGCTCTCCTTCCGTCTTCCTAATCATTGTAGCGTGTTCCAGGCGGAATTAATGGCGATTAAAGAAGCCCTATCTTGGCTTAAGAAAAACGTGATATCTGCTAGAGATATCCACATCTTTTCAGACAGCCAGGCAGCAATCAAATCCCTGGAATCGACCTCTATAAACTCTTTAGTAGCCCTAGACTGCCGCTCGTCTCTTGTGGAGATGGCTGAGCAGTTCAATATTCACCTGTGTTGGGTGCCGGGGCATAGAGACATTCCATGGAATTGTAAGGCCGATAAACTCGCCAAAGAAGGAACAACTTTACCCATCTTGCCGGACAATGGCACCTTAGGTATTCCAATCGCTACTCGCAAACTTAAACTTAAGCTGGATGCTATCGAGAGTGCAAATCTTAGGTGGACAAGTGGATCAACATGTCTAGCGACAAAACAGATTTGGCCAAAGCTGGATCTAAAACGCTCTAAGAATTTGATTTCTCTCAACAGATTGCATATCGGCACCACTATAAGTTGCATCACTGGACACTGTCTAATAGGCTAGCACGCTACAAAGCTGGGCCTCTTCGCGAATGATTTCTGAAGAAGCTGCATGGATGAAGAAGGAGACGAAACTATTCCTCACCTTCTTTGTTTCTGCCCAGCTCTCTCCCGTAGAAGGAAACTCCAATAAGGAGCTCCCTATTATAACAATATAGGCGACCTGATGAATATTGACATCAAGAGCCTCATACGTTTCATAAGAAGCTCTAATTGGTTTTAAAACGAGTAGGTGGAGGAAGGGGTCCTCCCAAGATCCACGTGGTCTCACAACGGACCTCATTGGTCTAAGTGTGCTGGCAAATCCTAGCTGGCAACCACTTCAACCTAACCAACCTCTCCCTCGAAGAAGTTTGTTTTGTTTGTTTGTTTTTTGTTTGATTCATTTTTAAAATTTCAAGACGTGGTCCAACGAGTAGTGGCTGGTTTGTCCTCCAACCTTTCATCCTTGGGCACGGTTTACTATACGCTCACACCACCACTAGAGTTAGGATTAACCACTCTTTAGCTTCCATCCTTCAGTAAGAGACCTTACAGTGTGGGTAGCCCTACTGCAATCGCCCTCTGACATCACGGGGATTTACTAAGCATCCCCACCGCTTCAAGGTAAGTGGTAGAAGGAGATGCATTGCAGTTTTCAAGTAAAATAACTTATTTTACCAGAGCTGGCTCTTATTTCATTCTTAGTTCCTTTTTATTAGACAAATTTTTGATTAAAACCTAAATATACTTCGAGTCTTGTCAACAATTCCTTATCTAGCAACTTATTTCATCTTGGATGACAAACCTGCTAACTTACCTAAATTCAGCGCCGTCAACTTGGAGCCCACTTCATCAGCACATCAGACCCATATTCTCTCTGCTGCTCATGAATCCCTTACAAATTTGTTTTTTTTTCCTATTATTCACAGAAAAAAAAAGAAGTTACTTTCCTTATTTCATTTCCCGTTTCCTTTTCAATTGTTCGCCTTATAAATCATTGAATCAACAACAATGCCTCCAACTGCTAACAATGCCACCAACAAAGACATTCAATTCCTATGAATCGCAAATGCCTGTGGATATATGTATGTAATAAAAAAAACGAAAACGAAATCGAAATACCAATAACCAATAACCAATAACATCTACTAGCATGCATAAATTCAATGGACCATGTCCGAGTGTATAGACAGAGCCTGTTTTTCATTTAAAATTGAATTTTATTCAAATTGAACGCCAACGCGGCAAAGCAGTACATTCGATTGTTATTTGTGTGTGCTTTCTGAGCAATGGAGTGAAATTTTATGTTCCTTACAAATAATAAAATAAACATACAACAAAAAAACTTCACCCAGAACTTTCTTCACACATGACCAACCCCTGCCACGAAGCCACCCACTGCTAGAATGCTAGAATACCCTCACTCTCTACCATCATTGGATTCATTGTGCGGGTTATTATTGCTCTCGACCAACCCAAAATCTATGCAAATTTAATTTCTATATTTTCTTTCTGTTCCACATGACCGCCTTATTAGAGAGCAAAAAATATACATTCATACATAAAGATCCTGAGGACATTTCCTCTGTGGTTATAAGAAAAAAATGGAACTCGAATAAAATGGTCATAAATATCTCTATAAGAATCAATCAGGTCCATTCAGAGAATCCATTTGTATTCATGTGTCTAACCAGTAGCAGTTTTTCAGTTTTTCAAAATACTGTGCAAATTTTCGGCACCCCCTCCAAATTGTATGTGTAGAAGGGTTGGCGCATTTTGTAATATACTCATATGCTGACAAGAGGGGATGGCTTTAAAAATTTATCGAACTCTCGCCGCGGGCTATTTTCACAGAAGTAAAACGTCCTTCTTTTGTGGATACCCTCATGTACACAGTCTACACACAACCGTCATCAGCATCATCATCATCAGTAACAGCAAAAGTTGTTTCGGCAGGACTAAGAGGAGCAGTGTACCCATTCCAAGGGAAAGACCCGAAATTTTCGATATTTACTCCTTATAAAGTCGTGATTTCAAAAATGTTTTGTTTACTCTCCGCAAAGGATACCTAATATTGGGAAATATTATATTCATTTTGGATTTTTTCTTTTTTTTTTTTGCGGTCCAATTGACTGCTGCAGAGGGTATTGCTGTGATTTGGGATGTACGCTATACGTATGCAAATAGTTGTGCACTTTAAAGGCAAAATGTGACGAGTGGTTGTGCAAAGGAGTTGTGGCAATACCCTGAACCGACGTTGTTTGAGATTGTTTATGACAGGACGTTATAACTTTTGATGATGTTATCGGAGAGACTGGGAAGTTTTCAAATGTTCTCCGCATATACATATTGTAGTTTATTGATGAGTATCGGGATGATGACAGTCGATACGATAGCCATCAACAATCCTTACATGGTTGTCCGTTTTCCTTGGAAAGAGAGGAAACTGACAAATATCTTTATAAAATTTGAATGGAGTCGGAATGCAATAAATTTGTAGATATGACGATGGCTTTAGGCGAGACTTAATTCATTTGGTTCGGTCTAGTTCGTAGTATTCTAGCTAAGTATATTAGGACGTCAAATTGTACGAATAGTGGACTCTGAATCTTATCAAGTGTGATCACAGTATCATCACCAGCTATGGTGGTCAAGTACATGCCCTAAGGAATAATAAAAATGTGTATGCAATCTCCTAAATTCCTAAATTAGTTTCAATAATTTATAACAGCTATCAGCTAGCCAAGCTCAGCCTGAGAACCTTGTCTGCATTGCTCTCAAAAAAAAAACCAATTCCTCGTGAAGCCCTGATCTTCAAATAAAATACTGGATCTTGAAATTGTATAAGCTAAACCTCCATGAAGCCCGGTCTTACAATATAAAATCTACCCAGTCCATCCTTTGTAGCTCACAGATTCTATCTTTAACAATAATTTCTTTCAAATGGCGATCAAAAATCGTCAACCGATAAACTGGGGACGACCTTGACAGTGAGGTGGATCTATACAAGCTTTTCTACTCTCTAACTGTTGAAGGGAAAAATTCTTACAGATCATATCCAAAGAAAACCATCACTTTTTATCGAAAATTTAAGACAGAATTCAGTCTATCGAGCCCAGGTGATCATCACTGGCGATGGGAATGAGGTGACGCTGCTCTGGGTGAGAAGGCACGTACGGACTGAGGGCAATGAAAAGGCTGACTCTCTAGCAAAGTAAAGGTTAAACTTGGAATTCTCTGGTCCGGAACCATTTGTTGCGATTGGCAGAGGAATGGTGGAGCACCTGATTAACAACTGGATCGCGGCGGAACACCAGAGAAAGTGATTAATCGTAGGGAGGCTAAAATGGCTATTAAAGGGCCGACTGGCTACACTCATAGGGAAGCTCTAAGCTTGGAGGGAAGGGCACTGAAATGGGTGGTAGCGTAATCTACAGGTCATGGAAATTTCGGGTATCACCTAAAGTAGATGGGTCTTCTGGTGGATAATACCTGTGAACTATGCCTGGAGGAAATCGAGACGGCGGCACATATACTGTGTTATTGTCCGGCATTAGCTAGCAAAAGAAAAGAGGTCTTGGGACGCCACTGGGTAGAAACCCAAAAGATGAACCATATTTCTGTTAAACAGATGCTAGCGTTGACACGAGGAATCTAAGCCAGAGAAGAACTGTGGACAAACCCGGAGAGTCTCTCAGTCTAAGATGGGACGTGGAAGAGAGACGAAAAGGAACCCATAACTGTGGCCTGATTCGTATCTCTCGGGATATACATACATATATAATATTTATTTTTGTGGACTACAATTTTTTTTAACCCCAATTATGGCTGTTCTGCTGCCTTGGAATACATCGAAATCAGATAGAATCTCATAAAAGTAGTTAATTCCTATTACCTCAAAAATCAGCTGCGCTTCTATTTAAGACCACCGGCTCTTAATCCCTGTGTAAATCTTCATTTAACAGGCAACGTGCTAGACAATTTCTCTTGATTTGTCTTAGTACCCCCAATATGTAGAGAAATTCTGATACCTCAGAAAAAATTCCTGATTGCAAAACTGCATGAGAAAAACTAACTACCTTTGGAAAGCCTATAAAAAAATCTCCTTTTTATCTTTCATTCCAAAATGTTATGGCTGCCAGAAATTAGAGCGCAGCTATGTATATACCTGCGACTTAGGGCATGTTTCTCCCCGAGTCTAGAAGCCTAAATTTTAATAACAACGTGTAAGGGACCATGCTCTTGAATATTATGCCACTTTCTCCCGATCTTGGGCATTAAATTCCGTCGGATCAGATCCCAGATTTCAAATCATTTCAGCGAACACCCTTAGCCGATGAATATACCAACAGCAGAATGATTCTCCGGAATACTAATTTCATATACATCAACGCAGACAGATTACATCGAAAAATATTAAATGTTACTTTACACCGTGTTAATCGCAACATGACATCTGGTGGCTTTAACGAGTACGTGACCAGACTCTGTTATCTAATTCAGTTTCAGAGGCAACAATGTCGACGTGATTCGACGTACAGATTTTGAAAAGCAACATCCCTGGCACATAGAAATTTCATTGAGAGACATGATTTTGGAATTTTAATGTCAATGTTTCTAACGTCAAAGTGATGGGGGTGCCGATGATCCCTGCACATCATATTTAAGTACTGCCATTGAGAAGGGTGACACATTAGACGTGTATTATATTAGATTCAATGTTTCCCTCCTACAGCACCTGTTTCTCCATCACGCAAAATGCGGGACAAGCCAGGGTAATGGATATTTCATTTAGAAAAATCAACATTTAATTTGAAATAGTTCGATAAAACGCGTTCAATATGTTTCGATTTTACCCTCGCTGCGTGTCCTCGTGTAGTCTTGTCACGATTTCCTTTTGGGATTTTCTTGTCGAAATTCTTCGTTGCGATGGGTGAATTTCTAATAATGATGGACAGGACAAATATTATCAACATCAACTTCAAAGATAACGAAATGACCCGATACAGTGCAGGGTATTTCAGTGTCTAATCATAATTCAAATCATATCTTTGGTGGATGTTATTTTTGGCAAGGATTTGTCATCACTTAGAGGAATGCAGTTAGTGGTGTCTGCTTTTCCAATTAGCTTGTGTAATCTTATGGATTATGGAAACACGACACGACATAAAGTTGATGTTTTGATAGGTCGAAGAGGACATCACTATGTAAACTATAATTTCGTCTCAATAATGGTTTATGACACAACTTTAATGCACAAATATGCAGACACTTACTCGTACATTCGACTCCTAAGCACTAAAGAAGGCCAACATAACCTTGCATCTACTAAAGGATTTATCCAAATTTACACTTAGTGAGTTTCAAAAAGACAGCTTAAATGCTCTGGGCGCCGTGGCTCAAGTGGTTAGTGTGTTGGATTACTGAGCGGAAGGTTCGAGGTTCGAATCCCAGAGAACACAAATAAAAGTTTTTCACGGTCTGACAAACGTCCGATGACTGTCATAAAAAAGTTTCTCAATATGCCTTTCGGATATGGCTCTAAACTGTAGGTCCCTTCTATTTGTGTGAAAAATATAACACGAATGGTCGCGAGAACCTAGGCCCTGGACTGAATATGTCTGTTGGGCCAAGTATTTGCATTTGTAGCTTAAATGCTCTACGAAATTGCAAACGGAAAATATGTATGTATTCAGTAAGTGTCACAAAAGAACGTACGAGAGGTATTACCCTCTACCTTCTACCTGTTTGCTAACTGTTATCTTCCCTCCCATTAAAATACATAAAAAGTTAATAACCGCACGTAGATGTGGCCCTGTGGTGGAGTCTTTTAAATATGATTGGACAAGTGACACAGAGGATTATTTATGCAGTTTATGTAATCAAATTATTTCCAAACGATAAGCTATGGTGACAGCCCTAAGCGCTCATTATAGCAAATATTTCTAGAAGCTTATGCAATTTTAAAACAGCTAGTTCTCCGGATTATTTAATTGTACAGAAACAACACGACTTAATGATAGACCGCATGATTTTGAAATAAAACATCCAATTACCAGTGCTGGCAGGCAACTGCGATAACCATCTCCTACAAGCCTGTTCTTGATGCCCAGTAATCACACTTAATACCGTGCAGCATATAATTTCGTTTTAATTACCACATAATTGAAAAAGTCGACCGCCAATTTTATCTCGATATGATCTCGAACACAGGGTGCCATTCTCCATATCACTTAACCTGTAATTAGCATTAACCATTACATCCCTCAACAGGTTAACACTCTACCTCTCTGTGCCCGGCTGGAGTAAAAAAAAAAAAAAAAAAATAGGGGTTGCGCCCAATTTGCTTATCGCATGTCATTCAAAGTAGGAAATAAAAAGTCAACGACAAAAAATCCTCCAACTGTCAAGCGTCCCATTTTTATTTCGTAATTGTTGCCTTATCTTGACAGCTGTAATGCCACCATTCTGAGTTGGTAGGTTGTGCGCTATCCGTCAAATTGTTTTTTAATTGATTCAGATTGATGGTGGAGTTTATGTTTTGTTTCCCAATGAATTAGATTACGTTGATGAAAATGGTCAAAGTTGTTAAATGATTTCGAATACCAAAGCTGACATAATTTTTTTTCTCCGTTTTCTTTTTTTTGTGGTTTTATTATCAATTATTGAAGTTCGAGGGTAGACGTTTAATATAAGTGTGGGAATTGAAAAGTTGTTCCTTGCTGTCAATTATTCATTACGAATATACCCTTAGCTCATGCAATCCAAATCTACATACATATGTATAGTTTAAAACCGTTCTGAGATTGACACGACAGCGCTGGACCTGTGGCAGTTAAGTAAAATTAAAATAATTTATAGAATCTCACAAAGTGCCAGAAGCAATTTTGGATTTTCATTTCGAATTTCGATAGCTGGTGGTGAAACTGTCACATAACACCTTGCACCCATCCGCTTGAAAGCCCTGTTACTTGTACTCGTACTTGCAGCTTCCATTATGTGCTGTGAACGACTTGAAACCAATGAAATGTTTGGGGTTTGGGATTTGTGTTTTACGTCTGACGTAAGTCGTCTTGTCGTCGGCGTTGTTAGAGGTGGCACTATCCAACTATGCATAAATTCATCCTTGGCCAGGTATTTAGAAACCTGTCTGAATGTTTGGCATTCACTTGGTGGTGGTGGTGGGAAAAACGTACAACCATCTTTCGTTCCAACGTTATACGACGAAGACGACGGTGGCGATGTTGGACGAAAACTAAATTTCATTTTAAAGCGCCATTCATTTGGTCCTTTTGGGCCGCCCGATAAGTATCCTGTACAGGAGAGAGTACGGTTAAGATTGAGGACAAAGTCCCTGTGCCCGATGGTGAATGCGGTAACTAGGTGTGGTTGTACGTGGTAGATATGGTAATGCTTTTTACGATTGCACCAAATCTGATTTGTATTTCTGGTCGGTTTCCTCTCTTTTCGGTGTATGGTTGGGTAGAGGATGTAGTTTGAATTTATGTGTTGCGGTTAGCCGAAACAATTAAGGAGTTGTGCAAAACTTTCTGACAGGTTGCTGAACACCCCTGGTTGGGATTTACCTGGTAAGGGTTGGAGAACCTCTGTCTCTTGTATCAGCTAAAATCGCTTAAGATAATATGGATTTTCTTTTTTATTTTACAAACAATCAACCTAGACGTTTTGAGTTTAGCTCACGGAGGAAATTATTATTAAAATTTATCTCCAGAAAATATATGTGAACATAATTGCCAATTATATGTATATGTATACATACATTAGACAAGTCCCAATTCTTTTTATTTGATTGAAAGTTACACAAGTTGAATTCTACGGAATTTTAATTACAAAAATGCAGAAATGTCTTGCTTATGAAACCTAGTTTAATTGACAGGATGTCGGGAAATACAGAATATTGAAAAACTCCAGGAGGCATCGCGACCGCGATAATCCACCCGTGGTCTTATCGACCATGACCCCGGCCTCTTTGACGGCGTTAAGTGTACGAGTCCTGCTTTCGAAGACTCGATGAATGAAAAATTTTTGCAAAGTTTCTACATGCTGCGACTAAACTTCCTCGCGACAGATGACATAACTGATTAAAGGCCTGTCTTTGAGTGGTACGGGAAACTAATAAGGCTGTAAGAGCTCCTGAAATTGCGGATTTTCATGAGCTCCTGACTAAGTGTCAACTGAAGAACAAAGATACTATCACGCTTTGAATAGATGCTTTAGAATCAGCTAAAGCAAAAGCTAAAAGCAGCCCTAAATTGGTGGCAATGCGAAGTAGGTATGTAAAATCCGATATCCGGACCTAAGGCTGCCTCCTCTTCTGGCAGCTTAAAGTGTCTGAGTCTACAATGACAGTTAGATTGAAATGTCTTGGTAAGCCCTTTATCAAGTGTGACATTTTCTCTACGATTATCTTGGCTTTGGTTGATATTAAGTAGCAAATCTTTCATACAGATGTTTTCTACGAAAGACGAAGATATTAGGGTAATATGGGAAAACAGGATTCGTTCCCTTTGCAATACATTTAACAAGTTGCTTATAAATGCTTTTTGACAAAACAAAACGCAATTAAAAAGCTGCTCCTTTTCGACCAAAAATTCCTTCCAAATTTGGAAATAATATTATAGCATGTTCCACATTTGTTTAGACGTAAAACGATTTTTTTTTTAACGTGGAGGCTTAACCCTACCAATTACCAATATCAAGAACGTTACCAATAATTGCCATTGTATTCACCCCGTTTAAATAACATGACTGGACATTTGAAGGGTATTATTTTCAGTCGAGTTTCAAGACGTTTTTTTAGAATCCAGTCTCTTATGACGCACTTAGTAAGTTAGTTAGCTATTCGCCAAATTGGGTCACAAACAATCGACTATTCATATACTGCAAAATCGGGTTAATTAAATGGGGTACTACCCGACCAGATACGGCAATCATTTGAGTGCATTTTATTATTAATTAAACTCCTGTGACCTATTCAACAGCAAATTAATTCTATACCTGCGACACACTTAGCAGCACATGTGGTGGCCATGGAGTAGTAGATAATATGTTTGCTCGTGACCTGGCCGGTGTAAGTTCAAACTTCGCTAGGGGAACAGCAATCACAGCCACCAAGCACAACAGAGAAATGAATAAAATCTGAGATTCTCCAACTACTACACTAAAAACAAGATTGCTGCCTGGTAGTTCAATGGACCGTACAGAGCCTGCGTGCTTCTGGGATCTGGTTGCTCTTGCTTAATAAAAAATAATATATTCAACAGCATATGAACAAAGTGCAACTTATGAAAAACTGAAAGAGATGTCATCTTCGGAAGATCTGCGAAAAAGACGGCCAATAAATTTATCCACCTACACTTTGCCATTAAATTTTGAAATGATGTTAGAGACAAAAGAAGAAGGAGAATTCTTCATTCTAATCGCGGTGTGATTGGGCACAGAGGACCCTATCGAGAAGAACATAGAATTTGAGCCAAACTCGCTTCATCTCATTCATGAATTATGATGGAGAAGCGTATACTTCCCGAAAGTAAGAAGTAAGTAAGTACTTTACTTTAATTAACCATCAATAAATTCTAAATTAATTATCTTTGTTATATATATATATACGTACACATAACCCGTCCATCTTTTTTTACAAATGCTAAAGTTAGTTTTATTTATTGATCTTGATATCGACCCTCAATAAGCAGTTGCCACATCCTTTTACACAGATCTAATCAGCTGTAGTAAGACAAGGAAAATTTCTAGAAATACAAATATGTACGTCGCAAATGAATTTAGTCCATGTTACTCGTACCACTCCCATCAAATTTCTATTTAATCGCATTTGTGTGTCCTTAAACCTATTCGTCACCAAACACAGGCCAGAAAGACAACACATTCACCCCTAATTGATGCCCGTTAGCTTATCTCTCTCCATCCAGTGGAGCACATTAAGCGACATGTGGTCTTTGACAATCTAAATGTCTCATCGTCAGCAACGAACATATGTACTTTCGTTCTTTGCTCCGTCGTCAAATCACGACTCATTTGTCAGTCTGTTCATTTGGATAATTGCGTGGCAATAAACTAAATTAGCAGCAATTTACAGTTGGATAACAAAACAATGTCGTGCAACCCCCCAAACTACATAGTAAAATCCACCCATTAGGTCGGGCATGATAACATTATGACTAATACCCAGATTCCAGTTGAAATGCCTTCAAAGATCTTTTCACGAGACATCTAATATACAAAATCTTAGTTGCAAATATCCTATGTAGTCAATCCCAAATGCCTTCATTTACACCCTTTAGTCCGGGGACTTCGGTGTGCGTATTCCTGTCAGAAAATTATGAAAATGACATGAATGACAAAAGGCAATGGAGAGACGACACAAAAATGAAAAATTGACGCAAAAGAAAAATATCCTACCCACTCTTCGAGGCCAGGAGGGGGTTGTTGATGAATAGATGTCTAAACATTTTGAAAGGAAGATGTCGCTTAAAGTAAATTTCACCATTGTGACCACAGAGCAAATGTAATTTTCAATTTAAATGCAAATATCAATTTGTCAATTTGAATATTTAGACAAAAAAAAAATCAACAATTTGTTACCATAAGTTTTCTTATCTCGTCCTCCTTAGAAATCCCAGCGCAGCAGGATAAATGATGCTGTTGTTAAAAAAGAACACGAAGTGCAATTCCCACGTGACAGGAAAACCAGGAGAAAAACGAACGCAGCAACGTGAAATATTCTCCCGTGCTCATTTTTTCAACTCTCCTTTCTTTATCCTTAATTAAGGATTCACATCATTTTTTATTGGGGTTTGAATTTATTCAAAAGAAACCAAATAGCACTGTTAAGAAAAATTCAAATAAAAATACGTGGAAACGAAGAGAAATCCTTTGACCACAGGGAAAGACTCGACACAGAGGAGGGCAACACAGAACAAGTGGGAAGGGTGATTAGAGATGAGGAAAGAAAAATTACGGTTGATATTTTTTATGATTTTCCCTGTTTCTTTGCATTTGCTTTACCCTTTTGGTGAGAGAAGCATGAATAAAGAAGTAGACAAGGTGAGCCTGGTATGGCGTATTAAAGGGTTTATTGTTCATGAAAGCAGTTTCACTTTTACACCTTCAGATCCTGGCAATTTTCATAAATTTTTTACTTATTAAAAAAATGTAATAAAAATGCAATTTACTAATTTAGTCCTTTAACAAGATGAAAATTGACGGGTATCTCAACAAAAGGCTTAGTTCTAACAAGATTTTCAAAAACAAAATTACTGGTTAAGGTGGTTTGTGATTATGCCCGGTTTATTGGATTGTTAAAATAAAACCTGGCCGAAAAGATGATGTATTTTGATCGTAAAACTCTTATGGCGTTTGAGACTATTACTCATAAAAGTGCTTCTAGTAAAAAGAAAAACAAGGTACATACCGAGCATTATTCGATTTTGGGGACCAATATTTGTGAGGGTGACGTTGTTAAAATCATAACTGCGCCATTTAGAAGAAAATTGTAGAAGTGATTTGACTGAATTATCCTTGGTGCACTCCTAGTATCCTAATAGTGTGGCATCGTTAGGATTTAATAAGAAAAGGTGCTACATGAATAGGGTAGGGATTTCGTAAATTTATTATTCCAGTGAGTTTGAATGTGCAACAAGAAGGTGTCAATGTACAAGAACAGAAAGCGATTTCATAAGTCGAGGCTCTCATTTCTTATAACGATAATTATCTGCAAACGCATGATGTACATATGTATTTGCTTCACGTAACCGTGCAAAAACTGCAACGTATTGATATTAAATGCATTGACTGTTTGATTTAGCTTACCTCGGGAGTATCGATTTGGATCTAACCATGTCTTCAGATTTTGTATGCTTTTTTAACGTACATGAAGAGGAATTGGATATTTCTGGTAATAAAATGAGATCAACTACTATTATAAAATTAAGTTGATATTTCTTTGTCCGGTATTTGTGAGAAAACGGCTGGACCGATTTTAATGATTTTTTTTCATTGATTACGAAATCGCATGGACCAGGTTTAGATAAAACTACTTATACAATTTTGTGCTTGGAAGACCACGAAAACAGATAAAATAACTTAGAAACACAAATAACATCAACTTTGCCTTGTCGAATTAGTTTCGTCGTTTAGAGTTTTTGAAGACGCAAATTTCAAGTTGAAAATCATGATTCTACGTCATCTGGAAGCTGAGCAATATCAAAAATATCATTTGTAAAATTCAGAATTTGATTAATTTTCGGTCGATCATGTCTCCGAACCATGTCTCAGTGGTGATAATCATTTTTCTGTTCTTTATTCTGCTTTCGCTGCCTCTTCGCTAAATTTATGAGCAGAGGCGAGTGGCTGGCGATAGGAGGACGTGTGTTTCCTTATCCCTAATTTTCTATTATACATGCATACTGGATGGGTTGTGTGCATGTCGTGTGTGTGTGTGCTGTGGTAGCGATTCCGACTGGGGATGTCAGGGCTGCCGCTGAAAAATTTGAAAAAGGCGCAATAAAAGGGTCACGGAGCAAAAAAATCGCACCAAAAGCTATTGAATCCATTGAAATGAAAAACTTAGAAGCTAACTAAAACCTCGTATTTCGCAAAACAAAACCAAAACATAAACAAATAATTCAACAAAAAAAAAGAACGCATTCGATTATAGCAATTTCTTTGCATTATATTTTTGTATTAAGTCATCTGGAGGAGTTCAGTCCTCCAAATCACTTTTTTCTATTATATATTTAACACAGCAATCATCACATGTAGTGAAAGTTTTGAGAAAAAGCGTTCTGCACAAGCACTACTATGCGGAAGAGTGAAAATCTTTGCTACAAATAAATACAAATTTTCATAAATAGGCTCATCAAGATGGTTCCTAATGCGGCCCAATTTGCGGCGGAATTCCTCGATATTTTTTATTTGAACTACATATTTCCTCAAAGCCTTTCTCATGTACTTCAAATTGTGATGAGCTACTAAATGGAATTTTTTTGTAAAAAATAAAAACTTTTTATACGAAAAAGTCTCTAAATGTCTCAAAAAGAAAATAAAGAGGGTCAAAAAGAGGTGTTTTTTAAAAAGTCGGGTCATAGTCTCTTTGCGTCAAAAAAGGGTCAAATTGCGACTAAGCGGCAACGCTGGGGGATGTTATAATTGAGTATATAGTATAGTATTCAGTTTAACCGAATCAGTTGGTATGTATGCATGTACATATTTCAACGAATGAGTGGCGTCAACTAAAATGAGTAAGAGTTATTCTAAGCCTGATATTGGGCGAAGGAGTAAAGATACAAAAATTAAGCGGATGTCTCGGCTGAGAAATGTGCAAAGTTCTTAAGTTAATAGATTAATTCTATTAATTTATTGTTATCGGTGAAAATTTTGTCCGACAGTGGAGCCATGTTTTCAATATGAGTGTTTTATTTCATACGAAAAGGAGTCGCATGTATGTAGGTACAATGTCTGAGGTTTGTAGCTTTTGTGGTGCACAAAAGTGGGCCAAAGAATCTGCTGGATTGTGTTGTTCAAGCAGAAAAGTAATGCTCAGAGGAATAGGTGCACCGCCGAAACCACCAAAGAGCATTCTACTGGGTGATCATCCCTCGTCAAAAACTTCTTTAGAGAGTCGTAGAAAGTTTAGCTCGGTCCTTTCAAATGACCTCTTTTGGTGGTAAACGCATAACAGAAGGCAACTTTATGCCCACTTTTAAGATTCAGGGTCAAATTTACCACCTTTTCGGAACATTTATGCCTGCTAATCCCAATTTCCTACAAATCTATTTCATGGGGAATTTTTTTTTTTTTTTTTTAATATCGTATATAGGCTAAAAGCCTTTTATTTGCACTACACAGTTGCAGATAAAATTCACAGTTACACTACACTATCGCATTACATTACGATAAAGAGAAGGGAAGGAAGAGAATAAATTATTTGTTACAAAAATTTTTCGGCTTTGCTGTTTTCTATAATTTTTGTCGCACAGTCTTTGTTGCATTCAAGGCTTTCTTTTTTCAGAAGCTAAATACATTTGTCTTAAAACTGGCAAGGGGCGAGGCAAGACGAGCACGGGTCAGCTAGTCTTGAATAATACCAAATATATTATGATGGTAAGAAGACAGAGCTCCTAAGCTGTATCTCAAGCACTTGCACCGCATTCTCCAAATTAAAGCCTCACTATCAGCTTCATATAGGTAAAGAGTAGATACCACCAAATTTACCATCCCTCAAATGTACCTACAACAAGACCTCCAACTAAATATCAATTTGCCTTTTTAAACATTTGTGTTAATTAAAACTCGGAATTGAGAAACGTCCCGATAATAAGTGATCACGGATACAAATTCATTGAGACACTGCAACAATCATTTGAAGTGAGCTGGGATTCCTTTAGAATCTGGAAAAAATCAGTAAATTGACCAATTTTTAAAGTAAAAAACAAAAATGTTCTTGATTGTACAGTTCATGAAGAAAATCCATTAAGCTTGAGTCCGCCATACAAATAGATGGACAGACGGACGATAAAAATGAGAGACGAGTATTCCAAAAGTGCTCGCAATCCTAAGATAGAAAACACCCCACTTTACCAACAATACTGAAAAACTAAAATTATAAACATTTAAGGAAGAAAATTTAAATTCTCCTGTCTTTTCAAAATCTATACGTCTTTCTACAGCAGCAATGTATTGACGGATTGACAGAAAGTGAATGGATTCAACAAATATCACGGCAGCAATAAAAGTCCTGTCGCCAAATAAGCTTGCTTTTGTGCAGACCCGTAATATCTTACTGAGTACCTCATCACACTTATCCTACAGTTATCTTTTCAAAATTTCTTGTCTTTGCCAATAAATCAAATAAGTACACTTTAGACCATAACTGCTCTGAAGGATATTAGTATTTAATGCATTATAAGTATTGTAATTTATTCTTGAAATAATTAATAAATTTAATAAAAATTCGTGGAAAATTGAATGATAACATATCCCCAATTAAAGCTACACACTTCTGTAAAAGTGATAACGCAATCATCGATTTTCCATGCAATGCTTACTTTACTGACAAACTTTTCGTCCTAAAAACGGTGTGCCAAAAACTGGGTCAAACACTGTTTTGAACAACAGTCTAAGGCTTGGCGAACAAACTTTTGGTGTTCTAATTTCCCTGTTGTTCTTCTCACCGCAGCAGCCACCAAAACGCCAGACAGTACACAGCCGCGCCGACCCAGCCTACAGATGATTCTATTTCGGCCCCAAACCCAACGTCAGCCAGCAGACAAAGATGAGAAGCACAAGAAAAAAAAAGTACATAATTGCCAAACTTAGAATAAAACTTTTCGGGTAAAACTTTGCACACACTTTTCACATTAAAAATCGAAATTTTTTCTTCCCCAATTCTGAAATTTAAGAAACCTGAAAATACGAGCATCCCCAATGTGATACTCGCCACCAATGAGTTATAGAGAAAATTAAACACGTTTGTTTTAAAATTGTCCCTCTTGTCCCTTGTCCTTGTGGGTATAGGGAGAGAAACAGAATGGTCTTCATCTCAAGGTTATCAGCCTTTACCCTTGACTTTCAACATACACTTTTCTAAGTGTTTGCAGCACATCGACAAAAACAACCGGCAATCACAACAACACAGTGTTAGAATAAATCAAAAGTTTCGGGAATGTTTCCCATTTCATATTTCCGGGAAAAACTTGTTCAATGTTTGCTTATTAGCAGATTAATGACTCCTAAACAGACACAGTCGTCGAAACGCTCTCCAAAGCGTCTACTTTGCCCCAACAGAAGTTTAATTGTTCCCCTTTTTGCGCACCTCCTGCCCCAAGCCGGAGAGATTATGTATCGAGTTCGAGTTTTGTCAAAAAGTGGCAACAAAAAAAAAAAATTCCTTTCCAGACTTGGTGTTAGAAAATTATTTTATCCCAGTTTGGGGAATAGGCGGCAAAGTTAACGGAAGAGCGAAAGTTTTGTGCAATGTAGAGGTGTGCCTTATGTATATGTATTAAAACCGGAAATGTTTTAAAAAGTTTCGCCAAAGTCGGGAAAGTTTGAATAATTTTCACAACTTTCATTTGTGAACCTAGTTAAGTTCTTTGGAGGCGGACGTTGTGACGCGTTGGGTTCAGGGGTGAATGCTTTACCCTGAACTCGATAAAAATTAAAAATTTGCTTAAGTTTTTTTTTTTTTTGATTTTTTGTTCTAAGAAAGTTACTTTAGAGTTTTGTGTTTTGAAATATCGATAATGCGCGCGCAGCAACAGTTGAAGTAGGTACTTTAAAGAGGTTTTTTAATAGATTTTCTATTTTAAGGCAATAACACCACGAGTGTTTGAGTTTAAAGAAATTGTCTGTATCGTATTATCTATATGTTTGATGAAGCGTTAGTGGTCAGGAGTAAGATTATATTACTTCTGTCGTAACTTTTGCAGAAAAGGCTAAACTATGTACCTTTAAAGTAGTATTCCTTGAATCGACCAAAGCACACAAGATTTTTAATTTTAGCTTGAAGATTTCATACGCTTGCGGCGCTTAAGTCCAAATTCAAAACAAAAAAAAGCACTTATCTCACTATCCTGACTAAAGACATATTAGGTGCTGCAAGATACAAGACCCTCGAACTCACGAACTTATGGGTTTTCTGGCAAGAATAATATTGAAGTACTTTCAGGAGACATTAAAGTTTCACTGTAGAGGATCGCTATATATATATGACAAATTAATTTTTTTTATTTTGATATACTGATTGATGCAGTGTTTTATGTCTACCATAGTTTTGTCAACGCCTTATGATTTTTATGTGTCAAACATTGGTAAAAATACTGCATTTTGCAGGCCTTGCCCGATCCGAGGAAGAGGTGCTATCTACTTGTATTTCTATTAATCTGAGATGTAGACGTTTCTGTAAAACGAGATGTACTGGCAGTTAAGTTAAGTTTTCATGCATCAACTTCAACCTTCTTCCCTCGGCTTTTTTTTATGCTGTTTGGTAATAAAATGGCTTGACTATATCAGCTAAACATTACATTTTGGTTTGATCTTGAATTCGGGAAAATTTTAATTTGGATGACATCTTATTTGTTTCCCAAATTAAAATTTTCAGATGTCATGACAGTGAATTTGGTCTTTTATCGTTGCAAAGCTTGCCGCAAGTATGTGTAGCTCCGTGATTAGTGCGTTCATGTCCAAGCCCAAAAAACTCAAACAATCAAAAACCTACGTCTCGCGAATGTCTGAATAACTTCCAATAGTAATATTTAAGTGAGAAAGCTTTCCAAGTCCGCCTTTGCGATAAGACCTTACACTGCATGTTTTAACATTCATGCGAAATATACAAGGGTGGGTCAATAATACCCTGAAAATTAAAACAGATGGCGTTGCCACCTCAAATCCAACATTTTGCTTGTCAAGAAGCACCTTTCAAAAGAACGCACCCAAATTTGTGGACAGATCTGTCCAATAGTTTTGTTATGCCAGCCATTTGACACCTATGAGAATATTCGTAAAAGTTCTCTTTCATCAACACAATTATTTTACCCTCAATCAGCATATTCTCCAGATTTAGCGACTATTTCCTATTTCCAACATGAAGAAATGGCTCGGCGGTAAGAGATTTGAGTCGAATAAAGAGATCACTGAAGGTCTCGAGAAATCGTATTATTTGAAATGCATCAAAGAATTAGAGAATCGTTGGACGAAGTGTAAAGGAGATTATGTTGCAAAGCAAAACTTTTTTTTTCCAAAAAGAGTGATCTTTATTTCAATTTTCAGGGACTTACTGACCACCCTCGTATAACACGCACAACAGGAATATCTTGGAGACGAATGACTACAGCCCTTTGCGCCTAGTATTTGTACGAGTATTTTCGTAACACCCATTTAGCCTTGTTTGATTTCAACGCCACTGGTATTTCTATTATAGTCCCTGGCTTGCGCTATTTGCCTCAGTTTCTTAAACTTCTCGCTATGTTTAGTCCTTTTTTGCAATGTACTGTATTATAGACTTTCAGTTTGTTGAAGTTTACCAGGTATAAATAACTAAGTGAAAACTTGCGGCGCTACTACCAGCAATACTACTTGCCAGCAATATCATCCTCACGCGTTGTCGATCTTCTCAAGAAGTCAAGTAGCATTTGGTCATCAAATGGAACAAGTGAACAGTTGTCTTGTTTATTAATGATCATATTCTATGTTTTTGCTTCAATTATAGAAGATGAGTGTGACCGCAAATACCAGTGCCAAGTTTACACTCAATTCGTCATTATACTATTCAAATTTAAAGTTTCTAGGTATTTGGGGACTCCAATCCTGCCAAGCACTTTCTTCTGGGATAACCATTTGAAATGGATGATTAAAACTGATGGTTCTGGACATGCACTACATTACATCAGTGGCAACAAGTAAAAACAACACAAGTCTACTTATGTCAAAATTGAGTTATCATACACTTTACTCACATAGGCATTTGAGAGCTTAGACTTATGTAGACTTAGACTTAGAATCCGTAGATATCCAGATAACTTATTTGATTTGCTTGTAGATAAAATTGTCGATGACATCATCTTTGTACATATTCTGTAGGTGGTAAAGGATTAGGCCGATGTTGTCAAATTTTCCTTTGAGTAGGTTCTCATTACTATTTAGCTAATATACACAAACATACATATGTACATACATGAAATTCTTATGATCTCGGTCATAAGTATAGCAACTTTGGAAAGATACTAACTTACCAAAAAGGCTACAAAAATAGAAAACTAAGACAAAGTGGGAGTTCAACTGCCGTAGTATTTCGGTCTCGCAGACAGTCTTACTGACTATTGTAGCATGACGTAAAGAAACTGTTCAATGAAAAGTTAATCTCTGAACGTGCCTTTAATAAGCATTTTCATGGATTACGTGGGTTAACGTTCTCTGAGTATTCATCTAGATGGCTTTGTTACTTGGTGTAATTTTCTAAAAAGACGCAGAATGGCGTCCGAACCAAAATACAAATACAAATACTTGACGCAACAGACCGTGACGCTAGGTCCAGGGCCTAGCTTCTCGCAACCATTCGTGCTGTGCGTGTTATATTTTTTCACACAAATGGAAGGTACCTACAGTTTGGAGCCATATCCGAAAGGCAAATTGAGAAGCTTTCTCTTGACAGTTATTACTCTCGGACGTTTGTCAAACATTCGCGAGAGGTGGGGCCGTGAAAAAACTTTTTTTTTGTGTTCTCTGGGATTCGAACCTCGAACCTTCCGCTCAGCGATCCAACACACTAACCACTTGAGCCACGGCGCCCATTGAAGGGATTAAATTCGCTTTTTTGATGAGGCGTCTATTCTATATCGTTATCTTTATGACATTTGTGGACGAGGAGCCAATGTTTATAACAAGGTTTTTTTCAATTGGTAGTGTTAAAAGGATTTTAACCGCCTCAAAGGTTAGCTTCAAAGCGGCTATCAGAAAAGATGATTTTCCTACGGGTTTGAGATTGCTAGTGCATGCTTTTAGTTGATGACAAATATTTATGCCTCCATTGCCCAGAACTGCCCCTAGACGACCCGTTGAAAATTGCAAATCCAAATCCACTATCCATTTTGGACACATGCTGGGTAGTTTTTCTATGGACGTAGCTTGAATCCTTTTGGGAAGTGAACGCTGGTTGACGGCGCTTGAAGCAGTAACCGCTGCTTTATAACAGCTAGAATGATATGATTATTCAAGAAATGTATGGAGACGAAGTTTTAAGGTTGTATCATTATACATCCTATATTGACATTTGCTTGTTTTTGGTGGTAGCTTCATATTCCTTCGATATCCAACTTCTACAAATTTTAAGGATAATGTATCAAAATTCCAAAAAAAAAAATATTGTTTTCATGATTTCTTAAATTTTACGACCACTTTCTTAAGTTGATACTAAAATAAGATACATAAACACATACACAGGTCGTTAGTCTCCAGAACGTGAGCTTTGAGCTGATTTTTAATATCGTGCCATCTAAGTAATAACAGTACGTAACTAAACTATTTATAGCGCCCAATTATTTTCATTCCCACGAATGATACTAAATCATTAACTCTCCATTTGCAGAATTTATTGTTATTTCTTCATTTACGTCAAATAAATTACTTTTAACCTCATTAGCAAATCAACTTGTTTCCATTGAAATCTTAGTTCCCTTAGTTGTGGCATGGCAGTGCATTTTCGCATTCGTTCGCAGTCCTAGTTTCCCTTTAGCTTGTCGTGACATCAAAAATTAGCACGAATCAGAAGCACTAATGGGACCAGTTTGCGACCGGTACAGAGATTTCAACGATACCGCACATTAAAAAATTCACTACAATTTCGCATTAAATCTTACTGCCAACCGACATCCAAGTCATTCTGCGACGACGATGACGACAAGGACAACAGCGACGACGGCGACTACGATGATAATGGTGATGAACACACTGCAAGGGTGGAATTACAAAAAAAGGGGGTGAGCTGATCTAAGCCTAAGAGCGCATTCACTATAGGGTAACGTTAAAAATCCGCTCGTTCAAGCGACCAGTTTACCCCATTCTACAGCACTGCATTCGAACGACGAAATTCCTTGGTGGCTAAATTCAGGGTTAAAGGTCTTATTCTTTTCTCAGTATAACCCTCTTTGCTCATGGTAAAAGGGTTGCATGTTGTCACGTTATTCCTCGGTGTCTACTGTTGGTAATATATCTTGCGGAAGTCTTCGTTACCCTTATAAAGCAATAAAAAGGATTTCCGTTTCGCTATGATTTCTTGTCGAAGTGTAGACCCTTGTCTCGGCAACCCTTTAGTTGTGGTACTAGCATGAACCCTGGGGTCGTGAGGGCCGGCGAAAAAAAGAGTTGTAGTAATCGATTAATTCGATTTAGATTGAAATTATGGCTTTGAAAACACGTTCAACGAAAAATTATTTATTGATATTTTGCTTTATGCTTTAGTATTCTCGTCCTCGTTTTCAACTCGTTCGTGTTTTAGAAGGGGATAATCGTGTGCTTATTGGATTTTGGAGTGGGGCAATAGGTTGCTTATTTATGGATTGTTTTGGTTCTTTTTTATGATATTGTTTAGACACTTGTGCTGAGAAGCTTGGAATCCGTGTGTCCTTGACATAGATTTCAAATATTTTAGTATTGGATTTTTTATTTACTTTTTTCTACTGAAATGGAAGGGCTGGCAGTTTATTTGATTGGAATTTATTGTGGTTCATATTGCTGATGGAAGCAGAAAAGCGGAGAAGGAGTAATTTTATATTTGTACTGTGGATTTTATTTGTGGATTTTGAAATAAAATAAAATTATTCGACAGCTATTTTATTTTCTAACTTGCATATTCTTAACAACTTTCTTCATTATTCATTCTAAGCCTTTGTCTCTGATTTCAAAGTATTCAATATTTAGATACATACATAGGTATAACGCCTTACTGTATTTTCTACATATTTCCGACACATTTTTGTTTTGCTAAGAAGCACTTTAGTGTGCATTAAAATCTTTATATAAGCAAGGTTTAAGACCATTTGACCTTAAGATTTTTGAAGCTTTACTATTTTGCAAGACGGCAGACTTGTGGGCAATCATATCATAGTAAAAACCAACACTGCATACATAACACTTTAAAGACTCGCGTATTGAAGAGGCCATGAAAGAGAGTCCGTAGTGAAAGTCTATTTGTTCTACATAGAGAAGTAAATCAATATGTTCCTTAAATCGTTGCAAAATTATTGGAGTTTGTATTTTGAACATCGTCGAAATTGATCTCTGCAGTTTCTCATCTCCAATGACTAATGATTCTGAGATAGATTGTTCCTTTCACCCTTAAGGCATGATCACTTTCTTAACCATTTCACAAAAGCGAATATAGAAGTTTTGCTTCAATATTTATGTAAAGTTCACTAGGTTAGGCTAGGTTAGGTTGGCTTGGCTGTCTGCACGGGAGTTCAGACACACTTAGACCAATAAAGGTCCTTTGTGATACCATGGATTAAAACCAATTCGCTACTCATGGACTAACAGAACCAACCGGAGCTTTTGATAAAGCAATAGATGCGCATGACGTCTAAGGACGCTATGTCACCAAGGACTTCAAGGAAGGAGGACCCTAAATGGACCATTCTTTTATGCGACAGAGCTGGGCAGTTACATAGGAGGTGAGGGGTGCTTTCCTTCTCCTCCTCGTCCCTGCAGCTTCTGCAGAAGTCATTTGAAAAGAGGCCAAGTCTTTTGGCATGTTGGCCTATAAGGCAGTGTCCAGTGAGAACACCAACAACGCAGCTGATTTGTGATCGCTTTAGTTTGACCAACTCGGTACTGCGTTTATGATCCAGCCGGGGCCAGATCTGTCTCGAGATGAGACACGTTGACACGTTTTCCCATCTGAGGTTGGTCTTGCTAATAGCATTCAGCTTTAGTAGATGTTTACATGTAGCTAGGGGCATACCCAGGGACTGCCTATCAGACAGAATCCTAAGAGTAGTGCCTTGTCTGGCAAGTTCGTCTGCCCTGCAGTTTCCTGGAATGTCTCTATGGCCTGGCACCCAGCATAGGTGAATATTGAACTGCTCTGTCATCTCCATGAGAGATAAACGGCAGTTGAGAGCGGCCTTTGAAGTAAACGAGCACGATTCCAGAGACTTGATTGCCGCTTAGCTGTCAGTGAGAATGGTAATATCCCTGACAGATAGTACATTACACTTCAGCCAGGACAGGGCTTCCTTAATCGCCATGATTTCCGCCTGAAAAACGCTACAATGATTAGGAAGGCGGAACGATAATTCGAGGTTGAGCTTTGCGGAGAAAACACCACATCCCACCCCGCCTTCGGTCTTAGAACCATCTGTGAAAAGTGTACCGAGTTACCATCGATAGGGGAAGAATTGTCCCATACATCTCGTTCAGGGATGCTCGTACGGAAGTTACGGTCGAAATACATTTTCGGCGGGGTGTAGTCTGTATTTTCGTGTTTGAGGTTATGGAGATCAAGGATCGAGGAGTGGCCAGTGCGATAGCTAGACCACTGAGAGGAGGCTTTCAGACGGATGGCCGTACAGGCAGCGATCTGTTTAACGAAAATGTCTAGGGGCAGCAAGTTGAACATAATATCCAGTGCCGCTGAAGGAATAGTCCTCAGTGCACCACTGATGCACATGCATGCAGATCTTTGCACCTTACCTATTTTACTGAGGTGGACACCCCTGTTAAGAGCGGGCTCCTGCTAGGCTGACTCTTATTCCAGAGCAACCATAAACTATAAACATATGTACATAAGTCCTTCATAAGAATTTTGGAGCTTTGCCCTTATAACATAGTGAGCTGTTTCTACTCCATGTATTTAGTTTTATTTTTAGTTTATGGGTCATCACTTGTCGCCTATCAGGCAACGTTGCACTCATTATTATTTAATTTAAACTGAGTCCAAAAAGTCTCCATAGAGTGGTATGGTTTCACATTTATCTTTCTAATTCAATACAAACCGAGCACATTAAAGAAAAAAAACATTTGTTTATGAAAAACTTGTAACTCATCTTTAGGATTACAAGATTGCCAACGTAGTGAAAAACGTAGGAATAATGATCACAAAAGTCCGATAAGTTATAAAATAAGCGACAAAAAGTCTCCGTACATCTACCCTTTCGACGATCTAAAAATACTTTCTGCCTGCTGTGTCCGACAGAAATTGCAGAAGAATTGTTAAGAATTTCGGTAGTAATTGATTTTGTTTGAAAAAGTGGTTTTAAATTGTTAAAAGGCCGAGATGATTAGTGCAACATGTCGTAAAACAGTTTAAAGAAATATAAAACAGCGGCAAATAAACCGAGATCTGGGCGACCGAAAAAAATTGCTCATCGCTTAGTGAAAAGGATCATCAGAACTGTGAACCACAACCCTAAGACAAGTGCCCGTGTAATAAGTGCTAACTTGAAAAAAATTACAATATTGATGTTTGTCCACAAACTGTCCGAAATGTGTTAAAAAGAAGTGGGCATACATATGTTATGCTGAAATTCATGTTTAAGTGGTGATCAGGAACGTATAAAAATTTACAATACACGCATAGCTCCATCTAATCTAACTTTTTCATGTACCCTTTCTATGTCTCCATCACTGAGTTTTTTCCACTTCCAATAGTATTGTCCTGTGTGGTAAAGGATCAACTTCCGAAGTGGCAGCTGATTACAAACTGATCAATCAATTCCTATCTCAACTCTCGACTATTCCTTTTTCTAAACCCTGATTGGAACCAGGTTTGAGCGCCGTGGCTCAGTGGTTAGTGCGTTGGATTACTGAGCGGAAGTTCGAGGTTCGAATCACAGAAATCACCGAAAACATTGTTAACGGTTCCACTTCTCGCGAATGTCTGACAGACGTCCGAGAGTAACAACTGTCACGATGGCTTCTTAATTTGCCTTTTGATTATCAATTGATCAATTTGCTTGAATATTCGTTGCTGTTTCAGACTTAAGCTTATTATCAGATAATGAGTCTTCATTGGCAAGTCGTCAAATATACCGAAAATATTTCTCACGTTCAGATTCTTGATTAGCAGTATTACCTACTAAAATTTTGATTCACAACAGTGCATTTAAAACGTGGTTCATACATCTACACATGTATGTATCTACATAAATATATTTAATTGAAAAAAAAAACATATCGTTCCTTAGTTAAGAAACCTAAAAAAATATATTTACTATTTTGAAAAAAAAAAAGACAAACTTAGATTCTCATATTCAATACAACTTCCACCTAAAACAGAGTATTTTCAAGATAACACACTGTAAAAAAATTCTGATTCTGTTAACATAACTCCGAAAACCCCACATTCCATTTATTAGCTCTCTCCTTCCAGGCAATGATATCCTTCGACAATTCCGAATTTCAAAAGCGCATGTCAAAGATTTTAGCATTCCATGGAACTTCCCATATACAGTTGAAAGAGCACTTGTAATTCGGAGCCGCCCCTCTTTTCGTGAGATATCAACCTACAACACAACCAAGAAGATGCAATTCAACCATTTAGGAGTACATAAGCGATAAGGCCACCTCCTAATGCTGCTCCTCTCGGATCACATACACATTTACCACATTGTTGCTTTTTGGTTGTTTTCTTTCGTCTAATTAATAAACACAAGTATTCCACCTTGGAGGGCAAAGGAAAAGCGCGCACACAAAAAAAAATCTAATAATAAATCAATAACCAGGATACAGCAAAATAAAAAACAAAAAAAAAAATAGGATGAAACGTTTTCGAAATTAAAATGGTTGGTCGCTCAGAGGTTCGCAGCAGCAGTATCATCAGCAACAAGAGGACATGGAAGGACACAGAGACATGTTTCTATGGTACCTCCATTAAATTAAAACAAAACACAGGTGAATCTTCTTTATTACGTGTCAAGCTTATCTTGCAGGTGCTCTTAGCAGAAAATCACTCGACCAATTCCCTTCACAGGGTTCGCTCTGTCCTACCTATTGCAACTAGCATCATCAGGATGCAGAATCAAGTGGACCTCTTATACATGTATGTATATGTATGTGTTTTTTTTTCTAAATAAATTTATCTATTTCGGAATACAAAAGATAGATTTCGATGAAAACTTTATTGCAGTACATGCAAATGATTTCCACATTTCCGTCCGCTGCATGTCAAGGCGACATTCTTTTCCCATTTGCATTGTTTTTTTTTTTCGTAATTAATTTACATAATTTATGACGAAATGCTCTCCAATTAGTCTAGGTCGATGCTTCCTTTGGTCACTTAATGAGATATTTTACTCGGTTCAGGTTATTGTTTTAATATTCTTTACTTTCTACGAATATTGTAATATTCCCAGCAGATGGTAGTATTAAACCGACAATCTCATGCAGTTCATACAGCATGCAGATGGATATACAGGTGGTCACTGAACTACTCTAATCGCAATGAATTCCTTATAGCAAAAGTAAAATTACACGGAAGCAAGGGAGGGGCTAGATTAAAAGTTATGAGAAAGCCATTCTCAACCACGTCCTGAGTTTAGAATGAATTTCGCAATGGCTCTCGGTATCGCTCCTATCATTGAAGAACTATTGTTCTACGGGTAACTTTTAAGTTGTACAGAGGCTAATGCTTTATGAGACAACTGCACTGTTGTACTCAATACCAATATTTTTAGATGATCTCTGAGTGGCAACTTCAAGTTCGACCTCTGCGTAACAATAACCTTTGCAACCACGTAATGTGATAAAGCTTGCACAACGAGAATTTCTATGAGAAGTTTAGCTCTAGAACCTACATATCAATTGTGTTCCACTAAGAGTACCGAATTTGATTTCTAAATAATTTCACTAGAAAAGTAATAGTATTTTTTTTTCAACGTAAAATAGAAATGTTGCGATGAAATATGGAACATTACAAGTAAGTACATACATACATATGTTAGACAAATACTCCCACGGCTCTGCTGGCAAACTCTTATTTTTTTAATGAAGTTTCCGATGATTAATGGCAATCACTTGCGAATATAAACAGGTGATATACATATGTACATATGTATGCATTGCACGATCTCACTAGTGAATTATTATTGGCAGATTGTACGAACTGGAAATATTTTTCGCAGCAAGTCATTAGTATAGTAATGCCGTCCTGATGGAACAATTCTAGCCAAAGGAAATCAGGTATCATCGTTCTGTTACACTAACCAATCCAACGATATTGTCAAAGAAGTGCGTCCCAATGACTGTACCAGCCCAAAAACCGCAACAAAAGTTGTTTCGTGGTGGATGCATTGGCATCTCTTGGGTTCTCCGCAACCTGTTTGACAACTTTGCTTATTCATGTAGCCATTGAGCTGCAGATGTACCGGATTGCCAAAGATAATCGTCTTTACAAAATTGTCGTTCACTAGCTCAGATTCCATCAACCGATTAACAAATTTTCTGCACTAAAAATGGTCTTCTGGTTAAAGTTTATGGGTGAGTTGGATATTCCATGCATGTGCATAAATGCAGTCTTTTTTGAGAATTCGCTATAAAGTGCTTCTTGAAACGTTTAATTTTTGTGAACGATGACTCATTGATGTCCCTGGAGTTTCAGTAACACTTACTCTCACAGAGGCTATGTATATTTTCCATTGAACGTCCGTCACCAGGACGCATGGATGACTTATTATTCACAATCAAACAAGTTTTCCCTATTTTTTTTTTTTTTTTTTTGTTTCCTTAGAACTGATGTTTCTGTATTCCAACAGTCCTTTATTCTCTAACAGTCACTCGAAAATTCCTGTTCCGTTTTCAACTCATTTTGTGAGGAATTAATTCTGCAATTCTGATCTGGCAAATCACTCATTTATTTATGGATAGAAAGGTTGGTATTCAGTGGCTCAATACATAGAACTTCTGATTAGGATTTTATCTCTCGAGATTAATACTTGTTTTAAGAGAACTTTAACAATTTTGTACTGATGGACAAAATGGCTTTAAATTGTGGGTGCCCACCGTTCGTATGAACAATTTTATGTGGACAAAATGAATAACTGAGACGAGCTAGATGCTAAGCTCTACTGCTAACTGGATTGCATCGAATCGATTGATCGAAATAAGGCAATATTTCCAATTCTTTCGAGAAAATAGATGTGTCGCGGGTTTAACAAATGGGGACGCGGTATGTAGTTAGACTGCTTGAATCCTCCCGGCGATAGATAACACATTTAGAACACACTGCCGTGATTTTTAACTTTTATGACAATGATCGTATTGTTCTAAGAGATTTATGAAATTGCACTTTCGTTCATCCTGTGATGTCAACTAATTCCGGTAATCTATTTTATAACATGTTTCTTGCTTAACTTAAATATAAGCTTTTATCAAAAGTGTGAGAGCCTTCGATCTGTACAAAACTGGCCCGTAGTAAAGAAATGTTAATTTCGGAACTCGAAATAGGTCGAAAATTATAAACAAAAAAATCATTGTGTTATTTTTTCTTTTCCATCGAGTCTTCACTAGTCAATCGATATTAAATGATGTTGTTAAGTTACAGGCAAATTCTCTTAAGCAACCTATTTGTTTGTTTTTTTTTTTTTCATTTACGAAAATCCACGCTGATTCGTATCTCTCTCATTCAAGTATGAGCAACTTCATTTGATAGATTCCTTATTTTAAACTTAAATAACCATAGCAGTAGCCTAAATTGCTCTATTCGGAGCATTCGTTAAGAGTTTTGGAGCAGACCCAGCAGACTATGGCTGATTTCAAGCCTCTTTATTTATTATTATATGTTGGTGCCGTGGCTCAGTGGTTAGTACATTGGATTAATGAATGGGAGGTTCAAGGTTCGAATATCAGAAAACATCAAACGTTTTTTCACGATCCCACTTCTCGTGAATGTCTGACAAACGTCCGAGCGGTTAGAAAAAACTATGTTTCACACTTAATCCTCTTTGAAGTATACATACATATTTAAGAGCTGGGCTATACGCACGTGCATTTATTTCGATGATTCAGTCATTATCTAAAACAGTAAGAGTATTGTATTTCTCCAAACTTCGTATAACCAAGTCAGGGTTAGGTTAAATTAGGCTAAGGTGAAACAGACTTAGACCAGAGTAGATCTCTGGCGATACCATCTATTACTATTCTTAGCTAAAATGAACTAATTGAAGTGCCTTATATCGAGCAATATTCTTCAGAAATGCTCAGATAAGTAGACAGTAAATTGATGAAATCTCTTGAAAATCGATCTAGCCTTCTACCGAGTGTAACATATGTATATATATGCATCATATGTATGCATCATATGTATGCATCATATGTATGCATCATATGTATGCATATGTATAACGGTGGTGATTTGCAATCACTTCAGCAAAACGCAGCCATTGAAGCGCTTCTTAACTAGCATCTGTCTACCGATGGGGCACGTCGTGCCACTTCCCATATGCCTTTGACCTTAAGGCGAGGTGCATATGTTTTTTACGCAGAATTTTGAGGGTATTGCCATGTCTGCAAAATCGAACCACTTTTAGTTATGGATTTTAACTAAACCTCTTTGGTCAAGGCTGAGAAATTAATAATTCTGATAACCTCATCAATAGTATTTTTTTTTCATTTATCTGCTAGAATACATAGTCCTAACTTAAATCAAGAATCCCGTGAAAAACGGAATTGTGCAAATTTCGATTAATTAAGACCGAGAGCAGTCCGTAGAGATCCGAAAATCTGAATAATCAAGCGTTCATTCCTAATTTCATACTCATAACGCTACATAAACTTTAATAAATTCTTAAAATGACCTTGAAATCACAAATCTGTATAATAGATCGGGTGGCTTATATCCAAATATTCAAACCGTTACAGAACTTTGGGAGTAGAATATAATATAAAAAAAAAAAAAACACTTTTGTCGAAATTATGAGTATGTTAGGGCAATTTAGGTTATGCCTAGCAATACATACATAGACCAATAAAGTTGAAGAAGTTCTTGTTTATTGTCTTACTTTAATAAGTAAGTTACAAGGTTATTTGCTTACCTTTTATTTTGTTTACATACTACTTCAAAAGTCAATAATACCTATTCAGCCTTTCGTCCTTTTTACCGCACTTAAAGTGTTTTGTATTTGAAAGTAGTTCAACGCCTCTAATAGTATCACCCAGGTGTAAATAAAATTTACATGCTAAACATATACTCAAACTATAAAATAAATACAAAACTCATCAGCAAATGGAGTTAAATCCATAGCAATGCCGTCGGCAAAACAAAAACTGGAATCACGCAACATCATCTGTCTATTATTCTTTCACTTTTATTTCTTATCTTAATAACCACTAGTTTAACAATTATTCAATCTACAAATACACAAGTCATTTGAATTGCAAATAATACTAAAACACTTCCAACCATTGCGTTTGACAGTCCTTGCCTTGTAAATCATCCATTTTGTCACCGAATCGTATCGACACACATTTTTCTTGTCCTGCAAAGAAAAAAAAAATCACAAACAGGATATAAATCAACAACGATCCTAATTTAAAATCAGGGCCAAAAAAAAAAAAAAATAAAAAAAAAACAAATCAGGACTTTTTTCTAATAGAAATTAATGCATAAAAGAACTCCCACTCTATCACGGGAATATCTAATTAAAAGCCTTGTCCCTCGTCTCGGATGGCCACTGAGTAGCTGCTACGTTTCGATGGATTCCGTTTCTTTTAAAGTCACCCTCTTAACCAAACGCTCAGCTGGTTTAAATGAAAATCAATAAGGGGTGGATAAAAATTGATCCCAGTGTTGTTTTTTTTTTTTTTTTAATGAATATTAAAGGACAATTTTCGAAGAAACTTAAAGAACCAAATGTGAGCGAACATGGAAGCGTTTTCATCATCAATGCTTCTTTGAATGCAGCGTTGAAAGAAATTCCCCACTTTAGCAATGATCCGCCGGAAAGCAACTAGCTAATTAGAAGCTGGGACAGTCAAAGACATGCATTATTAACATCATTCCATTGCGCACTGCCTGCCAAGTCGATTATCTCAAAGGACCTATAAATCCAGTGATTACAGCTGAACACAAGACGTTATCTTATCTAGGACATGGCATAAAGAAAGCTGTCTCTGCCACCCTCTGCTATGTCTTTGGGTAATCTTATCCCATAGCACTCATATACACGAGACCTTATGCCTAAGATACTCTCTACATACATATATACAAATGTCTATACTTGTGTGCACAATTTTGTGGTTAACAAGGAGCGCGTTCGAGGGTGACTGCCTAGGTGAGTGGTGCGACCGAACAAAATTTCCTATTAAAAACGTAAACATCTCGCAATGACGACAACATGCTATTACCACTCCCCCAACCACAAACGGACGGGAGATTCTCCACCTTTAATACAGCACACCATGAAGACAGCTCAGCTCACAAGCGCCCAGTTTGTCAGGATTAAATTTTATTCGCGAAACAGCGTGTGTGGTTGTGCGGTTTAGGTTTAGTCCTTTATTGGAAACAGAAGATGGTAGAACGCGAAATATTCTATAGAAGAACAGTGTCGGCGACTTAATTATATGACTTTACTTTTATACTCTACACGAGTTCCGCTGGGATGTCTTTCTTTAGCCGGCAGACCTGGAATTTTATCACATTTCTTTATTTTACATCTGTGTCGTATTTAAGAGTCCTTTGAGTTAAATAACACTCAATGGAGATGTTGCTTTTACGTTCACGAGACGGTATAAGTGAGTTCCTTTGGGTGCGATTGTAGGTGGTGGTGTAAAAGATTACAGATTTGCATCAAGTTGTTCCTGTAATAAGGAAGCGAGAGTTTACGGAAATTATTTTGAGTACTCTTGGGAAGAGCTTAGAAATAAAAATGATAGATATTTTCCCCCAAAAGTCATCGGGAAATTGAAATAAAAATAAATGTCAATGTATTTATTTCCTTACAATCTGTGGGCCATCAAAATTGACCTCCTGCCATAGGAAGTAGAAGGAAATCGCCCCAATTGAATTGCAAAACGCCCCAAATCGAATCTCTAATGAATGATATAAATCTTGCCCTTGTAATTCGGAGCATCAAGGATAGTCGATTGGCTTTGTTAGGTGGTTGAAGGTGTGTCTAAGGTTTCAAGATGTCACAAATTTAGAAGATTATACACTTGACGTTCGAAAATAAATTTCTCCAGATTAGAGTGAGTCATTAGAAAGTATTTTCGAAAAGTTTGGCAAGCAATTTTTTGTTAGAAAATGCTTATCCACATCAACAATTCTTCCCGACGATTAGCACTTTTGCAAATAAACTATTAATCTATGTCTGAAGATATTTGGTGAACTTCTTATGGATCCATTCAAGTTGGCGTATTCAACATTTGAGAAACCAATCTTTATGACCAATTACTAATCCAAACTGTTTGCTTATCGCATGCTTAGAATGCTTCTACTTCTGCGATAATAGTTCAGAATAAACCAGAAATGAATGAGTATATAATAGTTTGTACCTATCATGTAAATTACCACCTGATTAAATTGGAGAAGCCTACTTCACCTTGAACCTTCCTCAACCCAAAATTTAGCCACAACTTTTGGACAATGGTCTTCCTTATACTATAAAATTATCAAGGGTAAAAGGAAGGTAATATGTAGAATCTTGACATTATCCTTTGAAATACGCTATTTTTGCAAAAAAAAATATTTCGAATCACTTTTGTCTACTCAAAGTAATTTTAAAATTTTGACATCATCGCTTTATATAGTCGTGTATGTAGTCTACGTTTAGTCGATCAGATTTTGATGAACCTCAAATAGAGCCTGAGTAAGACATCTAAAAAAGTTTTGGCAGAAATTTTGAAAGACTTAAAACAAGAAGGAAATGAAGCAAGCCATAAGAGTAAATTAAGCCTAGTTGATGTTTTTTTAAGAAAACAAAAAAATTACAGTTGTCCTGTGAATAAACATACGACTTAGGATGACTTGAACTTCTCAAAACAATCAAACTGCCAACAGTCAGTGCCATTTGAAAGTATTAGTTCTTCAAGCGCAAATTAGATGCCAAAATTTCAAAGGCTGCATTTTAAAAAATCTTGAAGGACACCTTCTAGACGGAACGCACCAAATGACTTGGTAAGTGATCTGACATAGTACAAACATCGGAGAGAAAAGGAGCTGATATTACAGCTGAACTAATACTGTAACGGAGTACCTCAACACTACAGTGGTGTGGCAATAGCAATTCAATGTATGGCACTGTGTCTCATGCCAAATTACTCACTTGAATGTTTCGTGCCACTAAAATTCCACTTTAATATTACATGTTCTGTCGCCTAGATGTAGGGTAGGGTGGGGCTAGTTGGGCCACGGGGTAAGTTGGGCCACGCGAATTACTCAAGAACTGCAAGTACTACACTAACAAGATCATACACGAACGAAATAAGCACATTAACCAACACGTTCAAAACTGGTCTCAGTTGCATTGCATCAGAAGACGAGAAACCACAAGCAATTTATTGTTTTTTAAGTGAAAAAGTTAAAAAATTGTCTTTCTTAATTTTTTTATTCTAGTGGTGAAATCACACATGAAGATATAGTATTTTCAAGAGACATGTTATTATATTCTAGAGTGCCGTATCAAAAATTTAACAGTTTTGAGTATTTATTTATTTTTGACGCAATATGTTCATCAAACTAGGTGTGGGGAAAGTTGGAACAGGTGGAATGCATGAAAACATTCTCTGAAAATTTACCGTGTGAGGAGTGGATATAGTGCCATACTTGCCGAACTTGGGCTTCATACGAAGTGCTCAGCTGGGCTTGTGGTCGTCTGCAATAGCGACTACGACTCCTAATTTATTATTTCGTACTTCTGTAAATAAATACTTTTATTTATATGAACTACTATTTTGTTTTATTCACTATTTGCTGTTAGTGTTATTTTTGAAAACATCTATAACTAACGTTATAAATCATGAAATATTTTTTGTTTCGAATTCTTTACTTGATTGTTATGTTTTCCATAAAATTCTGTTACAAATTCTAACTTTTTGATCTTTTATCAAGATTTCAGCCCTTGGCCCAACTTACCCCACACGCTAACCCAACTTGCCCCGATAGAGGGGTAAGAAGGCTATTTATTTTTTTATTTTTTTCTTCCTTTTAATCTGAATTAATCTGAACATGCGTCCACCATACCATCTACGTTTGTTATATTTACTTGCAATAAAAACCACTTGTTTTGCTGGTTAACAATTTTTAACTAATAAAGTTGAAAATAACATTGATTTAAGGAGGCAGTGATGATTATAGTCCGCATTACTTCACTGTTATTTCATCAGTAAACGATGACAGTTATGGCGGCACTGAGTCAATTGGAAGAAAACAAAATCCAAAGGGTTAAAAAAAAAACTTTCTTGAAATGGGTTCAAATACATACATATGTATGTGTGTATCTATTTAAGAAACATGTAATTGGATGAGAGACTGCGTATTTAAGTTCACCTCATGTGAATGTTTTTGAAACATTTGACAGTAAAGCTGGCTTGTGTTTCAAAAGACGAAGAAATTCCATAACATATGTATGTAAATATTGTATTTGTCATGGCTGCTCCAAAACATCAAAGAAATTATTTTGATGCGGTAGCACTACTTTTTTGACATGCATCTGCAATGCAACCTTGATTATTGGGATATACATATTTTACTTTTCACAAGTTTGAAGTTTCAGAACGAAAGTACATATTTGCCAAAATTAATATGGCAACTTTGCATAAAACAAAAATCTGAAAAACTCACAAAAGCAGACGTATTATTAAAATCTTTGCTATTCCGGAGGAAGATTCTCAAATCTATGCAATTTTCTTAAGTCATCTAAAAATTTTCCCGAAGATAAACGATGCATTTCAAGTAAAGTAAAGTAAGACATTTTATTTGAAAAAGGGCACTGACTGAACACAGCATCAATGGATTAGTTAAAAAAGTGTTGCTGATTTAGGCAGCAACTTGTAGTCCGCTGGCCTTTTAAGCTCGCAGTCATCCAATTTGTTTCGCATTCATTCTGTGGGAAAAACGAGCAAAATGCAGTGTACTCTCTCCTTACGGATACCCCCAATAACCGTACAGATTTCAAAGAAGATTTCTTTTGAAGGTTCTTTTGTTTGTTTTCTTATAACCGAACACCTCTCATAAGCGGACAAATTCTGTACACTGTATTCTCTTATCTTTCTTTCTGCGAAACAAAAAAGGATATTCATATTGGAATGTGCGGATTAGATTTTGCGACAAGAGAAAAGAATCAGTAAAACAAATTTTGGAAACGTTCAAGCGTACTATGAATGCTAAATTTATAAAATAAGCAACTAAATCGGGCCTTGACGTTATCGCACCCAACATTTTAGTTTGGATATCTGTAGAAAAAATACGAATTCATACAAATATATGAATTTCAACGTAAGTTTCACGTATTGCACACTCTCAGTGCTTTGGAAATTATTCAAACTATGTATCAAGAAAATATTGCCAATATCCACGTTCACCGATTTAATTCTTCTTTGGCTACTTACATATTAACCACTACAATATATATGTACATATGTACAGAAAAGAAAATCTCTTGAACTTAATCTCATTGTATTTCATCTCTCATATCAATCACAGAAGCAGTTATATTGAATGCGATGAGAAGAAAGTGGCGAAAATCCAGTAGAGGGATTTTTTGTTGCTTTTAGTCGTAGGAGTAAGGTACGTTGGGCGTTTTTCACAGATTTTTGTCACGATTGAAATTGTTTATTGGTTCGTATGACGTAGGTACATATGAGAGACAAGTTTCAAGTCAGTGTATGCAATGTGACAGCCACAATCTTCTTTTCGTCGAAAGTTGACCAAATCCTAGCCTTCGAAGTGTCCTTTCGCTACTTTCATTTGACCCAATCTCTCCTCCCAAACCATTCCTACACGCCTCATCCGATCCGATGGCCAGAAACATATGTGCGTCATACCACGCCCACAAATAATTATTTTCAATCACCACAAGAATCTGTTAAAATTTTCAGAGTTTCTTAAAGTGACCAAAAATCCCTTTAAATTGGATTTTCATCATTTTTTCCCTCACTCAATGCCTCTTTCCCAAGCCCCAACCCCTTACCCAATCCTCTGATCTGGGGCTTATTAAACGTTGATCAAATCCAAGTGAAGGACCATGATTTTCTGCTCGCTAAAGCTTGATAGGAACTGAACCTTCCAAACGGATGTTTGTTCCGCGTTAACTCTCGGATTACCTTTCACCAAATCTTGTAGAGTCGATGTTTGACGATTCCTAAGGGATGACGCGAACCCCACAGGCGGACCAGTAGGGATGCAGTAAAGTGGGTGGGTTATGATCCTTATACAATAAAAAAAAAAAAGAATCATTTCCTGTCCTTGGATGAAAATGTTTTCTAATTTTCGCAATTCTCTGAAAATAAAAATTCACTACATTTGAGGTTTCATAAGACAACACAGTTTTAATTTACATATGTATGTATACATGTACGACTAAGCAGTGTTTTATATTCCGATTAATTCATTAAAACCGTGTGGGTGCCGTGGCTCAGTGGTGCATTGGATTACTAAGCGGGAGGTTCCAAGTTCCAATCCCAGGAAACGCAAAAGTATTTTTCAGCGTTCCACCTTTCGTAAATGTCCGGCAAACGTCTGAGAATAAAAACTGTTATAAAAAGCTTCTTAATTTCCCTTCCTTTTAACTATAGGTCCCCTCTATTTATATGAAAAAATATAACACGCACATCACATTATGGTCGGCTGCCCGAAAATACATTAAGTAAGCCCATTGCTATATACTTTGCCCAGGCCTTTAACCTAAACTTCTAATTTTCACTTTTTGATATATTTATAATTTGTATCACTTTGTCATTTTTAAACATAAACTCAGTACTCGATTTGTACTCAACGTTTACGAAACAATTACGATATAATCATAAAATATACATTATTAGAATTAAATTTTAGTTATTGGATTTTTCCAATAAACCAATCCATTTTGCCTTTTTTTTCGAACTATATTATAACAGTATCATATTACCAACCAAAATGAATTCGATAGCTATCAAAAATGGGTCACGAATCGAATTTATTCTTTATTGAACCACAATTTGTCTTTCTTTACTATGTAAATTCCAGTGACATTATTCAACTTTTTCTGTTTGTACACAAATTATTCCTCCGCGAAAACAATCGCACTAGAAATAGTTTTTCCTCCCATCCAACATTTCGCCATTTATTACTTCGACTTCTAGAGAAAATTCTACTCATGTAATCCTACAGCACTCCTTCCATCAGTAACATAAAATCTTCTAAGAATTTTCTTAAGACCACCTTCCACCCCTAATTTTCCATTGTTATTATTATTTTATTATTCCAATAAGGGGAAAAAATGAAAATTAAATCCACTTGTTATGATAAAATCTCATTGCGAAAACATCCACTTAGACAATTGCTAAATTTTCCCATAATAACACTCTCAGCAAGGAAAAACCGCAACGCAATAACCCCCCTCATGAGCTTATTAAAATTCGCACGCGTTACCACTTCCTTTAGCCAAACAGTCAAATCGCAGGAAAGCCATCCACCGACTAACACCACATTATATCCGTGGGGACAACCAGAAAAAAAAAAGATCACACTCCACAAAGGACGCATCTTCAAATCCGAAAAAAAAAACTTCATTACCATAATAACGCAGAGTAAATGCCATTAAACACCACTTTATGACTTTATATACGGCAGTGAAGGATCATCCCCCTTGGTGCGTAGAAGTGTGCCGCGTATGTGACATAAGCATAAAAATTCATAAGATAACACCCACACACATTGGACTTTTTTTTTTTTGTTATTTTATTGTCACTTTTGAATAAATTTCATTTCGATGCACTGATTTTTGATCGTAGCAAGCACTTCATATCACCTGATAGGACTGCCCGGGAATCTCTCTTGAAACACTCACGGCCGATTAAACACTGACTGGTTAAAAAGAGGCTTTGAAAAGAGTGGTCCTCAGCACAGACCCCGAATTGTGCGTATATAAATAATAATGCGGTTTTTAATGCGCGCGCATAACAAAGTTTTGCAAAACTTTTCAAAAACTCGTTTTCAAAAAAACAAAAAACACATAACAGAATGAAGAAGTGGGAACAAAATATTTTTTTTTTGTTTAAAAACTTTGCAGACTTTCTATCCGAAAAAAAAAAAAATATTTTTTGTTACTAACGAAAGGGACTTTTGCTGCCAAGCCAAGCCAAACTGTACCGAACAGTTTCCCAACAAACTAAACCAAAAACTCGAAAGAAAAGTTTTTCATTAACCTTCAAAAAGTTTGCCCGATTTGAATTTCACCCCCGAGCCGCTACTTAAAGAGTATGCTTCTAGTATATTGTTGCGGAAGTGCGGCGACTCATCCCCAGATTGTTTTTTGGAATATCAAGCCTCTCCTTTTTTTTAGGGAAAACCCAAGTCACGAGTTTAACTTTTGACAAAGTTACAACAAATGGAGGCCGTCGTTGTCACCCCGTCACCCGTTGTACAAGCCTGAAGTTTTATTAATATTTTCTAATTATGACACTTTGACTGGGAATGTGTCACTCTAGATGGTGTGTATGGTTTTGAAGAGGAGGCAAAGTTTTGTTCCGGTTATTGAACAGAGTGCGGGGGATTTTCCCTAAGTTATTGTTTTTTTTTTTTTACTGGCATCTCATTCTCATCCTCTTTAGAGTTCAAGGTTGCGAAGGATTAATGAATAAAGTTTCGATTCAACGATTAAAGTTTTATTCATGATCCACAACATTATTGAACTGGGTTAAACAAGGAAAACTTTACTTTTGTTTAAGGGTTAGCGAGACTTTAAGTTTAAGGGGCAATGAACTCAGTAAGAGTTCCTTTGTATACAAAAGCATGCACAAAAGAAGTTATAATCAGTAGGGAGAACATAAATCAATGGTGGGTTAATGTTTTAAGATATGCTGAAAGATTTCCTATTTGTTTCTTTGTAAACACGATGACACTATTCCTATAAGGCGAGACTGAAATGAAGTTGGTAACATCATATTAAAAATTAACATTATTCTCTACATGTGGTATAAGACATAATCAGTTATCTACTTGACTCAATGCTCAATATATTGCCAGCTATTGTGAATCCTTGAACTACACGCAAATCGTGCGTTAAATTGCATATTAAGTGCGCGGTTTTTTTTTTCTAAAGAGTCAACGACACCAGGAATCATATGAATTTTTCTTATTAAACTTGGTTAAGGGATTTCTAAACGTATTTGTAGATTTTTTAAGAGTTCTAGCAAAACTGAATTCGATCCAAATTTGTTCAGTAGTTTCTCACTTATCATCGTTATAGGATCATTTTAAAATGTTCTAGATCTCAACATTAGTACAAACAAAATTTTCTTTATTTTTCCTAGATAAAATTATACACAAATTAAGTACAAAATACCTATGTATACAATCACGAATTGCGTGGACTGTATAGTGGCATGAACCAGGTTAGCTGAGTGAAATATGTAGTGCTGGTGCACACCAACGGCCCGGGCTTTGAAACGATTCGCAACGCACAAGTGGAAAGTGACTTTACCCAACTTCGTATGCGTAACACCAACCAGGTTCTAAAAGCAGCTGGGAGTCGGTCGAACTAAAGACCTCTAAAGCGCTATCAGTCTTCTTTCAGTGCAACGGTGCCTTTGGCAAGACATGGGGCTTATCACCAAGGAAAGTCCTCTGGATCTACACGGCAATGATAAGACCCCAACTGTCATATGCGTCGGTTGTGTGGTGGAATAAGCTTTCACGTAAACACGCCACTGCTGCTTTCGCCAAACTCCAAAGAATGGTCTCGGCTGCTTGAGTACGCCTGGCTCTGCTCTAAACGCTCTGATAAACATCCCCCCCCCCCAAATAGTTCGTGAATGCAAAACCTCCTTCATTTCGGTCGGAAGGCTGAACTCATTAAATCTCGTCTGGGTCCCAGGACACAACGGGATAGCAGTTTTAAATGATACCCCTATCTGCGACGCCTGTGGAGAAGGCGACGACACGGAACATTTCCTATGAGATTGTCCTGCCTTTGCTCGGATCAGGTGGAGGATTTCGGTGCTGATGTGGTGAGTGCTGATGATGTTAGCTCCTCATCACTGAAGCTCCTTCTCGACTGTCTACGAAAGACGAAAAAACTATAAAATAAAATGGGGTTCTCTACCTGGTAGTACAATGGACCAGTTTTTTAGTCTGAGTGCTCTAGTAGGGTATGCCCGTCCCGACAACAAAAAAAAGGGAGTCCATTGAAGGAGCTTGCTGATCAGGGCACAGCTTCACCTTGTAATGCAGCGCTTACGCTAACTTAGTATGATGCATTTTTGATTTAGAAATGAGAGACAAACTCTAAGGCAAACTTTTCAAATATTCCTTTCATTACTCATAGCTTACTGATTTTAATCCAAAATAATTAGTCAGAGTTTTTTCAAATGTTCTAATGCCCCCGCCCTCTTAACATATTCACGGTCCCCCTCAGCATTCCGCTATTCGCAAACGTCGTTATAAAATTACCAGCGTTTGTAGGAAACAAAAAAAAAATGAAAATAATATTGTTACTGATCCAATTTGAGTACCATCCGATTTACAATTACCCACCTTTCAAGTTCAGTGAGCCCGCCATGAACCCACGATATCAAAATCCTTTAGAGGAGAGAGTTCGTCCACATAGGCGCCACCATGCAGAAGCATTCATCCCACATGATACGGTGCGGCAATAACAACCGCGCCAGAGACAAATTAAATAAAATTTCCGCAATGACATAACCTGTTTATATTCCGGGCATAAGGGATATTTTTGAATAAATATTTGGGGTTGGTAGCGATTTTTTTCCTCATATTTTGTCAACGCTGAAGGTTGTTGATGTGTGCTAAGAGTGTGGAACAAATAAAAAAAATCCCAACCACGATGGTGGTGGAATGAATTGGATCAGATTTGCGTGAAATTACAGTACCGTGGTGGGTGTATTATGAGAGCTAATACTGAAATATAAATTTAATTTTCAGTTTTTTATGCTATGCTCGAGGATTTGTATTGTTCGAAATACTAATTTTGTTTATTAAAGGGTGTACTTGACATGCAATTTTTTTTCTCAAGGAATGGATTGCTTGAGGTATTGGTCCCTGATTTTTGTCTTAGTAAGATAAATGCTTTAAATCTATAATTGAAAGATACGTCATATGGGACGTTTACGAACTAAATTGACAATTTATCTAGAAATTAACCAATAACGAGTTTAAGGTCCGGCGTTAATAATCACATATTTTACATAATTGGAATTCAATCACACAATTTTCTATTTGTGAATAAGTGACAAGTCTCAAAAATTTGCACGCAGTGTTTCAACTTGTTGCTAAGATTGCGTAACGTTGCATGCTACAATTTTTACCAAAGGAAGGATATTCTCAACTCAGATAGAACAATAAAGTGCACGGATGGTTCACACCTTATTGAACTGGCATACATACTTACATATGTATGTACATATGTATACTCATATACTCAGTAACAAATCGCTTAAATTTAAATTTCAAAAATCAAAATAAATAAAATCATTAAAGTTTCACCTTTTGAAACAAGACCGCTATAAAGATAAAAATAACATGTTGACTTTTCAAAAATGTTTCCATATCCTTGCAGTTTTTAATACCCGGTCACTATGTAAAGGACCGTTATCCAACTTTTTGGTGAAAACATGGAGTTCTATCTGTTATGTGCTAACATGAAACTTAAAAATGAAATTTGAAAAAAATGATCAGAGTCAGTTTCGAAAGAATCTACTTTTCAGTAATGGTCCTAGTGTACCTACCGTTAAATTTGAGGTTAGAATGGAAATTCCGATTTAACCTCGATTTTCGACCGCACTGCGCTCAGATATCAAGTTTTAAGCAAATCAGTTTACGATGCAAATGACAGTACATACAGACAGGCAAACTTAAAAGACCCACTTACTCGAGCTTCTCTATTATAACAATATAAAGGTAATGCCATGGTCGTGTCTCCTCCGGTGCAAGTATGGGTGCTTGGTGCATTTGCAACAGCAAATAACCGGTCCAAACTATTTCGCTTGAAGCGAAAATCATCATCGATCGCTTATTTCTAACTTCGATCTAACGCCTAAAAAGAAATTCAAAAGAGTAACATGGTATGCAAGAATGAGCTCAATAATTTTAGAGTTCAGCTAGGCACTATGATTTTGGCTACAATTTTTTGGAACTGTGAGGGAATTAGTAGGCAATTAAGACAAGAAATCATTTATAAGCGACAACATATCCTCCTGTGGCAAGTCAAAGCCACAGATCACACAGCTGCGACATCTTAGTCTGCCATTTCATAAAAATGTCAACATTTATTTTCAAAACTAAAGTTAGTCGCCAGATGAAAATTCAATAAGAACAGATGGACCATATTTATGAAGCAGATAAACGAAGTTGGTCTACGACAAGGCGAAACGCCTAAAGATACTACTAGAGTAGAATATGTAAAATTCACATCTCCACAGAGGCATACATTTTTAAAGTATGTACATATGTTCACTCGCGCTTACCGGTTTACTAGGTTTAAATAAAATATAAGTTGTATACCAAGGTTGAAGGTCACAATCGATGGCTGCAATTGTAGATATTAAAAGTTTTCGCATACCTAAGCTCCATATCTTCACTTAAGATGACATTACTTCAAAAATCCAGCGAAGAATAATGCATACAATAGACGTTTCGTAAGTGAATGGTAAAGTCGCCAGACAAACAACTTAGGAAACTTGATAAGTCTTTTAAAATCTAAGTTCAGCTTTACGCCGCGGTTGCATGCACTTTTTTAAGGGCGCATGGAAATTATCTTGTCCGTACTAAAATTCGTTGAATAATTTTCGACCCGTTCAACGACCTGTAGGACTGAATAGCGACGTCAACCTAATCAAAAAATTGTTTGATTTTACCACCTGATATGGCTAAAGTCATGCAAAGCCATGCATGTCTGCGCTCCCTACCAAAGAGTCTTTGGATTCACCCAAAGTGTACATAGAGTGGCATCTGCAATTGAAAAGAAGCATCCACCTCAACAAGGTGTAAAAAACAGGCGGTGGATTCCTGGAATTGAGGTGCCGTATAGAGCACCGCCACTGTTTAGGTGAGCTTGACCAACAGTTCCAGAAATCTGTTGTGCCTAAATTTTAACGTTGGTATTTGTATGCTTCTATCTCTGGGGCCATTCTCATCCAACTCCTGGTGTAGTAATCGTGGTAATGTTCCTGCTGACTTTCTAACAATATTGCCACTAATCTCTTGAACTCTACATATTAAACAACATTCGAACAATCGTGAGACTAAGAGGGATTCAATCGGCAGAGGCTTGATATGTCAAACATTTGAAAGCACCTCTGATGTTCTAATCCCTACACAGGCGGCAATTTGACTGCGCACTGGAATAAATTTAAGAATTTGAAAAATTATTAGTATGGGTAGGAGAGGGATATTTTTCAACTACATTCTAAAACTTAATAACTACCACTGCTTTTTGGAATCCCGGGACTAAAACAGTTGCAACAGAAAACAAAAAGAACGTCAGACAGAATTACAGTTTTCTTATTTTAGTGCCAGCAAGGTTGATCAAAATTTATTTATTTATTAAACACTTCTTCACTAATTATAGAAGAAATTTCTTCCCACTAATTCTCCTTTACTGCAAGTATATAACAACTCCAGAATATTTGTGCGACGCAGAGTCGCTTTCCCTAATTAAATAGTTGTGCCACTTTTGTCTGTCACGTCAATGGCCATCAATTCTCATTACTATTAATAATTTCTGCAAAAATATCCTCCCGCATATGTCGAATACAGACGCTCAAAGTCCTCTAATAACGTATTCCGAAAGGTGTAACTCTGAATATAACCTCATTGGCAACGTCCAGTGATTGAATTATTTCTTTGGTAAAATTATTTTTTTGCCTAAGAAATATGCCAAAAACGTGCTCAATGAGCAATCGAAATTTTATTAATCAATCATAATCAAGACGGACGAAACCATGGGTGCCTCATAATGACTTCGTCTTGACGGTGATTTAATTGAGTTCTATTTGTGAAATTTTCTTACATGTGGGTGGCAACAATAATTATTATTCCCACTTGTCTCTCAATTAAGAACGGATGCCATTATTGAAATGAAATATTCAGTCAAGGATCCTCATAAGTTGTTCATTGTTTCGTATGAGATTTAATAAACTTACCATTGAAGAGGGATCCAAACTCTTAAAGTTGAAGTAGACCTTTTGTTTACCTAAAAAGAAGGAAGAGGAGACCGTTGAAGGAATTCTTGATCCGATTCGTCAACCTTTATGTAAATTCATGTGAACCCCTGGGTTTTTTTTTTACATCCCTGGGTAATAAGAAAATTGTCTTGTCTCGATAACTGATAATAATATGTAAATTTTGCTCTGTAATCATGATAATACGCCACAGCCTTGGAAGGATACCCTTTTGTCCATTTGTGTACTCAAATTGGCTCTGACATCTTTGTCCTGTTCGCTTGACTGTAAATGTAAACACCGGATAAAAGCCGTACAACAAAAGGGTTTATAAGGGTCACTTGGTGGCAATAATTGTATGCTTAGCATTGGAATGGATTTCTTTTCGTTTCTCCTCAGAGAAGTTCTGTTTACCTCTTTTTCTCTCAACTCACAATGTCCTTGTAAACTTTTCTGTTGAAACAAGGTACTGACGTTCAATTGTTTATTTGCACATTTGTGCATTGCAATGTCCACTAAATTTTCTTAAGCTTCAATCGATTTTCTCTCTAACATCCTGTCCGATTGAAGTGATAAAAAAATCTAGTCTGAACAGATCGAAAGTTTGAAGGAAAATTTGCAAAACACCAAATCGAGTTCTGGGTCATAAATTATTCCTGCATGCATGTAGAGTGGATTCGTTTCGCATAAATCAACCTTTGACACTGCACACAGGGACTACTCGAAGGAGGAAAATCGAAAAAGTCGAAAAAAAAATTAGATTTCCATCCACTATACATGCTTATCTGGCAGTTTCGCCTTATCGGAAGGATACGTTCACTTGACATGGATAAGTTAAGGCTACGGGATAGTCACTGTTTAAAATTTCATCATAGAACCCATAAATTTCATTTGGCAGACTTCGCATATGCTTTAGTGGATTTGTGAAAGAATTACTATTGAAACATAGTTGATAAGATTGTTGCTTCTGTTATGAACCTTGAGTATATGGGAGTTAAAACATGTATCGGTAGCTTAAATGAGAGTATTTAAGTTTTGCTGTATTGAATTGGCTTAGGTTCAATTGAGTACCAAGCATTTGAATATTTTATGATGGTTCTTAGTTAAGTTATGTAAGTATACTAGTTTTAACCTACAAGCGCAGTTCATACGAGATTGTAAGCCGTGACGAAAGATTTTGGTTATAAGTTGCACGACAGTTTAAATTCGAATGCTTTCATTTTTTTATTATTTTTTTCAGAGAACTATTTTGAGGAGTTCGCGGAATTTATAGAAATATCTTTCAGCTGGTGGATGTTTCATACTTTAAAATACTTCAAAATTCAATTTGGTATTCGTACTAAAATTCAACCGTCCATGTTTCCATACACACAATTAACACGGAAGCAAATCCATAATTGCAGTTTACCTTTCACAAGGCAATTTGAGAATCACTTCCTTTTTACCTGCTCTCAAGTGGAGCATTCAATTTAATTTACATATGCGATAAATCAAATTATAACATCAACAGCAGCAATTACACAGGTAAATGGGACAAACTAATTTCATTAGACTTCCATGCACAAATGCATCGACTCCAACACGAAAAGGATGAGCAAGCAGTCCATCCTAGAGGCATAATGAATTTTTAATGCTAAAAGGCCTAATTAACTTAACAATGACCCTAGCACATGAATGGCAGCAATGCAAACAAGTCTTTGAGAAACGCTATACGAAACTTGCCGCCTGCCATCAGCTAAGGTGGTGCTTGAATGCGTTAGCACCCTAACCTCTCAACAAGGCAACGTCCAGGCGAAAACGGCCAACTGCAGAGGGTAAATTGATATACCTACTGTATTTGTATCAATTAACAAAAGGGTTAATTTATAACCATGGTCAGAGTCCCTAATGAATGTGAGCACCCCGTAATAATACGGTTTGGCACTGCCCGCACTGCGTGCACACAAGTGCTTGTTCCTTTGGTCAAGTGATTGGGGCTCAACTGAGGTTGCCTATGGATCAGGTGTTCGCGTGGATACTTGTGGTTGTTAGGTGGGTCAAGTTGGCTTATTGTCTCTAATTGAAGTGAAATTGATATCATATTTGGAAAAAAGTGAATTTTTTAATCAAGTTGTACTTTGTTATGGAATAACAGACTGCCAATTACTTTGATACGAGTGTAATGCTCCCACATAAAGTAGAACAGATTAATAGATAAATATTGTCAATTGCGTACACTTTAAGGACTGGTTGTGGAAATTCGTGGGGAGGACGACTTTTTGCTTGTTATATATTTCCGCAGGGATAGCATCCCCGTTGGCTTGTTTGCATACCGATTTCGATATCAAATTGATTGAATCAATAAGGGGGAGACAGATATAATGATGATGATGGCAGTAGTGATGACAGGGAATCGGAATGGTCCCCAATCGGAGAAAAGTTTTTGTTTGTCATTTCTATTACTACAGCCAGAGATGAGTATATATGTATGTGGGTATAAGTGTATGCGCTTGAAGGATGCCTGCTAGACATTTTATTGCCGACTTAGTTTAGTTAAATGTGTATTTGCAGACAAATGCAGGAAGTTGACAACGGATGACTTCTTTGAGTTATAACATTCTTTATTAACGGAAAAAAGGGAACATTAGCATTTTCCACCTTTATGTACCTACTCACGTTTTGTTGATATAGGAAACTAAGAGTTTCTTGTGTATGCATTCGAATCTTTGTTTGCCTGATCTACCAGTCTCGAGAATAAAAATATATATGTCTACCTAGTATATCAAGATATGTCAAAAGTAATGACACAAGTTGCCAATCAGTTTAATAGTGACAAACGAGTGGCTTACATACCTACATGCTAACTTCAACTTCGATGTCGATAAATCCAAAAATAATTCATTAAATAGCATCCTAAATATTGTAGTTGATTTCAGACTATGTTTTACTTGGAATGTGTTCCTTGTAAATAAATCTCAAAGGCAGCAACGAAATCCTATACAATGCCATTGCCATTTTGACAATCCTTGGACATCAGCGTTTGGTATGCCTGAACGGTTTCCCCATCTTACTGAGTTAAGATTTTTTTCACATTTCGATCATCGCACAGATCTTAAATATTTATATGAATACCAACTCAAGAACGCACTAACCCTAATCTTTACTACGTATTTTCGCGCTGTACATAATATCAACGAACATTTTCCCATTAAAAAAGGATGAATAGGATATGTACATACATATATGTATATGTATATGTATGTATATATAATTAACAGTGAGCCAAGAATATGCTGCTAAGAATTGTTGCATTTGCACGAATATTTTGTTATTTTTACTACAAAATACAAATACTTGAAGCAATAAACCGTACATGGTCCATGGTCTGGAATTTAGAACCATACCCGATAGGCTTTTTTTTAGAAGCTTTCTCATGACAACAATTTTTATTTTCGCAGGTTTGTCAGACATTCGCGAGAAGAACCATGAAAACCATGACGTTTGCCGTTCTCTGGGATTTAAAGGTCACTAATCCAACGCACTAACCACTAAGCCACAGCGTTATTTGTGCTATAGGCTTCAGAAATTTCAATTTGGGATAAAGAATCCGAGACTGTGATGGTTAAAAGAGTGAAACTAAATTGCATTGTTAAAAAAAAAAAAAAACATAAGACAATTTCCAAAATCTTAAGAATCGCTTACACGTATTAAAAAGTTACTCTTACGTGGCTTTTCATCTCATTCCCCACAGGTTCTCCCGATTGGTAGTAGTACTTGACTACAAAAATTCTGAGCAGATACTAGGCTCGTTGAACTAGGTAAATATCGCAAACGATCTTTTGTCGAAACTGTGCACGTATAATGTCGATTAAGTTCGACTTTGTCTAAATGGATGTATCAGAGGACGGAATAGTGATTTTATATATGTATGTAAATATGTACCACTTTTTCAATATCATTTGGATGTATCAAATGTTAAATAAATTGATCCGTTTGTGCGCTATGTAAAATAATTAATCAGAGGCATCACTGGCATCAATCACAAAAAAAGAATCTTATGCGGCTATATAATTCTTAAGCATTCTGTAATACATATCAATAAGTTATTTTAGCGGTCCTCCACACATTTTTATACTACATAAATGTCAAAGGAATAAACGCCTTTTTTACATAGGCAGACACTGTTAAAATGTGTAGGCCATTTCTTTGATTCTTTTTGAAGTCTGCACCACGCAGCTCCTGGTGCAGAAAAGTTCATAAAGATAGTTCGTTAAACTGCAAGGATTTGGATCACAAATCCCATTCGTGTGCTCGTCCGATACGCACAGACAAAAGAATCACCCCTGCTGCTCAAAGTGTGCTTAAAACAGAGTACAAAAACAGGATATTAGTCGCACTTCTCTGGGGAGAATTTTACATAGGATTACGGATTATTTGCTTGCAAGATACATCTCTTCTTTGCGTGGGTCTTAAATTAGTTTTAATACTACGTAATCATCATCTAGGACTAGCCTCATTTTAATCACTGAACTATAGCAACAAGACAACATATTTGGGGTTCCATGAATCCACGTTTAGTCGCAGAGAAGCCAATACATGATTAAAAAGTAAAAGTGTGGGTTTCGAAATGATGGTATCATTGATCCCTTAAAAATGAAGATTGCTACAACCTAACTTTAAGCGCAGTGTACTACAGAGACGTGGTACATAATTTTTTGCCACTGCAATTAGAGTTAGACTCGAACGGGGTCCGACCGCATTAAACACCACGAAGTTACGATTTGAATCCCTTGAACTTTTGTGTGGAACTGTTAAAGAATATAGTTACTCCTACAATCCTCAAAAAATTGACACATTTAAAGAAAACATGATGAAACACAAGGATTCGAAAAATAGAGTCCCGCACAATCGACAATATACTGCAAAATTTGGCTAAGAGGAAGGACTACTCCAAGCTAGCGGCATATTCATTTAAATCATTTGATTCGAAATATTTTCTATGATTATTTGGAAGGTGTACTCTCTTTTATTTTATGTATTATTTATTTTATTTAGCATGATATTTTAAGTAATTTTCAATTAAAAGTATCGTTAAAAAAATCAGTTATAATAACTAAGAGCACATACATATGACAGCAAATGTAAGAAAGGAGAATTGACCAATCAAAGAAACATCCAAGGATATGTACGTTAGTTGGTTAATTAAACCATAACTATAGCTGGATAAAACCCTCCCTGGATAGTATGTTCAATTATTTTTCAACTTTTTAAATATGTTGTGCTTATTATTTTCCATATGTTTCCACAAATAAACTTTTTAGCTTAAACTGTAGACATTCATTTGTACAATGAACCCTCAAGTATTACTCGTATTATATTCGACGTTTGAATATCGCCGTACGTTGAACGGCCTCCAAGCCATATGACGTTTAACCAATATTTGTCATAATTTCAAAGTGGACAATCATAGCTTTAAAACATTTAACAATAAAAACCGCAAAGGCAAACCCCAAGGAAACCCATTTGATACATCCATAAACATGAAGTCGTACATGGTAAAGGACACAATGAACAACGTGAAATTAAAGAGCTACAGATTTTATCGACGATATCCGTCGTACATCCTTAAGGAAAACGAAAATTTGCTTTAATGTTTTAGTTCAATAAAATATTGCTTATTGTGTCATAAAGCATGTACGTCCTTGTATCCAAGCGTTTTTTTTTTTTTTTTTTTAAATAAAGCGGATAATAATATTTTCCACAGCCAAGTCCAAAAAATGAGGATATATGGTTACTTGTCATCACCACCAATTAAAATAAATTCGTTGAGAAAAATAAAAACAAACACCTGAAGTAAAGATCATTGACTAAGAAGGTACAATTTGTTGCCTCTGTAAATAACATTGACTAAAATTAACGAAGTGATGTAACGCACACCCAATGCTTTTTTAGCATCTTGCTTTCTCAAAAAGGACACTCACGTATTTCTATTCCTCACATAAACACTAAAGAATTGTAAGACCCTTTTCTTACAATCTTATCATCAAGCCCGCAATTATCTTTTACCTCACAATCACCCTTTTGGTGTATCTTATCAGTAAAGACAAATTTTTATAGTTCAACATAACAGTTTGGAAAATATTTCCTAAACTATAATGACTGCTTTAAGTATTTGCCACAAAACCAGCCCTTTCCACTCCACTCCATCCTTGGGGCATTTGACTCAGGATAACGAAGGTAATTAGTTGACGTTTGTTCTATGTGCGCCGTAGAGATATTTTCCACAGAAACGTTTTATACAGCCGCATTCCCACTCAAAGGAACATGGCTTTTCAGAGTGCTTTACCCCTAGTAATGGGTTTTCACCGCTAAGATAACAATTCCCGACTATAAACGGTAACAACGGCCAAACATTAGAGCGAAATACCAGAATAGAGAGGTAGCGCCGGCAACAACTTCGACTACCATAGTCGACTAATTAACTGCGATTATTTCGGCCATTACGTGGGATTTCCCCGTTTGGTTAACATCTTGAATTTTGAAAATGTTTTACCCGACTATCTCAACAACCCTTACGCCATATTGCTGCGAAAGACCGCAAGCTATTTGGAATATTAGACTAAATGAACCGCAACCCAAGAAATGGATGTCAGATGTTGGAAAGGAATTAAATGCCGGCAATGGATTCAGATTTTATTTGTCTAAGATGTTTCAATATTTATTTTTACATACAAATTTTCAATCGATATTTACTCAGATGGAATGAAAAATTCACCTTGGAAGTCTTCCTTCATGCGGCAGAAATACGGTCTGACTTTGTGTGGCATTCGTGAAGCATGCATAAGGTCGACCGAAGATTTATTACTTACAAATTTTGTACCCGAACAATCTTAACCACCAATTGTGCACACTCGTAAATCAATTTCAAGGGAACTCTTGTTTCAGGTGGCACTGAGAGTGAAGTTGAGTCCCTTAGCGACCGGATGCTGTTGGACATGACCGAAAGGAGAAAATTATGAATTATGGTCCCATATCGGGTAGGATTAAGTAATTCTTGAATGGCTCCTTAAAGACGGAATTCGAAAAGAGGGATTTTTCAGGTCTTGTTATAATATAATGTGTATGAGAATAAAATATTGATGAGGCTTTTGGCTTTAAAGTCAAAGCTGCAACCGTTAGGCAAAAGTTAATTTTAAATTTAAGATAAAACTGTCATTTGCAAGTAAATTATGATAAACTTTAATTGGGGGCGCCTGCCTTAAGTCCGGAAAGATTCTTGTGATCTGCGCTAGTCCACAGTATTAAATAACTTCGATAAGTCAAAGCTGAGTGGTTTTCTAAGCGTCTTGGAAGATACCGCACATCGACTACCCAAAAATACCAGTCAAGACAATAAAAAGACACTTGCAGTTATCGAAGCCCAGACCGATGAGCTTGACACCTGAGTCAGCAGCGTCGGAAAGTGGTACTCTAGGTCGCCATAAGCAACTCCTCAGAAGCCATCATCAAAAGAGTTATTATTGTCGATTGGTTTTTAAGGAATCTGTGTGTATAGGGCTCGGGAAGAGGACCGACAACTTAGAGAAATAGAATGCCAACTTCTCGCGTTTAGGAAAGGCCAAGAGCATTAGATATTGGAAAGTAAAACCTTTTACGGCTTACACACATTTGAGCAGAATCTATCCGGAAATAACAAAAACAATCAGCATGTTGGCTGATTTTAGTTTGTGCTAAGGATTTAAACAACTGTACAAAACATATCCTGGTAGATGTCTACTTTTGTAAGGTCGCAGGTCCTGGAATCCGCAGTAGTATGGGCCTGAGCTGATCACCCAAAGAGGATAGATCGCTGTGTTATTTATACGTTGAAGCATGAAGTATGTCTTTATGGCCTTTATCCACGTACATATGCGCAAATTCTTAGATACATGTGTATGTTCAGGGCTCGCATCGAGCTGGTACTGAAGTTTCAAAGCGATTACAGACACATAATGATCTGTCCATCTATTGACAGGGCACTACGTGCAAAGAAACAGTCAGTCGTTCTTTCTTGTATTTAAAAGGAGCCTTTAACGTTAAGATGATTCTGAGAAGAATGATGGAGACTAAACAATCTCTGATTAGTTGGGCGAAATGGGGACATACGAACTCGTAAGTGTAGTACAAGTCTGCCGTCAATGAAAGATATTATTATTTCTGATATGCAGTCTTGTAGCCAAAAACTTTTTCAACATGTTAACCAGTCGCATTTTAACTTATAATGCTGCGTACCATAAAAGAACTGTTATACAAACAGTTTCTGACTATGTCTACACCGCAAAAAAAAACTGTTCAACTTCCAAACCAACAAACCATCATGACATCATCAAATAATCTTCAAAAATCATGTAAAGATCTCACACAAAAATTCCAAATTTGCTCAGACTCTCGTTTCTTTGTTTTATTCTGTAAAAATACCGTTGTCGACAAATGTATGAGTGTCACTTTTGCAAACATTTAATTTCGTGTGATATTTTTCTCCTTCGTCCTTTTATCCTTGATGTGAAGAGTCGTAAAAAAAAATACACCCGAGCACACCATGGCAGTTGACATCGAGGACTTAACAGACACTTGAATCTAAAGGCCGTGAAAATTATGCAGATTAAACGAGGCCAATAGAGAGAATGACTTCATTCACACGTCAGACCAAACCGTTTTTGTCCTCTTTGGGGTAGCAAGTCAGTGAACATGAGGAGTTTGATGCTCCTCTTTCTCGCACTTACTCTTGTTGGCTGTTGTTATTTTATTTGACGCCCCTTACACTTTGTGTGCATTCACACTTGGCTTGAAGCGAAGGCGCGCGTAAAAATAATTTAAGAGGGTAAACTTGGGACCGCAAGCAATCATTGTTCCATGTGGAACGTGTTTTAAACGTTCCTTGGTTGACTATACACACTACGTATTCCCCCTACCATTTTTTTTGCATTTGCATTTTTGGCCTTTGTTTGGGGATGATAATTTTTCGCACAGGACCGTGTCAGTTTTATTTGCTCTTTGGGATGAAGTGATAATTTAACGGTTAAGGACTTGATGATGATGATGATAATAATGGCACCTGTGGCAGAGTAGACAGTGCGTGTAATAGGTAAGGGAGATATCGCAGACGATAGTTGATCTTATGTTGAGCTTATTTTATGTTAAGTCTGAAACGATCTTGTAAAGGCTGCTATGAGTAAGCACATGACAATCTCCTCGGCTTTGAAGCAGATTCTGGATATGCCGTCACTTAAATTGGGCTAATTAAGGTCTGTTTGTTACCATATTGCAAAATATGGCCTTCGCTTTACCCCAAGGAGGCCTGACACCTGGGGTATGTAGTATACATACTATCACGTAATACGTAATGATTGGTCGCCTAGCCACTGCTTCAATAAAGGCGTATATGTATATGTCTACTGTACTGTCCTTTTATTGATAGAAGTGCGGGTGTGCTATTTACGTGTCCACCACTGTATGTACAAGGTGGGGATTGGCTTAGGTTTGGTAAGGTAAGCGGGCTGGCAGAGAGAGAAAAGCCTCCTGCGCACTCAGGTCAGTGTTGACCCATTGTGTTACCCATAGGGGGGAATGGTGCTCATTCGCCCATTGGACCCCTGAAAATGTCTAATCAACTCTACTCTAGTTACTTACTTGTTTTCAAGTACAAACCACTTTGATGACTTGGCAAAGTTCAGCATCTTGTCTGTAGGAACGCCAGAGAGCTCTTCAAGATTATAGAAGAAGTGTTTACCGAGGAATTTGTTTCTGGAATGTTGGAGTCCAGGACAGTGGCATAGAAAGTGGGTGATGTCCTCAAAAACTCCGTCGTCGCCACAACCTCCGCAGGTTCTTCATGTGGTACCGCAGACTATTATGCCCCTGATGATACCCACGAGGATAGAAAGGGATCATCTGTTCTTTCGTATAAGTCTCCCGGTCCTTGTTCTATCGAAGGACGACCATAGTTTTCTTGTGGTGTTACACGTTTCCATGGACATTCAGCTTAGGTTCGCCTCTCTTATGGCTAATTTCCCTGCTTCAAGCTTGAGCATGCAAGGCTTCCTAGCTAATTCATCAGCTTTTTCATGGCCTGGGATACCCTCATGTCCAGGAACCCAGCAGAGCGATATCTTGTGCTGTATTCCAAGAACCTTAAGCTCTTCGCGACAGCATCTCACAAGCATCGATTTAATTTCGGTAGCAGTAATGGCTTTTATAGCTGCCTGGCTGTCGATAGAGAAGGTGATACCATCCTGTGGTATTGCCTTTACGGCAGACCCACGGGTAGCTGCTGTCACTGCCAAGACCTCCGCTTGGAAAACACTGCTGTGGTCTGGTAGTTTAATGGATCTCGAGATTGGCTTACTTGTCCAATTTAGGATCCTTAAGAAATTTTACGACTATTAAAAAAAACACCCACCCACTTATGAACTCAATAAATAGAAAGGTATAATGTCCTGGGTTCCAAAAGCCTCTTTCACAAATTTAATTGCAGACAATAATTCCCTTCTTATTTATCCTCCAAACACAACTCTACAATCAGGTAAGCACTTTTCCCAAATCCCACATAAGCATCCTCCACAAAATACAAATCACCTCAAATTAACTTCTAGATTGTATCAAATCGTTTGACTCAAGCCCTCCAAAGCTTCACAAACGGATGACGATTTTTGTCGTTCCCATCAAATATCTAAAGAAAATCATAAAACTCAATTGATCTGAATCCAATCGTGAAATTGTTTTCCATTCGCACACAGAGTTAGACCAGCATAAAAAAAAAAGCAAAACGCGTGTACGACTATACCTGTTCGGTCTAATCTTAAACCCCGTAAAATTGATACCCATCCGAATGTGGGGGTGGAATTTTATTCATCGAATGACTTCCAAATGATTTGATCCGCATTCACGAAACATAAAACGCCAGCAAATGCCAATCGCTTTCAGGCTCTTTGTTCGTCATCCGATACACTTATGGAGCATTTCCGTTCGGTTCCAAAGATTTGCTGTGATTGAATTGGATTTAGGAATTATTATTTTTTTTTGTCGGCTTCCCCTCTCTATGTTTGTCATTCCTTGGTTTTTACTTTTCTGTTTGTATTAAACGTTAGAGACATTTAAAAATCATACACATAGATATCTTACCGTCACACAGTAAAAATGCAATTGAATGTTAAAACGGTTATTTAAGTGAACTATCTTACAACTTAAACAAATAAGAATGAGACAAATTTATGAGTTTCGTATCGTAAACTTGAAAACCCCCACTGGGGAAGGCTTTATCCTCCCAAGGACTTTATGTACATATATGTCAGATAAAAAAACAGAAAACGAATGTGTTTTCTGGTGAACTTATCTGGAATGATGTGAATTTGATAGATGTCCCATGGGATCTATGCGCTTTCTGTACCACGTTTGTTGTCTTCCCGAACTAAGTATGTGTCATCATGATAACGCTGTAATTTAGTACACCCCATATGTGAACTTCAGAAGGAGGTATAAATTTAAATACACATACATATGTACATATGTATTTCTTTTTGAATTACGGATGTTTTCATTTGGTTTTATAGTGGTACAGCAAGATGAAGATTTTCAGGAGAATACATTCCAACATCAAGTTAGCATTTTCAGATCTTCATATAAGTACATATATCTGCGTATACAATTATTTTAAATCCCTAATTATGGCAGACAACTAATAGTCGCAATTCAATGATAGATCAAATCTCCAAATTAAAAGGTGTCCTAGAAGAGAAAGACAATATTCAAGATGACGGCCAGCATCTATTCACCTTATAGAATAAATGAGATTGAAAGTGGAGTTGAGAACGCCTCATCACTGCGGCCACAGATGGGTCTATTGTGATATCGTCCAGGTAGGTAGGTAGGTAGGGGGGGTGACTGCACCAGCAGGGGTGCAATCTCACTCGGGTCTCAACGGATCCATTGTGTTCCGCCGGTGTGGGATACCTGAAAACAAAAAGAAAAAGAGAAGAAGAAAGATATGGCGGTGGGTTAGCTGATTAGTTAGTAGCAGGGGTAGCCCTCCTGAACCAGCCCGATTTCATGATGAATTTTATGATAGTTTTAGGTGGCGTGTTTGCTAGTTCGCTAAGGTCTTTGAAGTGTGATTTTCCGAGGGTTGAGTATCTGGTTCTGAAGAGGCTTGGGCGTTCGCAGAGGAAGTGTGTTGAGTTTTCCTCTACCTCTGTGTCGCCACAGCCTCTGCATAGGTCGGTGGTGCTGATTCTCATTTTCCTGAGATGGGCCGCCATTGAATTGTGGTCAGTAAGGATTCCAATGAGGAGTGACAGCTGTGGTCTGTTTAATGATAGGAGTTCTTTGGTCCTCTTTTTTCTAGAGACTCGGCATGCGTTGATGGTATTCCACCTTGCGTTGGCCTTATTTAAGAAGTCTGAGAGATTTTGGACATGAGGAGACTGATGGGCAATAGTACAGAGTTGTCTGGTTATAGGTCATTTGATTCTGAGCCTTTACTGGCTAGTTCATCGGCCATCTCATTCCCGTGGATACCCATATGACCCGGAATCCAGCAAAACGTGATTTTATGCCTCGTGCTGAGGGATTTGAGTTCCTCTTTGCATCTTTTGACCAATTTGGATTTGGTGGTGATGGGAGTAATGGCTTTGGTGGCTGCTTGGCTGTCTATGTAAAAATCAAACTGTCTGTTGTTGTTCAGTGTGGAAAGATGTCGGCAGGCCGTGATACCTTGAATTTCCGCTTGGAACACACTTGCTTGGTTTGGAAGTTTCATGGGCCGGGCAATTGAAAGTTCCACTGAGAAAATACCGGATCCCGTACCTACGTCCATTTTTGATCCATCCGTGAAGATAGATGTGGAGGTTGGGTTTCGTCCAACTAAAGCTGGTTCTTGAGACTCGATTTCTTGATAAATCCAAGAATATCCTTCGGCAAACTGGCAGTCAACTGCTCCGAGTAAATAGTTACAGTGACCCAAATTGTGTTCATCCTCATTGCACCTTCTGCATGTTTCATCTTGGGCTACTCCCAAAGTCATAAGGTATCTTTTAAAACTCGACAGCGAACAGTAAGAAATCCTTCCTTCTAGTTAGTCGTAGAACTTGTTTCGTTCTTGTAGCTGAATTGTTTGTCATGCAAATTTGACTTTCCTGTTACCATCGATTTTCGTTCGATAATGATGAGCGTTGTTTTCGATCAGTTTTAATACTCGCACAATATATCGCAGTGCTGACTTTTAATCCCCAAATTGGTAGATGCAGATCTTTTTCGGGCTAGTAAATCTGTCATTTGATTGCCCACATGGCCCCTATGCCCAGACACCCAAATGCGATGTAATCTGCTTGTGCTGGCTAATGATGTGAGTATTTGAAGACAGTCCCATACTAGTTTTGATATTATTCCATATGTGCTTTATTTAGAAACTTTCTCTCGGACGTTATTCAGACATTCGCGAGAGGTGGGACCATGAAAAAACTTATTGCTGTTTTCTGGGATTCGAACCTGGAACCTCCCTCTTGGCCACATTTGAATTTCTTGTCGCTGTCTGGATTCAACAAACCATTCGACTTGAGAACTATATTTTGGGTTATCCGTGAGGAGCCTGGCAGTCTCTTGCTTTATAACCGTTGAATATTTAAATTATCCACCATAATTCTTTGATTTTGTGACATCTGAGATATCTAGATACATATGTACGTACCATGTCAGTAATAAGATGACGGACCTATGCAATGTTAGCCGCAACCAGAGGACAATGTGAGTTGATCCGGAAATTGTGAGATTTTCATATGAATATAAAGGTACGAAAATTGTTAGCGAGCAACCGGCTGCGATGTTTCGTCCCATACAAAGTCGATTAACCTTGGCGGAAAGAGGGGTTTCAAGTGGTTTTTCTAAGAAGCTGTAAACAGATTTTGTTCAAACCTATATCAATATGTATAGGTATGCCTGCATTTTGAGTATTAAGGAGACTAAGCTACATTGAATACCTTTCCAAACCAGACATTCGCGGCTATATTTTGCATAATATTTTTACTTAACTTTAAAAACTCAACTTCACTCCAATTCACCAATCTTTCTCAAATATGATAACTTTCTACCGAATTCAATTCAAAGTAATCTTCTCATCCAGCCTGACAGACGCCCGCATTTAATTTCATTGATTGAAAAATTTAATTGAAAATATAACATTCAGCAAAATCACTTCCCAAGAACTATTTCGACAAATTCTATCAAAGAATGACCCTCCCGCTCCTCTCGTTCGTGTCCTTTTAAATGTAAATTTTCCTCAACCCCTTTAAAACCGATTGAAATGTAAAATTTTATCACATGGCATCAAAAACAGACATCGACACAGAAGCAACCCAAAAGTTGAAGACATTCTCGTTAATGGTCAGTGCGTCTTAAGTGACCACATCATAAGGAAAGTGCAACTTCTAAGAAAACACAACATACAAATTCGCATCTCTAATCCTTCTTTGCCCAAAAGTGTGTGCTGTGCACCCATCTGAGGAATTTTCTCAAAGGGAAAGCATACTCGTACGCCCATTATAACGCAAGACAGAACAGATCTCCTTGGACAGTAATCATCAGCATAGCAATGATGTAGATAATAATGGTGTAGGCAGTGTCAAGGATACTTTGTAATCCCGCCCCCAAACCACCCATTAAAATGTGAATGTCTTACGAAAGTTTTCTCAAGTTACAAGCCGAGGAGTGCCAGAAGGTCAAGTGTCTAGGGTTGATGTGTGCTAATCCTGTAATAGGTATACACATATGCATGTACTGTAAGTATAGAGGTGGCATATCCACTTGGAACTATTCGGCCAGAACTCTTCCAAAGTCGATTGGAAAATTTGCATTTTATCCTTTCAAACAAACCAAGACATTAGACCGCTTACTTATAGTAATTGGAAGAAATTACATACCACTCTTGAAGTTTACAGCAAGGAAATCATTTTAAATTTGCATCTGTTTCGTATCCTTACATATCGTTGTTGAAATGTTATTTCCAAATAGTCTGAGTAGAAAAGAAGATTCGATTCATACACATTCGTTGGACAAATTGTGAAAAGTCAGAGAATGCTTGGTGTAGAATGCCACTGTCCTCAGCCGGAGGATAGCCTGTTGTTGTTGAGGATAAGTATAATAAAATTTGTGTCATTCGCAGGAAAATTAAAATGAAAATGATGTTTTTCTTTTTCCTCTTATTTTCTAAAAGGGGAATTGCCCGTTCTTATTATTGTGTTACAGCTTTTTTTTACATTCTAGCGCGGGATAAACGGAAAGGCGAACGTCATAAGTTTGACGGAGGGTAACTCTGCTCATTTTCCATTATGAGACTAGCCCTCTTTGGATTAGCACTGTATTCTAAGTTAATGACAATGGATCCTTTTTTAACATTTATGCTCATTTTTTTTATTTTTGAAACATTCATTGCCTTGGGTAGGACTAGGGTGAACTGTTTCACATCCCGTTTTTAAAAAGAGAAGAACAAAATGATTTCTTTTTTTCCTTTCGCTGGGGATTAAAGAATTAAAGGATAATTGTTTTCATGAAGGAGAATTCTATCGGATTTATGGAATTTTTTTCCTTCTTGTAGCATTTTTTTTCTTATTTTAATTCTTTCTTTGGAGAAGGGACTTGACGGTAAAATTGAGGTCCATGGGGATCTGCAATTGTGGAGATAACAATTATTGCTGTTTGACACTTGTCAGTGAAGCGAGACTGGCTTATTTGAGAAGAGTGGGAAGTGCTAAATTTAAATTAGTTTTCCAATTACGGCTCAGTGGGATTTTGTTTCCAAAAAAAATCCCTTGATGGGCCTTTGGATTGGATGAATGTACTAATTGGATGAAAGAGACAACGGAGTTGAACAAACCAATGCAGGACCTTAATAGTTACCCGTGCTTACTTTTATTCCCGCAGCAAGGTATCTACATTATTTTGACTAGCCTCCTTTACTTACAGGAGGAAATACAATACATACCTCCTCATAGATCAACTTATGTTGAAACCACGTGCTGTACTGATTGAAAGACCATTAGCGATCGTCGGAAATTCTATCACCCTTATCTTCTTGTACTCCAACAAGTCGTTCAGTTATCGGCGGCTGAACTAGACCTCCCAGGTATGTGCATGTTTCTCAGGAGTTTGTTCAACTCAATGTTTCTTAGATCATACACGGAGGAAAGTGTATTTCCTTTTGGTGGCCAGTGTTGGGAATTTGCATAGCAACAGAAGTGGTTGTTGGGTAGCCCTAGCCATGCTGCATGATTGCCTACCACCTGGCTTGTCACGACGCCAACAGCTGTCCGAATATCCGACTGCGACTGAGATCTGTAGATCTCTTTTTGTCATAAACTGGCCCTAAGGATATGGCTATGGCGCATGTATCTAATCGATACTAACCCCGGTTAGCATCCTCGTTAGATTCAGTATTTATCTCCCTGTTCAAAGTGCTTAGTGTTTTGCTAGCCTCGGGAAAGCCTACTAGGCGCTTAGATGTGACCCTGCCCTGGCCACTTCATCTGCTTTTTCGTTTCCCGGAATGTTGATGTGGCCCGGTACCCAACAGAGGTTCACCTTGTTGACCACTGAGACGTCGTCCAGTCTTTTTTTCTGGAGCTTTCCGATATTGACTGTTTCGCTTTAAAGGCTGCTTGACTGTCAACATAGAATATGCTGATTATTTTACCAGAAATATTTCCGTCGATAATCATGTCCGCAGCTTGTTTTATAGTAGTAACTTCGGCTTGAAAAACACTGCAATCGCCCTTAAGTCTGAAGGACCTGTTTGAATTACGAAACTCGCAGTAGACCCCAGCATCAATACCTACATTCATTTTAAATCCATCAGTATAGATAGTCAGTTCATTTCCGGTACAGACTATCCCTTCACCTCACTTCTCCCTGGTAAGGATTCTGATAGAGAATCTCCGATTGCAGTTTGTTAGAGGGAAGATGTGGTCCGTTTTTATCCAGACTCTCGGTATATTCCATCATGGGATTTAGCCAACCATAGTCCGACTTCCATTAGTCTAAGCGCAGTTTTAGCAATCGAATTGTAGGATAACGCCAAGATGTTTTGCAGTTTTCTGAGGTGTGAGTGTAGTGATTCATAACTAATATTTACATGTGAGGAACAACTGAGATGCCTCCCCGGTTTCTATTAATAATAGTAATCGTGAACATATTTCGAATGGAGTTACACCCCCAGCGTGATAGTGCTCAACGCTCCATCAATGTCAATGAGTGCCATTCTGGTATGTTTCGCATATGCATGTTTTGAGGATACTTAAAGACTTCTCCTTAAAGACTTCTGCAACATCATGGTCTCTTTAAAATACAAAAAATAACATATTAATTAAATTTCAAACAAAGTACAATCAAAGTCTAGAGTCAACAGTTTACCAATTTGAAAAAGCTTAAAGATAAGAGTGACCATTTACCCAACTCATCCCTCTTGTCGTATGCCTGATACAACATTGACCAAAGAGCACAGCATACATGGCACTTGGTATCCATGCCACAATGCCATTCACTGCCCACCCCCGACAATGAAAATACTCATCCAAGAAAAACCGGTTCCATGGTCTGGGATTCGTAAATATTTACAAACTTGGCCCAAGTAAATATGACCCAAGAGTGGAATTTATTTACATTTGCCTTCATTAATGCTCCTCTAATGTCACGTGATAATAATTGAAATGAATTTCGTACATTTTGTACCCGTGCTATGGTGGACATTGGAAATTTCCAAGAACTGAAAAAGGCCACCATCCCAACAAGAAAAGGGTTTATCAAACGACTACCACCACCATGGCGGCCGGTATACTCGTACTTGTAGATTAGCTGCAGAGCAACGACAATGCATTAAAATTTCAGATAAAATTCATGTATTGTTTTTAAGGCAGCATAAATAACACATTAAGTGGCTCTGCCGCGTATACATGATGGAAGGGATCTTTGACCTCGTGCATAAGTTATAAGGATAGAAAGGGTGCCGGTCCTCATCTATTTACAACACTTTCACGTGGACGAGGATAATGCTAGTTTTTGTCCCTTAATTATGGCGAATGCTTTGCCCAACTAAGGCTAATGCAATCGATATTGTCCGGTCGACAGTGCTCGTATTCAAGGAGTAATTACAGCCTATTGATGATTGTATGTCGAAATTGATAGGTTAGTCTGCTGAATATGGTTCTTGAATGATTAAATACTCCTACTCCTTAGGCCAAGAGTTGCTTTAACCCTTTCACCTGTGCAATTGATTGAATTATATATTTCAGTGCGTGCGGAAAGGTATTCGGTGACACCCTTTGGGAAAATAAAAGTGCTGCTTTTAATAGAGCAATCCTGGGTGGAATAAATCATTGCGACATGAGAAATTTCCTTCGACAACTGTACCGTGCCCTTTTCTTGCTTAATGTTCTGCTATAGGATAATGTGGCACATTCTACATTATATCCACCAAAACCAGTGACCACATCACAGGACATTCATTCAGCTTCCCATGCAAATTCTATTTGGAATTTTCTTGAAGAAAATAAAGAGAAAATTTTCTTCGAAAGTACTCATCTGCAGATGAAAGGATCCGCAAACATGTACTCATGCAGTACAGACATACATATGTATGGTATAGAATGGGAGTTTCTTAAATTCCATCATCACTCAGATTAGATTCATCTATGGGTAGGTGATGATGGTAATGGTGGTGGTGACCTTATGAGAGAGAAGCCTGCAGATTTAATCCACCGGTCTGAGATTATGTGGGTATATGTGCGATTGAATGGCGTCAAGGAAACTTTCTTGACCATAAACATTTTAAAAGACTTCTATCCGCAGAGTTTTGAGGAATTCGAAATATTTTAGGCTGAATGTCTGTACGACTGCATGTGTAAGTTTTGTAATTCAGTTGATTTTAACATATGTTTTGCTGAAAAGATATTTTGTGAGGAATGTAATGACTTTGTGCACGTTGTAGTCTGGTAATTTATATGGCGTTAAGTATTTGAAAAGATGGTTTAAGGAATTTTTAAATTATTTTCTGTGTACGGGGTTAACGTTTTGGGGAGTCCGAAGTTTTTAAAGAATTAAAGAGTTACTTATGCAGCGTGTTACTGGCGATGGTAAGATGATAGAGTTGACTTTGAATACATTTTTAAAGACTTCCAGGAGCAGTAGTCCGTCTGGCCAACACAACACCACACAATTCCAACAATAATCCAATCGTGACCTGACGCTCAAACATGATCTCCAGTAAATTCAACCTTGCGACCTAATTCGAAGTGTTCTTAATTGTTGAACTATTTTAAAGTGGTCAGTTGTACTTAGCAGTATCACTGTAGAAGTTGATTACTGGTACCTTTCCTCTCTTCTTCTATAGCCATAGGAAAAGCATGATTCTCTGAATCAGACGTTTGACTAGTTTTGAAGCCATTCGTATATCTGCCTAGCTCAAACTCTGCCCATTACCATTTTCGAGATCGAAAAAAGTCAACTTTTAACCTGCTTCCTGGTATAATTGCGTCAGATATGCATACGTATGTAGGAGTCGTGGGATAAGTGAGATCGAAAATTGATTTATAATGCTACCTTTGAAATATGAAAGTATAGAAGGAGAAATGTACAAACGTGTATAGCTAGTACCCCCGCTCAGATGAACTGAACCGTTACAAATACAAACATACGGTCTATATGGTCCGCGCCTTGCTTCTGGCGACCATTCGTGTTGTGCGAGTTTTATTTTTTCACACAAATGGAAGGGACCTTCAGTTTAGAGCCATATCCGAAAAGCTTTATTTTAAATCTTTGAGTCTTATGAGTCTTTCTCTTGTGAGTTATTACTCTTGGACGTGTGTCAGACATTCGCAAGAGGTAGGACCTTGAAAAACTATTTTTGTGTTTTCTGGGATTCGAACCTCGAACATCCCGCATAGTAATCCAACGCACTAGCCAAAAGCCCAATTGAACCATTTTCTTAGAAAAATAATCCTTAAACTACCAGAAAATTGATAACTAAAAGCGTATGACACTCCCAATTACTTAGCTTTGTTTGAAATAAGGATTCCATGCCTCATTTAAATTAAGCCGGTAAACTTCCTCCTTCTCGAAAAGAGACAAACATCAGTTTTGAAAATAACTTAAGGCGCTGTTTTAGTGCATCATTCAGTGATCATGTCAAGCACCATCTCTGTCTTGGACCAGGCAGTCTCCTAGCATGATCCGGCAAAAAGAAAGGCAACATCACATGCTTATGCTGAGTATAAAACTTTACAAGAAGACGGTCACAGCGCAGTGCTAAGTCATTTATGAACTCTGCCGTTTCAGACTTTGTGAAGACTACCCAGGTTAGGTTACGTTGAAGTGGTTGCCAGCTATCGCCAACACAATTTCCTACTCGTTAAACCAATTTCAGCTTCTGATGAAGCGTAAGAGCCTCCTAATATCCATATTTTTCAGGTCGCCTAAATTGTTGTACTAGAAAGTTCCTAAGTAAAGTTTCCTTCTTTGGGAGAGGGACAAAGAAGGAGATAAATAGTTTCTTCTTCGTCCATGCAGCTTCTACACAAGTCGTTCGAATATATGTACGTCAAGTCCGATTCCAAAGATTCGATTGCAGCTTGACTATCGGAAAAGATGTTTATATCCCTAGCGGATACCACGATTTTCTTTAGCCAAGAAAAGACTTCCTTAACCGCTATTATCTCTACTTGGGTAACCCTACAACGATTCAGAAGACCGAAAGAGAGGTCAAGATTAAGTCTTTTAGAGAAAACACCTCCAACAACCCCGTCGGTGTAAGAATCTTCTTTTTATATGTACATATATCTTCCTCCCAGAATAATCTGGTAGGAATGATGACTTCGAAGTTTTAATAAAAGTTTAGACGAGTCCATGTTTCGGGAGAGTTTTCTTCAAGGCGAGAGGCTACAATAGCTTCTAATGGATGAATCACCCATCTTAACAACATGGGTACTAACGTGTCAAGTAGTAAATTTTGTGAATCTTCGATGGTAGTCATTTTAGACAGCAAGACATTGCTGTTTTTATCTAGAAAATATTCCTTAGTCTAGATTCCTCCGAGGATTCTTTTATTTTTGTTTTTTTTTTTTTTTGTATATTTAAGGAATTACTATTTACGAAAAACTAACCTCGATGTTCATTTCTAGTTTAAATATCCACACACCCCAGAATCCTCGTAGGACTTAAACATTTTAAAAATATTTATTTTAAATAAAGAGATATGTATGTACATAGGTGTATTTTCTACTAGCTGCTCCTGCATTGTAGATAAGTCTTCACAATTCACATTTATTTTCGATGTACTCTATGGATTGCCTCGAAAATATCATATGGAAAGACTACAGAGAACCTTAAACAAGTGCTAATTTACAGTAATTACAACAATTACATCGGCATAAGGAATAAAAACAACAACTTCCGTCTCAAACTACAATTTGGACTAAACTCAAAACTAAGTATTTAATTCACGTTCTCTTAATTGTACGGAAAGATTCTTTGATCACTTAATTAAGGGTTTAATCACAGTCCTGTCCTGGCTCATTACCAAACACCTTCGAGTTATTTTTATTTATTTTCACCCACGCCATCTTGTTCTCGAAAGGATATGCCACCTTTTGTCGCCGCTTTTGACGAAGTAAAACTCCTTCACTAAAGAAATAGGACCGACTGTCTTTTCACAATTACCTTAATGTGTACTTAAGACATCTTAAACGTCTTAATGAAATGTACACCTTGTCGCTTTATTAAAGGCAAGGGATATCAAACACCCTCCCGTTTGTTGTCCGTCATAACACAGTTAGAAGAGTCAATTCCGAAGTCCTTACCTGGCGAGAGTATTTACTTTCAAAAGGCTGCGAAAATCCTTTGATATCCAAGAGGGTGCCTATTAGAGTAATTAAATAGAGTTTCATCTTATTCCGTCTTTTCCCATTTTGTCTGTTGTTTGTTCGGTCAATAAAAAAAAACCTTAAATTTTCGAAAAAAAAATGTTATATCGGATATTCTACTGAGCTTGGATTGATTTTATAGCAACGATAAAAAAACGCATATCTACTTCAACCCATAATCGTCCTTCGGTATACAAGGGAATCTTTGTTTCTCCCACCGAATTACTTACACCGGTAATTTAGCGCCACTTGCTTACACCCTGTTTAACAAGCCAACCCTAATTTCTTAAAAATGCTCACTTTTAATTATAAACCAAAGGACGAAAGAGGAAAAAAAAAAATAAACACTCCTGAAGTAAGTAAGAAAGAAACAACTTTCACAGTGAGGACTTTTAAGGATGTTTTAATTACTACTACTACAAGCTACCTGGTGCCTTAAGGATACTTTTACACAGCGGGTGTATTTTTTTTTCTCGTCACAAAGATGGGATATTTCCAGGGAAAATACCAGAGTGCTTTAAGTGTGAGATTGATATTAAAGACTGAAAATCTTATCCGGCTTTAAGGGGGAGGAAGGATTTTTTTTTTTGTATTTCATTGCACAATGGGATAGTACGGATATCTTCACATATCCTTTATCACCGATGGGATTTTATTGCTCTTGGGTTGTCGATGGAATCACATCACATCGTTTGGGATCGATAGGTGTGTCAAGTTGATGTCACATCAAGTGTTGTAGTTACAAATCCTTTAACAGCAAAGAAAGAAAATAATTTCACCCCAGGGGGTAATCGGAAAGAAATTTGAGAAATTTATCCTTAAATCGTTGAAGAAGCCAACTCCTGCGGCGGACAATGATAGCAGGAGTTTGTGTTATGAATGTTTGTGTGTGTTATACAATTGAGAAGGTGTCTTTTGGGATTATTGCTTTATAATCGATTCAATTTGTATTTTAATTGGATTTTGTTTTTCTTGGAATAGTACGAAGGTGGGGGATGGTTTCACTTTCTAATACGTTCGTGAAAACGTACGCTACTTTAGTCATTTAGACAATGACTTGAAACACGTATTCATTCAGGGAATAAAAACTTGAAGGGAAAGGAGAAAGATATCAATTATTACATTACCGCACCACCCCACAAATTCAATACAAGGCGATCCCTCAAATTATAACTTTAGTCATTGGAATCTCGACAAAATGTTGTGTTGCATCCGCTTTCGAAAAAGTTAGAATTTAAAAAATTAAATCTGCGCATATAACATGTGTATGCACTAGACGAAATTTTTTTTTGAATTGAACCATTCCCCAGCTAGACAGACCGTATGTAGTCCAGGACCTAACTTCCCGCGACCATTCGTGTTCTGCGTGTTATATTTTTTCACACAAATGGGAGGGACCCACAGGGAGCCATATCCGAAAGGATATATATGTACATACTTACATATGTATTCCAAACCGTATCGAAACAAAGGTGGCATTGGAAAAGCTCGTGTAAAATCTATTCATGTTAAAGGTCGTCGAAAGGAGCGGACGGAAAATTTCACATGTTGCAATCGCGCTATCTTTCTTTCTACTACTGTTTTCCCCTAGTACATTAAAAGTCTAAACAGTCACTGTGAATCATGAAAAGTCACTAAACCTCTAAGAGAATCCGTAAAAAAATCACCTATGTGCTTAAGAATAGGGATCGTACTGGCTAGAGAGACCCTCGTTTTCCTCAAACTGTAACACCATCAAGTAAGAATCCTTTCAAAGAGCAATAAATTTTTGCTCTCGAGTAATATTGATCGAAATTTTGTGTTGAATTCATTTTTAGATGTGCTCAAAATGCGCATTATTTCGCAAAGTGATGGCTCGATTTTGCTTTTCCTTTGAATTACTAACATTCTTTAAATGGTGAGTGCCTTGGTGGGAACATATTTCTATTGTGATGTAGGGTAATTGGTTACGACACACATTTGTTAGAACATCTCTACCTGTGAAACCTGAGTTATGGAATCTCAAAGTTCTATGGTATTCAAGAAGAAGAATTTTTCTTATAAAATGCAAGCAACCTTACTTACTTACTTGCTTACTTACTTAAGGTGGCGCTACAGTCCGGGGTAGTCCTGGGCCTAAACCAACAAGCGTCTCCAGCCAGCTCGATCTTTAGCCAGCTGCCTCTAGTTTCTCACGCTCAGTTGGTTGAGGTCCCCATCCACTTGCGTGCGCCACCTGGGTCGCGGTTTTCCTTTACTTCGCCGTCCCTTGGGGTATGGATTCGAAGATTTTCCGGGCCGGAGCATTTGGGTTCATGCGCTCTACATGACCCAGCCATCTCAGTCGTTGGACCTTCACTCTTCTGGCCAAGTCGATGACGCTGAACAGCCCATAAAGTTCGCTGTTGTATCTCCTCCTCCATTCACCGTCTATGCAGACGGGACCAAAAATCACCCGAAGAATTTTTCTAACGAAGCAGCCAAGAGCGACCTCATCCGCTTTTGGCAGAGTCCATGCCTCTGCGCCATAGAGCAGGACTGGGATGATCAAGGTCTTGTATAGGGTCACTTTGGTTGCTCGAGAGAGGGCTTTGCTGTTCAATTGCTTTCTTAGCCCAAAGAAGCAGCGATTGGCGAGAGTTATTCTTCGTTTGATCTCAGCGCTGATGTCGTTTTCTGAGCTCATAGCGGCCTTAAAATCGTGAAAAGGTGGTGTGTATCGATTTGAAGTTCCTGGGTTTTTTCCAAGATCTGCCGCAATGTGAATATTTGGTCGATGGTGGACTTTCCTGGCCTTAAACCACACTGATTTGGACCGATCAGGTCCATGTGAGTGCTGCAGGGGGCCCTTTAGGGCTCCTCCGCCGCCATCTCTTTTCCAAGACCCCAACTAATTCGTGGAAATCCTTATCGTCCTAAGCTTCAAATATGTTGAAGAAGCCCAAATAAGGTACTATCTCCGCTCCGGAGGTTTATCACGACACCGTTGGTTCCATCTGGGGAACTCGTCCGCTGTCGTGTTTATAGTGCTGCTATTTTTATCTTCTGGTCAGCACTCGCGCTTATAAGTGTTGCAAGCCGCGTCCGGGTGAACAACAGCCAGTACCCGATGGCTACCACTTGGAGGTAATATAAGCATATAACGTGTGGCAACAGTTACAACACTGGGCTTTGCCAGGTTAAAACCAATCAGTGCCTGCCCTATTCCCACAGCATCCAGCCATCATGCGAGCAACCTAACATATTTAATTTATGTACGTGTGTATGTGTAGGTATATCAGCAAAGTGACTTCAGAAAATATTCTAAAGCATGGATTTCCACAAAGATTGTTCTGCGGAAGGTACTTCCTGATGTTATAAAATCTAATTGTGCCCATTTATGATCCTACTTTCCTTAATGTCTTCCAAATGCATCCAAAATTGATAATTTAAAGTTCATGAAAACCACTAGATAATGACATCTTCAACTAACACCCCAACAAAGGGTTAACACCATTCCCTCCTGGTTTTTACTCTGATCTCACATTTCTCTGGTATTGTTTTGTCATTTAAGAATCCCTAATGCTCACTTAAAGGGGACAAATGCCACATGCCACACTCAACGCAAAAACAAGTGAGTATGTAAAAGGCAAACAGTCGTCTTTGAAGACAACGGAAATATCCATCGACTTCCTTAATTTGCGTGCCGGGTAAAAACCCCGTTCATGGAAAACTCAATTATAAAATCATCGGATTATTTTCACCGTTTTTGCTGTTGAGCAGCAGCGTTGTCAAGCCCGCAACCGCTGCCACCGCCCTGCGATAATTGAAAATTTAAATTTGCGATCTGCGCGCTCAAATGCAAATGATGTACCACCTCGAAGGACAGCAAGGACTTAGAAGGTGCTGAATTCTCAATTCTCCCAATGAAGTTTTTGTTCAGCTTAATAGGAGAGGATGAGAAGGGCGTTCTGTTGGCGAAGGCATCGAACGTACATATATACGAGTACACATCGATTAAAACAGCAGACAAAGTCTTATGAATAAATTGTTATGGAAATCGAATTAATGAACGTAATACCTGAGCTTATTTGCTTAACCCTTTCGTTCATACGTAATTTTATTAGAATCACTTGAGATGGTATCTCTGTAAGGAGGTGGATATGTACTCAGCGTTATGACCCATATGTGGTGTTGGGGGGGACTTGGCTTTGCCATTATCTTATATACTTCTGGTACGACTCCTTGCCAAGTGTCGATTTAGTGGGTGGGATTGTACTTTTGTTAGCAGAACAAGCGGTTAATTCAATTCTGTTGGGTAATTTCCTACAAGAGGAACAAATGTCTCGTCGTATTTGAAATTAAATTAAATTCGATTCAAAGAATCTCTAATTCAGTGGAATAGTGTTTGGCATCGAATTCTTTTCCAAAGTTAAAAGAAAATACATAAATATGTACATACATAGTACATACATATACAAAGCTGATCAAATTGGTCTATTGTTTGAATCCTTTCTTGAATCAGTCATTTTCTAGGCAGGTATTACGCTGGTAGGAAACCGGCGATAAATAAATGTATTCAGACTGATATTTAATCATATATTTCCACCTTTTTCGATATGGTCTCCATTATTATAACAGGTAATGTTCTCGGACGCTTGTCAGAAACTTCGCAAGAAGTGGGACCGCGAAAGAACTTGTTGGGCTTTCAAAAATAGATATCATTCCCTTACCCACTGTAACGACAGAACGCAATTTGGAGATCATCTGCGATCTTGAACTCATTTTCAAACACTGGTCAAATGAATTCTCTGGCCCACAAGTAAAAAAATACTTCTATTTTTGTTTCGTTAGACCCCTCCTCGAGTATACCAGCCAAGTATGGCTCCGCATTCTGCTGCCTATGACATGAGACTCTACAACACATGTTCATTCGTTTCGCCTTGCGCGTTTTGGGGTGGGATGACAACCTCAACCTGGCAACCTTGATACATATGTGAATCGCCTTAGACTGATGAATCTTCAGTCATTGGAAAGCGTTGTGTTATTGTCAAAATACTTTTTATTCATCAGTTGTTATCTGATAACAAAGATTGTTCCGCTCAGCTTGAAGCGATTTTTCTAAATACCAATAGTTGCAACCTAGTTCATCTATTCTGTACAACTCCTCATCTTGATCAAAATGAACTTTCGGAAGAATGTTACGGAAATCAAATAAGCAGCACACATTTCCGATTTTAATAGCAACAAATCCATACTCCATACCTAGCCTCCAATCAACCCCCTTATTAACTACTTTTAGTCCAGCTTACTATAATCTGTTAGCTTTATTCTTCCCCTCTAACTTGAGCTTATCCTCTCTCTTCTCTTCCTAGCTTTTATGTTATGTGTATTCGATAGAGCCGGCGCTTACTTCCAAAGAAAGTTAAGAAAAAACCACCACTATATGGCGTCTTATAGCTGCTTGCAGGGGATAAAATCTCATAAATACATATGCAACTAATATAGATAAGGATAAGGGACAGCAAGTGAGCTAGTGACTGAAATCTTGACCCTAACACTTCAAAAGCCACTTATTAGCTTACTTATTTACTTAGCCTCTACAATTAGCGCAGTCCTTCGCTTACTGCTTCCAGTTGCGCAGTGTTGTCCCTCCGGGTTAGGTTCGAAGGCTTTGCGGTCCGGAGCATTGTTGTACATTTGCTCTACATATCCGAGGATATTTTCATCCGCTTTCGACACAGTCCATGCTTCAGCGCCATAAAGCAGGACCGGGATGATAAAGGTCTTGTATAGAGTCTCCTTAGTCATTCGGGACAGGACCTTACTACTCAATTTCCTTCTCAGCGTTAACAAACAGCGATTGGCAAGAGTTATTCTTCGTCTTATTTCCGCTGAGATGTTGTCAGAATTTATAGCAGAGCCAAGGTAGGCAAATTCCCTTACTACCTATGACGTTCTGACCAATTCGCCAATGTTGTGAGTCCATTCTAGTTGACAGCATATACTTGGTTTTGACCTTATTTACAGCTTTATGCATTTTGGCAGCTTCTGTTTCAATACTGGCGAATTCACCAGTAACAGCCCGGTGGGTTCTGCCAATTATGTCGATATCATTGTACGCAAGTAGTTGCACAGACTTTTGAAAGCTTGTTCCCCGGTGTTGGCTTGTGAATTTCAATTCTTGCATTTATGATATTGAAAAAGTCACATAACAGCGCATCACCTTGTCTAAATCCTTTTTTGACATCGAAGGTCTCGGTGAGGTCATTACCGACTTAATGGAGCAGCGAGCGTTTTCCATCGCCATCCTGCATAAACGAACGTTTTTGGCAGAGTCATCCAAACTAGACATGGCTCTGTATAGCTCGTCTCTGTAAATGCTGTCATATGCGCCCTTAAAATCGATAAAGGGATGGTGAGTATCGATTTGGACTTCTGTTTGATCGACTGTGGACTTTCCTGGCCAATCAGGTGTTCAGGCGTTCACACAATATGCCAGATGTATGCAATTTTAAGAAAACTGACATTCCTGTAATTGGCGCAGTTAACGGAGTCTCCTTTCTTATCATTGGGTATAGAAAATGATTAACTTCTGTACTCGCTGTTCCAAAAATTTGTGGATTTCTAGTCACTCAAGCTTTCTTGGAGTTGTAAAAAATAGGAGCGCAAACTTACGTAAATTTAAAACAGAGGAAAGGGAATATCCAAAATCCCTCCAAAATAAATTTGTGGCTTTCTAGGCATCGAGCATAGTCATAGCGTTCTATAGGGCTGGGAGTAGTTAACTGGTTGTATTGTGTGATGGGACTCAAACGAGCGCAAGTGAGATTACTCCAAAGAAAGTTGACCACTAGAACCGTACACAGACATGACTAAAAATGCAATTCACCACATCTTAATCGAACAAACACATTTAAAAGTCACCATGTAGAGAAATTTCAGTACATCACCCAAAGTAAAAGTACTCAAAATATTGATTTACCTATCCTAAAACATAAGTTGCCCATCCGTTTGAGACCCATTGAATGTGTAAACACCCCATTGTGAACGACCATAAAACACTTTGATACTTGATAAAAAAAAAGTAACTAAATCTGCTTATAATCTCACCAAGTAGATAAGAGTGCCATTGAAACCCTGTAGTGATATCAGGAGGCCAATGCCCCAAGTCCCATTACATCTAAAAAGGCGTGAAATTAATTTACATAATTTTACGCTTCTTGACTTCCACTTTTGCTCACTCTTACCACTGCCCGACCGCCCAAATCTTTGCGAGGGTGTGCATTGATCCTTGGACAATAAAGATTCGTACTGGAGTGAATACAAAAAAAAAAACACAAAAAAAACTCCGGTGTCTTGAGTCAAAATGACACTTAAGTGCTTTGGGCGGGTTGGAGGGCAACCTCTTAATATGTTAATTTAAGATCTGTGTTATGATTTTAGCTTATTGCCCCGATAATGTGTCACAGCAATTCTCACAGACTCAAGTGCACAAAAAAGGGAGAGCTAACTACCAACTTACATTTGCGTCAATTTTTCTAAAGAAGACTTTTCCAAAATCTATGAAAAATTTTAAGATCTTGTGTACCACCCGAAAAGTTAATGTACGACTGCTTGTGTTAAGCTTTGTTCAGAAAATTTTGTGAAATTGATAAATTTGAAGACGTCAAAGCATCATTCATGGGTCCTTTGCCGGTTACCTTTGGGCAGTAAATCACGTTATGTTACAATCAACCCTAGTTGCCTTACCGAGTGACTTTGTGAAATTTATAATTGAATCTAAGGTTGAAAACTTGTAAGTTAGTGCTCCTTGATTGCCATAGACCACATATGGTTAAGAAATTGTGTATGGGATGACGCAGATTGTTTGTTTACGTGGACAAATGGGGTTGTAAGTTCATTAGATGGGCTTTGAAATTAAGGTTACTACAGCTTAAAAGGAACGAAGAAATACGGTTATTAGTTTGACAAAACCGTATTGAAGATGAAAAAAAAAATTATGATGGTAGTAAATTTTATAGCAGGACTTCTTCAAATTGGTTTACTTTTGTGAATGAAATTTGTCTTTCTTAACTGACTGGGTTGGTGGCAGTGCACTGAGTTGCATGTTCATTTGAATCTGGGATGCAGTATCCCTTCTCCTGTCAGCCCTTTTCGCATGAGTTATATTTCGAGATATGCTTCTATCCCTGCCAACACATTACTGAGTATTTTCGAACTAAAATGACGGCTATTTATAAGGCGGAGGATGAACGTTGGTGCCGTGGCTCAGTGGTTGGTGCATTTCGATGTTCAAATCCTAGAAAACACCGAACGTTTTCTCACGGTCCAACAAATGTCTTGCGAACGTCCGAGAGTAAGTCCTCTTTAATAAACTTTGAGGATAACAATACCCGCCAGTTTTTTTCTTCGAGAGAAACTTTACTGGATCACTCAGACTTACTATAGTCCATTTAGCTATCAAGAAGTACCCAGGAGCCTCAGTGATGAGGGGCTTACTGTATCAGGGCTTATTGTATCAGGGCTTATTGCATCAGGGCGTATTATATCAGCATTCGCGAGAGGTGGGACGGTGGAAAAACTTTTTTTTTATGTTTTCTGGGATTCGAACGTCGAAACTCCCGCTCAGTTATCCAATGCACTAACCACGGCGCCCACGTCATATCTACCAATTTTTTGAAAATGAGCTAGAGGCGGGCTAGCAGTAAGCATAGTTTACAGCATCTGGCTTACACTTTATTATTTTATTAGAGCATGCCCAGGAAGAGCACCAGGGGACTTCAAGCCATCCATTAACGTCGCATCATGTTTGATAGCTTTGTCCATCAGAACAGCTCAAGCAACACACCGAGTACGCCGAATTTGTCGAATTAAATCACCGATTACCTTTGAAAGATAACCCAGTAGGTTAGGATAGGTTAGGTAAGCAGGCTGGCAGAGAGAGAGAAGCCTCCTGCCGCACTCAGGTCAGTGTTGACCCATTGTGTTACCCATAGGGGGGAAAGGTGTTCCCCGCCCATTGAAACACTGTTAATGTCTAATCTACTCTACTCTCATTACTTACTTGTTATCGAGTACAAACACTTTGATGACTTGACAAAGTTCAGCATCTTGTCTGTAGGTACGCCAGAGAGCTCTTCAAGATTATAGAAGAAGTGTTTATGGCGTGATGTAGTCCGTTGTGGGTACATAGCCAAAAAATTCTTGAAGGATGGTCGAATACCCTGTTGTATTTGTCAGCATACACGACGATTTTGACGCCGAATTTTTGAAGCTGCTATGGGGCCTCTTTCAGGACTCTGCCTCTGGAGGCATACGCTTCTAGCTTTGTTCCTACGACTACAGTAATTATATCTCTTTGTTCAGTATGCTAACAATCCAACCTACCAGGATGTTGTCGACATTGTTGAAGGCCCCCTCGATGTCAAGAAATGCGGCTAATGTGTATTCTTTGTCTTTAAGTGACTTTTCTATGGTACTGACGACATTGTGTAGCGCTGTCTCCACGCTTTTCCCCTTAGTATAAGCGTGCTGGGCGTAGCCTGCTACGGATATGTATGTAGCGTTGTTCCAGGCTATTCAGGAATAGTTCCTTGAGTACCGGAATAATCATTTTTGCAGTCTTCTGCAACATGATCGGAATGATTCCGTCTAAGATAGATACTTGGAACCCCCGAAAATTAATGACTTTTTAAAAGCCACCAACCAAACATTGCAGTAAGTTAAGAATATATTTATTTCTAGAATCAATGAGTACACAACCTATGTTGAATCATTAAAGCCACATTACTGAATTTTCAAAGTCATAAATTGGTAGAGCAGAGAATTATGCTTACCATTTCCACATATAACTTACAGATACTTTTTGATCAATTTATCTGGCTGCGTGTTACAATGAAACACACAAAAAATATAACACAAGCACGAGTGTATGGAAACTTTTTTAGTATTCCAAGAAATCCATTCGAATGAATTTCTCTCTTTTGTTTCAAGTCCCGCACAACTTCTCCTTTGGCAAATTTACACTTTATTTGTGTTCATTTGCATATTTTAGAATGCATCCCATGTTTAAAATTCACGACATATATGATAAAAGTTTACACCTAACCAGACGGTGAATGGCGAAACCTTTTACTAATGAAATTTAACCTTTGGCCCTAATGAGGGATCGTATGCACGCATGCAAAACTCAATTTTGCTTAAAACCCTTCTTTGAGTCTATTTGAACATTCGAGTAAGGCATATGGACCTATCCCTCGTGGGTTTGTTTAAGCGCATTTACATAATATTTTCACATTTCGTTTGATTGATTCGACTTTGGGAAAATTCATATGCAAATGTTTTCGTCCCGTGGACTTCTTTTGAATTATCAATAGGATTCCTTTTTTATATACAATTCCATAGTATAATGACGCACGATGTGTACATTAATTTTTAAGTAAGCTTAAGAGAATAGAAAGCGGTTTATAGCGATATCTAGAACAACCAAGAAATTTAAAAAGACAACTTCTTAAAATTCAAGTTTCGAGTGAATACGATTTTGAAAACAAAAACCTGGGGTTTTAATACCTATTTATTGCAGTGTATCCCAAGCGAAGGTTATAGCTACATATGAAGCTGTGAATGATCTTAATATCAAATTTAGACATCCGCAGAGATAGACCGTGATAAACGTGGTCTTAAGTATAACATTCATTCAATAATTCAATCCAATACACTAACCACTGATATACCGTCGCAAGGCTAAGTCGGCGGAAAATAAAAGCCTGTCTGAAATCATAATGAAGTTTGATAGGGTTTTAATCGTAACGTCCTACCTGCTCAACCCCCAACTTTAAAAATTCAAAAAAAAGGTATCCATTATTTTATACCGCAAATTCAGATGCGTCTTTTTTTTAAGTCCCGACCAAGTCTTGAAACGATTTTATACATGCACTGTTCACTGTATCTATTATTTAATTGATTTCAGCAAGATAAGTTCTTGTCCGATTTTCTTTTACTAAAACGCTTTCCTCAGTGGATTGTTTGTTGAAGTATTACCAAGCAATCTGATCTATCCAAAACGCATTGCACGAGAATGAAGTCGTGATTTGATTTTCACCTGGCGAATATCCATAACATTTTCGTATCTCCTGCAGTCATTTTATTTTTGTAAAGCAACGAGAAGCATTTGAATATGCACGACCGTTGTAAAAAGTCTAAGAGTATCTTTAAATCGGAAAATATCACAGATTTCGATAGTGACATCGAATTCATTTTATTTAAACCAAATTTATTTCAATAAGCTAAACAACTGACTACTTTAAACCCTCCTGAGCCCAACATCTGTTCAAAAAGAAAAACAATATTTTGACATTCCTCAGCAGTCCCTTGGAATTCATTGTGAAAATTTACTTGTTTACTTACAATTTAAATACTCTCTAATACCCAGATCAACGTGTAATAAGTTCTCCCAAGACGCCCGCCCACTCGCTTTGCAGGGAAATCAAAAATATTTCCGTTTTCTTCTTTGGTTCATTCACTTTCCAACGTGTCGCCTTAATCCAATTATGAATGTTATCACGGTAAAAATCTCATTACAATTTTTTTTTTTCGTCGTTGCTCTCCTTCTTATTTTTCCATTTTCAACCTCCTACCCGTGCTATAAATTACAAAATCTTAAAAAAAAAGTATTTATAAAAAAAAAAAATACCCTGGCTACAACACCAGACTGGGGAGTATAATTTCTAGGTAAGTCTCTTAAGGGACGATTTTTAAATCCGCTTTAAGATGGCGAGCGCGAAAGATGAAAATGGAAGTGATTGCTGCTTTATCATGGATATTCGCAATTTCATTTTGTCCATTTTTTGTTTGTGTACTCTAGATGAAATTTCAAGTAATAAGATTTATAATGACATTTCGAACGAAGGTGAGGTCTACATGACTTGAATGGGTCAACGACATAAGGACATAGCCGTAAGCGCTGATAATTGGCTATTATTTTAAATTCCAGCGTATTACCCTAAAGAGGTTTAGAATGGAAGAATGATACAAAAACAAAACAAAAAAATCTATTTTTTTAAATGCAGATGCTTTTCGGATCGCATTAGGACTTTGCCAAATGTCATTAACTAAGTAGAATTTGAAGTTTCAACTAAAACCCCTTCAAGCACCGATCTTCTCTTTTGATCCTAGACAGACAATCCAATTTTCGTCCAGTTTTAAAATTGACAGGTAAAAGAAATGAATGGAACTAAAATTATTTTATCCTCGAAAACACTATTGTCCAAGCTATACACCCTTATTCCGTGTGGCGTTTTTCTAAAACGCCATTAGTCGTTTTTTGAGGCGTTTCATTTTTCAAGTGTTATTCCAAAAACTGATCGCCAAAAAACCCCTCCGTCGGTAAGTAGATTTACATTCCACATGCGATCCACTGTCATTGCAACAGCTGATTTACGTCTGTACTAGATAAATTTCAAATTATTCAAAACAAAGTCGTGAAAATATAAGTTGGAAAACAAAATGAATAGTATTGCAATGTTTTAGAGCAGCGAAGAAGAAGAAAATATGCAAAAAAAAGATCTCATTCACATACGAAGAAACATAAAAACAAAATCTAATCCGTTGGATTTGCCGGATACGAAGTAAATAGCAAGTTAAATCTCACTAAAAAATTAATACATATATCGAGGCTTTTCAGATTTAAGATGTTTTTTCGAATGTCCAAGGAAGCATTCGATATTTGCTGGACGAAACAAAAAATCATATCCATGAAACTACAAGTTCTGCATCGGAACCGATGGTATTGAAGCTTGCTGCCATTCTTCTGAATCCTTTACCCAAATGTATATTTGCTTCCATTAACTCGACTAAAGTCGTAAACTGCTTCTTATTCGTTACTTTTACCCTATAAATCAAAATAAATTAATTGCGACATAAAACTTATATTTTGCTCTTAGGCGATCACTTTTTTCTGCACGACAAAAACTGTCGTTTTTAAAGGCGTTATTTTGGCGTTTTACACCTCGCGGAATAAGAGTGAAGAAAAAAAACGACATTTGTCGTCAAACAATGAGTTCCACAAGGCATTCAACGCCAAAAGGCGTTCATCGACACAAAAACGCCACACGGAATATGGCGTTTTTCCGACGAAACGCCTATAAAACGCCACTTAAATGCCACACGGAATAAGGGTGATAGTTTCTATTAAGTGGCAGATATAAAATACTTGAAGAAAATACATACTCGTAGTATTTAGAATGTTAATTTTCTCATTGCGATTTTAAGTGTACTATCTAAAACCTGCAAACCCCAATAAAAGCGATGTTCATATAACATTTGCACATTTACATGATGTTCTAGCACATAATTGCTCTCTTATCGCCGCAGCCAGAGACGAACACATTATGAGTTTGCATTTACCTCGCTCGCAGTCATAGACACTTCTGTTATTGCACCGAGGGAAAAGTATCATCTGCAAGTTCCATGATCTCAAATACTCACATCTAAGACACATACATACCTATGTATATATAAATATGAAAGTAATTTTATACCATGAACTATAAAATTGGCCCCAAGTTTTGTCGTCCTAAATTCCCACACCCCAATCGTATCGGCCACATGTACCACAGTAGCAGAGGACTGTGACTGTTTTAACTCCCAGCAAACTATGTATACGAAGTACACTTTACACGGTAGAAACCCAGAGGAAATTAAGGACTACAGCATGAATTTTATTCTTCCACCACACACTCCACTAGAAGGATGAGGATATTATTTCTTTTCATAAACCAAAAGCACTACACACTGTATCCATCAGACGTACATGCATATGTATGTACATATGAACATTCTGTGCCATGGATGTAAGAAGCATTGCCGAGAGCTAAAAACCCAAAAATCCCACTCATGATGCTTTTCCTTATTACATGTAAAAATAAAATGCATACACACACAATAACGACAAGAACACAAAACATTCATCCCAAAAATCTCGTCGGTATGGTGTTATCCACCATTGAGATTTGGATCCTAATTAAGACGCGTAGATATTGTTAACACTTATATTGGCAACTTTTCAAAAAAGGACTTAGCCATGCATTAAAAGAGGAAATTAAAATGTACGAGAATGTGTACACGTTAAGCACATTGATGTCCTTTTTATTGTTTCGAAGTGTGTTTGTATGTGAGATGGAAGTTTATAGTTGTATGACATTTTCAGCTTTGTTTTATAGTGTTAAAGGATGCCGAGGACAACGGAATTTAACGACAAAGCCACTTGCAAATTTTTAGAGATTTACTGAACATAAAAGGACATATTTATTTAGGTTCCTTCGTAGTATACGTCCGTGTTCTATTCATATGATTGTAAATTTTAAGGATTATTAAGTTACTAAAGGATAACAACATTTTATGCATATGTTAAGGAAAGCCGCATATAAACATGAGTCCAACTCGCGGAACCAATTGAGGTTACAATTTTATTTTCACCCCCTTATCATTGGTATTTTTTTCTTGCAGCAACTTGGAGTTCCATTCCTCGGCTGAACTTCAAACAGGAGGGTCATTGTGTGTATGGTAGCCGCTGCTTGCCATTTAGCTCTTCTGAACACCGAGTTGCTTACAAAGTTATGTCTACCACAGATCCCACGTCCTTTCTACTAAATTCCCACATCCACGAACTTTTAGTCTTAAATTGGAGACGCATTCTGCTAGAACTAGAATTGTATCAAATTCTTCTAGTGGAGCTTTTGGGAAGCATAAGAGATATACGAGTTGGCGCCGTGGCGCAAGTGGTTAGATCGTTGAGCGGGAGGTTTGACGTTCGAATCCCAGAAAACACCAAAAAGTTTTTTCACGATTCCATCTCTCGTAAATGTCTGACAAACTTCCGAGAGTAAAAACTGCGGCTTCGCAATGCGTTAGATTAGGCTGCAATCTCTAAATCTCGTTACTGCTCTTACAGTTGCTTTGCGATTTATAAGAACCGGGTATTTCTCCAGAGTGAAATATTGTATTCCGCTAAATATCTGTGCAGACTTACTTGACGAATTTGGAACCCCAACATAAATCGAACTTATGAAATTATTTTCTCCTTTCTGATTCCGGTGAAATTGACATGACTTCACGATAGAAACTGATAAGGCAGAACTTTGCTGATATTGCAGCAATATATGTACATAGCAAGCCATAAATTACTACAAAGGTACCACTCCCAAACCTAAGTACAATCGATCAATTGGACCGCGTACTTGTTATCTACCAGGACAATCCTCTGTATATATGTACATAGCCAGGTATTCTAATTACCTCCGACTGAACAACTCCAGATAAATCGTTTCCACATCTATAAGCTCAGTATACATTTTCGAAGAGACATAGTTTTGTGATCTTAAATCACATTTAAATTTTAGTCGTATTTTCAGAAAATCCTTAAAGTTGAACACCTCAAAATCCATTCAAAAAATGACTCCTCCACTTCACCATAACCAATCGCCAAATAATTCACCCACTAAATCACCTGAAAATCACATGCATGAAAAAAGAATGTACGAGTATAAAACCCTTCCTCCACGGTCAAATCCGCTGCCACCCTCTTTGCAAGACTATCATCTATCAACGTCATATTATGAAGTGATCATATTTGGATTTTTACCACACGAAACCTGTGTTTGCTGTTTATTCAACCCCATTGAGATGCCGTTAAATAACCCTATGACACACGTACGCGGGCAGAGTACGTTGAGCAACCACTTTGTTTCGCCTCCGTCCGTCAGTCAACCACCCACATCATTGTTGCGTTATTGATACCATGTAATGCCTATATTCAATCAAAAATCGATTAGCCGGCCGCCAGCCGTGTAGCCTCGGCTTCGATATTGAAATGCGAACGTAACAGCATCAGTCCAGAAGGGTTGTTTTTATTACGATTATGACAATGAAATATTTTGCATCACATTTTCCACCCCATCGTATTGACACTTGCAGTACGTTTGGGGTAGTGTAAGGGTAACACCTGTGATCCGATCAGAGACATGGAATAAAATGATTTATGTTTTATAATTTCTTTGCTTTTGCTTGTGTATGTGAACAAAATTTATAAAAATGGGGTGGGTGGAAGGGGGAATGTGTGGGGTGGGAATATCGGGAAAATATGGCATTTGTTTCACTTTTTGTTTTCACTGAGATTAAGGAACAAATCTAAGACAGAAATGGATATATGTCCTAAAGAAACGAATTCGAATCATAAAAAGTTTCCTACTCTTCTTTCGCTCACTCTTCTGTCAGTAATTTTTTTTTAATATTTCTAACGAGGCTGCAATATACAGACAGGGTGGCCACTTAAAACTCAAAAGACATAAATTGTTTGTTTTAAATATTTTTTATTTTATTTTTTGGTAGGCTTTAGAGCATCCTTTGAAGATTAAAATTGTTACATATGATGCCCAGCAACGAGTAAAAGGAATTGAGTTTTTCTGTTCCAGTGAAGATTGATTATTTAAACTCAGAGAAAATATCGATAACATAATTCCAACCTAATCTCCGGATTTGACGGCGATCGGACAGGTCAGTGGAAGCTGTACGGAAGAATATCATTGATACGCCATCTGCCTCTATCCCATTCTGTATCTCCTATATACTGGTGATCTTCCAGAACTAGAAAATAGCACATTGGCCACATTTGCTGATGACACTGCAATCCTAGCGGTAGAAGAGATCAATGCAGAATCCACAAAGAAACTGCAATCAGCTGTGAACAAAGTTTTTAATTGGACAACAAAATGGCGAATCAAGCAAATCAGTGCATATAAACTTCACTAATAGATTATTAAATCACATCCCGGTAACTATCAACCAGAAAGTAGTACCGTACGCGAACACAGCAAAATATCTTGGAATGACCCTAGATGCTAAGTTAAGATGGAAAGAGCACGTAAAAAAGAAAAAAACGGAGTTGGAAATAAAGTACAGAAAAATGTATTGGCTGATAGGAAAAGATTCACCACTATCGATCTATAACAAGCTTTTATTATACAAGTAAGCATTAAGGCCAATATGGACATATGGTAGTCAATTATGGGGCTGTGCCAAAAAGAGCAACGCAGACATCGTTCAAAAATTTCAAAACAAAGTGCTAAGAAATATAGTCAATGCACCATGGTACATAAGAAACAATGACCTCCACAGGGACCTAGGAGTGGAAATTGTCACAGATGAAATTAAAAAAAAAATGCACGAAGGCACGAATCAAGGCTTCTACCACACACAAACACTGAAGTAATACAACTTTTGGACAACGGAAACATAGCACGAAGGCTCAAAAGGACAAAGCCATTTGAACTGGTTTAGGTCAATCGGACCGCCAATTCAGAAATAAATGTATATGTAGGAATGTATGTATCTGGACATCTAACTAACATTGGAAAGTATGTAAGCAGAAAAATAAGTACTTACCTCATTATTATATCATCTGTCGAGAGACGTCGATGGGCGGAACTCTCGAAACGACAAAAACCCTACAGATTAGATTAGAAAAAATTGCTTATTAGTCCAAGTGACTAGACCGCAATTATGATCGGTTTTAGTCGGTAAAAATCCGGCATACTGATTACTCGGATCATCAGTATCTTTTGAAGATTTCCCCTTCCTCTAAAAAAAAAAAAAAAAAATCTGCCTCTGTCCTTTACTAGCCAAGACTCTGAGCAGCGGCAAGACGCCGTTCGATTTCAACCCCTAGCCTAAAGAAAAGAACAACTTTTTTTAACAACTTTATAATGAATAATGAAGCCAATTTTAATATAAATAGGTGCATTAACAAGCTGCAGATTTTGGGGTACTCATTATCTCAAGGAATTGCATCCTCAAAAATGCACTGTTTGTTTGTTGTCTGGTGCTACGGATTTACGTAAATCTTGCTGGATGACCGCGTTATCTGCCTTGAAAAGGGGCAACGAAAACCCAAAAGCACTCAGCCTCTATCAAGTTCATTATACTACCAGGTTTTTATTATATATACTACGCTTTTTTCGTAGTAGAAACTAAAATTTTATTCGTTTCTCTGTTGTTGGCTCAAACTTACACTGGCCAGGTCACATGCTGGCAAATACTCCACTGGTGCGTTAAGGAACCGAACATTCCTCGTCCATATTCAAATTTCATTGTACTCTCGCGTAAAACAATTACGTACATAAGTCCGGGACTGTAAGAGCTGTCAATTGAGTTTCTTAATTTTTGCCAAAAATATAGCATGCCTAAAGCGTGAAGCTCTGTACCCTATATTATGCCGAATGTTTGTATTTCTTAACGTTTCACAATACCTCGCCAATTCGTGCCATTGACTAAAAAACGAGGGATGGGGTATTATTCGATCCCTTTCATAGGGATTATAGCTTTCGTGCGTATGTTTCTATTTTATTTTGTATCCAAGGGGCGATCCTTATTAGGTTAGACGTTAGAATACAAATTTCGCCTCAAATTCTGAACTTACTGAGCTTAATAGCACTACATATGTATATAAGATTGAACAAATTGAACGTAGAAATTTTTCACAAAACAAGTTCTTTTAAGTACAACTGAATAATAGCATAACTAAGTCACCAACCTAATGGTCTGTGAAAAAAAATCCTTATCCGCGAAAACATTCCTCTAAGAAAAATTAAGGATGACTTGCTACTTTAAGGCAACAGTATCTTCTTCTTAATAGACCTCTTAGTGATTTGCTAAAATTCTATGATGCTTTAAATTCAAAAGAAAAACATATTTCCTTCACTTCCGGGCCAAGTGCTAATTTTTATCATCCCCCAAATGGCAATTGATTATTCTCCAAGCAGTGGAGTGAACTATTAAACACATAATGTTATCGTGCATTACGGACCAGATAATACCTTTTGGCTAAAAACCATTCCACTGTTGGTATTCCTTTAGATTTCTTATCAGTTCACTTGTCTCGGGGAATTGCAGAATGCCTACCACCACACCACTACCACCACTACCACTATGAGTACTTAACACAAGGCCCCATTAATACTCTCCACTGAATTCGGGAAATTTAAATGTACACAGGCCGAGGATAATGTCAAGCCCAAGGCATTTTCCAATTTTGAACATCAAAATCCAATCTTGGTTTTTTGGTAGTCTCTGGGTCTTTGTTCCTTCTCGTAATATACATAGAAGAGCTACCACCCCACAGACATTTCCATTTTAAATCTCCTTCTCCACTCCATGCACTAAATGAACGTGTATCAATCTATGGATGGGGGTTGAGTTGAAGGACCATCGTCTTGCGGGTGCTTTTAATGATAAAATGTTAATTCTTGACTGAGATACGTGGGTGCGGGCAACACAACAGCCCGGGAAGAGTTGAGATGATGGATCTTTGAAATGCGTTCATTAATGCGTATGGAATGAGTATGGGCCGCAGTACTTGGTAGAGATACTTTAATTTTATCTTATCGAGATGAAATTCCCCCTTCAACGCAGATGTCTTTTTCTCCGGGTGGTGTGGTTTCAGGAAAGAAATTGCCTGCGATTCGACTCATGTACCCTTATTTTTCAATAACCCTTTTTGTTTACTTGGCCAATATACGAAAATTGAGAGTCCTGAACAACGACACAGCATTATTTATGCATGTGCTGCTATGTGTATTTTTAAGGAGTGAGTGAATGTAGAGGCATCTATCAAAAGGAGATGATTTTTGATGACAGAGGATTTAATCAGTTCTTCGTTATTTGTATAAAAAATGGAGGTTACTTGGTGAGCGGGGATTACTTTGGTGAAAGGATTTGAATTTTTACGAAAAGTGCGTACGCGTGCTGGCTAAATTTTATGTGAGCTTGCGATAGGTCCATTACTATTACTTTTAAATTCTGGTAAGGGGTTGTAAGTTGGTTTACGTTTTCGTCTCTCATTTATATTTAAAAGGATGTTCAAATCCACGACGACATCAATGTACTTGCAACCGTTTACCAACTGGGCCTGTATTTCTGATATCTCGATTCAAGATTGGATTTTAACTTCTTTGGTAGATCGGTGGGGGCTGTTAACGAGAGAGTGGTGCAGAGGGAGTGTTTCTATCATACGAAGCCACTCTTTCTTGGATCCGGACCGTATCATAAGAATTCTCCAGGTCAATGAGGAAGTCTAAGTTCCGGTTATGCCGAGATATGGATACTTACGCTAAACTTTGTATGGGCTGCTTCAATATATGTACTTGTATTTGAGGTTTGGCGTACACCGCCGATTACATACAGGTAGCTAAAGACTTTATTTGAACAAGCAACATACAAATATATCTGTTAAACTTTCCAAAAATTACATAGGCATATAATTGGGTTGGCAGGTCTGAAGGTTGCCAGACTAAAAAGTAATCGTCCGGAAATAAGCAATTAAGTTATCTGATGTTAAAGTCTCCCGAATAAAGAGGCAATATCTTTACGTGCACTGTGAGGGAATCGAAATTACAAACATGAAGATCCGGAATCAGATCTTCAGACTATGAGGAAATCCTTCATACGGTTTGACCATTTTTTACATAGTATTCGTCAACCAACAGAGTCATGAGGCTGCGAACTAACACCAACTACTTGTTCTCAAATCATATCCTGTGGAAAAAAGAACTCAACTGTACTGCAGTACATATACTGCAAGATTTAAGCCATAAAATCCTTATAAACGAAAAAAAAGGTGAGCGTCTTAACTGTTAAACTAAACAAGGAAAGTCCTTAAAAATATGAACACACTTGATCCACAGGAAATATGAAAGAACTTACAAAACGAAACCGTGACAAAGAGTCCACATAGAGTCGTGCCCACTGCTTGAAGCAGCCCATACTTCATGGAGAAGTTCTCTGCGTTACAACGAAGTAGAATGCGGTCAGAAGTATAAATATGTAGAAGAAGCGTTAGGCTAGACAAAATTCTTTCAGAATTACAAATTCCACTAAGGAAACAGTAAGATATCCTTGAAGAAAATGGATTCACAATCAGTCGATGAATAAAACGGAATTTCTCAAGTTTGATATTTTTAGTTGTTGGGTTCCATTGTAAGTCAAGATGCAAATTGTGACAGTGATGTGTGTAGGATTTATGAAATGGCAAAAAAAAACTAAAAATTTCGTTGCGACAGAAAAATGCCGCTCAAGTTGAAAGGTACATTTCGCATTTCAATTATCGGAACATGCGATTGGCAATGGTAAACGCAATTGAAGCAGATCTGCTTGTATCTGAGAAAGTCTTCATGTTTAAAGGTCTTTCATCGAAATGGTCTAAGCAGAAGGGAACAGTTTGTATTGACAACATCCATCAAGAAAAAGAAGAATACTTACTTACTTAACGGGCTCCCAACCCGTGGAGGGTCCCTGCCTGAGACACAGCAGCCTTCCATCCTCTTCGATCCTGGGCACGGTGCTTCCAGTTTTCCAGACCAAGCGCTCTTCAAATGCTTTCCTGCTTATCGTCCAACACTCGGCACCGTAGAGCAGAACTGGCAGGATAAGTGTTTTGTAGAGCACACATTTTGTCTTCCGAGTTAGGAGTTTTGAACCCAGTTCTTTCGCTAAACCGATGTAGCAGCGGTTTGCTTGGGTTAGTCTCCGTCGGATCTCCACTAAGGTGTCGTTCGTGGAGTTGATGTTTACTCCGAGGTAGGTAAACTCCTTAACTACTTCGAAGTTACTGCTGCCAACAGTGACGTTTTGTCCTAGGCGGTGGACAGATGCTACTTTGTTTGTTGACAACATGTACTTTGTTTTGTCCTCGTTTACCTCAAGACCGACTCGTTTCGCCTGTTCTTTAATTACCGTTAAAGCCTCTATGACAGCACGCTGGGAGCGACCGATTATATCAATATCGTCTGCGTGTCCCAGCAGCTGGACGGATTTGTTGAAGATAGTGCCTTCCGTTTTGACGCCTGTCCTGCGCACTATCTGCTCCAGCACTAGATTGAAGAAATCACATGATAGCGCATCTCCTTGCCGAAATCCGGTACACACAAAATTGCAGTAAAAATTGTAAACTTGTTATGTATGATATGTACACATATATACATATATAGGGAAATGGCTACCAAACGAAAACACAGACACTTATTCTAAAGCCCGTGCCCTGAATAATCAGTATAAGGGTATTCATACCCCCTTTGGTGCGCGCTAATTATAAAACAAAACAAGTGCTCTTAAAAGAGCACTCTAAATGTAAGCTACTTAGTCACTTTTCAAAGCAAGTTCACATACATACATATAGGTATGAACATCTAGGGTGACAGCTGTTTTATCTGATCGCGTACTCCTGTGAGGTCCCTACTCTAAAAAGAATTTTGCCTTAAAACAAAAAGGTTTCGGTGTGCCGTTTCGCTTATATCATCACACACCAATATTCTTTCAATAAAGTTATGGGGAAATCAACCGTAGCTTCTGAAAAAAAAAAAAACAATTTTACGTTTGCTTCAAATCACAGCATTCCTATTGAAATTGTGTATTATGCTTCTAATCAATTCGTTGACTTAAAACCCTTTCGAATCTTGTGGAATTTAAAAAAAAAACTCATACGCTCTGTCCCGATTCGATAACCATCACTGTGTAATTTTATTGCATCAGTTATGGCCTTTTATTCGGTAAGAATTGATGAAGCAGGTAATGAGATTAGACGCTCGAAAACTCTCCGAGGTTTTAAGACACGTGGAATTAGATCTCAGGGCAGTTTTAGATCTCGCCAAACCAGTGCGATCAGGTTTTTTTCGCGTGCGAATAAATATGAACTACTAGCAGGTACATTCTGTAGAAGAATGCAGCGTCTCACTGAGGAAAAGTAGCAACTAACTGACTAGAGATACCGGGACTGGTTAGCTAAAAGAGGAGTAGGCTGCCTTGGCTTGGACAAATTGGCTAGCAGAAGCTCCCCTTAAACCGAAACCAGGTGCCTTAAAAAAGTTTTTTTTTTTACTTTAAAGGGAACAATTTCGAATATGTTCATTAATCCAAATCCCTGGCGTAGTAATGTAGTTGCAAAGTGTAATTAGAATAAATATACGTATATTAGTTGTATATTTGTATATATTATTTCGATTTAATGTGTTACTAAAACCTCTCAAATTAAGAGATTCTAAACTGGATCGCACTTACTTAAAAAAAAATATTTCGCAGAAAACCTCAGCTTGCCTATTGAAATAAGTTTGACATAAAACACTTCTGATCAATTATTCACTTTCAACATTTCTGGATCTTTAGAGCTTCATCAACGCAAACAGCTCTTAGTCTTCACTTAATCTTTATTCGAAATCTTTCTTTCACTGACGCTTTATTGCATTATGGCTTTCTATGCAGTAAGTGTTGATGAAGCAGGGAATGAGATAAATCGTCCGAAAACTTCTCGAGGCTTCGCAACACGCCGATACAGATCTCAGGGTAATTCCAGTTCTCAACACCTGAACAGCACCAGGAGCCTTTATGTAAGGTATTTCTTCACATACTAACACATAACATACAAATTTCTGACATGCACGTTTTTTAGTTACATTAATCCTGCTGTATTCATTGAAAAGACTGAGCCGGATACAAGTGATGAAAGCTTCAGCGAAATAGTTCCCTCACTAGATCTTAATTCCTCTGGTGATACATTTCCTTCAGAAAATGGGCCCGAAATAAATTATACCATTCAAAAGACTTGTAAGGTCAGTAAAATAAAAACATCGGACGCATTCTCAAATTGGCTATCGGGAAAGAAGTGAGTTCTTTACAAGACGAAAATATAAATGGTCTCACACGCACAATTTTAATTTTTCACTTTTATAAAACAGGAAGATGAAATCTTACGAGCTTACAAAAAAGAAGGAAATCGAAGAGGAGAAACAACGTCTCATTGACGAGAAAAAACAACTGGCACAAAAGAAATACCGCGAATGGTTGGCTAAAAAGGCACAGGCTAAAGATAAACCTCCTCAAAGGGAAATACAGGAGTACCAGGTATATCAATCGAATGCAAATGACACTGAAAGTAATCGACGCGCCTGGGAGCAAAGTAAACAGGAAGAGTTACGTCGAAGAAGAGAAGAAGTTATTCGGGCCAATCAACAAAAGAAATTGTTAGAGGAGAAAAGGAAAAAACAAGCTGAAAGAGCTTGGCAAGATTGGTTGGCAGAAGCACCTCTCAAACCTAAACCCGTTCCATTGAATAAGGGTTTTCTCACTTTGAAAGGAACAATCTCGGATATTTTTGTTAATCCAAATCCATGGCGTGATCCCCTTGATAATGAGGAGTGTGAATAAGAAAGGAAATATACTTGTATTTTGGACATCTTTCTTTGTACATGTAATTGTTTTAATTTTACTCGTATGTGCAAAAATTATGTACGTGTCGACGAACAGTATAACACTAGAAGTTAATTTTCAAATCATTTACCCATATGTCGCCTGGTATTGACATCCGAGTGCCGAAATCCACCACCTCCATTATCCAACCGCACAATAATTACACACAACCTTCGCAAACAGATTAATTTACTCAGTGTTTATAGTATTTGTGGTTAATTAATTCACATTTACACCTGTTAGCAAAAGTAACATAATCATCTCACATACTCCACACTTGGGGTGTATGGAGTGCAGCCGACACCACCGCCATATCCGAGGGGAGCAACAGGCGTTAATGGCGGAATAAACTCGGATTTAATGACGGTGGCTTAACCTTACGTCGAGGACGGTCGCAAAACCCGAAGGCGAGAAGGCCAACCACTAATGCAGTGATTTTCGTTGGCCAGTTGATAATCTGCTTCTACCGGTGAACTGACCGGCATATTGTGTAATTTAGGGTAACTTCATCCCCAGAGGCCGAACGGTAGCATAGAGTTACTGCCCAACTGTGGCCATACGCTGTGGGCGCAGTGCTAGGTAATGACAAAAAAGAAACCGAAATAAAAGAGAAAATAAAAGAACTGCACATCGCACTGTGGTTCAACACTTTCCGGGGATTGTGTAATTTAACGTAATAGGTTTTTAGTACGCTTCGATGGATATTGTACCTGTAAACAGAGCACCACTGAAAACAAACTTGTATTACGTTCTGAATTGAAACAGGGTTGGCATTTCGGGTGGGCTGACTGCATTCCGATTCATGTGGAAAAATACTCATTTCCTCTTGGAACAAGGAAAAATCGTTTTGTTTCTCCCAAATGTATTGAAACCGGTTTATGAAAAGAGCAGTACTGTGAAAACTGACACAGCCGTGAAGAAGAATCCGTTTGTTTCTCTTGAAGATACTGCTAAAACTACACCATTAAATATTTTCCCATGATACTTGCATTGTTTGAGGGAGTATGTCTTCCGATTATTTCGAGTAAATTACTGCCCTTGCTGGCTTGCCAGAAACCCATCTATTCAATCACATTTTTCCGGTACATTGTCTGTAATCTAAACTGAGATCATAATAATCATGATTGAGATATTCCAACAGTCTCAGTGATTTTTTAATTTTTTTCGTTCACCAAAAACATTCACTGGCTTTGGTGTTACAAAAAAATACAAATACTTGGCGCAACAGACGTATGTATGCAGTCCAGTTTTCTTCATGAAACGCATGACTTCATGACAAGTTGCTTTGTATAGCAAAGAAATAGTGACATCACCTACTTGAATAAAAAAATTCAGTGGAAATTAGACTCATATAGGACATGACTGATATGAACAGAGAAAATCATCAAAAATAGACCAACTAGCCTTTTTTCAACAGTATCCGGACCATGGTTTGCATGATCATAATCCATGAAACTGATTGCTACCGACACGTTTTTGTTGGACGCAGTCAAGAGAAACAAACAGATCATTGACAACTTCAGAAACTTTGATTTATTAGACTAAACCTATTCCTAAACCTGAACCTAGCCTAGCAACTGTTAGGCATTGTCTTTACGATCTTTGGCTATAGTCTAATGACTACCACTGCTTTCTGAAATACGGGGAGCACCTCATGCTGCATGCTAGTTCGAATGTTAAGAAATCCACCCATTCCAACAAAAACATGGCAGAAAAATAGAAAACTTGTAATGAATTCTGAAAATGCGATATACAAGGTGGCGCAAAATTAATCATCCTATCGGAAGATGTTATAATTTTGCAAATGGCGTCGTACGTCAATCATATTTGACATTTGTGAACTAGACAGCTGCAGTATACAAACAGACAAGCAATGGAACGCTATAGTCCGCAAGAGCGTGGAATAATTGTGTCGATTTTTTTGACCAATAATCGGTCGGTGGTGTTAGCGCAGCGTGAATTTCGACGTCGATTTCCTAATCGTGTCGCGCCAACTGGGCAAACATTCCGGCGCTTAGCTACTCGACTCGAACAGACTGGAACCACAGGAGACCATGCAGGGCGTGGCCGCCACCGGACTGGTCGTTCGGCCGAGGATATCGCGGCTGTGGCTGCCGATGTTGCTGAGAACGAAGAAACATTAACCAGACCATGAATGGTACTTGCATCGCCGAAACCGAAAGACTTGCCATTCTCGGTATATGTATAAACAACCATCTTCGTTGGAACGATCACATATTCGAGGTCGCCAAAAATGCTGCAAAATGTCTCGGATTCCTTAAGCGATGCAAGAAATTTTTCACCCCGTCTGATCTGGCCTTAATATATAAGGCATTCATCTGCCCAAAGATGGAATACAACGCCCATATCTGGTCTGGTGCACCCAAGACCTTCTTGCACATTCTAGATAGGGTCCAGAACCGCGCGATAAAACTAATAGGTGATAGAGACATTGTGAGCTCTATAGACGCACTTGAACATCGCAGAAATGTCTCTTGTCTTTCCCTATTTTATCGCTAATTCCACAAAAAATGTTCCAAGGAAATAGCCACTTGCATTCCTCCCCTTCAAAATTTCACCCGCAATACGCCCGTCACGCTTCGAATGCACATCAGTTCACCCTCAAGCCCAACTTCGGACGTACTGTCAAATACAGGGATTCGTTTATAAGCCAAACGACACGTATGTGGAATAATCTTCCAGGCTCTGTATTTCCTCATCGGTACAACATCCAAACATTTAAAGCCAACGTGCACCGGTATCTCCTCTGTTCCTCTTTCCCCTCTTTCCAAACGCCGGTGCCCTGAAAATTCAGTATTAGGGTATGCATACCCCTTTTGGTGCGCGCCAATTATAAAAAAAAAAAAAAAAAAAACAGACGACGGGCCACTCAATTGGGCATCACCAGACGGACCCTACAGCGAATTTTAGTGAAAGACTTACACATGTTCCCGTACAAAGTGCAAACAGTGCATCAGTTAATGCCTCCTGACCGTCAGTCGCGTGTGAATTACTGGCAAGCCAACCTCAATCTCAACAACGAAAAGGACGATTTTGTGCATTTCCACTTAAGCGGTTACGTCAATAAGCAAAATCTTCATTTCTGGGGCACTGAAAATCCGCGTGTGATGCACGAAGGGCCATTACATCCACTTAAAGCCACTGTGTGGTGCGACGTTCACGCGGGAGGAGTGATTGGGCTGTATTTTTTTTAGAACGCCATCGGCAATACGGTCACTGTTACTGGCGAACGCTACAGGGCCATGATTAACGACTTCTTACTGCCGGAATTGGATGATCGGGGCTTGGTGAACATGTGGTTTCAACAAGATGGTGCAACCGCACGCACAGCACGAGCCACAATGGTTATTGTGAAGGAAGCGTTTCCTGGTCGCGTAATCTCCCGTTTTGGCGATTTGACATGGCCAGCAAGATCGCTAGATTTAACCATCCCACACTTCTTTCTTTGGGGCTACTTGAAGTCGCGGGTTTATGCCAACAAGCCTCAGACAATCGCAGCCCTTAAGGAGAATATTCGACAGGAATGCGAACAGTTATCACCGGAAATCTTGCGAAAAAGTCATGGAAAATGTGATAAAACGGGCACAAATGTGTATCAACACTGGCGGCAGCCACTTGGCGGATATCATCTTTTCCACTTAACAGAAAAAATTTTAAAGGTCCAAATAAAGATTTCCATCACTCAAAATCATTTTTTTTTATTTAGTAAAAAATTAAGTAATTAAATTAATTAATTAAATCTAGTAATTAATTAAAAATTGTACATACATTAGAGAGAGCTAAAACGTTTTGCAATGGTTCAAGGAAGTTCACGCGTTGTTGGCGCCTATGCCCCAAAAGGCATTACAGGACCTTAGAAGAAACATTATTTCAAATGCCGCGAAATGTTCACAGTGAAACAGTAGCATAGCATACTAATCAATGAACATTGGAAATCTAGATCGACTTTACGATCTTTTTTATATACTATCGAGTTACGTATAACAACATTAACTATTTATGCAATGCTCATTTCATGCTGTCAACCGTTATTTCAGTCTTTCACTTTTATCCCTAAAAAAACAAAAAGCCTTCACAGTGTAACCATATGAAGTCGTCTCGTATGTGTAATTAAATTATGAACGCACATGCAGGCCCTTCTAATGGAAATAGTACAACAACCCATTCGAACACATTAGCCGAGTCAACAAATCAACCCCCTTTCTGGCAAATCAAATTATTGGAAAACAACAATTTTTCTAGGGTGAGTAAACAGTATCAGTACCCTCTCTCCAAAAACATATAATAGATCCAATGAAGCATAAGCCCACCACTGCCCACCAGCAGCCATGGACAAAACTAAATCAAAGCCAATAACCTAAAGAGCGTTGCTGAGTGCGTTGTTGTTCCCTTTTTACGATATCAGTGTCATCGTAAATATGAAGAGGATATAAAAATTTATTTCATTTGTGTTAGATAACACTATTGCCCCTCGTTCAGTGTGGCATTTTTGCACAACCATTATCATTACAAAAGGATAACGCCAAGTGGTTAAGAATAAGGATTCTTCCGTAGCCTTTTATTACCCAAAGACGACGACGGAGGATAATATATTCCCGCAATAATCATAATATTTATTCATTTCCGAGTTACTCCTTGAATATATGCATTTGTCGACACTTTGTATTGCAATAATCCTAATTTCTTGGAGTTGGAAGACTCTGGCGTCACTTTAAGAAACATTTTTCGTCCATTCGTCAAATCTTTTGCAATTCAGAAAGAACTTCAATTTTTTCAAATAATACCAAATCAAAATAGAATAAAAAAACACCCCATATCCTGTGACCTTAGAGGGTCTATTTTGCCGAGGTTTTTTGATTTATGTCTCCACTCCGATAAGATACGCGGCCTCTTGAAGTCAAATCAACCATTCATCTGTGAATCACAATAAAAATTATATTTACTTCTAGAGATATTTTTTGACAAATCGCTCTATATCTACCCATGGAAGGGAGATCAAAATGCTTGAGCTACCCTCTTGTTGTGCTGGACAAACTACGCACGGTATCTATGACTTTTTTTTTATCGCTTTACCTTATACAACAATGCGGAGGATAAACTGACCATAAAAATTAGTTTACTTCCTAATGGGAGGGTAATGGGGCGGAATTTGTCATTCTTTCTTTTGAGTGCACGGGGACTATGATGTATTATGGGTCATTTATATGTTTTTCTTACTTTTTTTTTATTCTTTTAAGTTATGACAACAATATTTATTTTTATCGGTTTATCTATTCGCTTTGATTACGGAAATATGTAACACAAAGTGGGTGAATGTGACAGAGAATTTAAAATAAATTAAAGCTGTCAGATTAAGTAAAAATTTTAAATGAAGAGGCAGTTAGAAATGTGAATGTTTTGTCTTGAATAAGCGAATTTAATTTAAGTAATGTTGATATCGAAGGGGACACATTCAAGGTTGTATCGCCAGCCGTTCGACTGCGGACACCTTTTGCGTTTGACAAGTTTATAAAGAACGGCTGGGGTTTTCAAGATAAACATGAGCTGAGAAAAAATATCAAAATTGTTATCATACAAAAGGCGCAGCACAAACTCTTCATTCAATTAAAGAGCATACATCTTGCAGTGGCGAAATGTCTCCAGTTTAAGCCGGAGATTTTGACCGGATTCAGAAGATTAATCCAATACTTGCTCAATAAAAGTTATGCCAGAGTCCTGTAATTTAAGGCGGACCGATACATTCGTATATTCCCCTAAAATAAGGGAAAAGCTAAATAAAGTTCGTTTGGTTGGAGATATCAGATTCATGGTTGGAATGTAATGCTGCTTAAAAAAACGGAGGCAGTCCCAGAGTCCAGTTCGAGATCTGCCGGCGGACATCAACCACAGCCAATGGACATGAAATGTATAAAATTGAAGCTTGTCCACTTTGTCCACTCTATTGCACAGATATACATTTTTTTCTTTTCTTTTTTCTTCTTGCCGAGAGCAGGTGAAAATCTTCAAAAGACACCATAAGGCCCGACCGCGCGTGCTTATGGTAGTGTGAGATTTTTACCCACTAAAAACACCTCTCTTCAGAATTGATACTACAACTAAGCTGACGCTTATCCAGTTTTATTTTCGCTTACGAGACTCGTGATTTTGAAAAGAGATGTTCGTATGTAATTAAAAAGAATGTAGCACTTAAGACAGGTTAAATTCCAATGAAAGTTCCTGTGTTTTTCACGACCGGCATATACTACGACGCGAGGTCAAAAGGTTTTGTCCTTTGCAGACGACGAATTGAATTGTTCACGTCAAGTAGTTGAATGACGGTACGGTTACAATGGCCGTGAACACGATCTTTATTTTGTTATCTCTTCAACTACGCTGGGAATTCCCAGATCCCGATGAATATCTTCGTTACGCACATACCACGCTGCGCTAACGATCGTTCTAAGAACTTTATTTTCAAAAGTTTAAAGGATATTTCTATTGCTTTTCCTGGTACAACCCCACAGTTGTAAACCATACGTCCACACTGGTTTTAGCACTTGCTTATATATAAGCAGTTTGTTATATAGGCTTAACTTCGAATGTTTTCCAAGTAGCCAGTACATTTCTCGGTATTTGTTTTCGAGCTCGTCGCGTTTCTTTTTTACGTGCGATTTCCATTTAAGCTTAACATCTAGAGTCATTTTTAGATATTTTGCTTCGTTTGTATACGGTATTCGAGCCGAGTTTAAATATAAAGGCAATCTATAAACTTTTTTGTAGGTAAAGTTGATGTGAGTAGATTTACTTTCATTCAGCACAATACGCCAAGAATTCGTCCAAGCGTGGACTTTATTAATAGCATGTTGCAGCTTTTCAGTTGCTGCTTCAATTGTATCACCCGTTGTTAATATCGCAGTATCGTCCGCAAACCTGGTGACGACGCAGTTGCTTTCCTGTGGGATATCACGGGTGTAGAGTACATATAGAAGTGGGCCAAGGACACTTCCTTGTGGGACTCTCCTTGAAATCAGAGTTATCATTTCCGTACTTAACACGAAAGAGTCAGATATACATAAAGCAATTATGCGTTCTAAGCTAGCTAAATTTTATAACAAATGCGGGTGCAATATTTTCTTATCGAAAGTTCACAATCACGAGACGTTTGGAGAAAATGTTGCACAGGTTTGTGCATGAACAGCTATGATGCTGATCTTAATTAACATTCGAAGGACTATTCCAGGAAATGTACAATTAGGATGGAATTACTTTTAGCTACGTACTCGACTCTGTTTCAACCAGAATCATTCCTGCACACATTTTTCACCGAATTATCCTTTTAACAATTTCGACTTACAAATTTAAAAAAGTCACCTAACTTGCACAGAGTGTAAACGAGTCAACACCTTCCCCCGCAAAGTTTACAAAAAGCCGCCACCATAAATAACATTTTAATACAGCAGCTCAGCACAGTTATTTAGTCAGATACTTTTTATTGTAATCTGGCGACATATTTCCTTAATGAGACTGCTAACACCCACAGCACTTTTATTTAGCAACGTCGCATAAATATTATGCAGACCAGGAGAGGGAAAAAGAGCTGCTTTCCAACCCAAGACGGGCCCCTACAAATGCAAACGTTCAGCAATAAATTCTTCTTTGACGGCAACAGCAATAACATCTTGAAAAAACGTTCACTCAACTACACTGTTGACACTTTAATGACACTTTAAGGACTCGCTCCCTTTTCACCGCTCGCAATAAACACCGATTGTTAAAGGGAGGTGTAACATACAAAATGCAGTACTACAGATTACAGCCAATAAAATATGAAATATAACTGCGAATCCGTATACTACCAGCGCATTTGCATAAATCGAGCAAGGACTCAATTTTTACGACTAAATCTGGAAAGACATCTTTTTTTCAAAATTATTTTACACCAAGCAAAGATTTCAAAGACTTGCAAATGGTTTCAATGAAGATTTTCTAATAAAATTTGCAACCACTATTTGTCGATCATTTTACTGGTATACTCCGTAAGTGCATGAGTGAAATATGAAAAACGTTTGTTGTAAGGAGGAAATTATCCGTCAACCACATCAAAGGAATCCTCCCAAGACATCACCACAAACATGGAATGGTCTTAGATGATGCTGCTTACCGTCTGGCGGTACAACCTTAATTAGCATTATGTTCGCTTCGCTGATTTTAATTTTGATGTGGTTCATCAACAACAGGAAGACCGAATTAAAATGGAAAAACAGGAGAAATGATTTGTTGGTGTTTTTTTGCGGACCCATATCCTGATTTTTTTTTTCGCCTCTCAAGAAGAAATTCCGGATGCCTAGCCACAAGTACTCATTTAAATCTGTTTGCGTAAGTCCAAGGAAGAGGATGAGGCCAACCAGTCTATTTCGGGAGTAATTTATGGTTGCACACAAGGCAACCACTTAAGACGCAACGGTCAACTGAGCTAAGGGGAATTTTTGTTTAGTCTTAAGTCAATTAGAAAGTTTGCTTAATGCGAAGCTCAAAGTTAGAATTTAAAGAAGTGAGTCCTGTTGTGCGGAACTCATCGAGAATACGAATGCTAATTAATCTTAAAGACGTTACGTTGGGGTGGGAGAGGAGGGAAGAAACTTTGCGCAGAGAAATTTGATTTCAAAAGTGTATACAGAAGCAATGCTAATGGGCTAATTATTTGTAATCAGAGGAATTTTATGACGCGAAACCACTCCAAGATGCAAGGTATGATCAAGTATAGTGCTGCAACCAGCATATTCCGTACCAGAGATTTTTGTGAAATAAATGGAATTTATAGAAATAAGATTCTTATCCCGCCATACATTGACATCCTATCTTTACAAATAAGAAATTCTACTTAACATTTACATGAACAGAAGTACGTCGAGTGCCACATTCGATGGTGCTACTTCCACTTGACAAAACAAGTGAGGTTGAACAAAATATGTATGTACATATATGCTCAAAAGAACGTCAATCCGGCTGTCCGGCTATAACGGACGATAAGCAAAAAAGCAGAACTATTGGATGCTTTCAAACAATAATTTCTTTGTCGAGTTTTTAGTCCTGTGTGCAAGAAGGGCGAATGTAGGTGAATACACAACTGCGAACTCTACGAGCTGTACTAAGATGTGAATGTAGTCCAAAAGACCAAGATATGTCAACTACATTGGCTTGGCTATATCTAGAACAAGGAATAACAACACTTCGGCCAACAAGATATTCTAGTCCCAACCCCCCAGGTTTGAGACGACCAAGAAAACCGAACTTCCCCTTTAAAGATCAACAGGAAGCAACATGCTCGGGATCCGCGAGGATATAAGGCTACGCTGTCTCAGGCGGAAACTCTTCACTATTCGTTAAGTAAGTTAGTAAGTAAAAAAAGGCATGATGCACAAAGGTTTTTTTTCGCATTAAGACAGAAGCTTTGCATGATGACATGGCTATGTGCGGACACGAGGCAATGCATCAGACAGCGTACATTAATCAAAGCTTGATTGCAGATTTTTCAGGAGTAGAGGAAGGTAAGAAGTTCAGTAAAACACGAAGAGAGAAGATGCACAGCAAAATGTAAGACGTGGCAAACGAAGCAAAGAATTCAAAAGTGTGACAAAAAGACAATATAGCAGTCAGATCTCTAAACGAATTAGGTATGCAATAAACTAGAGCTGCCCAGCCATCTTACATTCACTTTATCCGAATTCAATCATTTTCGCGTGAACTAAATGAACTAAATGAACACACATGAAACGGATCTCAATTGGACGTAGAAAATAGAAATAGATCGATGGATCGGTCATGACAAGAGGAAAAGTCTGTTTCAAAGGCACACCATAGAATGGTATACACTCACTGAATTCCGCAAAAAAAAAATTGGAAAAATACTTAAACGAAAATACGAAAAAAGTAGACCTACCTATGAAGTGCGTAGCACAACTTTAGATTCTAAAAAAGACGCAAACATTTCAGCGCTGCTGATGATGTATCCAACATTACCTATACATACATATGTACCTGCTTCACCCGTTCACCATTCTTTGCAATGCTACTTCACTTTTTCGTAATGAAATTAATTTTATTCTCAACAAGAATAATTGAACTTGGCATTTCCGAATTTTCGTGTGCACCCTCGACTACATGCTTCCCGGCTTCTAGCGTTTAGCAAAATAAGGGCGCGCTAGCCGGGCGTACCAGTGGTGCAGGGTTTACTTATTATTATTTCGTCTTAATGAAGTTCCAATCATCCCTTTTTGTTCATTATTCTCTTAAATCCTGTGGGCAAAGCACGTACAATCAAACGCACATTTTCTCAATAATGAAGTTAACATGTAACTGTGCACATACATACATACTTACACACGTATACGTGGAACCCAAAAAGTATACATTTAGCCTGGCATTTTATAGATGATGGTTCTTATTCGCAAAAGTTGCGATTCGGGGTATTTTGATTAATTTGGGATAAATTAAAACCTCATGTCGGTGGTGGAGATGGTGATGGTGGTGCGGGACAGGACGACTTTTAAGGAACTCTGTTGTTTGCCGTAATTGTCGATGGGTGAGACTAGGAGGGTGATGTGGATTTACCGAGAACCAAACACACACAAAAGGATTCTATTGATTTTATTGTTAATGAAAAAGCTACAAAATACAAAATCCCAATCCGAGACGATAAGGACCCACTCGGAGACTTTAATAAAATATCCGACTTTTAGAGGGGCACGTTGTGGAAAGGAAACAATGGACCAGATGTGCGTATGTATGTATGCATGTAGGAAGTGAACTTACAAAGAGAGAGATCTTAACATTTGTACATTCTTAATGGTGATTACATTGGCCCATGTCTGGACGGAAGTTTCTTAGAGAAGACGTGATTTTCAATCTATCTGCCTGGGGCTAGTTTTTGTCAACTTAAACTTTAGTATACGAGTACACAGGTTTTGGTATTTTTAGTTGCAACAACAGCATCTAATCATTATTCCTTGGTCATAAGAAATTCATTAAAGTAATCAACTAATTCCATTGGATTCTATTAAAAATCATTTTAGAATTAAGGTCCATTTGCATATTTTGCGACTCCCCTTCTTCCATCACTGGCTGTCACTGCCTTTTACTGAAATTGTATTAAGGACAAACAAAAACTGTGGTCGGCCAGACTGGGTGCTGATGAGTTCGTGGGGGATGATGGTGGATATTCGGCTGGCTGGCTGGCTGGCTGGCTTGCTCGTTCATCAATCAGTTTCAGACTAATTACATAATCTCCTCTTGATGATGCTACTTTAAAATGTGGATATTTTAAGCCCACAGAATTTAAATTTAAGCGCATTCATTTATTATCGTTGTCAACGCAACAGTGGATTTTTTAGTAGGCTAATGTTATCCGGTGGGGAAGAAGGGGCACATTGACTGTTCATTAAAATATAAATGGGTGGGAGATTGACATTTTGGAAAGTTGTTTAAATTGTTATTGGTACTAGGGTATGTAAGGATTTTTAAATCAATGTAGAGGGTGTCCCAATAAGACCACCGGATCTTGTTCTATTTTATTTTTTATATATACTGTAGAGCAGCATGATAATTTCATATATTGCATCTGCCAATAATGCCATAAACGCTACACGAAAAAGCAATCAATGGGGAAACAAAATTCGGCATTGAAATCAATCAATTCGAAGACCTATTAAAAAATTCGCGGCAGTTTTTTTCAATTGTAGAGAATGACTCACATATGAATGCATCCTTTGGATAAACAAAAAACGAAACAAAGCAAATTCTTGGCGCAAGAGACTGAATGTGGTCCAGGCCGTAGCTTTTCTTGACCATTCAGGTTGCGCTTATTATATTTTTTCACACAAATGGAAAGGACCTACCCTTTAGAGTCATATCCGTTACTCTTGGATGTCAGTTAGTTACTCTTGGATGTTTATCGAACATTAGCGAGATGAACATAGCACAAGGAAGTAAAAGTGTATTTAAAACCCCAGGGACATCAATTTATCATCAAGATCAGACATATCAAGAAGCACCTTATAGCGAATTATTACAAAATATTTGCATTTTGTATGGGAAGAACCCAAGAGAAGTCAATTGTCCACAACGCTTCACTGTTTGGTGCGGTTTTTAGGCAGGGCTGGTGAAGTGATTGGGTCGGACTGCTTTGAAAATAGGGTTACACTAAGTGGTTTGCATTGCAATAGCACCCAACCCGCCAAAGAATTAAGTTGCTTTAAAAAAATTTTCACGACGGGTACTTTTAAAAAATGCGGAATCAAGTTGGGCAGCAAAACTGTGTAATTTGGTATCTTTTTCTTCCACACTTCTTGAAATCCACAATGTAAATAAACAACAAACCTTTCCTGAGCGAAGATCCAATGTGTTATCGAGCACACGCGGGAATCGTTTGATCTTTTATTCAATACTTAATCGTAAGCAAAGAGAAAGAAGGTAAAAGGAAAATAATGTCTATGGGCTTATGCCTAAATCTTGCTTACCTTAAAATACACCTTAGCTCTCCTTACATTTAAATTAAACCCTAAACTATGCCTAACTATTTAGCTTATAACTAACCTAATTCCTAGCAGGTACTCAACCTCCCCAGTGTCTCTTCTCTCCAAAGACTCGTACTGAACCCGACAAATGCCTGATGTTATTAGCAGGTTAATCATGTTTTACGATAAGGCGGAGTTCCCTCTACCCTTCAATGGTCACTAGTCATAGACAACCTTCTAGTCGATCTTCACAGATTAGGCTATATCGCCATTGGTTATGAGGATGACTTGGCGATACTTATTAGTGGCAAGCACAGCGCAACCATCTCCAGCGTCATGCAAGGTGCTTTACTACACGTTTTAGAATAGTGTAGCAGAGAAGGACTATCCATCAATCCCTGCAAAACCGTTCTAGTGCCTTTCACTAGGAAAAGACTGGTCAATCTAGAACCTACCATTATCAAAGGCACTACTCTAGCTTATTCCAGTGAAGTCAAATACCTCGGTGTCATCCTCGACAAACGGCTCAACTGGAATTCTCATATCAAGTTCGCCATCGAGCGTGCTAATAAGGCCATGTGGGCCTGCAGGCGCCTGTACGGCAGAACTTGGGGTCTAAATCCGAAAATGATACATTGGATGTATACAATGATGGTGAGGCCTATTATCACATCCGCGGCTATCATCTGGTGGCCGAAAGTTCTTGAACGGACAACGGCAGCTAAACTTCAGAAGTTACAGAGAATTGCCTGTCTCGGTATCACAGGTGCTATGCGTACCTGCTCGACGGCAGCTTTAGAGGCAATCGTTGGGCTTTCACCCCTTCATATCTTCATTAGGAAGACAGCCGCTAGGTGTGCTTTCAAGTTGCAGATAGAATACAAGTATAAATCAGGTGACCATGTGGGACATCTGAAAATTCTTGACTCAATCCCCAAAAGAGGCATGTTTTGTACCATCCCTGACACCATGGTCAAGGAGTACTGTTTCGGTAGGTTATTTGAGGTAGAAATATTAGATCGTGCAAATTGGTCTAATGGTGTTCCGGCATTAGACCCTAGAAGTATAGTTTGGTTCACAGACGGATCGAAAATGGAATCTGGAGTTGGAGCTGGTGTCTTTGGACCCAACACCAAAGTCTCGATGCCTATGGGAATGTGTCCCACGGTATTTCAGACTGAACTCCATGCCATTGAAATCTGCGCTGGGTTAAACCTAAGTAAGGGTATTAAGGGCGCTAGAATGTATATATTTTCAGATAGTCAGGCAGCACTCAAAGCGCTGTTGTCCAATTTGGTGGACTCCATATCAGTTAAAAGCTGCTACGATGCACTACAATCCCAGGCGAGACTAAACAAGGTAAAAATTGGATGGGTCCCCGGCCATCAAGGGATTGTAGGCAACGAGTTAGCAGATGAAGGGCTGTCCCAGAATCTGCGTTCATAGGACCTGAACCTTACTGTGGCATCAACTGGTCGTTCGCCACAGCGCTGATTAATAACTGGGAACATAAACTTTGCCTGGACCACTGGGAAATTGTCCTAGGGTTGAGACAATCCCATCTACTAATCAAACCTTACTCTATAAGGATATACTTAACCTTAATAAGGAAAGCATCAGGAAGCTAGTGGGCTTTCTCACGGGCCACTGTGGCTTGAGATACCACCTTAACAAACTTAACCTGAGCTCAGAGACGGTATGTAGGTTCTGCTCGGAGGAGGACGAATCATCCGAACACATTCTCTGCAATTGCCCAGCTTTATATTGGTTAAGGAGACGTATTTTCTATAAAGAAATATGTACGCCAGCGGAAATGAAAAACTCTGCTACTAAGGATTAACTATCCTTCATTAGGGAGGTAGTACGTCTCTTAGACTAAGAATACCCTTATGATACAATAGATCTTTTAGGTCGCAGTGTCTGCCACATGGGCAAGGGTTATATTTAAAAAAAAAAAAAAAAGGCATGGAAAGTGACACTGCATGGGAGAGGACAAGAACAGAGGAGAAGAGAAGTGCATTGATTTATCCAAACGAAGGAAAAAAGTCGCACAAAGGATATGTTAATACACAAGCTTGAAGGAAGTTTGTAGAGAAAAATAAAGGAAAGGAGTGTAGAAAAAAAAACAATCAGCACTTAGCTTATGCAAAGACGCCTTCTGAATGCTATCTTTTCATCGATCTTCAGGTAGATGCTAGTTATTATAGCAAATACAGCGATCCTAGATGCGAGCTAGGAATCCTCTGAAAGATTAGTTTTCGATACTCGTAACCATTTTCCCTTCATGATAAATTTAATAAGCAATAGTTCTACTCCCACCATAAATACAATAAAAATTAACAGACGAAGATGGTAGTTTACTTCATTAAAATAAAGTTTAACAAGATGTGAGGCAGAGAAAGCTAACTATACATATGTAGCTTGGAATTTTGTCTGCCTTACATTGTAAAAGTGCACACAATGCATACGTAAACACTCGTATACAATATCATAATTTAATTACTCAACTATGCATAGCAAACTTAGACATTTGATACGGACTGACCTATTTAAACTAGGATAGTATTCCTGGATTAAAATAACAAATTCGTAGATCTTTTAGTTCTTAATTTTAACATACACATCCCAAAATATGCATGCAACCTAATTACTTCCCCGACCATAATGGATGCCTTTCACATAGTAAGCTCTTTCCATTTACTGTAGAATCCACAAAACAACTACCACCTGAGCTAATAGAATATTTGTCCATATTCAGTTAACTTTCACAAAGAAAATTAAAAGGAGAAAACTACACTGGTATACAGGTATTCCCTGCCCCTACAAAGATAGTAACTATCAGCCAAAGGAAGCATCTATTTGTTCGGAAGTGTTTGCCTTATTCAAATTACACGGCCAAGTCTGGAGAGAAAGACCAGAAGATTGACTATGTTATCTTTACCTGACCTAAGGTGACACAACAAAATGGAACTTGACAAGGGTCCTTGCTACACTACACTCTGTCTATGTTGTACTCACTATCGGCTAAAACATCTTGTTCGCACTTAGAGTGCGAGCACAATGTACCCGAGCATCCTGTTTGCCTTTGCCCAAGTCAAATGCTAGTCCTTCATCATCGAACTACTTCAACTTAAAGTGCACTTTTGAACAAAAGCCAACGCATAAGTAAGTGAGTAGCATGACATTTTGTAGATACTTCCTTGGACGCCACTCCATTCCACCCCTTAATTTAGGCATAATATTGTGATGTTTAATTAGAGTCAATGAATTTGATTGGAATTTAATTTTCAAAGAAAATTTTCAAAATTAAAGTCTTTTGGCTTTGCACTGAGTGTCCTGTTGGTGGTTTTTTGCCCCCAATCATTGCCTGCACCGGAAACAAGGGTTCGGTTTGCATTATGTTGCCAAAATTCAAAAATGACAAAATGTCCTTTGCCTAAGACTCTATCTCAAACTCCCCTTTTTATTGCCAAAGTGTTATCCAGCCATAGGCGACCGTATTGCTTTTTAATGTTTCATAGATTACATTGTCCTTGGACGACAACGACGCAGACGGATCGCATTGAGTCAGTGTGTGTGTGTGTGTGTATGTGCGTGTGGGAAAAAGGACGCACCGACTTGCCTTCGGATGGATTTTAAAATTTGTCCTTTACGCAGCACACTAATACATCATAATGTGAGGTTGTCAGCAAATAAAAACCCTTTTCTTAATCATATGGTGACAAGTAGCAAATGGATTTTCTGGGAGTCACACAGATGTGACCATTGCCTGGACATGGTGTGCTTAGCACTTGCTTAACTCGACTGGCTTTCCCCTTCTCACAGTGCAAAGTGTTTTTTTGAAAAGGGTTTTGCTGAAGGCAAAAAGGAAGCACCAGTGCTGTGTTCTCATACTTTCATTTGCGTAAGACCTTCACTCTGGGTTATTTTCTATTAAATTTAGAATGAGCTAGCAATGGGATGTCGCACTGGCGGATGAATTGGATAAAGAAAACCTAAAAATAAATCTGATTAAATTTCGGATTTAGCTTTTAATCACAACCCGTTTGTTGGTAGCGAGAGAAATGAACTAAAAAAATTCTTAGGTACCTTTTCATTGGTACAAACTTAAGGTGATTATGTCGGGAAAAACAGTAAAACGAAGCACTTTTCTTAAGATACGAGATTGGAAGATATATGTAAGTATGTAGCTGTTAGAATGCAAGTTAGTTAAGATAAAATTTACGAGTATTTCGAAAAATGTATCCAAATGTGGCTCCCCATACATAAGCCAACAGCAAGAAGTCTAAGGGTGCAGTTGCATCTAATCTAGATATATACAATTAATTGAGGTGATTTTGGAGACCAGAATACATATAAGCGTTATATACCCATTCTGGGTAAAGTTGTCCCTTGATAATTATTCGAGACTTGCCAAGGGAGCTAACGTTCCTCCAAACCTTTCGGCAGTCTACTGCTCTGCGTTTTGATGGCAGACATAATCTTTTTTAGTCGCGGAATAATGGAAATTCCTTATAATTAACAATCGGTATTCCCAAACTATGGACCGAGGTGGAGGTCATCTTCTTACCTAAAGCAGGAAGGGGCTCGCACGTGGAACCAAAAGATCTCCGACCCATCAGTTTATCGTCCTTTCTACTTAAAACTCTAGAAAGGCTAATCGATATCCACTTACGACAGAGCATCAACCCAATTTTGCTCTCGCCGTCCCAGCATGCGTACTGCAAAGGCAAATCGACTGAGACAGCCTTACATTCGCTTGTGCGCATCATTGAAAAATCTTTGAGTGTTAAAGAATACACCATGGTGGCCTTCCTTGATATTGAGGGTGCGTTTAACAACGTCGAGTCAAAAGCGATCATCGACGCACTTACAGATCTGAAAGTGGATACCTCGCTCAGAGTGTTAATCAATCAAATGCTCACATGCAGGATTATTAACACACAGCTGGGCGGTGCATCGGCTAGAAGAACTGTCTGCTGCGGCACCCCCCAGGGTGGTGTCCTGTCACCTCTTCTGTGGAACCTGGTAGTAAATAAACTACTGGTGGACCTAGACAAGACAGGATGCAAAGTGATCGCCTATGCTGATGACGTTGCCATCGCTGCCTCCGGCAAGCACCCAAACACTCTCAAGGAAATCCTCCAATATGCTCTCCTTCGGCTCACCAGATGGGCCTCCGTTTGTGGACTGGGGGTTAACCCCCACAAAACGGAACTCGTCCTCTTCACGAGGAAATACAAAACTCCACCCATAGACCCTCCTATGATAAATGGCACCAGTTTGACCTTCACTGACAAAGCAAAATATCTGGGTCTTATTTTGGACAGAAAACTAAACTGGAAAGCCAATCTACTAGAACGCGTAAGGAAAGCCAATGTAGCTCTCTACTCCTGTAAAAAGGCTATAGGTAGGAGTTGGGGTATGAAACCTCAAATCACTCACTGGCTGTACGTGTCCGTTATCAGGCCTATTTTACTCTACGGCGTGATCGTTTGGTGGCCCGCTCTTAACAGGGCTATCCACCTCAATCAAATAGCTAAGGTGCAAAGATCTGCATGCATGTGCATCAGTGGTGCACTGAGGACTACTCCTTCAGCGGCACTGGATATTATGTTCAACTTGCTGCCCCTTGATATTTTCAGTAAACAGATCGCTGCCTGTACGGCCATCCGTCTGAAAGCCTCCTCTCAGTGGTCCAGCTACCACGCTGGCCACTCCTCGATCCTGGATCTCCTTAACTTCAAGCACGAAAATACAGACTACACTCCGCCGAAAATGTGCTTCGACCGTGACTTTCGTACGAGCATCCCTGAACGGGATGTATGGGACAATTCTCCTCCTATCGATGGTAACTCGGTACACTTTTTCACAGACGGTTCTAAGACCGAAGGCGGGGTGGGATGTGGTGTTTTCTCCGAGAAGCTCAACCTAGAGTTATCGTTCCGCCTCCCTGATCATTGTAGCGTTTTTCAGGCGGAAATCATGGCAATTAAGGAAGCCCTGTCCTGGCAGAAGTGTAATGTACTATCTGTCAGAGATATTACCATTTTCACTGACAGCCAAGCGGCAATCAAGTCTCTGGAATCGTGCTCGTTTACCTCAAAGGCCGCTCTCAACTGCCGTTTATCTCTCATGGAGATGACAGAGCAGTTCAACATTCACCTATGCTGGGTGCCAGGCCATAGAGACATTCCAGGAAACTGCAGGGCAGACGAACTTGCCAGACAAGGCACTACTCTTAGAATTCTGTCTGATAGGCAGTCCCTGGGTATGCCCCTAGCTACATGTAAGCATCTACTAAAGCTGAATGCTATTAGCAAGACCAACCTAAGATGGGAAAACGTGTCAACGTGTCTCATCTCGAGACAGATCTGGCCCAGGCTGGATCAAAATCGTAGCACTGAGTTGGTCAAACTAAAGCGATCACAAATCAGCTGCGTTGTTGGTGTTCTCACTGGACACTGTCTTATAGGCCAACATGCCAAAAGACTTGGCCTCTTTTCAAATGACTTCTGCAGAAGCTGTAGAGACGAGGAGGAGGAGGAAAGTATCCCTCACCTCCTATGTAACTGTCCAGCTCTGTCGCATAAAAGAATGCTCTTTTTAGGGTCCCCCTTCCTTGAAGTCCTTGGTGACATAGCGTCCTTAGGCGTCATGCGCATCTATCGCTTTATCAAAAGCTCCGGTTGGTTTTGTTAGTCCATGAGTAGCGAATTGGTTTTGATCCATGGTATCACAAAGGACCTTTATTGGTCTAAGTGTGTCTGCACTCCCGTGCAGACAGCCAAGCCAACCTAACCAACCTAACAATCGGTAGAGAAAACTGTACTTCAAGCTAAAATGTATGTATTTCCATGTCATGTCCTTTTTTTTCACCACCAAACCTTCTCACCCTATTGAGTTCTAGTATGCCGAGTGAAACTCTTTTCAGAGAACTGACGAACACAAGTGTTTAATTTACTGAAGGAAACAGTTAACAAAATACTCAAAAATAAATTAGGTCGATATTTTCTCACCCTCACGGTAAGGAAAAAATTTAGAAACCTAAAGGATCTACATACGAAGCTGAAATGTAGCAGCCTCATCCCAGCCAACGTCAAAATACATGGATTCTTAAATTTGGCCCAAACAACGCGCATACGGCCTTAAGCCTAACTTTTCGCAGCCATTCGTGGATGTAATGTTCTTCCCATTCATGTAAGGGAGATACAGTTTACTGTTGGAAGGCGATATACGAAAGTTATAATTCGCGAGAAGTGGAACTATGAAAAAACTTGTTAGTGCTTTCTTGGACTCGAACGTCGAATCTCCCGCTCAGTAATGGAACACCCTGAAGCACTTCGCCCACACATGGATGGGGTTTTGGAAATAGAAAGCGGGTCATACGCACGGAGATTTCTCTATCTTTACAGACGACCAGGTCAGGGATAAATGATTTTATCGGAAATTAACAGACAACCGTCAATTTTGAAAAGTCACTATCGTACTTTTCAATTCAGCTCCGCATGTATGAATGTCTCATCCTTTTCGTAGAACATTTGAAATTGAATAGCGTCTTTTTTTTAAGATTGAGGTGCCTTCGACGATTTTAGCACCCTATGCTATCTTACTTACTTACTTACTTAGGTGGCGCTACAGTTCGGGGTGAATCAAGGCTCTCCAGTTACCCCGGCCCTTAGCTAACTGCCTCCAGTTGCGCACTCCAAGTTGGTTGAGGTTACCTTCTACTTGTGCGCGCCACCTTACGCGAGGTCGTCCTCTACTGCGTTGTTTCTCCGGGTTAGATTCGAAGACTCTGCGGGTCGGAGCATTGGTGTCCATTCTCTCTAAATGTCCTAGCCATCTTAGGCGACTGATACCCATGCGATCTAGAACTCGAAAATTAGCTTTATTACTGGATAAAAAAAATAACAGTAACGAAAAATCAAGTGTCAAGGTAATGAACTCCACTTACAGAGGCACAACGAAGATTTTGAGAGCTACACTACCCGAGTGGTTATTTTCTAACAGCAAATTCTGTGCATCTGGCTGCTTACGCCACAGCTCTTAGGTACAAAAACACAAATCGTATGTCGGCATTATACATAAGCAAAGCACTGCAACCCGATTCCAAGGGGGAAACAAAAATTTCTAATTACTAAAAATCAATGCGTTGCGTTGGCCCGAATAAAACATTTAGATTTTAGATTAGCCCAAACCTATTCCTTATTTCAATGCAATACCTTCAACCAGTAATATGCCACCCAAAACTGTTAAGCACAAAACCCCAAAACCAATGCACAAAAAATATCAAGGAAATTAATCTTATTCTAAGCACGCTACACCATAATACTGAAAGGCTCGGTACCAGTTGAAATCCTGACACAGGCGCGGATCCGATTAAATTGGCAGAAAAAGTGCTAGGAACCCTAATTTGTGTTATTCCCCATTTCGCGTAAATACCGAATAGCTGTGAGCCAATTAAGCCTGTATCTGTGTGTAGTCGATGTTTAACCAAATCCACACCAGGAATTCGGTTCGTTGCAAGACCAGGTAACTTAGCCAAGGCAGAACGAATTTTCACGAAAATGTTGGTAATTTGTTTTTTTCTTTTTTGTTATTTACATCCGTAAATTGAACACCACATGGTGTGAGTGAGAGGATGGGCAGTATATGAAAATTTGATTGCACATCGGCACGTCATACAAAACGTTGACGGGTAGCTTAGAAAAATGAAAAAAAAAAAACTCATAATGGTGAATGCATCCACATTCTTTTGCAAATCGATAGACGTCTGGTGGTTAGTTTCCTGAAACTTTTGGTGGGAAATATGCCACCTAACAATCGTACAACTTGTTGAACTCAGGTTACTCAACGCAAACATAGAAGTGAAGGCCTAAACAGAATTGAAAAAGGAGTATGGATTTAACTTTATGAACAAGGCTTTTCAAGAATCTTGATGAATTGTGGACAAATTTTTAACAATTCTGTGAAATTGTGGGGTCTCATAGGATCCTTTAAAGGAGCAGGCATCTACGAACATACATATATGTAAGACAAGGTTAGGTTAGGTTAGGTTGAAGTGGCTGCCAGCTAGGAGTCGTCAGCACACTTAGACCATTGAGGTCCGTTATGATACCACGTGGATCATGGGAGAATCCTCCCTCCACCTAATCGTTTTAAAACCAATTAGAGCTTCTTAGGAAGCGTAGGAGGCTCTTGATGTCAATATTCATCAGGTCGTCTATATTGGTATAATAGGGAGCTCATTATTGGAGTTTCCTTCTACGGGAGAGAGCTGGGAAGAAACAAAGAAGGTGAGGAATAGTTTCCTCCTCTTCTTCATCCATGCAGCTTCTACAGAAATCGTTCGCGAAGAAGCCTAGCCTTGTAGCGTGCTTGCCTAATAGACAGTGTCTATTGATGACACCTATTGTGGTGCCAATATGCAATCTATTGAGAGAAATAAAATTCTTAGAGCGTTTTAGATCCAGCTTTGGCCAAATCTGTTTTGTCGCTAGACATGTTGATCCACTTGCCCACCTAAGATTTGCACGCTCGATAGCATCCAGCTTAAGTTTAAGTTTGCGAGTAGCGATTGGGAAACCCAAGGTGCCATTGTCCGGCAAGATGGGTAAATTTGTTCCTTCTTTGGCGAGTTCATCGGCCTTACAATTCCCTGGAATGTTTCTATGCCCCGGCACCCAACACAGGTGAATATTGAACTGCTCAGCCATCTCCACAAGAGACGAGCGGCGGTCTAGGGCTACTAAAGAGTTTATAGAGGTCGATTCCAGGGATTTGATTGCTGCCTGGCTGTCTGAAAAGATGTGAATATCTCTAGCAGATATCATGTTTTTCTGAAGCCAAGATAGGGCTTCTTTGATCGCCATTATTTCCGCCTGGAACACGCTACAATAATTAGGAAGACGGAAGGAGAGCTTAAGGTTGAGTTTATCGGAGAAAACACCTGCACCGACTCCGTCTTTGGTTTTTGACCCGTCAGTGTACAAGTGAATTGATTCATCTTCTAAAAATGCATCGTCCTCCCAGCGTGATCTGGAAGGGATGGTGACTAGGAAGTTCTTCCAAAATTTAGACGTGGGATGGTGTAGTCCGTCGGGAGAGATTTTGAATTTATTCAGAATAGAGGCGTGGCCGAATTCTTTTCTTGACCACTGTTGGGTAGCTTCAAGGCGAACGGCTGCAATCGCTGCTATCTGCTTCCTATATATATCGAGGGGTATTAGATGGAATATAATGTCCAGTGCCGCGGAGGGAGTTGTACGTAATGCTCCGCTTATGCACAGACAAGCTGTACGTTGGACCTTACTTAGATAATCGCGATTTATAACTTTATCTAAGGCTGTCCACCAGACAAACACCCTGTATGTGAGTATCGGTCTAATGATCGAGGTATAAAACCAGTGAGTAATTCGAGGTTGTAATCACCATTTATTCCCAATGGCTTTCTTGCAAGAGAAAAGTGCTACTGTAGCTTTCTTTGCTCTTTCTTGAATATTAGGTTTCCAACTTAGCTTCCTATCCAGGATAAGACCCAAATATTTACATCCAGACCACACCGAACTGCCCATCTAGTGAGCTTATTTAGAGCGTTTTGTAAAAGTTGCTTCAGAGTATTTAGGTGCTTTCGCGAGACGGCTAAAGCAACATCATCTGCATAGGCGATCGCCGTGCATCCCTCGCCTTCCATGATTATCAATAGTTCATTGACCACCAAATTCCACAGAAGCGGAGATAGAACACCTCCTTGCGGGGTGCCTCTACTAAAAGATCTTCTGATAGATAGATGTAAGACAATATCTTTGCACTCCAGCAGTGATTCGAACTCATCACCCTATGGAGAAGTATCTGCGCATTGATTATAAATTTAATAGTTGTCAGAACCCCTACTCTCTTTATGGGTCTCCTTTCCTTGTCATGTCATCAACAACGAGCCAAACTTTATTACGGTTGGCTAAGAAAATCAGTTGATTTTGCATTCCCTTACTAGTTGCGATTTCGGCGTGGGTTTTGAGATCGTGATTATTGCTGCTTTACTGTCCGAGGAAATGCCTAGTATCGCTAGTATCTTCTGCTAGCTTGGTATTATTGATTTCATTATTGCACATACTTCTACTTGGAATTCCACAAATGGTTCTAGATGAATAGCAAGTTCTAGAGATGGACTTACGCAAGAGATGATAGTCCCTGATTCCATGGACATGTTAGAACCATGTCCATTAGAGTTCCTTGTCGTTCTTTCATTTGTTCAAGATTCTCTCATAGGGCAAATTGTACTCTTCCACATTGAAAAGTGATCAAGGCAATCTAAAATCCTATTTCAATCTTACAACAGCTCACATACACTCATGATATAAAAAAAAAAAACACTCACATTCTCCAACAAACATTTTAAGACCATAGACTCTATCTTTAAAGTAAAATGCGATTCCAATACTAACCCAAGTGAAACCTTACAACATAGGTCACGATGCCATAAAGCAATCCCCTGCGAAACCCAGTCTCTGTGTAAACACAAGATTGGATATTGCTCCCACCATGCTGTGCCAAAATTGAAACTATTATTTTTCCGTCCACCACTTTCGAAAGGTAATCGTGGTATTCGTGGCGTGTGTGTTCAGTAATGAGAAGGAGCCCTGTGCCAACGACTATATTCAAAATCATAAAATAGTTTTCACCCTTAGATAAATACTAGGATCAGACAGTGAATCCCTAACCAGCACGGGTAATATATGAATCTAATCTCAGTTAGTTAGCTGGCACAGCCTTCCGCTGCTTATGGTGGGGGCAAATGGCGTTTGTTGCAACCACCGAACCATCATCAGTAGTTAGTGAAATTATTGCTTTTGTATCCCATGAAAAGGTATTTGCAAAGGACTCAAAAGAACTTTTATGGCGAAGCCAAATACTGGCTTTGCACAGACAAAGGGTTAATAATTTTGGTGTTGAGCTAATATCCTTACGGATTTATATGGGGTATAAGATCTATAACAGACGAAGATTTTCGTTTTGGAAAGGGATCAATATTCTCGTAAACTAATGTCATGCATATAATGGCATGGAAATGGCTGGCATGACCAAAGAGTCGTGAAATAGGGTTAAGCTTATAAAAGGGAAAGTAATCAATGAAGGGACACTTGTGTTGACAATGAATATTTAACCTAAGAAAGTATGGAAACTGAATCCATAAACATGTAAATTGGATCCTTTGTTTCTTTATAATGAACTTTTAATCTCTACGAAGGATGAGGTTGCGCAGTAATATTATGACATTCTTGCACGGATATGATTGCTAAAATGTGACCTGGGCGAGATTATAACTTCACTTGCTGATTACTGCTTTCGAAAAAATAAGGAAAGCCTAAGAACATACTCGTAGTTTTTCATGTTAAAAATGAAAGGTAATTAAATGGTGAATTTTTATACTATTTTGCAGTTTATCAGAGTATGCTCGTAAGGGGCTTAAGTCATATTTTTTGCACAAACGCTTTACTTCGGTGAGACTACAGTCTAGAGTAGACCTGAGCTTCAACCAATCAAACTCCTTCCGTCAGCACGGTTTTTACTACACGTCTCAAGTTTCACTCGCCAAGATGTAATCCAGCTTAGAAACTGATGTTCACATATTTCAATGTTTCTGTACCATATAACAAGGTGGGGATGATAAGGGTCTTATACGTTTTATCAGAAAGAGCCGCGATGTGTAAAATGCGCCGGCTTCTGTATTTTCTTTATGGGTGTGATGTACCGCAGGAAGAAGGCATCGTTTTACCTCCGCTTAGACTGTCCTAGCAATAGGGAAATCTAAGGAAGAAAGAGCAGTTAAACTGCAAAGCACTCCGATTTATATTTTTGAACGGTCAGAAGCCTGGCGAAATGTCTTCAACGAAATCAAATCCATTCTTGTAAGTTTAACTTCTAAGAAAACGAACGTATTCGACGCCAAAGAAATCGGAATGACACGCGACGCAAAGTTAAAATAGAACGTAAGAGCTCGAAAAGAAATACAGAGAAATGTACTGGTTACTTGAAAACTATTCCAAGCCTAACATTGAGAATAAACTGCTTCTAAACAATCAGGTGCTAAAGCTGGTGTGGACCTATGGTATACAACTCATTTCCTAAATCTCGTAGACACAATTAAATCCTCAAAACACAGGACCACATTATATCGCCATAATTTTAATGAATCCATTTATGTATGCGCGACGAATAACTTATGAATATCTTAACTAAATTATGTTCCTTCATATCCGCACGGTCACTGAGTTTCGGAAGTGCCGACAAGAAGCCAACAACAACGACCCATCAAGAGAGAGAAGGTAATGAACTTTCCTTGATTAGCCAAGCCACCCCAATCGAGACCCGGGGTATGATGGGCAAACCATTATCATATAATGCCATTGGATGTATAGCGGATTTATGTGCAGACACGTGAACAGACTGCTTCGTCCTCTACGCTGTCGTTTATGGGCACAAACGTATGAAAACTAATCAGACAGTGGAATAATCCCACGACGTCATCCCCTTGTCTAACCTGTCGACCCGTAAGAGAATCCACCGGCGCGCTAGGATTCCTCGGCAACATATCACGGCATCCATTTAGAGTCGCCTCACCTCTACTCCCGCTTAGAACATCTGCCACTTTATAGTTTGTCATAAAACAGAATCGTAAAATTGCACAACACAGCCCCTGTGTGGATAAGCTTTAGGAATATATACGAATATGTAAATGCATTTCACAGTTTACATTGTACCCCTGCCAGTAATTACAATCTCCAGCATACACAGAGGCAACACGCAGGGACAAAAGGCCAAAACACTTTATGTTTTGCTTCTAATGCTTTGGATCCACATCTCAAGGTAGAGTGAGCAAATATGTTCTGGGCCGTCCCTAATTAGGATCCAATTCATTTCCACCGCACATGAATGAGGCCAAGCAACCATAATGTGTTTCGGTTTGGCCATTGTACTTGGGCATTGGGCTTGAAGAGGCTCGGTTTGTTTTTGGTAGCGCATTGTGTTTACTGATGAAGGAGTCATGTTGGGCTATTATTTAAATTATTTTCATTGTTTAGCTAATTAGCTTGGTTAATATGCGTTTCTTCCGATATATGTTTAAGGGGATATGCGAACAATTAATAACAGTTTTAGCGGCCCGTTCCACACAAGTAGAAGGATCAAGTTAGGTCGGTTTGAAGTTTGATTGTCCCGCTGTTTATATTATTTATGCAATGGATGAAGCTACAGCTATTTTGAGTTATGGCTGGCTTAAATATAGATTTTAGCCTTCTCAAAACAGGCTTGCATATGGCTAAATTCTTACCGCTTATCATTCACAATTTTAACAATTTCATAGAGATACGGAGGCATTGGTTTTTTTTTTCTACCCTCGCACTCTTGGCACTCTCTATTGACTGTGAATGGTCATCTCAAAATCCTTTAGTTAGATTCAGAATCACTCTCTCCAATATGGTGGTTAGACTTGTTGGGTTGAAGGGCTGGTAAAGTAATTACATCCCTAGCTTGCATAGACCAAATGTGCCCTCAGCATTACCCTGATGTGAGCAGCTTGAAAAAAGAGCGTGAGGTGGAATGGGGGGAATAATGACCATATCCTTTGACTCCAATAGGAATTCCATCTCATCCTAGAATAGAACATAAAGATCAGCGTAAAAGGTATGTCTACTAGATCGAGAGACATTGGCTTAGGCGCTGGCATAAGAAGTGAAAAAAGCCTTCCTCAACCCCGGGATCTCTGCAGTCAATGCAGGCTTGTTCTTCCCTTATGAGCACCTCTCGTCTTGCTTAACAGATTGTGTTCCGCTACCAGTCTAGTTGATATGGGTGCGTAAACCTGCTTCTGTTTAATTCTTTGAATATGTTCGCATTTATTTTTTGCTACAGCATTCGTAAGATTTTTGTGGGCTATTTTCAAAATCTATGAATTGAAGGGACGAGCCCTCGGACTCATCCCACTCTGTGCATTTCAACTGCATTCTCGTTTCGTATGAAGTCACTTAACGTCCGCAGTTCTATTCAATAAAATGTACTACTTGTACCTATCCGCACTCAGACTCTATTGTACTACCAGGCAGCAACTCATTTTTTTGGTTTAGTAGTTGGAGAAACTCAGGATTTATTCGTTTCTATGTTGTACTTGGTGGCTGTCATTGCATTGATGTTTGAACTTACACCGGTCAGGTCACAAATAAAAAACTACCTACTTTTCCGTGACGAACACCTTAATGACTGTTTGATTAATATAAATGCAGAGATACTTTCCAAATAAGCCCAACGCCGTCACTATTTTGGCGACTGCTATAAAGACTAGATTTTACACTTGGAAGACGCTGCCCGGAACTGAAAATAGAGTGGATTCTGAAAGGCCTACAGTGCTTGTTCAGTTTTAGATTTTCTGTATTGCGATCTTCGATCTTGCTCCGATAACTGTTTTCGTCTCCAATTCTTCCCTCTTGAGGATACAGATCAAATATTTCGGACTGAAATCCAAGTATGTTGTGCTTGCATAGGTACTTTAACCAATTTCTGGACTCATTTTAAAATATATTGCTTTTTGCTGCACATGGTTCTACATACAGGGTGTCCCAGTTAAGAGGTCTAATCCTTTAAGGGGAGATTCCTGGAGGTTCGGCGAACAAAAAATCGTACGGCAGGGGGGATCTATTTTGTTGTTGGTGTTCATCACCCTATGCGAGTGGTCTCTTCGTCTGTTGGAAGTACAGAAAATTAACCCACCAGAGTGATGTAGAAGTAAAGATTACTGTACTACATGACATGAGTAGTTTTATGGTAATAATTGATTTAGCTCCTCTCTATGGTCTGATGGGTGTTGTGTGCCATTTAGATGGCCTTAACGCAGCTAAATTAAATTCTTTCCCATCTTTTAAATACGAAAATCATTTTTAGCTAACAAACATTGATTCTCAAATATATCACTGACGTAGATGGTAAGTTGATAGTAGTCTCCCTATTCTGGACAAAATTCAACGATAAAGTCGTTTAAAAGAGCAAATAAGCATTGCATATATGTACATGCATACATGCATACATATGTACATATATAAATAGTAGAATAAAAATATCCCTTTATCTAGTTAAACTTAGTCGCTGTACGTATTAGCAGTCTCTGTAACATTCACAGAGTCCTGTTCGAGAGGTGTATATGTACGTGCAGTCTACCAATGTTTTGCTGTGTCTAGCAATAGAAGAAGGTCTCTAGTCTCTATCACTTATCTCATAAAGTGGATGACTTGCTCATACTTTAACTTATAGACCCCCAGAGATTTATCTTTGTGGTTCTAGCTGAGCAGACTCTCTATAAATTCCATAAGCATTTTACTGCAAACAAAATGGAATCCGTCACAAGCCGATAACTAACAGAACCCCTCTCTCATTTTTCTTTCTCAACTCTTTTCAAAGAATGCCTAGTTGTAATTTTTACAAAACCCTATTCACAAACAACAATAATTTAAAACCATCAGCCAAATCAAAAAAGTAGATATCGATTGAACAAAATGCGTCTCGTAGTTACGCTGGTACGTGTCCGGAATTTCCCCCATTAATAAATCTCAGTTGTGTAGATTAAAAAAAAAACTGAAGGAAACCCCTCTCCTCGTTAAAGAAAAAAAGGCAAAAGGACAGTTTACAGCCGGATGATTCTAATTAAAATATAATTATCTTCTAGCGCCTTAAAAATCTTCCCTCCTTGCCACTGGTTATATCCATCGCTTTTCCTTCGTACGTATTGTGAAAATCTGGAGACCGTAGTATTCCTTTTCTTTTTTTTTTTTTTTGCAAATCAGATCTCCATAAAATTAAGAACACTGGTGATAAAGAATTTTAATTATTGCAGACGCCTTCCTTACAGACAGCAGACGATTCAGGATGAACAAAAAAAAAAAACAGAATAGAGGATAGAATATCAAGATTATGTCCATTATACTGGCGGTTCCCTCGAGTGACTTCATTAGAATATCAAACGATTGGTAACTACTGCAGTGAATACAATTTATTCTCTGTGATAAAAGGACGAGGAAATATCTACAGTAGTTTGGAAGTATTTTTTTTATTTTTGTCTTAGATATAGATGTCCTCCTACATTAATACATTCTACCTTTTTGGGTGGGAAAATGTAGACATTATGTCCTTACGTCCTATTGCAGCCACAATATGACCAAATTACGTTTAAATGAATCGACTCATCAAACCCGGATTTGCTTTAATTTCACAAACATCAAATAAAACTGAACGACATATTGAGAGGTCATAATTAGAGTAATAACGTACCCCGAATTGACCCAAACAACAGCTCAATAAAGGCTAACATCATGTCGGCCATTAAACCCGACCCAAAGAATAAATTCAATATGTTCAATGATCCCCATTGTCATCCACTCCAAAATATATAGCCCCTATCCCACCCAGGAGAAGGACTAAATAAAGCAATTTTAACGTGTCCCACCCAAAAGCGGATATGTGGCCCCAAAACGATTCAACATGCGACCCCCCATAACCCTATTGACTCACGTGGAAGCAATTTGTCTTGTAAACAATTGAAAATATTCCACAAGGGATTAACTTATAATTTTTTTAATAGATTTTTTTTTTTTTTTTTTTCTCTTCCCATCCCATGCATTTCCCGTTGAGAACTTCAAAGCGGGACAACAGGCAGACAGGCATTTCGATTGCAACTTAAGGGTAACAAGGATTCCCATCACGTACCATTCGAAAGCAAATATGTTGCGAGTCTACTCCTTCGAGTAGCTCCGAATCACTTTTTTCTGTTTTTCTGTTCTCATTCATTGAATTTGTGTCTTTTATTTGTGGAGCTGTCTCTTGGGTGGCAAAAGCTATCTCATCCCCTACAAAACGTGTGTGTTCTAAATTCAACAGGCATTCGCTTTACGAGGACTCGTGATGATACTTAAAAGAATTTATTGATCACTTTAATTCCTTCAATGAAAATAAATTCTGATTTATTTGGTAATAAGTTCAGGTCGAAGGATGACAATCGACAACTACTCGTATATTAGGTGGATGGCGTAGAATAAGAATGAGGAGGTACAAAACGAATGAACAACGTTCGACAGTATTAAGTGATAGTTTGGTTGAAATACGAGTTTTCTTCTACCGTTATACCTATGATAAATGATTGTTTCTTACAAGGATGGGTATTCGTGATTGATGGTGAATTATAAAAGGATTCTTTGAAATACATGTACTGGCTGTAGTAGGATTTAGTTCCACTATATGCGGCTTAGTGGAATTAAGATTCAAGATTCAGGTCTAAAATTAGTCTTTGCATAGGCTTTATTAGCAAAGTGAAAGAGTACTTAAATTCAGACTGACAAGCCCGTCAGCGCGTTCTCCCATAATGTCCTTATCGTTAAGCAGACAGCATTTGTTTTTTTTTATAGTTACCAAAACAAAGACACTTTACAACAGGTTGTCATATACATACATATGTACATATACAGCAGAATTTTAATTAACCGTAGGTCAAGGTGGTATTCATATCCAAGGCTGGAAGGCCAATTTTCACCACTGTTACGGACTTTAGGCCAATCAGCCTTCCTTCTTTTCTATTAAAAACATTTGAGCGAACATTTGTCTCATTTCATGATAAGCTCCCAGAAAGACCACCAACTCAAGGGCTATCATGAAGATGCGTGGCCACAACCAATGCAATGAGAACTACACCTACAGCGGGACTGGAGCCTATCTTCAATCCGTTTTCAGTCTAGAAGTATAGAAAGACGGTTGTTTAAATAACGCTCGATCCATCTCTGTCTGCACAGATTGATTTGAGGTAAACATAGGCGTAGGCTCAAGTATATTCTCCGAATCGCTGTGTGTTGGAGGTAACACCAGTCACACAACGGCAACACCCTACGATTGAGCTGTCAAACTATTTTCCTATTTACAAGTGTGTTATAGCCGACCACAATGTAACTATGTTAATTGTTAAGTCTAATTTGAATTTTTTGAAATAAAGAGTGAAGTATATTTGCAAAGTCCGTATTTCTTCACAAAAATCCAATACTGAGCATATCTAAATCAGTTCGCACGTTCCAAGAGCACGTGATAACAGTGACAGTAGCTGCCCGTGAGACTGTGTTTATGGCAATACCACAAGAAGGCATCACCTTTTTTATCGACCGCCAGGCAGCAATGAAAGTGACTTCTACTATTCAAATTATATCCAAACTTGTAAAGTGCTGTCGAGAAGACCTTAAGGTTCTTAAAACATGACACAAGATTACGATCTGCATTGCGTGGGCCTGAAGGCATACAAGGTAGGTAAAGGGCTGACGGATTGTCTAGGAGAGGCTCGAGGTCTAGACAGGTAAACAATCCGCCGTGTACACTAAAGCTCGAAGCAGGATTCAAGGCTCTAAGGGAGGCAACCAATAAATGAAAACACTCGGGTAAACATTAAACGAATTTTCTTTATTTCGATCAAACAAGGACCGACGGGTTTATGTAAAAGAATAGGAAAATCCTCGGAAGACATCTCGGGGCATAATACTCTGTGGGCGGCACCCATGAAAAAACTACGACTAATGAAAGATTTCTCGGTTGACATTTCTTTCAAGAGCTAGAAGAAATATCCAGTAGATCAGTGAACGATATCTTAAACTACATAAAATCAACTAAATGGCTTGCAAGTTCATCACAAGTAAGCAGTTGAACCATAGCTACAATGGGTCTGCATTAACCTGAGTGTGTCGTGGTGGATCACTTACACCTCGCCTACTCACATTTCTAACCTAATCTTTGAGTTAACTAATACAACGTATTCATTCATTATTTGACATTAGCTATGCATGACTTCAGTTCAGTTCAGTTGTTTCTAAAACTAAGCCTGCTTCAAACTCCGCTTTTAGTTTTTTCTGTGCGACCAGGTAATGTGCTTTTCAAACCGAAGGAGTAAAATTTAAAAATTATCCTATGAATACATGTCAAGCAAACTTAAAAAGAAAATTTTCAAACATCGAATCTTCTATTTCAATCGACTCGCCTCAATTATGGTACTGCGCTCTCCTTTACACTTGTAAATTTACAACCTTTAAAATAATCATACTTTCTTTGGTGTCCATAATCCGATTAAAATCAACTTTTTGGCACACATATGTACGTACATAGTTGCACCTTAAAAAATGTTAAAACTTTGCAATCAGTTTCTTTTTACATCCGAGATACATACACATACACACGTTTCTAATCATTATCACTCATCACTAAATATTCATCATTTTAAAGGCAACCAAATCCTTTGACAGCCAGACTACTCTAAAATGTATTTCCTATGTACAAACTAACAATGGACTCGTAGAACAATTGTGGCCGGGTGTTAATCCCGATGTGGTTTCCAAACGAATTGCCATTTTTGCTGTTGCACCATACGCCCACCCGCGCCCGGCACCCGGCATCCAGATTGCTGTTGCCCTGGACGGATAATTGAACGAATAGCATATTGTTTCCTCAGTTTTCTACATATTTTGCATTAAAAGTTAACGCTTGGTTAAATTTATTTAATTAGTGGCTGACTTCTTTCTATTTTGGGGGATTTCGCAAATCCTTCAGCATTCAGGCGTAGAACCGCATTCAAATTGCTGGTGGTTGCTCATTTTTTGGCACTTTCTGGTTATAGGGTTCATCTTTAGTCAGTCAGATATATTTTTGAATGCGTTTCGACAACCGCTATGGGTTTTCTGCTTGACTGTCGATGCTTCCACCCCTTCGGTGTGGTTATATACAACATTAAATATTTCATTAAGGTTACGTGGCTTCATGGTTTATTTAAAATTGTTTAAATCAATAACGTAGAGGTATTCTTTCGATACCATAAATTTGCGGAATTTTTATAAACTCCTTGTGTTTGCCTCGAAGACCTCTCGGAAAGCGGCTGTAAAAACAATCCAACCGATTGATGAAGTGAAAACTAATTGACCAGACGATGGTTGTTATAAATCCTTAGGGCGGAAAATTTTGATTGGTTTATTTATTCACCGTTGAAACACAACAAATAAAATTTGCATGAGCGAACATTGAAGTTACTCAATGGCTGGGGTAATTTTTTTTTTTTTTTTTGTTTATTGAATGTGGAGATTTGATTCAATTAATCGGGAAGTAGCACATAAGGTAGATACGTGAATATTTATAGTTTTTATAAATGATTGACCCTCTATGCTGACTGAAAATTATATAACTGATACATTAATATAGTAATCGACATAATATGCCTTAGGACAATCTAAGGCTACCCATAAACCTCAACTTGTTATAGCTTGAATACCATTTTCAGAATAACACGAACCTCTGAGTTTATTAACCACCTCTAACACCTCCTAACACCTCCTAACACCAAGAATAAACCAAAATGTCTAGGCATAACCTTAGTTGAAATGTGCGACACCCCTGAACTAGTTGTTTAGGACTTTGGTGGAAGCTATAAATTAACCAACAATGTCCACATCCTTCACCGGAAAGTTGAAATTAAGTTTGTTTGGTCAAATATGACGACGAAGAAATCATTCACTATGCCAATTAAAGTTATTTCGAAAATGGTATTAAGGAAATTCTTGAATAATTCTATCCCTCACCTACCTTTAAAGACGAGAACTGACCACAAGCTTTTGAACTGATTGCATGGCAGTGTCAAAAGATGGTAGGTTTCACAACTACTACAGCAACCAAGTATAAAAATGACAGACTTAGTAGCGTAGGTCGAGCACCCCTCCAACCAAGTGCTAAGAAAAAGTCTATGAATGTAAAGTTCACATCTTGGATTGCAAATATTTTATTTTACTACAAGCATCTCGCCTAAATGACAATATCATTGTGGGAATCCTCTAAGTGCGAGAAATCTCTTTGACGCCAAAATAAAGCCCATCGAGGTCAAGCCAATTTCTGTTCAAAGAAATCGTCTCCATTTTTGTGTATTGCCTGTAACAGCAGCACACAATCATAGCCGATGTTTAAACCTCTTAACCGCAATTTGAGATCTGTAATTACCCAACATCGCAGCTTTATAAATGCCACACAAACATGCATAACGAAAGTCTGCACAAAGCAAATTGCTAAGTCGTCTAAACGGCAACGTCAGGCTCGTCTGTTTTCTCCAACTCGCGGGAACTACATTGGCTTCTCGTACCCTAAAACATTGGCATCTTAGCCCACATTCAGGTAGAGGATGAGTGCTCTAATCCTTCTGTCAGATATCTCTCTCAGGTCGTCGAAGAAGAGTTTACCTAGAGTACGTTGTCGGGTTCTCGCCAGGGCGGGACACCTGTAAAGAAAGTGAAGAACAGATTTATTTTCGATAGCATCTCAGCAGCTACGGCAGAGGCTGTTGTGGGGGATTCCAAACTTGGCTACATGGTCTAATATCGGCCAGTGGCCCGTGCTTATGGCTGCAATTTTGGCAATATCTGGTCTTGATCTGTCTGGCAGCTCATTTGTTTTAGGTTTGCTAAAGCCGTGTCCTGTCTATAGCGCAGCTGGAAAGCGCGTTCCAACCTTGGTTGGTCAGCTTTTTAGGGAGCTAAGGGCTGACCCAGACTTAATCCAGACCTCTCTCCACGAGTTGGCTTATCACAAAGAGAAATTTTCCTGACGCAAAAATTAACAAATCATCCGTATAAGCAACCACCTTGAAGCCCTCTCTGTCCGGTCGTGCCAAGATCTTTCATGGCCGTTAGCCTTAAAAAAGGGGAGATAACGGTTCCCTGAGGATTTCCTCTACTTACAATTTTAGTTGTGATATCGTTACCAAGTGTAGACTGAATGATATGTAATCTTAGCATGGATACTATCCATTTACTAACATGGTCCTCTATGTCCAGCTCGGCTAGAGATACTTGGATCGCTTCGGTGTGAATGTTGTTAAATGCTCCCTCTATGTCTAAGAAGGTGGCAAGAGTGTATTCTTTGTAATGAAGTGACCTCTTGACAGTGCGCACAACCTCGTGAAGGGCCGTCTCTGTTTGAATGTTTGTCAAGTAACAACGTCAATAATTCAGCTCCCCACAATGAAAGTAATAGCATGGGTTATATTCTGTGTCGCTACCTCCGATTTCGTACAGCTTTTTATTCTCTTGGCCTAGAGAATGTAAGGACACAATATCCAGAAAATCTTCCGGTTGTAGCTTCGCATTGTTTTCTGACTTAATAGCGCCTTTGTAACGTTTTGGAATTAACTAGAATTTCTTTATTTTAAGGGAAAATTATTTTTCATCCTCACCGGTTATTTTGGCAATGAATGACAGACTATCTACGTATCTTTAATCCCTTATATCAAATAGCTACAAATGATTTTTTTTATTTTGTTTGCTTCTAGATAAAAACGAAAATCCAATCGAGACTTTGCCGACACCTCATAGCTTAGGAAGGAACAGAGATATAAAATTGTTTCATCGTAATATGAGTATGGTGGAAATCATTCTTGTCCTTAACCTTTGTCCGCAACTTAGAACTAACAACATAAAGGATGTTTTTTTTTTAAAAAAGCCCTAGGTTTCCGTTAAGGATAAAGATAACTTTCACACTAGCTGCCACTTTTTCACTTGATAACGTCGATAAACCAGCATCGATTGAAGCTTTGAAAGATATTTTACGGAAGTTACTACGAAAAGCTGGTCGAAAATTGAACCGACAAGATACGCTACACAATGTTGTGTATTTTTATTTAAATTTATTTTCCTGGCCCTTCATATTTTGTTTTTATTTTCCATGTCGCTCTACATTGTAGCAGAAGAGTAATTTTTAAAATTTAAGCTACTGCTTCGCAATTGAGATCTCTAGCAACATATTTATCTCTTTAAAGATAACCTCCACAAGTCCTAATCCATTTTCCAATAAAATCAACATCTTCCACAGCTCCCACGTATCAGCTGATTAGTATGCTCCTAAGAACATTGTCCTCCCCAATGTGATGGTAATTATCATTACAGAATTCGTTTCACTTGTATATCCGTGGATGCCATTCGCCTCGATTCATCTCGTGGCCATGCCGATACTTTCCTTATCCCTAGAACTTGTGTTCAACGTGAAGGATATTCGCAAATATCGAATTTATCCCATTATCCTGGAAGGATGTGGCTGTAATCTATTTCCTTATAATTTCTTAGTAAACACAACGCCCAAGTGGCCATCATCATTCCCGCATTGATATTCCGTTGAAGACAGCACCCAAATGGGATACCCCATCGCCTATATCCTTTAATACAAGCCAACGAGGATTATTTCGCTTGATTGGAATATCCATTCATGGGCTTTGTAAATAACTTGTCTACTCTTCGATCTCATTATGAATCGGGATAATATTTGGTTGGAGAGTGAGGATATATTTTTTTTTTTTTAGTTTAAGATGTGACAAAGGTATAATCATTGTACATCTACGTATCCTTATATAAAACTTGCCGTATGACGACTTCTCTTTGTCATGCAAACATTGTGTCGTCTGCTTCGCATGTCCCAAACACCCAAAACTAAATGGGGCGTATTTTTTACGATGTCTTAATGCAATTTATATTGAAGGAAAACAACTTGTACCTAATCCTTTAAATTCAAAAGAAAATTGTTCGCCAGAGACTAATAAAATCAACGACGTGGAACTTTCATGATGGCTCTACAACTGCCGAGACTCAGATTTCCGGGGGTAGAAATCAAAGATTCTGAATGCCTTTGCAAAAGGATTTAGTGCGGGCAAGGATGCGAATAAAGAGGTATTGGGTTAGTGCTCTCATTCCTAGGAATAATGTCGATGAGGATGATGATGACTGTGATGGGGTTAGAGGGTATTATGTATTAATCGGTTTGTAGCAGGATAAGTGGGTACGATGGTGCGTGCCTAGACTGGGTAAAAGGGATTTTTTTTTGTGTGTTGGTTGTAAGTAAAAAAGGTTGAGGCAAAAATGTACATAGATTGTAAGATGTTACATTTTGGTGTTTATTTGTTTTCAAAATTGTATTGGTATTGTATTCTATGCAATACATACAAAAAATTAAAAAAAAAAACAGACCGTAGGTATGTGGTCCAGGGTCTAGCTTTTCGCGACCATTCGTGTTGCGCGTGTTGTAATTTTTCACACAAAATGGAGGAGTTTTGCAGTTTACTGTCATATCCGAAAGGCATCTTTTTTCGAGAAGCTCATGACAGTTAGCACCCTCGGTCGTTTGTCAGACCTTCGCGAGAGGTGTTTTCTGGAGTTCGAACATAGAATATCCCGCTGAGTAATCCAATGCACACTAAGCACTGAGCCACGGCGCCCCCAAAAGACATACACTATAGAAATATCAGAAAATAATACATTTACGTACCGTTCTCATAACTTTAATTGTTCAGAATATATTTGCCATCGACCCAAGGCTGAAGGGCTTACTAATTGAGTGATAACATATCGCACATCCATAATAATGGAAGAATGAAAGCATCAGTTTCAAGAATGGTTTGAAAAGACGTATCCTTGGTGTTAATATCGACATTCAGTCACCGACAAAACAACGGACATTCAAATTGGACTATAGTACTGTGCCGCCTAACAAGGCATCGAAATAAGTAGCACAAAATTTCCAGACATTCACTACGAATGTATCCCTGAGATAAAATACACTGTACCAAATCCACAGTGTGATATCACCAATGAGGTGCTACACCCCCGTTCATATCGAAGGTAGAACTCCAAGCGATCTTCGAATCATTAAGAAGGAAGAAATCCGTGGGTATCGACGGAGTGTCTAACATTGTGCTAAGACATCTCCCTCCAGAAGCGGTGAACATTTACACCATCCTGTTTAACAATGCGCTGAATAATGCACATTATCCGGCGCATTGGAAGACAGCGGTGGTACTATTCCCAAAAGGGGAAAGGACACTTCCAATCCGGCGAATCTCTCTCTCGATAAGTCTCCTTCCGAATATCAGCAAGGTATTCGAAAAAGTGATCAATAGAGCGCTGTTTAAGTGGGTTGAGGACATGCACATTGTTCCGGATAACCAATTCGGTTTCAAGGCGGGGCATGATACTATACATGCCGCGTCTAAACTGGTGTCGGATATCCAATGGAACAAAAGCAAGAAACAATGCACGGGTGCCTGCCTGGTTGACTTGGAGAAGGCCCTCGATACCGTATGGCTAGAAGGACTCTTCTACAAGTTGAGTAGGCCGGGCATAAGTAAACCACTGCTATACATGTTCTGTAACATGCTCACCGGTAGGCAGTTCATTGTGAAAAATGGGAATGTGATTTCTGCTGGTACGTTTGATATTAAAAATGGTCTGCAACAGGGTGCGGTTAATTCGCCGATCCTCTTTAACATTTACACCAGCGATCTTGTAGGATCTCTTCACCATGCTATAGCGTACGCAGACGACTTGATAGCGTACAGATCAGGACCAAAGATCGAGGTCATTGCAATACTCTTGCAGCGTGACTTCGATAAGATCAAGCGATATTGCGACGACTGTAAGTTGAAAATCAACTTCCAAAAGTCGGAAACCATCCTGTTTAGGATGTCGTTACCTGGGGCCTAAGCGTTCGTCTATCTAGACAGAGAAGGTCTGATCCAGGACAGATTAGCGGTACCGCTAATCTTCCATGTTGCCCGAACAGCTGCGGATAGGCGACTAACCTACAACCGACACGTCACACACAGCATTCCGGAGCGTCTCCAGTACAGTAGAGCGGTATCAGGTCGCGATTTGCGTGATTTTGAACGGCAGCTCCAGAAATTCTGGTGGTTAGGGGGCGGAGAGAGAACTCCTTCGTCGGTTCCATTTGATCCGGGTAGCCTTTCTCAAGGCGCAAAGTTGGCCTTTTTACTATGGGGCCGACTTACATAGGTTAGGGTAGGTTAAGTTAAATTTTATATAAAAAAACAAGCCAGCACTTTGCAAAAAAATTTACGTATAAATTACGTATTTTAAATTAAGATTAGTTTCTAAGGTTTATTTAAGGTAGCTTCTAAGTTAGATTTAAGACTATTTTAATTTAATTTTAAGCAACACAGCAAAAAATTTTCATTCACTAAGTCTTTTAAAAAATAAATTTTCTTAGTTCTTAAGTTGTAAGTTAAGTTAATAAATAAGTGTAGTTCGAAAACGGCGAAAGACATAGTTTTAAGCGTTAGGTTTAGCTTAGAGCACCCGCATAGGGTCAGTAAGTTAGAGTTACGTACTTCACGCGGGCAATGTTTCTGCCTTAAAAATACTGAAAAAGGTTAAACATCAGGAGAGGCCGAATGTCTACAATTACCGACCGACATAGCTGAGATGAATACCAGAGGACTAAATGGAGCGAAATCAAAGTGGCTAGTATATCCAACTTTAAGTCGACCAAAGCTGTGGCCTCAACGGTTTAAAAACTGAAAATCAGAAATGAGAAAATGATGATGTATGACAATCGAACCTCGAACCATAATAAATACAAATACTTGGCGCAACAGACCGTATGTGGTCCAGGGTCTAGCTTCTCGTGACCATTCGTGTTGTGCGTGTAATAATTCTTCACACAAATGGAAGGGACCTACAGTTTAGAGCCATATCCGAAAGGCAAATTGAGAAGCTTTCTCATGACATCTAGAAACTTAGCTTGCACTCTTGAATCATTTAATTAAGATGCGACAATATAATATTACAAATCATAATGACACAAGACCACGAACCAGTTCTACGAAATAAAACACGTCTTTCTTACCTTCCCCCCACATTCATTGATTTCCGAGAAAAACAATTTCTGTCAATATAATGCAATAAAGGTAATTGAATAAGGACATTAAGCACATTGCGAAACAATAGCCGCCCCAAATAAAATACGTCGCAAGAATCTATGAATTAAAAGCAAATGAAATTATTGTCTCCCATCATTGAGGGGCGTGTTCAAGGTAATTACCTTGAACCACGATAATGGATTTCCATCAATTATATTTCCTTCCGCATATTTTTTTTGTTCTCGGAACTGCCCCAACCGCTTTCGCTACTACCTATTCACTTGATGAGATAAAGTATCTTCAATGGATAGAGTAGGTGCGAAAACAATTTCATGTTCGACTGCAATTCATTGCGAATTAATACCTTTGCGAAGGGCTTCTAAAGACCTAACTTGTAATTACCACCTCTCTGTTCAATACGTCATTAACCGCATATGTCGTAATTTACACATAGCGATTCACCCCCCAACCCCATGATACCCCCATAGGTACATATACGCAATCCGTCGTTCTGAAGGAAACTACTTTGTCAATTTCTTTTGAAGGAGTGGGATTTGCCGAGCAGAAGTAAACCTTTCGACAGCCGATGTTATGCGATGAACGCGTTGCGTATCAACTTGTTGATTGTAATCTGTATTTTAATTGACGTTTTGAGCCGTTTATAATGTGTTTAATTATTCAGCGATTTAGTTTAATTATTCGCACGTGAGAACTATTCACACCACACTGTGATGTTTGGAGTGCCTTCGATTGAACGAAACTTGTATAAAATCCAAAGGTGTGCGAGTGGTGTTAATTTTCCGAGTGGTTTGATCGCAGATACCTCAAGGGCTTTAAGTGCGGTGAATAGTTATGGATGTGTAGACACTGAATTAATCCCATTGAAGTTCGAAAAGATGCCAGACAACAACAGTTTGTCATTGTTGTAACAGAAAGGAGAGAAAAAAAAACTTATTGTCTCCACTCAGACTTTGGCATACGCCGTTCGGCCGTCCAAAAGTGAAACAATGTCCTCATGTATCGTCTCTTGAAAAACTAGCGCTTTGACAATGGAGAGAATATACAAATGTAAATATACATGTACCTACTGAAACGTGTAGAACCAAAGTACAAAAGAAAGCCTGACATCGTCATAGAGGAAAAAAGGACATCCACACATGTTTTATTAGATAACGTGCTGTCAGCGTTCCGTTTTTATAGGGAGAAGAAATAAAATTGTTTTGCCATATCGTCCTTCATGCGACTTCCTTTTCGTATTTTTTTCTTTTTTTTGCCATTTCTCCACCATAGACGCGACTCAAAAATTTTGAAATACATACCGCCATTGTTGTCATCGACCATTCTTTGAATCTTTGTAGGCAGCGTGTTTTAATTTTTTTGCCTTCTAAAAAGTACCAACTTTTCAAAGACATTCTATGTGAAGCTGTAAAAAAAAAATAGCAAACCGAGCTTAAATTTAATTCTACATACATCCCGTGGATGGGTTGTCAAAAAATCATGCGATGTACGGATATTTCCGCAGGGAATTTTTAGACATTGTGTACTCGGTTCATGGAAGAATTAAATTCTCATCGTGAGGCCATTTTAGAGTTTCGAGCGTTTTGGCGGGTGCTTTCTATTTTCTTTTTTTTGTGAATTTCAAGTTTGACATGTGGAAAAGTCAACACCGGAAATATGGTGATACCATGTAGATGAAGAGTACCCAGTAATTTAGGTTGAATGTTCTGCAAATGTCTACCGTATGTTTCTGTGAAGGTAATTGGACGTTGGAGATAAAATTTAAATGAGCACTCGATGGGTATTATTACTTGTATTTCATTTGTCGACGTTGTTGAGTTTAAGAGAATTGTGTATATTTCATTAATTGGGGAGTTTTTCCAACGGAGCTCTGGAACTTACTTTCCTTCTTGTTATTTGACTTAAAACAAATCGAGTTGTTTGGTTAGCTTAGCTCATCTCTAAAATAAATTTCAGGTCCTGTGCATATGCACCACATCTATTGTTTGAAGTTTCAATTCCACTGACCTAATTTTTACATGCCCAAACACAATTGACTGTACCGATGTGGGCCATAGGTCAAGATGAAAAGTAAAATTGGCACATGTAAAGCGAACAGGTTGGGAACCTTCTCAGCAAAGATTATAGTACGAGAAGTAGTCAGGTGAAAGGAGTTCTGTGAAATGAAGTAAAGGCTATACATTCAATGGAAATTAATAAATATTTCAACATCAGTGGCCGAATTACCGCAGTCGATAACGAGTGAGTGAGTAGGACTCGTGATCGAATGATCGAGTAACCTCACTGGGATGATGGCACTCGATAGCTCACGTATCGAATGAAAATAAAATTGTACTAGAGAAGTTGTACTACAACTCACAAAGTGACATTTCTCCGGTTGATAAAAAAGATAGAAAAATATTATTTGCAGTGAAATTGAAGTAAACAATGGATCTATTTGTTTATACGTCCTCGGATTCCGATGATGATTATCGCGAACGCGTTGAGCTTCGGCGCCCCCTCTTTATGCAGGGGTTAATTTGCCGTCGTTGCAGACGGTGTTGAAGTGACTGTGCTATGAGACCCTTGGTTTGCGGCTCCGAATCGAAATCCGAAATCGGCCAAAATATTTTTTTGCAACAAATTGATCTTATTTTGATTGGACCTTAATTAAAAAAATTAACATTATATTAGGAAACTCCCTTAAAAAAAAATTAGAAAACAAAAATACTCACATCTTTGTTGCTTCGCTCGATAGCTCGACAGCACAATAGTGATCGAGTGAAATGACGCACTATAACGTGTGCTGTCAACTCAAATTTCGATAGTGAATGCTCGATCACGAGAGCGGTAATGCCGAATCCTCACATTTCGATAACGAGTTACTCGTTATCGCCTGCGGTAATTCGGCCCCAGGACGCATGTTATGAAGAGGCAAAATTCTTGGAAATCTGTTGCCAGTAAATACATAGATGATAGGTGCATATACCCAGTCTTGAGCGACTACAGGATTCCTAACACTGCACACGATAATTCTGAATCGAATTTTTGCATCTCTAAGGCTGCACGTTTTTGACGATAGTCAAATCCTTTCTGTCAAAGCAAGTCAGAGAAAGTCAGCACACGATTTAAATTGTCGGCCACAGAGAAACTGAGAAGCTCTCCTGGTCATTACCTTATACTTTACAAAATCTTGCCATGTGTTAGCTGTTGAAAGCCAAGAAGTTTACTCAACGCTTTTTAAATTGTTTGCATCAGGTCTGAAGGAACGATTTGTAGAATCAAATTTGAGCATCCCTCCTTGTTGAAATTAAACAGTTTATCCTTCCAAGAGGTAAACAAAGAAAACAAAGTTCTCAAGAAGTACATATGTATATTAGCCTCGTGAGGAACCACGCATGGAAAAATGTTTGCATTCCGGGTATGGAAGTCGGTAATGCTGCGAGGGATATATCAAATTCTGATCCGTAATTCAAAGAGTCTTATGCTCATATTCGATGTCATCTCTCCCCTCGTAGGAAACTACATTTAAGAGCCTACTTTCTCAACGACCTTGGTGATCTTGCTAATGCAAACATTAGTAGCCTACAGCGCTTAATTACTAACTCCTTCTGGTTCAGTAGGTAGCTCTTTGGAGATGTTGATCCTGTGGAAGCACGATTGATGTTAATGGTCTAGTGAGTTGAATCTAGTGCACCTAACCCATACCATCTTCCTTAATAGAATCGTACAGAAGGTTTATTCCCGATGCATGGAAATCGGATCAAATTACGCTTTACGACTACAAACAACTTAACATGTCGAGGTCTGAAGTATCTGAAATGTTCAATGGACATATGCACACATGAATTTTGGAACAGGAAACTATGCTTGTCTCAAAGTAGTAATGATTTAAAGAAGTTTTGAGTTTTAAATATTTTCTAAAACAGTCCTCGTAATGTGCCGTCCTCAATGATTTTCGTTCAAAATTTAGATTGATAGGGACAAGTAAAAATGTTGTGGAAACTATTTGCTGTGCGAGTTTATTTTGCGGTCGCATTACTTAACATTACTGCTGCTTGCCTAATGTTCGCATCTTAGTTGTTCGACTACAGACCGTGATAAACAATTTTACATTTTTAATGCCACTCAAATTGTACCAGATTCAAAGTCCCAAACAAACACACTCCACTTTAATGAAGATCTTACAAGATTATGCTAAATCTCTGGCCATCCTTGAAATTCTTAGAAACAAAAAATATATTTATTATGTACATCTTCTCCCACCCACTCAACATACACCACAAAATAAAGCCAACCATATTTTTAACCGCAGAAAAATTCCACATTTCCATATTACTTAGGAATGCAAATGGAAATTAAACCACCTTCACGTTTTCATTTGCACGAGGCTGTCTTTTATCACACCATCCCCACCTCTATCCGACCAAAACATCCTTGGCACATCTGCCCACGACACTAAGGCAAGATGTGCCATCGCGCACACATACTCGCCGCCATATTTTTCCCCAAAAAGAATATAAAATCATTCGCTTGACGGCGACTCCACCTTATTAAGTCGGCCGGGAGACAATTCCATGTTTTCGTTATGCTAATGAAGGAAAAATATAAGAAGGCATTAAAACCATATGACGCCCTAATAACTTTCTACTCCTTGGGCTTAAAATGTGAACGGTCCTTCTCTGGCTGCTGCTGCTGCCACCGCAGAATTCGAATGTCTTTCTATCCGCTCATCGGTTTTCCATATCCCATCGGGAATGGGGTGTTCCGTGCTCTGCTCTATTCTATTCGTAAATCGCTGCACGAAAATGGAAAAATAATTTTAATTTTTCCAAATTTAGTTGGTGGTGTCATGGACGGAAGTGGCGTATTTTCGCAATGAACTTCTTATTACGTATGCAAAACGGGAAAATCTCAATTTCGTATTCAAAATGTAATCCGATGTAACCTCGAAGAGTGGTTCTCTATGGCTGTGGTCGTTAGCTGAGCTATTGCAGATGTCTCTAACAGGAAATATGTCTACCATTATAATCAGTATTAGAATTGTAATTACGAATACTATTTGCCAGTGCGCAGCAGTTTCACAATTTTAAATACAACCTATACAAAGCCTTAGCATATTCTCCTAAACGGTTATGCCTACATACATACATTGAAATCCTCAATCTCTTTTTTCGTCCCACTTTCAATTCAAATAAGTTAAGTACATTCTAATACACAATAGGTCATCCACAGAGTACAGGACACCTTTCTATTGTAGACGGCACTCATTATTTTCCTTTATAATGGCAAAGGTTCCGTCAATTTTAAATATTTACAAAATATTAGAGAGAACATCCTTAAGTCAATTGTTGTGTAAGCCGCTAAATGTGAAAGAGAAATCCCCTCAAGCATTTAGCATCCTTTTGTGTGGGCGTCATCCAGGAAGGACTTATTTTTTATCGGATTTTAAATTTTTTTTTTCTGTAGCGTTTGTCCTTGTTGGGATCTCAATATTTTTCTTCTTTTTTTTTGACGTTGCTCTAGGGGATTTTTTTCTATTCATCTTTTCGAGCGGAAATAATTCCAACCACTTAAAAGGTGATGAATCATGTTTTATGATAATATTATTTCAACAGGAAGAGCACCTTTTGCGTTTTTCCTGATCCTTTTTATTTCTGTTTTTTTTTTTTTCAAATGGAAAAGGACACTCGACTGTGGTTTGCGGTATCAGCATGTGAGTACAAACAATTAAAAGAAAATTTTTGTTTTAATAAACTCTTTTCAATTAAAAATTTTCTATGTAAATTTAAGTTTATATTTACCACAGTTTGGCACTTGAATATCCACCAACAAACCTAAGAGTAGGTGAAGGGTTGCTTCCGGTTCTTGTCTTATAACCATTTGAAGTGAAAGCTGTATTCTTACCAATCCGGACAGTCGGACCATCATAACTCCTTCATTCTTTAGTGGTTTTATTCGTCTTCTCTTTTAATGCCGATAAGTGTGGTTATTGTCTTCAGCGGGACACAAACATGCAGCGTTAAGTAAGCACACTACTACACTGTAACCAACTCCAGCTCTAACCTTCAAGTAGTACGAAAATTTACAATTTAGGAGACACAACCGCCTATCATGGCTAATCATAAGATTCTTCGTGATTGATCAGTAAGGAAATAATCTCGCAAGGAATCCGAAAGAAACCTCTTAGTTCCTGGGGTTAGGTTAGGTTAGGTTGGCTTGGCTGTCCGCACGGGAGTACAGACACATTTAGACCAATAAAGGTCTTTTGTAATACCATGGATCAAAACCAATTCGCTACTCATGGACGTCTAAAGACGCTATGTCACCAAGGACTTCAAAGAAGGGGGACCCTAAATGGACCATTCTTTTATGCGACAGAGCTAGGCAGTTACATAGGAATTGAGGTATACTTTCCTCCTCCTCCTCGTCCCTGCAGCTTCTGCAGAAGTGTTTGAAAAGTGGCCAAGTCTTTTGGCATGTTGGCCTATAAGGCAGTGTCCAGTGAGAACACCAACAACGCAGCTGATTTGTGATCGCTTTAGTTTGACCAACTCGGTACTGCTTTTATGAACCAGCCTGGGGCAGATCTGTCTCGAGATGAGACACGTTGATACATTTTCCCATATGAGGTTGGTCTTGCTAATAGCATTCAGCTTTAGTAGATGCTTACATGTAGCTAGGGGCATACCCAGGGACTGCCTGTCAGACATAACGCTTAGAGTAGTGCCTTGTCTGGCGAGATCGTCTGCCCTGCAGTTTCCTGGAATGTCTCTATGGCCTGGTACCCAGCATAGGTGAATATTGAACTGCTCTGTCATCTCCATAAGATGACATAGTTCCTGGGGTACATACTTAATCCTAAATGCACTCCTTAGCGTAGGAGTGAACACAGTCAGTTCTGATTACTGACTACTGATGTATTGACTTTTATACGACTACGTATGCATATTTGGAATCTTAAATCCTCCAGTTTGGCTTGCTGATATAGCCTTTGAGATGGAAATGAGCTTCATCCGAAAAGATGATTCTACGACCAAATTCGACGACTCATTTAAAGTCCACCCAGAGAACAGACAACAAAATGGTATTGACTGAGTAGGATCTTGTAGCAATTTGTACAATATTCTCGTTACAGATGTGCGGCTGATGTTCATTTGTAGAGTTCGGCAATTCTTTCATCCCTGCGTATCGGACGAGCACGCGGGATCGGACAAAAGTTTATGAAATTGCTCACAGTTCCTCTAACTCAGCACTAACACATCACTTCTACTAGAAGCACACTTTTCAAATATCTTTGCCACCATCTACAAAAAAAAGATTCCATTCAAACTACAAGGAATCAAGACGTCATATCACACTGACGTTTCTTGAGAAAAGTCACCAAAAACCACGGTCCTTCAGAACAGCAAGCTTGTATCCCCGCAAGTCTTCATAGACCACTTTGTTTCAGAAATTTAAGCAAAAAGGGTTCTCGATTATCGAAACATGAAAATAAAACTGCTTCATATTTCACTTCGGGATTTTTCTGATGAGAGTTCTTATCATTCATAATATAGAGCGTTGTGGTGTCTTCAAGACCCGCCAGTAAGCGATTCGTTACTAACAGTTTAAACATTAGTTTCACTGAAACATTTCTGAAATATTTAAAGTCAAAATTGTCAAACAGGAGGTCAAATACCTATAAAAGACCATTATACAGCTCACTTGAAAGAAAAAGAGCTGAGGAAAAAGATACAAATATCTTGCATAACAGAACGTACATTTGTGCCTAGTGTGTTATATTTTGTTTACAGAAATGAAAGGGACGTACCACAGCATTGCCTGATATATGGCGAACTCTCACCAAATCCACTAAAAAATGGTATGAAATCCTAAAATACAGACAAGTTATCTTTGAAAACTTTTACCAGAACACCTTGACCTGAAGTTGTATGGCTTGCATCAGTTTAAGCGAAAACAGGATACGAAAATTAACGGAATTCGATACTTTACTAGAAAAGGGCCTTTAAAGCTTACTAAGGTGAGTGACACTAAACTTAAAGTATGCAGTGAAATGCAGCATATACATATCTATGTATCTGTCCCTTCTACTTTGCTGTAGAGCCAGATTGAAGTCATGAAGATGAGGATTTCTGATGGTCTTGAAAAGATTCTGTCTAGTTGTCAAAACCTAAGAAATCAAACACATGAATGTACTTTGAAGGTGTCTGTCTGAAATACCCACTGGATGTCGTGGAAGTTCAGGTTCCAATTGTTCGGCAAGGATTCTAGAACGATAATTTCAAGACACTATCAGATAGCGAATTTTTTTTTAATTTTATTCCGAGCATTTAACTCATTTTCACATTGACATCATACCACCGGTTTTTCGATTGCATTCTCTTGTCCATCAAAGCATTATTGGACTTTACCCAGCTTGTTATAATCCACCTTCAATTTGTTTGCTAAGTAACTTAATCCGACTGCAAATTACGCAGGACTTCACAGCGCACATGACACAACTCCATTAAAAATGCGCCGTCTTTCCAAAAAAAAACCATCAAAACACGTAAATCTCTTATAAACGCATGAACGCATCTTTGATTTTTTCAAAAGAAAAATATTTTCTTTCTTTGAATAAAATTTAAATAATCTCTGCCAATGTGTTGGTGGGTAAAGTCTTCCTTACATTCTACAGATATGTAGCAATTTTCAGTCCATATGCTAAGTTCCGTATTATTTTCGCACAATTTTACACAGGTGGGTGCGATTTTTAGGAATATCCTTTGGCGGGCTAAAAGTATATTTGCATCTACGTTAAAAATTTTACCCGAAAGCATTCATTTGCATTTGTTTTCCTCACATTTTCCTCAGATATTTCTCGTTGTTCTAAAATTTGCATTTTTCCATTTTGCCATAAACATACGTATACATATGCAGGTACGTACTTACATATATAGATTGGCGACTGTTGGAGGATATTTGTCTGCTTGGCAAATGGCAGATGAAGGAAATCCTATTTCCTCTGGAAAAAAAAATATCATTTCGAAAATAGGAAATTGATGGCACCCGAGGGACAAATTTATCTACGAATCTGTCAATGGCACAGGGAATGCTTCGTTCATCTTTGAAATGAGATTCAATTGCTTTTTAGTGTCTTTTGATAATGTTAACGAATTTTGAGAATTATTCCGTTGTTCTGTGTTGTAAATCAAAATCATTTCTTTTATATGTACGTCGCCTCGACGGAATGTATTTCATTAGAACTGTGTGCAGTTCTTAGTTTTATAAGCGAGCGTAAAGCAAGCAACTGTTTACGGAGTCTACTTCAACATTCTAGCATCACTGCTATGTAAACAAACACTATACGGCAAATACGTTGAGACCAAACCACCAGAATTAGGAGGAACAGGGGTCTACAACGTCTCCAGAGGGTTGTTACAAGAACAAAAGTAGCTTTAATTTGTTGCAACTATCTTGAGCTTTATCCACATCAAGCGTCTGTGTTGGGTATCTTTTCATATTTCCTGGGTAAATTTTCGTTTCTCCCAATGCCCCATGGGTGGCAGTTAGAAGGGCGAATTAAGTTATTGTGCCCTCACTGGAACTTGAGTCCTTAATCTTCAGTTCAAGAAGCCAGCAGAGTCCCTTTGAATTCTTTTGTATGGCTAGACAATCTGTTTAGTAAGCCGGAACAAAAGATTTTCATTTCTCAAATGCCTAATGGGCTGCAGCTAGGAGCCGGATTAATGTGCATAAATAATTATCCAACCGCTGGTCGTAGTAAAGATACGTGTACCAAGCAAATTTGTAAGACAGCTTAACGTTGAGCTAATGGTCTTAGCTTAGTGCTTATTTTAAGACTTTCTTAATATTGTTTGCGATCAGCTAGTACATTTTTCGTTTTCCGAATTCAAAAATGGAGCCTGATCTTTCCATTTCGGATCCGAATGTACCGTCTGACCTAAGAAACAAACGAGAAATTCTTATGGGATTGACTTGGGGACTTCGGATGGAATGGAGACAAGATGTAGAAAGGGTGTTAAAAAATATTTAAATCGTGCTTCTCACATATTTAACTCAAATTTAGAACTTCTTAATTTCAGGAAATTTTCCAAAATGTTAGACTTATCGTATAGTGGACCAACCTACTACTTACAGCTTCGCTTCAATAAATATAATGTGTCCCAAATGTACCATCTCTGATGCAATCATCATCTTATTACATTCTTAAGATACTTGATCCAAATAAATCACATAAAGAGTTCCGCTCCTAGTAATTTCATGAGAAAAGGGTTCTCATTTAAAACGGATACGAATGGGGTTACTTTCTCAATCTTCGGACATTATCGGATGCTCTTCTCTTATTAGATAACATCAAAAAGGAATTTACTACACCCCACAAACATCATTCTATCAGCTTTCCCCGAAAATCCTTTTTTATCGTACAATACCACCCCATCCATGCTTGCACCTGCTCGAAATCACTTAACCCCAGCCGAAATGACATCCCATTTAATGTTTCACTTTATTGCCATTCCTTTGCGCCGAAAGTCAGGCAGGCTTTTACTCTCCTTAGACAACATAAATTCCCGATGGAGCATTCACATTTCGCATGTTATTTATGGAACTAGATCCTGTTCGAAAAAAAAAAAAAAAAACACAAAAACACGAAGTGTTTTCTGCTATAATATTTTTCACAACATTATGGAAATCTGTTCGCCGTCTTGGCAGTGGAGTAGTTTATCTTTTGAGGCCGATGGCTTCCCCCTCACTCGGTGAAATATACATTTGTCATATTTTTTTTTCTGTGCCCGGGAAAAACGATTTTTGCATGCATTATTAAAGAGGGAACACGTTCGCTGTTTTGCGGTTATTTGCGATGATGCATATTAAATGTGGCACGATGTACCTAAGTTGAAAGGAATCCGCGTTCGGTGTGGTAGAAGGATGTCGAAAATCGCGCACCCTAATTTATGGGATTGACTTGTGCCTTTTTTTCCTATCATGTAATTCTTCCGCCGTAGAAACAATGAATTTCAAATGGAACGACATGGAGCAAGTGTACCGTACTGTACGTATCTACATATACCGTAGATGGAGCGTTAAGAAATGGCGCGGGTTTAAGAGCTTTTTGCCATTTTCTAAAAAGGAATACTCACTTATGGAATGTGTACTTAATAATGCTGCTACAATGAGGTAATTGAAATTTATGACATTTGCAATAAAATAATAATATGCTGATATCAAAGGAGTCTGAACAAATGCAACAGTAAGCTTGTTAAACGAAAGCGAGTTTATACACAGAACTACCTATTCTACTTTCTTTGTTCCCTTTCTGGCAATGTGTATCATCTTATTCCAACTATTTCATCACTCCCAAGCTCGTTGGACCCTTCTGCTTTAAATTTCGCGAGGACAACTCACGGTTCTCTCGCATTAATCTCTGTTGTCTCAGGATTCGAATCGAATTATTTAGACCGCCAGTCTCCTATAAGGCCTTTACGCTTGAACAGCCCTTCTAAACATCTTCTGCTTCTCATAACTTAAAAGCCCGATGGGCATGCCACTAAGATGGCCTTAAGGGTCCTTGGTGAGTAATGTAAATAACTAATCTCTTTAAGCTACTATCAAAAAATTGTGTCTCCATCTTCACCCTTAGAAGGATTAGAGTGGTCTAAATTTACAAAAGGTCAAGATAAATAAATTCCGTGTACAATTGCATTCAATTTGAATCGTAAGTACCGTTCTTTCTCTTGAGAAGGACCTTAAATTAGGTGGCTGTCATGCAAAGGCTACTAAATGTTTTCGTCCAGATCGCACTTAGAAATCGGTCTATGTGAGGCCTTGACTTACTTAAGTTGTTGCATGCTCGATAAAATGTTACATGCTCGAAATTTATTAATTTGTGTACAAATTGTTTGACTCGCTAGCAGAAATGAAACTCTTGCAGGTTTACATAGACTATTTATATTTTACCGTTCTAATTTCAGATCATTAAGAGCAGACTCGGTAAAGAAATTAGCTCATCTACGGGCGCTCTTTTCCCCAGGTCTTGAATCTAACTCCCAACAATCTTCTTTTATGGAAAACACGAGATGTAGGTGATTTCGCCTTCTCAGTATCGGAAAAATACCCTCAAACCCTGGCCGATGGACCATTGGCTATGGTATCAGCGTGTACTTGCCAATAGCGGCACTCCATAGTATGGTGTACCACCTTCTATTCAACACATGGCTACAAGCTGGGCATTAAATTTAAGAGACTTCTTTACAAGGAAGCGCTGCCAAGCGAATGGCTTCAAAGCCGAAAATGGACTATCTGGACTATCATTTCTCCTTTCTCTAAAATGCTAAATCAGAAAAGATCTAATGACGTTAAGAGAGAACCCCTCTGAAAGCTGAACAATATCATAAATGGTAACTATTAGCAGGGTGGACATACTCAAAGAAGTTAGTCAGTAGATGTCAAAGTGATTCAAAGCTTTTTCAAGCGGGTTTGAGACTATTTCGATCAACAAAACTCACTTTAATTAGCAAGCCATACCAACTGTTAGCAGCTAATTAACATGCGTAATCGTGTTTCGTTTAGATTTTTCATTTAAGAGAAGTAACGTGAACAAAATTCCAGATTCGGATTAAACTTGTAACGATTTTGTAATTTAAGATGAAAAACCTATGGAGCCCGCGTCAAAATTATTTTGACACCCCACGTGCACCCCACGTGCACCCCACGACTAATCCAACTTTCGCTACCCCTGGCTTTAAATTCTTCGTTCTTTTCAAGAACTGTTTCAACGACGTTAACGTTCTTCACCGTTCCGTAGGTCCAAAAGTAACAGCTGTCATAAGAAAGGATGACAAGAAAAAAAATGGCTTCTATTTGTGTGAGAAAATATAGCACGAATGGTCGTGAGAAACTAGGCCCTGGACCATTTACAGTCTGTCGCGTCAGCTATTTTTTCTTTTTTTTATCGACTTCGATAAAAGTATGCATGTGTACTCGTGTGTACTCTAGAAATCTGGTCAGGTCAAGACATTACAAGACGAAATCTATAAATCTGTCACCGAAGTGATGATAACTGCATAAGAAGTTAAATTATGTCTGCTGAATATAGACATCGCGATTTTTTTTCTTAATGATTACTACTATGGCTATGGCCAGTTTGTTTAGCAGACTCACAAAACCAAAATCCGGTCTGAATTCGTTTCGGTCACAATACAGCCACCGTGTAATCTCTTAATGTCCTAATATGGAAATTCCGTGTTCCTCGACCCATTCAGTGCTAGTGATTGTAAAGCAGGAAATACGAGCTCTAACTGAAAAGATGCCTGAACAGCAGCCAAGGCGAATGATGTTGCATTTTTAAACTGAATTTTTCATAATCTCGATGCTACTTAAAGCCTTAACCTCACCCACAAACATCAAATTAAAGACTTAAAAAATATCTATTTAACCTCTTGAGCCGAAAGCTGAACTTACAGACTGAGAAGGTTAGGTTAGGTACTTATATCGTTGCCTTGTGACTAATAAAGTCACTGCTCACTTAGACCAACAGTTTGGGTTCATTGTACCCATTTATTTATAGACAGTAAAAGTTCCTCTTAACTACATTTGATATACATAAGTCTTGAAATCGAATAATTCGAGTGAGTCAACTCCTCTTGTCAGAAATGTAAATAGGACTTCTAACTTTTATCGCTGATAAGAATGTTAAATTTTCAAAGAATCTGCCAATCACTGAAAAGAACCCGAATACCTCAATTGGGTCCTTTCGCTTTCTTCGAATACCTGACAGAACAATTGACCATACACCAAGACAATTACTGGCAAGAAATAGGGTATCACGAAGGTATGAAACGATTTAAAGCAAATACTTAACCCCATGAACCCTGAAAACCTCCTCCAAGAAAAATAACCCCAATCCCATAATCAGACGACTTTTTTCCAAACAACGACTGTTAAATGGAAATTACCCTTAACGAATACCTTGTGTTGTTCACGAACTTGATTTATTGTCTGTAAAATTTTGTTGTTTTGAATATTTTTAATTTCCCCCGCCACAGTCGGATTGTTCCGACCACTACCGCCCACAGCTAGCCTACCCACTACAACAATAACAATGATTCGTAGCTTTTCCTTTTTTTGTTTATTTTTTTCTTTAACATTTATTCTTTGTCTTTCGGGTCGATTCCTTTGGTTTCATTTAATTAAATCTTTTTTTTTTCTCTGACATCCAATCCCAAATCCCCAACTCATGGTCTCGATTTCACTTGTTGTTGTTTATTTAGGGTCAGGTGGGATTTTTATTTCCGTGATTCATATTTTAGAATTTTTTTTAAATTTCATTTCTCTGTAAATTTAAGAGGTTTGCGCTGCTTCAGACCCTTTAATTTTTTTTAAGGGTTTACTGCATTTTTTAGAAGAAAAAAACAATGTAGACAAGAAATTGTTGATACAAAACAAGTACCCATTGCAAATGTAAATTCAGATGAAGGACAGAAAAATTATCCCTTAATTGGCACTTAATTTACGAATGGAAAACTCAAATGAAATAATAACAAAAGGGAATGTCGAATACTCCTCTGTGTTTCCTTTCTCCAGTGGAGTGTGGTCTTTTCATTGCTCTTTTAGAGGGCACTTGTTAACAGCTTGTTAAACGCCACTTTGGTTGATACCCTCCTTTATAATAATTTTACTTATAAGAGCAAAGAAAAATGTCCTAAACATGCAGTTAAGAATATGTATTACCATCTGGTACATTAATTGAAGGGTTGCGTCTGCTACATGCAACAGTATATCAGTATATACACTTACAAGAAAAGAATATTTAATTATTTTTGTTCTAAAGACAGTTAGTTAAAGTATTTGATTTATTCACGGGCATTGCCTTACATTGTCTTAAACGTTTAATGAACATAAAATAGAATCCTTTACCTTCTTGAGGAAGGTATCTATCTAGGTGCAAAGCCGACTAGATAGAGCTCACTGCACACTCCGTGAAAAAACTTGAAATTGTCTTCTCGCAGTACAATTTGTGCATATCAGGATGCGGATTTGTCGTGATCTCAGGTCAAGGGTGGTTGGCTGAGATGTGCATCAAGGCGAATTCTTACACCAGCCTAATACATATGTGTACACCTACGGAATAGCTTGAATATAAGTTAAGAAACTATTTTACGACCTGATGGATCCTCTAGGGACTACAATCCAGAAAACGGTAAGAAAATCATCGTCGGCGAATAAGTTGAAAAGAACGACATGATCACAGATAGCAGCTTTCGAATAATCGACTTAAGAACAGCTCATAATACAATGATAATATGCAGCATTGTATTCCCAAGACTATGAATCCATAAACAACCTGGCTGTCTCCAGAGGGTCGAAACGCCAACTAAATTTACCACGCCCTGATCGATACCAGACACGCATCAAATGCATATATTCAGCGAGTCGATCGTCGAGTCTGACCATTATCTTCTAGTAGAACTCGACTGTGTAATAAGGAAAATCTGCAAATGGACGCTTAAGTACGCCTGGAATACCCAGAGACTACAAAGAGCGACTGAGTGAGAGACTCTGCGTAGTGCATTCACCTTCTACTGACGCCAACACTCAGTGAACCCAGTATCGCAACATCATCAAACAAGTAGCCGAAACTACACTGTGATACCAACCACCTCCCAAAAGAAGCCCACGGTCATGATGTTTGGGAATACCGAGCCAGGAAAAACGAGGAGAGAAAATCATGAATGGCAAGAAGAAGGCATACGCAGTCTCCCAGCTCAAGGCAATAAAAAGTCGCGCAACAGGAACAACATCTGGTAGTTCCACAGAAAAGCAAACCAACTGGCAGCTATGTAGACATAAGGCCAAAACACAGGCTCTTCGAAATAGTGAAGAAAACTTAGTCACCGATGCGCTGAAGCAGCGCGTCCAGAAACCTATAAGATCTTATCCAACATAATTTGTGAACGTCTAAAGCTGTTCTGTAAAACATTGATCAGGAAATACCAGTGTGGCTTCTCTCCGGCAGATCTACGACAGACTAAATCGAAGCACACCATCTTTCATTGATTTTAAAACCGAATTTGATAGCATTCATCATCTGGAGCTCTACAGGGCACTGGTTGAATTCGGGATCCCAGCAAAGTTAGTTGAGGTGTGTCGGGTAACGCTGAAAAATATGCGATGCAATGTGCAGTTTGGAAGTAGCTCTTCAGGATTATTCCAATCGATTACTGGATTTCGGCTAAGTCATGCACCATCAACTGACCGCTGAAAACTGGTGCTACGTCTGTTTGGCTAAACAAATCGGTTCAAAAGTCCTTACTACTACTTCTGCTTTACGGCGCGAAATGCTGGAGAACAAGCAGGATAGCAGAGCCGAATTTTTGGTCCGGTGTGCGAGGGGGAGAATGGATGCGAAAATACAACCGCGAAATCTACAAACTGTACCAAGAGGCCAATAGGTCGATTACATTGATTCGACCACATGGACCGCATGGACAAAAATGCTCCAGTCAAGATGATCTTCGAATCCCAGCCCACAGTAAAACTCTGCTTAATGGCCAAGGTACACTGGAAGAAGCCTGAAGTCAACCAGTAGAGACTTTCATTGGTCTGGAGCCCGTCAGGTAGGGTAACATAAGTTAAGTACATAAATAGAGTTTTTACACTTTACATACAAAATCTTATTCAATAAATCATGAACGATAAATCCATAATGACTTCCATTGGGCCAATTAAAATCACTTAAACAGAAGCACCTTAATTTGTCCACAAAGACGACCGAATAAAAATTTCCTTAACCCATAATCACTCTCCAAAGAAAGGTAACCCCTACACCACCAAAAAGGTAGCTCTCATTTGATTAATTACCGCGCAAATTCATTTTGTGTCAACCTCTTCCCATAATTCTTAACCAAGAGAGACACACTCTACGGGGTTAACAAGACACATTATCAGCCTCCAGCCCGTTTAGCTAATTGTAATAATAATTGCCCGAGACAAAGCCAAAGTACAATGCTTTCATGTTTATCACAAAGTCTGCAAGGGTGGTACGCTAAGAGATAGAAACCACTGTCGTCACACGATGGAACCTTGTCACAGTGGAACACGGTAGTTATTTGTCTAATAAAATTCTCCTCCGAAAATAATTTGTGCTGACAAGAATGTATGGCTTCAGAGCCTCAGAGCCACCCTTGAATAACATCACTACATACACCGCCTACGCAAGTGATGAGTGCAATGACTTCCGAAAAAGGGTGGCTTACCTGTGACACTAAATCATACCAGGGGTACATCCTATGCGACGCAGACAATCATTAGAGGAAACAGGGATATAAGGAAGGGAGTATCCTTGGTGCCTTCGTTTCCACTAATTTAATCGAAGAAAACTGTTATTAACCAGTGAACAAGTAGATGAGACATCTTGGGATAGGATATAGTGCTCGCACAGAACAGAAGTCCTTGCTGTGTTCTATCTGCTCCTTCACTTACTGTTTGTTTACCTTCAAAGCACGGCAAACATAATTTATTGCCGTAGCTACTCATGCTCATACATTGTGAAATTTTAATGTGTCTAAGCACGCAATGTAATTTAACTTTAATTAGGTAATTAAGAGTACGAGGTTGGAGCACAGTGTTTACCTGGGAAATGCATCCTCTGCAGGAATTCACTGCAGAAATGAGTAAACAGCAAAAAGTATCTCTGGCGAAAATATTGCGCAAAAATTTTCATATCTCTGTAGTAGTTGACTTTGTCGGTGCTTACCTACCTACATACCCGTAATGGAAAACTCACAAAAGTGGATTTACTCAGGGATGAAATGTATGCAGGAACCGAGTTATTAATTTTATGCATCGGTAAGTTCGCGACAGTAGGGTAGCTCTCATCCTTTACTTTTTTTTTGTAACTGAAACTCAGCAAAGTTATAAGGATTCGACTCTAAAGCTATTAATTATGAGCGGGAAAGACAGTCAAAAGCAAGTTATCGTCCTTTTTGCAAATAAAAAAAGCGAATAATTGCATGCGAGTGTTGTCGAAGGTTAGGGATCTTATGTGCATTGAAACTTGATTAATAAGGATTCGCCAGGAGCAAGCTCGTGCCAAATGATCACAATACCTCTGAATACGTTCGACTGTTAAAAGCGAAAATTACAAAATGCAACAAAAACTATTTAATAACTCAATAAAAAAAAAAAATGACGGTTAAGACAGCATAATTTTGTTAAAAATTTAGCAGTTAAAAAAAATTTAAATTATTTTCGACTTTACCACGGATAATGGGGGAAAAAAAGGACACCTGGTTAGAAAATAACTGAATATCGTTTCACGTCGTCGTCGTTGTTCTTCGCTTTGTTTTGGAAGAAGGAAGATTGACAACATGACAGTCACTCACATGCCACATGGAAACGTACTCTCAAAAATTGAGTCGGTTGGCAGCCTCCATATTCTTTCTACAGTTTTCCTTCCTACAGTGGGAATCATAGAGTGTTATCGACGCCCTTACGATACATATGTAGGCCAATGTATATACTATATTTCGAGCTTTAAAACCAAAGCGGGATCGCTAATGGCTACCTCTACAGTCTCTACAGCTTCACTTCGACTCCGCCGAGGTTGGCTACCAGTATGATAGCTGCGAATATGTCGTCGAAAATAAATGATATTTTCTATGACATCGGAACTCTCATTCTGAGGATATCGTCGTACATCAGAAAATAGTTTAAAAATAATATAATGTCAGTAGAGCCCCACAGAGATATGTGGAGCGAATGGACACTAACACTCAGGCCCGCGAAGCCTTCGAATATAAGCCGGACGGACAATTTCTCCATGCATTAGTCAAGCATATTTTTCAGACAAACAAACAAAACAGATCGAAGACCACGTTCTGGTAAAGCAGATCAGCCATACTTAAGAATACTGATAACTACAGGTGAGGTTGCTGGGTTGATAAGTAGAGAAAAGGCTCTACTCGTCCCACGAGTCCCACGGGTCATCGTCGACCCATTCTGCTACCCACTGGGGGTTGGTCCTAATTTCTGTACTGCCTTTTCACCGCTCACTGGTGAGTCTCAACCCATCGCGACGTTCTCATAAACCTAGAAAATATATTTAGTGAAATGTTCTTGTATGTCCTCCACGTTATATTTTCCTACAATTATGTTCCTCATGTGATATAGGCTCGGGCAGGGGCAGAGAAAGTAAGCTGTATTCTCGTAAGCCTCTTCTACACCGCAGCCTCTATATGTATATGTATGTATGTATACTGTCATCTTTGATTTTCATAGTGTGGTTTTTTATAAAGTTGTACCCAGTCTTTGTCCTGTTTTGGCCAAAGCTTCCTTCATATATCACAGGTGGTAAAGAAGTTGCACCTATTGTTTGCCATCATTATAACCTTTGACTCAAATCGCTCTATGAGGCTACAGAGTGCGGGCTAAATACATTGAAGTGCTCGATTATTGTCTATTGCAGACCGTTTTCTTGTAAGTTCGTGAACTATATCACTTTCGGCTATATCCCTGTGACCATGGACCCAGCAAAGAGTGATATTTTGCTGCGAACCCAGAACCTTAATGTATTCGCAACAGCTTTGATGGTTTCTTGGCCGTCAATGAAAATGGTGATTTCATCTCGTAGTATTGCCATCATTGATACATATACTAGCTGCCTCTGCCACTGCCAGGACCTTTGCTAAGAATACACTGCTGTAGTCAGGAAGTTTGATTTAGCTGTGTCTGTTTAGTTTTTCGGTAAATACCTATACCAGCACCCGCTCCTATATCCATCATTGATCAATCCATGTACGTACATATGTAGAGTGTAGATATATGTATGTATGAACACTGGTCATTGATTCTCGGGAAAGTACAGAAGAATTGTTTTTCAAAGTCGAGTTATGGTGACATGTAGTTACTGCTTACATCCTCTATGTATGTAATCTCTGGTGATTTGAGTTCCAGTCATTTGACTGGCTAATCCTCAAGGCACTTTTGGCAGCCGATTCCTGCATGTAGAGGTCTGGGGGTAGCATGTTGAGAATTGTTTCCAACCCTGATATTGCCGTATTGCACTGGTTGTTCCTAAGCATGTTAATCTCTGTATTTTAGTGATTGATTTAAGATTGGTTACTTTTGGCCGCATCTTGCCACTAGACGACGTTGCAATATGTGAATATAAGTATCACGATTGCCGTATATCCCCACCTTCTGCCGAAGATACGGTTACATGTGTAGAAAGCGAATAATTGCGCTTTTGGCATTTTGCATTGCCCTCCCAGTTAAGTTTCCTGTCGATAATGATTCTTACAGGTACTTCGCATTATCATATACCCTCCATAACTGGTAGTTTGAATTGCGGTGTTATTCTTTTATTAGTGAACAATACTAGCTCGGTTTTCTGAGGATTGACCCCAAGTCCACAATGCTAACAGTTCGATTGGGTAAAAATTTCAGTCTGGCCAGCAGCACCACATCGTCTGCATAGCCGAAAACCTTAACCCCTCTATTTTTGAATTTCATAAGTATTTCGTTGACGGCTAGGACCCAAAGCAAAGGGGAGACGACTCCTCTCTGTGGTGCGCCTCTGGAAGCCATGACCCTTAGATGGGCGTCACATAGTTTCCGACCTACGATCGGAGTTTGTTTAAGGTTGGAATTTTCAAAAACCCTTTTCACCGCACAGGTTTTGACGTTAATGAATGCTTATGGTATTATTTTAAATGACTTTCATTTCAATGCAAAAGTAATACATATCAAAAAGTAATTTCCAAGTCTAATAAGGTTTGGTCTATGACCGTGTCTACCAGATTGACAGTGTGCTTATATATATGTACATACATAGTTTTCAGTATAAATTAATAATGTAAAAGTGAAACTTAAAAATCTTCATATATTATACATTTTCTGTATTTAAGTGAAACTACAGCATATTCGTACAATGAGTCCCACCCCTCCTCCCCGTTTAAGATGCCGATTGTTTCATCCTCGTTTAGAACAGGTTTTCTAAAAAATCGTACACGGAATTCCTTTAGGGCTGGGCAGATTCCAAGAAAGTGAAACACGTCTTCTCTTACTTTTAAGTCACAGATGCTGCACAGGATTGGTAGGTCTGAACGGTGTGGTATGAAGTTTAAATTTACTAGCTCACCTCTTAGCTTGAGGATTGTATTAATTTTATCTATTGAGCTGTTGTTTAAAAAATATGTTCTATCTTGAAGATGATGAATTAGATTACTATAGCAACACCTAAACTGAGAGGACCGAGCTTTGTAGGAGTACTTTTCGTATAAGATGCGGGCTTTTTTCTCCAGCAAGATGTTGAACAGGGTTTTTAACGTTGACGGTTGCTCGTTATGTGATAGGATTAAACTTAGTCCACAGTCGCATGCAAGACGTTCCCACTCTTGGACGACTTTTCCTCTCGTTCTTATGGCATGGGATAAAACTAATTTCGGTATCCTTCCAATTTCCATCGTCATCACTTTGATGATATAATTTAAGTGCATTTTATGCGTGTCTAAAAACATAGGAGGGGTCCCAGTTTCAAGGTATAGCATGTAACTTGGTGTGCTACTCGGCAGTCGGAAAATTCTCTTAAGAAAGTATCGGAGCAACTTTTCCACTGCTTCAAAAGAGCAATATCCCCAAACTTGTGCTCCATATAAAAGAATCGCGGCTGCCGTTGATCGAAACAATTTTAGCTTAGCACTATGAGATACATATCTATTTGTTATGCATCGATTCCAGATCGAAGATGAAGCTCGCTTGGCTTCCGACAGTTTTGACTGGAGGTGCTTGTTCATATTTAGGTTGGCAGACACTATTACTCCTAAGTATTTGTACTCCCGAACAATTTCCACTACTTTCCCGTCGAATGTCCATTTTTCATCCCGGCAGTACCTCCCGCAGCCCCCTCTAAACACCATCATCTTCGATTTGTCAAGGTTTACAACCAAATTCCAACATTTGCAATACTCTTTTAATCTATTCATCATTAGTTGCATTCCAACAATTGAATCGGCAAGAAAGACAATGTCATCTGCATACATCAATGCGCGAATCCCTGCTTGATCAATCTCGATACCACCTCGAATAGTGTCAGTTATATCACTGATAAACAATATATGCTGATGACTGCATCTATGCAAAGCATCGTCAGTACTTCTTTTAACCACCTTTGGTTGGAACATTCTCTGTGAATGCAATGATTATGCTCATCCAATGGAAACAGCAACAGAAACAAAACATAGAAGTCTGTAACTGCTCTTTTATCATAGATTTATACCCTGCCTATCCTGTCAGATTCTCGTTTTCTCTTGAAAGCTTCAAATTATCAACCATCGAGATACGAAAAAGTTAATTTTTGAAAACCGAATCTCTACAGATTTGTCGGACAAAAATACTATGTTTACACTCTCCACACTCCAGGAAAAGTTCCTCAAAATCTTATTTCCTTACAGTCACAGAAATCTCAGAAGCTTATTGTTTTGAAGCTAACCATCGCGTAATTCGGGTCCCTTTTGTTAAAGGCATTCGTTCCTCTCTTTGTATTTCTGGTCTGCTAAACAACCAAAGCATTAACTCCAAAATAAAGGTTCAATTACTTACAAATACACTACCCAAGTCACCCAAATAGATTTCTCCTAACAGCTTCTAGGTTCAGTCTCTGATTCCTTGTTTTAGATCCATACGGAATTCCAAAGTAGATGCAATGAGCCTTAAAGTCTCTGAGTGCACTAATATTACTTACCTATCACAATTCTTCACCTATATTAACCCAAAATTCTTTGATTTCCATATGATTTCAATCCTATTTTTCCATTTAACTCTTCCAACCGAATCCATTAATAGTGAATGCATACATTTTAAATCTCGAAATTATTGCTTTACCATGTCGTTGTCGTCCCAGATAACTCTTCTAAACACTTCAAATTACCCCTTCAAGCAATAAGGTATCTCCGCCAGAAACCTTTTTCACATGCAACAACAACAAAACGATTGCTCACACCTCACATTCGCCGCCTTTCAAAGACAACAGCTACAATAATAGAAGCCACAAACTAAACCCATTATGGAATGCTAATCACAAGGACTCCTGTCAAAACGCTATCTGAATACTTTATGCCATTTAGAATTTTAGAAAATCGCACAAACGGTGTAATTTATGGCGCTTTCAGAGGAATACCATATTTTCTTTTCCAAGCGGTAAAAGAGTACCTTCATCCACCCACCTTTCAACGTATGAAAGTACAAATGTGTGTAAATGTCTGTGAATATAATTCAGGATAATGACACTACACCAGCTATTTGGTATTTCACAATAGAACTACCAGTGGAAGGAACTTCAATACGAAAATTTCTCAAATAATTCCAATCGCAATGCAAAATTACACTTGTGTAGTGTTGGTATGTAAAAGGGATCTTAAGGCTCAAGCTGTGCACATGACTGAAAGTGTAATTTATAGAAATAATAAGTTGAAAGTAGTTTTGTGTGAGATAACAATAAACAGAAAGTGGCACCCAGGGTAATTAGTAAAGTCGACTTGTAAAGGCAAAGATGCAATTCGAATGTTCATTTTCAAAAAGTCTCTTGGAGACTTCAAGCAGGGGTTCACCATGCTGTTTGTCCTGGTTGTAGAAGATTTTTTTGATATTTCGGAAGATTTGTACTTTAATTTTTGACGAAAGGGATACAACAGCCAAGTCAAAGAATACCCCAAAGTGGTGTCGTGTCGCAGTGGTCGTGGCGGAGGGTTCGACGCTCGAATCCAAGAAAATAACAAACAAATTTTTTCATAATCCCACCTCTTGAGAATATCTGGAAAACATCCGAGAGTAACGTCTGTCACGAGGAGCTTCTTACCTAAGCCCTTCGGTCGCCTGATTCGTGAGAAAAATATAACACGAATGGTTGGGAGAAGCTAGGCCTTAAGCCCAACTGGTTGTTTGCACTAAAATATTTAAAAAAAAAAATTGAGCTCATAGTTTAGAAGATATTGGTAGCTTCTTCTTAACTTCAGTTTTTAATAAGTCTGACATACATAAATGCCGAGATATATATTTTGAAGCCTGCGTTTTTTTAAAAAGCAAGTTCTACACCCTGTAACTTTCAAAGCTAACAAGTCAAGTAAGACAGCACAGTTGTTTAGAATGTAAACAATACGCATTACTACATATTCGTTAAATATTTACTCAGTTACTGACGCACCAAAATAGTTTCATCAAATTAGTGATTCTTACTTTGAAATTTGAAATTTGCCCAAAGAGACGAAGCTGGCAGTACATTTTTAACTACTGGAATCCACAGCACACTTTGCATCATCTGGATACTAGTAGTCACTATTAATAAAACGAACTATGTACAAGGTGGCGCATAATTAATCATCCAGCGGAAGATGTTATAATTTTTGCAAATGGCGTCGTACGTCAATCATATTTGACATTTGTGAACTAGACAGCTGCAGTTTACAAACAGACAAGCAATGGAGCGCTATACTCCGCAAGAGCGTGGAATAATTGTGTCAACAACTATGAGGACGATTTTGTGTCGAAAATCATCATGAGCGACGAGGCGCATTTCCACTTAAGTGGTTACGTCAATAAGCAAAATCTTCGTTTCTGGGGCACTGAAAATCCGCGTGTGATGCACGAAGAGCCATTACATCCACTTAAAGCCACTGTGTGGTGCGGCGTTCACGTGGGAGGAGTGATTGGGCCTTATTTTTTTGAGGACGCCATCGGCAATACGGTCACTGTTACTGGCGAACGCTACAGGGCATGATAAACGACTTCTTACTACCGGAATTGGATGAGCCGGGCTTGGTGAACATGTGGTTTCAACAAGACGGTGCAACCGCACACACAGCACGAGCCACAATGGATATTGTGAAGGAAGCGTTTCCTGGTCGCGTAATCTCCCGTTTTGGCGATCTGGCATGGCCAGCAAGATCACTCGATTTAACCATCTTTGGGGCTACTTGAAGTCGCGGGTTTATGCCAACAAGCCTCAGACAATCGCAGCCCTTAAGGACAATATTTGACAGGAATGCGAACAGTTATCACCGGAAATCTTGCGGAAAGTCATGGAAAATGCGATAAAACGGGCACATATGTGTATCAACACTGGCGGCAGCCACTTGGCGGATATCATCTTTTCCACTTAACAGAAAAAATTTTAAAGGTCCAAATAAAGATTTCCATCACTTAAAATCATTTTTTTTTATTAAGTAAAAAAGTAATTCAAAATCAAAATTGGATGATTAATTTTGCGCCACCTTGTAGTTCATTAACAGTTGTTCGTCACTTAACGATGTAAATGTTTTCATTTGCAAAACAAAGAGCGAAACTGGGGCCATCGCTATGGAGTTGTGTAACACCTTGCCTACGAATCTATTACCAAAAGCAAAGCAAACTAAAAAATAAAGAAAAGAAATACTTTGTAGGAAAGAATTTCATCAGTCATTTGGGTGATCTATTTGCTCTATTCTGTCAACCTTACAACACAAAGATGCGTCTCCAAAATGAACGATTACAGGCTTACCGAACTAAGTGCGCAAAAGGTCAATTCTTTGACAGCTGGTATGGTACATTGCTGAAACGAGAGATCGTCCAAATTGTCTGAGTGCTGTGTACCTTTCAGTTGGTAACAGCACTCAAAACCCACGGCAACAAGTAATCTATGTTTGAGAATGCATTTTTCGAACCTCAAATCCTACAGTTTTGCTTGTGGACATAGCCACCGAATTGAAAATCAGCTTCGTCCTCATTTTGCAACCAATACGAAGTTTTTTTCAAGTCAAAATAGTAATTTTGCTTCGACTCTTAATTGAGTTGTAAACGAATAACCCGAGGCCTTTGTACAATCCTCTTCTTTCGCAGTTCGGCAGACTTTGGGCAACAGCAGCCATGCTTTGATCTGTGCGGACTTAGTGATGTCCAAGCAACGCGGATAAGTACCTACTTTACTTATCCATAAACATGCGAATAAACTTTGCAGTTCTGATTCGTAATCCACAGAATGCTCCTGGCATCATGAAGGTCGATAAAGATACTTTTCGGGCTAGTATTTATGTCTACCATTTGATTGCCTTTATGGTCCCTATGTCGAGGCACCCAAATGAGAAGTATTCTGTTTGTGTTGGCTAATAATGTACATAAGTAGTTGAGGGCAGTCCCATACTAGTTTCGATATTATTTCGTAATCCTTGATGGCTAGGAGGACAGCTTTGATATCAGAGAGAATACAAATGTTCTTTGATACGTAGTTTTATAGCAAAGACTTCCACTTTATCCTTGTGTAGATGAATGGTTTTGTATTAACATCGTGTACTCCAGAGCCGAATCCTTCATCTGTTTTTGATCCATCTGTGTGCCATATGTCAGTTTGTTAGTCTGAATATCATGATACCAGTCCATATTGATTTGGTTACACTGTTAAATATTTTAATTTGTTCTTCAATTCCTTGATTAAGTTTTTGTCGGTGACATGAAATCAAAAAAAAGAGGGGAGTGGGGGAGGGGGTTTTTTACAATCCCTTGCAGATGGGTCGTAGTACTTTCTTTATGTTTTCAAAACTAAATTTAATTTGATTGTATTGAAGTGCTTGACTTTTCACCCATAAACCAAAAAAAAAAAAAAACTTCTGAAGCACTGAATGACCCAATTTTTTATTTCAATTTGCTTTGACTAGTTGTTTAACTCGACATTAATTTTTTGGAATAAAGTTTATCTTCTGCCGGTCACTGATTTTATATAAAAGCTGCCCAAAAGTGCCTTAAAACTAATAAAGCTTCAAACGATTAAATAATTTCAAAATTAATGAATGAACAGTTGAAAAGTTGTGTTGTTAATTGCTTTCAAACAATTATCACCTCCTAGGCATCTAGAATTTCAAAGATGTACATATTCCGGTTAAATTCGATTTGAAGCTCGCTGACAAAAGGGGTTAAAAGATGTGTATGCGCTATGGCACATTTCTTGTCACTACACGACAGTGTGATCTTAGCTACGATTTTTCAAGCTGCCGTTCGTGGAAGTGCTTCTGAACAACTGTTGGATTTCTTCCGGGCTCCCCTTTTACAAAGAGCAAAGAACAGACGTATGTACATATATACATATGTATATACATAAGTATATGAGCCATACTATACGTATGCCCTAATTTTTTTCAGACTTTTCGTGGCTTAACTTACTTTACTTACTTTAGATTATGCTTACAGTCCAGGTTTGACCAGGGACTCAACCAACATGCCCCTTCAGGCAACTCGGTCCCTAGCTAGTAGCCTCCAGTTTCGCACATCGATTTAGTTGGGGTCGAATTGCTGCGCTGATTTTCATGCGCTCTACGTGTCCCAGCGATCTCAGCACTGTCCATTCGTTCGTGCCGCCTAAGGAAGTATCTTCCTCTGCAGTGCGTTATCACTCTAGGCTGGATTCAAAGACTCGACGAGTTGCTGCGCTAATCTCCATGCGCTTTAGGTTTCGCAGCAATCTCAGCACTGTCCATTCGTTCGTGCCGCCTAAGGAAGGGTCTTCCTCTGCAGTGCGTTGTCTCACTCAAGGCTGGATTCAAAGACTCGACGAGTTGTTGCGCTAATCTCCATGTGCTCTACGTTTCCTAGCAATCTCAACAAATTAAATCGCAACTTTTTGACCAGGACAACTTCGCTGTATAAACAGTAAAGTTCGCCCCTAAAATTAATCCTTAACAATTCATTGACACAAGCTGCACCGAATGTCCGAAGACTTTTCCTTTGAAAGCAAGTAAGGCAATTTACATTCGCTTATGTCAGAGTCCATGCATCTACGCCATATGTATAAAAAACCGGATAATCAGGGCCTTACATAGAATCTCCTTGTTCGTTTGAGAGAAGGCCTTTCGTCTTAGCCTCGATTCGTAGCCTAAGAAAGCAGAGATTGGCAAGAGAAATTCTTCATTTGATCTCATTATTATTGTCATAGCCTGCTTAGTTCTTCCAATTATGTCAATGAGCGCGTTCCGCATCCTAGGCACTAGGTAGTCAAACGTTTCTGATTGGTTGAGAGATTCAGTTTTGACTGTAAAGTAAGGCATTTTTTATTGAGGTAGTGGACTGGATTTGAAGGTAAGAAAATTCTCCCTACATTTTAAGTCAATCTGCCAATTGTCAAAAACAGCTGATTCACTTGTATTTCTTTCACTGTTCGGTTGTTGTTTGCGAATTACGGGTACTTAAATAAAAAAAATGAAATTCCAAGTGAATTGTGACGGAGTGCTCTACGATTTCGACGAATCGGAGGAGACGATTAACAGGCTGAGGGGTAAAATGTTTGAGGAATTAATAGATAATAAATTAAGCAAATTTAAATTAATTTTCAGATCCGAATTTTGCTTTACATGTATAAATAATATTATATTACTTACAGAGGATCTCATCTTCCATTTTTCGCACTTACGTATGTATGTATATCTTTATTTACTTATTGATTTCGTTTGCACTGCAATTCACAATTTATAAATGATCTCAAGTAAAATCAGAAAGTAATTATGTCAAATATGCCACACGAACAGATGTGAAATGTCACCTACTTTTTCAGTCAGTTTGCCGTTCCATATGTTAGGCCTTACCTCAAAAAGTAGGCCTAGAATCCGAAACGCGCCCAATATCTCCCGCATATGCAAGTTATTGAAGGGACTTTTGAAAAATTGTATCTCTGATGTTGGCGTTTCAGTTTCGTAAAACTGCTTCTGGTTTAAAAATTACAAAAAGTGCCACAAAAAAATGCACACACGATATATGTATTAGATTCATAAATTCTATATTTTGTCATTTATTTGCAAAGCTCTGAAAATACTTAGAGATACTGAATCGAAACCTTTCGACTACTTTCTAAGTCGGAAGCCTCTGAAGTTAGTAAAAATTAGTTCGTTTAAATGAAACCCTGTCCACAGTTTTCCATCCCTGATCCATTGAGTAACTTTGACTTCTATTTTTAAAAGACTTAAGACGTCAAATTATTATATTTATAGTCCAAACAAACAAACGTGTGATGCACAAGCGAACAGTTGAACAAACACTCGTTCTCTCTGTCGAACATATGTAAACTTACTAGATTTCCCGAGAAATTCGAAAACAAAAGTCTAAAAAAAATCATGTGCAAATGTTTCTTTGTACAACTGTCAAAGTTATGGTTAAATTTTTTCGTTATAAAAGCCTACGCGAAATAGCTTATGTTCAGTACAGTTTTGCTTTTTCAATTCTAAAGTCAACCATGAATTTTAAATTTAACATCTTAGTTTTCGTTTTTGCCATTTTGGCACTTTTCGGTTTATCTCAAGCCGAAGACTCACCGATTCCACAAGGACGTCCATTTCTACTAGGAGGAATAAAAACAAAAGACATACCAATTCACCAAACTCGTCCGTTTTTGCCAACAATCAGTTTAGATAATTGAGATTTTACGACAATAAATATGCATATCGAAAGTTGAAAAATATGTGTTTCACTTAATCTCCTACGGAAAAGGGGCACACACACTGTAGTCGAAGAGGATATGAGCTGGTGAAGAACGTGGACTTTATTCACATATTGACAGCTTAGCATATGACTGTTGAAAATTATTCTCTACTCGCTATTTGCTAATGCAGGATCAAATATTGGACGGAAGGAGCATCAGAATTACAGAATTACAGAGCTGCATGATTTTGTTTACATTTCAATGTTTATCATCGGTTTTTTTTTTATCTAACAATAGTTCATTTCCTCTTAAGCCAAATTCGCACATATGTACATATATAAAAAAAAATTATGAAATATGTAATACTACACCAAGAATGTGATTTCAGGTTACAATTTCACCGAAGCACTTTAAATTTAATTTATTTTTGGGAAAGGATCAACGAACGTAAATCTATATCTCCTATCCTGTACTTCATCAACTGGAGACGAATATGTATCTATGTTGTATATGAACAGTGGTATGTGTGTGCTCACAGCTTTCCAACCATTCTTAATTTACCCCTATGCAAATCAATGCCAGGGGACCAGACCCTTTTGCGTTAATGAGTTTTATTATCTTGTAGAAAGGATTTTTATATTAAAAATTAAAATAAGGTTTTCTACCTCCTTTCTTTACCGACACAAATCTGTTGACGGGTGGGTAAATGAATGAGAATGGTTTTTGGATTTTTACTCTATGGGTCGATACTTAACCCTTTCTCATGTCCCATCCCTTTTTTTTCGTAGACAGAAATGTTTCATATTGAAATTCCAAAAATTCTGAGTTCAAAAAAATTGCATTTTTTTAAGAAAAAAATGTCTTCGCATTCATTTGCTTAATTAATTTAAACATATTTATCTCTGTATTAATCAAAGGATTAACTAATTTTTTTTTTATTTCCTTGGTCATTATTACGTGGGATTGGAAATACAAAGTTTCTTATGCCATGCATGTAATAATAATGGAAGAAAAATCCTTTATTTCTGCTTTTGTTAAGGGTAAAACAATGTCCTCCACATACATATGTACATATGTGGCTACTAAAAGAGAATTAAAAAGGATGTTTGGCTTTTGCTGTGCTTGGTTTTGTTCTACTTTACGGACAAAACATCCCTTTTGCAACAAAGGATATCGCCTTTTTTTTTCTGGTAACAATATTTTATTTAAAACTGAAACAAGTATGTCGACTGCTTCGTATAGTCGGCTTCCGTTAGAACTGTTACCATTTAGGATATCTTTTGTTGCATTGTTTCCGATGTGTCCATTTTTTTGTACATATGTATAGAATTTTTCTAGACATGAAAAAGGACAATATGGTGAAGCTGATTGAGGAGAAAATGTACAGTGTTGGCCGTTTAAATACCTATGGTATATAATTTAATTTATTTAATATAAAATCCAGAGCAATTCTGGGTGAAACGTTTTTATTTAATAAGACATAGGGTACCGAATTGAAAAATGTTATCAAAAACTATAAGTGAGTATTGAAAAATAAAATATTTATTATCTAAGATGGTCTTGGAAGCATTCCAAACGCCCTACGGTTATAAAAATCAATTTCAAAAGTCATCAAACATGAAGTTTTGCTTCTCATTTTATTTTGGAGAATCTCGTCAAGGTATTTATATTTCAAATGAGAACATTTTAGTTCGGTTTCTTGTGCGCACATACAAACATTTGTACATACATAGTTCAAATAAATCTCCTTTAGAAAATCCCTCGAAGCAGATACATTTATTTTTATTAAAGAATCATTTGGGAAGTTCAGATCAGACGTGAAAAGTTATCAGTCTGCCTAGGTACAATAATGGTCCTTTAATACGTCCCTGCAGAATGGTGATTTGTGAAACCAAACACGAATAACAGGTCCAAAAAAATTCGCTTTCCTTGGCGCGGTGCCGAACAACGATTTTGACACCGATATGCATTTAATCGCTACCAATTTTATTGGTGTACTTTGCTGCATAATAGTAATCCTTTAATAAGAAAAAAATTTATTAAACTAAAACCAATTTAGGAGTTTTTTACTGTGTCAATTTTTATGTCGGCCACTGTTTTGCATTGAAATTTAAAATTATAAAGTTCTCCTGCAAACGATTATTTGGTAAACATTTTTTTGCATGAAATAACCGTTCTGAGTATGAATGAATCTTTTATGATCAAATTTCCGATCTGGGAGTCATCTTGGATAGTAAACTTCTCAGTATCAAAACAATTTAAGTCGGAAATCACCAAAGCTCACTGGTTAATGCGTTGGACTACTAAGCGGGATGTTCGAAGTTCGGATTTCAGAAACCACCAAATTTGTTTTTCGCGATCTCACCTTTCACGAATGTCTGAATGTCTGTCTTGGATGTTCCAAGAAAAATTAATATCAAAGGGAAAGCTTCTCTACAAAGAGTACGAAAGCGTTAAAAAAAGGAGACCCCCTCAACTGCGGGAATTACAGAGGTATAAGTCTCCTCTTGTCTGTCAAATTGTGTGAACGCCTAAAATCCTTCGTCAACAAACTGATTGCACACTAACAGTGTGGTTTCAGGCCAGGAAAGTCCACAGTAGATTATATTTTCACACTTCGGTCGATCCTGGAGAAAATTGTCCAAATTGATTCCCACCATCTTTTTATCGATTTTAAGGCCGCATATGACAGCAGCTATAGAGACGAACTATACAGAGCCATGTCTAGATTTTGCATCCCTCCCAAACTCGTCGGTCTATGCAGGATGACGATGGAGATAGCTCGCTAATCCATCAAGGTCGGTATTGGCCTCACCGAAACCCTTGGTATCAAAACAGGATTTAAATAAACTCAGATTTAATAACATGAATAATTACACATACATTATATAATAATTACAATTATATCTAAGAAAAAATAATTAAGGAGGCAACTATCGCTACATCTTCAACGACTTAGTCACGTCCACTTTATATAGAAAAACCACTTAGCCAGCCTTTTGTTTGTCAAGTTTACAGTAATTATCAGTTGGGTCCTTGATTCGGGCCCATTGGATAGCCCTGTGGTGGTGGACCCACCTGTCCCATTTGCTGCATTGTTGAATGCATCATTGGACCAGGACTAGAACCGACCTGTACCGGCGATGGTACAATTGTCTGAGCACCAGGCATCTGTGCATTAGGCGGAGGCACATCACTTGGTAGGGTTAAATTAGTCAGCAAATCTCTCACAGCTGGGAATAGCGAACATTCCCCTGGTTGAGAGCTGTACTCTGCAAAGCGACGGAGTAGTGTGCCGGCTGTATTAGCTGCTTGTGACGGTACTTGTTCCCTTCGTTCAGCGAGTTGTGTGATATTTGAGTTCAGGTCATAGATCATTGGAAGCACCAACGATGGACTGTTACTACGGTCCATTCCTGGGTAGGGAATGCGTGTTATTTGGAGGAAGAATAATATCTTTAGCCTGCAAATAAGTACACCGGGGCTTCCAATGGGAACGATAGGTGGTGCCGATGGTGGTACTCTCATGCACAATTGGACAGTCCACTTGAGGCTACCCTGAGCTAGTTCAGGCATCATTTCTAGCCTCATTATCTGAATGAAATCCTTAAGCACTTGAATGGGACAATTTAGAGCACGAAGGAATCCATGAAGGGCATTTGGTCTGTATGGCGGAACAGCTATGCGCGTCTCAAAGAATTGTTCGACAACTTGCAAGTCATCGGGATTCCATTGGAACGTCGGCTTACCATCAGGTGATGGTGGTACAGGAATTTGTGAGACTTTCAAATGCAACGATTGCATGTTGATTTGGTTGAAAACAACCTGACATTGGAGACCGCCAACTTTGAAGAGAACCACACCTGGTTCATTCGAATTCAAAGCGGTTAGGAACTCCTCAGCTTGAATATTACGCTGGAGCTGCCTGCGCATGTAAACGCAACCCAGGAACCTCTCTAGTGGGCATACCTCTGGACCACCGATTTCTTTGTTTGGATGTGGACATGGTCGGCACAGTGTTTCCAGAGCTTCATGGGTTAGGAGAGTTGGCACAGCACCCGCCCATGATCGATTCGGCAATACTCTGGACAGATGAGTTGTAGACACCGTCGACTGTGATTTGTGTTCTGGACTCTGACCTGGTCTTGGAGATGGTCTCGGCATGCTTGGTGATCCGGGCCAGTTAGATGTTGCGGGCGACATGGCAGTAAATGGACTGCCATCCGTGTGACTCTGCATGTACATGCTGGGGCCTGGCGAGTGTGCCATTGGACTCGGCTGGGGATTCAGCGGTGACGAAGGCATTAGGCCACTTGGTGATGGATGCGGCATGTGAGGAGCCGGTGGAGAAGTCATGCTGAAGTTGGGATGGTTTTGGCCTCCAATTGGGTGAGGACTTGCCGGGGTGTGAGGATTCGAGCTAGATGGAGGTGTTATTGGTGGAGCAAACCGAAGTCCACCATCGCGTGGACTCTGTGGGCCCCGCATACCACTACCAAGGAATGGAGAAGAGCCTCCAGCCCCGGGTCCATGTGTGTCTTCCATGGCGATTGGTGATGGGGGGTTATCGTCTTCGCTTTGCGAACGACGCCGATAAACTGCATTTTCGTCAACATATTTGGAGAGGAATCCCTTAAGCCCTTGGGTGGGAGTGTACTCATCGATAACATTGCTGCGATCGAAACGGCGCCGTCACGAATGGATACCAATCCTCCAGCTCTGAAACGAATCTCTAAACAGTACATGGCTTGATAAGCCAAGCGAAGCAGCGTCGGAGATTGTGGAAGGATGCAGAAAGACAGAACTGGTACTTGGGGACGCGGTATGCCCAACTGAGGGATGATGGGAAGTTTCGAAATAGAACTCAGCGGCTGATAAGTTTCATGGAGGATGTGTACGATATGAGTCAAGTCCTGATGTCGATTCAGATGTGATTGCAACTGTTCCCGCATCATTGAATGTGCATTTATGGCAGACAAACCACCCACGAACACTATGCGAAAGCCTTTTAGCTGCGCCGACCAGTAAACATTGCAGGTGACCTCTTTATTTGGGCCGTATCCAAGCAAAAGATTTACATAGCTGTAGGACTTCACACTCACCATGGTGTGGAGGTTATATTTTTCTGATTTTACATACTCGGAGAAATTGTATACCAACGTGTAGAGGTACACAATCTTAGACCAGTCCTTCAATAAATCGTCGACAGTCTTTCCAAAGTCATTATGTGACTGTTCATAGGTCAAATATACAGTACGCCGATTGCCTTGCTCCTTTTGATGAGTACTCTGCAGTGGAGTACTATAGAAAACGAATTCCACAACCCATGCACGACTCTGATTGTTCTTGTTCATCTGGGAGCGGATTGAAACCGAAAGAAGACGCTTTAGCAGATCATTCCACACGTGTTTCTCGATTGTGGGCAGTGCTGTTGTAGACTTCTGATTAGGATCAGTTGTGCAACTTGGCATTGGAAGTGTCAATAGCTTGAGAACCAACGAAGTAGCATTAGATTCCACTTGCAATCCCCTGTGAGGAATATTATGCTTTGCGAATTCCTGAGCCAGATTGAGAAATGGAATCTTCTCATCGCACATAGCCACAACATGAGCCAATTCGGGGATGAAGTAAGCTGGAAATATGGTCTTCTGTTGCTTGGATGGAGGACCTCCCATTTCCGATGATGACTTGCGTTTGTGTGGAGGGACATCATCAACATGCGTTCCGGGGCCATGTGTGGCCACAAACGTGTCAAATTCTATGAGTCGCAGTAGTTTGGTATACATTTTTGGTACGTCGGCAGGTGGTTGTTCTTCGGGATTTTCATTTTCGGTTGCCAGATGGCTAACGAAACCCAAGTGGAAGGTATATTCCATTTCACTTGGGGCAGAAGGTTTCTCTTTCAATTGAACCACCAGTATAACATTTGGGTGTCGATTGAGCTTAACAAATATTTTATGACGTCCAGTAAGAAGGAGTTGATTATCCGGTACACTTAAGAATGGAAGTGTCTCCGTAGCCGTGGCCGGTAGGTGTTGTAATGTTTTTTCACATCGACGATGAGTGATCCAGAATCTTAATTCAGAGATCAACTGTTGCAACTTGCTACGATCACCGTTCAGCGTCGTCTGTAGTTCATTCATGATTGGACAATCCAAATGCTTTGGCACATGACACTTAAGCATGCCTGTATGAGTATCAATGGTTATGTGAACCTGTTCAGCTCGTAAGCATGGATTAAGAACAGGAACCGTCAAAATTGCTGGGGTTCCTTGCAGATTGAAATCTACATCTTTCAGGAATGACTGAAATTCTAGCTTGAGATCACCCAATCGGGATACAGAACGAATGTACACAGTGTGAACAATCAGTCGTTCCATTGAGAGATGATCTGTACGCACAGCACGATCAGCTACCTCTGATGATTCTTTGGCGCCCAACGAAGGAACATGTACAACTGCCAAAGGACGACCTATTTCATTTGGATCACTCTGTACAGTGAGACGATAGCCGAGTTCAGACTTTGGATCCATTCTCGTCAGCTCTCGCCAGTAGGAGACTGTAACTTTTACTCCTGGAACATATTCTTCAACGCAAATATTGTCGTCCAAGCATTCGAAGCTCAAGCGAAGGGTCTGAGTGTAGAGAACTTCCAGTTGTAGTGACTGACAAAAGTAGTGAAGGCAGTTGTAGACTTCACTTAGCGCATTTGGATTTTCTACAAGACGAGCTTGTATTAATTGATGGATGTAGTTCACTTGAAGGGAGTGGACAAGGGATTTGCCATCTCCAGTTTCTTTGTCTTCCACCAGAATGTCTATATCTAGCAGTCGCCAAGGTACAGTTGGTCCATCGCCCATTACAGTAAGAGACACATTGAACTCATGCTTTACCTCAAACGTGACACGTCCATGCTTTATCTTAAAATCCCTCATTTGTGGCAAAAGGTTGCCAGTAACCAACCGATGCTGGATCACTTGATTCAGTCGAAGCAGTGTTTGCTTCTTTTCGATCGGAGTTATCGGATCTGGAGGAACGATTCTTTCTCTAATACATGCAGGTAGACGATTATAAGTTCCCGTTGTGAGAATTTCCACAGCTGCTGGGATGTGAAAATTAGGCAATCTAGCTCTTATTAATGTTTCTCGTGACATGCGAGCCAACATATCCGCCGTCTCAATGAACAGCATGTTCTGCTTATCTAAAATGCTCATTATGTGGACACCGAATTGGCCCATTTAACTAAAGCAATTAACCGTATAAACAACTGTCTCGTTCTAGCTGAAAAATTATAGATCTCAATTTTCCTTTCCATGTCAGTTTTGCGCGGGAGCAATTCAGCCAACACTGTGAGATCATGATACGTTCTCTGAATTATGAAATCTATAAGCACGGCGAGGGAAATTGTGTTCCTGCATGAGCCACCTTCTTGGCCGGGTGGGAGGAACCCGGACATAGGACCTTGCATGCCCTCAAGAGGCTGTGGTGCCATCTTTTTTAAGAAAAAAATTCAGTGTGCACTTTAAAAAAAAATTTCTAGCTGTAAATTCATACGAATACAAAATAGTTTTTCACTACAATATTTAAGAAATTCCTTAATTGTTTTTAATTTTTTCATGAGGAATTGCAATTTATTTTGAAATTGAAAATTCACTCGCACTGCATCGCAGTTTCACGGCGGCATCGATTCGATTTAGACAAGGTGATGGGCTGTCATGTGACTTCTTCAACACCATGCCTAAAAAAATTGTGCGAAACGGACAAGCCGTCGACAGTGTTATAATTCGAAAAACGCAGCGGCTTGTCACTTGTGCGTGTGCTAGTGTTCAAATTGCCAAATGGGTTTCTCGGTATATGAGAGTAAAACCAAGTATAAATGCTATCAACAAGAAGGAACATACTACATCGGCGAATTGGACAAAACGTCACAGTCGACAGCTATAACTTTAAGGCAATAAGATACTTTGTCTACCTCTGATATGAACTCTGAAAACAACACCTTAGCAGAAATTAAACGAGGAATAACTCCTGGCAATCGTTGTTTCTTTGGGCTGAGAAGGCAATTGAGTAGTAAGACCTTATCTCAAACAACTAAGGATTCTGTATATAAGACCTTATCTCAAACAACTAAGGATACTGTATATAAGACCTTAATCTTCCCAGTTCCGCTTTGTGGCGCTGAACTATGGACACTGACGAAAGCGGATAAAGATGTCTTCCGTCGTTTCGTGAAATTCTCGGACCCGTTTACATTGACGGGCTTTGGAGGAGAAGATTCAACGACGAAATATACGAGCGACATCGACCTGGTTAAAAAAATGTGCATCAGTCGCCTAAGATGGCTACGACATGTAGAGCGAATGGAAATCAATGCTCCGGCGCGCAGATTCTTCGTATCTAACTCATTATATACGAGTTAGGCTACAGTCAGAGGAACAGACAGACAGTTGAAATCCTTTCACCACATGATTTCGAGATCAAAGTCACTATAAAAACGCATAAGTCAAACAGAACTCTTTGATCAGACAGCTAAATTTTTAGAGGCGATTTGATCTGCTATATATGCTGGGTGGAATCGGAACCTCTTCACAAATTTATCCGAAATAAAGAGAGCACTTCCTGTACCATCACCCGTTTTACTATTGACTTACATCTAAGTTTTATCCTATTTAATGTGACTGCACAACTTTTGCTGGAAAACTTATCAGATGTAGTTTCAATTTGAAAGAATTCACCTGCTCTCCTTATTTGGATTCAGTATTATCTTCTTTTTTGAAATCTTGTTCCGATAGTCTTCCTGTACAGATCATTCAAGCATACATATGTATGTCTTAAATTTAAATTTTGATATACGAGTATGATAGAAATTCTTTATCTTTTAAATTTTTTTCTGTAAGTAAACACTATTGCTTCCCCGCAATATAAATAAAACCTCAGAGCAGTGTAGTATTTCCTAATGAACATCAAAAATACTGCAGACATGCAAATATTTTATGCAAACACGGCGCGTCGAAAACACGATATAATTTACCACCACCACGAATGAAAAATGAATTTTCCATCAAGACTAAATCCTTTGGAAACATCGTACACCCTCCGGAGCCTTTAAATTGACTCAAATTTTTGCACTGTCAGAACGTCTTACAAGCAAAATCGACACCCAAACACCGTACGAGAACTCCAACACTCACCAAATGCCGCCCCAACATAAGGCAGCTAATGTGGGCCAATCCTTTTTAGAATTTTATAAGCCACAGCAGAGAGCAAGAGTGACAGGCTCTAGGAGTTGTGGCAGTGGAAATCGTCTTGCGGAAAATGCAAAAGAAGGATTTTTGGATCCTTTTTTGCGAATGCATAGCGGAAATTAACGAGTCTTTGGCAAACCGAACAACACACATACAGTTGTAAGTATGTATGTATTCCGATACAGAGGCAGCATATTATCAGACGGCTGTTTGTGCACGGAAATTGCCTACGTAGTCAGTGGCAGTATTTACAAGTTTCCACAACGTAATCTTCTTATTTATGTACAAGGACTACGAGTACGAATAAATGTGGAGTCTGAAGGCGCACGGGTACAAAAGTAATAACATTAATTTCTACCACCGTCACGCCCAGCATCCTTTACTTCGTAACAAGGTGCCGTGAAAATTTCTCTAGCTATGCGGAAAAATTTATTTTCGAAACCCCCATCTTGTCTTTGTGCATTTTTGGGAGAATTTAAGAAATTGTCTGTGAGTGGTTAGAAGGTAGACAGGAAACGGCTTATCGTAGGTAAAAATTAAGATGCAATGTTAAAGTGCCAGACGTTGTGTTGATGCGGTTCGATGGATTTGTCTAGGGATGGTTCACTTACTAGATTTACCTGAGTTTTCAGATTGATTTTGAAAAAAAGTATGTGATTAAAAAAATTTCGATTTCCAATAACGGAAATACTTCATCTAAGACTTGGTAGAGAACGTGCTTATTATATCTAGTTCTAAGGCAGACGACCCGTAGAAAAAGTTTATTCAGAGCGTGCTTAACACAAGAACTAAGAAAGGTTAAGTAGTTGGTTTTGGTGAGAGTGAGATGTGCTACAGTATCCACCTATTGTAATACCCATTGCCCAAAACGTGTCCCTTAATCGCTGACGGGACATGTTAACCCCACATTTTTTTATTTGTATTAAACCAAAAGTCAAAAAATTGTTCCTTTGACATCTCTGAGTGGAATGTTAGTAAGAATATTCAGGCGTTAGGTTGTTGTTAAACGTACCGTATGCCTCAAAATCCATTACCAGTTCTGACTAAATCAAACTGTCAAATTTCGATATTCCGTACAGTCTTGATATTAAAGTTCGCGAAAAAATTACTCCCACACCTTCCCCATTCCATAGTCTTCCATCACCTAACCGCTCTTTAAAGAATGGACGGAATTCGATTGGCTATTTCATTTGGGCACTGTTCCGATAAAGCAGAGGCAGACTGTAAACGTGGCAACGATAGTCAAAGGAGTTTAAGAACCTATCCTTTATAAGCGTTCATGCAAGATTTAGGATCGCGTCTATCAGAAGCAGGTACAGCAAGATTTTTAGGTCACCAGACTAGTATACTCGAATATAAAGTGAACTTGTACGTTACTGATCTTAGCAAGATATGAACGGGTAGGCTGCATTTGACAGACAGATTTAAGTCCCTTTATAGGTACTAGAAATAAAAAAATTGATTGATTGATGAATCATGTGGCACGTTGCGCTATCCTGCTAGAACTAAATCCCGTAAAAATCAAATCCGTCAATTGTTGTTCTCAAAGAGGTGGCGATCAATGATACCTCCACTCCAAGACTCACTATCACTTCTTGAGGATGTATTGTATGTATGCAGCTTAGAGTGAATTTCCGGAACCTCAAATCCTATAGTTTTGTTTGTAGGCACAGAATTCAAGATGAAAATGAGCCTCGTCCCAAGAGATTGATTTGCAACTTAAACTGACGTTATTCAAACATTTAAAGACCACACAAGAAGCGATTACAAAACTGATGGTAATTTTCCTTTAACTCCTGAGTTAGTTGGACCTTATAGAGGAATGTTGGGATGTTGAGCTCTGCGAGAACTTTAGATTCTGGAGCTTTCGTGCACACTTTAGCCAACAGCTGCCTTTATTACAATTTTCTGACAAACATTGGTAAAACTTGGTATACCTTCCATTGATGGTATATTTGACTCTTTAAAAGGCGACTAAAATGCTGAAAAAGCGTCCGCCATGTTTCTCAGAATATGAACCTAGTACTTTCCAGCCATCTTATGTGGGAGACGGACTGCTGGTATTGATACCATGGTATGAATACCATGGTATAGTGAATATTATAACCCCTGACAGATTGCACTTCGTAGTATACTTTGACTTTTGCGTTACGTGGTATACTTTGACATTTGTGTTGCGCCTCCTCCAGCTCCTTACACATTTTCTGCAACACTTCAATATTGCGTCTTGCTCCTCGTAGCTCGCCGTTATAACTCCTCTAAACTTCTCTTATTTCATTGTTTCCAAAGCAGATAAAATTGTCCTCATTAATCTATTTTCAAAACATTTTTCGCTGTGATTGCTTGTTTTTGAACTGTCAAAGAAGCTATGAAGAACCACCAACAGAAAGAAAGTGGCGCTGCAAGCAATAAGATGGTGGTATACCACCAAAAATTTGCGAATCTCAGTACTAGGTTCTATTCATGGTATACTAGGTTTTAACGTGGTATTGCAGTGACAGACATGTGGTATAGAACGTAGTATTGCTATACCATGGTATCAATACCAGCAGTCTGTCTTCCACATTACTTACCTTCAAATTTTCGTAAAAATCATCACAGCTGAATCACAACCAGTACTTAGAGGATGCATGAACGAATGGATCTCAGCAGAGGAGCTGAGAAGCAACCACTGAAACGTATTGCAGTTAGACGAAAGAGTTTAGAGTATGTTGCAGGACGCTCCAATAGATGTCTCTGCAGCATAGCAACACTCGCAGATATACTTATTATTTTTGATGCAATCTGCAAATTTGAACAGCACTTTCAACGCATTGCTTAAAACACTTCTTAAATCCAAATACATTTTAAGAGTTTTTTTTAGTGACAACCTCAAAAGTATTCACATGTTTTAAAGCAGCATCATTTAATTAAATATCTTTCCTAAACTTTGTTATTTTTTTAACTTTTCCGAAGTAAGGATGAATATGCAAATTAGGGATATGAGTACTTAGTTCCCGCTCCCTCCCTCAGTTGCACTGTGTACGAAATAAAAACTCAAATCGAAAGCACAAGGTTTGAACAAATACCAAGTCTCAACATCAAAACAATTCATAACTTTTCAACTTAACGATCTTCTTTTATTAGCAAAATGCCAATCAAAAATAATTTCTTCATTTCTCCATTGTACACCGAGGATATGAGAGAGTGATTACCTTTTCCTGCTTCAATCACGAAAAAAAAAAAATACATCCTCACATTTCTTTTCCTTCCTGAACTTCCTTGCTTCGTGAAAATATTTGGAATTGTAAACATTTCAAAACCAGGTTCAACCTTAGTCATACCTTGGTCTCACATCCGTTCCCATTCGGTCCTGCCTGCGGAATCTTAAAAATCGAGGCAAATTCTCCACCACTACAACTGGGTATCATAAAAAATGAGCAATTTTCAGGACTCTGTCGAATTTTTTTTCCGTTTTAATTTTTTCTTCCTTCAAAGTATGGATGGATAAAAAAAAAAAAAACACCGTAGATTCCAAGGGTGAATGAGAATGCAACAGAGGACCAAAAAAAAAAAATGTATCTGAAGTAAAAAGGTTCTATAAAAAAAAAATCCACTTTGCTCGAAAGCCCTCGAAATTCATAACGATCCTAAGGAAATTGTGACTTTGGGACGAGCATCAAGCATCTGAGCTCACGCTCTGCGGGGGTCGGGCGGTCGGTCGGTTGGTTGGTTGATTTCGCGGCTGGTCCTTGCAGGATGTCTAATAAAAAATTTATAAATGAGCAATTCGAGACTTCGGCCACAGATTAAAGGTTTCCCCCGCGGACTACACTGCGCGATTCACGGCGATGACGACGACAGCGACAACGTTAGCTAAACTCCTGATTGAAGTTGGATGCGGGTAGGTAATAAAAATATAAAGGAGTTCCACCACAAAACAAAAAAAAAAACATCAACCGAGAGTTGGGGCAAAGAAAAGAGCAACGGAACAAAATTAAAGAGCTTTAGAGACTCACGGAGTCACAGCATGCTAAAACAATAAAAACAAATCATTGTTTAAGTTATGGTTACAATTTTATTGTTTTTAGGGTGAATGGGCGGGCGAAGGAAGAAGTCGTGATGCTCGCTGTGGGAATGAAGGTGAAAATGCAATTTTCATAATTTCCAGAATTTTTCGAAGCTGCAAAGGTGCACCCATTTAGGGTGGAAGTAAGTAGTCTTTATTGATGTTGGTCGATTATTAGTGGGGTTGTTTCGGGAATGGGTGAATTTTTGAAAATTCAAGAAAAGGGAAATAGACGTGACACATGGGAAATTCAAATGAAATTTGGTACCATAATTTTGGGGAATATTTTAAAATTTACTGGTCAAGTGGGTACGATTCATTGAAATTAAATTCGCCGATAAAATGAAAACTGCTGAAGGATTAAAGGAAAAGTTTAGCTATTCGTTTTTTGAAGATGGAAATACTAAGCAAATGAATGATCTCGTTATTATTTTTGTTGGAACGACTGCAACCGATGGGCTCCACCTTCAGAAGACTCTTTAATCCGGTAAAGTCCCACTGTACAGGATGCGTTTTATGATTCAGGTCGGGTTTGTTTGGCTGTCATTTGTCTGCTCATGTTTTACAGTTATGGAGAGTGGTCGATAACAATTTATTATAAAGTTTCTAACGTCGTTAAAGTTCTCAAAACATTTTATTAGAATAATTCTTCAATTTTGAATACACGAAGAAAATTGCTTGATTTTTTTTAACTAACTCATGTGCCAAGCCATTTAACATTCAGCGGGTAATGAATAATTTTGAAAATTTGCATACACTGGGAAATAAACCAAAGTCTTGGCAATATCGTAGCCAACATACACCAGAAATATTAATGCAATGAGTCAGAGTATTTGTCAATGACCATCACTTTTCCTCGACGCTGTGCACAGGAATTGGAAAAATCTCAATCTTGTTAAAAATCCTCAAACATTCTCTTCACTTCAGATTTAGAGTGACTTGCTCGCTGCAAAGATAGCACACTCCGAGATGGGATATTGAAGTCCTGAAAAAATCTTATCGATAGAATTCCCATGTTTAAAATACCATATGCATCGGGTGCTCTAAAATACTCCTGCAGTGCCTTCGAGTAAGTGTCTGGTTCCTGTATCAATTCAATTTGTGAGAAATTGAATCTCGTGATTATACAGCACCTTTCAATACCAACGAACAGAATAGGAGAATTTTTTTACTGAAGTTGTAGTTCTTACCACAGCAAATTAAATTGAAAGATGTCAAATACATACATACGTATGTCTTGTATGGTGCAGAAAACTAAACTCTGGATAATAAAGGGGCCAAATATATTCTTGATAAAAGCTTTAGGCTATGGATGAGATGTCAGACCCCAGATAGTGCATCGATTTTACATTAAAGTTATAAAAGATTCATTTGACTACCCTATGCATTTCACACCCTATGCATTTTATACCACTCCTACCGCGGCACTGAAAACCGTACTTCACATCATCCCTCTGGATACAAATGAATGAAACCTACAATGCAGCTGAATCAGAGCGCATATCACAGTGGAGGAGTAATGACATGGATACATCAAAATTCTAACCTCATATACCAATCAAACAAATTTAATACTGAATCTATGTTATCGAGTCTAAGACAAGTGACGGCTCAACGACTGGTAATTTTTCCATATGATGACAGATGACGTCCTTCCCGCTGACATAGAAATTCGATGGGCATTTAGATCTTTCTTCAAAAAACTAAGCTAACTTGATGACTTCTGCTTACTCTCTCACTTGTATAACTCATATGAAGGCAGGAGCGTACATAGTGAGAATGAAAATATACGGACCTAATAATATTTCATCAGCAAAATTGGTAGAACAAAGTGGAAGAAAAGGTCGTAGCACTGTCCAAGGTGTCTTCGCCAAAGACTTAAATATTTCCCCTTTCCCAACTACTGTAGCATTTTCCTGGCGGAAATTCTGGCGACTAAGGTGGCTTTGCCATAGCGTAAGTATAATGTGATATTTACATTCAAGCCGCAATTAAATCCCTGAAATTTCTCACTTGTGGCTTGTCTCTCAACGAGTATCCTGAACAATTCAAAATTCACCTTAATTTGGTGCCGTGCCATAGGGACATTCTGGGGAAGTGTATGTGCGACGAACTTTTGTACCAGTCAACTCAACAACTCAATCAATTCTGTCGAAGAAGGGAAATTTCAGAATGCCTTTGGGTATATGTAAACTGTTACTTACGTAGGCAAAATGCGATCAACACCACCAACCAAAGGTGGTCAGGCCTCTGGTCTCATTACTAGACAGATTCGGGCTTAAATCGATCATAAATGCTCAAATTCTCTAATTAATCTGAAAAGATGAGTAATTAGTAAAATAAAATGCGTCATCACAGGGCACTTCATCATTGGCAGGCACTCCTTTACTAATTAATTAATTAGAAGCCTACTTCTTCGAACTGGCATACAAAAACACCAATTGCCTCTAGCGATTTATGACAAGCTTTAGATAGTTCTGCGGGTAGCTTTTTGGAGAAGATCTAGATCCTTGTGTACCACAATGGACCTATTCTGGTCTTAGTGTAGTCTAATGTAGCCTGACACTAGAACCTAACCTTACCATTCTTATAATTGCGGATTCTATTTTTAATTCTGGAGATTGGTCCTAACCATAACTGTGTATTTAACAAGCATTTTTATGAGCAATGAAAAAATAATCAAATGTACAGTACTTGTTAGTGCCTTATGCCTTAGTTAAGAGGGAACTGCATTTCGGTTCCCTTTAGAATGTGTTACCAAATTTAGTTGATATTAATTGAAACCACTCTGCACTCCGAATGAAACATGCTCCACAGAAGAACTTGCATAAGATCATCAAACAATCTGATCCCCATCAAGGTTTCATAGGACGTCATGAAAAGAACTTTCTTGTGACATCTTATAAACTGTTCGAGATAAATGTTTGAATTTTCACAAATCATTGGGTCATACACTTTGGAAGACAAAATGAGAAGGGCGGACCCACATGTTCCTTCCGACATGTGAACTGGTTGGTTTTTGAATCTCATTAAGATATCGCAAAAGATTGTAAATTAAAGAACATCATACGGTAATCTGAATCGCAGACATAAGTTTGAATGCAAAGGACCAGAAGAGCTTTCTAATGAACTTGCCAGCACTTTGTAAAGCTATGGATCTTCACCCTTTAAGACCCTGCACTTATGTAATGCAACCAGAACTCGTAAAATTTACACGCAATATTTTTATAACTCTTACCTCTAATTAGTTACCTCAGATAACGGTCGTAAAAGTGCTCTCAAATAGGTCATTATCCTCTCCACTTTTCTTAGAATAACTAACTAATGCACATACTTAACTCAAAATATTAAAAACATAAATTTTTAACACCTCATTTCTATATCCAGCGGCCTCTAACACCACAAAACTTCTACACTGGGTACTTAAAAACTCCACCTTATTGTCCAATGGCTTTTCTTTTAGACCTACAACATTCTCTCTCACTCAGCAGGACATTAAAAAATATTTTAAGATGTCTAAAACAACATAAATTCATCCCTCGGTTTTATTATAAAAGCATAAAACATACCTAATGCGTTGTTGAAAACCATAAATTTTTTAAAAGTTAATCTCCTCGTGGTCGGGACATGAATTCTAACGCGCGCCGTAATAATGAGTAATGATGGTACAATGGACCGCTGGCTGCCATGCCAACCGCTACGCTACTCCTTCCGGTGTACTCATCTTAGTCTCTTATGTTTAAATTGTTGGAATTTGTAAGGCGCATAGCTAAATAACAAAGAAGTGTTGAAACATTTTTTTTTTTTTTGCGATTTTCCCATAAAAAGGCAGAAAGGGAATTTTTCGAATTAAAGAAGGGTGCAATGCAGTGGAAGGGCTTTTTGCTTAACTTCCAAGATATGAGGGTATATCTAGCTTTGTTGGAGATTATACTCGAATATTTTGAACGCAGATGCTATTTGATGGTATTGGACATTTCCACTGCGTTCTGGAGATAATTTATAGGTTTACCTATAAACTGTAGGACTCTTTTTTAAGACACAAATTATTACGAAATAAAAGACCGACATTTACTGATGAAACACTCTGCCATCTATAAAGGATACCTGCTTGTTCAAAAGTTATCGATTTTGAACCAAGAATCATTTAATAAACTCACGTGCATTTCTCTATATAGTATAAGTACGATTTAGTTTAGTATAACGAAGAGCAAATATCCATATTCATAATGAACACATAAGAAACTAGCAAACTATGCATATGTTCATCTGCTTACATCTTGGCAAATAGTCGCTCAGACTTTAGCAAACAAGAACACGAATTATCCTCTCATAAAAGACGCATACATATTTAATTCAACTTCCTTCAACTGTTAGCAGTTCACCGTACATTTCTCTCCACCAAAATAAGGGATGTACGAGGTAAGAGAAAGACTTTCATGAGTAGGTACACTTTAAGACCGAATAATTCCTTCGCTGACATCAACACCTCGTTAAAGTGAACCAAATGTCTTCATCAAATCAATCCTTTTTGGATGTTCACTGTTCTCTATCGGATTTTGTTCAACTAAGGCCATTAGTATTCCAAGTTGTGTTTTTCTACGAATACATGTATCAATGACCAAAATAGGAACAGGTAACCGAAAAGACAACCCATTCTCCCCAACTGAACTCATTGCGTATTCTAGTCGCATTTCGAAGTGGGCAAACATTTTAAAACAAAGAAAAAAGAAAGGAAATCCCCGAAGGTTTATCAAATTCGTTTCAGCATCCTTTCAACCCTCTTAGTGGCTCAGTAAAATCACCTACAGGTTGGATATTCAACTCAGATGATTTTATTACCACGTGCAAAGGACTTTGGATTGGGCTTCATTGGTTTCAATGGTCACGTTCGTTTTATTAAGCCATCTTGTGTACAACTTTGGATTACTAATTCTTTTCTTGTGGTTGTGACGATTCAGGCTAATTAGAAAATAACAGGTATAGGATAACCACATAGGTGAAATACGAAGAAGCGCAAAGCATTTTTGAAGTTATTTTTGAATACTTTTGAACACTTTTGGCAGCATTCTAAATTGTTTCTGTATTGACTGTAACCTTGATCAGACAGGTTTTTTGTTTTCTGATCAACAAATTAAAGGCATTTTTGTCAACCTAACACTCAGGGAATAAGGAAGTAAGCCATTCTATCGTTCTAAGAGTAGTCCATTTCTAAAGACATTCATACATATTCCTTTTGTTGTACATGCGGAAAATAAGTCGTCGTATCCTTTCATCTCTTTTGCAAATTTGTCTCATACTCTGATACACATAGAGATCGAGAAATTGGCTATTTTGCACACCGGGAATACTGAGTGTATATGGGGTAGTTCGCCCGTGGATGAAAAGAACACTATACACGTACATGCATGTGTATATATGTACGGCCAGTTTTAGTTTAAGGGAACTGATGTACTCGTATTAGTTATGTCTTGATGTATGAATGAATTTCGAATTAGGTTTTGACAGGAGGATTACTTGACTAAAGCATGATTTTAGCTCCGATCACAGCCATACTTTAACCTGTAAAACTTACCAAATTAACAATGTCGTCGGGAAGGTAACGTTGTATTTTGACAGTCAAACAAGCGTTGGGGCTCTAGGAAGGAAGAAACCCGTAGGTATCGACGGAATATCTACCATTCTGCTTCGACATCTTCCTTCAGAAGCGGTGGATATTTACATTTTACACCACCCTTTTTAATAGTGCTCTGAATAATGAGCAAAGATACAAAGATACTTCCAATCCATTGAATATCCGTTAGATAAGTCAAAAAATGATCAATAAGGCTCTGACTAAGTGTATTTAGGACGTACATATTGTTCCGGATAACTAATTCGGTTTCAAGGCGGAGCATGATACTAATGCGTCTACACTGGTGTAAAAAACAATGCACGGGTGCCGGCCTGGTTGACTTGGAGAAGGCCTTCGATGGCTAGAAAGACTCTTCTACAGGCTGGGCATAAGCAAACCACTGCTGTACATGCTTTGTAATATGTTCACCAGTGGACCGTTCATTGTAAAAAATGGCAATGTGCCTTTTGTGGGATGTTCGAAATTAATAACGGCAATTTACAAGAGTGATCTTGCAGGATCTCTTCACCACGCCATCACTTAGGCAGACGACTTACAGGTCAGAACCAAAAATCGAGATCAACGTGACTTCGATAAGATCAAGCGATGTTCCTACCAACTTTCAGAAGTCGGAATCCATCCTGTTCAGAACATCGTTATTTAGGGTCTCTACGGATACCATAAAGAACTGGCGAAAGTTCCCAATAGTGGGACAGCACGGCCAGTCACTGGTGTGTCGAAGTGTAGTCAAATACCTTGGGCTCTGGCTAGACCAATATCTATATTTTGAGAAATATATACATAGATGCTGCCCTGGCCAAAGCCAAACCTCATTTTGACCTTACAAAGAGACTGTTTTATAACAACCAGCTCAATGCAAGAGTGAAGATAATCTGTTGCATGGCCCTCATCCAGCCTATGCTCGCATATGCATGTCCAGTGTGGGTCAACGTGGGAGCAAGCTTGATAGAAAGATTTCGTTTGTCTGAGCCAGCTTGCATACGTTTATACGGAACACCAGAGTCTCAGTACGAAAAACGACGAATAATATGCTGAACAGAATGAATAATATGCTGATCAAGTTGATTCGAAGGTACATTGTAAAAGCAATGAACTCGATGACTAACCTGATATCTAGGGCCTACTATCCTAATGACATGTACCACGAGAGGGTGCACCTTGTTGGCTTCATCCCCCCAGATGCGTTTCTCTATCTAGATAGGAATGACCTGATACAGATCAAAATAGCGGTGCCACTAATCTTCCATGTTTCCGCTGTGGATAGGCAACTCAACTACGACCGGCATGTCGCACACAGCATAATAGAGCGTCTCCGTTTCAGTAAAGCGGTTTGGGGCCGCGATAATAGGAATGTCGAACGGCAGAATCAGAAACTATGGTGGTTAGGGGACGGACAAGGAACTTCCTCGTCGTTTCCTTTTCCTACATAAAAAAAAAGTTAAAGTAGTTAACCTAGTTTTACGTCTGTGCAAACATATGTTTCTACTTGTCAGTGCCCTGTTTTGCAAGTGCCTTTCACTTTACTAACGAAAAGGTTGAGTACTTCCAAAAAAAAATACAAATTCTTGGCGCAACGGACCGTATGTGGTCCCCACACAAATGGAAGGGACCTACGGTTTAGAGCCATATCCGAAAGGCAAATTGAGAAGTTTCTCTTGACAGTTATTACTCTCGGAAGTTTGTCAGACATTCGCGAGAGGTGGGATCGTGAAAACTTTTTTTGGTGTTCTCTGGGATTCGAACCTTGAACCTCACGCTCAGCGATCCAACGCACTAACCACTTGAGCTTTGGCGCCCACTTGAATACTTCCAGCAGTCCATATTTCCGTAATATATGCGTATACCTAGGTGGTTCTAACCTAAAAGCTTGTTTTCATATTTCTGGGAACGCAATTATCCAGATTGTTGATCTAGAGTAGCCAATGTCTAATGTTACAATGCACCCATCTTCCAACTAAAGCCAATCCAAGTTCCTGTCTTTAATATTTACTCGTAGTCGCAGGCTGCTTTTTCTGAAAAATTTATTCCTACTGCATATTCACTTACACTCAGATATTTTATCATGACAAATATGAAACTCCACCAACGTATAAAACGACAAATGTTCCTGCAATCATCTGGCAGGCATATTTGTGTCACCCAACGCCAACTCCTGCGTCCCTTTTTTTGGCAGTGTGCCGCCGTACTACGTCTTCTCATTTTTAATTAATTCATACAAACGATGGAAATTGTTTTCCTTTTTTTTCGCTTCATTAGGACGACATGTCACACTGGTTTCCTTTGGGCATTCCCAAGAACAAAGGGGGTTGAGAACTGCTGTAATATTTCTTTTCTTTTGTACAAAGAAATCCGGTTACTGTTTGGGGGTGTAGAAGGATAAACGAAGCTTACAATGAAATGCTTATAAATATTGCTCTGATTTTTCTCCCTGACTCATTTAGATAATTGCGGCAATTAACTAAATTAGCACGCCATTTGTTGTATGTGAGGGTATAGGGTGTGTGCCCCCAAATGCGAAAGTCATGAAATGATTTCATACTTCTTTCGGGTCGATTAATGTTAAGGTTCGCCTGGATTATGGAATTGCCCTTATGTAGTATGTTTGTAACTAGATTCAGGATTCTCATTTGTGGATAGCGCTTGCATGATATACATACATAGTATCTACGACATAAGATATGCTTCGCTCATAACTTCTTTCAGCTTTTTTACTCGTTGTTTATAACAGAACTCAAGAAAATTTATAAAAAAAACATTTTTTTATATAATACAAATATCTGAGAACTAATATAACAAATGCAACTGTTCCTTGTTTTAATCAAGTTTGCTTAGCTAACAAACACACACAAGAATAACATTCAATATTTACTTTCGAAGATTTGAAAATACACCGAAAGAGAATTTTTCAAGTCATCAAAAACTCTCCTGCTATTAATTAATTTGAATGCAACGAAAGTTTCTTATAACAAACATATTTCACTCGCAAAGTTCCTCTTCCCCTTCTCGATGGACCTTACTTTTTATCACTCCGAACGTGCTGGAACAAATGTGGTGTATTCCTTGCTAATTTTCGTCCATTCTGAAAAAAACGAAGCATTTATTAAGCTAGTGGATGGATTAGTTATGACGAAAGTTTCGCCAACTACTAGCGGACAATAACTAACTTTTGGTCGGTGACAAATCGCCACTCAACTAGATTAAACGAAAAACTCGGCTTGGTGGTGATTTCATGGGCGGCTAGTGCTCTGGATGTTTCCAGGAAATTTATTCGTCCTCATATGACAGCAGCGGCGGCGTCTGTCGGTCAATCGTGTTATAATTTATGGACAAGCCAACAACCGCTGGTAGATGAAAAATGTGAACACATTTTAAGTCGAGTGTGCCAGCAATTCAAAATCACTTAATAACATTTCAAGATAATAAACATTTATATTCACTTCAAGTCGACGTTTTGCTGGCGCACATGTAGAAAATATATAAATCATCCTTGTCATCAATTTGGTCCTTGAGAATATCTGAAGTTAGGAGTAAAACCAATAAATTTGCGGAACTATTGTTGTGTTCTTCAATAAAAATCGCATAAAAAAAATAAATTCGCGATAACCTTGCACTCATAGGGTGTAGATAAGAACGTATCTTCTTGTCGCCGACATACTCGCATACGAGTACGTACACGTACAGTGAGCGAAGTTACTTTAGTTCTACTTAATGATTGAATTTTTTATAATCTTGCCCTTTTCTAAAAACCATATATATCTGGAGAAAATTTAATACTTTTAAAGTTATGAAAATGTGCTACCACCACAAGTACAACGATTTATTAATCTTCGCAGTTTATAGCAAAAAGCTACACCGACTTGCAATAAGCGTCACTACATATATAGACAACTAATAAAGAGGTATTAAGAAGCAAGTACTCAAAGATACTGAACGGGCTCCTAACACTTGGAGGGTCCCTGCTTGAGACACTGCAGCCTTCCGTCCTCTTCGATCCAGGGCACGCTGCTTCCAGTTTTCCAGACCAAGTGTTCTGGTATCCGCAATAGATTGGTCCTTAAAACGGAGTTTATGTTTTCGTCGTCTGTCCTCTCGAACCTGGGAGCTGGGATTTGAAGATCCTCTTAGCTGGAGCATTACTGTCCATTTTCTCGATGTGACCGAGTAAGTGTATTCGACGTGTTTTGGCTTGATACAGCCCATAGAGTTCGTGGTTCTCCATTCAACGAAAAAATTTTCTCTCGAAAGTATTCAAAATCTGGTCTGCTTTTCTGCTTCTTCTGGCTCGATATTGTTCCATCGCTGCTCTTGTTTTACGCTTAAGCGTTTATTTGTGTTCATTTACGATATCTTGTCGACGACTCAAAAACCAACGACAGGGTTGATGGAGGTTGTTTTCTCTGATAAGCGTAATTTTAACCTCTCCTTCCATCTTCCAAATCATTCCGGCGTGTTCCAGGCGAAAATAATGGCGAGTAAAAAAGTCCTATCTTGCCACAAAAAATGAAGTGATATCCGCAAATCTTCGAAATCGGTCTCCCTAGGGTCATCAGCACAACTAGACTGCCGATCGCCTTTCATAAGGATAGCGTAGCAGTTCAATATTCACCTCTGCTAGGTGTCACGACATGGGGATATTCCGGCAAGTAGTAAGGCTGTACACCCATCCTTTCAGAAAAAGATAAATCACGTACATATATATTTAATTAAATTTAAGCTGGATTCTATAGGGAGAACAAATTTTAGGTTGAAAAGTGGTACAGCACTGGTTTGGGCAAAGCCAAAAGCCACTTATACTTCATCAGGAGCTCATATTGGCTTAACGAGTAGGCAGGGAAATTTATCCATGATCCATGTGTTGCCATAATCGTAGGTCGATCGTGGCCTAAGTGTGTTGACAATAACACAATAATGTGGTTTTTACCACATTAATTACCTTACGACTTTAAATTTTGCTTACGTTGATGTAGACACATATGTAAGTACGAAAATATCGCAAGCAAATACGAATACAGCAAGTCACTCGATATTAGGAGCCCAACTAGAATATTGGGTCAACCCCGATGTAAACTACTTGGTTTTTTGATTGCTACTACCGCTGTTACTTAAACAAATTACTCCTTCGATTGCAATCCGGTGTCATTAAAAAGCCATTTGTTTAAAAGTTGCTTAAGTTTACCTGGTTTTCATCTGAATATTGACCACTATAACATGTCTCCCAATTAAAAGTTTAAAATAATACAAAATAGATACAATATTACAGAACCAATCAAAAACTTTTCAAATCGAAGCCTAAAATCGGGATGAACCTAAGAAAACTGCACACACTGTACAAATATATGTACACACACACATATAAACCTCATCGAATATCGAAAAATCAAATAAGAACTGCAAGAGGATGTAGTTTCATAGATCACGCTCGTTCGACTGTGAATTTTATCCAACGATTATTCTGTATCGTACGATGTATAAGGTTTGAGAATGTATCTTTTGCATCATGGCCATTTCACACATTTCACACTGAGCATCATCGTCGCCATGTATCTCTAACGAACAAGAAGAAAGTGTAAGACTCCGGTACCGTATATGAATTTCTCTCTACAGAAAATGGCAAATAGTGGTCTTTCAACTTCGGCTGAATGGAAAGTAGAACTAACTTTTCGTAAGAGTTTCATCCCATTGTGTTATTTGGTATCTAACACAAAGCCAATGTGATTTGTTGTATAAAATATGCTTGAACCGTGGTACCCGGAACCTGAAAGCATTTATACGTAAATGTACTACACTGAGGGTTGGATTCAAATTGTTAAGTACCGTAGTTCTTTACCCACCTACATAATGGGCGAACGTATGTGTAACATGTTGGGGGTGGTAAAAATTACAATTTGATAAAATTTATGGCGTCTTAGCAATCTACAACTAATTACAACTTTTTAATTGATGTGGTTTTTGCTTTGCCTTCGACCCAGGTAGTTAGACGAAAATTTACATGGAATGACACAGGTTCTGATTTTCATTGAATTTGCGGATCAATGGAAAATTACTGCAATTTCAAAGGAAAACTATTAACAAGTACGATGCGAACCAGAATTATGATTGTGTAATCGATCAGAATCAACACTTGGCGATTCTAAAATCTAGATGATAAAGGTTTTTGGGAATTAAATCTAAGCTGCCAAGGACATGGCTATCAACAAACACCAAGCTCTCTGTACCGAGTTAGTATTCTAAGAGTTTTTAGCGCTTTTTAAATGATCACAATTCACAGTCTTGTCATATACACACATCGTCGCTGGCATGGCACATATGGAAATCCTTGAAGGCGAGATGCAATGGCAGTTCAACGGCATAGACAAAAAGCAAGTTGTTCGCTCTCTAGGGTGAAACGTAAAATGATGTAAGCTGAATTAAGTGGCAATAAAAATGAAACCAGTTAGCAGAAGTTTACGCGCCTATCGACGGATAGATGTGGGTAAACCATTCAAATGAAGAAGTGGACTTCTACTTCTGCTTATAAATGGACGCATATGACACACTTACCGGTAAAATTTTATCTCGATTTGACGGCTGAATCTCGTTCTACCTGGTATTTCAAATCACTATGAAATGTCGGTAAAACAGCGCACTTAAGGCTTACATTTGCTGCATCACATTTGTTGTGAACTAATCGTTATTTCTGCCATGGTTCATTCATTTTTTTTTTCATTTTTAATGCATTTTTTTTTTGGTAATTCAGTATTTCTTACATGCTAGACAAAAACGCTTAAAACTAGCTTAACTAACTTAACTATGTAATGTAATTCTAACTTACTGACCCTATGCGGGTGCTCTAAGCTAAACCTAACGCTTAGAACTATGTCTTTCGACGTTTACGAACTAGATTTATTTATTAACTTAACTTACTAACTGAAGACTAAGAAAATCATTTTTTTAAAAACTTAGTATCTGAACCATTTTTCTGCCATGGGTAGCCCGTAGTAAGTGCTATGCATATGCTTATGTGCACGCAATTATTTGCTCAAGCCCGGTTCGTTTAACAATACTTTCTGAATTGAAGTGTTAGCTGAATTTAAGACTAGCATCCTAATTTAAAAAAATTGAAGGTCTCCAGCTTTTCAGGGTTCGAAAATACCAGATGCACGATACTCTCTTTTTTTCTTCCTGTAATATGACGAAGTGTAGTCTTTATGGAGTGTTTAAAGCAAATCGAGTTCCTTAAAACTTTGTCCTCATTGACGTAATTAAATATTCCTTCTAAACAGAACTGGTTTTAATTTTTTCGAGTATCTTCTACCTACGCGGAATCGAATTTAATTTTTTTAGTCAATTATGTATGAGTACATAACAAACACACATTTCAAATCAAAATCGTTTTCATATTCAAATTATAATTGATGCTAATCTTCCACTTTATTTATTAACAATTCATCACTACTTGGAATGTCCCGTGCGGGTTTGTGAATCACCCCATCTCACGGATGCAAAATGTCGTGGGAATAACCACAAAATTGGTTCAACTTGTGACCCCTACTTTGCAAAAAGTACCCCCAAACAACCAGATGGAAAATCAAATGTCATTGACAAACGGATGTATACACAGGGCAATCGGATTGCAAAACATTTATTTACATTATGTCGGACACCTCTTCCATGAATATTCGAAACCCGATACCGTTTAAAATCAATCAAAGTGCTAAAGCTCCATACCCCACATACCCCGGTTTGCTTTTCCTATTCCTAAGCCATTAATAATTCACTGCTTTGACCAGAGAACTTCAACGTCCAAAAAGGGGTAAAGGAGCGTACCGAACATTTGCAAATCATGACTCCATTTGGAAACAGCATGTGGTACCGATGCGATGGGACTTCTCTTTCCATCACGCTGTTGGCTGTCGACATACGTGTGCTCTTGTCACAGTGGACTATTGGCAGCCTTTTGCCATGATCTACATGCCAATTTGTCAACCACTTACCAGTTGTGGTCATTTGTCACATAGATTACGGCGGATATAAATTGGTGGTCATCAATTTTCCGACGGCAGAGGGTCATTAAAAAACATACCAACAGAGGTATGAATGAATGGACCACTTCATGATTGGAATTCATAAATTTGCATCGGCATATCGGTGTCAATCAATGAATGGAATTAATTATGGTACGTTTGACGTGGCGGTTATTAATTGGAAAAGTGCATTTCCCTAACAAGTGACTAGCACACGTCCTTGGAATGAATACAGGGTGTGCATTCCATTTGGGGACAAATTTGAGAATAAACGCAAAAAATAGTCTATTAGAGTATAGTTTGACAAATAAGTAAATATGTATGTACATCTGTAGGCTAATTACCAAGAAAAACCAACTTTAGCATCGATAACAGCTGAAGCTCACGTTTCGTGACCGGAAACGTGAGCATGCCTGAATTGAATGGGCCTCGTGAATTCTGGACAATGGTATCCTTTAGAGCTTGGGAATGTTTGTTAGTTTTATGTTCAACTATGTCCCACTAAAAGTAATCCAACGGATTAAGGTCTGGTGAGTTAGGTGGCCATAAGTTTGGCTTGATGTAATCATGAAAATTAATAGCTATGCATTCCTAAGTGACGAGGAATTATGAACTGGCGCAGAATTCAGCCGAAACATGTAGATATGGTCTTCGTTCACTCATGGATTAAACAAACCCATAGCGTAGCAAACAAAATATCAACCGGTATAGAGGAAAAATAATTCTGCGTACCTACTTTCTATTACTAAAAAATTACTTGGCGAATCGATGTTTTTATGTGAGATACAACGACAAATGCTCCCAAAGTCATGCATACAGTAGATATTCTCTCCTCTGACAGAGAAACGACCATGATTGCAGTATTTGCTGATGACACAGTACTGCTAAACTCCAATAAACATATCCAACTTCCAACAGATCGATTACAAAAAACACTGAACAAATCGACTGAATCAAAATGGTCTATAAAGATCAATGAAGACAAAGCGCTATAAGTTGTTTACGCTACCAAAAATATATTCGAGCCACTAACGATAACCAGCAAGCATGTATCCATTCAACAAGTAACTAAATATCTCGGAATTCCCCTAGATAGGAAGTATCTACCAGTACCACATCCACCAAAAACGCAACCAAATAAAAACAAAAATCTAGACAACTTTAAAAGCTTTTACGACCTCAGTTCAAGCTCATAATAAATAGCAAATTGCTAACTACAAGAATATAATAAAGCTTACATATATGGACGTATGGCACTTAATTTTGAGGAAATACAAAAAAATCAAATCATCATTCAAAGACAACCAATAAAAATTGGAAGGACGATTGCCAACGTAGAATGGTATTTTTACAACCAAGCCATCCGTTTTTTGGACCAAGAAACCTGAAGAAGAAGATTTCAACAAAGAAAAATTACCTTATTATGTTTACACCTGTATATGCATGTTTCAATCCAAAATATAGAATTTATTTCTCATCAAAACTGTAAATTTCTCATCAGAATTGTAAATTGATTATAAGCGATAACCGATTTGGGGCGAATAAAACTCCGCAACGCTTCGGGTGAATTAAAACAAACCTGTGCCATATTAATGAGAAAGGTGACGGAACTTCAAAGACAAATGTTCTTGCTCACGAAAAAATCTCAGAATATCTGTAAACTTCAAAATAATAAAATAGATGTCTAAAGTTCAAAGTAGAAGTATCTACATTACTTTCCAGATAAGACCGGGATATCTATTTTATTAAGCTTTGTTTGATCTGCGCACTGATGCACTTAAAAAATAATAATTGGCCTTACTGTCAGCTCTTATAATACCTGACTAACCTAGCATACTCAGCATTGGCGATAAAGTGTAAATTCTTGACATACAAAGTCGTATACATATTTATTCCTCTTAAAATAATACATTGGAAACAATTTATTCTCACCAACAATATAAAACTTGTTAAAGCTGTATAAAATTAAGTAACTTGTACTCTGCATACTACTCGTTGAAAGGTAAACTGGCATCATCAATCATAAATGTGTAACAGAGTTGTATGTCACACTGGACTGATCACCGCCATGTATCACCACCTTGGGTTTCATTTGCACTTTTTAATTAAAAAGCTTAATAACGCTTTTGCTTATAATGTGACGGGTAATGTAATAATATTTACAATCGAGGCCCGAAGTGAAGGGTGGGCGAGTCGGTTGAATTAACATTTAAAACCAATTCCAGTTCCTTCTTAAGTTCTCTGCATACTGGAACATTAGGACTTAAAAAAAAAACCAATCAAGTTGTACACGTTGCGGAAGACATTAGGACTTAAAAAAAAAACCAATCAAGTTGTACACGTTGCGGAAGAGGAGCTGAATACCGCTTTCATGGACATTGATAGTGTCTTCGATAAAGTACACCTCGAGAGTCTGATACTGAAAACTATCGAGGACGGATCAGGCCCGAGAGAAAAAATGGGATTAACTTAGTCGTAGATGAATTCACGATAGATGGCAGAGCTGAAGCAAGTATCTCCTCAGAAGAGCAAAATCGGGCTTGTTATTGGAGTCAGTGCATCAAGACTACTCGCACTGAATCACTTGAAAAAAGGGCGACAGGGATAAAGTTCAGGCAGTGATCAGGAGCATAAGGCAGATTGACACTGGCCTTGAACTGAGTCCAGAAACTCAATGAATATAACACAAAGTATTCAGCTTTGTAATGTCTGGTTCCTGAACCATTTGCTGCTCTAGACGAGGAACGGCAATGGATCTAATCGAGGAATGGGCTACTACTGAACATCGTAACCGTTGGTTAACAGTGGTCGGGTGTAGGCAAGCTGAAATGACAATATAAACTTTGAAAAGCTCTACCAAATGAGAGATTTTAAGCACGGAGCAAGGACATAAGATGAAACCAGCTGAATATGCCTGGAAGGCGTGGAGTTGGCATTAAGTCTACTGAGGGATCTTGGTCCATCCCTGGCTGCAAAATTAAAAGATCGCCTAGATAGCTTTGAATCAAATGATAGCGCTAATGCGAAAAATCGAAATTGGAGTTTAACTCTGGAGAGATCCAGACCCAGTTGTTCTGGGACCCAGTGAGGTGGTCTGGTTCGGTATCTCCCTCTATAATACCCATTAACCTATCGAATCTAAAGGCTTGCTTATCAAACTACGTGAAGAAGATCATCTAACTAACGCAAGGATTTCTGTGTCGAATCGAATTAACACGCTTTAGAATAAAAACAATCTTGAAAGCAATACTACCACTACTCGATTTCTAATTAAACATATAAATTCAATTATAGCCTATTATTTTCAAAAAAACTGGTCAATCAGTACTCTCATTTATTAATTGCGCAATAATGATTGTGAGACATCCAGCGCAATTGATGACCACGTTATAGCCCCCTCACGTTCAATATAATCATTTTAGTGTAAATTGTAAATTGGTTATAAAAAACATAACACCACATATCTTAATTAATGTTGGTACATGCATTTTAATTATATGAATTAAAATCAATGGGACTATGACATTATTGTTGCTCACAACTATGCATTTTTAATTTATTCGCCGCTGATTATTATTTCTTGAACTGTGGGAATGTTTTGTTAACGTAAACAATAATTTTTTATTAAACTATAAGAAACAATTATAAAACCACTTGGTGTAGATGTGACTATAAAAGTTTTTTTCTTTTTTTCGAACAAAAATAAAAAACCAAACTAATTAGAAAGCTTTTTTTGAAAAACTTGTTAAAATCCAAAAAATAAGTAGACATGGTACTCGTATAACCTTCCCGAGTCAAATATTCTTAAGATATTGCTTGAATATTTATTTTTTCTTGATTCCTTCATTCCTTGAATATATCTAAGCCATCTGAGTTCCTTCTTCTCTATCATGGCGATCCTTTTGTTTCAAATTCATTTCTACGGGAATTATCTACACTTATCCTGAGGTACAGACGGGTTTGTAATACCTAAAGCTTCGAAATTAATAAGGTCTTTTCTTACAGCTTGTAGCTGTCAGATCTAGGTAGGTACTCTATGACAAGATTGACTTTGTCGATATTATTTTTTGGTCCTCAAGGTGGATATGAGTGCATACTTGTGTATGTTGCTGATCTGCTTTCACTCCTTAGAGGCATTTTTCTATCACCATAGTGTAGAGTTTGTAGGTCGTGCATGAAACAAAAATTCTAATACACACATGTGATACAAACCACAGGACCAGGGAATGGACCTGCAGTTTAAAACCTTGGCGAACAGCGGGACGAAACACTTATAAGTCTTGGAGGATTATCAGACATTTGCAAAAATAGAGGTAAAAAAAACTTGTTTGTGCTGTCCTGAAATTCGACTCAAACGCACTAACCATAAAACCAGATCGCCCCGAATTCAAAAGCAGAAGTTTAATAGGTCTTAAGCCAGATTTGAAATATCTGCCTTTGAGGTGTTTGCTTAGCGTTTCTTAAACTCTCCATTTGAAATACAGGTGATGAAGGCAATCGGTAGTATGGCAAAAACTCCAAACTTATAAGGACTTCTGGTTTCGAAAATCAAATTGTCCACAAATATGCAAGTAGGACATAAGGGAGTTGTTTAATTAGTATTTCCCCATACTACAGAATAGGGCTAATCAGATCCCTTTTCCCACTGTCGTACCAATGTCGAAATCATTCCTTGAACTTTTTTTTCTCTTCTATTAGACTAGCACTCATAAATCTTAAAAAAGAAAATATTTTCGGTCTTACCTGTCAATTGCACACACCACCTTCCTATAAATTCCCATACACACATTTCCTCCCACATACATACATATGTACATCCATTCGAGGAAAATCATCTAAAAAACGATCCTAATCAAAACAAGGTGTAATTTTCTTTTGATTTCCTCCGCTTTCCCCTCATTTTCCGTCGCAAGCAAAAAAAAAAAGAAAGAAAAAAAAAACCCCAACAGAAGTGTGAAAACGTAAAATCGTATTTAATCCACAAAGGAACACATTCTCTTCGAAAAAGCCAACAAATCACCGTTGTCATTTGAAGTTGAAAGGTAGTTCAATCCAATCCACTACCCCAGACGGCAGCACCACAATGCTTCGGCTGACAATTCACCACCACCCTTGGCATACAAAACAACAATTTAAGCTATGAGCACGCAAATACATAATTCGTTTCACTCGGCCGTCTCTGGACTGAACTGAGTGAAAGCTTCCGTCGTCCGATTGTGAGGAGCCGACGGGAATCAAGGAAATAGATAAAATGTGCGCATGGTCTCCAAGGGTAACCACCCTCTCGCGCGACCCTCTGAAGGACAGTACAACCAGTGCCCAGATGTTGACTGATTTTTGGCTCTCGCGCGTTTTCATTGACGCCCACACTTTTTCTAGTACATAAGGGGAGGGATGAATGATGATGGGCTTTTGAACGGACAACTTTTGTAGTTGTTTACGTTTTTGTTTTTTTTTTTTTTTTCAAAAATGTTGCTCAAAAATAAACTACATTCTTATATACATTTTGGTATATATGTATGTAGATCTATATCCCCTTTCGATAATCTTTTCACTCGTTGTAGTAGGTCAACAAACTTGGCTCTGGCGAAAAAATAAAACAAGAAACTTTCCAGACAAAAGTAAAATTTTCGGCGGAAAATGATTTAGCTTCCCTCACACCATCATCGTAATTCGAAAAAAAAGGAAACGAATATTTAAAATCAATTCGCCGAAAGTCGTTAGCAGGTACGTATGTACGTCTTTGTGTTTCGAAATTGCACATGCAAAATCTGTAAAGTGAACATCATGAATTATCCTCGCTTCTTTTCGTGGCAAGATATATTAAATTAGGAAACTCTGATTAATGTATGCAGTTGACAGACATTCAGGCTATACTATGCGCCGTGGAGGATTTTTTTATCATATCCTTAAACATTTGGAATAACTCATTAAATTGATGATGTCAGGAGAATCTGAAGACGACAGGTAATTTTCGTGTGTGTGAATTTGGTGTTTTTACTACTCTTCTCAAATTGAATCCGAATCTCTTTTGCCAGTTGATTTTTAAATTGTTGTCAGTGGATTTGTTGAATTGGTGTTTTTTTTAGGAACTTGTGCAGTGATTTGGGTTCATAGTATATTTTATTAGGGAGTAGTTAGCAGAGTTTTCAATGGGCGTAGTGTGCATCCTCACGACTTAAATGGTGTTCTTCGGATTTCAGGTCCACACTTGTAAGACGTTTTCAACTCTGAGTCAATGTTTTGAAAGAAAAATGGTAACTGACGATCCATGAAATGTGAAAACTATATTATGGAAAACCGAAGCCAAGAATATTTTTGGATTCAATCTTTTGATAACATGTGTCTTGTAACCTTAACCCAATCATAAAAAATTTTGATCACGCTCTTGGCAAAAAATATTAGACTTTCAGGACACCACAGGCAAGCACTTTTGCGAAAGTATAGATGATGATCGTGGTTAAAACGGTTACGTGGTTACTTCTTTTTCGTTTCTCATTTGCCGTTAGGTGTCTAGGTAGACTCGGGATATCCATCTCCTCCATTGTACTCGGTTCCAAAACTCTTGTCCCCTTTTCTCCAGGGTTTTGCCTCTTTTTCATCTCCCATTTCTGGAAACGGTTCTTCCACGTTTTTCACGGTTTGCGATGCTCTGTCTTTCGCTTTCATTTCGGATATTTGCTTAGCCGTTCTTGATCCGTCCATTCATTCTAGGTCTATTTACAATGGACTTCTTCTGACCTAATTCCCAACTCAGTCTTTTATTACTTATTCCGCTCTTCCTAGCTTTTCCTGCGACTCTTCGAACGTTCTCACATTCAAGCGTTTACTCGTTTGTAACTCAGAATCCTCGTGCATGTTGGCAGTTGAGTTTAGGCAGCCGCATTAACGATTATTTTCAGGCATCCAGCGGGGCAATCAAAACTGTTTGATATTTCCAGCTAACTATCAGTCATTGTCATGAATAACTAGTACTCATGATGAAACAAAATGCATGAAAGAATGCATTTTTTATAGTGGTACTGCGCGTGTTGTCATGGCTAGCTAACGAAATCGAAGTTGCTCTTCGGTTAAAGCAGCTGGTTTAACTTGGTTTTTATTAAGATCTATGGACGGGTGCCTGGCATGCTCCCAGATAACTGACCCTTTTGCGAATCAATATCTCGTAGTCTACATGGATGTTATTCCGAGCATTTTCTATTTCATCGCTGAGTCAGAATCTTCCGTCATTTTCTATAGCTGACATTTTTAGATGCTTACAGACTCCCATGAGGTAGCCCGTATGCATGTAGAGCTTTTTTCTGCTAAAACTGAAAAACTGAGTTGTCTCCGTTGCTAAACCATCAGCCTCCTTTAAACTGTGCATTAAATAATATGGCCTGGAACCTGGTATAGGGTAACTTTGTTGATCTTGCCCATCTAAGAGGTAATTTTATATGAGCTCAGAGTTTTGATGTTAGGTGCGGATTTCCATTTAGAAGATGGGATCATAATTACCCATAAATACCAAATGATCGAAAAATCATGTTTTTATCGTCCCATGTTTCCAACAACTTTGATATTTGTGAAGTATTCAGAAGCAGAATACACCTAGAAAAACCATGAATCGCTATATTCTTCAAAAAATAGAAATAATTGTGTCAATGGTTTGACAAATATTCGGTCGAAGGTTTTAGTTCAACGTGAGCTTCGTCGTCGATGACAAGTGGGCAAACACTGTAGCATTTAGCAGTTCGCCTAGTGACTCAAACATTAACCAGACGATGGGCCAAGCAATTTGGCATCAATAGACTTTCTTTACAATGAATTTTGATGAAAGAGATGAGTCCGTATAAAGTACAAATAGTGCCTGCAAACCGCCAATTACGTGTAAATTACAGCTAAGTCCCCCTAAACCTCGACTGCGATGAGGATGATTTTCCATTAAAATTCATCATGAGCGACTAGAAGCATTTCCACCTTCAAATAAAATGATCGCTTCTGGGACACTGAAAATCCTTTTATAATGCACAAAGAACCATTACATCCTCTCAAGTCACTGTTTGGTACGACATTTACATGATTGGCACTTATGTATATTTGGGCAATCGCATAGCAAAAGGCGAATGGATTTCCTCTTCGTCCCTGAAGTTCCTACAGAAGTCGTTGTGGGGTAGTCCTACCCGTGCTGCATTATTGCCTTTCACACATTGTGTTTAGTCCTTGGTTTTACCGATTTCCACTGCCCCGTAAGATCGCCCAATTTAACCGTTCACTCTTCAATTTTTTTATCATGAGTCTTTACGAACAAGCTACAAACCTTGGTGGCCCTAAAAGAGAACATCCGACAGAAGTGGAGAATATATTGCCAGAAGTTTTGAAAAAAATCAGGGAAATGCTGTGGAACGTATTCAAATGTACATTAACTCTGGCGACAAGCACTTCACCGATATTATCTTCTCGACTTAATGGAACAAATGTTAATGTATAAAAAAACATAATCTACAAACAGGGCCAATTCTTTTTAATTACAAATAAAGTTACTGCCTTGAGAAATCGAATGAGGACTTTTGCATCATCTGATGTTATTCAGTTGGCAGTTCTCTACAAAGTTTCTGTAAGTATCTTCCTCCTCGATGCTGTTCCTACACAACAACGATGCCTTAACAAATAGACAACTGCACAATTTACTTAATTCAATCCAGCTTTCTAAGTATCTATTGATATCTAACATAAAATGTCAGGGGCATTAAATCGTTTAGTAAAAATTCTTTGCGATATTTACATGTAATAGAGGTCCACATTTTCCTAACTGTACTGGTAAGACTCAGAACATTCTTTAATAATAATCATTCAATCGTTGGCAGAGTAACATTTTAAAAGTTTTTTAACATTCAAAAAATAATTTTAATGCAAAGATTCAATTTATAAATCACGAATGTGTTGTACATAAAACGTATGTATCTATGCATGTACACTGCTGGACAAAATAATAGGTGTGGGTACTTTTTTTCGATATTTCAACTCAAAATGAAGTACAAAAATTTATTTCACTCATTTTGATTTAAAACTGATAGAAAATAATTACATATATCAAAAAAAACTTAAATTTAAATCCCCACATTATTTTATTTTTTTTTTATTTCATTTATTTATTCATCTACAAGTAATATAACTAACAGATTACACAAAAAGAAAAATAACTTACAATGAAAGAAAAATTGAAAGTATTGAAAGGAGTTTACTCAGTTAAACAGTAAAAATTAAATAATGTGCTTTTAAAAATAGATCTTGATGTACTTAAGTCTACTACTGACCAAACTGAGTTGAAATTTGAAATAGCGCGAGATATAGGCCCGTTCAACCCATAATTTGTTCAATGCAAATCACGAAAAACATTAGTTTAAATCTTATATTTTACGATTAAGCCTGGACAAAATAATAGGTGTGTTCAGGAGTGCTTGAAATAAAACAACATTTTTATCTTAAAATGAAGCTCTTTACCAATTCTTTATAATTCTGTGTAGCCACCATTGTTCTTTATTAGAGCCTGAAGCCTTCTACGCATATATCGTATAAGGTCTGGCACGTCTCGATAGGTATTTGGTACCAGATAGCTTGGACATTTTGCCATAACTGGTTTTTGCTGGTTGATGTGCGTATTGACAGTCATCTCTTCAGCTCCCCCCATAAGTTCTCACTGGTATTTAGATCGGGGGACTAACTTGGCCATGATAGATTGGCGACATTGTGTTCGTTAAGCCAAGCACTCACTAGGTTCGATGAGTGTTTTGGCTCATTATCCTATTGGAATCTCTATATCAACCGCATATTAACTTCCGCATAAGGCAGTATTACATTTTCCAAAGCATTCTGGTACTCAAATTTTATTATTGTGTCCTCTCTTCGAAATATGGATCCAACACCATTGCAGTAAGAACATTCCCATACCATAATGTTTTCCCCGCCATGCTTAACCGTTTTTCGCGTGTAGTGTAATGGTATTCTTTGCCCATTGGTGGACGAACAATGCATCCAGAATCACTGGAAAGCAAATTGACTTTTGTTTCGTCACTCCATGAAATATTTAGCCATTTTTTCCTCCATTCGTTCCACACCATGAACGATGAGTTTCAGCAAAGATTTTCCTCATATCTAGATTTTTTCTTTGCATCAGAGAAAAGTTTCGGGCTACTCTGCCTGGTAGCTTAGCATCTACCAATCGACGATGAATCATGTAGGAAGTAATATTAATACCCACTTCTGCCGCAATAAGACTTGAAGGCTTAAAAGGGTCCTTTTTGGCTAGTTTGACAGTCTTCTGATCGTCTGTTTTTGTCGTCGATCTAGGTCTTCCTCGCATTTCAGGAGCCTTGTGGTATTTCAAAGCATTTGTGACGAAGTTTTCTGATCGCCCTTGAGATCGCACTATAAATTCTCTGATTTCTAAGCTGCTGCACTAATCGCACTTTCTTCAAGACTACAGTGATTTTTCGACCCATCTAAAATGTCTACTGATATCAACACATTTTTAAATCCACAGTTTTTAACAATCCTTTCCAAATTTTTTATAAACAAAACACTTTAACGCGTTTTGCCATAAATGAAACAAGTTACACCTATTATATTGTACAACTCAAATTGGCTTCTATCCTAGATAATTGGTTCTCATTCAAAACCGTTGAAAGCAATAACAAAGTTTGAGTGAAAAATAACTTCTTAGCAATTCAAGCGTCTTATGCATAACGGTGAATTTGGTGGAAAAATTATTTGAACACCGCAAATTTTCAATAACAAAATATAAAAGTCACCCGCCTATTATTTTGTCCGGCAGTGTATGTATATTTGCCTACTGAAATTGCGGCGCGTGTACGTAAAAGTCATGGCTAAATCAAATGATTTGGATTTATTAAGACATGCAATCATATCTGTTGAATCAATGACAACTCTAAATTGAAAGAAGGAATGAAAAATGTGGGCCTTTCCGTTAATGACAACCGGTTTATTAATTTCTATCCCACCAATCATTATTACTCTTTGCGTTAATGTAATGCATTCCATTAACTTCGTATTGCGTAATCTAATGCCTAAGCCACTTTGGGGCTTACTAAAACAAACCGCCAAGATTCAGTCATTTAATCGAGTAGTGCGACTGGAACGCGTTTGCTTAACTTTTGTTTACGTTAATTGTCGACCTCGTGTATTCCTTGTCATTGCTAATGTTAGTTATTTGATAACATGTAGCAGAAACTTGTGGGATTTGTACAAAGTTTTGCATTTATGTTCGAGTAATTTGTGCATGCGATGTGTATCGTTGATCGCAAACTGCAAGTACAGGTTCTGTTGCTGCTGGAGTGCATTTAAATATTGTCAATGATATGTGTGCTTTTTTTCTTTATCAGAGATTAAAAGATTTATTTCCATCCCACTTGTTGTGAATAGATAATTGCATTATTTTCAAATAAACTAAGGGAGCCTCAAGGTTGAAGGGAGTGTGCTGTAATTTTTTATTTTGTTAATAAGCACAAGAAATAGTGTGTCGAACGTGCAAGCTTAGCCAGAAGATTGATAGACCTTTTACGTATTAAATTATACCCATTTAAATAAGTAAAAATTCCAACCGCAAAGGCGAATTTATGTGTACCAGAAGCTGTGTACGTAATCTGCCATTTTAATTGCTTTAAGTCAAACAATGCAATATTTCAAAGTTATTATGCGGTTTTCTGTTAGCTAACACTTATGTAAGTATTTGAAGGTTCATCTCAGTAAACATGTAGAAAAAGCCGCAAGAAGAATGTAAAGGTGCAATAGCAAGAGATTACAAATTTAACCTGATCTAAAGCACTGCATGAAGAGGGACGGAGTTGTAAGAGGTAACGAATAAAGCTGCAAGAAACCAACCCAACCAGGTATCCAGAGTATACCGCTGTCGTTATATTCCTTCAATGAGCTTAGAAAACCTAAGAAGAAGGAAGAAAATTTCTAAAATTTGTTGATCCCAAAATCCAACTAAAAATACTCCATTTTTTCCACGCTTTTTAGTACAGCCCAGTTAGACATAGTGAAACTTACTGGGGGTATGCTTTTTAAAGGCTAAAACTGTCTGCAAGAGTAGTGAGGATATTACTCTTTCAAGTGGTGAAGCTGATATGAGTTGTTACTTCCTATTTTGGTTCCTGTTTCTAATTTTCTGCCCTCGGTCTTTTGAACATACCCATCATGCTTGTTTCAATTGCAAGAAAATAGTGCAGTGAATAAAACTGTATGTATGTGAAATTTTTCCATACATCGCGGTAAGCAATAGAATCAAAAAATATTTTAAAAATCTATTGATATACTGAAGTGACAGATTTTTCATTTGATTTTATAGTAAGACTCAGCGAACATAAAAAAATTAAGCTTGTCTTCACAGACTTTCCGTATTTGTAAGCCTCTCTCATAATTATTCGTACTTCATAAATACACTTTGTTTTCTTTTCCATTTCTTCCTTCTAAATGGCGCCCAGTTCTGCACGATTTCCATTAATTACATTAAACAGGCGAGTCAAATTCATACAGCATAGCTAATTTGACCATGAAGATATTTGCAATTGAGCACCATTTCCGATACACTGCAAGTTGGTCACCGTTTTTCTTTGTTTTTTCTATACTATGTGTTATAGGGTATATTAATTTCTATCCATTATTTATGACAAAGAGAATTTTAAGAGACAAAACTGGGTTTCTGTATATTTGCATGTGTCCGTTTTATTTAATTTTCAATTTCATAGGGCTTTTTCTACTTTATCTGGTCCGAAATTTAGCAATTATTGACATTAACCTTACTGTTTAGATAATACACAAAAAGTGCACTATCAAGCTAAACTGCACCCAGAAACGTTCGCCTTAAAATGTGAATTGTGTTCCGTAGCGACAACTTGATCAAGCCGCATATTTTCTAGGCCCCTTCTTTTTAATTTTGGTCTCCAAGAAGTATTCTAACATCTCTTGTTTATAGTTATGGCCATTACACCCCAATCACCATCACAAATCCCGCAGCAGCTCTCAGTTATCCTGAAGCGAGTGTTCGACTTATTGACAAATCGATCGAGGAGAAAGTGGTTTCGACGCTCATAATAAGTTTCTCATCAAAGGTGATGATTTCTTGGTTAAGGCTTAGAATGGCCTGGTTAGGTTAGGTTAGGTTGAAGTGCTGCCAGCTAGGAGTCGCCAGCACACTTAGACCAATGATAGGTCCGTTGTGATTCCACGTGGATCATGGGAGAAAGTTTCTCTCTACCTACTCGTTTTAAAACCAATTAGAGCTTCTTTTGAAGCGTAGGAGGCTCTTGATATCGATATTCATCAGGTCGCCTGTATCGTTATAATAGGGAGCTCCTGGGCAGAAACAAAAAAGGTGAGGAATAGTTTCCTCCTCTTCTTCATCCATGCAGCTTCTACAGAAATCGTTCGCGAACAGGCCCAGCCTTGTAGTGTGCTTGCCTATTAGACAGTGTCCAGTGATGACACCTATTGTGGTGCCGATATGAAATCTACTGAGAGAAATCAAATTCTTAGAGCGTTTTAGATCCAGCTTTGGCCAAATCTGTTTTGTCGCTAGACATGTTGATCCACTTGTCCACCTAAGATTTGCACTCTCGATAGCATCCAGCTTAAGTTTAAGTTTGCGAGTAGCGATTGGAATACCTAAGGTGCCATACAGTTGTAGTAGTTCTTCCTATTTTGGTGAGTTCATCGGCCTAACAATTCCTTGGAATGTCTCTATGCCCCGGCACCCAACACAGGTGAATATTGAACTGCTCAGCCATCTCCACAAGAGACGAACGGCAGTCTAGAGTTACTAAAGAGTTTATAGAGGTCGATTCCAGGGATTTGATTGCTGCCTGGCTGTCTGAAAAGATGTGGATATCTCCAGCATATATCACGTTTTTCTTAAGCCAAGATTGGGCTTCTTTGATCGCCATTATTTCCGCCTGGAACACGCTACAAGGATTTGGAAGACGGAAGGAGACCTTAAGGTTAAGATTATCAGAGAAAACACCTGCACCAACTCCGTCTTTGGGTTTTTGACCCGTCAGTGTAGAAGTGAATTGATTCATCTTCTAAAAATGCATCGTCCTCCCAGTGTGATCTGGTGACAAGGAAGTTCTTCTCAAAATTTAGACGTGGGATGGTGTAGTCCGTGTTTTCGGGACAGATTTTGAATTTTTTCAGAATAAAGGCATGGCCGTATTCTTTTCTTGACCACTAGAATGGCCTGGACATTTGTCATTTTTTTTTTGCAACATTATATCAAATATTATCAATTAGAGTCTTATAATTTGTAAAGAAGAGCAGTAATACTTCAGGTTCAAAGCACATTTATTAGAAAAGAGTATTAATTCTATAAATTGAAAATTTTTCATCGAACTGTTACCAAAGTATCGATTTAGCTTAAAGAGTTTTTCGAAACGACGTTAGATTTATAGTATATCGAGCAATCCGTTCCAATAGACAACAGCTTGTAGGTATATTTTTTTATTTTTTCTATTGCACAACACAATATGACTCCAAACCTGAAATGACCATAAAATAAATTTGTGCACAATTTGCACACAAGATGTCAAACACCTGCAACAAGTATTTTATGTGGAGACTAATGCTATCCATTAAAAACCGATCATCCGCAAAATCTTGAGTGCTATGTGCTTGCACCACTGAGTCCAAAGTAATGCTTGAATAAACCAGGCAGCCCAGATGACCACTTCATGGTCATCAGCATTTCCAGCTACATATGTATCCAGCGAAAATCTTAATTAAAATATCTTTGTCACTGCAACTACCTGTTTAAACAAGTATCATAGATTTACGGTTTAGAAATATTTTCAGTTTTTATTGCAAAAATAAAGTGCACGTGTACTTGCGTAAAATCGTAAAAACAATTTTCTTATATCCGCTGAAAAGCTTAAAACTTATTTTGACCATTCATCTCCTTGGATATGTTAGATACTCGTTTTGAACAAAATAAAAACCGGCTATCAGATGGCGCACCAGGACTTTTGTGAGGAATCGTAGTAGGCCATCTGAGAGCACCATTAATAATATTCCAATTTCGCCAAAAAATTATTCCCTTGAATACAATACAACGATACAAATCCACAGGTGTCTAGTAGGTGGCAACCTGACTAGGCAGAGCCCAAAGATAACCCTATTCATTCATCCAAATTGAAACTGGTTGTACCTATAGTACCAGCTTGCCTGATTGCAGGACGTCGCGATATCAGTCTCATATGTATATGGCCACTGTAGGAGTTCAATGTCCTCATGCATCAACAGGTCACTGCTACTCCAGTAACGTTGCATGAAGATTGGCGCAGATGTAGTGGAGCGATATTGCTGACTACTGGAAGACAGTTTACTGGGGCTATCAGCCTCATAAACAGACTGTTCTGCACTTAAAATGAATTTATATTGTAACATAGCCAAGGCTAGGTCAACAGCGTATCCATACTTCTTCAAGGTTGTTCCAGGCAAGTTAGAGATGTGCAAATAAAATTACATTAAAGCTAGAGCTAAAACTTATGATTCAACATTCTGGTTTTATTGCGTTTTCCATTCACAGACACTTCAAATAGCCGGTTCGTTAAGAAATTGTTTATTTCCAGAGCTATTTTAAGGAATGAGATGATTCAACAGCTTGTGCAGAAACAATATCATATGCAACAGTTACGTTAACGATACCACTTGGTCTCAACAGCTACGTACAGGGCGAGAGCTAGCGGTAGCATTCAATTAATATGCCTAGTTTTAAAGTCGCTATTGCTTGCGCACTTTTAAATTCTTGGAGCAGGTTTTCTAAAACTAGGATTGCGCAATAAAACTCTGCTGGTAATTTTCTTGTTATTTTTTAAGTGTGTTATAAATTCTATGTAGACGGCGTGGAATCCTGCTGATTCTTTATAAGTTTAATCGCTTGGTCGATCTAAACGATGGTGAAGTGCTGAGAAAATGTAGTCGAAAGACGAGAGTTACTTTTCAGGTCTATTTAAGCACACTTAAGCACAAATATGGCCTTTTCACTTAACAATTGCATCGGATGAAGGATTCTTTCTTTCCAATTTTCGTCGTAAGAATACAAATAATAATTGCCCAGCTTCCGAAATCCATTTGTATAAGAAGTCCATTATTTTTTTCCTTACGAATGGAATAGACATACAGTCTTACAGAGAAGAAAATTATAAACCAATTCTTTGTTATATAATAGTGCAGTTGTTACTATATATTTTTTTTAACGTGCATTAAATTTGAATTTAATGCTAACGTATCCTGGCAAGTGGTACGTGAATGTTAGGAGACTCATATACCCTCCGCTTCATTTGATTTAGGTCGATTGAACCGCTGATTTCATCACTATTTTATAACAGATCGAAAAATTTACCAAATCCTTATTATCTAAATTGTTCTGAAATCACCGAAAATTAAGTGCTTCACTTTATTAGGGTCGCTCGCAATATCTTAATCGTTCTTAATCCTTAATTATTTTCTTAATTTCAATGAGTATGTCCACCTATTTTTTAAATTATTACTTCCATAGTTCGGGTTGGGCTACAAATAAAAACAAATTCTTGGCGCAACAGATCGAATCTGGTCCAGGGCCTAGTTTCTCGCCACCATTCGTGCTGTGCGTGTTATATTTTTTCACACAAACTTTCTCTCTTTGTTTTTAAATGCATTTTTCATGCGGGTTCTACAAGCTAAACCTAATGTTTAAACTATGCCTTTCAACAGAACCTCACTTAAATTAATTATTTCTTTATTTGAATTAGAGAATTTCTGATGCTGCGTAATAACATCTCGCAAATCGCGACCTGATACTGCTCTACTGAACCATAATGCTGTGAGCGACGCGACTTGTCGGTCGTAGGAAAGTCGCTTATCCACAGCTGTCCGATAATCCATCGCACAAACCACTGAGCCACTGTAACTTTTTCAGATATTTTGCTTTCAATCGTTCGAAAATAGAGCGGTGGAATAAAATTAGCGAAGATTTCTTAATTTTTTTTATATACCAACTGACGGGTCAAAAACCAAAGACGGAGTTGGTGCAGGTGTTTTCTCTGATGAGCTTAACCTCAAGCTCTCCTTCCGTCTTCCAAATCATTGTAGCGTGTTCCAGGCGGAAATAATGGCGATTAAAGAAGCCCTATTTTGGCTTAAGAAAAACGTGATATCTGCTGGAGATATCCGCATCTTTTCAGACAGCCAGACAGCAATCAAATCACTGGAATCGACCTCTATAAACTCTTTAGTAGCCCTAGACTGCCGTTCGTCTCTTGTGGAGATGGCTGAGCAGTTCAATATTCACCTGTGTTAGGTGCCGGGGCATAGAGACATTCCAAGGAATTGTTAGGCCGATGAACTCACCAAAATAGGAAGAACTACTACAACTGTATGGCACCTTAGGTATTCCAATCGCTACTCGCAAACTTAAACTTAAGCTGGATGCTATCGAGAGTGCAAATCTTAGGTGGACAAGTGGATCAACATGTCTAGCGACAAAACAGATTTGGTCAAAGCTGGATCTAAAACGCTCTAAGAATTTGATTTCTCTCAGTAGATTGCATATCGGCACCACAATAGGTGTCATCACTGGACACTGTCTAATAGGCAAGCACGCTACAAGGCTAGGCCTCTTCGCGAACGATTTTTGTAGAACCTGCATGGATGAAGAAGAGGAGGAAACTATTTCTCACCTTCTTTGTTTCTGCCCAGCTCTCTTCCGTAGAAGGAAACTCCACTTAAAAGCTCCCTATTATAACGATATAGGCGACCTGATGAATATTGACATCAAGAGCCTCCTACGCTTCATAAGAAGCCCTAATTGGTTTTAAAACGAGTAGGTAGAGAGAAACTTTCTCCCATGATCCACGTGGTATCACAACGGACCTATCATTGGTCTAAGTGTGCTGGCGACTCCTAGGTGGCAGCAACTTCAACCTAACCTAACCTTATATACCTATTCATATTCATGAGGTCAGCAACTTCTAGTACATTCTATCTTTGTTTCAAATTTCAACTCTCTAGCTCAAACGGTTGAAAAGTTACATCCGTCAAACACACGGACAGAGAAACACAGTATTGAAATCACAAGGATTAAATTCCTTTTTGGGAATGGAACACTAAACAATTCGATTGGTTAACATTCATTCTTCTTTATGTTTTCCTAGTAGCTTTTTATGATGTTCTAGCATTCATTTAACGAGTAGATAAATATTGGTGTATACCAGTATATGAATACTTTTTGTATAAAAAAAAACCGAGATTCTTCCGTCTCTAAGAAGAAACTACGAAACAACGCACTCAATCTATTACCTTCATGTGGATGATTACCCCGAATTTCAATTCGCATGACCCGCGTAAACTGGTTTTTACAAATTTCCGTATTACATAGGAAGAATATTTTAAACCGGTTACTGATATTATTCCAAGCTTACTAGGCTTATTAAATTCATTAATGTAGATATATTTTTAATATCATTCGTTTAATTGTCTTGTGTCTTTAATCCAAACATTAATAACTCAAAGATAATATCTTTTTGTCACGTGCTAAATGTATTTGTTTTGCAATTGTTTGGTTCCCGTTCTAAAATTTTCTTAGCTGTAATAAAAGTACAATTAAAATGGGAATAGCGCCAGGTAAATTATATTTCGAGGGAACAAAATTTCATTCGAAAACACAGTCGTGTATTGTATAAGTAGTTTATAGGTTAAGAAAAACAACACGAACTCACGAGCATTCAACTTTATTTATAAATTTATTTTTTTACTGGGTCTGGAAAAGGGAATTCAAAGAAAGACCGTCTACTGAACTTTAGATAATCTTAAGCAACACACTAACAAGCTTCATTGCAGCAAATCGTTAAATCAAGAAAAATCTAAGGAGGCTAGGTCTACAAATTGTATTTACTTGCATAGTCTGCAAGAAACCGGAAGGCAATGGCGATCATTTGCTAAAAAAAACTGTGTAAAGTGTGGGCGCTTTGGCTAAGCGGTTATTAGTTAATGAGTCGGACTGAGCGAGAGGGTCGAGTCCCAGAAAAAACAAAAAAAATATTTCACCCTTCCACCCCTCGCTGTTTGACAAACATCCAAAAAAAATACAAATTCTTGGCGCTTCTCGCTTCTCTCGTATATTGCTCTAAACTATAAGTCCTTTCCATTTGTCCGAAAAAATACAGCACGTAGTAGCAGTTGCGGCACATATTTGCATTTTTCTTGTATTTTGCCTAAAGTGTACCAGTTATTTGAAAAAGCCTAAGCCCAGTAGATACTCCAGACGAATACTGCCTTACGTAAAAGGGGAAATGCCGCTATCTTGGCAATACAGATATGTACATAGGACGAAAAAGGACCTACATATGTTAACGCAAAGTCCTCAGCAGACAGCTAACTCCTCGTACCTACAAATACAAATACAAATTCTTGGCGCAACGGACCGTATGTGGTCCAGGGCCTAGCTTCTCGCGACCATTCGTGTTGTGCGTGTTATATTTTTCACACAAATGGAAGGGACCTACGGTTTAGAGCCATATCCGAAAGGCAAATTGAGAAGCTTTCTCTTGACAATTATTACTCTCGGACGTTTGTCAGACATTCGCGAGAGGTGGGACCGTGAAAAACTTTTTGGTGTTCTCTGGGATTCGAACCTCGAACCTCACGCTCAGCAATCCAACGCACTAACCACTTGAGCCACGGCGCCCACTCCTCCTCGTACCTAACCGATGAAAATAACCCCCACAGGGTGCGCTCTAGCGCTTCTTCTAAAATGTTTTCCTCTTCCTCTCGTTCTTTCCAACTGACGTAAATTAATTTCATGTTACATAATTCCATTGAACCTTGGACTTAATTTATTAGATTTTTAGAAAAAATAAATAAAACAATACTTAGTGCAGTAATACGAACCTCATCTAAACGAAAATTACTCTTTCGATTTGATCCCAATCTCGACAACTAAGTAAATAAAATAATTCGCTACACGCGAAGCATCTAACTCTCAATTACGAAAACCTGATCGATCTACGGAAACCATTCATTCATGCACCTGGTAAAGAATTCAGTCGTTATAAAACTCATTCTAAATTATAGTCTACTCCAACAGTACATCACAATTTGTGTTTTACTACTGAAAGCTCTCAACATTTGCTTCCTATAAATTATTGCTGTTACTACATTTGAATATATCCGCATCATAAATTCGAAGTAGTTTTTGAATGTGTTTACAAAAATTATGTACATATGTACTTTCCATACGCTCTTCAAACTTTTATAAGGTTTTGCTAACAGCCCTCAAATCTATTCATTCTCTGAAAGCTCAGTTCATGCGATCACTTCTCCATCCATCCACCTTCATACCACTCCTACCAAACTCCTCCGATCGAGATTTATTTCTCGGCGAAATATGCACAGCAGAAAGCCAAGACCCTCATGCTTTATCTACTAGTAAACGAAAGTGTATGCTAATAGAACGACCACTAGACTTTGGCCTGTACTCAGATAACCAGATACAAAAGCACAAAACAACAACAATAACAATAACAACAAGAAAGAAGTGAAACTTGTATCTATCAGAGGTCTCGTCTAAAGAACTTCAAATAATCTGAGTCTTCCAGTGAGCACCTCAGTTGACGTTAATACATCGTCTAGAATGCGTTCGGTAAAAACGTTTTCGTCGCGGATTTTAGTGACTTTTCTAGTCATAATCTGTCTCTTGGATCCTTATATTGAAAAAGTGCAGTGTCGAACCTCGGACATTTTAAAAGTTCAACTATCTCATGGTGGAATTTTGGTCGGACGCCATTTAACATCACATAATGGTCGTCATGTGCGCGCATTTATGGGAATACCTTATGCGGAACCCCCTCTTGGTGAATTGAGATTCAAAGTAAGTTCTTTGAAGTGGTGTTAATTCGGTTGTGGATTTCCTATAGCTCAGGGAATTTTAAAGTCCGTAAACAAGAATTACAAGAAAGTGAGAGTATTCTTTAGTTCAGTTTGGTTGAAAAAAAAAAAACGTAACTGCGACTTAAAGCAAACAAATGGTGTCTCACCACTGTGACAGTGTTTAATTTTTATTATTTTATTGATGTGATGGTAAAAGTTTCAAGGCTATAATTAGCAGATTATGCAAAACAAGTGAAATGAAGTTAGTATTTGCAACATTCATATTTAATGTGGGTCGAAAATGAAATTTCTTTTTTATTCAACTGACAGCATTTAAAACTTAATCTGCAAGGAAATAAACAAGTTATTTGTTGTTAAATTGGTGTCATTGTTAACAAATGTGTTTTCAAAAACAGATAAATCACTTCTGAATGTGTTCATTTGCAATAGATGGATTTTAAATCCTTCTCATTCCCTCACCTTCGCGTAATGTCAACACAATAGATACAACTTATTACAGTTCGATCGGTATAGTTTGAAAAACAGATGGTAAACAATAGCACAATAAAAAATAAAAATATTTTATTGAATCGCGATGAAAAGAGAACTCGTTTGTGAAGTACGGAATTAATTGAGTTTCCCCGTAAACAAATTTAAAATGTTAATTATGCGGCTAGTGTATAGGTACTTTAATAAGGAACTTATCGAAAAGAAAAAATCACATTCAGGTCAATCCGATTGAAATAGGTGCAATACCAGATAATCTTATGACGAATTTCTTCTGAAATGTTGTTGGGCATGGGTAAATCGGTTAAAAGATGTCATTAAAGACTGTAAACAAGTAACTTGTTATGTCATAGTGACATCAGTTATCGGCGGGCAGTTTCAGACCGCAATTGGTTGCGTGATGTTAAATAATGGTAGGTGAGGATATTCTCAGAAAACTTAAATATTCTCACAATATTTTCCAAAGCAACACTATTCGAGAACTTTCTCTCTTCTGTGTTACTTCTTTCGCTGACGTTTTTGAAAGTCTTTGTCAGTACAGAAGCTGGCGAACTTTTTCATAACTAGGAAAATTGGATACACCATCTAGGAATTAAACTCTACCAACCGCACATTAGATTTAAAGTCCGATCGACATTTTTTTCCTATATGACATTCAATTTGCTTTATCATGAATACAGCTACAGGTACATCTGAAATCTCCACAGAATGGTGATCAAATAAACTTACCGTGAACATTATCGAAATTGGTAGCAAGGTGTTGATATTGTTGACAACACAGGGGTATGCAGAACAAGAATCAACTTTTTGAGCATTGAGCTTAACTGCTATGAGATAACTTCTCATCTCGGTCCTTTGTAGTAAAAGGTAGTGAAGCCTTTTTTGTGGCTAGAGGGATTAAGATTTAGTTTGTTTTTTTTGGTAGTTGTGTTTGCTGTTCCAAATCGGAGCTTAAACCTGCTTCAGAGGACAAAACATTGTTGAGGGTGATAATTCAAGACGAGATCGGACTTTTTATTCTAACACCAAAAATGTTTGAACGTTCAGAGAAAAACCAAACGATTTTTTCAATACAACCGCAGCGACATTGTTAAAATTTCATATTTCATGTATGTATCAGTTCACATATCATCCGCAAAATTAATCATCCAATTTTGTTTTTGAATTACTTTTTTACTAAATAAAAATAAATGATTTTGAGTGATGGAAATCTTTATTTGGACCCTTAAAATTTTTACTGTTAAGTGGAAAAGATGATATCCGCCAAGTGGCTGCCGCCAGTGTTGATACACATTTGTGTCCGTTTTATCGCATTTCCCATGACTTCCCGCAAGATTTCCGGTGATAACTGTTCGCATTCCTGTCAAATATTGTCCTTAAGGGCTGCGATTGTCTGAGGTTTGTTGGCATAAGCCCGCGACTTCAAGTAGCCCCAAAGAAAGACGTCTGGGATGGTTAAATCGAGCGATCTTGCTGGCCATGTCAAATCGCCAAAACGGGAGACTACGCGACCAGGAAACGCTTCCTTCACAATATCCATTGTGGCTCGTGCTGTGCGTGCGGTTGCATCGTCTTGTTGAAACCACATGTTCACCAAGCCCCGCTCATCCAATTCCGGCAGTAAGAAGTCGTTTATCATGGCCCTGTAGCGTTCGCCAGTAACAGTGACCGTATTGCCGATGGTGTCGTCAAAAAAATTGGGCCCAATCACTCCTCCCGCGTGAACGCCGCACCAAACAGTGGCTTTGAGTGGATGTAATGGCTCTTCGTGCATCACACGCGGATTTTCAGTGCCCCAGAAACGAAAATTTTGCTTATTGACGTAACCGCTTAAGTGATTATGCGCCTCATTGCTCATGATGACTTTCCACACAAAATCGTCCTCTTCGTTGTTGACACAATTATTCCACGCTCTTGCGGAGTATAGCGCTCCATTGCTTGTCTGTTTGTATACTGCAGCTGTCTAGTTCACAAATGTCAAATATGATTGACGTACGACGCCATTTGCAAAAATTATAACATCTTAATTAATTTTGCGCCACCTTCTATAACGTTTTTGGTCAAGAAATTATATAGCGGCACTTTAATTATTAGACGGCGCGCTGCGGCGTTTCAAAATTGGCTACTTCTCGGCTATAACTTGTACGATTATGTTAGAAATCAATATCTAAACGATATTTGACTTTAATCGTTAAGTTTAAGTGAGAATTAGGCAAAGGAAATGTATTGTCCTTTTTTCAAGCCTAATAGTGTAATGTGAGTTTATAGAAATGCAATTAAGTCCATTCAATCCATCGTCCTTATTCGCAATTTGGTATTAAAAATACACTAAAAATTGAACAGAAAATTAGAGAAATGTGCACAAATCTACTTGTTATCAGCGCAGAGAGCATTCTTATCAAGAGCGAAAATAAAGACGGGTGTAGGAAGTTGAGTATTTTGTATTATTTTGCAGAACATTTAATTTAAATGGTTCAGTGGTAGATTTATATTTATTTATATGAAATATGAAAATACCACTCATTTTTTTTTTCTTTTTTGATCACTTGCTGACTGATAACGTTTTTATAACTTGTTGAGAGTTTTCTGGTTCATACAGTCCTTTAAATATTCTTAGCGGTCGTTGCACTCTAATCTATTCTGGGACAGCTGAAAAGTAAGTGATAACTCTGAAATTATTTCGAGCTTTATGTGTTCCCGGAATTATGTAGAAGGAAACATCTATGGGAAGGCTACAAAGACAAGAGCTACAAAGCTTCCAAAGCCTACTATTTTTAATGAATTTTTTTAAACAGTTACATTTCTTGTCGAATTTAATGAGGCAAGCAAGTCATAGACATGCATCTCTAAGTAATAGATCCGAGTTACAATTCGTACACTAAAATTATAACGACATACAATCTTGCTATACCACGATGATGTTTACATATGCATCTGCTGCATAAATTACTGGCCCAAATATATAGTATATGTACATATGCACATGACATTAGCTTGTTTATCTTCCTAAAAGCCAACCAAAGCTTGGCACAGACTTCAACAGCTCACTCGCACTGAATCAAATATGGTTACTGTCTGTTGACGATTTTCTTTAGACCAAAATATGTGTTTGAATTGCGAACACTGTCATTGACAGCAGTTCTCGTTAAATTGCGTGTCCACCTTATTACAAATAGTATCAAGTCAATTCTTTTTGCAGAAACAGTTACGCATAAGGGGCGCACCTCTTTTCTACTGTTTTCATTTTTTTTGTATAGATTACAAAGGTGAGTGGCCGTGTTCCCCTTACTGTAGGTTCTGAACTCAATGCCTCGACCTAAATTGTATCATTTTTCATGCTTTACTGAAGTACGTCATAGACGATTATGACCATAGTTTTCAATGAAAAACACATTTTCTATAGAGGCACTTACTTAATTACTTGGCGGACTCCCAACCCGTGAAAAATCCCTGCCTGAGCAGGCCTGGACAGCCTTCTATCGTCTACGAGCTATGGCAAGCTGCTTCCAGTTTTTTCAGGCCAAGCGCTCTGGTATCCGCAATAGTTTGGTCCTTAAAACGCAAATTCTGTCTTCCTTGTCGTCGCAAACCTGGGAGCTGAGATTCGAAGATCCTCTTAGACAGAGCATTATTGTCCATTTGCAAGTTTTCTTTTCCATTCACCCTCCGCTCTGCTTTCCTGCTTATCGTCCAGCACTCGGCACCATAGACCACAACTGTCAGGATCAATATTTTGTAGAGCATGCATTTTGTCTTCCGAGTTAAGAGTTTTGAACCCAGTTGTTTCGCTAAACCGAAGTAGCAGCGGTTACCTTGGGTTAGTCTTCATTGAATCCTTACTAAAATGTCGTTCGTGGACTTGATCTTTACTCCGGGGTAGGTAAACTCCTTATCCACTTCGAAGTTACTGTTGTCAATAGTGACGTTTTGTCCTAGATAATGGATGCTGCTTTGTTTGTTGACAACATGTACTTAGTTTTTTCCTCGTTAACTTCATGATCAACTCATTTTGCCTACTCTTCAATTTCCGTGAAAAACTCTATGAACGAACGATGATGTCGATGTCATCTGCATATTCCAGAAACTGGACAAATTTGCTGAAGATAATGTTCCAGTACGAGATTGAAGAAGTCACACGATAGCGCATCTGGTCAATTCGAAGATAGAGAAACCCGACAACAACTATTATTTGGACATCTATAGATAATAAATAACAGTACTTCACCAACCACCAATTTTAAAGCGAAATGAAAAAAGTCTCTACATTTGGAAAGCTTATCCCTCACCGATACTGGGAATCTGTATTTAAAGGTTACAGTGGCCAAAGTTATACACATGTGTACATATGTATGTAGTTGTGGGTGAAATCAAAAGATATGACCATTATTTTGTGGTCTGCTAAAAAAACCGTAAAGAACTCGGAATAACCAGCAAAGTAGTGAATGGCGCATGACTTACAAAGAAAATGACATAGGCCAGACAAGTTTTTCTGACACCACGAATTTCCTAATAAATGATATTTGTTTACTTTTATGAGAATTTAACGATCATGAAACTCTGTGACGTTGTTTAGTAATTTCTGAGAAAATCAAGTTCTAGAAACGTGCAATAAACGAGTATGTATCATGTATGCTGAATATCACAGTTCTTGTGGTATTTCCAATTATTTTTATTAATTGCAAAAACAAATGTGATGGCTTTCGGATTCGCGTTTTGGACAAACTACTGTGGTTCTTCCTCAATTGCCGCGTTAATGGTAGCGTACAATGCAAATGTCAATTTAATTGATTTTCTTTCTTTTTACCCCCGTCTTTTATTAGCTTGTAACAGTATTTCATTACGTATTTCATTATGAAAGCTTTCATACTTTGGTGCAAATAAATAAATAAATGAAATAAATAAATAATAAATATATTCTTTTTAGGCTCCTGTTCCAAAATCACCATGGTCAGGAGAAAAACTGGTTATTCAAGACTCACCAATATGCATTCAAAGAGATCCCTTTCGACGTGATGAGTTGATCGAAGGCAGTGAGGATTGTCTGTACCTGAATGTATACGTTCCTGAGGTAAATTTCACATTTATCACTCTAGTATCAAGAAATTGCACTAACTTTATATTTAAGGAACCCCGACACTCTGGTCCATTATCGGTGATGATTTTCTTCCATGGAGGTGGTTGGGAATGTGGTTCAGGCATAAGTGCATTTTATGGACCAGATTTTTTAATGGACCATGATATCGTCTATGTAAGCGGTAACTTCCGATTAGGGCCACTTGGATTCCTTAGTACTGAAACTGAAGATTGTCCTGGTAATAATGGTCTCAAAGATCAGCTAGAGATATTAAAATGGGTGCAGAAAAATATCGCTGCTTTCGGGGGTGATCCAAACAGTGTGACTATTTTTGGAGAAAGTGCAGGCGGTGCAAGTGTTACATACCATATGATGTCAGATAAATCTAAGGGCCTATTTCACAAAGGTATATCGCAGTCAGGAACTTATTTCAATCCTTGGGCCCAGCCAGCACACAAGGGCGTAGCTGCATCTCGTGCTAGACGTTTAGCTAAAATGCTTAAATGTGATGATCCTAGTTGGTCTACAGCTTTAAAGTGCCTTCGGCAAAAAACTGCTGTCGAAATTACAGCAACACTTTATGAATTCTTCGTAAGTAATTTTACCAACAAAAAATAACCTTGTAATCTGAACAAATACATATTTATGCTCGTATTATTAGGAATGGGACTACGATCCAATGATTCCTTTCCCCCCAGTAGTAGAACCCGAAACTCCTGAAGCTTTTTTAACCACTCTGCCAAGAAATGAAAAACTCCCGCATGGATTTAAGCTTCCATGGATGGCGGGAGTTACATCTGAAGAAGGAACACTAAAGACAGCAGCTTTACTAAATCTCCCTGGATTGTTGGAAGACTTTAAGGGTAGATTCTATGATGTACTTCCAATTATCCTCAATTATGATCATCATTCGAAAGAAGTACAAAGGCGAATCACCGATCGGATAGATAAGTTTTACTTTAATTATGAGCATGAGTGGAGCAAAAAGAATCATCAAAACCTAACGAATGTAAAGCGGAATAAATGTCTAAAAAAAACTCGTAAATAACCAAAATTTGAAATTTTCTAGCTCATGACAGACGGATGGTTCTCGGGAGGACTCGATGAATATTTGCGGTTACGTTTAGATGCTTTGATACAGAAGAAGACAGCTGTTGGCCCAACTTATGTGTACCAGTTTGATCACAAAGGAGCTGCTAGTTTTACAGAGATATTCGAGGGTGGAAAGGAGGACTATTATGGTAAGGGCGCCTTAAATGGATACATGCAATAAGTAAGGATTATGAAGCATTATTAATAATTTTTTTTTACTTTATTTAGGTGTGTGTCATGCCGAAGAACTTCAGTATTTATTCCCCATTGGTAAAGCTTTGTTTGTGACAGCTACTCCAACTAAGGAAGACCTTCAAATTCGCGACATTCTTCAAACTATGTGGGTAAATTTTGCACGTCACAGTGACCCCACTCCACCTTCATCTGGTCTGCCAAAATGGAAGCCAACCGAAAAATACCCTGTAAATTATATTCGAATAGGCAATCAAGATCACGAAAATTGGAAATTACTTGAATTCGAAGAAAAAATGTTCCAGGAACGAGTTGACTTTTGGAATAAACTTACACCGCACATACCAGCTCACCAACTCAAAGATGAGCTTTAATGCAGCAAAAATGAGGCTATGATTAGTATTTTTATATGCAATTTGCAAAAACTAGAATATTTATGAAACTAATTTTTTTTTATGTTTGCTATTTAAGTTTAGAAAATTTGTTGAAACGTAAAGTTCAAAAATAAAGTTGTAAATTTTTTTATATTTTTATATGATTTTTTTGCTTATATCAATGAAATGCGCACAATATCCCAAAATTGCCAGATCCATACGCCCAACAAATGCAACAACATTTAACCTTAAGTATAAAACCACGACTCGTGGTATCCTTCTTCATCGAATTGTAGGAGAAGGCTCGCTCGCTAAATTAACAAAATTTAAAATGACGCCTTCGCGTGACTCTCAAGACTGTTTCTAGAATCAACTTGCAAACTTAAAACAGGGTATGTCGGCCATATTTGTATTATCCCTTTATCGCAATGGAGTTTTGAATACTGTACCTTAATTACCTTTATCACAACTCTTATCCTTAAAGTCCTCCTTTCATCCAGGTTTCAAGCTGTTGCCTAAGATACTACGACTTCGAACACCTTTACAATTCCGCAGCTCACTGATCACTGAATACAACCATTTCACCAAAATATTTTCCAAGTGTCTTTCTTGACAATGGAACACACATTTAGGAATATTTAATAATATAAATACCTCCATCATCCGCACATAGCTAGTAGCATTTGTAATTAAGTAGCAGCTTTATTTAAAAGGCTCTCCTGCCTACATCATCGACACCATCTATGATACAAACCTGTTTTAAATAATTTGCCTGCGCCACCTATAGTTTAACACTAGCATTATTGCAATGGCTGATTTCCTGTGACACTTAAGATCACAGACTTAAACCATTACATCTCCAATTCTACTACATTACCGAATCTCGAATGCACAAGTATTTCCTACATTTCCGTGTAATAAAGTAATTTACTTATAAAATTTCGCACACTTAAGCAATTTTCTAAAAATAAAATGGAACACATGTATTAGTTACACTAAGTGCTGAAGAGATTTTGCAATAAATAAAACTATTTTGGAAATCGTTTTGAAAAACCGTTGAAATTAAATCACACAGTGCTTACTTGTCAAACAAAGAAATGTAGTGAGTGTGTTAATGTTTGTCCTTAAACAAACATGTTATGTTTACATGTTAGTCAAATTCAAACCAATTTTTAATCTTAGAAATATGAACGAACTTAGGCTACCGAAGGGCAAAAGCACAAAACTCGCCAATATAAAGTTTTTAATTATTTAACCAGTTACCTAACATTGCTTACTGTTGAGCAACATTTCAATTTGTAATAGAAACTGATACGTCTGATAAATGTGAATGCTAATGGCACGGCAGTTCATATCAAAATGAACTTCAAGGATTGGATATGGTCCGAAAATAATCATTTTCATGCGAAACTTCTGAACTTTGGCTTTCGTGCAGGATTACAGTGCAAGTAGCGTCCAATCATGCGAAAAATGTAACATGTACATATAACACGAATGACTACGAGAAACTGAGCACTGCGACCAATTTGGGTTGCTTTGCGCCTAATGACCTGCAGGAAAATATATAATTGCATCATGCCCCCTTTATTATCGACTCCAAATCTCGCCCTTATCTTGGAGTAGCCCTGCAATAAGTTTTAGATATGAAAATATTTTTTTTAAAAGCAAAGTCCGGAAAAATAAACGAATTGCAACAATGTCTGAGTTTAAATACATCAAATACGCTGTGAACTGACCCATCTCTGAATACTTTGTTCTGTTTACGAAGCATCTGGAATCAATATCTGAAATTAAAAAAAAAACAAATCATGATTATGAATTCTAAGACCCATCACGACAATAAAGGCGCTGTTTACCGCATTCTTAAAAATAATAGTTTGCCACAGTTAAATATTCTCCGTATCACTTACAATTTTATTTATACATTTAACATTTATTCATAAATGTGAATGACAATGGTATTTTATTTATAAAATATATCGCGCCGAGATTGTGTTAATAAAAATCTTTTTTTTTTATTATTGTGAATTGACCTGTGAGTCCATATTTTCATCTCCAAACCATTTGGTACCTTTCATGGTCCCAAGTCCAGATGTCACCTGGACAGAAACAGAACTTGGCAAACGAAACTGACACTTTGCCAAACCTGTTTTTTGACAATTGCAATTTTTTCAATAATGGCGTAAAATATTGACATAACACCAAATAGCCACTTAAAGAAAATGTACTTTCGAACCAATTTTAATGAATTTAATACAAATAAATACTATAATCCGATAACTAAATAGTGAACACATAAAATTCGCATTAAATAAACTACTAAAGTCGTATGAAAATCGTGAAAAAAATCCGCGATAGTCGCATTTGTGTTTTTATTTTTTTCCCATTTCCGTTGCTTTTCTTTTCTTGCAAGAAATCGTGCATTGAGTGAAGGGATTTGGAATTGAAAAAAAAAAGAAAATAAAAACATCAACTACTAATGAAAAGCCGGTTACTATTTTAAAAATAAAATTCGTATTCCTGCTGTGTTTGTAGTTTCATGAAAAAATACGAATCGAGAGAAAGACGACATCGAGAAATGTTTGAATCATCGCCGCCCCAAACTCAAGGACATTTCATTGAACTCTACAATTAACTGGAGTGGAGTGTTTTATTGGAAATTGTGTATAATTGAAGGCATTTGCTATAAAACAGTTGTTTTCTTATTACAATTAAACATAAAATAAAATTGTATTTCTTTGTCTGGCGGAAGTGGTATGTTGTGTGCATTGTAGTTATTGCGTTATTGTAACACTTGCTTAAAAATCCATTTTACAGTTCATTCAAATAGTGTGTGGGCTTAGCAGTTTTGCAGATATCCATTAAGCAAGGTAAGACCACAACACAATCCGATAGGGTTACAAGTGTAAGCAAAAGTAAACTATGCTTATGTACTTTTTGATTTTTTTTTTTTTTTTTTTTTTTTTTTTTTCACCTTTTTAAATCAGCTTGCATTGAAAAAAAGCTTAAAAGGGAAAGAAATAATATTCAACGTTATCAGCAACGATTCTCAGTGGAGCATTTTTAGCGCGTTCCATTGGGACCTAGTGTGAGGTTATTTGGTAGTCGATATTGAAACCAACACTTTTTCTTTTTTTCCGCTGTGTTTGCTTGGGTTAGATAATGAAATGTGTAGCTATGACGACATCCGGACTCTTATTTATTATCGGCTGATAATGATTCGTTCGGTACCACGCAATATGCAAAGAGCCGTTGCTTAGTATAAATGTGGAACTGTGTGTATCCACCGACTGTGTCAGAATAAATAAAGTTAAAATTAATTAATTAAATGCCGCAATGATTAAGTGCGTTCATACAATTTGCTTACATTTGGTCTTAATGATGCAATTTTTTGGTATAAGCTAAAGTACTACTAGACAATTCTTCAAAACAATATTTTTGCTCAATATGTGTGGGTTGCACTCTTCTTTATATATTAAAAAAAAAAAAGATGCGTGCATACTAGAATCAGTTTCGTTCTTCAGGATGATTCGCCTTGTCCTTATCCGCTGCTTCGTTAGCATAATATTTTGGCAGGTGACTGTGAAGCGCATGGATGGAATTAGGTTTATTAGCGTTGCAGTAATTTTAAGTTCGCATGCTTCGTTAATACATTTCTTCCAACATTGCGAACGGCATGTTAAAACGAGTCGGACAATTGTACTATAAAAGTTTCATTTTAGCTTCAATTACATTTCTTTTATATTACGTTCACTCTGGCCCTTAATCGTCGACTATTTTTGGCTATTGGTTTACATTGGAAGCCTAATATTCAAAATTTTAGCAAATTGCAAGACCTATTCACGCCCACCGATGTCTTTGAATCCAAAGTTCTAAGCCTTAACCTACGTCATATTTTTGACCGCCTCGCTTACTTCTTACTTTTTAAAGTCAAGAACTGATTCGTGTTGATAAGCAACGACCTCCTCGTTCAGCACATTTTTAACGAGTGAATTTTCTTGACGTTTCTTCTCCATTTGGTTCCATTTGAAATATGTATATCAAGGCGAATTTTTGTTTGCTGTATACGTAGATCTTGAACAGCTTATCTTTTCTCCGCCTATGGTGAATACATTTGATTTAATCCCATACTATCTATTGCCATCTTACGAATTTGAATCAGCACTTTTTTTACGAGTTTATTACATTGATTGTATTCGACACCAAAATGGATCTTCTTCGTTAATTCGATCGTTCCTTGTCGTACACAACATTTACTGTGCTATTTCTCCACCGTGTTCATTTTTCAATTTTTCACATTTCTTGTGCAGTAAGTGGCACAATTACTAATTGAATTTGGTTTGGTTTTTAAAACCTAAGATTATAAGATTAAGATTATACCAAATGACTTTGGGATTAAGCGTTTATCGAATCTACTTTAGTTCCTCAGGGAAAGATTACAGACTTGAGGCTAAGAAGCTACATACATATGTATGTATGTGCGTCGGACTGTGTAATATTTACATTCTGCGAAAGTTTCCAGAACTGAGTTAGGGATCATATTTCCTAACTAATTACCTTTTCCAGCGACCAAACCTTGTCAGACAAGGATAGGACTCCTGGATAGGACTACTTCAAAATGACAACAAATAACATCGCACCTCACAAGAAGCAAATTGTAGATGTTACTATAAATGATTGTTGCAGTCATTAACCGTATTCTACTTCCGGAGACCACTTGGTGATTCGCTTTTTGTCAATATTTCCGCATTCGTTTCCCCATTTGATATCGAAAAATAAGTTTTTATATAATACAGAGATTGAAATTCAAAAAAAAGTTTTTTTTTATTTTAGACATATAGGTATGTAACATTTTCCCTTCTAGAAATTATGGATTAACCGCAAAGTTCTAGATCCGTTGTTATGTACTGTGTTAAACCTATACTATAAATGAAATTAAAAAAAAATAGATTCTGCAATTTTATTTGTGTGTCTACATATGTATGTATGTACATGTGATACACACATATGCATGCTTCATATGGAATCTCCACTTTGATCTCCAAGTTATTGTCACAATCTACACCATGCGACACTTAAACTACAAGTGCTGCACTTAACAAGATCTATCTACAACTTAATATGAAGTCATAACAGATTCAGAAGTATATATCTCTAGAATATTACCCTTGGAAAGTGTGGTATATTGTGAAAATTGTAAAGTTCCAATGAAGTTTTAAACTATAAAAAAACGCTACTTATCTGAACAAAACTTGTATTTGCCTTCGCTCATCAATTGAAATGATTCATTAAATTTTAGCAATGAGATAAGGCAACAGAAAAATTGAATTATGACTGTCATTCATTGAAAATTCCTTATCTGTTTTTTTTTTTTACATTATTAAAAGAGTATACACAAAAGGTCAATGGGAATTCACCATTACAATTTATTTATACATTTAGTAGGGAATTTTATTCCAAGGAATATACCAGATCCAAAATCAATGCAAAAATTGATTTTAGCGTTTAACTTTTTCAGTAATGTATAGCAATGGATGAGAAGAGAATTGCGGATTATTTTGTTGTGGCTGGCATGCCAGAAAATCCACAACTTCTTCAGGAGAGTATATTCAATGATTCGGGCCATTTAAGGGCATGCAATAGTATTGATCCGATAACAGATATTGGTGTATTTTTTCCACTGCTCGGCGAGGAGGTTCCAGAAGGATATGAAATTCTTGATAAAACACCAACTGGTTTGCCCGCTAATCTTAATTATGGCTCAGTGCGTACAACAGAGTGTTATATATATTTTCGACGTGGAAAAGATAGCCCACCATTGGTTGATATTGGTAAGAGTAAAATCAATTTTTATTTTTCTATAACTTATTGCATTTTATTGTATTGTAGGTGTTCTATATGAAGCGCATGAGAGAATTATGCCAGATGCTGAAATGGTGGCCGAAACTCCCGGCGGCAGGGTAGCGAATGTAAATAATTCGTCGGCCAAAACATTCTTAACATTCCGCCGTGCAAAACCCGATATGCCATGTAATGAACTTGTTGTAACTGATTTGTGCGTCATAGTATGGTCCAAAGGTGAGATTCTAATTTCAGTAGTTCAGTATTTACATCGGTATATATCACATATATTACATTCATATATATTTATAACTATGTTGTGAAACATAAAGGAAGTTAGTTAGTATTTTACTTAAAAGAACATGCATACATCCTTGTAAAAATATTGAGCTAAAGATTTGAAGTAAAAGTTGAAAAAAACACGTTTCAATGTATTCCTCTTAGTTCGCAGTTAATTAGAATAGAAAAAAAAAGAGTTCAACGCAACCCTTGCATAAAATCAAGACATATTTCCAAGTTTTAATTTAATAATAAAATAATAATCTATTGCCGTTTTCAGGAGAACGGCCCCCACATGCGTTCTGTTTGATACACAAAACACTTAACAAAGCATACATGAGTAGCGATGTATATCTCTGTTATAAGAAATCAATGAACCGTCCAAAGTTAATCAGTTATCAACCGGAAATCCTTTTGCGTTACCCAACGGTCGATCATAATGATTTTCCTCTAAATCTATGTCCAAGTGTGCCTCTATTTTGTTTACCCATGGGAGCTTCTCTTGAAGCTTGGCCACATGTTGATGAATCGGTAACCATTTGATTTGGAAAAATATAATTCAAAAAATTAAATAGGCAAACTATTTTAGACAAAACGAGATGCTATCAATCCAGTATTTAGTACGTTTGTTCTGACAGTAAATGATGGAACGTATAAGGTTTATGGATCAGCTTTAACTTTTTATGAAGATTTTGAGTGAGTGGAAAATATTATATATTCGAGTATCTTTTTCTTAACTTATTTTTATCTCTTAGCGAAAAAAATCTTACAGAAAAGCAAAGAGAACTGTTACGATATGACGACGAAGAATTTAAGAATCGTCATTCACTTCACATCATTAAAGCAATATGTTTGCTTTCACATCATCCTTTTGGTGATACATTTGACAAGTGGTTAAAGTATTTACATGTAAGTTTTTTGTATTAGTATAACGATGAAGCGAAACATATGAATAATTGTTTTAAATTTCAGAGCATGGCATCAATAAGACAGCCGTTACCTATTCCAATAGAAAGGTATATAACTCAACTGATCGATGAAGTTCCATTCCCATCCCCAAGTATTCATTTGCAAGTAAGTTAAGTGGAGTTTTCATTCTGAGTATGTGGTTTAAATTTCCATAACCACATTCCAGCTGTCAGGTGAAAGCAATGAACGTATTCTACTCACTCAACCAGAAGATTCTCCATTACCTCGAAGTGGAGCTGGTTTTCAACTCCTGTTATCAAACCTCGGAACAGAAAATTGCTTACACGTCTTACTACTGGCTTTAACGGAACAAAAAATTCTCATTCATTCATTAAGGTATGTATGAAATAATGTCGAGAAATCGAAGGCTTTGTTTTTGCTTATAATTTGTGTAAACTCATACTTTTACTGGAAAAAGGTTCTTTGAATTTTGCCTTTTTAATTTTGATCACCCTACAGTCCAAAGTGGACCTGGGTCTTAACAGGTAAACTTATCCTGCCGATACAATCCATTGCCAACCGATTCGTTAGTTGAGTTCCCCACCTTTTACGATAAGATCCTCTTTTCCTTTATCCGGCCTTAAGCTCTGAAAACATATCTTTATCACAAGGTAAATATTACTGTATAGTTCGTTCGTGGTTAAATATTCTTTACCACATGACCTAAATGCAAACATTAGCAAAAATCATATCGTACTACAAAATTTTCTACCAAAAATCCAAGGAGAAAATGTTCTACCAACTTTCGTATAGTTCGGACTTCTATCCCACACAAGATAACAGTTATCAAGAGGAATTTGGCTAAGTCGACTTCTTAGCCTAAAGAATAAACTGTTTGAAATCGATCTATAGATGATTAATATAAATTTAGAATCCATATATCTTGTGCTAGATCAGACGAAATCTAAAGATTTGGCCATTTATGGATTTTCCTGACTCATTACGCAATTGAAGGCGAGAAATATTTTACGCCAGCACTTTTGTAAGGGAAGTTCAGGAGGCTGGTAGCCGCGTTATTGGTACATATGAAAAGTTTTAATGTGGCGTCTTCTACCCATAAATAAGAGATAAGAAAGCAACTATGGTGAAAGACGAACCGTAGATGCGTAGTAAAATGATTATGAATTTAAAATTCAAGCACAACCCAATAATACGCCCATTACATAACTTTTGGTAATAAAAAATACTAAATTTTGTTCCTATAGCAGAAATTGAGTCATAAAAATAAAATCATTTTTGTTATAGACCTGCAACTTTGACTGCAGTCGCCGAAGCTGTTGTATCATTGCTATTCCCATTTAAATGGCAGTGCCCATACATTCCACTGTGTCCATTGGGCCTTGCAGAAGTTCTACATGCACCACTTCCATATTTAATAGGTGTAGATTCCAGATTTTTCGATCTTTATGAACCTCCCACAGATGTTACTTGTATCGATCTGGATACTAATACTATCAGTGTGAGTTAAATCTGAATATAGCAGGAAGATGTACTTTCGAATGAAGATTATTTCTTACTATGTACAGCTTTGTGAATCGCAGAAGCATTTAACACCGAAACTTTTGCCAAAGAGAGCTGCTCGAATTTTGAAGCAAACACTCAACTATTTGGAGAACTTAAAACAAACTTGTCCCCCAGAATCGACCAATAGTCTAGATAGGGACTTTAAACGAAAGAAACGTGAAGTAAGTTTTACAAAAATATTTCTGTACAAAATTTGATAATTCATTTTGTGTTTCTTAGCAAAATCTCGAACAACGAATTCAAGAGGCCTTTTTGCTCTTTATGACATCCATTCTTCGCGGGTATAGAGATTACTTAGTACCAATTTCCAAAGCACCCTCAGTTGGAGCGACTGATCCTAATGCTTTATTCCAACTCAATGCATTTTTGCGTTCGAGAGATAAAGTATGTTCTAAACAAATAATAACGTTAAAATGAAAAGTTATATGCTGAATTCCAACTTTTGCAGTCTCATCACAAGTTTTTCCAGCTACTTATGAAAACCCAAATGTTCATTCGATTCATTGAAGAACGTTCTTTTGTATCAGACAATGATCATGGCCTAACGTTTTTCGATGAATGTGCAGAGAAAGTGAGTTCCTATGATGAAACTCCGTCCGATGTACGATTGGTAGATTGGGAGACGGGACACAGTAGTGAAAGAACAAAATACATTTTCCCACCAGACAGCATCGCAACTGGAAATGGTTGGTAAAAAAATCAAATTCTTTACCTATGCAAATTTTGACTAATTTTCCAGTATTGAAGATGCCAAAAACTACAAATAAAATCTTGTCGTTGTAGAATCCACAACAGGCCACATTTACGAATCATTCACTTTGAATCCAAGCCTTTTAAGGCCAGCGAAGAAAACTCTTATAAAGAATTTCTTACAACAGCAACATCTTAGCGCTGCACCTGGTTCACCGATTGCCCGTCGCACCAAACATGAAATTAAATTAGCTCAAAAGTTAGCACGTCGATGTCAGATGCATCCAGAAGCATGGTCAAAATATCTGCTCGCCACATGTTATTCGCTATACTTTCTGATTTTGCCTAGCATGATCCTGGATGCTCATGGTAAGGAACATGCAATCCTGCGTGCTGCTTACGATTTGCTCGTGCGCGCAAGCAAACTCAAAATAAATTGCGATGAGTTTTGCTACAGGATCATGATGCAACTGTGCGGTATTCATAATTTACCGGTGTTGGCTGTCCGACTGCATTACCTGATGAAACGATCCGGCGTTCAGCCCAATGCACTGACTTATGGTTTCTATAACCGTTGTGTTCTAGAGTCAGAATGGCCATCAGACAGCACAACCCTTAGTCAGTTGAGATGGAATCGAATAAAAAATGTGGTTCTAGGAGCCGCCCACTTTCGACGTGCTGGGAAAAAGCGTGCAACTTCCAAACCACTCTCTGGATCGTGTGAAAACAATCTAAGCACACTGGAGACTGTCGATGGTACATCACGAACAAGTTTAGAATCGACTAACTCCTCACAAGTAGAACATCCACCAGCTCTGACGAGTACATTAGTTGATTTCACCGCTTTCGATAAGCTACGGGGTAAATTGGGAAGCATCGTCAAACAATCTGGTCCGCAAGAGTCTTCAGATGTCATTAGCAGCGCCGGTTTGTTAATATCAGGCGATGCGAAAAGCGACAGCCCACAACCGGCCACAAAATTGCCACCATCCAGTCCGAATTGCGACCTAACCACACGCAAGCTAACTAAGACCGATAGTTTCGGTGGGGACACCAAGATTCTGGACAAGCTGCAAAGACAACAATCCATGTCGGGTAAAGATGTAAATTCTCTGCAACAGCGTTTCAACATTATGAATATGGAAGACGAAGAGTCCACAGAGTGCTTAAATGAAATCGCCAGTTCGCAGGAAGAATTGGACTATGATGGAACCGATCGGTCCCAATGCATCAGCAGTCCTACAAAGTAAGAAGTCTAAGTTGTAGAAAGAAAGTTTGATAATATACTTTTTTTCTTTCAGAATTTCACCTCGTACACCGGTAACACAAAACGATCCGTTAGGAGCGCTAAATGAAGAAGCGGATGAAATTCTTAACATGCCGAATAATAACGCTCCGGGCGTTGACCATAAACCCATATTGACTAATAATACCATGTACACCGATCAACCGATCCTCTTCAAAGGCCAACGCAGTGCAACATTTGACGAATCCACTCATCTGAACAAAAGTATGCACCGTTCGGAGACAATGCCGGGATCCAGTGTCACCACTAGCTTAGCGAACTTTGGATCATCGTTAAAATTCAATTTCGGGTAAACATGCAATTTTTTAGTTAACCATCTTCGCACGAGACTTTTTTGAGTTTAAACCTTTAATTTTTCATTTATTATTATTTTGTTTTTGTTTATATTATCTGCATGGTCGTATTACTTTTTTGATTTTTTTATTCCCATCAATATCGTTCTCGATGTAGACGCTATTCACCTGCACGATTGTCTTTTAAGAAAGACTTGAAATTGCCCACCAACCTAATAGAAAATATTTCGAGCATAAGGTAAGTGCGATGGCCACATAGTCGCAATGATTTTCTTTCCGGCTTCGTATTATTTTCTGTTGTTATTCATTCTTAATTGCTGGAGCTTTTTACTTCTTGTTTCTTGGGTTTTGGTGGAGGTTTGTATAGTGGCCCACGGTGAATGGAATTAACTCACTGATGTAGTTCTAACTTTTACTATAAAAAAAATGAATTCATACATATATATCTAAAACACAAAGAACTTATTAAGGGTCTAGCTTATCGCAAAAATTCGTGTTCTGCGTGTTATATTGAAGGCATAGTGAAGTTCGAACTTGTGAATACTCAGAAGTCCGACCCATTAGCCACGGCACCCACTTAACGTTTATGATCTAATTACGGATGTATGTCTATCTAGCATTTCATGTAATAAATTACACTTTTGGCTAGTAGGAAAGTATGTCATTCACGGTGCTAATTCCAGAAAGTATTTTTTTACATTTTTAACAATTCAATTTTAAACCACATGTTGTGCAGTCTCGTGTCATGATCTCTTAGCCCTTCTACAACTGAATTCACGACTATCTAGAGAGAACATAATTCAGGCTATCCTAAAATAAAAACAAATTTTTCATGCTTAATTTTATTTTATTGCATACATGCTGATAGTTACTGAAATTAGTAATTATTGTTATTGCCCGCGTAGTGCATATATATGCATGTAGTAGTACATATGAATATACAATATACACATATACATATATTTATACAATCATTATATATAACATATATGTATATATATACATATGTCTTTCACACGTACACACCGCAAATATGTCATACATTGCCTCTCAAGTATTGCATAACAAATTAGTTTTAATTTTGCTTTGCTTGCTTAGCCTGCTAATTTCAATGAAAAAACTAAAATGATTCCCATTTTCTTATTCCATATTTTACTACAAGAGTTATAATTTCATTTTTAAGTTTATTTAAAAAGTTTACTACTGACAATCACAAATCCTTTGGTAAATACATTCAGGACAATCCATAATCCATAGTTAATGCCCTTAAGTTCATTCGCCATCTCTATCTTGAAAAACCCGGATATAATCTTGAGGATATCTTTAAGACCTAAGCTCATAATTCGAATCTTATGAGTTGTTTTCTAATTAGTTCAAACTGACTGAATCCATAAGAGTTCTTTCCTTCTGTCTAAATCCAATAAAGCCTTTCTAAAAAGAAATTTTGTCTGTCCCCTCTTTCATTGACTTTCCGCGGGTATTAAAACCCATTCTGCCATTGGGGTACTAAGCGTCAGGGTATTCATGGTACGAAAATATCAGTTATTTAGCAGATCAAAGTATTGTCTCAACGCTTGTGCCACTATATACTGCGTGTATCGACAGCTTCGCCTCTATGAATGTGCCTAATCCATCAAAAGAGGTTTGCATAGTTACAAAATCATTTAATTGTGAGTTCAAAAATTAATTATTGAAGCAAAACCAATATGAAAACTATATATAAAAAAAACTAGTAGAGAAATGGATTGTTACTTTTTATTTTATCCATTTCTGTTATTGTTGTTCTTGCCTTTTAATTTTTTTTTTTTTTATGGTTAAGTTTATAGATGTGTTTACTAATAATTTGTAATTAGTATTATTGTGTAACTAATAATTTTTTTTTTACGAATTGTACTTTTAATGTTTATTTTCTTCTTTGGGAATGATTCTAAGATGGTTTATTTTAATATGTCATTAAATTACTTTAATTTTTATTTCTTCATCTATTTTCTTTAAACAGTCCAAGTCTGACAGGTAAAAAGTCCAATGAAATCATTCAAGGTAGTTTGAGCAGTATCAAGTATGCAGCTACTTCTGTGGCTCGAAAATTCGATGAGATTAAAGAAGCTATATCTGCAAATTCAACCCCAGTGAAAACTTCGGGCAACGCAAACGATAGTGCAGCTGACGATGACATACATCACGATGATCCCTCATCGAAGATGCGACGAGTTTCCGGTGATTTGGATCCATGGGGTCGTTTAAGTGAATCTAGAAAATCAAGCTACAACAATTTGGTACCGCTAGGTGAAAACACATCGACAACTAGTCTAAATGCTTTCCCCAGCCTACCCGAAAATCTATACAGTGCGGTGGCTGATGTAAACAAATGAAAATATTTTATAGATTTGGTTTCCGTTGTAATATTTGTGTTTTTTTTTTTAATGATAGGTTGTTGATAGTCCCGAGTGCGACATTCTTATACAGCTAACATCGTGTTCACAGTGCCACAATTGTTCTGTCCTACTTTACGATGAGGAAATTATGTCTGGATGGACAGCTGAAGACTCGAATTTAAATACAGCTTGCCATGCGTGCAACAAACTGACTGTGCCATTCCTTAGTGTGCAAATTATTGTCGATGATTCCCTCAAAGAAGTCAAACAATCCGATAGTCTTAGTATACCGTATTTGAACCCGCTTGTACTGCGTAAAGAACTGGAAAACATTCTAACTCAAGAGGGAGATTCTGCGCTGTTGAAGCTTAACTTTGTCGAAGAGCATCCGATTATCTATTGGAATCTAATATGGATAATGGAGCGAATCGAAAGTCATACACATTTGCCAGAATTGTGTCTTCCTAAGCAGGTGAGTGGGGCATGTGTTTACCTTTGTATTTGATGTTTTTAAGTTATTTACCGTTTTGTATCAATGAATTCATTATTGTAATTTTCTAGTGCAATTATGTTTTTCATTATTATTCTTAGATACTTACAGGCATTGCTTAGTTTTCACGACCCCGCATGTTCGGCGTCAGTAGACTATTATTTTTAAGATACCGTCTATAGATCACGGAACGCTATTGTTCTCACTCATGCGTGCGTCCGTCCTTTCGTCCGTATGTCACCACTTGTAAGCTCTAAACTTTAAAATATGTTATAAAAAATGATGACTAAATACAAGGGCAGTGTGATATTCAAAAAACTTATTTTTGATCTTCAGTACAAAAAAAACAAGTCAAATTTTTTCTTGATATACTTACATAGGGATGTTACACATCGTTGAAAGGAAAACTTTGAATAGAATCCAAATAATTTTGTTTGAATTTTTGATTTTAAATGTGACGTCATAACTCACAAATGCTTTAAAAAATGGCTGCCTCATTTTATGCCTCGCTCTCACATTTCGTGAAAAGGGAGTCTAAAAGTTAAAAGAATTATCTCTGCGGAGTTCCTATATACATATACATACATACATATATACCTATGCAGTTCTTAGACATTAGACAACAGCTCGAAGTTGGCCATCTCATTATAATTCATTTTTGAAAAGAGTTTGCCAATTGCGGGTTAATGAAGAAGGAGATGTACCAATACGTACATCTAACATTCGGAAGGTGATCGAGCGAAGAAAAACTAAAAAAATCTCGGTTCCACTGTTGATGCGTCGGGGACTTCGTGATCCCGAACGGATCTTTTTCGTAAGAATCAGTAATGTGGGAACTTTGGTAGTTCAAGAGCTTAAAAATGAATATATACATTGCATCGATGCAAAACTATTAATGAGATCGATTACATTGGGACAGCAATACACGAAAACATTGTCATAACTACTTTATGCTTAATTCTGCTCTACTTTTTTTTACAAAATGTAGTAAGAATCACTTACAAGCGTAGTTAATATTGGTTTATGAACCGGATTTCAAAATTGCGAACTGAATATACAAGATTAAATCATTCGAATAAAATTTTTTGTTTTTAGATATAGTTATAAACTTCTTTATTTTTTAGACTGATGCGGAGATTGATCCATTAAGTAAATTGAAGACAGTTAAAATCCAATGCATGTGGGATAACCTTCGTTTGCATGCTGAAGCTGGCCCACCAATGTACATTTTGTGGAAACAAAATCAACCAGCTAGCCCATTACTAAAGGCGTTACTTACAGATCAGACTTACTTGAATAAAAAGTATTTTTATCTGAATAACAAAATACAGAACTATTTCAAACACTCATCTTTTTTACAGTGCCATTCAACAAATAATCTCAGCAATCCGCTGTAACGATTTACTAACTCCCGTTAAACGTTTAGCAAACGAACGCCATAAGCTTAAAAACAGTGGTGTTGATCGGACGCACTCGATCTATAGGGATATTCTCTTCTTAGCTCTTACAGCTATAGGTCGTTCGAACGTTGACTTGGCTACATTCCATCGCGAATATGCTGCGATCTTTGACAAACTAACGGAAAAGGAATGCAACATGTACTACCGCAATCAAGATTTACCACCATCGACTGCAACAATCTATTGTAGGGCATATTTTAAGCCCCTGCTTCTTCCTTGACGCGAGATCGCATTTAGCCGTTCTGAGTTCAATGACATAAGAAGATAGCCTCGGTACAATTGAACTGTAAGAGGCATTTGAACTGAGCAACAGAAATATTATATGCACGAGTAAAATATTATTTAAATTTTACTCCCCATATTTGTTGCAGTTTATTGTTATAATTTCATAACATTTTTTATATATATTTTTTTTTTAACATTAATTCTGTGAAAGAAAACGTACTTAATTTCGAGGTTTTTGTTAACGTCTTTTATTTTTCTGTTAATATCAATTTAATTCTGACTGGTTTCCGACAATACTTATTAATTACTACTGAAGAATCATCAGTTCACATAATCTGCCTTACTAATGAGATATTTACTTATATAGATTATATATATAGGTACATGCATATATTTTAAAACAAAAGACCAGGACGGGCTTTGAATTTTATGACATTATATAATTGAATTAATTACAAACCAATTTAATAGTAGCAGAGTATTTATTACATTCGATTGTAGTAATGTACCTGCTTCGCTTATTACTTACAAAAAGTAATGACAATTCCATGGGAATGGTAATTGTAATAAAGAAGTAATACCCAACAACCACTGAGTGTTAAATTCTTTTATTTCTTTTTATTTATTAAGGAGCACACAAATTAGCCTAAAAAAAGCACACCGTATGGAAATGCATAGTTATAGATTTTCTCGTTTCAATACATGTTTCATTAAAAGTTTTTAGTTTTATTTGTGAACAAAAAAAATCATAAAAAGCGTAGATAAATAAATGAATTTGTATTTTGCAATGGAAATTATTATTGTGATACGAAAGGAAACAAACAAACAAAAAATGAAACTAATACGAACGGAAGAGGAAATGCTCGAAAAAACAAAAAGGACACAATAAAAAAAAAAAAAAATTTAGTTTTTGTATAGAAAAAATCAATGAGTTTTGAGAGAGGACATGGTCCAACCTTTTTTTGGTAAAATTTAAAAAAAAAAATTGTTTACAAGTTTTGTCTTTATTTTTCGTACTTTTAATTTTTATCGAATGAATTTTTAAAAACAAAAAGACAGTAAAATTAATAAAATAAAATATATGTACAGTATAATGATTAACTCTTTAAATTATAATTCACTGAATAAAAAAATTTAAAGTAAAAAATATGAATTTTAACTAAAACAAAAAACAATGTGATAGGTATGTAAATAGGCAAGAAAAGTCACCTACCACGCTACACTCAGGTCAATGCAGACCCATTATAATGCCCATAGGGAAGTGTGTCCCCTGCTCTTTGTAATATGGTTCAACTTCTTGCTTGTAATGAACTTGGAAACCATCCAGTTGATTTGATGGATTTCAAAATGGATATTCCTTCTAGATTCTCGAAAAAGAAGAAGAAGGCACTAACCACTTGAGCCACTGCGTCCTCTCTTTTTCCTCCTACCTTCTTCTTTTTCTTTTATTAACCGTTTAAATATATTTTTTTTGTCGGGTTGTTTGCAGGGGATTGACCACTGTTTCGGGCTTTAGTGTACAATGCGTGTTCATGCAGGAGTTTGTTTGATAAGATACCCAACCTCTTCTACCCAATTACTTGGTATGCCTTCAGGGACCCAACAGAATGTAACCTTTTGCTCCAAGAGCATTTAGCCCTTCCGACAGCATTTCCCAAGCTTGAATTTATTTTCAATAACGGTAATAGCATTTATTGCTACCTGCGTCCACGCATATGTCCATCTTCGATCCAGCTGTGTAGACACATTTCTTGCCCCTTCCAATTGTTCACTAAAGGTCGGAAGTTATTTGCCCATAGCCATCAATATAACGTCATCTGCATATGGAAAGGTTTTGACACCGCTATACGTGAGTGTCCTGGACTAAGGTCGTTCTTATTTAGCTAGCATATCAGTTTAGCAGTATTTTTAATGAACGTAAGCTGTTTTTCAGAAGTATACATAACTTCATCAAATAGTACTTTAGCCATTTTTCCAGTGGACCCTTCATATGTCATGTCTACAGTATTTCCACAATCCTATAAGTCGGGGTATTTTAATTATTGAGCTTTATGAATGTTTTGCGTCCCGCGTCCGTTATAACATTATTAAATATTCCTTCAATGTCCAAGAATGGAGCTTATATATGTATGTATATGTATTCTTTGTCTTTAAACGATTTAACAAAATGTATCGCCGTTTCTACACTTTTTCAATGTGTAAACGTACTGAGCCGAAGATACAGGGCGCAATCTACTGCGAATGTGTATGTCAGACAGTCTTATCCATTTAGGGGCGGCAATGGTGTAGTGGTAGCGTCATCGTTTGTCGAGCTGATGGTTCACAGTTCAATCCCTGATGTCGGCAAGCATTATATGATAATTGCGAAAGCTTATGAAAAAAAACTACTGCGAAGGCATAACACTGGCAGTAGGCTTGTCATATGGCTGGAGAAATTGTTCGCTACCCTTTGAGTGCGTGCAAATTATATAAAAAAAAAAAAAAAAAAAAAAAAAAAAAACTAGTGCCACCAAACATATGTATCTATAAAAGAACTGCTACGAAAATCTGGTAGCCCTCAAAGAAAGTAGCAACTTGTAAACAGAAATATGCAGACACAGCTAAAACCCCCACTTGATAAACGCACGAGGAAATTATGAACGCCTACTTATAAAGACGCTAAACAGCGTCGCACTAACTCACCCACTTTATCACCACAACGTGCTACTGGTGTAACGAGAAATAAAAAAAAAAAACACTCGCAAGCTCGGTAATACTGGTACCACTGCTGGTACCCTTTTCGAATACTGCCAAACATAGGTGGAAAATTCTACTATCCAGAGTAGTCAGCTTTACTTTCCTTTACCTCGACGTCGATAGAAATACGGGAAAAACTAATGGGAGTGAGAATACGATTCTCTTGACGAATTTGTTTTTTTGACGTTATTATATAAGAACTTATTTAGGTGCATATACATAAGTACATACTTTATGCAAGCATGGTTTAAAATAGGTCTGTTCACGTACTTTCTACACCAAAATTCGCATATTAACAATTTTCAAGGTATGGGGATGAAAATCTCTTAGAGAGAGGCAGAAACACCAAAAAGTACGGGAACGTGTTGAACAAAAGCTGCTCACTTTTGATTCGTAGTTTCTCGGATTTCGTAGATATTCGCTGTTTTGGACAAGTAGGGGAACAGACCTATTACTTCTTAACTGCACTAAATTGCAACCATCTTTTTTCTATCCGAACCCAAAGTCACACTTGATCTTTTATATTCTCGCCCTTTACTTTGAGTAGGCGTCTGAAAACACACTCACTTTGCATATCCGAAAATGAAAGAAGTTTGGTTTTTTTTCAAGATTATCGAAACTGCATTGGGCTTCATTTGCATTGTGTTTCATGTTCAAGGAATTACTGATGATCGACACCCTCTACCACATGCCGTTTATTTCTGTGGTACGTTTTGCGGATTCACAATAATCGCGATATTTGGAAATATAAGCATAAGTTTGGGTGCCAATCCATCACTTTTAATGGAAGCAGTTGTCAGTGGAATTGCAGGGCTTTTCTATATTTTTTCCTCAATATCTTCAATGTACTATGCAGAGAAGGACCCTCACTTAATGTATCTGGATGACTACGAAGAATCTGTGCATCCGTTCTTTGCCATCAGCAAAAAACAAGGCATTGCGTCTCTCCTTTGTGGGCTAATGTACATATTACATTCAAATTTCGCAACGGATGGTTTATTAATAACCGAAGAGAGCGCTGATGCTCGACCAAGAGGTTCATTTGTTATATCAAAAACGGATATAGAATGTTATCAACCGATTAAATTATACATCGGAGGAAAGGAGTTCGACAGTTGGCTGCACAAACAGACATGGTTTCAATATCTTATGGGGGAACAGAGAAACATGGAGAAATATGTTGGTGAACGTCGGAATCCGCAGGTATAATTTGATAATATAATTATTTTTGTTTACGGATTAACATAACGCAGAATGAAATACTTTTAAATATGTAAATCTATAGGCAAGGTACATATAACTGTATTTAAATAACAGATAACAGAAATTATGAATAAATTTTAGATATTTTGGACCTCTCGTTCACCAAAAAAATAAGTTGGGTTTTGTTGTCGAAGAGTTAACTTAAGTATAACATATCGAAACTTTTTTTTCATGGTGCAAGAAATTCTGCTCTCCAGAAATATCAACTAAAAGAAGAACAAATTAGGTCTGATCCCGTACCTGTCACAAACAGCGAATATCTACGAAATGTTATGAAAAACTACGAAATCCTGTTCCCATACAGCAAAATTTCATAGTTTTTCGCAGAAGAGAGAGATCTACGGATTTTGGTGCAGAAAGTACGGCAACAGACCTATTATAAATACTACTTTAGAAACTCTTTATACCTCTCTGATTGGCAAAAAAACCCTTGGGTCGTGTGGTTATACAGCTCTGTGCAAAAAAATAGCACCATGTTGAATTTTGTACTTGCGACGCTTATATGCAAATTTTTTCGTTGGTGGTGTAAGTAAGCACATGACATATACTGTAGAATATCTGTCTGAGATTCAGTCTAGTCATACTAAGGCATGTTTACGAAAAACTAGACTTTGAAACTAACCAGGAGTTCAAGCCAGAATACACCATAAAGACTGGCATGGTGGCGCAAAAATATTTTGGATCAAACTGATGACGACCACTGAAATTTATGTTGGTAATATGAGGTAAATCATGCTCTCCTACGGAGAGCAATATGCCTCTTGAATGGGTCCTGCAACAAGATAACGAGCCAAAACATACGAGCAAATTGGCCCAAGAATTTTTCGACACAAATAGGGTTTAGGTTATGGAATGGCCGGTTCAGTCTAGAGACCTGAACCTCATCAAAGGCCTTTGGACAGATGTTAAAAAGCTGTAGATATTCCACTTCAGCGATGTCAAGCATTAGTCAACTCTATGCCACGACGTTGCGCCGCTACGCATAAAAATAAAGGAAATAAGACTTAATATTAAAATACTACTACAATTGAAAACTAAATGTTATTAATTTTACTAAAAAAGTCTTTTATTTACGAATTTTTACTCTTGGTGCTATTATTTTTCACACTCCAAAATTGACTTTTTTTGTTTAACTGAATATATTTTTTTTTGTTTTTAGATACATATAATGACATTTTTTTTATGTTTATAAGTTACGTAAACTTTACTTGTAGTATAAAAATACAATCCAAATTTTCATTTGCTTTTAAAATATTAGTTTCACAATCCTTCGCAAATGGTTGGTGCTAATTTGTGGACTAAGCTTACCTACAGCTTTTCTTTTCAACTATGTATCCTTTACCCAGAAGTTTTTGAAACCATGTCTGGCTCAGTAACCAGTCGTGACATCTGCTCCCAAAGATGTATAGTTTGATTGGTTGATAACAGTCCAAGTCCAACTCCGATATACCAGACGATACAAGTGGTTGATCGTCGGTTATTAAAACTGCATCGAATGCGAGAATTGCATGCAACATATAGAAAAGCCCACAAATGAGTGCTGTAATGCTTTGCCTTCTACTGATGACAAAGAACGGATGCACATATTCTTCATTATTATCAAGGTACATCAAATGAAAGTCTCTCTCCGCATGGAACATTGAAAATACCGACGTAATAATAAAAAAAATCGTTCCAACTCCACTTACAATTGCTTCGTTTGTATTTGATGGATTAGCACCGAGAAATATACCTACATTTCCAAGTATCGCAATTATTGTAAATCCAAAAAACGTACCACAGAAGTACATTTGATGTGGCAAAGGTTCTTGGTGCTCCAAAACTCCTTCAATGTGAAATAATAAGCAAATAAAGCCCAATAATGATTCGATAAGTTTAAAGATAAACCAAACTTCTTGCATTTTTGTTTAATTAATGTGAGTATTTTCTCAGACGCCTATTCACATGAACCGAAAAAAAAGAGGTTTAGATTTCTTAAGTGTATATTTTTAATACACGAGTGTATCTGCCAAAAATTTATAGACAAATACTTTAAATAATAATTATAAAAAAACACATTAAAATGCTTACTGAGAATCGAAAGAGCAAAATGTAGAGTAAGAAATAAAAATAAAAATTAAAATTAGCACATTTAGCAACATTAAACTTGACTAATTGGGTGATGTGTTTCTTTTTGGTGTTGATGGTGGTAAGTCCATAGTCTTGCATACCCAACCGGCAATATCGACTTCTTCAACTTCCGCCTTTCGTATCCATGCGTGATTCTAGATTTTTTTTTTTAATTTAATTTTCACTTGCACAAAAAATTTTAATTGTTACGTTACCAAGAGTGTTTTGAGGTCAGCCCTTTCATCAGGATTTTTCTTAAGGCAAATATCCACGAAGTCCTTAAAATCATCAGTGAAAATATTATGTTCCAACTTGGGCGGGGGTTCATTTACGATGTAGTCTAATAACTCAAAAATTGCCATGTTTTTAGGTTCGACAGTTGTTTCGGTGTTCTCAGTGTTTTCATCAAATATAGCTTCCAGAGTCTTAGCATCTGGAGGAGGAATCGGGTACATACCAATCGCCATTTCAACTAGTGACAGGCCCAATGACCAGATGTCCGATTGTACAGAGTAATGAGTGCCTTGTAATCGTTCTGGCTGAAAATGAAAAAAATAAAAAAAAATAAACTGAATGCAAATCCCTCAATTAAGATAGAATTAAGAAAGGAAAAACCAATCTACATTTTTGTATAACTTTAAACGGTTGATAATTATTAAATCAAATAGACACGGCGCACATATGTACAAAGGAAGCAAATATCGGCAGTGACCATTACTTAAAGTCCTATTCAAAGATTCACTGCCCAAACAGCAATATGTACAAAAACTCACAATTGCATGCTTTAACACGCTTGCATCATTTGGAACTTACAACCAGTGCCTAAGCGAAACGTTTTTACTAAGTAAGTAAATAGAAATTCCAAACCTTTAATATAAGCACTTCAATGGCTGTCATTGATAGACATATCACTTTTAGGTAGCTTTTAAAGAGCTGACTGAAAATGATCTAACATTTATCCTGATCCACATTAACGTTATCTTTGTCGGCAGTTCAAATTTCCAACTGTCTTAACAAAGATGACAGACTTGGTTTAGAATCTCCTAACTTAAAGGACACAGTTTAGCGATTCTGCGAACCGTTTATGTACATATGTTAGTCAAGTTGCACCATACATGCAACACACATACCGCAAAAGTTTTAAGGACATAGCACTGACACATCGCACTAATAATACAATACTGTTGTAACTCAAAATACGTTTACTACAGTCAGTCAATCATGAACGATGACTCATAGTGCCATCTCTTATTTGTTTCTTGCAATATTCTAACGACGGTCTTATTGATGCGCAGAGAACTGAATTCTTCCTTTGAATATGTTATTTCAAATTTGAAAATTTTTTGTATTATTAGTGCGAAATATTCGCAAGAACATTTACTGCATTTAAGACATTACAGTGTTTTTGTTTTTTTTTTTTAGAGTAAAGGACCACATTCCAAGTAAATTTACATTGAGGAAATCCTAAAAAAAACCAATTAAGACCATATCAAATTATATTCTAATACTCATAAATTGTTTCTGTGTTATTTATATCATATATGGTATGAGCATTTATGTAGGTAAATATCAAACAAACAAAAAAGAACTTCGAGATAAAGCACTCTTAATTTTGCTACTTTGGCGCTTATAGATTTCTGACAAATCATATCAAAATATTGCATATTAAACAAGGAGAATTGTGATACACTAGATATGCAGGAATCTATGTATGTGAACAATATCAATGCTCTGCTAATTATCATTGAATGTTGCATTGATTATTCCTAGAAATGTCAAAACACGTTTGCTCCTTTATCTAGGTTATGTAACGTTAACCAGAAGATTACCAGCGATGTCGATACAAGCAATACCCTGAGCAGACGTAATACACTTATGTTAAATAGAATTAAATATAAGACAGTAACTATCAACGAACATCTGGATGATTACTTACCGACATATAACTTCGTGTGCCTACAAACGAATTCGCCATGGAATCAATTAACTGTCCAGAAACTCCAAAATCACAGATTTTTATTTCACCGCTGCTGTTCACGAGGATATTACTTGGCTTCACATCTCTGTGCATTATAGCGTGCTTATCCCGCAAATAACTTAAGCCTTTCAGGACCGCTAGTGTAATTTTTCCCAAAATAGACTCTGGAATTCGACCAGCTCGTTTCAATATAAGATCAAGAGATCCACCGTCCATATACTCCATGCAAATACTTATTTCACCATCGCTATAAAATGCTCCATAGAAGCCCACTATATGCGGGAAGTTACATTCGTGCAGTACTTTTAGTTCTCTGATGATTTGCTTTTTAATAGCTGGTTTCACCTCGAGATGAATCAATTTCCGAGCCATTATTAGTTGTGTCGGAATGTGTCTGACTTTCATTACAACACCCCCATTCCCAGATCCTAATTCGCCTAGTTTTTCCAAATCTTCATCGCTCAGCTCACCAATTTTCTCCTTTTGACTAAGGAACACTTTAATGCGCTTCCTTGCCGTATCATCCATTTCCAGTTCTTCGAGTGTTTCAGTTAGGGCCTCAATGCTTGTCTTTGGCTTCCCCAGCAAACTATGTTTTCTTTAATTAGTTTAAGTGAATTCACGAAGGAAAAAACCAAAAGCAAAAGAACACACAAAACGCCGAATGCAAAAACAAAAAAGGTAACCAAAAAAATTAATTTTGAATATTAAAAAGCAGAAATATTTACTCTGTGCCAGATGGGGTTTTGAATGGTGGCGTTGGAACCACCTGCTGCGCTGTTGAATCCACTGATCCTGGTGGCAGTGTAAGGTTCAACTTGTTTTTCGACATCCCTCAGTATGTGTACCCCTAAGTTGTATATGAGTATAAATAAGAACACTATTTAATACCAACTTGTAGCAATCACAGAATGTTAAGTTTATTCCCAATTTATTGAACGTATTAATAATAATTGATCATTTGAATGTTTTTTGAACTAATTTCTTGGAAATTTTTTAGAACTGTTACAACCACAGGCAAATCTTTGGAAGCTGCCCTGCCCGTAAAAAACTTTTTTATGATTTTTGTTTTTTTCTTCTTAGCTGTCAAAGAGAAAAATTTATGCGTCAACTACTTTGGAGAAAGTGTCAATTTCTAAAAAATCTGTTAGATTAAGAAAATCGCAAATGCAACAAATCAAAAATTTTGTTATAATTTTTCTTTGCGACAACAGAACAAACGCTTCCCCACAAAAATATATATTATCCAAAATGTTTAATCTTTAGCAAGTCAGCAAGTTCCACTGGGGCTTGTTTTCAAAGATTGACCTACACCCAAAGCAGCCCGAAAGGTTTGACTAGGGAAAACGCAAGTGAGAAGATGGCAATAAGCTAATTTAGAACGAGACATCCATTTTTGGAAGATAAATTTGATTTTCACCGGATTCCTAGTTTTTAATTTGTGATTATCCCGGTTTTGTCAAAACGTTTTTGTGTGAATCTTCGCAGCATCAACATCGACGAAGCGTGGTGAAGAGAAACAAATACATATTGTTAATGCTTCATAATTTTAAAGGTGTGTAAATGGAAGCATATGCATACAATGACAATAACAATAAAGACAAATTTCGATATTGGCGGACAAATATTTCGATCGTTTTACATTTTCCTCAGAGCCAGGCATAAGTTTTTAAAACAAAAAAAAAAAAAGAAATACATATACATATTTCTACATATGTGTACATTCATTTTTAGGAATGAGAATTCATGTGTGATGACATCAATCAGGCATCTCTTTAAATTTTTATTCTGGTTTTTACTGCCATTTCTACAAATGTTGTATTTTAATTTCTAAGCCCATATTATATGAACGTAAATAAATTTTTCCTGATTATTAAGAACGAAATCAAAGTTAAAAATAATCAAAAGAACCGTTTTCTCCACTTCCAAACATTTGACAGAATAAATCCAAAATTTGTGTTCTTTACCTCTAAATAAAACATATTCGATACTTTAGGTGCCATAAAAAACTTATCTTCTTAGTGAAAGATATTTATTACTAATAAATTTAATTATTATTGAATCTATTCGCATTAGCTCAATCTCAAAATTCTGGAAAACAGAAAATCGAAAAAACCACGTGATCTATTTGCACAGACGGGTAGGCATTCCAGACATCCTCATTGTTTTTTTTATAAAGATCGTTGGATTGAAAGATAGGGTGATTTGCTTTTGTAAAATTAGATTTTCATTTTTTAAATGCCTCAAAAAATTCTACACTAATCGCTCTGAAGTTACGATTTTGGGCCACCTATTCTGAGTACCTGCTCTCAATTCTTACTTTTTCCTGCCCTCACAAATCATAAGAGTAATGAAAAAAATGTGTTCATTCAAAAAATATCCACCCCTATACGGGTTTCACATGGTGCTACATGTCTGACAGACTTGGTCGGATGGATTTTGGACAGACCGCTGTCGTTAGCGTTCACATTGTCGTACATGTCGTCAGACTTCACTTTTCCAGTGAATTTCAAAGATGGTAGACGTACTCGTAGCAGCGCTTGCGATAGATAAAATTACAGAAGTAATAGAAATCGAAGAAAGAAAAGAAAAAAAGGAAGCGAATTTGGGTGAAAGAATGGACCAAAGTTTACTTCTATCAATTTGCTAACAAAATTAAAATTTTTGTTCTTATATTCTTGTCTTTTTATTTTCCAAGTCTCTGGTAGACTTCTATATATTTGAAAAAATTCTTTCCAAAATTCTATATTTCATCAAATAGACATATCACTTTAATTTTCCGTGGACAACCACCCAGCTTGACTATCAGTTCGGAAATGAAATTTCCTCCAGGTCCGACAGGCAGGCGTTCACATTATCAGACATGTCTTTCAGACCACCAAAATATCAAAAAAAAAATGAAAACCAAGCGACATGTCTCACAGACCGTCGTTTCTTGCGTTCACACTTACCCCGTACACATGCAGGATTGAAAGGTCGAGTCGAAACGGAGTTGAGATTTCAACCTGGGTACTTGGACTCACCGAATCGAAAGATTGAGTCGAAATTGGATTGAAAGTGAGTTGAACTGACAGATGAGCATAGCCGCCATTCATTCGTTTCTTAGCTCTGTTAGAGTGTGTTTCAATATTTCGAGTCTTTCGAATTGTTTGAAAATGTCTAATAACCGCGAAAAAACTATTTTATCGGCTTTCTCAAGTTTTTTTAACTTTTTGCCAAGCATCCTGACCAATTCTTCGAAAAAAATGCACACTTCCCTCTTATTCCCGCTTTTATTATTCTGTTTTTTTTACTTTTAAATATTTTTTTTTAGATTTTTAAAGCGGGTTTTAATTTGCTTATCATCTTTCTATGAAAATCCGCGCTTATTCATTTCTAATTTCAATTCCTTATATATTTCTCCATTCCGAAAGATTCTGCTATCAAAATGCTTCATGGCATTTACTTCTTTCGTTATATTTAATAGCACTCGCGTCTCTTCGTGCTCCCACATATTTATTTTTGCCATATTAATATTAATTAATAACAAAAAACTTAAGAATTTTAAAAAACAAAATCTGCGCACTTTTCCGCCCAATAAGCTCGTTGGCAAACAAAAACATCCTCGACCAACATCCATTCTTATATATGTATATAATTACCCAAATTTTCGCCTCATCTTTTCAGGAAATGCAAAAACGGATGCAAACTTAAAAAATAATTACCATCCGCCCGCCAAACGGAAGCACATAAAACGAACGGGTTTTTCCTCTCATTAAAAGAAAAAAAACCGAAACTACGATCATCTGTCAGTTCGACTCCTCGACCCAGGTACTTTGGCATATTTTCGACTCGACTCAGCTCAAATAGTGGAGTCGAGTCGAGCCAACTCGGTTTCGACTCGACCCGCGTACACATGAATTTCGATCCGGTTTCAACCTAGGTTCAATCCTGCATGTGTACGGGGTAACTGTCATACTTGAGTCGTTCAGACCATGTCTGTCAGAACTGTATCGTGGAACCCGTCGGAATTGAGTTTCGCTTCACCTATTTGATTCCCTTTCGTGGAATCCGCCGCGAACGTCTCCTAGTTTCACTGTTAAACAGCTGTCTTTTATTTGTCAATAAATATTTTTTGGAAAATAAAACGATTTTTTAAATTGAGTTTTAATTTTAACTAATTTAATTACTTAAAAACAGCCCTTATTTGTTCAGCTCGAGCCAAACATCGTCCCAAAACTTTTTCACATTTTTAGCAATGTCTGTTGATTCCTTCATAGAGCTTACCATTGCTCTAAATTGCAGTTTGTTTGTAGTTTTTTTTTTCCTGATAAGTTGTAAACAAATGCAAATTTTTTTTTTAATTTTCCTTACATTTTTGTAAACTAAAAGACGACGTGCAGCAGCCAAGCCAATCATATGAAATCCGCAATGATTTTGATGCGGATTAGAAATGTGATTTTCTTCGGGAAAAATTCGACTGGAACGTTTTTTACGATATAGTGAAACTCATTCACATTACCGATGCGGGGAACTGTTCACTTTGCGGATTTGACGATGCCAATATTTTTTTTTCGGTGAATCATTCCCTCCGGCGGATTCCACGATAGGGGTGCTTGACAGGACCTTTCAAAGACGAAAATGTCCTCATCCTTAGCATTATGACTCCAACGGATATGCCATTTCAATTTAAAGGATTGCAATCCCAATTCGATTGGCTTTACAATCACCACCAACATAGCTCAAGGCTAATCCTTAGAATTGTGCAGACAATCTCTACATATATCTGCACAGACAATGGTACAAAAAAAATTATACATTCACAAGCATTGTGAAATTAATTAGAAACGTGTGCTTTCTCTTTTCTTTCTTTATCGTCAAACAGACTGAGCCACAGCAACGCGTAGCGGGTACAGCTAGTATGCAATACTTATAAAGACATTTTGCAGGTATCCTCTTATTCAGTTCCTTAACAGACCCAAAGTATTTCCTTGCTGCTCTGATTGTGGAGTATGTTTTGAATTGCTGATCTATACATTCCAAATAACATTTACTGACCTCTTCATAATTGCATAGCGATTTGTGCAAGCATTTGTGCCTTTTAACAGTTTTACCTTCTTTATTATAGAAAAGATTTTCGTTTTTATTTTTAAAATCAAATGCTATGTATATCATATGTATAATGTTAACGCAATAAAACTAACCCTATTTATATAGAATACACTGTAATATAAATTAATAACTAAAGGCGATAACATTTTAGCGCGAAAAAACTATATACGGTTTAACAATCAATGATTATATTATAAATAACTATCTTTCAATCGAGCACAACTATCTCATCCACGTCCATTTGTGTGATAGAGTTAACTGAATTCTCTTTAACTGACAATGTCTTGTTCTTCTGCAAGAAATTACTTATCAGGGCGTTTTTCGACTGGGGCGAAATTTGATGGCCGGGAGGAACTGACATCAAAAGTGCCACTCGCTTCTTAACCAATGGGATTTTGTTAGATGATGATGACGACGGTGATTGGGACTTCTCTACAGCAGATTTTACTGGTATTTTTTGCGCTTTTGTTTTTGCAGAAGCCTTTGACAATGTAGTCGTAGGAGAATTACTCGTAATTGCCTTTACAGAAGAACTGACAGCTGATGTACATGTTGTTTGTTGGTTCTGTTTTTCTTCTTTAGTTAATACTTTTGCGAATTTCGTTATCCTTGATGTTGTGGACTTTTTCTTTACTTCGGCGGATGATTTTGGAGTTTCGGGTCTTTCCGGCTTAACTGGAATTTCTTGAGTTTCATTACTTGCACTAAAGTCACCCTTATCGACATCGAACTTCGGTTGAAGCTTATAAGACCATTGATTTCGTAACCCCAATTTCCCCAGGGAATATTTATCTAAAATACCTGCCGATACGACCCAACACAATTTCTTTTTATTCTTCTTTTTTGAACTGCTTGCTTCTACTATGGACCATTCGGAGATTTCATCGATCTTTTCTCGGATAAGAGATTTTGTAGGTGCCAAACACTCACCGTTTTTGATCGTCTCACATGTGTTAGACACATGCTCCATAAACTCCTTTATTAAAAAAACCCTTGAGTGCCTATTGCCATGAACGAGGCGGACCAAATCACTCATAAGCTCATCATTAATCTCGAGCCTCTTTTGCTTTTCTAAGGGGGGTGTACTAGGTTCAGATTCGATGGTTTCTGGTTCCTCTATTAGAGGTGGTTCACAATATATCATTGCACGTGTACACAGACTGTCCCAAATAATGGTTGGGCAAAGGTTTGGCCGACTACCGTTTTCATCCTCCCAAATCGCACCAATGAGTCGTGGCTTTATTTTCTCTGTTTTCTTTTTCATTTCCTGAGCGAATTCTTGTTGCAGGGCTTTTAATTTGGCCTTTTGCGCTTCACGTGATGTGTCTGGACCAAGTTCATCTTCGTTTTGGAGCTCTTCATCACTTAAGTGCCCGTGTGGCACAAACCATTCATTGTCAACTTCATAATCTTCATCCTCTGACTCGTCTTTTTCATCTTCACTACCATTAAGAGATTCGCCAGGCTCCTCTTCTTCCCATTCATCATCAGAATCCACTTCATAATCGAAGAATTTCTGAAGCAAAGAAATGAGAGTTACTAATATTAGCTAGAGCAATACGAAAAATGCCAGTAGAACCGGCAAACATATGTATCATAATAAATTTTATATATGTATAAACTATAAACTGAACGTTTTATAGTTATGTTGATAAGCCCACCAAGGCTTACAGATTCTTTTTGTACCTTTTGACGTAGCAAATTGAAATTTAGATGCCAAGTCTACAGCCATGAACAAATTTATTAGACACCCTGTTTCTTTTACTATTTTCCCTACTGCTGCAAATACATTTTTCTCTAATGTTTCCTGTTGTCAGTGTAGAATATTGTTACTATTATTTCTTTTCAAGAAAAATCATTTTTGCGTAAAAATGCATCACTTCGACTGGTGAAGACAGCTGTTGTGACTTTTGTCTATTGCGAATTTTTGTTTTTTTTTTTTTTACTTCAAATTGACTGAAGGCAATACAAATACCTAAGAAAATGCCAAAAAGACGCACAAAAATACTTACTTTGCACTCCATGGGCATTTCTCAAGTCCAGATTACAAAGCACGTGAAGTGTCTGCCCTGTACTGTGCAAACCATAATCAAAAGAAGTGCTGAGACCCAAGGAGTAATAACTAAGTCAGGGAGAGGAAGAAAACGCAAAACAACAAGCAGAGAAAACCGCTTTATCGAAAGGGAAGTGTTGAGGAATCGTCGACAGGCAGCTTCTAACCTAGCGGCTAGGCTAAGAAGTAACCATGTATTTGATATTTCCTCTAAAACTGTTGGCAGACGACTTAATGAAATTGGCCTCAAAGCTAGAACGGCCAGGCATAAGCCTTTGCTTTCACAGGCTAACAAAAAGAAACGGCTTGGTTGGGGGAAAAAGTATAAGAATTGAATAGCTTCAAACTGTGAGAAGGGTTTATAATCCGATGAATGTAATATTGATGTAAGTTCAATGCACAATAGTAGTTAATAATAAATCACAATCTTGCCTGGAAACATAAAGACACGGGAAATTTGTACTCTCAACTTTAACCGAGTTTTTGCTTGCTTCTTTTCAGCTTTTCGACTCTTCTAATGTAGTGCACGTACGCCGTAGAGTTGGGAAAGCTTACAATTCCAAATGTCTGGTTCCTACTGTAAAACACGGTGGGGCAGTTTGATGATTTGGGGTTGTATGACGTCCGGCGGGGTGGGAACTCCGTTTATTTGTTGGGGATGAATGAACTCCGGAACGTATATTCAGATGCTGGACCAAACTCTGAAACCTTCTTTGCAAAATTATTCGGAAGGCGGAAAAACAAGTCATTTTCCAACAAGACAATGCTCCATGTCACATTGCGAGCAAAAACAAGGCTTGGTTCCAACAAAATGGGGTTAAACACCCCTATCGTGGAATCCGTCGGAATTGAATTCCACTTCACCTATTCGATTCCCTTTCACTTTCTACTGCTATCGTGGAATCCACCGAAAACGTCTCCCTACCGACAGTAATTTGGGAAATGTAGTTTCACTGTTAAGAAGCTGTCTATTATTGGTCAATAAATATTTTTTTGGAAAATAAAACGATTATTCAAATTGAGTTATAATTGTAACTAATTTAATTATTTAAAAACAGCCCATATTTATTCAATACAAGCCGAAGATCGCTCAAAACCTTTTGGTCACATTTTTAGTAATTGTCTGGTGATTCCTTCATAGAGTTTACCATTGCTCTAAACTGCAGTCTGCTTGTAGTATTTTTCCTGATATGTAAACAAATGCAAAATTGTTGTTTTTTTTTTCTCTCACTTACATTTTTGTAAACAAGAAAACGACGTGCAGCCAAGCCAATTATATGAAATCCGCAATGATTTTGATGCGGATGAGAAATGTCATTTTGTTTCGGAAAAATTCGATTCGAATGTTTTCTACGATACAGTGGAACTCATTCACATTAACGACATGAGGAATTGTTCACTTTGCGGATTTGACGATGCCGAAATATTTTTTTTCGGTGAATAATTCCCCCCGGCGGATTCCATGATAGGGGTGAAAGTCTTGGAGTGGCCCGCTCGCATCGTTGGACTTACCTGAAGAAAAACATCCGTCCCTACAAGTGCCGATCCATACCAGAGTTACAACAGACCATCCATAGAGTATGGGACGGTACAAGTCATTCGGTACGAAAACGGTTGGTGGATAGCTTACCCCGCACAATTCAAGAAGTTATCAAAACCAAGGGTGGACCGACGAAATATTAGATTATTTGTAAGCTAATACTACGTAATAACCAAAAATATAAGTAAGAACTAGAAACATTGCATTTGTTTTAAATGGTTTCAAATATGTGTAAGTGAAAATTCAGGGGTGCCTAATAATTTTGCCCATGGCTGCATAGTTTTGTAAAAAATAAAATAAAAAACAAATACATTTTTAAAGTTAGAGAAAACATTTTTTTACTGGGATGTACTGGTCTGATAAGACAAAATAAAAGAAAAATCTTTGCATTACTTGTCAGAAAAATGTATTCAAATAACATTTACATATAAGGGTAATGTATTTCCAGTCGATAAACACTTTGTTTCTGTTTGCTGCGGGGAAATAAATAATTTTTCAAATTGAGGATTTGCGCTCCACCAAAAGTTAAGAAAAACAGTTCGTGCGATACGTGGTTCATTACTCATCAGTCCTAAGGGAGACAAATTAAAATCTCGCCTCAACACTGAACTTACGGTGGGCAAGAAATAAGATAAAATCTCACTACCGCAGGACATCTTTTCTTCCGATGCAGAACCACGAATTGTTCCAAACCATTAAAGTATGTACTTTCAGGTAGAGTAAACGTTCTTTTTTCTTAAGAAACGACGACTATGTATCGAAGTCCTTCACTTTTACTGGCACAGTTTTATAAGAGTAAAAATGTAAGAATAACACTAACCTTATCCGTAGCGAATGGTTTTCTTGGGGTGATCACAGTACTTTTTTTCATCCACGTGCCATAGAATGGAGGACGACGATTTTCACGGAAGGCGTAAAACTTTGCTTTATACTTTTGAAGTTGTTTTGGTCTGGCTTCATCAATCGCCTGTGCTGCTGTTTCAAGTTCATTTTCTGAAAATAAGGTAGATTCAATACGATTTCGATTTCGTGCACTTTAACTTACCAATTATAATAACTTCATCCTCGTAGCTGTCTTTTAAAACCGTTTTTGACCCTCTTAGTGGAACATGTTTCCCGCTTTTAAGTTCACATATGTAAAGTGCAGCTTTATCGATTTGGGTGTCACAAAGAAAAGAATCCAGCTCTTTTCGTGAACGTTCTTTAAACTCCCGACGAACTAGTGGAGCAAGTTTCATATCACCCTTCACTTGGAATGGTCTAAATGCCAGAGAATCTACGCTCTCTACATCGTCTCTGGACTCTTGGTCGTCTTCAGCTGAAGGCTTCGCTGCTTTTGTAACAAAGAACTTTGTGAAAGCTTGGGCCGCTTTCTTTTTTTTATTTTCCTCTTCTTCTTTTTCAAGTTCCTTGCGTCGGCGGTCTTCTTCTTTTTTACGACGTTCTTCCTCTTTCGCCTCATCTTTTTTACGTTTTTCTTCGTTTTTTGCTTCTATTTCAGCCAGACGCTTTCGCTCTTTATCTTCTTTTTCTTTTCGCCGTTGTTCTTCTTTTTCTTCCTTTTCTTTCCGCTTCTGCTCGTCCTTCTCTTCACGTTCTCTCTTCCGTTGCAATTCCCGTTCGTCCCGTTCCTTTTGTTTCTGCACCTTTTCTTCTTGAAGCTTTCGTTCGCGCTCTTCACGTTGCTCTTGCAGTTTACGATCCCTCTCCTCCTTCAACTGTTGCAACTTATGTTCCTTTTCTTCTCGTGCTTTTTTCCGCTGTTCCATCTGTTTAAGCTGCTTAGGAGTCAGTAATTTTTTACGTGACTCGTTATGGATTGATGTATCAGTTGCACTTGATATTTCAGATACGATCTCCGGATCGGATGTAAGAGTCTCAATAGAATTCTGATTTTCTCCCTTCTTTTGCTCAGCCTCAGACTGTCTGATAGATCGCCTCGGAGACCTCATTTTTCTGACAGGGGTTGCGAATTCACCCGCATCACTTTCCAGATCTTTGACAATGCAGTCTGCTTTAGCGTCCTCACTAAGTTTATTTGATGCCTGCCTTTTTTTCGGGCTTGTTTTAAGGGGCGCAACAGTTTCCGATATTCTACACTCTCCTTCTGGTTTCTTCTTGTCGTTTTGTTTCTTAGGTAATTCCAACAAGACTGCATCGCCACCTGTTTTTGATGAATGTCTTGTGTTTGGGGCCGATTCGGTGCAAGATATCATTTTTTCGTTTCGTTTTGGACTGCCTATTTTACCATGTTTATTTTTATTTAAATCTACTTTCACTTCAGGCTGTTCTTCTTTGCTATATTCTCCTGGTAATTCCATATCTTCTTTTTGCTCCATGTCCTCAGCAAGTTTCACCTTTTTATTTGGATTTTGTTGCTCTTCAAACATTATCTCTACATCACTTGAATCACTTATTTCACACTTTGACGACATAGGTGCATTTTTTGACTTCCTTTTTTTTTTCTTCCCACTCAGTGGAAGTTTTATTTGTACCTTAGGTGTAATAGCACTTCCAGCGTTCCTTGGTGTACTTTTGTTAGATTTTCTATTTTTTGACATGACAATAGGAGTCTTAGGCGATAAAATCTTATCATCATCCTGTGAATCTTCATCATCTAGGACGATGGCATCTTCAATTGTAGCAACAGCAGTAGTATCTACTTTGTCTAGTGTTAAATTCTCTTTACTGTCAGACTTACCAATCTTTTTTTGATTCTCAGACACGGATTCCGTGTAAGATAATTTTCTTTTTTTTGGAGGTGCTTCTAGCTTATCAGAAGGAACATCCCCATCGGGAGGTATCGGTGGCGGTGTCCCAGCGAGTATTTTGAATGGTAATCGAGCCTGTACAAGTTTCTTTCCGCTAGTTTGCTCGTTTCCATTTTTCTTTTCGCTTGCCGGGGTCTTTTTTTGGGCGCTACGCATATTTTTCTTTTAGTCACTATCGAAGTAAGCTTTTTCTCATACGAGTTTTGTAAGAAAAAAAATTGTTTTAACACACTTTATTTACGAAAATCTTTAAGAACCCGCTTTGCTGAACGTCAACTCAACTGAAAACGCGCCAACTGTACCACAATCCGACCGAAGTTGGATATGATTGTTTATTGATTTGGGAATTAGAGAGATAGATGGCATTAATGCATATACAAGGCTTAATGATATTTTTCTACCAGTAATTTCCAGAATTTGAAATTTTTCGCGTAAAATACATTGATAGATACTTAACTGAACTTACTTAAATTTATATTGGATTTGGGGCTAGTAGCCAAGAGCCACAAAGAGATTCAAATGAAATAGTTCGATGATTCTCTTAAGTATACCACAAGATGTAACTCATGCTAATCGTGACACTCTCAGCTGGGATACCGTGAGTAAAGCCACACTGCTACTACAATTTGAGCTTATATACATATATATGTAATTTAGAGCATCAACAAACATTCGAGCCAAAAGCAACAAGTATGAATCAGACCTGCCCTCATTAGTACTCAAAGAGTATTGGAAGTCAACAAAAAAGTTGTCATAAAAATTAATTTAACATCAAATTTACACAACCTCCTGCAAAGATTCTATATGATATATTAATTCTCCTAAGCGTTACAGTTATGTATTTCATGGAGTCCAGTATCTGAATAAAGAAAAATATTGTCATATGCAAAGTATACGTTTTCTTTTATTAGTTAAAGAAGAATTAATTTTTAATACAAATTTATTAGGTGTCAAAATTAAAAAAAAAATCCCTGATGCTAGGTTTCCACTTGTCGATTTGAAATTGACAAAAGACGTATTGAAAAACTGCTTGTCATTGAATTGACTAACAGCGCTTGTCAATGACTGACAAAGAATTTACATGACAAGTGGAAATAGCTGAGTTGTCAAAGAAAATATCGCTTTGTCTTTAATTGACAGTGAAAATAAATTGGCATCATTTTCAATTATTTGCCAATCAAAAGACACATTTTGTGATACAAGGTAAGGATTTATTTATCTTTTCCCTAACCAGAAAATTAAATAAATATATAATTTCCATTTGTAAAATAGAAAAATGAATATCCCATCGACATCAAAAGAAAATGTTTGGGTAGAATCCACGCCTTGTTAAAGTTCGTAGCTTGGAAATTGGAATGCTTATTATTTACAGTTTTAGAAACTCTAGAAGCATTGGGGCCACGTTTTGTTGCCACCTATACGAGAAATCTATAACTTTAATAAAAATCCTCTGAACGTACAAAAAAGGCGAAATTGTTTATTTACTAGGCCCACCCCATATTTATCGTCTGATTTTTGTGACAGTTCTCATCTACATTTCGCACCCTTGTCTGCATTTGGGGTTTTCTTTTATTTTGTACAAAATTAAATAATTAATTGTTTATACGTTATTTAAAATAAATAAGAGTGTTGTGATATAATTCCATTAAAAGCCCAAAGTACTCAGTTTTATATCGAGGTTTTTGCATGCTTTTTGTTAATATATTAACGAAAAAATATTTTAAAATTTCTGTTGTATACACTAAGACTATGGAATTCGAACAAACAAATTCTAAACAAGGCAAGTTTAACATATACCCTTGTATTTCGATTCACTTGCAAACGTGTTAATTATTTGCTATTTCAATTAGAGGATGCACAAAAGAAAATCATGTCGGCCGACGATCGCAGTGCAACAAAGAAATCTTTAATGGTATTAGCGGCGATATTTGTATCGAGCTTGGCGGCAATGTTTTATGTTTATATGATGTTCCCAGAACTAGATGAGTAAGTCAATTTAACGCACATGCAGGGCTAGTATTTTTATTAAATGCATACCAACAGGGCAGAGAAGCAGCACATCAAACTACCACGTGATATTGAAGATGCCAAAATGTTAGCTAAAGTTTTGGATCGATACAAGGACATGTACTATTTCGAAGTCATGTTTGGTATTGTCTCAACCTACGTGTTGCATCCTTTTCAAACAAACAAATTATTCATTTAACTAATTAAAATATATAATGTACCTAAATGTTCTCCTATTCCCAATACTATATCCACCTTAGTTTAAGCGAGGTGGAGCTCTTATTTATTATGTGACTTATTGAGTCATTATGAAAGAGATAGCGACAGCGCGGTTCCAGCAAAACGTTTCTTTTTGGGAAATTCTCAGTTTTATTCATATTGGTATTGCATATTCAGCGGTATAGTGTTTGTGTACCTCAAGGTAATTAATTGTCTAGGCGGGCTAAGGTCAAGTTTCCTGTGTGTGGCTTAGAAATATGTACGTATTTCTATCAATTTTAATCACTCTAAACTAAAATTAATGAGGTTTAATTCTTATCAAAGTATGAGGTGAATACTTTTTTTAATTAATTACTCTTGGGGATTTAAATAGAATTTGAATTACCTTTGTTTAGGTTCATCGGCACAAATTTAGAAAACTTGATGACAGTAGCAAATCATATATATTTATGTATATACATTGTTGATATTGATGTTTGTTTATGTATGGATAGACATGTATATAAAGTGAAATAATTTTGCCTGCCAAACTTGTAAATAGTCCTATTAAAATTTCCTCTCTCGTTCGGTCGGTTGTCACAACCTTTTAGCTTCTAAGCTATAATGGTATGTGCATGATTTTTAAACAACTTAAGTCTTGATCTAAAGACAATTCCGGTGTGATAACAGCCCTCGTCAAGTGTTTCAATATATATAGTTTTCATTCTTGATATATTTTTTTACAGATGTTCCTTTGTATCACAATATACTGATATGCGCGTCGCGTTCTTTACCTTATAACAGTTGTGTTGTTGATAGCATTCTAAGATTGATATTTTTCTCGAATGTTTTTGCATCGAAAAACACAAATTTTACAATTATATCCCTCCAAATTGGTGTTACTTAGCCGTTATAATATATCGTAAAGGCAGCTGTAAAATATTAATTTTGAAGTTTTAAAAAAAATAAAAAACTTGATTTGTTTTTATTTAAACTCTGAAGCTGGAAGTAATCGGGATTAAAAGTTTGTTCATCGTAATCGTTTAAGTGATATTTTCCGTTGGTTGAGACCTATAGAGGGTCTGAATTTTAACCAAAAGTGTTTTAACGCGACTCTTAACAAGAAGTTAACTGTATGTTAATGAACATGCTCATTTACGGGAAGTAGTATTAAATATGATAATGAAATGAAGTAAAAGAAGCATTTTTTCAAATATGTATGTATGTAATATGCATGATGTAGACGGATTGTTGATTACCAGTTTAAATTATGTTTTGTTAATATTCGTCTACCGTTATAACAACTAATAGAAGACGTAGAAACAACTCAAAAATTAAATATTTCATTGGCGACATTCAGTTCCAACCGGTAATCACACATTTCTTATGGTAAATTGTTAAATTTCCATCTTCTTTACTTAACCTTTCTTTATATCATCGTTATTGATTGTGACTTGACGTGACGTGACCGTTGCCAAACAAAATAAACTTCCTGATAGTACAATAGACCGAGAGTGCTGTGGAGTTTGGTTTCCTCTTGTATATAAAAATCATTATTGTTTTATGTGAAATTCAATTATTCAAAATAATTATTTTTAATTTACAAATATACTTTCCTTAACTTAAATTTCTTACAACCAACAGCCTACAAACATTCGCTATTCCAGGGTCCTTATTCCTATCAATCCTGCTTGGTTTTCTATACAAATTTCCCATTGCATTATTTCTCATATGTTTCTGCTCTTCGTTGGGCGCCACATTGTGCTACACCATATCGAATTTAGTTGGAAGACGACTGATCTGTCACTTCTGGCCAAAGAAGACTGCTGAATGGACTAGTCAAGTGGATAATCATCGTGATAGTCTTTTCAATTATATGTTGTTCCTCCGAATGACGCCAATTTTGCCAAATTGGTTCATCAATCTGGCGTCGCCAGTAATTGGTGTACCACTTTATACGTTTGCTTTTGGTACGTTTTTTGGCGTTGCACCACCTTCAGTCATAGCTATACAAACTGGAAAAACACTGCAAAAGATGACCAGCTCAAGCGAAGCTTTTTCGTGGACCTCCGTTGGTATACTCACGGTATGTGCCGTCTTGGCGTTACTTCCCGGATTGCTGAAAAACAAACTAAAAAAGAAACTAGAATAAAATAATCGTATGTGTTACGTTTGCTATGATTTCATTAAAAATATTGTTATTATACTATTGTATTTATGCGTTAATTATGTTTTTAGAAGACTTTTGCCCTGAAAATTACAAATTCAGTATTTTTCTTTTACACTTTTTTTTTACTTAGTTTTTGTTTTGAAAGAAATCAAAAAATGAGTGTTTTTTTTTTCGTTAGCCAATTTTGTAACTATTTTGTTGATACACTCACTCGATTACAAATGTAGGTACATACATATGTACTAAGTTAATCAATGAATTGGAATTTACACTAAGTATAGAATGTATCTTAATGTTTTTATGTTCGTAAAGATGTGCGCGTGTAGGTGTAGTTTTATGGTATGTAGATAATCAGCACACACAATTTTAAATGTACTGATTATATACAAAATGCAACATTGTTTCTTGTAGAGTAATAAAAATAATGCTGTGACAACAACGAAAGTACGTTTAATTATGTCCCCTTATTTTCAACATTATGTATCCAAAAAGAGCGATTGGATGAGATGGGCAAAAGGATGGGCATACGTTTTTCACACCCTCAGATTCATAAAGGGAACTTAGTGGCCTTTTGGCAACAAGCTACTTACCAGATGGACACTCACAGATGATAAACTTATATTAGATTTATAGATACAGCGATGTTCACATAAGTAGCACACCCTAATGCGAATATCTCTTTTTTTTGCAATCTACACTGTAATGCAGTGAAAAGATAATTTATATAGAATTGAACCATTATGAGTGTCAAAATATGCAACAAAGAAGACCGTGGGGTTACGATCCTTAAACGAGATTGTCGTTGCGAAGTGAGTGTTCATATACTTGTTTTTTTTCCAAATATTCTATATTTTAGTATTTTTTTCTTTAATTTTGACAAGGTGAATATAACATTTTTTTATTAGTCTCAAAATTAGACTAATTGCTTACATAGTTTGGCAAGATTTAAGATGGGAAGACGAAAATACTAGGACATTTTTGCATGAGAATGATCCGAAGTATTTTCGCGATTTGTAAAGAGCCGGCTTTTAGAGCAGCAAATATCGGTACTTAATTGAACAGCCCAAAGTTCCGATCTAAATCCAATAGAGAAGCTTTTGGAGAGAATGAGTTAAATCCAAAGAATTTGATGGACTTTAGCGGATCGTCAAATCAGCGTAAGATACTATCCCTTCGGGTAGATTTAAGTGTTTGGTTGACTTTGCAAGGAAGTAATTAGGAGTAAAAGCTCTCTTACCAAATACTGAAATATGTATTTGTATTTTAAATCTTTCCGTTTCTTGTTAATTTATTGTTTTTTTGTTAAATTTGTTTAACTGTGCTGTTTATGTGAACAGCACATTTTTAAGTTTATGAAGTCTTTATTTTATTTAAATTGATATTTTGAAAAGAATCGTATTTACTGTTGATAAAAAAAGTTTTTATAATTCGCATTTAGAAAATTTTATAAACAAAATTTGTAAAATGTAAGGGAGTGCTATTTATGTGAACACACCTGTACATACTTATATTTCTTATTATGGAATTTGCAGCACTAAAGATTGCCTTGTTTGTTTTTTCCGAACTGTTATCCGCCATTGCTTTACTTCCCGGCTTACCGTAGTGTACGCATTCGTTAACATTAGCGATCTCATGTATGTACATAATGAGGACGAACACATCGAAGTGGTGTCCAACATAATGTTTAAAATGAACTTTAATAGTTTCTTTTTGCAAGGTATAATGCATGAACTTCTGACTTAAAAAGAAACGTAAAGGTTAAGTATAGCTGATGCACATTTTAAGTTTAAAAATTCTTAATTTCTTAAAAGTCTAGTACATATTCGCATACACTTATGACATCGAAGAATACAGCGTGCTGTCACAAGTACCTTTGTATGTGAGGCGTAAGGAAACTGGCGAAACAGGCCAAGAGTTTTCGAATCAAACCCGCTAAAATTTGATTAGTTAGCGGCTGTGGTTTCGCAATTAAGACATATTTTACATGTTTCAACGTTTTTTTACTAACTTTTAAAATACTCCACATTCGGATTATCATAAATAGAAGATAAAGTACTACAGTAATTTCTTTCAGCCTGTAACTTTAAAACTGCCTCATTTCAATGGAAATGAAAAAGAGCTTGTTTATAATTTTACCTTCCAAATAAATTTTCCCACACTTTTTCTGATCCTCATAAGAGAAAAATAAATAACTACCCTATACCTTTCGCTGAATTAGTGCAGTTTAAATTTAACAACTCCAAATTACCTTTTGGACGTACATACATAGATCCCCTCATTCGTACGAGAAAATATAACGCTCACAACACGATTGGTTGAAAGAAGTTAGGCCTCGCAGTATAGACTGTTTGTGCACAAATATTTTTTTTAAGTTTGACAAAGCTCGCTAAAATTTATGCAAATAGTAGCAATTTCGTGATTTTAGATAATGAAAATTGAAAATTACATACATATGTATGTTATTCCGTTTTGAATATGTTCCACAATTAAAATCTCTAGTTTTAAAATTCCTTACAAAAGAGTTTCAAGCAATTTTATTAAACATATTTATTTTGCATTTAATTATAATGGTAACAAATCACAAAAAGTAATAACTCGTACTCACATTTATAATCAAATTATGTACGAGCATGAAATACAAAAAGATATGAAACGCGATTGTTACAATAGTTAATGTGTGTCATTAGGAGTATTTTTTTTATAAAATTGCAGAGCAGAGATCACGTTTCGGAAAAAAACTAAAATTTCAAAATTGTTTAACACCAAATTAAAGTAAGAAAAACGTTCTCGAAATAAATAATATACGTGTGTATGTAATAAATAATATTCACTTAAATTATACATTAATAAATACTACACTCGTGAAGTACTCGTAATTAAAAGCTTTTCCTGATATATATATATATTCAATTTTATAAGAGATATAAGCGGTTGAAACAACTAATTCTAACTAAAACGAATGATATTTGATTCAATTTGGAAGCAAAGCAAATTCTTTAGCTGAATACAATATTGGAATGATTACAAACTTATTTTCTATAAAATTAACGTACTATGATATTCTGTGGTACATATTCTCCTTTTCTCTTGTTTTTTCTTTTCTTTTTGGTATAAGGCAGATCATTGAATTTGTGTGTTTTTTCTTATTTATTAGTACTGCTATAAATAAAACGTGTAATCAAAAATAAATTCCATTAAATTAATTATTATAATCTTATTCAGATGGTGTTAGATCTTTTTCTGGTTCATTTTCATTTAGAATTTGTGATAGCAAGTCGTAGACGGGTTCGAAAACTTTTTTCGATCCGGTGTTAGTTAAATTTTTATAGTCGAACATGTCGTGATGACTAATTGTACCGTCTGATTGTATTAGCCCTTTGTCTATACAAACAGTTTGTACTCGATTTAGACCTATGCACTTCTCTTTGATTAAACGATTTACTTCAGAGTTTTTATCACGAAGTCTATTTGGCAGTTGCCCCCGTGGAAGAATGGTCTAAAATAAAGGTAAATTATGATTTATAACTCAAAATGCTAAAAAATGTATCTTACAGGTAGAACAATGTAAGTATCGGGTAGTTTTTCTCGAATTTTGTTAATTATTTCACACACGCCATCGGATATTTCTTCGGAAGAGTTTTCTACGTTGTTCGTGCCAACGTGCACCACTACGGCCTAAAATAAAGAAAAAAAATTTAGTTGAAGTAGACAGAAGTATAAACTAAATTTGGAAAATATTGAGTTTTCACATATCAATAAAGGTCGTTTTCAAAAACGTCATTTGATTGTAATTTTGATTGTCAATTCAATGGTCGTTACACGATTTAAAGATTGCGATCTGCATACGTCATTTGGTGTAGTTGATCTGCTTCATCGGCATGATCTTTTTTTCGAACAAAGCAAAATGTAGCAAATAAATAATGCTAAAACTGCTAAAAGCACATCGATTTACACATTTTTCTGTTGCTTGAGTAAAATAAATGTGCAGCGCAGTTTCTGACTGTTTTTTTGCAGCGCATATGACGTTTTTGAACATCTTTCCTGCAAAGACTGCATTATCGAAGATACTGCAAATGCAGTGTGAATTATAATGCTGTTTTCGAACAAATGACTTGCAGCTTGCGTTTAAGAACATACTGCAAAAGCATTTTGATGCAGATGACGTTTTCGAAAACGGCCAAAGCCACTTTCTCTATAAAATTTAAATCAGTAGGTTTTTACTAAGTTTTATCACTGTTATATACAGACAAGTCCAGTTATAAAACTTATGAAAATTGAATCCCTACTACTGCAAATCAAGAAGTTCTTTACAATAAACGACGATTTACTAAGAAAATCATCTTTAGCGATGAGGATTAAGCGAGTAGGACTTTTGTGTTTTGCTATCAGCAGTAGGAAACGACAGGATGTCCTAAAGCCAGCGTTAAACCCATCGTAATTCCAAATGTACTTAAAGAACATTGAAGAGTGTTTGTGGGTGTCGGCTTGGGGATGCCACAGTCAGTTATAGAAAGGAAAGATTTCTATCTTCTGTGATTCACTACTTACAGTGACTTTAAGTGTCATATAGAACATATGGATGCTATTTTAGTCGGCATAACGGCAAAAGTTGTTTGTAACAAAGCCGAATGTTTAGTAACATTGCTCTGGTTATTATCAAGCAATGTTCTGGTACGTTAGCATAAAAAGCTCGGTTATGTTTCGCTACCACATTTAATACCAAAAGAGCTGATCGATCTGCAACTGTAGGTCTTGGCTGTTTTATTCACCATCCGGTGCGACCAGATATGTAGCAGCATAATCTATAGTGTCTATTACTGAATGTAACGAAGATTTTTGTTAAAAAAAAAGTGTGCAAATATAAATTACAATAGACCTTTCTCATTGCCTTAATAAAAGAGAATCAGATGAATGGCCTAAAATCTTTTGAATTCGTCTGTGTGCTTTTGCAACCTTTTAGAATGAACTCCATCGCTGCACAAGCTATTACCCTGGCAACAGTGGGCAGCACATAATTCCTTTCAAAATTGAAATTGGAATGTAAATACTGCAATAACTTTAAATAGCATAACCTTTACAAAAGTGATTAAGTATACAGAGAAACTAAAAGAAAGTTGCTTGAACCCAGAGTCTTCCATTTATAATTAAAACTTGTAATCATTTTGTAATCGTTTATCTTCTTTTACTAACCTTAGGTTTTACATTATCCAATTCCCCATTTTCAACTCGCCAAAGAACATTCTCAGTACGGTCGTTACGAATACTAAAATTAAGACAGTGCATCGGAGCAAAATACTGATTCCAAGTGTCGGTGTCTTGCAGAGTCTCCAGTATACAGTCACCTAAGAATATCACATCGGGATCTTTTTCACGACACTCAGACAGAAAACGTTTATGAATGCTCAGCCACCTTTCATCGCCCTCATTATCCGGAAAGGGTGTTGGTACAGAACAAGGATTCATTACACTTTCACTAGCTCGTATTTTCGCCGAAAATTCTAACTAAAATTTTATTACTATTGAGGCTTAAGTGTTTAATTCAAATATAAATAAATATAGTTGACCAAATTAAATTTTGTTGAAGTAATTTTTAACTACCTTAGTGTAAAATTTTGTAAAAGGAAAAATTGGGGAATACAATTTTTGTGTTTGATAGAGCGAAATGACCCGGATGATGACAGATATTTCTGAGTTGAATGTAAAGTTGGCAATGCAGAAACTGTGTTCACAGAGTTCAGTAAAAGAAAAAGTCACTACGCACAAAAAATACAAATAATAAAGAAAAGACAATTCGAAGCGAAACGTAACAAAGGGTAATAATTCAGACACAGCAATCAAAGTTGCAAAATCAAGCGTATTCATGTAAATAGAATTGAACTATGAGTTTCGTTTTGATATCGACATACTCGTAGGTCTCTTTCATTTGTACATCATCAGTGTGAGGTCCTATAAACATCCATAACACTTTAAAAAAAAATGATGCAAATCATTCTTGGGATAACAGGAAAAGAGAAGACTGGAGAAACTTCAATTAGTCTTCAAAGCTAAACAGTCTTCTCTATAATATACCGCCACAAGATTTAAACCTTCATCCAACTTTTTTAGGACATGCAGATCTCACAACCCTTTTGACCCCAACAGTCCTCCTTTTGCTATTGAAACCAAATATTATAGATGAGGCATTTGGTTTACGAATGCAACACAATTCAAACCAAAGAAAAACCATCCACCCCGTTAGTCCAACGTACTAACCACTACGCTACGGCACCCACGAACCATAGTTTAGCTGACTTATTTATCGTCCCCTGAAAATTGAATATCAGAAATATACATTTTTTCTATTTTTAATGAAAATAGAAAACGAAATAATTTTTATTTCTCGTGTGATTTCTTGAGGCTGCTAGAGCTACATATTCTCTATATTAATTTTCCTTTAAATTCTAACTATTTAAAAATGAAAAAAAAAAATATAAATTTTGTGACGACACTTTTTCTTTGATTTTTTAATTTTTATCGGATTGCTCTGAGTGATTAGAGAGATTAGAGAGGAACATGAAAATGTTCGGTCTTTTGACATAAACTTGGACACTTGAATGAATATGTAATTTTTTAATCATCTAATAAAAATTCGCCAAAAATGCCAAGTTATTGTTAATCGATTCCTCCACTTCGCCTTGGCACATTATCGAGCAATAGCACATCTCCATAAAATTTGACATATCCATTTTCAAAAATTCCAAACATTTGTGCTCCCGTAGTTCTTATTGCACATATTAATTGAACCTAATATTTTAGATCTTCATCAAATGTAAAAATATCTAAATGGAGTGTTTCCAAAGAAAGATAATTAATTAAAAATAGAGCTTTAGTTAGTATATAAAATATGGCGGTTACTCTTGAGAATATGAACTCATTTTGTCGCACTTGCTTAAATGAACTAGAACCGGGTGCAGAACTAGACATTCACGATACCCCAAACGTAGCTAAATGGCTTGTAGTGTGCACTAATTTAGACTACGAAAAAAATGATGGCTATCCAAATAACATTTGTGAAAATTGCTACTCTAAGATACAAGCCTCTTATGAGTTCCGTGTTATGTGCATTAAATCAATGCGGGAACTAGACGGAGTAATAAATGCATTTCCTAAGTTAGAAATCGATAGACTCGAATTGGAGGGTGCGTCCGAAGATTTGAATAGTTCACATTGGCTTCAACTTGCAAATAAACTGGAGGTAGTCGTTGAAACGCCTATTGATCAAAAGAATGAGGTAGGATAACTCACTGTAAGCACTAGGACGTCATTTTTTATGTTTTTTTTCCTAGAATAAATCGCCGATCTCCGATGTTATAAGCAATAGCATTGATCATACAAGCGTTTTGCCAGAAACGGCTCTTGACGAGCAGGAAATTGACCACGACATATTTAGTGGTATTATTGATGATTTTTCGGATTATGATTCCACACCCGAACAGAACATACTCGATGGAGTTGAAGAGAGTGCGAAAAAGAAAAACGAGAAGCCACCACCAGCGCGACGAGGTAGAAAACCAAAGGATGAAGACTACACAATGCCAGCATATATAAAGACACCAGAAATATACAATTGCGAAAAATGTCGAAAAAAGTTCTTTAGAAAAGATCGTTTCGACGCCCATGTGCGTCTACATGAGGGTCTTAAGCCATACCCATGCAAGATGTGTGATAAATCCTATAACAAATCGTCTCACTTAAAGGTACACATGACAGATGTTCACACCGAGCACAAGGAAGAATTCAAATGCGACCACGAAGGATGTCTCAAAGTTTTCCGCCGCAAGCAAACACTCCGTGTCCACTGTCGTATTAAGCATTCAGAAGTCAAATACGAGCCGAAAATTTTCATATGTGAAGAATGCGGCAAAACTTTCAGGAATATAGGAGCACTTAAAGACCATAGGTTTAAGCACACGGGAGAAGAGTATCCATATAAGTGTGAACAGTGCGGCAAAGGTTATGTTTCGCAGCGCACTTATCGAGACCATTTAATGCGTCATGCTGGAATCAAGAACTTCGTGTGCCCATATTGCAGTCTGAGAAAAACTACGAAAAGCGAACTGCGCATTCATATCAATTACCATACAAAGGAAAAGCAATGGCCATGTCCGTCATGTACGCAGGTATTCAATAGTTCCGCGAATCTTGGCTTACACAATCGTATTGTCCACAAGGGTATTCGACGATTCAAGTGCCGGTTTTGTGATCAAAGTTTTGGTAAAGCGGAAACACTCAAGCATCATGAAATGCGACACACAGGCGAGAAGCCACATGAATGTACAATCTGTGGGAAAAGATTCATTCAGGTAGTGGCATTGCGGGCTCATTTAAAAACACACAATAAAGCAACTTAAATGTAAACAGAATGAAAGTAATAAACGATTTACTTAAAAAATCACTTTTAATTAAAATCTAAAAAGTTAATTAAGTGTAGTTAGCTAGACCCATACTTCGATTCCACGATATCCATCTCCTTTTTTATATAATCATCGATATCATTTAAGGGTTTGTAATATGAGTGGACCAGTTGGGACCCTGCCATCATCGAAAGCATTGCGCATATAAAAAATTTTGTGTACTGTCCCCATGAAACTCCAGCAGGCATTATGTCCGATTTTTCTATGAAGAAATTGACTCTGTTCCACTAGAATGAAGTTTTGATTCTACGATATTTTTCGCTTGACGTCGCTTGTACGTGCGATCTAAGTAAAAATAATCGTTAAAATTTTAACTCTATATATTTGTTGGCATACAGAAATTAGTTTCTCCCACAGTCCAGTTTATCATAGAAAACTCAAGTGCAGCCCCAAGGACAAAGAATATGGGAAGAAACCTGTAAATTCCGAAACGCTTTTTGCCAGGCCACTTATCCAATAAATCTCTGAAGTTACTGCTGTAAATATTCATCGCTAGAGACAATATGCCTTAGTTATGTAACTTATTTTTAGAAAAGCGAAAGAATGAAATACCTCAAAACTAAGTGTTATGTGACATTATAGCTCTTAAAACTTAGAAATGAATTATGTTTTGTTCCAACAAACATAACAATTTTAAACAATCATCTCAAAAATGTGGTACGGAAAAATATGTACAGAGTTTTAAAAAAGAAATGAAATGTCATCGGTAGTCATTTCTAAACGTCAAATATTAGGTTTGTTCGTCAAGGCCAATTAAGCCCGTTTTAGTTTGGAGAATAAATAAGGAATTAAAGCTTTAAAATGAGAGCGTTCAGTAGAAGAAGAAGAAGAAGTTCAAGTAGAATAAGTAGAAGAACTACGTCATAAGTCCTGATGGGTTCAGGAAAATTAGTATAAAAGTAGAAACACAATGTGGCGTTCTCGCGGTCGCGCGTTGACAGATTGAGTAGAAACAATGGGTTCTTATGGGGTAACACTAAATGTGACCTCACGCGTTTGGTCGGTTTTTGATCGTAAATATCGTAAGCGCGACCTCAACGTCGAAGTAGAGCTACTCTCTACTATTTTCTACTATGGTCGCGCGTTTTGACAGCTCACAGCTGTTTTGGATTGACATTATTCTTTGGCTTGTTCGATTTTAGCAAAAAGGCAAACCATTGTGTCGTATATGTACTCCGAATTGTTGGCATTTAATATGTAAACATTCTTAATTGCTAATTGATGTTTTTTCAACACAAATTAATTATGTTAGAGTATGCAGAGGTTTTTATTTTTTTATTTTCGTATTCATACACATTCGCTTTCGAAGTTATTTCTTATATTTGTGTTTCCAAATCAAACCATGAAAATAAAACGAGTACATTTCTACTCCTTTTTCTGCCGCGAAATAGTGTGTGGGAAATTTTAGGGAACAGAACATAATTCTGCCATATTCCTAACCTCTCAACGCACGACCGTCGTGAAGCCACATTTTGTGTTGCAAATTTTGAGGTCGCGCGTTTTGACAAAAACTATCGTAAGTCGGTACAATGCCTGTCAAACGCACGACCGCGCGAGCGCCACATTGTGTTTCGCCCATAATAATTCAATGGCAAATTAAATAAAAATTGCATGCAGTTGTAGTAACAAATGTCAAAAGAAGATGATATAAAAAAAACTTATTTGTATTCTTCAGCATTTTATTTAAATTATTCAATTTATTTCATTTATTTAACTAAAAGAAATGGCCTGCCGATACATTTCCACTACGAGCAGCAATAGACCGGTAGATATTTACATAGACAGCTAAGAAGCCATCAAAGTCATCACCTCCATCACAATTAAATCTAGATTGGTCAAAAGATCCAAAGAGGAACTTAAATTCCTCAGTTCGAGAAATAAAATTACACTCTGCTGGATTCGGGTCATATGGGTATCCACGGGAATTAAATGGCCAATGAACTAGCCAGAAAAGGCACAAAATTAAACGACCTACAAGCATACAACTCTGTGTTAATGCCCATCAGTCTCCTCATGTCCAAAATCTTTTCAGATTTCTACAACAAGGCCAACGTAAATGCCGAGTCTCTAGAAAGCTTTAGACCCAATACGACAAAAAGAGGACCAAAGAACTCTTATCATTAAAGAGATCACAGCTGTCAATCCTCATAGGAGTCCTTACTGGCCACAATTCAATGGCGGTCCATCTCAGGAAATTGAGAATCAGCACCACCGACCTACATATGTAGAGGCTGCGACACAGAGGTAGAAGAAAGTTCAACACACTTCCTCTGCGAATGCCCAAGCCTCAACAGAACCAGTTTTTCAACCATCGGAAAAACATATTTCAATGACCTTAGCGAACTAGCAAACACGCCACCTAACATCACCCTAAAAATCATCATGAAATCATTTTGTTCATTTTTTTAATCGTAAATTATTATAAACTATTATAATAACAAAATTTGCTAAAATATAATTTGAACAAAGGGTGAATTTACTGAAAACACATGGTATTGCTATTTTCAACATCTTGGGTTATATATATACATATGATATATAGTCAATTGTCGAATAATGTATCGGATCAAAAACATGGGGAGCAGAATTTTTTTTATGAGATTTTAGAATCGGATCAAAACAATTTTTTGTTTTTAAGTCCTAAGCAAATCATAAGAAAATAGTTTTGCTTTTTATTAGTCCTCTTCTTTGACAGTTGAAATGATTTATATCATGTTCCCACCGAATTAAATAGCGAGGTTTTGTCAAATTTCTCCAAACCTCCGACGTTTTACCATATTCAAGGTTTCGAAACCTCGTGATTTCGTGATTTCGGTTGAAATTCGGTTGAGTTCATCCGTTCATGAGAGGTTGTATAACTAAACAAACCTGCAGCGTGAACTTCGGTTTATTTTGGTGTTCATTCATATGTAGACGTCAAAATATTAGATGTCAAGACAATTGCGACAATCGAACAAAGAAGTAATATTTTCAAGAGAAATATTTACAAATATTTATACAATTTATTAATTTTGAAGACCATGAAAAGCAAGAAATACCCCGGGAGCTGCAAAAGAGGAAGGCGAAAGGAATGAGCATTTGAAAACGCTAATGGTTTAAAAACTTGTACATTTTGCGATTCAATAAATTTCCTTCTTGTTGCCCCGAAATCATCTTAATACGCTGCAATAACATTCTTTTCAATTACTATAGAATTCATTTTTTTATTTTCTATCAACAAACAATTGTTTTCCCAGTCATTTCTAAATTGACTGCTAATGACATTGAAAATCACTTCAAGTCGGTGGGGACGGCTTACTGAGATTTCGGTAAAAGTTCATCGAAACCTCACGATTTCTATTCAATGGGAACATGTTATTAAACATAGTGGAAATAGCTTCAAATGTACAAATTTAAAGTGACATTTAGCTCTGTAGTAAAAACGCAATTTTGATCACTAACCCTTATGAATGAAATTGTGTGTCAAGCTTAATGTCTACCAAACAGCAGCGACATTCGAAATGACATTACACGGAAATATCACAACAACAGAAAAAAAAAACATGCGAGTACACCCTCCTTTGCATCGAAAGAAGGAAAAAGAACCCCTTAGTAGAAAGAAATCGGGGTAAAATTATTTACTATTTTTACTCAGTAAAAACTAAAAAAATTGTGATGGTAATCCCAAATATTCCAAATATAATACCCACAAAATGGAAAACATTGATATAAACTTTACAAATCTGTCTAGACATCAAGTGATAACAAAATACATTGAAAATTTGCGTCAATTAAAATCTATTGCCGAACAACACTGCAGTATTCGTGCATTCCAATTCGATAATTACGTGCTTTTTCAATATTTCGAACAAAATCGATCAGCCAGCAGTAATAATACAAATAATAACAACAGCAATAACAGTAGCAATCATGTAGCATTTATTAAAGCTGAAATCTTAAAGCAAATTATCGACCGAAAGCGAAAAATTCTATTCTGGATATTCTATCTAGCCATTGCGTGTATATTCATATCGTACAAAAATGAAGCGTCTACAATTGTTCTACGCAATATACAGACTTTTATCTATCCAGGGATGAAGGTTTGGAGAAAAATGACACTGCCAGTGATTAAGAAATTTCCCGGATTGACGGAACTCTATGACGAATCATGCCTAATGATGAATCCATTCTTTCAAGTTGACGACCTCAATTGTGATCCATGTGCAAATGTGAAAAATGTGTTGGATTTGACGAACATGGAGAAGACGACTGAGTTTGTGCCTTTTGTGTTTAAGGTTCGTATATGCATACATATATTCATTAAGTATACAACTTTCGATTTCACGATATGGTAATTGGATTCCCTTTTGGCTTTATTGGGTTATGAGATTTGTATACAAATAAGCTGTGCGGCGATAGGATAAGCTTCAAAAGTCGTGCGATTATATTTTATATAAATGCGTTCACTTCAAATATATACATACACTTCAATAATAACGGGATGCATGTAATCCTCAATATTTCCAAACTCTCAGTTTTGCATATTGCAGCTTCAACTCTTCCTCCCTACCCTCTGCAAAAATTTAGTTTTTCTATCCTTCTGTAAGGGATCTCTTTCAATTGTGAAAAATTCAAATTTGCTCGGAAAATTCCCTCAAAATTCGTATGAAAACTGTTTTTTTTTGTTGGGTATATATACATATATATATGAACATACATATGTATGTACATATGTATTAGAGGACATGACATTAAAATTAAGAATAAACAAAAGTTTCTAATCTTATAACTTATTTTTGAGTTTTATTTTTTTTTTTTAGAAAAAGTTAAGTACAAAATTCGGATTAATGCAATATTTATTAGCATAAGTTTCATTTAATGAGGATACATATTTCATACACCCCAGTTTTGCATTTTGTTTTATTCACAACCGGCTTATTTAAACAACACACTTCGCCCAGTTGTAAAATTAAACACGCAACCCACAGTTTTTGAAAACCAAACGCTCTCTTCAACGCATTTTTATTCCTTTTTTTTTGACAAAAATGAGGTCCTACCCTCTTAAAACATTCTTATCATTACAAAAGTTAGTTTTATTAAACCTATCTGCCTATTAAGGCACTGTTACCTACTCAAAAAATTTCCTTTAGCAAAAAGGTGGTGAACTTGATTCTTGGGTTTTTTTGTTGCTTGTTTTTTTATTATTTAATTCAATTCATCATTTTTAATTCGATTTACTGCAGATACAACAAGATTATATTCAACCTGAGGATATTTATGAATTGTACAGTAACAATCGGGACATCTTCCAACGTGACGCCTACCGTGTGCAATCTACTAATCGTGAAATTACCAATCTTGATGAGTTGTTCAACGATTTTAATCATACTCATCACTCACAAAGTCATAATTTATGGCGCTGTAATCGAATGCAGCCTGCGCGATTAATCCGGCAACTGTTTGTGAGACCGGAGCGTCTTCCAAAAACCGGTATTGCGTTGGAACGTTACGTTATGATGGATACACCAAATGCCGCATCTTATACTCTGCCAGATACCGAATGCTCAAATATGTACGTTCAGCAAGCGTTGGGTACGCGCTTTATAATTCTAAGACCAACACCAGAATGTCGGCACAAATGCCGTACATTATCTGTTCGCTTGCCACAATCATTTGTTTGTAAGTTTGAATTTTACTTTTTTTTTATATGAAAATAAAGCTTGATTAATTATTCCTAGTGAGCTACAATTGGTGGTACTGGAAACCGATATCTGCCCCAGTTCCAATGACCGAAACAGTTTCAATTAGTCTTATCGGATCATATTGTTAAGTGTGCGCCTATACATATATACTCTTATATTAAACCGATTTTATTACATTACAAAATATCCTAGTCACTAAGTTTTGCAAGTCTTTTTTCCAGTTTTTTTTTTTACAAATATAATGTATACAGAAATTTTAATTTACGTTTATATTTATTTGCGGATTATTCGATTTTCGTGTGTTTTTGAAGACCAAAGCACAAAATTTAGCAATAAAAATGTAATCATATTTATTTTCTTATTTTATGTTATTTTTATTTCAACACAACGTAATTGTGTGTCCTTATGAATATAAGTTCTCCCAATTGAGAATTATCAAACCAAAATAACATTTTATGACTGATAACAGCGTGTAAACATATAATTCAAAAAAGTTATTATTTTTTCAAAATTTAATATGATGAATTCATTTTGATTTAAAACTAGAATGATAATGATGTGTTGCACATTTTGAATGCTTGTAAATATGAATATTCCTTAAAATAAGTCGTTAACTTATTTTTATATTTGCGTATTCATATGTATATAAAAATAAAAAATCGAAAGTGGGACAAAAATTCTAAAAGAAAAGTAAATATGAGATATTGATGCTGTAAGATTTTATTTTTGCTTCGAACATCGCTTGTTAATAATTTAGTAATAAACCAATATGTATGTAAATGATACGTATTTAAAAATTGAGATTTTTATTGGTATCTGTATCGAAATGTTTTTTTTTTTCCTTAAGGGCGCCTTTAAACTCTCGTAAGTTTTTCAGCCATTTGTGGTGACGCTTAGTGAGATAAAAAATTTACTGTATTTTATACTACTTTTAGCTGCAAATATTTAATTGTTTCTAGTGCATGTTAGTTATGTATGTATTTCTAAAAGAAAATTAACTTCGTGAGATATTTCTTACTGTTTGCACAAAATGCAAAAATATCTTTTGCGTAGTCTTATGCCAAAAAAAAAAAAGATTCAAAACGGAATGAGGAGTTAAAAAAGGAGAAACGTTAAACCTAAGGGACGAAGGCTTACAGGTAAAGGCTAAATAATTGTTCGATGTCTATTTGCGAACATAACTTTCGCCATTATTGGTGGGATAGGAACACTGCAAAGTTTTTTGTTTTCATGCGAATATGCTTATTCATTTAGAAATATCCTTTTGTAGTAAATTAACTACAAGCAGACCAATGACTTGAAGTATATTTGATTTTTGGTAGACGGCCTTCGACCAAACCAACACAGACTAAGGTCAAAATTGCTTTTGTAAACATTGTTTTTCCAGGAATTAAATAGTCAATAAAACTAAACTAACTATAATTGATTTTAACTCTGTCTATAATACCCCTTCCATTATAAAATATCAAATCGAAGGTTTTCTAATTAATAAATTGTTAGCCTGTATGCCTAATTGAAGTGAAACAATCTTTCTCTAATACATACATCCAAGAAAATAATTTAAATGATGAAGCATCATGACTTTTTTACAAATAAAAATAGACCTTGTACGCTTTAGCTTTTCTTTTTAAGACAAGTACTAATGACCAATTTTCAAGCTTGTGCATTGACTAAATGTAAACTTTTGTCTAACTAATCATTCTAATATACACTTGCTCTTTTCTTTCAATTGTTTCTTTTGCATTTTGTCCATAAATAAGTTGTTACTCATAACAACATATCAATTTACAAGGTTTTTTGAACTAGAAACACCCTTTACTTACTTGTAACATCACTAATTCACCCTTCTTATGACATAGGAACCGTGCTATAGCCAAATTTTCTTATTTGAAGTAAGTTTCAAGGTTTAATATTGAAGGGAAGAAACATTTAGGATTCGATACTCAGTGAATCTGTCGTAAAATAAGTTTTTTTCATCCTGTAATTCACGAACACAGTTAAAACATTCAGTTTAGAAAATCGCCTAAACAGTTTTATCTTGGTGAACATGATCGTATGGCCCTACGGTAAACGAGTCACCTGGGATTGAGTTTAAAAACTCAATTGTAAATAAAACATCTACATATGTGGATTAATTTCAATTAATTTTTCTTTATTTCATCGAAATAAGACCCAGTCATAAGATCTTCATTTTTTATTTTGAATGTATTTATCAATTGTTCAGCGATAGCCTGACCATCGCTGATTGACTGTTCTGGTCGAAGACATACTTCGAATTCCATGAAATTGCCTAAGTTTTCAACTTTATCCATATGAATTCTTGTACCTTTATAGAGGAACAAATATCGATGTTTTCGTAGTACACCCTTTGCTCCATTGCTAGCCGTTAGAATTTTGTCCAATATTTCCGGCTCATCTATTTCGATTTTGTTGTACTTTGAAAGTTTTGGACCAGCAATATCCGGCCGTTCGTAGTAAACTAGCTGGGATTTTGCATTCTCCAAATAGCGTAACTTTAACCGACCTGTTTGAGAACTGAAAAACACATCTTTCTGTACAATTAGTTCTCCTTCTGTCGACGTTAATTTTTTAGCAATCTCCACCTTGGCATCAAATTCTGCATCCGAGCCGACACGTGCTTTTATTTCAATATTTCTTTCATCTACTGCTGTTATCATAGTGAAACTTATAAACAACACTTAATTTTGCTAAAATAATTAGGAATATGAGTTTTGACCGTGTTTACAATACTATGAGATAAACTTGAACAGCGCGTTTTCCTGAAAATGGTTAATCGAGAGCTTGAATTCGAATTATCATTTTATGCATTTCTCTACGGCCAGCAAAAATAACGTTGTTTACCAGGATGACAGGCCAGTCGCTAATGCAAACCACTAGCGCTGAGGAGGAATCTAAGAAAAATTCTGCACGAGAATCACAACATTTTTGTTTCGTCTTTTTATACGATACCGAAAATTATTACCCCCAGAAATACAAACCGAAGCAAGGAAAAATTAATAAAATATGTACATATGTGCATATTGATAAAATATGTCCATATGTGACAAAAATAAAATGATTTTTATGAAAAACGAATTGTTATTTACACTCATTTTCACCAAATGAAATTTGTTTAAGTATTTGTAATAAAAATAAAATGTTTATATGTATGAGAAATATAAATGAATACAAAAAAATTTAAATCGCAATGAGTTCAAATTCAATTTTACAAAAGAAAAGAAATAAAAATACTTGGCGCAAAGAACCGTATGTGAACCAGGGCCTAGCTTCTCGCGACCATGCGTGTTGTGCATTTATATTTTTTCACAAAAATGGAAGGGACTTACAGTTCAGAGCCATATATGAAAGGCAAATTGAGAAGCTTTCTTTTGACAGTTATTACTCTCGCACGTTTGTCAGAGCCACGGCGCCCACCAATTTTACAAACGTAATAACGTGTTGTATTTTTTGTATTATGGACATGGTAGAAGGTTGAAGGGTAACTTGTCAATAAAAGCAATAAATGTATAATTTTCAGTATACTATATAAAATTAGTAACGCCAATTACGGTTTAATTACTTTAAATGCCATGATTTAAACTTAGGAATTATCTCGCAATTGTAAAAAAAAATTCTAAAAATTCAACTTCAAAGGGTCATTAGGGATAGCTTTCACTTTTCTAACTCCTTTTGCTCTGCAGGAAAATAAATGGAACCCGACCACGTGTGTCCAAAGTCAAATTTGTTATATACTAACTGAACGGATCCAGTCTGACGTTAAGGTTGACAAATTGTTTATTGACAGATGATATATCACATGTATTTATCAAATCAAAGAATTCAAAAATCATCTCTGTCTACTTCGTTCTATTTTTAATAAATATGGCAAGAAAAAGGAAAATTCCCGCAAGAAAACACCACGGTATTCGTGATCCACTAAAACAGCAAGCATCTCAATTGGCAAAGTATTTACTTTCACATTTATTTTGTTGGTGGCACAAAATGTATCATAAAAATATTTCGATTTCATAGACTTAAAGGCGTTACAAACAATCCTCCAGCTAAAGGAGGCGACCAGAAGATTTCCAACAAATTCGCACAATTTGTAAAACTGGCCAATGCCGCTAAGAGTGGAAAGAAAATAAAAAGGATACACTGCGGCATAGAAGATAGGCCAAGAGAGAAAATACAAGGCAAGTCAACAACACCTGCTGGAACAGTTTCTAATAAAATTAGACCCATAAGACAACTTGCAAGCGAAAGTGATGAAGATTATCTACGTAGAGTGAACAGAATGACAACCGAGTCTCTTAAAGAAGCTGAATATGAAGCAAAGTATGGTGTTTCTGTTGTGAGAAACGCAAAAACTGGTGCTATTTCAATTAAGAAGAAACCTGCAAATGAAATTGATGAAATGATTAAAAGAAAAAAATCAAGGAAACCAACTGTAAAGGGTAAACCCACAAAGATAGATCCAAAATTAGTCAAAGAACTTGTTAAACAGGCAATCAAAGAAGATAATGAAGAGGTAAGTGTCCTATTATGAAAGAGATTGCTTTTATTCAAATGGTGATTATTCTTAAGTCGAAAAAAGAAACTATAGAAGAGTACAAGAAGGATGTCTTTAAGTTTGGAGAGGTTGTTCATGCACCACCAACGTTAACCACTTTACCTCGTAAAGCAGTTCGTAATGAAACAGTGCCAAGGGTAAGACTTACATAAATATGCTTAAGTATATACATATATAATTTGTTTATATTGTTTGAAGCCGGGAAAGAAAGACAACCTGCTGTTAAAATCGCTAATCAGTGATTCAAAAAAAGAGTCTAAATCTAAGGAAACATCCGGTACAAAACAAACCCAGAAGACCGTTAAGCAATTTAAGGGCAAACTGAAGGGAAAGCGTAAGGACTTACCCGCCGCGACAAGAGTAATGATTGAGCAAGAACAAAATAAAGTTATCGATCTGTACAGGCAACTTAAGAAGAATAAACAACAATCTTTTGATTCGTGAACCAAATTGGGTTTCTGTTTTTCATTAAATAAAGGAGTCCAAAATATATTTTATATAAACAGTATTTCTATTTTTAGTCTTTTAATAACTAATAACAATTGTAGAAGTATATCTATCCGGTGAACTGATGAAATTTTGTCCAAGATTAGGAAAACAATTTCACAAACCGCTTCTGTTTTTTTGTATCATGTCAGCGAATCTTTTTGTTATTAATAAAGATGTGTCAATGAAACGGTCAACACAATTGCTAAGGCATGTTTCTGTGCTGCTGTCTAGTTTTGAGCCTGGTTTCCCAACACATTTATCCCAACAGATTTCATTGAATTCATGAACCTAGAAAACATGCAAACTGACGAAACTCTGTAATTTTTTTGACTGAATTTAATTTTACCTGCGCATTAGCTTGTGCCTTCTGTTTTTCGATCATTAGGAATTCTTGAAGCTCTTGATCGGATGCAGTACTAGCAATTGAATCGAAATCAGACATGTTAATCTATTAATTTAAAATTTACGGAACCTAAAACTCGATTTGCACTAGCAAATTATTTAGGAATTGACAATGAACATAACCTCAACACAAATTTAGTTCCACACGTTACGTCATAAGTTCGAGAATCGTTATGAGTGTGTTCAGGAATAACAAAATTAATTTAAATAAATTTGGACATAAAATTAAAACTTATGCCTAATTTAATCAATATTTCTCGTGATCAACAGTATTTTATACAGAATACCTTTCAATTTAATGGCTATCTCGATACGAAATATGTGAGAGTGAGTATTGAAAATTAATTAAGTTAACCGAGTATGGGATTTCAACTTGATTATGTCATTATACATCAATCCGGACTCAGTTTTAGTTGCGGGATTTTCAGTTATGATAAACTCTGATAGAACATTAAATTTCGAGGTGTTTGCTCTTTTGGTCTCCGTAATCCAAGAATCAATATAAATTTATATGTGTAGGTATCCTGCAGAAAGGAGAAACCTAATCTCAGAGCACTTAGACTCATCATTTATACTTCCTAGGAGAACCACTTTTTAGTGTTGTAGTGGTACATATTATTTGTTTCTCGTTTATGTTCAGATATGTTGTGATTGCTGTTCATGAATAAAGTTCGAATCTGCACTGACCGCGTTGCAAGGAAGAAAACTACCACTACACCCTGACCACCTCAATTAAGATAAATAATGATACTCAAATGAAGGATAAGGCTAAACATGTTGTGTCTGTCAATCTTATTTCCATTCAATTTCATATGAGTCGTTTAAAATTATATCATTTGGCTCTAGTAAGACCATAGTATTAATTTTAGTGTCGATAACTTTCTTAAAATTTATACAAAAATTTTAGCTATTTAAACATGTGAAGAAAAATAAACTTAGAGAAGCTAAGTATTTCTTATTGCAGTTTCCCTCAATGTGGCTACACGTGCGTCAGATATCGGAACCCACACCTGCTAAAGCCTGAACAAATAAAATGCTTTCCTAAAAAATGTACTAGAATAGTAGGTGTATATACTTAAAAATGCGCATGAACACATCCATTCGCGGTCGCCGCGGCCATCTGCTGTCAAAGTAAAATCATCGGCGTTTTTACATAAAGCTGAAAATAATTTTGCTTTATTGGGAATTTTGTCTGGTGGTTAAAAAATATTAGTATTTAAAAATGTCGTTCGGTGGTCAATCTAATCCTCCATGGCAAAGAAACTCAATAAATAACTCAATGCAAGGTAATATGCAAAATGTTGGAAGCGGTCAAATTCCAATGTCTTCCTCCAACTCAGGTATGGGTTTTCATCAAAACTCGCAAATGTTCATGAATCAACAATCGAGTCAGCAAAATCAAAATATGCAATACAATCAAATGGGAACCGGAAACTTAAATCAATTATCGAATAATCAAGTGTTTCAGCAGGGTGTTTCGTATCCATCCAGAGCTGGACTTAATCCGGTTGCCTTTCAGAATACCGGAACAGGTTCTGGGCAAAATCAACAGAACAACATGGGTATGCATAATCAAGGCCGACAAAACTATAATTCCATGGGAACTGTCACAAAGATCAGCAATGATTGTGGCCTAGTAAATGATGAAGTGCTCTTTTATAAAAACATATGTAAGGGAGTTGTTCCCAAGGTTGGGGATCGTGTCCTTTTTGAGTCAAACTATAGCCCGAACACTCAATTCAAGTGGAACGCAACTAGAGTTCAATTGGTATCACAAGCTTCGCCACAAGTACAAGCGCCACCACCGCCGTTAATGTCACAAAGTATAAAATCATCTGGTTATAATGCCGTTCCCCCACCAAACGAATATCGAGCATTGAATAACCAAAGGCGTTCTTCGCCAGGTGGAAGGAGGCGCGGATCTCCTGGTAACGATCGTCATGCCAATCGTGATCGTAAAGAGTCTGACAGAGTCCGGGATCGAATTGACCGCAATGATGTAAGTAATGTTTTTAAATTACTATTGAAAAATTAAATCAAACTTACATATTAGTTAGGAAGTAGAAAGTATGTAATTGTACGAATTGAAGCTTTAGTTACTTGGAAGTAATAGAAATTATTAAGAATTTCTTAATTCAAACACCTGTTGCTCATAAGTTATTAGCTTCGAGCATTAACATTACTTTACGTTGCAGGTATTCCTGGAGTTATGAATTGATCAGGTCTTCCAAAATAAATGGAAAATATCCTTAATTGCTGATTGCCATTTCATAATGTTTCTACCCTTAGAAAGTGTAGGTACTGTCGTGGCATTTTACACAATGCTTTTCCTCGTGCTCTATGCCAAAACTTCAAGTCCCTATGGCTCCTATTGTACCAATTACTATCTGCAATTAACCCTACCTTTATGAAAAGCGATTTTAAATAAAAATCATACCAACTCTAATTAAGAATACTTTAACTTATATGTTGAAGGCTTTTCAGAGGATGACGGGCTTAATTTTCCATCCAGCAAACACAAAAACAAATATATCCAGAAATTATAATTGTTCATTAAATATTCTGGCTGTAGTTGTATGTATTAGTCTTAATTTTAAAGACCCTGCAAAGCGATTTAAATTTAGTCTTACTAGGGCACCGCGTACGTGAAAGTATCAGTTAAAGAGCAGGTTTACTTAATTGTACTAAAATTATTCTCACATGTGTATTGTGTATATTTCGAATAAGAATATATAACGAAATCTATGTATTTGCAGTTTGATACCGATCGTAAAAGACGTCGAGAAGAGAGTCCTCGAAACCGCGTAAGGCGTGAACAAGACAAACGTGATGTCAGTCTCGATAAAAAAGATCGGGACCGAAGTCCAGTGAGACGACTTTCTCCGAAAAGGAGAAAAACTCGTGCAATTCCACGTTATGTGGTTCAGATCCCAAAAACATTACTAACATTGTAAGTTAATTTCTAAGGTATTGAATTTTTTTTTTGCAAAAATATTTTAACACGTTTTTAATTACAGCAAAAGTGGTGGGGTGCAAGAAATTAAACGACGTTATTCCAATCTATATATTCCATCAGACTTCTTTCACACTCAAGTCAAGTGGTCGGAAACATTTACTCCAGATAATCCGTTTTCAATGCGTCGCCCGTGCTCATTTCACATAATGCACAAGGCTGTTGAGCCATTAAATGAGATAAAGGTTGTAACAGAACCCGATGATGCTGATTATATTTTTTCAGCAAAAGTAATGCTTTTGGGCTGTCCCCCAATCTCTGAATTATATCAGAAATGCTTCAATCAAGATGAGAACGATGACACTCATAACTGTGTGCATCCATCGCGTCTAATAAACTTTTTGGTCGGAACAAGAGCACGCAACGAACCAATGGCTATTGGTGGTCCATGGAGTCCCTCTTTGGATGGCGAAAATCCGGATAAAGATCCAGCTGTTTTGATTCGGACGGCAATAAGGACATGTATGTCATTGACTGGGATTGATTTGTCGAATTGTACACAATGGTATGTTTTCGCTTATTAACTGCACTGAAATATGATTACTATATTTCCCACAAAGTATAAGACTCGATAGATAGGTATTATTTTTTAACTTAACGTAAAAGCTACTTCGAAATCCCCACAATGCTTATTTTAATTTTGCACAATAAAAATACAAACTATTCTCCACGCTCGTTCTTAAACGTATGTGTGCATGTACATATGTATATGTATCAATACCTCGCGTAAAAGCTTGCATCTGTTTGAAAGTAATCTGATTTATCGCCTGGGATTCCATCCAAGATTACTTTTCTTCTGCTTGCTTATGGCGGATATTTGCATAATACTAGTTTATAAGAGTTGATTCCCCATTTATCGCTTATCCCCGCAAGAAGATGGCTGATCACTTTCGTTTATGCTTGATGTTGAGATAACTGACATAACTTAGAATATGTATCGCACCCAAAGGGCAACATTTACTTTAATAGAAAAAAAAATATTTTTTTCTAAAGACTAAAAAGTGCATACAGACTTCATACTTGTATACCTTGGAATGTAGGGGCTGCTTAATTTAACGTGAAAACTTTAGTTTCTTTAATATTCCAAAGGAATATGGATTATGATCAGTGAGTTTTCAATAAATTTCCGATTTGGTGTTATTTCCTAGACTTACTAAAGTCGCGCGTCGGCAATCTGTAAATAATAATTATCCTTGAACGTATTTTTATTGTCGCAATATTAAAATGCAAAAGTAATTCCATGGGAAAAGCTATTGCTTGGATTTTATCTTTTTTTTTCTTTTATTTACATTTTTCGATTTAGTACATACTTATAAAATGTAATATTAGGCTAAGACCCTAAGCCATATAGATACCATTATTTAGTAAATTATTATTTTTATATGATGGAAAACTTGCTAAAACAAAATCAAAAAATGGGTTGCTTGGTTGATCATATGTTTAGGTACCGCTTCGTGGAGCTCTACTACCATCGTGCGGATTACACAAGCAAAGGAAAGTCAATACCGTCGCGGGTGGAAACTGTCGTTATATATCTCCCAGATATAAATTCTTGTATGCCAACCAGAACCGAATGGGAAACCCTTGCTGTTGAATACAAAACTGCTGCAACCAATCATCTGAATCGCATTAAAACTGCTGCTCAACAATCAACTACTGGCGCTGCATCGGATGGGAAAACAACACAAGCTGCTGGAGCAGGAGATGCAGCTACTGTTCCAGATTCTGCAACATCGTTGGCAAATTTAGGTGGCGATGACGGAGACAAGCAACACGATGAAATTGGACATGAAAAGGCATTCTACCTTTAATTTTTTTATAAAAAAAAATTGCAATTGCATAGATTTAGATTTTCTTCTTTTTAAACACTTCTTTGGAATATTTTGAGAATTCTTGAGTTTGTCCGGTCAACATGCATACATGCGTATTATACAGAAAACAAAGAAAAGAAACTAAATTTAAATCCCTTAGCGAATGCTGCGTCAAGAGTAATAATATTTTTGTTTGTTTATTAATTATTAACAAGATCATTCCAAATTATGCACGAATTCGATTTTTACTATCTGTGATCCCATACTAAGAGTGCGGATATGGATATGAAAAGAACGAATTTTGTTGTAAAAGTTGTGAAACTGCCTCTAATAGACGAGGATTGGCGCGAAGAGAATTGTTTTTTTATGTACGTTTTATTCATTACAGGATGATATTAAGAAAGAACCAACACATTATTCCAAATTAGATCTAAAAACAATGAAAATACAGGAAATTCGTGATGAGTTAGTCGCTCGTAATTTATCATCAAAAGGTGAAGTCAACTACATTACATTTATTAAATGAAACGCATAGTAATGATAAAAAATATCTTAAAATAAAGGTTTAAAGCCACAGGTGTCAGCTCGTTTGATGAAAGCTTTGGCAATAGAAAAGGAAAAGGAGAAAAATAACGACAAAGAATATGAAGATTCTAAAAAGGTTGAAGATGGGGCAGATGAGACAGATCCCAAGGATGATGACGGTGATGCCGGTATTGAGGTGGACATGACCGATATTGTAATATTGGATGAATACGATTCCAGCAAAAATCCAGATTCTGAGAATACAGAGAAGGTATACACATACATAACATAAACATACATAAACAAAATGTAACATTCAAAGAAATTCTTTAGTTGAATAATAATCATGTAAAATTAGTGGGGAACTTATGTACATATGTACATCATATACATACATATGAAACCAAAATAAGAAGAAAAATATTTTCATTTTGTTCTTAACATAAAGGAATTTATTGAAAAGAAGAAAAAATTACTTAAATCGATCTTTTGTCGAAAAAACCATCTTTAAATCCGATTACTTTTTTACAATTCTTGGCATTCTAGCTATCAGTTTTTGAAAAGTAACATAACGCAGTCTATCTATATATATAAAACTTAATGTCCCTATGTTTGTATGTATGCTGTGGACTCCGAAATCACCGAACTGATTGAGCTCAAAACAGGCAATCTTCGGTATTGGCCCGAGAGAATTTCTATGAAGTTTGGGTAAAATCGGACCAGCAGTTTGCCTACAACTGCATTTTGATATTGCGCAGCAACACCCGCTAGTGTAATTCATAAAAATCTCCATGCATGAATGAAGTCTGTTGTCTAGATAGGCCTCAAACTTTTGGCCTGCAGCGTACATAATGTGAAATTTTTCCATTAACTTTACAAGTCAAATATTGCCTTTTTCATCGAAGAAAATAATTGCGCTTTCTCTCAAAAGAGTGCCCTTTTTAATTGCGCTATTTGACAAATGGCTCCTTAAAATATTTAAATGTTGTTACGCATCCATGGTGTTCTCTGTAATATCAAATCTCCAACTTCTTTGCTGAAAATGCGCCCCACACCAAAACTAACAATTTACCGAATTTGACAATTGGAATTATGTTACGATTTTCCAACGCTTTTAACGGCTGTCGCCAGACTTTATTTGGTCCATCGTCAAAAATTCTCGACAAACTGTATCTATTTCTGTATGTATCTATTTCTTGAATTGTTAGCACATTTGTCTATTAAACTATAGTTTTGTATCGATATCGATATTGCAATTGATAACGTTATACAAAGATTCAACATACATAAATTACTGTGGTTCTAAACCAATTACTTTTCTTTTAATGACCTTTTACAAGCTATTCTGGTTTTAGTTGTCAGTTTTAGTACAAAATGTATGACGTACAAAAAAAATTTTACTATGGTACCGTGGCTCAAGTGGTTAGTTCGTTGGATTCGAGCTTCGAATCGCAGAAAACACCAGTAAGTTTTTTCACGGTCCCACCACCTCTCGCGAATGTCTGACAAACGTCCGAGAGTAATAACTGTCATGGGAAAGCTTCTCAATTTGCCTTTCGGACATGGCTCTAAACTGTAGGTCCTTTCCATTCGGTTGAAAAATATAACACGCACAACATGAATGGTCGCGAAAAGCTAGGCCCTGGACCACGTACAGTCCCTTGCGCCAAGTATTGGTATTTTTTTATTTTTTTGTTTTTAATAGTAGATATTTTTGATTTTTAAAATCAAGAAATTGGCATAAAAAAGTAAAAATGAGAGCTAAACTCACTGCATTCATGGACAAAGCTCTACAAGCCATCAATAGGTGAAATCAATCGAAATAAACTCGGTCATATGATCCTACGGCGGATCATGAAAAATACTGTGCCTTTTTAATATGCGATGAACAGCTAAGAATATCAAGTGGTGCAAAGGACACAATTAAATGTGTTGTGCATTGGCCTCAATCTTTCACCATGCGCCGAAAATTTGGGTTAAATTCTAGATGCTGATTCGCGCAATTTCTCAATTTTCAAACTAATCAATACATACGCAAATTCCAGGAACAAAATAAAGAACTAGACGAAAAGGAGCGCAAGCAATTAGAACGTCGTTACGTTCTTCCAGAAGACCCGCACGTTATAGTACATCCATCAAAGACGGCTAAGGATGGAAAATTTGATTGTACTGTAATGTCACTATCAGTTCTATTGGATTATCGTCCCGAAGATACTAAAGAGAGGTTTTTCGAGGTATATAATACTAATTTTACGTTAAAAAAAGTATAATATCTTGTGATTATGAAAATATTTATAGGTTTCTCTGTTTGCGGAACTCTTTAATGAAATGCTCATGAGAGACTTCGGATTCAATATTTTCAAGGAGCTGTACTTCCTTAAAGAGCCCGTTAACGAGAAAGACGAAACTTGTTTGAAAAAGGATGAAAACAAATTATCCACTAACGACGATGATGATAAATCAAAGGACAGCAACAATCAGGAACAATCTTCTGAAAAAAAATCGCAGACTGATACTGATAAAAAAGATAAGAATTTACGTGACCGTCGTGTGTCAAAAAGGCCAACAGAGGATGATACAGAAGACGATAACTTCTCTGTCCATTCAAGTGAACGAAAGAAAAAATCTGAAAAGAAAATGGTTGTTGTCAAACCACAGTTGCTACTTTCGTTTATTTACTTTGATACCTCCCATTGTGGCTATATTTTCGAGAAAGATCTAGATGAGTTATTTGCTATTATTGGATTAAGTTTGTCACGGGCAGAAATTCGAAAGGCTCTTTCAAAGACAGTTTCACGCCATGCACTATACTACAGGTATAATTAATAATTTTATTTATTTATTCAAAACAAATTAAGAAAATTAATTTTCTTTAGGAAACTCACTGATGCAGAAGAAAAACCTGAAAATCATATTAAAGAAAATGAAGATGATGGGGATGTTTCAATGGAAGAACTCAGAAAAGTTGCGATGGGTAATACAAATCTGTTACCTGTCTTTAAAAGCGACGATGGAGCGAATGATACAAAAGCTGCCGAAGCTAAAACCGAGGATGGCGATGGTAAGTGATGTTATCAAAATCGATTTTTGCTGAACGCATGTAATATACAATGTAATTTAAAGGAATGGTCTTACACAACGGAGTGCTGGTGCATGTTGGAAAATTATTTGAGCAAAATAAACGATATGAAAAGTCATATTCCGAATTAGAACATCTTTACAACGAAATGAAAAAGCAGAACATAGAACTACAAACTAGCTATACCAAGGCAAGCAATAAGGCTAAGGATCTTCAGTGTGAAGTAAAAAGTTTACTAAGAAAGTTAAGTGATGCGGATCAAGATCTTTTCACTTTAAATGTAAGGTTTTACAAAAGAATCTATTTTTAGTTCTATATTAATGTTTTAAAATCACAGCGCAAGTTTAGCGACCAACATTCGGTGTTAACATACGTTTATGACAAAGTGTCACCATTTATTTCCCGCTCTGAAAAGACTCACAAATCAAATGATGGGTAAGTGCTACTTCTCAACTATAAAAGTTGTTAAATGTATTAACTATTTAAATATTAGATCTCGAGATCGAGACAGTTTTAAGGAAAAAGACAAGGAAAAGGAGAGAGAGAAGAAGGAAGAAAAAGAAAAGAAAGAGGAGAAGGAAAAGCCTGATGAAAAAGCAGAAAAAGAGAAAACAAAAGAAAAGGGCGATAATGAGAAGGAAACAATACCAGATATAAAGAAAGAAACGGAGTGATCACAGTCTTAAATAATATTAAATAAATTATCTTTGCCTACTTGACTATTTTTCTTTAACAAATAATCAGCTGATTTGTAAAGCTCCTTTAATAAATATTGAAATAATTTTCAATTGGCGAATTTTGTTTAATTTCTGGTTCATATTTTATTTAAAACACTTGTTCAAAATAAAAGTGAATTTACTGATCCAATATGTTATGAGATTTGTTCGACCTAAGAACGTTCTACGTAGGAGCTGCAGAAAGGGGTATGAAGATGATGTGTAGAATTCGGGCGTTGAAGTCATGATCTCGTCGAGACGGAGAACCATGTAAAAAAAAATATCTTTAATTTCAAACTAATCTAATCATATTCCCCAAACCAGTTAGCACGTTTGTTTGTTTAAGGGTGTTTGTTGGTACATACCTGTTATATGGAGCCTTTTCCAGACGTCGTATACAGGATTTATTTTGGGGCTTTTAAAAATCTGCACTAGGTACACAAGTTATTTGAAACATTGGCCACAGGATTTATTTAAGCCTAAAATATTAGCGTAACAGTAGAATTAAATCTGGGCTTCTCAATTATGATTTCTTTTCGTGCGAAATATGTATATATCGCCATAAATAGTCTGTTTGCGCAAGTCATTGAGTCACGGTTGTGTACGACTGTTAGAAAAAAGACAACTTAGGTGCCGAAATTGCTTATAACTTACATACATATGAAAGTAGTTTTCTTGCTAAAGATTACAGTAACATATGCTATCAACTAACAAACTTGATGGCTTTCGAATTATGGAGTTCATCTACCTCGGAGTTAAATAAGGTAGGCTCTTTATACTTTAATAGAGATCCGACGAAGATTGACTGTAGGAAAGCGGTACCATTTCGGTTTAGCAAAACAAATGGGGTCAAAACCCCTTACTCAGAGGACGAAATGTATGCTCTATAAAAAGATTGCTGTAAATTTACCGCAGCAGCTGTGCATCAAAACAAAATTTGCTACAATTTTGCATAACAAAGGCAGTAATTTGATGTTTATGAATGCAAGTGATACCAAAACAGCTGCAATGGAAATGCAGCCTTTTCACATTAATTTATCAAAATTTTCACATTAATTTATCAAATAATTAAGAACGCAAATTCTGCTGTATTTTTACAACTATTAACTCACCCTAATCCTACCAGTTGCGCTGTACGGCGAAGATAAACATGATTGCAGAGCAGATATTTTTCGTGCGAAAAATTCTTCGTAGAATTTTTGGTCTTGCAAACGAAGAGAACGAATGGAGAGGAAGATAAAACAAACAACCGGTTTATGTGTTTTAAAGGTCATATGAGGAATAATATTTTAGTATTATTTGGATCAAAGCTCATATAGGTACTGAAGTATAATTGTTAAATAACTTGTTAAACTTGCTTAAGCTAGCCATACATATCTGTATAAATCGTCCTTCATTTAAACGCAGTATGTCACACCAATAAGTGAAATTTGTAAAATCAGATTTTAGTAAAGTACCACTGAGTTTGGTGTTAATTATGAACATATTGATGAGTACCTTTCAAAGGGGCCACTTTATTTCTCAAATAAACTGTCTTGCGTTACAATATCTTTACATTTTTTTACTATGCATTTTTTCTGAATTAATAGCTAAAGAATTATTTGCTTTGTAACAAAGGAATGAATATTGATATAATTTGTACGAAATGAGGAAAAAATATTTGTTTACCTTTTAAATTCAACATACAATTGCACGATCCATAAACATACAATTTTCTTTAACAAAACAGTACATCAAATCATACATATGTATGTATGCAAAATCAACACATATTTTCTATTCATCAAAGATAGTTAGCATTGATTACAACATCTCTTTCTATATTTGTGTTATGAACATAAATTAGCGAAATATTGAATTAAAAAAAAAAGAATTCAAAGAATACATCTCTTTTATACATCTGCTTTTACAAAGAAATAAACATTAAGAATAAAGTTGTTAAATATTGCATTGTTTCATACACACATAACGTTTTTTCTCTGTTTTCATACAAAAATATGTCCTTCTCCGAATCTATTTTCTGTAGGTAAATGTTTATGATTTCGTTCCTCTTTCAAATATCTCAAATATATACTTTATTTATATTTTTATTATTATAATTTTTTTTTTCATGTTACTGATTGGCTTTGTTTTGTTTAATTTTTCTATTTGGCGCATTCTCGCTCTGTTTTTGTGGATTAACTAAACAAAATTTCTAAGAAAGAAATACAATTTATGTAACTACAAATAAATATGGAAATTTCAAATGAAAAAGTAAAAAAAAAGTGTTGATTTTAGTGAACAAAATAAAAAAAATAAGTACAAAACGAATAAGTTAACATGTAAAAAAACAGTCTTTGCAAAAATATGATTTTTCTGTGTGAGTTTTTCTTTCTTTATTACTAATATTTATTATTTTTTTTTTAATATAACTTTTGGACAGATTGCTTTAAATTTCTTGTTGTATTGTGTTTCAGATACTTGCGGAGTTTTGTTTTATAGTTTTTTTTTTTTTTTTTTTTGCTGTTTGATTTAAATTATCTCTCTAAGTAAAATGGACGTCAATATTTAAAAGATGGATGTTTTAAGGTTTGAAGTTAATTTAAACATTTTTTATATTCTCGGAAAATGCTTAAAAATAATCTGTTGTAATGGTAAATGCTCTTATTGAACTACTACTAGGTATTGTTGATTAATTTATTAAGAATCAATCGCACTGGAAAAAAATGAAAATAAATTCTTTTAAGTACAATTAAATTTTGTATAAGTAACCAAACATATGTTTAGAGATTTAAAGAAGTGCACTAACCCAAATGTAATTATTTTTTTGTTAAATGTTTAAAACTTCAATTAAATAAATATTTATTCTTCTCTCTGTTATTTTCAGTCCCAGTTTTTTGGGCTTTTGCACACTCCATCTTATTAATAAATTCGAGATGAGTTGATTTTCTGCTCAGATGTTCTTGATTTTTTTTCGAAATAATAGTATGTGAAATAAATATATTATCTGCTTATGCTTCTTCGACACGACCGATTGGACGTAACACTATTCTTGGATCTGGGTCTAGCATGCGGTCAGATTCTTCAGCACTGCTGAGGCTAAAAATAGATTTGAAAAATAAATTTTAAACATTTTTTGGCGGATATTACTCAATGGTCCTTTTGAGATTCAAAAGGATTCTATAATTCTCTCTGAATCCGTATCTAGGTGGTATTAATTTGGGGTTGCTAGGTATAAACATAAAGGATAAGTAAGATTACTCTCAAACAGATGCTAGTGTTAACGCAGGGACCAAACAAGGTGGTTTCTCAAATATTTACATACATATATACATATTTGTTTTTGTAAACAAGTGAGAACCAAGTAATCTTGGCCCTTATTGCGACTGTCGATCAGCGTTCGATTCGATAAAAGTCGATCGTATCGATAAATTCTCCTGCGACTTTCTTTTGTTTTCTAAGCTCAAAGTTTGGCTTGGATGCCATGCTCATCTATCAAAGGGGTTTATTTTGCACAAGAAGACACTAACTACTGTCTATATTCGTATTTGGACAAGCTAAAGACATTGAATGTTGCTTAAAGGTACATAAATATGTATATCGACTGAAAAGATTAGGTTGAAAATAAAAATGAATTTTAAACTCAAAACTTATCGAAAAAACCTCGCATGGCAAAGGATTTTATGAACTTGCATTCTGGCTTGCTTGGATTTAAACTTGTTTAAAATTGTTTAAAATAGTTTGTCTTACCATTCTTTATTATCAGGCATTAAATTCCGTCTTTCTTCATCCTCTAGCCTTGGAGGTAATTCCGACACTGGAGCGTACTGAGTATGCGATACTAAGGGATCTGTTGATGGATTCAAAGCCAGTATTTGCCCTCCACTATTACCTTGCAATTGTCGAGCCAAGCTTTGTTTCTTGCTAAAGTAACAGGGGCACACACAATTGCGTCTCCAATCAGCAACTTTAATATAAAGACCTAGAAGAGACATATGTATCTTAATCATTTTTATTAACTTAATTGCGTTAAAAACAAACTCACCAATCAAGCAGAACCCAATTATTGTCATAAAAACACCTCCTGTGACGACACCAATATCAATACCTTCACATGTCTCAATTGTTTCAATTCCTAATTCTTCTTTATGCTCCTCACTGTCGGCATAGTCGGCAGCACCACTTGCTATCATAGCAACACCAGCAGCTATAGAAATCAAAGCAAAGAGCAAAAGTGCCACTTGAGGCATTGGTTTCTTCAGTACTTTCATTGGAGAGACTGCAGAAGTTTGTCCCAGTAATCCTCCAGGACGGGTTTCATACGAAACCGTTGTGGGCTGATACACTGGTCCACCGGACGGCATTCTTCGTAAATATAATAAATGTTATTTCATTAAATAATCGGTATATTTACGTACATTATTATTATTAAATAAATATGAACAAAATATTTTTTATGTACCTAACAGCTTAAATTAAATGTGAGACCGTGTTATCTGGATATACATATACTTATGAAAGTTAGCTTTAGTTCAAATTTATGTACTTTTCCTCGTGAATGGTACTATTGTATTTTGACTGGATTTATGTTAAGCCCAGCCGTTTGGCACCTTTTTGAGTTGTTTTTAGACTCTTTTTATGATGTCACAGAGGGTTTCTTCAAAATCTCCTCTGGCAATCACTACTATGTCGTCAGCATAAGCTTGACTAAGTAGCTTATCCAAATAGACTCCACTTTAGGGGAGATAATACTCCTGGTTGTGGACATTCTCTTGTTGTGTTAATCTTAATGCTTCACTGCGATGTTTGAATTTCTGCTGATTTTGTGCTCGTTCAACCACTTAGAAACTGTGCTGTTTACTCCTTTTCTTTCTAGGGATCTATTAATAGCTTCATGTGAAATATTATCAAATGCCCCTTCTATGTTCAGAAAACCACAGATAACTATCTCTATCGTTTCGAGAGAACCTCTAACGATATTTGTTAACTGATACAGAGCAGTTACTGTAGACCTGCCCGCTGTGTGCGTCTTGACGTTGATGAGAGGGGATGCATTAAGTATACGTACTCCGATGGAAAAGGGTGCAATAAAAGCGCAATTTAATTTAGATGGGATACAGCGACATACCATACAGAGGTAAGTGTCGGTGTCGTTTTCTTTAAAAATGTATATTTCATTACGGTGGAAAACGATGACTTGCATGAACAATTTCTGGTTTTCGAAGGCTCTGAATTCATATCCTGCTGGCTTTCCAGAAAAGAGCAATGCTACTACGTCCACAAAAGTTAACCCCAGCACTTCTAATTTCTTATTACAATCAGCCAGAAAATGTGATTTAAATATTTGATAAAACATTTTTCAAATTGGAGTAATCAGATTATTTGGGGCCCCTTACCTCCTAAGGTCAAAGTTCGGACGAAGTACCTTCTATGTACTTCCGAAGAACAAACTCTCATTTGAACTATCAAATATCTACGGGATTGTATATGCCTTGTAAAAAGGATATTTCGTTTGTCAATCGAAGCATGTGCTATCTTACCTGCTACCTAACACGCTCAACTTAAAAGCTCTTTCTATTTATTTAAATTGACACATTTAGACTGTATAGTGATTTTTTGATTTGTTTTGATTTCAGTAATGTTACCTTGCACACATGGGCCCCGAATATTTGTAAACCAACATTCAGTTGCCTTTTAATTTAAAAAAAAAATAAGTAGCAGTGAATATTCAATCTTTACTTTTCGTTGGAATGATAAATTGTGCCTAAATATATTCGTATCTTATTCTTTTATTTTATTATGCCAGCATTTTATTGCATTATTTGAGTATATACGAGTACCACCCTTTTATTCAGACATTTATGTGTCTATGAATGGTAGGTATTTATTTTAATTGAGACATTACCGCCAAACAGTCATGACGGAATTACAAATTTAGCTAAACCATATTTGGTCTACATGTCATTATGGGCATCACTATGGGTATGCAAAACTTTTATCCCGCATTAAGGCATTTAAAGAAACCATTGTATTGGGTTCCGAGGGATGTCTGTTGTTTTGATTGCATACTGTGGTAATCGATTTTCCACCCAAACCAAAACAACCAGTTCTACAAGTTCTATGCTAATACATCGACTATCTTTAAGTGTATGATTAAATTGATTGGATACGAAGGTTAAAGAGTCAGCTATAAATAATAACTTAGATGCAAATGCACAACACAACACACAAACTATAAATCGAATAACAAGAAAACAAAGTTTAGCTTCTAACTTTTTCCGAGGGACAATTTTCTCACCTGTTTTCTGTTTTGTTTCTATTTTCACAATGCGCTTCAAATAAGCCACAACTTATTTATTATTTAACAAATACGTACTTCACCTTGGTTAATATATAATTTATGCTTTAACGAGAGTTTAACAACATATTAATTCAAACTTGTTTAAAGAGCTCACGTCAAAAAGTGCACTAGTCTTCTACCATATATTTGTGGATTGTGTTTGAAAGAGACAACATGAAAATGTTACCATAAAATCCCAACGACTTTTCTATAATTTTCTTTAAGGTACGAATGCACTTGATATCTTATAAATTTACTCTTGGGTTGTCTTCCATAGTCAAAGCGATTTTCTAATGCTATTTTATCAAGACATTTTTTAACGAAAAATTTTATATAAGATATTCTTTCCCAATTGACGGGCTTTAAAGGAGAAGACTCAACAAAGAACACGATCTGTACGATAGCGCATCTGTCGTTTGAGATATAGAGCAAATGGACACCAACGCTTCGGCCTGCAGGGTCTTCGAATCTAACCCAAAGTGATAACGCAGTAGAAAAAGGCCTTGCTTTAGGTGGTGCGCACAAGTAGAAAGGGATCTCAACCAATAAGGAGTGCACAACTGGAGGAAGTTATCTAGAGACCAAGCTAATTAAAAAGGTTTAATGGTTGAGGCCCAGGTTCCTCACTCCAAGCTCTAGCTCTTCCTCAGTAAGTATTTTACAGCAAACAGCTTGTTGCAAAACAGTGCTAGGGGTGTATTCAGTTTTAGTTTGAAAGCTGCAGACAGGCTTAAGCATTTGTAATATTGGGCATCATTTACATTACATCACCATTACCACTTTTAAAAAAAGCTATTCAAAAATTTGTCACAAAAGGCTATGTCAAGTTTGTTCCGAAATTTTCTTTGTATCGATTGCTGCTTTGATTCTATAAGTAAGAATCGACTCAAAATTATCCTCCATTCGATCGAGCGCCCAAAATAAGTCTCTTGTTGTTTCACATATAAATTCAAATCAAACCGGTATTGCAGTATTGCACCAATATAATCGTGTACCGCGTCCCACGTACCGCAGATCAAAATGTGTATTGAAAAGCTTATTGAGTTGAGTTAGTGAAAATAAATCATATACATTACATGTGAAAATTAGTTCATCTTCATCTGAAGAACACATTCCTTCCATCCTGAAAAACAAGCAACTGCTAATGTGAATACAGCATACAAAATACCGCCAGTGTAAACGAACAAGCTTCTACCGGTACCAGTACCCCTACCGCGTATCGCTCTGGTGTGTGAACTCCTTAAAAGAGTTTCAACTGTATTCGTACTTTTTAACAGCCATAACTCGGTACATATACCACGTTTACATGCACGATTCAAAGGTCGAGCCGAAACTTAGTTTGAGATTTTGAGCTGGGTACTTTCACACACCGAGTCGAAATTGGATTGAAAAGGAGTTGAGCTGACTGAGGAGCATTATCGCCATTCATTCGTTTTTTAGCTTTGTTAGTGTGATCTGCACACCATCCACTCGCCAACCGGACACAAATAAAATAATCCGTTTTCTTTCTTACGTACTTACGCATACTTATGCATACAATTCTTAATATTTTCATGCATTTTATGTGAGGTGCTTGCTTTCCATGAATATTCAACAATGTTTTTACTCGTATTTGAGTAAAAACAGAAATAAAGCTTTTCGAAAGCACGCCATAATAATGCAAATACCGGCCAAAGCACCGAGTAATAAATCTCTACACATGTTAATTTACTCGCTGATATAGAACATAGTGCTCATGGAGTGTGGGACAAATTGGTAATTGGAATGAGGGACTAATGACTAGTTGGTAATAGGAGTGATTCCTGTGGATAGATTCTAATGTGAGTAGTTTGGAAATATCGCTGTTTAAGAATTTATTTTATTTATTTTTTTTTTTGGAATAAAAACTTTTATAATACAAAAAAAAAAAAAAAACGCAATATTAAGAGGAGTTCTTGTGGATGTCACTTCCGCAATTTTGTTGCTAGTGGTTCTTGTAGAATTGAAAGAAAATTCCACAGCTGAATTGCAATTTCGTTAATTGGATTGCAATTAGACATATTACGAATAAGCGATAAACACATCCATCGACCACTGTAATTTGTTATAGTCACAGTAATTATTTCATGCTATGATTTTTACTGTTAGTTTTACAAATTACGTTCGGCCATACAACCTTGAATTTATTTTTCTGTTTATGATATATGTTATAGAACTATGAACTATAAACAGTAGTATTAAGATTCGTTATGTCTAAAAAAAAATTGACGGTTTTCAAAATTTAAAGTGATGGGAGGTAGGCACATTTTAAAATTCCTTGAAGCGGGTACGCCGAGAACATTGTTAATTTTAATTATTTGTGTTTTAAGCGTTTGTAATTCTTGTAGTGCTCAAAAGCATGTGCACTCATTGATTTCCCACGGGATAATTTTCGTCCGGTTAACACTTTTATTGCATAATATTTCTCCAAAGCCAATGGCACAAAGTTCTTTAATAACGCACAATATGAGTGAACTTCCGGTTGTTTTTACAGAATACTGAGCACACAAAGCGCGTCAGGCTGTGTAAAACTCTCCGATTCCAACCATAGCAACTCTCCAAATTTCGTACATCACACGAGCATACGCTACACTACGCCATCAACAACCCATGTGCACAAACATGGCCTTCTTGGGAACGTTTTTTTGCCGGTCATTTGTACAACCGCAGTCACAATCGCGCTCGTTCGCCATCTTAATTCAGAATTCGAATCTAGTTTCGAGTCAGTCAGCGTTCGGTTTGTTGTGTCGTCGCCAGTTCTCTAGCAAAAAAATGGGTTTACCTCGTGTGTTCTTTGATATGACTGCTGATAATCAGCCTGTGGGTCGCATTATTATGGAAGTAAGTAATAAATTTTTATTTTTAAACGCAAAGAAAATTATTAAAAGTTTTTTTTTTTTTTCACTAATTTCGAATTTAATTCCGGGGAAATTCCATACGATTTTTTTTTCTCCCTCCGCACCATGGTGAGGTGCAGACACGACATTTTGCATAGTGTGAAGGTGTGGAGTTGTCAGCTTTGTGTGAATGTGTGTAAATTTTAGGTACGGATACGGCGAGGAATTTCCACTATTTCTTCGATTTTTCTTGTAAAATGTTGTATTTTCTTTCTTTAAACATTAATGAGGGTTAATATTTTTTTAGGAAACTAATGTTAAAAGAGGATTTCTAGTAGTAATAAAAGGCTTTGAGCTCTTTACATACCGGCTGTTCATTAGTACATATCCGTGGAGAATTATATTGGTGTGTGTTTTCATTAGTGGGTATGGTTGTATATAAAGTAAATTCGAAATTTTTGTAAAAAAAAAAAGAAACTGCACTTTTTCACAAGAACGCCCAAAAGTCTGGAAATTTCTACGAATACTTTCTCTTCGATCATAGAAATAGTGGTGTGGACTAGGATCAATTTTGATGATTAATATCTCTAAAAATGCATTTTCTTGGGTTAACTTTATTTTTTTCAAAAATGGGTTCTTATTTAAAATGTAAGGTTATTGATTGGGTTGCATGATTAAAAAAGTTCGACCTTGAATAGAGATTTTAATTCTTAGGGAATTTTTTTTTACGTTTTCAGCGATTATCACATTTGAATGAAATTAACGCCTGCTGTGTGTGTATGAAAAACGATTCCACCTTTAGGTGTTTAATTGAGATAAGAACGTATTCATATATTTTTTTCATAATGAGCGAGCAGTCTCCGGTTGCACGGGGAAAATGTGGTTGAAGTTGAAATTGAAGTAATGAAAACTGAGTTTCTGTTCTCTTAATGCCTGTGGGAAGAAAAAAAATGTACGTATATACTGTATGTATGGGTCGATAAGTATGGATGTGTATAATGAAAAATTTAAATTGCTTGTTAGCACTTGGAGAAAGGAGATTGTTTCAAAGAATTAATCAAGGCGTCTTGTGCATTGATTTTTAAACTATATGCACTTGTTTTATTTTTCGGATAAGCATGTATGGATGTGCATACATTTGTTGTATGACCATGTAGTTATCTGTGACTCAGCATCATCTATGATTAGGTTTAGTCATTGTTGCCAACTTTTTGTAATTTTTCATATCGGTAGTTATTGACGAAGTTTATAAAATTATTTTCCCGTTCCCTTAAGGCCCCTGTTAAGTAGGTGTGGCATTTTGTAATCTAAGAAAAGTGTACGATGCATTGTGGTATACCTACATATGTACATGTGTATGTACATATCTAGGTAATGAGGAACCTTGTTTTATCTTTAATTTTCCTGTTCAAAAGCAGGCGTGTAATACATACCTACTAAAATTTTACATTATTCTTCTGGGGCTAGTGACCATTGTTATCACACTGTACTACTACCTCTGTCATATTGAGTACTTAAAACATGCTGTACATACAAACGTACATATGATAAACCCTTAAGATATTTACATACATATCTGAATAGAAATAAACTATTTTACTACCAGTGAAAAGTTTTCTTGAAATAGAGGTAGCGAAGGCTGTGTGTACATAATATACATATGGCATGCATTATGCATTGCTGCCATATTTGCCTGGTTTCGGCGAACCTATCCACCATCTGCGGTAGCTGTAAGCTTGTCCGTTCGAAAGGATCTAAAATGGTGAAATGCTTCGGATTTTACAAGTCACAAAAAATATTGTTTCTAGGTCCAAAGGTTCTGAGACCTATTACTCTTTTATGTACCTATGTACATACATATGTAAGTATGCACTTGGAAAAAAGATAAAGCTTAAAATATTCCACTTAATGGAAACACAATAGGTCTGTTCCCGTACCTGTCCAAAACAGCGAAAATCTACGAAATTCTATTCCCGCACAGCAAAATTTTGTAATTTTTCAGAAAATGCAATATCCAACTTTTGTTTTTTAATCAACATGTTTTTGACGTTTAAAAAGTGGATTGTTGTTCGCGTTCCCGTACTTTTTGGTGTTTTTTTGCACCAAATATTTTTCATATGTATATATGTACATATGTATGTACAATTTATCCAAACGATTTTAGTTTCGAAAATTACAAAAAAACATTCCTTAACTGAGAACTAAGCGGAAGAGAGGTCTTCGTGGCATCCATAATTAAAACATACCCTGTTTCTCCCCTCCCTACAGATGTCATTTTTGAAAAAAGCATTTATGTACATATGTAGATACATATGTACATAGTTCATTCCAGAAAAAATGTGTTTATTGCAAATAAGACACTTCAAGCTGTTATCACAATTTTTTACGCTTTATTTGTCAAAACCGCAACCGTAAACCATTTTTATTTATAGCTTCTTATCACAAATAATAACATTTAAACCAGTTACATAAATAGCTTTTTGTTATGCTTTAAATTAACTTTTGTTGAACCTGGGTTGAACTGGGTTGTCTTCTTTGAACTATCTTTAATTCAATATTCATAAGCATATGTGTACATACATATATGTATGTATGTATGTACATAGCAATGTATTTACATAAAACCTACCAAAATAAAAATAATATGTATTTTATGCATGGATGGATGTACATGTATGCATAGATACATATGTATGTGCATATATATATGTATCGCTCCTTTAAAGCGAGATGACGAAGTTTCGCTATTATAACAAATGTGTTGTCAACCCTTTATAAGAGATTTTAAACAGATAATAAAACGCTTTCACAACAAATTTTTAATCAATAACTCAGTGGGCCCCTAAAGTTTGTTTAAGGGCCAACATATGAGGTTCCTAATATTGTCTGGGGATTATAGAGGCTTGTTTTATAACACTTGTTAGCAAATGTACATACATATTTCGAACAAATTTGTTTAAATACGTCAGTGTATTCTATAATTTGTCCGTACAATCTTTATACCTAAGCCTACTTTTTGGCGAAGTTTTTAAATATTTTTTTTATTATTACATATTTAAAAAAAAATGTTAACATTGCCTACTTTTTATTTCTGCTCACGTTGAATACAATCTGTTAAAACTTACCTTATATTTCAATCATATGTTGGCTTTTCTTTGGCGCCAGTTTTGTAGTTAAAACCTACGTACATATGTAAGTGTTTGCTTGCATGTTTTAACGCCATTCTACCTGAATCTTCTTTAAATACTATAAATTTGTTTATTTATGTCCACTTTTGAATACCTTTAGAGAACTCGATTTACTGAAGACCATCAATTTAAAGGTGCGTGTCCATTTGTGAGTAAAAAAGATGCAAGCAGCTCTCAAGCGACTCTCAAGAGCAAACTCGTAAGTGGAGAGAGTCTTGAGAGTAGCTAGCCGAGAGTTGAATTTTTACTCTCGACATTCGAACTTTTTGAGAGTCACTCGCCAATGGACACACGTTTTGTTCACTATCGAAGATTAGCTCGCACAATTCCAACAGGGTTCGTATTTTGCGAGTAGCTGTCGAGAATTAACATGGCAAAGCAGTGGACATTGGAGGAAACAAATCAACTAATAGAAAAATATAAGTCGTTTGAAACGTATGTACATATGTATGTACTGACTTACCAGAGGCTAGAAACCTTAGTGTTACCAATACACGCTCACGTACAGGCATGGCTTCTCTTAATTGAGTATCCTTTTTAAAAATAGTGGGTCCAACGGCTTCTATTATATATTCTACTTCACTTCTTATCAAACAGCAAAAGTCCTTAAATTGCTGAGCATCTTCAATTTGAAGCTCTCTTGTAAGAGTAGACCCCACACCGAATTGGTGACGACGGTTTAACCCAGCACTTTTTCTTTTTTTAAGAACAGTATCAATAACTAAAGACGCTGCAACTTTCCGCTTGTAAGAATGCATGTTTCTTTCACTACTTTCAACGGATAACTAGCAGAAGAAATATATCAAGTGGACACGGTTTATGAGAGTACTCTCAGGAAATAAACTCTCAAAATTCTTCCAGAGAGCTCGCGATATTAAAATGTCGAAAATATTACTCTCAAATGGACAGCCACCCAAGAGTAACTCTCGAGAGTTTACTAGCGATAATTATAGAAATTCACGATTAGCGAAAATATATGCATATGCATTTTGTTTTAGGCTTAGTTTATCGTTAATTTAAATGGCTCAGAATATTTTCAATTAGGTATTGTTATTGCATATCTGCAGAACAGACAAATTTTTGAATGTTTTCGTCTAGACAACAATATTCGCATCACCTTGTCTTAAAGATATTCAACATTGATGACGTCAACATTATAATTGTTTTCAATATCTAGTTTAACTGCAAATTAATAAGCATACTGGAATGTTGTTTACTAAAATGACGTGCATAAAACCAACCGTGTTGCATTGGTTTCTTTTTAATAAATATTTAAATACCAGATTTCAATTGAATACATGCATAAGTGTGACATTATTTTGATAGTTGCATTTCTGCAATTTGTGTAGTTTCAAAGATATACAAACGTACATACATACATACATAGGTACATATAAAGGAAGGTATACGTGACCATGTGTAAAGTGAACTAATGATTAAAAATGTATACAAATGCAACGCAAATACAATTCACGATGGGGCCATTGATTATTTGTCATTTTGTTAAACACAATTGCATGACTCAATTTCGACTCGGCCTGTATTATAGATACAAACACTAACAGCTATCAGCTATATTAATAAGATAGAACAACAATAATAAAAAAATTGTACCTAATAGCTACAGCCTTGAACAACAAAGTGAAGTCATCCGAGTTTGGGTCAGCTTTGTGTGTCATTAGCTCTTTTAGTGTACAGGACAACACGTATATGTATGGTATCTTATCGCTTCAAATCGATTAGGTGGAATCATTATTGCCTTCGGTGTGCCGACAAGTAGTAATTACATTTTAAGGATAACAACAGCCATTTAATCAATAGCTGTTTGACATTTACCTGGCACCGTAAAGACAGCATATATGTATGTACATATACATAAACATATGTACATACATATTTATATGTTTTTGAATCAATACATTTGTGGGTATTTACTAATTTGCGTTTAATTATCTCTTTTATTTTAGCTGCGTTCCGATGTTGTCCCCAAGACTGCTGAGAATTTCCGCGCTCTTTGTACACACGAAAAGGGATTCGGCTACAAGAACTCAACATTCCATCGTGTCATCCCGAACTTTATGTGCCAAGGAGGTGATTTTACCAACCACAATGGTACCGGTGGCAAATCAATCTATGGTAATAAGTTCAACGATGAGAACTTCACCTTGAAGCACACCGAACCCGGTATTTTGTCAATGGCCAATGCCGGTCCACACACCAACGGATCGCAATTCTTTGTTACCACCGTAAAGACAGCGTGGTTAGATAATCGTCACGTCGTATTTGGCAAAGTGGTTGAGGGTATGGATATTGTCAAGAAGATTGAATCTTTTGGCAGTCAATCGGGCAAGACAAACAAAAAAATTGTTGTCGCCGATTGTGGTCAACTTTAAAGACCAGCCGCAATTTACCCCCAATATTATGCAAATTCACTTAACAGCCCCCTCCTACACACACACACAGAAAAAGAGAGATATACAATTAAAACACGAATAAAATATAAGTAACAACAATTAAGAAGTTTAACAAAATTTAATAAAAATAAAAAAAAAGAAAATAATTAAACAAAATTATCTTATTCCTTTTGAATGTTGCATTTCTCATACATTTGGGTGAGAAGATACTCTCTTGTGCTCCCAGAGATAAGAACATACACCTTAACATAATGGCTAATTAGAGAGAGTATGTTGTAGTCGTTTGTCATTGGTAGGTCCTTAATTGAATAGTATAGTAATTCAAATTTTTCCTGCTAAACATTGTAGAGTTAGAGATATTTTGTACTTTAATTGAAATTCCGTTTTTTTTTTCCTTTAGTTTCCTTTTGTATGGAAGATTGTTTAAAATATACAAATAAATGAATAAAGATGACTATGAAACTATTGTATGACATGCTATCGATTAAGATTTTTTTTGTTAGCATCTATACTGTAAACAACTACGTATACATTTAAATCCACCTTTGAATAGGGATTTGTAATAAAATAAAAATAGTATTTGTTCAGTGTATATCGTGCGATTTTTTTTCCTAAATTCGCAATAATGTTTACAATTGGTTGTAATTACTTCCTTAATTAATACAAGCATGCAGAATAAATTTGGGAGTGCTTTCAGTTTGAAAAAGTTAAAGGGAAGAAACAGCTGGCGATAAGTCAAATGAATTTCGAATAATTAACTAATGTTAATTGTTTGACTATCGAATTGCTTGAATTTAAATCTAAATATACATTTATTGATGCCCATAAAGTAAAGAAGCTGCTTAAAAGATCAACGCTAATCAACTCGTTTTTCATCAGTTTTTGTTCATGTTTGATTTTGTAACTTTCAGATAAACGAATTTTCCTGTAACTTGAGAACAAACGCAAATTTAATTATAGTTACTAAATTCTAAAGGATCTTGAATGAATGAGTAAATTCACGTTGTTCACAAGAAAACTATCGCTAAAACCAAGATTTGTAGTTTTCGTGAATTTAGCTTAACAAATTAGGACTTGCTTGTTTTGATTTCAAATAATTTATTATTTGTGCTTTCATTAATTTTGGATGCTTTATTTCATTTCATCAGTCCTTTCTGTCCCGTGCCGTCTTTTGTTGAATTAAATTACACGCCGATTTTACATAATGAATGATTTGAATGGGTATGTATCATGTGAAATTTAAAAAAACAGCAGTTTGTAAAATGAAAACAAAGCTGGTCTAAGGTTCTTGACTTGAGCGCAAAACTAGCCAGGTAGTGTAATGGATTGTACTTAATATTTCTGTACAAAAAAAAAAAAATTGTTAGTCGTAGACAGCTGATATAGAACTTAGTTTTTCGCAGTGTATTCAAAAATTGAGAAGGATTTGCATGGGAGTTATTAGTTTTTGTTTGACATTTGTGAAACATACGTGTATGTCAAAGTCGGTTGACAGTTTCTTTGACCGTACAAATGTACTAATTATTTTGAGTACCTACATTTTTTTTCGTTTCACAGAATAATCTAGAGGCAAGAAAAAATTAATTATATTAAAAAACAGCATAACTGCTTACAAATTTTGGATTCCCCAGCACTCCCCAAATAGGACAACACCAGATTAAAATTTATTTGCTTTATTCACCTGCGATCCTCTTCTTGTACTAGCGTAAAGAAAATGTTTGTAGTTAGCCGTATTCCTGTTACTTTGAGGATGGTGGTCTTTACGGTGTCATTAGCAGAATGAATTGAACATGGCGTGTACTACTGTTTGTTCGGGCTTTATATCAAAATGGATGTAAACATGTTGTCATACTGTTTGGTACCACTTCCCTTTAGTTTATCCACTAAGACTATGTGCACATTTCTGATTTTATTTAAAATGAAAATGAAAAACGTATACAAATCTATAATTTCCTCAAGAAAATCTCTTGACGGACTTCTTAAATTAGGCGTCTTTGCTCATAGTAACAAATTAAGACGTACCGTGAATATTTTCGTAATTCAGACATATGTACGTTGTTTAGTGTTCGGCTAAACACAAGCACAAAAAATTTAATCTTAATTGTGCGCAAACATAGTTTTTCTGTTATCTTTATATTGCTTCACTAAATCATGTACACAATTTTTGAGTGATAGGGTCAGTTGGAAAAACCTCAAAGGTCAAAAACCGATTAGCAATAATGTCCAATAATTAACGCTTCTGCTTATACTTCATTCGTTCATTGAGCCAATACCAATTGCAATACTTTTCCAAAATCTGGCAGTGCAGTGTGGCTCACTTTTGTAGTCAAAAATAAGTTGAGGTAGGTAGCTTGGGGTATCATTCCGCTAGGAAGTGCTGACATAACCATACCCTAAGAATGTGGATAACTTACTAATCATAGTAAGTAAGTAATTTCTTTTTAATTCGCCAATAAGTAAATACATTTAAAAACAAATACGTAAGGAATTAATAGTTTAAACGAGAAAATCTTAATCAGCAGTGCGAACTATGCCAAAGGAAAGTGATTTTCGTCTAATCAGCAATAGATGGCGAAATTTTATTACAGTAGAGGAGATTGCTTATCCAATATGAAGTAAAATTAATGAAATAAAATTCAGATAGATGGTATATGTATTGTACATATGTATAGGTATGTAAATGTTGGGATCTACAATAAAACGAAACCTATTTTGTGTTTGTTTATCCAATGCATGATTTTAATGATTTTAACAAAATTAGTTTTCTTACAATTTGTGAGTCAAACTTTTGCTATTTTTTCGTAACAAGAAAATAAAGTAACAATTAGGAATGTCATTTTGTTAGGGAGAAATTCGATTCGAACGTTTTCTACGATACAGTGGAACTCATTTACATTACCGAGACGGGAAATTGTTCACTTTGCGGATTTGACGATGCCTAAATATTTTTTCCGGTGAATAATTCCCCCCGGTGGATTCCACGATAGCAGTAGAATGTGAAAGGGAATCGAATAGGTGAATTTAGTTGGTATGTAATCATAATCTACTATATAACAGTTAAGTAGAATCAACAAGCACATCGACAAACTTAATTCAAAACCATTACCACGCTACAATATGTGACTGCAAACCTACCGACTCTGAGAGCAGTATTTATTCTTATGCAGAATTTGCCCATTATAAATGTTATGATACTAAATTAAAGAAATCTTGAGGAAACATATCAGCGGCCCGTAAGATATTCCGCCCAGTTCGCTACCACTGAACTACAACGACCTCGCAACAATAATTTTGGTAGATTTTAAAACGACTTGAGTGTATTCACGATTGTTTCTTTGGGCCCATTATCTTCATTGACTAGGCGGTGTTGAAAACAAATATGGCACGTGGCTACTGCAGCTTGTAGCAAATTATTACGTCATTTTGTTGATACTATTGCTTCGTGTTTGCTAATAGAATTTCGCTAATAGATGTTATCATAAGACTATTTGACTAGAGTAAATCTAACAACTAAGACTAAGTAATAAACTAAGTAGACAATTAAATAGCATCAGACTATAAACAATGTTATCATTCAAGGTTGAACATTTTGTTCCACATGACCTTTCTAATATTGATAACCTTTCTCTTTGACTTCGCGACAATACCTGATATTCTTTAAGTTTTTTGGGAGTTCCTCGGAAATAGGGTAACGTTAAAATGCACTCAGGATAACAGCTATGTATATGTACATATGTTAAAGAAAGTAGGTTTCGCAATTATGTCAACAGACAGACAGACAGGCAGACATGCCTTCAAAATCAATTGAAAGCATTCTTTGTATTAGTTTTATATTTTGCTTGCTTTGTGAAAAATATTGTCATGTAGATCTGTATACTTATGTATGTATGTACATACGTGGCTTGCAAAAATACTACTTCAATTAAGTAATAAGAAAATTGGTAACTATGGTGAGGTACATTGCCTGATAAGTAGACACGCAGAAATGGGTGTACTATCCATAAAATAATGATTACTGCATAGGTTCTCCTGACGACGAGAAGTAAGAACTGATAAGTCCTGCTTGATCAACGTTAAGGTAAAAGAAGATATGTAACATAATACAGCGAGAAATGTTTTGAAGTCATAAATACACATTTGTGTTGAATTGGTTTCATGCATAAATCAAAACATACTTAAATATGTCAAAATTAAAAAAAGATTAGCAGAAAATGTTATTGAATGCAATTGTTTATTCTATGTTACGACCTTGGAATGGAATATGTTAGTTAAAATCTCTGAAAATGTGCACATTCATATTCATATTTTGATAATTTTATTCAATAGAACTGAAATAATATTTACTTGTTAATCTCTGCGACACAGAACAAATTACAAGATTAGTAAATGACGAAGAGAGCGGTTATTAGCTTTTAGCAAACAACGGTAGATCCAAATTTTATTTTATGGAATCTTATGATAAGCGATTTAGCTTATTTAAAGTTCCAAGCAGTGCAAGAATTGGTTGTAATAGTTGATTAAATTCGCCTCGAGGCACACTTTTAATGCAAGGATGGGAAAATCGGTGGGAGAAGCAGTGTCAATTGACGAGGCTCTGGAGGAAACAAGTAAGTATAGTTTGAAGGTTAAAATAGTCGAATTTTCAAACCTTTTTTTATGTAGAATTCGGAAGGTTCAACTATTGTCTGATTCTTGTATCTGGATTCATTCAGATAAACGTTGTTCTAGAATGTTGCGGCGTTAGTTTTGTGTTGCCTGTAATCGATTGTGACATGAAATTAACACACCAGGAAAAGGGAATTCTTGGCGCTGTGGGTTTTCTTGGCATTATCTCTAGTTCTCATCTGTGGGGATTTTTAGCAGATACAACTGGTCGAAGGAATGTCATAAGACCAACGCTTATTGCTGGATATTTTGTAACTGTAGTATCAAGTTTCTCAACAAATTTTTTAACGCTGGCTATTCTACGATATGTGAATGGATTTTTGTAAGCATTTTTGAGAAAAAAAAACTTCAAAAATCAAAATTTTAAAAATTGGTAAAAAATTAATGCTCTTTAGGTTATCTGGTGGTTCTGCAACCGTCTATGCTTATCTGGGTGAATTTCATTGCAATAGAATGAGGAACCGTGCAATTATGTTCTCAGCCTTCATTTCCGCTCTTGCCGCCATTTTGTTTCCCGTATCAGCCTGGGTAGCTATTAATCAATCTTGGTCATTCTACGTGCCTTTCTTGGACATTATCTACAGACCTTGGAGGATGTACATCCTTGTTATTGGAACATTTGGTTTGATATGTGGTGTATGTCTCTTCAATTTTCCTGAAAGTCCAAAATATCTTCTTTCCTCTGGTAAGGAAGAAGAGGCTATCGACGTTTTAAAAAAGGTGTATACCGTCAATACTGGCAAAAGCATGGATAGTTACAAGGTAAGAACAATAAAAGGCTTCCTGAGAATATGCTAACAGTACTTACGAATGCTCTTTTCAGGTAAAATTCCTTATGCCCGATATTGAAGAGGTGCAAAAGTTTAAGGTTAAGAATGGGGAAAAATCAAGTTCCATAGGAGTCGTTGTACGCTCCATGTGGAATCAGACAGCACCACTTTTTATGCGAGAGCATTGCCGGAAAACTGTTCTAGCATGTGTCATTCAATTTTGGATATTTTTCACCGCCCATGGTCTTTACATGTGGTTTCCATATATTCTTAATAGGGTCATGCAATTTACCAGTACGAATCCAATGGTAAGACTTGAATTGTGTGAAATTCTCTATTTGATGGATGAAACTGGTAAGGCTGTGGTTAATTCCACCACGGAAATTGTAAGAAAAAAATTAATATTACATATATAAAAAGAAATTATAAATGAAAGTTAAATGGTTCAGCAAAATGAGTGTAATCAATCTTTGGAATTCTCTACCTTCCTCCATGCGTTATATTTGGAATTTATCTATGTGAGTCTTTTCTTGGGCGTGGGATATTTTACCGGAAAATTTGGAAGAATTCAAACTTTGTGTAAGTCTCAATAATTTGTAAGCTTGATATTGATACATTTGGCTGAAATATATTGTCCCTTTTAAGGTATCATTCTCCTGCTGTGTGGAATTTGTGGAATTCTGAGTGCAATTATATCTATTCCAGTTGTAGCGGTTTACTGTTTGGTTGTGCTTCTCATTTGTGGATTGGCTACCACTGTGCTCAATGCGATTACTGTGGATATATTTCCAACGCATTTAAGGTAAGTTTATTAAGGAAGTAGTGGAACGTTTTCTCTTTTCATAAAGCCAATTACCAAGAGCTGAGTAATCTCAGCTAATGAGTCTGTAATATGTAGAAAAACTTTAACTCCAGCAAATTTGCTTAGCTTGTTAGACGAGACCGTAGTGACTGATATTAGATTCAAAGTGTAATTTTTCATTTCCATTTGAGTTTTTTTTGTTTTTTCTTGTCAAAAAGTTTCTTTTGTGTTGAAGAAAATATAGCACTGGTAACTTACATATTTAAATGAGAGGTCTGTCAATTATTTGAATTTATCTCATTGTATTGTTTAATTGAAATACACATAACATATTCTAAGTATAGATTTTAAAGACTGCTTTGGAGCAGATCATTTTTTAGTCACAACATGAATGCAGTTCAACCTGCTTTCTTGAAATTTCCAGAAGTCATTAATCTGTAAAGATTCATCTTTTTCTTTCTCTATCCAGTCTTAAATTTGTTACCAATTTTTTTTTTTTTTTTTTTTAAATCACAAAGCTCTAACATAATATAACTACGATTTTCTTTTTTTTCAGAGCAATGGCTGTTTGTATTTCCCTAATGATGGGCAGGATTGGTAGTGTGAGTGGAACGAATGTTATTGCAGCCTTACTTCAAAATCATTGTCAAACTGGATTGTTTACTGCCAGTATTGCATTGATTTTGTGTGGATTCTTAGCATTTTTACTGCCAGAGCTAAAAGAATTGAAGAAACCCTACAAAACAAGTGATGCAGCTTGAATAAACCCTAACTGACATTTTTGGTACCGTTTATATACTGTTTTGAGACCGTGTGAAGCGATGTATGATTATGTAAGGTACTAACACTTCGTGATACGAATCTAATATTTCAATTTCAATTAGAATGTGGTCTCATTACAATTTATTTGAAAAGTAACAACAAACCTCCTAACAAAAAAAAAAATTTATTGTATTTTAATTGGTATCCATGTGTTTTTACGTAAATGGAGTTTTCCGTTAGTTAAAAATTCAATACAAAAATAAATTAAAAAGACTGTGTAAAATGTTTTTAATTGTTTGGCTGCGTAATTTTTAAGGTTTTGAGTTAACAACGAGCTTAGAAATATGCATACTTATGAGAAATTGCGCATCTTGTGAGAATAAGATATATTTTTAGTGTTCCGCACTCAAATAATAAGGGGGAACACTTAATATTTTTATGAAACTATTGATACGTTTTACGTAGTCAGTCAAGCATAATATCTTTTTTAGCAGCTGTAGATTGTAAGGTACGGAAAGAATAAATTTTAAAGTTTGCTTGTCGTGTACGAAAATAGTTTTGGTAGAAAGATGTTCCAGCAGTTGCAAAGTGCTAAGTAGGATTCGTAGTTTCGAAATGTGTTATGTCTAGAAATCAATCCTTAGTGTTTTGCGGAATGTTGCAATGATAGTATCTACATATGTTTAGTCAATACTTAAGGGCGATACTAGTCTTCGACGAGCCAATGGTTGAAATTTGGATGTTAATGCAATATTTTTGGACCGAGTGTAAAAAAAACTTAAGACACGGCCTATCTTGAGCTTTGTGTAGGAAAATGAATTGCGCCGATATGAAGTATACCCTTATTCTAAATAGGTAACTTAACTTCGTGGAAGGTTTTGAATATGCTGTCGTCCATTTCACACCAGAGTTGGTTGTAATGCCAAGGCGATGTTTGGTTTTATTACTTTGGATAATTTGGTTCTTTATTTGGAGCTGTGAAAGTGTAGACGTGTTTTAAGAGGTTTTTTTGTGAAGAAGAAATTCTTGTCCCTGGTTGGGATTGAACTAAACTTCGGCACTATTGCTTATTTATAAACTCAAATTCTCTTAGTTATGAGTTATGAGTGTGAAAAAAATAATAAGAAAAGTTTTGGGACTCCTAGTGAATGTATGAGTATCTGTCCCAAATTACACACCACATTTAATAAAAATCCATTCAGAGATTCATTTGATAAGGACAATTTTAAAATTTTTGAAATCCCATCCTTCACACTCGACCCAAATGTATTATTTATTTTTCATCTACTCTTCTGATATCATCTATCCATCGTATGTGTGGCTTGTTTGCAATCTTCTTGCCTGGTTTTTATTAATTTTCTAAACTTAGTACATTATACATTATATGGCTGAGTTTAATCTACCTAATTGTTAGCACTTACATTTGTAAATTTAAAACTAAACCATCTGGTGTTGGGCACTTTCATAAGAACTCTCAGCATTAAATTTGCCGATTTAGCCTTGGTTTTGGGACTGAATATCTAAACTTGAAAAAAACCCAAGTTCAGTTAAATTTATGCTTTATAGAAGCATTTTTCGCAGGAGAGCTATTTTGTTGTTCATCCGCTTTTAATTGCACATACAACGTTGATTGAGATCTCTTTCTGCATTTGCGCGTCACCTAAGGGAAGGCCTTTTTCTACTGCGTCTCCTTTCCGGAGTTGATTCAAAGACTTTTTAGGTGGAGCGCTAGTGTCTATCAAGTATACCATGTCATTTTAGTTGTTCTTCGAAGTTTATTTACCAATTCGGCTCTTCAATTCATTTTCTACATCAAACAGGGATTACATAGTTTGCAACACAGCTAAGGATACCCCCTACAGGGAATATACATAATTAATAAGTACGAATGACTAAGCCGGTTGAGCGATTTGTCCATCTATTTGTCTATTTACTATCTATTTATAGAGCTGTAAATTAATGTAGTACATACATACATATACATATAGTTAAAAGCGAATTTGTTCGAATTTGTTTTGACGCACTTCCCTAAGGGAATATGCCTCTAAACGAAGAACAAAAAAAATAATTTCAGCGACTTTTGCAAGTACTTTGTCAAAAAATTATATTATTTTTACTACTTGTGTTGTGGCATTCATTGTTAAAGAGATAAAGTTGTTGATGACGGACTCGTGTGTTTCATTTTCAAGGCTTCGTATGTGCATACAAGTATATCATATAGATACATATATGTACATAGATTATAGAATTCTATTGCTCTCGCTCATGCCTCCGTCCGTCTGGCTGTCATCACCTTCTAAAATAAATGCTAGATTTTTACGTATGTTATGTAAAGTCATGACCTACAAACAATGTCGATGTGGTTTTTAAAGAAACCGGTATTTTGAAGGTAGATACATAGCTCCAGAATGGTTATACAGGACACTGAACATTTTTTCCTTCTAGACAAGCGTATGTTGCACCATTAGAAAGAGCACTTTAAGCAAAATCCAAACATAATTTTTTGCAAATTTCAACATTTTAATATTATGTCATAATTTACTAAAGGCTTCAAAAAGAAAGTGCCTCCCACTCCGAAAAATAATACTAATAGAACATTATTGGGTCCATGCCGCTAAATATGTCTGATTTTAATATTTCTACGCTTCTTTTAGCTATCTGAATTTATACATTCATAATATGTAGATAGTGGGCCCCGTGGGTCAGTGGTAAGTGCGTTCGACTACTGAGCAAAAGCCAGCTCTTTACGGTCCCAAGTGGTAGAGTAGTAAGCGTCTCAATTAAAATAAGGCTTTCGGATATGGCTGTAAACTTTTCATTTATTTTAAACATTATAACAAGCACAACACGAATGTCGCGAGAAGATATGCTCTGGACCACATACGGTCTATTGCGCCAAATATTTGTATTTGTAACAGATTGCTTATTTAGTCGCTTTTCCTTCTATCCTTAAAAAGCGGCTCACCAAAAGTTTCTATCTCACAACTTTTTAATCCCTTGCTCTATTAAATAAAAAATCATTGAAATCGGTTCAGAAATTATATCAACGGAATCCTTCTGATGGAACTCTCAATATGTGAACTTAGTCGCACTTGTTGGAGACATAATATTTGTTACCCTCCAAAATATATCATAGATTTATCCTTGCTTTTATGTTCAATATGGAGACAGCTGTACGTTTCTTTTGATCTAAGGAATTAGCTCACGGTGAACAAACCTCTTGATACGAGACACACTTAGCAAGAAACTAACGATAATGATAAAAGATGATGAAATTCAGTTATTAATTTGTTCATGCACCTTTGTATCCATATTTATTGTTTTCTAACTTTTGTTTTATTAACTAGGGTAAATGTCCTTATGCATAGTTATAGTGGCACCCACCCGTAGGGTATGTATATTTAATTTAGCTTTGTTCAAAATAACAATTACAATGTTTACATGTTAATCCCAAAAAATTAAAATAGAAGATTAGCCGACGACATCCATACAACTAAGCTACCAGCAAACAAAACAAAATCTGTTTAATTTATAGGTCCAGTAGAAAGATAAGTTTTTTGTTTACCTTACTTAAAGATCGAAAAGATGCACAATCTCGAATCTTTTCATTTAAATCCACTCAATTGCCCAGGTGACTAAAAGCGACTGGCTAACAGTCAAACGCATTTATTTACATCATGAGAGCAGTATTTTAGCTGATTTGAACAATTTTAAGTCACGAAGTCTTTTACTTCAATCCATTTAAATTTAAATACAGAGATAGAAAAATAAGAATGGCTAAATCAATCCGACAATCGGTGCCTATTGACGAGGCTCTGGAGGAAACAAGTGAGTAAAAGACGTAACTGATTTAATTTTACAAGATTTTAATACCTATTCAAATTAGGATATGGAAAATTTAACTATTTCGTAATTTTTGTGTCTGGATGCATCCTGATTAACGTCATCCTAGAATCCTTGGGAATTAGTTTTGTTTTGCCAATAACCAAATGCGATATGGATCTTACATACCAGCAAAAGGGTATTCTGGGCGCTATGGGTTTCTTAGGGATTATTACCAGTTCACATCTCTGGGGATTCTTAGCAGACACGACAGGTAGACGGAAAATTATGAGGCTAACACTTATTGCTGGGTATATTGTTACAGTAGTTTCAAGTTTGTCCCCGAATTTCTTAGTCCTAGTTGTTCTTCGATATGTTAATGGATTTTTGTAAGTATTCGTATTTCATGAAGTAAGATTGAAATCTTAACTGAGTTCTATGTTTAAGATTGTCTGGTGGATCAGCAACTATTTTTGCATATCTAGGTGAATTTCATTGTAACAAAATTAGAAATCGTGCCATCATGTCTGCAGGTTTCATAAGCGCTGCTGTCTCTTGCGTGTATCCAATAATGGCTTGGGCAGTTATTAACCAAACTTGGTCATTTCATGTGCCGCTCGTGGCCATTGTTTACAGACCCTGGCGAATGTATATTCTCTGTTGCGGACTACTTGGTTTCATATCTGGTCTATGTTTTTTTTATTTACCCGAAAGCCCAAAATATTTACTTTCAGTTGGAAGGGAAGAAGAAGCAATAGCGGTTTTGAGAAAAATCTATTCAATCAATACAGGAAATAGAAAGGAAGACTATGACGTGAGGAAAACAGTTTGTGAATTGAGTTTTTGTCCAACAAATTATTATAATTTGTAGATAACATCGATAAAGCTGGATTCTCAAGAAGGACAGCGGTTGAAAGTAACTAAGGGAAATTCAAATGGTATAGTGGTTCTTGTGCGATCTATGTGGAATCAGACGGCACCCCTTTTCATGCGAGAGCATTGTCGAAAAACTGTTCTTACCTGTACTATACAATTTTGGATATTTTTTGCGGCTCAAGGAGTCTACATGTGGTTTCCTTATTTACTTAATAGTATCATGGAATTTACTAGTGAACGTCCAAATGATAAATATCAAATATGCGAAATTTTTTACATGGTAGAGAGAGCTTCTAGTAATACTACAACAGCTGATATTTCTGTAAAAAAAAGATGATGCAGAAAGATTAAGGGGAAATTTTAATATTTAAAATACTTTTATAGGAAGAAATTTGTGATCAAACTTTGGAACTGTCAACATTTCAACACACTTTATTCTTAGAGTTTATTTATGTTGCGCTATTTTTGTTTGTGGGATACTTTACCGGAAAAGTTGGTCGAATTCCAAGCTTATGTAAGTTAAAATTTTGATTCGAGTATAAAATGATTTCTGACTTCCATATATTCTTTCTATAATAGTCCTTATTCTTCTTATAACCGGTGTTTGTGGAGTTTTGTGCGCAATTGTAAACATACCAATTGCTGCCGTGTACTTTTTAGTTGTATTACTTGTTTGCGGAATAGGAACAACAGTGCTTAATGCGGTTACTGTGGATATATTCCCAACTCATTTGAGGTATGTATCTTTAAAAAGAAAAAAAATATAGTGCCAGCGAAAGATTTGGCGCAGTTTTGAGTCCAAAACTCAGCGCCTCAATAGTAATAGACTTTTTCTTGTATGGCAATAAAACCAAAATGCGACCGATAACTTCTGAAACAGGAGAATAAATAGTTTTCACTTTGGATTTTCTAAAGCGAGCCGTTGAAACATTCTCATCATCTATTCAGATTGCTCTGGGAAATTTCCAAAAGCTACTCCAACCAATCAAAATCAGATTTTGAGTATTTACGAACGAAAATGACCTTTGACGTTCGAAAATATTGAAATTTAAGGATCAATTATTTCAGGAATTGTAAAATCCATAGGGTGGATGTAAGTGTTGCTAATCTGTTCTTTTAAACGTGGTATGAGCCATGTAAAACAAATTTATAATTTTTTTAAATATCACGGTTTTTAAGAAAATAAGTTTTTCATGGTAATAGTCAAATAGTGATCGAATCTCTTCAAAATTGAATATTCGGCTTCTACATATGTACATATGTCAAAGAATTCCATTGTATGATTGGAGATTATATTTCTATTTTCTTTTTTAGAATTTGGTTAACAGATGATGTGTACAGTACCATACGATCCGTTTCAAAGTCCTTTTTTCTTAATCGTCAAACGTGCCTTCGCGCCTAGTATATCACCATGATGAGAGCACAAAAATACAAGTATGTGCATATGTTTTTTTTTTTTTTGTGGGAAAGCTTCCAATTTTTTTTGCTTGATCTTATCCTTTGTAATATTTGTTTTACTATTAATTTAATAATAATCCCATATTCTTTTGTGAATTACTGAAACCGATCGTATTATTCGCCCCTAATAAAAACTTTTTCCATCCTGAATTAGTATAGATACAATTTACATGAGTGGTATGTTGGTTTTTGTAATACAATACTAATACATCTACATCCGAATTCCACCAATCTCTGCATCCGCCTTGAATTTTTACTGAACTGGTTGAGACTCAGTTATTACTGTAGTTGATTATTCTTAGACTTAGTAGCTTAAGTAACTTCTGCGGCCTATCACTTAAATAATTTGAATATTGTTCTGCCTGGTCAAAACCACAAGGTATGCGCAACGAATCTTAACTATTTCGATTTTATAATTACCGCTGCTATTAAATTAACCATTATTATTCCGATAATTCTTCGGGCTTGTAACACAGATTTTTCCCATCTTTTTGATTGCTGTTTGGTATAATAAACATGATAAAAAAAAACATTTCGGAATCCATTTTGCAGAAAGCTTAGAGCTGTCCATTTTAAATAATGTTTGGGTCTTTCCGTAGAAGATGTAGCAATCTCCGTTCTTTATAAGCAGCGTAGTTAAGGTTGATGGTCTTTCTCAGCATGGAACAATATTTTTAAGTAGGTATTTTATAACAGCTTGATATTCGATTTTCTGCATTTACTTTGCCCCATTGTATATGAACTCTTAGAATGTTTGGAAATAAAAATAAGATAAATTCCACTAATTTAATATTAAAACTATTCCATCCACTTTCGTATATTAAGAATTACAGGAGAAAAATATAAATTGATAAGCCTTTTACTTTATATTCTTTTAGAGCTATGGCGGTCTGCATTTCTCTGATGATTGGAAGAATAGGTAGCGTTATTGGAACAAATGTTGTAGGAGCATTACTCGAATACAATTGCCAAATAGCATTGCTCTTTGCGAGCACTTTTTTAATTTTAAGCGGTCTTTTATCATTTCTACTACCACACGGTAAGAAAAATGTTAATATTCCTGATATTGAGTAAAGCAAGCAATATAGCTACATCCAGAAACACAATCTTCTTTGAATCGTAAGGAGGGTAATAAAAGCTTTAAGTAAATTGAGGTTCTTTCATGCCTTTGTGAAATAAAATGTGTAATTATGCTTTTTATATAGTATATATTAGTTGTCTCAATACAATTACATTAATAATAATTATTATTTATTATAAATATAAACATACGATAAAATTTAAGTATATCTTGTTTTTGTTTCTTTTTTGTTTTTGATCGTATATTGTTCTGTATTCCAGAATTATTATCAAAATACGTCAAACAACTTCATCATATAAATATGTTTTTATTTCTCAAATTACCGGCTAAAAATTGTTTGACAAATCACTACTTATAAAATTGAATAATACCAAATATAGCTTATGTAAAATAAAGTCTTTCAGATTCAGAAAACACTAATCATAGTCGGTATCATGGGTGGAAAACAAAATGAACAAATATTCGAAGACGGATAACAAAGTACAAATAAAGGACTAAAAAAAAATATATATTCCTGTGTAGTTATTTTCTTTTTTATTTATTGCATATCCATTTTTTACGTATCTATTGCTTCACCAAATAGGGTTTTGCGAAATCAATACAACATAAAGTGCGTGACAATCGGTATTTAAACGTTTGACTTACTACGTGTGGTAAATATAAGGCAAAACAGACATCTGGCTAATTATACCACAAATACTTCTCCATTTTTCCTCGTGCTATTACTATTACTATTATTAGTGTCAAGCAGTTCAGCTTCTTTGGCGATTTCAACAATGCCTTCAGTATTTTTCTGGATCTCAACTTCTACAATTTCTTCAGCACTATCGAGTTTATCCGTTCCAGAGCTTTCTGATGTGTTACTTATAGAAATTTTCTTCTTATTTGGAGTAGTAGCTTCGTCAATTTCCGCATCAACTGTTTCTGCATCAGAACTATCTGTGTGGAATGTTGCAGTGTTTTGCTGTGGAATAGCCGTCACCGGTGGTGTTGTGGTTATTGATGACCACCAGTTGGAGAAGGCGCCTTTAGCTTGGGAGATTGCTCCACCTATTAAAATAAATAAGAAAATAAAAGGTAACAACAACAATGAAGATAAATTCTTCCCGATCCTCGTTGCCATTGTACGAATAAGACGATTTTTTGTGTAGTGCTGCCAATTTTCAATTGCAATTTTTGTTCTTTTTTGTCGTTTATATGCATATGTATATTTTACAAGTGACAACGAGAATAGGGTGAAAAAGTTGTGCTTTTTACTAACCAACTGCTCGACTCGTTGTATTCACTGCCTGGTTTATTTTACGTCCACTTTCGCTATTTTGCATTGTTCTTAACAAGAATACGAAAATTATTAATAAAAATAGTTTTTCTTTTTATATATTTGCCTTACTGAGCAATTTTGAGCTTCATATCGGCTACTGAGAGCGTCCCAGAAAACGGATGGCCAGAAGGTAGAATCTCGAAGAAACCAGATTCTGGTCGTACATCATACCACTCTTGGAAACATTGGGTCTTTTTAAAAGTCACCATAAAATTATTGTTAAAATGATCACAATCTTTGGGATTATCTAAGGAAAGACGAAATAGTTACACATTCATATAAAAACGTGTTCCATTCTATTTGTAGCTTACCCTGAAAAACAGCCGTACGTAAAAGAGACAACATGTATCCTTGAAACTGCTCCCGAATCCAAAATTCACTACCCTCAGCATCCTCCTTTGGGTTTTGCACGTGACGCATTAAGTAGTCAATGAAACGTAGATCCTCTGTGGTAAGTATTAGTTGTCTTCTTAATTCTGGATCATGGGCTTCTATTGTGCAGTTTTCTACATCAACTTGGATATCAGCCAAGTTTCGCTTTTGCTGAAAGAGGACATTTGACGTTCCTATAACGTAGCTGAGTACGGAGGGATCTGATAAGAGATCCATATATGGCAACGAGAGATACGGGAGGCAGAGATTACCGCTAGCGAAAATCGTAATTGGCGAGCGATATTCATCAGGATTAATAGAAGACAACGCAAAAAGAGTGGCTAAATTAAAAAAATCATTATTGCAATAAATTAATTTTTTTTCTTTATAAATAAAAAACCTTACATGCTAAAGTATCCATGCTGGCCTCACGCGTCAGTGAATTACTTCGATCGAACCTTTTACCCACCTCAGTACCATTAGAATCAGTTCTGACAAATTCACGACTCGATTCAGGGCTGCTCTTCACTGGAGAAGAAGATGATGAAATGCTTTCACTGATTTCTCCCAAGTTCTCATTGCCAGCGTGATCAATGGGACAGTTACTCTCCTCATTTATGGAGTCTGGTAAATCTTGCTGTTCCTTCTTGTCATCATCATCATTCTTGAGCGGATTTGAAAAGTCCGGCATAGGTGACATTGGGCGCGACGTACGAACACAAGCTACTTCTTGAAAACCCTTTTCCAACAGGCGTGGTATGAGCGAGGATACTCCTAAAATCAGACAGCACATACCACGAACGGGTGATCCGAAGAATACAACACGACGTTGTAGAAGAAAAAGTTTAAACAGTATCAATGTCTTATGGCGCCATTTGAGCACAATTTCACGCAGTGATATGCCAACGTAAAAATGACGCAACGGGCGCGGTTCATCAACGAGGCAAGCATTTAGTTGATTGTAGGCCTTGACTAGAATTTCCGTGCACGAGAAGTCACCTTGATCAAAAAATGCATCGGCTATTAAAGAGAGTTTCACTTCAATATAACCGTAGATAGGTAACCGTGATAAAATGCAAACAGATTTTTGAACCGTACTTCTGGTTACATCGGCTGTGCGGATTTTTAATTTCTAAAAGTGGGCATTATACAATTATTACTTTTAACTATAGGACCCTGTAATTAAATAACTTACTTCAACCGGTATTTGCCGATAGCAGGAGACCCCAAATATACTTTCAGTTGGATCCATTAGGCTTGGTAAATTAAAAAAGACAGTGTCTTCGATAAAATTATGCGAGCCATCTGGCAATGCCAGCGTTGGTAGATATTTCCAACCCGATGGACACTCATTCTTACCTTGAGTGCCAACAATAAGAGGAGGATAGGAGAACTCCACCTAAAGAAAAATTAAATTAAGAATAAGTTAAGGTTAACAATTAAAAGCTAAGGGTTTGTTTTTAGCGTTTTGCAGCGACTTTCGACTGGAAGAGTATAACACATTATTTTCAACCTAGCCATCTATTCACATCCGGTTGCAGGATGCGGCCTAAACAGAAGACAAAAGCTTTTCCTATATGATTTAATAGTGTTAATAACTTAAAAATGACGCAACGGGCGAGTTCGAGTACTAAATGGCCTTTCACTTTCTTTACGGAACATAGTATAGAGATGAACCAAGTTTACGAGGAATTAAATAAACTTAGAGAACGAGACTCCGTCCTCACCGAGCCTCGGTGGTAAAAAGCGAAAAGTTATCCTTATTCAGCCTAATGTTCATAGCGCTATAACAGGAACATCGCGATTACGGTCGGACCCATTTCGAAACTAAGAAGTATGAAGTTTAAATATGGATGCAGCGAGATAGCGACCGAGTTTTCCGGATAGATTTGCTGGAAAAAGCTCTCAAACAATAGTTTGATCTGAAGCATGTACAATTTTATTCTAAACACAAGTGTTTTAAAAATCCGTCTAAATGTATTTATGCAAGATGGGGTTTTAGTAAAAATAATAATAAATACATACGTGCATATGTACTTATTCTTTCATATTGTTAAACTAGCAGTTATATGTTACACATAAACATTTTCGTACATACATAGAAATGAGGTTGCCGATGATTCATTTAAAAATAAAGAAAGTAATGAACACAATTACTTTATTATGTTTTATTTTTTCCATTGGAAAACTTTGTATATGTAGTGAAAGGCTATTCTAATTACCCTTATAGTAATTAGAGATGTATCAAACTATCGTATAAGCAGAGGTAGAGGATATTATATATTCCACTAATGCTTGTGACAATACCGTTTGAGGCGGTTTGTTTATCTTTTTTAAAATAAAAACAAAGTACAAGAGAATGTCATTGAGAAGTCCATTGAAACGCAAGTCATTGGTAGTAATCATTGCGAGCCAGATAAGCGGATGCAATGAACTGCGAACATCTGAGTAATTATTGGGACATGATTGTGATCATCCAAATGCAAGTACTTTTATCAGTAATTATAACTCTTTAATTAGAATATTACCTATTGAAACCCAACCAAGTCTTATTTTGAACGACAAATCAATAGAACAAATTATTCCTCTCTACTAAAAATGTTACAATATTGTAGATATTCTCTTGTATTAAAGAAATATACCGAGTACCAATTGCAATTTATTTATTAATAAAGCCTTAAGTAAACAAAAGTTTTTAGAATCAAATAATGTATATTCTTTGCTGAAATATTAATCACCTGGCACCCGAGTTTGTGATGGAATCCAACAACCAAAATATGCAAAATCGGTGGCTTATCAGACATTTTCACTTATGTCGCTTAACGATTGAATCACATAATACTTAGTTTAGATATTTATATGTTTTCTGGTGAGAAATTTTCATTCAATTTATGTTTATTTAAAGAAAACACTGGCTGTTAAATTTATAACAAAATTTCGCACAAAGTGAAAAGAGTAACTTTGCCGATGTTGACGTTTTGCGATGATGCTTGTCAAATGCAAGCTTCTTGGAAGATTAAAGGTAGTGAAGTAGGCTACGATTTAAATACATTGAATTGGTACAAATTATGCCTTGGTTACATTTGAAAATATTGGTAAATATGGAGAATTGGATATATGTATGTACAATAGTAAATTGATTTAATTTATTTAAATATTTTTAAAACTCTTGCATCAATACACACAATACTTGTGAGATAGGGTGTGCGGTCGAAAGGAACGTTGCATTATAAAGAATATAGTTTTTCTTCCTTTTTGGGTATAAAGGGAGCTTTTAATAACATTCACACAAAAGCTATTCAAGACTCCCTCACTGAAGGGCCCGACCCATAGAATCCGTCGACGTCGTTCCGTTGAACGTTAGCGTTGACGTTAACGTATTGCCGGAAGGAACCGTCCCATAAAATCCGTCGCATACCTACGTTGACAGATAACAGCCTATGACATTATTAAAATTATAAAAAAAAAGAGAAGTATGGACGAAGAATTCTTTTCGAAAATTATTTTAATATTGCTGCTATCCGAAGCCTATAAATATTTAAAAATAATTGTGGGTAGCAGTCGTCGGTTTTGGGTTCACCCATTGTACGAGGACCGAGACCTCCATGGATATTTTGCTCTGAATTTTGACCAAATGTATAATGATGATCCGGAACAATTTAAAGTGGCAGTGCGGATGAACAAAGAAGTGTTTGATGTGCTATTCAGTTTGGTCAAAGAAGATTTAACCAAGCACTCCAACAGACCAGTTATATCAGCAAAGTGTAGGCTATTTTTGACCCTTGTGTGAGTACATATAATACTTTAAACATGCTGCTTATGTTTATCATGTTCATCTTTATACATAGGTATTTGGCACATGGAGGAAGCAAGCAGATGTTTTCGATTGCATTTAAAATGGGACTCACAAGTATTAAAAGAATTGTAAACGAAGCCTGCGATGTTCTTTGGAATACCCTCGGCCATATATACTTGGCAGTCCCAAATAAAACGGGGTGGAAACAAATTTCCAGAGATTTTAATACTGTCTGGAATTTGCCAAACTGTGTGGGTGCCATTGATGGGAAACATATAAGCATTACTTGCCCTTCGAATTCCGGATCTCTCTTCTATAATTATAAGGGAACATATTCCATCGTACTTATGGGAATCTGTGATGCCAACTACACTTTCACTGGCATCGACATAGGTGCATATGGCTCTCAAAGCGAGGGTGGTGTTTTATGGCATTCTGACTTTGGTCGAAAATTATTTGAAAACCAGCTCGACCTACCAGAAGAACAGTGTCTGCCGAATAGCAACATAAGCTTTCCGCATTATTTTGTTGGCGATGCGGCATTTCCTTTAAAAACATTTTTGATGCGTCCGTATCCAGGTATAGTACATGAGTCTTTATTGCCAGTTCTTTTTTATTAATACCTATAATTTTATTAAGGGGAGCGGTTACCTTTGGAGCGAGAGAATTTCAACAAGCGTGTCTCACGTGCCAGGCGTGTCATTGAAAATGCATTTGGTATTTTAGTGTACCGATGGAGAATTTTACTTGGCCCGCTAAATATGGCTCCGGAGTCAGCGGAGAAAATTGTGAAGGCAGCTGTTTTACTTCACAATTTCGTGAAGATGCATGATGCCACCTATATTCCCCCAGACTACGTGGACCAATACCATGGCGAGGAAATAGTTCATGGCCTGTGGCGGAAAGAAAGTCTTCCATTAAAGAAGCCGAAGAGAATTTTCTCAAACAACGCCGCAAAGAACACATTCAATTTGCGAGACCAATTGAAAGATTATCTTTTCTACAATTAAGTTCGTCTATTATTCTTCTTCTTTTCTACTAATGTTAATATTAATAACATATTAAAACACAAATTTCTTTAAATTTTTTTATGGTTTTTTAATTTATTTTCTCAATTTTTAAAAAAAAATGATTTAATATTATCCTGACTGTCTTCTGGCAACTTGATAAGATAACTATCAAGAACTTTGTAAAAGTCATCATTCCGTCCTCTTGACTCCTTCTTTGTCAAAAAATCGGTGGCTGCTCCCATCAATACATTAAAACGCTCGGCTGCCTGTTGGTCGATTTTGCGTTTTAGCGCACTCGCTGATGTTGAGGGCGCCTGGCTATCGGGTCTCGACTGAATTAAATTTTCGCTTGAAGGTAATTCATCGTCAAATTCCATCAAGACCTCTAGGCTGTCATCAATGTAGTCTTCCTCTAGAGATCTGGAAGCACTCGTCTCCGTAGGACTACTCACCACTTCTTTCAAATTCCATTGGAAGTTTGAGAATGTCCTGTAACACACTTGCAGATAAAATATGAAATGCAGAACAAAAATACAATTTTACCTTCGTGGAGCGACGTGCACTTTTAAAAATTGCAAAGCCGGGAAAAATCTCCATTCCTTTTCCTCTAGCGCTTCCAGATTTTGGCTTCTTATGAAGCTCTTTGAGGAAGCGATCCCTAAGTGACCTCCATCGGCTCTGACACTGTTTCACTATAGTAAAAATAAAAATTAACTAAATATTTTAAAGTCATTTTTGTATTACATTACCATCCACGCCGGTAGCAGCCGACACATCCAACAAAGCCTTTTCCTTTTTTAATTTGTTCCTACATGACTTTAATGATTTGTCATATAGGCAAGTATAAGATTTAATAGCTTCGATTAGCTGCTCCTCAAGCATGATGTTTAGATTGAAAAATATCACACAGAATAATAATTTAAATTTAAATGTCAACTGATTGTCGACGGCGATGACAATTTCTCAATCCTCTCTCTCAAAAATGTTTAAAACGACAACCATGTATGCATATGCCTGATGACTTTTTTGTTGATGTTGGTGTTGTGTGTTCTACTCGCTTTGCAAAAGAGCCACTTAACAGATAACGTTAAAAACGTTAAAGAGTCCCACATATTCAATCGCCTAAATCAGAAAATTCTTAACGGATTTGGATGAAATTTTATTCGTACGACTTATTTTAGTAAGTTTAATACCACATGTTTAATATAAAAAAGAAAACTTTGGGAAGAAGCTTTTATTGTTTTCCCGGATCGTACTCTTGACTTAAAATACCCATACTAATACTTTTGGTGACCATGATGAAGAGTGTTTTCTATTTCTGACATGCTCTTTGAATATACATACATACGTCCTCAAAATTTATCAGAAACTGTTAATATTCCAGCTTTCATTTGAAAACCTAGCCAAACTATAAAACCTACTACTAATTATTAAAAAAATCATATTTTTTAAAATGTTCTTTATTTTTGTTGTATCCAGAAAATATCCATTTGTCTGACAATTGTAAATTTTAAGGATTCCTTCAGTTTTGTCTGTTTCTCAGTATACACGAAAATAATAAAGATTTCCTCACATCTTACAACTTAAATACAAAATGTATTTACTTGAATTTTTTTCAATTCTTTTTTTGTTTTGTACAATGCCTTTCTTAAAGTGCACAAATTTTATAAATTTGTTTAAACATAGTTTACAATTAAAAAACAGTTTCCATTTAATTTGTTCTATGAATTTTTTTAAGCATATCAATAATTTCATTATTTGATTTCTTTTTCTTTTGTTTTTCTCTTCTCTTGATAAAAAATATTTATTACTCTTAAACGTGTAGTTTTCTTTATTATATATATATATCAATTTGTCTAAGTTAAAATATATATTACGTTATCATTTTACTTTTTTTTACTTTCAACTTCATTTTTTGTAACTATTTACATTTGTTATTTCACTTTGAAATGATATCAAGTTTTTCATTACTTGTATTCTACAAAGTTTTTTTTTTGAGAAATAAAACTAAAAACCAAAAAAAAAAAGATTACCAAAACAAACATTCGGAAATAAAATAAGAACTGTATGACACAAAGTTTTAGTTAAACAACGTTTTTTTTTTAATACATGTAAAAGTATTCAAATATTACAATAAACACTCATGTACATATTTTATACTAATACTTATTGAACATGAAATAATGAAACATTGACATTTAATACATGCACATATTCGTACGTATATTGGAATTTTATAAAACATAGATTTAAAAATAAAATATTGCTGTAACTGTTGATTTAAAAATTGTTCATTTGTAAAAATTTGTTAGATTTATGAATTTATTTCGATGTATTTAGTATCGCTCTAGGTACAAAATTTGATAAAACGATAAAAAAATAATTTTATTCAGTAAGCATTTAATATTTTTCTGTATTCATTTAAGCATTTAATAATTTCAGGATTATAAAAAAAGGGTTTTAATCTGCTGTATTATAATGGGTAAAATGTGATAATATTTAAACTAACACAAGTTATGCCACTTAGAACAAATAAAAAACAATTTATAGCAATAACTTTAGATATACATATCTATCGATAGCGATTCTTCCCGTGTAATATACTTTCACCCATATTCTCTAATTGGAGTCGCCTCTTTCGAGTAAATACAACTAACCAGTAAAGTGAAAATGTTCATTGAGGTCGTAAAGTTTGAAATAGAAATGGCGTATAAAAACATGGCATAAATTTCCAAGAATAACAGTTTCGATTGAAGCTAGGTGCATTGACTAAGAGTGTATATTTTAAAGATATCGTAGATCGATGACGGCGCAGATATAATGCCCACTAACTAATTAGTTTACCCATTTATTATCCAACAACATGAGACCCATTAAGTAAGAGTTTGTGGATTTAGTATACTTCCACATTTATCTAAACCTCAAAAGGCAACAGAGCAATTTTGTTATAAAAATTTAAAAGTGCACACTGTATAATTGAAAAATGCATTTCGTTCTTAGAAGTATAAAATAAAATTTTGGTAGTAAATTATATTCATTAATTTATTATTTCAAAATATAGTTTAGAGATTCTTACATGAACAGATGCAGCTAATTTTCTCTTCTATTTTCCTATTATTCAAATGTAACTTATGTTTAAAAATATATTGTCTATTAAAAAAGAAAAAGCATAAGATCTCTTTGTAACGAAGAAAAAAATGTTTGCTTTTTTGATTTTACTCTATAATGTATCTATTGCATGCAGTTTTAGTAAACAATTCAAATCTTAATCCGCTTTTCTTAATGGTTTTATAATATAATCAGGTTGGATAGAAATTAATAGCCAAACTATATGCATTTTCATTCATATTGTGTCATAACCAGTAGAAAAAAGTATTTTCAAATAAATTTAAATTTCTATAAGATTATGTATTTAAAACTATTTTTTTGTTTTCTTAACAGCACAACACAGCGATTTAAGGAAACATAAGAAAAACTTAAAAGCATTCTTCAAATAAAAGGAGTAAATAAGATTAAAACTAGATAATTTAAATTAACAAAACATTATGCTAGAGGACTATTTTTGAAACAACTTTTAAAAACAAAAAAAACAATGATCACTTACGTGCGATGTAGTTCCTACTGCTTTCTTTTATTGAAAATGATAATTAAATATGTGGCTAGTTTTTCTAAACATCCCATAAATAAGAAAATATACATATTTTATTCTTTTTAAATAAAAAAACAATTTTGATTTGCATTTTCGATAGTATTATTAAGAGATAAATAAAAATTGTAGAAGACGAAAGAGATTGAGTTCAATAAGAAACGCATGTCGAAGAATGGTTAAAAAGAACGGGGTTAGAGCTAAACGTTAAAATGAGTAATTTACAAAAAAAAAACATTTAATCAACTAAAATATTGAAGATGTTATCTCATTTTTTAATCCCAGTGTGGGATATCTATAATTTTTAAATTGTTGTAATTAATCGTCTAGGATGATGAATAAATTGTATAAAATTTAATTTGCCATTTCGATTACTCGATTCCAGAGCTTCTATTTGAATTTTGTTTATCTAATGTTTCCAATCAAACTTTTCGGCCTATTATAGTTATTAATTATTTAATATTTATGGTTAAATTCAGTAAATAAGAACACCCTGAATGTATGCTTTGAATGAAAACGCGAATTTTGATTCATAGAACATTTTTATAAATCTTTTTTAAAACATATATTGTTGTAAAATGAATTTTTTGGTTAAAGGTTGCACCTCTCCTAGATATTAACTTAAAGTAAAAAAGGAAAACTATAATATTTGGCACAATATTGACACTAAAGGCTAGTCCTCGAACCTACCGTTCAATAGCCCAACGCACTCTTATCAATGAGCAACAGCATAGGTGTTAACTTAATAAAGGGCCGACTTAGCGCATCAGTGAATAAACAAGGCGTCAGACGAAAAAAAAGTCTGTTTGATCTACTAGCGAGTATCGTAATTTACCACTCATTACCATCAATCATCGAGTCCTTTCCACAGTTATAAAAAAATAATACAGAAATATATGCTATCCTTAAATAATATATCCATGTACAGTGATTTATGGGAAAAATTTAAGAAAACAATTCAAAGTTCATCGCGTTTAAACGTATTGCTTGGCATAGCCTTATGATTTTAAAAAAGATAAAGTTTGAGATTTAAACAAAAATCAAGAAAAAAAAATACAAATCCTAATAAATTTTTTATATTTCTATCTAACGGCAAGTTACAATCTTACGATAGTTATAGTTATAGCTTGTACGAAATGAGCTAGCCCCACATGATTTCTTCTTGGCCAATTCTCCTACATCACATTTCATTGCCGTATGTGCCCTTGTCATATGTACGTTTATCAAAGAAAACAGAGTGACGTTTCGTGTGCAAAAATAACAAGACATTCCTTCTTTTATCAAAAATACTTTTTTTTGCAACCTATTTGCATTTAACTCGGGAATTAATTCATATTTCCATGCATTCACTATTGCTTACTTTTTTTTGTCATGAAATAAAATCATGCAACTATGTAAAACTGAAATAAACTGAGACTATAGGCGAAGTATACAGAATCTGTTTATTCTTACAGTTACGTACGTTTGAAAAACGGTTTGACCCTAGCTTAGCTTTTACTCATGACAATGAGAAACGCATTACTTGTTCATTCAAAGCAAACATATGCTGCGCTAAAGACAAACACGTAACCAACACTTTGAGGCTGGGTGAGTATTTCCTTACAAAATCGGGGATGGGCTGGGTATTATTCTTTATTCCTCAAGTAATTTTACAGAAATGAACTCTCTTAATTGACGAACGCACTTTGCATTAATTTTAATAGACTAACAACGAGTAGTAACACACGTCCACTAGTAAACATTAATGCAATCAAATATAAAACGCAAAAGAGAAACTAGGAAAACTAGGCCTTACTCTATATGGTCCGCGCTAAATATTTTAATTTTTGTAAATAAGATAATTACTTAATTTAATACAAGTCACATATTTTAGATTGAGCACTCTTCTCAAAACTGAATCGACAGTCAACGTGTTAAATAAACTTAGAGTTGGCATTGCCTTTGTGCTTTCAAACTAGGACTAAATGTTATCGCATCAGTAACAAAAAATCTCTATCGTAGCTTCAAGTCTCCGCTTATTAAGGAATAAGGTGATATGAATCCTAATAGGTTTAGAATGCTACTACCACTCCCATATCAAGGTCGCGCAACAATCAGATTTAACATATATTCGCCGCAGTAAAAATATTCACAATAATGTAAATATATAAGGTTTTTTGTCATTTCAGGTAGTGTTTTCAGGCCAGGGATTCATATTGATTCTCTTGTCGAAATTTAAACATTGGGAAACCAATATTGTATCAGATCGAATAATTTTTTCAAAAGTTGATTCTGTGAAAATGTTCGCATTTCATGCGGGTAACAATTGTATTCGATTTTAGTAATAATTCAAATTGGGAAGTTAAGAGAAAAAGAGTTTTATTTGTGAACTGCGCAATATTAACCATCAAAAATTTTAAAAATATGCCAACCTTGAAGCATTTGCTGACAAACCGAATTTTTTAAAATAATAAAATCGGAAACTGTACCAGATGCCTAAATATTGAAATATTTTTCAACACGATGTCTTGTCATTTTATTTTAAGATCCTTTGCAATTCCCGGAATTGATAGTGGTGACTGTGACCCAAAATGTTCAGATATATATGTAGATATATTTCTAAATCGGATAAGTGTTTTAAAAAGCCAACATGAATAATAATTAATCACTTACGTGGTTGGATTAGATATATGGTGATATGATCATGACAATAAGTTTGAAATATGATCCGGCAGCACCAAAAACAGTGTTTTCCTTTGAAATCCATAGAAAATCAAAAAGAATACAAAAGAAATTCACACGAATCTGCAACCATTGAACTACTTAGTCGTCAATTCTACGAATTAAAATAAAAAAGCAAATATTTTATTAGTATATAATAAATATTTTGATACCGACTTTTTTTCTATTAAAAACATCAATAGGTATTGTTTACTTTTGAATCAATACTATGCTGCCATGATTTATTTTTATTTTTAAAAATATGTACCCATGTATCCGTATCCGTATCCAAAATAAACGCAGTAAATGTTTATATACATCAAGTTATTGCTCAAAAAAGAAAAAGAAAATATATTTAAAATTGGTTATCACACTATGCGGTGGTCCGCAGGAACATTTTTGTGTCGATCAGAAAAATTTTATTATTATTTTTTTTTTCTAAATAAACTCAATAAAAATATTTCCGGGGAATTGCTGATATTTTCAACTAAATTTATTAATCGAAAAAAATTTAAACAAAAAAGTGTCAAAAATGCAAATATTATAGCATTAAATAATAGAATCCTTCCTAAAACAAGTCTACAATGCTGATGACTTAACACTTCTTCATGTGTTATTCTTAAGAAAACTTAGAGATAGATTTCACTTTCGGTAAAAAATATAATTATATAATCTTTATATAGAGAAAATGTACATAATAATATAAAACAATATTATATAATTACTAATAATAATTAATTGAACAAATGAACAAAACTTAAATACATTTTATTATATGTTTTGCAAATATATAAATTTATATATATTTCTCTTTCTTGTTTTTTTTTTAATTATTATTATTTTTTTTTTTACAACTAAATTTAAATAATTTCCTTAATCAGGTTTATGCCTTACTCAATCATTCTTCGTCTGACAGTACAATTCCTTAAGCGATTTCAACTCTTCGATAAGGGCTTTGTTTTGGTTCTCTAGCACCGCCACCCGATTCTCCAGGCACTTGATGTATTCCTTTTTTTTACGCCGACATTCTCGGGCTGCTTCACGATTCTTTTGCAATCGGATCTCTCGTTTCCGGGTTTGATCCTCGGCCAGGACTGTGTTATCTATTAAACGTATCCGTGTGAATTAAATCACAGATAGCACACAAGGGCAACAAGCACAAACGCAAAGAGAGATAGACAGAGGGAAGATAAAAAAAAAGAAGAAAAAAAAAAAAAAAACAGGAAGAAAAGGAGAGAAATAATCGCAAATTAATTGATTTTTTTGAAATTTCAAATTACTGGTGTTGATTTTATTGATCCTACTAGGTAAATAAAATGTTGGTGCTGTATCCTGGGTCAATTGGATTAGTGTACCGGTCGTACCGCCAGTCGATGCGATTGTGGGTATTCCGCCGCTTTCTTGTATTTGCAAAGTCGTTCCAGCTACGGAATTTCGTTTCGATTATTTTTCGATTATCAATCAATCTTAATTCAGAAATACTTAGTACAAAAAATGAGGTTGTGTTTTCTTACAAACAATTTTTTTAGTGGTGGTAGTAGCTTGAGAGATGTGAGATGAGAGATTTTTTTAGATCGATTTTGCGGAATGAGTATGATGATTGATAAGAAGCTCATTGGATATGATTTTTAAGCTTATTCCAAGGATTTAGATGATCGAGGTTAGCTGGTTTATACATTGTATTCATTGATGTGATACTTTTTTGGTGGTATTTACAAAGAAAGGAGAAAGTGCTGATTGGTTAAGTTAAGACACGTATTAAAAAAAATAACTTTCACAAAAAGCAGGACTTTTAAAAATAAACAAGTGTAGTAAAAAACCAAGCTTCCGTCCAATTCGAAGCTTTTTATGCAATAATTGTGCAAACAACTACCAACATTTTCAAACAAATATGTATTTTTTTTATAAAACTAGTACTTTATGCTTCTGGAATTACTTTGATATGTTATATTTTCATTTCTTCACCCTTCCTTTTTATTGCAAATTGTTATTCGAAAAATAACCGAATATTCGAAATTGAAAATAATATAAATTCTTCGATATTCGAAAAGTAAACGAATTTCGAAAAATTTAAATCACTTGCAGATGGAAAGTAGCTGGAACTAATCATGGTTTGTTCGTTATTCTTGTAAGGTACATTCATACAGGAAATTTTTTAAATATATGTCACTAAGAACAAAAAATTAAATAAAAATCTGCCTCACGAATTAAAAAAAAAAAATCAAGTGATGAAGTAGTCAAACTTTACGAAAATCTGGGTCAACAATCAGGAGAGGTTTATCTTGCTCACATTTCAAAGAAGCAATACAAAATGATACCAAACTTATTAATGATGGGACCATAGAAAGCGCATACATTAAAGCAGCAAAAGGTTAGGGGTGTTACTCGACAAAGCGATAGGTTTTACACTTTGTTGCGATGATGGCTAAATCTCATTTTTTATTCCAGCTGGACGATGACAAACAACAATGGGAGACTCTTCGATCTTCAAAATTAGAAATATGCCTTAAACCATTTGTTAAGAATATGCTTGGTGTGTATTAGAGTGGATTTACACAGTATCATTGTAGATCACAAATTCACCTTGTGGCATGGAGTGGAGAAAGCCCAAAAGAGCTTTAAATCATATTTTAATAAATTCCAAGGTGACACTGGCATTGATATTCTTAAAAATGTATGCGAAACTCGCAAGCCAGCATTAGAGACACGATCTTTCAAGTGCCTAGATATTGTAAAATTGAGTTGCAAACTCTTTACGAACAACTAGATATGTTTTGTACCAATGATCATCACACCTTTGCTACACCAAGTAGAAGTATGGACTATATCATAGGCCAATTAGAATATTTTTGGATGCTTCAAGAGGAAAAAAATAAAAGAAGGGAAGATTTTGATAATTTTGACTTTATTTTTAGTTACCCCCTATCGCTTTGCCTATATTTCCTTTGTCTTAAAAAATATGTATATAAGAACTTATTAGAATACAGGTTTATATCATTTCTCAGATCAAAATAAGAAAGACTTACTAAAATGAAAGTAAAGACCTTTCAAAAGCTGATAGTCAATGCGTTGGTCGAGGTACTAAATACGAAAGTTAAACATGAAGATGTGAACATATCTTGTGAACGCTTTAAGCGGGTCCATACTCACAAGATTCTTAAGTGAGGAAAGAGGTGCAAGCAAGCAATTTTGCAGAGATTAGCTTAATATTCTACATTTCTGAGAAACTGGTAGCAACAGGTCTTGCAAAATTTTTTCTAGTTTTCGGATGTGCGCCTTACGAGTATCAGGTGTGCATGAGGACTAATTATGTATTATCAGTTGGCGCTGCAGAAGGACAGCAACCAAACTTGCGGTATATAATCTTAACAGCAGTACCTTTCTGCCAATTATCTGCCAGAATTCATTACATCGACCACGTCTAATAGCAGTCTTCACCACTAGGGGTGTTTGCAAAACAGTTTTTCTTAATGTAGATAGGCAAAATGATAAAATTACCTTCCAGGTAACATATTTTCTAGTAATTATGTTTCTTATATGTCCTACAACAGGTGTCAGCACGGAAACGCACTTATGTACTTCAAAATGCCGAATTCATCTAATCATTCAAACATACATCTCTTCGCTTACGATACATTCCACTGTTATTAATCACTTTGAAGTTTACCAAGCAGCAGAAACTATTTCAATATGGCAAAATAGCTCTATAAATGAGTATAAGAATAAAAGCTTGGCCGATTTTAGGATCTTTGAAAAGAAAATCATTCATCTAATGTTCAGGTCTGAGTGCAACGATAAACTACATGAATAAAGTTGTAGTCTAAAAAGTCAAGCGAACGACCACTTTGACCCGGCCAATCAATCGATTTTCGAACCCTAGTACTAACGTAAGTGACATGGTAGAATGCATGAAAGACCAAGGGAACATGCATTTTAGGAAACTGGAAGCAATGTACTCAAGATTAACATGCAACAAAGGCTGCAGTGTCTCGAATTAACCCCTAATCAAATTTAAAAAAACACTTTATTTAATACCAACATTCATCCTTATGAGTTATGTAGGAGTTTGAATTAGAATTGAAGTGTGGTAACGTACCTGGAGTTAATAGTCGTGCAAAGCTTAACATTTAATTTAACATCAGTTTCAAACTTCACAATTTATGTGGTCTATCGGTTAACTACAACCTTTAATATAAGGCTAAATGATCTAGGTTTTCTCAGAATCTTCTAAATATTCCGTTCTACTGAAGAAAAATTCCAAAATACCGGAAGCATGACTTCTCTAGTTTAATTATTCTTTTTGTATTATTATTTACAGGACAACATTAATATGAACGTGTTGCTTATAAGAAGAGCAGTGCAAATATTTTTACAAAACACACACATACAGAAAATGACACCAATCTTTAAAAATATCCACCAAAAATGTTAAAGCCCTGGAAAATATAACAAAACAAGTTGGTCCCTTTTCAAAGAAACACGTACAACATATGCACAATAGAAAAAGAGCTCGAATATTAGTATTAAAATTAAATGAATGATTAGAAACTAGTATGTACTTGACTTTGCAATACCAACACAATTCGAAAGAACATACAAATGAGATGAGATAAATGCCTTATTTTTGTATGTGGAGAGAATGTTCATGTTCGTAATGAAGTGGATGTTGTGTTTATTTTTTTTTGTTTGGATGGGATGAGGAACAGCGCAGCAATATGGTTAGATAAAAAAACTATAACTGTATACACTATACCAAAGGATTATATTCACCTGCTATGTCTGGACCACTGATATCGTTTAAGATTTTGTGGTACGAAGGTCGCCTTGTGAACTCTCTCTGTCGTCTTGGTGAATCATCATCAGTGAGACTTTCCTCACTGTTCGAATCCATGATTTGTGTGTTCGGCTCGTGCTTTATCTAGAAATATAGTATGTAATTTAATTGGGATCATCCACATTTTATTGTAATAATATAGAACTCACCTGCACTGTATTTCCTGATGCTGTGTGAATCACCGTGTTAGGTTTACTCACATAGAGAACACCGCCTTTGGACATAGTCACTGGTTGAACGTTTGCAGCTGCTGTTTGTATTACCGATGACTGATTTGCCTGTATTACAGATTGGGGCTGGAATTATTATATTATTTTTATAAAATGGAAAATATGTATGCCCCCAGAGGGCATTAGTAAATTTTGTCGTTACCTGGATATTGTGGGTTGGCATAAATTGAACGACGTTCGATCCTGTCGTTAGAACGGTGGTCGTCGTTGTGGAATTAGGTGTGTTAGATGAAGCTTGCGTTATACTCACGTCTGATAGTGAGTCTATATTGGAATTGTTGCCGTTTTCCTCCACGATGCTGTCCATTTTTTCGATTTTCAACAGCACCGTCGCCTCCGAAAGCTGCTTCAGTTTGCCGATTTTGATGTGAACTTTTGGCAAAGGTTTTAAGTATCAATTTAATTTGTTCACTTCGGTTTAGCTAATTTCATAAGTCTGCAATAAGAAAAACAATCATTTTAACCCAAGAGACACGAAAGGTTTGTGGAATGCATATGTTTTATGTCGAGCAAACGTTTATTCCCTGTCAAGCAGATTTTCTAATCTATTTTTGATCGACTGACCTCCGAGAGAACTCCTGATACATATGTAGTTATTGTTTCTGGAGACTTATTATTAACCCTTTAAATGGATGTGCTAGTGTTGATTTTGTATACTGAAACGCTTAGAGACGCACAAGAAATGCGGAGCTACAGGTGTTATAAAGCGGAAACAGTTGTTTTCATATACAGTAAAACTTGTGAATAGTGGAATGTTTCGGTCCACTTTTTTCTCCTACAACTCACAACATTTCTACTATTGGCAAGTTTATCCACAATCGGTAACAATTTTTTTTTTTTTATTTTTCGATCGATTGTGATTGTGAAAAGTTCCTAAAATCAGTAGAAATAATAAATACGAAATTGTGCAATCGTGACGAAGGTGACATTCACACTACTTAAATAGTTTCCTGCCTATCCGAGCAGAGATAATTAAGAGAATAGGATGCAGTGCATTAAGAGTTATAAAAAAACTGTTGAAAATGTCTTTATAATTCGTCTACGTCTCCTGCTACTGTGGCCAGATCTTTAAGTAACTGTAGTACATGTTTGCCCTTAAATATGTAGGTATAAATTATTTACATAATGTACATAATGAAATAATTGATTAATGAAACATTGCCTATATTTCATGAAACGTTATTAGCTTTAAACAGGAACACTTTACGAACTATGTAAGGGGGGACCTACACGGATTCCTACCTACCGGACCCAATAAAATTTTGATTAGAGAATTATGAAACTTCTCTGATTCGAATTTGTCTAAGCATTTGTCGCTTACATATAACACGTAGGGTTTTGAAAAATTAGACCCCATGTAAGCAGCTTGAACCAATATTTTTATTTTTTTGTGTTTCTAATGTTGAGTCCATCTGAAGAGCATATACAATGGAAAATGGTCCACAATTTTGGAAGATTTTTGGTGTGCTTATTTTAGGGGGAGCATGTCCGATTATAACCTGGAACCGTGAGAATCTCAAGCTTAGATCGCAACCACTAAGCCATCAGTGTTTCCACACTCGTGTCACTAATCGCACTTACGGAAGAGTGTGAAATGTCGCACAGTTGAAATAACCGCCAAAACACCAGTTTTTTTTTTGTTTGCTTTCACGTATAATTTCTAAATTATAATCAAGCACTTTAACGCATTCGCTCCGAACATTTCGAATTTCCACCAATCCATCCTTTCTTTGGTAGCGGATTCTAGTTTTTTCAATTTCTTTGCTAAGAATTGTACTAGATACTGTTGCTTTAAAACTGACTAATTTGCAAACTTAAGGCTGCTTATTAAACATTAATTTTTATCTGGAATTGTAACTGAGTATTAAGTAATACAATTTATCTAAAAGGTAAACAAACGCGAATAGAGTTGTCTGCAAGATAGATATGCACTTTAGACTCATCCAGCGTTCGCGACCAGCTAAAATCGTCATGACTCACTACTAAAAAACTATGCTAAACTATGCTATGATAAAATATTTATCATTTAGCAGCTGTCCTATGTTTTTATTTTAGCTGAGCATTTAACGATTTAATATATTTCGCAGTAGTCAGAAAAGCTAATGTCCTCCGACTTCAATAGGCAGCCTAGCGTAATCCTAGCTGACCTTGCACACTACAAACTTCAACAAATTAAAATAATTTTATATGTAACTGAACCAGTAATTGTTGCAAAAGCAATCAGTATAATTCACACATAATACACATTGCTCAGCAATTCGAAATTCTATAATGGACGTTCGTTTGGTTGGTTGTTTCATTTTATAGATGACGTCATAAGAAAAGGCAGAACGATGGAAAACTTATTGAGACTTCCTGGTCTCCCTCTCTTGTTGTATCACACTATCAAATAAAAACTTTTTTTAAACCTTTCTTATTTTTTTTAATTTGATGCAAACACTTTTCATTCTACCTTATTGCAATCCATAACAAGCAAAAACAATCAAGGAAAATGCACAAAATTTCCCACAAATCAAATGTGAATGAAACTTTTCTGATGACATCACTAAAAATTGTTGTAAACAAAATGTCAAAAAAAAATATGACTTCTAAGGCAGGTATTTTTGCCTTTTTGCTTTTTTGGCAAAATTCAATTCCTTACACTTTTAGTGCATTACACCAAAATGGGCACAAAATCACGTGTTGCACGAAATTGAATATTCACTATGTAAATTCTCAATTGTAATATTAGTTTTTCCGTGTAGAAAATCGCGAGGGAAAAATTTTCTCCTTCTAGAAAGCAAGACGGATAGAAAAAAAAAACAACACATACAACTCGTTTCTTTCTCAGTGTGGTCGACGGCAACGACGACGAACGAAAGCAATGGAGATGGATGGACGGACGAAAATTTTATCAATAAAAGCAAATGTCAAAAACTAAATTGTTCCACCGTGGGAGGGAATTTTTTTCATTGAATCTCACCACGATTTCTGTCAAAATAGGGTAATTTTCACCCTGAATTCATTCAGTGTACTCATTTTGGACTACTTCAACCGCATGCATGCAGTGTGGTTAGAGTGAAATAGATGAGTATCATCACAATCCACTGTTCCTCGGCAAATGTCAAAAAATACATAATCAAATTTCGCGATGATGATGATGAAAGCAGGGATTATCTTTGTTTTTTTTCTCTTGGTTTTAGTAGAAATATAGGTACATTTTGTGTTTACATTTAGGTAATATTTTGATGCGGTTAATAAAAATCAGCAAATGCCACCCGCGACTTTGACCGCCAGAGAACGTCATTCACCCTGTTCGGATGATAAAAATAGATGACACCCCTTAAAAAACACTCACTTTTTCTTTTAAACGGCAGGAGGAAGAAAAATCACAAGTTCGTGTGCTGAACCTATTACGACACAATTTTATCCGTTTGCTTGTCAATAGGTCTTTTTGAGTAAATCCTTTCAATTAAAAAATGCATTGAGCGCAGCAAACATTGCAAATGTTTACAAAACTTTGTAATAATAAAAAATTTTGTTTAAGGGTAACTGACACTAGACGTAATAATATTTATGATGGTGTCGATGTCGGTGATGATGTTGATATTGTACATATAGTTACCACACTATCTATCCCCTTCCACTTTGTCAGAGCGTATATAAGTGACAAATCGCAGAAATATTTTTTTTGTGTTGTTGTTGGGAATATTGCGCGAAGTGACAGAGCTAAAAAGCGGCGGGTACTACTACGAAACCACTGCCACTTCGGAAACCAACGTCAAAAACACGTAGGAAAGTACTAAGCAGTCGGCGGCGCGGTGTGGTGTACATGGAGATTATGCGAACAACGAAGTGACTGACTGACTAAACTGCCGTCAGCATCACCAACTGAACCTAGCGATTACGTCAAGAATTTCGTATGCCACTGCCACCACAATCGCTACCATCACCACCACCATCAGCCAGCGCGCACCGCTTTCGTCGTTGTTGTCGTCGTCGTCGTCGTAGTTCGGCCACGTCAAAGTCATAGGCATTTTTTTTTGTATTTTGTTATTTTTTTTTTCGCGTTAGCACTTCTATCACGTTGTTTCATTGACAGGGTAGAGCGGGAGGGAGCCCAATTGAGTATGCCTCGCTGTCGTAGTTGTCGTTGTAGTCCATTCGTCAATATTGTACGTATTCATTGGCGAGTATGATGCTGATTAGATAAGCGTGTAAATTTAATGGATTTGCCTAAGTAATTTGAGTGAACTTACTCCATTCACTTGTGTACGTGATACACAAACATTTACTTGTATAGAGTTTGCATACTTACATAGGTAGTTACTTTAATTTTAATACAAAAGCTGCATTAAAAATAGTAATACAGATTGAAAATTTATGTAGAATGGCGAGCTATAGAAAAGGAGTTGATTCACTGTACTATGACGTCAAAACAGTGTTACCAAGCTTAAGTCTCTTAAAACATGCAAACAAAAAGATTGCAGTTTTGCAATTTCTTTTATGAAGATAAATTAATTAGCAATAATTTTTTCTGTAAAATATATAAATCTGTATTCTGATTCGCTGTTAACGGGATTTTCGGGAAAGTTTCTTTATTTTATTAAAAGACACTTTCTTAGAACGACTTACCATTAGCGGGGAATTGCTTTACTGTACTGTGCTGATAAACAGTGCTACCATACCAATACCAATTCCTTATTTAAACATAATTTAGTTTTAAGTATGTATTCGCTGCATTATAAATTTCAAATGTAAGGTCTTTTACTTATTCAATTTGTGTATTACTTCTCCAGGAAAAAAGACTATTTAAGGATTTTGCCATAGAAAGGGCATAAGTCAATGGATTGTCTAACAAATGTAAACTTTTAATAAAAAACAGTAAAACTTTATATTAAGCCATATGAACAGTTGCCCATTATCATTTTTTAAACTTACGCAGTTGTGCATTATATTTTTCTGTCATTTTTAAACTTATCGCTGTTTTTATCGCACATCTTCGAACAGTTTAATTTTGCACCTAAGTTTACATTAAAAAACACAACACATTAATTTTTGAAGGTCTCAATTTAGATCCAGTTTTTAGCTGCAACTAAAAATGAACCAAAATACAGCTTTAGAAGTATATTAGGTACAATATTTAAAGAAAACTCGCCATTTAGACAATATGATAATATAGCAAAAGTTTACAGAAAATGCTTAAGATTTTAGTGTTCGCCTTGAACATAGTCCAAAATCCTTGCGTTTTGCACATAGTGCTGTAAAACGTTCGGTCAACAAGGTGTATATGTATGTATGGCCGTCAATTCGTCCAGATTATCAATGATTGCTCCTTCTAGGAGGCTATGACGGACTCTGGTGATATACATATGAACAGTGAAACCGGATAAATTCATTATTTTTTTCTTATTTCCTCTGAGTACTTTCTGTTACCAATAATTTTAAATAGTCGTCTATCTAAATTCTTATTCCTGCTAATAGCATTATGGCCTGGCATGCAGATAATTTGAAAATAGTTTTCCCGGTTTAGAACTTAAAGCTTTGAACACCAATGTTGTTATTTTTATATCTTTCAGGGCCTTCATGATTGCTAGCCCATCTACATAAATGGTGAATGATGGAAATTTGCTCTCACATCTTAACATACGCTATACATATGTTGCCCGAATTTTGAAGTCTCATGGACTTGGATATATCGATTTAATTCGACCTTGAGCGTGTAAATTGTTATTTGAGCATCAAATACCATGATGTTGGATATCCCATCTTACCGCAGTAACGTCTAGACATTCTGCTAATGGTGGTTTTGTTAATAACAGGTCGCTTTAGGTTTTGCTCACTACAGTCCACCATATCGTCTAAGTATTAAATTATGGTTTACATCTCTCCCTAAATTATATCCTGATATTTGTAACCTGCATTTTTACATATTATCATAATTTTTAATTTTGTTTTTAGAAAAGAGCATTTCTTTCAAAATTGATATAAATAGGAGACAAGAGAGCAAATCCTGTAAAGGAAATGTTTGAATCTTCCATCAACTCGATAGACAGATAATCAAATTTACCCTCTAGATTCTATTCGATTTCGCTTCAACACATACATATGTAGAGATTGAACAACATTTCCTTAAAGCACTTTGCAATATGAATGCATTGGCACGTTTCATAATTTTATTTGAATAGGTGTTTCATTAAGTTTATCTTAGAAAATAATAATTTGTAGGTATTCGTCATTGCATTTATTGCACTCTGAAGTATTATGTAACGGCATAGCTTGTATCTGCTGATACTCACTGTTCTCTATTTCTTTTGAAAGAGCATACGAATTTGTAATCCAAATAATATAAAAGCAGGTGCAAGAACTACTATTATTAAAAGCAAATATGTATGTACATATGTACGTTATGTCTATCAACACATTCTTTTGAACTGTATAAATTATTGTTTCGAACAGACTTCATAAACAAACTCACTTACTAAATTTAATGGTACTTAATTTGATTTGCTTTTTTTATCTAAAAAAAAAACAAATGCTATTTTAAGTTTATTCATAATGTCTATTATGATAAAGCAATTTAAATTCATCCGCTTCCAAATGTTGAAGTCATAAAATGACTGAATCAGCAACTATCGGCTTAGATAACTCGTTAGATATACATATGTACATAGTTATGCCTGTACGTACGTATAGATACATTTAAGTGTGAACCCATCACTCGTTACTAATCTGTAGATTCATGTAAATAGATAAGATAAAGATCTTGAGTGAAAAACAATACGAATTGTGTTTATACATACATACTTATATACATGAAGATATTTTTAGTTGCTCCTTAAAGGTCCAGTACTGGTTTCATGAAAATATTCGCTCCAGATTTTGATCAATTTTTATTGGTATGGTACTAGGTAAAAAGAATATAAAAAAGTATGTCACACAATATTGTCTGTATGTGCATCTCTTTATCAGCCACTTGTTTGTCTACAAGTTTGAATTTTTTACATATTTGCCACTTTTAAGAAATTCGATTGTTAATGTTCCACACGATTTTATATCGACTACAACTTCACCCATGTTTCCATGTACATAAACATGTATAACAGTACATTAATTTATATTTTAAATCTGAAGATTTTGTATGCAAATAACATGTCTGAATGTATGTTTGTACATACAAACATATTCTGTATGTAATAAAATACGGTCGATTTAGCCGTAGTGATGTCAGACCGAAAACACATATGTATAATCCCAAATTTATGGAACACCCATTTATTCCAATCAGGTAAACTAAAAATGTATCAAAAAGTTTCATAGAAATTTGAAAATAAGTTCTAACCGAAAGCTTAAAAAAACTTGTGATAATGGGACACCAGATCTTACTTACTTACATATTTTAGGCAGTCCGGGATGGACCTAGGTTTCAACCAAGGCGCTTTCAACCAGATCGATCTTTAGCTAGCTGTCTCCAGTTTCTGACGTGTGAAGGTCCCCTTATACTTATGTGCTACACCTGAGTCATGATCTTCCTCTACTGAGCTGTTCTAAGGGGCCGCACAGTTCGTCATTGTATCTGCTTCTTCACTCACCATCTATGTAGACGGGACCGAAAATCCGTCCAAGAATTTTCATCTCGAAACAACCAAGAGCAACCCCATCTACTGTTAACAAAGTTCGAGTTTGTGCACCATAGAATGGACTGAGATTATTAAAGTCTTATAAAGGGCCACTTTAGTAGTTCGAGAGCGAACAAGGAAACAGCGGTTAGCAAAAGTTATTCGGTCCCGTCTACATTGATCTTATCGTTGGTGTTGTTGTCTGTATTAATAGCGGAGCCTAGGTAGACAAAGTCCTTAACTATCTCAAAGTTAAATCTGTCTACGGTGACGTTCTGTCCAAGACGTGGGTGTTGATTGTCCTTTCTTATTGACAGTATATACTTGGTCGTGCCCTCATTGACCGTTAAACCCATTTTCACTTCTGTCTCAATATTCACGAAAGTGTCACTGACATCACGCCGCGTTCTTTCGATTGTGCCAATATCGTCGGCGTATGCGAGTAATTTTGAAAGAGTATGCCTCTGATGTTGGCGCGTTAGTTTTGCATTATTCTTTCAAGAATAGTAATTAAGAAGTCAACTGACAGCGTCACCTTGTCTAAATCCTTTTTTGACCTCAAGGGTCTCGGTGAGTTCTTAACCGACCATGGTGAAGTTTGGCAGGGATGTCAGAACTATACAAAGTTTTTTAAAAGAAACTTATAATAGACCTTTATACTAAACGAACTAAGGCCTACGTTTTTCTTATAGTTGGGTTTAACTCAAAATTAATAGTATTTGACTGTATACATTTTAAAACCCTTTAAACGTCCACAGTACACAGACAGAACTATTTACAACATGCTTTCTGTCAGTAATATGGAAAAGTCATGAAAATAGTAAGTTAGTGGAAGGCAAAAAAACTCTACGATCTGTTAAAAGATTTTAGCTATTTTGAATTTTTTTAAGTATCTTATTTTAGGAGTGGTTCTTAGAATTTTAACTCATAATAATACATACTAAGTACATGTTTGAATACGAACATCATGCATTAGCAAGTACTTGCAACCCAGCTGTGTACTTTATATCATTTCATTGTGACGTAATGCAAGGTCGTGTTTATGGCAACATTGATGACGCATCTACCCCTTCTAATTTTAAAGAATTGCGTAGTTGCCAATAATCGTATGTGAATGCGTGAGAAAATTTCTGTTTTTTTTGTTTTGTTTATTATACCTGGCGTTTAGAAGAAACTGCAGTGATGGTAAAATTGAATTTGATAGCTTGTCTCATACTCATATGTATGTATGGATGTATCGGTATATATGTACTTACACATGTCCACTGTAAATAGAAACGTTATCTATAAGTTTCGTATCCATACTAGAACTAGCACTTACAAATTCTGAATAAGAAATTTTGTAATTATCAAAAAGTTCAAAGTAACACATTTTGCATACTAACTATGAGGCACAGGGAAATGTAAACAATTTTATAGCCAATGAAATACATAATGTAGTTAATTTATGTACGAATGTGTAGTGTTTAAAACTCTAATGGAATGAATTTCTGGGAAGGTTGCGTCCTGTAAACTGAGTTATTGTATAAGTAGGATCAATTGATCGTATCGGAACTGAACAGCCAAAAAGTTTTGAAGGTTTAATATATACATATGTATGTATATATATATGTACATACATAGGTGGTAAAAACTTCGAGCAGCATTCAGTAAATAGTTCAGCCATTGTAATATATACCTGATATGCCACATGTGAACTAAGATTCGTTTCTAGAATGTGTATCATTTTCGACTTTGGCTGATGAAGTCATCAAAATATATAATTTAGTCAATTTGAAATAAAATTCATAGTGTTGAACGATTGGAGCTAACTTAACCCTAGAATACTTATCATTTTTTTTGTCGTTAGACACTAATCTTTGCCTTCTTTTTGAAAAACACCCGATAAATCATTTAAAACAGTTGTTTATTCATATATATGTATGTACCTTTTAAAAGAATTTATTATACTCTGTAAAACGTTTCTCTTTGAGAAAAACAAATCATTTTTAGCATTTATTAAAATTTTAATAACAGAAACGGAAAATTACATACATACATATACATACAACACATTTTTTCAGTTTTGAAGTAAGTACATAAGTGATTGTACGACGCCTCACAGGCGAGGGTTAGTATTTTAGGGTTAAGTAAGGTGAAAGTGTACCTAAGTCCGCTGTAGTAGTTCTTTTAATAACAGGTACATATGTATGTAGGTAGGTCTAAGGGCAATGTTTAAATTAGTTAATAAGGCAAATCATAAGCTTAACCGCATCGCTTATCTCTCTGGCTTAATATTCAGTAAAATTAATGTCAGATTTTTAATAAGTAAATAAGTTTTGAGTTTGAGTACAATGCGACTCTTAGTTGTCCTAGAATCATCAAATTTTATGCTTCATGTCTATGTAAATTCACTGAAGCTTGCAAAATCGGACATTTAAAACGTATGCAATAATCGGTTCTTTTATTTAATTTGTGTCTACATATGTAACTATGTATGTATGTATGGAGCACTTTGATCATTAGATATGTAAAGAAGAAAAATTACAACAATTTTTCCCTCTAATTTCCTCATCGAACTTAAATGTATTTTTATTTTTATTACCGCTGCTTTACCTCTTAATTTGTTGCTAGGCGTATTCGGATTATTAGGCATCATAATATAGTGTACCTATTTTGTATGGATTGGGATGTACATACCGTTATGGGATGTACATTTTTCCATCAATCGGGGCAAATGACTAGCAATCAACAATCCAAAGGAAATGCATCATCATTTGGTCGTCGAAGTTATGTATGTCCCCCAATAATATTATGAAATCGATCCATTTCTATATCAGAATCCATAGCTTTGATAACGGTCTCAAACTGAATTATAACTTATTAAGTGGTATCATAGTCAACCGCATTACGTATATGGCGTATATGGTCCAGGGCCTAGCTTCTCGCGACCATTCATGTTGAGCGTGTTATATTTTCACACAAATGGGAGGGATCTACAGTTTAGAGCCATATCCGAAAGGCGAAGCTTTCTCTTGACAGTTATTACCCTCGGACGTTTGGCAGACATTCGCGAGAGGTGGGACCGTGAAAAAACTTTTTGGTGTTTCTGAGATTCGAACTTCGATCCTCCCGCTCAGCGATCCAACGCACTTGAGCCACGGCGCCCAAGCACTAATTACCCCTCTTTAAAATGGGATAAGTTCTAAATCGAATATACTTTATTCATAATCTAACAAATTTGACAATCTTTTTGCTTGTTTTCCTCAGAATGACTTTGCCAAGTGGCTGTCCGAAACCCTCATATTTCTGAAATACATGTAGTCCCCGAACAACAGTTGCATGAACCACTCCGCGTAGTCTCCGATTCATGTAAGGATTCGCCTGGCAAATAAACAAACTCAGTTGTATGAATTTATAGATATGCTTTCTTTTAAAATACCTTATTTCGAAACTCTATAATCTCTGGTGAAACTAAGAACTCCTCATCTGGGTCCCAAACACAAAAATCTGCATCGTAACCTTCCTCAATTTTTCCTTTAAAATTTTGAATACCACACATATTCGCTTGACTCGTACACATGGTTCGACAAACATCTTCAAGGCCTAAACCATATTTTTGACAATGTGTCCAGAAAATCGATAGGCCTACATAAGATACAATTAGTCATTGACTGCATTTTCAAAGTTGTTCTTTTTCTTACCAAATTGTAGTGAAGCAATGCCTGACCATGCTTTGAGAAAATCTCCCCTACCTTTTCCGTACGTAAGGCACTTGTTACCAGGAGTAGCAGGAGAATGATCAGAGACAACCATTTCTATGGTCTTATTTCCCACACCCTTCCAAAGTTGCTCTTGATTTGTCTGTGGGCGAATTGGTGGAGAAGTCTTAAATTCTGTGCGGCAGTCTTCTACTTCTTCAGCGGACAAAGAGAGGTAATGATGGCATGTTTCGGCAGTTAGATTACCTCCACTTTGTCTACATTTTTGAATAATAGGAACTGCTTCACCCGCACTAAGATTGAGAATGTGGAGTTGTTTGCTAAAATTGAATAGTGCCGTCGCTGAGCTCTTAAAAGTTTATCTTATATTTCGAAGTCTCCAGTTTTCTTACTTTTTATGACTTTCTGCTAGATTTGCTATCCATTTTACTGCTTCGACTTCCATTACTGCTGGCCTTGTTCTTAGAAAGGATTCATATTTCTTAGGTTCATCTTCATTTGGTTTTATGGGTACATCCATGGGGAACTCAGCATGAAACTATGTACGCAAATAAAGAGATTTTAAAATGTCTTTGCAACACTTTTGTTGGCTTACTGCAACAACAACCCCATCGTCAAGCTTATCGAGAGCATCTTCCACTTGCTTCTTAGTTACGTATTCAAATTCTGGCAGACCCGTAGGATAAAGAGAGCATTGAAATCCTATTACTCCACATCTAGCAAGCTCTTCCAATTCACTAGAATTTCCAGGTACTATTCCTCCCCAGAATCCCACGTCAACGTAAATCTTTCCCCTAGCTGTTGTAGTTTTCGCTTTCAAATTAGCTGCATTTGTTGTTGGTGGAATCGAATTCCTATAAAAAAAGAAAACAATTTTAGATTAACATAAAAGAACTTAAATTCATTGATTACGTTGCACGATCAATGATTGTGGTAAATCCTCCTGCAGCAGCTGCTTTCGTTGCTGTAACAAATCCCTCCCAGTCTTTTCTTCCCGGCTCGTTTATGTGTACATTCGAGTCGATTAGTCCTGGCATAAGGACCATATTCTCAAAGTCAAATACCTACACATCAAGAATTGCTAATATTTTCAATAACTTCTATTTGTTCGTTCATGAGAGCATACCGCTTCGGATTCTGTGTTGTACATATACGAATTAACTTCTTGTGCAGATTTTAGAACTGTTCGAATTATTCCTTCGGTAGATACGATAATTCCACCATGAATAAAGTCTTCACCGTTACCAAGATATATTCGCTTGCTTAGGAATAAAATATCCATTTTTATCAATACGACAGTGCACTTATATAAAACGTAAATAAACTGCTCTGAAAAATCTCAAAGGTATATATTTAGACGATTCTGATGCCGGTCAAAACAATATTACTTTCTTTGAACACACTATTGCCCAGTGGCCGGTCCGAGATACACTAAAGCATGCATGAGCTTATCTAATGTTATGGGGCAGACGCGAACTTTCACAAATTGTTTTGACAGAAATAAATAGAAGAGAATTTTCTTAAATTATCACAATCTAAGTCAAAGTGGTTTCTAAAATGATGCGTTGTAAAAAAGAGAACATTCTCTTAAGGTGAATGGCAAAGTTAAAAATGAATGGACTTGGATTCAAGATAATCCCGATGAAATATGATAAGGGAAATGGTACAAATGCCAAACGAGTTACGGGGGTACGCAGATACTTTCTTTCCATTTGATAATAAAGTAGGTATGTACATATTTCATCCACTTCCTGGTGATTACTGCAGAGATTTGTTGTACTATCGAAGCCGCATTCATTTAACATAATGCGGTCGGTTGAGATGTCGTAATGCATGTTCATATGTACTTTACTGCATTTCAAATATTAGTAGATTCAGGGATATGCCTGGGACTTTACCAACAAATAGCCGTCACCATCCAGCTGGATCCTTAGCTAGCGTTCCCGAGTTTTACATTGAAAGTGATTTTTCTTAACCGGATCGTAGACAAGTACTATAACAATACAAAAGCCATACTTATCGACGCTTTCAAAAGCGGTCTTTAACCAAAGCAGATCGCTGAACGGTTTCATTTTCATGAATAGTCCCTGGGTTTATTGCAAAGTATCGTAAAAAATTACGGTTCGAAACAGTTCATTCTGGTGGTCGGCCACGCAAAACGGATCATCGAATAAATCGAAAAATTTTAATACAGTCCGGTATTTTTACAATTATAAACTCACCCCTTCTTTCTTTCGATAATATTGTTTACATACGACGTGAACCAGGTACTCGATACAATCGGCAAAACATTCGATTTACTCTTAATCAAAGCGGAGGATCTACTATTGTGTGAGGTTGCTTTGGTTCAGAGATGTGCCCATCCGTGTCAAATTAATCAACATGACAATAATTTAGAGCATATTTCAAAGTATGTATGCCAAAGATTTCTTGTCATCTAAAGGGGTTAAGATTTTAGAAGCAACGGGCAAGGTGACATCACTTTTCCTCAGCAAGAGGTCTTTTCGAAGCCTTAAACTCTTAATTTGTCTGTGTATTTAGTAAGAATTACATTAAAACACATTACCTTATTAAACTATACAAAAAGTAGACTTTAATGGTTTTTTTTTAATTAAGGAAAACGTTTATTGAAAGGAGAACAACAATAAGTTGAAAATGTCTTACACAATAATGTATGTATCAGCTGCGTTAGAACAAATTAGAGTAGTATTAAAATGCAGTCCTATTTTAAAAGTCCACATTTCTTCAGGCACCAATTTTTAACTACTTCGTTACTTCTTCAGTATCTATCAAATTAGTTTATAGTAATTTACCAATGTTAACCGTCCCCCTAGACTTCAGGCATAAAGATTGAAGTAACTCCGTTCAGTACAAATCAAATTAGTCCAAGAGTACAAAGTACCATTTGGTGAAAACAAAATAAACACGTTGATTCTATTTTTCGACGTATACTCAACGTACATAATATATTTAATCGAAATTAAGAAAACTTTACAATAATCATCGTGATATATGACCACTCTAGACACATCTTATACAACTAATTAAGTGTTATTTTAATTCCTTTTCTTAATGTATTTTAATTTTTAGAACATGATACTCTGCGTTGCATACTTTTAAAATAATTATGAAAAATAAATGAAAAAAAAACTTACATTATTTACACTGAAAATATGTAACAAAATACAATCGCAGTTGTAAAATCAAATCAAAAACATAAATATTTATCAGTATACAAGAAAATATAAAACAAAAATTATTTACCATCAAATAAGTACGTGTGTTTCGCTTAATAAAACTAATATTACTGTTCTAACTAAAGTGTAAACTATTTTCTTTTTAAGTATCATATTTTATACAGAAAAAAATAATGTATAATTGCTTTCAAGTGGTGTTTTAATGTCTTTGATTATTAAATCTCAAGAAAATATATTCAAAAATTTTCGTAACGATTTAAAACGATCGTCGTTCTTTTGTTAATAAAAAATTAAATTTCTTTCATCGTTTCGTTTCGAAGTACATATGAATATAGTATTATTATGTAATTTAATGTTTTGTTTGCATCTTTCACACCTAATAAATCACAGTTTGTTTATTTTTTAAGTGTCTTTTCATTATAGGGAATATGTTCTTTTTTTATTTTACTTTTTTAATTTAATATAAATTACAAATGAAAACGCTACAGGGATGATTTTTTTTGTTTAAAGTTTCATGATAGTTATAATAATTTGCAAAAAATTGATGAACCTAAAACATTATGCATATTTTTATCCTTTAGTACTAAATATATTTTTCTTTTTTTAAATTAAGCAATACTGAAATAATTTGCAGGTATTTAAATACCTGCATAGAAAATTATAATAATTAGCTCATCTTTTCTTTAAGGAATGACATAGTTACAATAATACATAATTATATTTATATAAACTTTTTTTTTCTTAAAGGAGATAATTTAAAATTTTCTCTTATTCTTACAATGTGGTTAGCAGTCTCCAAATGTTAGTTAATTATTCTTTGATTTGTTCAACACACTTTTCGAACATTGGTGGCACTCCGTTAAAAAGTCGAAGCCCCTCAACGCCTATAGTCACACTTTTGAAGCATGCGGCTGTGCTCCCTGATGCTGGGACGCTGATGATAGCTTATGTACCTGTTGGTATGTTGGCTGCTGGCCATTGACACCCGATGATGTTGAGTTATGAAGATGTGTTTGGTCACGTATAGTTACTTGAGTAACGAACGGTCCTCGACTACGACCGCTGCTATTGAGTGTTGCTGGGCTAAAACCGTTTAGGGTAGCCGCTTTCCAATGACGCTGTTGTTGTTGCTGTTGTTCAGCTATTGATGGTATATTATTATTTGTATGCTGTTGTTTTTGGGCGTTATTATGGCTTCGAGAAACATTGTGTTGCACTGTTTCATATTCGTAATAGCTTGAGGCAGGTCGAACACCAGGTGCGCCCATATGAGATTGATGCAGGTTTACATCGGGACTTCTGGTACTTCTTTGGGAGTGATAGTGTTGATGTCGGCGACTGAAATAAATATAAAGATGTTAAAAATAAATTGAAAAGAAATCACGCGGCAAAACGTGGACAGAAAGAATGAGGTAAGCATTTTAAGCACTAAAAGAAAACAAAAACAAAGCTGCTTTAAAGCTTAGATATGGAGTAGCTTTAATGCTGAGCAATGTCTTATAAAAGAAATAGTTTTTTAGAAGAGTTTTTCAAAACAAACTAGAGATCAAATATTTTGTGATCTATGAATACGAAAACAGGATGCAGTGAAAGTGAGTTTTGTTGTTAAAATAAGTACCTTTTATGTCTAAATGCTTATTAGTGGCTGAGGTAAACAGCAGCAGTTTTATCTATCAATGTGAATGTCCGATTTTTTCTGTATATATTTTGATCATATTAAATGTGGTCAATATTTCAAATTTATGTAAAATAAAACATGGAATGAAACAAAGGACATTATCCATATCAATCTAGACATCAAATTAACATGCGAGTACATTGTGTAGGTGGAAGTATTTCATCATCCCTTTTTGCTGTTAATACAATTTTCCATTTATTTATAAAAAAAATTCAGCTGAGACAGTTTACCTATAGATAAATTTTAATGTAAAAGCTATGACGCTGTTTTTCCCTATAAATGGTTGGGTTTTCAAAGAAAGCATTAACGAACAAAATAATTATTTTTATTAATTTAAAAAAAAAAATAAATAAGGGCCTAATATTTTACTCCTCCATTTTCTTTAGTAATGAATTTTCGATCAAAAGAAGGTGAAAGTAATAAAAAAAAATTTGCATCTTCGGTATATCCCTATTCAAAATATCTCTACGACCGATCTCTACCATTTAAAGACATTATATAAATTTTCCTTTTGTCCCTTAAAAATGATAATGCTTGTGTTTTCTGCTATGTTAAACCACTTGAAGATATTCCGGTTTGAATTCAAATTCAACACCTATCGCGTACGAATCAGTAGCTTTGCATCCATGTTCGGGTTTCTCGATTTAAGATTGGAATTCCTGACTTTTTTTGACAATTAAGCTGATGATATTAAAAATTACCAACTCGTTGTCACGTTGAAGTAATTAAAGTAAAAAGTTTTTTTTAATGTGTTACGGATGGACATTATCTGATGTATTATCTTGCATCCGTTCTTAGGAACAAATAATGCAAATAATAATATTTGATATCGCGTACTTTATATCGTAAGGAACCTTATAACATTCTCGTAAAAAGCCCAAATTAACTTTCAAAATTCAAGCGTAAAGCTTTATACGTAATTTCAGAATACAATATTTAAGTAAAGGCGGGCTATATAGCCTATAGCTATATTTTTACCAAATGAATTCATTTCACATATTGAATAGCAAAATTGATTATCGTGCATCCAGCAACTTTCTAAAATGCTACATTAATGGTGATTGATTGTGTGGCGTTTAAAGAAGTAACAAACTATTGAAGCTAAGAAATAACGAGTCTTTAAATAAAATCTGATTTTTCTAACTCAAAATGTGAGGTTTAACAACCGGCTACATATGGAAAAATGGGAATATATACATACGTACATACATATAATGGCTTTGTCAATTCAGCTATTATGTACTATGTATGTTTTTATGTACGGAGGCATCCTCATTTTATTCGGAAGCATTTGAAGATAGGCCATTAGTCTCGTACATACCTAAATGGCAACCAAAGCGATTTTGGTAAAACGAAAATATTCAGCATGAAAGAATAAGATTTTTCTTTCTAAGAATATTTTATTTTATTCGGAGGCAGTTCACATGCTTAAATAATTCATCAGGAACTAATTATACAAAGATCGCAAAATATACCGCTTTGCTATTGAGGATTTCAACAATACGCTGAGTTTATCTTAAATAAATTATTCATATGCCTTTAAAGTTGATAAAAAATTTACTAAGTTACAAGGAAATACATTCAAGCGCAAAGAAATATTATATAGAAAAAAATATTTTGTGTACATATTGATATTTCAAGTTTTAAATTAGAAAAATATATATTAACAGCTAAACATGCTTTAGAAAACTGTAGTTTTTAAATTTAATAATTTTTCCAACTCAATTAGGTTATAAAAAAGTAGACTATCTACACAAAAGCAAATGCAAAAAAATAAAAAAAAAAATTATAATAACAAAGCTAGCAACACGTTATTTGTACATTCTTGTTGGCATGTTTAGAATATTACCTCTCCGCTTCGACCTTATTTCTCTGTCGGATAACTTGTTGCCGCATGCATTCTAACGTCGATTCGGATAAAACATCCTTACTTGCTTCATCACTATGTTAATCAAGAAATAATTATATTAAAGGAAAGGAATAAAAAAAAAACACAGTGCGAATGATATAAACAAAATAAAGTGAATATTGTATCAACAGAATGAGAAATGTAGAGAGAATCAGAAGAGAAGTTAAATAGAAAATATATGGATTGGTTTCACCATTTAAAGCACATTATTTACTAATTAAAACTTAGTCTCTAACATTAATATAAACACATGTTATTTAAAAAAAATGATTACATATTTCTAATTCTCAGTAATTTTAGTGAGAAAGTGGTAGGTGAACACGAATGGTTTCATAGAAGAGTACTTATGTAACTACAACTTTTAACCCCCAAGAAACAGGAGGAAAAGAACACAAATAATTGATTGCACACAAATGCATCCATCCAATGCTGCTGATAGAAAATTTATGATAATGATTTCATGTGATAAGCTATTTTATCGTGTGTGCTCCTACATTAAACGATACAAAAAAAAACAGTCAAATTGGATAATTGCTCAGTTTTTTAAAAACAGAAGGTCATGTTTAACTGCTCGTAAACCTGTTTTGAGAAATTCTGATAGTAAGAAAGCAAACCGACGAGAAAATATATTCAGCGCGACATACACTGGAACACAGGAATATAGGTTACTTAATTTTATATTATGAATATGGCTGCTTTAAAATAAAAAATTAAATGTTGAAGCTTGATAAATAATTGTATGGTTTCAATTTAAAATTAAGAATAAACTGCGACTTGTGCCACAGATCTCATAAAAAAGTGGTTTTTAAAACCAGCTCAAAATTTTTGGTAAATTTAGCTAGTGTTATCGCTGTTGAACTCAATCTTCAGTGTAAGTGACTAGCTTATATCAATTTTTATTGAACTAAGGATCTTAAATTTAATTGTCATTCTAAACGGACGCATCCGAGGAGATGAAGTCATTATAAATCTTAAAATCAACTCAATGTGCTTCAAATGGGTTCATCATTGTGGTATGGATATTCCACCTTACCTTATTTGATGCTGCTGTAGATCTTCATAATTTGCATAGTGTTGATATCGATGGTTGAATATATCATTCTGATGGATAGCAGTGGCGGATGATGAATTAGACGATGCACTACTCTGTCCACTATTCGTTGGAGGAGGTGGTGGTGGAGGTTGATAAATAGGCGGAGCAATTTTTACTCGATCAATACTCAAAGCAGCTATTGGTACTGATCCGTTTGGAGGTGGAAGTTGAGGAGGCGATAAATGGCTACCCATTGTATAATCGTTCTGAGTTTCCATCGGTACTACACCATCTTTACGATTCTTTCCAAAACGGAACATATGACCAATGCCACGAAGTATACTGGGTTTCTTTGCACGGCTTTTGTTCTTACCATCGTTGAGGGAGCTCTGAAATGGGCCATTACGATTGGGGAAACCACCTTCAGAATCGGCCTCTTCAAGCAACCAGTGCTTGCGAGGTTCTACAAATAAGTGAATAATTAAAAAAAATTTTGAGTATTTTAAAAATTAACTTACTGTTTGCATCGTGCTCTCCAACAACTGCTGCTCTTAAGCTATCTTCTCGACCACGACCACGTGGTGCACGCAGAGCGCTTGGTCCCCTTGGTTCATCGGACATTTGGATTTCTTGCACCATAGTTTGCAGAGATTCAAGGCTTGATGATTTTTTCAGACCTAACGACGGGCCAAGCTCCCCCAATTGATCTAAGGCCTCTGATCGCAGGTCATTTGATTGATGATTTTTACCACTTGCCATCTGATTATTGGCATTGGCTATTCTAGTGGATAATGATTCCACCGATCCACCAAACACTGCAGATTTAGTTAATTGTAATCGGCGTTCTCTTTCGCGATCTTCTCGTAATTTTTTATTTCGTTGATAAGTACCCGTTTCACGAGCATCTAACGCTGCATGATGTTTCTCTGATATTGAACGTCGACCGATTGCATCGCGACTAAAATGTTCTGCACCAGAATTATTCGTTTCTAGACTTAATTGAGATGAATACGTGGCATCGAAATTAACACCATTCGATGTTGTACTTTGTTGCGTGCTGACAGATTCATTGGGTCGATGAGGGAGTGTTCTATAGATAAAACATCAATAAGTAATTATTTGTGGTCGTCTTAAAAACCTAACTCTTATTTGAAGTGCTTTAGTACTAAAAAAATGATAGTTAAAAATCTTTAGTAATATGCGCTTTAAATTTAAACACTTGAGTGAGCCTAAGTAGAGAACACCACACCATGACGATAGATTACGGGTCTCACGTTGGGCCCAACGCTAAATTATAAAGGCTTTTGCGGCTTAAGTCAGGATTTCAAGCAAATAATCTAGGTTTTGTTAAAGTTTTACTACGGTAGGTAGTTTACATTTTAGAAAGAGCGTCCAAATCATATGATTGTATTCAAGCAATAATTTACTACTACATGTCTCACTTGAAATAGATGACGACAATAGACCTTAAGTAATTAGATAAAACGAGCGAGTCAACGAATTTTAAGATTAAGTTTATCGCTCTGCGTCATCAGGCTCATTCTAGATGAATCAATCCTACATTTCGAAGTTTCAAGCTGTTGCTTGACGCTTTTTTGAATGTTGATATTTGTTTAACAGAGCTATTAATGACTTCACCAAAATATCTCAAGAAAATAAAGTGTTGTACTGCTAATTTACATATACATAGATATACACGTAAATTTGGCCAAGATCAACGTATGCACAACCTGCAGTAGCGTGGTTTACTGAGTTTTTTTTTGTTAATTTATAGCACCATTACTCACTTCTTTGATAAGAAAATACAACATCTTACTTACGGTGACATTGGTTCTGGATCATCTTCTATCAACACAGAATTGTTTACATGACCCATATGCATGTGTGGTGGTTGAAGCGCCGGCGACCATGTATCATTTGTTGCCATATAATAGCTATCATTACGAAGCCCATGTGGAACAGTATTGGCCATTGGTGGCGTTGGACGGCGATTTTGACTTGAATTCGATGGACAAACACCTCCGGTTAAACGATCTAATACGGGATTGCTCCATCTGTAAACGCAAATACTTGAGAACAACCTTAAAAAGTCAACAACCTGCCTCACTTACCTATTCATATCTCGATTATCCTTTTTATCTGGGCTGAGATATATAACAGTGGCTCCAGAATTTTCGCTAGTATTCGAACTATCGTTAGTGTTCTCGAGAATATCGCCTGAGCTCTGTGATCTGGTAATTTTTCTCGCTACTGAGAGTGTAATAACCCCTGGATGTTTGCCGGGTGTATTGACCATGGCACGACGTAGGGTTTCCATTGCCTCGGCATTACTTTGCCCTAGCAAGGATACACCGTTTACACTCAACAGTTGGTCGTTCATTCGAAGTCGACCATCGCGAGATGCTGCACCACCATGTATGACGTTTTTTACAAATATTCCTAGATCACCGTCGTGCTTCATCGACCCATTACTACCACTGGATGAGTTTGACGAACTTGTCTTTCCCTTAACACTTACCCCTAGACCAGCTTTCTCTGTATCATGCACTGGGATGTGAAGTGTTAAAACTTCACGGCTGCGCCAGGCTATACCAGCCTGAAGGCTGTCCTGTATAATTAAACAAATAAATCAGTTTTGAGGAAATTTTCGATAAGTCCTGTAATACTAACACTTGAAGCTGCCGATTCACTTCCACCATCGATGAAGTGTTGAGATTCATTAAGATGAGCTTGCTGTTGCAGTTGATGTTGGTCAAATAGAGATCTCGAGCTAGCTGACTTCTTGATGTCGTTCCCAGAAGGTGGTAGCACTGGAGCTGGAGGCTTTGGTGGTGTACCTGTAGCTAGTTCTTGCTCCTCCGAAAAGTTCTAAAGGAAAGTAATTTAGAAAAAAATAAAACCGAAGCCATATTTCGACTTACAATTTCCCTTTCATCAACCTCCACTAATTCTTGTTGTCTGGAGACAACAATCCTTACAGTAGCACCTGGCTGAGTGGATCGCAAAATCGATACAACATCTGATTGGGTTTTCCCGGTCATTGGCAACCCATCAACTTCAAGTAATCTATCACCAGGCTTCAGCCTTCCATCTTCTATGGCTGCTCCACGGGGCAGAATGTTTTTTATATAAATTGGGCAGTGTCCGCCTGCGGGATTGTCGCGCGTGGTCACACTAAAGCCGAGTCCATGAGGTCCCTTTTTTAGAATGATTTCAATCTTTCGACCAAGTTTACGGGTGTTTGCCACTTGTAAGGATGTACCTACTGGTGCAGTATGTGGTTTTCTTGTAGGTGAAACCGTCGCAACTTTGGTGCCAGTCGAAGAAGCCTTCTCCTCAGCTTCGATCATTTCAGCTACTTTCGAGTCCCGCCTGCTGGGCTTACCCAACTTATCTCCACGAATCACACGTACTCGCAACTCAGAAGATTCCAATGACCTCCGCAGGTGGTCCTGAACTTTTCCCTCGCTAAGACCTACCAACTTGGTGCCATTAATTTCCAGTATTCGATCGCCTCGCCTTAACCGGCCTCGTTCTGCTCTGCTTCCAATTTCAACATGCTGCACTATTAGACCACCGTTTTCACTATCGGGTATTGCCGTCAGTCCTAGAGGGCCACCATATTCGTTGATAATAAGCAGCATCTCTCCATCCTTCTCCCGAATAGATTCATAAGCCTGCCCTAGCGGTTCCTTACGTTTGCCCGTCTCCCTTGGCAGAGACTTTGTGGAATAAGTCTGTGTTTGTAATTTTTCAGCTGCCTCTATCCATTTGTACCCATTTCCATCACCCAAGAACTGCATCGATAGTCTCCCCGAACGGGCAAAAGACTGTTGTGGCTGAGCCGAGTGATGTGCAACATCATCTTCCTCTTCCCACTGCGGCGATAAATACACAACTTTGTCCATTATTCGATCAGGGGAATCACCCCTGCATGCTGGGGCTGCTGCTGACCAACGCTTATTCGCCTCCGATTGATTTTTCAGCGACGCCAACAGATTTGGATCACTACTGCGTCGTACCTGCAGACCTAACCCTGTCGTTGGGCACGCCGTTGTACTTGTTACCTCAATGTGAGGTATCGATGCATTTGGATTGCTGCCTGTTGTTGCGTCTGTGTTTGTTGGATCACGAAAAATATCCGGACTACCAGTTCCGACGGATGAACTGCCGCTAGCTCCATCACCTCCACCCTGTGGAACACCAGGATCTGGACCTGAATCCTCGAAACTGGCCAATATCTGTTCTCGATCATCGGCCACATCGCACAAACAGTCATCTGGGTCGAGAATTCCCGATTGTGTTTGTAAGTGATGTACAGCTACCCATGAGTCTGGTTCCTGAAAGAATACAAAAATACAAGTAAGGGCAGGTTAGTAAAGAAAGATAAAGATTTTCATTAAAAGAACGTGATACGAATGGAAAAGCAAAAATTATTTATTCGCTGTTTGTTGTTTAATTTCCGTAGAATCTTAAAGAGGAAGACTTACGTCGACGTTTTACGGTATAAATTATTAATTTGCATTTCATTTTGAGACAAGCGACGTATTTTGCATTTAAGCGGAAGAGAATATGAATACGTAAGCCATAGATAGAGATTCTCTTCCAATATAATGATTTGTTTCGAAGTGATTGTGCCTTGAATAGGGTCTGACGTTTTAATTAAACAAAAGTATAGGTTACTTAAATTACTGTAGCTTGGCCATATGAGTCAAGAGTGTCAGCATGTTCCCCGAACTGTTTGAGATATGTATGTTTAATTAAAGGTGTTTGAGCCTACGTTGACACGAAGTTCGGTAATTGTTTTCCTCTAGCTGGTAGAAAATAAACACATACTTGTACATATACGCAATACTCTACCTCCTAAAGTAGGGTGAAAAGACCTTCGAGAATCATACAATACCATAACAATGAATGGTCACATTTATTGAATATTTGCTCATCATCAATCTTATAATGTAAGCCACCTTCATCTCAAAGTTTAATACAAAAAGATGGAAAACAGTAGGCAGTGCAGTATTCCAAATTAAGAGAATGCAAAAACAAAACTCAAACAATTTTAGTTCGCCTCAAGGTTGCATATGATCACCAAAACTTCGCTGCTAATGACAAACTTTGTTTTTTTTTTTTTTTTTTTTTGTATGAACTTTAAAACGCGAATGACAAAAACTAGGCCAAACATTGTTCTCCTCCATATTTGTCGTTGTCATCGATCTCACGAACATTTTTTTGTTTTTTTTTTACTCTTTTCGGTCGAACGAGTCAAAAGCGTCAAAAAAAAAAATGCTCGTCGTCCAACATTGCACAACAGGAAATGCTATTTTTGGACTCTTAAAAACCTCTAAAACAAAATCTCTGCCAGTACGCAGAATAGCGAAGAGGGCGACCAGCATGTGGACAATCAAAGGTTATTAGCCTCAAAAGCAAACGCATCGCAACGGTTGTAAAGTGCTGCCGACCACGTCAACTAGACGTGCGCGCTCTTTGAATCACCAACAGATTCGCTTGCGCAGATTACATAATTATTTTTTTTTATCGAATGGAATTCAATAGAAGGCGAGTTCGCGACGATAGACAACACACTTTGGATGCAGTGCGTGGTAGAGATAGAGATGTGTGCTTCCACAGAGAAACAAGTCTTCTATCTATCAAACGGTACCTCCATGGGCTTCGCTATGGCGTTTAATTTAATGATTATGTTAATCAGAGTTAATTGGATGCGTGGTTTGGAAGTTAAGAATTAGACCCGGGTTCTACTATGAGTTGACATTGTGTGGACTGCACATAAGTTCCGAAAACAGTGTCCCGGGGAATGTGGAATAATTTTTGCAGTCTTACTTCCAAAGTGTGCCTACAAGTAGCATAATTCTATCAATACGAGTATGTTTATCGGAATTATCAAACATCTAAAGACAAGTTAAGCGAAAAAAAAAAAAAAAAAAAACAACATTTTACACGAAATCTGGACAGGTTATTGCAGACGACAATAAGTCAGCGTGTTTATTAGTCACCTAAATACATATGTATATTGCTAAATATAAATTAAAGAACCGGTAACTGATTTTGTTTGGTGGTAAGAAGTTTTTTGGTTCCAAAGATCAATAGTAGAAAGAAGCTATAGGCAGTGAGATACATGATACTGAAGAAGACAAATAAATAAGAATCTAGGTGGAAAGGCTTGTTAGTTGTAATCCGAATCAGGGGTTTAACAGTTATACTTATACCAACTTTGAGGAAAGCATTAAGTTCGAACATTTTTGTGAAACAAATACCTCTTGATTTTGGTAATTTCAAATAGGATCATCTGTACAAACATAAATATACGTATGTTTATGTAGCACACATACAACACATTTCGAACATTGTGGACATCTTTCAATTCATCTAAAGAGATCACCATACAAATCTGGCAAGAACGTTGGAGCAGAAAAACCAGGAGATGGTGGACAGCAAGACTGAACGGAAACATCGTAGAATGAACGGGCTGGAGGTATGGCGAAGAGAATTTCCATTTTACACAGTTCCTTACCGGACAGGGGTGCTTCAACGATTATTTAAACATCATGTGAAAAATAGCGAGCCCAGCATGCAAGTATTGCGATTCGACTCAAGATAACTCTGAACACCAGATGTCTTGCAGAGACACGAAGACTAGAAACGAAAGTAGGCGGAATCACACTGGAGAATATCATTACGATAATGCGCACAAGTGAGGAAAATTGGAACTGAGTATGATCCTAGATACCATCGCTCCCGAATATTTGTAAGAAATCAGCGGCATTCTTGCCATCTCTCAACAGAAAAGACTCTAGACAACTTATTGGCGTTCTCACGGGTCATTTTTATTCTGCGAAGCCTTTTAGTATGCTAGACTTAATAGACACAACTGTCTGCGATACTTTTTTTTTTTTTTTTTATAATTTACCCGCACTCAAGGGGTTATGAATACCCTTTTACATGTTATTCACATGGTGCGGGCGTCGGAAATGTAGATAGAGAGAGAGAAAGAGATTGGCGCAGTGGTTTGAAACTCAGATGTATTAGGTTTCACATTAGCTCCAGGGGTGGTGTCCAGAATAACTGGGGAGATTTGAGCTGTCATGTATTTTTTTGCCTTCGCTTCTGATTCCAGTATTTTTTTCCCGATCCACCTGATATCATAAGCATATCAATTATCAACAGAGCGATCAATTTCTCCAGCCATATGACAAACCTACTGCCAGTGTTATGCCTTCGCAGTAGTGTTGTCACAAACTTTCGCTATTGATCGGACTGCCTCTTATCATATAATGCTTACTGACATCAGGGATTGAACCGTGAACCATCAGCTCGACGAACGATGACGCTACCACTACACCATTGCCACCCTTGTGCCGAGGACGAGGATAAATCGGATCACTTCCTTTGTCGGATATTTGCTGGGATCAAGTGGCAGATCTTCGGCGTTGATATGGTAAGTGATGATACTGCATCACTGAAATGTTTCTCGGTTTTCTCCTAAAGTCGAATAATTTCCAGTAAAATAGGTAATACTGGGTCTTGCCTCCTGGTAGTACTATGGACCAGTTGCGTCTGAGTGCTCCAGTAGAGTATTTCCTAACCCAACAAAAAAAAAGGTCCTCCATCGACGAAGTGCTGTAGTTGAAAAAGAGAGATCAGGACATAAATCCGTCCAATTTATAGAAGATTGAAACTCCATTGCGGCGGAGGTGGCTCCATCCTGAAGTAATGAAAGAAGCATTTCCGGGTTTAAATTATTTTTTTTTTTTACTTTTAATACGTTCACCCATGACACTGTTTAAATCTGTCCGATTTAAAGGAGTTTTCAGGAAAGATTTGTATTCTAAACCAGATCTAGAAGCTAAGATTTCATTAAAACCTTGAATGATGAAGTGTAAAACGGACATAAATGATTAAGTTTTTATTTTAACTTGAAAAAAAAACATGAATTATGTACACATTTTCAAATTGAAGACCAAAGGATAACACAGCTTCTTATATTCTCTATATTTTTGGAATAACAAGAAAATAATTGCATAATACATACATATATGAACACATAAAATTAGAAAAAAAAAACAACAACTAAAAACAATGTTTACCTTATCACATGAAAACGGTGACGTTGGCCTCCGTGGCAGTGTCAGCGAATATGACTTTTGTAAATATTTATGCGTTATACCCTCATGCTTTTGTGACACCTTGTATGTATGTCGCCAACCGAATATTCCGGTCAGTTTATTTGCTAATGCCGGACATTTTGGTGGTATGTCAAACATTATAGGGGGGTTCGTTCGTTTTGTTGAGTTCAATGATTTTTATGTATATCTTTTTATGTTTGCTTTACTTATTGTATTCTTAACATAGCTTTGGTATAACACTATAGAGTTGACGTTTGGAAACTCAAGTCATTTTCAATAATTATTATTTTTTTGTTTTTTTTAAAGTTCATCTATTAAAAAAGGAATAAGGAAACTTTATTTATTTGTCTAAGTAAAAATGGAAAACGAAAAAAATGAGCTGAAGTTGAATTTTCGTCGAAACGATTGGGTTCCTTTTAAGATCTCAATGAATTGTTTGTGTATATGATTTCATTACAGGATGTCGTAGCAAGTTAATAAATAAACACGACATTTATATTTTGGCTGTGATTGGTTGCACACTAATAAATAAAGTAGTTGTAAAAAAATTTATCTGATTATTCAACATATTTGATGGACCGAGTAAAGATGAAACGCTTTACATCCTATGTGCAGTAGTAGTATGCTAACGTCTTATACATATTATACTTCTAAAAAAATACATTTCAAAAGAAAACACAAAATTGGTCCTCTCTGAACAATCAAAAGCATAGGCCGGGCAATTTCACATACATTCAATATTTGAGATCAGTTGTCTCCCAACGAATGAGGATGTATGTACATATGTATTTAAAAATAATATGAGCTAAAAGCTTCGGCGGCAGTTAGGAAGTCAATCGTTTTTACAGAAATAGCGACGCATTGATGTTGGATTCCTAGAGAGTTTAATTAAGAGTATAGACTTTTTTATATTTTAATTTTGAACATAGTCTTAAAAAAGTTGGAAGCGCTACAACCAGACAGCGCTTTGCTAGACTGGGCTTACCGACTTCTACACGTAAGGAGCCTTGTTCGGGCTCTTTGTGATTGGCTCCATATAACCCAGCACCAACGTCAGAATTCATTTTTTATTCATCTGCATACCTCACGTTTTCTTTTGGATTGAGCAGTGGTCTGGCATTGGTCGATGAATCTCGACTTGGACTCGAACCTCTTGCCAAAGCAAAGTTGGTTTGAGCATAAATCGCAAACTGTGTTGAGCATTCATAGCGAGGGGAAGTCGGATATTAAGTCCACCTGGTACTTGGTACCTAGCCTCGATGGCTGCCGTAGGGTAGGTATGCATTTCACCTGTGAAATGTGTAGTCACCTGTCAAAAGTAGTCAAACAAGCAGTATATGGTTCAGGGTCTATATCTTTTCACGCAAATGGAAGGGACTTGCAATTCAAAATAACTTTGTCGAAAATGCCAACACAATCACCAGATAATTTGCAACTTATCACTGATGAGAATCCAGAGACAAACGTTGATACTGGGGCAGAGGGTTTTGTCGGTGCAAGATAGAAATGAACATATGCGCTATCAATTGAAAACAAATCCCACAAATGCAATAGTCTTGCTGCACCAACGGAATCAGTAAAAAAATATGAAAAAGACCGTAGGACACCCAGTTAAAAGTCTAGGTAACAAGGTTGTTCAACTCGGATATCGATCAGCTCAAAAAGCAAAATAATGTTTTCATTGTGGTTCTTAGTCATATAACTACGCGCATATCCGAAGCAATTCAGAGATTTTGATTGCAAGCGGAATAAAGTAGGAAATGTAAACTCTATACTTAGAATGCTATCAAAAGTTTTTGGAAAGATTCAGAAAGATATTTCAATCGAGTCACCTCAATATCTCGAAATTTATATTCTCTAAGAAACAAAAGTATTTTTAAACTCAATATTTCTGCGCAGTGTTCACACCCTTATAATTATTAGATCTTTGCAGTATTTGCTGATAATCTCAGTATTGCAAGGTGACATTATTATCTATAATATCCGAGCCAATATATTAACGGGAACAATCCAAATGCGTAAGCATAAACAACTGATCTTTCATTTAAACTACTCTCTTCAAAAAAGATAAGACTACTTATTCTCTACATATCCATGTACGGAATTAAAGACTTTTCAAATAAAACCGTTTTTATTTGTATAAGTGAGAGAAAAAAATTACTATATACTCGTATGTATTGCTTTAGGAACTTTAGTTCCAAATTAATTCTAAAATATATTTTCAAACCTAACCAGTTCCTCTCACATTTCAAGATACAGAATGAAAAGAAAACATCTAAGAATCAATTGACTGCTTCCTATATAATTAAACAAAAACATAAACAAAAGAAAATATATGAGAACCACTTTAACCCAACAAGTGTTTAATTCACTACCCGCAGAATAATGCTCGAAAATTTGCAAACAATCGTTTTCCCACATTTACCTTTCCCAGTAAAATAAGTTTCGTGCTATTGCATGTGATAAATACTAATCGATGATATAATCCCCATCGGTCATGGATATTTTTGTGTATGTTACCACGATCAAACGAAGCCCCTCTCATTATTCATTGATAAAAGCAACGGCTATCAACACATACCTTAGATTAATTTTCGGTATATCGACAGCATGCCAGAGGTTAATTATAATTAGTTCAGCTACTTTAAAGATAAATAAACGAATTGATTTAAATGGAATTTATTGCATTTCTGAGATTAAGACAAGTGATTGAAAACCACAATGCCAGAATCACATTTCAATCGATCGATATACATACATACGTTGAGTGCACGATCTTGTTCTGTTGGAACTAGACGTGGCTGTGGCTAGGACAAATGCAAAAAAAAAAAACAAGAAAATGTTACACTGGCCGTAACAACCGAAGAACCAGTTGGCACACCTGTATCTAAAGAAATCTGAAGATTGAAATACATGCTGATTTGTTTTGTGACCGCATAAATTTGTTGTACATATGTACATATATAAGAAGTTGTATGCATGCATCATACATGTCTATTGCAAATTGGGTGAAATTCTTTGGGTTTTAGTAGGATGCCATAATAAGGTAGATTTATATACGTCCAGAGTGTATCACTTAACGGATATTCTATTGTAGTTATCCTAGAAAACTTTTCTTTTAACACCAATGCATTTGACACTATTTAACTTTTCAAGTAGCGCTTTGCAATTTACACAACTTACGTTCCACAAAATTTTGAAGATGCAGAGATTTTTTAGGCTTGAATCAAATTTGGCACTTAACAAATATGGGGAAAATTATGCAATTTTAAGACTGATTGAGTAATTTGAAGAATCTGAATCGACTATGGACAAAAGAATTCGTGATCGTGGAGATCTGTCACTGGGAGTTCAAGGCCAAACCGAAAATTTTGTGAAAAAAAATTATGTTGATAGGATGAGCTGCGCTGTTGCATTAAGAGCATAGACCACCCTCCATTTGTCTCTATGAGAGACCAATGCCTGCTCGACAATCAACTGTTTGGTGCGGTTTTTAGGTAGACGAAATACTTTTGATTACCGAGTTCTTTTTGGCTCAACTGAACCGAGTTGAATTCGTGTTTTCCGTGAACGTATGGTTCGTTGCGTAAAAATGTGTATTTAATCTTATGATTTAGTTTCAAATAATAACTTGCTGGCACGATATCCTTGCACATGGCTGCATGATTTGATTAAGTCCTTATACCATATAGGTAAATATAGTAACAGGAACCTTACTTAAAGACGACATTATTCCAAAATGTGGCCAAATAAAACTCTATTACGTCGTTCAAGGAAATCAAAAAATGTAATGACAATTTTTTTTTCGGTCAATGAAAGTAGGTTGCTTTTACTGCAAATTTACTGGCGCAGTGTTTCATAATAACACTTAAAATTAAGAGTAATAATCTTTTTATTAACGAATGGTTTCATTGACAGGTGGCACACATATATGTATTTCAGATTTCATCTAGTATGTAGGTACATTCCTTAATTTGAATCGAAAAATTATGTTGAGTTAGCAGTTATGTACTCGTATATGCCATAATCCCAATACGTACGTAAGTTTTACGTATTATACGTAATTCGTACGAATGCTCATCTGTTCACGGTAAAGACGATTGGACCCCAGTATAGACCTTGATTACATGTGGTTCTAGCAAAACTGCGGGGTTTGTCACATTGCGCAAGAAATAATTGATTTATTGATCAAATAATTCATAGGTCGTGTAACATTGCAGAGAGCCGGTACCAATTGCCCAAGAAAATCGCGCCATTTGACACCGTGCTACTTCTTTTCTGGCGATTTTGTAAGATCTCGGGTCAATGCAAGCGAACTACAAATAATAGACGAATTCAAGTTAAAGATTCAAAGGTTGATGACACTGACAATTTTATCAAAAGAACACCAGACGACGGACCACAGAAAAAGATATCAACAGACAGTCTTAAAAGTCAATTTCGGTGAAATACTTGAAGATGTATCTATACAAAGTGCAACCAGTGCATCAAATGTTGATCACGATAAGGATGATTTATCCTTTTTTCAAAGTTATTGTTTGGTGGACCGTTTACGGAGGAAAGAACTTTGGTCTACCGAGGGCGGGGTCGGTAACACTACTACTGTGACTGGTGAGCGGTACAAAACCATGATCAACAACTTCTTCCCCTCACAAACTGACGAATTGAGTAAGATCAGCACTCGCGACAGTGGAAATTCATCTGTAAGCAGACCGCCGCAGTCTTCATTCTCTAGGTTTTCCGGAAGTCAAAGGTCTACCCAGTCCTGCCATAAGTTCTGTTACACAATTTTCAGCTTTTTGTTTAAAACTCCTTACAGGATCGGAATAGGAATAGAATGTATACGAATAACCGGCAAGAAATGGAGAATTTATCGTCAGAGATTTTGAGCGATTTTTATTTTTTGTGGACAAATTATTGTATTAAAATCTGGTTTGAGTTATAATGCAAGCAGAATAGATTATAAGACTTATCTAATAACCTTTTCACTCTAAAAATGGCTGTGATATTTTCATTGCAGATGGGCGCCTGTTACATGCCACTGAATAAGAGTTCATTTCAACTTACAACTTTGTAAACAAAAATTACCCAACTAGCATTTCTACATGCTTTTCCTTTACATAAAACGCGATTTTGATAATATTATGCAGAATATGGATGAATTCCTGCTTTGAATTGATTATTAAAATCAATTACATGATAAACATATATTCTCCTGGCTGGTCCAATGTGCTTCTCAACTTATAAAACAACACAATCACTGTATAATAATCTCAACAAATCTACAAATTTCGCTTCCTTACAGTGCAGAATATATGCATAAAATTTCAACACAATTCATCATCACACGAGTGGAAGGTAAAAAAAGCCAGTTGATCCAGTAAGTGGCACACACCGTTTTTATTGCACATAAGTCAAGAGTCCGTAGCATCTAACCATTCCATTCCAACAGGTCGAGTGAGTTGATTTAGCACAAGTTGTTCTATCTACATTTTTTCAATTCATGCAAACTTAATCACTGAAGAACACAGAAAAAAAAAAAACAAATAGAGTCCACAAGTCTAAGCTAACAGCTATACTTGTATGCTACGGATATACTTTAAATTATAACATTTGCGTGAGTTCAGTGCAAAGCCAGAGACCTTTGAAATTAATTGCTTAGAACTTTTACCCAGTAGGTAGCATTGGTGGTAGACGAAGGAAAAATCGAAAACGTTACAAGGTAACCAGCTGTTTTCGTTTTATAGTTCTTGATTCGTTTAGACAATTTGTAGTAGATTATGAGTGAGTAGGTTAGGAATTTATTTGGTCATAAAATTGTGAACGAAAGCGAAAGTGAAATGTAAGATGTTTAACAAAAATTAGAAGAAACTATGCATCAGATCTGCATTCAGTTAAAAAGAGAACCTGTTTTAGAAAACCTGATTGACAGTACAACTTAGGAATTCCATTTGTTGTTTTCATTTTTTGAACAAAACGCTTTGTGTGTTACTGACAGAAGAAGTATAAGAAAAGGGTTATGTACGTTGGTGGGTTTACGACATCGCTGCATGCATTAGCTTATTTTTGCGCTGATCTTCAGGATGTCATAATTTTGAGTGAAAAAAGCCACGCAAGTTTCAAAGGCACCACCCCGCCGAGGCCTCTATATTGGCTTTAAACTAAAACAAATGATGAGCGTTTAGTTTATGTGACTCGATAGATGAAACATCTGAGTTCTGTTCTTAAAATGTACAGCATTAGACAAATAAATACTCAAACAGATTTCTTGATATCTAATAAGTGTAGTGCGTAGGTTCAACTTGCCAATTACGGAAGGGACTCACAATGACTGTGAAAAAAGTGCGTATCAGTCGTCTAAGTTGGCAATACAATACATCGATAGAAGTGTAAAAGCTTCTTAAGACGAGGTGAAACAGAAGATTAAGTGTAAAAAAGATTACAAAAACAAAAACAAAGCAAAAGTCGTAAAAAAAAAAAAAAAAAATTGAAAAAAAAGTTGGCAAGGACATGTAGAGTGACTGGACACCAATGCCTGGACCCGCAGAGCGACAACGCAGTAGAGGACGACATCGCCAAAGATGGCACACACAAGTAGAAGGCGACCTTAACCGACTTGTAGTGCGCAAATGGTGGCAGTTAGCTTAGGACCGGGCTATCTGATGAAGCTTGTTAGTTGAGGCTCAGGTTCACTTCAAACTGTAAGCCCCTAAGTAAGTGATTAAGGCGTCAACATTTTCTAGTTGATAACCAACACTTAGTGCTATTGTCCTTTCCGTTGTTGCTTAGCTCTTCCATTAGATGGAATTTTAAAAATTTCTTCGGTGCTAACGCTCCCTAAAAGCCTTCAAAAGTAAATAGAAAGATCCACCGCTGGCCTCAGCCAATGAAAAAATGTGATATTAATGAGAGGTCTTACATGACACTCCAAACTCAAGAAAACCCTGAAACTAAATCTTCAGATTTTATAACTTAGCGAAGGGTTTTCGTCTAAGAAAAGGCAGACTACGGATTCGCAGCAGAATGAACTATCTGGCGACATAGTAAATAGATGAAACAGAGTTTGAGTGTTTATGAAGTTGCTTTGGTTAGGGCTTCCGATTTTTCGATGCCAGCTATACCTGCACGTATAGATATGTACATATATATACAGAGCCACAAGCTAACGAACTAAGTAGCTTTAGTCTTTCGAAAGCTTTGGTTCCAGTTTTAGAGTCATCATGGCGATTGATGTCATCCCTTATAGCCCTTATTTTCCGTGCTTTCTTTCAGTTTAGAAATGCCCTCTTCCAAACCATATGCTTATAACTTAGTAGAAGAACGCTAACAATGTCGACTTCATGGAGGAGTATCGGATAAATATGACCCGGTCCATATGATTTGTAGTAGGGAGAGAATGGCATGCGTTAGTTTATCGTAGAAGAAGGGAAATTATGAAAACTTTTAAGCTTAAAGTAGAATATTACAGAGCAAGTAATACCTTTAGTTGCTCTCAAGATTTTCTAAGAGTGCTGCTACACTCATAGAGATCCACGAAAGTCACTGAAGTGAATGTACGATGAAAATATCTGTCTAATAGGACTTCAAAAAAAAATAAATGGCGTCATAGTCTACTCATCCTTTGAATTTATTGGCCCAAGAAAACACTAGAATTCTAATATACGTTTCGACTCATTTTAACAAACAAAACAATGCATTCTGAGGCATTGCAATGCGTTTGGAAATCCTGGTGTAAGATATTAGACCTGTCATCTACGTTTACCGCTGGGATATCAAGAAAGTGTTGTGCTTCATTCTAGTTTGTGTAAAACAAATTTTAGATAACACAGAAACATGTTACAATAAAAATGGAAAAGATAGTAATACCCAATTAGATAAGGCTTGCATCCGACAATAACATAAAACTTGTAAATACTAAATTTAGGACAATTATTGCCTGATGATGTCGGTTTTTCCCAAAAAAGCTTAACGCAACTCATTAATAAATACCGTTCCTAATCAGCACAAAACAATTTCAGATTAAAAAAGAAACTCTTGTGTAATGATAAGAATGATTGTTGTCATCGGATTTCAAGTGAAAAATTGAATCAATTTCAATTGTTTAACCTGTCATCTACGTTTATCGTTCCTTTGTTTATCTACACTACATGGAACCAAAATACCAATGACACAGACATTTTCTGGAATGTGAACGTAAGGAAATCTCTATCTTCGTTTCTGCATGGCGATAATTGCAACCATTATGGTTCCCTATCATTTGCACGCTCTTGGAATAACAACATAATCACGGAGATTTCTTTCATTCCAGAAATTCTACTAACAACTAAAAAAAAAAAAAACAAAAAAACATTAGCAAATGAAATTTGATCTAAGGCAAAAATGCAAAGTACGAGGAGAGAAAATTGTACGTATTCACGTAGCTTGTTAGGTAAAGAGTTTCAGAGACCGGTTCGGACTTAAAACGTCGTCGCACCTCCTCAGGGGTGTACTGTACAGGGTTCCCTTCATAGCAGCTCTACATACACACAAAATGTTATTTTTTCTTACGTCAAGAAAATGGCAACTGACACTGCGCTTCCGTTCGCAGATAAAGCCAACTGCATATGAAGAGGGGTTAGTGGGTTCTGGAAGGGGTAAATTGATGATGGTCGAATGCAAAAAAAAGGGTTCCCTCTCTCACTCTCTCAGGCTTATTTATTTAATTTTATGCTAATGCTATAGTGATGCATTGGAGGACATGTAAGTGCTCCTTCTGCATCAGATAACATTATCTTGACAAACAATAGACCCTGGTGTAAGATTACGGAAAACACTTGGAACGCTTGCAGAGTAGAGTGTCTTGTCTCACAAATGCAGGTGATTACAATGGAAGACAGATTTACATCCGTTGTTGTCTGACGGAATATCTGAATGGGTTACGCCCCCACGTAAATTAGAATAGTTTGCAAGCAACAATATTCTATGTGCGTGCATACAGTATTAAGGTTAAGAATAAGGTTCATCAGAGTACAAGGTCTACTGTTATTTTTTTGATTGAAAATTTTGCATTCTTTCCGTGCGGTAAGATTGCCTAACTCACAATTTATGCATTGCGATCTCGCAGATACATGGTTAGCGTTGCTCTTGTGGCGGAGAATAACTTTAATAAGAGTCGCGTTACTAGTTGGAAATGGTCATACTCCCCACTCGATTCTGTTTGAAGACGGTACTTGATCTTACTGTTCAGAGAGTGGTGCACACTTGCTATGTGGGTTAGAAGATGTAATTGGTGACTGAATGCAATGTGCAGTTTCAAAAAAGTATGCCATTCAGTTATTCGTATTTGCATTCAATTAGATCTTTCGGTTCTATAATTTATGGCAATGAATGCCAACATTTTCGATAGAGCACAAAAGTCAATCAACATGTTTTATGAAGCCCACTATTTAAAACCGATCGCTGGTAAATCTTAGTACTGAAACTCGTTGCATTTTGAGTCGCGTGAAAATGTTTCATCCAAAGAACAAAAATCATGAAGACCGTTTTCAGCTAACCGATCATGAGAAATTTATTCGAATTCACAGCAGTGAACAAAGGGTGAATCATTCATTTTTTAGCCGATGTTGGGTCACAATCGAAAAATAACCGATTTTATTTAGCTTGTGAGGTTGATTTTGGCGAGAATCGTATAAAAGTACTACACTCAGGTGTAAATCATAAAAGTTTTTTGAACTGACGTACCGTAGCGCATTATTCGTGAGATTGAAAAAAAAAATCATTTTATTTGGAGCAGATTAATGCTATCTAGTTGTGAACTTTATATTTTTCTGTTTTAACAGTAATGCGAGGCTTTCCCTGAGGTTTTTCGGGGGCTTTCAGCTAGTCTCCTTTGAAGACACACCAAAGAGTTATCGAGGTATGTGTTTACGAGAATAGCTGGCTTTCTTTTGAAAATATTTCCTTCTTCAATTGTTAGGAGACTTTACAACTCCACAGTATGTGAATGCAAACGCTCAAGGACCTCGAGTCTCAGTCCTCAGATCGAAAATGAAAGGGAAGTTAAAATATCTTTTTAAGACCAAATATTTGAAGATTCAGAGACAATGTGAAGGCAAGGTTCCAGTCATCGACAAAAATGGAAGATTATATTGGATTAGGATTTGAACAGGTTTCTCAAATGCTTTTTTTCCAGTGCACGGACACAGCTAATCTTCTACTTAAGAAAGCAACGAAAAACTGAAGAAAGGGTAGTGAGTTCAACTTATCTGTTACATAAAATAGTGTTAAGTGTAAGACTAGCCTTGAAGGTGGGTCACCTTAGAAACACGTTTCCAAAGACGAAGAATAAAAAGAAAAAATTGTAGTTGTTGAAAGAACTGAAAATCATGATCCGTAACCGTAAATCATGTCGCGTGTCTATAAGAGGCGGTCATTGGTAGCCTTTTCGTTTCGAATCTCCGTTGTTATAAACTAATCACCTGCTTAAGGGCATTAAAGATCTGACAATAAAGCTGAATCGAATGAATTGCTTGCACAAATTTGATGATGTAATTTTCAACTATAACCAAGCGTTGCACCGCTTTAATTGTTTGAGTGCTCATAACTAATTAGCGTGTGTTTCTCTAATCACAAAAAACGTCATATTTTTCCCAGCTTCATTTGAATGAATTTAACTCTTTAATCTCCACAGTGTGCAAACTGTAACATAAACAAATCAAACGACTTAACATATTTACGTCTAAATTTGTTTTTAAATTAAAAATTATTAACTTGATCAAATATTTAAGAGCATTAACATAATCTGCGTTTACCATTCATTTAAATACCACCAATGAGAAAATAATTTCTCAACTTTTGTCATTTTAATTCACATTAGAGGCTTCTCGAGTGCACCTAAGCTATAAGCTGATTAAATGTATAGCCTCCTGCTTGTTATGTATGATTATTTCATAATGACTCAACTCTAATGAATTGCATTCGGCAACTCAAATGCAGCCCCATCAGTTGTTGTACATATCTACCATGTGGGTATTATGGCATCAAGATGACGATGAGACTTCTTCAAATACAATTTGATTATTCACTTTTGACGTTGGCTCCTCTCATCACAAACAGTTGAAAGGAAAATAATAATAAATAAAAAAAAAATTACACAAAAATAAGATACAATGTGATAATTTTGGATAAAAAGAAAAATAATGGAAATTATTGTTTTTTTGGTTGCTTTTTTGCAGCATTCTTATTTATATACACGTATTCTTCTGTTATATTCTCTTTTATGTGCCATTATGTCTTTGCCCCGAGCGACCGGTCGTGTGCTGACTCATAATGTCATTAAATGAAAATTGAGTGTGATTTGTTTTAAACCTTTCCTTCACCCAATTTATTTGTCTTCATTGTGATTCTCTGTTCTTCGCATTATAAAAGATATGACTGTAATATATTTGTTGTCACGTTTTTAATTTTAAGACATTTTTGAGTTCCAAAAATCAGGTTCAAACTTTTAGACTGTATTTGTCGGGAGGAAGATTTGGTTATAGCTTTTCCCTAGTTTTAGGAGTATCAATTAGAGCTTTAATATGTGGTTTATTCCACATTCTATTCTAGGAGGAATAGAATGCGTATAGTTCTGAAAGGTTTGGGTCATAGCCCAGTCGTTAGTGCATTGGACTAATAAGCGAGGTGTTTGACGTTCGACATACAAAAAAATCTTCTTTTACTGTCCCATCTTTCCCGAAGATCGAACAAACGTTCAGTAACACCCGTCACTAGACGTAATACCTGTCACCAGACGTTTTCCATGTACGCCTGACGGATAAGACATTACTATGTACGGCCCTGTCATGTGAAATACAAGGCCGTAAAAGTCATCACCCTATTGGATGGTGCCTTCATATTTGCAAATGGCGTCTTATGTCATCGCGACTTTGATATTTGTGCAGTAAACAGAAGTAGAATACACGTAGGCAAACAATGTCAATGTACACTCTTCAAGAATGCGGAATAATTGTGTTAATGTTTTTGAGAAATAATCTGTCACGAGACAGAAGCAGATGATAGCGGTCCCAGAGCAGTCATTCGGTATATCGCTACTGTGGCTGCAGATGTCCAAGAGGACCCTAATACATTAACCAGACGACGGGCCACGCAATTGGGCATCAATGGACAGTCTTTACAGCGAATTTTAGGAGACGCAAATAAGAAAAGTTATCTGGGGACTGAAAATCCACATTACATCCTCTCAAAGTCACTGTTTGATGCGGCGTTTACGGAGGAAAGATGATTAGCCCATATTTAGTCGGATTTATCCCAACCGGGATAGATTTCACATAATATTGTCAAGGATATTTTGCAAATATATACTACAATTAATGGGAAAGAAAACACTTACTCCACAATTGAAACTTTTTATCAATATCTTGGCATAACCACAATCTGCCATAAACCATAATTTTTATGCAGGGCATGTGCCAATATGGAAGCAGAATATAACATAGCCTACGTCATCTGCGATTTTCATTATTTCAGCATAAATAAAATGTCACAAATATCGAACTTATTTATGCTAAACTAGGACATCCACCTACATACATATCTGTACTTAAAAGAATTTGTGGGGCTGATCAAAAAGAGATCCACATCCACATGACAGTCATTAAATTTAGGAAATGATGACCAGTGGCCAAACTCGTAAACACACCTTCTTTTTTTATCACTAAACGGATTATAATCAACCGTAAATTTGCATGTGTGAATAGGAAAAATTTCCGGTTGCCTGCAATGATGACTGAATTTTTAAAATCTCCAAAAATTGTTCTTGTGAGACATCTAGCTCCAGAACTACGGAACGGGTTTAATAAGCTTCTTGGTTTATACATATAGTGTGAATGGTTTGAAACTTACCAGAATTGAACGCAAAGATAATTGAAAAACCGTTCATCGGAATGTAATAAAATTTGGTTTCTTAGATAGTTCTGCAGAGTAGATGGTTGGTAAAAATTTGAAAAAGTACAGGAAGAATTTGCGGATGTGAATATACCACGATGACCTACTGACTAATTATGGTCCATTGTACATCCAAGCAGCACCTCCTTTTTGGTGTAGTAGTTGGAGAAACTCTGATTTTATTCGTTTCCCTGTTGTGCTCGGCGGCTGTGATTGCTGTTCTCCTGGCGGGGCTTGAATTTACACCTGCCAAATCAGAAGCAAACACACAACCTATTCCTACCACTTCGTGGACAGTTATATGTATTCTAGATGGGATGGTGATTGCATTATTTATTTTGTAACTAAAAATCGTTGCTGATTGTTGGGGCTTAAACCAGTGACTTTTCACTTAACGATTAAAAAAGTTCGCTCTGCACCAGGGTATTTATGGAAAAGTATTGTGGATCATATCAAGATCCCGGTTCTTAGACACGACAATTCTGTTAGCCTTAATGTTCTCGCTTATCCAAGAGGGCAATAATAATAAAGTTATCTATCTTAATATAGCGGTTAGTAGAAGTGAACAGCGATAAGTTATTGATAAGATAAGCGGTTGATCAATGACTTATTTGTTGAGCTTAGGATTAAGAACTTCAAATTGCTCTTGATAGATGCAAGAACATGAAAATCCAACCACTTGCAGTCTTGTGAAAGTAGATCTAGCATCTTCAGCATTCTCTTCAATTATTAGACTGAAAGTAGGCAACTAACTAATACATGGCTCAGTTTAATTAAAAGAGAAATCTAGAGAACCTGAAATTAAGGACAGAAGTAGAAAACGCAAATTTTCTATTGCAAATCTGGCTATGCAACTCTAAAGGTGAACCTATACGTCAGATTTGTATACAAAAAGAGGACATACCCAGATGAAGGGTACAGGGAGGAGGTTGTAGAGTAAAACATTAACTTAAGTGGCGATAGCTAAAAATATGGTTTAAATCGTCCGCTTGATGCCCTCGTGTTGGTACATTAATGAACCCTTTTATGTACATTTGGTTAAAATTACAAGTGCGTTCTTTGACCAGTTAAAATAAAGTCTAGGAACGAGTGGAATTCTTCGTTATCGAAATCTAGTTTGATCGAGTATGTACGTCACCATTAGTTCAAAACCATTAATTTTCGATTACCAATTACAGCTTACGCAAGTGCAATTTTTTTTACTTCCTAAAAGTAACATGAATTATCCGTGCAGGGCAAATTGCCATCTATCCATCTTAAGTACTTAAGTCTTATTACATTACTGACTTCATATATTACTGCAAATATTTTCATAAAGTCATTAAGATGAACTTTCGCGAAAAGAAAATGATAAAAAAAGAAGGAATTTTGACAAGTGATGAATTCATGTGAAATTACCTAAACTGGGAAGTTCACTTTTTAACTTTTCGTTTAAAGTTTTAACTGGACGAACATTTATTGCACAACAAGAAATCTTTTCTTTTTTTTTTTAGTTTTTTTTTCAAAGTAAATTATGATCTCGCAAGACGCCCAAAAGCTGCTGGGCAAGGTGCACCTAACCGACCGCAGACAGGTCGTCAGCAACTAGTTTTTCACATAAATACCCAGAAATTACAACACCAGACATCTCCGGCACGAAGATTGGTGTTCGGAGAGTCTCAGTAACAGCAACAACAGCACCACATAGTCAGTGACAATCTGGGAGAAAAGTGTTTTGTTGAATTTTTATTTATTTTTCTTTCTTATTTTTTTTTTCGATTGCAATCGGCACGGCGGCGGCATCATCGTTGTCGGGGGGGTCATTGAAGTTCACTATCACTTTCACCGCTGAGCACAGCGCAATTCATTTACTCAATTCCACAATTAAAAAATAATAAAAAAAAAAAAATTAAGTTAAATTAAATGTATGTACTCCTAATAAAATGTGCGCTCTTGCGAGTTGGTAAGCACATGTGAGATACATAAGTGTCTGAACATGAAATCACACACATAATAGTGCATGCAACGAGGAAGGAAATAAGATATCTGAGAGAGTTTTCTTCTTTTTCTTTATAATTCGATTACTGAACAACTTTTACCGCATTACAACCAATGCTGCGGCTGCGTATATATAAATTGTCGAATAAATTAAGTATAATGTATATTCATGGCAAGATTGTGAAGCTGTGAAATTTAATTGTACACATTGAATAACGTCATAAGGAATCTTTGGGAGGTATCATCTCACCTGTTTGTTTTTTGTCGGAAAATTTCTGTCGAAAAGAGAAATTATGTCGAAGACTTCCCCAAATCAAGTGATTGGTCATGGAACAGTACATTTTATGTAAAGTTTTAACTTAGAAATTCTTGCTGTAAGTCGGTTAACTTTTTGAATTTAATTCCAAACATTACTCATAATTGTGAGAATCAACAAGAAGGAATGTAGCTCGGCCTGTGGTATGCTAATTTTTAATAAACGATGACGAAATCCTTATAAAAAAAAACCCTTTATTGATCTGATAAATAGAAAACAGCTAGACTATCTTTATCACTTGTGACCACAAAAACTAAAAAGAAAATAAAATTAAAGAGTCATTCTCAACAAAAGTTTATTAAAGCATCAGAAAAAAAAAAGACTAGCAAATCATTTCCTATGTCTGCAATAAAAAAAGACAAACGCAGGAGAATAATAACAATTACGTAATAGATAGGAAAAAAAATAGAATTGCTGTATAAAAGTAATAAAGTATTCTATTTCACATTGAATATAAACAAGTGCGACAAATATTTACTTACGCTGCGACGCACAATGTGATACCATACCACAATACTTGTGGAGTACAGCGACTATAGGTTCGACTCTACACGGATGGATGATTATTTTGAAAATCAATTTCATCGACTAGTTAAGAGCTAGAGAGCTACAGGTTATCTTGTTTCATTTGCTTTTCTAAAAAAAAATTTATCAGTAAATGTCGAATATGGTATCGATACCTCAACTGTTGCGACAATTTTACTGTATTGCGATGGTTAAGGTTTACTTTTCACATACGCGTACCAAGTTAGCGGTCAGCGTCTTCGTAGAAACTACCTTATTCGGGAAGTTGTTCATTAGTTAGAGAGTAAACTGAAGTACATATTATATATGTACGGAAACATCGCATAGAGCAATGCTGTATGTAGTAAGTGACTATTAAGTTATTGAGAAACATGTTTTGGAAATGTGGTTTAAGAAAATGAAGAAAGTTTGTTTATTTTTAGAAGTGGGACAAATATTTTGAAATCTGCCAACGTATTACCGAGTATTTATTAAGCTCTAATTGAACATTCACGTATGGAAGTCATAGAAATCGCATCAAGTAGCGAACTTAGAAATTCCGAATTATTTTACGGAGTGCTTTGTATTTGGAAAGATTGTCTCCAACCTCTTTTATTTTCTGCAAATTTTTAATAAAGGAAGTCATCAAAGGAATATTGACTTAGTAAAGTTATATTTGCGTTTTCCTTGGACACTTTTAAGATACACTCACTGTTAAACAGATACACTAAGTCTTTGCGTGTCTACCATACGGACCCAGCTTGCGGATATTTTAATGTAATACGTTAAAAACTAACCGCTCTTTGAATTTGAAAACAAAAGACTTACTTAAAGAAAGCTTATGGCTACTTTTACAGCGATTAACTCTTAGATCATTTCTGGAGGACCTATGGTTCGTCACCATCGTTGCTGTTTTCAGACTGCATCAGCGTAGATAGACATACTACACAGCGACACAACACAGGAGACAAGTGTGTTTAGCTTAACCCATTTTTCAGGTCAAATTTAGCATAACAGCAGATGTCAACATGACACACACACAGGCTCGACCTCTTCTTCAGCGATTTTTGTAGGAACCCATTATTTCTGCGGATTAGAGTGGCAGATTCCAAGATGGTCAGAGGTCTTATTTTTGATCTTTGGATATCCAAACAACTACTTGAAGCTGACCTAACCTAGCAATTGTCGAATTAGCTGCATATTTTAGTCAATAACTTGTTGTCTTAGAAATGTAGTGCCGGGGTTCTAGTCTTATTGAACTTCATTCGCTGCGAAACGACAATAACTACCTATGAAAGCCTACCAACCTAAGAAACCGATATTATGCATGGAGCTCGTTGCTCATTGGTGTGTGGGATACACATTCAGAAGGCGGGGATAAAGGATCGAGATATACAATGTACGTAACAACAACGATTCCATCACTATCAGGAAAACACGAACTTAGAAAACTGAGATGACTCCCTATATGCTGCAGTATATGGATGATTAGTTAAATCAGATTAGTAGTTAGTCCAGGTGCCTTGCTGAGTAGCTATCGTCAGCTAAATAGAAGCAGCTATAAAACGACTAAAACCTATCCTAACTAAGTCGCCCACTAGTACAGGATGAGTGAGGCTATTGCTAAGACTACGACAAAACGAATGGTTATCACAGTGGGTTTGAGTGACGTACAGCTCGATCCATGATAGACGCTATCAATAGCCAGGCAATCGATCTAGGGTTCCAGCTGGAGACTGGGACGTAAACAGTATTGCGGTGTAATTACACTCGATGTGAAGAACACGTTCAATACAACAAATTAGTGCTATATAATGAACGCGTTAAAAAATGTGAACGCTTCTCGGTCCGCTCCTATAGAATATAATGCACGATGTGATACTGAGACTGCGAGTCTCAGATGGAGTACAAATCATAGGTTTTGCTGACGACATAGCGATAATGGTTACGTCGAAACACTTCGCATCCGTCAAGCAATGGCTTGAGTCAACGACTTTAGCTTTTGCAGAACACAAGGCGGAGGCGGTCTGTATTAGTAGCCGTAGAATAAAAGAGAATATCAAAGTCAAGGTGGAGCGTTGTACAATTCACTCCCAGAGAACTATTAAATATCTCGACGTTATAATAGACACAAAGCTAAACTTTGTTAACCACATAGAGCACATACCAAAGAAGGCATCAAATGTACATTCGGCACTTTCGAAAATGTTCCCAAACGTCGGGTGACTAAAAAACACCAGAAGACTATTTTTGGCTAGAGTCGTGAGCTCAACAGAGCTCTATGAATCCTTAAAAGTGAAGAACAATTGACAGCGGGTGAACAGAGTCCATAGATTAACCCCCTTAAAAGTTATATCAGCGTTTAATTTCGGATGAGGCAGCGTACTTTAAAGCTGGCATGATTCCCATAGAAATCCTAGCTGATGATGATGATGATGAACAAAAATAACTCAGGATGAAAAACCTGAAAACACAGCAGCTAAAGAACTAAGAAGACAAGAGAGGACAATATAACTAAGAACGTAGCAACAACGACGGGATACCTCTCATATACAAAGGTAGACATACTTATATATAAGCTAATCCCCAGGATCCAATCCTGAGTAAGTAGAAGACATGGAGAAGTGAACTACCAGTAGACGCAATTTTTGTCGGGACACGGCGCGTATCGCCGATGCTTACATCGCTATATCGCTCTAGACTCAACGACTTGCCAGAATGCCCAGCATGCCATGGTTGTGACGAAGATCCGGAACACGTCGTTTTTAACTAACCAAGGTTCCTTGAGGAGAAACGAAGATTGGAAAGAGAGACAAGTACTACATCTTTTACTTCAAATATAATAGAAGAGATACCGGAAAACCATCTCCGCGAAGGAATGTCTGACGGTAATACCACGGGGCGAGGAGCTGAGCTGGCGGAGGTAAGCTTTAATCCGTGCAACTTCCAAGGTTTCTTTCCGCTTACCAAAAAAAAAAAAACAGTGGGTTTGCATGATTGAAAAGATACCTGCCTTTCTCGTTAATTCACTAACTTAACTGAGTTAAGTCAGATGATCCAGTAAAAAAAAATCCGAAACACGAAGTCTTAAACTACACCTTTTAGAAGTATTGTATTACTTATCATCAGACTTGAATTGTTTGCCATGAAAAGTTGTTTTACTTCTTTCAAATCAAGATCCAACTATCATACGATATACACATGTACTTGAATCTATGTACACACTCGTAAAACGCAACGCATCCAATTTAACTAACATTAAAATTCTAGAAAATTGACTGTAAGTACAAATTTTAAGTTTAACTTCAATTCTTAAGAATTCGTAAAATTGCCTTCTCATAAAATTTAATGTAAGCTTGTCGCACTTAAAATTTATATAATAGACGCATTGTTGTTAATTCTAATATTTGAGTGCTTCGTCAGACAGAAATCAAGATAAATTACGACATTTCACCTAGATTCGTGTCATAAACGTGTCACTGTTGTTATATTTTACAAAGAATCTCAAATCTAGATGAGCACCCATTTAAGTTTTATTTTATTTTTTTGCTTTTATGCTGCGACACAATTCTAGACTATAAAAGTAGGTAAACTTAACCGAAGTGCTAATTGTACATACACTCAAATATAATTTAATCGGCATGTGAAAAGTTTTTAAAGAAAAATTGACAAGACAACTAAAAAGAAAAGGAAATGGTGTCACCTTTTTAACCTAGCAATAAAAAAAAACAACGTTCTCAGCATTGCATTTGAGAATTTCCAAAAAAGAAAAAGGAATTCCCATACACTCCCCGGCTAATGTGGGTATCATCGTCTTGCATATGACATTGTTTTTCGTCCTTTTCCAGGAAACGATGACGAACGATGGTGCCTGCAGGTAGTTCAACAGGTTATAATCGTTAGATGATCATAAACTATTTACGGATTGAATGACAGACTGTCATTTGAGATGGTAAATGCATAAAGATTTGTTTATACAAAATCCATGGGAATCTATAGCATTTATCTATCCAAATACTGACAAATAGAAATCACTTTGAAACTACTAGTAATTTGAGGTTTAAAAGCGGTTAAAAAGTCAAATGTAATTACGTGATTTCCTTTTCACATTTTCATTCCAGTTTTTTTTTTTTATCTTTTTTGTTGAATCTTTTTTGTGTGTTTTTCAGCGAATAGGTATCACCACCCCAAAAAACCTTGACTCTACGCTCTCACGACATCATTGTTTAAATATATTTGCTCATTTACTGAAATATAGTATCTACTAGTATACATATACATATGTAAGTAATGATTTAGAACAGTATCACCCGACGCAGTGGTGAAGATAATTGCGCTTGGTAGGTATCTAAGCAGATAAAGGTTATGACCAACCAGGCATGTGTGAATGGATAGTTATTTTTGGAAAATATTAGCAAAAGCTATTTTGTTGTAAAAGCGGAAATCAACAACGGATTTGCCATTCATTTATTTTTTTAATTATGTTTATAATCCAACTTCAGCTCATTTGTCTTCGTTTTGGGAATTGTATTTTTTTTTAACGATATTGCACAATAGATTTGGATGCAGATAATTGTACCTGCAGTGAAATTTACACACAAAACAATCGTGCACGGTTTCAATCTAAACACAAGTGAGACACACACGATCCCTACAGTGGAGGGGAAAATAGCGAAACTCACTGTGCCTACATAAATCACTGCACTTGTTATTTATTTATTTATTTTTATGGCAATAGATTATTGCTTTTTTTTCACTTCAATTGTATATCACTTGAATAGAATTAACAGGATAAAACTATTTGAAAAACAAAACCGAAGAAAAAAAAATCACGGATTAATGCATCAAAAATTTTTCGAGTGAATAATTTCGTAGTCGAATTCGAAATCCCACAGGTGCACGTCGCGGGCGAAGGTATACTGACATTGGAGCGCAAAGCAAATGAATAGGCTGCGAACGATCGGTGTGTCTTGTATCTGGAATGTTTTGTTTATAGATTTCTCTTCAACTGCTTCGCATAAATTTCTCTTGGGTAAGAGAGATACTTCAAAAGTGTGTTGGTTAGAAGAGAGTTTATATTAGGTTAGCAATTTAAATATAACAGTGAATTTCAAACTATTAACCGTACAGACTGAGGAGGTAATAGGCGATATTTTTTTAAGTGGTAATTCGACGAAGGAATATTGTAATAAAAATAAGACTCGATGTTATGGTTTTAGTGACAACCAAAAAAAAACATTTTTTTTAAATAATGCCGGTGGTGATACATACATACATACATATGTAGTTAATGTGTGCGCATCTTTTGCTACGTTGCTGACTATGTCATCTATTTAAAGATAGAAAGTGCATTGCTAACATATGTGTTTTTTTGTTGTCTTGTGGCAAATTCTACAGGTTAAATGGCGAAGTCATATGGATCTATAAGTTTCGTTTCCTTTTCGCTGAAGAACAATGGAGAAAATTATGAATGCCCTGTTAGGCTAAGCAAATGTCAACCAACCCGAGACGAAACGTCCACCCCTGCTCTTCAGAATATTATGTCTCTAATTAAAATTGACGCCAAGACAGCAAGGGGCTTTCCCAGCTTATCTGACATTAACTCTAGCATACTTTCGCCAGGGTAGTGACCCTAGTAAATTGAGGTTGGAAAAAGCTTCTCGGCATATCTTAAACAAACAAAACGTGTCTCTGACCACAGGAATACTGCAAAGTAAATAACATAAGATTCGTAGCTTTAATAGTCTAGCTAAGCTTCTAGCAGTGGCTGAGAATTGCGCACTATAGACAAATTTGATTTTCAAGTCAACCATTTGCAGACTGCGCACCCATCACATGCGTATGCTTAGTTGGGCGTACTCCTTACTAACTTTGACGATTGCTGCCATATCTGCAAGCCGATGAGGAGGTAGATTGCGTATCAAGTAAAAAATAAAATAATAGTAACATTCTGTTACTAAAGAGGACTAGTATCGTAATATTTAGCAGTTATCCGGAGTGTTACTGATGAGAAAATTGATTAATTTAATGTTTTTTACGAATATCCAATCTTTTACCCGCAGAATTTCGATGGCCCCTCGTTGAGCGCCATTCTTGTTTATGGCAGGTTTGGCAAATTCGAGTAGGGAGGCACATTCGCGATTAGTCGATTGAGCTTATCATAGCTCAAAGTAATAATTAAAAGCCTTAAAAATATTTCACTTACGGCTATTGAATATTATTCCTTACCTGTAAAACAAAGAGAAAAAATATTAAAAAATTAATGAAAAAATATATGTACGTGCTCAATTGAATTCCTTAAACGAAGAGTGCATCGAAGTGATACATTCTACACCATAGATGAGGTTAACGCAACACATAGCCCCATCGCTAATAAAATGAATAGTAAAGCAACAAGTGCATTCGCAAGCTCTGTCAACCATGACAAGAAATGTAAAATTAAAATGGTAAACTCTAGGGATGAGAGCGAGAGGTAAGGCAACAGAGAAGAATGGTAAGTGTGTTTCGCTGTCCATTGAATTTCTATCCACAACATGATGTTGATCACACCCGCGGTGCACGCGGCGTTCCGACAGCTCTCACATGAGTAAATATACATAACTTCGCCTTACCTTACCACTATTCCATTTCTCTATGAAAATACATATATATACCTACATAGTACACTATGTAAGAAAGAGGTAAGGAATATACGAAACTAAATAATAAATTTTGCACGCAAATATTTATTAAGCAATGCATTGTATGAAAGGCATTCGTTTATCCATAAATACATTAACGAAGAAAAATGCTAATATTTGCACTTTTACAAGAGTTGAGCCAGTGTGTACGCATAAGGTCACTAATTACATTGTAAACAAATCATATCAATCGCTCCAAGAGGAAGTATTTTACACAATTTATAGCTTGAGTTTTCATAACTAACAAAGTTTAATGATAAAAGTCAATTATGCGACGGAAAGGACGGAAAGGATTCTTTACACCGGCCTGTGGTGGGTGCTTGTCAAGCAACTCCTCTGGCATTAGTTTAATTTTAATCCGATATGTCGTGGTGAGTCAATCTAAAATTCATATTTTATTAAGCAAACGGAGGGAGCAATGCATTTCATTTCTTTTTTTAATTTGCTTTGCACAAGGAAAAAAAAAAACAAAACGGAGAGAGCAATGCTTAGGAAAGGAGGAAAATTATGGATGTGCGCTCTTGCGTTGCTATTAACAATAACTAGATACACTTGCAATTGCTAGAGCGCGAGCGTTTTCAATTAATTAACAGACTTCCACGTTGAAGGTTAATTAAAATTCTTTCATGGAAAGTTAAAAAATGGCGCATTCCACTTAATGGGGAAATGAAGAGCTATTTTTTGAAAGTATATTTGTCGGCTAAAAAGTCATTCATTAAGAATAATGAGAAGTAAGGTTAAGGTATTGGGCACCTCCGTTTTTTGGAAAGAATTACAGGTAAACTGATTAAATTTACAAAACTATGCCTGCAACAAGGAAGTTCTGTTTTCTACTAAGCTACATGCATATAATACTATTGGACGATTAGCTACTACATACTTATGTACATTTTGACTTATCATGTATCTGCATCTGCCCCACCTATTCTGGGAGTAAAATTGACGTTTGTGTGCGAAGTTTCACTTAGTCACCATGCAAGCACATACATACATATGTATATAGTACAGATTAAAAGGGAGCCTTTCTGAAATCAAGCAGAATTAGAGTGAATTTCTTGATTGACCATTTCATATGGAGGTCTGAAATAGCACACCTACTAACATATAAGCCCGCAGCCTCCCATTGAATCAAACGACTAAACCTCCACAGAATAAAACGATTCGATGGCAAGCTAGCCATCTTTACCTACAATTTAAGGCTGATCAAGCTAACTGCTTGACTCTTATGGGCACGGGCCACATCCGGTAAATCCTCAGTTACATAAAGAGGTCTAAAGCCTAAAGCCGCATAAACGAGTGTTCGCTAAAAAGAAGACAACACTTCGGAAGAACTATAGGCCAATAGGTAGGATAAAAAGAAACATAAACAGCGACTTGAGTAAACTATAAAAATTACTATAGAAGTCGCCAGGTGCATAAACCTTTATAGACAGTGATCCAAAATTCATTCAAACGTGGAAAAAAGAAGGATGGCTGGGTGTTGTGGGATAGAGTAGACACTGATTGGTTTTAACCTGGCAAAGCCCAGTGTTGGTGACTGTTGCCACACATCAACTGTGCTTATATTACCTCCAAGTGGTAGCCATAGTGTACGTGTACCGGATTTCGGCAAGGAGATGCGCTATCATGTGATTTCTTCAATCTAGTGCTGGAACAGATAGTGCGCAGGGCAGGCGTCAACACGGAAGGCACTATTTTCAACAAATCCGTCCAGCTGCTGGGATACGCAGACGATATTGACGATGGTCGCTCCCAGCGTGCCGTCATAGAGACTTTTATGGCAATTGAAGAACAGGCGAAACGAGTCGGCCTTGAGGTAAACGGGAACAAAACAAAGTAAATGTTGTCAACCAACAAAGCAGCATCTGTCCACCGCCTAGGACAAAACGTCACTGTTGACAGCAGTAACTTCGAAGTAGTTAAGGAGTTTACCTACCTCGGAGTAAACATCAACTCCACGAACGACACCTTAGTGGAGATCCGACGAAGACTAACCCAAGCAAACCGCTGCTACTTCGGTTTAGCGAAAAAACTGGGTTCAAAACTCCTAACTCGGAAGACAAAATGCGTGCTCTACAAAACACTTATTCTGCCAGTTCTGCTCTACGGTGCCGAGTGTTGGACGATAAGAACGAAAGCAGAGCAGATTTTGAATACTTTCGAGATAGAAATTCTTCGTCGAATATTCGGTCCCATATGCGAGGAGGGCGAATGGTGAAGAAGATATAACCGCGAACTCTATGAGCTGTATCAAGATGTGAATGTAGTCCGGAAAGCCAAAACACGTCGACTACACTGGCTCGGCCACATCGAGCGAATGGACAATAATACTCCAGCTAAGAGGATCTTCGAATCTCAGCCCCCAGGTTCGAGACGACAAGGAAGACCGAACCTCCGTTTTAAGGACCAAGCTATCGCGGATGCCAGAGCGCTTGGTCTGGAAAACTGGAAGCAGTGTCCCCAGCATCGAAGAGAATGGAAGGCTGTTGTGTCTCCGGCAGAGACCCTCCACGGGTTGGGAGCCCGTTAAGTAAGTAAGTAAGTGGAAAGAAGACACAACTCATTCGAATTCTTTCAGACTTAAATATCAGCAACTTTATTCAAAATAAAAATTGCAGAGAAAGAACGATATAAAAGGTGCCACGAAGGGCGATTTTTTACAGTTAAAGATTTTCATTGAATTTTTAAAAGGAGTAATTCAGCTGTGAGCGCCGTGGCTCAGGTGGTTAGTGTTGGATCGCTGAGCGGAAGGTTCGACGTTCGAGTCATAGAGAACATCAAAAGTAAGACAAAAGCGCTAAAGATTGTTCCACCGAGTTCCTCAGAAAAATAGGGTCTTGGACACAGCAGTGTAGAGCGAGCGAGCGGGCGAGTGTTTTTTGTGTCTTATACCTAAAGTGCGTGAAGATTGCAATGATTGGAAATCTAGATGACAGGATCGAGAACCAATACCAATGTATAAGAAGCGAAGCAGGAAGAAGACGAGCAGGTAAAAAACCAATGTCAACCAACAACTAAAATTGGACGAATATCTCAAAAACTTAGTATTGATAAGTGCTCTCGATACAAATCTTCGCTACCTTCATGGCTTCAAGAACCATACAATGTACGGTGAATTATGGTTTTTGAAATAGGTCTTAAACTATTCCTGGAAGGGGTCTGTTTAAGCCTCTGATAAACAACTAACAAAAAAATATTTTGTTTTACTTCTCACTTTCAATATCTGCCACTTAATGAGAAACGTAATTACAAACAAATTTACTACCCACATATTGCGTAGCCATTCTCCACGCACCTCCTCCATTGTTTATCGATCACCGCATGATTACGCATCTCATTGAATTCCATGAGAAAGGTGGAAAAACAAAAACTTTCTTTTTATTTCTTCTGTTCACACTGTAATGAGAAAGGCGCCAAATGCGGCTTTACATGATCAATTGCTGCTGCTTATTGTCTGCGATTATTTTCCTTCAATTCTGGTGAACCAAAAGGGTATTCTTTATAAATTATTCATAAATGCTCAGTGAAACTGAAACCTGATATGAAAATTCCTTGGAAGCATCTTTCAAAGGGTACATTACTTCTTTTATTTTATGGAAAACAATATGGTTTTGAGAATTCCTTTTAGGCAGAGGGATAACACCATTGCACACACCCTAAAGCGCAGATAAATTTGTCAATTCCAACGGATCCAACAATAAATCAAACAAAAGTCTACACACAAGTCGTACCTTTTTCATAATCATCACGGGAGACAGTAATGCCTACCAGGGATTAAATGCAAAAAAACAAAAAACAAAGATATGGGTGTGATACGTGTCCCCTGTGTACATATGACGCCTTTGCATTCCAGACACTCCAATTTCAGGGAAAACTGGGTGGAACCTCAACTCGTCAGTTCCCGCAACGGAATAAATTTATTGCTAATAAAATGAAAGCCGTTGATCATAGTAATTGTTTCTGCTCTGAATTCTTTAGAGTTCCTCTTTTTGAAAACTAGAAAAAAAAAAACTTAGAATAATAATAGCGAACACGCTGCAACAATTAATTATTATATTCCTCGATTCATTACAAAAGCAAATAATAACTTCATTAACCAACGATGTTGCTGAACCATTTCAAGAGATTCACATTAACAACATGACCATCAAAGCTAGCCAGCCACAAAATGGGTTATCTGTGGATAATGGATGCGGCTACTACTTTTGTAAAAAAAAAAAAAAAAAACCGCTCTTCTTTTGAAAATATAATAATAAATAAATAAGAAAATGAAGAGAAGCAAAGAAGAAGCAAATAAACATCTCCAAAAGAAATGCTTTCAAGTTCATTCACCACCTTACCCATTTTTTGAATTCGTGTTTGCAAAATGTTACGATAAATCAAGCGGAAAAGAATTCACCAAAGACTCTTCGGGATTATGGCCACTGTAGATCTAGTGGTAGCCAGCCAGATCAGATCAACGTCGAGTGTAGGTACTCTGTGGAGAATGAGACATTCTAGAACCGTAACGGTGACGGCGCGTATGTGTAGCCTGTGGTGTGACGTTGTGAATGTTGGTTCGCTTGGAATGTTGTAGGCGAAATGCAAATTAGCATTTCATGGAGCTATTTAAAAATAGCTTCCCAGGTTTTCACTTTCAAAGGAGTGTTTAATGTTTTGATCAAGAAATGACGTATATTATGCTTCAAGTGTCTGAGTGTCGATGAGGTTTAGGTAGTGTTCAACCAGTAAACAAATTCATATTAACAAGCTGGAAATATGTACTTCTGTAAATATACGAGTCAATATATGTACTCAAATATTGTACAATGTACAATCGATTTCGATTATTTCAGAGAAATAATCCTACATGTATGAAAATGACATTATCGAGGACTGCGGATAGAATAAAAATTACACTCAAAGGGAATCAAACCTACAAAATGCTTGAGTCAGTGGTGAAGCTCAGATGGACTAGAATGGCAAACTATGTTATATCTAGAAAGATATGGCCAAACTACAGGGAGGCAACACCAAACAACTTCATAAGCAGGACACTGAAAGACATCGCCAGAATAAAAGCGATCACCACGGGTCATTGGCCGATAGTAGACCATGCAACCAGACTAGGTATCCCATATAACACACAAAAAAAAGACCCTTATGCACTTTACTTACATATATGCGCCTGACTGACACTAGCTACGGTCAGATGAGCTTTAGGCAAGCACATCTTTAACTCATTTGAGGAGGTCACAGGGAAAAATATAAAGGAATTTAGAGAAACATTAACAACTAGGTTTACATGAGTTGTGATATCAAAATGGTACGTAGTGCTAATTGGGTTGTCTTTTTACAGAACCTCCACGCCTATCTACCTACTTAACTGTGGATAGGATCAGCTTGGAAAATGGTGAATGAGGAACGCACGTAAGCCGTTTAAATTCGATGAGTCATCTGGAGAACAAAGCCGATATTTGTACCGTGTCACTGTCCGTTCCCGTGCTTGAGATTTTAATCGTAAGACTTTCAAGACAAATACTATATCACTGGGGCTTGATTTCCTCGTACTTCTGCATTTATTCCAAGGAAATGCACGGAAAGTGAACATTTTCTGAAAGGAAGCGATAATTATTATCAAACTCTTAAAGAAAGATAGTCTGATCGGTGTTGTCATGAAAAATTAAGGAAACTGAAAATCTGCAAAAATGGAATCTGTCCTGAAGAAAGAGAACACGAAAAAGCAACAATTCGTTTGGAACAGATTGTATAAAAGCCTATTACCCAGCCAGATTTGTTCAGAAAAATCATTTGAAAGCCATTTCTGCACAAAAGTAGGCGGGGCTTACACCATATGTATGTATATAGTCGTCTTGAATTCTGGTAACATTTTCTTAAGCTCAGTCGTAACCTTAAATATTTTGGGCAAGTAAAATCTTGATGGTTAAAGTAAACACTAACAAAATATGGGCGTGTCTCTAATTTTTTTTTCTAAAGACGATTTGTTTAAGAATATTTCTAAAATGAACATATCTGCGGGTGGATTAAACAATGTGTACACTTCTACTTTTTCTAGTTCCAGAAAGCTAGTACTCTAAATTTCATCCTCCTAGTCTGAAATTTAGGGCTTAAAAAAACAATTGAGAACTTTTTATGACAGCTATTACTCTCGGACAGTTGGCAGACACTCGCGAGAGGTGTTACCGAGAAAAATCTTCTTGGTGTTTTTATTGTATTCAAACTTCCAACCTCTCGCTCAGTAGTCCAACGCAAAAATCACTTAGCCACGGAGCATGCAAGGTTCTCCAAATACCCTATTGGAAGTAGTACGACTTATATCACTGAACTTCCTGGATTTCAAGCTGGATATTGACTTATTTCCGTCGAGCGGACGAAAATCTTGGCTGCAACTATCCAGTCTAAAGAGGTTTGACATTATTGTCGTTTGACAGTGTGACAACGGCAAGTATGACTCTATTACTAGATTTTCGTCTTAGCCACATGTCTATAGATTAAATAGCGTGAGCTTCTGAAGCTTTTCATGATTTTTTTTAGATTTGTTCTCGTTCCCTCTATTATTTGCTGTATTTGCTTGCCGAACCATCATTAAAACAGGTATTGGTCGAGTGATACCTAGGGGTTCCAATGACTACTGGACTATATTGGAAAACACTCGGTTTTTCAAGAAGTTAAGGACGTTCCATCGGCCACTTGTGACTGCATCCTTTGACTTGAAAATTTTTTGAGAGCAGCTCATTGATTTTATAGCGTTACAGCGTTGCATTCGCACCATGTCTGCAACCAATAATTGAATTAAATCTGAGTTCGGAAGGAAAATGCGGCGATCCTAATGTGGAAGACCGCGCTTTGTTAACCAGAGAAGACGATATTGGATGTGTATCTTTTTGCTCGTCATCTACATACATATGTACATATGCAGCTCGACTTACTCATATGTATGTACAAACATATATCCTCGATCTCATAAAACATGGCTTCATTGGACCATTTGATTCACATTCTTCATCACGATCTGTAAAAGTTTTTAGCATGTAGTATATGACTAAAGTCTCCACCCATTGCCGATGAATATTTCGTTGTTTAGCCTTATGTGAAAGAGGGCACTTAGCTTTATATATTTCATCATTTACTATGAGTAGGCACCCTTATAGCAAAAATCAAACGCAAAACCTGTACTTTAATATAGACTTACGTAACACTCTTCAAGAACTCTAAGTAATTGTTGTGAATTCGATAAACGAGTGGTGCGTCATCTCCCCAACTGTTGCATCAATTTCCCTTACATCATTACTATTACAAACCTGTTAACAATCTAACGCATCAGACATCTTTCCCCACAGCAAAATGTTTCCTTTTAAATCGTTCCCCTCTCGTCAACTCATCAAAGCATAACATTTGCATCGTCAGAACTCTTAGCTACGAGTACCTACTACTAACGCTCAGTTATGGTTGGTTGACATTCAAGGCCATGAATAGACCTTTGAATGGCTAAAGGGACTCCTTCCAACAATTATATTAATTTGTTCTCTTTTTTTATCTTTTTAATTTTTTTCGCATACCAAAAGCAAACTAAAATTTTTTTTCACAAAAGCGTACACGATGATGCGCCCGCTTTCCATTTCGTTGAACATACATAAAATAAATTTAAAGAATGTCGTCTTGGAAAGTTTGAGAAGCTTTGTAGTGTAACATAAATGTGATTGACACGAAGTTTAAAAAGAAAAGAAAAGAGTACTCTCCCACTAATGGCTACAAACAAAAGAAAACAAAGGATTAAGACGGTCATTGTATCCGCGGTAGACAAAACATTCTAATCACCGGAAGTACTGTAACTATGTATAGTCAGCACTAGCAGCTACTCGTATGTACATGGTAGACACCGCATAGTGCGTATGGTGCTTGCTGGTGTATCGTAGCCGATAAGTAGAATTCACCGGACGACTAATTGTAATTTCGTGCACATACATCAATTGTCAGTTATTTAATAACAATAATAAAGAAGAAGGAATGGAGAAGAGGAAATGCTGTTCTCTATTTTCTACTGTCAGGGAGTCAAGAATATACGCATCGTCTGCGCGTTTTGCCGACGCACGGTTATTACTTATCGTTACTATCGTTGATAGGTCTGGTGCGATTGATTTATAGTTTTCCGTTCGAAATTGCATAGTAAGTACCAATTTGCTTGTTGCTAGTGTCTTAATTTTTTTTTTTGAGAACTCTTTAAAGAAAAACTTGCTTCAAAGGCATACATAAGCAGAGCAAAATGCCAATTTACTTTTTTAAACTGCTAGGACTTTAGTCTTTATGCATTGCTCGTGTGCCGGCTTTTCGTTACCTAAACACAAAGGAAACCCAACTTAACAGGAGGACCAGCGTCGCATAAATTACGTTTTTCGTGAAGGGTTGCAAAACAAAAGAAAACGCCACCGATTCGTAAATAAATTGACTTTGACCTCTAACTGGTTTGCTTCTAAACATCGCAATATATTCTAAACAGAAGTGCATTCCAATAAAACTTGCAGGTTTAAACGATCATCAGCTTAGGCCGACAGGTAGAGGTCATTTTCCTGTCAGCATTGATTGAATCTGGTTAATAACAAGGAACTGTATGAGTATGAACGGATAGGTATGAGTGGTATGTGAACACCGTTTCGAGGTTATTTTCCTACTGATGTTATTCACGACGTAACAACGAAGATAATAGTTGTAGAGCCCTGTGCAGATGGTTCTGAAAGTAGACTGGCAACCGAAAACAGCTCCTAACGGCGAATTCCTTAAACAATCAAATCTGTGACATTATAACTATCAAATATGTCACAGTTTTTAACTGAAAGAATGCGAAATTAATGTTTTTTTTGCCATTAAATGAATGTGATTAGCTTTCCTAGCTTTTAGAGCTAATATGACTTGCAACTTTAGCACCAGAAAGTCAAAATGTATTCATAGAAGAAACCGGGTTTTGATATTTTAACCAAAACTTTTTTCAGATTATGGTGGGTACGATGAATTTGCAGAATTCCACGAGTTGTTTCTAGTGAATTTGGTATCTTTCTTGAGGATTTGTATGCACTCTTTGTGAGTGGAACATCCTTTACTTCCTTTGGCTCCATCTAGCGTGAGAGCTTTCAATAAATACAACAATTTCAGCATCAATGACGAGCCACTTCTAACAGTTGTGCCAATACCTTCTACATCGACTGTCCTCGTATTTCCAACTGTTTTCAAGGATAGTTCGTATACAGTTCGGAGCTTTAATCTATTTTATTATTCGCATTGCTCAGTAAAAACTGAAAAGTGTATGGCAGTCACAGCACTTGACAAAAGGTCGTCTTATTGGAAACATTAGAATAATCTCGGTGCAATTATTATAAATAATAGTGAAATATTTGTCCCTCCCTCTTTTACTTATTACACATTAAAAAACGTAAAGACCCCTTCACATCCGCTTTTCACTCATACGTTACTGCAGCTCTGACAAGAATTTAAAAATGCACTTGGAATGCCTCAAACGGCCAAAAGTAACGTCATGACTTTGCAATTCGTACAGAATACGAATATGCTCTCTTTCAATCATTTTTTGGGATTCATATTCAACCATGGAATGGTTTGTATTCGTATAACAGTGAATAACTTGCACTCTCAACTGGTTTAAAAATGTGATTTTTCAAAGATGATATAATTTTTCACAAATAGGTGGCATAGCAAAATGAAGAATGAAATGGTTGTTGCACGAACTGTATACGGTATACAAACAGATTTAGTACTTTCTTACCAATCGTTTAGCTGTTCCACAAACCCAATTCATTTCAATGCAGTTTATGTTATATTTTCAGATATCGTTTTTCATTTTTAAGCCCCAAAAATTAGACGTGAGAAATATGCAATCTTCAAATGCTGTATCTAAGAGAATGTTGGTAAGTGCTTTCGTTGCCTGACTTGTATATTGGGTATCAGAATAACTGGATGGCACCGGAAAAATCAGGGCCATGAAAGAATATGTTGAAATTTCGTATAACGCTTAACTTCCAGAGGTACGTACTAAACTAACTGTTATAAACTATCATGCGATTTTTTAAAGAAAAAAAACATTGGGTGGTGTGAATAAAACTAAGGGAACACTCCGAGTGAACACTCATGAGTGAAGTGTTTTCGTTGAAGCGAACACTCAATTTGATGTGAATAAAAATTTTTTTCTAACTAGGTTCATCCCAACAAGTTGAAGTTTGAAAACTAGAGTGGAGAGCTGTCAAATCCAGCATGTCATGGACTTTTAAAATCATGGAAAGATTGCCCGTCTTAGTTCCTATGCCCTTTTGATTTGATCATATTTTAAATTTTTGTCCTGATTTGCGAGGTGTTCAAATCAACGCCATGCAATTTTTTTTTTGTTTTCTTCCATAGCGTTCCAACGCAATTTCGCTGTTTTCCAGCAAGCAAAGGATAAAATTGTAAAATTTTTATGAAATCTTCTTCGTCCATTCCAGATCTCTTTTTTAGGGTTTTTTCACTTATTCCGGCGAGGTATTCTTCTTCCGAAACAGTATTCTCCATTTTTTTAGCTCTTGAAGTTAGCTCCAATGCACACTTAACTTCTTCAAATATTCACTCGATAGATTCCATCTTTATTCAAATGGAGGGAACACTCAACTGTCAAAATATGTGAGTGGAGGTCTTTCGTAAAACTTAACGAACCCTGCTTTTATTCACACCAAATGGAGTGTTCCCTTCGAAATGCTGAGGGAACACTCACACTCAATTTTTATTCACACCACCCAATCTCTTAATATGTTCCGCTGTTTGTATATTTTATCCGTCAATGTTTGCTGTTCAAGTTAATGTAGTTTAAAATAGACAAGTTCGCTGTCTTGAGTCGCAGATCTTGGCGGCTCTAAAGAAGAAGATGTAAAAATCTAAAGAATTTATCGCCAGAAATTTTGAGAAAAGTTATGAAAAATTATGTCGAACCAACCCTCAACGAAATCAACTCTCGCGGCGACCACTTTTCCGTATTACTTCTCCACTTAATGAAAATAAAATTAAACATCTAAGTAAACATAATCAAAAAAAGGACCCAATTTTTTATATTTACAAACAGCGTTACTACCTTAGGAAATCGAGGGAAGACTTTTGCACTACCTTGTATATGTAAACTTAAAGCTATACTTAAAAAAAGGTCTCATTATGGCCATTTACATCCAGTGAAACCTCTTCTTAGTTGAAGACTCCATTTAAGACCTTAAGTCAGAGGCATTTGTTATTCTTTCAAGAGAGTTTGTCTTTAAAATAAATTTGCAGTCAAGAATGACACCAATTCCTTTCGATGAACTTCCTTCGAATTCTTGAATCAATTTTTTCATCCTCCTTCAACAGTCAACTGAAACCTCTGATTTTAAGATCCACAACTATTCCAATGAATTCCATTTTAATATACATATATTCGTTCATTTGTTGCAGCAGGTTTAACTCCCATGAAACGCCCTAATTTCGCGAAATCAAATGCCATATTATTACGTTTGATTGCACACACGGAAGGTGGTCGTTGCTCTGGTAAAACGAGTTTAAAAGATGTAACATGTAGTTTTGATATTGTCAACTGAATCCATTGGTGTGTCTCCCCACGTAGGCAATCTAACACCATCTTATAAATCTATTTTGGCAGATGACCTCAGTGCGATTCATGTTTTCCATTCTTAGAACGCAGGTAGCATAATCAAATCATCAACTGCCATTTGAAAGTCTCCCATTAATAGGAGAACTTTTAAAACTAATTTCATTAGCATAATGAATAGTTTAACTAAAGTCGTTATGTTTGTTGTGGTCTAGCTACATATAGAGGGTAACGTGCAATAGTGAAAAATAAGCATTTCTTTCAAATATGATGCTTTTTTTGTTTTTTGAGTTTTATCAAAATTCTTTATACAACACAAAATATCGATTAAGATATGCCTGCATCGAACAAATAAAATGAACGATTTTTTTTAGCAGATACTATTTATTCAGTTTGGAATTTTTTTTGTTGTTTTTCATTATATACGAAGTTTTATTGAATTCCTCAGGCTAGTAGATTTATTGTAAGCGATTTAGTTTTTTACTACTCATACCACGGTTGGCAGTTGCTATCGCAGCGGCAATTAAATCTCACAACACATGTTAAATGGTAAATTCACAATAAATTATTAGTTGGTCAACGTTATTATTCATTCACTTTTGGAGATAAATAAATAAACGATAATTGCATTAGGTTAGGTGAGGCAGTTAAGAGCTTCGGAAGCCGGTTTCTATTGAAGATACAAATCAACACAAAAAAATCTTACGTCATTCTAGCGGTATTTCATGAGCATTTGATTACTACTGCACATTGCTCATATGTATGTATATGCATATGTAAAATGTGCATAACAATGCCTGTTGTTGTTGTGTTAGTTGGAAGCGATGTAATGCTTTTGAAAAACGATTTGACCACATCAGGAAGTGGATTGTTTTGCAAGTCAATATCGTTATGTTTAAATGTAAAATTTACACCCAAAGTAGCAATACTTCCTAGAACCAGTTTTTTTTATATCAAGCTATTTCAGGATATGTATTTAGAAAGGATGTAATCAGTACTCGTACTCGTACATTCCGAGCGTATCTATTGGTTGCTCGCGCCTGCGTATTTCGCGTTAGTGTAGTCCTTCCGATTACTTAGCTCTACGTGAGACTACATATGAGCAATTCAATTAGAATAATTTAAGTATGTAAAACGATTTTTAAACTTATAAATTTGGTGTAGGAAAGTGATGCAGGGCACACGATTACTGCGTAAATTCATCTATACATTGCATATATTCGAACTTTTATGCAGATAAGGAACATACATATGTACATATAAAAACGACACCTCACGGCTTTCGGTGATAAATTCGTGTTAAGTGATATACTCGTAACTAACTGGTTTTGATGGTTAGAGTAGAGTGGCGATATGATGCACTGTTTGTAGCTGAATCATCCCTCTGAGAATCTCTGTTACCTAGGCATTCCTAGCTCAGCTTCGGTTGTGAAGGGCTTAACCTCAGTGCTAAACCAGCAGTTAAAGTGAAAGATCTCTAAGGCTTATGGAACTAGCATTGTTTTTGTTACAAATACAAATGTCTGGCGCGACAGACCGTGTGTGGTTCAGGAAGCAGCATCCGGCGATCATTCATGCTGGCAGTTATTACTCTCGGTCGTTTGTCAGGCATTCGCAAGAGATGGGACTGTGAAAAAACCTTTTGGTGTAGTCTGGGATTCGAATCTCAATCTTCCAACGCGATACCAACTGAGCCACGGCGTCCACCATTGTTTTACTTGGAAGGTTTTTTATGCACCATATTTATAGAACTTTTAGTCAATTGTTGATCAATGTAGGATCAATGAGGAATGATCCTCCTAAATCCTCCTTACAACGAACCTATTTGTATTATCGTAAGCGAAATCAACGTCATTTTGGGAACTTATACAAACCACTCTGAGTGTTGTCGGGACTTGGTGTCTGAGCAAGCATTATTGCACCATGTACTCATACAATGGCTTTACTATCAACCGTCAAACACTGTTTGCTTACCTCCAGGATCTTTAAAAGACAAGACACTTCTTGGCACTACAGTCTCAATGCAAAACTGTAGCAACTGCAGTGCTACGACAACTGTCAAAGGCTTAGCAAAGAAAATTCTGAATTATGTTGAACGTAAAATATTTGAATTGAAGTTGACTCTGGGAACCATTTCTCATAGACGAAGGGATAGCACATCCCATAACGTACGAGTAAAATTAAGTAACTTGTACAAGATCGACGGGAATCGACGCTGACTTGCATATTGAGTTACTGTATCCTTCAAGCAATTCTGTTGCTTCAACCAAGTTTCTATTGGATCCACGTGTCGTCTTTCTTTCCTTCCTGTATACAGATACACTCAAATTGACAATGGAAACTTTTCAATGTGTATGAAGAGGATCAGAATCTCACAGAACTTGAAGTGCAATCATCCATAGTTCTCACATTCGCTGCAATTGAAACTTTGTTCCCTGCTGAGTTCTTCACTCCGTAGACATAATCTGAGCTATATCCGCGCGAATATCTTCATATTTCATTCCTAATGGAATTCGATGCTTCATTACAAATTGTACACTTGATCGCCGGTATATATGTATATAGCACTAAGCTAATGACTCAACATTAAATTACTTTTGCGCGCGGTCTCTACGTTATATGCAAACGTTCAACGTGAAAATAAATTTCCCGCTGACGTAGTATTAGCTTCCAGTAGCCACCTAGCCAGCATTGCAATAAAGATAAGAATTTAAACGAAAAAAAAACATTGCAAATGGCACATTTCAATGCATATCTATGTATCTATGCGAACAACACCATCGGCCGGTACAGGAGACGAGCTCTCGACTTTGATCTCAGATGTATGCCATACCGAGTTTGGTTTTGGTCAAGTTATCTTATCTGAATGGAGGAACTCCAGAACAAAACAAAAAAGCAAAATTAATAAAACGAAGAGGCAAACCCAAAGCCTGTTTACCAAGTCAAGACGGTTCACCAAAGGAAGACAAGTATGGGGAGAAAAAGATATAAATGTGCACCTGTCGTAATTCTTCAAAATACCTAGAGTGCGCGCGCGCGCGTTTTCCATTTTTGTTTTCACTTTGAATTCTCTGTGCTTCTTAGCTGTGTTGCACTCTTATAGTTCCTTCCTAACTCTTCAACTACGGTTGTGAATAGAATTCTTAAAGAAAACGACAGCCACAAATATTGAGCTGAGATACTTTTAAGTTCGAAGTTGATCGTTGTCTTCGTTTTGGATTGTTTTTTTTTCATTTTCTTTGTGTTCAAGGTTTCTTGGTGTAAACCAGTTTTTTAATGCAACACAGCGCAGCCACTGACCGAACCGCCGCCGCCACCGTTGTAGTCGTCTTCACAGCTCGATGGAATCTCCATGTATCTTTGTATCTATTAGAACCCATTTCAAGAAAAAAAGATTTCATCTGGAATTACATTTTCGATTTTGTTTTCTTCTACCGCGTGGTTGGGTGCATTAATTATTGTTTCTTGTGAGAACTTTTGAGTCCCCAAAAAATTTGTAACCTAGGTCAGAATGGAAACGTCAATCATTTCGTTTTTTTTTTTTTTTTAATTGAATAAATGTACCTTTAAACTTTATGGTGCAACCCTTCGTCTACATCTACGTCTGATGCAAGGTGGAGTCTAGTTTTCTTAGAAATTAGTCAGTCATCAGCGACAAAGAGAGGGGGAGATAGAGATTTATTCACATAACACACTGCGATATTTCTTTAACGCTACGTGACTTTCGGGAAGTTGAATTTCAACATTCTCAGGTGTCCTTATTAATAATTGCGGTTGCATCGTTGGACAGAGGCAATTACATAGCTCATAGCTACATACTGTATGTGAGAATGAAGGAGTTGCTTGCGCGGATGGATTTTTATGTGTTTTTAATTATCTAGCGTGGTTTGGGATTTCATGATGCAAGTTATTCCCATGAGGATTATGATATGAAATACCAAGCGAAGGAGAAGTGTGTGATGCCTAATTGGGATGAAAATATAAGAAATTTTTTATATTCACCATTTAACGAAATTAAGTCTTTCGGCTGCGAAGCTATTACAAATGGGAATGGGCTAAGATAATAAGAACCTAGCCTTCCTGTGCTATATTAAGGGTCTAGTTTTCGACGATCACAAAAAGTGAAATAGAATCCTGTAGATATTGGAACATATTAACTAAGCAAACGTGAAATGGTTCCCTTAATAGCTACATATGTATGTAGGTACATATCTGCTTATTAAACTTTGTCAGCAGATTCTTTTTGTGGGTTCGCGTTTGGGGTTCTTAGCTGATCATAGAGATGCCACGAGAATATAGCCATTACCGTCATTTATGTATTCACAGAAAATCCTCGTCTTTTTGAGAGTCTCCGGATTAAATTATCCCGAAGTTATTGTAGACCACCCGAAGCGATCGTTTATTATAAAACTGGAGTGCTCTTTCCAATGTTTTCTTATTGGAGTTTCTTAAATACGGAGATGCGGAATGTAGCATCTTTAATAAAATTCCGATCTTATGTCAATGAATCATATCATTTCTAAATGATCCCACGAGTATTTAATGGAGTGCTCGAATGCCGGAAGCCATTTTGCATCTAACATATTTAAGGCATCCTGATTGTGTTGCACGTGCAAGTGTTCATAAAATGCACGATAAATGAATTTAATTTTTTTATTTTCAACTGCTCGAGGGTGATAGCATGTTGAAATGTAAATATTTGTTAAAAAAAGGTAAGAACGATTGATAACTAAAATAAATCCCACAAGTGAAAGCAAAAACACAACATCCAGGAAGGAAAAATTATGTTATCTTAATTTTCACAAGCGTTATAGTATTTTATCAGTTCCACCTCGGAAATGTTTCGTAAGGTTTACTTAGGTTATAGTGAAACATGTAGTCCATCCTAAATAGTGGAAAAATAAACCCTTAAACATTTATTAGTTGACATTCCCCACTTTACATTTACAAATATTTACATACTCTCGGGTTCACTTGAGTTTAAAGCCTCGCATACTTGCGTGGTAACCATAATTTCCGGTATCTTACCTGAAAGGACAGAAAGATAGAAAAAAAAATATTAATATAATCTTTAAATAGCTGTCATGGAATTATTTCTAATAAAATTTAACCTAAACAATAGAAAAGTAATAACTAGGAGCAATCTTCCCATTCCGCCTTTCACTATTCGTACCAACTATGTAGCTAACGAACCAATCATGTGTATGCAACAATGGGAAGCCATACTAGATCATCCATTCACAAGACAACATGTAATACACTTCAGAGAGTTTCTAGTGTTACCCTGAAAACAGTGTGACGAGTTAGGTTGTCCTTTTGTTTTTCAATAGTTTTCGTTTTCATTTGGTTTGCTAAAGCAGATACAACATCTCTAAGGTAGTGGTATGCCTCCCACATACCATCTACACCGCATGGTGGTGATTCTCATGGCCTTTGGCATGGCTTATGAGTTCGGCGACCTGATTTCTTACACCGTAGACTCGATTCATTCACGGCTGTGCTTCGATTGTTCGCCTAGCCCTAGATGGTAAGTTTTCTGTTCAGCGTTGATTTTGTATTAGCTTGACGAGTACATGTGTATAGATACGAGTAGTTAGGTATTTTCAAGCGATTTACATCACTTCTGAGGTTTCTTCATGTGGATGTGGACAAAAATGTTAATCCGAAACCAATGATATGAAATCACGGAGTCTGCTCCAGTATATTTTGATTTTATTTATTTTTGTTGTTGTTGTTGTTGTTCTAGATTTGTTAATTAAATAAGAATCGTATTGGATACGCATTGTCGAGTTTTGTGTTTTAAGTGGCACAAGTGGCAAATTTCTTATTACAAGTACAGGCTTTCGTTTAATAATACTTCCAACTGGGAGCAATCTAGTTATCTGAAGGGTTTTTATTCTGATATAATCCCATTTCCACGTCTTTTTCTTGTTCCATTTTTGAAAACTTTTCAATTTTTCAGAATAAAGTGAAAAAAATGCAACTGATTTGAAGCTTAAGCCTCGAAATTGCTGGTAAATAACAGCAGAGCGTTTTAGCGCTGACAGCACTACTCCACGCTTTCATGTGGCAGTAGTTTCTTAAACTGTGACTGTCACTCGTTATAATATGGCAAATCATCAGGAATATATTCGCGCTGAAACAATGTTACAATATTATCCAAATTGACTTTGAAAATATGTACATAAGTCGAAGATTGCCAAAACTTATAGACGACTTCGATTAGTCGCCTATTTGAAATCGGTTTTATTTTTTCATTCAGGGAACGTTGAGCATGCTCTGAACCGAACGTGTTCAGAGAGCTCTGATGTGTTTATGAAACGCGCTTAAGCACTTAGCTGTCAAATTATGAAAGCTGACTATCAATTCGACAAATAAATAAAATATTTATTGATATTTACATAAGACCCTACAGACTTCATTGCATCCAGAAAAAAGCAACGTTTGTGTGCGGTTTGCACGATGATGGCATGATCGCATCTTATTTCTGCAAAAATGAGACCGAAGCTCAATGCAGATCGTTACAGATTGATGATGAATATCTTTACAAATTTGAATGCAATGAATCTCGAACACAAGTGGTTCTAAAAGGATGGAGCTACGTGCCATATGGCGACCAAAATCATCGGCTTATTGAAATCACAATTTCAACGATCAGCTGATTTCGAAAAATGGACACTTGAATTCGCCTCCAAGATCATGCGATTTGACTACTCGACTACTTCCTTTGGGCCTACGTGAAGGTCATGCGAGCAACAATTGACAGTCTAGAAGCTACAACATGGCCGCTATTGCTGTACAAAGTCACTGTTAACATATGCCCGTTTTTGCGTTATTTTTTTAAGTTTAGAATTCGATCGGGCTTTAAGAACCTTACCAACACATTCTTTGACTTTGAGTGAGAAAGTATGTTTTACAAAGTGTTATTCCAAAGCATTGACTACGAGCGCCAGTGGGCATTATGCAGCAAGCGTTTCCCAGAAAATTAAACGCCTAAAGAAACATAATCAGCAAACAGCACCAAATTTTTTCATTTACATCAAAGTTAGAGCCTTGGAAAACCGAGTGAGTACTTTTGCGCCACGTCGTATGTACATAATGAAAGTGCCGATGCTAACACTTACATGGAAATGAAACAATTTTCAATATCGACCTGTCACTTGTTTATTAGACATTAGATTTACTGAACTTGCTTTAAGGTTGTTCTTTTTTGTTATACGTGAGGGTATTAGAACTAGATTAACGGCGTATCGGTAACTCCGAAATGAAAACTGTAATCCAAAAAAATATTCCACAAGATGTGTTAATTTATTGGAGTCACGCCTTGTGTAGAATTTACAACACTAATAAAAGAAATAAAGTTCATCTAACATTAATAGTTGTAAATTGAAACAAAATAAAAGTTGTCATAGAAGTTACTCTCCACAGTAGTTCACCAGAAACTTATGTTTTTTATTAACTAATTCTGATAGTAATCGTTTTTACATACATATTACTTATTATTTTATTACAACAATATGGCAGTACTTACCAAGCTCGATGAGTCTGACTGATGAATGACTATATAAATTGACAACATGTTTAAAACATTCTTGCATTTGATGAGTAGCAATTTGTTTGGTTAAATTTTATTGAAATTGATGTTGTTGAACAACTTATCTTTCATTTCGACACAATCTTTTAAGACATAAAAAGGGTAAAAGACAAGGTTTACATGCACGATTCACTTCACATTCAAGAAGGCTTAGTGTGCATTTCTGGCTTTCGCCCCTCTTCCTAATTCGTAGATAGTACTCACATTAAATTAATCATTATGGTTAACAATGAAAGAAATTAATTCATCCAAACTGTATGACAGTCGGAGAAAAGGTATTTTATAAACCGGAGAAGGTATGTCGTTAAAACATAAATAAAAACACTTTCTACTATTTCCATGCAAGTAAAGTACATTAGTTTAATTTTATGGAAGGTGCAGTATTATGATGAGAATTTACTTTGTGAACAATTAAGGTAATGAACTTACTGACACGTGAAAGTATCTTTGATGTAATGTTTTAATCCAAGTAAACGTACATAAGTACTTTCAATTTTGCAACTGCATACCTGATGAGAACTATAAACGCTGAATGCTTAAGACCTTTATTATAGGGTGAGATACGATAATTCGGGTCCAAGTCTTAGTGCGACCCAATTGTTAACCAGAAGAAAAATTGAGACCTTTTCTACATATCAATAATATCTTGTGCTCTAGATTTCAAGGTTCCACTGGGTCCACCGACATCGGTGTTAGATAGAGTAACCCTTTCCTTGCGGCCCCTGCGGCTAAAGAATATGTTTCTCTCTGCTTAACCCAGTCTTCAAATGGCTGTATATAGGCTAGGCCCCTTCGTCAGGCAGTCTGTTGTTGCGTTTTAGGCCACCATACTGGAGAGCCGTAGGTGATCATTGGTCTGACGATTGTGTTGTACGTCCAGTAGATAATCTTGGGTTTCAGAACCCATTTTTTACTGTGAAGGCGTTAGCACATGAACATTGGCCGCCGCCTTCTTCATTACAGAGAATTCTAACTAAGCTTTTTTGTCCTGGATAATTCCAAGGTACTTTGGTTCCCCAAGGTTTCCAAGGTTGATGGTTAAACCCTTGGTTCGACACCATTTTGAGATCAGATTAAAGACACCTTGCATTATTTCTGACATGATGTTTTCAAAATTGCCCCCAACGCAGATGTGCGTATCCTTGTACTCTATAGCTATATTTGGTAATCTCTCGTGGCTATAATAGCCACATAGTCTTAGTTTTATTTTTCTGCTTTGTAGCATGGATAGAATCCAATTTATGATGAGGAATGCGGTACTTTTCGTGGTCATAGCCTTGTAGATTGTAGAGGTGGTCAATAGTTCCTGTCCCTGTAGGAGACAGGGGAAAATGCCACCTGGTGATTCAAATTGGTTAGAAGAGGAAAGAGCCCATTTTAAAGGGTAACGCACTGTACCCAAAGAAAAGTTCATAAAGAAAATAAGGAAGCCACTCTGATTTGAAAACAACCCCATCCAGCCAACACCAGGTGGATGTAAAATAACCCCGGCAAAACACTTCGATTTTGAGACAGAATATAGTCTATGGCAAAAATTATGACTGAATGATGATCGCTCGCCGTCTTTTCAATGCGAAACCAGTCTTTAAACTGACTTAACACTGCAAATGTGTTTACCTTCTTAAAATATTTTCTTATTTATGTAAACCATTTAATTAAAAGAAAAAAAAATACAGGTTTCTGCTGTGACACATTTTATAACTTCATCAGGAGAAATGATTGTTTTCTCTTAGCAAAGAACATCAGCAACGCGTGTTTTGATCGTAAATATGTGTATTTTCTTAGCGTGAAATTCCTTATAAATTAACTTAGCATACTTGCGGTCAAAGTACGTTAAATGTGTTTTTCTTAAACAGCATTAAGGTATGCATAATTTGTCAGCTTGGAATTATTTATTTATAAAAAGAAATTTGTAAACATTAAGGCGTCATCAACGAATTTTAATTATGAATGTAGAGACCATCTTTATTGGAGACTCATTCAACTTAAAAGGTGTCTCAATATTAAAATGTATCCCGCAAATACAAAACGATTGCAGATTCTAAAGCACTCCAATGCATGAAAGTTGTCAGTTATTGTCTTCCACATTAGGAGACCTGCCTACTCAGCATTCGTGGATAATAATACTTAACTTTCAATCAAAGACAAACTCAAGGCCGTTCGCCTCAGTATTGAAATGCGAAATTCATGATACATACATATATTTTTTAGCTGACGCATCAGACAATCAGACTTTGGATTACTACATACATATATCTGGCACCTCATTTATTGAGGAAACTGAATGAAAAAAAAAAAGCATTTCAATTGCGGCACTTTGTGACATGACGTGCTTCTTCTTTTGTACAACCAGCTTACGCACTTTGGTCTCCAATTTCACTTAAAACCACTTTCATTCAATTCGTCTTCCAATATCACGGTCACATTCATTGGCTTGTGCTGCTTCGGATGATTATGATTTCTTTTGTTATGTTACTCTAATTTGATTTATACTCGACGTATGGGAATGTCTTTTGTAGATACACCGTATTAAATGGATTTTCATTCTGTAAGCATGTTCGATTTGCATTTGAATTGAGGTTACAAACCATTTTTTTTTTGTTCATGGGATTTTAGAAAATCTACATTAAAATGCTAGAATGAATTTAAGGTACGTTTCTAGATAGGTATCAGGAGGTTTTGTCAAATTATATAAAGAAATTAAAGAGTCAATAAAAAATTTACAAAAGAAAACAATTTACGTTCAAGAACCTTACTATCAGTATGCTAAGTCAAGTTTATGAGATCGCTCAGACCGGAGGTTCGGCCTTCCTTCATCTGGGTCTTCACCATGCTTAGGATTTCTTCATTACGTCCACATCTTGGTATAGGGTTCTGCGTGGTATGTATTCCATTATTCACATTTAGAATCATATGTCCAAAAAGAATTGGACATTTTCAATTGAACTTTATCCTCTTGAACTTGTGTGCGAAACCTAAGAGGTAGTGGATCTTGAAGTCAGTTTTCTTCGAATCTTGGATCTTCGGAAGAACTCGTTCGAAGCTACATGTAGCTGTCGACAGGAATGGTTTATCATTGGTGAGGGATAGATGTTTCGGTATTTGTCTGTTGCCGCGCGTTTTACCTCAAGATCAATTCTTTTCTTCTGATCTTTAAGTGTCAAGTTCTCTATAATGGCTTCCGTGAACGGTCAATCATGTCAATACACTAAGAGAGTAGTGTGTTGCGAAATGGTTTTAACGTTCACAAAGTAACTTAGACATGATCTTAAATGCGACATTTAGCTGCGATATTTCTCGATAGTTTTTATATAAAGCTTTCGCTGTCGCTATTCGGAATAGCTCTGCCGTAATTGCACACTCTGGAGGCTACACAAGCAAGATTATTTTCAGATTGCTCCAGCGATCCATTGAGTAGATATGTAAGTCATGTGGTTTCGCAGGAAAGAAAAAAATATTGTACTAGATCTATGTACATAAGATATAATGAAATAAATTTTAAAAAAAATACTAAACGATAGTGGCCTGGGAGTTCCTTAACATCTCGCCAAAATCTGCAATGCACGAGATGGAACCTGATACACTTTGGCAAGGGGGAAGCTGAGCGTGTCGGTCAGTTTTTAAATCGAATTCTACTTAAAAGTCACAGTCCAACTGGCATTGTTTGATGTACTGCTCTTATTTGTTTATTTAGGTACAACGTTATCCTGCTATTAAGGGACTGTTTACTTGATTTTTTTTAGTGAATTTCAGAGACAAGGCTGATAGCACTGTGTCATATGCCGACGTAATAATTGTTCTAAAAGTCTGTTAAATCAATCTACAGTCGTAAGACAGTTTTATTCACGTGATGTCTTCGTTCCGTCACAATTTGACTTAATGTATCCGCACTTTCTGGCCAACCTAATTATATTATTCAGTTAATTCCTCTTCGAAATGAGTCTAATTGTCTCGTCTACACTTTTTTCTTTCAATTAGCGTGGGTTGTGTTTTTGATGGACAGTAAGCACGTAAATAGAAAGGAAATAGATGGAGAATTGTTCCAAGTCAGATTTCTTTTCTCAAAAAAACTATTCCGCATCCCAAACGCTGTTTTTTTTTTCTTCTTTTTTAATTATATCCCATGACCCAATTGTTTATTTTGCAAAATCATCAAAAGACTGCCAGAAAAAAGTGCTAACTTTTCTACATCATCTTCTATTCACGTTTTGTTACGGTTTACAGCATCCACTTGAGCGTGCAACTACATCCGATTTAACTTAGTTTCAGTTGCGCCCACCATTGAAAGATGTGTAAACAAAGACAGAAGAGAAAAAGAAGCTCAAAGCATAAAATAAGAAAACTAAAAAAAAAAAAAAAAAAAAGCACAACCTCATGCGAAATTCCGACCTTTCATGGCCTTCAGAGGTTTTTGTTTACCTCTACCACACAAAACAACACCGCAAACAACTTACCTTGCAACATTTCGTTTTGGCCGCATGGCAGCACAGTGTCGTAGTAGTCTTTGAACCAGGATTTAAAATTGGTATTCTGTGGAACCTCTGTTTAACCCTATAATCATTCTGATGGCTTGGAGCACCCACCGCTATAATAACGATGGGTGTCCATGTGTAATTTTGAGGTGTGTTCGTGTGGTTATTCGCGGCTTACGTCAGATTACAAAAATTTGGTTTGCTATGAATTTTGATAGTTTTCACGATTATCTGGAATTTTTATTCATTGGGCTCTTTCCAAGAATATGTCACTTACATTCCGAGATCAATACTCGACGAGGCATTGTTTCTATTATTTTGAACGTGGAATGTTTGTTGTTAACTTTCTTACGTGCGAGGAATTTTTTATCAAATTTACTCTGAGAAATTGTTGCGTGTAGGCTTTGAAATAGTTTAACACGCTTCGTTCAATTTGAGCTCGTGACGGTTGGATGACAGTTTTAAAACAGATTTGCTATAACTTACAGTCGAACATAAAAGTTGCTAAACACTGTACATATTTCTTTCATGATGCAGTAATTTCTTTAAAAAAAAAAATTATTCAAAAACAACATCTTGCTATACAGCAATGTTAGAGCTTCGTCATCAATCTTTGTAGCTATGTACATACATAATGAAGGCGCTTAACGCAAATTCTTTTAAAACGCAGGGTTATTGTATTCATTTTACCGACATAAGTTCCAAATGAAATAACAGATACGTGCATATTTTTAATATTAGTCACGTAAAAGTGTAATTAATAATTGTTTTCTGGAGGCCGTAGAATATTAATTTAAACTCACATTTAACACTGACTGTGACTGTTTAATAACGCGGGATACAGAATTACAATTAGAAAATAACAGACATAGAGTAGATATGTGACAGGAATACAATGAATGTCTTTGAATATCTAACCTCTTCGTTGGTATTATGTAAAAAACTATAGAAACGCCATTGATTACATGTCGATAAATAAAGTCAATGTGAAGTTATAGAGGCGTCGGGATTATTTATTATAAAATAAACGTGACACGAATTATCTGATCGAATACCAAGAGATACAATTTTATTTTATTTTTTAACACAAGTTGTGGACGATTTTTAAATTGACAGGACACGCATTACTCCACTGTTAGGCTTTAAGTGTCCGTAGTAGAGTAGTTAAATGACAGCATTAGTCTTTCGCTTTGAATGCTAAAATGTGCTAATGCTTAATTTTGCTGGAGTTACGGTTATTTTATTGTTATTAGATAATAGATTTAAGTCGTGAAGCTTAAGTTGTGGTCGGTGATAGGAAAGCATATACTGACAGACGAACAGAGACATGAAAAACATAGTTTTCTGTATTTTACTATAATAGCAAAACCAAGATCGAACATTTTCACAAAACTAGAACTTGCAAGTAAATAAATCTAAAGCGGCCAAGCCTTTAATGCAAATCCATTCTTAACTAGGACTATGCTTACATTTCATAAGATTTCATATTGCCATTGGAAGAGAACGCTGGAGATATTAATTTTATTAATTAAGCATGACGAACGCCCAAACACGATGTTTTGGATGTCGTTTAAGCCTACGCTATCTATTGTGCGTGAATGTAATTTCATTGGAACTTGAAAGATAGATGCATAAACTAGAAACAGCAGTTAAACAGGCACGTACTCGTACTTAATAAACCAACAGCTATGGGCGTACAAAAGGCAAGTTATTATTTCGAGATTTCGATGTCAATTTGCTCTCAATCGGTTGACTCAAAAACGCTCCCTACAATTTCGCTCAAATAAAGGAGCTCAAATATAGAGTTTTGTTTTTTTTCTGCTACGTCTCAGTTAATCCTGTTCCCAGTCAATATCTAAATAATATTTGACATATGCAAGGATATGATGGGTGAAATTTGGTGGTTTACGAACTGTTGATAATCATGTAGGCTAAGGGATACGCGATGATCGCTCATGCAGATGACGTTGCTATAGCAGTATCGGGAAAGGACCTAAATAACCCGAAGGAAATTCTACAAAACGCTTAAAATAAGCTATCTAGATGGGCAGCTCGGTGTGGCTTGGGTGTTAATTCTTTGTGGAAGGAACGTTTTCTTACCCAATGTATGTAGTATAGACCATTCACAAAGAATATGATACTTTAGACTAGGTTCCTAATACTTTTCTTATCTTAGTAAAGGATTTTCCTGTGGTAATAAGGCTTGATTAATCGTTTGGATTGCCTAAGCCTCGGAATATTTTCTCAGTGGCCTAGACGAATTTTATGTTCCCAGTCATTAATTAGCAGTAAGGTTCTGGTCGAATGTACGTAAACTCCGAGCCAGCCCCAGCTAGTTCATATGTATGTAGATTCGTTGCCTGAAATTCCCTGGCGACTAGAAACCAAACCAAGTTGTACCCTGTTGTGCCTGGCCAGAGATTGTAATGCATCGAGGCAGCATTTAACTAACACAGAGTCCAGGGAGTTAGACGAAGGTGCTGCCTGACTGCCTTATCTGAGGATATATGGATATTCTGTTTCCCTTAATACCTTTTCGAAGGTTTAACGTAGAACAGATCATACATAACCATTGCATCATTTTGGGACTTAGATCTAAGATCTGCCGTAAGGGCGCCCACTGGCCCACAAAGCTCTAGTAGCACGCTCAGGGGCGGACTTGATACGTTGATTCCTTTAAACAACTATTGAATGTATTGAAACCTAGATACCATCTAAAGTTGCTCTTGCTCAAGCAAAATCTCGTAAAAACACCTACTTCTCGCTTCTTTTGGCAGTAATAATCAATTTTGAAACAATAATAAATTTAATTTCATCACACTGTTGCCCAAAAATAAGACAGCAGCTATTTATTATTAATCATTCGCCAAATTTTTTCCCCCTCATTCGTTTTAAACCGGTCACTAATTTTGCTAATTACCTATTATAATACCGACTACGAAAAATGTTTACATAAATATTTTTTGCATTTTTATTAAATGCCTTCCTTCAGTTTTACTAACACAATAGACCGATTGTTTATTACACAATTCCTTTAAAACACCTCATGTGCTTATTAATTTTTTTTTTAAATTCATTTTAATTTCGCCTTTTCGTATGGCAAACACACTTTTATCATTCGAATATCTTTCGAACACGTGAAAACATTCATTTATCGAATCCATAGAGTTTAACAGGTTTGTAATCGGATTTTCTATGGTAAAATTTAAGCGGCTTATTATGCAATGTTTTATTTATTTTTTTGGAACACTTTCCAGAACTTGTCTGACCCCATTCCAAGAGAATCGAGAAGAACGCACCACGACGATTCGATGCGAAAGTGATCGTGAAAAATTGGTTTTCTGTTTTCATCACAAACTTGATGATGATGTTTTATTTTTTTTATACTATACTACGTTTATTTTGTTTTTCTCTTTCTATAGTGAGGTATTTCCTTTCATTTTGTATAGATTTTGTTCGTAAACAAAAGATCAATGACCCAGTTTGTTTGCCGGAGATGATTGAAATTTTCTTTACGGACCTAAGGGAAAAAGGAAATCCTATTAAATATAAAAATTGTTCTTTTTTTTAACGTTCATTTTGGAACCGGTTTTTATAGTGTTGTGTCTCGCGTAGTAGTAATTGATGTACAGGTAGAAATCGTCTTAATTTATAAAGAAGACACGAGATTCCTAATCAGAAAACTGACAATGAAAAATGAATAAATGAACAACAAGAAACTACACGGAATTCTATTTGAAAGAGTGTGCGGTGGGTTGTGTAGCTAGAATTGAGAATTTTATCATAACAACGCCCCTAAATGAAGGAACAGCACAAAAAGGTATCTACACAAAAATATCGAATAAAACCTTCGTCGTTCAACACAAACCGGATCCTGAATGATAGAAAATTTGAATTCTCTTTCAAAAAAAAAAAAAAAAACTAAAAAGTGAGACCGAGACCATCGCTGAAAGACAAGCTTCTTTGAATTCTTAAAGTGTTCCTCCTCTCGGCAGCGATGAATTCGAATTGTCATCAATGAATGAATGAATGCCCAGTGTGCTATGTACGATATTTCAATGCCTACGCACTTGAAATAATAAATGATCTTCTCGGTGTGTGGATGATGATGATGGTTCTGCGAAAACTTACTAATTCAGTTTAAATGAAAATGAAATTTACTGCGGTGCCCCTCTTAAGGACATACAACAAAAGAACGTCTTTTGAGTTTGACAGTGAATCCTTGAGTACCAGTATGTGTTCTCTTTTGTTAAGATTTCGCATTCAAGTTGGTCTTGTCCCGCTGTATGTATGTAGGTACATTTCTATTTTTGTCGCGCAAGAGTTTTGTCGGTTAGGTCTTTTTCGAAGAAAATGCCTGAGCAGAATTAGTAGTTGTTGCCATGGCGTCATGTTAAATATGGTCATCATGAGTTTGTTGTTTATTTGTCATCAATAGCGTGTGCGAAAGAATTGAATAAATGCAAATTCTGTGGACACGAATAAGAAACTTTATTATTTTATCGAATGAAACTGAAAAGCAAAGTAGTAATAAATTTCTTAGCAACGACTGTTTAAAAGCTTTCTGGTATAATGTCGTAATTAATGCAGTAGATTTTTATCAGGCTTATGGAAAGATTTGCTTCACATTCTAATATTTTCTTTTATTTATTCACCATCACATTTTAAGATTCTTAGTTTCGAGCCCTACGTTGGGCGCCAAAAGAAAGCAGCGCTACTCAAACAAAAAAAATAGCCTAAGTCTACCTCAACCATTTGCATCAAGCAATCAGTTGCATTCTGATTCTGTTAACAATTGGCATGTGACTTGGAAATATTAAAGGCCTACAAAAAGGACTGAAAATGTTTTTGATTACTGGGTTTGTTAGGATATCAATACTTTTTTATGAACTTTCGATTGGAGAGGTTGATCTGTTTGGGTCCAAAGTATGTTGGTTGATAAATTGTAGAACAAAGAATTCTTATGAGTATTCAAACATCACTAAGTATTTAAAACATCACCAATTTCCTTTTACTTACGATGGTCTATCCACCTTTAGTTTGGCAAAACCTTACAAACAAAATTATTTCGACAGGGGGTTTATTATGGTGACAATAGTTGGCTTGCTGCATCTTAGAGTAGCACTTTCTGTACGAAAAGAAGTCGGATTGGCGCAGATTATAATAAGTTCCCATTGAGTTACTTTAGTTTCGCATTCCTTTCCACAGTAAAAGGACACGATGACAGGTTGGATGGTGATTTAGTTCACATCTACACAGAGCGAAAACGGGTCGAAGACTTAGTCTGAGCATTCCGCATGTCCGCCTTTCATTGTAGAACTTTTAAAGCGGAAATCATGTATAAAAGGAAGCCTTGTCAAGGATATTAGCATTTTCACTAGCAGCCAAGCGGCAATTAAGTCCCGTAAACCGTTTCACCATTCGTCTCTCTCGGAGTTGTTCAACATTCACCTTTGCTGGGTGCTTGGCTATAGAGATATTCAGGGAGATTGCAAGGCTTACGAATTCGACAAAAAGGGCACGACTCTTAGGATTATGTTGTAGTCCACAATTCTATCGTCAGGGTAGTCTAGGTATTTTAATTCTGATGTCACTGTCCATTTTAGTTCGCAACATTCTTTCGTCGCGGATGCTTGGAGCACACAGCTTATTACCACCAAAAATAGCACGGCTTTGTCGCACTCCGCTGCGTACATCAGACTACTCTAACGTTTTTCTTTTGGGTAGGACATGACCTTTTGCACCCTCATAGGAAGCCTTCACAACGACTCGAAAATATCTCTCCTGCGCAAGGCATTCCAGATAAAATTCCGATTAACGGAGTCGAATACTTTCTCGAAATCATGATGTAGATCATATTCTATAATGATCCACAAAGTACTTATATGGTAGATGCAGGGAGATCCAGCGCCGAGGCCTGATTGTTCGACATCGAGTGTTCCTTGATGGGTCCAAGAATTATTGTAGCTGATACCTCAGTAACCGCATGGTAAGACGCAGATACCGCACTCCATTAGGTTGCCTATCTTTGAGAAAGCCAGTTTTTAACCAGTTTAATAACCGTGCGTTTAATCTTTATTATTATAAACGCCAATAAAAGTATTGGTTTGCCCACATCTTAACATGAGTACAGCTATATATAAATAAATTCAATCAAATTCACTAAGAAATAAAATAAATGCGCGTAATTTACATACAACCTCTGCAGGTGGATGTTTATTTTTTTTTTTATTTCTTCTTTGCCCAGAGAGGCCTTGAATTGAAGAACACACATGCATGAATGTTTGACATTCTTCATCGTTCATTGAGAAAATGTAAATCACCCAAGCGACAGTCGTAATTAAACATCGTTCTCTGATCGAGATCACTCCCAGTTTCAATCCACCAATTATTTACATTACAAGCTTCATTGATTTTGCAGGTAATTTGCAAGTTTCCACCTTCAGACAGCAGGTCGCGCAATGGAGGAGAATAGAACAGCTCTTCAATGGCAGGTGACTGTGTGCTTTTTGTGATTTGTTTTATTTTATTTTTTTCTAAATTATCAGAAAAATGTATACAATTAAGGTTGGACTATATAACATGTTGGCGTTGTTGCGCTGGTAAAAACGTTTAGCCTCAAGGTTAACCACTGTTGGCACAAAGTGTAATTGATTTGGACTCTGAGATAAACTTAAAATTGTGTACAATTATTCAACAATGTGATTTTATTTAGCTTTTTGCGTAGTTAGGTAAAAAATAGAAGGAATTAATCTCTTCGAGGGTAATACACGGTGGCACATGTGATTGTATCTTAAAATTTTATAATGCTTACTCATCTATCTCTTGTGGTGAGTTTGTTCTTAGGATTTTTAAATTTAAGGGATTTTTATTATAGCTTAAAATAATACTCGTTTGATATATGTATGGTTATAGGATCTATAAAATTGCAAAAATTCCCAAGTGATTCGGTAATTAGTATTATGTTCTGTTCGGCAATAAGTTTTTCGAATTAACGTTTTGTTTTGATGACTAATTCGACAATCAGCAGACGCCTTAAAACCGAAACAACACCTACGCAACCACATCTTATCAATTAAGATCAACGAAATGATCACTGAATAAAAACCAAATGTACATCTGAATACTCCATTTTTGAAAACAAGTTTTATGTATCGATAGCTCTAATTGATTAATTTCTTATTTCCGGATGTTTCCTTTTAAAGAATCAATCGAATCAACAAACTCTATCAAACTCTCAAATTTTCTATGTGGGTTTTAGAAAAATAAAAGTACTTTTGATCTTCTTGTGCTTTATTTAACACACTGATCAACTTTAATGAGAATGACAAAAAACAAACACACACAAACAAAAAATAAATAAATTTACAGGGTTGTGGTCAACACAAGAGGTAATTGATGGTCCCACGTTACATTCTTACACACAATGTGACAAATGATTGATCATCTCAACTTTGTGTCTTTCCTGCCCACACAAAATTTTTTTTATACCAATCCGTATTTCCTTTGTTTCTAAGAATTGTAAGTTAAAACCACACTCAGTTTCGAAATCAGATCGAAAAAGACAAGCAAAACAAACTGTCAAACTTTATTAGTCATAGCGCTTCTTTGGAAGATTGACGATAGATAAACCTTCAGGAACTAGCGACTCTTATAGATACAACCTCTCGGAGGGACAACCAACAATATGCTGGGCATTCAGCCAGTAGTGAAATGTGATTGGAAATGATACCGAGGATTTCAAAAATAAATATCATTTGACGCCGTCCAATTATTTCTTGATTCAGCCAGGAACTAGATTTGTCACAGAGAAAAAATAATAATTTAACAAACGTAAGTCGGGAGCCGTGGCTCAGTAGTTAGTAGTGTTCAACTACTGAATGGGATGTTCGAGGTTCGAATCCCAGAAAACACCAACAGGTTTTTCCACGGCACCACCTCTCGCGAATGTCTGACAAACGTCCGAGAGTAATAACTGTCATGAGAAAGCTATTCAATAAAAAAAAGGATATGGCTCTAAGCTGTAGGTCTCTTCGTAAGTCGAATAAGAGATGTGGTCTACATTCAGGTCTTAAAGGAACTACTGGTTTTGTTGCTCGACGTTGAAAGGACAAAACATATGCACGTTTCTATCTCTATAGCTTCTACAGAAATTGTTGAAGGATACACTCATTTTCTTATCTATCAAGCAATTTCCTGTTAAGGCTCTCATAATGGCAATAAGTCTTTTCATTTTCCTTAGGCCTGGTAACATCTACTTCGAAGGAAGGCAAATGCTGTTATTGTCGCAGCTGCTGTTAGACATTCGTCAGATATTTCTCTGTATTTTCCAACACACACCCCTCAGTCGCCCTATAGGAAAAACTTTGTCTCAGCAGTGTAGCTTATGCGAAGGGCTTTTTGCAGAAGTGTTGTAACTAATTACTCTTCAACACAACAGAGAGGCGCACACTTTTGATACTCGGTAGGCATCGGAAGAATTCCTTAGACGGAGTCAACGGTGGCATACACAGTTCCAGTTAGGCCAAAATACTTTGTGAAGAACTTATAAGGCCAACTTTGACATATTCAGATCATAGGCCAATAAGGACCAGAGGTATTAGCCTCGTTGCAAAACTCAGCGGGCTGTTACCCGCGGGGTTGCAAGTATAGAGCCAGAAGCGGATAGAATCGGTTTAACAATAAACGAGCATAAAACAAAGTATTTTCTGACAAGAAGCAGGGACACGCTGTATTGACGAACTGGGCACAACGACACACCTAACCCCTGTTTCGAGGTAGTAAGGGACTTGGTCTACCTTGACTTCGTTATGACATCTGCGCTGATGTTCAATCAAACGAAGAATAACTCTTGCCAATCGCTATTACTTCGGGCTAAGAAACCAATTGAGTAGTACTCTCAACAATTATAAGACCCTAGTCCTAGTTTACAGCACAAAAACATGGACTCTATCAAAGGCGGATGATGATATCCTTAGTCGTTTTTACGAAAAGTTTTTCTTAAGATATTCAGTGTCGTTTGGTGTGACGGACTTTCAGAAAGATTCAACCATAAATCATGCAGGCTGTATAGCGACATCCTCGTTGGACGTTTGAAATGGCTAGGACATGTAGAGCCAATGGCCACCAACCACCAATTGCAGTGGAGGAACGCCTTGCCGTAGAAAGAAGAATTTCAAGTAAGATGGAGTGCTAATTGCAGGGGCTTGTCGGTTGAGGTCCAGGTCCAGGTCCATCCTGAATTGTACCGCCACGTAAGTAAATATGTATTAACGTTCTTCTATATATGATTAAAATTTGTTTGGTTTGTCTTTACTCTTGCGCAATGTTAGCGAAAGGTTATCTGGTCTCGTCCAAATACCATCAAGTTGTGGGACAACAACATTAAACTAATGCACTAATCACTGATTTTTATCGTGGCTTGTGATTTTGATCGTACCATCAAAATCTAAAACTTGTTTTAAAACAATCCCAGTTGCGACTGATAAAAATATCAAAGGCTATGGATCTATGGGCAAAATTCTGCCAAAGTCGCCAAGCATGTTGTCAACCAACTCCGTTAAACATTTAATTGCTAAAAATGTTAAAAGCGACTTCATTTTGTTACGACACATGGCTCCGAATACAAAAACTTAATCATTAAAAAAACTGATCAAAACAGCGTTCTCCCACGCAAAGACATTGTCTTCGAAGACATAAAGAAAGTTCGCAATCTTAAAGCATTTATTTTTAAACAATACCTCGTTTGAATCCTAAATTATCGCTGCGTTATCTTTATAAAAACAAAAAAAAAAAAAAACTATATTCCACTCAAACAAATGAAACGAATCTATCTGCAGATAACACTGGAAAGGTTCGAATTTCACATTAAAGAAGCAAATACCTTTCATCCAAGGCATTGTTGCTTGAACGTTTATTTGATTCGTGTATCGCGCATACCTCACCAACACATCATAAAACATAATTTCATGCTTTGTTGACCGTGCGATACTTGGATGGATTTAGCAGAATTTAACCACGTAATTTGGTCAGTTATTTTCAATCGAAAATGTTGGTGGTAAAGAAAATGTGGTTTTCCAAAATGTTGCAAAACTACAGAAACATTGTTTCATAAATTTTGCATAGTTACTTGGTAGATACAAATAAGTCGACTGTTCGTAAACAGCAACTGTCTCCATGGTGAGCCTTTGTTTGGACTGCGTCATCAACCCAATTGTGGTTCTTCCAATAAAAGAAAATAAAAACAAAAAAATATTCCATTTCTGTTTCCCTTTTTGGTGTATGAGTAATTTTACTCTGAATCATTGAGCTCAAGCTTGGTTTACTTACATATGTATGCTACTCACGATTCAAATGAGCAGAATGGTGTTTGAAGTTTACAAAGAAAATATACCGGTGTGAGGTAAGTAATAATAAAAAAAATACTTATAATAGCAGCGTAATGGAACGGGGGTTAATAGAAGTATAGGTACACAGGTATGCGGTAATAATGCCTAAAGAATGTGGAACGGTTTTGTAGTGGCGGCGTGCAGGCAATTGCTTGACGATTGTCGTGGGTGCGTTTGGACACCAAACGAATAGAAAAATCGAATTCACGATTTGACTAACACAACAAATCGATTCTTTTGCTTTGTGCACCATGCTATACTCTGAAGGTTTCCATGCTCCTGACGCTGTTATTTAATTGGGTTTCAATGCCTCTTGTAAGGCAACTATTCGTGTATGCATTTTAATGCGCAGTTTGTGGCATTGTGACTTAACATCTAACCCTTGATATGCGTGTATAAAGTGACCAATAAATACTATTTTTTTTATCAATTGGAGAGTCATCGCGTTACTTTCGAATAAAACAAGAGAACTGTTACTCTAAGCTAGTGCAGGTCAAAGCCGGAGTTCCTCAAGGAAGTGTGCTCGGGCCCCTGTTATACCTCTTCTACACCAAAGATCTACCGACGATGCCGCAGTCTCAATAGTGCGAGACACTCGCTAGATTCGACTCAAAAACTACAATCTGCAACAAATCAAATAGTCAGGTGGGCTCAAAGATGGCGAATAAAACTTAGTATGAACTTCTTAGTCTGTTCTATAGCAACAACCTAAATCCTTGTGACCTAAAGATTCTTACTTTGCGTAAAGAGATCAACTCCAGGGCCAAAGCGCAGGAAAAAAGACTCCATTAGCATATTAACAAGGAAGTTGCTAGTCTTCTTAACGTATGTTGCTTGAGACGACTGCAACGTCAGGTAACCGGAAAGTCCAGGTCTAACCACAAAAGCAAGGGGATAGTAACAAAACGACAACAACGAGCGAAAAGGAAATTCAATATTGTCGGATCTTGGATGATGCCATTTTTGGGGCTACAAATTGTTTGGAGCTATGTATATTCCCAGCTTTCAATTGATGCCATGTGAGAGACACAGATTCAGCCGGAGAATAAAAACTCTGATCTATTTATAGTCTAAGTGTAGGCATTTGAACAAACACCTACTACTTATAAAGAGTCTAGCGTCTCGTCATAGATGCATACAAGATTCGTCGTGCAGCGACGATTCCTCTATGCCTAAAAATACGTAAATCAATCGATTTGCAAGTGTATTTTATTAAGTTACTACAACGATATCAAGTGATGAAGGGGGCTTACTTTTGTTTAATTATCTTCGTCACCGCGAGAAAAAGAAGAAATGTAGCAAAGCGTACTGTAAGCTTGTACCTATGCATTGACGAATACGCGCAGCTCACTTTTTCGTGTGAAGTTGTCTATTGAAACAAACGCGAGCAGAACACAAGCGTATACTTTCCGTGCGACGCTTCTATTACGCGTCTATAGGCCTCAGATAGGACGCAGTTTTAGGCTTATCTTCTATATTCCTTTTCGACCCTAACCTGACGAAGATTTTCTTGGGAACTGAGCGTATCGGTTTATGGTTAATGGTTTCGATACTCCTTACGAAAGGCCATTGAACTTTCAAAAATTAAAATGGCTGCATGGCAAAGAAGATTCATTTAAAAGCGGCTCTCCTCCGAACCTTTTAGATTTCTGATCAGAAGGCTTTAATTTTTAAGTTAATCGAATCTAAAATTTATAGGCTGACTTCTATATGTCAATTTGTATATAAAGCATACGTGTAAGAAGATAATTTCGCCGACATTACGAAGAATGAATTTCTCTTAACTACATAGTCGTACATATTTCGATAGTAGAAAAATTAACTTCTCGCAGAAGGTAAGCAACAGAGTTTTTCTTCTTTCTACAAACTTTACGCTTGTTTACATTTATTAAACACGCAAAAAAAAAATGATACTGTAGAACGCGAACTTACCATGCATCATGCACAACAACTACTGGTAATTAACATGTTTCGAGCACCGTAAATCCGCATTGAAAAGCCTTCGATTGGGCGGCTCATATTTCATAGAGCTATGTACTTCTTTTGAAAAATTATAACAAAGTGGAGTCAAAGTAATAACATCGACCGGTAGACCAATTAAATCCTCCACTTATTTTCAAGTAAATCACGTTCAGCATTTTAAGAGCGTTTTTTTAGTAGGTTCACTTTTACCGTTTCACTTAACGAGACTTCATTTACAAGGAATACTATCGGGGTGAAAATGGAAAGGGAAGTAAATTCTCTTTGTTTATTCTCGTTCAAATTGTTTCGAATCGGAATAATAATAAAAAAGGCAACGTTGTTTAAGAGTGTGTACTTGTTCTAATAGCCATGCTTGTGATAAGGGGAATGATATAGTACGAATAAATCCGCCCACATATTGCACCGGCTTATCAACTGGAAATGACCCAAATTTGTTGTTAGGCTGAATGCTACATATTCTCTTATCTGAATGGAAGTTACAAAATTTATTATGACGATTTCAATAAAGCGAATGCATTGGGACTAATCAGCACAGACACATCGATAAATTGAATGAAATAATATTGTTTCGGACGTATTTTTTGTAACCACATAGTAAAAGATAGTTTTACTGAATGGAACAAGTGAGTAACTTTGGAATTTTGGTTTTTACCATTTGGGGAAGGATTGCAAACTCAATTTTCTGAAAATTTCCTTGCACAAAACAGAGGATTTGAGCCAAATTTATGATGTCCTATTGTATATTGTATTCTCGATGTAGAAAAAGAAAAAATATTTTCTGTGAGTAGCATGCTAAGGGAGATGAAGCAGAGTACCTGGTTCGGGAAAAACTATCTTGTCTTACTGAATGCAAGTTACCCATAGCATTACACAGTTTTGATGGAATGCTAACTGAATGGCAGGGTTAATGCTTTAGGTATTAATCAATCTTTCGAATGTTTCAAACTAAAGGCTGAACTATAATAGTCGAAAGCAATCAAAATTTTACGTTGAGTTTCCTTCAGTACGAAAGCAATTACACAGCTGTTAAGTTCAAATATCAAATTTTCGTACGAAAGAGCGAACATTTCCGAGACTGTTCTTGGATTGGAACTTCGAAACTGTCGCTTAGTAACCTAGCACACTAACCACTACACCACGCCGTTCACCACTCATTAGTGCTAGGTGTACAATACTAGAAACGTTATTTAAAGTAACTTTCCAAAAAAAACTTAAAGTCACGTCTGCAAACTGCAGGTTCTGATGAATTCTTGAACCAAACTGACAAGATCCTGGAGTTGTGATATTAACAAACCTCCTATAAGGATTCCCAAATAAATAAATATATTGCGGAGGGTTTAGGTGTATTTTCTTCCTTCTAGGGTCAGTCAAAATTGTTCTTGGATCCTGTTCAATAAGTTATATATGGAAAGTTTTTCTCCTCTACTTGGTAGGATTTAGTTTATTGCGGATGGAATCCAGTACTTCGTCGGTTTCGTAGCAAAATCTGCATATTCCCTTGTTCTCTAATGCAAAATGAACTTAGTATACATATATACTAGTATATGTATAAACATTGTGGCCAAAATAAGCAAAGAATTAAAAACCTCAAAATCTTAGTTTGGCTGGCGATGTCGCTAGGATGAGTAAAGATCGTTGAAAAGACATTAACATGTTACCAATCAGCAGGAGAAGTAGATGACGTCGAATACCGAAACTCACTCCGAGTTCTTAAGCTATATGAAAGACAGGAATACTGTTTGCACTGTCTTCACTTGCCCTAGATCTTTGCAGATATTGTGTCAACCCATCCTAGTTCTAGGTTGTCGCCACTATGTTGGACTATTCGTTTATTTATGTAAATAGTTTATTTCAACTAAAATTCAAGTATAAGCGGAAAGACTGTTCCCTTACCTAGTTTCTATTATCATTTCTTATGACGTCGTTTGTCCTAAGTCTTCCCTACTATTGGTTTTTTACATCCGTTACAAGTCCTATAAACCTTAGTACTACAGCAACTAGTTAAACGCCGATAGAACCTGTCTCTACCAAAAGTCTTAGATAAGATATTTAAGCGCTTATCTTCCTATTCAATTGTGATTGGTGATTCCCCAATACAGTTTTCTTAATACATACAAACATATGTACCTATAGGGTCTTCCAATGACAATTTTTTATCCAAAAAAGTGCGGATATTTTTATTTCCAGTGATTTTTGGTCTGTCTGCATAGACGGTGAGTGGAGGAGAATATAAACCGACAAACTGTACAGTTGTGCAGCGACATCGACGTAATCAGAGGAGTAAAGGTTCAACGACTAAGGTGGCTGGTGTAGAGGGTATGGACAACAATTCTCCGTCCCGCAAAGTTTTCGAAACAACCCCCGAAGGACGACTCAGGGGGCGCACGAAAGTGGAAAGGCACCCTAACCAACTTAAAGTTAGAAACTGAAGACAGTTTGGTAAAGATTGAGCTGACTTATCACAGGCGCATGTTGGTTGAGACCCAGTTCCACTCCGGACTATAGCGCCACCTTAAGCAAGTAAGTAAGCTTTTACATCCTAGGTACACATGTCAAGTTTTGTAAGTTTAAGGTGTGATTAAACAATTTTTAAACCTAAGATCCAAAATATCTTTAAGCCTTTTTTTCTACTACAAAAACTGAATTCGATTGGACTGAAGTTGGTTGATGGTTAAAAATAGTGTTCAACATTTTCCAAGAAAAAAAATACAGCAGTTTCCTTAAATTCGTTCTTGCATTTTAACATTCTGCTTTTAATGTATTCTATAATGTGTTCGGCTGGTAGGTAGAACCGTTCTTGATCAAATCACAGCAATAACAAAAAAACGATGAAATTCGCATAGAAAAATACATAATCGAATAAAAAAAACCGATTTTCTTTTTCTCAATTAGTAGTCATCATTCGTGGAAAAGCAAAACAATAAATCAGTTTGAAACCCCAACAAAAAAAAGTTTAAACTCGTAAATTAAGTTTAATCTCGGTCCAAAAGTCAACTTTTAGCCAAGGAACGTTGTACAAACCTTAATTATTTTGGATAAGGTAGGCAATAGAAACTATTGAAGCTGAACAGTCGAATGAAATTCAAATGAACAAAAATACATTTTTTTATATCAAAAAGGTTACATTATGGCATTTCCTGTTTAAGTAAGTTTGAAAAACGCCCTCAACCGACACCCCTTTTGCAATTTATTGCATTTCCCCTTTCTACACTGACCCTCTTTAATTTCAAGTACTTATGTACATCAGGCTATAGGAAGGAGTCCTTCCCTCAGAATTGTCATGCTCGACGTAACACGACCTTTTTTTTAACGTAGTTGTAACGTTTTTTTCCCAAATGCCAGTTCACCTGTGATTTGTTTAACTCATCCATCCTTAAAAAACCATCTCCCTCCATTTATTTACAAACTATGACGAAGAATTCGTATGAAGTATGATTAATATGTTTTCTATGTGTTCCACTCGGGATACATCGACACCACAACTAATATGAATATCTCATGTAACATGATTCAACTTCACCTAACCTTTGTTTGCCCAGGTGCTACATACATACATATGTGTAGCTGCACCCTGTTTATAGATGTGATCGCACTACTTGTGTTGAACAAATCCACGAATTGCAAACGTATCAGTAGCGAAAATTAACATTCTCAGACGCAATACAATTCAGTAGTAACAACAACTTAATTAGTCGAACTGGACGTGCGTATAAATTATATTCGTTTTGCAATTTCATAAACAATTTAATATGAGCGACATAAATAACTGCTGCTACCTTTTCAAGACTCTGTCTAATGTACATATGCATGCATGTCGTTGAACCGCCGGCCGTTGAAATTCCGGCAAAGGTTTTAGTTAAAGTCATAAAAATTTGTTGAGACTCTTTTATTTGTAAACAGGAAGTTGAGTCGAGTTTTTTTTTAAAAAAGGCATCGCGAAATGGTGTCACTGTAGGCTCATGAGTAGATTGGACATACATATAATGACTCACACACGTTTTCGTTAAAGATTACAATAAGTTCAATGTTTTATGTTACTCATGCAAATATATTTCCATACGTGTCTCCGACAATAAGAAGAACATATACAAACGGAGATAAAAGCATACAGATAGATACACATATGTATGCTGAACTGTGTTCTATCCTCTTTCGCATTCTTATTGCGAGTAATTTTGAAGATTTATTTATTGTTCATGCAATATTGAAATTTGAACAACACTGAGAATTAACTATGTATATCCACAGGACATAGTCGATTAAGATCGACAACAAAATGGCCCTGAATGATGTGGGGAAAGAAGCACACATATTGTGATAATTTTCACCCCTAATAAGTAAAAGATGAGACATAACACATACATATGTACAAACATATATGCATCTTTCGGGCAAATGCTACCGCCGCGCCGACAGAAGTAATCGTGGAAAAGGAAGAATCCATGGAGAAATTCAGAAAATCACTGCAGAGTCTTGTAGAAAAGTGATAAAATTAATCCTGCAAGAAGTACTATCTCTGTTTCTCCGGTTGGTAGTTTTAGTGGAATTTAGATCGTAGAACATCTACCAAATATTTGCTTTGCTTAGCACTCTAAGAACACTAAAAAAGAGATCGAAACACTTCGTCGAGTTATGAATCCCACAATGACCAAACTAGATTATTTTCTCTGTTGAAGATAATCAAATGGACGTTAACTTACCTACGGGCGTTAGAAACTACCTTCAAAATAACTATAACGAACACCTTAAAACAGAACATTAGAAAAATAAAAAATGCAATCTAATACAGATTGAATGCCTAACAATGACAACATTACTAAAACTAGCGGCATCTCTCTATCCACACGACACCGAGGTTTATGCAGCATTGCCCGAGCGTACATACATAAATCGTAGTCATGTGTATAGTTAATGGCGACAGTTTGGATTAGAGGAGGATATCTTAGTTTTTATTGACAGACAATCACACATTAAGGCATTGCCAACAGTACTCGCAACAATAAAGTTGAAATTTGTCACGCAGTAGTCATGATTAAGCCCGTAACGAACAAGCCGGCAAAAGGGTTAACATCACAGATCAATTCATTATGGCTAAAAACTTCCTGGCCGCAGCAGGAAGTGAGAATAAATTAAAACCTTCAGAAAAACAAAGGCATGTAGCTCAAAATATATACATAGATGACAACAGATTTTTGAGACATAACCCGTAAGAAACCCCGGAAGAGGTTCAGAATCTGGACCGAATACTGTCTGTTGCGCCAAGTATTTTTATTTATTTATTTATTTTTTATTTTGCCTGCATAAATGGAAAATAACTTTCACATCTTGCTTAGGCAGAAGTTGTTAGGATTCTTTCAAGCTAGCCTGAGCATCGACCAAACAGCACGCAAACATCCACACGAAAACATCATCGCTATCGATATTGACAATCATTGGACTCCCACTAAAGATAAAATGTACTTTCAGTTGCACCTCTCTGTACATGCTCTCAATGTCATTTCTATGCTCGCCTACATGACTTTTCAATTAAAATGTGACATGTTAACTTCCGCGTGAGTTGGCTCGCACCTCTATCGATGCATTCTTCTGATAAATTTAATAAATTTAACCAAAGTTAAAACCTTATCAATCAAAAAATAAAATGCATTCAAGCTCAGTCTGTGATGTCGGATTTCCAAAAGTCTTACAGTTGATCTGATTGATCGTATTTCCAAAAACTCCACCCACACAATCCTTGCATTTTAAGTAGCTATACCCCAATTGGACCCCCCTGTTATGAGTCATCTGATTAAGAAAAAAACTTACAGTATGAAGCATTACACACCCAGTAATCTGGGGACGAAAACTTCTTTTAAATCTCTGGAATGACTGCTATCATGTTTCATCGACTTACAGTGCACGACAAACTGCGCATATTATTATCTCATTCCGGAGGTGCTTGGCGGCCAGCACACGTACATGCATAGATTGTTTTGACTGACGGATCAGTGTTAGATGAGGGCGTGTGGCCCGGCCACCTAATGTGTGACTTTTACAATATGATGAATGCTAATTGGTGGGTGTTGAGATAGTGTTATTCTTTGGAGTCGTCATTTGATCGGATTTTTGAAATATTGTATTTTTATTGTAATTTTAACGGTTTTATTTGATACTGCTTATTTGTAAGTCATTAGTCAACTGTCAGTCAATTTCATAGACATCGGTGGTTTCAACTATTCTAAACGAAATCTGTCAAAAAATATGGACTGAAAACAGTCTCGTCGGCAAATTTTTAACTCGCACCCGCCATCATGATAACTCTTTTAAAAAGTATGTCACTACTGCAACGACCAACTTTCCAAAGAATTACCAATTTAAATCTAGAACTCAGATTGAGAATGAGAGAAGAATTTCAAAATTCCCAACAATTTAAGTCATGCTACCATTTTACTGGTTCCATGTAGTTCGCATGACTTCATTATAACAGGTTTTCTGATTTTGACACTTGCAGATATAAATATGTTCTACCAACCTACCTACAATCCACATTCGTGTAACCGTTCCATTGAGATTTTCTGTGGTTTGCAGAGGAACTTGAGAACTCCACTGGTACTACTATCATGTAATTCCATAAGAAAGCCTTTCTTTTTATTGTTTGAGTTATTTTTGCAAAGAAAAGACCAAAGAGGGGGGAAAAAAAACTCAACGAAACTTGTTTTCATATTATGCAACAAACAATGAACTCACGAATATCCAACGAAGACATTGAATATTTCTTCAGCGCGGAATGCATTCACGTGTGCGGGGGCTAGTATACGATTGGTTTGATTAGTAGGTTGCCTGGTTATGGCCAGATTCGGTTTGAATTAGCAAATGACAACGCAAAAATCAATGAGTATATCACTGTAGGTGCCTGTCATGGGTATTAGATTGAGTTTTACATGAAGCAAATCGATGTTGGTTCGTATGAAATAAAAATAAACGCACACCTACTACGTCTACGCCTTTTATTGTTGGCTATATTAAGTAATTTGCTTTAAAAACAAGTTAATTGTGAATTTAATTGCACCTAAAGAAAATATTCAATTAATAGTCAATTATGTTTTGGCAAAGCCGTAAAATAAATACACAATAATACTTGAAGCAAATTCCTTTGGCTTTTTTGAGATAAGTACATATACTAATGGGCTTCTAAAACAAAGGAAATTAACAAAACGAAACTCGCCTGGAGCACAATTCTTTAACTACACTTAGTCTTGGTCTCCTTTTTATAAAGCGTAAATTTGGGGTTTTTAAAAAACAAAGCTGTCTAGATTTAGATAAAATTCCCAGAATGCCGACTGAGATTACTGCAGTCTTTACACGTAAAAGTTCTTTAGCAGAAATAGCTTTGCTTATTCACCCTTCAAGAAACTATTTGGACAGTCTTTGATTATAAGAGATCCCTTTCTCTGATTGAACTCAGCCATAAAGATGCACAATTATTGATTCTAGAGCCCTTACTGCACCCTATGCCATTGGTATCCACGCAAGCACTCTTCCAGGAATCTGCTAGTTACAAGTAGAAACGCAGCCGGCCACGATTTAAGGCGAATGTTTAAGTTTTCTTTGAAGCCGACTCCAAATTGTTTCTGAACATATTTGTGACTATGGACAATCCACCACTATGCTCCGGTGTTCAAACAGCAATCAAAACATAGAAAAGCATAGAAGCAGCTTGTTCTCGATATTAAGCTTAGAATATCGCCTGAACAACTGAGAAAAAACTTAAAATACATTTAATTTTGGCAACAATTTTGGACGAATTAAGGTCTTGAAGGTACTAGTTTAGGTTAAACTACTGGTGAGGAGGAGGAGGAAAAAAGACTCAGCACACTTAGGTCCTTGTGGACCCATTGTGTGACCGCAGCCTCAGCATTTATTGTCGACGTTAAATTTAAGTTTTATTGTGTGATTTTTCGAGAGGTTATGATCAATGAGAGCAGTTACCAACCTTGACAGCAATTTTCTCTCGTTTTGTAAGAGTTTAGCAATCATAAGGTTCTTATGCTCCACTCTCTCTTTGAGGTTCCAGTGGAGATTGGATCGATTCTGGTTATTTGCCGACCCCTTTCTTGCGAGTTGGTCAGCTATCTTATTCCCTGGTATGTCCTTATGTGCTGCGACCTGCAGTTCTTCTCGACTGCGTCGAACTAGTTTTGTCTTAATTACAAAATCAGAAATTGCTTCAATGACCACCTGACTATCAATAAATGTGGTAATATCGCGTGGCATTGTTATCATTGATACCATATTGGCTGCCTCAGTCACTTCGAAAACACTGGTTGAAGGTACTAAGGAACCATTATTCAATCGTGATATATGAAAAAACAGAGCGTTTCATTTGCTTTCTTAGGCTAAGTATACCTAGTTGTCTACAGAAGTGGGTCTATTAAACGAAACAATGGTATGTTCTATCGTACTCATGTGAATTTAGACATTTGACATAGAAATTTCTTGGGATCCAATCGGTGTTTGGACAATAAATAATTTTGGGCTCAAAATTTAGTACATTAAGCTGGTTTGTCACAATGATTGCGACAAATTTTAAGTAATCAGCAGCACGTCAAGATAACGATAATTAAAATCACTTGATGAAAATGTTAAATGCACAAAAATAGAATTTCTTAACTTATGAACCCAGACTTACCTTTCCAACAGCTTTTTTATAACGCCTAGTTGCCTCGTGAATTAAATCCTTGACCAGCAGATCGCCACTGCCACATGGCACAACAATGCGTACCGAACCAAAACAAACTGTTACCTTCATAATGTAGATATGTATAATTTATTCACCAATAATAAATTATTTTTTCACTTTATTCACTTTAACGCTTTTTTTTTATTTATTTTCTAGATCAATTCACACTGAGCGCATTCGCAACATGTTGATAAAAACAAACATTCGTTTACAACAAAATGGACCATTGCAACAACATTGCACGATATGTTGAAAAAGGACGAACTTGCAGCACACAGTTATAAGGACACTTGACAGCTGCCGGTTATAGGGTATTTCGAGTGGGGTGCGCGAAAGAGATAGAGCACAAAACAATATATACAACGAACGAGCAGCGGATCAATTAAATTCCTTTGTTTATAGCACCTTGTGTTCCGGTTGTTATGGCAGCAACATAGAGGAGCAATTTTTTTTTTCTTTACATCAAATAGGTACACTTCACATGTTTTACTTTCATGTGTATGGTAACCTTGTCAGACTTTTTTAACAATCACACTAAATCTAATCAAATTAGCAGCAAAATCGGAGAATTTATATTACAAATTGGTTTTAATACACGAGCGTACAATATTTATAAGAAAAATAATGATTCACCCAAACAACAAAATTCTTTATCTTGCTTTTGTTTTTTTTTTTATTTTTAAAGCTGCTCTGGGTGCTGGACCTGGTTGCGAGTGTGTTGTTGAAAAAATTCCTCAGGTGGTGAGTGATCGTGGTTTCCTTTTTTTTTTATTGCACTTCTTGCCACATTATGGAGACATTTCTAGATAATTTCTGTTAGACACTTAATTCGATGGATTTTCGACATATTCGTATGGTGATTCGTATAATAAATTAGGTGGATAATTTATTAGTTAAACAAGAGTTTCAAATAGGTAAAGTACACGCGATAGAGCGGTTACACACGCGTTCACGTCAACAACTCGTTTACTTTTGAAATTTCATATAAAACAACTTGCACACACAACTACCACTTTTCGTTGTAGGGGAACTTGGAATGACAGAGGAGAAGTTGTTTGAATTGACGTTAATTTAACGATTGTTATTCGTTAAGTTGAGGTTTACTGCAAAGGTTCGTGTATGTGTTCAGTAGTGACAATAAATTATTATAAAATTATATTTTGCTGCCATTAATTTTTTGTATAAAAATTATGTTATAATTATGAGAAATCAAATCATTGAAATTGAATTAGGTTCTAGTAGAATCAATGTCTAATTAAAGCCCATCTCAGTTGTTGTCCTTTCAGATTTTGGCGTATATAACGAGTTACCCTTTTTTATAGTGGAAAGTAATGAAAGGAAATATGTATTTTAGAATTATGTATTTAAAAATGCAGAGATATGTATGTACATACTTGATAATCAGCGGGCAGATAGAATTACATTAATTGCAAATGTCTAAACTTCTGAATTTTAGCTACGGCGGTGCACATATTCTACAGCGCTTACGTGGCAAAAGCTGCCTGATGAAATGTGGATTGCATTTCAGATATCATAATAAAGAAGAAATACTTTCAAGAGTATACTACGCGTGCTAACGGTACTTTCTTGATCTCTTTAGAGCCTTCCGCCTTGCCCTCTGATGACTCGTTTTTTTTTTGTTGTAGTTAAATTTACAATTCATTTTTGGACCCACGAGTCGGGGAGAAATTATGGACCAGGTAGGCAAAGATCCCCATAACCTACCCTACTCAACAATCATACAACAGAGGATTGAGGTGCCCCTGAGGAGTTACCATTAGCGGTTCCATTACCCTGAAACCCTGTGCTCCTGTAGTATAACTATTTAAACATAGCTCCCTCGGCATGGCACCTAATCACATTGGAGTTACGGGTTGTTGGATCTTAGTTTCGATTCACACTCAGCTCTGCCAGGGTAGTGTTAGCTACTCACCTGGTAGTGCCTCCTGTTCCTCCACCTAAGCCACCCCACCACGACAAGATGTCCAACGTCGGGGGGTCGCATTTGTAGTATGTCTTGAAGTCAGCGGGCCCCTCTCCCTTTATTCTGCAGAACAGTTCTTCTATGGTCGATTAAAATTTGCATTCGATGCAATAAGCGCGAACTAATAATAAAGCTACTGTAAGATTAGCAAAATTCTGTTTACTTCTTGTAAACATAATCCAAAATAATGTATGTATTCACTTTTTCTTTCCACATTAAATTGGATTTCACATTCAATATTATTAACTCCTCCAATCAACAGAAAAGAGAGTAGCAAAGGGCAAATATGACCGGAATTATGATTTTTGAGAATTAACAAATATTCAGTGGATTATACAAAAAAAAGTCCAATGATATGATTTTCATACTCCAGAACTTGAACAACTAAAATCCCTTTTCGTCTATATTTGTGAAACGTAAAATGTAAAAAATGGAAGCTATAGGCTTACGTATTGGAGTTTTAACTTGTTGTGCATCTTTTCCAGCTGAACTAAGTCTCAGTGACGCACAAATAAGACGTTAGTCGTCGGGAATCTTTGAACGACGAAATACACGGTAGTAGGTGTTTTATTATCTGATAGTCCGACTGAGTTCTGATTCAAGAAGCAAATACATATAAAAATGCGAGCATATTGCACTACTTTCGCTTTCTTATAGTTTCAGCATTCTGACATTTTGATGTACTAAATGCAGAATTGATTTCTTTATATCCAATTATCTGGGCTTAGAAGATTTTGTACCATACAATTAGTGAAAATCAATCTTAATGAAAGAAAAATAAACTAAGGTCAAAGTTAGTTCAGAAGTGATAGTGAATCGAAAATTTTTTAGATATTATTACGGACGATTTTTGGGAATCACAAGTCTATGACGCCAGCTGAACCAATATATCTAATATTAGACAAAGCAAGCCATCACGCATAAGCGTAGTTTGAAGTGTGTCCTTTGCAATAGTTTCAAAGATTTCAATCGAGGCGTCTAATTTCCAACATTGCATACGAATCTGCCTTATAAAAAAAATGTATTGTTTGTTAGAGAAATCTGCTACATTATCCACCTTGTGTGGTAACCTTAAGAGTCTTCAGTTTGTTTAGATGCTTTGCACCTCATCACTTCGAAAAATCGATTCAACGCCATATCCCTACAAAGGACTACTGTTTCCTAAAAAAAATCGATTATAAAATTGGATCTCAGTTATTCATAAGCTTGGAATGTGATTGACCATTCGGCAAGACCACTTCATTTCATCCCAAATTTAATAAATTAAACTAGGGATGGGATGACATACTTGAAAAGTGATGCCAGTTTTATTACTTTGCGCTCCTATAAAAAGTACTCACGGGTGGCAGACATTTGTATCAAAAGGGGCGTAAAAATTCGGGGAAATTTGAGCATTAACCAGGTTCAGAGTGTCAGGACATTTTCGACAATCTACAATACATAAAATTCAATAACATTCTGTCCCCGAAAAATGTATTCTTTAAAAATTAGCTCAACCACCAAACAACAAATGTTTTTAAAACTAGGATAAAGGCAAAGACATACGTTTTTATTCAAACCCATAAATTTTCCATAATCCCTTTCACAAATCAGTTTTGCATAGCTGAGCAGTACACTGTGTAATAACAGCTATTGTGCTTACTAGTTTGTGAAAAATTCTATTCAAGCCGAATTCATTAAAAATGCAATTAACAACTAAATATGCACATATATAAGTTCCAAATTAATTTTAGTATAGTCTTATGTAGCCTTATGTTATATGTAGAAGCAGCTCTTTTGCTTGAATTTTATATCTGTTGTAATTATTTTTTACGCATTTTTACGTATATAAACCAAAGAATATTTCTTATTTTTGTATGCCGCGGCTGTCGTGCGGAATTATACACTCTTGTTATACACTCTTTCCTTAAAAATAAGCGCAGAAGTTAATTAGCCAACAAGACGTCTCTCAATGAATGGTTTTCTTTTTGAGAGACATTTTTAATAAGTTTTAACATTTAAAGCGGAGTTATTTTATGTAAGGTATTGCTAGATTTTAACCTAAGTCAGCAGACACCAGAAAAAAAACCCAGTGCTCCAGAGCGACCTGCGTGATAAGTATTTAAGTATTTCCAAGCAGTGGAGATTATGAATGTACGCAGAGTGCAGGAAAATAGCACGAATACCCGATTTGCCCCTGTGTTTAACAAAACTTATAAACAAAGGCGTAGAGGTAGGTTATTCGAAAGGATCTCATCGGGCCTATTTTAGTTTTAGTTTTTTAGTTCTGTTCTATTTTAATTTTAAAACATATTTTTATGGGCAAAAACAGTTTCCCGTCTAAAATTCCACCCAATGTCTGAGCACTCTTTGGTAAATGTCCCGTTTTCGGTGTCAAATTCATGTCACCTAACTGTCAGTGCCCCTCCTTTAAAGCTGGCATCACTTATTTTGCATGTAAAAGGTATACAACATACTTTCTAGTTATTAAATTCTATGTATTTTGTACGTCAAATGGGAAAAAATATTTAACGTCGGTGTGTCCAAAAAAGCAAATTTCTCCGCAACTATTGTTAATTGAAATGCAATAAAAATCGAAAAAAAAAACCCATAAAGAGAACAATTATCGGAAAATCGGTTAAAGCGACGTTCCTTTTTGCATTGCATTTGCGAAAAGAACGCCCTACTCGGTAAACAAAAATCGAGCGAGATTTGTTTCGTTTTTTTTCCTTCTTCTTCGTCTTCGTCTTATTGCTTTTCACTTCGGGAATTGAATCGAAAAAAAAGAAATCAAGCTATCGACCTTTTCATAAAAAGGTAATTCTCTCGAGCAAACTATTTTTTTTATTTCTGTAGAAAAAGAAAAAAAAACGTAGTAAGAGCATGCTTATTAAAATTGTGTTTTCTCACTGGAATTGAGGTGCCATTACAGTAGCCCAAAAGCAGAGAGAGAGAGGGGGTACTCCAACCGTGCATCCTGCATGCGTGGATGATGTGCACACCAATCAACGGACCAACAACCATATGATGCTTTGGACTAACAACGAAGGTCAGAAAAATCCATCGTCAGTGAACTTGGAATACAACTTGAACAATTCCAAAGATCCACGGTGTCAATCGCCGAGCAGCTATTCGCAGCATTCGCACAAGAGTGAGGACACCTCGTCGCTGCTGCATGCACACAAACAGAAGACGACACGTCGAGTAACAACGGTTACCAAAGTCATACACGAAGTGAATCACATTCGTCCAGAAGCTATCGTTGCCGCCGACTATATAAAAATGCCATTGGAGGAGAATCGCGAAACGAGAGGAGTATCCATTGACTATGTAACCATGCCGATGGGCGTTCATTCCAGATCTCAATACATAAACTATAATCAGATTGAACAGCACACTGGAACTCCGATCTACATGCAGGAGAATAAACAGTTTCAGACCCACTACCAGGAGTATGACAACTTTCCACCGGGGGGCCATTATCCGGCCTCGTCGACGTTCAATGTCATGCAGGCGGTCGGTAATACCGGCTCTTATCTGTCCGAGTACAGTTCGAACGAGAGAATAGGCACACCACAGACTCCAAACGAGCACAGCAGTTCTACCTCCCCATTGCCTCTGAACACGGCCGCTGGGATGTCGCCCAGTTTGGCACAATCGTACTTACAGACGTCACAATTCGATGAGTTGGCCGATTACCATACATCGCCTTTGTCCGTGAGCAAAGCCGACAACCATTACGCGGAGGAATCTGCCCTTCTGTACGGCTATATATCGACATCTAACTTCGGAATACCAACCAACAGTATTGAATCGAACGCCAACCCTGCATATCCAACGAGAGCGCTTTTGTTTGGTGATAATTTAACTAGTTCCTCTTCGACTGCAGTGCATCCCCGGCAGAGGTTCGGCACCGAGCAGGAACTGCTTAAGCACATGTCGCAACTATCGACCAATGATGCGACCACTTCCCCGCGTGGAGCGGACGATCGTTTCGTCGAAAACAACGGCGAGCATTGTCAGGCGATTAGATGGCGTGACCCGAACCTTTCGGAGGTCATAAGTTTCCTGGATAATCCGAACAGTTCGGTAAAGGCTAATGCGGCTGCATATTTGCAGCATCTCTGCTACATGGACGATCCAAACAAGCAGAAAACACGAACCCTCGGTGGTATACCCGCACTGGTGCGGCTGCTGGACCACGAGAACTTGGAGGTACACAAGAACGCATGTGGCGCCCTGCGGAACTTGTCGTACGGCCGTCAGAATGACGAAAATAAACGTGCAATAAAAAATGCCGGAGGAATTTCCGCTCTCATTAATCTTTTGTGTCGTACGATGGAGTCTGAAATAAAAGAACTGATCACCGGGGTCATCTGGAACCTGTCATCGTGCGAAGACCTAAAGCGGTCGATTATCGACGATGGGCTGAACGTAATCGTTTCCTGTATCATCATGCCACATTCTGGGTGCGATCCAACTTGTACAGGCGAAATGTTTACTTCTACTGTGTTCCGCAACGCATCTGGAGCTTTGCGCAATGTGAGCTCGGCCGGGGAGTATGCTCGTACAAAGCTGCGCGAGTGCAAGAATCTCGTCGAATGTTTACTGTTCGTTGTGAAGACATCCATCGAGAAAAACAACATAGGCAACAAGATTGTCGAGAATTGTGTATGCATTTTAAGAAATCTATCGTACAGGTGCCAGGAGGTGGAGGACTCCAACTACGACAAGCATCCCACACTGATGAACAAGACGGCATCATCGATCGAAGTAAAGGCGGAGAACTTTGGGTGCTTTGGTGCCAGCAAGAAGAAACGTGAATATGAATACAGTGAACCCAACGATAGTTTGAAATCGGCCGAGAACGGAGGAGCTTCTTCCTTGCAAACTCTACCACGCAGCACCCATAGAAAGGGCTACGAACAGCTGTGGCAACCAGACGTAGTACAGTACTACCTCGCTTTGCTACAGAGCTGCTCTAACCCAGAGACACTAGAGGCAGCTGCAGGTGCGATTCAAAATTTAGCAGCTTGTTATTGGCAGCCCAGCATAGACATCCGTGCCGCTGTCAGAAAGGAGAAAGGTCTCCCCATCCTCGTTGAGCTACTTCGCATGGAAGTTGACCGAGTTGTGTGTGCAGTTGCCACCGCCTTAAGAAATCTCGCTCTAGATCAACGAAACAAAGAGCTCATCGGCAAGTATGCCATGCGAGATTTGGTACAAAAGTTACCATCGGGCAATGCTCAGCACGATCAGGGAACCTCTGATGACACCATAACCGCCGTACTGGCCACCATCAATGAGGTGATTAAGCGGAATGCAGAATTCGCGCGTTCTCTACTCGATGCTAATGGTGTCGACCGTTTAATGAACATCGTACGACAACGCCAGAAGTACACCTCTTGTGTACTAAAATTCGCCTCACAGGTTCTCTACACCATGTGGCAGCACAATGAATTGCGTGAAGTCTACAAAAAGCAGGGTTGGAAGGAGCAAGACTTTGTCACGAAAACTGTAGCAGCTCGCAATGCCGCCCCGAATTCCCCCAATAATGCAAACAACACTTTGAACAGACCAATGGCGTCACAGAGTCAAACACGATATGAAGATCGCACCATCGGACGCAACGCTCATCACAATTCAATGACCAGCCGCAATATGGAGAATATCATCTGCGAGAACGGCGAAGCGACTAACTTCAACACCACCACAATGTATCGAAAGAAAAACGATCAGTTCTACGAACATAACGATGGTATTCCAACCAGGCTGTCACATTCTGACTCCGTGGAAAATAATCTCCAGGAGCCCGCTTAAGATTAGGAAAAGGATTAAGAATAATGCGTGCGCGTCATCTGTACTTTGTTTTGTGTTTTTCTCTCGACAATGTTTTATATAACTAAAATCTATAGAACGTATTCAATTTATAATTTTTTGTATCTTTTAAATATATTTATCAGTAAATTAGTTCTTGTCAACAAAAAGATTTATTTTTTATTTTTTTTCGTTTCTTAAAGGACACACCATACACATTAAGGATATACATTTGCTTAAACGATTTAATTGTTATAAACAGTCAATTGTGAAATATTCAAAATAAATAAATAAAAAAAAGGAAATATGTTTGGCAACATTATTGTGGGAAGGGCGTTTGCATCATGTCCTTGAATGCGTTTTGTTGATCACACTTCGATGGAGTTTTCAGTTTTTCTGGGTGTGGCTGCAGTAGGGTTCATATTCGCATGTGTTGGAAGTCTTTGTTGCAGTTTCATTGAGAATAAGTAACGTTGATTATTTGAAGTTAGTAGGGCGTCTACATATGTATAGTACATCTGAGTTTTAACTGAGCATGTTTTACATGCTATTTATGGGGAGCTGTGCTTTGTTTTAAGAAATGATGATGAATGACGTTCGATGTAGCGAACTAACTTTTACGTAACCAAGTAACTTAACAAAGTTGATGTATGAAGAAACAAACTCTATTAAAAGTAATAGTTTTCGCTAAATCAGTTAGTAAAACTGCTGCTAAGATGTTCAAATATCGTTAAGTTACGGAAATACGCGGGATAAGTATGTATAATCGAGGCAAGTTGATTTGAATTTAAGCATAAGATAAAAAATAAATTAAATAACTAAAATTTACACTGGGTTATTCAAATTTTATCTGCGGAGAAGTCAAAATAATGAAATATATACAAAAAATGTGTGCAGTCCATTTCTTTAATTCGAATCAAGACGATATTGTTGCCATTCCCTAGTCGATTCAATTTAAGAACTCATTTTGGTGGTACAGTTTGGGTGTGTGGTAAATAATAACAAAAAGTTATGAAAGAGCAACTTCATTCACTTCTGGTTTATTTCTGCCACCACACAAAACTGGAACAAGATTGTAAGTGCATGTAAGGAAAACATCAAGCTATATAAATATATAGTCTGCCTGTCCGTCAAAAATGTTTAGGCTTTCAATTTTGAAACCGGAATATGAAAATTCTGTTCAGAGTTCATTCTTTGCCGGGCGATACAGCACAAGTATATAAATTTTTAAAAGAAGTCCACTCACAAACAAGATCTAAACTTACACTTGTTAACGTATATCCTCCAGGCAAGCTTTTTGGACGTGTTGTCTTTTACAAACAAGATTTTGTATTACCAGTGATTACGATTTTTTGAAAATTTTTCAGAATCCGCTTCTCAATTAAAAAAAAAAAAAAAACATTTCGTTTATGGCACTAAACTGTAGGCCTTTTCCTGGACTTCTTACAGTCGTTTCGTCAGACTTATACACGCGGATACTTACCGGTTGACTCGATTTAGGGAATAGAATAGAATAGGGAAACTGAAACGCATCATATGAAAGCTAATCGTTTTCTTAAAAACTCGACATGCGTCCGTCTGTCACCACCTTTTATCTCCTTAACTAAAAAGGTTATATGCATGTTTTTTATATATGTTATGTAAAGAGGTGACCCAAATATTAAGCCGGAGCTTTATATTTTTAAAGACAGCAGTTAAAAATATATCGTGCTAAGCAAATTAAAGTTATTTTAAAGACAGCTCCAGTAGAAACAAAGGTGGCACTTAGGCATAGTGCCTGTTATATATGTACATATGTGTGCTAGATACGCTAGTTAAAATACTGGGGCGCGTCATCCCCAACAGATCAGAAACGGCAGAAGATTTTGTAGAAATGTTGTCGGAGCACCAATTCGGCTTTCGGAAGGCACGTTCAACTTTAGATGTAATTAATGGGCTGGTTAAAACGATACAAAAAGGTTTAATATAGAAAGGTGGGTCCAAGACACATATGTACTGTTAACAATAACCCTTGACATGAAAAACGCATTTAATACAGTAAACTGGAGCCATATTCTTAAAGGACATGTAAGTTCCAATGCATATCATTAAAATTGTGACCGATTATTTCAGGCGCAGAATATGGGGTCATTGGCGGCGTCCCATAGAATTCTATGCTAAAATATTATGTATGTGACGAAATCCTATGTTTGCCAATCCCTGAAGAAGTAAAGATTGTAGGATCCATTGTTTTATAATTGTTAAAGCGTGTTCATTATTTTCTTGAAAGTCACTCAGCATAAAGGAAGAGCATTCCATCTCTTCTCGGACATTGTGTATTCCGTTATGTTCCTATATATTGTCGACTCGCCGTCTATATAAACGAGATCAAAGATCACTCGAAGAAATTTTCTCTCAAAGTAATCAAGGGCATCGTCATCTGATTTTGACAAAGTGCATGCTTTTTCGCCATAAAGTAGGGCTGGAATGATAAGTGAATTCTAAATCTGCTGTACTACCGGATCACAATACTTCTATTTTTGAAGCAGAGGTCTATGCTGTCTAGAGCTTTGTGCAGGAAAATGCATTAGAAGAAACCTCCGAAGACCACTCATAAACATTTTATCGGTTAGCTGAACAAGTCACATAGTCCTCAAATCATACAACTTTAAGTCAAAAGATTATTTTGTACCTTATCCTCAAGCAGCTTGCTACACACAACAACTTAATTGGGTCCCTGGTCCCAAAGGAATCGCTGACAATGACTTTGCTGATGAACTTGCCAGATCTAACTCCCAATCCAAATTCATAGGCCCTGACCCCTTTTGTGGCTTACCTTTCAGTCAAATAAAGATTTCATGATGATAACAACCTGAAAAACATTCACACTTGAATTCATAGAAACGTCTTATACATGCAAAGAAATTTATAGATTGCTCTAGCAAAAGATCGAAATGTCCGAATGTCCCGCCATGGCTCGTAGCAGACAAGCATTTTCACAAAGGTATAACCCCTTCTCAATCCCCCCAAACAATCCTAAGCTTCCTTCGATAATTTGATTTCAACTAGGACACAACCATCACATGCCCTATGTCTCGAATAGGGTATCTGCTAAAGGTCGCCGTACCTTGATGGAACTTCCTAGAGCCTTCAAAAAACTCCATTCGCACATAAGCGCACAAGGGAGAAGTTGAAAAAGTTTTGATCTAAATAGAGTTTCAACGGTCACGCTTCTGCTTTATTAATCTTCTTATTCTTTTTCTTAATAAATTCACTCTTATCTAAGTTATTCTGGAAGAACGAGGTCTCTTTCCTGGCCTGTGAGACTTCAGTCATCAATCGCTGCTTGTGAACAGCTTGTTCGTAGTTCATACGCTCTGTAAGGTGGACCCATTTAAATCTAGGCAGGTACTTCATACTCCACAGAGAGTCATAGAATTGTGATTTCTTTCTTGTGGAGATTTGTTTGTTGTTCAGAAACTGTACAATTTGCTTTGCTGTACGTTTGCTTTCGAATTCCACCCAACCTTCGGTGAAGTGACGCGATAAACGCTTTCGCTTTTTCTTTTTATCACTAGCTGCAATATATTTATTTACTGAATATTTTCTCCAATTTTTATTTTTATTTTAATTACCTGGCATTTTCTCCGGTTGTAGGAATACCCGACCAATCTTGCCGTATCCGCCAAGGATCTCCCGAATGCGGGTCACATTCATGTGTTTAGGAATATTGGATACATAGATTATACCCTTCTTTCGTTTTTTCTTCTGTTTTGTGGGCAATTCTATATCTTCATCACTCAGCTTCTCACTGTTGACATCAGAATTGGTCGGCTCATCGTTATCTGAACCTTCTTCCATGTTCGGATTTTCTATACTTTCAACACTTTCTTTGTCATTTTCTTGTTCTATTTCTTCGGAATCCGATGAATCGGGTTTTAGTGGACCTATAGATTTCCTTTTCATTTTATACTAGGCAATTAATAAATTTTTAAAATCTTTTTAGCTCTTGTATCTCAAAACAATTCAGAATATAGTTTTTGGTAACATATTTTGACAGATGTATTTCCACGTGCAAAGCGAGAAGGCTATAGTGCATTTTGCCAGTACAGAGGGGCATTGTTTAGGTACAGTACGAACAATATCTTGGTTTAGTTTAGAAAAAATTGATTTTTTTAGTTAATTACAAATAAAAAATTAATATATTAGAAAGACAAGAGAACAAAGAAAAGCATTCATACATTGAGTAAATTAAAAGCGGGCATTTCTAAATCTAAAGTGAACTGAATTAATTTAATATTAAGGTGCGCGAGGTTCTTAGCTAAATTCTCGAAGCACGAAACTTTTTTTTTCATACGATCGGTCGAAACAGTCCTTAGTTTAATCCTCAGTGTTAGATAAGATTAAAGTGTCTGTCTGTGCTAGGATACAGGCAAACTTAGACCAGAATAGTTCCTTTGTGATGTCAAGGATCGTCCCACTTTGACCACTCGAAAGCTTTTAATGAAATGGGCGATGCTCATAACGTCTAAACATGACAGTTCGCTGAGTTCATTGAAGAAAAGATCTAATTGAAAGAGGAATATTTTTTATTGCATTGGTGGATAGTGACATATGAGGTGAAGGATGGTTTCCTTGCCAAAATTTCCGCCCGAAAAATGCTACAGTGATCTAGGAGGTGGAAAGAGATGCTCAGATAGAGCTTTCAAAGGAGATACCGACACCACGTCCCACTCCGCTCCGGTCGAATAACCGTCTAGAAGGCATTGTTGTTTCATTCTCATTTTCAGCGGGGTGTAGTCTATATTTTCGTGGATAAAGTTAGGTAGATCGAGAATAGAGGAGTGGTCAACGTAGTAGCTTTAGACGGATGACCGTACCGGCAGCCATAATATCCAGTGCTGCGGATGGACGGACACGAATAGCCAATCCGTGATTGGAGGTAGTATACTCCTGTTTCTACCTCAAGCCCTTTTGCAGGACAAGAGAGCTATATATATTTGCTTTCCTTTCGCGTTCTAGTAGATTGACTTTCCAGTTAAGTTTCCTGTTCAAACAAGACCCAAGTGGAACAAGTGAATATCTAATAGTACACATCATTTTGAATCTTACTGTTTTATTAGTATCTCATAATTCTTATTAACGAATATTTACAAGAAAACAATATCTTACAATAAAATACAAGAAACAAAAATTTTACGATTGTATAAATGTACAAAGTAACATGGGGTAAAACTTGGCATATATCACATGCAATCCTATTAATATACATATGTACGCGTCACCAATGAAATTCCTTTACAATTTCTGTAACACTTTGGTAAGTTCCAGTGGCGATTCCCAAAACTGCCAAAATTAAAATCAGTATATTCTTTATGTACAAAAAAACTCCAAAAGATTTTGATTCTTTAGATCGCACAACGAAGTCAACAAGCACGGGAATCAATAAGGATAATGAGGTAGAGCATAGAGCCCCGATAAGGGATATAAACAGTCCCAATTGGGGAACGACTAGGGCCACAGCAACTGAAAAGAGAGTAAAGTTAACAATACGATTTTAAAATGTAGTATTAATATAAAATATGAGCTTGTGAAATCTTGATCGGAAACTCAATAATTAGCAATATCAGCTGATCAGCTTTAACTAAAATTTGAGCAACATCTACATAATACATTTCATTCCAATTTGCGGTTACACGTTGTGAACAGGCCTTCACACTTTTACAACCTGTAAGCTTCAATGGTAATTTAATAAAAGTAGTTTTATAAAAAGTCAAAGAGTCAGTGTTAACACAATTGGTAGGTATGCATACGTATAACAATCATACTGAAGGTCAAGATAAGCTTAAAGGCTTTCGAAATATTATCCTACTACAAACAAATGGTTCTTACATTGTTTAACTAAATCGTGATTTGATAAGCTTTTAGCAAAGACCAGTGGCACAAATTACTAGTTAGATATTTGTCAACAAGTGTTTCTCAAGTACCACTTCCAGAACAATTCATTATTTCACTGCATTGTTGACAACAATTTTTTCCAATTAACTTCCACAAGACCTTCGCTTAACTTACTTCAAAACCTTTGACAAATCACTCAACTTACATGTCAATAAAATCATAATGGTTCTAAAAACCAGCTCTCCCGCCAGTGGGCGCTTACTACAATTCATCGACTGCCTCATTCCGGGCCAAACTATCTGTATCATTATATAAAATTGAAGTGGGTATCCAAAGAATACTCCAATAGCTGCAATCACCTTTACAGCTTGTGATTTCCTGTAAGTAAAAAAGTGTTGATGCCGTTTTACACATGGTACAACATTTGTTCACTTACCAGTCAACGACGTCCAAATTAAGGGTTAAGCTACCCTCAACGTGTTCACCCCATTTCGAGTAGCCAACAAAGCCTGTGAAAATAAAAAGCGCAGTTATGAACACTAGAGTGACGTTCAACACTCCGAAGCGGCTATTGAAGTCGTCCGGCTTCCTCATGGCATTCCGCAGGGGGAGTATTAGTGCAACACCCTCGTAGGAAAATATCGCTGTACCGAAGAATAGGGCCATTTTCGAGCCATCTGTCACGTAATTTCGTTCACTCAGTGAAGGTAGTCCGTTCATCATGGCAAAAGTCAAGGTAGCTGCTATGCCAATCAACAGTGAAACACTTGCGAGCATTGAAATCGGAGCCAGGTACTTTAGGTTTGTGATTAGCGACGGTATAAGAACGGCAATCAGCGATATAGTCATCGCTATTGTGAAATCCAAGTGTATTCCATTTTGCTGGAATACCTGCAGAAGATTCTCGCTGATGAACACAAAGTAAATGGAACAGAAACCAAATTGAGTCACACATAGAAATGTCTCCACGACAAGCCGCATGAATTTCGCTGCAAAACGAAATCTCTTTGGGCCCAACTCGAAGCTCTTCTCAACTGTTTCAGGATAGTCGTAGAATGTTGCACCTTTTGTGGCTTCTACGGCTTGCACTGAGGCCTTTATTAACATTTGTTCACAATGTACACATATCACAGCAATAGCAGGTAGAAGGACGGTAGCTCCAATGAGACCACCATTTTTGAATGCATCGCCCATTGCAAAGAGACCAGCTCCAACGCTTCCCTTAAAAAGATGTGTCGCCGTTTCGAAATATCTTTAAAAATTAATTAGTCCTAAAATTTCCTGTTACACTTCAGCTAGTTACTTACGATGTGGTATGTCGGCGTTCTTCTATGCTCGAAGCTTCAGGATCCTTCACTTTTTCGCAATTGGTTCTCCCATTATTCCGGGTAACTTTTTCTTCGACGGCAATAGTCATCGTTTCTTAATATAAATTCGTAGTTAAAATTATTTTTTGAAGTAACTCATGTATCGAGGAGTGGTGTGTGCACTTTTAATTTATATTTTCCTCCAACTCTAATATCATTTGAACCGTTTTGTGTGGGTACATCTGATACAAGCATTCTTTTCTTGTTGTTGGTAGAGAGAACAAGAATTCTCATATTTCTCTCTCTATAGTTAGCGGGACTCATAAGACATATTAAACCTGATAAGAGCATTGTAGCATTAGCAGGAGTTGCAAACCTTTCGAACTTTAGCAGATTGAAAATTCAAGTGATGTAGAACTTGGAAGATATGTTGACGACGTCAAAAGCCAACTGCGCAAGAGCAATCACAGACACGGTACTATTGGTCACTGAAGTCCATAAAGTTTGCCAAGGACAATATAATAAAGGAAGATGAGTGGGAGTTGTAATATTGAAAACTTCACGCCAAATAAAGAACAAAAAAATGTTCGGCAGAGTACCCACTTGTGAATTTAAATAGGATCAAAAGTAGTTTTCAAAATCGAACACTTTGTATTACCAAAGGATCCTCTCTCACTTTCCAACAAAGAGCGAAATACTCAAGCACTGGTGTGAAAAATTGGTAGCCAACGATAGTCTCTCGTTGCGGAACGACTGGGATCAACAGACAAGATCACATCAAAGTACTAGAGTTACTATGTATTGTACTCTGAAATTTACCACTTTGACATTAGTGACAGCTAGTAAACTGACTTGCACGAGGCGACAATAAATGAATTCATCCTAGAAAGCTTTCTCAATGTTGAGGAATTCCTCGACAACGTTAGCACCGATGCTATGCTAAGTAGGCTGTGCACTCAAAAGCCTTACATGTTAGTTATTTTTGCAATTTGGTTATCGATAGGACGCGTATGATCAACTAGACTATGAAAAACGTAATTATCCTGGAAATTATTAGAGAAATTTTTTTCTCTTGATCTTTTAGATATTCTACGAATTTTAACAGGAGATGAGTTCAATCGTTCTTTTATGTTCTTAGACCATTTGGAATCCGTAGCATTGGCTTGATCTTAGCTTAAATTCAAGATCCAATCTGGCTGTTTTCAATTATACTGACTAAATTCAAACACCAAAGCTATAGAAAAACTTATCCTACTGCACATGTACTGCGACAATAGGTCGACTAAGAGCAGACTCACATGAAATATTTACATTTACAGCTAAAACTTCTTAAACCTAGGCAAGAATCTAGATTAGGCTTAGGTTAAAGTGGCTGTCTGTATCAGAATACAGACACAATTAGATCAGCAGAGGTTTTTTGTGATGCCTTGGATCTATACCAGTTGGCTAGCCAGAGGCTAATCAAATCAACCCGAGCTTTTAATGAAGCGGAGGAAGCAGGCGACGTCTAAGGACGCCAGTTTACTTAGATCATTTAAAAAAAGAGCCTCTAAATAGACCAGTTTTTCTTGTGACAGAGCCGGAAAAGTGCAAAGGAGATGAAGGATGGTTTTCTCCTCCTCTCTGCAACTCCTGTAGAAGTCAATTAAATACACACCCAGCCTTTTAGCATGTTGGCCTATCAGACAGTTTGGCATTTGATCTGTGATCGCCTTAGTATAACCAACCCAGCACTACATTTCTGATCTATTTTATGTCAGATCTGTCTAGATATGTCGAACAAGTCGAACAATTTTCCCATCTGTTTTAGTCCTGCTGAAAGCGTCGAGCTCAAGTAGATGTTTACATGTAGCTAAAACTTACAGTTTCCCGGAATATCTCCATGGCCATGCACTCAGAGTCAAAAGTTAATGTGGTACATTCTGAAAAGCCGATCCTCGCCAAAAAGAGCAGGAAATTGTCCACAAGAACTTCTAAAGTCGATAGCATTGAATGCCTGACGATAACCACCACTAACTACCACCCAAGCTCACATTTTAATTAAATTGGCATCTGATTCTTTCATTGTTTCATCAGGATAGTAGGTACTCAAATAATAAGGTGTATCCCAAGCCGAATAAATAAAACTTTAAATTATTCAATAACACCTTTCACAAGGATCTTAATTTTTACCTTTTATAACTTTTGATCTACAATTAGAAAAAAATAATGTAAAATACAACACAACCAATCACTTCAGTTCCTTACACTTAACTGCGTATTATGTAATATTTTTTGTCAAAAAGTTAAACTCGTTTTTGTAAATATTTTATGTCTTTTTGTATTTCAATCTGCGATTTGTATTGAAACAATATAAAGTTTGGGGATGCGGCTATTCTTATTGCGAAAGCTACATGTTAACCTCCAGAATGAAAAACTGGTTTCAACACAAAAACTCACTTTACGAGCTTAAACAGGTGTTTGATATGACTAATTTGAAAAGAAGTTATGAGGTTAATGTACACAATTTGCAGCAGTTAAGTTTACTTTGTGGGAATCACCGAACTTTTGCGTACTCCATATGAGATAACTCAATTCAACGTTTGAAAAGTTGTTATTATTTCAAATCATATTATAATTTTATTCTGTATGGAATATTTAACGATAGAAGCTTTAGATTTCTGCGAAAGTATCTGAAATACAGATTCGGATGCAAAGAAATATGATGAGGATATCTGCATTACTGTGGGCGACGTGACGTTGTTAGTGCGTTGGGCTATCATTTCGATACCTCGGTATCAACACGCTGACATCGTAGAAATATTCTGCAACAACAATTGACGCACTACACCAACAAAAAATTCAATTTGTGTAAGACTTAAAACGTTGTACAGGCAGTTTACTGACAGACAAAACTCGGAGGTCAGGATACTTAAGTTGTTGATTAAAAACCTACAACTGTTAATAAAGGAAAACTATCCGGTCGATAAGTCTCTTTCCGAACATCAGCAAGGTATTCGATAGAGTGGTCATTAGAGCTCTGACTAAGTGAGTTGAGTTACATGCATGTACCTGTGGTTTCGGATAACCAATTCGGTTTCAAGGCGGGGCATGTACATGTCGCATGCAAACTTGTATCGGATATCCAATGGAAGAATAGTAATAAGCAATGCAAGGGTGCCTTGGAAAAAGCCTTCCGTACCGTTCGACTAGAAGGACTCTTCTACGGTTTGAGCATGCTGTGTATAAGCAAACCACTGCTGTACATGCTTTGTAATATTCTCATTAGTAGACAATTCATTGTGAAAAATGGTAATGTGGCTTTTGCTGAAACGTTCGAAATTAAAAACGGTCTGCAACAAGGTGCGGTTGATTCGCCGATCTTCTGTAACTTTTACACGAGTGATCTCGTAGGATATTTTCATGATGCGATAGCGTACGCAGACGACTTGATCGCTTATAGGTCAGGACCAACGATCGAGAACATTGCAATATTCTTGCACTTTGACTTTGATAAGTTTAAGCGATATTGCGATGACTTGAAGTTGAATATCAACTTGCAAAAGTCGGAAAGAATTATGTTCAGAACGTCTTTATCTGGGGGAGAAAGTAATCAATCGTGGGTCAGCATGGACCGAGCTAGATATCTATATTTTAACAAACAAAGCATCCAACTCTAGGGTGAAAGTAATCTACGGCATGCCTCTCATTAGGCCCATGCTTGTATATACATAAATGTCCCCGGTGGTGCAATGAGGGAGCAATCACCAGGCTCTCAGTACAAAAAATTATATTCCAATTATGTCCTGTATAACAGAGACATAAACAGACGAGATCATTTTTTGGGCAAGGTGATTTGAAGGTACAGTGCAAGAGCAATGAACTCGATGAAGAATTTGATCTCCGGGCCCTACTACCTCAATTCTATGTACCCCGAGAGAGTGCACCTTCATCACCCTAGCATCGTGTCTCTATCTAGATAGAGAAGATCTGATCGAGTAGTGTTCCATTTTGCCCGGCCAGCTATGGATAGGCGAATCCAGTACGACCGACATGTCGCACACGGGACTACGGAGCGTCTAGCGGTCCGCGATGTTAAAGGGCAGCATCAGAAATTCTGGTGTCTAAAGGACGGAAGGGGAACTCCCCTGTCTTTTCTGATTGATATGGGGTAGTCCCCCTAGCCTAGCCCAGCCAGCTTACATACGTATAAGTCCCTAGTAGTTAGGATATATTTTAGTTTAATTTTTGTCTAGCATGTAAAAAATATGAATTTAAACAGATTAGACTTAATTAGTTGTAGCAGTGTAGGCGCATTGCCACCTTTGTAGATCTATTGTGCTACCCCGACTTGGAGCTCTAATCGATGAGATACTCGACTTAGAGCACCTCCTTCAGTTTAATTTCCTTGATGAATCAGAGTACCTGGAGTGGATCTTCTTCTCATTAAATAATCAACAATAAAAATGCTCGAGTCGAGGAAAATATAAAAAGTTTCACGAATGACTGACAAATATCCAAGTGTAATAACTGTCATGAGTAGCTTCTCATTCGTGCTTTAAAAGTAACACGCACAAGAAGAGAGGTTGGCAGAAGCTAGACCCTAATCCCTGTATGGGCTGTTTACGTAAAATATTATATAATTTATGTTTCTTCAGAGCTGCTTATGTGAAAGCTAAACTAATTTTCTTAAACCTATTTCAATTGCGTTTGTGACAACCATGCCAAAAATATGGCTGGAAATGTCAATAACCCAATTTATTCATTTATTAAAGAGTTTGTTAGAAAGTTGTCGTTGAAACTTTATTTAAATACTCAAGATTTGTAAATTTTTGCAGGGTAATCTATTTGCACTCGTTATTGCCCCCAGATAGTCATTTCAAGTTAGTCGAGGTCGAGACCTTTCTCTACTGCGATGTCCCTGCATTTGTACATTTGAAGACTCTGGGTTTACGGCATTGTTGGTTTCCATTCGCTCTGTATTTCCTCGACATCTTTAAAGTCCAATGTGCAGTTTTTTTTTTTTTACTAAATCGATATTGAAGTTCGAAGGAACAGCGATTAGCAAGAGTTATTCTTCGCTCGATTACTGCATCGATCTTGTTGTCAGATGTAAAATGTAGACAAAATGTCATACTATCATGAAATTATTATGAGGTTCCATTTGTCGATGTGGGGTGTCCCTTCTCGTTGGCAGGATATATGTATGCACATACTTCGTTTTCTCTAATTTACTGACAAACCCATTTTAACCTCTTCCGTCTCAGCAGCTTCGTCCTGCTAATAATGATTATATCAGAGGTGTAAGCAAATAACGTTCACGACTTTTGAAAGATTACTCCTCTAGTGTGGTTTGCGAGTTTGTTTGCATGCATATTGCATAGGTATGTAACTTTTTGACATCAAAGGCCTCCGTAAGGTTGTCACCGAACTTGATGGAGCAGCGAGTATTCTCCATCGTCAGTATTCACTGAATTCTGTCTAGCTGAGTGGATTGATGTCTCTGTTATTGGCGCAACTGAGGGAGATTCCTGTCTTGGGAATCAGACAAGCGATCATTAGACTCCATTTCCCTGACCAAATTATTAGAAATGATTTGCTGTATGGTCCTTAAATGTTGTTATGTTATGATTTCATAATGGGGCACTAAAAATACATTCACAAGGCTGACTTCGAATTTAACTTTTTATAAAAAAAAGTTGTCTTATCCCCAGTTGTCAGCCAGTTGACCTATACGTATCCAGCGTATTCGCGATGATACTAGATATCTTTTTAATAGTCAGACAAGAAATTTTAATTCAATAAAAATTTCTGAATATTTTTCATATTCTTATAAAAAAAAAAGATTTTATTATGACATTGGTTTGAGTTTCACTTCTTTTCTTACATACTAAAGCAGTTACATACAATTTAAAATATCTAACTAATAAGCCACTTAAAATTAAATTTGTATTTATTTGGTACAAATAATCTTTTTACCAGTTTTCAATATCCTTCTTAAACTCTCTTACAAGTGCCGATACACTTTCATAAGTTCCAGTTGAAAATCCCAGAATAGAAAAGCATATAATAAAAATATTTTTCGCTAAAATAAATTTGCCAATATTTTCTTGGCCTCTTGACTTAATAACTAATTCAATTACTGACGGGAAAACAAGGGCAAGTGCCGTCGAACATAGTGCCCCAATTAATGAAATAAAAAGACTTAGTTTTGGTACTAGTTCCGCGATAGTAACTGTGGAGAAAAATTTATAAAAATGCATTGTTTATTTATTTTTAATAAAAAAAAAAAAAAATTACGTGTTATGATGACCATTATAGTCCTGAAAGTAAGTTCACCAACCAGAGAGTCCTTCCTAAGTTTAAATGACCGCTTGACGGATGGTAACATTATTTGAATTGCAATAAAGAATTGTAAGGGGTATCCCAGGAGAACTCCTAATGACACCATAATTTGGACTAATTGTCCGAGGCTAGTTATAGAAAAGAAACAAAACACTATTACCTCATGGATGAAAGAAAAAAAAAGTCGCTTACAAACTACTTCCCAAGTTAAGACTTAAGCTTCCGCCGACTTCATCTCCCCATTTTAAATATCCAAAGAATCCAGCGAACATAAAGGAAAATGTAACCGCCGTCATACCAACATTTAGCACACCAATTGGCTTATCGAAATTTGAGGGTATTTTCATAGTATTCTTCAATGGCAACACTAAGGCTATACCTTCAAAAGCAAATAAGACTGTACCAAAATATAAGGCCATCTGGCTCGGATTCGTATAATAATGACGCTCGGTGGGCGACGGTATATCTCCTTCAAATGCAAAATATAACGTTACAAACAATGCGCATATCATGCTAACATTTGCTACCAACGATACAGGAGCCAAGTATTTTAGATTTGTTATTAAAGACGTCAATAAAATGGGAACAAATGCTATCAGCATTATAATATGCACGCTCCAATAGATGCCATAATGATTTAGAATCTGTAAAATAAGAACTATATAAGCAGCGAATAAAAACTAGTCGTTAGAGCTTACTTTTTCCATATTTGAGCTAATAAAGACAAAATATATGCAGCAGAAACCCAATTGAGTGACGCAGATGAATAAATTGACAACTTTTCGCATTTGTTTTGACCATTTGCGGACATTTGGTGAACCTACTTCAAAACTCAGCTCCACAGTCTTCGCGTAGTCGGGACGTTTGTTAGCGTTATTTACATCTTTCACGAACTCTGCACAATTAAGGAGGACATGTTGACAGTGAATTGCTATTATCGCAATCATAACTGTTACGAACGGTGATACTAAGATGCCACCATTTTTGAATGCATCACCCATCGCAAAGAGTCCTGGACCAATATTACCTTTGAAAAGGTGAATTATTGTTTCTATAAAGCTGGAAATTAAATTTAAGCAATTATTGTGTCTCTTCTCTTTTGATGAATATTGGACTTACTTCGTTGGATGCGAGTCGAATACGATGGAATCCGAACTGGAATTCGATTTTGAATCGGCTTGGTCGTCATTACTTTTTTTTGGCTTCGACATATTTGATGATGGCTATATGGTTTCTGCAATTGAAAAAAAAAAAATATATAAAGTCGTGTACTCGGATGTTCGTTTTTGAGTTTTAAACTACATGCTGATAGAAGAACCCACCACAGATTTAAGGTCCTGTGATGGATTTATACAAACAAAAAACCTTTGGAAAATTTATTAATATTCATTTAGCTCTAAGGAGGGGCAAATATGATTCATAGCAAAATTGCCTTCCCGTACAAATGATGTGAAGTAAAAATACTGACAAAGACATGCCTCAACAGGTGATACATATAATGCAGGGCTGAGGGAAAGCATAGCCTTAATTCTCAGAATTTCGTCCGTACCTACTAAAAATCTTGAAAAATTAAGCGATGGCGACATTTTCTCCGAGGGAGAATGAAGTAATGAACTATTTAACCTGATGACGGCCAACATTTCCGCCTTAAAATATTCAACTCTGTAAAATCAACTACTTAACCTTGCTCTTAATGTCATTCTGCGTTTAAGTTTTTTGTATTTTAAGAGATGATCTATTCTTATTCAGGGTAAACCGGATTTTCTACCCGATAATGTTACATTAAACTGATTCCTATCCTGTAGTAGCCTGTAGTATGGGGGCACATACCAAAATATTGGCACAAGATAAAGGTCATCTTTATTCCCACAGCAGCGAGGGCCAGTCAATCTAACGCCAATGACTTCAGACCAATTAGTTTTATTTCCTTCTAAAACCATTCGTGTTTAGTAGACATAAAATGTACCTACATTCGTAGCTAGTTGAGGTTCAGGGATTTATCTGCAGCACAGCATGCCCATACGAAAAAGTGTTGAGACAGCGTTGACTAGCGTCGTCAGTTCCATCGAAAAAAAAAACTAAAGGATTGAAGAGGCATACATATATCAAAACAAATGAGGTGCGAGGATCTTTATGTAACCTCAACTTAAATCACACTCTTATTTACTGGATTGTGAGCATGTTTGAGAAAAAAAATTATTAACAGAGAACGAGGAGGAAGTCAATTAAAGATTTATGCTTCCACACCACAGAGCGGGGTCCTATCCCCCCTGTTATGGGTCTTGGTTTTGAATGAAATACTTCAACGATTTAAAAACAGCGGAATTAAAGCCACAGAATATACGGATGATATGGTGCACTTAGCAACAGGAAAATTCCTTCCAACTCTCAGTGAGCAAATAAAAGAACCCCTCAAGATGATAGACACATGAACCATAAAATGTTGACTGGCGATAATCTCCCAGAAAACTGAGTTGGTACCTTTTCAAAAACAAAAGAAAGATACCGCAATTCAAAACATCCTCTGTGGCAGGTGGCAGGATCTTTGATACCTTGAGTTTGAAAATAGTTGAACTGGCAACTGAGTATCAACGAAAGAATTAAAAAAGCCTCGATAGCTTTCTACTCGTTCCTACGATTATCTGTGTTAGTCTGTTGCCGCTAAAACTGGCATGAATCGCAGCTACAAATTCGACCTTATTTACGGCAGGAATATAGGTTAAGCATTTTACTACAGTAATTCGAGGACAGAAATACCCTAAAAAGCTTATAAAGAATTGTCGCAAAGTGTTTGTATTTGTATTTGTTATTAGCTATACAGAGCCATGTCTAGCTTTAACATCCCTAGCAAACCCATCCGCCTATGCAGGATGACGTTGGAAAACGCTCCAGTAAGGTCGGTAACCACCTCACCGAGACTTTTGATGTCAAACAAGGATTTAGACAAGTTTAGACTTCTTTAACATCATACTTGCAAGAATTGTATGAAACTCACAAGCCAACACCGGAGGCACAATCCTTCAAAACTAGGTGCAACTACTATCGTACACCAACGAAATTGACATAATTGAAAAAACACAGCGAGCTGTCATTGGTGCAATCGCTAGTATTGAAACGGAAGCTGTCAAAATGGGCTTAGCGGTAAATGAGGGCAAAACCAAGTATGTACGAATATATGCTGTCAACGAGAAGGGACACACAACCTTGGAAAAATGGATAGAACGTCGCAGTAGACATCTAGAACTTTGAGGTAGTAACGGACCTCGTTTACTTTGGCTCTGCTAAAAATTCTGAAAATAACACCTCAACAGAAATAAAGCGAAAGATAAATAACTCTTCCCAATCACTGTTTGTTTGGGCTGAGTAGGTAATTGAGTAGTAAGGCCGTACTCCTAATAACTAAGGAAATTCTTTATAAGACTCTTATCATCCCAGTCCTACTTTATGGCGCTGAAGTACGGACTCTGTCTAAAGCGGATGAAAATACCCTCGGTCGTTACGAGAGAAAAAATCTTTGTAAAATTTTCGATCCGGTTGGCGTCGACGGGCTTTGGAAGACGAGATGTAACGACGAACTTTACCAACTGTACAGCAACATCGACTTATTCAAAAAATTGCGCATCGGTCACCTAAGATAGTGGAAACCCAAGAGGACGCTGTGTATTTATTGTCGAGTATGTCTATTAATTTATGGAAAATAAATACCGTCACTATCCAATATAAAGAACCAGTTTTAAAAAATATAAGTCGTAAACCACATGTAATGTCACGTGCATTGTTTAATTCCTTATCGTTTTATTTTCATTATCTGATCTCAATGCGGCACGACGTGTGCGAGTAACTCGTCAAAAACTCATCAAGAAACTTTGCTGACAGTCTCATGAAATAGCGGTCACTTTCATCCCAGACTTCTCGAATATAAAATCATAGAATATTTCTTTTTATTGATATCTTCAATACATTGCCAGATTAGAACGATCTACAGTTTTTAGATTGCGCTCGTAGGTATACTTATTGGTAAATTAAAATAAATTTATTTCATGGCAATTGCATTTTTTTATTATCTTAAATTAATTGGACGACCGTCCGAGCAAATTAATGTGCTACACCGCAAATATTTATACCTATAGGTAAGGTATGGATGGCAATTAAGTATTGTATCCACAACTAGAAAACACTGGTTCATTGGGTTTGATAAGTTTGTCAAGTTTATTTGCTAGGAGTTGGTAGTTTGGTGTTCGTCTTGTAAGTAAATTATGCGATTCCGCTGAACTGATTGTATACAGCTGCCATGAGCTGTCAACTGAAGATTGGATGTCTGAGGCTTAATAATACAATCAGAATAAATATGTATATTTTTCATGCTTTTTTTTCTGCATCAGTATCATTATCAGATTCCTTATTGGTGCAAGTTAAAGACAATTTAAAATTTAAATAAATTGTGCATCTTTGGTTATTATTGAGAGGAATATTCGCAAGACATTGACCCTTGAATTTTCAAGTGATGGTGCAGCATTTTAATTGAATCTATCCACAGTTATTCTGCTGGATATATGTACATACTTGTACATACAAAGTAGGGTGAGCGAATTAAGAATACATGTGTCTTAAGCCCCTTATTCATTTTTAGACTACTAAGTTACGTGATTGACGTGTAGTCCCTATTCCGAAATTTACTGCCAGTTTCTCAACTATTATCTACATATTTGATTAAATCGGTGGAATGTACAAACAAGCGATCTGTACACTGTACTTCCAATTGCTTCTACAATAACCAACTCTCTAAACTGTATTAAACCGTGGATGTAATGTAAATTGCATCTCTTTAAGTTTATCTATTTCTATCTTTTGTGTTCCACTCTTTTATCAGATTCGATATGTGCAAGGTAAGGTTATCTGGCAAATTCATTAAGATCTATCATTAAAATAAATAACAACCATGCCATACGAGAAAGTAAAATTTAAATAAAAATAGAAGCATTTTCTAAATTAATCATCCGTTGAAAATAAACAACTAAACAACTAAATACAAACATATACAAACATTTTATTTAAAATGGTTTCACCACTAACTTAATTTTTATTTAGCCAACATCTAACAATAAGTCAACTGAGTTAATTTATTTTTACTTTTGTAGGCTGCCAAACTGCTCTTCTGGCGGATCGGATTGTAATAGTGCATTCGATCAAAAGAGATCTCCTTAGAAATTGTCGAAATTCCTTACGAGATGTTTGGCAAAGTAATAATAATCTAGCGAGACAATTGATTGTTTTAAAGAGCGATATGTACGAGTAAGAATCTATTGCAATATCTTTATACTGAGAGCGATGTCACGAAATGCTTTTACCTGTGTTCTAACACGTTTGCTTGAAACTTATTTAAATAACTTAAATGCACGACTGGATCGTATTTACTTGCACCTGTGTATAGTACATAGATATATTGCGCATTTGAAACTCAGGCAAAATCTTAAAATGTCAGAAGTAAAAACTTTGATTTGACAGTTGTCTAAAACTTGTTGGATACGTCGTTGTTGAATATTTTAAATAATAACAAAAGATTTTTGCCACATGAAAATCACTGTTGGGGATGGATCGGGTGGGTTTCACTGTTTCGAAAACGTCATGTACTTCTAATGAACTCCAGGATTTTTCCGGAAGTGTAACGTCTAAGATAACTCAGCCTGGGCATGACGTGTCTTCCCAGGTGTTTGTGTTTCAGCGCCCCTGTTGCAGGGCAAGGTCTACCTAGTTAGAATCCACCAGTTTCAGTGCGTAATCGCGTTTACTCAAGTTAACGTGCTTGGGGTATACACCGACCACCTGTCTTATTTATCTTCTGCCTAGATCGAGTGCCTTATATGCCTGACGGAAACAGGGGAGTTCTTTCATAGCTTTTGCAGCTGTGCAAGTTTTTCAGTCTTTTCCACATGTTTGCGTGGTGTTTTGCGAACGAGCTGTTGTATGTGCTTTTTAAGGCTACTCCTATGATTGTAACTGTGGAGGTTCCGCGCCCTTCCTCGCCAGTTCACCCGTGGCTTTGTTCCCTGGTATATTGCAGTGTCCAGATATCCAAAGCAGGTTGACCTGCGATGATCTTGCATTCCTCCACCAATTTTGAGTTGGTTCTTTGATTTACGAGTGCCACTAGGGATGGTTGACTGTTCGAACAGATGCCAATGCTGTTGATTTGGGTTCCGGTACTGAGTAGTAGTTTCGTGCAAAATTCTCAAGTAGAGCTCTTAGGATCCAGGTTGAAAGGTTGGAATAAACTTCCTCGTGAAACAAACATCAGATCATCAAAGTTAATAATTGTAAATAAATATAGCATTGGTACAGTTAAGTTTCGGAAAATGAAAATATCGATTTCCTACCAAACTATGACCCTCGAATTGACTTTTGAAGAAAATCAATGCAGCCATTTAGGCTGTAGTCCAGCGTTCAGGAAGATAGACAGAGTTGAGAGATCCTATTTTTCGAGTTTACTTATAATAGAAATACTAAGCAACCAATAACCTCTTTGGTGTACGTAAAAGGTTTAAAAACAATTTCTCCCGTTCTTGAAACATACAATTTCATCCGTTTGGGATCACAAATACACTTCAAAATAAAATCAAATGTAAAATAAAATATTAATCAACAACATTCCTAACAAAGTCTTTTATAAAAATATAGATATTCCTGAACGTGACCTTTTCCGACATCGCTTCAATTTACACAGCTACACTTTTATATCTTTTCATTGTAATTCTGTGACACAATTTACTTCATAAAGGCACTTCAATAAATAACCCCAACATTTTATTATTAACTTCAACTGCAATGCAGACATGCTCGTTAGACTTAAATTTTACACTTGGTGCGCTTGCACTTGGAACGTCACTTCTGGTTAATTGCCAGCAATTCTTCTTCAATAAGTGTATACAACTCACGCACTAATTTCCAACACAGTATTATCGACCAGAACATGATGGTTTTGATGAGAGACACTTTTGTATATTGAATGGAAAATTTCCAGATATCTGTTCGTTAAACGCAATGATCTGCAATCAGAGGCGCATTATGGGTTTCCGAAGCCTTAGGCAACTGAATTTTGAGGATCTAGAACAGTTTTTTGGATCTACTAAAATCGAGGCAATACGTGATGTCTTGTAAGTAGCATAATGTGACTGTGAAACTGTGATGAAAATTCAATTAGGGTTCGATGTAGTCGGTCAGAATTTTCTACAGTTCACCTGGTAATGACTCTAGAATCTCACTGTGTCCATAGGGTCTAGCAGACTAGCACCCTTCTTCTCTTAGTCTCTGCGGTCACACCACATAGATTTAGAAGCACATACAGAGCTTCCGTCGGACATGTCTGCATGGCACCCTTGGTACTTATGATGGCCGTTCTTTGAACTTTGGTTATTAGTTTATTGTTACAAACTAGTGATCCCTATGTAAGTATTGAACTTAGTACCGCTGAATATATACACAAGGCCATAAACATTCCAAATAAAAACGGTGCAGCAACTGAATAAAACATATTACCTAGCCTACTTAGGTATCACAGGGGCAATGGAAATGAGACCAACGGCAGTTGTGGGAGGAATGTTAAGTGGCGGTGTAGAAAGAAGCTGTGCTAAGTGCTTTCAAAGTTCCTATAGATTACCGCCGAGAATGGTAAAATGAAGGTTTCATAACACTGCCAAACAGATGCTTCCAAATTAGAAAATGGAGGTACTGGTGCTGGGGTATATGGTTCCAGTTTCCAACTTCCGACATGCTTGGGTCACCAACAATATTTTAAATATAAGCTCATACTATTAAACTATATAACTTTTCAGGGAGTCAGACAGGACCCTTAAATCTTATACGATCGGGTCTAGCTTGTCTGGGACTGTCTTAATTCCCTCGAAAATATTACATCCAGGAACAAAATTGCTGCAACCTCAATACCAAGTAATGAAGCTTCTAAGTTTGAAGATAACAAACGGGTTGGTTACCTAGCGAATAGAGCGCCCAATAAATCCGGAGCCATATTTTGGGGTACCACCTAACAATGCCCACTCCAAGATAGCACAATGGGTGAGCAACAGCCACGCTGATAATTGGGTCAACCCTTAGGGCCTGAGGCAAGGAAAATTTCCTCAACCCCAAACGATATAAGGCTTTATTCGGTCTCAAAGAAGACGACTTGAGAATCTTAAAGCGGTACTTATCGCGTCATTTGTTATTTAGATACCATCTGCACAAAAAGAAATTGTCGTCTGTCTGGAGGTCAAAAATGGACGGCAGAATATATTCTTTGTCTTGCAAAAATCTGACACACGATCAAGACTTATAGCTGTGATGAGAAGGCTCTAAACTGTAGTTCTCTGCCATTTGTGCGAACACGCACAACATGGTCGCAAGAAACTTGGCCCCGGACCACATAACATTTGATAATGGCACGATCTCGAATTGCGTCATATTCCTAAAGAGATATTGCATTTTTATTATTATGTAATAGATTGCATGTTAGACTATCTTTGAGTTCGTATTACGTATTATTTTTCTTTTCCTATGCATGACAATAAAGATAAGTTTACTGCATTCCGAAAGAGCTAAAAATAAAACTGATCTATCACTTGATAACATGTTACCCAAGTCTCTGAGGATTAAGAAAGTTTTCATACATTTTTTAGCAGTTTTTAAATACATTTATCAATTAGGTCTGGAGTTGATAAGTAAAAACCCTTAGTAAAATCTGATGAATTGGCGCACAACCTTTATCTTTAAAGGCATAAAACATTATTTGTTTTCATCTACTCATTTATTCAAGGCTGGGGTTATATCTTATCTACAAGTGTTTTAATGCCAACCATTCTTAAATGCAGTATATTCGGAAACTTAACAACCACGCTAAGGGATTAAAAACATAAGTAAATGGTGAGTTTTAGGTAAACACAACTAACGAGTACAAATAATTGTCTAGATGTCAATGCAATTGAAATATAATCTAGTTTACTATAGTCGCTGTACATACGAGAATAAAGTGTGACATCTAAGTGGTCTTGTAAGGACGAGGAAACAGAGAAATTTTTTGAGGAAATGTTGTAGCTGCAGACCTACATATGTAACTGCAATGCGCCCTTTCATTGAAATGTATACAAAAAGTTTTAATTTACAAAACACTGAGTTGATTGAGTGCTGAAATGCAAATAAGATTTTTATATAAACCAACGTACACGACAGCTTTTATTGAAACATTTCTTAAAACGACTTATCTATCGACGTCTATACAAAATTGGAAACAGTCGAAGACAATGACTATCAAATATGCTTCTTATATGTGTACAAACGTAATTTATTTACAATATTACATACCATACTGTACCAAATTTTAAAGGGGAGGAAGAGTGCTTTATTAGTTCTCCAGTAATATGAGCATTTACACTACTCTGCTATTTTCAGGACACGAACAAGGACAGTTTTATAATCTATTTCAGGTGACCTAGACATAAACCCATTCTTTAAATGGGTCTTTACAGTACGTATTTCTCAAGCCAAAGTTGAAACTATCAGGCGAACTGACATTTAAGTCTACGCTGACACCCACTAACAGATTCTTTGCACCAAACAGATTAACAAAAAATCTAAAGCACTGACAGACTGTTGGCGATCTCTTAATTACCTCGTTAACAAAACAGTGAAACAGTTTAGGAAAATTTTATAGCAAGAATGTTATTATGCGATGTCGGAAACTAAGGGGCTGATGACTTAGCTATACAAGGTTAATGCCAACAGCCGGCAAAAGTAAAATGTCAACGCCTCAAGCCCACACAGGGAGCAGCGGGGGAGGTACTGTCAAACAGATGACATTCCAAGGTAAAGTACGGTGCGGCTTTCACCAAGTCAGCTTTGTGATCCCTTCATCCACGATCGCTATTGCCTGAATAATAAGGTGATATGATGGCGGAGTAAACTCAAAGTGGCAGCCGACAAGTAAGTGTAGAGCTTTTATAGTGGCGCAAAGGTACATTAACATCTTCCTTATCTCACAGATTAGTTACAGACGATCTCATGGTAACAAGCTTCGGATGAGAAATAGGAAAACCAATCGAATCATTTTGGCTTCTTACTATCTCCATTATGACTTCCCGCAACCTCCATCTAGCGATGAGTTAAAGAATGGTGTCACCTGGACCACATTCCAGCACAAGGGTCTAATAGTGGGAATGGATGCCGTGACCATCTAGTAACCTAGTAACAGAGAACTGAGAACCGTACAAAGTGGTCAGATCTACATATAGTAAAAGAGACGAGTAACATCATAACAAAACGAGTCATACATAAACTCAAGGAGAACACAGGTGAGATAGATGGGGGCATTTACAAGATGGCACATCGATCTCAACAAATATTCGAATCTGCGTTGCCTGTGAGGAGGAGGAGGAAGATGTAAAGCACTGCCTTTTCCAGTGCTCTGCAACAGCGAGGTTAAGATAGAATATACTAATATCCTCAACGATGCCGGGTCTAACGCACCTCAGAAAGAAGGTAATCGATGAACCATTTGAATTGGCTAGGCGTTCAACACAACTTTCCAATCACTACACGATTAAGTGCATTTTTCCCAGTATCTGCTTTCGCTTTCAATACAAAATTCCCACATTACACAACTATTCCTGAAAGGACTCAATGAAGGGTTATGTGAAGAGCTTTGGTTCAATCTCTAAAACCAACCAATGAACATAAAACCGCGAATATTTAACTTAAAATCACACAACTAACCGGTAACTGGTATAGTAACTTTTCACTGCAGTATTTCTGTTTATAAATAAACGAACACAATCAGTAATAAATATAATTCACACACTACGATATTCTGTTCATTAAAATTTTCTACGTTCTCATTAATAATGGAGCAACAATTTTGACGCCGTTCAGAATACGAATGCTTTGCAAATTGAAATTTGAAAATCTCTTACCAATTACCTTCTAATGGTAAAAACGTCATTCATTATTGAAAAAGAGAAATTTATAAAAAAAAAACTGAGTTTACCTCTTTCTCTTTCTGTTTACAAAATATTATAAGTTTGTACCACACTAACATCAACTTTTACGGCAAGCGATAGTTTGCTCGATGATTCAAGAACTGGTTTCAAAATTAATTTCTGTTGATTTTCATTCAATGATATTCCAGATACTTATAAAATAATAGTTTTATAGTAAATACGAGTATTTTTATCCGTTCACACTATACGTATATGTATATCACAAGTTTCTCACGTAAAATAATATGGGCCAGTGTATTTTTATCTTATTTGTTTAAATTCTGTAATAATACCATTCCGTCGTTATTCTTAATTGAGTGAACACCCGGATCGTCAACGTGTAAAGCTGTCACATGTGTGTATAGTGTATGTCTATGCCGGCCGACGACACCTTCAATACTGACTGACTTCGATATTGATTCACACAGGCACTTGTCACACAGCTTGTCTCGGGTTGGGAGTTTTTTTTTTTTTTTTTTTTAAATTACTATTAAATGTTGTTGTTGTAGAATGTATTTCTCGGTTTATAACAAAAAAAATCTAACATCAGATGCACTTACTTTATCATTACTGTACGCACAGTGTTTGGATGCAGACTTAACAATTTTATGGGTGGGTTGGCAACTCTCTTATTCTGGTTGATTAAGAAGTTGACACAAGTTTACCACTAGATACAATTAAATTTAATAAAATAAGAGGAGAATAAAAAATAAATAAAAACTGAATGAATAGTTGAAGCTTTCGAAAAGACGTTTAAATTAAAATGCCCCAGTGCTTCTCTCGACCACTTGTGTTTTTTTTTGTGAATCTTCCTCGTACGTAACATTTATTACTCTCGGACGTTTGTCAGACATTCGTGAGAGACGGGACCGTAAAAAAAAAATATTCTGGGATCCGAACCTCCTGCTCAGTAATCCAACTCTACCCACTGAGACCAATGTCTCAATGCCCCACAACGGCGCTAGCAACGACAAAAACACGAAGAAATCTTAAGCATTATACAGGCACTGCGCTTTAAAAACAATCTGCGATCTCTGAAAAGTAATAGACGAAGCAGCCAATGTGATAGCCGGAATGAACCGTATCGACATCCTCACGAACGATATGTTAAGGATCCACCGCAGAGCCTCGAGTCAATGAGGTGCAGGTGTAGTCAGGAGGACAAATGAAGGGGAGAAATTACTATCGAGGTCTAGTTAAAGTGTGGGCATGGGGACAGCATGGGGACCTCACGCAGTTTCTATCTGGGAATGGAGACTATCGTAAATATCAACACAGATTTGGACGCAAAGTTATGCAGTAAAAAATACTGTTTTTTTTCTTTTCGCTCGCCCCTGACACACGAATACGGAGGGATTTGAAACTAAATGGGACGGAAGTCGTTACCGGAAATGACATCAAAATATAGTTACGCGAGGACAAGGTTATTAATGCGTCGAAATATACGCTGCGTATTATTTTTTATTTTGCTACCGAGGATTACAACCGACTATTGCAAAGGAGGCGTCATCTGTAGCAAATTCTTTCTGTCCGAAAAATGGTTTGTGCTGGGAGTAAAGCTTTTTTTGATAGTAAATAGATATTTTTCCATGATAGCCAATACTAAATTTTTAACGGCATTTCGTCATTTTGGTTTAACTCAACACTGCAAATTCGAATTTTAAATTCAGTTCCTGCCTACTTATATTAACCAAAATGTTTGGGCAGAACTTGGGGAGCATGTCCATCCTTTTCACAGTCAAAAATTGTTTCAATTTGGTAATAATAATTTCAAATCAATAAACTTACAAGTAATTTCTCAACATTTTTCTCTCTTAAGCTGGACTCAATATCAAAAACTTATGAATCTCCGAGTTTTAAGCTTTTGTTATTTATTATTCGTCTCTTTTCTTATTTTTAAATAAAATACTTTGTATCCCGTGAAGGTTCCTTGTCCGTTCGAATATCATCGATTGGGGGGACACTGCGGTGATAAGATGTTTACACATAGACCTCGAGTACGTCCACTGCTCGCTCCTTTTTTTTTCTTTGTAATATGTATGGCCTCGTGGCGGCAAAAAAAATCTGGCAACTCTAATTACAACTAAGGTTTAACAAAAAATCCATTGCAACCACGCAGCTAGTAAACAGTAGTCATTAGGTCCTCTGACTCCTCGTGGGGCATAGGGCATCAACAACGCCTGCGCGCCATCGTGTTCGGCGTTCTTGTCAGTGGTCGATAGCCAATGGTCGTCAATTAAGTATCCGTATCCGAGGCGCGTGTTACCGTTTCAGAACAATGAATAGTTTACGGTTGCGGCTTGCTAGGCCACAAACCAACCAATATTTCAATAATTCGCCCTCTTTAAACTTCGCAATTTCCGAAGAAACTCTGAGGAGGCGCCGTGAAGAGGCGTTGAAGAAGAACTTACTAGCAGTGCTGTAGGTGTTCATCCGCAGCAAAGTCCTCTCCGAACTTAAGTGACCCTTTTGTAAGACCTTAATCATCCCAGTCCAGTTACATGAAAGTGGATGAGGTTGCTCTTGCCTGCTTCGAAAGGAAAATTTTCCTAGTGATTTCTGGTGCCGTCTATATAGTCTGTGAGTAGAGGAGGAGATACAACGGCGAATTGTACGGACTGTACAACTACAGCTACATCTACTTAGCCTGAGGAGTGAAGAACCAACGACTGAGGTGGCTCGGTCATATAGAGCGCATATACACCAATGCTTCGGCCCAACAATTTTCGAATCCACCCCCATAACGGCGCAGTAGAGGAGGACCATGACTCAGGTGGCACAGGCAGGTGGAAGGCGACCTCAACCAACTTAGCGTGCGCAACTGGAGGCAGCTAGCTAGATCGAGCTGGCTGGTGACGCTTGTTAGTTGAGGTCCAGGTCCATTCCGGACTGTAGCGCCACCTTAAGAAGGTGTTGGAATATATTTGGATTTTTCCATCTATTTCTATTAAAAAATACACCTTTCCCCACAATTTTCCAAAGATGTTGCGTGGGGAAATATGGGAAAATCGTGGCCCAGCTAACAATTTGTCAGTCTCAACCAATAATGTCAAATCTTATAGTCTCAGAGCACTTATTTCGCCTCCAATAAGTTTTATCACCACTAAGTTGAACTTCTGGAATGGAAGACAGAGCTATCAGCCTTAAAGATTAACTGCGTGTGTCGTTAAATTTTTAAAGCGCTGTACTTAACTACATAGTATGTATGTATAGGTATATGCTTAAAACTATGAACATTAGTACCGCAAGTTATAGAGCTTAATTAGGTATCGTAAGCTAAGCTGACTAAAGAGAAAATGCGTTTGCTTATTTTCTTTACAGATATGCGGAACTACCCGGAGCCAGATAAACTGCATTACGTGGCCATTACTCTTTAACGACATAAAGAAAATTATTGTAGTAATCCTTTGTGGACGCCAAAATACGGATTTAACACTGCAGTGCAAACGTAGGGTCTAACAGGGCCAAGTGAATAATTAAATACATATTTAACTGACGCCATTTTGAGAAATAAAATCATCTTCTATCTACCTTTCTATTACACCAAAATGTATTCTCACACGTAAAGAAAACTGTAGTAAGTGGGATACATATGCAGATTTATTCTATAATCTATCTGCATTCTTTTGTGTGATTATTTTCCTTGTCTACCTTTAGTAATTTACGCATTTTAGTGAAAGAACGTCGTTTCTTTATCGTTTTGTTACGTGATTTGGGAAAGGGAACAAAGTAGACTATGAATTTATGGGGCAACGTGGATTCGGAGGCAGTTTTTTGATGATGACGATTCTATTGCTGACCCAGACTTTATTGATGTATGTATGTATGTATGTATGTAAGTGATCATGATTCTGAAAGGCCGCGCAACAGCTTTACACGAAAATACTCAATATATTGTGGGCAAAGATGGTACAAAATGCACAGGAGCTTGGTCTTTGTCTGTCCACAAATTGAAACATTTTGAGAAAGAATCTTGGCCCAATTCTTTTTAGCATATACTGCAACCAATACTTAATTGTAAATTGGCCACCAATCGGTTATTTTCTGTTGGTGTCCTTGAAATCGTTGGTTTACGTAAATAAACCAGGAACGATTGAATCTTTGGAAATCAATATACGGCGAGTTATTGCGGATATATGTATGGCACCAGATGCTCGAGAAAGTGGTCAAAGATTTGTAAGTGTCGGTGGCGGTGATCATATGCCCAAAATTATCCCAAAAGGATTATCTTTCAAATAAAATCTTTTTTTTTTTTTAGATCTTTAGAGAAGCCAATGTCGTGCATTTTTATTTAAATTTATTTTCCGGACCATCTTTAACAAGCACCCTTTATAACCATTGAAGAGATGCTATGGGCTTTCAGAGGTCGTTATAGTTTCCGTAGTAGTGTATTGCTGGGAAATACGTCTTGAAAGGAGTTTCACTAGTAGACTCTAGAACCTTTTATACTACCAACTTAGAGAATCAGGGTAGTGTACACCCAGATTGGCCATACAAAATCAGTAATAAGACTGATGACTTAATAGCAAGGATGTGTATACGAATTTCTAACACGGGAAGGAGCGTTACGTGGGTAAAAAATCATGATAAAAATACGCGCGTGACAAAATAGCTGAAGACACCCAGAAATAATTTCTTTGTATGGAACACAGTAGACCAATTGTGTGGAGAAGTTACTGCATTTTAACAACGATCAACACTGAACGTAGCCGGAATAAACTCAGCTATACTTTGAAATTCCCAGCGACTAAGTTTTGCAATTAAAAGGCATTTTTTGCAAGACCATTTAAAAGATCAAGCTATAAACAATTGTTTTTCCGCTGAAATCTAACGCCAGATTGTAAGTCGAAGAAGAAGGCTTCTGCTCCTACAGCCAGGAGCAAGAAAAGATTCTCCACACTGTACAAAAAGAAGGAAGAGTATTTGCCTAAACATGTACATTATTTGTGTCCAACTTGCTCTGACTATACTCAAAATTAATATATCTTGCGCATTAATAGATTTGTGAGTTACAGGCCTCTCAGGTCGAACGTGTGTAACGGAGTAATTTTAGTTCGCGCCAGCAGTGCAGGATTAATATTCTCTTATTATTTTATCAAGCAACATTGTGTCTCAAAGTCGGATTCCCGATAACTTGAACCCAGAAGAACTTGCCTAAACCCGTACTTCTACCTGTCAGGTATGGGATTTATAATAAGCAGAAAATACATACATAGTAAATATGGACATAAATCTTCTTGAAGATAATCCACACACCTCGTACATATATCCTGGTACAGCAATTGTCTGAAGAAATCGATTTTAAATTGCATATTGAACATGTCGCCTGCTTTACTAGCACACGCGGTTTTGAAATGAATGAATGAGTTTCGACTAAACGCTCAAGTATTTTCGGGCCTACCTTAATTACCCGGAGATATTCACAAGGTCAAAAATGGAAATTCTTTTTAAGAAAATATTAAATAATCTTGCCAAGCAATTTATGTACTATCTATGTATGTACCTACGAGTACAAATTCATTCATAAATTATTTGAATAGATACATAGATCCGTATGCATTCAACTATGAATCTTTTCCGTTCGTTTGGTACGGATTTGGTTTGGTGATTTGTTATCACTTTCAATACATATATGTACATATATTTATGTTATCATCAAATTATTGTAGAAAATAAGTTTCTGTAGATTGCGGTGTTTTACAAAAAAAAGTGCGATACTTCTCTACGCCATTAAATGATTGAATAAGCGCTCTCAAGGACTTCGTAAATTAATTTTTATTCTTTATAAATGCATTTATTTTTTATTATCTGACACGGAAAACTGCAGTTAAATTTGTTCAAAGGGAGGAAGTGTAATTGTTTGCATTGGGAACTAAATAAAAGAAAATATCTAATATTTATACTATGTACATACTTATGCTCAAATAATGCACAACGTAACAAAGAAAATAACTATAATATTAATTTGCATATAATATACGTGACTTCTGTTCGAATTTTACGAGTTTCAAATCGAAGTGCATACTATAAGCTAAAATAAATGATGTTTGTTTAAGAGGGTCCGGAAAATAAATTTAAATAAAAATACACGACATTACCTTTTGATCTAAAAAATGTTTTTATTTGAAAGATAATTCTTTAGCATTTAGCATTTTAAAATGATTTCGAGGATTACCTCTACTGAAGCGTATCCTGTCGGTCCAACTACTTTTCTGAGCATTTTCGCAATAACTCACAATATATTGTCTTCCAAAGCTCCAATCGTTTTTAGTTTATTCACGTACGCAAACAATTTCGGGTACCCTTACAGAACACGATCGAGCGGCGTTAGATCGCAAGACCTTGGTGCCCAGTTTACGGGTCCCATCCGAACATATTCTGTGTGAATGCCCGGCACTACATTGTTTGAGGAAACGTGTTTTCTCCGAAAAATACGTTTATCATTGGATTTGAAAATCTCTGCTACTAAGGATGTCTTAACCTTCATAAGGGAGGTGGTACGTCTATTAGGTTGTATATTGATTTTAGGAGTGTAAGTGTATTGCCACCGTATGCATTTGTTGTGCTCCCCCGACTTGAAGCTCGAGTCGATGAGATACTCCACTTAAAGCACCTTGTGCAGTACGATTTCCTTGATGAACCGGAGTATCTGGAGTGCATCTACCGATGGTAAGTCTTCTTTTAATAGATGGTAGCCTTCAAGATGTTTTTCTCTTTTCTGGATTAGTGATCCACATTCCTTAAAAAAGTGTAAAAGCGACTCTTAAAGAAACCTGTAAGAATGCGCACCCTATTTCTGTTGGTTTAATTCTAGTCTTGGTGGAATAGATCTCTCTTAGCAAGAGTACAAAAAAAAAAAAAAAATTGTGCGTCCAGTACAATGAATGCAGCCATTTAACTTAGCATTATAAGGAGTAGCCTTATGTAATAGCGGTATCAACGGTAGCAGCAGGTGCTTTTGCTGAAAAACTTACTGCCCAACGCGAATGATTTTTGAACTTAAACTACCCGATGAAATGTATTTAATGAAATGCAATTATTGTTACTAAGTCATCATGGTTATGGTCAAGACCTTATTTGCGATAGAGAAAAAAAATGCTTAAACTTCATAATTTAAGCGCAAAAAATCGACGAACACACATACAGATATGCATATGAGTATTAAGAACACATCAGCCAATTGTTGTTGTGGTTCAGGTTAACAACGTTTAAGAACACTTTTATTCGTCTCTATTCGTACATAGGTAGTTTAGAAATTAATAATTAGATTTTTAATCTCTTCTTCTAATTGGTTGTAATTCACTGATTGATTGACTGTAATAATACCCATTGAAAGTATTCTCATCAACATTGATTGACTTATGAAGAAAGTGTAAATGCAAAAAAGAAATACAATATAGCAATGAACTGCGTTTTACAGCTGTGCGACAGCATTTATCAACCTGATATTCCTGACAATCTTAAGCGGTTCTCTGCATCACCCAACGCCTTAGATATTGCTTTGAGGACATAACATGTATGTACAGTGAAACCAAAGAAAAAATAAACATTTATAAAAACCTTCAAGTTTTGAATAAAATGTATCAAACGTTTAAATACGTGCGTTTCATATATATGTATGTATAACCCATACTATCTTTTTCAAATATCTCAAACTATTGTTATAATTTTTAACAAAATTTCACCTTTTCTGGTATCATGAATTCAAATGTAAGTAAATAAAAAAAAAACAGTGTCATTTCTGTTTGAGAAAAAGTACGTTTTTTTTTATAATTTATTGAAAAACTGTTAATCTAGGCGTTACATATTTATAACCCATGTTTAAATTTTGAAAAAACAGAACTTAACGAAAAAACTAATAATTTATTGGTGAGCCTTTAGCAAGAATTAAATCAAATAACATCTTTTCCATTGATTTTATTAAGCTTTCGATCAATCCGCGCTCAATTTTTGCCCATTCTTCAACAAGAGTTTGTTTCAGCTGTGCAATTGACTCAAATTTCCGATTTTCCTCATATACTCGCCTGACCAATATTCCTCAAACGTTTTCTATTGGATTCAGATCAGGGAAGCATGCTGGCCAACTCATAACGTCAATCGAATTCGATCTAAGCCAACTCATTGTCTCATTGCTGGTGTGAATTCTGGCATTATCTTGCTGAAATATCCAATTTTTTTCTCTATTATCTCCAAAAAACTCAACTAAACTGCTTTGGAGAACTTGAACATAATCTGCACTCTTCATTTTTGAAGATGTGAAGTGCATTTTTAAACACCCTTTTGAAAAAAATTTTTCAATGAGAATGAATTCTCGTTGAGAAATATTGGGGTTCCTTTCGCAAATCACGCCAATAGGAGTGCACACCGTCCGGCCCGTCCAAAATTAATTTTTTCCATCGGAAAATATGACCTTAAGGATAAATTTAAAACAAAATTATTTATTAATATCCGAATAAATAAAAATTGCGATTTTACATACAGTACACATGTCCAATCTGTAGCCATATTGTTTTTGGCAAATTTCAACCTGGCTGTTTTGTGACGACTTAGGAGACGTGGACAACAATTCATTTTCGCCCGGACTAGGTTTGAGTTTCTCCTAATAACTCGCCAAGCCGTGGTTTTCGAAACGTTGGTCTGTGCCAGCGCAGCAAGTTTGGTGCAGCTCATGGTTGAATTACTGGCCGCCTGTAGCAATCTTTCGCTCATCTCTTTGAGAAACTTTCGTTTTCATCCTGATCGCTTTACAGTACCATAAGCTTCGGGATCTTTCAAAAAAGGGCTATTGCACTAATTCCGAGATTTTCTTCCTTAAATGCCAAAATGTTTCCTTTTTCCAAGTCGAACAATGATGTACCACGTGGCATTTTTAAAAAACAACCGGATTACGCAATGATACGAACTGTAGTTCTCGCCACTTGAGTTGTTTGTGCGGTGGGTTTTAGTTATGAAACGCATTAATCCACATAAAAATGCGACGCTATCTCCTAAAATGCGTCTCCTCTCATAAGAACAAAAAAATACGAAAAATAACGGTAGTGCTGACTAATGTCATACTATAAGCGTGCTCTCTCTTAATTTTCTGTTCTGTTCGAAACTGTTCTTAAATTTTATTGGAAGCTAAAAGTCTAGCTTGTATGTGGGTTATAAATATGAAACGTATCAAAAATGTATCAAATGTTTTAATATTAAGAAAAGTATTTTACATGAAATGAATTCTATGTATCTACAGGAATGCAAGACCGCACGTTCTTGGGTTTGCGCGAATTTATTCCGTTATCAACTAGCATGCATGTATGTGCCCAGTTGCATAGTTACTCTGGAGCAAAGAGGGACTGTGCCCCGGAATCCCAGAGACCAAGGGTCCCTGGCCAATCCAGCAGCTATTTCCTTGAGAAATAAAATGTAGTTCGGACAGATATGTAATCTAAACGAATTATAAATTTTATATTTTCAAAAAAGTGTTTGGCAATGATGCACCCACATTAACCATCCCTTTTTCTCTATCAAACCAATTTTGCCAGATTTTAGTTGTTTGGTGCTTCCCCAACTCTCCCCACTGGCAGCTGTTAAGAGTTATCATTAAAAATAGGGATTCCCCCGAAATTCATTTTTTGTTCATGGTCCCTTATGCCAATTGATAAACTCGTAAAAGTACATCTATGAACGAGTACAATCTGCAAAACATTCGATTTTTTCACTCCCAAAAATCCATTAAGCATGGGCAAAGCAACTTGCACTGAGTTCCAAAGTAAGTATTGCTGTGTTCTAAGGCCGAATTGTTCACTTCAGTTTTTAGTGTTTACCATCTGCATCTACCTGAATTACCTGAGGCGTGCACTGTTCCCCAATTATGCAGGAAAATTGTAACCAAATTAGGAGTTGTTGAATGTGATATTATCTATAGAAGTAAACACTGAAATTGAATTAGTCCACACCATTCCTGTAACTTCCGCAGGAGCTAAAAATCCCTAGCAAACTGGAGATTATAATGAGTTATCTGGGAAATAGTACCAGAATAGATCGATTCCGACATTTCATTGCCATCGAAAATAACGTTGCTTCCAAATTAGAACTTTGGATCATTTAATCACGGCTGCGTTAAAATTGTTCAATTGTTCTACAGAAATAACAATTCTGTACGAACTGTGTAATTTTGGTCAATTTTGTGCATCATCGTGGCATTCGTTCAGCTGAAATGAGGAAAGTCTTCATGCCCAAAAAGTGACTGTTTAGTGCGCATTGTGGTCAGCCGGCGTCAAGCCAATGCTGAGCAGTGTAGGTGCATGATAACCGAGTATTTCTGCCACGAAATCGAAGATATTGATGTTTCAGACATGAGTTTCAAAAAAAAGGTGCAACTTGTTAGACATCAGGTTCAACGTTGGATGTTTTGTGTGAAAAGTTTGGATTTCTTTTAAGTATTCACTTAAGAAAGAAAAATGATGCAACGTTTATATTTTACATTTTGATAAGGATAATATTGGTTAAAAGACCTAGTTTTTTTATTGCCCCAGGCTCTATCCCATTTAGCTACGCCACTGGATGTGCGTTCCTCATTTATGAAAAAAGTTTGCAGGTGTTACGCGCTCGTGTTTAAATTAAACAAAAAATTATACGATAATTGAATTTATTTTTTCCGTCGTTCTTATAAACGAACTATCAAAGAAAGAGAAACATTCTTGCCAGGTAAAATCATGGCTGGAAAAATGAAATGGATTTTCAAATAAAATTTTTTAAAAGATCTAACCAGTACAGAGCGTGTAAAAAGAATTTGAGTCAAGGTAAAAAAATTCGATCTCTATCGCGGCCTACGGTTTCTATTTCAACGTAAAATGTATGGGACAGCATTTCAAACAAAAGAGGCTGGCTTCGTAGTACAGCGAGCAACATGTAGGAACAGAAACAATGAATATGATTTTTGGAATCGTCGTCGTAGAGATGACTTAAAAGATGGGATGCATTCAAATGAGCATCGATATTCCTATCAATTTATTTGCAAAAAAATACAAATTCTTGGCGCAACGGACCGTATGTGTTTCAGGGCCGAGCTTCTCGCGACCATTCATGTTGCGCGTGTTATATTTTTCACACAAATGGAAGGGAGCTACAGTTTAGAGCCATATCCGAAAGGCAAATTGAGAAGCTTTCTCTTGACAGTTATTACTCTCGGACGTTTGTCAGACATTCGCGAGAGGTGGGACCGTGAAAAACTTTTTGGTGTTCTCTGGGATTCGAGCCTCGAATCTCACGCTCAGCGATCCAACGCACTAACCATTTGAGCCACGGCGCCCATTTAATTAATTTAAAAATGGTTTTGATTAAGTTCACACACATATGCAAGAGGCTTCTTTCTACATACAACTCTCCTAACTCAAGAAATACTTTAAAGAACTAAGCCTAGAATGTAAAAGTACCAGATTGTAATATGTAAACAGTGGATCCTCAAGAAACTGAGGGGCTCTTATTTACAAGCTGTCCGCGAATGTACATTGTTCGAGAGAAAGAGTTATTGTTTTTGGGCTTATATTTTTCTCTAAGGAAATGACTAAAAATAACAAAAATGCTTTTGAAAATAAGCTGGAATAGCACCAATAATCCAGTAGAACTTTTCCAGTGTCGTGTAGTAGTATGTACATATGTTTATCGAGTATTAATTAGAATTGTCTTATGTGTTTTTTTTGTACAAGCTCCTTAACAAGAAAAAGGTTCTAGTTATACATATCTGAAGTTCACTTAAACAATCATACTTAGTCTTTAAGAATAATTCATTCCACATAAGTTTTCAATTAGTTACTGTCAAGTAGATCTTCTGTCAATTACTAAATGCTTAATTAGCACGGCGATTTATTGAAGGCGCAGAAGCTCATAAGCATAAACTAAGTCACAAAGCTGTCATGACAATCATTACTCTCGGTTGTTGAAAAACGTTGTTATTTACGGCACCCACGTTCTTCAACTCGCATCAGAATTGTTGGAATGGAGCAAAAGATTATAGAATCATACGCAGGCCAAACTACATATGTACATACGAGTATATGTACACATATTTTATCCGAAACTCCTTGTGCGAGCTTTTCGAAAAAATATTAAAGAGTTGTGACTTGCTAACTCAGGCAAGTTTGTGTTAGATTACTTACTTATGTAGGTGGCGTCAAGGTTCTCGGTAAACCTGGTCCTCAATGAACAAGCCCCTCCAGTTAGCCTGGCCCTTAACTAACTGCATGCAGTTGCGCACTACAGATAACCCGAGATCCCTTCCACTTACATGCGTCACCTGAGGCGAGGTCTTCTTCTAGTACTTTTTTCCTCGAGGTTGGATTCGAAGACTCTGCGGGCTGGAGCATTGGTGGTTACTCTACGTATCTTAGCCATCTTAGGCGACAAATGCACAGTTTTTTACCTAGATTGATGCCGCTGTACAGTTTAAAGAGTTCATCGTTAAATCTTCTGCCCCAAAACTCGACAACGCAAATGGGACTGAATATCTTGCGATGAAACGGGTCTTGCATAGAATCTCCTTAGTTCTTCGGGATAGAGCCATACTACTAAATTGCCTTCTCAGTCCAAAGAAACAGCGATTCGCAACAGTTATTCTTCGCTTTATTTCTACAGACGAGTTACTGTCAGAATTTATAACAGAGCCAAGAAATTAAAATCCCTTACTACCCTAAACTTATATGTAACTGTTAACTGTGATGCTGTATCCAATTCGTTGATGTTGTATGTTTGCGACGATGGCCAACATACGGCTGTCAGGTAGACTGGACCATTCAATACAGATGATGGTGGCCAACACTTCCTTTCACTTGACCAAAACGAAGTGAGGATATCAATATCCGAGCTCAAATCCAACAAGGCTGCTGGGGATGACTTGGTAGAGACCAATTCTAAGGTTTGGTCAGACGAGTGTATGTTTGATGAATGGGGTCTCAGCATTGTTTGACTGATCCACAAGAAAGGAGACCCCCTCAACTGCGCCAATTACAGAGCTATCAGTCTCCTCGTCAAGATCAGTATCTCCCATATTGTGTGAACGCCTGAAACCCTTCGTCAATATCCTGAATAGCCCCTATCCGTGCAGATTCAGGCCAGGAAAGTCTACAGTCAATCAAATATTCAAACTTCGGCAGATCTTGGAGAAAACCCAAGAACTCCAAATCGATACACATCATCATTTTATCGATTTAAAGGTAGCATATGCTGTGCAGGATGACAATGGAGAACGCTCGTTGCTTCATCAAGCTCGGTAACTACATCACCGGACTTAGACAAGATGATGCGCAATCATCTTCTGCGACATGATCCTTTAGTATTTTTTTTAAATTCACAAGCCAACAGCGGAGGCACAATCCTTTAAAAGTGTGCTACTACTAGTGTTCGTCGACGATATTGACATAATTGGCAGAACACAGCGGGCTATCATTGGTGGTTTCAATAGGGTTTAGCGGTAAATGAGGGCAAAACCAATTACTGTGTTAGATTAGGTTAGATGAAAGCGCTAATGAAAGAGGCTCCTTAACAATGGAGTTAAACTCGGCAAGTAGTGCTTAATACAATTTTTACAGCTTTTTCTTTGTGCAAGTATCCAAGCCGTAACTTATTTCCAGATCACTTGCAACCAATTTAGTCCTTACTTCTCTTTTTGGATTATCCAACAGGTTACCATGTGGATGTATGTTCTTTCTTTCTCTTTCTTAGGACCACCTATTGACATAAATTAAAAAAAGTACACTGTCACATATCCTTTAAATTATTCACACCCTGTATGGCAATTAAAAAGGATGTCCCCATTAACCATTGGCCTAGACACTATCTCAAGAAGAGCCGAAGTAAACTCGGCTAATGTATTCTTCAAACTCCAAACTTGGCAATACAAGCAGTTTGAAATTTGTTAACGTATACATACATATGTACGCTCTCAGTAGATGTTTGTTTTTACCCATTACTGTTGGCATGCCGCTTGAAATATGACTCGAAAAGAAGGAGAATCCACACCACTAAGTGCACTATGGAGATGCGATCTTCCATCAGTTGAAAGATAATTTCAAAGTAAAAGTTTTAATAACTCGAGGATGTGGATGAAATCTCTTAATTACACAAAATTATGGAACTTTTCACTTTCTACACACCCAGTTAAAGGAAAAACGCAAAACTATTCACTTTCTTTAAATACAAAAGAGTTCTCTGCCGAATTTCATGCTTAGCCCTAAAAATGACCTGTTGGCATTGCTCAACCGTGTAACGACTTTTTTTTAAGCAAAATAAGTGTCATCAAGCATCTTTACAAATACCACAACGGAAGTGAAGAACAGCAGTAACAAGTTCAAGTTCATATTCAGAGCATGAATGGGACATGGACTGGAATATTTTCTCATTACAAAAAAAACCAGCTTCAGCTACGATGATGATCTATGGCAACTCTTGCGCTTCATTGAATTCTAAGTCTTTACTCTTAGTAGAGTCACAGGGAAGCAAGAGTGCATTAATATCGGTTAAACGCTTCACCGCTGCTCAGGGTAATTATATACTTATACTTGAAACGCTATAATTGATGAATATCAAACATAAATATATTTTCTCTGATTGTTGTGGAATACTTGTATGCACAGCCGATATTGTCATCCCAAAGGGAAGCGGGAGGGTCGGTCCTCCTTCCATATTCTTGTTCACACAACATGTGTGGATGGATATGACATTACGTGAAAAAGAGGAGAAAGGTAAAAGTTAAATCCACACCGTACAATCAATTTGCGATGCTTGGTTAAGTCAGTCTATCTGTGTGTAAGATTCTGCTGAAGTTAGTTTTATTTGCATCTGAAACGTCGCGCGAATAAGTTACGCATATTGTTCGTGGGAAAATGTCTACGATACTTGTCGGTTGTTACTGTTTATTTGTTGTACACTCGGTGACGTCCTATGAATACGGATACCATCCGAGTTCCGAAGAATTCGATGGTCAAATGCGACAGAAAACGTGGACACGTGACCTCCTGTGGCAGGAGCGGAATGTTAAAAAATTTACACCGAAATTTAATTTAGAAAGACGTAAGAATACCACTCCTTCAGAGTTCGGTTTTGAAGGACATCCATTCGAGAGTAGTTCAAGTGAAAAGAATGATAAATACCCAGGGTATATAGAGAGTGATACAATTGCCTTGTCTAGTGAAAGTGTCGCGGAAGTTAGCACGAATCCTTTTATAAACAAGTTGGAGGCGCATGCGAATCATACAACGTTTCCGATATTTTTTACGAATCCCTCAACAGGGATAGTGTATGCTATTACGGAAGTCGGAATCAATAAAAATCAAACGGGTTTGTCGAAAAATGGCACAATTCCGATTTTTGTTAGTAAAGAACAATACGAGCGGGATTTGTATATTTTAAAGAGAAGCTATGAATCAAAGTGCATTCGGCAGGGAAGACCTCAAATCATAAAGCTGGATGGTGGCAGTTTCGTGAAAAAATTAAATCCAGTTGTGGTTAAAACTGAGCTAAACGTGGATGAAAACCTTACTCATGTGAATCAAGGAAAGAAACGAAAGAATCGACATCGTAAAGCAAAGAAAACTAAGGTATCAAGAAAGACTCAGATAGTTCAGGATTTACATAAGAATTCCCTTGATCCTGTAGCGACGCTGTCAACCTTAGACACACAGCTAGAGAAACCAAACAAAGTTAATTTGTCTTCTGTCTTCAGTAGTTTCCAAACGAAAAAAAACACAACAAGGTCCCGCTTCAACTCAACAAATGTCAAAAGAAAGAAAGCCAAAATTCACAAGATTTCCAAAAGGTCACTGAGTGACACAGAAACATTAAATGAAGTCCATTCGACAAAAGTTACTATCTTTTCTTCACTAATACCTCGGATTTCCAAAAGATCTCTAAATCCTGAAAATTTTCAAAATTCCAGCCATTCTACAGATAAATCTAAAAAAATTCTTTCCACGCAAATTCAAGTTACAAGCGAATATCTTGAACCAACAATCAAGACTAGGACGCCAAAAAATTCAATTGAGGAAACTACTTACAGTGCATCACCAACCAAATCTTCGAAGCCTCCTTGTAAGGCAGTTAAAGTAGAAAAACCCACCGATGATGATTACGATGATTACTACGATTTTGGTGGAACATCTTACAATGATGGTGATGATGATGGCAGTGAAAATGCTGATGCATCCTTAGAAAATCAAGACAGTGTATCTAGTTCGGAGAATGCTATACCAGATTATAGCTCGCTAGAGGGTACCAATCAACAAGATGATAATTATCGTCTCAAGAAAACTACTAAAAAACGAATCAAACGTAGACGACCGTATAGTGATGAATATGACGACTACGATGATGACTACGATAATGAAAGTGATGACGGTGTGTTTGGGTTGTTTCGTGGTTTATTTACACCGGTACAGTGGGTAATGGATAGGATATTTGATAGGGCTGGGCATTTGTTTAATGAGAATATGCAACCGGAAAATAATGATAACCGCAAGCCAAAGAATCCACAGTATACAGTTTATAATGGTGGCGCAAATGAAGTGGGAGATGGCAGTTCAGAGGCGGATGGGGATCAAGGAAACTCATTTGGATCGTGGTTAAGCTCTTGGTTTGGATTTAGGAGGAGGAGTGGTAGTAGCACTACACCTTCACCATTCGAGGAGGAACCTGGATGGTTTGAATCGTGGTTTTCATACGATCAGAGGACACCGTCTCCGAATGAGGAGGAGAATGATCGTAAGTAAGATTGTTTCAAATGCATTTTTTCTATGGAAGGATTTATCTTTCTCTGATGAGTGTCTTCAAGGCATTCTTAATACTGTGTTATTATATATTTATCCTTAACGCAATGGAATGGCATGGATTATGTGACCTAAAGTCATTTTGTTATATTTTCTGTACTTAACCGTTGAAACTAGTTTTTGAATTAAAATTAATAAACTAGACTGGTTTAACCATAAAATATGCACATATTTACGATTTAAAAGTGCAAGACCTGTGTTGAAAGTGAATGACACTGTAAGCATACATACATATTAATTTTTGGTGGGCTAACAGTGTTAGTATACTTGAAAGATTAACTTTCGGTCTATAGTCAGAAATGTCGCCTCGAACACGAAGTTTTTATAAATTGAAGTGATAAATGAGTTTTTTTTCTCATTAAATACTTCTTCTAAGCCTGGCCAGTCTTCTGCCTTTTCATTCCCTTCTACTCCCGTGTATCCAGGGATCCAACAGGATGAAATATTGTGGTGATTGATAACTTTAAGTGCCTTAAAGCATACATTTTGAGTTTACGATATTAGAGTTGCCTTTCTAACCGCGTTAATCTCAGCTTGGAAAACACTACAGTAGTCGGTAAGTCTGTATGGCTGGTTAATGCGCTGTGCCTCTGAGAAAACTTTTGCTTCCGTTCCTTTCTCCATCTTCAAAATGTCTGTGAAATTGGCTTCATCTTAACTGATTCGTACAAGATGTATTTTTAAAAAAAAACTCGATTCTTTTCGGATAACCGAAATCAAATCTTTGTAATCGGTCTCCCTAAATTGGTTGCCGATTATCTCTCATAGAGATGGCAGAGCAGTTCAATATTCACCACTGTTGGGTGCCAGTGTACAGGAATAGAATGGAATTAAAACGCTGACGAACTTGCCAGATATGAGACAACTACATATATGCATCAGAAAAAGATATGTTAGGTATACGCTAGATGCAAACTTAAATCCAGTCTGAATGCTAAGAGATAAAAATTTAGGTAGACAAGTGGTACAACAGATTTGGCCAAGGGTAGATCTAAAACGCTCTAAACTTCAACTTCAACCTAACCTAATCTTATCTGTGATATCTGTACCAAATTTTTCTGTGTGATGCTGTTATGTTTAGAATAGCATCACCTTTCCTTGTTAAACTGCAAGGAACTGCAATTTTATTGGGCGCCGTAGTAGTTAGACGTTCGAGTCCCAGAAAACACCAAAAGTTTTTCCACGATCCCACCTCTCGCGAATTTCTGAAAATGTCCGAGAATAATGACTTTCATGAGAAAGCATCTTAATTTGCCTTTCGGATATGGCTCCAAACTGTAGGTCACTTTCAATTGTGTGAAAAAATATACACATAACACGAAGCTAGGCTTGGATCACAAACGGTCTGTTGCGCCCAGTATTTGTATTTGCATTTGTAACTCCGATTTTTTCAGCAATATTTTGCGTTTCTTCTCAAAAAATGCATACAACCAAAGTCTTTTTAATAAAGTTCAGAAACAAACCCTAATTCGATCCAAGCTAGTAGTTCAATGCACTAACCAGAGATTGATGAGAGAATGATGTTTCATTTCTCAAGCTCAGGAGCTAGTAAATACATAGTGTGCACACCCAGCTTCGCAATATTTGTTCTGCAGGATTCCTTAAATACATAGATTTAAAATATTAATTTTGTTCTCACAACGTTGTCATTTGCAGCATGGTTTTTTGGATGGTTCAATAGTAAGCCAAGGCCTAAACGAACCACTACAACTACCACCACCACGCCAGTGCCCATACTTACCATTGCAGAACCGCTGAAAAACCCCCAAAAGTGGATAGGAATTCTTGCGCAGCATATTATAAATTCAACATCAACTAATAATCCCGTAACAGAAACAACTACAGAAAATCTAGACATACCCAAAAAGATATCCTACGACAAATATCAAATTTGGCGACTTAAACCAAAAGATGACGCACAAGTCAGAGTCCTTGAAGAATATAAACGAGGAGAAGAAGGTGCTCGCCTGCAATGGCTAAAGGGACCAACTTTAAGGTGATATTTGAAATACTATAAATCTCAGTTTGTTTTTTCAATGACGAAATGCTCTTTTCAGAGGCCTAACTGATATTCTCATTCCACCAAAAATGCTGATCGATTTTCAAGGAACCCTAAATTTTGAGAATATCGACCACGAAATTCTAATCTTCGATGTGGGTAAAGTTATTTCCTATGAACAAGCGAAGCAGGATGATATCCTTTTATTGAAATCCAGCCCTGGAAAGGCAATAATGTCATGGAATCGATACTATGACTACGATAGTATAATTAAGTATCTAGAATTAATTCAAATACGAAATCCACAATATGTGGAGCTAATACACATAGGACGCTCATATGAAGGTCGACCGCTAGTCATAGTGAAAGTAGAATCAAAGAAACCCAACGATAAGCTAACAAAGAAAAAGAAACTCAACAAAAAATCGGATCAAGCATCAAGTGTGTTCATAGAAGCGGGCATTCATGGAAGAGAATGGATTGCACCAGCTTCTGCGACATGGATGATCAACGAGCTGCTGAGAATTATGAAGAACAACCGTAAGTACCTAAAAACTTATGCATCCCAATAGGTGACAGTGAAAGTTCGTATCTGCCTTTTATGTTGCGCCAAATTGGAATTTATAGCCGTGGTCGGTGCTTACCATAAAGTTATTTAAATTTTATTGAACGCCAGCCCAACATTTGTCCCTGATTGAAATTACGATAGTTTCTAAATGAATCGCGAATTAAAACCTTCGAAGAATCAATTCTATCTGCGAAAATAATACCTTTAATTTTTATACACAAGCCTCCAATTCTTAATCTTATCTTAATAATCGGCGTAAGCGATTATCCTAATGCTTTTGTTGACGAGGGACTAGAGAATTTTTTTGAGCGAGATATTGCCTACAACATCTATAGGATATCTCCTTGTGGTATTCCTCGATTAATTGCTGTTTTTTGACTGCATAGTCAACTAAACTAAACTGGACCTGTTGTGAAGTATCGCCCGGAGTTGTCTATAGTGTTGCATGGCTGACTATGGATGTCATCACACCCGGGGAAGTAAGCTTTCAGAAACAGTTCCAAGGTCTCTAAGTTATTTTCTGTTCACGAATTGTCTTTTTACGGATACAACCAGCAGAGGGACAGAGCTGCCTTTGTTGTGGTTTCAATATTGGACCAGCAACTAACCCAGGTTATACTTTTTGCTGCTTTTGTTTTCTTTTTAAACTCGTTGAAGGTATTACGATATTCTCTCCAATCATCCTCAGTTCTTGTCTTCTTAGCTCGATTTAAGTATTTCCTTGTTTCAATCCTGAATAGGTGCAGTTCCTTGGACCACAAGACTGCCTGGGTTCATTTACGGGGGCGACTAACAAGAAAGGATTTTATAAAAGAGACCATAGGTGCCTTTGTGAAATGGTTGAGTGTTTCATTTATCTGTGTTATGCTCGTAAAGTTACCAATAGGAATAGGTTTTAATTGCTTTGCGACAAGTTCGCAGAATTTATTCCAGTGTGTTGTGACACACACCAATCTTTCTGAAAGATTATTCATTTCTTGTTTCAAAGTCCGCAGTGAAAGTGATCCTGAAGTGATTAGAGAATGAGCATTTCGCAGAGATTTTCAGTCATTTTCTTTGAAATTATCAGCAGGGTAAGCTAGTGTTCTGTCTACTACATTATTTCTAATTTTGTTGTAGAAAGTAGGATGACCACAAATTACTACATTGGAGAGAATAATAAAATCAAAATAGACTCAGCCCTCTTGTTATATCCTGGCAGCCCTATTGGGCGAGGTGGACATTGGAATTTAAACCAACCAAGTTGGCTTTGGTGGTGCCGGCGTGCTGTACCAGTTCTTTTAGAATTAGTGATCGTGCGTTTCTTCGTGTGGCAAGTATACGGATATAAAAAAGAATGCATTGAGGCCTATTCTTGACGTCACATACTCAGACCGTTAGATTGTTGTTGCTATAACGATGAAGACAAGAAAGTTAATTAATTTCGCTACAAAAATGCAGCTTCAAGATTTACCTTTTTATTTGCTAACTTTTTCTCTAATTTGTCATAGAACTGAACAGTTTCAAAAATATCCAATTCAAGGTTCATTTTTGTATTTTTTATAAAGCCTATGATTTAATATCATTTATATTTAAAAGTGTGTATTTACTAACACTACATGTGTGTAAATTTTCGGCAAAGCGAAAAACGGTGCTGATCACCTTTATATAATGCGACCTTCTTTCAGTTCTTCATTTTCATACATATGTGATTAAAGAATTTATAATCCAAATAGGATCACATATCCATAGTCAGTATTATGACATAATGGACTTATAATCGTACCTGGTTCCATTTTATAGTGATTTCAAGAACAATATTCGTGTAACAATACACCATTTATTTATTTATTTTAATAATCATCTATTATAAGCTCCTTTAAGTGCACAACCAAAGCTGGGGGTTTACTATTTTCCAATGCCATTCGTGGGATGAAAACGGGCTTTGATGTCCTGAACACCTCCTTCTTATCCTCGTCTACTATTGTTAATGTGAATTTTTTTGTAACAATTCCATTCAAATCATTATCTTTTTGACCGTCATGAACGTGTATTTGCAATTTTTTATCTTTCACGATAATTTTTAAATAGTCTGGGGGTGGTTTTGGCGGTTCCTTAATAGTTTTAATAGTTTTATGAGAATCAACAGGAACCTCAGCAACATAAATTTCTTAAAAAACAGATACAAATATTAAATCAAAATTCATAAACTAGCCTACCATTATGTGCACCATGTGCAGGTTTCTTTTCCAGCTCTATTTGCCTAGCATCATGTGCAAATTTCTTTTCCAGCTCTATTTGGTTATGAAGTCTGCAGTATCCTCTGTTACGATAAAGACGGGCTGTCATTGAAAGTAAGAAAATACTGAGTAGAACACCGATAAACACCTTCACATATCTAAATACATTTACGATAAATGCTTTACCATACAATATTAGTATTTTTTTTATTACCGATCAGTGTAGTATAGTCTTTTGACGAAGTCAAACAATATTCCTCCAACTGCCAACCAAAAGACCACAGAACCGAAAATTAAAAACCTGGAAGATGGATATTCACGATTGGATTGATTTAAGCTACACATGTGCCATATTTATGCTTACGCTATGACTGAAATTGTTTCTGTAATAAAAGTAAGAAAAGTTCTTTGATCATCATCTAACCCTTCTTCTTCCTCTTTGCAGTTTCTCCGTTTTCCATGACAATTCTGATAACATTGACAGGTACATCTTTGTTTACATTCCTCGATTATTTGCTCTCTAAGCTCTGGATCCATTTTTTTTTTTTTTATTTTCTTTAATTAAATCATTTTTATAGACATTCACACTGAAAATTTAAATCATAATTGTTTGATTGATTTGGGCTGGGAAAAATAAATAGGAATGTAAACTTGAAGTACCTATCCCGGAAACATAGCTTACGATATTATTACAGTTGAAGGTGTCACTACTTATGGCCTTCCATCGCCCTCGGTCGGGGGCAAGTTGCTGCCAGTTCGTCTGATCAAGCATCCTAGCATTAGCGATTGATTGATCCTTATAATGGATGTTCGGTCTTTATCTCGAATCTGTAGGCTGGGATTCGAAAATCGATATCTATTCGCTCGATGTGAGCTAGGTAATGAAGTCGACGTGCTTTGACCTTCTGGACTACATTTACACCTTGGTACAGCTCATAGAATTCGCTGTTAAATCTTCTACTTCATTCGTCCTCCGAATATTCGGCAAAGTATTTTTCTTTCAAAGGATTCCAAGATCTGCTTATCATCCAGTACTCGAAGGTATCACTCAAGGACTATTCATTCTTTCATCATTACTTTGATAGTTTGCTTCTAGTATCTTCCTCATGGGTGCAGTCAAAATTCTTTAGACTGTTTCACATTATCTACGTATCAACTTTATTGACATTGCATCTAGTTTGACCTCCCTCGTACTGGCCTAAAGGAATATGCTTGACACAGTTATTAGGTTAGGTAAGGTATGTGAGTTTGCTAAAAAGATAAAGACTCCTCCATGAGGCAATCAGATCAATATAGACCCATTTCTATGCTCATTAGCCATCCAATAGTAAATATACAGGCGGACCATTAGGGATGCAGTAAAGTTCAACACGGCCGGAAGCCCAAAACTATTTGTTGGGATTTTTTTTCTCGAGGGTTAGTTACACCAATAATTTGCTGCTGTGCTTACTGTTATGAATATCTAAGTCCCTTACTCCCTAGCAGAGAATGGCTCAACGTCATGGTGTAATTTCTGGAATATCCATATGTGTTCGTCTGACAATTCTGTGTTTACCTGTAATTATGGCCTAAACTGCTTCATGAATTTTCTGTTTCAACCCCAAACATGTTTTACAAAATTCAATCTTATGATTGAGTTTCAAATTCGTGCAACGCTGGTTTCAAGACGATTATTACTGTCTTTTCTACTTTTCGATATCCTATTCAAAATCTTGTTTTTTACTTTTAGGAACAAATTTGGGAACAGAGTACATAAAAAACACTACTTGGTACATAATGCCAGTTGCTAATCCAGATAGCTATGAATACAGCCACCAATATGATAGACTTTGGAAAAAATCTCGTTCTCGACACATATCGAAGCCTAATGGAATCATTAATTCTGCCATGACTTGGCTGCAGAAGAAAAAATCTGAGAAAGTTTGCTTTGGCGTAGATCTCGACAGCAATTGGCATTTTAATTGGAGTAGAAAAGGGAGCTCGAAGTCACCATGTAACGAATTTTTCATTGGTCCAACACCTTTTTCGGAGCCTGAAACTAGAGCTCTCTCGAAATTTCTCATGGACAACAGAAAACAAATTAAGGTTTGATTGTAATAAAAAGAACATGTTTATTAGCCGAGAAGTCTTAATATATCTCTTTTACTTAGCTATTTACATCACTACAAGCTTACGGTCAAATAATATCCTATCCAAATAAACTGAATTCATCATTTCAATCGCAGAAGTTGGATGATATACTTGATGTGGCAATGGTTGGAACAGATGGGCTTAGAAAAAAGGGTAGTAAATCTAGATACAAGGTGGATTCTATGAATGATTTAATTGAAAACAAATCTGGTAATTCAAAAGACAACACAAATAAATTTATGAAATTTAATAAATAATATAATTTGTGTTTTCTTTTAGGTTCCTCAGATTATTTTGCAACATTTGAAGTCGGTATACCATTTAGCTATACCATCTACTTGGCTGATAATGGTGTTCATGGATTTCTATTGCCTAGTACTTATATTGAACCAACAGCGAAAGATGCATTTGAAATTATAACAGCAATGATTGACTACATTTGAACTTGTTATATTGGCATAGTTATATAATAATAAAACACATACGTAAAAGTCTGACTCCCACCTTTTCATATTTTAACCACTAAAAAAAGTGTACTCTTCTGAAATGATTAACCTACATACAATGATCCCTCTTTATTTAGGACATAATTTTAAGTGAAAGGTAAGTCATATTTATTTTACACAAATTGGCTATTGCCTATTATTACCCAATTACTGTCTAAACGGACATCCACTTGAGACATAGTATTTTTGTATACTCTTCGGTTCTGGGCATATTGTTTCAAGTTCTCTGTTCCTATTTTTTTTTTTTTTGATAGTTCAAACGCAGGGTTAGATCATCGTGCCTGGAACATTATCTTTCGTATGCTCGTGGTCTTCAATCCAATATAACCATCGACGTTGGCTTTTTTTATTACGTCTATATCCTACTACAGCTTGTAGTGATAAGCTTTGTTCAATGAGAAAAAAGGCAAGGCAGAGCAGAACAGATTTGTGAAAAATGTCAGATCAAAGGTACCTAGAACAGAAAAATACAGCCATATGTTAGTTGTCAAAAATGACAACTTCATTTTCGACTGTTGGATAATTATTTGAATTTTCAAGTTTAGTATAAATTGTGAAATAAAAACAATAAAATAATGGAACTTAATTTGTTGGAACAAATGGTATTAGAGGCGATGGATTCAGAAAGTAACAACTTTTCACTTCGAGGACAAAACAATTAATTTGCAATCACAGCTGATTTTGACGTTTCTCACAAATCTGTTCTACCTCAAAAGTAAGTGCAGAAATTCTGCTCAGGGCAGAATTCAGGCAGAGTCATTGAACAAAAAGCGAACATGAGCTGGACAGAAATTTTTCTCATTGAACACGAAAACCTGTAATTTACATGTACTGGACTGAGCTGGACAGCCTCATTGAACAAAACTATAGTGTGTTCTGCATTCCCCCTTTCCACACACAAGATCAAATATCTGACGAAGGATTTGCAAAATTTGTTCACCCTTCCTGTTACAGTCCAACACTCTGCAAAACATACGACAAATATCAGAACAATTCTTGTAGTGCGTGTTATGCGACTGAAAGGGGAATACGGATTTACCCGAAATGCATAATTAAGAAATTTCTAATTACAAATATTACTTTTGGAATGTTTGTCAGACATTCGTGTCAGGTGAAAAACTTTGCAGTGTTTTCTAAGTCATGCTCACTCACCACTAACTCAAGGTGTCCCTCTTTTACACGAAAACTATCTTTTGTTCATTTCGGAGGTAGGCACGTTTGAGTTTTTTTAAAGTAGTTTTTAAATCGGAGGGGCTTAGTTTTTACAAAGCATATCTCTTGTTCCACCCCTCCTTATGACATATAGAAAAATATTTTAAGCGTGTTGCTATTTAACCTCTATTAAGGTGGCGTCTCAAGCTGTAATTAACCTTCGAAAAAATCTAAAATTAACTTCGAATGCCATTCAAAATTATTGTACCCTATGCACTCAGATCTTTTCTTGTCATTTAAGGCTGGAGAGCATATTCGCTGAATATGAAACTGTCTTCAATCCCTAGGTAGCGCAAGCATCGTAAAATATTGACAGCAGTAATTATAATATTACAACTGACAGTTGTGTACCCAAACAAAACGTTTCAATTCCCCTCGTTTTGCCGAATATTAATGAATAAATAAATTGGTTTGTTAATATTAAATAATTAAGAATTAAGACCTTTACAATATGGAGGAGGTACAAAGACACAGTGTACACACATTGGTGTTTCGTTCCTTAAAAAGAACACATGACATGTTCGTATCAAATCAAGGCGCTCTGCCTGAAATCGACGAAAAATTGTAAGAATACCTTTATTTATGTATAATTGCTTGGAATAACATGTATGGTTTATCTTTAAGAGATAAAATGAGAAAATCAGTTAAAGCAAGAGATAACTACTCACTTGTGTTTGAAAGAGTAAATAAAGCGCTGGAGTTGAAGCGACTTAATCCTACATCAGCTACAGTGGAATTACCAGAGCCTCTTGCTATTACAAATGGACCATCTATATCATCGGCGTCCAGTACAGATGGCACCAATCAAGCATTGGTTCCTGTTACGGAATCTTATCAATCAACGGTAGCAGGACTTAATAAAACTACGAACTCAACCACAAACAGTGGAATGCAGTTGATTCCAAAGAAAGCTCCGAGCATACCGAAACCGACGTGGCATGCCCCGTGGAAATTGTCACGAGTTATTTCAGGTTTGTATTAAAAACTTAGAGTTAAATAATTATAGCTAGTTCCCTGATCGCACTAAAATCCTGTCGATTTACATTACTTTTTAATTTGTTTATGTTAACATCTAGCGTCAGATTCATATGATAAGACTAGGCTTATATCCGAAATATACAAGTGGCTGTACAATACTGAAGTACTTATGTACATATAAAATGTAAACTACACCGGTAGAAATTTTGCGCCACAAGCTCCAAGTTTACATGAATTTTTTACTCAGAATCTGGCTCCTCCAGGTTAGGAACGGACGATCGGGTAACTGTCCAGCTGTCAATACAATTTTTTTCGCTATTCTAAGTGTCCTGTCTAAAGGGTTATACCGTGAAACTTTAATTTATTGTTTAGCCTATTTTCTATTTGTCTCTATATCTAGGTCAGCACTCCAGTTAAATTAACAATAGACATATAGGTCATGCTATGATAACATCTATTCGTATTTCCATTAGTTCTAAACAGAAAAATATATTTGCGATCGGGTTTGTGCCCCTAAAATCGTTCTCCTTATGGCTTACTATTTACCAACTAATAATGCATTTATCTTTTAAGGTCATCTTGGATGGGTACGTTGCATCGCTGTGGAGCCCGGTAATGAGTGGTTTGCCACTGGTGCCGGTGATCGCGTAATTAAAATCTGGGATTTAGCTAGTGGAAAACTGAAACTTTCTCTTACCGGCCATGTAAGTACGGTTCGTGGCCTAGCGGTAAGCAACAAACATCCATATCTCTTCAGTTGTGGAGAAGATCGACAAGTTAAATGCTGGGACTTGGAATACAATAAAGTAATTCGACATTATCACGGTCATTTGTCAGCGGTTTACTCACTCGCTTTGCATCCAACAATAGATGTATTGGCCACTTCAGGACGTGATTCAACTGCCAGAATATGGGATATGAGAACTAAAGCAAACATTCACACTCTTACGGGCCATACAAATACAGTGGCCAGTGTTGTAGCTCAGGAGTACAATCCACAAATTATAACCGGCAGTCATGATTCAACAATTCGTCTTTGGGATCTGGCAGCTGGTAAAAGTGTATGTACATTAACAAACCACAAGAAAAGCGTACGTAGTCTTGTGATTCATCCTAATTTGTATATGTTCGGATCAGCTTCACCGGATAATATTAAACAGTGGCGTTGCCCTGAAGGAAATTTCGTACAAAATGTGTCCGGACATAATGCTATTGTCAATTGCATGGCGGTGAATCCAGACGGGGTTTTAGTGTCAGGAGGTGACAATGGTACTATGTTCTTTTGGGACTGGCGAACCGGCTATAATTTCCAGAGATTCCAAGCCCCAGTGCAACCAGGGTCAATGGACAGTGAAGCCGGCATATTTGCCATGTCATTCGATCAGTCTGGATCGCGACTTATTACGGCTGAGGCAGATAAAACAATTAAAATCTACAAAGAGGATGATGAAGCGACCGAGGAAACTCATCCTGTGAACTGGCGACCAGAAATACTTAAGCGAAGAAAGTTTTGAAAATCCAAAGTTCTATGACGATTATTGTGACTATTGTTTAAAAACAGTTAAAATACGTTTTTATAATAAAAACTTTTTCCACTGTTCTTGCAGTTTTTTTTTCCAAGGTGACAATCAGTTTTGTTTTTAATATGACTGATTATTCTCAGTTCTTAGTTGCACCATCTCCTGATTTCCTTCTCCTTGCTACAGTATATGCAGACTTTACTGTCTCACATTTCCAGCTGCTGACGCTACGATAACCATATTTATCAGACAACAAATAGAAATATTTCACGCAAAGAAGCCATATAAGTCCTATAGCGCAAATTCTCTCGGACATTTGTCAGATATTGTTGGTATTTTCTGGAACTAGAACCAGAGTTTCTCATTCAATTGTCCTGCGTTATAACCACGGTGCCCAAGGAAAGGAAGGACAATTTGTTGGTAAGAATGACAGGCCTAAAACAAAGAAATATAAAATCCGTAAAATTTTTAAAAACGCTGACTTTATTGAATGGCCTTAGAAACGCTAAGGAGGAGTCTTCGACGAAGAAAAATAAACTTGGAGATACTGATGATCTATAGAAAGTATGATTGAATTTGAAAACGCATCACAAGCGGCTTCAACAATTTATCAGTTATGTATAACACTTTCAATGTGAATAGTTAATTTTTAAAAAGTTCATCAGATAGTAAAAAAAACTAATTAATGACGTTCGTTTTAAACGTTACATGCGTTTCCAAATTACCCCTACGTCTGAGGAAAGCACATTTTTAAAACAGTTGCCAGAATCTGAAATTCTTTGTGGAAAGATGTACATTCAATGTACTTATAGTGAGAGGAGTGAACAATTTATTAAAAAACCGCCATAAATACCCAGATGAGGAGTTCAAGACTTAGATACAGTGTTAGGAGGGGTTTGTTCGCAGCGTGGTATTCTATCATTTATTTTGTGACGTTATTGTGGACTCTTTTAGACAAACTTAAGAAATGTAAATTCAAACAAATTGTTTATGCATAATATCTCAAAACAATGCTAATGGGTGAATTCTTGAATGTAAAAGAAAATATGGATAAAGAATGCACTCGCAATGGTAGGACCGTGGTGCCATAACTGAGAGTCAGTTTGCGAGAAAAATCTTGTACCTTGAAAATTTTCAGACAGGAAATTAAGGTTTCAGGATAACACCTCCATCTAAATGGCATCAGTGTAAAGTAAAAAAATAAATAAGATAATATGCTGGATAATATGCGTCGTGGCTCAAGTGGTTAGTGCGTTGGATCGCTGAGCGAGAGGTTCGACGTTCGAATCCCAAAGAACACCTAAAACCTTTTTCACGGCCCCACCTCTTGCGAATGTCTGACAAACGTCCGAGAGTAATAACTGTCATGAGGAAGCTTCTCAATTTGCCTTTCGGATATGGCTCTAAACTATAGGTCTCTTCCATTTGTGTGAAAAAATATAACACGCACAGCACGAATGGTTGCGAGAAGCTAGGCCCTGGACCAATTCGGTCTGTTGCGCCAAGTATTTGTATTTGTAATATGCTGGTAAACGTCCCTGATATCATTTATTGATTTTCAATTTTTTTTTTTTTAATTAAAATACAATAACCGCGGTTAACTCCGCGTTTTTCAAATAATAAGGGGGTTTTGAATAATTTAAACTATCTGAAGGTACGCACGGGTACACGCATGGGTAAAACTAAATATCTAGGTACACTACCACAAATAAAAACAGAATTTTATTGCTTCGGTTTAGAATAAGATTATTTTCTTTATTTTTAAATAATGAATTTTTATCAATTTTTAAATTTTTCTTTCATAGTTGTGTGTTATTAAAAAATATATTTAAATTTAACGACAAATTAAAAAAATAATAATAGCAAGCACAATACACATATTTACATGTACCTACAGCAGAAAACAAGATTAAAAACAGGAATTTCTCGTTCAAGAGTTCAACAGATCGGCAAAGAATTTATTTTTAATTTTTTTCGTGTTTTCTTTTTATATTTTTATATTTTTTTTTTTGTTTTTTTTTTGCATTTTCTTTTTGTTTTCTTTGTTTTTTGCTCTTTTTTTTATTGTTAATTTCATAGTTAATTTAGCAATTCAATTGTTTAATTGTAGATTTTGATAGCTTTTTCAGAGAAATTCAGTGAAGTTCTCTTTCGGGACTTATTAATGTGATCAAGGCCAAAGTAAGGCAGTGGAGTACCACCGACAGCAGTCGCTTGTGTTGTTCCAATTGCTCGAAACACATCTAAATCGATTGTTGTAATATCGGTGACGTCGGTTATGGAACCTAGTGAGATAACACCGAATTTATAGCTTTCCCACTCTTTATCGGGCACATTGAGGCGTTTTTGAATGCGTTGTTTTAACGCTCCAAAGGTTTCACCATGTTTAGCTTTGATTAAGAAGGGCACACCAAACGAATTATAAATCTCCTTGCTGAAATGTGATACTGGTATAAGCATTTCATTATCGGCTAACTGCATGTCCTCCACGGGGATTTCTTCAATACGGAACGTTTTTTGATTGCTCTGGCTAGAGACTGCTTCATTTCCTTTTTGCAGATTCTCCAAAGGAACATCCTCTTTGAATACGCACATAATTTTATGGCTGGCCACTTTCATTAATCGCAGTTTCTTTCGACTATTTTCTGGGAATTGAATTTTCTTTGCGGCTTCGTCAAGTAAACTTTTGACAGTTTCATTTTTATTCGGATAGAGCACCAGCTCCTTTTCTTCTCTCAAATCGTTGGATACCCAAATGCATTTGAATTGACGCTTATTGTCAAGTTCATGAATACTCAAGGACAGTCTTTGATAGAAGATCTTTTTTGGTGCCGCTTTGCTGTATATGATTAGATCTTTGATTATACCCTATAAAACAAAGGAAAACGTGTTATTGACTATTATTCAAGAAAATGCAAGTAAATTTAAAATATCTCCGACTTGGTTTATTTATTTAAAAAAAAAAATAAACCAAAAACTGTCTTCACAGGCATATGTATGTACAGAAGTATATCTTAAGGTTGTAGGTAATATTACCAAGAAAAGTCTAGAATCGAATCTCTAGTAGAAACAAAGCGAATAGGTTTTAATTCTTACGGCTTGAGAAGCATGTTAATGACGGCCGTTTTTATCCTGTTCGTGAAATCAAAAGTGTTCAAGAACACACCTAAAAACAATTGGGGCATACAATCCAATATTGTTATATTAGTGAACACACCCAGAAGAAAAGGGCCACTTCTAGAACCAATTAACGTTACCATTTCATTAAGAAAGATAATTGTCTAAAATAAGAGTAAAGTGCATTTTAAACAAAACTCTTTTCACTAAAGTAACTTTCTGTAACAATAATCAATTCAATGTTCAGCTGCGACGAATGAAATATAATAGGTCCGTTCCTCTATTAGCGAAACCGTAATAATTTGTACAAATTCTCGCCTAACAGCGTTCCGCAACTCCAAAAAAAAACGTAAAAGAGAAAGGAAATGAGAGAAGAATTATTTTCTCTTAAGAATTTTAATAAATAATAAACCTATTAGCCGATTTGATTGTTTGTTGGTAAGTTTTTAATTTTTTATAACTAGAAATTTCATTATCTGATCACTATCTCATATTAAATTAATTTGCTGTGAAAAATAAAATAAAAAAAAGACCCAAATGAATAAAGCATGTTATCCTAGGACATTCCAATGGATTGAAATAATTATAGAAATTTGTACATAAGTGAATGTTTAGAAAGAACTTAAAAGGGAACTTAAAAGTTCGCTAAAAATGTTGTTCATAGATGTGGAGAACCGTAAAGAAGTAGCTAAAAGAAATGCAAAACCAAGGTGGTGATTTCACTCCCATCGACGACATTGTTCTCTCGAAAGCTGCCGCATTGCTGTTTATTTTCTGTTTCATAGTTTTTGACATTTAACTGTGGGAAACTTTTGTTTCAATGCGTTCCTTTAATTTTTTTTGTAGCTTGTTGCTCTTTGAGACAAATTTACTCTTAAATTTGTAAATTTCTCTTTTACGAACTTTTGCCCAAAAACTAAAGCAACGGACCTATTGAAGAAAATTTAGCTCTAAATGTTTTTTACAGTAATAAAAAAAGGGAACATGATCAAAAAAAAAATTTTTGTCACTTTTTTGGCACAGAAGGGAATTAGAAATAAACTCGAACGCTGCGGTAATAAAATAACGACTTGTGGATCTTTCTTATACCGGAATGGTAAAATGTTGTTATCCGATAAATATATGTATCTACTGCCTGATTTCAGAACGTAACCAAATAACGCGCATTAAAAGTCCCATCAAAACGTACAACCAGAATTGGGCCACGCATCAACACCATATCACTGTCAGTGGTCAAACATGGTAAATATATCGCTGTGTAGATTATATTGTAAGACTTTAGGAAAAAACTGATGATTTGGTGAGGAAAGATACCAAACGTGAAATTAATGAAATATGTACCGTCAGATATTTTCCTAGCTATCTTCCAATAAACGATATCAACAATAGAGAATGAAAGAGTATGGAACTCGTCATTGCATTAATTCTTAGTTTTTAACGATCAACTTATCTTTGGCCTCTACTAAAGCTTGCTGACTAGTTTTGGTCCAGTTTACGTCGGATAAGTGACCGCTGCTAAGCGAACCATACTGTGACGATACATCTGTGATCTACTGAGAACCGAGTTTGTTAAAAATTATGTCAAACAATTTTCCTTCACCTTGAATCAGCGTTTTACCATTTTTAAAAGTAATCGAAGTAAAAAAAAAAGTTATGCAAATGTTCTATGGAACAGAAATAGCTCCAAAGAATACAATTCACATCCAACGCTCATGAGTTCCAATGATTACGTTCTTTGAATAGTCAAGATCCATAAACACTTATAATAAATTAACGAAGATGCCCAGAGCTGCAAAAATTCTAGGAGGCTAAAATAATAAAAAAATTACTTGATATGCAACAATAAATTTCCACTGAAGCTAAAAGAAAAGGAAAATTATAGTTTCGGGCGTTTCGATGGGTGTTTCGCGTAAGGGCACTTCAAGAAACGACAACATCAAGGCATAAGACCATGAAGGTGATGATTATGAAACGTTGTGTGGAAGCTCTCTCTTTTTCCACTTTTCCACTCCGATCGGCGAGTTGTTAAAAACCACTCAATCTGTTTTTTATTCTGTTCAGTACAAATCAAAACCAATCTCACTTCTATTCTCGTAGAGCTAAACAAAGCTACACCTTATTTTGTGCTGACTGGAGTGTTAAACTTTTATTTAATCTCCTATAATTGGAGCCGGATCTATGTTGCGTGTTTGGAACATTTGTGAAATTGCTTACGGGCTTCTTGATTAGACCACTAAATTGTAAATATTGACATGTTGGAATGTCAACAATGGTATGCGACAGCTCCAATTATATTTGTGTCCGCCGAAAATGTCAATTGCTCGAGGCTGTACTTTCCGGCCAAGATATCCAGCCAGATACCTGATCGTAAAATTAACCATTATTTAATCACCTACCTCATCAGCACTATCAGAGAGCTACGGGATGCAATCATTGCTGGTGCTCACAATACTAAGCTTCCATACGAAACCATGAGGCTCACATCTTACCTAAGCTCGCCTCTGATGGTATCTAATTAAAGTCTGTAGTCACTGATGTACCTAGATGTCAACATTTTTCATACATAAAACAAATTACTGTAGGTAGGACATACATACGCGGCCAATAATTACCAAAGGTCCTAAAATAAAATAAGAAATAAATATTTGGCGCAAACAATCAATAAAGCGTGCTTTATGCGATTTGAACCTCAAACCTCTCGCAAACTACTGAGATTCTGCATCCAGTCTTACATTGGTAAACAGATTGGTGCGACTGTCATTCGCAAATTTGACCAAGGAGAAGCCAGAAAAACTGGTTATATAAGTACACTCTACAGAGGGAAAGAGTTTTAGTCTTTAAAACCCAAATTGCAAATCAATTTTTAAAGACATTGCTGCATATAAAAACGTTTAAGCCGTCTTGTATATAAGTAACTACCCAATAAAGATCAATAACTTACCTTATGTGTATAAGGAATAGGATTCCCTGGAGTGTCTTTGTAGCTGTGATTACACATGAAGAACTGCAACTTATTCGGATCGGTATTCAGGCGTTCGGCAACAGCCTGTGCCATCTGATCATATGTATTGCGGTTGGACAACTCTAAGACAAATTCCGGATCATTGGGGTTACACTTATCGCAGAACGTTATCTCGACACGGTATAGCAAATCCTTAAAATAATCATCGACAGTGGGAAGCTCCAATTTCATACCAACATGCTCCTTCTCGAATATTAGAATATACTCCTGCAAATTATCTGGAGAAATATGCAGAACCTCCTCCAGCGTATCCTCCAAGTTGACAATTTTCTTTTGACTGGACTCATCATACACTGTCAACTCGGTACCCGCTTCGAAGCCCAAATGCGAATTGATTCTAGGTATTATGTCCAAAAGGCGTCGGTGAAGGTCTTCTTGACTGCAACCGATGTAGTTAAGGCGCTTGTTCGATGCATCGTAGTATTTGTAGAAAATCAACACTTCCCGTTTCGGATTGAATGGCAAAAGGGGTTCAGGATTATCAGGAGATGCTAACTCCAGGAATATATTCCAAGGCTTTTGTGAGCTGGCTACATGATCTATGGTGCGATTGCCCTCGCGATTGAAATCAATGTACGTGAACTTTTGCAAGTGGGACGGTGCCAGCGACCAGATGCGCATGCGATCTTTGGACACACCAAATGTACGCACAAACATTGTGATAAGCTCATCGATAGTTTGATTTTGCTTAAGCTTAAAAATCCGAGGATGTACCTTCTCCAAGTCGAAAAGTTTGCGCTTCTGCTGGGATTCAAAGTACTCCTCAAGGATCACTTGTACAGTTACGTAGAGATTGGCTTCGGCTCGCTCCTTTCGACGTACCAGCTCTATGCGTTTCTCAATGGTCAAGCGGTCGACTAACTCACTTGGTATTTCGTTCTCTGGGATGTCACTTAGAACTCTTGGTAACTCCGACGTACGAATGTACACAAGCATATAGGCGTTGCTGCATTTAGCATGAAACGATATCTCCTCGTCCATACCACCATAATTCTGATCGATTGCTTCCACTTTGCGACAACTGGATACTACATCATCGTCAAACTTGTACCATTTTCCGTCAGCTTTTGGATTAATAAAGACCACGTAGTGACCGCCATGGTTATCGCCAGAGTGCACCAAAACTGCGTGCAACACGTAGTCAGCCGGTGTTGTCTGCTTTTCGGCTAGATACCGATCGAGATTGATTTGCTCATAAAACTCAAAACGATCATTGTACTTAATTGAACTATCCGTGATTGGATCATATTGGAAACGCATTAAATGCAAATGTAAGACTGGTGGGAAGGACGTAAATATAACTCCCTTGCTCGCTTCCTGCAAGCCATGAACCCCTGCATCGTACTTATTGTCTCCTTCCAGCGTCTCTGATGCAATGTAGTCTTGAAACGAGTCGTAGATGTTTTTCTTGTCCTTGATGTTCAACTGGATGTCGTAGAATGTCTCATAACGAGTGCTATTGTAGTTGACATTCTTGCACTTGATGTACGAAGACATCTTGCCCTCAAACAGACTTGGGATAGTACCCTCCAAACATGTTCCCTTCATTTTCGACTCCAATTTATCCAACAGGACACGAAGAAATTCCTGCACATCGTGTTGCATAAACGAATCTAGTGTCTCCCAACCGAAACTCTTTGTTAGCTTTTTGGTACCCACTGGTTTATCGCCAAACTGCAGATCGTGGAATACTCGCTGTAGCGATAATCCCACAGATTTAGCACTATCATCCGCCTCAGTTGGTATTTTATACACCGCTTTGCGCAACTGATTCGTAAAATAAAGTGTCTGCAACAGCGAATTCATATAACAGGTTGCTCCCTGATTTTTTAGGCCCACATACCCCGTATGCTTTTTTGAATCCCAAAACACACCGTGAGGAGCATCGGCTATAACCTGCACCTCTAACACAATGGAATCGTTTCGAACGTACCCCTTGTCCGGATCTTGTAGGTCAGCCCACGTAATGAAGTTCGAGTAGCCATAGTCGTTCTCCTTATTATAAAATAAATGTTTAATCCTAGCCCTGGTGAATGGTGGCGAATTGGGCTTGAAACATTTCAGCCTCAATTCAGCTATGGCATTACAAGACCAAGCTGTCGAGTCATTTTCCCCATTACATTGCAGGAAGAACCCCATCGAACGTTCAATAGGCAGCACCATGATCTTCCATGGCAACATTCGTACATATGTAGGCGGCGACAGTATTGTATTTTTCAACGACGAAATGTTGTTCACAACGAACGAAAACGTCGCCTCGGCACGGAACTGATCACATTTTGGATCTATATGAGACGAAATGGCTTGAAACACTTTATCGTATATGCCGGGTACAAATGAACTTACCATTTTCATCGGTTTCTTTTAGTTTTCCTAAGGAGGGTTCGTCTACCACATATTCGATTTCTTGAGTATCCATAGCTTCGATTAGTTGGTCGGATTCTACTACATCCATTTTACGTAATATAAATACGTGCTGGTGTTTTCCTTCTGCCTTCTTTGTCACTTGAAATGCAGAGTAAATGCTGCCGCTGTCACCGCCGCCGCTGACGCACTCTGTTTATGGAACAAAAGTATATAAATAAGACAATTTTTTGCACAAAAGCATTTATAAATGCGGGAGTGTGGTGCTGCACATATGTATGTACACGCGGTGGCAATTTTTTTTTTTTTACCAAATTTATGATTATCTCAATAACGATTTTTTTTTTCTTTACCTTATTGCTTTAAGGCCGATGCTGCTGTCAAAATCAAAGGAAAGGCAAAAAAAAAAAATAATAATAATAAAGGAGAAAAGAACAACGAAACAGGAGGGAGCAGCGAAATTCCACCTTGTCCCTTCTCGTTTTCTAGTTCCGCAGAAATTACAATTGGCGTGTTTCTAGTTTCTTGATCTCATAGGCGCAGCTAAATTGATGTCCAAAAGAGAGACAATTATCAAAATAAATATTATCGAGTAATTTCGTGAACACGTTTATTCGTTTAGGACGGGTGTAAATAAATGAATTTGCGAAAATGAAAATATATGTAGGTGGTATTATTTTTTCTCTTTTTTCTATTTTTTTTTTTTTATTTTACATTTTATTCCCACTGCTGCCGCGATGTGAAAAATTTAAATACACAAATATTCACACACAACCTGTCAAACACACGAAAATAGAAATGAGTGTGCAGCGAGCTATTCAGCGGAAGCATTCAGCTGTGGAGAGGTAAATTGCGCGAAAATGCGGTACGTATATTCGTATTGGAAGTGGTGTTGCCGTTGGAGAGTAACGGTTCCAATTCGAATTGGGTTCTCTCTTTTCTTTTTGTCTAATAAGAAAATATTTTCTAGCGATGACTTAAATTAAATAATTACCCGGCTCCGAGATTTCGCTTTCGTTTAATTGAAATTTGAATTGAGGTGTTTGTACAGGTGCAGCATGATCTTTGTAAAACAGGTTGTTTTTTAGTCTACTGTCGCAAGGCTTGCGAGGAAAGAACTGATATTGAAATTTTCTTGTTGACGTTGAGTGCTTGGAAAGTGCAAGACGTACTGGAGCATGAATGAAGGATGAAGAATTGAGCACATATATGTAGGATGTGTTCACATACTTAATTCTAAAATGCTGTAGGAAAAAAATGATTTTAATTATGTACTACGACAGCTATTTGTAAAATAGTATTCATGTAGACTTAAGCAAAGTGGTTCCAATAGCTTTGAATGTTAGGGAATGTACCTACATACATACATACATACATATGGCGCAATAGTTCGGGGCTCAACCAACAAACCTCTCCAGGCAACACGTTCCCTAATCAGTTGCCTCCAGTTGCGTACGCTAAGTTGGCGTACACCATTGTTCATCCGATCTACATGACCTAGCCATCTTAATCGGTTTACACGTCTATACATTTTTGACCAATGCGGTGTTGAACTAGTATGTGTATATAGTTCGTGACCTCTCTCATCTCCTCCACAAATCATCAACGCATCTTCTCTCGAAGATTCCAAGCACGCTTTGATCCGACTTTGAAAGCCTAAATGCTTCTGCACCATACAGCAGGACGGGAATGATGAGATCTTGTCTCCGCGTTTCAGCAACCACAATCACCACACATAAAAGAGAAACAAATAATATCTACCAGGGCTACTGTCTTGTAGTATGTCAGTAGTCTGATTTATTTGATAAAAATAAACATTAATGATTTTAAAATAAAATTCTAACTTATTCCAAAATTTACTTCTGCTGAAAATTTATGGCAGACCAATGTAGCAAATTGCGGGAAATTCTGATGTATTACAATGCAAGAATACAACAACACCTTTTCTTCTTCCTTTTTTCATTTAGATTTTTGGTATTAATACTTCTTCTGATATATGAAGTGATTGTGGTTTGGAATCACTCTAATAATATATATAAAACATATTCAAATAATATTCTTAAATCTAACACCAAAAATAAATTTCAACTCTTAACAATAAAGTTACAGGCGAAAGAAAGACGGTTCTACACGGGTAGGAGTTTTGATAATATCTTGAAATATAAAATTCAAATCAGTTTATTTGTTCAATTCAGAATAGGGAAACAGTACTCAACTACATTTGTACAGATTTTGCACTTATGTGAAGTGAAACAGCTACTTCTGGAGCGATGTTAAAAATAATATCTTATATTTTCATACTAACAGAAATTCATTGTATTGACTTGACTCTTTCTCAGGTGGTAGATTTAACTATACACTGTTGTTACACATTCATTGTTAGTTTAAAAATATGTATATACGTTGTATAATTGTCGTTGCAGTCAGAACAAAAGAAATTTGCCAGCGCTTTTGAACTGCTGCAGTAATAGGAACAGATGCTATACTTTTACATCCCCTTACGGAATTGTTTACATGTTTCTTTCCAATGCATGACTCAATAATGCGATGAATTCTGCTATTCATAATTTCAAAACGTATGTACACACTCGAAGTTATACTACATCCAAAATAATCTTTCAACATTTGCGATTTTTTAGTTTACACCATTTTTCTATAAATAACTTTTGAGAAAAAAAAAATACTACGCATCCGATATAACATGATTAATAACATTTCCTTTAATCGGTTTGCCTGCATGTGTCATTTACATTATTAATTTTTATAATGTTCTAACCCGAGGCTTATATGTAATCTTTAAATTTGTTTGCATGTATCATCAAAATATTTATAATCTTTGAAAAAAATTTTCACACTCAACTAACACCATTCACGTGGTAACAATCGAACACACCCACATGACAAATGGATAAACGTCAAGTGAACGTCACTCCGCGATGCTCAACTGCAGCAGAAGTGTATCTATCCAAAGAATTTTTCTAACATATTTTTCTTTACCCAAGTGCCTACCTTCATAGTATTTTTGGCTTTTGTTTGTTTGTTTATGTGTTAAAAAAATCAAATAAATCGTACGTTTATAACATCCACATTCAGTTTTAAAAAGTATTCCTTCGTGCATTTCGTTTTCAATTTGGAAAGACATATCAAAAGAAAAAAAAAACGTAGAGGTGGCAGATTTTATCGGACCCAAACAGGAAATCACCAAAACAAAATATGGAAAACCAAATCATGAAATTCTAATCTCTCTAATCGCGGAATACTTGTATTTTAATCACAATGAATTGTTTCAGTACTATCAGTGTGCCCACTCTGGGCGAAATGGAACAGACCATCTGTATGCTTGAGAGGGGGACCATTGTTACAAAACTCTACTCCAAGCATCGGCCAGAAAAAAAGAATTTGATACTTGTTCGTGAGACGAGGCAGCTCCTGTGGTCACTGGTGGACGCAAAAACACGTACAAACTTTGAGGGCTCGTTGGACCTACGCGAAGTAAAGGAGATACGTGTTGGTAAAAACTCTAAAGAATTTCGCAACTTTGCGGAAGAGACTAAGAAGTTTGAGACTGGCATGTGCTTTGTAGTCCTTTATGGCAGTTCGTTTAAATTGAAAACTTTCTCTATTGTTGCCTTATCCGAGCTGGAGCGTGAGAATTGGGTAAAGGGTCTAAAGTATATGGTTCAGGACACTGTTAGTGCCCCATATCCGTTGCAAGTTGAACGATGGTTACGACGAGAGTATTACGCCATAGAGAATGCCAACCAACACTCCAAGGAGGGTGTTAATGTTACGGTAAAGGATTTTAAGGCATTCTTAGCCGGGGTCAGCTGTAAAATGACAACTGGCAAATTGATGGAATTATTTTCTGAAGATGACATTCGCCGCAAGAGTGATCTGCGATTTGACGATTTCGCTCGTTTATATCGCAAACTTTTGGTACCACCGACATTCATAGATGACTGCTTTCTATATAATCACTTCCAGTACTCTAAAGACGGGGAGAACGTGACGCTGCAAGAGTTTAAAAAGTTCCTCTTGGTTGAACAACAAGATCCAATGGGGCACGACGACATCATGGTGTCGAATTTCGTTCGTGATTTTATTCAAGACATTGAACGCGACGTTCAGGAGCCATATTTCACGATCTCCGAGTTTTTGGATTTTCTGTTTTCCAAACAAAATGATTTATGGGACCGCAATCGCGATAAAATCTACATGGACATGAAGCAGTCTATGTCGAACTATTGGATTGCATCGTCACACAACACTTACCTAACTGGCGATCAGTTCTCGAGTGAGTCTTCCACCGAAGCCTATGCGCGAGCTTTGCGCATGGGATGTCGTTGCATTGAATTAGACTGCTGGAACGGTCCAGATAATTTGCCATATATCTTCCATGGTCACACAATGACGTCGAAAATCAAGTTTAAGGACGTGATCAAAACTATCAAGGAGCATGCGTTTGTTACGTCCGAGTATCCGGTGATACTATCCATTGAACAAAATTGTTCACTAGAGCAACAACGGAATATGGCTCAAGCACTTACTGAGGTGTTCGGCGATATGTTATTGACGCAACGTTGTGATCGTGCCGAGTCTCAAATGCCTTCCCCGTATCAGCTGAGACGTAAAATTATCCTGAAGCACAAGAAATTACCTGAATATGAGGATGGCTGTAGTGTGAGCAGCGTTGGTGGAGGGTCTGGGGTGTCTATCCGCTCGTCGGATGAAAATGAAAATGTACGAAATGTGATTAAGGAGGGAATGCTTTACTACAAGGATCCAGTAGACAAGTCGTGGAATATCTATCATATTGTTTTAACACAACAAGAACTGATCTATTCATCTGAGACTGATGAAAATCGCGACGAGGATCACGAGCAGTCATCATCGTCCCTTATGCCGAAGCCCAAGGAGAATCTAGTCAATGACGAGTTGCACTTTGGAGAGAATTGGTTCCATGGCAAGCTAGAAGGTGGCCGTCGGGAAGCCGACAGTCTACTGGAAGACTACAAGAAACTTGGCGATGGAACATTTCTTGTGCGTGAGTCAGCTACTTTCGTTGGCGACTACAGTCTTTCTTTTTGGCGCCGAAACCGCCCCAACCACTGTCGCATCAAATTGAAACACGAAAACGGCACAACAAAGTATTATTTAGTTGATAATTTTGTTTTTGACAGTCTCTATAGTCTTATTGTTTACTATCGCAAGAATATGCTGAGAAGTTCTGAGTTCTCGATCACACTCAAGGAACCAGTGCCACAACCAAAGAAGCACGAAACCCAAGAGTGGTTTCATCCGAATAGCACCAAAGAGCAGGCAGAGCAGGTTCTCATCAAGTTGGAAGTTGGGTCGTTTCTTGTGAGAAATAGCGTGCAGAACACAAACGCCTTTGTTATTTCGTTTACCATTAATCGAAAGGTCAAGCATTGTCGCATTTTGCAGGAAGGTCGACTATATGTCGTGGATACCACGCAGTTTGAGAGTCTGGTCAGTCTGGTGAACTATTACACTCGGAATCCCCTCTATAGGAACGTAAAACTCCTATATCCGGTTTCGCAGGAACTGCTAAAGCAAAAACTGCTCGCGTGTCAAGCATCACTGGTCAGCCAAAGCAACGGAAATGATTTCAATGACGCCTCCAGCTACATGGACCCCAGTTTGGATGATCATGTTACTTGTAAAGCTTTATATAGCTACAAAGCTGACAAACCAGATGAATTATCATTTCCAAAGCATGCGATCATCACCAATGTGCAACGAAACAATACAATGTGGTGGCGTGGAGATTACGGTGGAATGATTCAGCGCCATCTTCCAGCAAACTATGTAAAAGTTATTGATGCCTCTAGCGATGAATACAACTGCTTCACCGACGAGAACAGCACAAATGAAAGTTTCTCTCGAACAGATTCAATTGAAATTCACGGAGCTATCGCAAACCTATACGAATCGAACGAGGAAGGTATCCTGGTAAAGATGCACATTCAAACGCCCACAATGCAAAATGCTCTTGTTATTGGATTCGATAATCAAGAGCAAGCGGTCGACTGGATTAAAGCAATCCAGGAAGCCGCTCAAATCGCCAATCAATTGGCCACAGAACGAAGAAAGAAAGAGCGAAGCGCACGTGTCGCTAAAGAAATGTCAGACCTAATCATCTACTTCAGAAGTGTTCCATTCAGAGAGCACGGTTGGGTTTTTTATGAAATGTCGAGCTTCCCAGAGACCAAAGCAGAGAAGCAATTTCTGCAACAAAACCTTTTACTATTCCTCGCCTATCACCGCAATCAGATAAGTCGTGTCTATCCGAAGGGACAGCGTTTGGATTCATCAAATTTTAACCCAGTTCCATTCTGGAATGTAGGCTCACAAATGATCGCTTTGAATTATCAAACCGGCGACAAGGCAATGCAGCTAAATCAAGCCAAGTTTCGGGATAATGGCAATTGTGGCTACTTACTAAAGCCGAAGTTCATGTCTGCTGATGGATTCGACCCGAATAATCCTCTGACCATCAGTCCAGCCGAAGAAAAAATTATCACAATCCGAATAATAGGTGGACGGCATTTATTCCGCGGCGGGAAAAGTAATAATCCATTAGTAGTGATTGAAGTAGTAGGAGCGAGTTTTGACAGCGGAATTAAACATCGAACAAAAGTCAACGAAAATGGATACAATCCGATGTGGAATGAAATCTGCGAGTTCTCCGTACGCAATCCACACTTTGCTTTGCTACGTTTCGAAGTACAGGACGAGGATATGTTTGCCGAAACGCATTTCATCGCCCAGGCTGTTTATCCTGTCAACTGTATTCGCACGGGCTATCGAAGTGTAACGCTGCGCAATAAATTTAGCGAAGAACTCGAGTTGGCATCGCTTCTGATACACATTTCTGTATTGAATGGAAGTCCCTTAAGAAGGAACTAATTTTTTAACTTTAAACCAAATCAGCTATACGAACAAATCATTTTAAACATAAAACACATAAACACATACAGTATCAATGCATTTAATAATTTAGTAATTCTGAACAGAACTTTCCACTTTCCATTAAAAATTCAATAAAATGCACAACACATATCGAAACAAAACTTCCTTATTATGCTTGAGACTTAAAAAATATGTAGCCGTGGTGGCCGGAAGGAGTAATAGCTTATAAGAAAGAAAATTAATACGTCTTCTATTTTACGATTTACTTTCGAGTCGACTTAAGCTATTCTTATTAACCAGATATATGTATACATATAAACATATGTAGGTATTCATGTTGTTCATATTGTAAGCACAAATTGCATACATAACTCTACACTTAAGTTGGAGACTTTTTTTTTTATTTTAGAGAAATTTTATATATATAAATTCAAATATATCTATTTTTTATATGTGTGTTTACGCACTCTATTTTTATGCTATCATAAATGTATGTATACACTTATTCTATTTACAATTCTATTGATTGTAGGTAAATTTAAAATATATATATATACATATACTGCATAATGAAATGCTTATAGCAAAAATGTACTGTTGTCTAAAAAAAAGAAAACTTAAATGAATGTTATAGTGTCTTATTTAAACAAATGGTCCTTTGTGAAAGGGGATGGTTTTAAATTTAACAATTAAATGTTTTTAATGGAAAATGATGTATGCAAAGAATAAATGTCCTAAATGTCTATTAAAGTAATTGAATTGTTTAAATGAATTTTCGGGATCATATTAAATCGATGTCAATGACAAACTATTTTAGTTAGAAGGTTGCACAATAACAACAGATATCGCAATAACAACAGATATCAAGGAAGAATAAGCTCACGGTCCGGGCCAGTTTCCCCAATTCGAAAATTTACACTACAATTTCAGCATTCTAATCTATCATACAGCTTCTAGTGAGGGACGTTAACTTCCTAGCAAATTACATAGAGGACTCCTTCAAAGGATGCAACTATCTTCGTTGAAAGTCAAGCAGACTTAACATAAAGTCCAATACGAACAAATTAAAGGCTGTTAACAAGTTTCGTGACTTACTGATAAGATAACCATTAAACGCCATTCGAGCAAACTTTTCTATGTTCCCGGTCATGGCAATATAAGAGGAAAAGAAAAAGGCATGCGGTAAATTGTTAAATATAATAGACGGCATAATACAGAAATACTCCAATTCGTCCTGGCTATCCATAGATGACTGTGCCGCCTTTCCTACGTCATGACCAAACAAAGAGAGAAAGAAAAGTTAAACGATCTATGCAGAAGCTACGGAGATGAAGAAAAAGTGGAGTCAATCCAAAATCTGTTGTCATTGCCCTGCTCTGCAAGAACGACGCCTATGTATCTTAGGATCTAGGTTCTTTGCAAGCATCGCAGAGGTACCAGGACCTCAGATATTGGTTCTCAGATATGTTCACTTCAAGAGTAACAAATCGTTTGCAAGTCGGACATTACGGCCCTTCCAAAACGTAACCTAAGTCAACAGGTTACATTTCTTCACACATTACACACCTACATACATCCGCAGAGGGTGATACACTTAGAGCGTCCTATGTTGGCAGCATTCTAAATCAAGAAGGTGTCAATAAGCACCTGTTTTCAATGTGTTAAACGTTGGAACAACATAAAGAAAAGTTCTGTACGAAACATTGCACATATGGTAAGGCCTGTGCATCATCGTAGCGTCCGTTTAGCCGAAAATATTGCTGCTGTAAGTGAAAGTGTGGCCGAAGAACCAGAATAATCTATTCGTCGGCGTTCGCCTTGTCTGGCTTTCTTTGGCGCCATATTATTTTTCATAAATAATGAAATACATAACATTTTCGATGAATAAAAAAAAATACGATACCTTAAATTTGTTGCTGGTTGCTGTTGCATGTGTACGATTGGACAAACCTTTTATAAATATATACAGAGAGGCTGTGAGATGCGTTTCGTGCCAAAAGCGAAATGATTGATAAGATGTGATTGCAAAGCTTCTAGAAGCTGTCTATCAGTATGATGAAGAATCAAATGTTAAGGATGTCTGCGAAGTTAATTTTTTTTTAGATTTTAAAACATTTTGTCAGGTACTTGGAAATTTCGAATAAATGGATTGCCAACAGAATATTGCTTGCCATTCAGGAGAACCTAAAGTGTGTGACGAGTAGATAAGTATTTAAAATTTCACCCTTAAGGAATGTATGTAGGGTTTATAAAAAGGAGAAATTTTGTGAGTGAAATGACTAAAGTGAAGGTTGCGACAATGTTGGAAGGCCTAGTTAAAGTTTATGTAAAATAGAAGGGACCGCTTTAAATGGACGGTTTTGTGAGGCAAATTGACGTCGTATATGCAGCTAAACTATATTGCAGCTCCCTGTAGCAGTAGAGCCTATTTTAACAACCATTTTTCCTTAATTTTCCTGAACAAATTTAACGTGTCCTATCATAAGCAGTGGGTGCCGTGGCTCAGGTGGTTAGTGCGTTGGATCGTTTAGCGGGAAGTTCGATTTGGGCGAAAAATATACCACGCACAACATAAACGGTCGCGAGAAGCTAGGCCCTGGGCCACATATGTAGGTCTGTTGCCCCAAGTATTTGTTTTTTTGTTTTTAACCATACCTAAATGTCGGTCTTGTCTTGAACAAGTTTATTGGGGTAGGGCGATGTCAACCTAACCTCTGACTGTAGCTTTATCTGGAAATAAAGTGATTTTGTTCCTAATCATACGTAAGGTATCAAAAATAAGATTACATATGTATTCGATTCGTAGTCTTTCGAATCTAAAAAAGACCAGTAGCGGACGGCCAATAGTAAGTCTACCTAATGATCAAAGTTGCAATCCCAGTAATCAAATTGTGATAGGTTAAACGTGTAATCAGTTTATAATTAAATTTTATTTATAAAATACTTTGTTATATGTATATAATTGAGTAAACTCTTCCACTTACGATTCGGCACAATTCTCTCTCCTTGTATCTTCAAGACTAATGGAAAAATACTTTTGCGCTGCATAGGTTATAATACAGTAAATTATATTCCATTTGGTGTGTTGTTATACGTTTTTCCGTCAATGCCAGTGTTTGTTGTAATTTTTCATTTTCATCCTTTCGACCCGCGTTCGATGTGATTTCGGCACGCATCATTTTGATTTTCTTACGCTCTGCCTCGAAACGATCGGTTACCGTGTTGAACCAATGTAATGAATTAAACTCAGGAATTTGATTTAATAATTTTAAAATGTACGCAAGGCCAACAGTGAAACCATCATCGAATAGCACTGCTTCTTGTTTATCCTTTTTATGAATTTTCTCTTTAACATTCAGTATGTACTCCACATAGTTCAGTGTCAAAGCGGGAATGATGAGGTAGAAATTTTTCAAATGAATATTATTCGGATTACGGAAAAACGGCTGGAATGCTTCAACTAGAATCTACAATGGAAATATTAGGAATCTTAAAGGAATTGAAAAGACAAACGAACTAACTTTAAAGTAATCCGTTCCATCGGAGAAACTCTTCGACAGATTTCGTATATTTATTTCTAGATTCTCTGCTGCCGACACGGTGACATCATTTAGTTGATCTTGTTTCGCATAGTCGACAAATTTTAGATTTTCATCGAATTTCGGGAGAAAAATGCTAGCACTATAGTTGGCGTGTATGCTGCCTGATCGGACTAAGCGAATATAACCCATTGCGTTGCCTGCAAGAAAACTTATAAATACTTATATGAAAATAATATAATTTACAACACTAACCAACATGTGAGATAACCTTTCTAAACAAATCCATGTATGTTTGTCCGTCCTGAGATAAGCCTAACTTTCGAATGTCCTTATTGAAAGCATCGGCTCTTTCGTAAGGGTAAAGATTTCGTGAATTTTGTTTATTTTCCACTAAGGCACGAAGTTCCTTCATAAGGCGAGATTTGATTTGTTCATCATAAAGAAATTGTGAGAAAGTGTAAAATTTCTGACGCAAAAATTGATATGTAAAATTGACTGTGGTGTTTATTATTCCTGTTCCATGAGTTCGCAAGGAATTTGCAATGTGACGAATACCAATTGTATCCAAGTGTTTGTTGGAACTCTTCTGCTCGACGAAAATCTGTGTATTCATGTTGTACACGTACTTCGAGACAAATATGTGGATGTTGCGCATGATTTCTAGCACATCAATGCCCTTAAAAAGAAAACATAGAAATTTGTGTCATCAATATTTTCCCTAAACTATTGAAACTGAGATTTAGTCGTAATAAGGCAGTGAAGAATACCACACAACGTAAACAATTTGCATGCTTCACAACTTATTGACCAACAATGCTTATTGGAACGACACAATACATAGGTGAAATTTATCACAATTGACACTTGAGCTCTTGTTAGTAAAATATCTACCAGTAAAATCTATGCCTCGCACATTTTAGTGAATGTTCACATATTACTTTATTTAGGATTTTGAAAGCAAATATGGAGAGACTTAAGACTGTTTTGTTCACTCGAAGTTGAACATAACTTCAGAATTTCCAGTGTTAACTTGAGAAATTGCTTTTATTCATCGAAGTTGATTTTCTCAACTTTGGATTTGCTCGACTTAAGACTTATTTTTTTTTTTGTCCATTTCTGCTTATTTGCTCTAGTTGTTTTCTGTTCACCTGCCACTGCGTCAGCGCTTAAACACGGCTTATCAATCGGATCCGAGATGATCCGAAGATGAACTTTCCGTTCAACTCTCAATTTGGAATCAAACCCAAAGTTGGCCAAGTCTTGGATTTTTCATTCCCATTTCCTCAATTTTTATTTCGATATTCACTATTCTTTTTTAGCAATTTAGGTTTTTCGCTCTATAAATGTCCATTTTTTAGTATTTGTGGTACAGTAAGTTAATAAATTTGCGACACTTTTTATGGGTGAATACGTAGGGATACACGATCGGTAAAGAGTCTGCAGTCTTTCAAAGTTCAATATTATTAAATTTATAATTTTGAATGTTCATATACGAGTGGGCGCTGTGGCTCAGTGCGTTGGACTATTGAGTGCGAGGTTCGGGGTTCGAATCCCAGAAAACACCAAAAAGTTTTTTCACGATACCACCTTTCGCGAATGTCCGACAAACGTTCGAGAGTAATAACTGGTACGAACTCCTTCCCCGTGACCAGGTAATGGTTTTAGTTAATGTTGACATTGTGGACCATTCTTTCACCGATCGTAAAATCGTAAGGTGAGTATACTACGTTGCCTAAGATCATGCAACAAAATCGATCAGCCTTAATCGATGCTCAAGCGTTTTGAACTCTTGGGTGGTTGGTTGTTTACCAAAAAAAAGAAACGATTTATTCTTCTTAATATTGAACTTCATTTTCTTATTGTTTCCAATAATAATTGCAGGTACGACAACGTCACATTCGATTTGGTTATGGAATGAGTTTATTTTCTTATGAATTACTACAAAAATGTTACATTATTATTCTTGTTTAAGAGATTCACCCCATTTAATAAAAGAAAATATTACAGTTGAGAGAATTGTGCTTTTATATCTTATAAATAATTTTAATTTACATACCTGTTCTATTGTCTGATTCGGTAGATAATCTTCAATGGGATTCAAGTTCAGCCTATAATTTCCCAATTGACGCATCTCCTCATAGGTTTTCCAATCATGCAAAGAAATCGTTGTCAGATTATAGAACATGCTGCTTAAATAATTTTCAACGTGATCTGTAAATTGAGTTTTGTTAAGGCAAGTTAATTCCTTCGTGTATTCATACAAAATCAAACCTTGCAAGATTACATATTGCCCATTCAATTCAATTGGGCAAATGTTAATCAAATCTCTGTAGTCATTGATGCTCTGATCGAATGGATTCATTTTATCCAATTGTAGACTTGAATGAACTTCCAAACGAAGGAATGTTTCAATTTGTGCACACAAATTGCTTATAATTTCCATTTTAAAACTCTCGAAATTTGATTTTTTTAACATGTCAGTCAATTTTAAATCCCCCAAATTCAATATATCAAGAGACCGGCCACAATCGTTACATGATTTAACTAGGAACTGTTATAATTTTCTATGAATTGCACAATATAAAAAGAGAAGCGTTTCTTACCTGAAATGAATTGAAATCCATTTTCTTCTCGACAATTTGTTTCAGATATGCGGATAATAATGACTGATGCCAATAGATAAAAGACGTATCACAGAGTTGTTTTAAATTATCTTGAAATTTAGCCAAGAATTCAATCCGATTGATCATACTTGTAAATTTATCGTACTGATCATTTGGCAGTGTACGACCGGCAGAGTTCGTTGCATTCACGGCTAGGTTTGCTACTAATATGCGCATGCGAGTAGCAGGACCTTGTAGGCACTTCTCAACGACTTTCAAAGCAGCTAATGCGTCCACATTTCGATCGTGCAGAGTGGTACTTGTTATTTTTTTCTACAAACAATAGAAAAATATTTTATCATGATTGGATATCCTACATACATACGTATGCATATAGTAGAATGAACCTTTTTAGGTTAATGAAAACAGAATGATTACAAAGTTGAAATACAGAAGTACTGAAAATGGTGAATAAACTTTGCCTAACCCTTGGTACTAGGGAGAAAATGTCTCCTAAATACAAGCAACTATTCTGTTAAAGGTAATCGCTTAAATAAGTACATGTAATTTGCTTGTGGCAGTTTCTACTCAAAGACGTTTATGCGTCAGATGCATCAAAGAAATCAACAACTCTTAAAACAAGCTAAGTTAGTGTGGAGAGAAAGTAAGCATTTATTCGATTTGAAGACTCTTTACATCCAAATACCTTCCATTTCTTCTTCTTTTTTTCATTACTAACTTCAAATAGATAAAAAGAAAATAAAAAATATGTATCTTACCTTAGCCATTACAATAATGTGCAACGCCTTATACTGCAAATACTGCACAATGCAATTTATAGTCTTTGCAATACTTTCTACGTCACTTTGAAAGACAAGTTGAATCATTTTTAGCATTTCAATAAGTTTAGCAACACACAGCAGGGTATTTTTGGCCATTGTTGTCTGAAGGAGTACATGCATGTTAATTACTGCCTTTATAATGTAACTCAATTGACCAGAATATTGTAATCCTTGTAGCAACATATTAGCATGTTCTTTAAATTGGTCTACTTTCAGTTCCGAAGTAGCCGACTTGAGGGCATTCTCCATATAAATTGTCCACAAAGATATTTGGCCACAATAAAGTTTACAGTCCCGCTGTAAATTTTGAACTCGGCCATCTAAATAAACTTGTCGTTGTTTCGTTGTATCATGGAGTACTTTCTCATATGGGCGCATTAGAGTATCAGCATGTTTCTTTAAGAATGGTCCTGGTGTCCAGACAACATTTCCAATCAAAGTTATTCCCATGTGCTTGCTATTGAATTCCATTAAAATTTTAAGGAATTTCAGATCGAATTGTCCAAAAAATTCATGACAAAGTACACAAAATGCATTCATTTGCACTACCATTTGTGTTTCACTGAAGTCACATAAATCAATGGGAAGCTTTTCTATTTTTGTTAAATTTGTACGCAAATAATCTTGGAATTGTATGCCCAATTGACTTAATGCCTTGGGTCCAATTTTTTCCTTTATCATGAATGTACTATCCAAAAAACTCTGCAATGAAGAAGAATATATTATTGAGAAAGTGTAGAAAAAATACTTGATTTAATGAAACAATATAATGTAAAACTAAGAGCTACCAATAAATGTTGGAACGTCTGACTCGGAGATGCGCCTGCGCTCAGTGTTATGTTTAAATTTCAAGTTGTTTATTCTTATTGAAGTATTGTTACCTGAAATATATTTCCAGAGAAAAGAAATTCCAATTCGTTGAGGCAATTTTGCAGGCCATTGATTTCGGCACTGGTACAAAAATCAAATTTGTCTCCATTTCTAGAAATTTTCTCAACGGTTTTCTTATACGATGACCAAAACCGATGAAAGTTGGAGCTCGAAAGAATCTCATCGAATATCAAAAGGTGCAGCAATAAGTTTCCCAAACAATCAAACACGTTCTGCAAAAATAATATTTTAAACACCGATCGATTATCTCTGGCACCTAGAGTACTTACCGCAAATTTAAATTCAAAAACTTGATTCTCAAAGGATAAAAATGCCCCACACTGGTGCAAGACATTGCTCCCTAAAATTATACAACGTTGAACAAGGAACTGAATGTTACACAGGAAGTGGAGTGATGAACTCATTTTATGAAGATATAATTCGCTTGCTACGATTTCATTTTGATCAGCTGTCTCTGTTGTTTCATCATTTGTTTCTAAAGTGCAAAGATCTTCATCCACATACAGAAATTTCATTTCCATGGCCTTAGCATCAGTAACTATTTCATCTATTTCATTGCAGAGGTGAGCAAATGTAAGAATGCTTTTGTTTAAAAGTCTATCCGAGTCGATTAGCTTAAGCAGCGGAAGGTTTTCTTGATTCGATGCATACCAGACTTTAACTGGGTGATTAAATTTATTAATTTTTGGTTCTTTTTCGATGGTAATAGATGATTTATCTAGCAGACTTTTGAGAAGTTGATCATGTTTCTCAAGGAAGTTACCGAAGTTTTTCAGTTCTTCCTCAGCTAATGAGACTATAGATGTAAAATTATAGTTTTTAGTTTTTATTTAGTGATGGGAAAAAAGGACTCACGTTGGGTGTTTTGATCCATATTTTCCAATTTAAAAAGAAATTTAACTTAAAAAATATTTGCTTGAGAACATTTTTTGTAAACAACTTAAATTGAACTAAATCAGCTGGGGTGGTCATGGCTGTCACAGAAAAGTTTAGTTTGTTTAAAGAAATCACGAACTGTGAACACAAAATTTCAGAAAATGATGTCCGTCGTTTTTTTTCTTTCAAATTTGATTGCAAAAGGTTAATATTATTTTTGTTCAACGTATTGCACATGTAGAGGTCAGTCAGTCCCATATTTATGAAAGCAAAAAAATGAGCACTAAGCCAATACAAAAAAATATTCGTTTGACGATATCGTCGTGGAGACGCTTTAGCTACTTGTGGTGGTAGAAATATATTAGTTAATGATTTATCCGAAGCTTGAAAAACTAAGTATGACCAATAACTAACTATTCAGTCTTAGGGAACTAGTAGAATTATGATTAGCAGCACGTAAGCAAGCACATTTTTTCATAATTTATCAACTTATCACAAAATATCCTGCTAGTCAAAAGGTGATAGTTTTAGCATAATACATAAATAGCATTTTAATTTCTTCCTTACACAAATTTCAAAATATAATGTTAAAAGAATGGTAGACTATAAGGAAAATTCAAATGCAGCTAATAAAGACCAACTAACTGTGAGAAAATCTTAAACTTATTTATATTTGTACTGCTGTGGCGTTAAAATATTGACCAACTTAACAAAGTAAGACATCTCCTGCAAAAAAAAAAATAAATTAATTTCAAATGAATTCGACATCTACCATTTATTTATTGACTACAAAAATGGATAACACCCATATGTATACCATTGATTGTTAAACCTTTACGAGCAGTAATTAATTGAAAAATATATCATCCATCCATCGTGACTTCTATTTTGCGAGATTTTATTTTCGACCATTATAAAAATGTAAAAGGATAACAAAATAAGACCCGCCGTACATTGGCCTAAATACTTCTAGTGAATGTACAGCATGAACTGAGATCCACGAGGAAGGGCGGCTTTGCTGTCTCATTTAAAGACTCGAAATGACTTCGAAGTCGTTTAAGAAAGTAAAGCGCAAATCAAAATGCGTTTGATCCATTTTTAAATCAATCAAATTTAAAGCTTGTTAAGCAGTCTGGAAGGTAATGGTAAAAAATTAATGTCAACTAATAGAATCTATAAAAAATTGTTTCAGGATATTTCAAGCAACGGACTCTTTGGAAAATTACATTGCATCAAAAGTCAAGTCAAGTCAAGTCTTTATAGACGAGATAGACAGCTCCAAAGCAAACACACAATTCTCCACTATTCCATAAGTGAACGAAAATATTTAAAAAAGGGCGAAATATTTATTTTTGTTTTCTTTTTTACTTATTATTGGTACTGAAAGTTATAAGACCAAAAATCAAATCAAAATTCACGAATGAATGCAAACGTTGTTTTTTTTTTACTATGTAGGAATAAGCCAAACTTGATCAAACTTTATCAAAATATGCTTTGCAAATGATACACAATAATTATAAATAAATGAAATGATAAATATACATATGTATGAAGTTTAGCAGAGCGTACAAAGTTGGATCACAAGGAAAATAGAACGAGTTCTATAAACATTCTAACGGGTTTATAAATTTCGCACTACATACTTTCTTTCTATTTGATTTCTTTTACCAAACATTCAAGATCTGACCAATAAAATATTTAAGATTCTCTTTTTTAGTGAGATGAGTTGCAAAACCTTAAAGTATGGCACTCCACGAAGTATGTACTTTAGTCCAGATCTTAAATTGTTTGCATGCCCATGTATCTAACATTCACTATAGTGCGATAGACAGTAATTTTAGAGTCTTCTCTTCTACAATCCATGCATAAGGTGAATAAAATTCAGGCATTACTCCTTGTCTTCAATTGTTAAAAGTCGGGGTTTGTTTGTGAGTTTTTGCCTTATTTTCACAGCGTCGAATAATTGAAGAGTGAATCCTGACATTATGAATAACTAAAAAACCAAAATTATTGTATTATGCATCATTTAGATATTTATTTGTTACAAAATATGAAATAATCGATAACATAAACATTTATGTACAAAAACACAGATAAGACATATATTTTAACATTTATTCTTATTTATTATAGTATAATATAGTGAAGAAATTTTTATAGTTATTTTTTTTTAGGAATTATTTGAGTACTGAGTGAAGAATTACAACCAAGTGTTTACGAAATTTATATAGCTAGAAGTATGCTTAATATAAATAATAGAATAACACAAATATTTAACAATATATGTGCACAAAAAAAAATATTCTTTTGATAAAAAAAAATAATAATAAACTAAGAGGTCCAAGAATATATGTAAATGCTTTTACTATTAGACGCTTAAAATATATTCCTATGATACTGTCAAATAGGAATATTATGTTTAAAAGTAGGATTATTGTTTTTTTTTTATTTAATGTTATAATCTACTATATTTAGTAAATAATATTATATGCAAATATTTATTACTTGCTTTCGTACGTAAAAGAGATCAGTTTGAAAGCCATATACATGTTCAGTATGATATTTATATTTAACCTACATATACATAAATAATAACAATAATTAATTGTTTTCATATTAAAAATTTCTTTGTTTTTACACTCTATTTTCTAATTGAATGTTGTTTTTTATATAAAAAGAGTAGGTATTTAGCAATATAGGACAATATAAAGTAATGACACATTACTTTCTATTTGGACTTTTAAAGCGAATTTAAATTGGTAAACTTGAAATTTGACTTTTATTTTTTATGACTAGTACATGAATCATTTCAATTTATTTCATTCTTTTCATTAGAAATTGTATTGTAGAAATGATTTGAAAAAAGAAATATTTTCTTTTTTTTGGCGAGCTTGCTTCTTAATTAACGATTATTTGATTAGAAAAGTAGACACTTACTTAAATAGTTTTTTTGAATTAAACAAATTATTTTGATTTTTTATATCAATAGTATTCAATAAAAAGCTTAAGATATCTAACAGTGTTATCAAATATCTCTTAAGCTGATGTCACACTAGTAAAACAATTAAAAGTTCAACACATTTCAGCAGTGAATTAACTACTTTGGAGGATTTTATAGCTGTTTGGCATAAGCTTGCCTTGAACTTACTCCAATTGACACCAAAACCACACTAGTACGTGTAACTTGAGGTGGCATTTGCTTATATTCTCAACCAGGAACTTTATATTTTAAAATTTGGTCTTTTTAGAAGTCGTCCTTAGTGTGTCATCAGCTTAATTGTCTTACTTGCTACATATTATAAATTAAGGATGGATACATAAATTATTACCACCACACATTGAGCGATTGGCATTTTGTTGTCCGGTTTTTCAAGACTGCCTTACATATTTGGGCCTCCATAGGATGATGCATCACTTACACGTCGGCTAAGAGTTGCTTTTCGATTTAAGGTACCCGAATGTGATGTATTAGAACGATGTGGATAGATATTTAATGGTGGAATATTAGGATTCTCAATTTTTGTTGGTGATGAGACAAGTGGACGAGGTGAACTGCGTGACAAAGTTCCCAAAACTTCCTGCGGTTCTTGGTAACCAGAATCTAAATCATCGTGATAGGAATCCATTAGAGGAGTTGGGTCCTCATAGTCATAATCAATAAATCCACTATTGTCAAATGACTGAAATGCAAAAATATGATTAGAAATACGTCATTTTCGATCCTTATTACATATATCATCTCACTTTAATTGGAGTCCTTTTGACGTATTCACGCACTGGAACAGTATTTTTTGCACGATAATCGACAACTTCATAGTGACCATCATGTCCTAGCGGATAATCAGAAACAAAATGCCTTGTTCCATGTGGAGTTAGTGTAGCCCATAGAAGTCGATTGTCATTGGCCAGTTGTTGTTGTAGTGAATCCCGATTCGTTGCACAAGGATATAAAATGCCTCCTGCCATGAATGGATTCGCCTTTGATGGTTCACCCAAAGCAGACATAGTAGTTTGCTTTATGTTCGAATCATGATATGATAAATTGCAACTCGAAAAAAGTGTCCTATTGTACATAAGTATATATTGTATAAAAAATTATCTAAGAATTTCTATAAGAAGAACTTACTCTCGACACTTTAGCAAAATGACGGCAAATAGTGCACCCAGAATAAGAACACCTACGCACGAGCTGATTAGGACAAATACCCAAGTATTTTCCATATGATTCCGTCCTGTCAGTTCTATAAATTCCAATCCACTCTCTCTAGGGCGTGGGTTGGGTTCACAAAGAAATGCCGCAAAACATGGATGAGTATCGTTTGGTGGCAGTGCGATGACAGCGGTATTTGGAATAAGAAAAGATGGCAGTGGCGGTGGTGGCATTGATAGAATGGTATCGGGAGGTGGGCCGAAATGGCCACAGTTTTCTACACATCCAAGCATTTTTGCGTTATATCTGGAATAAAATAAAATAATATAATTTGTAATTAACTGGTACTAAACACTAATCACGAAGATCAAGTTCGGTTTTAAAGTAGGTTACTATCTAAGAAATACTAGTAGAGAATCGGCTTAGCACCTATGTACATAAGTCTTTCCTAAGCTACTCGTGAGCTACTGAATCCGAGATATTGGGTTGAATGGAATAGAGACTTTATTTTAGTGGCATGGTGGCACCAAACTGGCCAGGAACTAGCCCAGAGGGTTAGTGATTTCTAGCTCAGGCTAAAAAAAAGTTTCTACTACTTGTACAACCTAGCGGTAAGGATGACACTTTGAGAAGAGATATACGCAGTAAAGTCACTTGCAGAAAAGGCCGAGCGTAGAAGAGAATGCCGAGAGGCCCCGAGTAACATCTGTGACAGCTAACGCTGCAAACTAAAAGGCTATTCCAAGTGACAGAAGTTGAGCTGAGAATGTAAAGGGTGAGCAGATTGCAGTAGTCTTGGAGCAATATCCGAAGAAGATGCCCGATGTCATGAACCTAAAGGCAGTACAGGAAGAGGCCATTATGACTAAAATGTACTGGTCAGCCGAGAAACTCCACAAAGAGTAGAGTTCGTGAAAAGCACAATACCCATGTCATGAGAATTGATAGAGGTTAAACTTCATTTTAACGTTCCTACCACTTCTAGGAGAAGGAATTATAGAAAAGAGATGATTTGAATCAGAAAAATTCGATGTATTCCTTAAAAATCTTGCATTTTTTTCAATCCTTAGTGATCGCAGTATCAGGAAATTCCTCTCTGAAAAGCTCAACAATAAGGCGCATGAATCAAAAGTTTATAGATCGGCAACTACCGTTGGCGCCAGGGCTAAATGCTTAGTGCGCTGGACTACTGGTCCCACATCTTATGTATGTCTTACAAACTTCTGAGAGTAATAAGTGTTATGAGCAGGCTTCTCCACTTACGTTCCAGATATGGCTTTAAAATGTAAATCTCCTTCATTTGTGTGTTAAAATATAGCACTCACGACACGAATGGTCGCAAGGAGCCAGACTCCATTCGGTCTTTCGGCCCAAACATTTATATTTTAACTACCCAATGAAAAGATAAACTGAGGAAAGAACTAGCGTAGGATTGGTTTGACTAAAACTGAACTGAAGCACTCTGAATCAATGTCGAAATGCGTCAGTTCCTTTTTAAAAAAAAAGTGTGGACATTGCGACATAATCAGAGAGCGAAGTCACATTCAAGCAATTAAGGCACTTTACGCATCATAATAGGTAAATTTGTATAATACAGAAGCTATTTACTGGAAGCCCGCTTTGGCGAAATACAAAGTAAAGAGGCAACAGACCTAAATTTTACTATCGACAGCTGAACTAAACTAGCCAGATACATGTATGTATGAACCTCAGGAGTTTATTCAGCTCAAGCGAAACCAAATGTTAGAATATTCTACTTATCTTAACATGCTTCCTATTATATCACACCAAACTCAAGAATTCTAGTTCATTGTGATCGTATTATATTCTTAAATGGTAATAAATAAATTAACTTAGCCTACTAACTCGGGGGTCTTAACCACGTGTACGGCTGATTAAAAAACTCGTAGGAAACTGAAACAGGAACAGATTCAAAGCATACATCAGTTCAAATTAGAATAACGTACTTATCTTAACAAACTTTTTAGCATTTCACAGCAAACTCAAAGATTCAAATTTATTTTGAACAAATTAAGACATCCTTAAATGGTAATAAACAATTGGCGTTCAAAAGCATGTGAATAGCAATAGTTTGGGGGTCTCAATTTTTATTACAGCCTTTCCAGGCTATAAACCCCATAGATAAACCTACTATAACCCATAGTCAGTGGTTATTTGTAATCCATCGACATCCTGCTTCAATTTATTAAATGCTATTCACCGAGCAGTATTGATCTGCTTTCTACTTTAGATCTAAGCTTGCCAGTAATTGCCTAAATACCTCAAATCAGCTGACTCATTTGAGTTTTTGGTTACAAAACTATAGATGGCAATGAGCACGTGGATGAACTTGCAAGACGCGGCTCTACATTACCATTCAAAGGCCCATTATCTTTCTATGACTAACTTCTTAGTCATCTGAAATTCGAACGGAACTCTTGGGAAAATAGATGGAACTCAACACAGTGCCTTTATCAAACTAAGATATTAATGGTTTTTCAAAACATAGTCCTTCTTCAGAAAAAGATGTCAAAATCTTAACAGACTCTGACGTCTATGCTTGGAAGATGAAGAAACGTCAGACCATATTCTATGCGAATACCCAGACACAGACTACTCGGAAGGAAATTTATCTCTCCATTCGAAAACCAAACCTGCAAAAGCATACTTAAGTTACTTCAGGAACTGAACCTTCTGCAGGATCAAAATCCTATATAACAGAACCATAGGGCAAAAGGAATAACACAAAATACCTCTTCTGGTTGAATTGTTAGGAGGTTATATACCTACATACCCTTGCAATCAATAAAAGTAACATGTACTATCGAAAATGCGAATTTTAACGAACATACGGATATGTGCAAATATTTAAAAGCCCCAAACAACCATCAACGCTTTGTTTTGTAATGTGCCATAAAAAAAAAAAACACTTTTTGTGTCCCACCCAATATTTACTCTGAGTGTATACCTATAGCTTGAATAAATATGCATAGATAGTCCAATTGCGATGTACATCAAGCAGCTCTTATACGCAAATACTTAACTATGCAACTTATTTGTTAATCCTCTTGCTATTCTAATTTCTATACCACTGCTACTTGACACTTATTGACATTCTTTTATGGCGACATATTTATCGTTTACGGAAATTGAAATTTTTTCTTTGATATCCTCTTTGTAGCCGTAAATACTACACTATACACTATACTAGCATCACATACATACATACCTGTTCACCGTATAGTAGATTTATCGATTTTTCTTCTAATAAAAAAAAAATAAAATAAAAATAAAAACATGAAAATGGAGGCTAATTTTCCCACTAACACTTGAAAGTCCTTTTCATCATCTTTTCTATCGACTAACATTTTAGATCCTTTGATGTGGATAAATAAAACAGTTTTAATAATACTTACCACTTTAATAATGCGACGATTGGTGGAATTTTTCTTCTTTTTTTTCACCGTTTAAAAACAATTTTCCGCCGAGCACCTTGTTAAGGGATGCATAACCAGCTACTACAACTTCAAACAAAGGTAATAGAAAAGTATCGCAAATTCTCCAACTTGATTATTCCTTGTAGATATACGATGGAAAATGATTGCTTTTTACCTCTGAGTATGCGAATTGGAAATCGCTAGAGTATTTTAGGTATTTGTGCGCATGCGAGGGGTGAATTTCTAATGCGAGAGGGGTGAATATTTTGTGGATGAACTTATTGATCCCGGTAAAGTTTATTTTATTATACTTCAGTTTAGATATAAAACTCGGTGGTCTTTTGTAGATGTATATATGGAATGCATATTTTAATACAATCTACTGTGACGTGTCTTTGCCTGATAGCCTGGTTAAGGATGTAAAAGTTGTAATGACCTTTGATATTAGCTAAGAAATTTTTTTTTTCAATTATAGTCTGCTTTTGGTATGTATGTACGAATGTGTACATACAAACATATACATAAATGTATCTTATGTATTATATTGGCTACACTTAATACAAATGGGATACCATTGTATTCGAAAAAAGTCGTTTTTCATTCCTTCACTTTAAAGTGATTATTCTATCGTTAAACAAAGACATTCTCCATTTAAGTTGCAATCATTGATTCGGAACGGGAATGTATGATTACCTCATTAAATTCAGATCCTAACGGCATCAGCAATTGGTGTAAAAATACTAGTGGAATTTTTTGCTTTCGAAACCCAATGCCGACTTTTATCGTTAAAACCCAACGAAAATAAACAGCCATTATCAATGAATAGCATTTGCATGGGCGACCTAGCAATGTGTTGTGATCCTCATATTCAACGTCGTTAAAAACAAATTGCCAAAGTTGGTAGGGCTGGAGCTTTCCCGTTATGATCGCTCTAGATAAAAAGCTAAACTGGAATCTTAACATACAGAAAAGGGTCGTAAGGCGTGCTTCTTTCATTTGTAAGACAACAGCGGAAAAAAGTGGGGCCTGAAACCAGAAATGATGCACTGGCCATGCATCATGGTAGTCAGACCCATTCTTACCTGTGGGGCTCTTGTATAGTGGAAGGTATAGATTAAGAAGAATAAGCGAGATACGAATATGTTGGTCATGGTACAAAAATCAGTCTGTATTGCCATGACAGGTGCTCTGCGCACTACGCCCACCACTGCACTCAAGGTTTTCCTGTATCTCATACCAGTTGACTTCGAAATAAGATTATAAGTGAGCAATAGTCTTACTAACGTAGGGCTCTTTAAAGGTAATAAAGTGAGGCATAGCTCCATTCTTGGGGAATCATTTCCCAATATCTCTGACAGATCAGATGAAATTCTCGGTACCCTTGACTTCGATACACCATACGAAGGAATGTACTCTAATAGAGAGAACTTCTTTCCAGAATGAAAATGTAGTTTCCATATAGGGTTTCAAAACCAGTGAAGATTAGAGGTAAGGTATATACTCGAGAGATATAAACCTACAGGTGGCCCTGAGACTTCTGGACGAAGTCAGTGTGTTCCCAGCAGGGGTTCAACTGCAGAATTACTCGGGATGCAATTAATATCCGACAAGAATATCTACATTGAGAGTCAGGCTAGAGCCTTACATCCTAGAATTTGAATGCACCCAGAACAGTGTGATATTATATTTGGTACCTGAACACTGCAATATAGTGGATAAAGAAAGTGCCGACATTCTCGCGAAAAAAGGAGCAGAGCGCGCACAAACTAACATAATTGGAGTCATAAAACTACCAATATGCGAGGCTAACAGAGGATTACTCTATAGAATATAACTTGGCTGACCTAAGATGGTTCAATTAGCCGGCGTTGTGGCCAATGTTAGATCGGAAAAATTCTCAATGCCTTCTGCAAAAGCACGCATTGAGATAAGGTTTAAGGAATATGGATGTAAGCAGGTACTCCAATGACTTATACGGCTAAGAGGACATAACACATCTGCGCCTTGGATGATTCTCCTTTGATAGTTCAGAAATTATTGCGTGTTTGACCCAAAATAATGATTTGTTTAATTTCTATAGGGAAATTAAGTGCATGGATGAAATATATATTCTTACCGTGAATATTGGCAAGAGATCGCGATGCCCCCGCTATGGTGCCTGATGTTTTATGATAACCTCATAACATAGTCACAACGTTTCATGTCGATCTCACATTTTTATCGCTTTTTCAAAAAACAATGCTACATGGAAATAACCAGATGCACACCAACCCATTCACTCTTCCTCCCGTAATACAGATGCATCAACTTATTGAGGAGCTGCTTCCTTGAAAACGTGCGGCTTTTTTATCCATCCTACCTGAACTACTCTCTTCTAATGGCATAAGTCAAATCTTGGTTTGTTATCGTCCAGTTTAAACATATTCTCACTAATACATCAGTTTTGGTCATCCTCGTTGTTGGAAATAATCACTACTGCCAAATTTTTCGCAGTGATCGTAACCAGATTATAGACCCACATATGTAGGTACAAGATGGGGGAAAAGTCATCACCTTATTGGAAAATACTCTCATAATTGCAAATGGCGTCTTATGTTATCGCGACTTTGACATTTTTGAAATAAACAGAAGCAGAATACACGTAGATAAACAATGGATTGAAATACTCTTCAAGAAAGGTAAATAATTGCGGAAATGCTTTTGACATTTGTCAATTTGTTCTTTGCGAATGGTTCGGTCGAGAATATCGCTGCTGTTGTTGCAGATGTTCAAGAAGACCCTCAAACATCAACCAGGCGGCGAATTACGCAATTAGGCATCAATAGAATATCTTTGAAGCGATTTTTGGTGAACCAAAACCCGTACAAAGGGCAAATAGTGCATCACCTTTTGCCTGCGGATCACTGCTCGCGTGTAAATTATAACCAAGCCCTCCTAAACCTCGACCGCGATGATGCTAATTTTCCATTTACCTTCCGACGACAAGCGGTGTTACCCCTAACCCTACTACTTCTGCTATTCACGTAGAATAAAAAAAGCCTTGCCGTCGGAAGGTTAATAATCATTATGAGCAAGGAGGCGCATTTCCACGTATGCGGACAAGTGAATAAGCAAATTAATCGATTCTGGAGGACTAAAAATTCGCGTGTAAAGGACGAAAAGCCATTACATCCTGTTAAGGTCACTGTTTGGTGCGCGTTTACAGAGGGAAGGTTATTGGCCCATATTTTGTAGAGGACGGCAGCACAGGTACTGGTACATCACGAATGACACGAATGAATATTCTGCAACAAGCGCTTCCCAGCCGCTTAGTATCTCTTTTTGGCCCGCAAGATCACCCGATTTAATCGTACGAACAACCCACATGCCAATGGCGACCCTAAAAGATAACATCTGACGAAAAGTGATCACCAACAGTTTTGAAAAAAGCCATGGAAATGCTGTTAAACGAGCCCGAATATGAAACAACTCTGGCGGCAGCCAGTTGATCGATAGTACCTTTGCGACTTAATTTAAACGTCTAAACAAACAGAAGCATTTTTTTATCTACTTTTGTTTCATTTTTATTTCTTCATACCGACCCAGAAGAGCAGTGGACAGTGCAAAACCAGAACTTAATAAGGTGCTTCATCAACACCATAGCCAACGTACGTACATATCTGCGTCATAAACAAATTATAATCGCCTGATAGTCAGATAACACCTGCACCTACAAATGAAATAAGTACATATCCACATTAGCCAAATACTTACGATTGCCATAAATGATAAAAATATACCCCCCCAGAAAAAATTCTAATAACACTTCAAGCGAAATTTGTGTTATTCGTGCATATCAATAAACGAATGGACAAATATAATAAGATTTTGACTATGACCAATAAAGGAAACTAAAAGGAAGATTATAGCCACGTTACTTAAAAACCTGAGGCAAGTGCCACGTTCAATAAAATTGAGTTTCTACTCAAATAAGGGAACTATTCATCTAGTATTCATCTATTCTATTTTTTAAATGAAAATCTTTTACATCGCAATCATCTTCCTTTCAGGATTCGAACAATTGGACAGATGTCGTCTCTTGAAGTCCTGAATTATACTACCGCCTTTCCCTGTCTATAACTGAAGATAGACATAAAAGTTCTTTAAAATATATTTTCTGTGCAATATGCAAACGTTCCTCAGATAAATTATAACTAAACAGCTTTTCAGTTTACGGTGCCTTTGGATACATTGGATACATTAACCATTAAACTTTATGACCCAGTATTGTTAATGTGTAATTACCACTTAACCTTATTTTAGACTAATTTAACCGTCTATAAACAAACCTTAAGTATCGGTCAAAAATAGCTAAAAATAAATTTTCAATCAAACTTCCTTAAACACCTTAAATAAGACGTCGCACTTCCTCAAGAATACAAAATTTTACCCAAAAAAAGCCAACAGTGATATAAAAACTCGATGACGCAAATTGGACAAATTTAGCTTTACGAGTCATAAGTTTTTCTAATACCATATCCCTGCCATTGTCAACCATCCACTTACTATACACGCATTAATTATAACAACAAAAAGTCACCCATTCCACCCCATTTGTAGGTGCTTTATGGATAGGTACAAGTGCTACTATACATGGGCGCATAGCGTGTAATATCCTTTACATAAAGGCCCCCGTTGAATTTTCTAACACCAAACAGTGAAGGAGCTTTTGCGCCGAAAGCCAAGTGGTTCCACTTGTGATGCAATGCGAGATTTTAATTGGAATGACGAATGCAATACACTGACGCTCTGCTGACGTTATTGTTGAGGCATTTACACTCTTCAGAGTGTGCTTAGTGCGCATCATCCACGAACGATGGGAATGAAATACTTTTATGAATGGGCCACACAGTCAAGGCTTTGACAATGCCAAAATAAGGAAGTCGATTATATTTTTAGATCTGATGTGTGATTATGAGTAGAAAATTAGAATTTCTAGTAAATTTCAATATTTATGAGAATTTCGATAGGTAGGCGAATCATTTTAAGTACAATGAGTCGTATACGATGAATAGTTTAATAGATTTTGATTTATGAAGGCAGAGTTTGCTAGATTTTCATACGATTGTGTGACGTTATTTTAAAAAAACGGTTGACGCAATTTAAATTTAGAGAATCAACTAATTTTTAAAACATAATACGATGAGTATAGCATAGTTTTTTAAACAGCAAGTGCGTCAGTTCTGGTAGCTTCTAATGATCACGCGTCTCCAGCAGGCCACCGTAGGTGTCAAAAAAATACAAAAAGTTGATGCAACAGACCGTATGTGATCCAGTCACCCTTGAAAAAAACAACGATAAAATGATACATTCTTGCTGCCGTCAAATAAAAAAAGCATCTTTACACTGGTAACTGCTTGGAGTAAGCGTGAACTTGACAATTAACTATCTCATGAAGAAAAGAATTATCGTTAAATTCCCAGAGAAAGGCAACCTAATGTAGTGCGGAACCTGGATAGATATCTGCGTTTTAGCTGTGGTCGGTAGGATAAAGGGTACAATAGTTCTGGAAAGCAGAAAAGAAAAGGATTTAACAATCGATATCGAACAAGAAGGCTTCCGCGACGTATCCTCCTGCATCCACGATGTAAACACTTTGCGGATCATCATAGACCAATATGTGAAACATAGATCCTTCCTCCATCTGCTCCTTATTGACTTCGAGAAAGAATTCGACAGCTTTAATTTTATCTCGAATTCTTTGAGCAGGAGAGATATTCCTGAGGAAGCCATGACTCTATTAGAGTACAAAATGTCACGTCCTACACGCCAGCAAATCATCAGAGAACTTTCAAGTCCACAGCGGAGTGCAGCAAGGCTGCATATTATCAGGATTGCTATTTTTGATTGTAATAAGCTTTGTACTTTAGACAGCCCTGACGAGAATGAAAATGCCGCGGACTAAAATGGACAATCACATCAGAATTAAAATAGCTAGACAACGCTGTTGATGTCTGCCTGCTTTCGCATTAAGTTTTGGACTTGCACCAAATTGCCCATGGTTTAAAAGCATAAGCGAGCAAAGTACGGCTGAGAATTAGTACTCCCAAAACTGAAACACGTAGTCTCTTGAACACCAAAGCTCAATTAAACATTGCTAGTCAGCAGATCGAGAGCTTCCTATGTATGTACAGAACAAAAATCTGGAGGATCAATGTTATCAGGTTAAGAAAACAGCTATGACAGTTGTGCTCTGATGTACTGCTTTATGGCAGTACGTGGAAAGCAACATTCATAAACTAAGCCTTTGTAAATAGGTGTCAACACACCATCTTAAGAATACTCTGACCGAACCGTATCTCTCAACGAACAGCTCTTAATGCAGACGAGCCAGGAACCTATTGACATCACAATAAAATGAAGGAAGTGGTAGTGGACAGGTCATACCTTCAACTGTTTGGAGCAATAAGAAAATTCCATTGCAAAATATGCCGTGCAATGGAATTCACTAACCCAAGAATAGGCCGCCATAAGCAAACTTGGCGCAGGGCATTTGAGTAGGAAGCAAGCTCTCTGAGAATGAGTGGGAGAGAGCTAAAACACATTGCCCATCTATATTGGATTTTCAGAGTGTGTCAACAGTAACGACACATTTAGAGGAAGATGCCGGTACAAGTAGAAATATTTGTAAATTTCATGCGTGCTTTAAATTCTAAACTCGAGGGGTTATATCAAAATAGTTTTTCTTAAGTTTTTTAATTAATTAGGTCAGGTAAGGTTAGATTGAGGGTTGTGCACCTTAAAAATTGTTTGCACGGGGTTTATTGGTCGATTGTGATTCCTCTATTTCCACTCAGTACCTGTTTAGGTGAATGTAAAGAATAAAGCAGAATTTTCTACCCAAGAAACGGAAGTTTCCGGAACATAGATGAAAAGCAACACTTACATTAGGTATTGTATTAAGTTGCGGAGTACAGGACCAAATTTGTGATTTTTATCGTTGGATATAGTAGATGTCTGCGTGAATTAAAAATGTGTTGCATTCATTGATGAATCTAGATGAGACTAGCAATTGTTTGTTTTTGTCTTTGGCTGCATTTTTTAACTTTGTATTCCTCATTTCGAAATATAACGAAGCCATACATTCACTTCCTTTGAAAAAAAGTGCAGAGTCATAGCGTTCTTTACTGCAAGATGCTCAATCAGTAGAGGAGCCTTTCATGTCCAGATACTTATAGATAGTACAGATCTACAGTAGACATCTACAAAAATGTTTACATTCCTCCTCATATACTAAAATTACCGTTTATACAAAGCTTTAGAGTAGGATTGAAGAAATTTAGTATTACATCCGGTGCAGAAATTGTTCCAACTGAAATTATCTCGTAGTTCACACTCTGTTACTTTTTTTCAAGTCAAAAGGACATCTTTATTCTGACTGTACTGTTTCATTCATTCATAGGATATAACCGAGAGCTTTTCCCACCCACTTTCCTCGCCCGCCGGCATATATGGAATTCTGGTAATGATTAACGTTTCTTGTGCCCTAAAGCTTTTCTTCCCCGAAAAACTGTCCAAATAGGTTAAGCTATTTGCCTTAAATCCCTTAAATGCATCAGCATAGATTCGGAAAAGATTATCCACTCTCCGCCTGTTCTATCACCCATCCCTGCGTATTAGCTTTTTCGCCGTACACATACTTATCACCCACATGTAACCGCTGACCTCTTCGTACCATTGCTGCCTCATTCGTCATATAGTGACGAAATCATCGCACTTCCGAAGCTTCAGAGAGCACTAAGTTACCGTACACCGTATGACTAGCTGTACGATGCCGACAACGAACGACGACGTCGACGCAAAACGAACCGAAATGAGATTTCTGTGTTTTGGTTTTCCCATCCATTCAAGCGTTCAGTTCTTTTCGAAATATCCTATCGGACGGGCGACCATTCATGAATCTGAAGTTCTTCATTCGGCCAACTTTCCAACACGTTCGATTTTCGAACTTGGCATTTCCGTATATAGTCCGTACATAGTCGGTAGCCGTCATATCAAGTTATTTGCCTGATAAGAGTATACGGTTAAGGATCGATTTTTGAGTGGCGTGTGTGGTAGGAGAACCGAATTAAACAAACAAACATATCAACACCCCTATTCGTCGATGGCCCCTATACAACACTTGAGTGACGAATTGAATATCTTTTAATCATTTTGATCGCCGGCCATAAAAAAAAAACGAAACAATAACACGAAATACTGACCAAAATTAATACGATAAGTGTGGCTGAATAGTGCTAAGTGCCTAAATCTTATCCCCTCGGCGAATTTAACACGAGCGGCTAATTATAAAAAAAAAAAACGAGAAAAGAGGAATTTATTTGTATCTAGAGTGCTCATTGTAGTCGCTGTGGTTGTCGACGTTGTTTCATCAATTGCGTTGCCGTTGTTGTTGTTTCAAGTTGCATTCTTGCACTGAAAACTATTGCAATTGTAATTTTCTAAAAAACTATATCCCCCCACACACTAACACCAGACTGCGAGAGAGTGGAATGGTGGAATAAGTTTTTGCATTTTTAATCGTTCTGAATTAGTAATGTGTTGTAACTCGTGCAGTAGATTAATACTGCAAAGATACGAGTATATTTGTGCTTGAGGAATAGTGGTGGTAGGGCGGATCGTGCCAGCATCGTAGTTGGCCCAATTTTTTTTTATTTATTTTTTTTAATGTGTGTATGAATTCTATGGCGGTGCCCTATTTTCAGCTGAATATAATTTAACTGAGTGAAGAGGACTTTAATAAGACATATAAGACACACAAGCTAAAGTTTTTTTTTTTTTGAAAAAGTTGTGAGATTTTCTTCGTGGATTTCTAAGAGTGCTTCAGATAAAAGTTTACAAGTTTTCATACAGTCGGGATTACACTTTGCAGAGGCGTTCCTACTTTTGGATTGCACTTTAATTGCGTACAGGTAAATTTTTTCATGTTACACTTCAGGCAAACACTTAGAATTTATGTCGGTATTACTATTTTGAGAGTTTTAAGTTGAATGTGAGGAATAGAAATATTGCAAGGATTCAAGACAATTTTTTTTTAAAGTAAATGGAAAGTATGCGTGGAAAGTTATGTACTACAATTTCTGCTTCTCTTCTGAAACTCCTTTTGGCGTCGAAGATATGACCAATACGCACTGCACTAGAACGGATAAAAAAAATAAAGCACTCTGTGTTGAGTACGTACTTAAAGAAAAATGCCAGTTTCTAACTAAAACTCGTAAGAAGCAAGCTATTCAGAGTGAGAAAATTCTTCCTTGGCTTCGATTGGTATGACAAACTTAATCTAGTGCTCTCACAAGCCACAACAGAATTAAAAGGAGTGACAAGTGATTCTAGGTCGAATTATCAAATTAAAGCTGGATGGAACATCTATTAGAAGATCGGTAAAGAAGTAAAAGTAAAGGCCCCCCGCAAGGTGGTTTCCTATCCCCTCTTTTTGGAATTTGGTAATTAATGAACAATTGATAATCCTGGAAGGTGAGAGATGCACGGTGACGTTGCTATAGCAGACTCGAAAAAATTACCTTAAAAGAATTCTTACAAAAGACGGCGGTTCGGTGTGGCTTGAGTGTGAACCCCCAAAAAGCTGAACTGGCATTCTTTTCAAGGAAATATAAAATTTCGCTCACTTACTCTCTTAACTTTCTCTGACAGAACAAAATATTTGGGTTTTATTATAGGAAATTTAGCTGGAAACAAAAATCTATGGGGAATAGATGGGGTTTGCAACTTCGGATAGTTCACTGGCTCTACATCTCGGTAATAAGACCGATATTCACATGCGGGGTGATTGCCTGCTGGTCAGCTTTAAATGAAGCCGTATACCGTAATAATCTAAGTAAAGTCCTGCATTAGCTGAGCACTTCCCAGAACATTCTCTGCAAGACTGCACATTCTCTTTTATCTCATACTCATCGATATTTTTAGCAGTCAAATGGCAGCTAGTGCAGCCATTCGCATTAAAGCAACCTCACAGCGGTCTAGAAAATATCTTGGCCACGCCTTCATTTTGAATAAATTCATAATCTCTCCCTAATACATTGACTATACCATTCTCCTTTTAAACGTTGACAAAATCTTCCAAGTTACCATGCCCACCAGATTATTTTGAAAGAACGTGTTTTGTAGAAGATGGATCGACTAATTTCTACACTGGTGGCAGCTCAAAAACCAACGACGGGATTGACGTTGCATGGGATTAATCTTAATTTCTCTTTCCGTCTTCCAAATCATTATATGTAGGTAGTGTTTTCCAAGCGGAAATAATGGCGGTAAAAGAAGTTTTATCTTCGCTACTGAAAAACGTGATATCCGCCGTGGTGGTTCTTGGGGCCCGATGCATCATCTTCGAAATGAAATCTTGTGTCATAAACATAGTCACTGGATTGCGCTACCGACCAATGCTTACCGTTTTTTCTTTCTTTGGATTGATATATGTAGAAGAACTTCACTTGAATGATGTTCATTTCCAGCAGGATAGAGCTACGAGGTACCAAGCAACCACATATTTGTGATTCGGAGACTTCAGTTTGGCACCTAGATGCTAGACTTCTTTCTTTCAAGTTGAACATAAGATCTACGACAATGATCCACAAACGATTCAAACGCTCAAGGATAATATCCGAGCTGTTATTCGCGAAATCGCAACTATGCGAAAATGTTATGCAAAACTTCCTCAAAAGGATGACCATTTGCAAGAAAAGACGAAGTGGACATTAGCTGATATTGGTAGAGTCTGGACTTTAAAATGAAATAAAAATACCCGCACTGTTTTTGAAAAAACTTATTTTTACTTATTTAAAATTAGAGCTCTTAATGGAAGACCATTTACTGGTGATTGACATTGAAAGTTATATATGTCCATCTTGCCATATCCACACGTCACCACTTTATGGGTGCATACATACTTGTATGAAATCTTTATAATCCGAAGCAGTAGTGGTGTAAAAAATGTTAATATATCTATTCACATATTGTCCATGGCCACGTCTATTATTTGGAGGTGTTTTCAAAAAAAAAATGTTGCCTTTTAGAATGTTTTTACAGCGATGATTTAGTCACGCCCCTTTGTCTTTGAAAAAATATCCTACGAATAGTTTTTCTGACCAATTTTTGTTGTTTTAAATTAAGGACATGGTCTTTAAGTAACAAGACATCATTTCCGCAAGATCCGAAATGGATTAGATTCTGATAATAAAAGAACTCGGACTATCTGGATTTTTTTTGTTTGAAAGTTTGGCAGCACTTGTTTCGGAAAAATTAAATCTCAGGCTGATTGTGATGGCTCGTGATAAATATACCGTTGTTTGTGGTTGATTTAAAAACAAAACCTATTCGAACTAAATTAAAAAAAACTCAAATAAAGTCTTACATCCAGTACAGATAGTTCAATATCAATAATTTATGACTAAAAATCCATCTGGCTGTGTGATACGACGGGACGAACAGATTCGATTTCCTCCTCATTCGTACAGCTTCTGCAATACTCATAGTGCTGTACACCATAGTGCTCCGCATCAATTCTAGTAGCATAATTTCCAATAATTATGCCGGAGATGACTAGTACTACTAAATTTTACTAAAGAAAGGATCTCTTCTTGCCAGCTGCAGCGGCCTGACTGATGTGCATGTGTCTAGATGAATCCAGACTGGTGTCTTCATCTTAAATTTTTTTCTTAAAGACCTTATTGCGATTGCTACAAAAGGGAGAGTCTGGGATGCACACCACTCCGACCCTTTTCTTGCAAGCGCCTTAGCCTTTTCGTATACCCTTGCGATATCAATATACCCTGCTACCCTGCAAAGGGTTACTATCCTAGTAGTTACTACCAACTACCAAAACTGGATGCCAACTCCTTTTATTTTAGTAAATTTTCGGAGCTCTTTAAGGGAATGACTTACAAATAAAACAAAAAATCAACAGACCTTGTCTACTATGGAACTCCATTGGGAATTTCATTCTCCAGTGCTATTTGAAATGAAAATAATTTTTCAGTAGCAGCTCTTGTCTTGAATAGGGGTAGTACTATTGTCTTGTCAAATACCATGTGATTATTCATCCTTCCGTCACGTTACTTGTCACGATTTCTCGGTGAGCACGATATGCATTGTTACTCAGAAGTCCTGTGAATTAATATCACCCCCTCCCCCCCTGCATGGGGACTCAACAGCTGCCGCTACCTCTTTTGCACCAATGGAAGCAGCTGACCCTTGCCATTCTGTTAATATTGTGACCTTTTATGGTTCTTATTTTTTTCTGAACAAAAAAGCAATTCAATAACCAATAATCTTTTGTGTCCAGGAGCTTGGTTTTGTAATTTTCGTTGTTCCACAATGGGGACACTTATATGTATACGTACACATATCAACCGAAGGAATTTTACCTCCGTACTGCACACTACTTTCAATTACCAGTTCCACTCGAGCTTCATTTTCAAAAGTGCTCTCCTCTTTGTACGCCCACACTCTGTTCTGGTTTTCACTTCAGGGCAAGCAAATATTTTTATAACTTCGAATCAAAATACCATCAACTTGGATAAACTCATCATATTCCTTATTTTATCCTGTATACGATGATATTACCTTTTGAAAAGAAGAGGTGTAATTTTCTCTGTTGGCGCTTTTTTTTTTAGAGTGCTTGCATAAACAAACATAAAAATAAAGTTACGTTTTTATGGTCTAATTAAACGCAGACAGGGTCAATAAGCGAGCAAAAAAAAAAAAAAAGGATTTCACTCTTCATATAGCTCTGGCAGGGAATTGAGTTGGCACGCACACTTGACCTTCATTAAGTTGTTTCACCTTGGCGTGTTAGAGTGCAATGTTAATGTTAAATATTTATATAATGGTATGTGTAATCTGTTACTTTATTCATGAACAAGCGTCAAGAAGAAACATACTTTTTTACATTTTTGTTTGTCCGAATATTATGTGTATGGTCCTTTATTGAATGGGGCCCCTGAGGAGTCTTGGTTGGTAAAAGTTGGCAATTAACATAATCCTGAATGAGGAGGTTTAAATTCCTGACACAAATAAAACAAAAACAGATATACGAGTGCATAGGGGGAGGATTTTGAGAAACAACATTAAAAATTTAAAGAACCTGAAATTTTAGGTTTTTTTTACGAACTAAAGACACTTATGCAGGTATTCTTTACCAGTATTTCTGGAACAATCTCTTAATACGGAAAATTCTTTGAGAAACGTTTTTTATTTCGTAACTTTTAAGTTTGACTCCTGATTGTAATAGCTCGCAGGGAATACTCTAAAGCATCTAACGTTACGTTAGGTTTATGGGTGACCCTATTGACTATGCGTCAGCGGCTTACTTAGACCACATAGATTCCATTGTGCCTAATAATTAAGAAAAACCCTGTTAACCTAATCTTTCATTAGTATTCATCGCTAACTAAAGCTCCGATATAGGTATATAAATCTAAGGAGTTTCATAGGAAATCTAGCTCTGAGAAGAAATAACTTTTCCCAAGTAACATTTCTTTTATGGACCAGTCACATACCAGGTGATGAATAGATTCCATTTCTTCTTTGTCCCTGCAGCTTCTAGAATATCATTGTAACATTGACCTAGACATGCTGAATGGCTGTCTATTACACAGTGCCCGGTTAGGATGCCAATAGCCTTGGGAATGTCATTGCGACCTAGCTTCGGTAGATTGATAGACCTCTTCTTATCGTAGATTGATCACAACAATCTACTTATAGCGCATACATTTAATCGACATGTGGGTTTGTTAACTTTCTCGAGAGACTCTTAGTTTAATTTCCTTTGTAATGTACTAAGCTGTATACTTGCCTGCATATCCAACCGTGTATACTTGCCTGCAGAACCGTTTCCTGACAAGTTCATCTTATCCCACCCCCCAGCAGAGGGCCACTTTATTGGCCGTTGATATCCTGTTCAGTTGTTCAGTTTTAGCTTACACAGTCTTAGGAGCTTGGGTCTTACCGATGTTGATACCAACGTCTTTATGGCTGCTTGCTTGTCAACATAGATGCTGATGCTATAATCATGTCCACAGCTTGTTTTATGGCAGTGACTTCGGCAACCATCCTTTAATCTAAAAGAACGCTCCTTTTTTATTTTAATAAAAAAGCAACCAAATCGCAGAAACACTCAGACTCTATACGGTTCCTTGTACTTCGAGGCAGCCACTCCTGGAAACTCAGATCTTATTCGTTTCTCTAATATGCTCGGTAGCTGTTGATGTTCCCCTGGCGGGACTTGAACTTACACCGGCCAGGTCACTACCTACTCCGCGTCATGGTAGATGCCAGCTCCTGCACCGCTATCCTTTTTGGATCCATCAGTGTAGATAGCTAGTTCGTCTTCGGTACAGATTCTCCACTCATCTCACTCATCTCTGCTATAGGGCAATAGACCTCCTAACACACGATTCTTTAAAACTAGTAATGTGGGGCGAAGCTTCATTCTTAGGGAATCATTTCCCTGACAGACAGATCACGTGAAATCCGTGGTACCTTTGACTCTGATACACGGTGAAGGTACGGGTCAGGTACGTACATATGTACATATATGCTCGAGAAACCTAGACATGTTCTTGAGACTTCAGGGCAGGCAGTGTGCTCCAAGCAATGGGATGGGATCAATACCCATCTACATCGACAGTCAGGCTGTGGAAAGACGCTAGAGTCATATGTACGTCTGAAAATCTGAATTACCAAATAATGCTCAGGATGTTACGTACGCAGAACCATGTCAAATTATGTTGGGTACTTGCTATAGAGGCTAGCGAAAGCTCCGACATACTGGCCAAAAAGAGGCAGAGCTCCCTCAAAGTGATCTAATTGGTGGCATAAAACCTCCGATATGCGTGGATAAGAGAGCTATTCCCGATAGAATCTTTAACTCTGCTGCTATTTTCCCTTTAAATACTCAAATAGGGATGGCTACCGGCATATGAGCAAATGCCTCTTTTAATGCTGCCCCTTTCCATCGTAGTTCATCTGGTTTATGTATATTTTGTCGGCATGCCAAGACTGTTTTCGACCTAATTACTTGCTGTCGAGTTTCTTGAGTGCAGCTTGAATATCCACGAAGATTGTGACCTAAGGCGGGTTTAGTTTCATTACGTGTATAGTCTATGCTACTCCTAAAAAAACTTATTACAATCATCCGGGCGATTGAATGAGCCGCTAATGTTGAGTGATTAATGGAAAACTCCAGCGCCGGTTCCCATATCCATTTTTTACCCATTAGTGCGGAGTTAAGAGTCTTGTGCACTGGTTAATGTATTTGATTCCGAGAAAAAAAATAGAATAGAGTATTTCTTGTAAAACTCTACATAAGGCCTGACGTAGTCTATTGTTCTATCGAGATAAACTGAAACTTACGTTTGTACGTAGATCTGCATCCCTTAGCATCTGGCCAATTTTGTAGGTTAAAACTCTGAGAAACTTTGGCAGGGTCCTTCAAATTCCACTCACCGTAGTGCCCTATGAAATCCTAATTAATAACCCAAAATCGAAAGAGGGAACGACGGATCACCGTAAAGTTGAGAAAAAACCAATTTTTTTGAAAAGTTGAGGTAAATAAAGGTCATAGCTCGGTCATAGAGCAAGTAACCTAAAATAACCTATTACTAAAGTTAAGGGACAGATAAATGTTTATAAGAAGGAGGGATCTACTTTACCGCAAAATAACTACAACTGGCTTAAATTTGAAATGTCAGCGAATGGGAGTGTTTGGGGTGGGATTAATGGCTAAGATTTGCGTCACTTTCCAAAAGGTCTACAAGCCAAATATTACTACGTTTCTCCTTTATCTATGAATCTCATGGTATGCTATAGACTCAATGGAACATCTATCATACATATCACACATATGGGAGTGGGTCTTTTACCAATATTTCACTTGCTACTATGGTCTAAAAATAATACCTTCTACATATGTATGAATATCCCATTAGGTTATTAAGGTTGTTTGATTTATCCTATTCTATAAGGAGATAATGACTTTTCGTCCCCATTCCTATTAAACTATTTAATTCCCATCATTTGTATTGCATTCTCGTTCTTTTAATAACATCAACTGCATAAATAAATCAGATTAACCAAAATAACACTTTTTACCGCCATCAATCTTAGTAAATTCCTCTCTGACATTATCCCATACCACACCATATCCCCGCCGGCCACATCGCCTGCAATTCCGTAAGGAACTTATCTCCAGCTTTTATCAAAAGGTATTCGTTGTTGTAGCCCTTCCCCATAGAAATTGTTTAACTATGTGATGTAGTATTGTGGGTGGGGGTTTGGGGGTTTGGGGGTTTGGGGGTTTGGGGGGGCTATATACCAAATGAGGTAAAGCCATCGAAATCAGAGGATGGAAAAAGTGTTTTGTGTCGCTGTTGCTGCTGTCGGTTTCGTGTGAATCGATATTTTCCATTAACTCTCTGCCAAAAATATAAGCAACCTTTTGTCGAGCGGAACATTTCATTTAACATACATCTATGGTCGCATATACATACATATGTGTGTGTGTTTTGTCCACATTTCTCATTTGTATTGTTATTGTGTAAGCAGGCGAAATCATATTTTCAAATAAAATTCCATAACAGGGCCATAAAATCTGGTGGAATGCAGAATAGTGTTACGTAATCGGTAACGATATACTTATGACTGATAGCATTTCAAAACGAAATACCTACTTGGGAAAAGGGGATACATTTGGATACATATGGGACGAAATGTTCAGTGATTTTGTAATTTGGGTGTTTAGAGAAATTGCCGTAAATTTGATAAATCATTGTGTGCAGATTATTCTAAGCACCTGGGTCCTTTTTTTTGTAGTTTGTAAAAGTTAAAATCTGCGTGTAGCTACGAATTGATTGATTGATTTGGGTTGGGTCATATAAAACTTGTTTGATTCAAGCAGTTTTGCTGGATGAAATCGGACCAAGGGAAATATTTACCCAAAGTGGTTGGAATTTTGACACAGACCCTTAATAGTTTTGTCCTATTAGCGTTATGACTTTTATTGTTAACAGAATAATTAAAGTTGTGAACGAATCCAACCATTTTCCCGTTTTTTTTTAGCTTAATTCAATCCATCTTTGTGGCTTTCGTAGAAATTGAAGGAGCGACACGTGCTATGTGAATATGAAAAATGTAATTTTTATCTATTAAAAAAATTTGCAACAGTGCTGCGGAAAATATTCTTCAGGAAAGATCAGTTCAGGTCGTGATTTATGGTGCGTGTTCTAATACATTCCAAACGCTGGAGTATATGAGAGATTTTTACTTTCATCAAACCTATTTTTAGTCCATGAAAATTGCCTACTAAAGTTGACAAATCACAAGATCTTTAGTTGTTCAACTTGCTGGCATTTTACATCCTCAGAGATGCCACAAAATCCGCTTACCAAACGAAGATCTGCAACCAAGTCTTGCAGCCACAAAAAGGAAATTCAGAAACCTTCCAGGGGTAAAAAAAACCCACTGTTACTTATGGACAACCAAATTATCAAAGGAGACAGAAATAATGAGACAACTACAAAACATCTAGTCTGCAAAATACGTCACCTCTTTATGGTGAACTTAAAGATAATCCGGGCAGGGATGCACAAGTTTTTTGACTAGAACGATGTCGCTGTACATGTACATATCATACAGCAGACCGACGAAACTGCCCACTCCTTGGGCATACATTCACCCGATAATATTTAAGGACGACGAGTTGGTTACTGTTGTGTATCATCGTATTCAGCAGGTAAGCCATGTAATCTAGCAGCCTTGTTGGGCTTGATCGGGCGGACGGATATATTCATCGGCGATTATGAGTGGACAGTGGCTAGTTGGCGGTGATAGAACTAATGTTCTGCGCTTAATAATGACGGCACTGAACTTCTTCAAAATCTTGAGAGAGAGACGTTTGACTGGCAAAAATTCTCACAGCAGTTATTTGATGTTCAAATTGCCATCAATATTTTCGGATTCTGAGATTGGCTATAAGCAGGTTCAAGGCTTCATATATGGGCTGGAAATGTGCCTTGCTTTAACAAGCTTGTAGTTAATTTGATGGTTTGCAAGATACGAGATCCCCTTGTAGATATCTATTCTTGACATAACGCCAATTAGCCTGACTTTGCAGACGTTGCCAAGTTTTAAAAGTACTTTTCTAGTGCCCAGAGAATTCCAGGAGCTGTGCAAAATTTGAAAATAATGTCAGCAACTGATGGAAGAAAATTCAAATTCTTTTTGAATGTCGTAAAATTGGCATAAAAGACCTATCCGCGTGCTTGTCGAGTGCGCATAGAGGAAAAAATTGTTGTTGTTACCCAAACAGTGCGTAGAAACCCGGGACTTTTATTTGGCGCAGAACTCAATAAGTGAACATCAGTCGTACTTCTCTGAGGTAAATATTGCATAAAGACCTCGGGTTATCTGCTTACAAAGTCCAATTTACTCAACAGCAGAAACAATGACCTTCGTTAAGTGTGTTTTTAGCTTGACAGTTACTAATTCTGATGCGGAATTTTTTCGATACATTATTCCTTCAAAATATTTTCAATAAGACTTTCAAAAGTTTAGAAAAATAACATTGTAACGTTTGCCCATGACTTTGTTTTAATTCATCCTCTAAAACAATAACACCAACCATCCATTCAATCTCATCATCATTATATCGAATACTATAATTGAAACGCAAATTTACTCGTACTCATCATCATCCACAAGCATATTAAATACTTAATCCATACGAGAGAACAAATAACCGAACAACTTGGTCCGCAACACATTTAGAATATTATCCTCCTGTCGAAAATTGAATCCAACTCACACACAACTACCCACAGGCAAGGATCGAACCGAAATATGAAATGAATATCCTGTTTCCAACCGGCCGGCGACAGTAAAAGGAATGAGTAGCCGCCTGTGGATGAAATTGATATCATCTTCAATCAGTGGACAATATGGTTAATCCTCTTCGGTTAGTACGACTGGTAGGGTTTCAATAGGTGATGGAGCACATGACACTCAATCAGAACCTTTTAAACCCAACACCAATTATAAGAGATTTCGGTTTCGACACATTTCACCATCATGAACCACCAGTCTGTGAAGTTCTCTTCATAGAAAGTTCTATTCTGTTCTATTTTCAATGAACAGTGACATATTGCCATCACCCACTCACTGTTGGACATCTCTATTCAAACGCTCCACCACGTGGATATTACTCTGCTGGCATTGGCTCCAGTCGACAACGATGACAGCGGCGGGTGTCATGGAATTACGTTCATAATGGGAAATAATTAAATCACACATTTAATGTCTTGGAAAATTTAACACAGAGTACACACACTTGCACATGTCTGAGTTCATCATCTGTAGGAGAGTTGAGTAAGCTTTTCTTTTTTTTTTAACATAAAGGATCAAACATCGTACAGTGGAGAATTTAAAATGCAGAATGTGGATGTGGATGTGGATTGTGCACTCTCGGATCCTTAAAGTATTTCTGTTTCATATATACGAGTATTCAAAGAAAAAAAATTAAATAATCCTTAAACCTATTCTCAACAGAATGGTGTAAGAACTCAAGTAAGTCGTCTATTGTTTCCGAATAAATTGTATTTTATCAAAGAGTGCTGAAACCACAATAGTAAGGAAATTTTGGAACACTAGGCTGTAAAATGGAGCAGCTTGCAAATGGTAGCGGTGGAGAATAACTCTGCGGAGCGGAGAGTTACATTCAAGTTTAAGAAAAATCCCACCTCTGGTGAAAGTTTGACAAAAGTTCGAGTTGCTACTGTCACTACTTTTAATCTAAGAAATTTATGCGAGTATATCCATATGCTGTTCCAATCCTGCAGAATACTCCCTTATCGAAATGACCAGAAAAAATTTTAATACAAAGAACTACAGTTTCTACTGGCTTACCAATAACAAGGCACCATTTGGAAATGTATGAATCGTCCAAAAATCAAGTCCGCTTATCCTTTCCAGGAAGTGTGCGCTTCTCACTGATATACATACATACATAGGAATTTACCAGTGCTGCTATTCCTTATAGTTTTTCACTCTCTGCTGGGTTCTTGGACATACAGTTGTGTAAAAGGGAACGATACAGCAGTTGAACTAGCATGGAAAGGGTCAGTATTAAACCCATAGTGTATGGGTGTACTAAACAGAAAAACAGACCTTAAAGCAAGAGTATAAATCAACATCTCCTGGGCATCCAGAGGTGACTGGCCAGCTCTGAACGAAAAAAAGGTTTAAAAGAATTTTGCCAATGAGCATAAAAGAAACCAATATCATGGTTTATGTACCAACTACGCATTGTGCAATAGGTGAAATGGCCGCCAAACTACACTAGAAAAATCCGAAATTGTCAAACATTTACCGTGTTATTATTCAAATCTTTAAATTCATTGCTTCAGCTACATGGGAAAAAGATATTTCGAAAGACTTAGGGATCTGGCGCCAGTTCCACTCTGGAACATTATGTTTCGTCAAGATTACAGATTCGTGTGATTTAGGACAAACCGAGAAGCAACCAAATTAGAGACGGTACCGCGATCTATAGGCAATCACGTCGATTTCGTCCTCAACTATACCATTGAATTAAAACTCTAAAATTTGGTTGTAGCGCCACTGTCTCTGTCGATGTTTTTAGCAATTAATAGCCTCCGGACTAATCACAATCCAGGTCTCCAAATACCTTAAACTACATAATAAATACTCTCAAAGGATACGCGTGGAAACCTGTATGATTATTCTGTTTAAAAGAAAAAAAATAACCTAGAAACCTTTCAACATGTACACGAGTTGTGTGAGCTTAATTATAGCCTCCCTTCGTAGATTGATTAATTCAATATGTGGTTTGATGAATTCTTCTCAAATAGTACGTCGAAATGAAAAAAAAAAAAAGAAGACAAATTACCTCATTGGACTGAGGCATAAAAAGAAACCATCAAGGCACTGTAATTGCTCTTGAAACGACAGTGGGGTTGGTATCCTAACAACATTTACTAAATTAAGAATTACTTTTGCCCAGTTGTCGCCTCAGGGAAACAGAGTTACAGATCCCAGAGTGATACGTAAAGCACTATCTGGTACTTTTACCCCCTCGGTGATGTTGCTTAATTGCGTAAAGGAATAGAAAGTTACTTCGCACAACCGTAAATATGCGTCCTTGCTTCCTTTTGCCTCTTGATGTACGGCTCTTTACACAACGAATGTAATTTAAATTTCTTAAGAAAGTCGTTGATAATATTTTTGACGCCATCACTACAGAGATGGAAAAAGAGTGGAATGGAAATATCTTTAGCAGGAATTTTTTTTTCTTTTTTTTAAGTCTCAAAGTCGGTGTCGTAAATCATATTATCACGTAAAAAGCAAGAAATATGAGAACGTGCCATCGACACTCTCAGTGTATTGTCATTTCTCTTGTGAAATGTGTCGTCCTCTATCAGGATGAAGATATATATAATTTATATAACACCACAGTCTTTGGTGTTTGCATTTGAACATTAATTAAATGAAGTTTATTAGGACTTGTAACGTTGTTATAATGTACATTCTATACGTATATACTTATGTATTTAAATGTTAAGTGGAAGAGGTAAATTAAATTTGTATTTGGCGTAAGAGTTCTGGCATAAAATCTGTTTAAATAAAATTGAGGGCGGCATCTGTTTTTGGATATAAATATGCTGGAATGGTATCGGTTTAGAATGATGTAGATTTAAAGCAATTTGATAACTTTTCATGGAAAAGTTGTTCAAATAATTTTCAAGCTGTTTCGTTTTGAAAAATAAATACGAACGGCAGCGACAATAGAAAAGACGATGTAGTGATACTTGTTGGTCTTAAATAAGTACTTTTAGGTGAAGAACCCAACTTTCATTACTTCAACCACAGCTTATTCCAGGTTATCGCAGTCACCACGTTTCAAAATAAGCTAGGAAAAGTCTCCTACTCCTAATTAGAAAGGCAAAATTAATGTCTTGCAAATGAAGGAAAAACTTACTAAAGTGCAACGACTTGCTTGCCTCTTCAAAACTGGGGCCATGAGAACATGTTCAACTGTGGCCACGGAAGTATTACTTGAACTAACTCCACCTTCACCTCTTAGATGAGCGGAACAAAATGAGGTACTAAAAGGGAGAAATGCATCAGTTCGAGAGAATACGATGCACTTTTCAAGAAACTTCCCCTTCTATCAATCCCGAGTGACGACAGTATAAGGAAATCTAACTTCGAAAAAAAATTTCGTATGAAGTTAAACAGTAAAAAGGATTGGAGCGACGAATCCATAACTAAACAACAACACACACAGACGACTCGAGAACTGAAGAAGGAACAAGGACAGGTGTGTTTTAGTCAAGATCAAAGCACTCAGCACCTGAAGGAAAAATTACCAGCTGAAGTTGAAATATATGCTGTAGATGGATGTGTTCAACTTAATCGCGAAAGAAGATACAATAATTGTGACATAGCAACATTACCAGACAGTCAAGCACTTGACTGTCATTACATTGAATCAAAACTTTTCTGGGAATGCCTGCGTAAACTTAATAATAATGGGGAAATAAAAGCAAGGTAACCCACTTTTGGGTACCGGGTCATGTCGGAATAGAAGATAACGAAGAAGTAGACTCATCGGCAAAACAAACAGCTGCAGAACCTTTCATTGGACATGAACTATTCTGCGGAATAAGGAAGCATACCATACGCAAAAACAAGGCTACAATCTTGATTAACACACCAGATCTGAGGCAAGCTAAGAAACTTCTAGGATGCATAACCGGAAAAAAAATTCGCAGTGCCTTAGCAAGAATAGCCTACGTACCATGGCAGGCTTTCAAATGAGACAGTGCAAACTCGGGGAGCATCTAAGGATATTTAGAAATGAAGGCCTTTACAGATTTTGCAATGAATCCAGCGAAACTTCAAAACATCTTCTAGAGCCTTGTGGGGCGCCGACCCCTAAAAGATTGAAATATTGGGGCAATTACCCACTATCAGATGAGGATATGCCAACAATAGACCCACTTCTTAATCTTCAGAGAAACTGGATTAGAGAGGGTCCTCTAGAACGAAACGAAATAAAAGTGTTTAATTCTCTTCATAATATTGCGAGGCGAACTCTACCTGAGGAGACAAATCTCTCCTAGGGGCACAATAGACCATAGGTCACAGTGCAATATAACCCTACAGTAATAATAATGCTACTAGTTCTGCTGTATTATGCAAAAATGTACGTAAAGTTCTGCCAAATAACTCATAAAAGTTTAATAAAAAAAAAACAATGGACTGTCCTAACATATCAGTGCACTATTTACATCCATTACTGTTTGTTTTCTTTTAAATTTTATTCCTACTCCCCATCGCTTCACCAACTGAAGCAAAGAGTATCGCGGGTTTCTAGTAAAACATCCCACAACAGTTAAAGACTACATTACTCACAGAATCGCATTTTTATAGCAATATCTTCATTTACGTTTACCAATTTTATCTGAATCGCATTAAATATAAGATTCGCATCAGCTATTTCATTGTAAATATGATTTACGATTTTCAAATAATCAGCACATCTCATTGCCCCAGCAATGTAATAAAACCATGGTACGCATTCGATCATTAAATAAAGAAAAAAAAATCTTTAAAATATTCGCATTGTTTTCAACGTACATTGCTCGTACTCTTAGCCTCTATTCTACACCAGTAATTTCATACAAAGGAAAGTAAAACTCATACCCTGATTATTTCTTCAATCGTATGAAATATTGACAAGGGCAACACAACACACAAGCAACACCTCGCTCACATTTAAAGAATATTGCCCTCACAAACATAAAGTAATTCCCAAACGAAATAACAAAAATCTCACACTGTTAAATTAATTCAGGGATTTGGTATAATGTATCTTTGCTCATGAATAATGCACATAATTTGAGCATTCAAACGGGTAGCAATCTTACGCTAACCTACATACAAGGATATGCAGAATCCTGCCTAACCTATCAGTAGTTAATAAGTAATCTCGAAAATGTATTCCGTGCATTAATGTGAACGCACTTCAAATTCGAACTTTCAAAGTAGTACGTCAGAAAGTGCCAAACTTTGACAGAATTGTCAGTCTTCTTTAAAATTCATTAGGCAGCTTGTACCCTATGCTATGCAGCAGTCAAAGCAGATTCTTCATGTCACATTCAGATTGACGTCATTGTGTGGGCTGTTTGGGGATGAGATGCTCTACCAAATGGATAAATGATGTAACAGTGCTCCTGTAGTAAGGCAATTTGGCTGCCTACTGTGGGGATATATATGTATGTATATAAAAGTTAGTTTTCTTCTTTCCAAGTACATACATATTCTGTGATAAAAAAATAAAGCACTCTCCGGCTGAGGATTTTATTAAAATTCAAGACACGAATGCTAGTACACATGCAATGTGAGCGCATCTAAGCCAAGTGAATGAGTTAACCAACTTGTATATGATGTCAAAAGCGAAACTAATCCTTATAACCATAGCTAAGGCCTGTGTATCCTAGCTTACCATCCACCTACATACATACATTGCTTATTATCATCGACAATTGATTGCACATCTACAGAGCAATGTGCACTACATACTTCACACGGAATGTGGACACCTACTCACCCTGTGCGCACCCACCTAACTACAGTCGCCACCGGAGGACTCCTTTTGAATACTTAATGCTGTTCACATATTTGACATGTGACTTCATATTATAGAGATATTGTCAGTCGCCTCTGCATGCACTGGGCATGCAAGGACTTTAAGCGTGATTGTAAACTGCTGTCAGTGCAAAATACATGGCTTATTAATATCAACGCCTGCAACGTGTGTCAATTTGCTATGTGTCCTGGTTGGTATTTCTTTTTATACCTGATTGTGGGTTGTATAATTAATGAATTTGTTTTAGGGGAAACTTCATTTCAATTTCGGGTTTTAATACCTTTTAACGTAAGGATATGCATACTAATTTTTTCATAAACCAAAGAGAGCAGTCAGTTGCCAGGATGTGGCATGTCTAATTTAAACAAGTACATAAAATAAATAAAAGGCACTTTACCTTTGAAAGGATGTTTCATTTGTTGCCTTATTCTGTGAAAAATCTGAGTTTCAATCATCACTTTTTTCTTTGGAACCTATTTAGGGTGACGTCAAGAGGAAAATTAAACAATCGGACTAAATAAGGGATTTGTAGCACTAGATAACACCTTGCGATTACTCCATCTTTCAACTGGTGCCATTAAGACTATTTCGACATATTTCATTACTTAAATGGCGCTGCAGTTCGGGATGAACCGGCCTCAACCAACAAGCCTTTTCAATTAGCCCGGACCTTAAAACTTACGACCTGGATTAGCCCGGTCTTTAGATAACTGCCTCCAATTACGCACTTAAATCTGTTGAAGTTCCCTTCTACTGAATTGTTAGCAGAGAAAAAGTGGATAAAATTAAGTAGCACCCCTTACTACTTCAAAATTATAGCTGTCGACTGTGACGTTCTGTCCAATTCGTCGAAATTGTGTGCCTCTTCTTGTTGATAGAATATACTATTCTAATATACTGTTCTTGCCCTCATTTACTCGGTAAACACATTTTGACAGTTTCCCTTTCAATACTACCGAGCACACGAGTGGGCTGTCACTGTGTCCGGTCAATATCGTTGGCGTGCGCTGGTAGTTGCATAGGCTTTTGAAAGATTATGCCTCCGGTGTTGGCTTGTGAGTATTGTACAATTCGTTTATGATAATAAAGAAGTCACATGACAGCGCATCTACTTGTCTAAATCCTTTTCTGACATCAAAGGTCTCGGCGATGTCACTACCGACTTTTATGAAGCAGCGATGATTCTCCATCGTCATCTTGCACAGATGGACGAGTTTGGCAGGGATGACTGTGGACTTTTCTGAAAGCACACTGATAGTGGTCAATCAGATTGTTGACGAAAGTTTTTAGGGGTTCACAAAATATGGTAGATAAGATCTTGTACGCCATTTTGATGAGACTGATGCCTCTGCAGTTGGTACAGTTGAGGGGATCTCATTTCTTGTGGTTCTCTCATACATCATTGGTTAAATGTTAGTATCTAAGTAAATAATGATTATTTGTTTATCGAAAGCGAAGATAGGAAACAAATAAGTTTTATCCTTCAAATCGAGTATAATCAACAGAATCATAGATGCAGAATCAGTTGAAGACAAGGGTTTCATCTTTGCCAGTATAAAGCAAGACCTTCGGAACAATATAAATGTTATTGGTACGAGTGTCGATAATGCAGTATGATCTTAAAATTCATGTAACGATATGTGTTTATAGGTTTTATTTTTATTACAGCAAACAAACAATATTATCAACTACCTTGAGCTAGGAGGCATCAAGCGAAGCTTCATCTGTTTTATACATCCAAGCAGTGCATAATTCAGCATACATTGTCTGAAAAAATGGGTCTTTTCTTTCCATCTTTCTTTCTTATGCAGTTTCACGATGTGTTGAAATTGCAAACCACCCTCGGGTAGAAATAAAAATCTCAACCAACAAACCCGACCCCTAAACATAAAATACAATTTAATAATTGCTAGCCGCCCTCGCAATCGTAACGTTCTTAGCGTTCTTGCACCACTTATCCATACTCCCTCACTAACCCAAATGTACATACATACACGTACATACATATGTACGTACTTTCATTCTTTTCCTTCGTCTTACTGAAGTTTCATTTGATATTAATTGCTTTTTCTCGGAACATTATTTTTATTATTTTTGCAGGATGCTACTTGGAGCCTGGCCAGTTGGTGGGAAGAACAGCTCTACGCCAAATAATAAAAATGGCAAGTGTCGATTTTTATTATTGTGTGGAGGATATACACTGTTCCTGATATTGGGCGCTGCAATGTTCTCAGCAATTGAGGCACCAAAGATTGATGACATCACAAAGCGTGTCGAAGAGTTTCGTAATCAATTCTTGGAAAGGAATGCTTGCTTAAGCGGTAAGTCAATATGTATCAATTTATTTATGAATCAATTACAAGGAGTCAGATCTCTAGTACACATTGTATTAGAAGACATTTTAAAGTTTACCAATTTATTCTGTCTGTGTATGACGTAATAAGAAGAAGTTTACTTAGACCAAGCAACAATAGATGAGTAGTTAAAAGTAAAGTTCTAGTTCTAAAGTAAGACCCAAAGACTTATGGGAGACGAGTTGCATATCCTTTAACTTGAACCAAGCAAACAATGTAATACAGGGAACTGTGGGGTACAGAGTATAAACAGAGGCGCATATGACTGTAGTGGAAGCAATGGTGAACGATTATACTGCTGCTACGGAATGCCTTTGACTTCTTCCAACTACCCACGGATGTTGACTATTAACTTTACTTTCTCCTGATAAAATTAATGCGATTTCTTTTATATGCCTATAGTCCCCAGACAACCATTGAAGTGAAATATAATTACTAAATACTTTTCGCTAATTCAGCAAAGTATTACTAATGAAATTAAATGTACTCATTCCAAGTAAGACCATCTATCTAGCTGATCAGATTAAGAACAAAGCTACGACTGTTCTGCTTTAATACAGTATGTGGAACTATGTTTGATTATCGCTGTCACTTATAAACTGCAAACGTATCTAAAACGAATGGTTCTTAAGGGGAACGCGCCAGGAATATATCGACATCACAATAAGACGAAGGAAGTGGCCAGAGGATAAGTAACACCTTACGGCGCGAAGAAAATTCCGTTGCACAATATGCCATGCAAGGGAGTCCGCTTACCCAAGTTCGAAGACGAGTGGGCCAACCTAATCAAACTTTCCACAGAACAGTTGGGGAGGAAGCAAGGTCTGTGGGAATGAGATGGAGCAAATCGCAAAATCCGCAGGCATTGGTGACGTCCTATGCTCCATGAGGGTTTACAGGAACTAATCAAGGTCTTAATACCAAATTGGCAGTTAAATACCCTTCCCTCAGATTCAGAGCTTGAAATATATTGCACGAATCCAGTAGCCTTATGGGAGCTGATACGCGCTTCAGGAAATGCGTTAAATTGCTGTCTTGGAATCACAAGTCATGGCTAGATGATTGCAGAATACAGCTTTTGCCATAGCTATAGACTCAGTCGAACAATGAATGAATGCATCGAGGACATAATTCCATTCACAATTTTTTCAACTTTTTTTTAAATGAAGAGGACTACCGATTTCGTGATCCTACTATCTAGTGCTTAGTCATCGGACCGTGTTTGGTATTCGTTGCAAATCGCATTCTAATTTCGAACTTGTCATTCAGAATCAGTCTCGGGTATTACATTTGACGCATCAGCCTGTACAGCCTATTACTACTTGGCAACTCTGACCAGATCTTTGCTCCCAACTGATGTTGAAGGCTTTTCACTACAGTCAAGTTCTAAATAAACTATAAAACTTGCCAGCACTCTGACAATACTCTTTAGTTTCTTTTTAGTCGCTTTTTTTATAGCACACAAAGTTGTCCCCAATTTGTCTATTAAATATCGAGCTTCATCATTCAAAAACTGACGGAACGTTGGATATTTCGAATCTGAAGTAGGCAAAAATTGCCATAACATGCTCGAGCCCCTATGTATTAAAATTCGTGTCACAAAATATTGCGTACCTGTACTCTGTAAAAAAGAGGGTTGACATAAGGTGAAAAAGGTGAAAATATATGTAACTCAACCTTGGTAGGTATCAAAAGAGATAAAAGCAAAAAAGAAAATTGAGAAAATCGCTAAACTACAAAGATTGCAGACGAGAATTGCGACAGGTATTCTTTCTGGTCACTGCCTTCTGAACGATTTTGCGGGGAGATCAAAATTTATCAAGGTTCGTGGCGTTGCCTAGTGTTTTATATAAACCCACATAACTTTATCTTAACCAGCCTAGGACATATATCCACCTTGCGTAGTTTTTCCCCGCCTGAAAGCTCAAATGGCAAAGGGAGTTAGAAATTAAATTTCTGAATCATTAAGAACTTTAAGTAAGAAGTAAACTGTCTTTAAAATTGGTCTTAGCTGCTAACTCTTCATGTACAAATTATGAATGCGTAAACTCTAATCATTGCCTCTTTGTTCCGGATATAAGTTTGGCCTTCTATCTCAAAAAAAATAAGAATACAAATATTTGAGGCTACAGATCGTATGTTGCCTAGCTTCTCGTGACTATTCGTATTGTATTTTTTCACTCTTACCTTTTCGCATAAATGGAAGGGACCTAGTTAAGACAGTTATAAGTCTTGGTTGTTTCTCAGATATTCACGAAAGATGAGAGTGTGAAAATTTTTTGGATCCGAACTTTGAAACTTCCGCTCAGTAGTCTAATGCACTAACCACTGAACCACGGTACCCATCTCTTCTATCACTCACCATGCCAAAATGGTTTGTTCGTTAGGTTAAGTTTGAGTTCTAGTAAATACCAACAAATTTTTTCAAAGCCCTTCCTCTCGTGAATTTTTAACACATATCGTCCATGGAATAATTACAATCATAAGAGAGCTTCTCAGTATCTCTTTTCGACTATGGCAGGCGCTTTCCACTTACATGAAATAAGTATAGCACCCACAGAATAGATGAAGCGTTGATGTTTGCGCAAAAAATTCGTAGTTGAGTTTTATACCAACAAGTAAAAAACACCTTCCACCCAAGGTTTCTGAAAATTTCAAGCCCTTTCCCCCTCAAATGCCATAGCCCCACTGTACGGGGTGCGCATCCACAAATACCAAACCCTCACTTGGGTTACTGGCTCAGAACAATATATGCAAGTTGCACTGAAATTGCAAACACCTGTGCCGCACCTATAGAAACTTCTGTTTTGAGCATTTCAATATGAAATTTTCATGAATATCTCAGCTACTGCTTCTAGGTCTACGAAATCTGTTCTGAACAAGGGAGACAGATTCTCGAGTTAATTTATAACGATTACATTACCGGTCATTGAATTCACAGAAACCTAATTGTTTGTAATATTACTCGTGTTCTAAAAATACTAAGCAAACAAGGGAATGAATATGAAGCAAAAATGCTTAACATATTTGGTTGTTTAACCCTTTAGGCAATAAAAGGATATCACCGGTTAAATCTCATAAAAGCGTCATGTAAGGCTGGTATTTTTTGGGTTTTATATTTTTTATGGCCGTAATCTTGGAGGCTCTGACGTTTTCAATGATTATTTTCATTGCTGGCAAGAAAAATACTTTTCTTGAAGAGCGGTGAGATTTTATGACTGTCATAACTTGAAAGTACTTTGTTTTTTATTTATGTAAGTCGATGAAATTGAAATATTTTGGTATTTCTTAGTGAGTTCATTCGAAGGTTTGATTTTAAAAATTTTAAGAGGAAAGAGAAAAATACAATTTCCTGGGTTGAAATAGTGGAAAAAGCTGCCGCTTTTTAAATTTAAGAAACTGTGAAGAAGCAGTAGAAGCGATTTTGAAAAAAAAACCATTCGTACCTTAGTGCACGAACTTGAAAAAAAAACTGGACAACATTTGTTTTTATAAGAATCTGAACTACGCACGGGAAGAAACTGTGAACAGAAAGATCTATTAAGCTAAAGTCCCAGGTTTAAACCCGGTGACATTGTAGCACAATTCGCTGGAAAGACTGTCTATTGTCTCCTGACTTCTGATATTGGTGCCACAGTTAGTGTCAACTCGGACATAATCTAAAGATCTAAGCTATTTATGGCATATTATGAGTATTTTGACGAAATCAATGCCGCTTTACAGCTCTAAAATTATAACTTCGCGGAATAAGTGATAGGGATGAAGCTAAAATTATCTGTTTGTTGTCAGGTAATTCTATCCTATGAATGTATACATATATGTATGTGTGTGAAGTTTAATGACAATTAGTGTGCTTGCAATAGTCAAGAGAAAAATCTAAAGTCAAATATTGAATTCCGCGCAGTACGTGAATCCCTCACAGAAGAACAAGATAGTGTGAAAACATACTAAATAAAATTATCCCGGTAAGACCATAATTTACAAGTGTGGTCGGGCTTAGTACAAGAAGGTAGAGAGTCTTTAGAAAGTAATGACCGCCCTGACTTTTCAATACTTCAAATGATTCTAAAGTCGATACCTATATGGAAGAAAATCGACTCTAACTTGAAGAAATTGCAAAAAGGTTCAAAATTTTCGAGAAACGAATCTTAAAATACTTCACGATTGTCTTGGGATGTCAAAAATTAGCGCAAGTTGGGTGCCCAGATTATTTAAGCAGTTTTGGACAGTCCAGCAGAAATTATTAACAAAATTGAGAGTGAATATGAAGATGACCGTGTGTTAAAGCAGGAATTCATGTGGCGTAAATGGGGTGATCCAATCCCAAGAAGTTTAAGATAGGCTAGGAAGACTCAAATCGCCATGGCTGCTATGTAGCTTTCAGGAATAAACCCATTTGCCCTTTATCCCTAACCTAGCACGTAGGTTTAGTGACTATTACTTGTTCCCAAAATTTGAAGAAAAACTTACGTCGAAAACTCTGCTCTGCTATAAATTCTGAAAATAAAATCTCAGCAGAAATTAAACAAAGGATAACTCCTGACAATAGGTGTTTCTTTTGGCTGATAAAACAACTGAGTAGTAAGGCCTTATTTCAAAAAACTAAGATTCTATATTCTCTATCATCCCAGGCCTGACCGGAAAATGCGCCCTAAAGTATGAGGGCAAATTAACGGCAGCTGAGAAGAAGATTCTTCGCATGATAGCAGGAGTAACAAAGCTTGATTGAATTAGAAGTTCGAAGATCCGAGGAAGCCTTCACGTTAAAGATCCCATCTCGAAAAAAATTGGAGCACGACCGGCTCAGTTGGTACTATCATGTTCAAAGGAGGGATCCTACGAACCCTGTCAAAAAGGCAATGTCAATCAAGAGAACCAGTAGAGATGCAGTAAAGTGGGAGGGTTATGATCCCTTTAATCATAAGGAAAGAAGAAGAAGATGTCATCCCAGTCCTGGTTCATGGCACTGAAGCATGGATTCTGTCGAAAGCGGATGAACATATCCTTGGCCGCTTTGAGAGAAAAATTATTCGTAACATCGACGAAGTGTACAAGCTGTACAACGACATTGATTTAGTCAAAAACATGAGCCTCAGTAGCCCAAGATGGCTCAATGTTCCGGCCGCAAAGTATTCGAATCTAACCCGGAGGGACAACGTTATAGAGGACGGTGTCATTCTATGCGGCGCACTAGGTAGAAGGAAACCTCAACCAACTCGATGTGTGCAACTGGAGGTAGTTAGCTACGGACCGAACTAACTAAAGAGTCTTGTTAGTTGAGGCCCAGGTTCACCCCGAACTGTAGCGCCACCTAAGAAAGTGAGTAGGAAGTGTATTTATATTCAAGCATACTACATATATTTAGCGCAACAGAACGTAAGCGTAACGAACGTAAAGGTTCTCGCGACCATTTATATTGTGTATGTAATATTATTTCACACAAATGGAAGCGACCTACAGTTTAAAGCCATATCCGAAAGGTAGATTGAGAAGCATTCTTATGACATTTAGTACTCTCTGACGTTTGTCAGACAATCCCGGAAGGTGGACCGTAAATCAATCAATCTGTTTTTTTTGTGTTTTCTGGGATTCGAACTACGAACCTCCCCCTCAGTATTTCAACTGAGCCACGGCGCCCACAAATTCAAGGATTAATAAAATTTAATTATAAAACTGAAATATACCCGCCTTTTAATGTCATTCCTTCATCTTAACAAATTCCTTTTAGTGCCACAAAGTGGGTATTTACACGTGGTTACCATCACGAAGATGTTAAGCATTCTTGGCCGTATACCTAAATTCCACTTTTGGATAGACGACAGGCCCCCATTGCTATTGTTGATAAATACATATACATATGTACATATGTATAAATAGACGATTTCAAAAAATCACATTGCTAAGTAATTTTTAAAATAAAAGATAATTAGCGTCATGGTTGTGAGAGAAATAATTATAGCTTTGTGTGAATTTGCAAAGATCTAACATCAAAATCCATTGGCCATCCATTGTTGTATAATAGTCCGGCGATATGCGGTAAGTTCCGCTACAAAAGAGAATATAATCTGTCCATCACTTGCGCATAAACAAAAAAATACACAAACATGCAATAATTTACCTATTCTCTTATTATTTGTTCACCCGCTCAGTAATGCTGAATTAGCACTCAGTTTTATCAAGAAAAACAATCCAAATATTAACACCCCTCAAGCTTAGTTCGAATTTATCTATTTTTACCTTACACACATGTTACTACTTAATCTTGGGGATGTTATCTGCATATTCGTCAATTTTGTCATCGCAACACAGTCTCACACATTCTCCATCATAATTTTTGTGTTTCTTTTTTTCTTTCCATTCCTTCAACACAGTACGGTATGCAATTAATTGGATTCCATAAAATGAAAAAAAAAAAAGAGGAAGATAAAGCTAGAGCAGTGACCGCCTTGCATTTAGAGCCCACTGACCGCTTGCCAGGTTACTTGGGGATGTAATGTAATCAGTTCATTTCCAGCTTTGAAGCCTTTAAGATTCGCGTAAGCGTTTTCTCGGTGTATTGTGTTTGGAAAGACTTAAACGTGAACTTTACATCCACACACAGCTTGGAATGGAAATTCATAAAAAAAAATAAATGCATCTCTGAATGTGTTCTAAATTTATGAGAAGCGGAAAAATCTTTAGGTGTCGTGATAAACAGTGATTTATGTATTTTTTTAATTCAGAAATTTAAAGAGAATAATTATTATGGTCTTGCTAGAGAAGAGAATTTAAATTTCTAACTGGGAAGCGTTACAGAGTTGATGGATCATAACATACACATCTAAATAATTGTAGTGAATAAGCCTTGTTATATCACCTTATCATTTGCTGGTGATGTGTTTATCTTATCAGATCAGATCGTAGAATCTTTTTGTGGAGCAAATAAATTCTTGGAAAATAAATAACAATTGTGGATCGAAAAGTGTTGTAAAGTATTAATTTATTTCCATAGAAAGTTCACTCAATTGTCATGTGTTTCTTAAGGAACAATAAATATTAAAATTATAGGAGCCTAAAATAAGCTCAAAATTATGATTGTTATCTTCTGATATGTGAGTGATGGGAGAATTTAATTAAAGTGCATTTCAGTTTAAAGACATGCTTGACCCAAATGTGAGTTGGTACCTGATTTTCAACAATTTTGATTTCTCCGAACTAAAGAGGACTTATGCCTACTCCATGCCTGCATATATCTACAAGGAGGTGCAAAATTTTTCACTTGATTTCCTGAGGCAGTAATTTTGTTTGTTAATAAAAAGAATTGGTTTTGTCTGTTGATTATGTTTATTTAAACGTTTAAATTTCATTAATACACATTCGGGCTCGTTTTACACCATTTTCCATGACTTCTCAAAGCTTCTGTGCGAATCATTCTCCACTTCTTTTCGGATGTTCTCCTTTAGGGTTTCTTAAGGTCTGTGGCTTAACCCTAAAGCAAGAGGTTTGAAAGTTTGACAAATCGCTAAACATGAAACATTATGTGGTCTGGAAATGCTTACTGCGAAATTTTCACTGTCGCTCGTGCTGTGTGTGCGGTTGTACAGTCTTCTTGGAACCACAATGTTCTTCCAACCCCATTCAGCAATTTGCGACAGCAAGAGTTGTTGATTATTGCTCTGTAGCGCTCATCAGTCAAAGTAAATGTTTTGTCGACGCCGTCTTCGAAAAATGTGGGCCAATCACCTTTCCTTCGTGAACGCAGCGCCAAACAGTGACCTTGAGAGGATATAATGGCTTTTCTTGCATTACATTTTCAGGACCTCATAAATGATATTTTATCTATTCTCATACATACATAGATGGAAATGCTCCTTATCGCTCATGATCCTCATCCGTGGCTCAGTGGTTAGTACGCTGGACTATTGAGCAGGAAGTTCGAAGTTTGAGTCCCAGAAAAAACCAAAAAGATTTTTCACAGTCCCATCATTCATGAATATCTGACGAAAGTCCGAGAGTGATAACCGTATTAAGAAAGCTTCTCATTCACCTTTCGAATATGGCTTTGAACTGTAGGTTCTTTCCTTTTGTTTTTTTTCGGCATGCGCATGTACTTTAATAAAAAAGCCAAAAGAGGAGGTCACATGGTGTCAAATCACATGATTTTTCTGGCCATATCGTATCCGCTTTTCTTGGTATTACAAAAATACAAATACAAATACTTGGCGCAACGGTCCAGGGCCTAGCTTCTCGTGACCATTCGTGTTGTGCGTCTTATATTCTCTCACACAAAAGGAAAGGATCTGCAGTTTAGAGCCATATCCGAAAGGCTAATTGAGAAGCTTTTTCTTGACAGTTATTACTCTCGGACGTTTGTCAGACATTCGCGAGAGATGGGACCTTGAAAAAACTTTTTGGTGTTCTCTGGAATTCGAACCTCGAACCTCCCGCGATCCAACGGACTAACCACTTGAGCCACGGCACCCACTTTTATTGGTATTACACACCCGAATTAGGTTATCTCTCAATTTTGCCCCATCCTGCTGGAACCATATATGTTCAAGACCAAAATTAATTATTTCTGACCAAAAAAAAAACAGTTATAATCGTTCAGTGATGAAAAACATTCACGGTATCCACATTTTCAGTCGCATTTTCAAAGAAGTACGACCAAATCACTTCACCCAGACCAAAAACAGCGACTTTCTTTCCTTTTTTTTGTTTGAAATTAACATCTGCTTTGAGTTTTTCGGTCAAATGAATTTTCTACGCATGCAGATATTTGGTGAGAATTTGGTGGAAAACGCCTTCTGGAGGAGTCAAATTATTGTCCCTGTAATTTCAGAAACATTTTCTTTTACTGCGGCTATGCATGTTTTCAAGTAAACATCCGCTACGATACATCATGGTTGACTCATTATCGAATCAAATCACTTCCCAGTTTTTATTTAATTTTTAAATTATTGGCTCATTTGGAGCATTATTTCCAGGAAAATTTGTGAACTATTTCAGGAAAAAAATTTCTCATTTTCATAATTTGTTTTAACAATAATGACGCGTTGCTTTTTCGTGTAACGTTCCAATTTACTTATTGCAACATTAAACAGTTATCATGTAAAAAATGTTTATGGTTGGCAACCTTCTGAAAAAAAATTGAAGTGAAATTTAAGCCGGAGCATTCCCAAGCAAATTCCTATGGTATAATACCAAAACTAAACCAAATGTCAAGTATTTACACAAATTTGTAACCACAATTCGACATGCACAAAGTCCAAAGGACAAGTCCCTTTATCGCGTGAGAGAATGAAATGTTAAACTGAAATTATTTCTTTTATTCGAATTTATTACCATCACATTTCGGTACTGTATTCTATTTAATTTATGTTATTGACATTGCAATTTTTTTGTTGTATGCAAAATAAATTAAAATCAGATATATGTATATCAGAGCACTGACCCAGTTGAACGATTAAATCATAATTGCAATCGAACACAAAATGTATAAAAAAAGTGGTACCAAGTTAATTAAGAAATAATTGACAGTTAATAATGATGTCATAAATGACAGGCTAAGTAAATACGGGTATGCATATAAAAACAATTATTTTTAACGCATTGTCAATCTATTAGTCGATTACCACATTATTAAGTATAGCAAAGTAAAAGTTAACAATACTCTTACGTAATTTTCTAGGTTCATTAGAAAGTAAACTTGGCAAAACGAAAAATGAAGACCCAAATTAATACATAAATCAATGTCGTGTCGTATTGTTACGGAAATCTGACCGAAACTTCGGCACAAGTAAATATTATGGAATACATAGCGATTGTTCTGTAATAAGTTACATCCCTCTTATAACGATAAATATTTTAAGTGATTGATGAAACCACATGCGGATTGATGTAATGTAATCGATAGATATTTAGTTGTTTTTAGAAATATTGTTTGTAAATCTTTTGCTAGCTGGGTTGAAAGGCTTAGGTTTGTTAAAGTATTTTAGCATTGAAATGACCTAAATATTGTAGTGAGATTAATTTATGAACACGTGCCAACGCCCTATTAGTACAAAACTTCCTCAGTGTATACATTGGGTGATACATAAGTAGCTTTAAACTGCCGAATTATAGAAGTCATCGAACGTGATCTTGCGCATTCTGGGGACAATCTTAAAAAGTTCTCTAGATGTGGCCTACCTTACCCAAAGCTGGTAAATGTGATCACACAAATCCTAAAGATCTCAGACCCATTAATCTATCATCATTCCTTCTTGAAACATTAGAACGACTGATTACTCAACTTGCATAATCCAAAGGCAAATCTGTGGAAACTGCATTACATTCTCCAGTACGTAATATCGAGTTCTTAGATATAGGAGGAGCTTTGAGCAATGTCAACGCGTCACTGATAACAGATGAACTGTCAGACTTAAAGTTTGACAGCTCACTTTGCGAACTAAGTAATCTACTGCTTACTGGTTGGATGTATTAACTCAATTCTGGGTGGGAAGCGTATTAGAAGATCTATTAATAGAGATCTTCTATCCCCTTCTCTTTGAAGTTTGGTGGTTAATGAACTGCTGATAATCCTGGAAGGGATGGATTCACAGTGATCCCTTATGCAGATGACGTTGATACAGCAATTTTCGAAAAGTACCCCAATAACCTAAAAAAACTCTTACGAAACGCTTTAAATAAGCTAATTATGTGATTAGTTTGGTATGGTTTGGGTGTGAACCCCCAAAAAAATGAGCTATGTAGCATTCCTTTCTAAGAAATATAAAATTTCGTTCGTTGGACAGCCTTAGATGCAACCATACACCGCGATTATCTAAGTAAAATCCAACAATCAACTTGTTTGTGCATTAACGAAGGACTCCCTCTGCAACACAGGACATTATACTTCATCTGATACGAATCGACATTTTTGACAAGGATATGGCAGCCTAGCAGTGGTCTGAAAAAGATTTTGGTCATGCTTTCATTCTGATGATTCTAAGTTTCTCCCGAAAATAAGAACTATATCCGCCCACGTCTAAACTTCTAAGTCACCATCCCTTGTAAATCATTCTGGAAGGAAAATGTATTTTTACAAGAAGATTCATTTTCATACCGATGATGGTGTTTTCCCTAATAGGGTCAACCTCAACCTTTCTTTTCGTTTCTCAAATCATTGTAGCGGGCTCCAGGCGAAAATAATGTTGATTAAAGAAGTCTTATCCCATAGAGATAGCGAATCAGGCAAATTTCTGCATGATCCATGTGGTATTACAAGGGAGCTACATATCTTTGGTCTAAGTACGTTGGCGATAGCTGGCAGCCACTTCAACTTAACCTAATCATACATAGATTATATCTCACTCAGACGTATACGTAACATTTTTTCATCTTTCTGGTAAAGGAGTTCAAAAGAGCTTGCATATAACTAGGACACCCGTCCAGATTCACTTGAGTCCAAGACTGTTAATTTATTTTTTACGTTTAAAGTAAATATGTTCACTTAAACTATGTACGACTGCGTACATATGTATGAAAGAAAATGCATTTTGCATTTTGTTAGTGATTCCACTTTCTGGGATTCTAATGCTCACTTTACTGAGCACACATGGGCATAGAATACAGAGCACATCTATCAGTTTATTTGTCATGCAAGTACTTTTGCTGAATTTTAATGGAAGTAGTTTTATTTAAAAATAAAGAAGAAAGTGCTTACATGCATACTCGTTGTACAGTTTGAAATTATAAGCGTGAATGATTTAAATTTATAAAGATTGCTACTTTAAATACACATGTACATATATATCGTCAGTACCAACGACAAATCGGTTGAGATATGTCCGCCAATTCGCACGTCTAACTATCTATAAGTTGAAGGTTATGGTTATGGGTCCCTAAATTCTGAGCTAATGTGTTCAAGTGTAGTACCTGGTGTGAGCTAATTTTTCTTTTAAATCTATCAACAAATCTGTAAGTCTGTCCATTCGCTCCACCTATTGTAGCCATCTTAAGTGACTGATGCGCAATTTTAGCAATCTAAAGCCTGTTAACCCAAAGGGGACCGAATATGTTACGGACATTTTTTTTTTCTCGAAACGGCCGAGAATATTTTCATTCGCTTCATGGCGTCCACTCCTCTAGAGAGGAAGTCTCAGAATTCAGTGTGCTTGCTGATCTTGGCTTGGATCTTCTACGTCTTGAAAGACAAACCGTCTAAATATGGATTTAGACGATTTGAACGAACTGGGGTGTTGCCATCCCAACTATCATATCTTCTTAACGTTTATTCTTACCAGCCTATCCTTATCAATCCATATTTTCGTATTGAAAACTCATCCAGACCAAGGGTCAGTATCTCAAGAGACAATAGGACATCCGATCTAAGACCAATGCATACTTAAAATGCATTCTCAGTTAATTCAAATTTCCCACATAAATTCAAAATGCAAAATCCGTAGGGGCTCTAAGTAAACAAATTTTCAACAAAAATCTCCTCATAAGGCTAATCCAAACTCCTTTGGGAAATCAAGACATCCTTCATTCAGGGTTAATTTATGTAGATTAAAACAAAATTCCAGCCACTATAGATAGACCTACACAAATCTCAAATGTCACCGTATAAACTACCTGCCTAGCCTTCCTACTCCATGCACATCTCATAAAACGTGTCCGCATTTAATAACCTTTTAGAAATTGCATAATTACTACTCATCTACGAACTGCACGAAAGAAGAATGCAACAAATTAGTGAAAGTGCGATTTCATATACTCTTATGTCACACATTCTCCAGTTCTCCAGTTCTTTTCTCAACGACTGGATTCCCCGCAGCGAAACAGTACACTATCCCGGATAAATGCTTCTCATTATTCTATTGCTGTGCGGATAAGGAAGGGAATGTTAAAGGTTAAATAGTGTGTACGTTTGTATAGGTACATATGTTTGATTGCACAAAGAGGAAACTTTGCAATTATTCTACAGGATTTGCTCCTTCAATATGCATGAGCAAAACAAAAACCTCTACAGTGGGAGAGAAAAAAAAAATGAAAAGCAAAAAATAAGAAATAAAAAAAATTGTAGAGTCCTCTCTTCGCCGAAGTGCTTCAGGCGAAAAGTTTTCAATTAGATTTTCAACATTCCTCTTGGAGTAGGGAATGCATACAAGTGCTATGGCTATAGCTATGACTATTACTGTGGCTATGACTTTCCATAGCTGGTGTAGTGGGCCATACAGCACGGGTTGACTACCATAAATTAGCAATTGAGGGCACAAGACTGGTCATTAACTTTTGCTTTGCATACACGTAGGAGAACAAGGGGACAGCAATCAAAACTTTTTTATTTCTCATCACAAAACTGAACGAAGGCAGGCATTTATTGAGTATAATACACACGATGACTCTTGTGGTAGTTGAGTTCTATGTTTCAGAGCAGAGGTACTAATAAAGCGACAAGCTTTCATTAAATTTATGGCAACAAATAGTTTCGTAGATATTTATAATGTCTTCATGCTTATAAATAAACTTACATTTTATTCATGGTACTCATATGTCCCGGGTCCTTATCTGTTCAAGAGGGAACCTTATATAGGCATCGCGTTCCAGGGTCACATACTTACTGACAACACCTTACCTAAGTCAACGTCAGGTATTACTTCGCAGGGCTGATTTTCCACATTACACAGCCGTCATTGCCTCTCTTCGCAAGACTGTTGTCGCTTACCGCTTGTCTGAGTTCGATTTGTGTTCGGATTAGTAGTATGCAAACCACCTTCTGATTACGCAACGATTTTAGTACCTTCGTTATAACAATTGGAGCATCAAGTGTGATATTTAATTAACTTTACCATCTCCAACTTTCTTCCAGGAACCTTGGGCAGTTAAAAACTACATAGACCTACTACGGATTTTTCTCACATCCACGGCATGCTGAGCATTCTGGCGAGTCGCCGAGTCTCTAGCGATGGAGAAATCAGCGATAACCGCCATGACTGGAGACTCATGATCATTGTCATTGACACCGCTGGCTGCTTGCCTGTAATTGAAGGTGGGCTGTTTCCACAGGATGAGTTATCTCAGTCTGAGAGCTCCTTTTGTGGCGAAAGGAGATGCAGAATCATATCCAGCCCTGCACGCGGTCCGCTTTTCATAACTCCCGTGGTGCAAAGTGCTGCTAAACTTTATACTTTGTAGAGTTCCTTCATACATATGTATGCAGACCTTCCTGTTGCTGTCCACCAAACTAAAAACTATAAACGGACTAAAGACCGATAGGAGATGATAGATATGATTATTGCTTTGTACGTTCAGGGGATAATGCACGGTTGCTATCCCATTTTCTCCTAAATGTTCCTTGAAAATTTCTTTTCCAATATAACTTGAATCTAGATCTATTTTGGTGCCATTTAATTTTGTTAATAAGAAGCCTAGTATCTTTCTATTCCCAGTGAACAGGACTTTCTCGGTTCTTTGAGGTCTAACCCCTAAGCCGTTCTGTTTTGCCCACGTAGAGAGCTCTTTAAGAGCAGATTCCATTAGTTCACTGATAGTTGGCTAGAATTTGTCATTAACCAGCATTACTAAATCGTATGCATAAGCACATTTGTTAGGTACCCACTATATAGTCTGCATACATATACATACGTATAGGAAAATAGCAAGCCATAAAACTTTTTTATCTCTCGGTTTATACGTGTCTTTACCTCTGTAATCCACAGATTTATACACTGTAGGATACCTTTTGAGATAGGCTCTACCTAAACAACTAACTACCACAAAACTTCTCGTTATTTCTGGAAATCAGGATCTATATGGAGGCACATCCTCCTCCTCCTCGCCGATGCAAAGTGGTAATTAATTTCTACTTCCCTTCCGTCTTATTACCTGTACTTTTGGTACTGCAAGCTTATCCTGAGTAGGAGACGTTTTTTTTTTTCATTGTACAATCACAGTCAGACTTTATTACGAAAATAAAACATTTTATAGCAAACAGGACTTTATTGTCTTGCCTTGTGACGAGACAAATCTTTACCAAACGCACTTCGTGGCCTTAGTATTTCGTCGTTAAATCCTTTTCTAATGGTTTACCTAAAGACGTATTACTTTCAAAACCCTGTTCTCATTTTATAATTCTTCCGAAATGAAAACCTCCGCATGTTCCTAATATTTAATTTAAAGATACACCACATCCACAACTCTAGGATTCCAAATATTCTACGTTTCCATTTCCACGCCGCAATAGGGTTACAGGTTACAACCATTCCACTTCGCAAGAAATCAAAAAAATCCCAGACATTGTGACTTCATTTGAAACAAAATTATTTGAACAAAACGACGTGACTGACATCTCAATGATACAAACGAGTTTTCCCGAATCACTTGAAAACTTGTTGGCCCATGGGGTTACTTAACCCTGAATAAGCATTACCCCAGGATTAAAGGGAAAATATTTTTCCCATTAATTGCGTTTTAAAACTTTTTTTTCGTTCTATTTTGTTAATTTTGCAAATTATAATCAATTCATCAACTCTTTTGGGGATACTAACAGCTTTCGCTAATGGGTAAGATGCCATCTTCACGCATTAAAGTATTAACTTTTCAAGAACACGATTTGCTTTATTTGAATAATGTCATTTTAAAGGACTACTCGTACATATTTTTGATGATGATAAATTTGTTGGGTTTTTCGACCAGTAACTAACGCTGCAGAGTTTGGCGATGAGGATGTTCTTCTAAAATTCATAAGAAGTAATATTCACTGATGGGGCGGAATCTCATTTATTAAGTGATTCAGTTATTTTTGCGATAAAAATAAATATTACTTCATAAGAATCGATTGAGGGGATATTTGTTGTATTCTGGGGTGGGCGTGGGGATGTGTTTTTTTGGTGATGTGCACAAGAGCCTTGGATTATAAATAATTGGAAGCAATTAGTTTGCCGCCTCTTTTGGGAAAATCAAAAAGGATACTTCGTTAAGAATAGGAATCAGATTTTAAGAAAACAATATAATTAATAAGTTTGTTAATGTGCTTACTTAGTAGTAGAGATACTGGGATTGTTGTCTGCCTCTGCGATGCGGGTCTTTCCACTTCAATTGGTTTCATTTATATGTTCTTGTACGTACATATGTATCATTAAAGTTTCCTTCCAATCCACCTTCTTGTATATGGAAACCACTGTTCTTCTTGATAAGTTTAATAGGATAAGAAGGTACAAGGCTATTATAAGATACCTATCCGTTAAAATGGCAAGTTTATCTTAAGAATGACGTAAGCTACTTCTCATGATATCATCTCAATAGTCATAGTCTACTATTAATTCATGATATTCTATGTGAAGACAGCGGCCACCGATTTATTGGTTAAGGTAACTAGTAGGCCTTAACCCTCATTTTTAGCGAAGACCCCAACTAATCCTCCACCAGGTCAGCTAAGAACATTGCTGGTGCGATTGAAAGTGTTGCTGAAAACCCGGATTTGTCCATTAAAAGACGTTCGCAGCATTTAGGCATATCTGAACCCAGCCTATACCGCATTTTATATAAAGATATCTGAGAAAGTTCTGCTTACTCAAGAATTGAAGCCCGCGGACAATAGACAACAGAGCGCGTTCGCTGGTTAAGGTTTGGAAAAGCAAGCAGGTTATACTGATTTTTTCAAGAAAATCGTCATGACGTGGCGCATTTTTATCTGCAAGGCTTCGTTAGTAAACAGAAAAGTCACATCTGGGACACAGCGAGTGATTTTCAAACAATCTTTCCATCCATAATGAGTATTAATTTGATGTGGTTTTTGGGCTCCGGCATCATTGTCACCGTCAATGCCACAGTCAATGGATTGCGCTACCGAACAATGCCAACCGATTTTTTTTTTGGCCTGAAATTGAGAACTAGACAGCAGGATGGAGCCACGAGGCACACAAGCCGTGAAATTTAGACTTTCGGAGGCTACAATTGGTTTCCTAGACTGTTTCGATTTCACGTTGCTATGTCTACAAGACATTCAATACATTAAATGAGAAGCAAGTTAGTGAGCTTCCTCATAAGTCTGAGAAACAATTTTTACAAGCTAAGCTTTTCTACGAAGATACCTAGTATGACCTCTCTGCCGGAGTAGAAGCGGAGTAGATATTCGGTACTCCTCGTTAAGATGGGGTATCATCCGCAAATAGTTGGCAACTGCTTGAAACTTGTTCATGGGCTATGACTTTGAATATTTTGTTGGACATAACATAAATCACCAAAGACTATTTCCTCTTGCTGTTTGTATTCAGTTCATGATTAGCTCTTATATTTTTAATCTTCCATTGATAGTTTTATTACCTCTGTTTTCAAGACAGATTAACGTGGTTGAGCCCATACGATAAACTCTTAATTACATTTTCTGTCCCAAAGAAAACTGTGCTTTTTCCTTAAATTGTCTGTCTAACTTGAACCAGTAACTTTTGGCATAAATAAGCAAATACGTACTCACTACAGTATGTGCACTTGCAAATTTCAAGTCTAATTTTAAAGCCGCACATACGAATATCGTCCGTAGTCCCTCCATCATTAACTGCGTTTACGGATCAAGAGTCAAATGTATGATTATAAATACACATCGTCCTTATTAAGTTTCTTTTGTCATACATACACCGTGTTCGTTTTGTTTTGCACTCTCCCAATCGCAACTTAACCTTCTTCGTTGCGATGAGCTATTTTGGTTCGTTTTTTATTTCAGATACAAAATTCTATATTTTCGGTTTTTCTATCACAAATTCCTAACTCTAAATTTCAAAACAATGGGTACTGCCTTAGTATTTTACAATATTTCGACCTGATTTTGAATCGATCTTTCAACTCCAGTCACCCGTTTGTAAGACAATTGGTTATCAGATTATAAACATCGAATTTTTCGAAGGATTGTGGGAAAGTTCGTTCACATAAAAATCGCACTTAAATCCAAGGAATTACATTAAAAATTTAATCTAAAAAATAAATTCAAGAAAATGGCTCTTGGAGATGATGATAAATCAGCCATTCTCGCAGAATATGATAAAAGCCATTCACCAGCGGCAAGCAACAATCGCACGATACGCAACGCAATAAAAACAAAGTACGAAAAAACAAAAGCCAACCTTAAGTCTGCCGGGATAATACCAGAAAAAAAGGACCGACATGATTACGAGGACCTCGATAAGAGCAACCCATCACAAATGGTTCCAAACTTTATCATAAGGTCAACCGAGCATATCGAATCATCATTGAGAACGGATGCCTACACCGCGAACGATGGGTTCAATAAGTTCGAAGGACGAAAGGATATCTCCGACCAATCGGAAAGTGTAATCCACTTCGGAGATAATCAATCAAATATGAATTTAAATGCTTCATCCTCTGCACCATCGTCCAATGGTCCATCTTATCAAGCCATACCACCCACTATGGTTGTGGGATATCGCGACCGCATACGGAGGGAACACGTGTGGTTTATTTTCTTCGTTTTTCTATATTCCATATATTTGATCATTGGAGGCCTTTGTTTCCAAGCAATCGAATCTCCCGCTGAACGAGAGGCCTCATTCAGTGTCCTGGAAATGAAGTTTGCATTCCTGCGAAAATATCCACAAATTTACGGTAAATATTTTATCAGGCTATTTGCTCAAGTTATTATGTATGCCCATGGCTATACAGGTAGTCAGCGGGTAGTCTGTAGTTTGTTAAATATTAATGTAGCGGTAAGTGTTGGGATACGATTTATGTAATGAAGGTCCTTTGACACCACCTTGGGTCACAAAGTTTAATGTGTGTCCACAGGTTTTATTGCCAAATAAATGAGTGCATGTGTAAGTAGCGAGAAATTTTTCTAACGCTAAGGTGTACCAAGAGACTCATAAGGATTAAATACACGATTATCTGTGTCAACCTTAATAAATAAATTTTATTTTCTTAAACACGTTTCAGATGATGACTTGGAAGAGTTCCTGAAGGCTGTAATCACTGCAAACGATCGCGGTATATCACCTCTACGTAATGCAAGTAATGATTTGAATTGGAGCTTTGGTCAGGCTTTATTCTTTTCCAGTACTGTAGTTACTACAATTGGTAAGTATTTTATTAGTCAGTCGTTTGCAGTTGTTCTAATTGTTTTCTAACCTAAAGGATATGGTCATGTGACACCTCTAAGTCAAACTGGTAAAATCTTCTGTATGATTTATGCTACTATTGGTATTCCATTGACACTGGTTCTATTGAGTGCATTTGTGGAACGTCTCTTGATACCAGCCAATTGGCTGTTGGGAATTTTGAACGCAAAATTGGGACATTTGTACCAACCATTCAATATTCGACTTCTTCATCTCAGTATAATAGGTAAGATATATGTAAACTAATAAATTTTGTTAAATTAACTGAAATATTGTAAGTTTCTAAGCAAATACTGCAGGTATAGAACCAGATTTTTTAAACATTTATTTCCGATAGAATCACATTTGTATTTGATTGTGAGACTGAAAGACAAATGACTGCAGAACAAGCAACTCAAAGTCCAAAGCGCTTTGCTACTCAATTGCCTTCTTAGCCCAAAGAAACAGTGGGTTGCAAGCTGGTGTTGTTGTCTGTATTTATAGCGGTAGGTAGACAGCTAGAAGACTGTTTTTCTTCCACTACAGTCAAGTCACCTTCACCAAAATCCATCTTTAAGCAGCGTTTGTGGATGTAGATTGAATTTAGGGCTATAAGCTCACTGCGATCTTTTATTGATTTATTGTACTTACCCGAGTTAACTCTAATCAATGTGAAACACGACTTAACACCTAAACCGAGTATTTGGATTCAACTATGGTAAATATTCTTCTGATAGTTGATTGACATGCAGGCGTTTCCTTTTTTGTGGATTAATGCTTCACTAATCCTTTCCTCAACATGTCTCGCAGAATCTGAAATCTCCAGATTGCTCTATACCCAGTTTCCTGAGGTATGCCTTAAGTCTACAGTGATCCATCAGAAAGCCTGTAAGAAAGTGCTTTCTCCCAGCTCCCAAAGTTTCTCCTTCCTTTCTTGGTACGCAGTACACGGTGACTCTGTTTTCACTCAGTTCATTTATATTGGAAAGGCGCTTCCACAACAGTGTATACCTGATTTTCTGGGACCTTAACGCCCTACCCATCCAACAGCCTTTATATCAGTTTCTTTAATTTATATACCGCTGGTGCTCAGAAAATAGTGTTAAACAAAAAAGTTGCGCCCAACCATTTTCTGGAAATGAATTTAAAAAAAAAAAAACATGTTTAGGCTCAAATATTCTTAATTTATTTTTAAAACTAATTTCCAGTTGCGTTTATTGCGGCCATATTTTTTGCGATACCAACTACAATCTTTGCATATCTTGAACCTGATTGGGGTGCCCTTGATGCATTCTACTACTGCTTCATATCACTGACTACAATTGGTCTCGGAGATTACATACCAGGAGATGGCGTTTCAGCAGAAAACCGTTCTCTCTACAAAATATGCATCACTTGCTATTTAGTATGTGGTAAGTTTTAATATTAACCATACCCAATATCAAAGACAATTGCTATACCAATCTTCATAGGTCTTATTGCAATGATGTTCGCTCTGACCGTATTCTATGACATCCCACAACTTAATCTGGGCCAACTATTTACCGAGAATGTTAATGGAGAAACAGAAAAACTTCGTTTATCCGGCAATAATACGACATGCTATTCGGGACCATCCGGCCTCTATATGCCGCAACGTGACGAAGAGGTACGTCGAGCTGTCGTCCGTATCCGGCCACATGGTGATGATTCTCCCAGTCCAGATGACCCACCATCCTCATTGAACCGAGATATGAGAATACCTTAAGCACTGATGCTTAAAAAACACTAAAAATGCGCTAAGCCCTACTCTGAAATTAACATAAAAAGTTTTCGCATTTCTCTTAAATGATTCAGAGATTCGGGTTTATAATAAATGACGCACTAGAGTCTCTAGCAATTCTCTCTAGCAAGTCTCTCTATAATACCTGTGTCATTCGTTAAAATGGCGGATTATCAAATTAACGAAGACAAAATATTAAACAGTTACGCTTGACACAGGATCTAATATCTAATACATGTAATATTATGAAAGACACTATTTAGGGCATTCTCTAATACATATATACATACATTTATATATGATTATACAATAATATAGATTTAAAAGCAAATTATGCAAATATCAATTTATATATCTTATTTCAAGAAGAGAGCACGACAGGAAACTCATCCTTATACATATACATACCATACATAGAAATATACAAAAATACATTTGTGTGTACCAATAAATGTTAAACTATAACGATGATGACATAGCAGAATAAAAAATATACTTTAGAGAATAACTTTTCATATACCGATATGTACCAACAAAAAACAAAATAAGAATCATTTGTAAGTAAGTTAATCTTAGTTTTTTCCCGCTAAATAAATTCTATTCAATTGTTATTACCTAAAGTACCTATTTTTGTTATATTTAAAAATATATTCATATATTTATAGATCATACTTACATATAAATTATATATTAGATGGTAGTGTATATTTTTTATAATTTATTAAGAAAATAAATTTTGATTTACGTAATTGTGACAACTACTCCTATCTAATAGAATCATGTGTATTATACGTATCTATTCACAACATAACACAACTGAAAATAAAAAAATAAATAAAAATGTTTCATAACAGTGAAAAAAGGTTGTTTTTTTTTCTTAATTTGGAGGTCTAAGCATTTGAAATATTATATTTTTACATACTATTTGAAAAGACATTAACAACCCTAATAGCACTTGCTAGACTTGCAGTAGACTATTTGTCATTTTCTGACTCTACAGAGGAGTTGTGAGACCTTAATTGACGTACGGCAGTTTAGTCTGGTGCCAGCTGTAAGTAAGGTCATGAACCCCAGGATATTCACCAGAGTACGAAAAGAGTGGCGTGCATCGGTGTTGCAGTAGCAACAAGAACCACATCAACTGTAGAATTAGAATCCATACTTAATCTACCTGTTCTAGATCTATTTGTCAGGAGTCTGCACCAAAGTGTGCGCTAAAATTAGAGCTGGAAATCAAACAAAAAGCATGGGGCAGATATCTACATATACTGATGAATTCACGACGGATATGGGAGTAGGTCCCGATATATATTCTGAAAGACTCAATTGGAACAAGTCAATTCAACTTCTCGACTACATCAGTATTTTCCAACCGAAAATCTTGATGGTGGCAATATCTACTCAAGAAGTTGCGATAAAAGCAATACCACGCGATGATATTACGTTTTTCATTGACAGCCAGGCATAGAAGCGATTTCCGGCACACAAATAAAATCGAAACTTGTGCGTTGCTGTCGCCAGGAGATACAAGTTGTTGGTACGCAACACAATCTTAACCCTTTGACGGACAGTGACGTCTAAAAACGTCATGGAATGGTATTCCAATGGGGCATGACAGAAAATAAATGAGTTTGTATACATTGTGTTTCTGTTCCACGAGAACTGCCTAATGTTTTATTATAACACTAACTGCAGTACCCCGCAAAATGTTTATCTTTAAAGATAAGGAAGATCGGACGAGAGCATTTCTGAGAATCTTTCTTAAAAACGTCAAAGGGTTAAGCCCGGTCGGGTACCCGGACATAATAGTGTTTCAAAAAATGAGAAGGCTGAAGAGCTGTAGAGGAAAGAGTCTAGTCCCTGAAAGAGCTAAGATCCTATATTGTAACCTAAAATTAGAACTTAAAAACAAAATGATCACTATAGCAAATAATGAATGTAGTTCACTAGAATTTTATCTAATTACAGGAAAACTTTGACTGCTCTACGATAAAAACCGTACATTTTAACAGATCTAGCTTAGTAGAAATAATAACCGGGCACAAAATATTGTGTTATGATGCATTGAAAATAAAGATAAGCTAAGATGATACATGTACTCGTATGAAGAACCTGTGGCGATGAGGATGTACGCAAATATAGGCGTCACTTCCTGTGTCACTATCCAAAACTCTACCACTTCAGACTTAAAATAATAGGCAATCAGTTCTTCCGATTAAGTAAGATAACCAACTTTATAAAAGAATCGGGTTGATTTTAAAACCCATTGGACTCACAAGTGTGGAAGATATACCTCATGGGCATCACAATTTATCTTTATTGATCTTAGTCTGCCGTAGTAGCCGTCGACGTCAACTCACAAACATAGCCTAACATGCCCTAGATGTGAGAAACGTTTTCAATCCGAACACATCGGACATTCGTGAAAATTTTTGGAGTACATACATAGATAACTTAAATTCGCAACGTGGAGGTAAGTCGATCTTGAAAGAGCTTGAGACCATATACATAATTTTATATCATAGACATCCCATTTATGATCTTATTTTCTATTCTGTTAAGCGCAGCCGCTTAATTCATTTGCATGCGAAGAGCACAAGTTCAAATATACTTACATATGTGCATTAACTAACCATTTTCAAAAAGCATCTTTTTGTGTTTATACTACAGGACGAAAATGGCAATTGTAAATTTTGTAAATCAGTTATTTCAGTGATATAAGAATGATTAAAAACTATAGATCACATTTAGAATTACTCCACCTAACTGTCTAATTCCGTAACGATCGGAGACAGACACTTTAATTTTAGTATCAAAATCAATTTTGATCATTTGAAATGCATTTTTATTATTAGAGCACAAAGCCACTCAAACTCCCTGCGCTATGCTAGCTCCAACGGCTTAGGTGCTTGAAAAGGAACCTCGCAGACAAAGGAACCTCAACTCGACTCAGAACTCAAAAACTGAACATCAGTCGCACTTCTCTGATAAAAACATTACTATCGGCAATGCACTGGAAAATTGGGTTGGCCTATTCAAGGCCGCAGACATTCAAATTAAAGCATAGCGTTTCAAAAATTAATATTCTTGAAAATTTAAATATTCTAAATTAAACGCTAATTTTAAACCCTTTTTTCAAACATAAATTTTATTAAACTTCAAGGTTGGCTGTATGCTTATATGTAGTTTCTTTGTCCTAGTACTTATGGGTGAATTAAAAAAAAAAAAAACAGTTTTCGAAATACGCGCGAATAGAAATGTCATTGAATACTAACGGACGATCGGTGATTTGTTTTAATTTCTAAGTGATTACCAAGTAAAAAATAAATAAAATAAATTTTCTCTTTAGAAAAATATTTTTATATTGGTATGTAGTTATATTTTCTGCTAATAAAGATAACTACGCTATTCATTTACCCCCTTTTTAAGTCTATATTACATAGCGTTTCAATTTTAATACAGGACGTTTTTTAATAAAAAAATATACATATGAATATAAGCATATTGATTTTTTTTCTTATATTTTTCCATAAATCTACCTATAAATCTGAATATAATATAATTTCTTTTTTTCGTAAAATAAAAAAATCATGCATTTAAGGGTTTACGAACAAATCCAACTCAAGATAATACAGTGTAGGAAATTGCAGTGCAGTGAATTGTCAATCAATTTTCAAGAATATTCAACTACATACATACATTCAACACGTAACGGTAAACTTGTGGTTTTTCCGAAAGTCTTACAAAAGTCTCTAGAAATTAATTATTTAAATAAAAGTCAATAATTCATAATAAAAATGTTTCTAAACGATGAATGCTCAGAGGAAAGGAAAGCTAACTTTCGAAAATATTTGGAAAAGCACGGAGTGATCGATGTAATTACGGAGATCTTCAACAAGATAAAGCTCGCCAAGGATAAACCAGACAATCCAATTGATTTTATTCGCCAAGAGCTGGGGGATACACCTATTCCACAGGAAACCTTTGATAATCTTGAGCTAGAACTCGAAGAGGCACATCGTGAAATTCATCGTCTTCGTAAGGTCGTCGAAGATATGGGCTTGAGCAAGCCGCAAGAGGTCGATTTGGAAAGACTGAGTGGTCCGTCCAGTGAGGAATGAGTTGTTCTCTCAAAAATATAAATGAAATAAAGTTTCATTTCGAAAAAATAATTTTTTTATTTTAACAATTCTTGGAAGTTAGAAGTACTTTATTTAGCGGTGGAGCCCATATTGCAGCTCAATGTTATCTCGCTTAATACGTAGGACTTTGTTCGTTATTCCATTTAAATACCACTCACGGTTTGAAAAAGGGTACGCAATGCTTACTTTTACACAAACGCAATGCAGTGTAATTATCGCATCGTCCTCTAACATAGAAAAAACATCGCATCGCAGAGTTTGCATACAGATTGGGATATATTTATCTTTATAAATGCATAATTTGTTTACAAAAAAGTAATAATAATGGGGGCCCCAAAGTATGTTTACGATCAGCGAAGGAAGTTATGTTGCTCTAGCCATGCCTGTCCGCCTATCTGTCCTAGTGTCACCACTTTTTTGGCCTTAAATTTTGAGCTAGGGATACTACTTTTGTGCACATATGCATATGCTTATGGGTTTCTAAAGTATTAAGCAGATGTAAATATTTTTGAAAACTTCAATTCACAACAATTGAATTTTTTGTTAACATTTGTACATTTAAAAAAATTGCAAAGTAAATACCATCTATAAACATGTTTTATTGTGGAGATTAATAAATTATTCACACGTTTGCCTAATAAACGGTATTGGATTTCTTTAACCACACAGCCATTGTCCAATAAGTTTGAACTCGTTCTAATTTTCAGCAAAAGTAGTTCAACACAAATAAAAATCACTTGTATATTCGTATGTACATACATATGTATGTGTGTACAATGTATCACGTCAATTTTCATTTCGTACCCACGCAATGGTAGGAGTCTGGGGGAAACTCCCAATCAGCCAATATTGTAATTTCCTAAAGTCTTTCGTACTTCAAGTGAGAATTCCTTAAATTGCACCATAAATGGTATTGATTTTATAAACAGATTATCACCATTTTCACAAATATTGCAGAATGGTAAATTTCAATACGATCATGCATATACAAATGTATGCAATAGTCGAACTCTTCCACTTTCAAATCCGCTTAAATTTACAAAGTTATACGCTTTGGCTAGTGATTAGTGCGTTGGATCGCTAAGCGGGACGTTTAAGGTTCGAATCCCAGAAACACCAGAAAGTTTTTTCACGGTCCCACCTCTCGCGAATGTCTGACAAACGTCCAAGAGTAATAATTGTCACGCACAACACGAATGGTCGCGAGAAGTTAGGCCATGGACCACATTCGGTCTGTTGCGCCAAGTATTTGTTTTTTTGTTATTTGTATACGCTTTAACAGCGATCGCACTCAAGTCTAAAATATAATAATTCTTATCTATCGCCTGGTATAGTTAATCCAAACCCATGTTGGGGTAGGTGACTTCGCTTCACTCTCACACTAAAATTCTGGGAGTATGCTTTTGCGGCGCTCACTTCCATGCAACTTACACACACATTTCTCAGTTCCACACACCTTCCAAATACCTATGTGGGTACAGAGTGAACTTTTTTATTTAACGTGGTGTCTGTTGACCGTCATTTTGGGTTACTGTTTTTCTGTTGGTTTGCATTTGACATCCGCGAATAGCGTCGATAACAATTTATTATCGAGACGTGTTGCTGTTTCAAAAGGGCAGTCCCAAATAGCACACGGCTCGTGCTGCTTCCATAGAAATTTTAATAGAAATCAAAATATGGTGATATCGATTGACAACCTCGATGCAAAGATTTGATGGTCTTAATTTTTCATTATAAAATTTTAAAAGGGGGGAACGTTCTCTGGTCTGATGAGAGTAAAATCTTACTGTTTGGTGGTGTTGGGTCTCGTTGTTATATTAGAAGTCCGCCAAACAGAGTTTAAACCAGATTACATCACAAAACAGCGACAACGGTTGCAGCATAATGGTTTGAAGAAAATCGGATTAATGTGATGGAATGGCCGCCCCAATCTCCAGATTTAAATCGATTGGAAAATGATGGGCTGATGTTAAAACAGGTGTCTCAGAGAAACAACTGAGTAACATCAGCGAACCTTTGTGTTCAATTTAACGTATGCCATCCATTTACAGAGATGTCAGTCATTGGTTGATTCAATGCCACGATGTTGTATAGCAGTTACATATTTCTAATAAAGGCTATGCAACATAATAGTCATTAATAAATTACTTTATTTATCACTCTTATTCCTTCTTTGAGCCTACAAAGAAATGTTTTTCTTGCTGTTTTTATTTTCGTTGAATACTGTACATGGTGCTATGTTTTGACTGCACCATCCACAGAGATGCTGTTGCGAAATTGCAGATAATGAGAGATAATCAGAGAGCACTCTTCGACTAACGGGAATTAATAGTCAGTTGTATAAAATCGGAACCGAATAAAAAATATTGCTTATAAATTATAATAATGCGCTTACGCTGCATTTTTTTTACCGCAGCTGTATATTTGGTTGAAAAAGGAAGCATTTATATCGTGACCAGAGGCAAGTACTCGGCAATTTCACTTTAGAAACTTTTCTAAGAGTTTATACACATGTATGTACACAATTAGTAAGCCGAGAAAAAATGCTTTACGCTTTTCGGCGGAGACCGAAAGCGATTGTTACACGAACCTAAAAAGTGCTGCAGGACTATCATGAATAAAATGCCTCACGAAATATTTGCCATTTTCGAAAAATAGGTATCCTGAATGGATTTCGAACGAGATAAAAATTTTACCTCCGGAATTGCCGACAGCCTTACTAAAAAAAAAAAAAAAAAAAAAAGAGCCTTGCTGGTCTGCATTAAATTCTCAAGCTTTTGCTTTAATTTTTATCTGTAAAAGTAGTTCTACCCGTCCTGAATACAAATTATAAATGTAAGCACATACATATGTTATTACCGAAAACAGAAATTTCAGACTCCTTTGGCAACATTTTTCCAGTGCTTAGCAAAAAAAAATCTCCATCACCTCAGTATACTTACAGAACACAGACTGTCTTATATTTCCTGTTTGTCCAAAGTCACTCGACCTTAGCGAAATTTAGAAAATCATGCAACAGTTTATAAATTCAACCAACAGAGGCGCAACGTTTATATTCAGGAATAATCATAGCATTTTCCTTCTTAACTTCTGAATGAACCAGGGAACAAACAAACACTGGTGTAATTTCAAAATGAATTGTATTCTTTATTTTTAAAACATTTTCTTTTGCTTGTGAAACATTGTTAATTTTTTTATATTGTTTGTTTTTTTCTCTTTTATGCATGCTTTAGTATGGTATATGTTCTTTTTTACGTTTACTATATTTTTTTTGCTTACAATATTATCTCACAAACATAAAAAAAAAAGATTTCTTTAAAAACAAAACAACTGAGGGATATTGTGTTAAATCTCTGTATTATATCTTATCAATAAATTTCTAAACCTGTGATCTTATTACCCACTTAATTTGATTTTCTTCATTTCATTTTTTTTTTTTTTAATTTTGCTTATTTACTTTAATTTTAAATGTAATAAAATTGTAGTTTTGAAGATTTATTTTATTTTAATTTTATTTTTTTTTCTCTCTTTTCTTTTGTTCTTGCGAAGAAATATATGTATTTGTTTATTAAATAATTTTTTTTATCTTCTTTTTTTTTTGTCACAATAGACATTATTTTCTTATAATTGTTTTTATGTTTTTTTTTTTGTTCTTTTAAATTTTCTTTTTATATGGTGTGTGTCTATATAATAAATCTATATAAGGACTTTTATAATATAAGCCTAAACTAATGAAAAATATATGCTTGTGTTCATATATATGTATATGTATATAATTGTTTTACTTTACCCCAAAAGAATAAAAAATAAATCATAAAAATTTTGTTACACATTTTAGTTTTTTTTTTCTTGTTTTTATTAATTTTTTTCTTTTGTACATTAATCCGAAAATGTACAATGAAATTGTGTTGCTTAAGTTTTACAAATATTATCTTATAATATGTATGTTTGTATATTTAAGTGTTTAGTGGGGGCGGGGGAGGGACCGGGTAATTTATATATTCTAAAATAAACAAATAAAGATTAAAAAAAAAAAAATGCGACACAATTGTATTTTGTTCGTTATCAAGAGAGTAGTGAGAGGGCTATTGAGTGAATATGCGTGTATAGAAAAAAAAACATTAATGTTAAAATATTATTTACCTTTCTGTTAAAAACAAAAATTTATGACAGAATGACAAGTTTCTTTGAGAGTTTACAACTAAAAAACGATGCAACAAATAAAAAAAAAGACTATTGCTCACCACTTGACCTACTTATAATACTCTAATAATGCTTAAGTGATTTAAATGTTTAGCACTCTCCGTGGTTCACCCTCTCATTGCCTCCATTTCATTTCTTTTACTGCCTCTGATGAAAAAACGAATTCCTTAAGTGCTCACTAATGTTATTCCTTACCTTGGTATATCCTAAATCTTTTATTGTGTGTTGTATATACGCCTGTGTGTGTGGTTTAAAGGTTTATCTTGTTCTCTATGTGGCTACTCTCAAAATGGGAGGAGTTATATAACGGAGGGGGAAGGCTAAGAAAATGCTTCTGTTTTTTTATTTTCGACTTCTAGTTGGCCGAGTGCCAGACGTTGAGGGTGTTGGTGCTGTATTTGTTGGCGTTGTGGTTGCTCCAGGTCGGTTCTTTTTGGTTGATGTTGCCGATGTTGAGGTTTTATTAACGGTTTTTGGAGAGTCTTCATCAGTACGCCCTTCTGTTGCACTGGTATTGATCGTGGCGGTGGCGGTGGTGGTGGTCTTTTCTGGCCCTACAAACAGAACGATTCTTTTTATTACAAAAAAGTTTGATAAGCATACATATTTAGAATATTTACCTTTAACTGTCTTGACAGAGGACGTCGCTGGTTTCTTTGCCGGAACCTCTGGTATTGCATCTGGGTTTTCAACCGCTCTTCGTTTAGCGGCTCGATCGTTTCTACTACTTACCGAAGACGCTGATACAGGTGTTTCGGTCTATTTATAAAAGGAGATACATATGAAGTTCTTACAATTAGAATAAAAAGTAGATGACATTTCATTTATCTTATTCAAAGCTAAAAATACAAACATTTAGCGCGACAGACCATATGAGGTACAGGGCCTGGCTTCTCGCCAACATTCGTATTATAAATGTTATTTATTTTGCATAAATGGAAGGCATATACAGTTTAAGGCTAAATCTCAAAGGCGAATTGAACCACTGACCTACAGCGCTACTGAAGCGCCATTTCCCCATCGAAAAACACACTCATTTTTGAAAATGGCGTCTTATGTCATCGCGACTTTGACATTTGTGAAGAAAACAAAAGCAGAATACACGTAGACAAACTATGGATTTCAAGAACGTGGTATAATTGTGTCAATGTTTTTGACAAATAATTGGTTAGTAGTTTTGGATCAACGTGAATTCCCTAGTTGTTTGGCACCAAACGGCAAGCACTGTATCTTTAAGCCATACGCCTCGACCGAAGAAGCCGTCTGGTCGAGAATATCGATCATGTGACTGCAACTGTTCACCCGAACTGTAGCGCCACCTAAGATGCAGATGTCCAAAAGGACTCTCAAATATCAACTGGATGACGAACCACGCTATTGGGCAACATAGGTCTTTACAGCGATTTTTGGTTTCTACCAGTACAAAGTGAAGACAGTAGCAGTAGCAAGCGTTTCCCCGCCTAGTCTCTCATTTTAGCAATTTGCACTGGCCCGTAAGATCACTCCGTGTGACTGTTCCAGTCTTCTTTCTTTTGGGTTTTTTGAAGTCACGGGTCTATACAAGGCTACAGTTCCTGGTTACCCTGAAGAAGAACATCCGACAAGAAGTGGAGAATCTATCGACAGAAGTTTTGCGAAAAGCTATGGAAAAATGCTTTGGAACGAGCCAAAATGTTTATCAACTCTGGCAGTAGACATTTGACCGATTGTATCTTCGCGACTTAATGGAAAATCATTGCAACGTCTAAATAAACATAATCTACTAACATAACTACAGGTAGGCCTCACTAAACACGGGGGTTACGTGCCTGAAAAATGCCGTGTTAACCGAAATCGTGTTAAAAGATACAAGAAACCAGTGCAAAAAGGATCGTTACGTTCCATGATCTCAAAAAACACCCAAAAATATTTTTTTTTTACTTTTTAAAAGTTTTTTTTTTAATTAAAATTGTATCTATACATAAAAAAAATAAACAAGATCCCAAAACATAACTTTAAGAACATAATAAGCTTTATCGACAGAAGACAGAAACTGAGCAGATTGTCCTCCAACCAAGTTCTACCATCGCGTTGGTACACTTAATATGTGGAAGTCCCTATTTCAGTACATAAACGTGAATAAGTTTGAAAACAAATGCGTGACAAAACATGCATGCATGAACGAAATATATACATATGTACATATGTGTATGCATGTGTATATACTAAACAAATTAACGAGGAAAATTTGTTTTTGTTTCCGATATCGTGTTAGAACGAGGCTTTTTACCGTGTTAAACAAAAATATGTCGCAAAAAGTGAAACGTGTTGGAGCGAGGCCCTGCTATAAGAAGTACGTGTTAAGTGAGGCCTACATGTAATTCTTTTTATTGACAAACAAAGTTACTGCCTTAGGAAAATGGAGTGAGGCCTTTTGCGCCACCTTGTATTTGTTGTATTCAATAATATATTTCAACTTAAAGCCTAGTTTATGATAAAATGGTTGCATTATTCGGCAAGATTTTCACTCACCCTTCGCTTGAAATTAATTGTTTGAATTATTAATGCATTTCGAAATGTTAATGGATGATACATACTTCCATGTTCTGTTAGAATTCGTTTTTTTGAATTTGAAGTGCACTTGAAAATTTCGTTTCACTTTAACAGCATACCAGGCTTAAGAGGCAAATTACGACACACACGACATTATCGAGAGTCATATGCGCTTGCGTCTATTCTTATACATTATCAAATACTAGCAATAGTGGTCGAATACAGCACACAAGTTTAGAGTTGGTTCACTGTTCAAATTGTCGCCGATCGCCTAAATCTCTAACATAATAGGCTGATTACGAGTATTATGTACCTACTTACATACAGCATTCATGTAGCGCTGATTTGAAAATTCACTGTTCACTGTCCAAAGGATGATTTGGGTTGGTAGTGTAAAAAGGAATCAATGCGCGTAGACTTAGAAATTCTTTCGTAATTACTCAGCTAGACACGGCTCATGGAGAATTGCGACGAATAATAAAAAGTTCAGAAGCCGGATTGAAAAAGCTTAAATTTATCACACTTACCTTCTGAGGCACGGATTTTCTCGATCTGGACGTGGTTGGGGTTATTGGAGACGCTGCTCTCGCTTTAGCTAATGGTGACCTTTGAGCCCTTTGCGGCTTGGTGCTTTGTATTGTATTTGTCAAAATAGACCGCTTACGGCTCGGCTTATATTCTACATCTGTATCGACATCTGACTCATCATCATCTTCTTCATCGTCGTTTTCGTCGCTGTCATTGCTCTCACCACGATCGTGGTTCCTTTTTTTCTTTTTTGCTGCCGATGTGGATTTCTTTTTCTTACTGGGTGACTTAGCTTTGCTTCGATTACGTTTACTTGGTGATCTAGTAAAACTGCTTCTCTTTCCACTGCTACCAGTACCGGTACCGGTTAGAGAAGATTTCTTTTCAATTTGAGATTCATCTTTGTATAATGAAATATCCACTAAAATGAAATAAATAAACTATTAACACAAAAAAAATCAACAAACAATTAACACATACACCCATCGGGATTCTCCTCAGTGACATCCGGCCGTGGGAGTATTCCCTTCTCCACGTCTATGGCTCTCTTTAAAATGCTCTCAATTCGAGTCTTTTCGGTTTTCGGCAATCTAAGATGACCCTTCTCCAACTTTTTCAACTCAACAGTTGTCAAGACACATTCGATATCGGTGTGGTCGTAAAAGTCCGGTATAAAGACAGTGTCGTCCTTCTTGTCCTCCGACAGCCATCGAATGCTGATACGTGGTGAAGATCGGTAAACGTTTTGCAGAGTCTGGCAGAGAAAGAAACTTCCTTCCGCGTTGCGGACTGCCATATATTCGTGTTTGTAAAATACAATCAACTTGTCCTCAGCTGACATGGGCTTGGGAGAATTTGAAGCCTCACTGGCCGAAAGTTTTGTTATAAAAGCTAGCTCTGGCAAAGGACTTTGATAGAGAATAGTCTTGAGGCGATGTCGTTTGCTTTTTCGGTCATTCGGCGTTAAAGGTGTGGTCGAAGTTGTCTGCGCCTGCACTGCTGGCATCTGAAGTGGTTTGACTTTGTTTTGGAACTTTTTCGTTTCGGCTTTCTCTGTTTTTGCAGACGGTGAAGCTTTTGTGTCATCTGCTTTCGGTTTAGACGTAACTTCTTTTGCTTCCCGATCCTTTTGCCTGTCGGTCTTTTCTCCAGAAGCTTCTGCTGAGATTGCAGCTGCTGCTGCGGTTTTAGATTGCCTCGGCGTTTTGGTTTTAGATACCGGCTTTTCAGATTGATTAGATTTAACAGTTGCCCTTTCAGGCTTCTCCTTTTCAATTGTCTTTTCCACATGCTTCCTTTCACTCTTCTCAGATTTTGTTATTTTTTCAGATTTCTCTGATTTTTCCAGTTTCTCAGGGTTTTCAATTTTTTCTGATTTTTCGACCTTTTCAAATGTCTCCGAAGATTTCTCATCCAAAGTGTTGATTATATTTTCTGCACCTGCATTCTCTTCCTCTGCGTTTTCCGACTGTTGATGGCTTTGAACCATGTCTGTTTTGCTTTGAGGTTTTGACTCATCAACATGATCGTCTAATTTACTGCCATCAACAGTTTGTTGTTCATCACTAGACGATGCGTTATTTGAAGAATTCATTCCAGTGTCATTGGATTTGCTCATTTCTGTGGACGACACATCACTTGCGGGACTTTCTTCTTCATCTACCCGATTAGTTTTATCCTCAGATGTATCATGAATAGCTGTCATCGGCATACTGCTGCCCGTATCAACAACGGGAACCACTGGTTGTTTATCAAATTTATCAGAGGAAAAGGCATTTGCGTCCTTTATCTGTAAAGGAAAAAAAATATATGTACATGTATATACAAGGGACTTACAGTAAGTTTCATTCATCTATTTCGACATTGTAGAATATTTGAGTAGGTTTTAAGGGAATGAATTACATTCAGATAACATTAGAGAAATTAGAGCACATTAGAGAAATAAACCATTTGTTATTTCTTGCCTCACATTGAGCAAACTAATGCACTTTTAATAGAAAACAGTGGAAAAAAGTGACTAAAATTAAATATATTTTGGTTGAGTTATAAAAATTTATTGTAGAACTGCAAAATTTTGTCCGCACAAAGCCGAACGAGATATTTTCAGACGACCGACGGTCCAGGATAATAATTCAGTTAAAAATAATTTTCTTCTAACAAAATTGGATGAATTTAATCATCCCAAGGACAAATACCGTGCATCAAAAGCCAACATAAGTTACTTCAATTCAATAAATTTCAAAAGTCTCGTTTAGGCCTGACAGATTTGCAGAATTATATGTTGCTTACGAGCAAAATCAAGAGCTTACAAGCGGTAGAAAAAAAAAACCGTAAATCAAGTACATATATGAAACCACTTATTTGAATATGTTGCAAGGTACGATGAAACTCAATCATCGAACACCGAAAATCGACCACATACATATATGTATATCCACCATTAGACGAACGGATTTCCTAAAAACAATTGTTTTTCTCAAATTAAAATTGATTGATTGATTGATACATATTTTAACATTTTGTACAATAAGAATTGCAAAAACCTTTTGATCTTTGACAAACATGATTTTAATTACATTAAAAATGTTTGTATCCTAATCTATAGTATAACAGAAAATGGGAGTTGTCAGTAAACAGCGTTATCTGTTCGAGTGCCTTTGCACACCTAAACCCAATTTTTTTTACCAAAAACATCAAATCGCACCAAATTTTCGAAAATAAGAAATAAAATTACATTTCTTTTAAATAAAGTGAGTACAACTATTTTTAAGACAATCCCTACCATTGTTTGGAGGTTAGAATAAAAGTTCAAACTTCACCCGAATTCTGAAACAGAGACTCTAAAAGTAAAGTTAAGGCTACGCACAGTATTTACGAAATAGTTTTTTTAACTTCTGTAACAAAAAAAATATTCATCGTTTTAACGAAGCTGTTTTAGAGGCACTGTAACATTTGTAAAAGTACTTCGAGGAGAACTTTTTTTAAACAGTTTGTATGCATGAGAGTTAACAAATTTATCGGAAAAAAGAAAAAATCTTAACCGTGGATTTCACCGTAACACCAATGGTGGGATACTACACCCATGGTGATCATTAACCTGGAAGGGACTTCGCAAATCAAATGTAAAAATAAAAGGAATTTACGACTCTATTCACTCGTCGACTATGCCAAAGCGAATTGGGAGCCCCTATTCTAACAGCGACAATTTTACACACATACTTCGCAGGGCTTTGTCATAAATTGACAGGAACAAAACGTTATGAAGACTCTAGGTGACATGACGTGAAATATAGGAAATTTAAACATTCAATGTTGCAGAATTGAGGAGACAGATTTGTAGGTTCTAGGTAAAAAAAAAAAAAAAACGGTAGTCATGAAACACTTTGCAGTACTTTAACCGGCAGGCAGACCATTTGCAACACAAGGGAGTGGCATGACTTTAAGATTGTCCGCTTCACCTAAAATAAAAAAAAATTCTAACTCTGACACAAATTAAAAAATCATGAATTAAGTACTCTCGTGAAATGTCTCTAAAAAAATACAAAACTAAATGCTTACTTTCTCATCATCTGGCTTGTCAACCGTAAGCGGGATGGCTGCTGGTAATATAGCCACTGCTGCTGCTTCCTGCAATTTGGCAGTTTCAGGCAAAGCTACAATAGCTGCCGCATCGCTAATAGCGGATTTGTCATCATCGCCATTTTTAGCCTCCTGTTTTGGTGGTGAATCAGGTTCATCCATTGGTCTGGTTGGGGATGCCTCCACGGAACTACTGCCACCTGCTTCTATTGGTTTTATCAATGGTGGTGTTGAGATTCGTGCGTTTGGTTTAATTTCTGACGCCTGCGGTGGTAACGGTGGTGGTGGAGGGGGCGGTGGTGCCACTGGCATAGATGAAATCTTCGTGGCGTCCTCTGAGTCCTTAACCGGCACCGGCAATACTGGCGGCAAACTAGCTGGCTTTGGAGGAGTTTGGCTTGTTGTAGGCGCCTTCGCTGGGGAACAACTAGATATGATTACCGCACTAGACTGTGGCGGCTGATGTTGCTGCTTGGTCAGTGGCACCGCACTGGTTTGCAGTTTTGGTTCTTGCTCATGAACAGCAACCGCTAGGGTATTTGCATTCGGCTGCAACGCAGGCTGCTGCTGTGGCTGATTACTCATTTTCTGATAGTGTGAAGGAAAAGGTGGGGGAATCGCACTTACTAGCGGAGCTTTGCTGCTCGGATTGGTGTACTGACTTGGAATCGATAGCGGCACCTTGTTCTGATGGTGATGATGAAGGTGGGCCGCAACCGGTGCACTTGGAAGTGACACTGGCGGCTGTTTAGCTGGCAACAGGGAAATCGATGGTGGCACTTGCTTAGCTGAAGACGAAGACGAGCTCTTTGTTGGTAGATTATTGTTGGCCATCGATAATTGTGGTGATGGAATCGGGGTTATCTGGGTGCTGGGAGGAAGATTAGGCGGTTTCAGCTGATTGGCAAGTGCCGGAGGTGGAGGGGGAATTCCCACTCCACCAACCGCCGACTTGCTGTGAGCTGCAGTCGGTAGATACTTTTGCGAGAACTGTGACTGCTGCATTTGTTGATTGTGTTGCTGTTTAGTGGTCTGCAAGGCAGCGGCCGCCGATAGCGCTGATTGGGCGTGACTTTTCTGCTGATGCTGGTGCGACGACTGCTGCTGATGATGCGACTGCTGTGGTTGTTGATGGTGCTGTTGTTGTTGTTGCTGTTGCTGCTGCTGTTGCTGTTGTTGCTGCTGCTGTTGATATTGCAATTGATATGCATGTAGCTGTTGCATTATATTGGCGGCCTGCATTTGCTGCTGGAATTGCTGGTTCACGCTGGCCAGAGAAGGTGCTGGCCCATTGTTACCATTCGACTGCTGCTGGTGGTGCTGTTGATAGGTTTTGTTCAGCAAATCAGCGGCTGCGGCTGTACGAGTAAGAGCTAGTGGCTCTCCGCGGTCTTTGCTCTGTTGCATTTGCTGTTGAAAACGCTGCTGCAGTTGAGGGTTCGATAAAAGCAACTGCTGTTGCTGCTGCTGCTTTAATATCTCAAAGTGCTGCTGCGTGAGAAACGCATTCAGACCTGCCTGCGATGATTGTGGCAAAGCGTTTTGACCATGAACAAGACTTTGCATTTGCTGCTGAATGCCCGCTAGTGTCTTGGCAGCTTGCTGCGTTGCCTGGTTACTCGGACCACCTCCACCACTGTTACCGCCGGGACCCTGCTTCTGGCTGTAACTCATTTCAGCATTAATAATTTACACGTCCACGCGTAGAAGATTGCACCTCGTTGCGTTTATTTTGCACAATTACTTCACCAAATTACTATTCACGTTCTGCTATCGATGTGTTCCAGGAAATGCCCAACCACACGCACTAGATTCCCAGTTTTTTTTTTTTTCTTTTCTTTCAATTTCAGTTTTTCTCGTTTTCCTTGCTTTTTTAATTAACTCTCCACTTTACATGTTTTGCTTTGCGTTTCACCTCTTTCACTGCCTCTAATGACTACGTAACAGTTTTTATCCCACCAAAAAAGTATTTTTTTCCTTTTTTATTTTCTCTATCGCCACCAATATATAAATCAACAGCGCCAGGTAGAACACACAAACAACAAAATAAAACAGAAACCAAGAAAAATAAAAACACAGAAACTAATTCATGGCATAAACAAGTTTTGGCTCATTCTAGATCCACTGACTCGGCAGCACACCGGAGGGGTACAAATTCGCCATAGATTCTCGATCTCAATTCTCTTGGAGGGAAGTCACAGACACAAAACAGAAATAGGCAAAGAAAAAAAAAAGAAAAAAACGAATCGTCACAGGAATATAATTTTTCCTTCACTCCGCGAGGAGTTCAAGCGAGGTTTTTTTGTACTTTTATCCGGATAGCGATTGGGCGATAGTTTCTGGCGGAATACCAATGTAATCGAGGTTCGCGTTGGTTATTTTCGGTGAAAATGTAAAAAGATATTTTGTTGATTCGACGGAAATTATTCGTGAACTTTTTTTTTCTTAAGCGAAAAGCTGAGATGAAGAAAAATCGCTCTGTAGTCTTTGGCCGAAACTCTACACTCTCTTGACGATTTTAGATGGCGTCCATTCACTGCGCATGGAGGATGTAATGTGTGCAAAAGAGACAGCCGATACAGTTTTGTATCAGTGAAGTGCAATTCTTTTATGGATATGACTGAGGTAACCGGCATTTTTCTCCAAAATGCTGTGGGGAGTTTGGTTTTTATGCGCGTGACGATGGCAAGGGATGTGTTCATGATTGATGGAGGCGATTGATTTGGATGATAAACTGAAGGTGGCGCTGCGAATTGCTGAATTATTGAAAATAAGAAAATCGGAACATAGAAAACATTTAACGAAACAAATACAAAAATACAAATTCTTGGCGCAACAGACCGTATGTGGTCCAGGGCCTAGCTTCTCGCAACCATTCGTGTTGTGCGTGTTATATTTTTTCACACAAATGGAAGGGACCTACAGTTTAGAGCCATATCCGAAAGGCAAATTGAGAAGCTTTCTCTTGACATTTATTACTCTCGGACGTTTGTCAGACATTCGCGAGAGGTGGGACCGTGAAAAACTTTTTGGTGTTCTCTGGGATTCGAACCTCGAACCTCACGCTCAACGATCCAACGCACTAACCACTTGAGCCACGGCGCCCACCCAACGAAACAAATATTGTTTCAAATATTCACTTTTTCATTTGAAGCTTGAAATAGTGATTCCGTGATAGTACCGTGTAAGGTCCTCAGCTGCAACTAAAAAACTAATTTTTTGGCACTTAGTATGAGCTTAGTAAAATCATTTCTAAATGAGTGATTCGAAATAACATTTGGTGCTTCTAAACATGTAATACAGTTATTTACTAACTTATGTGTGTTGCTATCTCATTTCATGATACCACCCGCTATAGTTGTTTACAAAACAAAACGAGAAATGTTTATGCTCGATTTTCATCAGTTTCCTGAAGATTTCCTTGATAGCACAAGCACTCGACTGACTTTGGTTACTTCAATAAGAATGTACTTCTACTTTATTATTATTTTATTGATAGCTATAGCTATCGACTGTAACGTTCGCCGATATTGTGTCAATGATTGTTGACAACTTGATTTTACCTCCATTTACCACTAAATCCATTTTCACAGCTTCCATTTCAATTATTATTATTTATTTTTAAAGTGTGTGGCAAAGTAAAGCCCGGTCGGACAGACAAATCGTATCGTGTATGGGCCCTATTAGAACTATTGCATATTATCATATAAATTTTTAGCCAAATTAAAAAAATAAAAATTATCAAAAAAAAATCACAAAAGTACAAGTAGGTATAATCCAGACAAATTATTTTAATTTCGCTACTTTTACTAGCATTCAATAGGAAGAGAATTGCATGATGCATGAAATCCCAATAAACGCGCATTCTTTTGATTGAAATTTATGATGATTTGGATGATTGTATATCTGGTCACACTGTTTGGAAATGATTTCCCACATTCCAGCCGGCTGATTTCCATTCCACTGCATTTTGTTTTGACATTCAAAACGTGAAGAAATAAATTAATTTTTTTCAAATTGATTTCACAATCTTCATATGTTTCTTGTATTTCACTGTAATTTAAATTGTCCAAAAGCATAAATGGGAAAATTAGAAGAAATCCCTCTACCTAACGATGCCGATTTGGATTGGATCCAAATGCGAAAGGATTTCGATGCGTCACGTCCAGAAACGACCAAGGAAAAAATGCTTCGCAAAATTAAGTCCAATCCAGTCGTTCCTCTCGGTGAGTTTTTGCTGCGAATATTGTTATATAAGATATATTTATAAACTACTATTATTTGCGTATGCAGGTTGTTTAGCAACAGCTGCTGCACTTGGATTTGGTCTTTATAATTTTCGCACAGGAAATCGAAGAATGTCTCAAATAATGATGCGGACTCGAATTGGTGCTCAGGCATTCACTTTGGTTGCACTGATCACAGGGGTAGTACTAACGTATGCGAAGAAAGATGAAAAATGAATGTATCTGATAAGAATATAAATTTGTTATTGGTCTACGACATATATTTGATAATTCTTATTCAAGCTCGATTTGCGAGGTATGTGATAGAACAAGGTAAAGGGAGCACCGTATGTAGTTTGCTTTGTACATTAATAAAATTGTTTGAAATGCTCTCAAGTTAATGGACTTCAACCGCTTAAAGAAAGTTCTCTTTGATAAGTAAAACGGGTTATTTTACAGTAGCTTACGAAAGTATAGACCACCAAGGAAAAGTTTCATCTAAACATTTGTAGAAGTGGATACCCTGAACATGTTTAATTTATTTGTGCGATCCGCTGTCAATATAAGCACCAATCGGGGATAACACATTTTTAAAGTTTGATATTCTCTGTTCTGTTTTGTTTTTCCTTGCGTCTTAAACATAAGTTTATACTGACCTAACTGTGAGGTCTTAGCATTGTGATCGATGTTTCCAATGGTACAGCTAAAATTTCAAATTGTCTTTTCTTTCAACTCGGTTTACTCACGTACACCACCAAATACCTGGGGCCGAATTACCGCAGTCGATAACGAGTGAGTGAGTAGGACTCGTGATCGAATGATCGAGTAACCTCACTGGGATGATGGCACTCGAAAGCTCACGTATCGAATGAAAATAAAATTGTACTAGAGAAGTTGTACTACAACTCACAAAGTGACATTTCTCCGGTTGATAAAAAAGATAGAAAAATATTATTTGCAGTGAAATTGAAATAAACAATGGATCTATTTGTTTATTTGTCCTCGGATTCCGATGATGATTATCGCGAACGCGTTGAGCATCGGCGCCCCCCCTTTATGCAGAGGTTAATTTGCCGTCGTTGCAGACGGTATCCACCCTTGGTTTGCGGCTCCGAATCGAAATCCGAAATCGGCCAAAATATTTTTTTGCTACAAATTGATCTTATTTTGAATGGACCTTAGTTTAAAAAAAATTAACATTATATTAGTAAACTCCCTTAAAAAAAATTAGAAAACAAAAATACTCACATCTTTGTTGATTCGCTCGATAGCTCGACAGCACAATAGTGATCGAGTGAAATGACGCACTATAACGTGTGCTGTCATCTCAAATTTCGATAGTGAATGATCGATCACGAGAGCGGTAATGCCGAATCCTCACATTTCGATAACGAGTTTATCGTTATCGACTGCGGTAATTCGGTCCCTGACCAATTTTCCAGGACTTTCAATTATGGGGAAAATGTATTCTTTAAATTTTATTTTGGCAGTTTTGATGTTTTGATACGATGGAAGTTGTTTTAAAACCGTTGGAAATTTAATTTTTCTGAAGAAATTAAAAATGTGGGCTCTCATTAAAGACAAAACTGTTCTATTGCTGTTTCATTGTTTCGTTGAGAAAAACAAAATTTTGAACACGAAAAAAGGGTCCGAGGTTCGTTCAGAGAATTACTTCAATTTGTTGTGGGATAAAAATCACATCTCCGCCGAAACCGGAAATTCTAGCAGTTTTGAACAACGACGACTCGACTGTTACAAAAATTTGTTGGTGTTAGCCGGGGACAATCTCGACGAAATTTGCAGCCGAGTCGTAAATATAGATTAGACTACGCCAATACGATTCGGAGTCCAAACAAGGGTCTACGAGTATGCAGTGGATTAAAAAAGTGGAGAGGCCGCCGAAGAAGACTCTATATACATATGTATTGAGAAATACTTTTTTTTAATTGGATCTCTTATTTCACTTAATGGGTTAGGACGCGAACTTATCAGCCGCCCTTCGCGTTATTAATTTACGCGTTACTAGTTTTTCCACCACGCGAAGAAGCAATATAATTTTTTTGAAGCCCGAATAGTTAAGGAATATAGCATCTCTACACTTTGAGAGCAAATCCATTAATATGTCATTGGAATCTAATCTAGAGCAAAATCGAATGAGCTTTAATTGAGAAATAATCACATTTAAAAAACTAACCGTTATATAATTGTGTCTGCCAAAATGCTATCTGATGGCTGTGGCGTATGCATTAATTTACTAAAATGTGGAACTCATAAAAACAAATACATTTTAGAGTCTTCACAAATCGGCGATTTTGAGTCCGATATTTCTAAACTCCAAATAAAAAACACAAATATTTGGCGCAACAGACCGTATGTGGGCCAGGGCCCAACTTCTTTCAACTGATCATTCGTGTTGTTTTTTTTTTTTATATAATTCGCGCGCGCCAAAAGGGGTATGAATACCCTATGCTGATCTCTTAGGGCACGGCCGTTTGAAGGAGGGGGAAAGGGGAACAGAGGAGGTAACGGTGCACGCTGGCTTTAAATGCTTCAAGGTTGTAACGATGAGGAAACACAGAGCCTGGTAGATCATTCCACATGCTTGTCGTACGGCATCCCTGTATTTGACAGTACGTCCGAAGTAAGGCTTGAGGGTGAACTGATGTGCATTCGAAGCGTGACGGGTATTGCGGGTGAAATTTTGAAGGGGAGGAATGCAAATGCCTATTAGTTTTATCGCGCGGTTCTGGACCCTATCTAGCATGTGCAAAACGGTCTTGGGTGCACCAGACCAGATGTGGGCGTTATATTCCATCTTTGGGCGGATGAATGCCTTATATATTGGGGCCAGATCAGAAGGGGTAAAATATTTCTTGCACCGCTTAAGGAATCCTAGACATTTTGCAGCATTTTTGGCGACCTCGAATATGTGTTATATTTTTCGCACAAATGAAATTTAAAAAAAAAAATGTTCACACTGCAATTGAGACATTTTTCTAAAAGTTTAGTTAAGAAAACTGTCAACTTTTTATGTGATATTTTTTTATAGGGAAATTTTCTAGTTCGATGACCACTTTTTTACTTTTAATTTTTCAATTTTTTTTCGTAACGACAATTTCGCTGAATTTGTGAAAATTATTTTATTTACGTTATAAATTGCGTCAATTTTTAAAGAAATCTTTTTTTTATCGAATCGCAATGCAAATACGATTAGAATTGTTCACTTTGGAATTAGAATGCCACGATTTCGCTTCGAATTTTGATCTCAACAGCTTTACATCCATATACACTTTATTTAGCTAACCTCAACAGACCGAGTGTGTATACGACCTATAAAAAATTTAGTTGAGATATTCTTTCTTTTTAGTTTGCCTATAGTAATACCATTTTCATTCAACATCATAACAGTAAAATTAAAATTATATGTACTATAATGCCGATATGGCAACTCTGACTAGAAGAATTTAAGAACAGTTTGGCTGTCATTTCTTTCCGCGCAATTTCAGTGTCATTTCAAGTGGTAAAGCTGAAATTGTCACACAAAAATAAATAATTTCAATTTAAGTACTTGGACATTTGTTGAGTAAATAAAAGCCCATTTTTACGTTGGGCGAAATCAGTAAACATGAGCTCTGCTAAAAAAGGAAAGACAAAAAAACAACAAAACAACAAAAAGAAAAGCATTTGGGACAAATCCGGCTTACGGCATTTGTTCAAATTATGGAGACAAAATGTTAGTTCAGAGAAGAAATACTTACCTTACAGTAAAATCTGCAAAGGTCTGGCACGTTATGGATTTGATTTAACTCCCAAAGAAGTTAAAATTAAAATTCACAACATGACTTCGAAATACAGGTAATCATAGCAAACAAGTTTAATTTGCGTTCATAAATAAAAGGTTCGAATATATTTCAGGCGGGAAGAAAAAAACGGTTTGAGTGAATGGATACATTTTAAAGAAGTTGGTTCCATATTGAAAGCAGCAGGACAGGACCCAGTTGAAACTACACAGAAATTAGATGGTGGTAAGTTCTGCTTCTGCTGTTGTACAAAGGGTTTGTTTATTTTTCGCCGAAAACTGGGTTCCGGATTTGTGGATGAGGTGAATTTGTGAAGATTCTGTTCTGGAAGAATTTGTTTCACTGTCAAAATTATGTACTTAAAATCTTGATAGCAGACTATGATTTTCTTTTTAAATTTTAATTATTTTACCACAATATTACGAAATCATAAGTACCTACCACTCTTGGCTTCGGCGTGTGACACGATGCAAATTAAAATCCTAGTTTCACGATGATTTTATGTATTCGCGATATCAATTCGATATCGTTAATAATATACAAAGGTGATTGGGCAGGAGACGAGCCCTGAACAACGGTATCTGAATAGTCTGAATGAACTAATAATCTCAAATCAGTTGCTGTTTCAAAAATCGAAGCAAATGTAAACATACCAGATTTCTCTTAAGATAAGTATTCACTAAGTTTAGTGTTTGTTAGAGGCAGCCGGCAGGCGTCTATGAATAGCACACGTTCGAAAGAAATTATTATCTTAAGTTGTACTATTAATTGGCGACATTATGTTTAAAGGTATTGCCTTAAGTCCCCTCGAGTGGTCACCTTATATATTGCACTAGTGAACCGAATATTTTTGAAAACATTTTGATTTTGATGAATGTTTTCTACGGCTTGCTTGTGATGTTTTTATCGAATGATAGCTTGCAAGCTAAATTTATTTGTGTGTATCAGCATCACCATTGAGTTCACACAAATAATCTATTCTGTTGGTTAACAAAACTTTACTGAACTATGTACATACGTATGTATTTAAAATTACAGGTGCCATGAAATAAAGTCCAAACGCAACTTGGTATTAAAGGATTGCCTGACAGTTGAGGTGGGCAGGTTCGCTGTTTCACTAAAAAAAGAAAATTATGGACATCTTTTCTCAAACACCAAACGGCCTTTGGCACATGCAGGTGCTCAGCGCGCCTTTGGACACGACACTCCACTTCACTTATGACTCATTTTGAGAATTCTGCAACACCGATATTGATAACTAGACGATTCACTAATGCCTGCTCTTAAACAAGAACGTCACCAAAAACCTCTAACAACGGCATAATTTATTTTCTCTAAACAGTCTTACGATTTTCCATTTCAAAACTGCAATAAAGTTTAAATCGAGGAATATTTCATGGCACCATACTTACAAATGTATAAACTACACAATGTATTTACTTTTAAAATTTTATCTTTTCAGGCAGTCCCTTGCGCAAAAAAGACAGTTTGAAGAAAAGTGATTTAGCGCAGAGACCGCAGAGTTCTATTAAAAATGGAGGGGTAAGATAGATAAAGTATTAAATTTTGAATTACTTATTTTGAAGTGTTTTTAGCGGAAAGTGAGGTCGGAATCTACACGATCTTTACATGAAGATTCTATAACGACCAACATTACACTCATTCCACAAAATGGTAATATAAAGCAAGAAAGTGAACTGGCTAATAACATAAAGGATATCGAATGTGAAATAGTAAGTAAAAAAAACACTATTGAAATTTATATGCCTAATTATTTATGTACTACTTTTAGCTCAGCGAACCATCTGTTACTCCATCGAATGTTATACAAGAAGCTACCATAAATCATAAAATGGATCCAGCAAACTTATATTCATTATTTGATAAAATAAAAACAAATGCCGAGCTGTCGCTGGCGGAATTCAAAAGAGCATCAGACTTATTTGAGGAAAGTTCTAGAATAAATCGAGAACGGAGCGAATTAATGAAAAAATATTTAAGTAATAGTTTAGATGTTCAAATCGAAATGTTAGCTTTAATACGAAACATGAATAATGCACTAACTTGAAAATAAAATACATTGTTAAAGGTTTCATTTAAACTAAGCTGAGTTTTCTCTACGTCCGCTGAAAGCATACCACTATGACTGCAGTTTCTCTGGTTAGCAAGATAAAGAAAGAATGAGAACTCCTTTGAGTCTGCAGTCCAAATTTCTTTAACGAGCGACGAACATTGACGGTCTACAGCATGCATTTTTCATATGTTAAGGTTAATTTAAAAATTAATCCAATGGCACGATTTTGAGCAGATATGAGGCATCGGCTTTTCAGCGTAGTTATGACTATAGGCGATCATATTGCATTGAAAGTTTTACTATGTCTACCCAACTATTTGCTATGAAAAAATGTCCTATTAATCGATAAAATGACGATAAGAGGCTAGACGCTTTTGGGGGCCTTTTTCGAATGGAAACTTTTACCTTTCCATGCAAAAATACATATTTTATAAGACGAACAAAAATGCAGGTAATTGAAAATAGACAGTTTTCTGGAAGTGTATAATGGTCGATTGGATATTTACGAATTCACGAAAATCGATTTTATTAAAAGCTTACATGTAATTAACTCTAAGGTCAACTCTTGAAAATGCGATCTATGCTTTAGAAAATTTTACGAGTAGTAGTTGTCTGGGAACTCGAAAGTAACATCCCATACAATTAATTTCGTTTACACAGAAGTGAAAGTGTCAACTTTGAGTTCAATGGTGGTTTGTTGATTCTTATCTAGATGCACCTTAATCAGCAATTTCAACGGGGAACACCAAATCTGCAAGGATGGCATCGTACACCGATGTCAGAATGCGGGAAAGTGGTCTCTTCTGTTTCATAGTATTCCTCGATTTCCTCGTTGGTATAGGTAAAATTATACCTTCTCTAATGAAAACTATGGCTTGCCAGAGAATTTTTTCTCCATCTCACGTACCAAATGGATGTGGATTTTTGGAAAACTTTCTGTTTTGGAATTGGGACGTATATACATACATAAATAGATGATTACAGTTTTCTTGATGTGAAGATCTCTCAATTCGGCTTCAATTTAAGGTTCATTTCCAGCTTAAAGGGCCTGAGCCACCAGACGTGATAATTTTTGAGTTAATCCAAATGCTGAATGCCCGAGAACAATGCCATTAATTGATATACATATGTTTGAAAAGTAAATAACAAAACATTTCAAGGATGATAATATACAAAACAACGTTTTATTTGACAGCAATTAATGTCCGCACACGATTGCTGTTTACCAATCGAATGATATTTCATGAGAGCGTGTACTTCAAAGTACTCGATCATGGAAGATATAATCTGAAGTTGCAGTAATATACATTTTTACGTGACGAACCACACAAAAACACAATTTGGCCTTGATTTGTAAAAACGCGTCGCTTGGGCGTTCAATTATTATAAAACAAGTCTTTAGCTTGATAATGGATCGAAGAAATGGCATCTTAAAAGCATAACATACATAGGCTTAGGACCTATGATAATTTCGTATGTATAGACCCTCGCCAATCAGAGTTCAAATGCTTTTCGCTGTAATGCATTTAGAAGAAAATTAAATCTCAACTTTCTCCTAGATTCAATCAAGTTACAAAAGTAGTAAGTTTCCAAAGTTAGTTGATTATTTCGGGTCTGATTCCGATTTTTCTATTTAAAAAATTTAGCTACTCTGACATGAGTTGACATTAACATGAGTTTCTGTGATTATAAATACCGCAAGCCTATGTAGTATACGTATAACACAAATTTGAAATGAATATTTAATTTTGTTTTTCATTTTTAATAATGTTGTCTATTGGCCTTACTTAGTTACATTTCTTAATAAAAAATGCTGACTTTTTGTCCACTTTAAATTGTCCAGCTTTTTTATGATCTTTGAAAAAAATTTTTCTTAAATCGTGATCTAGTCCTCTAAAGTTGACCTGAAAAGTGTAAAAACATTTGAATTTCCTTTTTCTGCAGGACAAGAAATTTCATCCTCCAAAAACCATATTTTACTTTAAGATTAAAAGGGCAATAGTTGACATTTGAAGGCCATTTTAATCAGCTATATTCATTAAAACTAAAAAAAAATTCAAGCAAAAATGTATTGGAATTAATTTGTTTAAGAAAAAATTCTTAAACATTATTTTCTGAGGATCACAATTTAGTCATCTCAAAAATACTTAAAAGTTGTTTTTGATAGAACAGTTACATTTAATCCCAAAATAATGGCAACTCTGTCCTGAAAAGAAAACAAACTACCGGCGTGGTTGATAGCTTGCTGTTTGGCTGTCATTTCTATCCTTGTAATTCAGTGTTATTCCGATTGCAGTAAATATCAATGTTGAAATCGTTGTTTAAAAGTTAATTATTTAAAATACATGTCGATATGAGTTCACCTAACAATAAACCAAAAAGATCATACAAAAGGCATTACTACTGGGACGAAGCAACCACATCCTGTTTATTTAAATACTGGGCAAAATATCTTAAAATAACTGACGAAAAGACAAAATTACCTTTTGACAAAATCGCATTAGCTTTGTCCCGCCATGGATTTAGGTTTACTGAATATCAAATTAAAATGAAAATCCAAACTATGAGTACGAGATACAGGTAATTGCAGGTAAACAAAATTTAAACAACGTGAATTGAGGATTTCAATGTGTTTTAGGCAGGAATTACGAAATCACCCGACTGAATGGATGTATTTTGAAGATGTTGATGAAATTTTTGATATACCGAGGCCAGGACGAAAATCGCCTCCAGTTGATAACACAGAGGAATTTGGTGATTGTGTTGGTATGTTTCTTTTCATAGTTTGTTTTCAATTGAAATTGTTTGCTGTCAAAGATTTAAATTGTATATCAGTCCTGTTGCGTTGATTAGCAAAATTCTACAAATTCAACGAAAAACCGAATATTCTTTTTTATATTGAAAGCGCTAATTTTTTAATTTCTAGGCTATCGAAAATTCTTATTCAATTCTTCTAGATGTATTTATCTGATGGTTACGTAGGTAAATCTTATTTTGAAACATCACCAGAATAGAACTTAAGTCGCAAATGCATATTTCTTAGATAAAGATCCATTTAAAATCCTTCAGTATCCTCACACAATCCTTAGATTCCCATAGATACCATATATTCACATACATTCAATTGCAACTTACAAATGCAAATACATACTTGAAACAAAGGACCGTATGTGGTCCAGCGCCTAGCTTCTCGCGACCATTCGTGTTGTACGTGTTATATTTTATGACACAAATGAAAGGGACCTACAGTTTAGAGCCATATCCGAAAGGCAAATTGAGAAGCTTTCTCATGACAGTTATTACTCTCGGACGTTTGTCAGACATTCGCGAGAGGCGGGACCGTGAAAAAACTTTTTGGTGTTTCTGAGATTCGAGCTTCGGACCTCTCGCTCAGCGATCCAACGCACTAACCACTTGAGTCGCGGCGCCCACCAATTTCAACTTATTTTTGCTTATTTTGCCTCCGGAGTTGACTTGTGAATTTCGAACAATTCTTTCTAGTGTTAAAGCAGTCACATGACAGCGCCCTATAATACATAAGTAGGTAGGTAGATAGAAGTGGTTGTATTAGCCAACCATGCTAAAACATAATTAGCGCAAAATCGCTGTTTAAGTACAACAACTTAAGAGACCTATCGGATGTGGAAAAAATCCTTTTTATATAACTTGTTGAATAATATATTTTTGCCAATTCACGTTCTCAATCTAAAATACGTAAAAAGAAGCCCAATAAACCCAATTTTATGATTTATCAATAACTAAAATGGAATTATAGCGGCAAAATAGTTACTTTTCTGATTCCTTGTTTTTCTTTTCGAAAACTCTTGCGAAAATTTTCGACATCATGAGGCTTTTCATTTAAAAAATTAAAAAAAAAAACATTTTAGTATCTCCTTGTTTTGTTCAATACTCGGTGCCTAAACTTTTATTTTACATTTTATTTAAATTCTACTTTTTCAGACGAACCTTTGAACAGTGTTGAATGCTTGTTAAAAGATGGATCATTTAATGCAATGAATACCGAAAGTGTAAGTAAGATAATATAAAATCTTTTGAGTTACTTATGTACATATGTATTTAAATGTTTAGGATAATGGATGGCATGAACATTTTATTGATATTAGAAAACTTGTCAAAGAGGAAATACTGCCAGAAGAATATTTACCTTGTGAAAGTGAAATAGTAAGAAAAATAGCAATCACACCCACCTTTGGTGAATTTATTTATTTTTTTATTTTTTGCTTTTAAGACAAATTCGATGCGTCCACCAGAAGTTTCAGAAGATGTTCCCATGAATGAGAAAATTAATTCAGAGAACTTATATTCAGTATTTAATAAAATAAAATCGAAGACCAAATTTTCAATAGCAGAATTTAATAGAGTAACAGACTTATTTGAAGAAGATACTAAAATAAATCTTGAAATAAACGAGTTAGTGAAAAAATATTTAAATAACAGTTTGGATATACAAATAGAAATGTTAACTTTAATACGAAAAATGAATAATAAACTAACATAGAAATTAAATTAAATTAAATTACAGGTACAAAAAAAACACTAGGTGAACATGTGAAATTATTGTAAACATCTGTTGTTTCCTTAGACTTTAAAAAAAACACATTTTTTTTATTAACTTATCGTGTCCTGCTTCAGTTTCATCCTCTGTCAATGATATTTTACTATGTATTTTAGAGTTGGGTTAAAAAAGATGAATTGAATTAAGTAGTTATCGGGACAGTTTTTGTATGTTTTTTAAAAGTATTTTTAATTATAAGAAAACCATTGTTAAATTTAAAGTTTTGAAATGAGTTGTTAATGTTATAATAAATGCGTATATAGTCGTAATTTTCTGTTTTTTTTTCATCCATCCTGCGTATGCATTAAAAACCCAGGATATCGCTTTCTTGTCTACTGCATCTTTAAAACAAGTAAAGCCTATGAATTACTTGAGTTTTTTATTCAGTGCGAAATGATTCCTACAATAATAAATTTATATATATGTACATATGTATATGCATATAGTGGGCCCCATGGTTCAGTGGTTAGTGTATTGGATTACTTCGACAGACTTAGTTTAAGCATTGAGTATAGCTTAGAGCGCCCGCATAGGCCCAGTTAAATTAGTTAAGCTAGTTTTAAGCGTTTTTGTCTAGCTGTAAAATATAATGAAATCATAAAAAAAGTGTGTTGGATTACTTAGTGGGAGGTTCAAGGCTCGAATCTTATAAAACACCAAAGCGTTTTTGGACCACCTCGTGAATATCTGATAAATTTCCAATAGTGGTAATTGTCACGAAAAAATTTCTCAATTTTAAAAAAGGATATAGATATGGCGCTCACTCCAATAGAAAATATGTGCAAAACCGGTGAATAATGTGCCGAAACAAATTTGGAGATCATTTATTCCAAAGTACACTAGTTAAGAAAGTTGGTAGCATAGATGTCAAATAATCTATGTGTGTACATACAAGGGAAATTAGTTATTTGGGGAGTCACTCCCAAAAAGGAAAGCGTCGCTCTTTTCTCCGACGCAGTACAAAATTTTTCGAAGATCTTTTCATCTGTCAATTAGTCTTCGGCATAGGTGTGTACATATATTGTAAATAACTTATGTATAAATAAATAAAATTCTTGAGGATATTCTATTTTCTTCATACGAGTGTGTCTACTGAGTTTCTACAAGATACCATCAAAGTGATTTTCGCGAAAAATTAAGTTACGAGGCTTTCTTATTAAGCCGACGATATACAACATATTCAGATTCTTTTGCATCCTGATAAAAGACAGAGCCAAAATGCTGCATTTAGTACATCTAATTTTTGGAACAACTTTTTGAGAATAGAACACAAATACATAATTTTTCAATATAATATTTTTCTCAGAAAAGAATATAAAAAAGGATAAAAACTGAGACAGGACAGTATAGAGGAAAGAACATCCAATACAAGGGAGAAGTTTTCGTTAAGTTTTGTCTTGGCCATTAGTTTTTTTTACGGGTTTTCCAAAGCATTAGATTTTAGATCGGGCTAAGAAAAGACCAAGTACTTAGTTTTCAATTGTGTTTTTTTTTAATATATGTAAACACTATCAGTTCTTTGTGGTTTGTGTACATTACTTATACACCCTAACTACTGTCATTCGAAATAATCCGAAGAATAAAGGATCATACCGCTGTTCATCACTCTTCCACTGACAGAAAATGCATTTTTTGACATATCAAAAATATCCCGTTTTCAAGTTTTTTCCAATTAGAAGTTTTTGCTGGCAATGCCTATAAACTGAAGCGAACAACCCATTTTCCAGCAGTTTGTCCCACTCTGCGACTTTCCTGCAATCTCTCTGCTGGTAGAAATCTACTATCTCACTTTTCGACTGCCATGTTTATTAGTCGCGGTTACAGTGAAATCAATCGCGGGAAAATTACTAATTTTTTTTGTTTAAAAGGTAAATATTTTGCAAAATTTATGTTAAAAAGTGTCCTTGAACTGTAATAATGCTAATGCATGTGTTTTTTTGTGATGTGGTCGCGCGTTTGAGTGTTTGAAAGCAAAACTGAAAAAGAATTTCTACCAGAAATGGCGCAATCAATGCATCTAGTATATGTTGGGATTTTTTTTTTCTACAAGGTTATTGTACTATCAGTGTACAACTGTACTTTTCCCTCCGCAACAAATCAAAATTTGTTGTAATCAGTGTTTTTGTGGGCATTTTTGCGAATCCTTTTAATTTCTAATTAATTTTTTTTTTTTTTTTTTTGCTAATTTCTTCTATGACAAGTGATTTGAAAAGGAAAAGATAAAACAAAATTGAAATTCTCTTTCTATCTCTGATGGGAGTAAAAATTTCGGTTTTTCTTTTCTGTCCCTTCTCTTTCGTTCTCTTGTTATTCTTCTCTTTCATGTCAATCGACATTCTTTGTTGGCTATGTTCGGCACGTTAAATACGTAGTCCCAGTGGCATTCCTCTGGAGATGTGTGTACACACCATATTCCGTGTTGTATTGGGCTGGGTTTGCACTTTAGTTTTGTCGTACTGTTTTCTTGTGCGTTTCATTTGATGTGTGAGTATATAGTGTAGTGATTTGTGGGGCGAAAATGTACTACTTGAATGGGGGCCAGTAATCCCCAAATTGTGTGTTGGTGGGGCATATATGAGTGTGTGGTGGGCTTAGGCATGTCGTACACACGTTTGTGGAATTATATCGATTCCCCAACGGGATTGGCTGATATTAATTTTCTAGCAGATTTCTGCTGTCAGCCTATTTTTTTTATTCTCCTTTTAAAGAATTTTTGTGAATTTCCTCATTCCTTCCGCGGGAATTTAAATGCATTATATTGCAGGGATGTTATTTCAATGTTATCAGTTAAGATTTTGAAATTGGGATTTGATGTCATATAAGTTGTTTTTCCAAGTTGATGTGATATAAATTTTGGAATGTTGTAAAGAGTACAGCGATTATAAATGCTTTTATGAAAATTTGTAACGGTTGCGGTTTGGCTTGCAACGTTAAGTTTCATTTCAAAAGTTTAGTCAAAAATTATTGTTCACGAGTGATATCGATTTTAATGTCCGTTTCGGTGGAAAACATATGTATGATGTGCATTACAAATTAAGTAAATAAACATAAATATATTTGGCTTAAATGGGGCTTTTGGCTCAGTTCATTGCTGCCACTCGTGCTGTGCGTGCTAATTTTTTCAGACAAGTGGGCAATTTAATGACGTACCCGAAAAGCGAAATTCAGAAACTATAGTAGTAATACATAGTCATAGCTCCGGCAGCTGTGAAGACAGTTTGCTTTATTATTCGCTTAACCGTGCTGTTTGGTGATAAAGCTCCAAAAGTACGGTTGTATGCATGCACGATCGAAATATTCAGTTGAAGCTGAATTAAAATATTTAAGGAGTTGAGCACGCACATAAATCCGAAATATTAAGTTCTAACTGGGTTCGATCGTAGTTGAACACAGAGGTGTTCTCATATTGGGTGGTAAATGTAAACATTTTTGGTAATTTTATTAGAAAAACATTTCTCCTTGGGTTCCAAAAATGAGAAAAGTCAACTCGGTCACTGAACACACCCTCGCAAAGTGGAGTCGAGTCAAATCAAACCATTTTCGATTATGCGTGCATGCAATACATTTCAATTCGACTCCAAATGAACTTTTTTATTCTATTGGACGCATGAAAAGTGGATTAGTTTTTCTTGAGTACCTATGACATATTTTATACGTTGCATTTAAAGATCGCGGATCTAAACCGTAGGTCCCTTCCATTTGCGCGAGAAAAAATAATATAACAAGCACAACACTAACGTTCGTGAGAAGCTTGGCCGTGAACCACATGTGGTCTGTTGCCCCAAGTATTTGTATTTAAAGATCGTAGGATATAATAAAAACATTATAGATCGATTCATATTTTAAGTCCAATGGACTCTTAACACAAAATAGCTGAACAATATTTCTTCACAGTTTGGAGTACTGAACATAATATCACGATCGAAAAAGCAAAGTGAGAGAGGCATCATTTTCCCCAATCCAACTACTCCGCATCTTTGCATTTCACCACCAAAAATTAACTGAATTCAATAGTGTGGTAAAGCAGAGTTTAAAACTCAGACTGTTTGGAATGCTTCCTACCCACCATATATGTACATGCATACATACATATGTACATATACCACCGGTTGTAATAGCGATAATTGTTGTTCTATGAGTTTGGTGATGAAATTGGCATTACACTTCATCTTTTTTAACGCACCGATTTATATATAAAAAGTAATTTCGGCATCAGTTATCCGTAGTGGCCTTTTTTCAAGTCCCATGACGGCATTTTTCCTTCGTTGGTTGAATCTTTTTTTTTTTTATGACTTCCATGCTATAGGTAGGCAAGGGCATATTTATGTAAGAAGCAATGCTATTGTTCAATATTCCATCATTTCAGTGCGCTTAATGGATCGCACTCTAATGTTCACTGATGCAATAATCTCGGTTCGTGCATTTATGTATTTCCTCACGAACTTAAAATAAAGTTGCAATTGATTTATTTTTATACAGTATTAATTTCGGAAAAGTTAACATAACATCGTTTATATGGTCTGTAACAAGTCGCAGAGCAAAGCAATTAAAGCTTTTTTTTTTTTATTAGTAAGAAGTAGTTGAAACCATCTCACCATTTCATAACGCCTTTTTCATCATAATTAATGTCGATAAAAGATAAAAATTATCCAAAATTACTCGTACATACAATAATTAAATATCATTTACCGATTAGTAAGATACCTTTAAATTTATCACAAATGAATCCTTTCTTGAAAAAGGAAGAACTATCTTTTTGATGTCAGATTCTGGTCTGGTCTGTCAGCCATTTCGAGATACCTACAAGAATTCGGAATAAATTGTATTCAGATTAAACATCAAACTTGTGCTTAAAGAAACAACAAAATGTTGAACGGGGGTAACTTTTACATAAAGTGGAGGACTCTACTTTTACTATTTCTAAATTACAGTAATGTATTGTTTATAATTTTTTGACTGCTGTTAGAAATTACCTTATTGGAATATGTTTTGGCTTATTTGGCCTTTTGATTTTCTCTTTCTCTAAAAGTTTTCACCTGCTGTTACAAATTTGTTTAGGTAAAATTATTTTTACAGGCTTCATGTATAAAAAAAAAATTAAAGAAGCCTGTTTTCCTGATTTTGTAAGAGAATTTGCTCTGAATCTTTGCGTCACCAATGAAAATGACAAATTGTCGCTTTCGAATTTAATAATCAACAAAAAGCGAAAGTAATAATCAACAAATACTTTTGACAACCATGTGGGTTGTGCCTTATTCGGGGATCTCCCTAATGTTACGCCTTAACAGTTCATATACGGAAACATATTTCTGCTTCTTGAAATATCCTATATGTTTTCACCTTATTTTATGCTATAAAATCTACTAAAACTCTTTTCTTTGAAAATCTTTGTAAATAAGTTAGATTGTACTATGAGTCCACAAAATTCTTCGCAATAAAGAGATAACACAACTCAAGTACATTTCGTTAAAATTATAACATCGTATAAAGCTGATGGGGATGATGTGGATCGGCTATGGAGAAATTGTATTGAATCTTGCTTGAAAGAGTTAGATTTTGAATAAAATTAAGAAATTCGTATACGCTTTCAAAAGCTTATTTAAGAAGTAAATTGAGAACAATGAAATTTATTATTTTTTTTTTCTGATTTACATATACATATGTATATTGCTTTAAAGACAAAAAAACGTAAGTCATGGCGGTTTTGCTATTGCGTTCTTCATTTTTCAACTGATGAAATTATCTTCAGTACAATAATACATATGCACATAATGTACGCATTGATACAAGTATCATACTAATCCTCAAAAATTGTAAATAGAAATATGATGTGAATTTGATTTTTCAATAGGTATGTATGTTAAATTTTAACTTAGAATCATTGTTTTTTATAACTGGTATAACTACATACTTCAACCGGTGATTAATTTTTGTTTAACCAGTTCTAACCATTCCCTTAGAATTTCGAACTTGTTGCGATTATTAGTCACAATGTAATAAAACAGAAAATTTAACGAACAGACGTTTTGTCTCGTCGGGTTATCTTGTTTTGATGAGCAAATATCTATTCATTCCTGAGCACTTTATAAGGGTTCTCATTCTCTAATCTAAACTTGTCGCATCTACCTGTTGTTACAGTTTATGTGTTTAGGAAAAAAAAGTAAAATGATTCACAATATCTTTTGTAGAACAATCTGATTTCCTTTTTTTGTCACAAATTTATGCCGACTTTTGACTTCCGAATTGCCATCCCTGTAGAATGAATAATATTCTCTTTCATTCTACTCTCATTTTCTATCATTATATATCTCTCTCCCTTTAGCTCCAACTTGTCTGATAACACAGATTTTCTTTTCGAGCTTAAGTGTGCGTGCGCATGTCACACAAACACAACACAGACGAATTAGCGCCTTTGTGTGAGTGGGAAAAAATTTGTAAATGCGTTTTCATTCCTCTCTACATTCGTCGTCCACCTTCAATGCAGAAAAAAAAAACTTTTTTTTACTTTTTGACACAAGTTGCTGATTTTAATTACTGCACTTGCACTTATCCGACGCGAAATTGGCCAGTTCTCTCGGTTTTTTTGTTTGTTATTTTTTTTACACCAGAAAAAGTAAATAATTTTTTTCTTAAAAAAAAGTTGTTCATGGTAATTTGTTGTCATTGTCATTTGAAATAGTTTTACTTGAATATTTTTTCATTCCCCAAAAAATTCCCTAATTGACTGACTGATAAAGAAAAAAAAAATTGTGTCGAAGAAAGTTGTTTGAAGTTTTTGGTGTTTTACTGCTGCAATTTTCTCTTCTGTTTTTGTCTGTGAGTTTTCTGTTTTAATTTTTTCCCGAAAAAAATAAAGTGCGACGATTTTTTCTTGTAATTTACCTTTTTTTTTTTTTGTCTCGGAACTCAATTACCTTTTAGTCATTTGATTTAGTTAACTTGCTTGTCTTCTTTATTCGCGAACGCGACACAGTCGGGAAAGATGATTTAATTTCTTTTGTTATATTGAAATGCGTTTTTAAGATGTTTCTTGTCTCACATTCGTCGTTGTCGTACATCATCCCCCAATTTATGTGCGTTGTTGGTTTCTACCATAAACAGAAATGTACTCTTCTCTTTGTTATAAAGAAAAATTAAACACCTAACGGGGTTGTGTTATTTTTCTTGTTGCTTCTGTTTTATTTTTTTTTATTTATTTTATTTTTTATGAGTTGTAACTCACAAAACTTTCTTCTCTCTAAGTGCAGTACAAACATATTCTACCATAGAGAAGAAATACGTATGTAAGTGGGGAATGGTGGCTTGGCTCGTGACACTACCATAAATGACCTTGACGATGACGAAAAATCGCAATAAGAGACGAAGAAATACTACAGCACCAAACAAACCACACAAGGGGGTCAAGTAAAAAAAAAAAACCGCACACAAGCAGTTAGATATAGTCAGTTGTTCACAGCATTGCTAGCCGAACAAATTCGTTGACCGTCCAACCCACAAACGGTTGTGGCAGCCGCAGCCACTGTCATCATCTCAACCATAAGCCACCGGCCGCCATCACTTCACCTCCCCCCGTGTTGTATCTATCCCACATACAAAAAGGAAGCAAAGTTAATAGATAAACGAACGAACGAACGAACGAGCGAATGAATTTTGTGTTGCTTACTTTTGCCTTCTTTTCTTTGTTCGAAAATGAGAAACTTTTGTGAGATTTTTTTATTTTGTTTTTTATAAATTTTTATATGTGTACAATATGTACATTCATGTGCACATATGTATGTACCTAATGTATATATATTTTTATATTTTCATGTGATCTTATTTATTTATCTATTTGAAATATATGACATGTGTTGTCATTATTCCAAAGATCTTGGATAGAACAGAAAAGGAAAAAAAGAATATAAGGAATAAAATTGCAAATTATATAACCAGTTTGTGTAGATAAAACTACCTGGCGGTCAGATATGACCCACCATTAACTAACCAATACACGGTGAACAACTCGATTCAAAATGTCATTTCAAAGAGTGATTCACGCGTTATTTCGTAGTGCATTTTCCACTATGTAGTTTTATTGTGTATCGCTTATTACCTATTTACATGAACACTTTCGTAGATTCTTGCGCTCTACCTGCTAAATATTGCATTCCTAAGTATGTATGTGCATAATGTTTGTGATAGAAAGAGACACCGTAAAGCAAGAATAACATCAATGCGAATGTATGTAAACGGCAATTAAGATAAAGGAAGCCAATGTCCTGTCCTGTCATTTTTATTCAGAAGTTGAAAGCATTCTTCCCAGTTTGTAAGTTATTATACCCTTTTCTAGTTTACCATTTAGTTAAGTTTAGAAGGACACTGCTTATGGACATTCAAAAAGTTAATTTTTGGTGAAAATGAAAGAAATTTATAATATGTTATAAATCTTAGTATGAAAGTGAGAGTCAACATAAAAATTCTGTAGCAAAAAAATGTCCTATTTTCTAAGTGATCTGGGTGAGAATTAGCACTTAAGATAACAGCATTCATACATATGTACATATTCATGCATTCCCTAAGTCGTAACAGCAAGATTTCATTATATTTTTAGTTTATTTTTGCTTGTCAAGCTAACGATAGTTTTTAGGTAAGAAGTCTTAATACGTGATTTGTTAAGAACTCTTACTTTTTGTTCACTTTTAAAAAGGTTAAGTTACATAGTTGGTGAATTCCTCCTTTACAATGTTATACTTATAAAATTTGAAAAACTAGTGCAAGGGCATTTAAGTATAAAGAATTTATTTTCAGCCTGTTCCTCACTTAGTTTCAGGTTTTTTGCTTTCTAATTTTGGTTATCCATGTAAGTACATTCGCTTACAAAAATATTTGTGTACATAGATATATGGAGTCTAGTCTAGTCTATAAAAAAAATCCTCTAACATTTTCACTTGAAAAGAGACTTTAAAAAACCGTAAGTGACTTTATATGGTGGTTCGCCAATATATTGTTTCAGGTAACGCAACGCAGCAAACAAAGAGTTAATAATCTTCGACAATTTGTCGCACATTCATTTCTCTTTAGAATACTTTTTGTAAAAAAAAAATTACCAAAGCGACAACGACTTTACGTTTGATGTTTTAACATATCCATTGACTTTTATTATGAACCTTTCTCATGACGCACATTGTCCTTATCCGCAGTAAGATCGTTTACGTTCGATGAGCTAGGTTTTTTTTTTAATATGGAGAAATACCATATTTCATGACGGAACTGATAGAAAAATTCGGGTCTAGATTTATATATCACCGCGAATCAGTTTTTAATAATGGTAAAGTGTCATAGATATGTATGTATACTCCAAATTGATAGGAAGTTTCACTTATTTTGAAATTCAAGACGTTAAAATTATTCAATTCGTCTTCAAGTCTTTATGTATTTCTTCGGGTTTTTGCTTCTAAATTACATGTTACTTAAGAAAATGAATTATCATGCCACAGAGCCTTATTACTGTAATTTTTTGCTTAAAGCAAAGACATAGAAATTACTTTTTTCATTCTGGTCCTTTTAAAATAGGATTCATGATATTTCAATCAAACTACTGAAAATAAAATAACAATCTTCGTTATTCTAACTTCCGAGTTAGCTAAGCACACAATCGTACCTTCCTTTTCGTTAAAATGCCAATTGTAATTTCAAACTTACATATTTATAGCGAGGTTTATTAGGAAAAATAGTTTTAATTTGTTATCCACTAGTATTCGCAGTGCTGTCGCCAGTGCTTTACCCATGACACTGGTCTGAGTAATAATTTTGTCAGTTTAAACAAGATTAAAACTACGTAACAAGACAGATTAAAGAAATCTTTTTTTTTTATAAAGAAGGCTTATATTCAGCGACAAATTTGCCTTATTTTATAAATAGTGAAGTATTTCTGTTACAATACCTACTTTTATCGGTAATCAGGGTACTAATTCTGTTTAAAGTTTTCTAAATACCTACATTTTTTTCTATAAATCACTGAAAAGTATATAATAATTCATTTATTGGAATGTATTTGTTGTAGGCACTGAAATTTAATTCAATTTTCTCATTTGTCATGTCATTATTTGTATGCATTGAAACAACTAAAACCTAACTTATTTTACTGATAAAGATATCTAATCAAAATTTTATTTTTATTCGTCTCTTTTTAGAAAACAAATAAATTCATGAGAGTGCAGACAGCAAAAAGGAGAATTCAGTTTTAAACACTGATTCAGCAATGGATTTCTAAATAAATCAATACATCCTTACCAAACTGCAAATACCCGGCAAAAGTCAAAAAATTATAACAATTTTTTGGCTTTGACGACGACGACGACCCCTCATAACACACAAACATTCTATCCCCGTATACTTATTAACATCGTTTAGTTTCCGCGTTAAAAATTTGCTTCATAGCAAATACGGAATACAAAAAAAAAAAAAAAAACACTTCCATTATGATTTACTAAAACGGGATACAAAATATTTAAAAAACAAAAATTAATAAAAATTCAAACCATTACGAAGTATAAATTACCACAGATCATCCCATATAATTTCACAAAAAGAACACTTCACGTTATAAAGAACAATTTAACAATCGAATCAAAATTATTTGTTTTCTTTTTTTCAAATAAAAAGAGAAAAGCACACTCCCGATAAATATATTCCTTGCACTGAGGAGAAAATAATATGCAAATGTTTCTTGGTTACATATAGTATCATTTAAAGATTTTAACTAAATTGCTAATATAATTTGTTGGCACATTACAAGGAAAATCGAATTCCCCGGAACACACCACAAATATACTAGAAAAACTCTGAGAGGAAAATTTTGTATAGTTTTCAATCGAAGGCAAAAAAAAGCAAAGAAAAAAATGTCCGCAATAATTATTAATATGAATCTTCCAACTGAATTGGTTTTCAGTGCTAATGCACAATTAAAACATGAATAGAAGAAATCATTATAACCACCAAGCAGGCCAGCAGCGTCTTGCAGGACGCGCAATTTACGCGGCCAAAAAATCCAATTTCATTGAAATTGGATTCCATCACTCGATCACTGAATGACATCGCTTTTAAAGAATTTTAAGGTATGTACTAGATGTAAATTGTAATTATTTGTATGAATTTTGTTTTTTTTTTTTTTTTTTCGAAAATTTGTTATGTGTTTTGACTGAAGTATTCGAAATGTAAAATTAGGTCCATTTCGTTTCTTTTTTTTTGTTGGTTTTCTAATTACCTACCTACTCGTAGTGTTTGCATGTTTACATTTGTGGTGAATATTCCGAAATAATCTGAATCATTTGATCGAAATGTCCAGAACTAATATTATTATCTCCCTTATGTCTCTGTCCAAAAACTGTCATTTTCTTCATTTGAGGTTCATGATTTAAGACTTGCCGGTATATGCATTAATACAAAAAAAAAGGATGCGCCACATCAATTCGAATCCACATGATTGCGAGTAAAATACATAGTAGTAAAAACAACATCAAACCACTTGTTGCCGAAGATGCCTTAACTTTGCAAGAAGTCAAAAGAAATCTTGGAAAATTTCACGTACAAGTGTGGCTAGAGTTCGGAGTGGGCCGACAAAATTTCGCTCTAGCCAGTCTGATCCTTAGGCATTTGCCTGCAGTTACGTACGTTAATTTTGGTGAGGTCGTTTTTCAAATGCGCACGTCACCTTTTATGAGGTCTTTTTTTTTTTACTCCGCCGTCCCTGGATTCGAAGATTCTCGCGACCAGTCGCCGCATAGCGAAAAACTAAATTATCGATCACATCATATTATTAACCGAACGTTCCTTTATAGCTGTTGATTTTTGAACGGATTTTAGTTAATTATATTTTCATCGTATTTGTATTTTCGTGATGAAGAATTCAAGACATCAACTTAACGGGCCCCGGGGGTGTAAACCTCTTTTCTCGCCGATCTCAAATACGCTGCTTCCAGTTGTCAAGACCAAGAGCTCTGGAATCCGCAATAGCTTGATCTTTATAGCGGAAGTTTAGTCCGGGGACTGGGATTCGAAGATCCTTCAGCTATAAATGTATTAACTTTTGAGTTCAGAACAGAGCTCGAGTTAGTCAAGAAAGTTTGTTTCAGACCTTTAAATTTGGGCTTCTTATTTTCGTTCAAATTATGATTGCGTTTTAGTAGCTGGTTATAAATTTGCAGTAAATAAGCAGTTTGAGCAGTTTGAGCAAGAAACACTGGAAGCTGTCGATTTGGCATTTGCCAGAAAACATATGACTACTTGAGTGTTTACAAAAAAAATCAATACGATCTGACTGCATTCAGTGTAGAGCTTTCTCGACGTGCTCCAGTTCTGTTCAGAGATTTAATCAGATCAGAAAAAAAAAAAAACAAAAGAAAGAAAGGAAAACCTTACAATAAAGGTTCATTGAGTTATCAAAATTAAACATAAAGCCCGCTAAAGCGCTGTCAAAGCAAAAGTATATTTTTAATCAACTCTTGAGAAACTTAAAAAGTACTACGTTCGCCAATATTTACCTTTTTAATTTAATAAATCATCTAGACGGAGAATTTGGGGTCTGAACATCTGGTTCGCAAAAGTAATCGAAATTGACAAAAGCTAAAATTTTATAATAGGTGTACATAATCTGTGTAGTATTTGGACAATTGCGTGAGCTAGCTTGCAAAAGTAATAATGGTTCTGCCTTGTGGACCGTTGTCACATTCGGGGCGGATGGCTCAGCCACTCCCTACTTGAGTCACAAACAGATGCTGAAAGCCATGAATCCCAACTTGCTTTTGCAAGTTCGGTTTTGTATTATACCCAAACCGTGTTGAAGGTTTATTGTATAAGACAAGTTGATGTTATGCTAGAGCTAAAGCTATTTAGGTCATTTGGCATCTGATCGATTAAAACTGATCAAGCAGAGGGAAAAGGGAAGAACTTTAGACGAATGCCTGCCTTACTTCAGAAATAGTCCTTATAGTATGCAAATTTACTTGTAAGTTGGATTTACCCTTACACTTTTAGCTATGACCCTTCTCAAACAATGTATGGGTAATTTGAGGTGTTATAAAAAGGCTCAGTAATACATAATGTTATTTCTTTTGACGCTTTGGATACGTTTTCTACGAGATAATGTAGGCAGTTTCAGTGGTCCTAATAGCGAATCATGTTCAAATGTCGAAAATCTAAGAGATTCCAATACCGTTGTTTTCGCCTTTTAAAAGAGCTTTTTGTATATAAATTTATCCTCTTTCGAAGAAAGCGTTCTACATTTTCGTACTCGTTATATTTCACCTTTATTTTCCTTTTTTTTTTTTTGGTAATACGCTGATTTTCTTTAAACTTTTAGCATATACCTACTATAGCATATACCAACTCTCTCTTTTAGAACTGAAACTTATAATTTAAAATGTAGCTCGCTTAGAATTTTTGCAGACTTCCATGACAGATTTGCATTTATTTGTCACCTGACAAAGAATGCATGCAAGGACCCATCCGCTCCCTATTTTGCCTCCCGTGTGCTTAAACTACTTTATTCATGTGCGTCAGAAAAATTTAAGTGGAAAAATGCACTCCTGTGGGACACTAGTTTAAAGTATGTATTCAATTTTCTTGTGCGCCTGTAAGCCAAAAAGTTTATCTTACAATTTCTCTTAACCTAGCAATATATTAAATAAAATGTGCATTACATGGAATCCATTCGAACTATATCAAATTTTTCTTAGAAGAATATATAAATTTTCTTATAAATGCGATGGACCTAAAATATCAAAATTTTATTTAAAAAAAGAACTACTTTATTTTGTTTTGCACGCTTGCATTGGTTTTCTATTTTTTTACTTGTTTATAAATTAGAACACATCACAAATGAATAATGAAATGCAATTTGGTGAACATCTTGACAAAACAGTGAAAAATACGCAAATGTCTCTTCCAATACACACGCATTTTTGGCACACTCGTACTTAACTTATAGAAAATCTCTTTTTGTGTCTGTGTTTGACAAAAATAAAAAAAAAAATGTTTTCGTTTGTTTATATTTACTACGTTTTTACTGTTTTGTGTATTAGTTTTGTTTAAAGATAAAAAGAACACTATATACTATATTACAGTCTCTCTGATTGTTGTGCTAACGACAATTACAACTTGTTTATTTCCATTGAATGCAGGTATGAAGTATCCCCAGCTTGTATCAACGCGTGCGGTGAACGCCATCTCTGATTGGTTAGTGTCAAGATTGGAGCAATTAGGCGTTGAAGCACCCCTCATATATTCTAGACTTCTTTTATCTCTCTTGCAATCGTCTGTTCAAATAAATGATCCCATTGAGTTCAGCAATCTAGAAGTAATGTCAAAAACACATTAACTCAAATGTTATATTCCAATTTAAATATAATTAACAATTTGTGTACAAACTATAGACATTTTTAGCTAATCGAAAGGGCAACAGCAAACGTTATCCACCTTGTGACACGGATACCCTAAGGAAGATAACCGCAGTTCAATGTTTAATGGATATTGTCTCTTCGGAACAAGAGGTTCGTACAATAAAATGTTTATATGATCTATGTAATTCATTATATTTTGACAACAGATTACAAAGATTGAAAACCTTGTGGATGAACTGTGTGAGAAAGTTAATGATATTGAAAAACAATCGACCAATCTAGAGGAGGATGACGATTTGCAAATTGCAGCATCAACACTAAATAGCGTACTAAAAACAAGACCTTCATCATCATTTAATACAGCAAACGAAGCACTATCTACTGCAACCATAACTGAAGGAGGCGGCGGTTCAACAGCAAAATTGTCCGAAATACCATCATTATCAGTATCGAGAAAAACAAAAGAACAAATTGCTTCCGATGCCGAAGATCCTCGTAAACGCTATTATAGAGCATTTCCAGCTTTATCTAAGGAAATGGAAGATTCAATTGGACTTTTAAGGCGTAACACGAAATCACTAACATGGCCAGTCGATAGGAAAATTAATTCATCTAATAAAAACGCTACAAATCCTACTACAGTAGTAACAACTGTTAATATATCTGCATCAGTAACAGAAAAAACTACAACAATTACTGCTGGTGGTGGTGGTCCATCAGCGTTTTTGGGAAATTCACAAAGAGGAGATTGTAATACTGTACTCTCTAATACAGCTGGGGTGAAAAGGAAAACTAAACGTCGACGTAATCAAGGTAAGGTAAAAATAATAGAAATTTCGCTTTAAAAACTATAAATGCACACGAGGAAACCTAAATTATATGGTCTCAGTGGTTAATACGTTGGATTACTTAGCGGAAGGTTCGAGGTTTGAATGCTTGAGATTTTATTTATGTACATATATCGCAACTCCAAAAAGTGGATCTCACAATTCTGCCCGTCTTTCTGCCTTCGTCCCTAACTGCAATCTAAATGGCTGAACTGTAAAGGGTGATCTAATTTTGAGCTTCCGAACTTTCGTAAAATAAACTAATATTCATTTAATGTGCGTCTCTGGATCTTCTGTAGCAGTCGATGAATTTTTCGTAAATTTTTGGCGTTATAACGGCGGATGCTATACGCTCTATGCCTTTCTCAGTTAGACCAGTTTTGGTCAGCCAAGTTGAAAATCCTCGGGAATATCTCTCTTAGCCACACACATTGGTAGTTTTATGCCTATGGTTCGGTCCCCACCGATCGCCATTTTTCGTTCATTCAATGAAAGTAAATTTCATCAGTTTACATGTTGCTTGGAACAATACCCCCAATATGTCTATTGCAATGCCGTCCGCGCAGGCTATACTATTGAATCCCTTTTCTGCTACAATCGTTGAGAACTTAGTTCATTATTAGGTTCCATACAAGTGGTGACAGCAGTTGCGATTATAACGCTTTACTGTTAAACTGTTGTATCATAAAGAAGCCATCGAATTAGATATCAATGAGCGAGAGTTTACCACCTGACACAAAATAATCTTCCTGACATTTTTCCATTTGATAGTTTTAGTTACCGATTATCTTTTGCTCTGTATAACAATTTATTTTGATTATTAAATTATAATATATGTATACTTTATTTTTTCTTCTACACAGGAATGTCCAAAGGAAAAACTACTGCTGGCAACAATATACGAAAAAATTCATACTGTGGTGGATCTAGCTCACCAACTTGGGACACAGATTTCGAGGGTTCATGGGAAATGGGACGAGATCTAATTAAAGAATTTATTGTTAAGCAGAACAATCGTAATCGAAGCACCTCAGAAAGTGCTGCATACAATATGGCAAGCGGTGGTAGTGGTGGTGGGACCAGTGTTGGGGGAGGAATTGCTAATGAAATTCAAGGAAAACGCATGAAATCAATGGTAAATGAAGCAAAAATAAAAGAATCACCAATGACTACCGAACAGCAAGGGAAACAGCAACAAGAGCAAGATGCCAACATTCAAAATGATAATCAGATAATGGCAACAGTGCCTACAGAACCATGTTTGGAAATATCCTTGTGCGATGATCTTGTGGAAAATTCGAAATCCGATGATACTCTAGCATCGGTGTCTGAAATCACCGAAGGATCTTTGAGCACAGCTCGTCGCTTGTACGAACGTGATATCTCAAATGATTCGCTTAACGAGCAGAGTACTCACGATCATCAACATTATAATCCATCATCGTCGGCATCATCCTCAGAACAACTTGATTTTGCTCAATTTAAAGCTAAATTCAACAGCAGTGTCGAAGCACTCTGGAAGAATTCCAATTCAAGTGGTGGCAGTGCCAGCAACATCAATCAATCAATGTTGCAATCAAGCATTGTAGCTGATTCAGCCGTTTCAGTTGCTCCATATAGAAGTGAAGATTTGAAAAACTTTTGGACCAACTACTACAGTCATCACTATGATGTTGACAAGTTTAAACAATTGAACTACAGCGAGGGTTGTGACTTCTCGATGACTGCTGCTGCTTCCGCAATTGGAGGAAGCACATCTCACAGCGATATGCATAGTGATTATTTTTCAATGCCGACCGTAAGCAGCACTGGAAGCAGCGGAGGAGGAGGAGGAGGAGGTGTAGATGATTTTGACAAGTCTGTTGGCGGGAAAAGAGCTGGCGGCAAGAGTTCACCAATTGGTGTATTTCTACAGAACACCATATGGTCAGAGAATTCCAATGCTAGCTATCCCGATACCGATGAGAGTTTCTTTATGAAGGTCTTGAATTCGACATCATCCACACAGAAATGTCAAGATCAGTTTAAGGTGGGTGATAAATAAAAACAAAACAGAAGCAAAGCAGGTGATGGAACTGAGAGAAATCGTAGTTCCATCAACCTTGGTCGCTGCTAAAAAGCCTAACTAACCAATTTCCAACACTTTTATTGCAGATGGACAATACTGGCAGCGATAAGTCATATTACTATCCATACCACACGTCAAAGTGGTCTGAAGGCATTAATGGTGTACCACATGGCAATAACATCGTTGGGCAGCATCATTATTACCAACAGCAGCAGCAGCAGCAACAGCCATTAATTATAACATCATCTTCATCCTCTTCATCCATCTCGACTATGGATCATTCTGCCCGTAGCTGTTATACCAATGATTTTGCCGACTCAACACCATCTTCATCTTCATCTTATCTGGGTGGTAATCCTAATTGGCAAATTCCAGATGGCAACAATCTACAGGCCGACGTAAAGTCTTGGAGCTCATCGAATCCCACATCGCTGACTGAATTATATGGCGGGGGATCTGTTTCCGCCTCGTTGGGTAAGAAAAACTCTTGTAATTTCGACAGGAACGCTGCTGCAACAGAAGTCACCACCACTTCGTCGACTTCCTCCAATACATCTATTATAACACTGGCTAATCATTCAACAACATCCAGTGGCTTCATTGCGTACTCGCGCATCAAATCATATATAAAACTCATCGATGCGAAACCCATTGCAAACTGGCAGAAACCGGATGCAGAATACCGCCATCTCACTCCTGGTACTGCACCTGATGATGAGAATCTTTTGACCTCGGAGCGGACCCATTTCCACCCGATAAAAATGAGCTATGCCGATGGACACACCTTTGAGATCTCCAACAATTTAGATGCGGTCGATTTTGAACGCTCTGAGAGTGGTTATCTGTATTTGGAGTCGGAAAAATATTTGGAGTACACCCGGTCAGATACTTTAGCTGAGGAGGATAGCTCTGTGGCAGGCCATTACAATAGATCAGGTTCAGTGAGTCGCGATTGTGCATCGTCGGTAGCTTCTTCTACGAAGAGTTCACAGTCAGAGTTTATAATTCGGTTCCGCCTCCGAACCACTGATAAGTCATGTCAAACTGAATCAAATGTGATTGTTCCAAGTGTTTTGCCCTCCTCGTTGGCCTATCAATTGGCTTCTGCCAATTTGCCCATGCCACCATTGCAAATCGCCCACAATACGGCCCATGATGATGATGATGAAGATGATGATGAAGATGACGAAGATGACTGGATAGACATCGGATGTAACGCCGGCGGTGGTAGTGGTGGCAATGCTAAAGATGATGAGGAATGTGTTAGCATGGAACAATGGTCAATGGTTGAGATTGTCAAGAAATGCGTGGACAATAACAATTCGTCTCACACTCTCTGGGGCATGTGCGCGGCTTGCAATAATGACATGAAGTCTATTCCGGCCAATCAAATGCTGAAGGCCGAACTTAACGTTGAGGGTGATGAAATTATGTCCAATCTCAGGTACATGCAAGATTTGTACATTGGTAGCGATTGGGAAGATCAAAATGGTGCGCGAGAGGATGGTGTTGGCGATGATGATGATGATGATACCGATTTAGATGCCGAGACAATTCGTGATTGTGAATTTTACCAATCGATGGCTACCCCAGCCGGTTGTGGTGAGATAGAAGAGGAAGATCAGCAGCAAAAGGACATTCTTTATAATGTGAACAAGCTAATTGCTGATTTGTTGCGCCCTGAGAATGCTCAAACCTTGGCTAATGCTCTTGGAGCGGTTGGTGTTGGTCGTGTGGGTGGCGTAGGTGGTTGCTTTGGAGTGGTGGGTGGAGCAGTAGCTTGTGGTGGTTGTACGAGGAAATTTGGTGCTGAAAATGATTGCGTTGCTGAGGAGACTAAAGACGAAAAATACATTGGTGGCTTGTGGAATTCGGATGAGAATATCATTTGGAAGAAAGAATTCAATCCGATTGATATATTTTCACGCTTAAATAACAACAATAACGATTCATTTTTGGAGAAACTAAATTGGGAGTACTCGAATTTGGCTGAAATATGGGGCAAATCATCACCTGACACAACAGGGCTGTCCACCGAAGAAAATTGTTCGGCTAAAGTTGACCCAGTAGAAGTGGACACAGAAGAAGAGCACCATATCACCGCCAGTACAGCATTTGAAGAAGAAGAGAATATAAAGATCGCTTGCAAAAATATGAAAAATCTCCTAAAATCGACCACCATCACACCGCCAAATGGGAATTCCGCAATTTTTGAAATGAATGAACGCCGCCTCAACGATTGCAAGCGTATGCAGTGTTTTCTGAGTTCTAATATATTTAAAATCTCAAATCGTTTTGATCGAAAACGACGTCATTCAGCATCACAAAATGTTTGCTGTAATAACAATAACAACATCACCTACAATAATAACAACAACCTTTACGATAACAATAATTTGAAACTCTCACTATTTGGCTCGGCATCTGATCCACCATCAAACACTGCACTCACCACTACCACTCCCATCAAAACGACCACAAAGGCAACAACCAAGGATACGCTTTCGGACTACGGCAGGAATACAAATGACGATGACGAACAACAGCAGGAACATGAATACATCCAGCAGCACTTTAACGACGATCAACAGGATAACAATTCGCAGGAAACTATTATAACGTGTAAATATTGGACCACAATGCATCCCATCATTAGTGGAAATGTCGTCGACGAAGGAGAAATAGCAGACGAACATTCAATCGATGCCCAAGCAACAACCGCATCGTTCTTTATCGATAAGAATTCACAGTTTATCGATGGTTTGCCATCGATTACTTTGAATACATCGTCGATCTTAAAACATGTTACATTGGTTTCGCGGCCGCTAACGCGTTAGATCGTGCAACCTGTCCTCATACCTCTCCCCCTCAGTTAAATGAGCTCCACCGATAGAGCAAAAAAAAAAATGTTGAAAATAACTCGTGTGTGAGCGATTTTGTTTTTCCCTTAACAGCAAAACACGCAGAAGAGTCTTTTTTTTTGTTGCATAAGGTCTTCTATTTTTTTTTATTTCGTTTTTATTTTACACCTTTTTCTTTGTTTGTTTTTTTTTCTCTTAATTTTTAATTCATTGTTTTTCCTCTCATAATTTGATTCCATTTGTTGGGTGATTGATTTCACGTAACAATTTGTTACCCTCTGCGTTTAAATTTTATCCAATTTTTTTCTGCAGTTCCATGTGTCACACTTAATCACCCATATTCTCATTGCAAAGTGATTGTTTATCACCTTACGTTTGTTGTGCATGGCATAGTGACAATATATTGATGAATAATGCCCCAATAAAGAAGGGACTTGTCACTTGAATCGGCTATAATAATGGAAATTTTTAGCTGTCACTTTATTTACGCAAGTGACGCGACTATGAGAATAGGGCTGACAATGTCTGACTAGTTTATGTAAAATGTAAAAGAAGTATTTTTTTTTTATTTTGATTTAATCTTCAGTATAACCCCGCAAATTGGGTAAACTTTAACGCAGATTCAGGGTTTTATATTATTTTTGTTTTTCTTTTGCAAGGTACAGATAATAATTTTTCTTAAAGTATATATATACAAGAAATAAATTAAAATTATTTTTTAACTAATAACTGAAGTGACATAAACTTACAAAACAAAAAAAGTACATGTGTAATCTGTAAAAAGTTAAAAACAACAAAAAAAGAAACAAAAAAAATCCACTCACTTCAGTCAGAAATACTTCCAAGTTTAGGTTTCTACTTTTCTTTTGAATTTTTGTTTGTTGTGTAACTAACAAAACAAAAATAAAATGTTATTTTATTAAAATTGGTGACAGTGCTATTAAAAAAGAAATCAACTGAGTGATGTTGCTAAGAAGATATTCAACAGGATAATATGTAATCTCCTTTTTCGCTCAGCCATACACACACATATCAAATTTATATAACACCGTAATATTGTGTAAAATTTTGTATCTTTTGTAGGTACTTTCACCATTCTGTTTTTTTTTTGTTTTTTCTTTTTTTTTTTTACTGTAAATTATTTATTTTCTATTCTAAAATTATCGAGAAAAAAATGTATTATTTATTAAACAGATATAATTTTCGTACATACATATACCTATTACACGTTTATATAAAAAAAATACTCTTCTAGTAATCTAAATAAAAAAACAAAGCTATATTAATTGTGGTATGTATGTTAGCATAACAGGAATAAACAATTAATAATAAAAAACAAAAAAAACTAAAAAAAAGTATAAATAAAATAAATGAGAAAAAAAATGTAAAAAAAAAAATCATAATACATGTCAAAAATGTTAACACATGTAAAAAACATGATTTATTCCCCCAAATCCCAATGCGTTATCCCCCACCCTACCATCTTTTCCTCATATACTCCTATCTAATGAAAGAAAATTTATAAAACATAGATATTCACATCATCATTTCTCATAAGGTCCTTGCAAAATGAAACTAAAATTTTTTGTTGAATCAAAATTATATAATTTCAATTAAAATTTTCTTCTACTCTGCAAAACAAACACAAATAGTTTTTATTTTGTTTTCTTATTATTATGTATTATCTTATCTTACCATGTTTTTTTTTTAGTATGTACATATATAATGCAATTTACGCAATGCAATTTACGTTAATGTAGAGAAGTAGAGGTAACTTATGGTCATCTAGCATTATATATATATGTTAGAAGCTATATTATATAAATTAAGAGAATGTGTTCAAATGAAAAAGGAGTGTAGTGTAGGAACGAAAGAAAAATGTCAGAAAAGATACAGCTTTGTATTCATTGAGCTAGAACACTGTTCTGTAGTAATTTTGTTACTTTTATTTATAAGTTCTGATCAGAGCTACCACGGCGTTAAGGAGCGTTTCGAATAATTCAAATGAACTTCAAAAGAACTTCTATACATTTTCACTGAATTTCATGAATGTGTAAAAAAACACTTTTTTATACTATTATACTACTAAATGAAATTGCAAATCTCTCTTTGAACATCGAATAGTTTCCTTTTAAAAATTAAAATCTATTTTCTCTTGCAAAATGGACATCAGAACTGCAATAAGGCTGTAGAAAGCTTTACACCATTCTTCCTTAATAACGTACATATGTGTGCTAAATTCCACTGCCCGACTCATTTTATTTGTACCCTCCTAGTGATCCACAAACAAACTTCGCGATGTTGTCTGAGGAGAAGTTTGTTAGATTTTGTTGCAAAGACAGAGGAAAAAAGGGTGTGTCAAATCACTTAATTTGTTGAAACAAAGTAATTTAGGTCAGAGCGTTGAAATTTGAAAACTTGAGATTTAGGTTCGAACCCCAACAAATCCCTTTAATCAATCATTACGATTCGACCTCTCTGGAATATATTTTAACGTAGAAATTTAGTGTTTAAAAGAATTTTTGATGCTTGTACTGGGCATTCAACTTGCTAGTCCGTTAATCACAAGCGGATAAGATACATCTGGAACTCAAACATTTCTTGTGTTATATTTCAATGATATGACACAGCTGTCATTATATGTACATATCGATGGATTTGTATTACGAGAAATCGTTTTTTTTTTTTTTTGTAGCAATGGGAGCAGTACATTGATTGACGATTGATAACTTTGAATTAAATGGTTAAAAGTATGACGCATTCCAACTAGATTTTTTTTTCTCTGCTCCATAATTCTCATTTGCTTGAATAAAAATAACTTTCTGTTATGCGTTGATTTCTTGTTTATTTATTAATTGACTTTATCAGTGTCGAGAAGTATCGTTAATGGTCTTCATATAAATTTTATTGCATTGAAGTAAATTAATCGTTTGGTTATAGCGTAAATTTTTCTTATAAAAGAAAGCTATGGGTGCTAAGGGTAAATAATAACGTGATAGCATTGCATATTTTTGTATCATGTATCGCTCTAGGTGTGTTAACTAGGAAATCAATGCTTCTGAATCGAAAAACTAAAAGATGGACAAATAAATCGTTCAATAGGCCTTAAAGTTGATAAACAGTTATTACGGTTATCCCGCTTACCCGCTTAGATTCTACGATCGGAATGACATTTCAAGTCTTGCAAAAACATTTTATGGTTAGCTTAATGTGATGTTTTGATGCTAAGGTTAAACCGGTGTGAAAGCGGGTTTAAGTCAAGTACATGTATCTATCGTTTTCGTTAAAAATCTATAATGTTATTTTCATTACCACTCGCACCACGAAGATATTTTTGATTGGCATATGAAACTTATAAAGGTTCAGACGCCAGTACTTTTGTCGGGGAAATAATTATAGACATATTTTGCGTAGTAGATGTCCAGACACTGACACAAAATTCAAGCGGTTACTTATTTACGTGGCGCTTAGTGAACTTGCCAACCAATTAGCCCGATCTTTTGCTAACTGAGGCCAGCTGTTGTTTGTAACGCCGAGGAATTCACAAATAACAGGTAATCAAAAAGGCAATAAATTTTCTGCTTCTGTTCTGCATCTCCATTTTTATTAGAAAGAATTATTGGGAGTCAAAATTTTCAAACTTAGTTTCCGTTTTAGAAAGTGATCGCTATGTGCATGACATGACACATGAATAGAAATTGGAAGTAAGGAGCTATTGATGAACAGTTTAGAATTTAGAACATTTCTTTGGAGAAATGATTGTAAGGATGCATTTTATGTAAACCCAGCTTTGATCATATTTGCATACGACAAATTTATAGAACTCAAAATTGAGGTTTATGCAAAGGGTACCCCTCATTTCAGGACCAAAGCCCAAACACAAAAAGTGAAAGAGAGAAAGTTTAACTTTCGAGATTAACTTCTTAGGAATGAATAGAATACAGAGTAAGTTGTGCTAACTTTGTTTATTTCTTGTATGGAATATCTACACTTGTATCAATCAACATTTCCTAAGAATGAATTGTAATGGAAACTATGCGTTCTTGATGGGTGTTTTCATAAGCACATTGTAGAGTAAGTCTGACAGATTGCAACGTTTCATAAAAGCAACCTTAATACGTTGAATTGAATTGTCATATATGCAAAATGTAAATAATCACAGCGAAACTAAGTTAATTTTTTGTTGATTTTCACGAATTTGAATTTAAAAGAAGAGCAATGAACGCTTTAGAGGCGATTATAAATTAGCCGTTATTTTATAGCGCAAATAGTTTAAGTGACGTTAACATTATAAGATAATGTAACGAGTTATATTCCATTAGTATTGTTATTGCATTCATCTTTGAACAAGCAGTCACCATATGAATAGAAATATGAAAAAAACTGAGTTTACTACGAAATCATTATTTGAATTGCCTACTTCTTACTCACACCGTTATGAAATATATTCTGAGAAACTGAATGTTGTACGCATTTCTTTATTAGCGGGCCGTGATGAGTGATATGTATTGGTTAGCCAATATGCTTTGAAGTAAGTACCAAAATGTTTTACAAGAGTGTCATCTGGCTTCTTATTTATGTCATGGGGACACATTATAAGCAAAAATGCACAACGCTTTGTATGGCTGTGTTTGCTTTGATATACATTTTGTATAAATGGTTATTACTACTAGGCAGCAAACGTAATATGATTAAATTGGTTTACCTAGATTTTATGTTCTCTTGATTGGTGAGCAGACCAACTTATCCAGAGGGAGGATTCTATATTTTAAAAGTTAAACTTTTCGGCCGTACATTATTGGTCCCATAGTAATTCGAAAATCCGACTACAATTCTAGGTAAACTGCCATTGTTTACGTTTTTGCATTTATTTATGCAAGTCATAGTACACCAAGTTCTTTTTTGTTTACAATTCCAATTTGAAAAGAAATATTTTTTAAAGAAATCTTTTTTTTTTAAGAAAAATGTTAAGGGAAGGTGGGGTTTCCATAGTAGATTAGGAAAAAAGACTTGATATTCAATCGCATAGTTATCGAACAGGGTATGGAAAGAGAAATTATGCACCTCTATTTTCACATTGCTAGTTGCTTTCGTGTAGCTATAGATGAGAGTGGAAGCTACGTTTCAGTGTTCTTCTAGGCAGAGAGAGAAAGTTTAACTTCATCATGAAGTGAGTCCAGATGTGATGAACGAGCTTGGTTCACAATAGTTGTTATTTTCTACCGAGGAATTGTTTTTTTTTTTTTTTTTGTCACGGCTTTGAAAATTCTAAAACCATAGAGTCACGCAAAAGTGACAAAATCTGTGCAGTGAATAACAGATTGATTCGACTTTAAGATAAAGGTGAATGATGGACGGAAATTGTCTCTCTGAACACCTAGGCCTAATGAGTATATCCGTTTTGATTACCAAGTTAAATCGCACGAATTCTTCAATTCGCTACTATTACGTTAAAGGATATCATAATATCCAAGTTCATTTTGGTTAAAGCCATGGAGAATAAGAATTAATAATTGTGTACTGACACATTTGAATCAAATGAGAATACTTGCCAATAATATAAAGTGAAGAATAATTTGTTACACCAAAGAATAAAACGAATAACAATATTTTTGACCTAGTCAGTAATATTATTTTATAAATAACTTAATTCTTTCGTTAAATATAAATCAACTTATTTATTGTTATATAAGACGTTTTAAACGTTATTTTAATAGGATCCTTTAAAATAACATTTTGTTTATGGATTTCATTAAGTGAATATTGTGTCGTATATTGTAATTGTTTAGCCAGGTACATGGGATTGCCAATTTCTTTACATCACACGTGCTTAGCGCCATGAGCAACTATTTACATGATGATTACCATAATTAAGTAATTAAGTCGTGTCGTATATGTTTAGTAAGTAATCCACGACTAAAAAGATGAGTCACTGACCGACCCATGTAATTAGTTGTAATTTAAATTTAAAAAAACTTTGCCTTGGTTCGTCATAAAAAAAATATATATACGAAACCGTTGGAAACTATTTAGTCGATGGATGGATTATGAACTCTCCTTCCGAGCGCAATAGTTCCATTTGTATTGGCATTCTCATAAGATGTGTATCATTTTGGGTAACACCTACAAATATTACAAATATTAATACAAAGTTGAGGCTTTCAAAAGGCAAATGGTTTTTAAGATTCAAAGCCAATAACAATTTTTCAACTGAATAACTAAAAAAATGATTGGGAAAATTAGGTTAATCTTCGACTGAAATGAGGTTTAAAAAGAATTTAAAGAATAAGCTGCTGTGACAACGAGAAGAATAAACGAGAGCAAAAATCGTTGGTCGAATAACGGGAGACTCTTTAGGCAAGATGAAACATTACTATTTGAATATCACAGGCAATTAATGTACATTCAGGAACTACGCACCATAAATTTCCACAAAATATAAAACCATTCAAATGTGTTTTTGTCACTTTAGGTCTTTAAATGTCTGAATTTGTTTTCCAGTGCTTTTGAATTTCGAATGATTATTAGCTTTCAGCGCAGTGTCGATTTTTCAAGCGAATGTTTAATTAAATCTTGCTTCGAAAGATTATTCAAATTTTGAATAACTATTCAAGTATTTTCGAAGTCAAAAGTCCCAAAGATTTGTTGTAAGTGTTTCGACTTCAGAATCGAAGTATGTACTTATAATTATATAGGTACATTAAGCAGCTTCCGATCTTACTTTCTTGGGCTAAAAATTATTCAGGCAAAATCTACATTATTTACTGAAAAAAAAATCAAAAGTATTTTTCTGGCTATCAAATGCTTTAATTTGTTGAAATTGTTGAAAACTAAAGTGGTATAGAATTTCCACCATATGTCAAACCGTACGAAGTCAAAATTTATTATTTTTATACTGAACACTAAGGGAGAATACACCAAATAAAAACTGCCTTATGTTGTGTCATTTTCTTTTTCAATGGAAACAAAGAATTTCGTTTTGAATTTTTATAATACCCGAGTAAGGGCAGACTCATACTTGTACTTTTAAAAGTTATTAGAATCAGAAGTTCATAAAAATCAATGGAATTGAATTGTTGGCTCAGAAAAAGTTGTATCTTTAAGTTGCTTTGAGACATATTTCTTTTATTTTAACTTGCTAAATTATTATATTTACATCACTTGCAGTTCTAACCCCCAATACCTTTGGTGATATGAAATTTTCCTTATTGTCACCATTCTATATCAAATTCTCTTTCTTATACAAATTTCGTGGCATGTATATTTTGAAAATAATAAAATAAATTAACCGCCGGTCATTTTATAAAATAATCCACAATTTTGCAAAATTATCATAACTGCATATACGCAATAAAAAAGATTTAATAATATTCGTGTACAATTTTAAAGTTCATAATAAATTTATTTATCTAAAAATGCTAACATTACCACCACGATTGTTAATCTATTATTTTATTAAAGTTCTATATATCGTTTTGTGAAAATAAAAACATTTTTTATTTATCTTTGCTGTTGGTATAAAAACTATTTTTTTTTACGAAATAAGAAACTTGTGCAATCACCATTATACACATTTTAACTTTTATTAAGTATGAATATTTTATTTTGCTCGTTATATGTATATAAAATGTACAAAAAAAAAGAAATTTAAATTAATTACATTTAATAAATCCATTATTTTGTTATTTTTGTTCATTGGTTTACAAAAGTGTTAGTAGTTAAATGCATAGTAATAGTTCTGACATATACACTTTCCTTAAAAATTGTTTAACTTGTTTTCTAAATTATGTTTTACTATAAAAAAAACATTCAAAACCTGTTTAAGAGTAATTGAACAAAAACAAAAATTATAATAGGTGTTTTGTAAAATCTCCATGGAATAACTGCGTACATATATTGTTTTTTTTTTTACATTAAGTTTGAGTTTAATGATATATTTATTTCCAATCCAAACTCAAACATTTTCATATGAAACAATAATTTCGCTTTTTAATAAGTAACAAATAAAAAAAAAAACAAAATAAATGCAATATTCATTTTGACATAAATACATTATTTCTTAACTAATCATAAAGTTGTAATATTATTTAAAAGCTAAAATGCAGATTAAAGCAGCGATTTTTAATAGTTTATTTAATGTGAAAACGAAAATTTAATATAATTTGCACATACAAAACTTCACATTAAACTATTTTAAAACTTTCTTCAGTAAGAATATACAATTTTTAATGTAAATATTATTTTCACAACAGTACATCAGAATGTAAATATTATTTAAATAATAAAAGAAAGAAATACTGAAGTATTTTTTTTGCAAGATAAAACAAAATATATTGCAAAATGTTTAAAATAAAAAAAAACGTTTCATATACATCATACTTACATATATGTATGTATGTAAAAAAAAAATACAAACTTTTGTACTAAAAAAATGAACAACTTATTTTCTTTGGCTTTTGAAACTGAATTCGTGTAAAATTTAAGCGTTTACAAGATATAATTTTAAAACAAACTAGCTTCTTGTGTAAATAAAACTTGAACACTATTTAAATCTAAAAAAAAAACAACAAAGGTGGAACAAAACTGAGTAAATTAGGCTATTCAATTTTACGCAGCATAAGAAAAATAAAAATACATTTTTGAAAAATACAAATAAGAAAAGAAAAATGTATAATAATAAAAAAAATTATATAAAGTAAATGTATTGTATTTGAATGGAAAAAAAAACAATATTAATATGTTTAGGATATAGAAATTTGTTTAAAAAATATCCTGAACGTCGTCATAATTATTTTATTTTGTTTAACTTTTTATTTTTTTTTATTTGTACTTTTTATTTAAAAAAAGAGAAAATAAAATACAAAACAAACAAACCATAAACACTTGTATGAAAAACAAACAGAAAATTTAAAAGGAAAAGAATATACACAATTATATTTTAAATTTAACGTTTTAGATGAATTATTCTTGTGTGTGAAAGTGTCTTTAGGTATTTAAGATAAAGTGTACGTGTATGGTGAAAATGATCTAGATTTGTATACATTTATTAAAAACAAAAACAAATTTAAAAATTATATATTTTAAAAGCAGTGTAAATATAAAATTTTGAAAAAGAAGTTCAAAGGATAACTAATTAATAATTTATGTTTAAATTGCACATAATAAGAACTACATATTTGACTTTGCTGAATTTCCATTTTTTGTTTTCTTTAATTTCACGAGAATTCTAATTTAATTGAAAAAAATAAATAAATAAAAATAAAAAAGGATTTTAAGTTTATGAAAAAAAAAGAATATATATAGTAAATGTATGTATATCTATTTTCAAAGTAATTTATTGTTGGATTTGTCAACTAAAACAAAACAGAAATTGTATGTAAATATATTGCCTGCAAATTGAAACAGCAGCAAGTAACAGAATACTACTTTCAAACAACTTTTACACAGAAAGGAAAATTAAACAAAAAAAAAAAAAAAAAACTAAAACATACAAAGCAAACTTTAAAAGAAACATAGTTTAGGAAATCCTTTTGGGAAGTTTTTATTTCTGTTTTTTGTTTTATTTTTGGGTAAACGTATGTAATTGACATAAAGTGAAATTAAGGAAGGGAAGGTGTTTTTGTGCCTTTTTCAGAAAAAAATATATTTAAATAAATCCTTTCAATTTAAAAAAAAAAAAAAACGCAGAAAATGTATGTTAAGCATACGAAAAAAAGAATAATCACACTCAAATACACATTTTTGAACTAGTGATTAGAAAATGTAGCCGTAATAGCAAAAAAGTTTTAATGAAAAATCGAAAACTCGAAAATTAAATCTTTTATTTTGTACGAACTCTGCACACAGAGAACGGTGTTAATTTCATTTTGGACAAGAACAAAAAAGAAAGATCTTTCCCCCTTCTGTATGTTTTTGAGGATTTAAGTTTTCGATTTTTCACTAAAACTTATCTAATAAGAAAATTGAATTAAATATATAAATAATAATTTCAGTTAAATAATCAAATCTTATCTTAAGATTGTAAGCAAATATTTTTCGATTTGAGAAGATTTGTGAGCGCAGATAGGACTTGTGAATTTAACTTTCAAAATAAGGTATGCCAAAAAAAGTATAAAAAGCAAAAAAAAAAAACAAAAATCTTAAGAAAATTCCAATTGCAAACAATGTTACACTAATGCGATTTTTTTTTTTATTTCTTATACTTCTTTATAACAATAACAATAAATGAGATTTTTTAAAACAATTTTGGCTTGAATTTGAATTTGAATCACTTGTGTAATATTGTTTGTAATTCTAAAAAAATAACAAAATGACAAGAAAAAAAAAAACAAAAAAAACTTTAAACAACCTGTATCACAATTTTTTTTATTTTTCTCAGTCCTTCAGAAGATTATAAAAATACAAGTAAAACTAAGTAAAACGAATTAAAAAAAATATACTGAAATAAAACAAATATGTATGTCCCTGTAAAACTCCACACAAAATTATAATAAAATAAATAATTAAATGTGAATTGGTAAGGTAAAATCTTCATTCAGAAAAGAAAATTGTAAAATTCAGATTTCGAACAAACCAGGAACAAAACATGTGAACACAATTTAAAAAAAATCATAAATAAATAAATGTTTCCAATTTGTCGGAAGAAAACTGAGAATGAAAGTCTTTTTTTTTTATTGTTTCTCTTTTTTTTAGTTTGAGCAGCATAAGACCGATGCGAAAATGCGAATTTCTGAGGCTTAGGCTAGGCGCGCTATGGGTTTTCCGTCGCAAAAAGTAGAACACATAACTTTCAGTGTGAACGAGGGCACATTACACCTAGCAATCGCAACGCTTAAATGGCTGCGATCTATCCTTTTTTCCAGCGACGCAATTGTAGCAATTAAAAATGAATCATACGTACCATAAACTTGCGATTTAAATTGCTGCGATTAAAAAGAATTTTGTCAGAATATAATGTAGATACGCATGCACTTGTGGTTTTCTATCGCACGAATATTAAGTCATAAAAAATAAGGCATACAGTGTCTAATATGAATTCACATACATATACATATGTACATACAAACATATGTGACATAATAATAATCGTAGTAATTGCGACTTAATTTAACAAGCTCTATTTTATTGTCTTTTTTATGACTGCAACCTAAAATAGAAATTATCTGAATCTTCTTGCAATTGAGACCATTGAATGGTATGGTACTCTCCTCAGTATAAAAATGTGTTTCACAAGAAAGTGTTGTGTTGTGGCTCTTTTGTTACACTTCTCATTTTCTCTTTTTAAAAAAAAAAAGATTAACCAACTGAAGAATAATTACTCCCCTGGTCCTGCCGGTGTCCATGCCACATTATTAAAAAAATATTGCGAACTTTTAGACACAACCCTGCCATTTTCAACCTCCCTAACCATTTATGCGCAATTATGGAAGGACGCTTACATCACCCCTATCCATAAAAGAGAATTTAAAGAGGAATTAAAGAGGAAATTTCGTCTAATTATCGGCCAATTGCTAAACTCGCATTCATACCTAAACTCTACGATATCGTCGTGTATGTCGTGCCATGTCCTTTCATTGCAAGCCAATCTTCTCCACAAAGCAACATGGACTCCTTAAAGGCAGGTCAACAACCACTAGATTAACCGTATTTTGTGTCTAATACACTGAAAGCTTTGCAAGATAGGAATGAAGTTGATGTCCTAGCCACAGATTTTAATACTTTTGATAAAATTCCCAATTAAATAATTTTTTTTTAAGCTAAAAGCTCTTGGATTTCAATCGCGGTTTATCTCATGGATCAAATCATGTCCAGTGGGTCATGAAAGAAAAGTCAATTTTAGATCAATAGTATTCGATCCTATTAGAGTAATCTCAGGCGTCCCTCAAGGCATCCATCGCTTGGATCATTGATTTGTATCCTTACAATAATGAGAATATCCAGAAGTAATTCAAGTTAATAATTGCAATTAGACATCATGGATAGATAGTCAAATTCCAAAAAAATTGCTCCTAATATTTTTTTTTATGAAGTGCAATTCCATCTTACTTTCCTTCTCTTCATAGAAACAAACTTTCCAATGGCAATTTCGAGAAGTTACTTTTACTAAAAGCTAACTCGAAGTTTCTTGTTTTAAAACGTTTTTTTTTTTTGGTTTAAAAACTAATTATAATTACATGGAAAAAGTAGTTTAATTACATATTTAATTAATTAATCTTTATTAAATGCTTTTAATTATAACCCGCATTACATTGGTGGAATTGCAATTACTTGTAATTGTAATAAGAATTTGAACTACATTTACTATGTATGTAATTGCAATGTAATTAAATTATTTGCTAATTACTTGTGCAAATTATTGTAAGTTAATATAAAATTCAAATCACCCATCATTGCTGGAGTCCTACCACATTTTTTTTAGATACCCTGCCGAGGATTCTACTGAAACATATACCTACAGACATAGTAGTATCAACAAAAGGACAGTTGGTTCAAAAGTTGGAGGAGTTGACGGTAAATTATGGCGTGAACTTAAATATTTCAGCTGATATGCAATATTTTATGCTTAAATCTACGTTTAACAACATTTGAAAAAAAAACAGGCAATGCAATGTACGAAGTATGAAGATTTGCACATTCATCGCAACATAGACTTATCTACCTATGTAGTACGTTGAATTTTAATCTAATGGAAAACCCGTCTACGTACTGTCTCAATCGCTATTCAGAATATATAAACTTAGAGAACTAATAAACCGTTATTTTATTCAACATCAACCCGATCTTTTAATTTTATGTGATCTCTGCAACTTTAAAGAGAGGGAATATATGTGCAACTTCATCGGAAGATGTTCCATGTTAAGAAGAACAATTGTGCTGGACTTTGATGAGGTTATTAACATATTGAACGGTAGTCACGGATGGGACGTTTTATACAACTGTGCTACAACTGCAATTCGCTACAGACACCGTATTCTAGAAGCCAATTTTTAAACACAAATAGTAACCATAATTGAATTGCACTTTTAGTTTAATATATTTTTTATGAAGCTTAAGTGTCAATCTGGTAAGCGGCCTTAAGAACGACTGTGTATACTCTGAAACATAACAAAGAAGTTTGTGTAGCTAGTAAAAAGTCCATTTAGAATTAAAATCGATTATCTATTGGTATCGATATTATTCTATTTAATAGAATTTTCAATTCTATCTTAAATTTCTGGTCGACGTTTGTTTGAAAGGACACTAAACAAAGAAAAACGACGAAAATAAGTAAGTTTATCTTGAATTATATTCAAGTTAAAACGTTTTTTATGTAAATTGATATAAATTTTACAAAATTTACCAGTAGACGGCAAATGAAGAAATTGGTGTGCCTGATGGAAAAAAATCCAATTGTAGCAAAGTGTATTTTAATATGCGTTCCATTTATACAACCGATAATACCCGGGAAGTCTAGTCTTCTCGTAAAAGAACAATTTGGCCTCCTCTTCTTTTTCTCGCGTGTAGTGAAACTTGATTCACTTAGGACAAATATGTTCTTCAACTACATCGATGAGCTCGCTTATGACAATACATACTGTTGACTGCCCAAGAGAAATGTTGTAGTAGTCATTCCCAACACAGTTTTGTTAATTTCCCCGAGCACAGAATCTCAATAGAGGAGCAAGTTTTATAATAATGGGAATCGAAGAAGTCCTTTCACATCTTCTAAGTTTCGGCTCTATGTACATATTACAAGAAACTTGTTTTGTTAACCTAAAATTCTTATTACAAATACAAATACAAATAATGGGAGCAGCAGACGTATGTGGTCCAGGGGCTAGCTTCTCGCAACCACTCGTGTTGTGCGTGTTATAATCATTCACACAAATGGAAGGGACCTACAGTTTAGAGCCATATCCGAAAGGCAAATTGAGAAGCTTTCTTTCGACATGTTAGATATTCGCAAGAGGTTGGACCGTGAAAAACTTTTTAGTGTTTCTGGGATTCGAACGTCGAACTTCCCGCTCAGCGATCCAAAGCACTAACCACTTGAGCCACGGCGCCCAAAATTCCTAAATTGCCGTGACCTAAGGGCGAATTCTAGCATTCTAGCCTTATGGCACTTTGATAAAGCGACGCTAGTCCAATTTGGCTTTATGTAACTTTCCAATGCATATCTGATTTTGTTTAGCTGATTAATATATGGCTCTGAACTGTAGGCCCCTTCCATTTGTGTGAAAAAATATATCACGCACAACACGAATGGTTGCGAGAAGCTAGGCCCTGGACCAAATACGGTCTGTTGCGCCAAGTATTTGTATTTGTATTTTTTGATTAATATACATATACGCTGTTTTGTTTGATTTAATAAGGCCATATTTTAAAATAAGCTCTTATGTCACATGGCCTTATATCAAGGCACCGCAGGGATATAAGGCCATAATTTCAAGTTTTATTTAGTAAGCTTACCTTACAAAAAGGAAAGAGTTAGTGCAATGAGCTAAATATTTATATTCTCCGAATTTGTCAAATAAAAATAGACCTAACCACATATATGCCACGTAGCGGCGCCCTAAGCACCTGCATAGAATTATGGCCTTGTGTCCGACTCAAAATCATAAATCGATCGTTAAAAATTGGTTTTGTTATGGAAAAAATAGAAAATCACATTTGGTGTTGTGTCTCAAAAAATGTTGGCCTTATGTCGCTTTTTGAAAGTGTCATGTGGCCAAATTTCAATATTTGGCCTTATGTCAGAGCACCAGCCATTCTACTGCATTACCCGATATTAATTTTAAGCTCAATAGAATCGACAAAGCCAAATAGACTTTATTCCAAATTGAATCTCTCAAAAACGGCCTAACTAATTAAATGCCATTAGAGCCGGCGCTAATTAAATACATGAAAAAGAAAAAAACAACCTGTAGCTTCCTTCGATAACATGATTTCAACAAACACAAATGTTTCCCGTATGGGACAAGTAGTACAAAATATCACTCTTCTGGTCGCACTTCTTTGGTGGGACTTCTAGAGCCCTTTATCACCCTACTCTATCCTTAAAGTACTAAGTTAAGCAATCTTGAGATTGGAATCTGCCTAAATGTACAAAATTATTTTAAAATTCTCAAGAATCTATTACAAAAGATCACTCACTATATGGTAGAGAATAAATTGTATCTTAAAATCAAACTCAAATAGAATTGAATACTACTACAAAGTTTATTCAAAGCAAATATTAATTATCAACCGATTACAAATGTAGGGTAGGTAACGAAAAAATCAACCATACATTTCGATTCCAAAATGATTTTCCATTATTCGATGGAATTCAAATAGATCTATTAATATGTGAATACATTTATCATACGGAACATACCTCAACTTTAAGGCTAAAAGAAAATTCAATTTTCAAAAGTAAAACCGTTGGTAAACATCTACTTGCCGAGCAACCACCACACCATTTTACTTTAATATAAACGAATTGAAGATCGCAATTGAAAATTATCGATTACAGACACACCCATGTAGTAGATGTATCATTAAATATTTAAGTTGTAAACAAAAAATCTTTAAATAAACATTGCTTGCTAACAACCTATACTTCTGTGTTAAGTATGAATGCGGCGATGATGTTTAAAATAGGTAGGCAAGGCACTGCGTAAACAAACAATAGAATTGATAAGCGTTGCCGGCCGGCGTTCGGCGGCGTGCTAGATGAATTTATATTTATTGTCAAACAATTCAAACAGAAAGTGTTAACAACAAAATGATCCAGCATACACATGTGCATATATAAACGGAAATATGCCACTGAGCCGAAATTGTGTATCACACACGGGGCACGAGCTATGTACATACATAGTTCAAAAATTCCCGAAATCTGTTTGAATTTGGTACTGAGATTTATTAAATCGAGAGCGAAGTATTTTTACTACGCGCTATTTAATGCCAGAATATGAAATAATAATTTCATCGGGTTATGAAAAACTTCGAATGGATTTGGTTGTTCATATTCATAGCCTGGTGAGTGATAAATATGTAATTCTTCCAAAAGCCAAATGGTTAAATATTTTTACCTGAAAAAAATTCAAGGAATTTTGAATTTCTTTGGATTGGACTGGAAAGAAATGAATGCAATCAGTTTATGACTTCAAAACCAATGGGAATATTTTTGTATACACCCTAATTGACCAACAGAATTCTTGGCAACATTTCACTACAATTAGGTAAGGTTAAGTTAATGGGTTGACGGGACAAAAAGAATGTAGATCCACTGTGATGCCTTATGGGTTAAACCTCCCATACTATAGAACCTATGAATAAACTATGGATTTTGAAGCCATCGCGAGGCGTTTATGGATTTGTGCAAGTTATTTATAGACTTGTCAGAGAGTTTCTCAAGGTCATGGAAGTAGTGTCTTCCAAGTATTTTATTTCTAATACGGCAGAGTGTTCGGCAGTGACAAAGAAATTGTGTGGAATCCTCATGTACATCCTCGTCAGCACATCCTCTGCACAGGTCATTTGTACTAGGTTTCATTATCGTTGCATGATACCTCAGCATGTTGTGTCCCAAGAGATGACAATGATGATTTTTTGTTCATTTTTAAAATTCTCTCGGTTTTTGGTTTGTTGTAGAGTGGCCACATTTTTTTGGTTATGACACAAGAGTCGAGTACTCTTCACCTTTCAATTGCTGCTACTAATGTTTTGTTCCCTACCATTTGTTAAATATTACAGGGTGGAATCTTTATAGCAGTATCTGCCTGGTTTAGTTCAAGTGATGATCCTTTACTCGCCAGCTCATCAGCTTTTTCATTTCCCGGTACCCTTTTGTGTCCGGGAATCCAGCAGTTGTGCTGTGCGCCAAGAACTCGTAGATCTTCGCGACAACGACTTCGATTCTAATTACAATTGATTTACAATTTTTAGAGATTAAAACTGGAAACAAATGTTTTCAAAAATCGGTCACCAGATGGTCGAATATGCAACCAAATAGATAATAGTGCCATTGACGGAAGGCACTTCCAAGCAGCTAATATCGTCTCGGACCACTACCAGGTTGGTGCAAAAATGCGCTTACGAATATCCATCGAAGCTCTTAGGCGATCAACAACTACGCCAAGGAAATTCAACGTTGGACGACTGCTGTGACCGCTACCGCCAATGCCGACCGCGTATCCGTCGAGCTTGCGAGAAATCCCACGATTATCAACATACATCTAGAAGACCAGTGGCAACGTTGTCAAAAGCCGTTAGAAACTCTGCGTAAGAAGTTTTGGGCTTCTCACAACCACTTGCGCTCAGGCATAGAAATTGAAAACGGTGGCTCGAGCGGCTCACCAGATCTATGGATGAGGAAGGCAGGGTGAGAAACGCATGCTCAGGAGGAAGAAAGAAAAACATTAGCGGCGTGAAGTTGAAGAGGTTCAGAGATACTCCAGCGGAAAAGAGAGGAAAAGAGAGTGAAACAATCTACATCAGGATTCACGAGTCGCCCTTGAGCCTACAAGGATAGTAATGGTAACACCGTAGTGGTCACTCAGTTGATGCTTAACATCTGCAGAGACTACTTCAACCAGTTACTAAACGGTAATGTCAGCCAAGACCCTGCCCTGCCAACCGGTAGTCAGGAGTTTTAACCGCTCGATCAAAGTGAGATCAAATTAGCCATCGCTAATGGTAAGGAGCACACCAACTCATCTCTAAAATATGGTCTGATGAAAGTATGCGGGCTGATTGGAGCCTCAGTACGAGTACCATCTGCCCGATCCACGAAAAAGGAGATCGCCTATTCTGCACCAAATACAGAGGCATTTGCCTTTTAAAGGTCGCTTATAAAATTCTATCCAGCTGATGGTCTAATCGATCCTTACGTGGGAATCTACCACCGACCAAATTCTTACATTGCTCTAGATCTTGGGGAAGACCCACGAATATGGATGTCCAACACCTGTTAATCGATTTTAAAGCCACGTATGACAGTATGAATAGAGAAGAAATATACCGTGCCATGCTTATCTTCAATATCACTGCTAAACTGGGACTCGTTATCAACGACGACAAGACGAAGTATCATCTACAAGAGTCGGTCTCCACTGCAGACTTAGTCAGAACGTGACAATTGATAGGCATAACTGCGAGGTAGTCTGGTCACTGCTGTTAATTCGTCAAAAAACATCAGCACGGAAATAAAACGTAGAATAACCCCTGCTAATCGCTCCTTTATAGGGCTGAGTATGCAATTGAGGAACAAATCCCTATTGAAGGGAACCAAGAAGATGCTATACACAACGCTCTTCATCTCAGTCCTGCTCTATGGTGCAGAAACATGGAGCCTTATCCAGTCCGATGAAAGATCACTTGCAGTATTCGAGAGAAAAGTCCTCGGCATGATTTATGGTCCTGTTTGTGTGGAGAAGCAAAACAATGTCTGGCGAAGAGGATACAAGGACGAGCACGTGCTGTACAGAAACATAAAAAAGAAAAAAATTAGAAACCAACGGTTAAGATGGCTGAGTCATGTAAAGCGATTGGATATCGACGCTCCATCCCGTAAAGTGTTCAACGCCATACCAGAGGGATCGGGAAACCAAGTCAGACCTCATCTCTCATGGTGTGACTAGGCAGAAGGAGATCTCCGTCGACTTGGTGTACGAGATTGAAGACGGCGGGCCAGGGATCTAGCCGGTTCAAGAGGCATATTACTTTAGGCCAAGGAGAAAGTTAAGTAAGTACTACTTAAGTTTAACTTAAAAGCGTGAGTTCCACTTAGCGATTTGTACGACATACAAAGCAAGTCTTAAATGACACTAACTTGAACTTAACGTGCGCACTGAAGCAAAAGAACCACTCCTCCTTAGGCGTGAAAAAATATGGATTTTTTAACTCACTCTGGGATGCAGCCATCAAGCCTAATCCGTTAACAGAAACTCGGCCGCAAGAATGTCATTTATCACGGATGCATATCATAACCTACCGCGATTAAATTGACAAATTCTTTAACAACAATGCGAGCCACTACGTAGTACAAGAGCCTGCCGAAAGTTTCACTATTCACCATTCATCACATACTCTTCCTTTTACAAAGTTGTGAACCAAGAATACATTCTTCTCTGCAAGTGTTCGTCCTGACAAGAGTAAGGTGCTTCTGATCTGATATGCTCTTCTTCATAAAGTCCAAGAGCTAGTGAGCACGAGTATGTCTGTTGAACCCTCCAGGTCATTAAAATTTCATTTAACCGAATGGATTGTTATGCTTATTTGGAGTCGAACGTAGCGGTATAAGTCCATCATTTTTACCTACCCACCTGCTATGGCTAACTTAAGTAATCCAACGAACAAGCGGGGCAAATACACAACGCCTCTTCCTGGGGTATCAAAATTAATTAACCCACGAGGATACTGAGTAAAAACTTTACCTTGACCGACATCAGTATCAAGGATACACGCTTCTCAGGAATGCAAGTTCTCAGGTTATCCAAATTAATTGGCTGAAAGCACTGTGCTACAGCTGGGTTCCATTAATCATCATACGCACTCCTCCTTCCGATACAGACTTCATTTGCCAATATAAAGCCTTAAAAAATCGTCACGAAGTAAGCTTTTATGTGTTTTAAGACTTTTCGCGTTAATCAACCACATTCCATGGGAATATTCAAAGTACTTACGCATCCCACTAAATGGATACAAGTTTACAGGATGCTGCCATTCTCCCTTTTTCACGAGGTACTTTATCACGGCGCGGTGCTTAAAATTGGAATGATTTCCTACCTACGCAAGAGCGACTCAATGGAAGTCAATGCATCCACCACGCATTACTGCTTGGTACGGTTTTTTGGATGATAGTGTCGTACTTCTGGGCCTGGAAATTCGACTCCATCCGTTTATAGATTTTAAGCCAGTATATGATAGCATTTATAGAGACAAGCTATAGTCACTAAGGACGCTAGAACGACTCTATTGGTCAGCAGAAATAAAACGAAGAATACATTTTGCCAATCTCTGTTTCTTTGAGCTGAGAAGCTCAATTAGTAGTAAGGTCCGGTCGCGAAAAACTGAGGAGATTCTATACGAAACCCTTACTATCCCAATCTGGATGGAGGGCCTATCGATGAACCCCAGCAAGGGAGTCGTTGTACCATGCACAAGAAGAACTATTCTTTTTTCCGATGAGATAAAATATTTGGGAGCTGTCCTGGACAGGAGGCTTAACTGGAACTCCCATGTTAAGCATAAAATTGTAATATCACTTGGAAAGAGTCCCAGTGTTTTTCAGGCCGATCTTTGCGCTATTGAGACTTGCGCTAGCATAAACTTGCACTCAGTCATCAAAGGTACCTCTATCCACATACTCACCGGCAGCCAAGCGGCGCTTAAAACACTGATCTCCCACTCGATCAGTTCCAAATCAGTTCTAAGCTGCTCCGACAGCTTACAAAACCTGGCCCGATACCATAAAAAAAAGTTGTGGTGGGTACCGGGTCACGTGAGAGTTGACGGCAACGAAACTGCAGACCTACTAGCTAGGAAGGACTGAGTTGTGCACTAGACCTAAACCTTTTTGCGGAATATCTGATTCTGCCTTTAAAATTACCCGAAACAGTTGGGAACGCAGCATGTGCATCTCCCACTGGAATAACTCCCAATGCTCAGACAAGCTAAAAGAGCTGGCCAAACCTTCCAAAAAATGCAGTTGATATCCTAAAATATGGTAGAAATGACATAAGAAGCCTTGTGAGCTTTCTTACCGGTCACTATCAATTACTTTACCACCTTAATAAAATGTGAGGCGCAATACAAATGTCAAAGTATACCACGTAATGCAAAAGTCAACGTATACTACGAAGTGCAGTCTGTCAGGGGTTATAGTATTCACTATACCATGGTATTCATACCATGGTATCAATACCGGCAGTCTGTCTCCCACATAACAAAATCCTCGGTTGTTTCGAGAGAAACGGTTTAGCGAAGTGGGATACTGGCATCGGGTTACTAGCTCCTCGACCTAGGGGAGGCATATCATGATCTGGCCCTCAAAGTTAGAGGTTGTGCTGTTGGGATAACTTCCCTACCACGTAAAACAAACATGTATGTAAATAGGTAAGCGGACAAGCGAATGGTATCAGTATGCTCATGATGACTTAAAAATTACGTTAAATAAGGGACAGGACAACATATTTGTTTGAAAATAACGCAGAGTAATACACGTACTCACTCCCAAACCTATCTACATGACCTTACCTAAGAAGGCATTAATCAATCTTCCTTTTGGTGTTCGTGTTGCGAGTATATACCTACTTGTAATCCTTATAAGATTCGCGAGACTTTGGAACTTGAATCACTCAATAATGCAACGCACTTAACACCACTGTGCCAGGGCGCCTAAAATCTTCTTCCTACCTAGAAATATTACCAAAGTATATACATATGTACACCTACTCGTATAAGTACGTAAGTAAATAAAATAAATAAACAACCTGTCCTCTCCTCTCACAGCAAGGTGTTCTTCATTTCAAAGTTGTAAATTTTAATATTCTAAGAAACTTTCTAAAACCGAAGTACAACAAAACAAAAAGAAGATATATCATCCCCATTAAGAAGCAAACACCAACAACAACAAAAATGTATCTATCTATTTCTATTCTATCCAAATGGTAACTCTGAGCGCCACTCGAAATCGCCTACTGAAAGACTCAATAGAACAAGAAAAAAAAAAAAAACAAAAAAAAGAGGCAAATACAGCAAAGAAGAGTATTCTTTCATGATCGCTTTGTTTTTATTTATTGTTGTTGTTATTACTCTTTTGTTGTTGTTAGTAGTTGCTGTTCATTTTACCTTTCGTTAATTCTCTCCTTCTCTTGACTGGCTGGCGGCTGGCCTGGCATGGCCTGGCCTGGCCTGGCGTCTGAGTTGAGCTCTGAGTTTCGTTGTTGTTGAAAGACATGAAAAAGATGTTTTTTGTTGAACTGACAACAATACGAAACGTAAACAGCTTTAAGATGAATGCCTACCTACCTGCCTGTTGGCTGCTGGTGCCGTGCTGCCTGTTTAGCTAGATCTTGTCCGAGATGATATGCCAGCAGCCAACAACCAACCCAGCCAGCCAGCCAGTCAGCCAGCCAGCCAGCCACTAAGGAAAGCCAAAGCGCAAGACAAGTTGGTTTCGTTTCTTCAGTCATTTCTGGAATTTCATCGGATGCACTTCTGGAAGAGGAGGTTGCTATACATACGTCTTTTACTAGATCGGTGTGCCGTGCGCGAGTATCTATTGTTTTCCTTATTCGAAAAATTTGTTTTTTTTTTTTTTTTGTGGATCATCATCATCGTTGTTGTGAATAGAAAGATTCATTTTTAATCGTGTAACGCATATGAATGCCTATCAATAGTGGAATAAAAAAAAACCGAAGAAAATTAAGGAGAAAAGTATCTCCTCAGCTATTGGTTGCTGTTGGAATGTTTGCTTAGATACTTAGATATTTTACTCGCTTTTTAAGAAAGACGAACAAATAAACCGTTTACATCGACACGGGGCATGCTATTGGCGTTTGTTTATATTGATTGGGTATTAATTGAAGAATCGATTTAAGTGCTGTATCTGTATCTCAAGTGCGGAAAAAAAATGTAAGCTCTTTCCCAAAGTTTATTCCCATAAGAAAATTCAAGTGGAATTTTAAAAAAGAAAAGAAATATAAAATCGGGTGAAGAAAAAAAAAAAAAAATAAAAATTATTGATGATTCGTATCGATAGCTGCTGGAAAAGAAAACGAAAATTTCGTATTGAATAAAAATAAAATTGAAAAAAAAAGTTATTTTTTTTTTGCGTGCTTTACGAGGCGGAAAAATGTGGCGTAAAATATTCATAAAAAGCCATAATTCACACTGTAGTTGCACAATGCATTCGGTGTTGATCGTTAGTGTTTTGTTTATAAATGTTACTCTGGTATTCGCTAGTCAGTCGGGCATCTATGTCGACAACGGAGTCGATCAGACCATCATGCATCGTGTACTTGACGATCATGAAAAGATGGATGTGGAAGATGAGATATTGGACTTTTTGGGATTATCTGAGCGGCCCAGAAGACGACATAGTCATCTGTCATTGAGGTAAGTTCTGTAATCAAACGACCGAAGGCCGCCCCTCTGGCAAACGTTTATGTATTTATGTAGGTTCGCGTTCACTATCGATAGGTATCTTGATTTCGATTTCGATCAATATGCGCAAAACTTCTCGATAAACTTGTTTTCGGAGGGCCTAAAATAGCACAGATACACAGATTGCCTGGCTCCGTGTCGTCTACGAATTTTATGACTGGGGGATTTGTACAAATATTTATTTTAATTAAGTAATTAACGACGATCTGGAGCGAACGTTGTGTCGGGAGACGTGCGGATGGAGAATGTAGGGATCAATTAAACAGACGCACTAATTGAGTGATGCCAAGAAAATAATAATTATTTATTAAACGACATTGTTTCATTTTTGTTTTCTTTCTGTTTAATGGGGCTGGGGTATTGTATTGTCTACACACGATGTACAATGTACGAGTATGGAGATGATGATGATGATGATTCAAGAAAAAGAAATGCGGTGTAGACTTACTAGTTGTAGGCTTGGTCTACGATAACTTACTGTATCTGACCGTATATGGGTATGAATTTGCATTTATTATTTTCCACTGTTGAAGTACATGCTCTCTGATAATAAGATTCTCGAACTCTGCAGTAGATCAAGTGGTTTTGTTTTATTCTGTTATTGTAATTGTTTGGTTGTTGGAGATTTTCTTGTGTTTACGTGAGATGACCTCAAAGAAACAATCTACTGCAGCTGTCTGACAATCCTTTGCCAGCTGCCGCCGCCAATTTCGTTCGAGATTCCCTTACATACAATTTGTGTGCGGCATCGAAGGTGTGGTCTGCATATTCTGTGTGGTCGTTGTGGTTTCAATTTAGAAGTTCTCTTTGGTGTTCATTAACATGGGGAGATGGATGCGCACATTTTACTAGGTCAATGTCACTATTACTCTTGGCCTTCTTCTTTTATTTATCACCACTACTTATGACGAAACATACGTGTATGTACATATGTTTTCTATAAAAAAAAAAACAAGTTGATTAGGGGTTTGAAACTGAAGTCATCAAAAGGCTTCAATTGCGCACAGAACTTTGATTAATACTTCTCAATCTAGGCGGGTCATCAATTTTATATTTTAACAACATTCGAGGCGTGTTTTATAATTTCATATGTAGAACACTGGAGTTAGATAGGAGCTGCAGTAAGTGTGGAAGTTAGAACTGCCACCGAATCGGAAGTTCTTTAGCATTACGAGTGAGTGAATTTCAGCTACCAATTTGCTCTTTTTATCCTCAGAGTGTACAAGTTTCATGAGAACTTATAGCTGGAATGAAGCTCTTATTCTGTTTTAAAATGGAGACTTTGTATTCTTATGTATGGCTTATCAGCTAGCTAGATAGACCTACAGTTTAACTATTCCATGTCACATTTGACGAAGGTGTTCCAGCGTCTTATCGTAGTCCTTACTTGACAGCTAAAGGTCATTACATCGTTTGTTTTCCCATATCCAAGGTACTGCTTGATGATTAGAAGTTTTGTAGTGTTTGACCCAAACCTTGTTTGTTACTGATCTGATGGAGAGACCTCAACATTTGTCCTCTTTCGTTCGAAATTGCAAGGCTCACCACATGGGCGTCTGCAGACGACCGAAAATAGAGTCACAACGTGTTGGGTTTATGTTATTACCGTTCGTATTGTCAATTAGCATAAGTAAACATATTAGGAGATGCTACCAATAAGAAGTTCTTGGTTGTGGTTCTCAGCTAATACCTGCATTCCCTTAGAATTAGTTGAGGCTTTGCTTCGATTCTGATAAATTCATGACAAAAATCAGAATTAAAATAAACTTTCGACCTGAAGCCGATCCTTTTTCAAAGAAAAAGTGCATTATTTTTAGAACTGCCGCTGCTAAGTGCTGTGTAGTTAGAGTTAAATTTTTGCACGAGTTTGAGGTTCCCCAAAGAAGTCTAGGATGATAATACGAACAGTTTCTGATGACTCTACTAGCAACGTGGCTGAAATGTATGGAAAATTTTCGGTTACGCTTTTTGAATAGTACTTTAATTTAAGGTCCATTCTATCTTTCGTAAAATATAACGCACGCAACACGAATTGCTACCAGAAGCTATGTGGACTTTTGAGATTGTACATACATATGTATGTATATAGGTACATACACTTGTGTTGCTTATCATAAATAATGCTAGTGGTGCATCCGCTACATTATGTAATTGGAAACTCCATCTGCTAATAAAGGGGGTCCACCTTTTCAGAGCTTTCATTTTAGATGTCGCGGTATTTTGGGCGGGAAATTTGCTGAACGCTTAATTTTGCAATTCGAAGATGTATGTAGATGGCCACATCGTGCGACCTCTTTTCTTGGGCATACGTTAAGGATAAGGTCCACTCCAATAATCCACGAATAAATTCAATCGCACAGAGATAATATCAGAGTTGATATTCGCGAAATCGCAATTGTGCGAAAACTTTATTCAAAATTGCCTAAAAAGGATGACGATTTGCAAGAGAAGCCGAGGTGAAGGCAAATTGAGCAGGAATGAATCACTTGGGGATTTTGCGTGAATCTAGACTTGAACATCCTTCTTTATCTTTGGACATTATATGAGATTATCGGTTATTGGAGTAGTCTCTCTTCTCTCTTTTGCAAGGGCATCGGAGACTTCACTTTCTACGATTCCGCTATGAATGGGTACCCTAATAAGACAGACCTTATTCCACTTAAAATGTTTGTACAATTAATTCTTACATTCTTGTAAAATCCTTGAATAATTTGTGGGAGTCTCAAGCGCCTTAAACACAGGCTGACGGTCACCACAGATGCTTATCCTTTTAGAACGCCGTAATGTAATCGATTTTTCAGTTTTCTACATGGCGACAGGACTCTTTCGATATCCTACAAAACAGTGCTCCATGTCGAATATCGTGTCCATCGTGTGATTTGCCGAGTCAGAAACAACGGAGCATCGCTTTCATTGCCACCTTCTGAACAGTTAGTAGGTTCAGTGGCTACAAATTAAGCAGAGCGTGGATGCCGTCGTCAGGAGCCGACTTTAAGCTTAGAAATGATCATGGCTGGATATCTATCGATGGCGGAAACGAATGGCTACTTCGGATATAAAGTAGTGATCAAGATTTATTTTGAAGTGCGCCATTCGTTAGCTTTAGTTGGAAGTTCTTTGCAGTTCAGCCGAAATTGCGCTGACTTTTTGGATCTTGTGCTCAGACATGATTCTACCTACCTAGTTTAATAAGGTGATGGTTGCAGGACTAATCTACGAGCACTCCACCATATTTATTGCTACCGCTAAGGTCCTAGCCCTTTGATGTATTCCTTGCGTGTTTAGTCAAAGGTGGAGCTTTGTTTGGCAGACAAGTAGTCCTTTCTTGGTCAAGCACTGTTTTTGTCAGTGGGTCAGTTCAGGTAAGACTATAAGTCTTCTACGTACAATACGTTGTCTTACATGATCCTGAAGTTAATGTTGATCTGCAATTTTTTCCTGAACGACGAAAGACAGGGCTATGCGTTGGGGATTGAAACATATCTGTCTCCAACTACCACACTTGGAATGATATCATTTTCATTGAAAAGTTCGCGGTCTAAGAACACGTTCACGAATTACTTTTATTTTTTTAACGTAATTTAAGCTGGTTTCCGCAATCATTCCACCATTTTCAAAACATGTGTACCGATGGCATTAACAAAATATCCTTACTCTAGCTTCGATCTTATTATTCGTTGAAATTGATTCGATAAGCGTGCATTGTCCTGGTGTCCAACGCAAAAGATCGCATCATCGGAGTTAGTTGTTCGACCATTGTGACAAGGTCTGAGTCTCGAAAAACCATGCTTTATCCATCAATAGTCAAATTTCAACTTCCTTCTGTACTTGTGATTCAGATTTTCTCCATTCTCTTGATTACTGTTTGGTCTCAGGAGTATAGTCGTGGTCTCATCTGTTGTCACAAATCTGACCATAAAATCCTGTCATTCGAAGATATCGTCATCCGATTACTTTTTTGTTCAACTGAAAGCAGTTTCGGAACCGATCGTGCAAAAAACTCGGAGCAGCCGAATTCGTTTGCAATTTCTTTTTGAGTATTTTGAGCGACTTCTTTGCTAAAGTAAATAAAAGTCCTTACATTTCAGAAACCAATCTCTGCCTGCGTTTTTTAAGCCATGGTAGCTGTTTGAAAGAACGTCCGAGGGTAATAACTGTCATGAGAAATCTTCTTAATTCGCGCCAAATAGTTTTTTTTTGTAACCATTTAGATTGGCATCATTTTTCCAAATTTTTTTTATGCTGCAGATATTAGAGCACAGGATTCCAATAGCTTTCGCTCAAGGACATAGTCTGTTTCTCTTTTTTCCAGTAATTTGGTAAATATTTCCTATTAAGCGTGTGTTACTGCTTTTAAAAGTATTTAATGTTTCACGGTAGTAATTAAAAGTTCCAGGCTTCGAACTTAAGTATCACGTTTGTGTACTGCAAATCTGATCCAGCATTTTAAGGATTTTGTTCCAAAGCCCTGCAAACAGGACGAAATAGGAAGAAAACGTTTCGAGTGTATGTAAGCCTAGATTGTAGATTGATTTTAGGGGTGAAAGCGCACTGCAAAATTGAAGATCTATTATGCTCTCCCGACTTGGATCTCTAGTCGATGAATTACTCGACTTAGATTACCTCCTCCAGTCCAATTTCCTTGATGAACCGGATTATCTAGAGTGGAGCCAATGATGGTAAATCTTCTTCTGATGGTTGATTGACATTCACGTACTTTCGTCTTTTGTCGATTAGTGCTTCACGTTTCTTAAGAAGGTACCCTGGGGTTTCCTCAACATCTAGGCAGATTCTGCAATCTCCGCGTTGCTTTATACCCAGTTTCCCGAGATGTTCGTTAAGTCTACAGTGACCCGTTAAGAAGTCTGTAAGAATACGCAGCCAGTTTGTGTTGATGTTTATACAAACCGGGTTTCTTTTCCTGTTATAATTCCCGTAAAGCTCTTTGGCCTGTCTTAGCTTGGGGAGTCCTTCGCAAAGTATTTTTTTTTTTTTTTGTAGTCTTCCTCTTTCCCGTAAAGTGATATTATTATGTGATTCCAATCCGCACTACCAGTGAAAGGTGATTTTGTAATTCTTATTTAGATGGTGAGAAGGCACTCCTATACCAGTGTAGACCTGATTTAATGAGAGCTTAACGCCTTGATGGTGGCCTCATTATCCGACAGTATCGCGATGTTTTGTCCGCAATCCTTCTATCGAGTTTATCGTCTTGGGCGCATCTTTCGATCGTATAGACATGTCTTACTGAACGTAAATCAGGGAGAGTCCCTGTATTGATACAAGTCCCTTTCTAATAAGAAAATCTTTAAATGTGTTGCAAAATGGGTCCTTTGAAGCGGTGGTCAGTAGGTAAGGCTAGTAAGGGAATGGTTTAACCTAGAGTTCTCCCATTTTCTGCAAATGTCTGGCAAATGGACTATACTAATCGTCTAAACGGCAATAAACTATGCAAACCTCTTTTATTTGTGGGAACAAATAATACGCACTACACAAATGGTGCTAAAGCTAAGCTCTGTGCTCTATTTGGTCGGTTGCGTCAAATAATTAATCGAAAACATTTATTCTCAAACCTTGGAAAATGATTCTATAAAATGCAGTACTCAACATATACATAAGTAAATCATTTTATCCTTTATCTTTCCAGAAAATCAGCACCGCAATATCTTTTAGATGTTTATCATCGATTGAATGAAGAGGAAAATGGTGGATCTGTACGCGCCAAACGTGATATCAACGATAATAATAATTTTATTACGGATCTCGACAGGACGGCAATTGATCAAAGTGATATTATTATGACATTCCTAAATAAAAGTAAGTACAAGGTGTCCCTTCATGATATACAGCCCATAGAATTGTTTTCAGATCAGATTTCTTTTATTTTATTCTTCAAAAAATAAAGAAACATTCTCAAAAAGGACACAATTTATGACAATCCCTTTTCAAACAGCAATGCCTATTGTAGCTGCCTCCATCATTGTTTTTTTTGTCACCCTGTGAGTGTTACAGACGACTACATACAGACACAATTGTTTTCTGAAGAAAATTCATCTTAACCGTATTCGATGTAGATAATAAAACATTTTTGGTCACTTGACATGGAACCAAAGTTAACCGATGATACGCATGATAGGCGTTCAATAAAACCTATGATAGATCGCCGAAAGAGAATATCTTTCGCAGTTAAAGTAATTGGGTAATAAAAACATCGCCTCTGACGTTGTTTAAACCAACACACCATCCATATAGAGGCTTTAGGTTGTTCGTAGATGGTTTTGACTTATAGTATACTCGTATTTTTAATTGGCGATATTGTTTCTTGATAAGGTCTACATTATAGTTTCAAAATCTGCTTGCGGATCACTTCTTTTTTATGCATGAAGTTGTTTTGGTTTTGATATATAAGCTGGAACAGCGGGAGACTTCAGAAGGGACAGATATCCTGTGGCGCCGAAGCATTGGATGCGGTAGACCACGAGAAAACTTATGATCACAATTTTGTGGATGTTTATTTTTCGTGATGAATTTATAAATTGTAAATTGGTTCCATGTTCTTAAGTGATCAGCGGCGCTTACTGGTGGCAGATACTCATGTATGCTTGTGTTTGATCAATGATTTCAGGCACCCTGGTGAGGAATATTTTTTTACTTGGCGATGTGCTCAAAATACCCTTATTAGTAGTGTTTCTGGCATTCATAGTCCCGTTGCGAGTTTATACACTTCTTGGTGTCATCATCAACGATTAGGGATGAGGTAATTTTCATGAAATTTCTTCTTGTTACTGCCCCGTATTCAGCTTTAAATCCCTTCTGTATTTTGTCCGAAAGATTTTTTGGGTCTCTAATAAAATAGAGGCTTCCGAAAACGAATTAAGGTAGTGTGCAGCACGAAATTCCTACATCTGAACATCCACAAGGCAATAATAATGTTGCGACCAGAACCAGCACTGTAAGAAAGTTCAAAATTAAAAGGCAAGAGCCTTTGTTGATCGAGCTCTCAAGAAGTCCCCAAGAAGCAACAGCAAGAGCCGAAGACCAGTTGCAGGACTGCGAGCAAGCCATCTGGAATACCGCGAGTGATGTGCTAGGTTTCACCTCTCCACCTGCGAGAAACCGCTGGTTTGATGCTGAATGCGCCTAAAAATCGGCACTGCAAAAAAGGACGAGAGCTGCCCGTCAGCTCTACGAGTAGAAAAGGAGAGACGAAAAGCAAGTATTTAGACGAAAGAAAAAGAAGCATGTGAAACATATGATCAAAGATGCAAAGAGGAATAAATCTAAGGCTATAAACATATGGAAAGACTATTTCTGCGGACTATGAAACGGCAACGGAAGCCGAAATTCCCCTGTTAGGCAGTTTGATAGTCTCAACTTTGAGGACAACCAATCACTACAACCACCGGACCGGAATAAAGTTGAAGCAGCCATAGCTAGGCTTAGATAATACTCAATAAAATGACCTAACAGGTGAGCTATTTAAGATTGCAGGCGATGATTTGGTAGAGAATATGCATTAACACATGTGTAAAATATGATCCAAAAAAAGCGCGTCCAATGATTGAAACCTTAGTGCCATATGCCTGATCCATAATTAAGGAGACCGCCTCACCTGGATGAATTACAGAGGAATAAGTCTCCTGAACATCGCATATAAAACCGGAAAGGACACCATTGAGAGCTTCGATAGCACTGAAAGTTTTAGACAGGATGATGCAGTGTCATGTAGTTTCTTCAACCTAGTCCTGGAGAAAATAGTGCGAAATTTAAAGATCAATACAACTGGTACTATTTTTCACAGATTAGTGCAACTGCGTTGACGATTCATGGAGAAGATTTATCAACGAACTGAAAGAGCTGTACATCGACACCGACCTGGTCAAAAAAATGCGTTTGCAATGATTAAGATGCCTAGGTCATGTAGAGCAGATGAACACCAATGCTTCAGCATCTTTGATTACACCCTTGGGGGCCTACCTCATCTCCAATGAAGTGCGTAAGTGAAAGTGAACTCCATCAACTCGGCGTACTCCACCGGAGGCAACTGGCTATAGATCGTGGTGGGTGGAGAGGCTTGTTGGTTGAGCCCCTGGTTCACCGAAAACTGATCACATGACCCTGACGCTAGCATTTGAAAGGCGTTTCGCTATATGAAGATCTGCAAATCGCTTTCAAATGAGATATCGAGGGCCAATACAGTGACCCTTTGCTGGGTAGCAGAGCATATGCATATCGCAGCGCAGGACACAAAACGGTTGATAAGATTGCAAGAAAGGACTATGAGCTGTATCCATCCCTGGCTCTCCTATTTTGTAGCAATCCTAATTAGCTCTTCAAGAAGAAAATAGAAGATAAAGCCATCGGAAACGCTGGTTTCATTTGGAAACATGTGCAACAGCTAGGACACTTGGTCGGTAATGACTTTTGGTCAAGAAGAGATGTACATATTTTTCTGGTGAAACTTAGTCGTCATAACACACAGGCCATCCGGCCAGATTTTTGAAGATCGATGAAACCAGAGTGCACCAATATACCCCTGACACCAAGCAGAAATTATCAAAATGGATCACTAGCCCTGAAGAAAGGTAAAGTTCAATTGTCGGCGACTAAGAAAATGATATCGGTTTTTTAGGTCTTAAAATAAATCCTGTTGTTTATCTTGTTAAAGATAGAACCATTAACTCTGATTACTTCTGCTGTCTTTTACGTCGGTTAAGAGAGAAAATAAATAGGAAGCGTTCAGAAATGTTAACAAAAAAGTTTTATTTCACCAGGACAATGCAATGCACAAATTCATAACTGAAGGTTTGAATTACTACCGCATCCTTGCAATTTCCCCGATCAGGCTCCGTGTGGCTTTCATCTGTTCATCAACCTAAGAAAAATATGAGAGGACAGATATTTTAGATGAAGCTGCAGTGAAAGTTTTCTGAAGGCTTTGAGAATTTTTTTTGTAAAAGCTGGCGTTGCCTTCAGAGACCAGATTGAGGAACTGCTTTGAGCATAAAAAAGAATTTGTATACATATTTCCGAGTTCGTGCGACCTGACAAGGATCATGAACTTTTTAATCCACCCTGGTGTGTATATGTATAAAATCTGGCAGTACCACCCTGTAATAATGCACGCAATTCCTTAAACGGAAAGGAATTGAACCTGAAATGCCAATCGCGCGGCATCAGTGTTTATTTTTTACCTCACATAAATGGGGCATCCTCAATTGACCATTTAAAATCGATTTGAAACTTTTAGCGCCGGAATTTCTACAGGTAGAGGAGGCGGTTTTTATGTTCTTTTTTTTATTCCATCACGGTCATCAGATACTAAACCGGCTTATCCCAATGTTTCCTTTGTTCTTTTGATTTTCTTTTATATGACTCACTCAAGAAGGAGTACACCCAAGAGGTTCATTTATTATTTTTCGTTTTCTTTTTGTGTGTTAATTTGTTTGGTCCTTGCTATATTCAGCTGAACCTGCTGTGTTATATTCCCAGGAATATACAAATATATTTATGTTAACGAGTGTATTGGCTATTATGAACACAAAAACTTCAAGAACTATTCCACTACCTACCTAATTTATATATAAATGCCTTAACAAGGTTCTTATTTAGATGTTTCTGACGTGTGTGTGTATTTTTTTTTTTCTTATTCAGACCACCATGTATCCGAGGTCCGTCATGAGCATGGGCGCCGGCTATGGTTCGATGTTTCTGAAGTGCCCAGTCATAATTACTTAATGATGGCTGAATTGAGGATATACCAAAAACCGAGCCAAGGTAAAGTGGCAGGAAGTGGAAAGGAATTCACGATTGCAGTTTATGCGATTGTACATGCCGACGGCGAAAGGGAACTGGAGATTCTGTCGTCATTAAATACCACAGCAGACTATCAGGGATGGCTGGAATTGAACGTAACTGAAGGACTTGCGAAATGGTTGGCAAATTTAAAGGAGAATAAAGGAATCTACATTGGTGCTCATGAGGTGAACACACCGGACCGTGAGGTCCGACTGGATGATATCGGTTTGGTGCATCAAAGGGGTGACGATGAATTTCAGCCATTCATGATCGGGTTTTTTCGCGGACCAGAGGTTAGTTTAGTTATTAAAAAGATATAAATCTGATTTGGAGTCTGCAAATGCTTGTTTATTTGACTTTAATGGTTCTCAATGAATGGAGGAGAGGACAGCCGGTAATAAAATATCGTTGGAACATGTAAATCAATTAAATACCCTCATGCGAAGTATATATTTTTTTTTCGTAATATGAATTTAAAGTAAACGTAGTTGGTGCTCCATGTGTATACTTTTTCTTTGTTTTCGATTTATTTTTTATGAAAAGTTAATGTCTATTTGACAGTCGAATTTGTCATTATTTTGCTATAAAAGTACGTTCATTAAAATATATAATAATACATCTGAATTTAACTGGCAAATGCATTTTACAGCTGAGACTAAACGATCGCTATTAAAATTTCACAGAAGTAGGAATATTGATTATTGGAACTGGTTTTATGAAGCCATTAGGACTTTAGAATTTAATAATGTGGCGCTACATTAGACATAAAAGAGTAAAAACTACAAGTTTGGCTAACCAGCTTCATCCTCAGGGAACCGGTCCTTATCAATACTTTGGTAGCCTTTAAGAAGATGAAATCTGCTTTAGCGTTGTTGGTCTTATTTCCGAATTTTATAGCAAACTTTTGAAATTGATTCTCGTTAGAGTTGAAAGAACATAAAAAGCCGACAAAGGAGGTGTAAAATTAAGGCTTGTGTGGTAAGATGTGTTATCAAACATCTTTTTGAACTTATTAGTCAGTTTATTACTGAGGAAACTCTGTATAAATGGTATTCTGCCTTCTTACCCAGAATTTCGTTGAGATTTAGTGAGCAGTTGTTGTCAGTAAAGGAGGAGAAGCACTCGATCAGGATGATCTTGCATTTAGTAAGAATAGTGGAATACTGTATAACATCTTGGAGCCAGAAAATATTACTTGCTCGTACTGACATACTTAGATCGCGCTACAGCCCAAAGTGGACCTAGGCCTTAATTAAAGCATCTCACCAGGCGGCTGTTAGTCGAAATTCCTTTCCACTTGTGCGTGCCACATAAGTCGAGATGTAAAGGCTCTTGATTCGCGTATTGGCAGAAGGCAGGCAATAGCTTGCTGCACTGTTTTAACTTTGTACGGGTATATTTTCAAGTCTTTCACGAAAGTTCGATGTAAAGACCGCCTATTGATGCCAAATAGCGTGGCCTGTCATCTGGTTGATACTTGGACACCTGTAGTTACAGCAGCGATAATACAAATGTCTGCTACTATGCCATGTTGAGTCAATTTTCCATTGCGAGTGGCTAAACGCCGAAGTGTTTGTCCAGTTGGTACCATACGACCAGGGAATCAACAACGAAGTCCACGTTGAGCCAAAACAACCGATTGATTATCTGTCGAAAAAAAATTTGCACAATTATTCCACTTTTTTGAAGAGCACCTGTTTTGTCTGCGAATATTTTGCTTTTGTTTACTTCACTAATGTCAAAGTCGCAATGACATAAAACACCATTTGCAAGCAATTCGAGCATCTTCCGATTGGGTGATGACTTTCGCACTGCCTTGTATGTCTGTCATATGGATAAGATGATCGGAGATAGCAGGTAATGTAGTGCTGTGAAGAACTTTTATAGCCATCGTAGTCCATTATTTATACATATGCTGTCTACATTGAAATTCGATCTAACCCACCGGCGTGGTGCATTCTCTTGTAAATAAATTTAGTAACCTCAATGTTGACTTACGCCCATTGTACTTAGACATGCTGCTGTTTGTGTATTTTGGATACTAGCTTGCAATTTCTGGATTTGTTTGTTCAGATCCACGAGCAATCCTCCACACGAGCTCTATGTCAGGAGACAACCAACCATTAAAGTAGAATTGTTTACCATTTATCTTTTACTCTATGCATAGATTCTCCGTTGTTATATAAAAATTTGACATTTCATATATGTATGTTTGATCATTTGCAGGTTATAAAAACGACACAACGTCACACGAGGAGAAAGCGGAATGTTGGTCAATCCAGACGAAGTCGAAAGAGTGAAATGCATCCATTGCTGGATCAGCATCACTCTGGCGAAAGCATGAAAAGTTGTCAAATGCAAACACTTTATATAGATTTTAAGGACCTTGAGTGGCATGTAATTATGATCATCTCGTTCGTAACTTTAATTATTTTCTTAAAAATCTCTTTTTTTTTTGTTTCCTTCAAGGATTGGATTATTGCCCCAGAGGGCTATGGTGCTTATTACTGTAGCGGAGAATGTAATTTTCCATTAACAGCTCATATGAATGCAACAAATCATGCGATTGTACAAACCTTGGTGCACCTATTGGAACCGAAAAAAGTTCCAAAGCCATGTTGTGCGCCCTCTATGTTGGGTGCTCTGCGAGTACTCTATCACATAAACGATGCGAATGTGAATTTGAAAAAATATAAAAATATGATTGTAAAAAGTTGTGGTTGCCATTGAAATTTTAGTCAATATAAGTAAAATAATAAAAGTATTTTTTTTATATATATTTTGTAAAATTCGATTGTTTGTCTTTGATTTTGATTTTGCACTAACTTGCAGTGTATGAGTAATCTCATTAAAATGGCGGCTTACTGAACTCTAAACAACTGTCAATCCGTAGTTTTTAAAGCTTGAACCACAATGCTGCCAATGCTGAATTGACAGGAAGCTGTCAAGCTACATACAAACAAACCCTCGCTCATGTGGTCAGAAGTTACTAAAGAACGAATTAATTGGCTGGAAAGGAATCGAAAGCTGAGGATTGAAGCAACAAGAAACCGCAATGTTTAAGAAGTTATTTATTTCGTGGTAAAAAGACATGAGAACTTTCTAATTTTAAACCTCTTAAATCTTTTAACACTAAGCTACAAGGGAGAAGCATGTGTTTAAAACAGAAACACAGTGAATTAAGCCCTGCTAAGCGATGCATTCTAACTCTCATACGCATTTGCAATAGATTTTAAGGACTGCATTTCACGTACATACATACATAATCTGATCCTCTTCTATCCTTAATGTGTCTAGGTGGCATCCGCGATTTCCTCCCATTTTTCCTAATGAAATTCCTTTTTCTTGCTATGTATAAGCTTAACCGAATGTCAGCTTCCCTCCTAGTTTTGCTTCTTAGATTTTCTTCACTTGCTGGTTCTCTTCCATACGCACTAGGTTTCTAAACCATCTCAATTTCCTGTCCTCGAGAATTAATTTACTAAATTTGACGTGCAGTTCCTGTTCGATTCTTTTGACTCTCAGAACTTTCCTGAGGTATTTTATCTCCACGGCTTGTATTTATATTTCTTTTCTTCCTGTGAGCGTCAGTTTTCAACTCCGTGCGACAACACTGTTCCTTGGGTGATTTTCTTGTGGTCTAAGGACTTTCTTTTCAATGCCGCATACAGTCTATTTGCAGATTTTATCCTCGCCATCAGTTCCTCTTTCGAATTACCTCTGCTGTTGGTGATACTACCTAGGTACTTGTATTTTTTCAAGTGCTCAAGGACTTTCGTTTGTTGCCGATCACCACCACTTTTGTCTCTTCGACATTAAGCTCTAGTTTCAGGACTTCAGTATGTATCTTTCTATACTTTTAGGCTCTTTTGTAGCTTAATTATTTACAAATAGCAAATAGTCCGCAAACCCACAGCTGGGAGATACTAGATATGTTGCACGACTCCGAAATTTTCCATTCTTACTTGGCATTGTATAATGGCATCGTTTATTGTGTATTTCACTCAAAGCAGGAATTGCAAGTGTCTTAACTTGAGCCCACTCACCGCACGTAAACTAAAAAATTGCAAAGTCAATGTGAGACAACACGAAAACGAATAAATGTCCTTGCTTCGAAAGCAGAGAAAGCGGCACAAAGTCCTTATAACAGAACCGCCTATAAAAATCGAGTCTTGACGTTCCTCATTATGTGGCATTTCGCCACATTATAAACAGTTTATGCGAGCAGTTATGCGCTTGTATTATCTCAATGTCAAATGCGCTAAAGAAATCTCAATCTCAGAAATTACAGGCGTTTTATTGCAGGAATCAGAGAGAGTGCCAAAGTCAGGATTTCGTACTTCACAACCACATGAAAAAACTAATCGGTTTCATGGAGAACAACGAGCTGAAAGCCGATAAAAAATTACACGTCGCGTCATTCAGGGGCATAAGGACACGTGTTTTAATAAATAAATTTGACCGTAATAGGGAAGGCGCTATAGATGCTTTCGTTATATCAGTTATTCGACTCTGTTGAGTAATTCAGTTAATAGTAGCGATACAAACAAAAATCTTAACTACTTGGCATAAAGCTATAAAAAAGATAACAACAAGGCCCAAGGACGACTTTCTATCGATAATTTTGTATCATTAAGAGCACAAGGCAAGTATCAACATGCAAAGAACTCTCTCTCACGAATTCGTATAAATACTGGGAACTCTATAAGCTGAATTATGATATGAATGTTCTCTAAAAGCTAAGAAATGTCGACTAAATTGGTTTCTCCAAATTGAGCGAATGAGCAGTTACGCTCCGTCAAGTCGGAGGAAGCTTCTTATAAAAGAAAGAAAAAAACCTTGACATGCAAATTGCAAATTGCCCGGCTGTGTATCACAATGACTAGCTTAATCATTAAAACGGGATATTAAAGAACGACTGAAATAATTGTCCTAAATATTTAGTATGCTTTACTGCAAATCTCCCATATAACACCATCAAACACAACCACTCAATTCTATCTCAATTAACTGCAGTAAACTGCTAATAAATCTCTTAAATAAGCCTATCATTACTACTTTATAGTGCATTAGTCTATGGTAATCCAAAATTGAGTATCCTTCTACGTAAGTGTATGAGAATCATAAAAAATATGTCTCTTCTTCTTAAATCTCATAATTTTAAAGGACGTTTTGCATTCTGATTCTCACCTAGTACACTTAATACACTAAAGTCCAGGACATAGATTCTTGCAACCATTCGTGCTGTGCGTGTTATATTTTTCGAACAAATGAAAGAGACTTACAATTCAAAGCCATATTATAAGTAATGTAGGTCAGTTCCCTGCTTCTAAGATCTATCTTCCTTTTCACTATGCCAATAGGGATACCTAAATTGAGTATATTCTGTGCTTAATTCTCGTCCTTTCCTGACTAGTTCAGCCGCTATTTCGTTCTCTTTTTAGTTTGTTCAGGATGTGTCGACATTTATATACAATCCTAGATCTTATGGCCTCACTGTACAGTGTCTTGATTGCTGCTTCATTGTCCATAAAAATTGTAATCCGTAATGGTTTCATTTTCCTTGTGAGGATTGCCATCGCTGCTCTATCAATGGCGAAAATTTCAGAAAGACGCTGAGATTGAGCTCAACAATACGGCATCTGTAGACTATGGATGCGTAACAGTCAGAAATTTGTTTCCAAAGGCAGGATTCCTTAAGCCGGATTGAACTTCTGCCTGCGAGTACTCATGCAATGGTAGACTATCATTTCTAGCCTTGCTTGAGGTGTTGATCTTAGTGCTCCTATTATTCCAGTTCAAAATAGTCTTTGTAACTTAGTGAGGCTATTTAGATAGCTGATTTTGTGCACTGTAGGTGAGTACATCCTGTGTACATCCAGTGGATTATGTGCGGTGACATTCTCTAGTATCCTCGCTATGGCCGGACATTCTCGTCATTATCTCCGTAGCTACGAAATGATTGTGTCGTGTGCCCCAAGTAATGGTCGTTATTGATGGGGAACATAATAGTTTGAGTTCCTTTTGATATTGCATAACCAGGTCGGATGATGTAGTAACCGAATTAATTGCTTAGCTATCAGTAAAGATAGTGATTATTTGGAAGATAGTAGGGAGATTTGTCAGTATGCGACAAGCCTCATGAATGGTAAGCGAAAGGGCGTCGACACATTCAGTTTATCTGAAAAAATGTTTGCGTCGATTACGTTTTAAACTATCCGTAAAAATCGTAATGTCCTTGGTCACTTTTCCGTTCTTTTATTTCACTTTGGTTGGGAAGAGGTAACTGAGAAATGTTAACTTAAGTCCTAGAAAGTCTAAAAAAGTAGTATCAATTCAGATATGTGCGTACATATGTCATACAATGGTCAGCTTTATGAACCGAGAATAATAACATTGTTCTTAAATACATATTGTCAAGGAGCTATATAAAGCACTCCTTGATGACGTTATCTTAGACCTTATTCAGAGCCCATCTCGTATGACTTTAAATCCAGCCTATAACAGAATATCATTACGTGCGGTTTTCCTCTTGTGAGCCAGATTTTAAATTAAGTTTCTCATCAAGGTAGACATGCCTACATGCAAGATTTCCTGCATAAGTCTTTTGCCATCGCTAGAGCGACATTCAAATAGTTGGTAACAGTCTGAGCAATAAAAGTTTTTATCATTTATTTCCTCGACCTTTATCTCCTTTATAACAATCTAGAGCTTTTGCTTGCCGTTTAAAAGGCACGTGGCCTGTTTATGCTTCGAATATTTCAATTATAAATCCGAAGGTCATTGTGCTTATTGCGTTTGCTAGGACGCCAATAGTCATCGTGTTATTGGTCTATTAAATAGAATCATTTATGACTTATGATGTTTTCAGCTGCATAAATATTATAAATCTGATTGTTTGCTAACCCAGTGCAATCGGCTAACTTCTTGTTAACCCCTTTCAAATGCAAGCAATACAACCACAAGGTCCATGATTATATCATATTTAACGACCCGAACCAGATTTACATTTTCTAAATTTATATTAAGACCAGTTCTAAATAAGTATCTCATACTCACTACGGATAGCAAAATAATGGACAACAGGTCACTTTAATTGTTTTAAAAATAACATCAAAACGCTCTGCTATTAAACCTAGAGATTCAAAGTGTACAAAAAAAAAAAAAAAAAAAAAACAAGTTACCGTATAGCAGGCAAGATTAAAGTACACAATCTTGCCAGTCAATTAAGATACCAACAAGCAGCAAGAGAGTATAATCACAACTCGCAAAACAGTTACCAATTATACAGCAACAAGAACAACATCAACTGAAAATGTGTATCTAAGTCTGGCTTAAAGAGATACAATACCTACAAAACTCCTTCTGTCTGAGAACAAGTTAAGAGTCTCAGAGTCGTAGTCGTTCGTCGTCGCCGTTGTCGACTTGGATTTGCACTAATTCTCTTGTTCTCTTTGCGATATTTCAGCAGACCCCCAACCCAATGCCAGCAGTGCCCAGTCGCTACCGCTGCCGGTTGGAAGAATATGATGAAGAAAAAATGTAGCTATCAAACCGCGCTCCATTCTCTTCTCCAAAGTGGAGGCGACGACGACAGCAAAGGCGACAGAAATAAGATACTTGCCCATATTTCAGAGATGCTGCCAAGGAAAGCAAAAGCGCAAGACAAGTTAGATTAGTTTTTTCAGTCATTTCTGGAAATTCATCGGATGCACTTCTGGGGCTCTAAATCACTCACACGATCGGACGACGGACGACGGACATTATCAACTGTTATTTGTTTTTGCTCGCTCTTGCGAAATCGTATCTCGGATCGAATTGAATCCGATGTATACAGATACACAATCGATCGTTGGTTACATTACGTGATACGCATATTTTAGTCCGAAGCTAAAGTGTCGACTCGATGTTGTTTACCATGTAAATACCTGGTGTACTTAGTACTCGTATATCGTTTAAAAAAAAAAAAAAAATTAAAGAAATAGGAAATAATCTATCTATTCGATATTGATATCGATTCGTGTACGTTTTGTTAATTATTTGGTTTTTTTTTTTTTTTATTTTAGTTTAAATTTATTTAAATTTATTTAATAGATAATTTGTCAATTGATGTGTCGGACTATTTGCATTCGCGGCTAAAGGTAACGATTTGATGGAGGTAATAAAACGATACAACACTATAAGAAAAAAGTATAAAAAACGATAATAAATATAAAAAGAACCCGCTGACAATGGAATTTTAAGAATCTGTGATTTTGTTTATTTAATCAGTCACTAGTAGGAGAAATATACAACAATTCTTTTTTTTTATATATTTTAATTCTTCTTTTTTTTGTTTAATTGTATTGTGTGCGCAGCGTGGCGAGTGTTAAAAAAAAAAATAAAAAATAAGAAAATATGTGGTCGTGGTGTATAAAAATATACGCGCCGAGCCCTGGTGGCAACAATATTAAATCGAATTATTGCTTAATGTATTTTGTTATGATTGTGATTATTTTATTTGTAAACGTTACAATATTATTAGCTAGTCAATCGGGTATCTACGTCGATAATGGAGTCGATCAGACCATTATGCATCGTGTTTTAGATGATACGGATAGAGTGGATGTGGAATATGAGATATTGGAATTTCTTGGATTACCCGAGAGACCCAGGAGGAAGCATAGTCATCTATCGCTGAGGTAAGTTCAACAGACAGATAGTCTGGCGAAATCTAATTTTTTTTTTGTGTGTGTCTTCTAAATCGTGTGAACTGGACACGACACAGTCAGTTTTCGACTGGAGTGTGTTACACAAGTTTTTTTTTTTTCACATTTTTGTGGTGTGTGCTGTTTTTTTTTTTTTTTCGTCTTTTTCTTGCTCATAAACGATTATTAATATTCGAAAACCACTTCTAGGTACAATCTTGATAAACTCGTTTTTATTCAAATGGGGAAAAAAAAGGTAGAGACGAAGGCAAAAAATAACACCGCACGCGGCTCCACTTTGTCTACGAATTGAATTATTATTAAAAGAAAAAAAAGAAAAGATTTTTTTAACAAAAAAGAAAAGAAAAAATAAACCACGTAAAGTTTATGTTTCACTAGTGATGGAATCAATCAGGAATGTTCAATGTGCTAAGTAATTTGTTTATTTTTGGGAGTTTTATGTGATTTTGCTGAATATTGCGCGCGATGACTAGCATTGGGTGTAGCTTTGTTTTAATGTCCAATTTAATATCAATTGTCATGTTTAATGCAGGTATGTACATATGTAAACATGTGGTTAAGTTTATTAGTTCTCCCTTGAGGTGTGTCAGCTAATATCTGGTCAAATCCGGAACGTAGGAAGGATAGATATACCATTTCTAGGTCAGAGTGGTGGCACCCACTTCTTGTCACGCGTCATTGTGTATTTAAACATGTCGTTATTGCCTGATTTGTGGCGAGAGACGTTGACATTTTTATCCCGAAAGTCATTTGCCATAAACGGCTGACGTGGGCACACTTTATTGAGGTTTAAATCTTTTTGACCCAATCCCGATTTAATTTTTTTTTTTAACTGTGGCGGAATGATTCTTTGAACAATGAGTTATGGTTTGATTTACGATAATCAGGTCATTGGCTTGGCATGGACATCCGTGATGGGGGGTCAAAAGTTTGACAGCTCTCTAAGACTAAGCACACGGCACAAATTTTCTGATATTAGACAGCAGATATTTTTGTTTTTGCAATGGTCTGCGGTCTACGTCAACTGAAGACATTAAATATGTAACTTTGGAGAGGAAATGTGCACTTCGTTTTCCTTATAGGACTACTGAGAACCACAATTTTCTTAGTCACATTTGTTTTTTTTAAATATTGACAATACGCATAACTTCAATTGGTTGAGTGGGCAATTCGAAGTGCGCAATTCACTTCTTGCGAAAACATGTAGGAAGTGCTTTCTTACAAATGATAGTCATGTTGGCCGACAAATAATGAGTCCTGTAGTCCTTCGTATATAAATTGTAAAGGAACTTTGAAATACCTTTATCAGATACTTTCATGAAACATGAGTTGCTCTTAGATAGATGGAATCGATCTAGGAAAGAACTTGTATTGTGCCAAAAAGATTGTTGTCCAGAACTTTGTTTGTGAAGAAGCTTTGTTGAAGAAGAAGCATCGCAATTCGGTTTCAGCAAAGCACCTGAACTCTCTCCAAATCATTCCTAAGGACCTGGATTTCGCCTCGACGGTTCTGTGACATGTTTGCTGATGGCGACCCACTTTTGTTCCAGTTTTGAATTGTAAGGCGTATTTTGGTGGAGTCGTCATTTCGGTTTAGGAATAACGGACCCATTGCGACTTTGTTTGTCGTATTGCATTGTCTATAGGTTCTTGACTTGGGTGCCTTGGCGAATTTACTCCTACGTTGGAGTAAAACGTAGAAGGTTGGAAGTTCGAATTCAATTCGAAAAAAAAATGCCAACAAGTTTTTCACGGTCCCACCTCTCGTGAAGGTCTGAAAAATATGCAACCATCATGAAGCTTCTCCATTAATCCTTTTGGGTAGGTTCCCTCGTTCGTACGAATGACACACAACACAAATGGTTAGGTGAAGTTAAACCCCAGGCTAAGCCAAATTTTAGTGATTCTTCTGCTGCGTAACGCTTGCCAAATGTGTATGCTTTCCGGTGGTTACAAATACTCAACACAATGCTCTAAGAAAATTAAGGTAAACAAAAACGGAGTTTTATTCAATTTTATAGGCGATGATTGCCTATCTCTTAACGAGATGGCGAAACAATTCAATATCTGCCTCCTTTGGGTGCCGGGCGACGGAGACATTTCAGGGAATTACAGAGCCGTCAAGCTTGCCAGGCAGCCTATAAATCATTCGACTTTGCCGGACAAGGCGAATGTCGGCATGCTTATCGCTTTAGACTGCTACTCAACATCAACACTAAGTGTTTACATAACCAATCGCAGATGGGCAGATGACACTGCCTGCCTCATCTCTAGACAGATCTGGTCTCCTTAGACAGAAAAGGTTGTTCATTTCAAATATAGTAGGTGCCGTTAGAGGGCACTGCATTATAGGCAGTCATGCCACTGGGCTGTTTCTCCACTCAAACGACTTTTGTAGAAGCAGCTTGAGTGAAGAAGAGGAAGAAACCATACAACATCTTCTTTGCACATATAAAGCTCTCTCTTCTTGTAGCAAACTGCATTTAGGAGCCTATTCCTATCTATCTATTTTCCAACAACTGCGGGGAACTGGCTAATGCAAACATTATAAGCCTCTAGCCCTTTATTACCAGTTCTTCCTGGTTCAGTGGGTTGTTCTTTGGAGATGTTGATCCTGTGGCCTCACAACTTACCCTTCTGGTCTATGTGAGGTTGTACATATGTATATATATATCTAGTGCAGCCTGCCGCCGTTTGATTCGCTTTTACGAGTAGTTTTATGGAAGCTCTATTCCACCAAAAATACTCGTTATGGTTAAATTATGGATAATGCTAGCATCATACTAAGCTAATTTAATAGCTGTTCTTGGGCACAACTCTACATACTTACATATGAATTTTGGTCTGACGATAGCCTTTTAAATCTTGTCTACAATAGGTAATTTTCTCACCAATGATACTTGCTCTGATGAAGATCAGGAAATTTGGGTCTAAAACCAGATCACAAAAAATCTTCTTGCTTTGACATTGACATTATCCCACAAAGTTCGGTGATCTTTTGGATTGGCATCGTCATCTTTGAGTAAATTTTACTAACCTAATTCAGTCCGTGTTATCTATGTTCCTAAAATAACTAAAGTACGGGGAGAACCACGCCGCTCAAGACCTTTCATCTCAAAACTAATGAATTTAAATGGAAAAAAACTTAATCATAGTGCCAATTTGGTTTTAATAGATCATTCAGCGGAACTAGATGAGTGAGAGTTTTAAAAAAAAAAAACAACTTCATCTATTAATCATGGCAACATTAACATTGATAAGTTAAATCACTGATTTTTCGCTACATTCCACAGAAATGCCAGTAGCTGATCCCAGTTATTAGCACTTGATAATTAAAAAGAAGCTTTCGTGATGTTCGTAATTGATTCGCTACACATATGTACGAGTGCAAATATGGATGATACGGCGATTTTCACTATGAACTATAAAACAATAGTAGTTTCTGGACAACAATCCGAGGACATAAAATAGTCGTGTGTGTTTTCTAGGCATTCGAAAACGATCCTTTGCTCGAGCCAAAAAGTTTTTCTAGCCAAATCGATACTTCTTCTTATTCTTTCCTTTTGTTCGGCGAGGTTATGATCAGGATTATAGGGATCATAACCCTCCCACTTTACTGCATCCCTACTGGTCCGCCGGAGGGGTTCACCGAATCGATACATAATTTAAATAATTTAAATTTTAAGGTTTATTGTGCGCACTATCGCTCATTGGTTAGTGCGTTGGAATGGTAAGCGGGAGGTTGGAAATTCGAATCCCAGAAAACCACTAAAAAGATTTTTCACGGTCCCATCTCCCGCGAATGCCAGGCAAACGTCCGATAGTTATAACTGTCATGAGAAAGCTTCTCAATTTGCCATCCGGAAATGACTTTAAGCGGTGAGCGATAAAATATAACACGTACAACACCATTGGTCGCAAGAACTCCTCTGGTCTGCAACACATACACATTGTCAAAATCATGTAATTTTAAAAAGGACATTGTGTAGAGACAAATATAGAGTGAGGCTTTGACGTGCTTTAAGTTTGGAGATTTTACGAGTAGTTTCATGGAAAAATCCAGGATTTTACTATTCCTTCGAAGGAGTTTCTTTTTTTAGTAAACGAAAATGCAGAATGTGTGGTTTCTATCTACGTAGCTACTTTTCTGAGACGAATTCTTTTTATTCGTATTTAAAGTTGAGTAAAATTTTGTATGAACCAGATGGTAACGTACTCATAGTCCTGAAGAGATGTTCTTTCACGCTGGCAAAATCACTGCGGAAGATTTTCATCTGTTCTACTTTTCGGTACTTTTTCCGAGTAGATGCAAAACAGGATTTGTTTTAGGATTTACCCAGAAACATGGCCAAATCTATAAAAAAAAAACCAATTTGTTCAATCCAATTGTCATACCAATTTGTTTACATATTACATGAGCACATTATCTGATTAAGCCACAAAATGATAAGAGCAGTTGTAGGCAGTTTATATACTATCTCAAGCCTTCATGATTCGTAGAGTCGCTTTGCTATCAGAAAGGATATAAGTGTTCTTGTTAGTTATAGGTCTGCTTAAATTTTCTCTGAGGATTACTTCTTCTGTAGCAATCAGTTCAGTTTAGAACACACAGTTCATTTTCGAATACCTGTGTAAATGAAGGATATTATATGTATTTCCGTATACTTTAGCTCTGACTCTTTCATTTTTCTCCATCCGATGTATACGTAATTCACTTAAAATCTGCAGAAATTTAGTTGACGGTTGTGCGTGTAGTGGGTCCTAAATCAGTAACTCATGAGGGACTTTACATTGCCACTTGAAGGTTTCGCCGATCCGATGCAAAATGTAAGGCGCACAACCTGATAGCAGACAACGTTATATAATTATATATAATTTGGGACCGTGTATGGTCGTTAAAACGATTTTGATTTAGGTCTGCCTAAGCCAATTTGTTTTGTAGCTAAAGAATTAAAATTACCGTGGTATTCGCAATACTATAGGTCATGGTAGCGGAAAGTAAACCTGACAAATTGACTTTGTCCCTTTTTACATCCTTTTTTGGACTGACAGTATACGTTTGCATTGTTAGACATTAGCTCGTGCAGTTTTTCAATGCATGTGCATAGTTGAAGTGACGTAACTGGATGTATTTCGATTGCCTTAGCTAGCGTCCGCAAGCATTAATGTGATAACACAAGACATATGCGACAATAGTTTATAATTTGGAGGACATAAATAGGTATCTACGAGTACGTGTCGTACTCAAATGTAATTGTGTCAAATCTTCTTCATTTAGAGGATTAGTCTGTGAATTTATTCTGCCAATAACCGAAGATTAATTTTAAGGGTGTTAGGCCACTTCGATCTTGTAGATCTACCGTGCTCCCCAGACTTGGAGCTCCAGTCGATGAGATATTCGATTAAGAGTACATCTTCCAGTTCAATTCCCTTGATGATCCGGAGTATCTCTAACGATGGTACATAGATCTTCTTCTGATAGTTGATAGGCATCTATTTGTGTCCTTTTTTTGTGAATCAATACACCACATTCCTGAAGAACCTGGCCTTTGGTTTCCTCAACTTCTCGTCAGAAAATGTAATCTTTGCATTGTTCTATACCCAGTTTCCTGAGGTGTTCCCTAAATTTACTGTGACCATTTAGGAAGCATGTAAGAATGCGCAGCACGTTTTCTTTAATGTGTATGTAGACCTTGCTTCTTTTCCGGTTATAATTCCCAGAAGTTCTTTGCCTAGTCTTACCTCTTTGTTTTTTTTGCAGTGTCTGAACCTTTACTCTCTACTCTACTCCCACGTGGCCTGGTACCCAGGGTGACTCTGTTATATAAACTCAGCTCGCTTTATCTTTGCAAGGCATTCCCGCACCATTGTAGGCCTGATGTCGTGAGAGCTTAACGCCTTGATAGAGGTCTGGATACGGACAGTATCGCGATGTCTTGTCTGCGATAACTGTCTTTCGAGGTTTGATCGCGTAGTCGTCTGTTTACAACGTAATGGAAACGTATGTTCCCAAGGTTTTTAAGTACTTGGTTCTAGCGCCGAATACTTCTGCTCAAGTTCATGTGGATGTTTTGATACCTCTGTACCACTTCATGGCATTTTGTTTGAGAAATTCATCTCTCGACGCAGTATCTCTTGGCCGTATCCTTCCTGGGGCAGTCCAAAAGTGGGGCTGATTTCCTTATTATACATACGTGTACGACGCAGTTACCTCTCTTGACGCCCTCTTTGATTATTCAAGTTTTCTTTTGCAATGCTTCTGTCACTTAATGTAGAGGAGTGAGTTCTATTATCACTTTCAGTGCTACTGTGGGACAGGTTTTCATAGCCCCTCTTATACTGTTTATTGCTGTCCAAAATGTATCAAAAATTGTGGAACCTTTTTGCCATTGAATCTTCTCAATTGCTTGACAAACTCCATTAGGTTATTTTATTGTTTGTCTTGTTTCCTGCTGGCAAATATAGAAGATTTTCTTATCTACATACTTGAAAGCCAGTGTTATTATCATCCTTTACGTTAAGTCATGGTCTTTTTATATCATTATCTCTTTTTCATTTCTTTTGCATTTAAAGAATTTCTCTATTTCTAGAAAATCTGCTCCACAATTTCTCTTGGATGTATATCATCGGTTAAATGAAGAGGAAGAGGAGGACGACGTGCTAATGCGGTCGAAGCGTGATATTCAAAATCATGATAACTTCATAACTGACCTGGATAAACAAGCGATAGACCAGAGTGACATCATTATGACATTTCTTAACAAAAGTAAGTGGCCTCCATTATAAAACAATTTGAGAGTTCGAAACGATGCCTGCACAGGTGAATTTCATTGTTTAAAGGATCTTTCACAGAAGGTCCACTTCTTACTCCCATTTAAGTCCTTGATCTCCCGCTTCATGCATTTCGGAATGCACACACAAAATTGCCACTCTAAATGTTTCTATGACACGAACTGCAATCTCTCAATCTACCTGTTCATTTTTTTTTTTGAACATAATTCATTTTTCGGATTCTCTTTTTGGACCCTTTTAGACCACCACGTTGCCGAGGTACGACATGAGCATGGACGGCGCCTGTGGTTCGATGTTTCTGAGGTTCCCGATGATAACTACTTAATGATGGCTGAACTGAGACTGTATCAGAAGCCATCTGAAGGTAAAGTGGCGGGAAGTGGAAAGGAATTCACCATCTCAGTGTATGCCATTGTGCGGGCTGATGGTGAGAGGGAACTGGAATTGCTATCATCGGTAAATACCACTGCCGACTATCAGGGTTGGTTAGAATTGAATGTCACAGAAGGACTTATCAAATGGCTAGCAGATTCTAGTGATAACAAGGGAATATATATTGGTGCACATGAAGTCAATCGGCCAGATCATGAGACGAAGCTTGATGATATTGGCTTGGTGCATCAGCGAGGCGAGGAGGAGTATCAGCCATTTATGATTGGATTTTTCCGTGGACCAGATGTATGTTAGTTCGATTTAAGATGTGAACATATTTTAAACAGGTCCGTTCGATGACACTACATTACATTTGCATAATTTTTGACAGTTTGGGTACTCAAAACTGCCTGAAATTCCCGTCGAACTGATCTAATAATAAGAATGGCTTTGGATCTAACATTTCAATTTCATTTTAGTTAATAAAATCGACAAAAACTCATAGCAGGCACAAAAGGGATACTGGACATTCCAGACGAAGTAGAAAGTCAGATATGCATAATCCATTCTTGGATCCACATCACGGTGAAGGAGTAAAGAGCTGTCAGCTTCAAACGCTTTATATAGCCTTTAAAGACCTTAATTGGCAGGTGTGTTCGACGTGGTTTGAATCGTGTTATGACATTTTTAAATTAATTTTTTCGTTCTTTTTTTTTTTGTATTATTTTAGGACTGGATTATTGCCCCGGAGGGCTATGGTGCATATTATTGTAGTGGCGAGTGTAACTTTCCACTGAACGCACATATGAATGCAACAAATCATGCGATCGTTCAAACATTAGTGCATCTTATGGAACCGAAAAAAGTTCCAAAACCTTGTTGTGCTCCAACGCGATTGGGTCCGTTAAGTGTCCTTTACTATGTGAAGGAAGAAAATGCGAATTTGAAAAAATATAAAAATATGATTGTTAAGAGTTGTGGATGCCATTAAAAAAAAAATATATCGAAAATGAAAATTAAAAGTGAGTTTTGTAACTTATTTGACTACGGTAAGGTTACAATTGGAATTCGAGATTTGCCATTTCCTTCGAATTTTTCGTTTAGCGTTGATGGGAAATCGCAAAGCACTGAAACATGAACAACATCTTGATTTACATCAAATCAGCTGGATGGATTGCAAAAGGAGCAGACACATCTCCATTATGGGTATCACATTGGATCTCATTGACTTGTGTGTGGCTTTGTAGATCAGCTCCACCTCGCCTACCCACATACCTAACCTAAGCCTACTATTTAATTTTATTTTCTTTAAATATAATTCCGTCGTAATGAAATTTGCAAAATGTTTTCAAAAATATTCGTTTCTTCCGAATTCTTATCAGATTTGTATCGAAACACTCGCATTATGGAAACATCTAGACTTCGTTGTTACAAATACATTTAAAGAAATTAAAACAAAGCATGTATTTTTTATTCAAATAAATTGACGTATTAGTTTTATATTCCAATTATCCCCTTTCATCGTGAAAAATGTGTTTTCAAACTATAATTTACGACTGGCAATGTCATAATGCAATATGTATATAAGAGCACATTGGCTGTTCACTGTGCGACATCTATGTGTCTGATGTGGAAGCACAGTGATTAATTAAAACTCACATTTTATACCGGGTGTTCACCCGAAAAATATTTTTTTTATTTTTATTTACATTAAGGTTGTAATATAAAACATTTATAAAATATAAAATCGTTGCAAGTATTCAAATATTTAAGAGAAAAATGTGGATAATATATTTCATTTGTGATTTTAGAAAAAGTTAAGTGTTCACAGCTAGCGAATGAACCAATGCTTGTTGTTAATTTTTTCATAGAACCTAGGTGAAATTGTTTTTTTTTCTAAATGTTTAAAGCTATTCCAATTTCTTCTTTAATGAAGCCCTCAGAAATGCTTTGATCGTAGTTCGCTCGTTCCCAGGTCGTTAACTTGTGAACCGAGGACCTTCAGAATCGAATGTTGCTATTTTTCATAACCATTCACTTGGTGGATCAGAGAATTAACTATTAATTTGTTAAGAAAAAAGTATTCTTTCATTGTAATTTTGTTTTGTCCAGATTTAGTTAAATAAATGAACGGAAATGGAAGATTTCTAAATGAAAAAAATGTTGTTTAGCAATTAGCAATTGTTGCTGTCCATGTGTGAGTCATGACCTTATTACAGTACGCAAATTCTCCACTTGTTCCTAAGGTTGTTTAAGTCGCTCATTAAATAAATTTAAAGATTGCTTTATCATCAACGCTTTTATTAGTTTTCATTTATCAAAATTTAAAATTTGGCCTCCATTTTCAGTGTCGTGACTTTGATTTTATGTCGAAATAGTTAAAGTAAATACATAAGAACAGCTTTAGGTCAGTTTAAATTGAATAGCATTAAAGACAAAAACAATTCCTGAGTCACATTTTTTGAACAATTGTCTTTTAACAGACACCACCTTGAATTTTTGCTTTCTCATTCCAGCTTGGGTAAAATCTATCCAATTACATGGTTCGCGTTACCATTTATCCACTTGCAGTTTGCTAAGCTTGCATAACAATTTCTGTCGAATGTATAGATATATATCTTTGGTATCCCATTTCGCATTAAAATGTATTGTTTAGCAAACTTGTCAATAGTAGCATCTAGCAGCTGTGAATACTGAATCGTCCGGAAATCTCGTTGAGAGATGTACAAAATCTAAAGCTTCCTTAGTAAGAGCGAAATTGCTGGGGTTTTATTGCAGTCCGGCTATAATTCTTTACGTAACTTACATATTTTAGCGGGCGCAGAACTTACTAAATCATCACTATATGCACCTGGTATGGTATATAAGTAGAAGTGATGGTTCCGGTGGCCTTGCCGAGAATCCAATTAGAGCTGATGCGCCGTTTTAACAATCATAACTCACATGATCCGGTTGCTGATGAAATTTCGTTGTCTAAAAAGAAAAGGAAGAGTCATTAGATCCACGTCGCGGTGTTCATGAATCTGATCAGGTCTACAGTTCTTTTCCTTTACATTATTGGGATGTCGTCGAAGAAGGGTTTGCGCAGTCTGCGGTTTCTGGGTCCAGAAATCCAAAGAGGAAGTTTTCTTTTCATTTTCCTTCTTACAGCTACAGTATGTATTAAAAAGAAACCAGTCGGACAATGTCCACACGCGATCTATTTAGTAGGATCTCCTGTGACCTTACTTTATCATCCATGGACAACTTCGTGGATATGGCACACTTACTTAGGCTTTTTCATCTAGAGTTGCAACTATCATACAACACAATAGCTTGGTGAGCAAAAAGATTTACAAATATATTTATACAGCTCCATGTCGATAATTCCTCTTTAGTTTGGCAAAATTCTAGGTCTTTCAGAGTCTTAAAGTAACGTTCTTGCATTCTGGAGTACTATGGTTTTGAGTCTAATGGCTAATGGCTATAAAAGCTACTAACTGTTGGAAAGCAGACTAAACGCAATCCCCAGAGAATTCCACTATTTCAATAGTTCTGATAATATAAGCAATATACACGCGTGCTAATCTCTGTACTTTGCCTATTTTTAGCGGTATCATATGGTCACCCGACACCTTTCAGCTCATTTACCACCGGGCTTTAATAAGACGTCGCATAGCTGCAGAATTGTTCATTTGGTAGAAACTTCCACTATCCGATGGTTATAACTTTTATTCCTCAACTTAATCGGGAGATAATAAATACTGTAACATTCCCACATGGTCATCAAATTCTGTTTAATAATCGCTTTAAGGTTTTTCCACCATAATCTTCCCTGTGCTTAACGTGAAGGCTGATTCATATATTGCAATTGATTTTAATTGAGGTCATTAAAAAAACCGGACTCTTCTCATAACAACTGAATTTTTAATTGCTTATAGTATCTATTTTTAAAATAGTTAATACGTTTACACACTCCTTGATAACTTAATCAGTACCGATACGTTAAGAAATACTTAAAATCTCAGATGATTTTTTTTAATGTGAGTGCCAAGTCACTGGTGATAGACAGAGAGCTTTTGATCTGGTGATTCTAGTTTCCTGAGTATGTTTTCCTCATCAAAAGAACCTATTAAGCTAGGCCTAGAAACGCCAATAGTACAAATCGCGTGCCATATGCAGAAATAGATTCAAACGGAAATAGCCTTGTAATGATTAACCCACATGTTTAGTTTATTGACCTCTTAACTGAAACATCCTTATAAATTATTTGGTTATCATGACACTACCAAGAGGGTATATAAATATTTTATTCAAACAGTAGGTATGATTCACATTCGTTACGCGTGATTGATAACGTGAAATCAATGTACGCCAACGTCAGAATAATCAGCCATCTGTGCAATCGCTAGTTCTCTCAAATACTGGATTTCGTAGTGTGTAATTATTCACGCTGTATGTGGGGTATCGGTTAGGTACATACATATATATATGGGGATTGATTTTAAATTATTTCGTAGAAATAATAAACTAGCAAGCAGGGGCAAAACTATTTCATGACAAAGGATTTGGCAAACCAAGTTGTAACGAAATGGGTGGTGAGAGTGGGAGGGAAACCCACAAGAATTTGTTGTGTGATTGCACCACAGTCATGCACAGATTTTTGTTTTATTTTATTATGAAGAAATTGTTGTCAAATTGGATTAAAAAAAATACACAAAGAAAATTATGATGACTAAGAAAAGACTGGAGACAGTATAATTGTCAAAGCTATGAATCAGTTGCTTGCGTTTGTGTTGAAGGGAAATGAAATGGGCGATGTCTGATTACTCCAAGTTTTTTTTTTTGCAAAATCAGAAAGACAAAATGGCATACGTAGGATGCAAAAGCATTTTTTTCTGATTTAAAAAAAAAAAAAAACGTTTAGTCATCCATAACTTGTCCATTCCAATTCTTTTCGCAGAACACAAACGCAATCAACTGATTTATAGCTTTGATGATTGCACTGCAAAATGCAAAAGCATTTTTTACTTGAGGTAACCACTGAGTTTTTTAGGCTTGGTGCCTCTTTCGAGAACCTTGAAATTCTATGTATCTAAATGGGTAGTTGATATTTCCAAAAGCAAACAACATGCTTCCTGTTTTGAAAGTGTTCTTAATCTTATTAAATATACGGAAAAACCGAAGCAACTGATAGTACACAACTGATAAATCTTATTTTCGGATGATTTTAAACCCAAATAATTAAAGTCGACGTTTTGTAAAACTTGTTCATTGAATTTCTTAGTTAAACACTAAATATGCTATTTTATCTTAGACAAAACTTTTAGTAAAATACTTTCTTTTGAGAAAATTAATATGAAAATTAGATTTGAGAACTTTGACACACACGTGACGACACTCGTAGCTTTTATTGTAATAGTAAATGAAATTAATTTTCCAATTCTTTACGCTGCAGTGAAGATTACGATTAAATGATCAAGGTCCATAATGTACTACTTCTGTTGATATCGCGGCTCTGAATCAGTGGTTCCGGTTTCTTAATACAAACTTTCTGGTATTGACAGTCTCTAGCTTGGCCTATTATTTGAGCACCTCAGGATGAGTTTTCAAGCTTGTTGTTGTTTGCATCTTGTATATGCGGACTACCACAACTTGATATGACTTGATATAGATTTTGTATTTTTATATTCCAGTCGAAAAACATTTCCTTCGAGAAAGATAAATATTTGTCTAGTTTTGATGCTTATCATTTTTCTAGTTGGGACTCTTTGTGGTCAGGGACAGTATTCATGATAATTTTCAATAGGGTGTTTTAGGAAGTTTATATCTACTCCGAGTTAGGGCACTCTTTAAGTAAAGTTAGTTTTGTAGTATTTGACTTCAAGACCAACTCGTTCCCTGATTCTCATTAATAGATTCTATAAATAATCGCTGAAAACCTTACATAGCTCCTAGTGGATGTGATTTCTAATATGACAACTGCCTTGCTACTCAGGGACTCATTCAAGAATCATTTAACATCTCATGTTGTTCCCACTATTTTGTTTTTTTTTTCCAAATTATAGACCTCTCTGGTAAGTTAAATTAGTTCATATATATTCATATATATATGTAACTCTTAGCATGGATTTCCTTTTAAAAGACCAGAAGGCATATATCCGTAAATACATATGATGCATAGAGATATATTATGGAAGTTCTCTTACGAAAGACGAATCTTTACCAAATCATTACATCCAGTCAGTAGCCTTTTGTACTTAACTAAACTTGAAGACTGAATCAGATTCTATAACTCTTTCACAACCTGGCGAAAGGTTACATATATGGTCGGTTACGGTTTCCGATGTGTCAAGGTCAGAGATCTACATATGTATACCTCAAACATGCCGGTTCCTTTCACACATATTTACTGCGTCGCTACTTTCTTAAAAAAAACTTCACACAACGACCCGAATGAATTAAAAATACTTTGTCGCATCGGTTTACCCATGCTACCTTGAATTGCGACTTTAAAAAAATATTTCTGCTGAGCTATTTGATATTTTGAGATTATAAAAGCTCAGATTCTTTTTCAGAACTTACATTGCTTGCAAATTTATTTGTGTAAGTACACCAACGTACCAATAGTTGCTTTGAATATGCAATATAAACCTTCCAGTGCGAAAGCAAAATAATGTACTCATAAACGCGCTGTGAATGCAAATTCAAAATTCTTTTTTGATGACTAACGTAGTTTTCCACTGCTATATTAATACGTTATATGTTCAAAGTGCACTTAATTTGATAACAATAAATATGTTGGTGTCGCTGGACAAAGTCTACATAAATGTCGTCATACCTCTCTGTTTTCTTTCCAGGAAACTGACCGAACACAAATTCTTGAGAATACATTTCAAGTTCATCATGATCAGAAAAATAAAACAACATACAACTTTCGTTAGCTAAAACATTTGCCATTTATACATTTATTCTTAGTTTTTTTTTATTTTCTCAAAAATACCAATTCAAAAATACATAGTACGTAAAAACCATTTTATCACTTAATTCTAAATTACAATATCAATTTTCAATAATTTAAATTGGAAAAAACTCGTGAGTTACACATATGGAATATTCATTATTTTCAGTTTTATGTTTTTCGACTCGAATTGTATTTTGTTTTGTATTTCTATATTCGATTTTGTTTCTAAGCTAATGCAATTTAATGATAAGAAACTGAATAAATTCATAGCAATCTCTATTCGATTCTATCGATTCTATACTGATTAAATTTTGAAAATACCTCAATTGACGTTATTTACCACATATAATTATAAATTATAATAACATTTTGTGTTGACATTTAATTGCTGCTTGCCATCATATCAAAGCTTAGGGAATTGAAGATAAACCTGATTGACGGAACCTCATAGAGCGTTAAAAATGCAATAATTTTATAGCACATATGATTCAAGCCAAACAATTGCTGGATTTTTACTTCGTCTAGCACTAAGAAAAAAAAATGTTATCTTTAGATTTCATTGTTGTGAAAGGGGAGTATTTGTTTAGTTTTAATTTATTTATTTTTTCTAAGAATTCTTACTTTGTTCTTAATCAGTTTGGTTGACATATGTACATAACAAAATATTACAATGCATTGTATTTTATAATCTGCTACTATTTGTTAAGCTAAATGTAAATCTTTGTTAGTAAGTGGACTTTGATATTTCTATTGTTAATGAATTTTTTCTGTCTTTGTGTTTTTTTTCTAACTACTTCTGTCCGCAATGGCTTGATTATTTGTGAATCTTCTAAAAATATATTACGCGCAAGGTAGTGAAAAACTAACAGAGATTATTTTCATGTAATTTTTTGCATTGCTTCGTGCAGTTACGTTGTGAAAGTCTGTATCATGAATTTATCAAAGTAAGACAAACCACAGCATTGGAGCATGAGTTTGTTATTCACCACCTCAAACAGTGGAAAACCTATGCAGAAATCGCAGTCAAAGTACTGTATAGTACATTATTAAGAGGTACAAGGATGAAAATCCAGTTTCTAGCAAAAGGCGTGTTTTGGTGAGAATTATGTAAAGCAAAGTGAAAGCTCCTCACCAAAACGATCCTCAGTCAGTCTAGCTTAGTAGCTTTTTTAATATTTGAAGATTGCATGCGCTCGCTATCAGCCTGACGTTAGTTGTGAAAATATTCGCGCTGAACAAAAAAAATAAAATTTTTCTTCACCCTAAAGACGAAATATGTATTTTATAAGCAGTCGGGGACAATAGCACACCTTTTTTATTTTTGCAATTCAAATATAATGTCGTGCACATTGGATGTTAAAACTGCTCAATACCAACGATAAATCAATCCATTGATGGTAAAGTTTACAGAATACTTCCAAGATCTCGACTACATGAATTACATTTGTAGATTTAGTCTTTTCTAATAGTCATGAAACCGAAATTCAATCTTTGGGAGCAAAGGGTCTGCAACAAATTCAATTGAAAAGTAATTATTCCTCGCACTCATTTCTGTAATGATTAAAAATTAGAAAAATAAATTTCACACAGGTTCCATCTTAACTACAAGGGGCTATGGACATCATGAACGAAGAGATGTATTTGAAAGCAGATCTTGCATAACTGCATAAAGAATTTATACGATCAAGAATCGAATTAATGAGTCCCAAAAGAGTTTTCTCATTAATGCTGATAGCACTCGTTTAATAAATCATACAACCCGTGCTCAGATGACATGCAAGTGAATACAAATTTAACTGATAAGCAAAAACGCCCACTAAATGATTCATATAAGGAATTATATTTTCAAGTATATTCTAGGTCTTCGGCAAAAAACAATTGTTGTTGGAAAGAAGCCAAAAACATTCATCCCTTGCGAAATCGATTTTTTTTTGTTCTGCGATATACGTACTCCGCAGGAATAAGAGTGGATGACTATTGCGCAGAAATGGCTTCAGTCACAACTACGAGACATTTTTTTCTGGCTGCTCATCATGTAAATGAACACTGAAATTCTAAAAAAAAATAAATAATGACCCTTCAATTTACTCAACGTAGTTGTTAATGCCGCCAAATGGCTGGCGTTGCACAATATTATCATTACACTTTAAATCAAGCATAAAGTTACTGAGAGAGAGCAACAAACTTTGAAGTACTATAACCAATACTGCATGTTGTTAGTCAGTACGTATTTATTGCTATTTCTGCTTTATGTTCACCTGAGCTGAACAATTGCATGATCACCTATTTTTTTCTATATGATACTGAGCAAGTTTTTCAGAAAACAGTCTTAAAATCTAGTGTTGCATAGAAGATTCGTATTAGCCATGTCTGTAGTAACACATTGTCGTCTACTATCACAAGGGTTAGTTTAACCGTGCTGGGACAACGAATATTTGCTTTCTTGGTTATGGGAATTCAAAATAGATATGTAGAGCAAGAACACATACACAGGAGACATTTTTTAAAAAAAGTATCGATAACTTATTTCCCGCATTTAAAGTCAATTTGTCTAGGAGACAGATGTAAATGATTTTGAAAGTTCTGGCAAAGCTGAAAAATAAATATTTGTACTTATGTATATACAGCTCGGCTCAATACTTTTGTTTGTTTAATTTTCTGTAAGATCTTTTGTTTTTCGTCAAAAGTAGGAGGCTACATACATTTTGTGATATTTTTTTTTCGATCTGAACGATCAAAGTTTATCCTCATTTAGACGGGAAGTGCAAAGTCAACCGGAAAAATTATAATAAATAATTTATCGCCTTTATGATTCTATCAGGATCTGATAACTTTGATGCTAAAATTATAATCGAGGCGAACCTTGAATGCGCCCTTAGAGAACGTCATATTAGGATAGGATTGATAAATAATTTTCTCTGTTATTACATAGGAAACATTCTAACCATAACCATAACCAAGTACAAGTGCATACGATACACTTCCATCTGCGTGACTAATAACCTCGCGACGGAGATTTATATAGAAATCAGTTTTACACGAAGCAATAAAACGTACCACAGCTGATTATAAAAACAACTAAAAAGCGGTTATTAAAACTTACGGCAAAATTAATATGCACGAGTACAAGTTAGAAATTTCACACGAAAACAATTGGTCGCAAATTTCATCGTTTAGCAGTGAGATCATAGCGAGCATTCTTCGCATGTTTAAATCCTTAGTCGCAACATTTGTGATCACGTGAATGGAGGTATTCTATGGGAAAGAACTACACCTCGTTACCGACGCTCGTGAAACGAAAACTATGATAATTTTTCACTAAAATTGAATAGAATTCAAATGAAGAAAAGTGAAGCATTTTCAGCATAAATCATCAAATAAAAGTGATCTACAAAACTAAATGACAAAATACCGTGGACTGGAAGAGACTCTTAATGATGGAAGCTTATTTGCAAAGCCACACAATGCCTTAGAAATATCTTAAAAGCTACGAGTGGTTATTCATGTTTGATAGGAAACTTCTCAAATCTTGTAGCAAACATAAGGACGCAAAAGAGAATCTCGGCAAGAAAGAATCAACAAATAACAAATCCAAATACATGCACACTTTGAAACTGCTTAAAAAAAGAGGGACATCACTCCCCTATTGGATCACAATAAGTCTGCATTGATCTAGGTGTGGCATTGTGGATCACTTCAATCCCGCCTACCGGTACTACCTCGAGCAAGAAGTCTACCTAGTTATCCCTGAGCACTAAACAACACAGATTTGAATAAGTTCGTGGCAGATGCAAACAAGAGATCCAACTTTTAGTGCAAGAAAAAATGTCTAGGTGAAGAAGGTTATTTCCACATGTCCAAAGCATGGAAGACTGGTGAAAATTTTCAAAAGCAGACATCAAAATTAGACAGAAAATCTAATTAGTAAAGCGAAAAATAAGTTACTGTCCAACTTATTATCACATGCGCCAAACAAAGTGACACGCAATACGAAAATTATTTTTCCACCTAACACTCCATGGGAGTCACAGATAACAGATTAATTCTTAAGTTACCTTTGTCAAAAAAACTTTGTATTGCATTTACATATATATATAAAACTCAATGTACCTACATATGTTTATATGTATGATATGGACTTTGAAACCACTGAACCGATTGAGCTCTCAATCTTTAGTCAATCTGCGGTATTGGCCGGAGAGTGCTTCTGTGAAGTTTGGTCAAAATTGGTCCAGCAGTTTGCCGCAACGCACGTCGGGGAACCCCCAGGTAGATGATAAAAATACGTGAGATATTTTCATATTGAATTCAAATCAAATCTCAGTGTGTCCACCCATAAAAAATTAAAATAACAACTGTTAAAAAGAAAATAAAATATAGCAAGCGAGTAAAATTGGAATGTGAAAATCAACGAACTACCACTAACAGCAGAATCGATGGGTGGACTTAATTGAGCAGAACTCGAATGAAAACCGAGGTAATTGGGAATAATTGTTGACCAAGTTAAAATACAAATCACCAGATGGAGAAATAAAAATCTTCATCTCATATATAACCTATCTGCGAAAGTATTACATTGAGGAAATTTGATCACGAACTTACGGGTTATACAGTCAGCAAAATGTTCATTTGGGGTTTAAGATATGACTCGTCTATCTATACGTAGAACGGGTGAACTGAACACCAGTGTTCGGGTCCAATGACTCTATGAATACAATTTTAAGGGATGAGACAAATCGATGGCGTAAACAAAGGGAAGTACGTAATTGGAGCCAGCTGCTGACTTGTTGGTTAAGAAGCATTTCCACCCTGGATTGTGGCACCAGTAAAAGTTCAATGGGACATACAAAAAATAACGAAATCATTCAAGACTGATACCGCACAGTTTCCAATCCATGTTCTTTTTTCTTCTATTTCTTATAAAAAATTAAGGGAAATCAAAACACAGAGCACTCGAATTGGTCTATTGTACTACCAGGTTGTAAACCATTTTTTAATGGTATCAGATTTCATACTATTCACATTTATACTTCATGACTGTGTTTAGTGTTCACCGGCGGTGCTCGAACGTGCACTGGTTGGGTCACAAGTAAACAATGCGTCAAGCCCTAACTCAGCTCAATTCACGTGTCTTTAAAACAACCCAAAAACACATTTTTAAAGGCAAAAAGATTTTATTTCGACTTTTGCTTAAACGGTTTTATAAATCAGAGCTATTTTACTGGTTATCAGATAAAATAACTACACTAATCCCGTTTTGTTTTTATTCTAGCGTTGTCAAGAGTCATATAATTTATATGTTTGATGCCAACTGTGGCATGGTCATTAGTGCAAAATCGAGTACTTATCATTAAGAAACAAATAAAGATTTAAGAAGGCACGGCTTTGGGATTTCTTTTTCTAAATTAGATCTACAAAACTGGTGTCTAAATAGTTTATTCAGAAAACGTTCTCATCTTTCTGCTTAGCTTGAATTTTTTTTGATATACACAATTAAAAAATTAGAGACACTTTACTGTAGCAAAACTGCACACGAAAACGTTATCAATTGACGAAGAAAAAAAACATTTCAAAAACACTTTTCACATAAATTAACATATTCAACACTTAAAGCAAAGTTAATGAGGATCCATTACGCTACCCCCTACCAACGTCAATCGAGGTATTTTTACACTTATATCAAATAAGAAAAAAACTTTACATTACAAATTCACGATGAGAATGAGTACAATTAAGAAGGAAAATGAGAGAAAAAAAAAGGAAAAAAATTGTAACAAACCTATTCAAATCCACCACGATTTACAAGCTAAAGCAATTCACATTTACACATCTCTCGCTCTGAGTGTCAGCATATAAATATAGAACTGATTGTTAGGTACTAAGGAGTAAGCAAACTAAAGATGTATCATCTTGATATGAGTAACTATGTCCGAAGATATCGCCCGACGGATGCCAGCAACAATCCAATTGTCGCTATTGATGTGACCACCATGCTAGGCAGAGCCGATAGATTGGCATTCGATTTTTGATGTGCAGTTGAGAGATCATTCCGGCAAACTGTCTCGTTCTTGATAAAGCGGAACATTGACTCAACGATATTGGCTGGGGTTATTTCATCGCATGTCTCTAGTTCGGTGATGACACACTCATTTAGCTTTTGAATATCGTCGCATTGTTTTGGTCCAATGATGAATTTTGGCAAAGTTTCGATGTCTTCAATGCTCTCCTTTGGTAAGTACTCCCCGAAGGTATTGTTCATGCAGCGCTGAATTTGTTCCTTTTTCGACTCTAAGCATTCGGGTCCGCGTTCGGCGATAAAGAGGGCAATTTGATCACCACCCTTGTGGCAAACAAAATTCAAAAGACTCTCAAAGATACGCATCAACACATCAGAATTGTCCTTTTCGTCTTGTTCCAAGCAAGGCTCGACCTTTTGAACTAGACCTCGAAGGCAGTCTAGCGCAAGTGGACGCTTTTTGCAGTATTTATTAAAGACTGTGTCCAAATCTCCGTTGGGACGAGCCTTATCAATTTCCGATTGAATCGCAGTCATATTCACGATCCCCGTAACACATTCAATGGCGGTGGAGATGCCCTGCTCAATGTTGGCAAATGCCTCATTTCCAGTATCGTTGCCAGCAACTTTCCTGCACTTGTCTTTGAACAGAGTTTTCGCTTTGTCGGTCAGATTACCATTCGTCAGCTCGGTGGGGATTTGATTCTTAAGTTCATCGAGGTCAACGTCGATTGCACATATCGTTGTCGAGAATACTCCGAGCGCGATAATTGCGATGATCATCAGCCGTCGTGATGATGTATGTGCTAGTTTTATGGCCATAATTTAAGAAATTAAATTTTCTCGTTTTTAATTGAAATTTAGTGGTTTTTATTGTGTTTCTTTGGAATCACTTTTCATATCACACTTACATAAAACAAAGGAAATAGAATAGGAAAAAAAATATACTTTTTGTACTATCTACACTATGATTGCGGTTCGTTGCAGTTAACACAGATATGAACAAAACTGACGAAGGAACTAACAAGAGAATCGCGCTGCGAGTTAACTACACTAAATCAGTGACGATGACTGCAATGTGATTAGCGCAGTACTAGTGCTCTTAGCAAAAGTTCAATGAAGTATGAACCCCAATCGGCCAGCAATTACAAAAGACAATTAGAAAATAGTTTGTTGAGGGAAACAACAAAACGCTGGCGACGAACTTCGGACTTTGATTTTATCTGAAGGCTAGTGACAGATGTCAGTTTCCGTGACAGCGAAATGGTGTGCGTTCAGGGTGAGAGGGACTGTGTTGCACGCAACACCATTGTGTTGTGAACTTCACTAATAGAGGGCAGAGATGTTAGCTTTGATGGCAGTTAAATTTATTTTGTAAGTAAATACTAACTTTTTGGATTTAAAGTAATGTGGACGATTTCAAAGCCTAACTTTGAATATTTTCCTTGTTAAAATATTAATAGAGCAGCGATATGTCTTTAGTAACACACGACTCTTATGAATGTATTTGTTAGCTACATTTTAGTTAATTTCAATTAGTCATCAATGGGCTGCACTCATATTATATCAACATCGTAGGACACAACTACTTCTGGAATCATTAGAGGTTTCTAATGTTCTAAGTTTAGAGTTTAGTTTTACAGGTCTGATTGAATGGTCAATCGCAGTTTACCAGTATATCGCCAAAGGATCTTATAGTGAATGCATATAAACTTCATATAACACAAGAGTAACATTTTGTAAGCTAATAATTTTTGTTTATGTTTAAAGTGGGTAACGGGAAGTGTAACGGTAGTATGATAAACCTGGACCATTTGTAAAAAGTTGGTGATTGACTTTGACCTGTAAAGTGTGAATACTAGTTTATATAATTGAAACTAGTACCCCTCTTAGTGTGAGTAAGAGAAAGACGCGTTCTGGGGTATATTATACCTATCCTGTGAACGCGTCTCCCTAGTATATAACAATAGAGATTGTTGCTGCAGTCGCTCCATAGATAGTAAAGCCAGTACTAGCCATTGAAGCTTTATTCTAAATGCTCCCATCTGTGAATAGCCTTTACGTGCACTTAAGTACTTTATTCGTCTATCGCACAATTCCCTAGAATTCCAAATTGCGCAGGTAGAGTATGACATTGTACAGATTGTCTTTTTCATTAAGAGATAAGCGATACTGATGGTGGTATACAAGCGATCTAATGGCAGTTTGCCATCTTGTACAAATAACAATAAGGAAGCAGATTGGCATTAAACTGTAATTTCTGTTTGATGGACCGTGAATCGGAAGACAAAATGATAAGTGATTGTCCAGATAAACCGGGAAGACCCCGTCATTTAATCACGCGGTGGTTTCGAGCCACCTTTAAACAGAAATTGACTCATTGCATGGTTTCTTTTCTACACACTATTGTCCGATATTATAATATGTTTGTAGCCCTAGCTGAAGTCAATTTCACCCGGCATAATGTCAATGGACTTAGAGAGCCTACGACGCAACAAGGTGATTTTGGTAGTGGCACTTTTTCGCTCTAAAATGTATGTACTTTGTTAAGCCAAGTTTGGGGAAAGCCGCATGCCGAAAATATCTATCGGCAGTACGTGTAGAAAGATTTACTTTGCTTTCAGTATCTTCTTCAAATTTATTTCCTTTTCCAAAATAGACCATCAAACGTCAATTCATTCATACTCGTTATTATATATAAACACATATGTAGTTTTAGTTGCAAATCCCCTCTTGGACCTACATATAACGCTTTTCCATAAGTTTAACAACGTTTTTTTTTTCAGCATTAGTTGTCTGTGTAGCCTGAGTTCCAGATATTTGGCACTCAGAGAAGAAACCTAAAAATGTTAAGATACGGAGAGATGAGCATGGAATTATAGTTTTTCTTCTGAAAATGACTAGTTCAACTTTTGTTGATGAGAAAATGGTTTTGTTCCAATCACTACTTTCAATTTATTGAAGTCAGGAGTTGTTTATAAGTTTCCGGCATATTTTTTAAGTCTATTATCGGTATCTGTGTAACTATACGATATTATAAGATATTGAAATACTCCTTTCCCCCGTATTCACTTTGTGGTAAGTCTGCTTTGCTCCCCTTTTGTGGATCAGAACTCCCTTACAAATATCCTTTATATTTATTTATATTTTTTTTATTTGCTATCTGATAGCATTTTGAAAAAGGGATGTGTGCAAAATGTGCTAACAGCATTGAAAACTTCGGACCTCCAGTTATGATTCCGAGAGAACAATAAATATCGACGATGTATGTAAGTTCTTCTCGTCAAAATGCCATGAGAACACAAAATGAAAATTTGAGAACCTATAGCAATTCGATCCGGTCATTATGTTTACCTTTCCAGAAAGCCTTATAAAGCCAGATATCGAACGAACGACTTTTGTCTCCTCCACTGTACAGGAGGCCATTTGTCCAATTTTTTCCATTACTTAGCCTATTTGCACACTATCCGAATACCAATCCACTATCACTGCGTTAGTTATCACTCCTTCAATGCCGTCTTCACAACTACTACCTATAATCTGTTACAGCTCTGGACTGTTTTCCATCTTGTGTTTATTATTCTCTCATCAATGTGAACAATATTTACTTCAGATGGAAGGGGAGCAATTTTTTTTAAAGTCATAAAGGTTAGTAGATTAATAGTTATGTGGACTTTAAGTTGGCTTATACATTAATGTGTTAAAAGCAATTAATGTCTCCAAATAATATAACTTAACGTAGTTATATCTTAATCTGCAATATCGTAATAATTTCTCGTACCCGTACCCCCCTGATCATGCAATTTCCTGTAGTTGATCTTTAATATTTAACAGCTTCATTTATTTCGCTTAAGCTGGAAACGTGTTTAATTTCGGTGGCCTACAAATAGTTACATATGTATATGTGGATGACCATATTTAATAGTTTTTGTTTATAATTCGTACTCTTTTTGCACACTTTGTCCCCATGATGCAACAGACTTGTATATTAAATATGCTATTAAGATGTAAATCCACCGCGCTTTATGGAATATGTACCAAGGTATTGCAGATTAACATGTTAAGCGGTTGCATGAAAATTAAATCAGTTGCATTAGTAGTCCTGATTCAATCCAATGTCTCTTTAGTTGCAAAATTTACAAGCTATGTAATAATAAGACCAAACCAGAAGTAAATCCAGAAGAGCAATGATAGTAGTGTACAACAAGCAACGTTTGCAAAGAGAGGCGCTGCAAAAAGCAGTAGCTACAGCCACTATAATTACAAAGAGATCGTTCCAAGGTTTAGTTTAACCTTCTGCCTGAATATGTAGAAGTCTCCCGTGGAAAAAATCTGTGTAGAATCTGTAGTAGTATAAGGTTAACGATACATCTTTTAAGTAGACTACTATGCGACCCAACGAACAAAACGTGGGTCGGTTGAGCTTCTAAAAACTTACACACTAGGTACAGATGATATTTTTCGTTTAATAAAAACGAACACAGGAATTACATGTGTCTCATGCAAAATTAAAAACAACCAGGCGTTTTACTGCAAGGAGTAGGGTAATCTTTATTTCAAAGTTGAGATAGGAACATTACCTATTCGAAGACTTCAAGAAACCATCTGCCTGGCCTCATGAGTATTAAAAAAGACAGAGGAAGTTATGAACAATGGCAGTTAAACAAACGTAGTAGATAAAGTGATTATTTATCCACAGATTTGGCAAATAAGAGAATGGGCCAGTGATAAGAAAACGTCAAATAAAATCTGATAAAGAAATTCAAAATCATTTAAATTAATTTTTTTTTTCGTGAAAGGACGCTTCACCGGATTTTTATGAGCCGCGTCCAAAAGGATGAATTTTATGTGGTTAAATATGAATGCTCTGCACTGGAGAATCTTTGAATCCACTACAAGAGATCTATTTTTCCACGGATTAAAAAACTGTGAAACAAAAGAAACAATTTGTAAAAAAATATATTTGTAGTATATTTCCTTCATCTCATTTCCAACATTTTCAGTTCCTCCTCACCTGGTTTAAGCCATGTTGCCTTGAGCTTTTCACTTTTCTGCCAACTTGGGTAAGAAAATTTCTCTGCAAGGTATACTTATGAGTTTTCTTCGCGTCTAAGTACAAATATTTAATCACTTTCTTCGTCGAATTGTGGTGCCAATAGACTCCTGAGCCAGTCTCGCACAATACTATCGCTAAGAAAATCCTTAAGATGACGCGCAGGCATCTATTCATGAGGGAATGATGGTGCTTTTCCAGCTACATCACTAACTCAATGTAGAAGCGACACTATGTAGAGCTTAGATAAAGAAAATAATCTACTTTCTCAAATCCCTCTCCGGCAATATTTGCTTCAGATTCTAATTTGTGGACCATTTGCTGGTAGTGCATTATTCTCTACAATTGCAAACAAATGCTATCAGTGTAATTTAGATGTCTAATCTACCACGTTTGCCAGTTTATTCCTAGTCCTTTACTCATTAGGGCTGAAGACAGACTATCATTGATAACTACTAAGAAGAACAGTGGTAAACGTTTAGGGCCTTGTCGCTAACCATTTTGAATTTTAAACCCTTCTGACACCTTTCCATTCTAAAAACTGTAACTTAACACCCTCTTAGGTAACCTTGGTAATAGCTATAATTTTGTCAACGATACCTATCTAAGGCGTACTAAAAACAATAACTGTTGACACTATCAACATCTTTCTGGAAGTCGACGAAGAAAATATAAAGCGAAAAATTATATTCCACACGTTCCTTTCTTATGAGCCGCAAGCTGTTACAGAGCAGAAGCCTGTTTGTAAGATATTCAATTTTAAACAACGATGTTTTCTTATCTGATATATGTACATACTGGCTGACTGACAGAATTCAAATACTTCTCCAGTTATTACACTCCATCAAGTTGCTTTCCTTTGGAAGTTTGATAACACACTTTCCATTTTGATATCACACTACTTATTATAGTTTCAAAAGCTATGAAAATATGTCATGTAGTCCAAGCACATCATACATATCATATCGATAGAAGGAATAGAGGTTTGTAGAAATCTCCCTTTAATTACTTTCTTACCTTATTTTTTAGCTGGCTTCCTAACCACTGACATATCTGTTTAGTGTCGAATGTTAACAATTACTAATTGTAACAGTAAAATAAAACAAAGAAATAATAAACACAAAACAAGATTGGCACAGCCTTCATGTTTAGTGATTTTCCATGTTAAGTGCTACGTTTTAACATATGCCTTATGCAAAACTAAAAATTTGACTTAATTTTTCCTTTTCGTGGAATAATACTGATGAGTGGTAGCTCTAAAAGGTGAAACTATAATTAACTAAATATAAATAACTATTTTCGATAAGCAATAAAGTAAAAATAATAACCTGAAAGTAGTAGTTAGTAATTAGTGAAGGCTTTCCCTATATCCAGAGTTCGAAGTTATACAAAACAATAAAACAATCATAATTAGGCTATACCCGGGCAAGAGAGATTACATGTATGTAATGTGCAAGGAGTTTCGACTACCTGAAATTAACAAATAGTCTATAAATAGACTGTAAAATAAAAATTCTCCACAAATTCTGATCTAACCTTCTTGAAGATAACACATCAAAAATGATATTCAATATTGCATTGATTTTCACAATTTGCTTTTGCAAAGCAGCAAGTCTAACGCATCTAGTACCTTACTTTCTTGATGAGAAAATGGAACAATCGGTGGTCTTTAAAACGATGGACAACTCTGAAAACGAATTTCAGTTTGAAATGGCAGATTTATTAGGCCTCACAGAAAGACCCAGACACATCAAGAAGCCCTTATCTCTAAGGTAAGAACTTAATATCCGTAATCAAAAGTTTTTCTTCAATTTATTTTTTGTTTTCTACAGAAAAGCAGCATCTAAATTTCTTCTGGAACTCTATAATTCCCTTAAAGAAGAGGAAGAACCCCATTTGTCTGCCTACCACAATCGAGTTGTCAGAACTACTCTTATAACTAAGGAAGATCGCACAGAGATCGAAAGATGCAATAATATAATCACATTTTCAAGCAAAAGTAAGTCAATTGAGGAAGTCTTGCTTCAGTTTATATTTATAAAAAAATAACTCTCTCCCAACAGAGCGTAAAACCCCACGTGTTCAACATGGTTTAGACATGACAATCACCTTTAACACTAACCATGTCCCACAAGACTTACAACTCATTCGCGCCGAATTGAGAATTTTCCAAAATTCCAGACTGGGACGACAATTTGAATGCGAAAAAAACGTTACAGTGTCTGTGTTTCGTAAAGTGTTGAATCGAAAGCTGCAAAAGATTGACTTGAAAATATTGAGTAGCTTTACTACAACCACCAACTATAAGGGATGGCTTGTGGCGAACGTGACGAAAACAATGTCCAAGTGGCTTTTTAGAGGCTATAATCCAAATGGGCATGACTTAGTTATTTCTACCAGTCTTACAGGTATTAGCAACGAAGCAATTCCGGAACATGAACAGTTTATAACACCTAAAGACATCGGTCTAATCAATGTAAGTGGAACGGAAGAATATCAACCATTCATCATTGGATACTTCAATGGTCCGGAACTCTTGAATAAAATTCAGCATCTCCGTTACAAGAGAGAAATGGGAAAGAAAAAGAGATATTCAGCCGAATACCATGTACCACAACCAGAGGGAGTAGGTACAGAGAGCTATAAACTCCCAAAGACATGTGAAAGAATGAATTTCTCAATCGATTTCAAAGATTTGCAGATGCAGGACTGGGTAATAGCACCTAAAAAATTCGAAGCGTATTTTTGTGGAGGAGAATGCAATTTTCCGCTAGGCTCCAAAATGAATGCCACAAATCATGCTATCGTCCAAACTCTTATGCATTTGAAGCAACCAAATCTACCAAAGCCATGCTGTGTGCCAACTGTATTGGGCTCGATTTCCATTTTGCATTATCTAAACGAAGATAGCGTAAATTTAAGCAAATACCCAAATAGTGTAGCGAAGAGTTGTGGATGTCTATAGGACTATACATGTAAATTACCAACGCTATTTATGCATATGTACATTTTAATTAATAAACTTATTTTAATTTAAAAGAAGAAATTGTTTATTCTCTTCCACAATTGCGGTGAAAACGTCGTTAATATATATTGTATGTAACAAATAACAAACGTCTGTCCGATAGCGCTGGACCCTTTTCAAATGTTGTCTTTGAAATAGTCCCCAGTCAGTAATTTTAACCACAACATTTTGGATACAAACATATAGTTGGAAAACTAACGAACATCGTTGATCTGAGGGACGTTGCTGCCAGCTCACCAGGCAGGGGATCTTAGTTCTTGTTCGTCATCTCCAACTCGTCATAGAATCTAAGGTTGGAAAACCACTTAGATGAAGTCCTGGTATAACTGGATTATCTTTCGACTTCGTTGGCCTTTGCAAAATTTGTCTCCGTGTGGGATATTTTCAATTTTTCAAATCGCCGGCCTCTAATGTAATGGGTGAGAGTATAGTAAACGCATCAGCGCTCGTCCCCATATTGTGCAATATTCTACAATATTCTAAGGCGTAGCCAAGTGGTTAGTGCGTTGGACTACTGAGCGGGAAGTTCAAAATTCGAATCCTAGAAAAACGAAAAAAATTGCACGGTCCCACGCGAATATAGTACGACAATAATAGCTGTAATGAGAAAGCTCCTTAATTTGCCTTTTGGATATATGTATCTTTAAACTGTAGGTCCCTTCCAGTTGTTTGAAGAAATATAACACGAACAACACGAATGATCCCAAGAGCTAGGCTAAACCCAATATTAGTTTTTTCTACACTTTGAACGATCCTATCGATTCGATTGTTCTGCTTGAAAAATTTCAGTAGAAGTTCTGTCACGTCTAATCCTACTTGGTGCCACTATTGCAGCTAATTAATTGGAAAATTGGTGAACCCAAAAAAGTTAACGTTTCCTCTTTGCAGTTTTGCATTATTTCAAAAATTCAAAGATCTTCAGTTTTTATCGCGTCACCCTCAAGGCTGTGCCTTCATTACTGGCTGTATGAAGAAAAAGTTTTTGATTCGAGCTAGCTTTCATGAATTGAAATCGCGTATTTCAGACAAGAAACGATTTTATTAAACTATCAACAATAGAATGGGTTGTACAAATCGATTTATACTATTTCCTTTTTATACAAATATAAAATATTGTATTCTTATAGGCCAATACGCGCTGGTGTGCGACGTGGCGTCTGTCCAGGAGTAACAATCTCCTGCTTCGGTATTAGGGCCTCTTCTCGCTGTGCAGCTTGGATTTTTTGTTCCTCCATCTGCTCTTGAGCCATTTGCATTTGCGTTTCCATTTCTTTCAGATGTTCAGCAGCCTGTTTCTTTTTCTCTCGTCCACTTCGACCCGTTTCCTTGACGGAGAAGAACATAGGACCCAACTCAGCTAACCAATAACCATCGACAGCAGTTGCACACTGCATGTATTCTTTGGCTGTCATTACGAGTTCATGGTAAACAACATAATCTGGAGTTGTTCCTAGCCCGTAAAGCGCTGATGTTGGATGAAGATGACATGGCATGCCAGTTCGCAGGTTAACATATTCGCCAATACCTTTCAGTCGGGCAGCCTGATAGAAATAAGCTAAAAGGGAAAATAAGTTTTAATAGGCATTTCCAATTCAATCGTTAGAGACTAACCTGAACAAATACACTTTCGAACAATATCCCAGTCGGAACCACATGATTTAACGTTGAGCTTTTGCTGAATGAGAATGTCTTTCAATTGCTGGCGCACTTCTCGAACTTTTCGCATCGCTTTGACATGGATAAAATGTTCATTGCACCAATTGGCATTGTAACTGTGGAGATAATCAACGTAAAGTGAATTTGAAATTATTTAATTTGTGAATATTTACTTATTTTGCTTCCATTGAAGGTACACATTTAGATATGTTAAATGATCTGATTCGGGAACTTGGAATTTTTCTCTTACACCATCAGCCTCCTCCTCACGACCTTTGGGACGGTAAAATATCGATGGAACTGATAACATAGAAACTAAGACGAAAAGAACAAACAGTTATTAATAAATTATTTATAAATTTAGAATATTTTATATATTTCTTGCCTAAGATCTAACGGGTGGCAGTTTGTACGTAATAAGGAGGCTAATTTTCCGTTCAAGAAGCCACCATATTTGCTTTCAGTAAAGTTTTAGTGTTTTTAATAGTGTTGATCTGGTAATTCTGAGCCCGAAAAGTAGGATCTGTGAGTAAAATTACCATTCAACATACAAAAATGAACCCTGTAACTGTTGGTCTGTAAGTAAGAAATAATACTAAGGCGATGCGTTTTAACGAAAAAACTTAGAGCTAAAGCTTTGTAGTTCACAAAGCACGTTAAATATTTAGCCATAGCTCTGAATAGGGAAAAATAAGTTGAAAACTAAATTTGCACGTGCAATAAAGGCTTATGAGCAATGTATTCCATAGTCTATGTATATTCTTGGCTCGACATGGAGCCTTCAAAGTCGTCTAGTTTAGTGGAGATGTTCGGCAATAGTGAGACATATTCTGATGTAGACAACATTGGTCTGGTGGCCAGCAATAAAGAAGTATAGTTTTACTGCACTTCTGCAACGAATATAGAGGTTAACATTTCTATAATGCATGCGCTGAGAATAACTGAAACTGCTGTACAAAAAGAGATATTTTCCTTATTAATATCGGGTAGTTGCACCAGGCAATTGGCAAATCGAGAATATGGGGAATTATTCGAAATTAAGACTTTTAAGTCAAACATAAAACTAGAATTTCTTAAAGACATCTGGACATCTTAAAGAATGTTAAACGGTTCTGCATAGGACAAAGGGGGATATATAGACCACAATCGCAATCAAGAAACCGCAGCTTGAATTTCAATGTAATATACATATGTACGAATATGTCCCTGTATCGCTAAAACCTATGTTTGTTAAACAACGATCTCTTTACTAGTTCATAGAAGTATCGGTCGGATTGGTCCAATGCCAAAAAGGTATACCAGATAACTTCAATGCAGAAAACGGCAGGAGTTGAAGTTTCTTTCAACCGATGCAACAGAAAAGTTATCTAATAAAGAGTCCAAGGGTGAAAAGTTACTCAGTATTATCTCTTTAAAGAGAAATATATGGTAAATGGTTACGATAGACGGTGGTTTCGCTTCCTATCTCAATGGTATCATAACGAATCCTCCTAATGAATGAAATATGTAGTCTGACTTACTCTTAGGAAAAAATAATCTTAAAGAAGTGTGCTACAATGCTATTCATGGTAGACGCACTCCACATTTGTGAATCATTCTGCATCACACCAGAAATAACAAGAAATCAAAGGATTTTTAAATGACAATGAAATTATGATTTTTTTTATTGTATAATCTATACTTGATAATTTTTTGCAAATACTAAAAATATTTTCATCACCCACTTCTTTCAAATGATAAATTAAGACACGTGCTCGTATTTGATCAAGGCCACGACAGAAATACGTCCATTTGGGAACGCAATGACGTTGATGGTATCACATGGTTGTTGACAGTGAGACATACGAAATTTATAATTTGTACATGGTCAAAGTTACCTATTATAAGAACCTCAGCACTGCACTCCATTTGGCACGATACAATCAACATTTGACACTGCGGCGGATCTAATGGAAATTCGGCCATCTGTCGACCGAGAGGCGTTAAGGCACCCGTATGATCCAGTGCACCCAATATCCACAGCTGATAGAGGGAATTCAGAATATTATCCTGAGGAGGTGGGTCCATAAAGTGGAACTGCAGCAAATCCACGACACCAAGCGATTTCAGTAGTAGCACCGTATTGGCTAGATTAGTTCGTTGAATTTCCGGTACGGTTAAAGGAAGTAACTCCTCTTTGTATTGTCTTTGAGTGTATAAACGAAATGCTTGGCCAGGTCCAGTACGACCAGCACGACCAGATCTTTGATTGGCATTCGCTTGGGATATTGGATAAATTTGCAGAGCATCCATACCAATACGTGGATTGTATACTTTCAGCTTACAGTAACCAGAGTCTATAACAAAGATAATACCGTCGACGGTGAGCGAGGTCTCGGCAATATTTGTCGCTACTACACATTTTCGTAGGCCTTCTGGTGATTTTTGGAAAATTTTCGCCTGTAAATCTGATGGTAGTTGCGAATAAATTGGTAGGATGGAAAGTTCAGGAGCATTATCAATTTCAATCAGGCGTTCGGCCAGCACCTCACATGTAACTTCAATGTCTTCTTGACCCGGCATGAATATGAGCATGTCACCCTCGGTCGGTGTTAAGTGGATTTGTAGAGCTTGTTTCACTGCTGATTCCACATAATCCTCGCAGGTGTTCTTGCTAAAGAGCGTATCGACTGGGAATGTACGACCGGGTATTGTGAATGTTGGCACATTACCAAAGAATGTGGCAAACTTGGTGGAATCCATGGTGGCCGAAGTAACAATGAGTTTGAGATCATGACGTCGAGCAACAATCTGAAAGGAAAGAAAGAATATTTATTGTAAGATAACCAAAATAAAACAAAGAAAGATTAATAAGTGGAAAAAGATTTCTTTCTTGAGAAATTATGTTTAAAGTCATGAAGGGTGTAACAACGATATCAACACAATACTCTAAGACCTTAAATATATGAATATACAATACATAAGTGGAACTTGAAATCTTTAACTAAGGTTGATAATAAGGTTGGGTAACTTTTACGTTAGACTCGGAGACTCGGGCATAGGAGCATGCAAGGACGTGAATATACAATGGCTTTCGCTTCGAAAGAATTCTAAAGAAATTTCAATTTCTGTCTGTCTGTATATACATTCAACTGCAGCCTAAATGGCTGAACGAATTGTTTTCAAACTTGGTATCTGAGCAGAGTACAGTCACAATGCGAGGAGCCTTTAAATTTTCGGACTAACCTCAAAAACAACGATACTTTATTAAAAGAAATTTTAAAAACCGATTTTCTCAAAAATGCTTTAACGAATAGTCCATATGAATGTACATACATACAAATGTGTAGCTTCTAAGTAATGAGGTTTAAACCATTTTATTTAAATCAACAATGCCACCCCTACTTTTTAGATGCATGTTAAGGAAGAGAGTACTATACGATACCTTCCAGACGGGTCGTAACTTTTTTGCATGTTTGAACGTGAATATATCGAAAACGGTTTTTCCTAAAAACAACTTTTGGGGCCGAAATTTGAGAGTTTGGAGTTCCCAATAAAGTCATATGGAACATTTTAACATTTTCCATTACATTTTGGCACTCTTTAAGAAACCATTGTTCCGAAATCTCTTTAAAACATCATATCTGTAGGAAAAGTAGTTTTTAAAATAATAAAAATTAAAATATTTAATGACGTGGCTTATGAAATGGCAAACCACAAAATAGAAGGCAGTCCTAAAATTATTACATTTCAACAGCCTTTCCAAAATATGTAAGTAACAATTGAATCGCGTTAAAAAGCTGTGTTATTTATCCCAGACCCAAACTGAGTTACCTACCTTATTCTACTCTCTATTTTCAAAAGCACATTGCTCTAGTATTACACTTAAATTTTTTTTAATCAGAAAATAGGTCTCAAGAATGTATTTTATTACAAAACATCTTAACATCCTGATCAAAAAACCGTTCTAAATGTCAAAACCGTTCTAAAATGTCATAAATTCATAGATTCTGAACGCAAAACGTTTTGAATTTAACGTAACATTGCTGAAGCCAACTGCTGCAAAGAAACAAACTTTCTGTTATGCCTTAAAAATATTGCATCTGCTTTAATGAAATGATCCATAAAACCTTCATTATTGAGACGCTTTATTCATTTCAAGCGATAAGGTGAACTGGATCTAACCATTTTAAAAGAAATTTCATTTTAGGTTCACTTACATGGCTTCCACTGTAACTTGTTTTGATTTTTAAGAAACAACAAATTTAGATAAAAAATCAACACTACCAAAAGTATACACAAAAACAAGCCTCTTGTTTTTCGTTGAAAGTGAATGGATTTGATAAAACACCCCGAACGATCGCTAAATATATCAAAAAGTGGGTGTATTCACACTACAATATGAATTTTCAACAGGTTGACTAAAAAGCTTTCCAGATTTTGAAATTAAAGAGAAAAAAGTTCAGCTCATTTCTCTTTAATACAGAAGCAATAAAAGATATAAATAAAAATAGCTCTTTAAAATGTATCGACCTTAGCCATGTAGAAATAAAACAGATGAAATGAGCTGGGGCTTTGCGGTTGACATGAGTTCCGACACGTAGTTGGTAGGTGCAAATGCGTGTCGGGAGTACAACAGCGAGGTTGTTCTCTCCCTAAATAGTTTTAGGCATGTAAAATTACTGTAAACATCTCGATTAGCATATCAAGGCATAGGTCATAATAATAATGATTTATTATTATTTTATCAATTACTGCAACTAGTGGGCTCCACGCATTTATCTGGTGGTACATATGTATATGTATGTATGTAGATACTGATATGACGGGAGATACCAATAAAATAGCGGTCACATTTTTCATATTGATTAAAATTCAAATCTCTTTCTGGGACAACTGTTTGAAGTGATTTGTAATGGTTTTCCCTGTCACTGTAGGTTAAATTTTACGATTGTTGTTCTTTTCTTTTGAGCACTTGTTCACACGATAGTAGCAAACTTGAGTTAATGGCCATCAATACTGAAGTGATTATCAAAAGCGAATCAATCAACTAAATTAACTGATTGAATATGTTCCTTTTGGGGTAAAGTCGAAAACGTGTCTTTTGAAAAATGCATAAATCAGAAAGATTGTAGAAAGATACTTCACGCAAAAAAAAGTAGGCGGTGGGTGTACAAACCATTATTTGGATCGTTCTTATTTACACAACGTGATGACGCAGGTGAAGATTTTCAGTTTTGATGTTGGCGACGATATTTATCTTTACAAATGTTTTGGAACAGGAGAAGCATATACATATGTATACGACTATGTATGTACGTCAGAAAACATTCTTAAAATAAATATAGCCCCACGAAATGTACTTAAATTTGGCAAGCCTAGGAGTATGTTATCAGATTTCTGTCGGCACTGCTTTGAGGAAAGCCAAATGGGCTAAACCGGCTGCTGTGCCTTGTAGTGTGCACATTCCTGTAGTCCTAACTCTAAAGATAAGGTGTTATCTGAACAGCGTCTCAGAAATCTAGCAAGAACCCTCAGAAGGGGGATATGCGGTGGAAGAATTCTCTCGACGGGATCAACGACACGGCGGCTTCTGCAACAGGACTAGTTATTACCTTGCATGAGCTACTCTGACATATTCGAAGCTCAGGTCCGTAACGATTTTCATGGTTGAGCCAATAGGGCAACCACAATGTTAATATCCCTGAAGTGGGTTAGATATGTACATCAGTTTAACCGGCCCCTTGTCCAAGGGGTTTTTAACAATGGAACTGGTCCTCTAGATTGGGAGTTATGCCGTCTGGGTAACTTCTTTTAAAATATTTGGCACTACAGACTGCATTCTTAAAAATTTAGTTTTGAAGGAGAAAAAAAAAAAAACAAATTGCGCACTCTAACTCGCTGAGTCTGAATCGGTTTCGATGCATATTTTTTATGGCATGACCGACACCCTTAAGCATGTACACCAAATACAAGCCGTGATGACTGGTGAGTTAAAAAATGCCGTGACAGAATAATTGTTGAATGAAAAATCCTAAAACGGAATTATGCCGATATGTTCAATAGTAATGAACCATTAAATAGAAATAGTAATAGTACGTGAAGAAATGGTCTACACGGCTAGTGATCAATATCAATAAAAATAAGACATCTAGCGCCGTACACAGGAACCAATAAATTGGTTGGTGTTTCCAACTGTCAATTCTAATAAACTTCGACTACCAATAGTTTCCGTGTCAAATTTTATCTCCAGCTAATTGAATTTCTTCCACTGTCTACAAAGTCAACATTTCAATAGAATATCTCGTCTCTTATCGATTTCAATTAATGCTCTCTACGGTGATTCATGTCATTCATCCATTCAATGCCCTGACCTAAATAATTCTGACCATAGTGAAAAGCACTTAGAAAATAATTTGTTTAATTTCATATAACTTGTGCTTTTCTTTACGTAGGCACTTTTCTTACTATCGAGTGAAGTTCGACACACTTCAATGGGAGTATCTATTGTGTTTTTTTATTTTTTAACGTACCCACTCCGAGCCCACTCGAGATTAATAAAAATAACAATAGACAGCGGTATTATTTGTGTACTACATGTAGTTTCATGTCAAGAAAATATTTATATGCGTGCTGCCACCCACAAAAACCATTCAAGCGGTATTTTAATTAATCATTTATAGCCACGCGATTGTTTCTATTTATGTACGTAGACATTTGCGAATAATGTTAGCGGTTACTTGTTATTGTTGTATGCTGAATTGCGAACGTCGACTTTAAGACGTTATGTACATAAAGCTCTTGAAATTAATTTGATCTCTTATTCAATGTGTTTAGTTTTTTTTTTTTTAAATGTAAATATTTCAAAATTTTTATAACCTTGTTATGATGACTGAATTGCCTTGTATTGCCTGCAGAACAGATAAAGGCTATGTGACTGTTAGATTGATTTTACTCCCTGGGAACAGGCTGATAAGCCTTGATTTATTAAACATTCGGATTGGGAACTTGTTTTGCAATTGTTGCGGTCTGCACATTGACTCGATTTGAAGCAGCAGATAGTCCTTTGTAGTCTAGAAGCGCCTTCTGTCAGGATCTTCTGCCGTTCGCCGTACGATTACAAAAGACCAAGAATCGAGTTTGTGTATGACAGCGCGGACTCAGTTCCGAATTAACGATTTCCAAAGAGATTACGGAGTTTAAACCCCTACGTACCCCTACAAATACAGTAGAAATCGTTGGACACGCTTTTCTAGAGTTATGGCAAGAACATTCTCCTTGAACTCGCTGTACCCACCGTCTAATAGGAATCTGTCAAACGAGGAGATCGACAGGTACATACCTAAAACAAAAGTTATAGGAGACCATTAAACGACCTATGGAGAGTACGATACCTCGTGATGAGAAATTGTTTGTGATCGAGGATCCGTTGGTGAAAGTAGGGGCTATGGGAGCGATTTTCGAGGATGTGTACAAGGTCAATATTGCCATTGGCCCGAACCACGACCTGGAAAATTGAGTCCCTGTGTACAACTTTTACTTTTGAAATGAAATGCAACACTGGCGATTAGAGAATGCCGGTTTCACGGAGTTCAATGTCGATAATATGGCAAATAATGCCATCGCTGATGAGACATGAGAGTATACATTCCCCGTTCATATCGATGGTAGAACTCAATGCGAAGAAATCCGTAGGTATCGAGAGAATATCGAACATTGAGCTTCGACATTTACAGAAGCTATGATGACAATTTACACTACCCTGTTTAACAATGCACTGAATAATGCACACTATCAAGAGCATTGGAAGACAGTGGTGGTACAGGTCATTCCTAAAAGGGGTAAATATACTTCCAATCCGGCGAGTCTCTGGTCGATAAGCCTCCTTTCGCAAATTAGCATGATATTCGAAAAAAAATAATCAATAGACCCCTGACTTAGTAGTTTGAGGACATGCATATATGTATATTATGTGGTTCAGGATAACTAATTCGGTTTCATGGGTGGGTATGCTATACATGCCGCATCTAAACTGGTATCGGATATTCAATGAATCAAAAGCAAGAACCAATGCACGGGTGCCTGCCAGGTTGACTTGGAGAAGGGGTCAGAGCCAAAGCTGCTTTTGCCATTACAAGGCGACTGATTTATAGTAGTGTACTAGATATATGTAAGCGAGAAGGTAATCCTCATCCGGTCCATGCTCGCATATGCGCCGCGTGGTTCAACGTGGGAGAAAGCTTGAAGGAAAGGATTCAGGTGTTAGAGGGGACTTGCCTTCGTACATACAGACCACTAGAGTCTCAATACAAAGAATTTTATTTCCATGATGTCCTGTACAACAGGTCGAACCTAATCAAAGTGGTTCATTTCTTGGTCAAGATGATTCTAAAGCATTTTACTCAAAGGGAGACACAAAGCGGACGAGTTGAGATAGTAAGGCACATTGCTTACCTTATGAACTCTGAAAACAATATCTCAATAGAAATCAAACGAAGAATAACTCGTGCCATTCGCTATTCCTTTGGCAGAAGACAACTTTGGCAGACATATCCCAAATAACTAAGGAGACTCTAAACAAAGTCCTAATCATTCCAGTCCTGCTTTATGGCGCTGAAGCATGGACACTGTGGAAAGCAAATGAAATTCTTGTTGCCAGAGAAAAATTCTTCGTAAGATATTCGGTCCCATTTACCTCGATGAGCTTTGAATGAGAAGATTCAACGACGAGATATACGAGCTGTACAGCGACATCGACCTAGTCAAAAAAAGTAGTAGCTTAAAATGGCTAGGACATGTAGAGCGAATGGACTCCTATGTTCCCTCCTGTAGAGCCTTCGAATCTAGCATGGAAAGACAACACAGCAGGGACGATCTCGCCTTATGTACTGCCCACAAGTAGAAGTTGACCTCAACCGATTTGGAGTGTGCAACTGAAAGCAGTTAGCTAAGAACCGAACCAACTGGGGAGACTAGTTGTTTAAGACCGTGACTAACCCCGAACTATAGCCCCACCTAAGTAAATAAGCTCTTACCACCTCATTATAAGACCCTTACGCTTTGTACAACTATCACTTAGTCCTTAAAAGAAGTCAGTTTTAAATTGATTGTTGACATTTATTAAAAGCTTAAGTATTCCTCATGTCGTTACTATCATTGACCTTCCATTTCCTTTCAATGAGACGGCGACATCATGTGATTGCAATCATCTTTTTTTTTATATTTTTTTTATTACACACAAAATCCATTTCCACTTTGTCTTTTTTTTCCACCACCCCAAAAACTGTCATTGACTGTGCTCCCAATGTTCAGAGTCCGATGTCAATGTCAATGGCATACGCAAGGTGTTTAATGCACATAATTACACACGCAGTATGTGTATTCATGAAATACTCATGTAAATATTTTAAATAAATTTATCTGGACTCAATAGTTTATTATTCCGCTATTAATATTAAAATATTTTAATAAGATTTCTTAATTTTTCTCAAAATCACTATTTTTACGTCAAGTAATAAAAAAATTGTGTTAATATGACAGAATAAATAAATTTTATATCCGCGTTTAAAATGAAATGTTTTTGCTGAAAATCTTAAAATAAAATCGAAAAATACTTTTTTTTTTTTCATTTCAGCCACTACATAGACACAGAGATGAGTTTTTAAAAATGAACGTAAAATAACATCGTGCTTCTGTTTTCCAAAGTGAAGTAGGTGCACTGCGTACCTGAACGCATAACAAATTCTAGTACAAATGACCTTCGAGAGAGGTTTCTTTTTATTATAATTATGGCTGATCACGAAATATGGGTATTTGCTTGACTCGAAAGTGCTCACTAGGTACGAGTAGCCTCATAACGCTTACAGATCTAGACAGAATGCATCCTAGCAACAATTCAAGTCTAGCATTTTGGGTTTTAAACATCATAAATCTGTGCACGTAGAGCAGTATATTAAGATTATTTAACTACAGTCTGCTTATTATTTGTTATTTAATGGATTAGTGAAGCTTACCTAATTTTTAAGACTTAGTACATGTTTAGTCAGACATATAAGTTGATTGTTGAATTTTGGATAAATTAAGACAGGAAAATGAAATATTATAAGGTAAACACATGTTGTTTCGATAAGACTTCGTGGGAGTCGTATTCCATAAATATCGTTCAAAGATGGCGTTTACCACTTTTATGGTACCCCGTATAAGGAAATACATTCTTTACTTGTGTGTAGGTAATTTTGTTTTCATTGAGTCGAAAATGCTTTTTTTTTCAATAATAATTTCACCTTATCTTTGGCGCACGTAGAAAAGTGTTATCTGGTTTTAAACCCTTTATACAAATCGAATGATGGCTTTTCTAAAAAGGAAAAAACAACTTCTCAAATGACCCTCATATGGTGTAAAAATAAATTCGATAAGAAGCGATACGAAGTACATGCCTTAAATGTACGCCTTTAGTTCATGGTTTAACTTGTTAATACAAAGAAATGAATAATGGTAAACCCAAATACTTAAACCCAAATAGAGGGTGCACCAGTTTAGTCACAGGGCACAAGGTTATGCAAATGCTGATGTCGTCAACGTAAGGGGCAGGTTCGATGAATCCTTGTCAGAAAGGATACAAAGTGCCCTTTACTTAAGGGCCTGACCCTTAAAAAAAATACAAATACTTTGCGAAACGCAAATGGAAGGGACCTACAGTCCCGGAAAGGCTTTTTTTAAAAGCTTTCTCATGATAGTTATTACTCTCACACGTTTGTCAGAGATTTGCGAGAGGTGGGACCATGAAAAAACGGCGATGTTTTCTGGGATTCGAACCTCGAGCCTTCCGGTCAGTAATCTAACGCACTAACCATTTGAGTCACGTCCCCTTCAGGGCCTAAGGCAAGCAAAAAAATTCATCTGCACCAATCGATATAAGGCCAAAACGGATTTAAGAATCTTAACGGGCTACCAAACGGAACATTAAAAATGAAGTTGTCAGATCCTAATACATACATACATACATATATACCGGCTTTGTAGAGGACGACACAACACATTCTTTGCGTTTGTCCAGGAGCTATAAGGATCAGTTTTTGGTCGTCTTTCACGTGTATAATCTTCAAGAGATGTACGACAAGGTTTACATTCAGCCACCTCTCCTCTCTGTTGATACATTTTCGCCGGTACGATTCTTTACCAAATATTTGGCTCTACTTGCGAGGACCTCGAATGAAACATTTACATATGTTATGTACAACTGTTATGTAGTTCTACGAACTGTATCAAAATGTGGATTTAGTCCAAAAAATTAATAGATATCAACAAGATTGGCTTGGCCACATCAAGCGTATGCTCCAGAAGATCTTCGAATCAACTCCAGGTTGAAGGCTATAAGAAAGACTGAATATCCCCGTTCGTATCGAGATATAATTCTTCGTAAAATACTCGGCCCGGCTTGCATTGACGGGCTCTGGAGGAGAAGACTCAACGACAAAATATACGAGCTGACTAGCGATCTCGAACTAGTCGAAAAAAATCAGTCACTTACGACGCCTGGGACATGTAGAGCTCCAATGCTTCCTCCTTCAGAGTCCTCGAATCTAACCAGGAGGGACAACACAGTAGAGGACGACTTCGCCTAAGGTGGCGCGCAAAAGTAGAAGGGAATCTCAACCGACTTGGAGTGCGCAACTGGAGGCACTTAGCTAAGGACCGGACTAGCTGAAGAGGCTTGTTGGTTGAAGCTCAGATTGACTCCGAACTGTACCGCCATCTAAGTAAGTGCCTATGTAAGGCCATAGTATGTATAGTCCTTTTTTAAATCCAAAAGTTTAAACATCTAGCAACAAATTATTTAGTACTTCTTTTTCATTTAACCCCATAAACGTAACGTTCTTCCTTCTAAGGAAGAAAACGATTAACTGTCCAATTCTATAAGAAACCACTGTAAAAATATCTCTAAACCAATCCGGTAGACATTTTTCTAGCATTTTCATTTTTATTTAAATTCTTTAGTCAATGTAAAATGAATGTCAAGTTCAAATTGCTAAGAGCTCCTGTGAAAATATTTCATTTCCTAGGAATTTGATTTTCTGAGTGCCACAATTTAGGTACACGGCAAACAATAACAAGTAAGTATGTGCCAATTCATTTTATAGGACTAAATAAATGTGGTTGCTCTGAAATATAAAGCTTTTAAAGGATATTTATAGATAAGTAGCAAAATCACGTGCATGTATCGGGGATAGGGGATATTTGTGTTTGTAGGTAGATACGCATCACAAAATGACAACAGCATCATTTGGCATTTCGCCAGAAATCTGAAGAAAAATGTCTGAAAAATGTTAAAGATATTATTTTCCTTTTATTTTATTCAGCTTTAATATTGTTCTTTATGAGGTAGAAATAAAATAAAGTTAATTAAAATTACCGTAAATAAGGTTTAGATACAAGTAGGCGGATGCTGCTTGTAACGATAAGTTATTCAACAATTTTTTTTTGCAAGAAGTGTTGGATTTAATTGTAGTCTCCCCAAAAATTACGAATATGGTTGTGCATTAGGTGTTAAGCGAATCATTATCTTTCGAATGTGTCCATTTTTAGAAACTAGAAAATCAATGCTCTCCATATTTCCAGGCTCTCTGACAAATGCCAAGTTATTTGAAAAACCTTTTTCAAAAACGAAAAAGGCCTTGAACGGAACTATGCCGATTTGACATTCGACCACTCGTGGTATGTTCCGTGCTGACAGTTTCTCAACGAAGCTAAACGTAAAGACATTTTAGACCCGTCATATGTAGATATAGAAAGACGGTAAAAGTGAGTAGGCGCCGTACCTCTGTGGATAGTGCGTTGGACGACTGAGCTAGAGGTTCGAAGCTAACTTCACAGAAAAAAAAAAAAAAAAAAATTCACGGTCCCACCTTTCGCCAATGTCTGCCAAATGTCGTGCCAGCAACAGTGGGATACGTTGCATTCGATTACCAAGAATCTGAAGGACCTAGAGTTCATTTCAAACAACAATATCGTGATCAGTTGTCGTGCACAACGATTTTCTGGCCACTTTACTCCAGACTTTATTCATAAAGTTTAATAGACAAACGACATGGTTAAAGTAGCCGTTTTTCAATGCTGAAGTTATGTGCCTCAGATTTCTATCTTCAATTCTGACCTGATGTTCTGGGCCGTGTTGTTAAATAATACAGGTCTGTATCGCCACTATCTAGCAGTAATGTCTCAGTAAATTTTTTGCTGTTGCTGCAGTAATAGCTGCACAAGGGCTGAAATTACTAGTGCTTGTGTAGATTGTAGCTACCTGTGCAATGAAAACAATACCAATAAGATAAGAATCGGCGGCTATAAGCGCCCTCACGATCAGCCAGTCAGACACCTGGAATTCGAATAAATCAGGCCATACTATGATTCTGCACGAATTTGTAGACAGCAGTAACAATAGCCCCCGTGAGACTGCAATGAAGGCAATACCACGTGACGTGGTATCAAGCTCAAGGTTCTTGGAATGCTGCATAAAGAAAGACTCTTCTGGATATTCAAAGACAGGAAATCTTGGTACATAACAGTGCAGTATGGAGAAATTATCAACAGCGATGAGGAGATCCATAAGTAAACTACTTACTTTCTGTGGCATTGCCCGAGCTTCTGCCACCAAAAAAACAGAATTCTTGGAAGACATTCGAGGACATCGGGGAACTGTTCGACAAAACGGTCAACGATATCTGTAGATACATTAAATCGACAGGGTGGTTTTATTACACACACAGTAACAAGTGTGAAGGGTGATTCAATTTGAACTTATTTCATTAATTATGAAAGTTAATATCCAATAAACGGGCGCCTCTGGACTTCTTGTAACAGTCGATGCTTACGAGGTAATTTTTCGATGACTTTTCCATAAATTTCAGGTGGTATCTCATCTATAACTTGGCGGATGTTGGTTTTTAGTTGCTCCAACATTTCGGGTCCGCTGACGACTTAACACCACAAAAATAAATCCAACGGCGTTAAATCGCATGATCTAGGTGGTTTTTGACGTCACCAGAACGTGAAATAATGCGACCTGGGAACTTTTCACGCAAAACATCGCCACGATGATCAGTCTCTTAAAATTTTTTCATTACGTCGCGAATCGCTTGCGCAGTAAGACGTTAAGTTGATCAAAATCTTCCAGTAAATTTCGTACACAATTGAACAATTTTAACGCGTTGAGCGGTGATTAAACTATCATCAAACTAACATTGGCACTTAAGCACAGGTTCTTATTGACTTGCTTTACAATGATTTACAGTGCTTCCAAAATTGAAAGTTCGAATGGATCAGCCTCTACTTAGATCATAGTTTACCATTAAATAGGATAGGTTATGCCCACGAGTTAAAGAATACACCTTTTCCTTCAATGGGCATCACTCTAGCTATCTATATCTGTATTGACGTGAGTGCAGCATGGAGGAGTCTCTTCCTTTTAAACCAACCCATCTACCCAATCTAACCAAGGCGATACGATGAGGACATCTATCTACCTACTTACGTATAAATCATGTACATACAGAGTTTGTTGATTGAGACCCAAATTTTTTTCTAAAGATATCCTCGGAATTGAGGGGCGTAATTTATTGAATCTGGGATATGATCAACCTATTACTTTATATCTATTTCCACTCCTTCATGTTGCAAGACCTCCACGATAGCAAAGTATAAATAAAACAGAACAATATTTAATTATTATTGACTCAAATGCATACGCCATACGTCTCAACCTTGCTCAGGTGTCTTTAAAAAGAAAAAGAAAAATAAACACACTTTACCTTGAAGTCATGCTATAAAATGTATTATTACGATCTTATTTGTTCCGGAGTGGAACTTTTGCCTTTAACGTATCATACGACTTGGACTATCACCAATCAATCTAAAGGCCAATCGTATGCAATCATCTATTGTAAAAGTGGTGTATTTTTAGATTTGATTAGAAAACTCTAGGGCTTGTCACGAAGATTGTGTTAAGACTAATACCTTACTCACTATATTTTACCGGTATTTTTAGTTAAGTACGTAAATATTTCGTAAAATTTCCACGGATTGCAAGGAAGCACCCGTGACCGATCTGGTCTCCTATGAATAACAACAAAAATTAAACAAGATTTATGAATCATAATAATGCAAACAATATCCAGAAAAATCCAGATACGAATTCTTGTTTTTTTTTTCCTGAGGAGTTATACGCCGAATGAAATACAAGTACCAGCACTTTAATCTCATAATGAAATTTAATCATGATAACCATTAAGTTTCGTATTTAGATTAGAACAGTTTTTTTTTTTTTTTTCTTATTATTATCAGTTTTCAGTTTCAAGTGTTTTTTAAACTATTTTTAATTTTCTGTTTACTGGGCTATATACTCGTAAAAGTTGTGCTGAGTCATAGCGCCATCGAACGAGTAGAAACGCAATACGCAGATTATTTAAGCAATTTGTTGTTTTGAATTTTATGATGCCAGTACGAGTAATTTGCTTGGACTGCTGGTTCTTTTAAAAATGTTCAGTATGAAATTTTTTAAATACTTCGTCATCATAGACGATGGGACGAATTTCAGCTTAAACGATGGAATGGTAATACATCTAAAGACTCATGCGGAATGAGACCGTAGATCGTAATAGGACATGTAGTGGAAAACGGTAGAACTCAACTGTGTGACTCAATTTGAAATTCATTCTTTTCTTAAGGTGAGGTAATAATTTGTAGAAGTCGAACTTGTCGTTACTACCATGGAACTGTGGTCAGTCCTGACGCTGATTGAGGAAGTTGATACAATAGAACAGTGCATACAATTTCTTAGCCGCTTCGTATCGTTTCGTGGTAGGTTTAATCTTTCCAGGCATGTAGCAAGAGTAGTCTCGCTTATTGTACAGGACATTGCTTTTCAGTAACTTACAAATACAAATACTTGGCGCAAGAGACGTATGTGGCCCAGGGCCTAGCTTCTCGCGACCATTCGTGTTGTGCGTGTTATATTTTTTCACAGAAATGGAAGGGACCTACAGTTAAGAGCCATATCCGAAAGGCAAATTGGGAAGCTTTCTCTTGACAGTTATTACTCTCGGACGTTTGTCAGATATTCGCGAGAGGTGAGACCGCGAAAAAACTTTTTAGGTGTTTCTGGGATTCGAACGTCGGACCTCTCGCTCAGCGATCCAACGCACTAATCACTTGAGCCACGGCGCGGCGCCCACTTTTTTTGTTACTTACTGCACGTTATTTCCTTTACTACGTGGTTTTAGAATCGCTTGATGGTTATCTGGCATATTTTACGAGGATATAACAGACATTCGTATTAGAATTACATTTGCTCTCAGTGTGTAGTAAAGTACAAGTTATTGGAAAATATTTTTTTTTTCAAGCCTAAATTTGTTCTTGAGCTCCTATGTAGGTAAATAAACCAAATATTAGGTTAGGTTATGTACTAAATGGGTGCCCGTGCTGACTAAGCGTCAGCGGCTCACTTAGCCCACATAGGGTCCATTTTTAGGAATTTCGGGAAATCCCTGAGAACCTAGAAATACAAATTTTACATTTATATTAGTATCAACCGGTCACTAAACAATCTATGTAGATAGGTACATAAGCCTCTGAAGTTGGGTTGGCTTAGCTCATCCCACTTTGATAGGAAATGACTGCCAAAAGTAACATTTGTTTTATGGGCCAACGCAGGACAGCCAAATAGCAGGTGGCGAATAAATCCTATTTCTTCTTCGTCCCTGCAGCTTCTATATTAATCATTGTAGGGTAGACCTAGCTTATTGCGCACTGTATGGTCAGGGTATATCTAACAATGCGAATGTGCTTGCTGCGTAGCTTCAGTAGAGTAGACCTAGCACGGCTGGATGGCTGCCTATTATGTACACAGTGTCAGGTCAGCAATGCGAATGTCGTTGCTTCAGTAGATGATAGACCTTTTCCTAGCGTACACCGGCCACAATGATCTACTTATAGCGCATACAAAACCAGCTTTTGTTAGGTGTCTTGAGAGGCTCTATGTCTATTTCCCCATGTAATATACTTAGCGGTATACTAGCCTTATCTAGAGCATGTGAAGGGCGCATATCAGACCATTTCCTGGCTAGTTCATCTGCTTTTTTGTTTTCGGAGACATCCAAATGCCCCGGCACCCAGCAGAGGCTCACCTTGTTGGCTGTTGATATCAATTTTAGATAACATAGTGTTACGAGCTTGGCTCGTACCGATGTTGATTGCCTTTACCGTGGTTTCCCTTTAATGCATATTTCCCTCTATAATCATTTCCACAGCTTGTATTATTGCAGTAACTTCGGTTAAAAGACACTGCAACCCCATTTTTTAATCTAATAGAGTGCCTTGTATACCGAACCTCACAGTAGATGCCAGCTCTTGCACCGCTCTCCATTTGGATCGTCAGTACAGACTTTGCCCTCATCCCATTCACCTCTGCTAGATATTCTGATATTGAATCTCGGGGTGCATTGAGAGAGAGATGGTATGTGGTCCGTTTACGTCCGGTATTTCGAGATACACCACCGATTTAGAATAAAAGCGTGTCCATAAAGCCTCGCTGTCCAGAGACCAGCAGCCCTTAGTCTGAGTGTCGTTTTAGTTCCCGACCTTTCGCAGTATACTACGTCTAGTGGAGGAAGATACAATGTCGTTTTCAGAACTACTGGTGTTGATCTCACCGATCCCATCACTTGAATCTTCCTGACGCTGTCAAAATTGCATTTCTTCTAGAGCGATTTTCATCAGACTATAGCATGTTGGAATGGGTCTCACCACCGCAGTATATACTCAGTACAGAGATGACCACGGAGTAGTAGGTAATGTGTTCACTTGTGATCTGGCCGGCGTAAGTTCAAGCCCCCCACGGGAACAGCAATCACAGCCACCAAGCACATCAGAGAATTGAGTAAAATCTGTGTTACTCCAACTACTACCAAAAAGGAGTTGCTCCCTGAAAGTACAATCGACCGTATAGAGTCTAGTCCAAAGTCTAGCTTCTCGCGACTAGTCGTGTTGTGCGTTTTTATTTTTCACACAAATGGAAGGAACCTACAGTTTAGACCCATACCAGAAAAGCCTTTTTTTTTAGAAAGTTTCCCATGACAGTTTTTACTCTCGAACGTTTGGGACCGTGAAGAAACTTTTTTGGTGTTTCCTGAAATTCGAACACCGAACCTCTCGCTCAGTAATCCAACGAACTAACCCCTGAGTTACGTCACCCACTCTTTTAACCATATGCTCCTCACTAACAGAATAAAGATACAAAATTTCGTTTTACATTTGTTTTACATTTGTAAATCCATCATTTCAGTATCTTTTCTTACAAACAAATACAAAATCTTTTTCGTTTCGAAAATACAAGTACATACAACCACTTGACATCTCAACGTACTCGAATGCATGTAGGTGTATTGCACACTCATAACCAATTTCAACTTGATTTCTGTTTCGTCATAGTCGGCTCATGAACTTATGTAGGAGCCGGAAAATAAACATTTTATAAAAATTCCAGACGACTGTCATTCGTGCACATGAATCCAACCACTAAGGCGGTAAATTTTGTCTGTTCTCCCTCTCGTATTCGCATTCGTATTCCATTGCAACCGAAGAAACGAGCTTTAATTTAATCTATAAATAGATACATTGAACTTTCATGGGGGTTTGTTTACAGTGCATACGTACATATTTTGCAATTTATATTTTTTTTCTGTATATCCGTTGCATAAATAATTCATTTTATGGGAAAGGAATGCGCGGGATTGCATTCAACTTACTATGCAGTGGATCACTTGCAGATATTTCAACGGACTACTTTGTAAGGTATAGCAAACGAACGATCCATATTTACATATGTGTCCATCTATTAGATATTGTATCTCAGAAATTTAAAATTTTCCTTCTATGGTAATGACATTAGGAAATTTATCGATTGCCAAAGGAAAACTAGCTCAAACTTCTTATTTTCCCTTTTCGATTTGTTATGGCTAGATTTTGGACTTAGATACTCGTACTTTTCAAGTAAGAACTGGAATTTGTTTCTTTCGTTTGTTTATTTTCAGTTTTGTTTACTGGGTCAAGGCCAGTATACGAATAGTATCAACAAAAGATAACGTTGAAGTACGTGTTGAGGAAACTTAAAATGTTAAAAATAAAATAAATATTAAAAAAAAAATTGTATGCCGGTATGCTTAAGCTAAAAATAGTTTGAAGCAATATTTTGGTCAAGAAGAATGGACTGACTGAATGTGTCTCTTGAGTGTCATTGAACCGTGATGAAGTTAATTATGAAGACAATAATAATTTTTCGATAACGCTTGTCGAATGTATTGTTGTAAGTGAAACGAATGCTGATTTTATGGAACAGATTTTTAGGTTTCACTAATTTCATAATAATTCAACGATTTTTTGAGATTTTTACGCAAAACATGCTCAAAAGTAAGCCACTGCAATAAAGGAGAAGAGGTGCAGCAATAAATTTGTTAAGATAAGGTTGTTAAAAGAGTCGTGCAAACAAATCATAAGTCGACATTTCTTGACGTTGGATTGAAGCAGATGAAAGCGTTACGAACTCTCATAAAAATTATAAAAACTAGCGTTTGGCAGTAGGAATTTCAAGTAAGTGCCGAACCAGTGATGGAAAAATGACTTAAACGTTTTCAGTTGTTGTGTCGAACATAATACAGCAGCTGCGGCTTGACTCTAAGGAATTTACTTACTTACACACTTACATTTGATTGCGTTACAGTTCGGGTTGAACCAGGGCCCCAACCAATAAGTCTCTCTAGGCAGCAATATCCTCAGCCATTTGCCTTCAGTTGCGAATGCCGAGTAAGTTGAGGTCACCCTCCACTGGCACACGCCATCATGGCACCTCCTTGATCTCACGTTTCTCAATACTAATTTTTCTTTCTTCTGAATATGTACATTCTTTTCTCTCATCCGGTAGAGCTGATGAGTGGCTCTCGTTTTTTTCCGCGCGCTTTATAGGCTTCCATTTTGTCTGCGATTGTGCGCATTTTAGGTGTGAGACATCAGTCGCGGTATTTCTGATAACTTGCTGGCAATGCTGCCACTGGTCCTCTGCGCTTGTTGGCAGTGCCGGCCCTGGACTTCTGCGCTTGCTGTTGTTGTTGTGGGAGACTCGATCGGCCCCACATTTTCATTTCATCTTGTCTGCTGTAAACGGAATGGTTTGAAATGAAGTATTAGTTCTGGCAATACACTGCTTGTCTTGACTCCAAAACTTGGACCGTTTTAAAATATGTAGACAAGCACCTAGACCAATTCCGCACAGTATCAGAATTGAGGTATAACTGTGTATAATTAGGGCTTTTAACTAGATGAAGAAACAAGTGCTTTGGACTACTCAGCACAAAGCTCAAATTTACGAACTTTATGTTTTGAAAATTTCTCCATGGAGGATGTCGAATCTTTCAAATTTTGAAAGCTTGCGAAATTATATGGATTTTATAGCAGGTGCTACTTTTACTCGGATTTGATAAAATTCTCCATTTAGTCAGACTTTTTTTAAAAAAAAAAAAACAGTGCGCCCTACGAAGTAAAATATCCCAGTCAAAATTTAATGTTTTCGAAATTCTAAGACATTTTTCATTTCTCCTTTGAAAGATCTAATGTATTCTCTTTTTCAGGGTTTCATACATAGAACATGGAACACTATTGCTCTCTGGCATCTGTCTGTCTGTCAACAGCTTCTAACTCCTAAAGTATTCAATGCTGGAGTGGTTTTCATAGAACTGTCCATCCTCGTCGATACCGAGCTGCTTCCACTTGTCAAGACGAAGTTTAAAATTTTCTCTTCTCTGGAGTGTTCATTCCATGAGCTCGATGTGGTCGAGTATATGTAATTGACTTATCTTGGCCTTTTGCACTAGTTCGTGGAACAAAACTTCAACCAAGGATTTTCAGCTCGAAACCGCCCGATATCTGTTTTGCTATCCGATTTGTCGTCTAGTACTCGGCTCCGTACAGCAGAACTATGCAGCAGAACACAAAACCCTTTTCCTCTTACTCGTGAGTTCATCTGTCACTCTGTGCGTCACCACCTAGTAATCCCTAATTATTGTAGCATGGGTTACGTAACCAAATACAAAACCGCTATTTTGGCGGTAGCTCCAGTCCAAGTTAATGCGACGGTAAAATTTTATCGCTCACAAATATTTTTAGAAATGGATTTGACGACTGCTCAATCTCTTGCATTATTCAATAAAAAATTTCACCAAAATCGATTGAGTAATTCGGAATTACATATGACAATGTGTCGACAGAATGCACAGTCAGCTTTTAGTATGAAATATTAGTCAAAAATTGCACTTATCTTCTTTTCCACGAATTCTCAATTCGTGAACGTAGTTACACTTTATCAATTTTTCAGTAACATGTGGACACTTTTCCATTTTTTTTTTAAGTGTCGTATATTTCAAGCCCCCACTGTATTTGACTATAGATATTCTAATTTCATATTGAATTTTGCCAAAACATGATAGGTATATGTATGCATTCGGGGTTTTCTTACGCACTATGAAACGTTGCCAAACTTTGAGTTCAGCAATCACGTTTTGGCAAAGTTCCACAGGAAGAAAGAAAACATCTGCTAATGATGATGAATTGCCGTTAAAATCAAGAACTTGAGAAGGTAAACTAGCCCCTCTACACCAGAAATATATGTGCATTGCGTGCATATCTAATATTGTGTGGTAACTGAGAGGAATTTTTTTTTATTTCTAGTGAACTCTGAGACACAACACCGACGTCTCAGTCAAATATTACGATGAATAACTGTAATAACGAGATAGTGAAGGAATTCGTCGTCTACGCTCTGCCAACGACATCAGCGGGGAGATCCAACGTAGAATAAGACTCGCCCATCTGACTGGCCTTAGGAGAGAAGTGACAACAATTAGCAAGGACCTATCGAGGAGGACCAAAGGAGACGCTGTATAAGACCCTTATCATCCCCGTCTTACTGCATGGTGTAGAAGCATTAGACGAAGATTCAAGCACGAGCTATACAGCGAACCGATCTGATCAAAAAGATTCATGTATAGCGGATGAACACAAATGCTACAGTCCGAAGAATCTTTGATTCCACCACTGAGTGATGACGCAGAAGAAGACGACCTCACCTGCGATGACGTGCGCAAATTATGGGTGACCTCAATCAACTTCCTGGAGATTCCTGCTTCCTGGAGATTGTTGGTTCAGGCACTGGTTCACTCCGAACTGTAGCGTCATCATAAGTAAGTTTGTCACATCTTCCCGAGATGTGAGACCGTGATTTCTTGAATTCGAATGTCGAGCTTTCCGTTCAGTCATCCAACCCACTAACCACTGAGCTATGCCGGTGCCCACCATTTTAAAATTTCTCCTTTTTTAAATTGCTAATGAAAACACTTTTTGACAATATTGAACACACAGTGAGCCATTTAGTACAAGAATATTACTCAAGGCCAAATTGGTGATGAATTTTGTACAATCAAGGCTTTCTCGAGCACTAAATCAGTGCGGCTAAAGGGGGATATATGAAAAACCTGACAAGTTAGAAAAAATTTACAAATTCTTATACGTTGCGAATTGAACTACGTCCTATAAATACAGTCATCTGAAACCTAAAATCGGTCCTGAATGGAAAATTTCCAGCATAAATTTCGGCGTACCAAATCAATTAAGACAGATAAAATGAACTGAAATACTTGGCGGTCTTTAATTCAAGAATTGTTTTTGAACATACGGATCGAGTTGCAGGTAGGAAAATTTCGATAAGTTGTGATAAATTAGTTTACATGCATGTTTGTGTTACGCTTGGAAAATTTCCATTAAAAGTTAAAAAGAAAATAATAAAAACATAAAAATAAAATAATTGTGACGTGCGGTCACGCGAATTGTAGTCTGAATCATGTTCAACGTCCTAAAAAACAGTGGGACGTGTGACATAATGCAAAATTTTTTGGATTTGTTAATTTACGATATTTTGTGTGCAGATAATAGATTTCCACTAGTAGTAAAATATATGAACGATTTTTAAAAAGTCAATCCTCGAATGTAATGCATTTGCGAATGCAGCCCACAGGACCGAAATAGCGCGTCCCGGCGCGAAGAAAAATATTTTGTGTTGTTTTAAATTTGAAATGTCAATTATATTGTTTTGTTTAGTAAATTTCCCAAATTTGTTCTGCTTTTTATTGTAGTCTAGTAATTTTTGCCACTTTTTATGGAAGGATATGTCATTGCAATCCTACACAGGAATCTCCGGCTGGAAGTGCTTTGAGAATCAGCTAAACAAATGACTAGGAGCCAAGCACAACGAGACATACCCAGTGACGTAGAAACTACTGAATACACAGTACCCTATCAAGACTTTGAAAGACCATTCTCTTGTTCATTTCCGAACAGAGAAGAATGAGTTAATGGGACAATGTCAAGCATTCAAACCAAAGCCATTAATACTGATGGGTCAAAGACAGACATTAGCGTGGGGGCAGGCGTCTTTTCTAGTTTAAGTCGGACTCCATTTTCTATGTATGTGGAAGTCCTATTAGTGACAATTGCTGAAGGCAATATCACCTGATGTTATCACATTTTTTATCGACAGAGGTGAAATCGAAGCTTATGAAGTGTTGCCGTGAAGAGCTGAAAGTCCTTGGGACGGATCTCTGCAGGGGTAGGGGAGACGAAGAAGTTAATGTGAACACAACCCACTTTCTATGTCCACTTCTTCTAGGGTATCGAAGAACTATGTGCATTACTATCAAGGTCATCTGTTGGTTTATGCAATCATAAAGGTGATTCGAAACCCAAAGGCAATTAAAGAGTATTTTAGGGATAGCTCTGCGAGTAATTGACACTTTCCCCCAAAATATGCATCACAATGGGGATTTGTATATTGAGGGATTTGTTCCTCACTATCTAACCTTATTCATTCTATCTAACCTTATTCTTCGATAGCAATAAATACATTTGTTTCTAAAAATGGTATATTAAAAGAGCTGCGCTCTGCGGGAAGCATTTTGGGGGTGAAATTTCAAAACAAGCATTTAAATCGACTAGAGGTGTAAAGAAAATGTACCAACTGGACATTTAATGTAAGGGAGTCATGGGACTGTAACGTAATCTGCAAATAACCACAAAAGCAGGATCTTTCGAAAACGAATTCCATTCACAAAGAGTAGCAGGTAGTCAAAGTTTAACAATTTATGACTAATTGGTCCAAGGAGGTATGTAGGTATACAAATGTTGTCGTTGAAAATTTTCCATAGACGATTAGCATCTCAATGGAAAATTTTGAGTTCAGTGTTGAAAACACGTTCTCTTAATAATCAGAACCTTTGTCAGATGTTAAGTAAACAAAGTGAAGAATGGCGGTAGCCATCGAGCGGTCTTCGATGACAGTAAACAAGACGAAAATTTTTTTGAGCAATATTCAGTGGAAAATCATTCTACGTACAACAAAATACTCTCTTTGTTCTAGAAGCAGATTGTGGAAAACACTATAGTGTAGAAAATATTTACTTCCAAACTCGAATGGAATACTGCAAACATGCGTTCTAGTACCCCGGACAAATGTAGGAATCCCAAATCTTGAAATCCATATTCAAGTCGACTGACTAACTCAAAAGTACCCTAATCATTTGCTAGGGATCATCGTAAGGATAAGTGCTAATCCATAAAAATTATACGGTGACAACTTAATAGCCATCGTGCCAACCCTATCATTTAACCGATATTACTTGACACCTTTCTTGCTTACCGAGCTGTGTGTCGTCAAAACGATATTATTCATGTTTTTTGTTTTTTGAATGCTTTATGAGTATCGTCAGATGATTACAGGATGACAGTTCGAAATACGTAGAATATTTACCAAATCGCTGCCAATAGATTTTCATATAAAATACACGCGCATGTAGGTATAATTGCTCACAGCCAGATTGGTTTTAAAGCTTATGATTCATTTTAAGTAAACAAAATTGTTCGATTTTGCGTAAGCAATGAACTCATCCTTCCTTTTATTGAAATTATAATATCCTTCACTGGTCACGAACCACTCTATGGCGTTAGCAAGAACCAGTGGCAAAAAGTATGTTTAATATGTACGTACGAAGTGTAACTTTGGTGAAATGGCGGTTGGGCGACATTTTTGTCCCAAATCTTGACGCGGTTCGCCATGCAGAATCTACTCAATAAATCGTAAAGCCTCATCTTGTTAGGCTGACCAGTTTCACTCGAAAGGTCATAATAAAAGACAGAAAGGTCGTAGTGAGATGCACCTTTAGTAGACTAATAGAAAGTTAAACAAACTTAAATGCTTTCAATGAGTAACTGGTCATTATACTCAGATGATGGTTACCAATAAAATTTATACTTAGAGCTCGTTTTATTCATTAATAATTACTTCGTTATTTCCATCCTTTGTGATACATTTTTAACTCAAAGTGTAGACAGGTTCTAAATTACTTAATGACCTTACGCTAAATGATAACAATCACGCTATTTGTTTGTAAAACATTGTGATTAATTATGATAGAAACGCTAAACGATGATAAATTTGTATACGCTAGCCAGTAGGCACTAAATGAGCACAATTGCTCGTCAAAATTGAAAGAGTTTAGACCACACACAAAGTTAATATTTTTCATAGCATACTCTTGTTAAAAGTATTCCAGTCATTCATTCAGGTGACAAAGATTAACACTCAAAAGGTAAATAACGTTTAAAAATAGCTAAATGCTAGGTTGCCGACTATTTTGCATATTTTTTATTACATCATCTAAGGCGTTAGCTTATACAACAACCATATACAGTGACGCATAGGATTAAGACTAGAATTTTTAGTTTTCTGACGTAGGAATGTAACATTTTTTGACAATCAGAATATTTTTTTTCAGATATTCGACCCACACTTTATGTATATTATTTATCTGTTTCGCTGACATGTACAGATAATATTCATTTAACCAAACTCAAATACCTTGAAATCCGCTTAGAAACCATAGACAATTTTCCGGAACTATAATAAAAGGCGGGATGTTGCTTACGTATGTAGGTTTCTCTTTTTCATTTTGCCTCAAATTCGCAAATTGTTTATTTTTTATAAACTTAATGTTTTTCTTTTTCCCTGACAGTTTTTATTTTTAGACCAACCTTGGATTATCATTGTTTAATATAAAATATAAATTGAAAATAATGTTAATCAAAACAAAATTTCTTAACATTGACTACGAGGTATGTAAATATTTATGGACTTTGCCAAACTGGCAGGTGGTTAGGTTAGGTGAATCGCATTTATGTTAGCCCAGTCACAATATGTAAACAATTTTGTTTTAAAAAACTATGTTTACATGGAGTTTTAAATAGCATTGGCGGGATGGTACACATGAATCATGGTGGCGGCAAATAAGAATTTTTCTCTTTTTTTCTCTTAAAAAGCTTTCTACGAGTACACGAGAAAAATAGGAGAGAGATAGAGAGACATTCTCTTTGCAATAGCCAAAATAAGCGACCGAAAAGAATCGTAATTTGTTTATTAAATCGTTGATCAGATGACAAGAATTAAGGAATTAATTCACACCATTTAAATCTATCACAAATAGAATTGTATACCTTCTGACTTATAATTTATTGATACTATGTCGTGTTGGGTTTATATGTAGATGTGGTAGAGACCGGAGTTAAATTATTTATGTTGAATTTGAAAAGTGCTCCCATACCTATTAGATACATGCATACACCAGACCAGGAAGATTAATTTCCTTAAATACGTAAAATTTGTTTACAAATGTATGTACGTATGAGTCAAAAAAAAATTGAGGAGACACAGTGTCTTCTTTTTTTTTTCTCTAAATTAAAAACAAATAAGCACTGTTGCCAAACTGTCCAATTCACTAACATCTTTAAAAATGGAAGTTAATCCTAAAAGCCGAAGTTTCTCGTCCGCGATGCTTGGCGATTGTCTTATCCTTATAGCGGAGGTTCGGGCTTCCTTGGCGCCTTAAACCGGAGCGCTGGGATTTAAAGACTCTCTTGGGTTTGTTTGTCGTCCATTAGATAATGATCCATAAGTCCACTCCTAGGAAATAATAATTAGAACCTGAGGTTATCTTCTTTCTGATCCCAAAACTATAGCCAGGACGATAATCATAAGTTCGCGACTCAAAGCAGATTGCTTCAACTTCTATCAGGAGATTAGGAGATCAGTCATACCATATTGGAACGCTGCATATTGTAATTGGAATTTTTAATTTAAGGAGGTTGCGTTCATTTTTTTGTATTTAATATCCTTTGAGATTGAAATTTTAATGCAGAGCTAATATTTGAATTTCACAGAACCGTAATTTAAGATGAAATAATTCACTTCTGTCGACGCTCGATTCCAAATAAAGAGTGATTCTTTAATTTTCAAGTCAGACCGCATATTTCACCACCGCTTGTAATGAATGAAAACTCCCTAAGTCCATTTTTCCTATTTGACGCCTTCCAAGCTAACCAGGTTCAACATTTTTATTTTATTTGTCAATGGTTACGCAAAGTACCTTCTACATTCGAAACCCAAGATCGTGGAATTACAAGCATTGTTTGGATTCTTAAAATTGATTACCAACTTAAAATGCAAATATCTCAAAACAAAAAAAAAAGAAGAAGGACAGGGAGTTTCCATACAACGGCGACGATATGCTTAATTTCCTACCCTTAAGAAAAGTACCCTCTGTATAAATCAAGTGCTAACAATCCTCTAGCTACGATAGTTGTGCATTCGGCGTGTATGATTTATGTCACGTACACCAGTCGTACTTGTGTGCGAAAATACCTGCATGGTTATTACATGAGAATCCATGGTTTACATGATGGTTTTCACGTACGCCAATCAATTATGCATCTATTACTCCATATCTGTAAAGATGGGTCGGGTTTCTAAGTACTGGATTGCAATTGGATATTTCACTATTTATAAAAGGTGCGAGGTTTTGTACCATTACTTTTGATAAAACTAAATTTTAATTAAATTGGCTGATAGTATGTTCTGCAGGACATTACGTACCATTGTTTGCTAATTACTTGACCAGTTCTAAGTATTTGAGCATTTGTTGATATAGTAACTATCGTTAGATTTCTATACAACACACATATGTACATATACTCAACATGTTCATTATTTTTATTTCCAACTCTCGCATCTGCTTAGTAATACAGCTACCAAGTCACCGTGACTTTCCAAAGAATTGCGAAGCTAACGAACTGGCACACCAAAACTTTTCCAACAAGAAAGTATGGGTTCAACGAATATATGTAGAGGATAATGACTTCTGCAAAAATTGCAAAGATCGAGCAGAGGAGGAGATCGTAACGTACTTTCTGTATATTTACATCCATGTTCTGTACTGATCAGTAGAAGAAAGAGTACATTAGGCAAATATCTAAAAAATCTCAGCAGCGACTGCACGTATAACATTAAAAATCTCAAAAACAAAAGGATTATAGGTAGGATGAGCCACATATCACAACTTAGTGGCTACAGAGAAAACTATTTTGGGTCTAAGCGCATCTTGTCGATGGTCGCACTAAGCGTTCCAAAATTTTCATTTCGGGATAGACATGTGAACATTTAATGTTTCCGGTAAAATATTGATACAGACTCCAAAGCCTAAAATATCGACCGTAATAATTTATTTCATAGGACGCATGCCGAAAATTAAGACATATTTCGACATAAAACCTTTTCTTTTAGGGACAGATCTCGTTTCCTTATACATGTTCCAAAGAATATATGAGTTGTCATCCCGAGTTCAACGTTTTTGTCGACAAAGAAGTTATGTTATTAGTAAATTGTTCACAAAACCAATGAATAAGCGAAACATCAACTGGAAAGGGTCATTCTTACCCGAGATCACGAAAAAAAAAGTGATCTACAACCAGTCAAAAAACCGAAAAGTTTCTGAAACTTTTATTAAATTGGTATCATAAGGGTTGGTTGTCTGGAGCATCATTGGTCTAAAAAATTTAAGTATAATTTTGGAGTTCTCGCAAAAACAATGTCTCAGTTTTATTCATTTTGCGGACAGTAATTCCACACGAAAAAAAAATAATAATTTCATAAAATTCCCCGCAAGCATAAACTTAAATAAAATTGAAAATATCTTCACAAAAAAAACTGTCACTTGTATAAAAAGCTTCTCAAAATGGCAGCACTGGATATTCTACCAGCTAAGAGAAAAAACGAAGAGAATCAAAGCAAAAAAGAGAAAAGTGTATTTAATTAAATTTTCCCTTGCAAGCGTGTAACAAAACCAAAACAGAAAAAAAGTTAAAAGATACAACCGAAGCACACACACTGTACTGTATCAGGCATTCCTCATTCCACATCGTCTTTTCGGCCTGCAGCGCGCTTTTTTACCCCTACCTACCCTCCCCTCATCCAAAATACTTTTCACATCATCGTATCAACCGAAAACATACAACAACCGGCTTTAAATAAAAATATTCATCGCTATCCGTTGGTATTTGCCTTTTGAGACTCTTGCAGTTCGGAAGTGTTACGAACAAGGTGCCAGTGCTCTGCTATAAAGCGAAATACTTATGAAATTTTTGATGAATTTAATTTATTCTTCAAATTAAAGTGCATTTATATATTAAATTCAGATAACATCACAAAAAATTATAAAATTCAAAGCATCTACATATTTATCTGTTGCTTGAAAAATACTAAATAAATAACAACATAACAGGAAACAGCAAACAGATAAAAAAAATATATAAATAAAAGAAAGGCTCGTCTTTTGGGGCCTGTCCAATCGATTCTCTGTGTATTTTCTTATATTTTATTCATTTGTTTATTCAAGTGCCTTTTGTGAAAGTTATATAGTCGTGGAAATATAAGTGGAAACATAAATAAGAAAAAAAACGAAACAGAACAAGTGAAGTTGTAGTGAAAGAAAGAAGAAAAAAAAAAAACAAAAACGCCGTTCTTCATAACGAGTGAATTATTGCAAAAACGGACAAAAAATAAACAAATTATGATGAACCGGTCCAATAGTTTTGTGAATTCATTTAAATGGTGGCCCATACAGGGCAATCATAATAATAATAACAACAGCAACAGTAATAACAACATCATTACTTATACTGGAAATAAAAACTCCACATTTGGCAGCTCTGTGGCAGTGCAGAAACTTCGAGAATCCAAGTGGTTTCGTCTAGATGAGCAAAGAATCTTTTGCGCTGTCGTCGAATGTGGTTTCTTGGTTGAAGTGCGGGCGCAAAAACACGATGAGAATGATCAATCCTGGTTCGGAGTAGTCCTGTGTAAAACAACCAAAGGTGAGTACCGGACCTGGTGCGGTAGATTGATATTTACATAAACTGGTTTAAATAATGTTACTCATTCATATCAAAATCACAGAGTGGTTTCGGATTACAGTTGCAGTAAAAAAAAAAAAAAAAAATTTAACAGCAGCATTTGTATACGCGCCCTGATTAGATAATCCAATCAAATGTTGATTTAATAATAACAGTTATGTACATACATATGTATCACTCAGTCATTGTTGGTGGTGAAATTTGATCGCGCTAAGTGACGATTGAATTATTTGCTGAGTGTATAATTTCTTTTTTATTGCTGGTAGTAAAAATGTTTATAGTTCTCATCTTAAAACACTAGAATAATGCATATTAATCTCTGCAATGAGATTAGATAAATATACACGTTGTACGGTGTTTATTGCCACATCTAAGTAATTTGACAAAAGCCGATCAGTTTGACAGTTTATCCGCAACAAATTAAATTACAAACAAGTGACGTTTGTAGAATATGTGAAATTAAATTCAGATGAGAAAACACGTGCGCTTGGAAAGTAATATAATAACGTTGGTAATATGAAACTATGTAAATATAGTTGACAAAAAGAAAATAATTATGAATAAATTTGTCGTCTACGTCTTACATGAAGGATTGTATATTTGTAAAACGCAGTAAACTAAAAAAAATGTGATAAAAAATGCTTCAAGTTTATACGTGAAAAAGAATTATTTCTGACCCACATTTATTGGGAACTATACAACTGGAACATAGAGAAGTTGTCTATGCGGACTTGTCCACTTGTCCACAACATAAGATTTTAAACTTTGTGATTTTTTGAATTTACATTCGAATATCAATAGTCCAGAATATACATAAGTAATAATTTTAGACATCCTCTGTAGGGAATCAATTTTTAGCCAGATCCTTATAGCAAAATAAAATTCCACATTTTTGTGACGTTTTTTTTTTTTTTTTTGTTAAATTAAAATTCAAGGAAGAAATGTTCAGCCCAATAGAAAAAAGACAAGAACATACCTATGTGACCTAATTCTTATTTCAGTCTTAATATTTAAACGTTCGGTATATTCATAGTGATTTTTATCCCCTTACTAAGTGCTTTCGAAGACTTTTAACCCCTACACCAATAGTCGGGTCAAATTTAAATTCTTGGATTAATTTTACGAAATCACGACTAGATGTTTAAAAAAACTCTTGGGGCAGAAAATCAAACAAAATCGAAGCAGATTTTAGAATTTATTATTTTTTTAAATTTTAAATGGAGGAAATTTCAATTTACATCGAATAGTTCCTCCAAAATTATCAATAATTAGTTTTGAATCCATCATCACTCCGTTTTTGTATCAGTAATTTTGAAGACATAAATTGTGTGATTGTAAGAAAGCGATTTTTTTGTTTATTTAAACAGTTCATTGATTTTAAAAAGCAATAAAAAAATAAGAGAGAAAAATCACACTATAATTATGTAGTCGACGAACAGATTGTTTTTAGATAAAATTAAAAAGTCTCTTAATTACATGATACCCTTTGGAGTTACAGTTATATAAATTAAAACGAAAAATTGTATGACTAATTCATATTTCGCACGATAAGGTTAAACTATTTGCGATGGTATCTACCTCAGACGGCGGCGAATACATATCGTGTTATATACATATGTAGCTCTACACATGTCATACATTGGCCACAAAAACTTTATAACAAATTAAAAAAGAGAAAAATTTCTATATGCAAACAAATTACAGAAGAGTGTTGGTTTGTTGCGTCGAAGGTTTTTCAAAATTAAACGCCAACCAGGAACCACATTTTTCTTTAACTTCACTTTCTGGTTTAATCCTGGTTTATACCCGTGGGGTAAATTATTTTACCGCTGCACCAAAAATTCTTTTCTCCTATTTCCTGTCTCTTCTTTTTCTTAGGTCGTGATGCAATTAAGTTCTTGTATTAAATAAGTAAATTGAAAGGCATGCAACGCTAAGCAGACTACCATTTAAACTCTCCACAGTAACACAGCGAAAGGCTTCAATCAATGTAATGGATTACGTTATACATACATTATCCTTTCCTAAGTATGCGTATGGATATTAATCTTCACAAGAGAATAGTAGAGAATTTGGAAAATTATTTTAACATTTCCTTCATTAGTATGGAAGCTTTGTAATTCAAGTCAGCTGAATACAATTATGAAAAAAAAATCGTCGAAAAAACGATTTTAAAAATATCATTGCAAAAAAGGGCGTAAACGTCATAAAACATGAATACTTTAAAAGTACTGAAGATACTGGCGTCGGTAATTTATTTTACAATTTTCTTACATCCGTTAGTAAAACAACTTGCGCCGAACCTAAGTCAGTATGACCTACGACTATTGAGATTTAAGACGAATGTTGAGCTCTAAAAGTTTTACATTGCTACAACAATGATTGAGTTTGCCGATTTCACCAGGAATTGAGTTCATGCCCATCAGGCAAAAAGCCTCATAGACTTACTCGCAATAGTTACAAAAAACTCGAGCAATTTCCGAATTCTATTTCAAAGACAGTGAAAGTCAATAGAAGCCTAGCACTATAGCGAATGCATATCTTGGTCGGATAGAAAAAACGAGTAAACGAACTTAAAAGTGCTGCCAAGTCGCACAGTTGCCTGCCTGTCTTCTACTTCTCAAACTACTCATAAAAATGATTTCAGTAGAAGTTGAATACATCTGATAAAATGTCAGAACAAGTTCTTCACTGAAATGTCTACAGAAACGATTTGCTTAAAAAATACAGCGCCAAAGTTGTCACGGTTTTGTTATATATTGTCTTTTATAAAGTGGCCGTATATGAATGCACTAAAACAAAGCACCCAATTATTGTTTTAAAAATAAAAACATCCCATACATAAAGGGTATGTATAGGTACATATATCCTTTTTTAAAATTAGTAATGCTATGAAAATACCAAAAAGATATTCCAAATAAAGACAAAGTTACAAAAATAGAAAATAAAACGAACTCCCCGTTGATATCACTGCGTCCCTCGTTCAGCTCATGTACCCCAAGCGGACTCTAACATCGTGTCAGACAGGCATGCAGACGAAATCACATTAAAAATTTACATATACACTTGTATATATGATTAAATATATATTTTTTACTTCTGCATCGTTACTCTTTATATTTATTGGGTTTTGTGTGCATTCACATTGACTTCGTGGCGATTAGTTGTAGGTCTACAAGTGTGGAGAGTGCAATGAAACTGTAAATTTTAATACGCGCTACTCTAAACATTTTATTATTCCACCAACACGATAAGTAGGACAGATACATTAAATGCATAAATGCTCGAAAGTATACGTCCAGACTTAGCAGCGATAGATGCATGCATTAAATTATATTAGAAGGCATCATATGGTAATGGAAACCTCTCGTATAAAAGCAAATATTAACTCAACTACTTTTCATGCAGATGATGATGCATATCTAAATACAACAACACTTTCATCTAAAAACGAAGAAGATACAGCAGAAAGAGTTAAAAGAAAAATCGTTTTAAATGGTAATTATTCTGGAATAAAAATCGTTTTGTAATTGAAGCAATCGGTTTAAGTGCACCTGGCGAGAAAAGACCTCAACGCCATTGTTATCGATGACTTTCTGGGTTAGATACTTTTTTTGTAGCAGTAGTAGTAATAGTAGTGGTTGTATACGTTAAGTATACGACTTGGTTCATTCATGCCATTGATAGAGAAATATTTAATGCGATTTATTTTACTTTTTTTTTATTGGTTTGAACAAGATCAGAATTATTGGGTTGCTACTATACAGTGGCACACTTTTCATTGTAATTTCTTCGATAAATAATATATGTACATCGTCATGTATCTTTGTCACCTTAATGAATGCATTGTGAAATAGTGAAATCATTATTTTTATTTCGTGATAAAATGCACTTATAAGAAATTTTTTTTTTCCTCAAATTGTATTATAATTTAATGACGCTATTAGTAGGCTATTCCTGGTTGAGTTCATAATTAATTATCTTAGGTAAGTAAGTTGAAAGTAAATAGAAATCTATGGGAATTATCAATGAATGGGCGGATTATTATCGATTATAATAAAAGATCAAGGTTTTCATATACTATTTGCATTACTAGACCTATAGCTTCCTAGTTAGCAAAGAATACAAGTGCATAATTTAACAGCGGAATGAATTTAAGTATTTGAAATCGAATCACGAGCAGTGATGCACAGTGGTGATAGAAACATACAAGGTTTAGGAAAATTTAAGTCTGTTAAAAATATACTTGATTAACTGAAGGCTGAAATTTAAGAAGTATACACGGGCTTGATACAAGCATGGTGAAATAACACAGATACCAACGCTGATCTCTGTCCTGGCAGTTGAATGTTTTGGTATCGTTTTCAAATTCATCGAAAGCCCAACTGCATAAAACTTTTCTCAGGGATCAATTATGGTCGATTGTTAATGTTTCACTGACTAAACAGTGAGTAAACCAAATTCATTAGGACACACACTAAAATCCATGACCCTTCGTGTAAAGCCTTAGTGCGGTAATGAGCGCGGGCCAAAAGCTCATCCTCTGGGGCATAACACATTTAACTTATATGTGATTTACGATCCTTATGATTCATCCTTTAGCGGCTTGGTCACTTGGCGTAAGGACATTATAGTGGATATCAGTCCAAAAACTATGCGAGACAAGACACCGTTATCGTACACACACGCGGCAGTACGTACATATGTCTCCGCCCTTCCAATCTAGCAAACTCCTGTTCCTTAAGCCTTTCTCATACTTTTTCCGTCTAGAATGGAGAGTAGTGGTTCTATAAGCCTTTACGAAAAAATTGTCGCAAAGATTCTCACTATTTCAAGTAATCAAAGGTTTCATATGATTGGAAATTTGACCTTTGACACGTAACTTTATTGATAACATTCTTATCACAACCGATTCGACAACATATAATTGTCTTTATATTGTTGCACCGAAAATGTATGCTTTCTTTTCCCCCTCTTAAGCCGGTTCTCGAGAAAGCAACAAACGTTAACAAAAGAAATAAAATAACAAAATTGAGAGGAGAAACAATCCACTTATTCAAGTAAAAGATAATGTATCCCTCAAGTTCGTTCAAGTTAACGTTCCATTAGTCACGTATCTCATCATATGTAAAGCAATCCATAAGTGGATACCACAACACTCTTGTCTTGTGTGTCATTCCTCAGGCAGCACGGTTAGAGTTTGTTTTTTTTTTTAATAACAATTTTAGTATTTCATTGTAGTGTATTGTATTGTACCAACATAAAGCAGATACAAATAAATTTATTTAAAATTGTTTTATTCAAATTTATCAGTTCCCTTGCGTCTTTTTTTATAGCAAAAAGGCGCGCGTGGCATAAGCTTTTTTTTTCTATTCAACTTATTTACTCATTATGATTGTTGTACAGACAAAAAAAATGTATAAACAAAGCTACACTTACAGTTATCATACATAAAATTATCATTACTTTCCGCTTTGTATCATAAAAACACGTGCTTAGATACATACGAGTAGATTATAAATAAATCAAACACAATCGCCGGTGTTATTGATTCACACTGTCGACAAAATAAATAAATATAAAATAAAAATATTCGGGACAGAAAAAAAAACACACTAGACACTAAAATAAATTAAAGAAAAAAAAAATTTAGTTTTCAGGTGTAAATTGAATGCTAATTATAATAAAAGAAAATATTCAAACACGAAATGTGATCTCAATTGATCAACAACTTGAATATAAAATTTGCATTTTGAAGAAAGAATTTCACGCAAATTTTGCATTCATAATGAAGTGTGCGAGCGAGGGGCTGTTTAAATATTTTTTTTATTTTTTTCAGAAGAATGTGTTGTTGGTTAATTTGTTTAGATACTCTTGCGCGCAATGGACTTGAACGAAATGTCGAAAGCGTTTAATTTGCATAATGTAGGTATCTCTTTTTTTTTTGTTTGAGATTTTGTCGAAATTTTAAGTAAATTAACATGAAATCATCCTGCGTGTGCTGCAATAAATGCAAAAGTATGGTTTGAGAAATTTAATAATAAAAAAAAAATGAACCTATTAAAACTGGGCTCAACAAACCGTTTAATTATGATTCATAACAAAACTGTTTGCTATAAAAGATGATACATTTCGGAAGTTACTCATGTTTTACGTCAAAAATGAGGAGATATGACCACATCTTTTAGTATTTAATTAATTTAAACTTGAGTCTGATTAAATATACGCTCGTTAGCCTTTGTTTTTGTACCTTGGAAGACTGATGTGTCACATTCAGGATACACAGGGAAAAGTGATGCCAAACAAACAGAAGCTACTAAATTTAAAAATTTAGTAAGCGATATTTACATTCTTATAGAAAATTTTGCGAGAATTAATAGATATAAAAATTCTATCCCATGAAGTTTTTAAAACCATAGTACAACGGGCACTGAATTTCCATCTTATGTTCCACAATTCCTAGACAGAAAGTGGGTCGAATTTATTATGCAGCCCAGCGTTATACTACAGGTTTATTCTATAGGAAACCATAATGGACCAAAAGGCTTCGTGTAGGCACACTCTAAGGTGCACTTCCATCAGACCATACTATACTGTACCAACCATCATTCATAAACATAAGTATTTAAATGATTCCCAACAAATTTCGACTTCCTTAAGGGAAACAGTAAATGTTAAAGTGCATCTCTATGTACTTATGTATATATTATCCTTTCTTTAACATTTGATCTGCCCTTATACAATTACTTATCAAAAAGATAAAAAAAATAGCCAGATTTCACACATTCAACATGATTAAAATTTAAATTTATTGTTATTACTTTTATTTTGAATCTATATGTTGAAGCATATACTCCCACGCAGCCGCATAAATGTGTTGTATGCATAAAATATTTGTCCTAACCATGTTTCATCGTAACATTGAAGATGGAAACAAATTTCACAATCCGACAATGGTAGGGCATAGAACCGGCAAAGGTAGACATTTCTCAACAGGTTTAATTAGTTTCATAGCAGGTTTAATTTAGCGTATTCATTAGCTACTTGTATCCGTTGGGTGGTTGCCTCACAATTGTTTAGATGCTCCAAGACGGAAGTGCCGCGACCTTAATTTTACTTTGAAAAAGTTAAATAATGAAAGAAATATGGATATAAATACATATGTGTGTATATATGTTTTCTGTTTATTCTAAACGGAAGTGACCTTTTAAGTTATTTTTCGTGCTTGTAACTACCCAAAGGTTGTTCCACCATTTCTTATAATTATTTAAAAATGTAAATTATCATCGCACGACTTTATTGTTGTTATTGTCAACATGGATGTGACAACAAATAATAGTATTTGTGGAAGTTTCGCTATGCATGGAATAATGGAATGGGATAAATTAAGCTTTATTGTGCTTTAGAACCATTAAAATTGCTTTAAATTTTTCCCATTAAGTCAAAATTTAATAATCACCAAATTATTGAAGAACACGTATCTCGTTAAATTCTTAAAAATTGTTCCGAGATATCGTATAAGCATTTGTCAAACATGACAGATGCACTTCAAATTTGAGCTCAGCATTGGAAGACGTATTCGATTGGCAAATTGATCATAAATGGGGGAACAAAATATCTAAGAGTAACTCTTAACGCCAAAACTAAGAGTATCTTAAGGTATCCTTCGTTCTATTCTGTCTTTATCACTTTAAACTGAAGTGATGCACTGATACCATCCTTTTTTATAGAAATAAATAGAAAGAAAGGTAGATCGAGAAAGCAAAGATACTTCGACAATTGGTTGTTTCAGAATTAATCTTCCTTTTTCCTTCATGAGCTAATATTCATCAGAATTGAGTTGGTAGCTTGTACAAAGGATATCACTTATATGTTTTAGAAGAGAGTGGAAGACATTTGAGCGCTTCCTCTCCCTTTGTCTTGCAACAGCGAAATTGCTGGGAACATCAATGATACCAAACCTTACGCGCGTCAGACAACGAGCTTCTCAAGCCCCTTACATTATACTTTTATTCTCATCCTGTCTCTAATACCGATCAAGAAATATAAATGCTTCTAATACCGATCACATAATCCACCTTACAGGTCTACAAACATGATGATCATAATGGGCTCGATTGATAGCCTCTATTAAGAGCAATAGCTAAACCCTTACAACCAACAATCACATTCTGTTTCCGTCTTATCGCTCAGCTAAATAATGTGCTTCCAACACTCACTATATTCAAATACTCTTACTAGATATTTGCATGTGTTTTCCACTAAACCTAGTTCTCTTCTTAGTTCTTTAAAAGAAAAGTTTTTGAGATAGAACATGAGTCAAAGAGGGTGTCATGAAGTTCGTTTTTAATACATTCCCTAAATGTAAGTATTAATAGGAATCCTCACTCTCTGACTATTTTTTTATCTACCAAGTAACATTCATTAACGTCAGTTAAAACACGAGCAAAAGATTGTGATTTTGAATATGAATTGACGCAAGCTAAAGTGATTTTCATGTGAAATATTCAACAAATCCTATGATTAGGCGCCTTTTATAATTGATTCATTCTATGATAAGATAAAATATCAAAACCACAAATCCTATTCACATTATTATTTAATTTCTGAAACAAACATTACGTATACATGCAGTTGATTTATAGCAAAGCAAGGCAAGGTGCAATGGTTGAATCACATTTAGAAATTGATAAAGTTTTGTTTTTATCGTATAGCTACGTGCAAGATCACGACAAGTATGCATACAATTTTTTTTTATTTGGTTGTCCGTATAATCTAATCAAATTGTATGACAACAACCTGAATACATGTAAACATTAGCTATCCACATGAAATCTTTTCTCTAAAAGGGTATCCATTTATGGACTCCAAACATTAATTTAATTCCGATACCTCAGGCGTAACATACATATTTCTATAGACACGTTCCAAGGTAATTGCATTCAACTGCGTACGAAATTTTATTATCAAAACGTGATATTGTAATAAAATAAGAAAACAGGACAACTGACTGATAGTATCGTTCTTTTCTTGCTGCGTATATTGTTTCCAACAATGATAATGGTGATGGTGTTCAATCACTCAACAAAAACTGATAAAAAAAAAAGCTATTTTGTCAACCGCCCAAATAATAATGAAAAATTTTTATTTTCTCTTTCAGATAACAAACCAAAACCAGAAACCATTGAGGTATTTTCAGCGAAAATACGTGAAAATGGTGCATTCAGATTGTTCAAATTGACCCTGGAGGACATTTGGAAAAATGAATGGGAATTGCGTATAAATAATTTTGCTGATAAGGAAAAATTACCGCACAATGAAAAGGATATTCGAAATCAGGTAAATATAGAAAAAAACATAAGAGTTCTTATTGAATTGCAATATGTGTATGGCTTCATCAGAATATGTATGGGAAAATACAAATGTTTCTCCAGTAATGTGAGCAATGTTTGCCTGAGTGATTCATTAGAAAAATTATTACCGACGCAATACGAAGCAAAGAGATTGTAAACAGAACTGACCTCTCCTCAACAAGATGATTATTATAACTTCCATGTGATTAAATTAAGTTCAATCATTATCAATTCACTTCGAAGAGATGTGGGTCGTATATTTGAATGGAGATTTGATTTGATGATCAATATAAAATGGAAATTCTCAGGGAAGAGAGGATGACTGGTGTGTGGGAATACTCGAAAAGAGAAAAGTTCTTAATGGACTTTTTCGTAAATTTTAATAGCATTGTAATAATCTTTTTATGAGGCTGTGATTGGTGTGGGTTCACGTTAAATTAAAGAGGACGTAGCAGGAGAATATCTCACCGCATGGAGATATTGATATAAAGGGTTATAAACGCAAACACTGCAAATTCAATCTGAACAGCAATATCTCATAACTTTTCGATTTCGTATTTTTCGAGGAAACATTGAACTGTTTCCACAAAAAAGCAACTTGTCAATCACTTGATCAAGAGGCACAGAAACACAGTGATCATTCAGCGATTGACAGACAACATAAAGAAACAATAAAGATGTTAAAACTTGTAAAAAATATGAGTAAACAAAAAATGACTGAGTAAAGCTATTTAAATTTAGCTGAAGGTCTTGGCGCCAACTGCACGCTGTCAAACTGTGCCCTGTTCCTGGACATTGCAAAACAAAACGAACAATAAACCGGAGAAATTAGAAAGATTTGCATCGGCATTTTGAAACTCCAACTAATACGGGTATTGTACGGCAAAGTTGATAACATATGGCGGAACTGAGTCACATAGGCTTTAGAGCGTTTTATGCGAACAACGATATCAAAGAAAACGAAAGATGCACCGTTTAGATTGACTACGCTATTCTAAAAGAAAGTACGTAGCTGTATGTAAATGATGTACTTCCTAGTTTCCGGTGTACTCATACTGATGGGGTTTCAATGAAAACACTTATATTTGTATAAGTAAGTGCAGTGAGATAAAAAACGATCGAGTCAGTGTCTAGTGCAAGGAGTATCCAGCCTTTTATCCCCGTTTCATCAGCATACCACTTAATGAGTTTGACTTCCAGTTCCACAAAACTTCGAGAGGGACATAGATGCACATACATAAGTAATTGAGACTAATAATGGATCACAATAAAACAACCACGAAGCACGCTGCTTCACCACAATTATCCGCCCAAATTACAGCCACTACACGTAGTCACTTTCTAAAGAATTAAACCAGTGCTAATAAATGACTGTTCTCAAAGCAAATTACAATTCCAATGAATCCTTCTAAATAGTGATGAAGTCCTACATTTGTTCATAAAGAAAACTTATAATTACACTACTAATCGTTATCCATTTGTCTTCTCTTACTTAGGTGGCATTTGCCCGCAAGGCCAAGCAAAGTCTATGGCATAATAACAAGCATTTCTCCTATTGGTGTCGTTACGGCAGCAGACAACAAGATGTCAGAAAACGTCAGGTAATTTTACGAAATTTTTTTATTAATCATTAATTTACTTATTAAAAAAATTTTCTTTTCTAAGATGTCAGAATGTGTGAAGTGGGGAAGTGTTGGTATGAATGCCGGTATGCTGCTTATCATGAACAAACAAAAGTCTCACTCAACATCAAAGTGATCCAACTAAAGAGAGTATAAAATATAAAAACAGAAACAAAGCAAAAGAAGAAAACTGTGCTTACAGTCATAAAGTACCTAAACTATGGGATGCAAATTGATTCTGATATACAAATACCTATCTACATACTCCTAAGTATTATAATACACATTTACGCAGTGTGGGTGATAAGCAAAAGTAATGCAAAGTCGACTATAGATCCATAGTCCAGAACCTCAATTGTTACACATTGTTATGCGCGGTATACAAACATAATTTCACATTAAAAACTACATATACACTACTTGTCGTACATAATAAGTTAAATAGGTAAATAAGTACAACAATGATTGTAGAAGTTTGTTTTTATACTTACACACTACAAATAATATTGAGCGATACCTGCAAGTCTAAATAATATTTGTTTAGACGAACGAACACACCTCTTTTATGAGCGAAAACAAAAGAAAAAGGCAGAAACACTGTGAATATGAAAAGACTTATTTTTGTTGTTAATAGAGTTACTATATTTTGTAGCATATAAGATATTTTTATGGTTAATGCTATATACGCATATTATTTATACGTTTCTGAAACTTTTAGATCTAAGCCAAAAGAAAATTTTAACTGTTCTGCACGCACAGCATATGGATATTAAACATAAACATTACAGAGCGGGACAGATATGTTGGAAATATTTTATTTATCATGTTTTTATAAAACGAACGATGTAACACAATAAATTTATTTTTAAATATCGAGAACTTTTTCTTTGGAATTATGATTGAAACTTTATCAGCTCCTTTGCAGACATTCATGTGGGTGTAATCAAATGGTTAAAGTTCATACTTGGGCGCCGACTTGAGTGGAAAATTGGTTTCTCGTGCGTGAATAATTAAATTGAATCGAGAGTTTGTTCTTGGATACGCACCGCTTAGTAAGTCGAAAGAAATGTAAATTTTGTATTAATTTTGAAAGTAAGTAAGCTCTTTCAATGTGTGGATTCTTCGCTAGACAAAACTTCAATCGGTTCAAATTTAATTTCTAAATGGAGAGGAAGCACGGTTTAGGCGATGTCGTTTTTTTGTCACTGGAAAAAATTCTATGGAACTAAATTTGGAACTTATTAACTTTAGCAGGGGGATGCGATGTCAAACATCAGAATCGAATTGACAAACACTGCACATTGATTTGTTTTTCTTTTTTTTTTTACTGAAATACTTTCTAAAATGGCGGGGAAGAGGACTTCGACACATACGTACATAAGTATGTACATATTCTGTTCAAAAGAATCAAGTAAGTATAATATAAGTGGTGGGTAGGGTAGGAGCGAATAGAAGGGTATCTAAAATTTCAACAACAACTGTGACTTTTTTCCGCAATATGTTGCCAATTATACGTAAATTCGTTTCCTACTATTGTGAGTTGGCCAAACAGCATAGTCTGACAATACCTTGAAATTCATATGCCACAGTGTTAAATTCTAGGGCGATTCTAGACATATCCGTGTTAGATATAAGGAAATTTGTCATAGGCTCTTATTATCACGTATGTATGTGTACACGTGGCTCAGTCGTTAGTGTTTAATACTGCTGACCAGTAAATTCCGGCGCGAGTTCTAGAAAACATGAACAAGTCATTCAACTTCTCACCGCTAGTGAATGTCTAAGAAACAACAACTACCCCTGTCGAATACTGGGCTAAGCTTTAGGTCCTTAAGCCATTGGTCCAAATGGGTCCATACAAACCGTATGTGGCTAGCTAGGGGCTAGCTTCTCGCGAACATTCGTGTTGTGCGTCTTATATTTTTTTGACACAAATGGAAGAAATCTACAATTTGGAGCCATATCCGAAGGGCAAATTCTCATGTCTGTTATTACTCTCGGACGTTTGTCAGCAGACATTCGCGAGCGTTGGGACCATGTAAATCTTGTTGGTGTTTTCTGGGATTCGAACCTCGAACCTCTCGCTCAGTAATCCAACGCACTAACCATTGAGCCACGGCTCCGGGAACATGTTAGACTAGGAAATTCTCGACCTTCGTAATAAAGTCATGGATGTCCCCAGTCGGGGGTTTTTTTATTTCCTCAGGGGGCGGAATGTCCTTAAGAAAAAAGTTCCTTATCATGTAACAGAGGGCTATCCAATTCTGTTCTAGGAAATTTAGCGACTACGCAAAGAGCTACAAATCTAATATTCATAATCCCAGATTATATACAAGAACCGGCATTGCGGAAAACTTTTACCTCTTCAGGGGAAGACGAGTAAGAATATCGTATAGAATGATTGACTTTGCTGCGTCATAGTAGTGTCGATAATAAAGAGGAATACATTCAACAAGAGTTTATGTTGAAACTGGGTAGATTGGACTCTTATGCAAAAACAATTAAAATTAGGTTGTCAAAGAGATAGGCAACTTTAACCTGAGCGATGTGACATTGCAGGAAGCTGACATCAAATTTATTCTCGATGATTAACACCTAAGTACCATCTGCCCATTCGTTTTAGACTTAAAAAACTGAGAATCTGCCAGATCTTTCACCTTATAATACAGATCCTAAGGAAAATCTAAAAGTGAATGTTTGATGTTGAGGAGGACTACACCTAATCTCTTTTGACGAAGGCTACCTTAATGTTGCGTACTGAACTAGGTAAAGAATTGTACAGCATAAGGTTCACGTAGAATAAACACCAAGCTGGCATCATATGTACATTTACTGGGTAAAAGTAAAAAGTAAGAACTACTCGTATAAGCATCCATTTACTATTCGAAATCAAGTAAAAACAGCAGAACTCCAACTTTACAGGACTGATATACTACTACGCATGTACATATGTACGTTAAAGTTTTAAGTTGGATTATCAAAAAAAAAAAAAACGAAGTCAGTTCAGCAATTAGCAGACAGGTAAGTCTCAAAAAAATTATTAAACAATAACAACGTTCATAATTACCATGAAAATATTTCATCTCTGATCTACGCAGTTATTTTTGATGCAAAAAAAAAATTAGTAACCCAATGATACAATGAAATTTGTCTTTTATCTCTTTTTATTGCACATGTCAGAAATATCGAAACTCAATTGTTTTATATGAAACGAGTCTGGCGGGTTTTTACCGTAATATCATACAATAAGACTGCAATAAAGAAGAATTTAAGAATTAATATTAGCTTTTGTTAAAAGCACTAACATATTGAGTTAATATTATGAATATTTCAAGTTATTGTTCTAATTGAACACTGAATGGATCGAAAAGAAGGTGGATGTTGATTTAAGAAAAAGAAAGAAAGAATTAATTTTCAAGTTACTGACACGTAATATACTATATTTTGGGTCGCAGTTTACACAAAAGGGGGAAGTCCCTTGTATTGTATGTGACAACTTGGATAAAAACACTTAATGTGTTATTGTTTCAAGTGAGTGGCTACATAGACCAGTCTTGAAGTGAGTAGTTATTAAACAAAATGAATACCCGAAAAAAAATTGTCTAGTCTGACGTTCACGCATTGGAGGGTCCATTAGAAAAAAGATGATTCCGATTCATAATTATTTTCCCACTTACTATGATGGAAAATATTTTCGTAGTCATTTTCAAAATAAAACAAGCATTTAAACAAAAACCAAATAAAGTCATTAAAAAAATTCTTCGTTATTATGATATTTTATAATACAATAATTAAAAAAAACATTAATATTTACTTCTTTGGAAGAAATAAAAAAATCGTTGATATACAAAAGTTTTCACGCAATAAAGTCTAACTAGAGCATTAATGTAGACATTGCGCCGACGATGTTAGATATTGCCATCATTGTTTCTATTTCTACAACGGGGAACTCCCATATAAGGTTTGAGTAGGAATAAAGCATATTTGTATATTTATTTATTTGCAAAGAAAAATTAACTTGGCTTTAGAAATAAGCACTCTATGATTGATCAGGTGTGCCCGACGGCAGCTTTAGAAGCAATCGCTGGGCTTTCACCCCTTCATATCTTTATTAGGAAGACAGCCGCTAGGTATGCTATCAAGTTGCAGATAGAATACAAGTATAAATCAGGTGACCATGTGGGCCATCTAAAAATTCTTGACTCATTCCCCAAAAGAGAGATGTTTTGTACCATCCCTGACACCATGGTCAAGGAGTACTGTTTCGGTAGGCTATTTGAGGTAGAAATATTAGATCGTGCAAATTGGTCTAATGGTGTTCCGGTATTAGACCGTAGAGGTCTAGTTTGGTTCACAGACGGATCGAAAATGGAATCTGGAGTTGGAGCTGGTGTCTTTGGACCCAACACCAAAGTCTCGATACCTATGGGAATGTGTCCCACGGTATTTCAGGCTGAACTCCATGCCATTGAAATCTGCGCTAGGTTAAACCTTAGTAAGGGTATTAAGGGCGCTAGAATATATATTTATTTTCAGACAGTCAGGCAGCACTCCTTTGAGTGCTGTCGTCCAATTTAGTGGACTCCATTTCAGTTAAAAACTGCTACGATGCACTGCAATCCCTGGCGATACTAAACAAAGTAAAACTTGGATGGGGATTGTAGGCAACGAGCTAGCAGATGAACTAGCTAGGGCTGGCTCAGAATCTGCGTTCATAGGACCTGAACCTTACTGTGGCATTAACTGGTCATTCGCCACAGCGCTGATTAGTAACTGGGAACACAAGCTTGGACCATTGGGAAAATGTCCCAGGGTTGAGACAATCCAAATTACTAATCAGACCCTACTCCTATAAGGATATACTTAACCTTAATAAGGAAAGTATCAGGAAGCTAGTGGGCTTTCTCACGGGCCATTGTGGCTTGAGATACCACCTTAACAAACTTAACCTGAGCTCAGAGACGGAATGTAGGTTCTGCTCGGAGGAGGACGAATCATCCGAACACATTCTCTGCAATTGCCCAGCATTACATTGGTTAAGGAGACGTATGTTCTATAAAGAAATATGTACGCCAGCGGAAATGAAAAACTCTGCTACTAAGGACCTACTATCCTTCATTAGGGAGGTAGACGGTCTCTTAGACTAACCATACCCTTATGATACAATAGATCTTCTAGGTCGCAGTGTCTGCCACATGGGCAAGGGTTATATCAAAAAAAAAATTGATCAGGTGCATAGAATCAGGTACAATCAAAAAAGAATTTGAAGATGAAAAGATCTGCTCTACTTTATTTCTTGACGTAGAACAAGCTTTCGATAAAGTCTGGCACAAAGGACTGATCCATAAAATACAAAAACAACTGCCGAAGCAGTATTCGAAAATTCTAGTCTTATATACATATATTGCAGCGATTCTTCAAAATTAAACAAGAAACAGAGCTGTCGACATTAAGAGAAATTAAAGCTGTTGTACCACAAGGCAGTGTAATAGGTCCGATACTATACCTATAATAACTAGTGATCTATCAGAAATTAATCACGACTCTTACAGATGATACTGCTGTACTTGGTGTGGGAGAAACTGTCGAAGTAGCAACAAAAAAGTTTTAAAAGGCAGTAAATAATATTTCAGAATGAATAATATCAAAAATGACAGATCAGATTAAATGCCCTAAAATCAGTCCAAACTAATTTTACGCATAAAAATGTACCACACATTCCAGTATACATAAATAACAAACCTTCCAGTTACATACTCGTAGTTAATGCAACTTGCTACATACGAAACGCTGCTCTACATAGAGATCTAGGTATTGAAATGGTTGAAGATTGAATTAAAAAAGTTGTTCAAAGACGCAGAACTAGGCTTCTCAACTTCGTTAACACAGCTAGTAAATACTGATAATATAGCCTGAAGGGTAAAACCCTTTGATCTATTGTAGTAAGCTAGGGTTATAAAACAAAAAAGAATAGTACTCCAAAGAAATTAATACTTTCAAACAAAAATTTTCAGAAATCCGACAAACCGCGGCTTTTCCTTTGAACGAAACATTTATTATTAATATGATTTAAAAATAAATTGCTGATTAGTCCAACGACCAGGTACGATTCTGTCAAGATAGGCGTCAGCCAGTCATTGGGAGGTTTTTTGGGGGATTAAAGTCTCTATCTATTGCAAAAGGCTTCCTCGCGTATACGCCTCTACAATGTCTTTTGACGATTTTTCCTACCAGCGAACGATTCGAAGAATTCTTCATCGCGCTGGATATAATGTCTGGTTGCAAGGTGAAAGCCCCTCTAATTTGGGGTCGCAAGGCTTCATTGGGTGTTGCTGAGAATATTTTGAGTCCCATGTTCGAGAAGACCAGGTAGATCGAAACTCTGCTCTAAATACCAAACTAACACGGATACAATAGCGCTTGGAAGCCTTTTTAAGAAGCTTAACCTGATGAGAAAATTGTGCGAAGAAAAGAATCGAATTAAAGACATAGTTTAAGAAATATTTAGATATATACTCCTTGGAACGATACACGTTTGTAAGTAAGGAATCACATATGTACATATGTATATTGGAATGTACATCGTGCCAAATCAATAATGAGCTCGCGAATGTTTCGCATGATATCTACATACATACATATTCCATCCTCCACTTAGAAAATAAATTAGCACTTTATTAAACGTTTATTGCAATGCAATAAAGCCAGACACATGATCGTTTTGTTTCATATAAATGTGGAAAAGGGCGTTTGGAGAATTTCATTTCAAGAGGAAACTCGAACTTGAATTTTGCAAATTTCAGTAGTAGAACGCGTTGAATACGAGACTTCTATAAATGACATCAGCTTTACTAACTGAATAATTTCAGGATGTTTCTTATATCAACGCATTTACTGTGTAAGTCTTACATATCACGGAGCTCTTAAGGTAGATTTTAAAAATTAGAGTATACTAAGATAGGAGTTGCTTTATCATAGTTTTAAGTTCAATCTCATAAATAAGTCAGTTTTTAGAGATCAACTGTGAATCTTTAAAATATATTTTTTGTTTAAAAATAACACATAACATGTAGCTCACGTTTATATGCACATATGTATATGTATATGCAAATAGTTGAGTTTTACGTTCGAGAGACTATAATTATTAAATTGTATCCCGTGAGTCCCTAATAAACTTCTTTCATCATCGCTTAGCGTCTTCTATAAGTTAACATATGTAGCTACAGGAAAATTAAATAAATTAATTATTAGTCCTCTGATAATATTATTAATAACAAATGAGAACAATATCGGGTGATTCGATGTTTATTTATCATTTTGGTGTGATTTAATAAGGTTTCGCGATTTTAATGTTTATTAACGACGTAGAATAAGGGGAGCCCCAAATTAAACAGGATGATTATTTTTTTTTCGCTAACAGTTAGAGATATGTACATATGTACGAGTAGATAGAAAAACACTTACACTTTGCTTTTAAAGTAGGGAATTAAGAAACAAGTCTGTTTTTGTTTTGCTCATTTTTCCAACGAATTAAGTGGTTTACTGTACAAAGCTTGCCGAAAATAAATTCCAGTTAATGAGTATTTTGCTAAACAACATTAAATGTTGTCAACTGCTCATATAAAAATTCAAAATTATTGAAAGGATCAAATTAACAGACTTGCAGACGATTTGTGTAAATTCCTAGTCAAATAAGGGGTACTTTAAAAATTCCGTCATAGCGTGCGAAAAGTACAATTTAAACTTAACGTCATATTAAATATTTAAACTGGAACTCAAAATTGCACTTCATTGGTGGGTTTAATTAGGTTTTAGGAGCTATAAACTGCACACATGTTGAAACTAAGGGACCAGCTTCAAATGGTACGACATATAATGGCTAGACATAATATTAATCGAAAAGTTACTTCAGCCAAAATTGTAAAATGTGTGCAATTAAAATTGCAAGCTCATTGGCATTATTATACACTAGGACAAAGGATAAATTGAAATCAAGGTCGCTTAATGGAAATTGCTCTAGAGTCTAAGACAAGACGAACACTTTAGCGCAACATTTCTGGAAGATATTCTTTAACAATGCCGTAGTTTTAGACTCCGGCACTTTTCGAAAGTAAAAGATCCTGAAATACATAATACTAATTCTAGAACCAAACGCAACCAAACTAATATCGTGCAGACCAATCAGCTTACTCCCTGTTCTATTTAAAATTTTCGAAAGACTTTTATGTGATCACATGACATTGCCTGGAAATAATGCCGACCACCGATTGGGATTTAAAAAGAAATACTTAAGAATGCAACAAATTCATAGTGATCCATAAAATCTTTAGTATTTCTAGACGTTGTTCAAGCATTTGACACCGTATGACATTTTGCCCTACTACATAACCTCAAATACTATCTCCTAACCGAGTTCAATTAATAATTAAAGTGTATTAAACCGAGCGACATTCATAGTATAAGCGTGTGTATTCCACATTATGTACAGTACCAGCAGGAGTTTCATAAGGCTGGGTACTAGAACCACTTTTCTATAATATGTATTTATATAAGATATTCCTCTTCCTAAACGGAAAACATTGATGATTGCTACTTTTACTGATGACACTATACTGCTCCGTTCCAACAAATGTCTATACACAACTGTCCACCTACAAACAAAAAAAAACGCCACAGTAAAATATGTAGGTAGTTTGATGACTGGCGAATAATAATAAATGAGGACAAAACTATTCAGATTGTATACACAACAAAAACACACTACACACCCCAACCACTAAAAATTAAAATATCTGCATTGCTATGGTAGTGAACTATCGAAAAATGTATTTAAACAGCAAGTTTATATGGGAGCATCATACTCAGCAAAAATGAGACCTAATTAAGAAAAGACAACTCTACTGACTACTACGTACAACAGAATCTTACATCAATCTATCATATAAATGGATCTGAACTTAGGACCACATCCAAGACAACAAACACTTAGGACAATGGTAAACGGCGATTGGTATACACAGCAACTATGATGTTAACAACCTACTAAGCCAATCAATGTTAAGAAAAGGGCGCTTAAAAGGACAACACCTGACTATCTTAAATTTAAAACGAAAAATATGCGATTTAAAACTACATCTGTACGTGTGCATAAGAGTATGTATTTGTAAGTTAGTAATTGGGGCAGCAATATGTATAAAGTTAGCAATTAACCCGATAAAAATTTCTATTCGGTAGTTACCCTAAATTTCTGTAAAATAGTCTACATTTAAAGCTTATCTTTGTATTATTCTTCACAAAAGATATTTTTAATTAAACTTTGACGATATTTAAGCTTCCACCTGTAAAGCGCGAGTAAATATTTGTTTCGTGAACATTTTTAAAGTCTAGTCTTGGCCTGACTAAGAGTAGAAAAGATACTAAAGAGGAATAAACTAATTTAAAAAAATTAGATATCCATTCTGTCTGTCCTTATGTCGTATGTAAATCTACTTGCCAGTAGTGTAAACGGCTGGGAGGATGTATAGCAAATTATGGCAGTCTTGAAAAGAAAATACATAAGGACGAAGAAAGAACAATTTTACGTCGCCGCGAAAAACGAAAAAAGAAAAAAACTATTTTATGTTACTCCTTGCAGCAGCGTTCTTACATACATTTATGGTCATAATTGAGTTAGTTTTCAAGATTTTGAATAGTCACTCAGCCCAGCTTTTCCCTTTTTTAGTTTTCTTTTCAATGGACGCCCACATGGGTAAATAGGCTTTCATGTATATTTTAAGATATTACTGCTTTCGTAGGTGAAAAGATACTTTCTATTTTAATTATATTTTAGTTATTGGATGCGCACAAATATTATTTTCATTTCGAAATTATCGCCATTCGGAGTTTTATAATTCGAGATTTCTTTCTGAGCCTCTGTTGTCCTAGATTTTATTTTTTGAGATATCGATATCGTTAGCACAACGATCTTCTGATTTTCGCTCTGTGTCCGAAAGAATGCTTTATGATGTAGGCATATGCGAAAGATACCGCACGCTAATTGCAATTAAATAGACTAGGAAGAGGGGCTTAACTATAGATTTCATCGGAGCAATTATAGAACAAACGCCAGTGCAGGAAAGCTAAGCATCGAACGTTTCGGCAATGTTTAAATTTTACAGCAAATAGCCTAATCACCGATCAGCCATCCTTGTCGCTAATTCAATCAAGTAAAAACCGCAAGTGACGAGAGGTGACGAATATAATCCTTATACAAAAGATCGTAAACACGTCTGCGTGAGAAATAAAACGTTGGGATCTTTTAAGGAACCTAAGGTATCGAGCAGTATATTTTGCAGCGTATGTAATCTACCAAGCACTGACAGAATATTGAACTCCATTAATTTTTAATTTGAATTGGTTAATATCCCGCTTGCTAAACAGTGTATTTGGTGGCAAGTGAAGTTCCAAATACTTTATATATATGTACATATCGTCGGCTTAAAAGCAAAACTGACTAACTGCAAAAACGTAGTTGGTGGGAAAACGCAAAACAAGTCTTTTGTTTTCTTTAAATCCTTGTAACTTTATGATGTTAGATAGATGTCAGTAGACTAGAAACTATACATGACTGATGATGAAATACGAATTGAAAGAATATGTAACTGATTCTCCTTCTGGAAGCTAATACCTACGGACAATGTTTGATAAATGAGACTCAGATGTCAATTTTGACATCAGCAAGCTGAGAAGTATCACAGATATCACTAGTTGGAAGCAGATTAGCAAGCAAACGTGCGGCGTTATTTCTTAGCACTTTTGGAAAATATGAGAGCAACCCATCCTTAGATGAAAACTAGTCTTTAGCGTTAACATCTACAATTGATAGACTTTAATAGAATTCTCTAATATTTGCCTTAGATTGTGAATATCTCTACTTTTCCACAAACAATGCAGTGACAGCAAATGGAGATGTGCATGAATCTGTATTGGATATTCCACTTCGTATGAAAACTACGGTGAAGGAGGTTTTCAATCAATACAGTCCCTTTCCCAAACCAGGAACGTCGAGGGCCACTAAAAATATCACTTACCTCGCGCAGCAATCCGAAAAGAACATCAGTAGACAAAGATCTTTCGTGCGCCTCGTCCATAATAATTGCCGAATATCCATCTAAATCTGGATCTCGTAAGCTCTCCCGGAGCAAAATACCATCCGTCATGTACTTGATGACGGTCTTCTCTGACGTGCAATCCTCAAAACGAATTGCATAACCAACTTCCTCTCCTAAAATAAACAGAACCTATTAGGACCCCCAAACACATTTGCTTTTGCTATCTCTTACCTAACCGCGTGCCCATTTCATCAGAGACACGTTTGGCCACGGACATAGCTGCAACTCTTCTGGGCTGTGTGCAACCAATCATTCCAAAATTACTATAACCATCTTCATGCAAGTACTGAGTCAGTTGTGTAGTCTTACCACTGCCGGTCTCACCGACAATTATGACTACGGAATTTTCCCGAATAACATTCAATAGCTCTTGACGGACGGCAAAGACAGGCAAGAACCGTCTCTGTTCATAAATGGTTTTCTTTCGAGAGAAATCACTCTTGCCACCGCTGTCAGTATCCTTCATGTGTTCAGCGAACTTTTGGTCACGTCGATAGTCTGCCGTATCGGTTTCCTGATCAAACTTTGATTCTTCCCCTTCGTTTTTCTTCTCAATGCCCATAATGTTGCCTAATTTGGTGCCACCCAACTCCCAGTGTTTTTTCTGGGCCTTCCTGCGTTCTTTCTGCTCACGGTAGACACGTACCAAGGCACTGCCTTTACGAGCTATCAGTGCCATATCAGAGGTGGGATCTTTAACAGGAATTACCGGCTCCGGTTGTTTAGTAAAAACGATTCTTCCGTCCAGAAAAGGTGGAACAATGTGATGCACCAGCAAGTGTACTCTTTCGACAGCTTCCTCATCAAAGTCCTCGTTCACATTTATGGACATGACGACACCGGATGTGAGCATACGATTTCGCTCCCATAGTTCGTTGTCCTTATTAATTTGGCGCTGCTGGGCGCTAATGCGTTTTGTGCGTTTTAGCTCAATCAACTCTTCGCGTTTTCTGCAAAGGAGAGACGATATAGACACGTGATATTAAAGGAGTTGAAACTTACCTGAAATACTCTGCATTAGCGCCGGCAAAAGGATTGTTTTCATCGTCGTATCCCTCATCAATGTTGTACCATTCACGATCCAGTCGACGTTGCTCCTCTTCCCACAGATCACGATCTTCCTCGGTCTCACCCCACGGCTGCCGAGTACTGCGCCCGGTTGCTGGCGTAGCTCCAGAGCGCTTGCGATCATTTGCCCATGAATTGTACTTATGAGCTGGAGTTGGACGCGGCGTTTCGTCCTCATGGGCATGTCGATTACTGCGACGCGATGACCATTCAGGACGTTCGCTAGCGTATGACTTGGGTGTCGGGAAGTCCCAAGAGGACCTCTTTTGCTGTGCGCCTCTTTCATCATCTTCATCCCAGGAACTATTGGCCACCGAACTGCCAGACGGTGTCCGCGGTTCATCTTTGAATCGCGGCGTGTTGATACTTCGCGACGATTCTGGTTCACGTTTGTGACGATCCGAGTAATCGTCATGCCGATTTTTACTACGCTCCCGATCACGTCTACCATCACGATCATGACGCCGACGATCACGACGGTCCCGATCCCGATCGCGTTCCCGGTCTTTTTCCGATCGCCTGGGTGAGCGTTCCCCACCACGTTCACGTTCCTTATCTTTGGTGGAATAATACACTCCCTTGCTGCGGTCTCGGGTTATGTGCTCACGCAAGCGGTCTCGCGCCAGATCTGATACACCTCCAGTATGAGAAGGCGTCTCATCCTTTGGTTCACGCAATTGACGACTAAGTTTGTGAAAACTCTTTGTATCCGGTGTCTTGAAGGCGAAATCTTTGCTGCTACCAGGTGTTTGGCTGCCCTCTTTGTCATCATAGTCATTATCTTTGAAAGAAATAAGGCGCTGCGAGTCCTCACGCTCCTTTCGACGTTGTGCCGCCAATTTGTCCAACCCGAGAATCGACGGCTTTGGCACTTTGAACGAGTGCTCACCTTTGGGTTTTTTCAGTACAAGCCCACCTTTGGTTTCGGTGGTTCCCTCCAAGCGATGAACATTTTCATCATCGTCCATTTTATTGTAAGGTTTATACAGAAATTATAGTAAATTTCTGTAAAAATAAACGAAAAGCAACTATCAGAAACGTTTTATTTTTGCCGATGACAGAACTTGCAAAACAACTGATTTTGACAACTAAGCGAATGACACGGCCAGGGTTGGCCAATGAGGTTTGATTGTGAACGTGTTCACAAATGCTTTTGGATTTGGCAGGATTCCACCACTTTGATTGTTAGGTACTCAAATAACAATGCTGAAGTGACCAGCCATTTTCAAACATTTTTGCACTTTGCACTTACTTTTGAGGTAGGAAATATTTGTAAAGAAAACAAAAATAGTCAGTTTTGGAAATCAAATAATTACTTTCCCGAATTTAAATTTAGCGTATATCAATTTCTGATTTCTTATTTATCGGTTCTCACCAATTTAGTATTATACTCAAGCTGAACTCAATTGATATTAATAAGAAATAAATTCACAATGTCCTTGAGGCGTTTCCACTGAACTTAAGAAAATGTGTACCAGAAACCAAATACTTGGCGCAACGGTCTAGGGCCTAGCTTCTCGCGACCATTCCTGTTGTGCGTGCTACATTTTTCACACAAATGGAAGGGATCTATAGTTTAGAGCCATATCTGAAAGAATTTTTTTAAAAAGCCCATGACAGTTATTACTCTCGGATGTTTGTTCGATATTTTTGAGAGGTGGAACCGTGACATAACTTGTTGGTGTTCTCTGGGACTCGAACCTCGCACATCCCGCTCGACGATCCAAGATTGATGGAAAACTTTTCAAATGTTAACGTTCAACTTCTTAAACTCGACTTTTGGAGACTATCTAGTGAAATCTACTGAGTTATTGCTAATACTCCCCGCACTCAAGAAAACGACGTTCCATTTTGTTATGCTAGAGTTCTTACAACTATTCCTTCTCCCATTAGGGTACTATTGCCCTTCACTGCAAAGGCATAAAAATAAGCATGTATAATCGACGGATATAAATTTATACATATATATTTCTTAAATTTGTCTGTGTATAATTAATTTAATCGTTAAACTCAAAGGAAAAGTAGGCAAATATTCACTGCGTACATTCAGTAACCTGGTTCTATGGAGGTTACCAATTAAAATATTCTTAGCCTCACACGTGTCAAAGCACCATGAAGCAAAATGCACGCATTGAGCGCTGAGAAGCAGAGCGACAGAAAGCAGTCTTTTTGCGCAACCTTTTTGTATTGAATCACATGTATCTGTACTCACCTACCTTTCCCAGAAATTTACGTGCTTACTTCTATTAAGTACTCAATTTTTTTAAAATACTAAAAGAACCTAAAAACTTCACAATTAAATTTTAACTATAAAATGTTCTAGAATAGAAAAGGTCAACAAGTTCAATTGGTTCAATTGCTTAATCGATTTTGTAGAAACAGGATTGCGACAGAGGATCACAGTTTTCATAAGGCTGAAGGTGTGGGAGATCGAGATCAGACTCTTTTATGCAAGCACAACGATATGCGTCTTTGCCGGGTTCGTAGTACTTTCGCGGTACACCTATCCATTCACGTTTTTTGCCACCAGATTGATTTGTACACCAGACATGAGTTCCTTTAGATTCTGTCCACTCAATGTTACACGGTGGATAGATTTCACGTTTATGATTCTCGTTTAATTGGGCTTTGAAAGCTTTATTAGCCATTGCGTCTAGTTTGCAGTGATACTTGGTTTTCATACCGTATTTATCGTAGAATCTACAAAAGAAAAGGAAATGTTAAAGTTAATTCATAGCGGAAATAGGTTCCAATGAAATAATAAAAGGTTGGTGTTTAGTTAAAGCCTGCAACTTTTCAGAACTGGAATTAAAGTTTCGAGGTGGGTTTTTACTTCAAAACAGAAGTTTCGTATTTTGCAAAAAGAGTTTAAGCTAAACTTAATTTGGGAATGTATGATGGTAGAAATCACCCTGTCCACTGAATCTCCTTGCCATTCCGTTTGTAGAGATCGAACCGATATTTATGATCTGCTGTACTTCTATTGATTGTTAGAATAAACCTTGTATATCTATAGTGTTATGTCATATAAAACCATATAACGGATGTTGTTGCGAAGCTTTTGAAGTTATATTTGTTTCCAATCTGTTTTTTTGGTCTCGCCACTTGTCTATAAATAGTGTCCTTCTACTTTTTTTTATTCCGAGGACTCGTTTTGCTGCAAAACTCTTACGAATAGACCATATCTATTTCTGCTTACGGTGCACAACTCACAAGTCCTCAGCTGTAAAGCGTTACCTTTACATTTTTTTTTTGTTTCTTCGGATAGATTTCTAATCCTGTCACAGTCTTTTAAAAAAGAGTTCCATAAGAACTCAGAGGAGGTCTGCTATAAGGAGAAGAAAACGTTCAATTCTTCCATGATTCTCTCAGGTCAAGGTACTTATTGTAATTTGTTCAAGTTTTACAGTAACGTGAAGCTTGGTGAAGCTTGGAGAGGGGTGGAAAACTTGAGCTCTCTGACTGTACATACATAGGTACAGGTCATGACGCCAGAGGAAAAGTGTTGCAAGGTTGCAAAACTCCCAATGCCATGATAAAGCGCTTAAGCTCTAACCCAGTTAGGACTCATAGTAGAAAGTAACTGACAGTTGGGTTCTATCCTTGATACAGCTGAAACAAAAACGGCTCCAGATTGGAACTAGTAACGTCTAGCACCTGTACGAAATGCAAGGAGAACTGGGGCATTAATGAACAAACATTCGTCTGTCTGTCTTGACGTACGGTCTAACATTTTAAAGGTTTTGGATACATAGGCAAGTACGTGCGACTCAGTACTTTATTTTTATTTTTTTTGCAAAAATCCTTTAGATAACACGACGCATAAAACGTTTCTCTGCTCCATAAGCCCCGCCAGGCTTGCCGACTTACATACATTTTACTAACACCATCTTTTTTAAAGGGAAACACAAAGTCCTAAAGGCGACTTGCGTGATAAAGTGCTTAGCCTCTTCTCTATAACCAACTATCCAATCAAGGGAATGAGACAGACATGCAATAGGCGCTTATTGCAGTCACGTGGAATTTTCATTCAGATTGGAAATGACGAAATAATTACTTGCAATCAAATTTAGACCAACTGGGTATCCCTTCTTAACGCAAAGCTGTTGATGATAAAGGTTAGAAAAGCTGTTAAAATGATGGACTATCCTGCGCAACATTTTGATATAGATTTCTAATAAACCTCTTACGACATAATGTAGATAAAGGATCTGCTACGTATTACGTGCTACTCTCATGCAATCAACTTTTGGGGTGGAATTTAGTTAACTTAAAACTTAAGGCAACGACTCTCTCTCACAGAATCATTGATTTTCTTCGTACAATTACTCAACTCCTTAAATGTATCATTTTCCTAAGCACCATCATCACGTTGTAAATAATACTCTTGCTTACCTTCCAATGGCTAGACCCTTGAAAGTGTACTCCTTATCATAGAATTTTTTCCATTCGTACAAACTTAAAATTTCACTTATACTCAATGCCATCACGTCATCAGAATTTGTATTGTATTCTTCAAACTCTCCGGTTATAAATGATTTTGAAGCGTCCCTACCTGAAAACATATACGTTTATTAATTTCACACCCATGACCTACTAAATTCAATACCACATACCAGCAAAATAGCTATACGAGCAACCAGGTCCATAGTGTTTCCTTCCCTTGGTCACATCATACACTGAGCCGAGAATGCTCAAATATATCGGTTGATCTTCAGTTTCTCCTGTAAATTTTGCCAACCTCTCCTTAGTGTATAATTGATTTTTATTTACTGCGTTGAATTTTACAGAAATTGGCACATCATTGACCAACTCAATTATCGTAGATTTGAGTTTCTCTAGAATCTCTGGATAGTAGATTCCGGCAAAAACGGCAATTAAAATGATAAAAAATTGCAACCTAAATAAATGCTTTAGCGCTCCGAACATTTTCCATAAGGCACTGAGATTATTTAATACAGAAATTATTGACAGTAACTAGTTCCTAATAAAGCTAATAAATACATAGAAATAGCAAACAAACGAAAAAACAAGGCAAAGTTCGATGATGTTGTGACGTTTTAAAAATTTTTAACAATAATTTTGATGACAGCAATCTGCTCAGCTGATTTCTGTCAGTAAATTGTAGTTTATACACAAACCAAGGTACCATGGGTTAGGGTGGACACAGGAATTATAAGTAGGAAATCTGTTTAAAAAAAAAAAAGAAAAACGGTAAACGGTGAGCTGTGATTGAATTCTCGAGTCTGCTAAGGAGATGTTGTCAGGTGAGGGATGGTGCGCCCTTGCAGTCAGGTATAATGCCTAAATGTCGTTCTTCTAGGGATAATTCGCTTGAGTTCGCTGAAACATCTATCGTGACAGTGTTTCTAGTATTGGCATGAGTCAGTTACCTGCCTTCAATGGGGCAATATTTAAAGGTAAGATGTAGGTGAGATCTCCTATTTATGAAAGGACTCGTTTCTCCAAGCTGTCCGGTCGATTTAAATAATGTTTTGAGGCTTCATAACTCAGAACGAGAGCCAAGCTTCGGTTTAACCTGTGCTTTGTATAAAGAAGAAACTGCGCTGATGCGTGTTTTCATGCACTTATTTTCTTTTCAAGTTAGCTACTGCTGCCTAAGCACACCACTTTTAGCATTTCTAGTGGATTTTGTTTAAATACTGACTTTTTAAACTTGTTTCCGGTAAACTGTTGTAGTTCGCCTAAAACACCTAATTGCCAATAATTCCAACAGTGCGGTTGTCGTTGAAAGATTTTTGTCTGAAATGCAATGGAAGAGTAATTAGATCCTCCTCGCAGGATTTACGAATCTGTTCAGATCTACAATTTTTTTTTTTGACATTTCTTCAAGGTCATCGATTAGGACTTTCATCATATATATAGTTTCGGCAATCGGGTCCCTGGTATCCTTGTTTCTGTTACCAAAATTGGAACTAGTATAAGTTATTTTAATTTGAGCTTAATGCGGTGCCGTCACAACATATTCGGCTTTGCTGTCTGCAAGTTAAACAAGTCTAATATTTATTCAATTTCAAAATTCAAAAAATTTCAAGGTGTTTCTGTTTTTGATCACACGAACACAACACTCGGTTTTAATTCCCTGTGAGGTTATTGTTATTCTTGCACACTTTTCGGCATTCATTCAAAGGCCTAAACGTTGATACGAAAGGCACAGCATACAAAGTCTATATCCTACTCCTCAAACTTGGGTGCATGTTGGTGTAAAGTTAATCAAAAAACCCTAATAACTGCCAATTTTTGGAAATCACAGCTGCTAAACTATTTCTGGTGAAGCGTTTGTCCTCAAATGAGTCTAAACTTTCTGCCTGTCCTTTCCCAAAGTGCTTACAACATCCATTTAATCAACCAAATTACGAATTCCAATAACCATATGCTATTCCTGCTCTTTTGTTCTCGAATAAATGACAAGTTTTATCTCTTAAATCCATATTCTATTGATTTGCTCCAAAAAAGTAGAACACAAAAAAAAAGCAAAAAAAAAACCATCACACAAAGTTAGTTTTCGATTTTCTCCCTCAAATAGAACCGAAAAGTTTTCCCATTCTCAGTCCAATTCATTTCAGGTCATGCAAAAACTCCAAACACTTACGACAGCAAAGTTTTCCTTAAATTGTGCCACCATGCCATCCAACAGATAGATATTAATCCATTCCCATTTGGTGTCGCCAAACTCAACTGTTTAGTTGTCCGATTAAAACTTCCTTCAAAGGAGCACACAGCCTTAAGAAATGAAATTTGTTTATTTCGCACAGGAACTCTCCCCGAAAAACTTTAGTTGTCCAGAAACTTTAGCCAAGCTACTAATCGTGAACTGATTTTATTATAAACCCAACGTACTACACCCTTACAAAATAACAAAACAAGGATATTAATAATAACAATAAATTAAGAAGAATGAAAAAAAAAAAAGAACTCATATACGAGTATCATATGTCACAGTCCATCACAACTGCCGCCAGTCCTGACAAGGCGGTCGGTAGAAAAGCAATATCGTACAGCCAAGTCGATGTCTTTGTAGAGAAGCATTCAACCGATTTCAGAGTCTTCTTTTCGGTGGCAGATACTCCTCCAAAAATCAAAATTTTATCTTTCACCGACACCACATCGTGACCGTGTCTGTAAATTGATTTTTAGATAAAAAAAAAACGAAATAGCAAAAAAATATTTGAAAATAAATTCAATTTGAAGATGAAGCGCACCTGGACATTATCATATCTGTGTGATGAATCCATAGCTCATCTTGGAAGTCATAACGGTCCACAGATGAAAGTGACGAAAACTCCCTCGGGTGTTGTATGTTGTCCAATCCAATTCCGCCAATTATATATAAGTCTCTGCCTCCACGAGATGTACAGAACCTCGCAAACAATCTGAAAAATTGATTTTTTTTTTTGGTAAGATATCCTTCAGGTTGCTTATCTTTCTTCTGATTTTAGTCCTGAATGAATATGCGACTTTGAATTGAAGTGTATTCTGCTTTAAGTCATAAATTTAAGACCTTCAATAAACGCAAATCGTTTCCGTCCCTTTTTGTTGGTCCTTAAAAATTGTTGAATCCCTTGCAAAGGGTATATCTTAAAGCCATTAATCTCTATCCAACCGATATTTATTCTTCTAATTTTGTTGCAAAATTTCGCACCCCCAAAAGAAAAGGTATCCGTTGACGTACATACCCTCATTATGGTGCCGAGCACATACATATTAAATTTTGTGCTCCTTTGCAACTGTTACACTTTGGAGCGAAAGTTTCGAACCAGTTGTATACTCGTACATACATACAAAATGTATATTTTGTGATGGCCCCTAAAGTGGTAGGGCAGCCTTCTTGTGTTTAAGTGGTATAAGGGAAAAGAGCTAAACTATCAGTTCAACAGGGATTTACGAAATTCGGTCAGTGGGTTGAAATTTACAGTCAATGGAGATGGTTTCGTCGTGATAGAAGATTTCATTGATAAGGTGGAAATCGAAAACAGTTAACTGTTATATGCGCTGGGAAATACGATCCTGATGACAACACTAGACAGTACATGAGCTAAGTTTTTTCAGATTTCGAGAAAGTACTGAGGGAGTCCCATTTATAGTCGCAATATCAGTTGTCCTTGTACCATGTGAGTGAAATTTGGAATGCTTGTGAGAAATTTTTGGGGACTAGCGCGCACATTTTTGAGGCCACTGAAGCCGGTCGTGATATTCAATCTTGTCCCGATTTAGGAGCAGTACAATGTCCACGACTTTTGGTTTTTTTTTTCGCCACATGATACTTGGAAGCCCAAAAATAACCGATACTGTCTTCTCCATTCGTGTTCACTTTTGTGGGCTGAATTAAAGTATTACCCAACCCATGTCGGGAATCAACCTGGCTGGAAGTCCAATGACAACAACTCAGTCACAAATGGGGCATCATTATACCATTCGATTCCGGGATCAGCCAGATGAGTGAGTATGCATCTCTAAAACCAATTTTGAAATCTAATGAATGAAACAAAAACTCAAAGTCCGATACTATGCGCCTGTTGCGCCTCGTAAGTGTTGCCAGCCAATCAACCCCGAAAAGTGAACAGAAAGGGGTTCAAGGGTTTAAATCTCTCTAAGTCATATGTGGAGAATCGTTCAGATAACATGAAAAGTCCGGAATATGCTCAACAAGTGCAGCACCTATTCACCAGGGTGGCAGCTGTTAGCAAGTTGAAGCATCCGAAAGATCACTTCTTCGGTTTTTTTTTCCAATGAAAACAAAGTCGACCAAGACCACAAAATCATTACAAGGAACGACATACATATGGCTGTGTGCGGAGCCCTCAGATGTCCCTCGTGTGATGCACATCAAATTTCCTGCCAGTGTGATGGTTATTGGAGTAGTGAATGCTGCGGGATTCATGGAGATTCCAGTGGCAGCTTTGGGTAAGCAGTATAAGTAAAGGAAGACCATATGTGTTCTACCATAGGTAGGCTTTCCAGACAGGTTTTTCACACCTAAGTGATCCTTCTAACAGGAGCATTCACTTTTAAGTGGCGAAGGCCTCTTCTCAATATGCAAACTTCTCAGTGAAATCATTAAACTCTTTTTCGTGCTCAAAGGATAAGGTGGCGTGATGCCCGAGAATATGATTTTCGGCTCCAGTTGATGAGCCTTCAACGCAGGTTCCCAATACCTAGGTGGTCACTCAATCAAAGTTCAACATTTTCAAGTGGCAAAGCTAATATGAATACCACTTGAATACACTAGCCTTTCATTCAAATAAATTAAACAATATCTTCTGTTTCAAGGACAAATTAACTAGTTGACTAGGATATGACTCTGGTAGTCAGCTTATTCCTAGGAATAAGCAAAGCCGGTGATTTTATGCCTAATTCGGAAGCTGGAGTGGGGATAAATTCTTCGCTTCTTTGGTCGCTAAATTGAAAAAAAGTGATTTCAGCCCTTCTGAATTCGTCTCTTTCTACTGTTGCTGTAGTTGGCCACTACTAGGGACCAGCATTGCTGATGCAGTTAGGCAAAGAACTTCTCTTATTCTTGGCTGTGTTGTAGTCGTACCTTCGGTAGTGTTTGCATACACACTTTTGTTCATAAGCTTAGCTGGAAACTATATTTTTCGTGCCAACTGCTGCATCTTATTTATTTCAATTCAGTAATACGTGGGGTTTTAAACCAGCTGTGGTGTACTGGATATACACGGCGGTGGTAAGACCCATTCTCACATATGGTTCATTAGTATGGTGGATGGTACTTGAGAAGCAATACCAGCTTTCAAACCTCACCAAAATCCAGAGGGCAGCGTGTATCGGAGCCATGGGATCAATGAGAACAACACCGACAGCGGCAATGGAAACCATGCTTAGTTTCATTCCGCTTGATCTATACTGTAGGAGTCTGGCTGCCAAAACCGCGGTAAGACTAAAAGAAGGTCGACTATGGTCATCGAGCCTCTACGGTCATGCATCCATTTTGTCCCGATGGGAGACTACCAACAGGTCGACGGAAACTGATCACATGAACCCGATATTAGCTTTTAAAAAGAGATTCGCTACAAGAATTCCTGACAGAGTGTACTGGAACCGTAGGAGCATGAAAAAGGAGCTGGCATTCTATACCGATGGTTCTAAGATGAACATTGGACATTGAACGGGAGCCGGAGTTTATTGTAAGGCCCTAGGAATAAACCACTCCTTTAGAATTCACGACGACTGCAGCGTCTTTCAGGCCGAAGTCACAGCCATCATACAGGCTGCTGAAATTATTCGCGAGAGCTATATCGTTGGCAAAACGATCACTGTCTATATAGACAGCCAGGCAGCCGTTAAGGCTCTGGACTCCGCGGTAATCAGGTCGAGGATTGTGAGAATCTGCAAGTCACTCCTAAACGAGATATCCAAAGCCAATGCGGTGACCCTCTGCTGGGTACCAGGTCACATGGATATCAAGGGAAATGAAAAGGCTGATGAGCTTGCTAGGAAAGGATCGGCGCTGCACTTATCGCGGGCCCTCCCATTTGTAGTAGAAAAAGATAGAAGATGAAGCCATCGGTCGAGTAAACAGACGCTGGGTTCATCTGGAAACATGCGCAACGGCCAGGGCGCTATGGCCGGCCTTCAGCAAGAGGAGATCCACCTCTCTGGTAAAACTTAGTCGTTATAACGCACGGGTTGTTTCCGGCATAATTACTGGACACTGTGCTATCGGCGTTCATGCAGAACGACTCGGTGTGCTACATAACCACTTTTGCAGAAGTTGCAGGGACAAAGAAGACATTGAATCTGTTCGTCATCTGCTGTGTGATTGTCCTGCCCTATCCGTCATAAGAATGAGGACTCTCGGAAGAAGAAGCAACTGAGTCTGAGTATCACTACCTCATGATAGCTAAGATGGCAAAGGCTTAAGCAGTTTAGGTTTGGTTCATTGGATTAGAATCTACATACATTAAATGCAACCCCACTTAGACCAATTTAGGTCCATTGGATGTTTCTCAAAAGGTACCCGCAGAACCATCCGGAGCTTGGTATAAAAACATCGGAGGCAACTGTTCTTTATGTTTATCAGCTTCCCAGTGTTGTCAAGGAAGTAGGCTCCCAACTGTATTTTTCTTCGAAAAGAGAGAGCATAGGAGTTGAAATGTACATGTACAGATTCTGTAAAAGTCATATGAAGGGATACCTAGTCTAATGGCGCGCCGGCCAATGATGCAGTACCCTGTGATGACACCTATTATTGTGCTAATAAGCAAGATTTTCAGTCTGATTAGACAGTTCGTGTGTTTGTGATACAGCTAAGGTCAAATTCGCCTTGTGGTGTTCATCGCATTTTGCTTAAATAACAGTTTACAGGTAGCGACAGGCGTGTAGAGATTTCCCATCTGGCGAATTCGTCAGTCATACAATTCTCTACTATGCCCTTATGGCCCGGTTCCCCAAATAAAGTGAATTTAGCCTCGGTAATGGTGAATACAGTCACAGGCATTCTCAGACTTGTTGTAAGGCACGCCAACAGCCCTTAACCCATATCAAATGATTTCTACAAGGGCTGCTAGGACTAGAAGCCAGAGCGCCGTGACTTAGTGGTTAGTGGGTTCGATAACCGAGCGGGATGTTCGAAGTACGAAAATACACTACCTCACGCGAATATCTGATAAACGTCCGAGAGTCAGATGTGGCTCTAAGCTGTAGGTCCCTTCCTTTGTGGGAAAAAATATAACATGTATAACACAAATGGCCGCGAGAAGCTGTTGTGTCCAGTATTTGTATTTTTTGCAAGGGCTAGCATAAAACGACTCTTCATCTTCCTTTAACAGGTTTTATATAATGGATTTAGCTTTCAGTGCTCCTTTACATATGTATATACGTGATGGTTGATCTATAGAAGTTTTCAGAACCATCCTAAGATGCCGATTATGTTATTGCGTAAGTTATGCCCTCGAATGCAAGCCCTCTTTATAGTCTCTCAATACTTGTGGATACCACTTGTAGTTCCCTTGAGTGCACGGTTTTTAACTTAAAATTGATCTTACCAAAGAGCCTCTCCACTAAGCCCCGTTGCGCACTGCATGTCGGTTGAGGTCCCCTTCTACTTAAGGCGAAGTCGTTCTCTACTGCGTTGTATCTTCGAGTTAGATTTGTAGACTCTGCAGGCCAGAGAATTGGTGTTCATCAGCGCAACATGTCCTAGCCATCTTAGGCATAGTTTTTTTTTATTTAACTAAGTCGATGTCGGTGTACAGCTCGTAAAGTTCGTCATTGATTCTTCTCCACCAAAGCTAGTCAGCATAAACAGGGCCGGATATTTTACAAAGAATTTTTCTATCACAACGACTCTGCGACAGAGTCTATGCTTCAGCCCCATTAAGCAGGACTGGGATGACAAGGATCTTGTATAGAACGACTTCATTTTAAAGTATCTTCAGCTTTACTTTAATGCACCGGAATCTCCTTCCATTGGCGACTACTATTTACTAAAACCCCCAAAGATGGAGGCCCATGTTCACCCTGACATCCATCTAAATGATTCGGCACTTCCCGACTTCACTGTAAATTTACATACTCCTATCGTTTGCCCCGATAAAAGTGCCCCATATATTCGGACGAAACGACCTCACACCACACTTTTTTCTTTAAAAAAAAAAAAAAACTGCGACAACATTTTTCATCTAACAAAAGGCAAAATAATGATTTGCCTTAGATTTCTTTTGTGCTCCTTGCCTTTGTATTATATCAGACAAAAAAATAATAATAAAAAAAAAAGAACATCTACATAAGCCGCTTACCTTGGAACCCGAAGTCGTTTAACCGACTGCTTCCAGGAACCATCATCACTGGTAAGGTTATAACATTCCATAGTATCCGTGATGATGGGTATACCACCCTTATCTTGCCCACAAACGCCGCCCGCAATCCAAATCTCAGCCGTGTTCTTGGTGTTAACCACCGTAGCTGATAGACCGTATCGACCTATATTCAAGGAGTCTTTCTGCCAGTAAATAAGTAAATAACTAGGTAAGTGGGTAAAGCACAAAATGGAGAAATTCAGAAAAACCTCAAACCTCAGACCAAAGTTTGCTATCGACATTGTAATATAATGTGGATGATAGCGGTGTCCCTTCGATACTTTCACCACCGATGATATAGAGTCCTGCCGTCGGACTTGCCCTCCTGTTACCTTGCCCAGCATCGGCAATGTCATTATTGTTAGTAGCATCATTATCGTAAGCAATCAAACCGAAATCCCTTCGGGGCTGTGGTAAAGTGCATTCGTTATTCCATTCGAGACGTTTCGGATCGAAACTCCAAACGGCAGTTTCGAAAACCTATTCGTAGATTATTACAGATCATCGGAATAAAAATTGGTAATGCAAATTTGTCGTGGTTTACATGGGTAGGATTGGGTATCTATGGGTTTGCAGTGGCGTAGATTTGATTAGAATCGAGTTGGATTTAGAATTATCGTTGTGTAGGGAACGCCTTTGAATAAGGTCGTAGTATTTTACGAGTACCTACTCCTTAAATTATAAGGCTTTGAGAAAATAAATAAATAGAGAGTGCTACTATTCTCCTTTCCTTTAGTCTTGTCATCACTACCAAATAGAAACTAAAAAAGGGAACCCTTTCGAACGTCTATTTGTTAGTCTCCACATCAGTATGTATCCTAAAATACGGTCTAGGTGGATAAGGTAGGTAAAGCTGCTTGTTACCCAGCTTTCTTCCTTCGGAATACGCAATTAGCGCTTGAGGATCATTTTGAAATCTCCCACTAATGTCTGACAAACGTCCCAGAGTAATAGCTGTCATGAGAAAGCTAAGAAAGAAATTAAAACAAAAGCCTTTCAGATTTCCATTTCCATTTGTGTGAATAAATATATGAATGGTCATGAGAAGCTAGGTCTTGGACACATAAGGTCTGTTGAGCTCAATCCTCTTGCACATCCTTATCACTACTCACGAAGCCCCTAGATTTTGTAAAGGTGATGTCGTGATGTCGTTGAGATGTCCGAAAGGTCATCAAAAAAAAACGGTTTGCTTTGCGGGCGATGTTCAAGTTTGGCCAATGTCGGACATCCGGAAGGAAAATGAAATAAAATGTTATCCTCGTTTGCGTCTCCACAACTTCGTCAGTGGGTATTATTGCCGAGTTTGCCTGCGTGCGTGCCTATTGGTCAGTGCCCAGTATTTATGACCACTAGCCTAGCACCGTCTGTACTTGCTCTATATACATATGAGGTTCTGTATTCTGAATTTGCAGGCCAAATCTATCTGGAAATGACAAAATTCGCCAGATTTCTCCACCTATATTCTGCCCTTGAGGTGAAGTGAAAGAAAGTTTCCCTTCACGAATCCTAGTGCAGGATAAACGTGGAAGAGTTGAGGCATGTCTGGTTAATTCGTCGGCTCTTTAATTTCCCTCTTCATTTCTATGGTCGGGAGCCCAGAGGAAAGTGATCCTCAAATGACGGATAGCCGGGCAGTCCTCCACAAGGCTGGACGTAGTCGTAGTGGAATCGAGAGCCTTAAGCGCTATCTGACTGCCAACAACTGTAAACAGTCACTTCAACAGTCACGTAGAGAGAAGACAGACGTCCGGGAGCACTCTCTGAACCTGCTCAGGTCCTGCAGAGCTATGTCATACACAATTGTCTTCGTAAGAAATCCAGAAGTTTTCGACACACGGAAGGTTCAACTTGGGTTAAGGTTTTCTGAGCCTAATCTAATAAACTCTTCGGAGATATTATTCCCAAAGATCCCAGGTCTCCACTTGGAAACAGATGCATACTTGCATAACGAGTGGTGAAATCTTATGTTGTCGTCTTCCAGGAAAGCGCCAGAACTCTCTGACTCTTGACTGTTTTTGAAGCCATCCGTGAAAGATTCGACAACAGCCTAACCCTGAGTGTAACCAATAAGAACTGAGTAGTTACAAATTATGCCTTAAGTCGACGGCTTTTAAATCTATTGTGGTAGAGCCTATGGCATTACTAAAAGGAAGTGGGCTTTATCTTCTGGTATCGATACTTATGGGAATATCTCCCACAGTGTTCCTGGCTGAAGTTCACGCCATTGAGATCTACACTACGTTAACTCTCCAAAAATGCATCAAGGGCGCCAGAATGTACATATGTATATCTTCTCAGCGAACTTTAAGCCAATTAGATACTGCTACGATGCATTACAATCTCCAGACATAACAGAGTAAGATTTAGTTGGGTCCCTGGTCACGAGGGAATTGCAGGAAACGCATCGTCAGATGGCCCAGAATCTGTGTTCATTGGCACCTGATCTTACTGTGGCGTCAACTAGGCTGGGAAAGTGTCCCGGGCCTTAGACAATCCGAGCGATTAGCCATGTTCCCATAAGGAAATCCTTAACTATGATAAGAAATCGATTGGAAAGCTGGTGCGCTTTCTCACAGTCCGCAGTGGTCTGAGTTAGCACTTTAACAAAATAAATTTGTGTGTTGGATCCTCCAAACAGATTCTCTGTGAATATCTAGTACTAATTTGGTTAAGTAGTCTTTTTCGTTAGTAGAGTTGGAAAACTTTGCTACGAAGGATGTGCTGACCTTCTTAAGAGAGGTGGTTCGTCTTTTACGCTAACTCCCACCCTGATACAATAGATCTTTCCGGTCGAAGTGTCAGCCATATGGGTAAGGATGTAGTAAAAAAAAATATCCTTGCACATCCTTATCAATGCAGACTCTATTTACCCCTAGGGGTTATGTTACATCTAAGCGACAAACATTAAGCAACGACTTTTTTCGTGGACGATTCCTTAGTAGCCCTCCTACGCCACTGTATACAATACCCATCCGAGATCCAAACTACTCACAAACTTACCGATTTCTTAGAGCCACCTAATGCTGGTCTTGTTCCGCCGATGACATAAATTTTTCCATGAAATACAGCCGCCGAATGATTGTGCCGGCTGCCGGGCATATTTGATAAATACTTCCACGCATTTTCGCAACCGTCATAATAAAGGACATCCGTACCGTGTACCTCCTTCGAATGTCGTTGTACATACGGATCGATACCGCCAAAAATGAATATCTTCTGATTAGTAACACTCCTGCAAGGATAAACACAGAAATGGGTGAAAGCAATAAATTAAATGGATCCACATAACTTTGCGGGCTCTGTGGACAGGATGTATTAAAAATCAATGTCCTTACAAATTTAATTCACTGCGAGTGTCCACTTTCCTGGGAGCGACAATTTGCTTTATGCCAGCAATATCATCGTTCCGCTTTTCCTCCTTGCGCGTCGTATTCTGAGTAGAAGTCCTTGTCCTTCCTCTTGACGGACGCGGAGCCTCATCAGGCTGGTATTGGTGGGGCACCTCGGCCAACGAATTAGCCATTGTGATCTCAAATTCCTGCGAGCTCATGCTGCAGTAGTAGGATTTGGCCAAAATGCTTTTCTTAATATTTATAGCTTTTTGATTAACATCGCAACAAGAGGAGGATCTTTGGCTTAAGGTTATGTTTTTATTATCATCCACACTGTCGATGGCGATGGCGTTGTTGCTGTTTTGGGCCGTTATTGTTGGTACATTTCGTACTAGGATATTACTTCGGGCGTTGGTCTTTCTGTTAGATGAGTAAATCTCTTGATACCACGAGGTTTTTATATCTAGAGTTTGCGATGTTGTTGTATTGTTTTCTACAGCCCCCAACCCCCCAAAAGACGCAGAGAAAAAAAAAAACAAAAGCGGTACATAAATAAAGATGATTTTGTAAATTGAATATGAATGTACGGCAAGGATAGGAACTTGTGTTTATTGTTTATTGACCTTGTTTTGGCAAGTAAATGTCTTATTTCGATTGAGGGTGTGTGAGAAAAGAAATTAAATAAAAATCCAAGTCTTTGGTTAGTTGTTTGAGTGTAAGACACCTGCGGCCAACTTAGTCAATTCAGATACGGATTTTACGCAGAAAAGTAGCTTTATTGGAGTTTTTGTTATTTAGGCTTTGGGTGGTTTTTGCTTTACATGGGGAAAGTACATAAATTTGACCATTGACATCGACATCACTTTGATGGCCAATAAACAAGAAAGGCCAGAAGACAGATATAAAATTAACATAAACAAGGAGAGTCGACGTTTGCCAAGTGGAATATGTTCATAATAAAGTATGTGGCACCGTTTTGTGTAGGCGTATAAACTAGATAGTATTAAACTTGGGGATCAACAAAAGAAAGGACATTACATTACATAGTTCTATGCAAGGAGGTCTTGAAAAGTTTTTTTTTCTTTATCCTGCGTGGATTTCCTACAAAGGGTAGGAATGAGAACAGTTTCCGATTTTATACAGGAAGTCCTATGAATGGAAGTATTACAGTTTGGATCCTTTTTGTAGAAATGGGTGAACCCTTTTGAAAGTTCAAAATTTGCTCGAAATGGTGATTGAATATCGAAATTATCAAGTGAACTGGACTTGATTGTAGGATCTTAAATTGGATTTGTGAAAAGAAAAGTTAGTGCTGGACTTTTAGCGATTACACCTACAGGCAGCTATGACCAGGGAATGTCCTCTACAAGTAGTGAAATTGAAAGCCTTGCAATGTTTTAAAAATTGTAAGAAAGTTGAACGCGCTTCAATGCACTGCAGCCTTTATGTCTATCTGAAGTTACTTGGATGGACGTGGAGATTTTCCGCCCCAGCTACTCCTTTTTATAAAATCGCATTTGAAGACCGTTCGTGTCAAGTAGGATCTGAAAACTTTGTCTGTTGGAAGACGGTGAATGATTACTACCACAACCGCACGTAAAAAAAAGCGTATAACAGCTCTGAGTGCGAAGTACAAGAAATGATTCGAGGCTTTCTTTCTCATACACTATCCCAAGCTGGGTAATAAACCCAGTAATCTATCGAAATTCTACCATCCCATCATCTTAATATCGTTTTTCTTGGAAACCATTTAAAGACTGCTAGACGTTCATATACGAGGCATTCTCGAAGTAACAGTATCGCTGCATCCTAGTCAATATGCACATAGGAAAGGCTTTGCAAGATTTGGTCACCGAAATAGCCCTATGAGCCTTCCTTGATATCGAGGGTGCTTTAAAAATGGTGGTTATGATTCTATCCCTAGCACCGCGACATATGCGTAGGCATTGAAGACAAGGTATTTGAACATCCCTCTGTCCTCTGATTTATTCCTTTTGTGGAAACTCTTATCCTGCTTTCAAATATGCGCTACATAGTCCGACCCTTCCATTCGTTCTTATATATAGTAGAGACGACCTAAGAATGCAGCTTCCTTTCTGGTCACTGTCAGCTCAAGTACAGCCTATCTATCTAAAAGAGGAGGAAATAGCAGAACCCATACTATGCGGGTGTGTGGCTGTGTGTAATGTTAGAAGAAGCATTTTTCATGAGAGATTATCTCTCAAAAAGATTTGAGGAACTTCAACGCAGAAGAAAAGATAATCCTGGACATGCAAGTCGGAAAAAAAACTCTCAGCGCGCCGTACCTGCTATGTAGGATCAGGAAGCAATTGGGGGAAAAGAGTGTCTCTTTTAAGAGTATTGCAAGAAAGCCTCTTCTAAAACATTCAAAAACGACTGCAGTAGGCTAAGAGGAATGCTTTTTGTGATCGGATTAAAATTATTTTCACAGATGAGTCTTCTTTTTTGCTGTTTAACAGGTTTGATCAGAAAAAGGTGTGGAAGCGTATTGTTAGACATCCTGCAAAGGTACAAGTTTGTGGCGATTCTTTGCAAAGGGATTTGGATATTCGAACTGCTTTGTGGAAAATCTGAATTGAATTGGAAGCTCCAAGGGCGTGGTTTGTGGCTACTTTGTTGGACTTCCTAGTGGGAGATTCGGAGCTCGAATTCCAGAAATACATCAAAACGTCGGTGAGTTATAACTTTCATGCGAAAGCTTCTCAATTTGTCTTTCGGATATGGCTTTAAACTGTAGGTCCCTTCCATTTGTGCTACGAAATATAACACACAGAACACAAAAGGGCATGAGAAGCTATGCCCTGGATTACATACTGTCTATGGCGACAGACATGTATTTGGTTTTTATTTTTGTATCTAAGGAGGAATAAATTTGCACAACGTGGCTATTGTGTGTAGCTTTTCATATAAAACTTACCGATTCCATCATAGTCACTCATTTCACCGCTGAATTGAACGCCTTGATCCCGACTTTCCTTTGGAACGACGTAGTACTGGTAGAAGAAAAATTATAGCACGAGGTTAGTGTAACAGAACTCCTTACATAACGAGACAGATCAAGTTAAGATAAATAATAATGCTATTCGTATGCTCCTTTGAGAATCCTTTTATATCCGTTTTGCAAAGGAATATTGATGGTTATTGCTAAGGAAACTAAAGGAAGATGCGAGGGAATTTGCTAAGAAGGCTACATCGGTGTGCGGATTATGCCTACAAGGCAGAGTACGTTAATATTTGGAGTTAGAATGAAAATTCTGGTTTCGTCTGGAATTATGAATCCTAATAGGCTAGATATGAAGCCTGAAAAAAATCCGTATAGCCGTCAGGCTACATACAAACGTGTGTTTTCGGTGATACACATATCGTTCCCAGTGAAGCATCGTCATATCACTGAATCTCTCTCCGAAGTGCTTCGGAGGTCTCTCGAACCAGCAATATGTACTCCGTGAAGCTAGATCCACTATTGATGCCATTGGTAACGTGGTATCAACTGCCAGGCAATCGATACAGGATTCGATTTTCCCATCCAAATAGGATTGGGAAAAAGAAATTTTGACGCTAGATGTGAAAAACGAGTAAAACACAGAAAATTAGAGCAACATAATGCAAGTGCTTGGAAATATGAATACCCTCACATACATTACGAGTCTAATTAGCTCTACCAGATCCGTCGCTTTGTATTACGGACTTTATGCCCTCTCGAATGAACTTCACCAGCCCCTTCAAAGCCATTATTCCGGAACGTAGTGTGTGAAGTTATGGGGTTCCAATCTCCTTTAGTTCCCACTCGGTGTGGTACACCGATGGCTCAAAAACAGAAAACGGAGTTGGTGCAGGCATATACGGCCCCAACTTCAAACAAGCAGTTTCTCTGGGCTGCTCCACATCTGTCTTTCAAGCCGAGGTTTTTGCAATTGAGCTATGTGCCAGAGAGTGCACCAGACGCAACCTCCGTAGAAAACAGATTGTCATCTTTTCCGACTGAGCTCCTTTTGTTTTGAATCCAAGCTCGTCTGGAACTGCCTGGATGCCCTAAACCAGCTCGCTGCTCATAATCGAATCAGAATTCATTGGGTTCTAGAACACGATGCTGATGAGCTAGCCAGACTAGGATCGCAATCTTCATTCATTGGCCCGTCTCCGTTTTGCGGCTTACCCCCCAGCCATATAAAAATGGAGCTCAACTCATGGGATCATCAAGGGAGAATCTCTAAATGGAACTCAACAATTGGGCTATGCCAAGCCAAGAGATTCATCAATGCTTCCGATAGCAAGAGAAGTCAGGAAATTCTCACATTGAACAAGCGCGATGCTAAGCTCCTAACGGACTTCCTCACCGGACACTGTTCACTCAACTACCATCTCGGCAAGATGGGCATAAGTCCTACGGACATGTGCCGATTTTGTCTGGAAGATCAAGAAACTGCCGAGCATATCCTGTGCGATTGTCCCGCCATGGCTCGAAGCAGGCAAAGACACTTTGAAAGGAAGATCAGTTCCCCAAACATAGTCAACCAGTCACCCGCAAAAACGATCCTTAGGTTCCTTCACGACCTTGATCTTTACTCGGGATAAATATTCTTTCCTTTACTAGGTGAACCAAGGGATAGCACAAAAAATTGGGCGGACACAAGACGAAGAAAATGCTTATTAGCAGCCGCGGAATAAGAGAAGTTACACAGCACACTTCAAAAGGTTTATAAAATATCTCGGTGTAATCATAGACGACTACTAAACTTTGGAAGTCACATGGGGTATTAAAGGTATTTTCGGCGCTCACAGATAGAACCATGGATGGACCTGTAGTCATGGAGAAGTAAAGTACCAAGTTACGCAATTTCTGTCGGGTCATGGTGGTAATTGCCGATACCGATACCTGCGACGAAAGTCTCGAACATGTGTTAATGTGGAGTTAACAGCTCAAGCTTTCTTGAAGAAAAATGTGTCGGACTCAGACTGAAGGAAAGGCAGAAAAGAGCAAAATAGACGAAAAAAAAAAACGACTGTGTTTGACCGGAAGTAAGCGCCGTGGCTCAAGTGGTTAGTGCGTTGGATCGCTGAGCGGGAGGTTCGAGGTTCGAATCCCAGAGAACGCCTAAAAGTTTTTCACGGTACCGCCTCTCGCGAATGTCTGACAAACGTCTGAGAGTAATAACTGTCGAGAGAAAGCTTCTCAATTTGCCTTTCGGATATGGCTCTAAACTGTAGGTCCCTTCCATTTGTGTGAAAAATATAACACGCACAACACGAATGGTCGCCAGAAGTTAGGCCCTGGACCACATACGTCTGTTGCGCTAAGTATTTGTATTTTTTTTTTTTTTTTTGTGTTGGACCGGAAAATCCGCCCGTTTAGGCTTAGTGAGCACAAGCCTTACACTACCCTACAACATGGAATACACGGACGATTTTAAAAGACTTAGAGAACCCAGTCATGATCTAAATTCTGGAGAAACAAAATTGAATTCAAATCTGCAAATTATCAGACGTAGACCAAAAAGAGCTTGAAACAGAATCCTTACGACCAGGGGCCATTATTTTCTATCGAGGCGATAAATCGGCCCTTAAGGTAAGCAAAATCTTGGGCTAGTATTGAGAGAATGTAATTCAAAAACTAAGTAAAGTAGATCTCTATGATGTTGATTTTTTAACAAACTTGTTTCTTAAAGAGATCTCAGCAGCTTTTAAGGGCTCAAAGGTGCTTGAACTTATTCGCTACACTAACGTGTAAACAATTCCTTAAGAAGGAGAGGGCCTTGTGTCTCTTTGAAATCTGTCTCGCTATTTAAGGACAAATTGTATTTAAATACATGACCTAAAGCCTTTCAATTCAGTCACATAAATATTAACTGACTACACCAGGCTAATCCCTAGCTAATCCATTGAATTTCCAATGTCTTTTCATTAACTTTTAAATAAAACAGAACAAAATTATGAATTATTTTCAAATACATTGTTTATTGAATATCTACAAAACCATTGGAAATCCAATGGATGTCACAAAAAATATATGTTTTTTGCTTTCTACATAAGTGTTCCGAAAAACCAAAAAATTTTAACGTACAAAATATTGGTCATTGAGTGCATTTGCCTTCGGAAGACAACATTGGAAATTTAGACCTTCTTGATTTTCAACTTTCAATGTTTTCCAATGATCCTTCCCTTTGCTTCGAATCATCTCCAAGTACTCAAGAAAGGATTCATGTGTTATGTACTGTCTGTTGGGACAGTTGATCTTATGATGATAGCTACATTCTTGATCACAGATCCATTGTCTCTGAACTGGTTTTGTTAATTGATAACGTTCCAAAAAGGCCAAGAAATTATCTACATTATCCGAGTAGAATAGCTGTGTTGTTGTGTATCTAGGATTAGCGAAAGTTTAGTCGTATTTAAATCTTATTCGAATTTCACTTACGATAAGCCATCTTCAATCATTTTTTTCACCTGTGGATTGTCAACAACTCTTTCCACTCCGATACAGTCTGTGTCTCGTCCTAGCGCTACCAGAATCCACGGTGGCACTAGACCAAATCGTACACAACTCAGTACGTCCAACATTTGGGATTGCCGTTCATCCCAGTTATAGCTAAGCCAACGAACTGCAGACATTAGGATCTGCAAAAATTCATTTTAAATGCTTTTTTTCTAACGGTAAACTAGATGAAAAATCAACCTCAACTTCTGAATTCACTCCAATTGAATTCGAACTGAGTAGTGTGCAAACCTCTTTGGCGCTCAACAATACAAAATCCTTCGATGCTACCAGAGTTAGGAAGAACTTACAGATTCTAGTCAACATCAGCTGTTGTAACATCTCCAGTCCATAATTCCTTGCCTCCAGATACAATAGGAATGCTGTATCCTCTTGGAATCGAATATCATCATCCAAGCACACCCAGCACTGATCTACAAGGCCCTTGATTTTAAGGAAATTCGCTGCATTGAACAACTCCAAGATGCCTTCACGCTGTACCAAGGGCTCGGCAGACAGCATCCAATCGTAGACCATCATGAAGGCCTGCGGTGTAATTCGTTCCGAAGGTAACTGTACAATCACCTCATTGCTGCATTCCATGAAAAAGTCCGAATAGCATTGCAGTACCATCATGTGACAGTTAAAGGACACGTCACCTATTCGCACTTGAACATTTGGCTTGATGTAGTTGTCAATCATGTTCTTAAGCAGATCATAAAGATTATGTTTTGGTGGCTGATTTATGTTCTCCCAGCCTTCGATTTCGTTTGACTTGAAGCCTATTTCGGCGAGGGTTTTCTCCTTTAAATGTTCATCTTTTTTTTTAGGCGGCTCCTCGCAAACTTGATAAAGATTACTGGGGAGAATTTTATTCGGCGCTGGCTTGCTCATCGCAAAATCATGGGCAATTGATCTCGAAACGTTGTGTTTTATTTGTTCTAAAAACAGCGAAAGAATTCCAGTTGAAAAATCAATTATCCTTGAAAAAGATACAAAATGTTTTACCTGGTAGTAGGGAGTGAGTAGCAGGAGCTTCAGCTTGAACCGAAGAGTCAGAATTTTCTAAGAAACTTAAACTAAAGAAGTTCAGGATTAGCAATAATTCTTAACTCATTAGAAAGGACTAACTTCATAAATTTAAAACTGTTATTAATTTCAGATGATGTTGTTGCAGACGAATTGGAGGATTCATTGCTCTGTAAAAGAATTGACAGTTTGTAAGGATGTGAGAATCTAGATTTGAAATTTTTTTATTTACCTTATTGTACTTGTTTTCCATAACTTATTAAAAGGGTTTCCAGACAATCCTAAAAAATCGTTGGCATTCGAAATTTATGTTTTTAGATAATTTTTTGTATCGGTGTAACTATGATCAAAAAGTAAATATGTTTGGCAAAGTATACGTGTTTTAGACTTTTTGCTTTTTTTTGTTTATTAGATCTGTTTGGTCAGTTGAAGGCTTGGTTTTCAAATTAAATTGGGGTGGATGTTGACTGTAGTCAAACATTGTTTTTAATACGAAACAATGAGTAAAAGATGAACTGTAGCATAGAAATTAGTTGAAAATTGTCACAATTGCCCAGGATTGTTATGTCAACAGAAACAGAAATTTGGCTTTGTCCGCTCTGGGAGCATCGATCCACGTCTTCGTCTGCCGGTACCAAGACGTGAGTGGTCAAGATGCAGTTTTAATAGCAGCTCAGCCATTGATTGTTTAAAGAAAGCCAAGCTTCAGCCTATTGATGACTGTTGGGCTACGAAGTGGCTCATTATTCCATCTCTGGCAAGAGCATCTGCTCTTTTGTTACCCGGTATCCCGGAATGTCCCGAAACGGAAGTTACACCGCCCGGGCTATTTAACAATTGCCTCGTTCATGATTTTGGTGGCAAACACGTAAGCAAAATAAGTCTTAATTGCGGCCTGGCTGTCGGAGCAGATGTAAATAGCTCTGCCCCCTATTTTCTTTTTTTAAAGCTTTGTAAGCTGCAGACTTGACAATCATGCGCCCGCACCATACACAAGATGCAGTCAGGGTATATCCAATGTGTCATCCTAGAGCTTAAGCCCCAGGTCCTACTGAACATTCTACGTCACTGTCAAAGAATGCTGGTTAAGATCTGAATCTCAATGTGTTCCAGACTTAGAGTCTAAGGTAACTGCCAAGTACTTACATAACTTTGTTGTAACTGGGTGCCCAGGAAGGATGGCAATCTCACAGGCATCATCTCGTCGGACCATATAGCGAAGCAGCCCCCCTCATTAAACCTACTCAGTAGTGAGTGTACTAGTAGGTTCCATAAGGTGAAGTCCTGAGTATTTCTAGATAAGGGAAACCGGATAGCATTTCGGCCTGATCCTGGGAGTATTTTCATTCGTCTTTCAGATCGCACAAAAATATGCAGGGGATTAGCCCGATGGCTGCCGTAGGATTGGATTTCGTCCACCAGATGTGTGCGTCAAGATAGGTCAAACCGTCGTGGTATGTATATAACCAGAATGTGACCTTTCAGAATAGGTAGATAGGTTGACGAGGAGAACAAATCCCTATGCACCGCAATCAGGTCGTTGTGATTCGACATTTGGGAATAGATCCCAAGTTCGGACATGCATTCGACGATAGACCATGGCCTTGGTCGCCTTTTTTTATTATGGCAGTTCAAGGTAAGTTTCTTATCGAGGACAATGTCTAGATATTTCACTTCGTCGGAAAAGCCTAGATTACTCCACTTGGGATTCAATTTTCTTTTAAGTGTGAAGGGTACAATGATGCCTTGCTAGGGTTGATCAATAGACCTTCTCTAGTGCACCGGTCAGAAACTTCAAGGAGCGCAGCTTATATGTATATACACATTGTCTTCATGCTTGCCTTTGATTATGATCATCTGCATAGCTTTAAGCACCGAAGCCTTAGCTATATAGTTTTACCAGTAGATGAACCACGACTACAGACCATAGAAGAAGCTAGAGGATGCAGCCTTGAGGGCAGCCTTTTGTTGTAGAGACCGTCACAGAAACCCCTTCTTATGTTGATGTAGTAATGCGACTATTAAGCATCGTCCTAACCCTTCTGGTTGTTGGATAATCGATTCCTCTGCGTCTCATGGTACTATTGATGGATCATAACCGGCAATAAAACTGTGACTCTTGCCAGACATTTTGTTGTACTGCGAGGACGATCCGGATTGCGTTCAACCTCCCATCTTATGACTAACTTTCGACTGAAGTGAAACAGCTTGCAAAGTGGGAGGAGAACTGACCTCCTTTCCTCAGCACTGGTTGGTTCTAAATAGACATCATCTCCGCTAACAGCTTTCTCAGTCGATAGCAGCATTTTTATATCTACCTAACATCGTTCTGTGAAGCTACACAAATAAAATTCATTTTTCGCCTTTAATCATGTATTTTTCCCTTGGTAACTGGTCTAATCTGCACATCTTAACGATTTTCAGTTTTTTTTCCAATTTCCCTCCCACGTAACTTCTCCTAAAGTTGACCTAAAACGAATTTCTAAAGTAAACCAAGGTACTCTTAACAAAAGAAAGAAAAAAAAAAACAACCATCTGAAGAGTCCTCTGCAGAGTATCCATTTCTGTTACATGTACGAGTATGCATGGCATTTGTATCTGTGTATTGCTAGAACACAATTTTCTTACGTGTCGATAGCACTCTCATTTGTTTTATTTCTCACTGTTTCTGCATTCATTTCTATCTTTAGCACCCTGAATAAGGATTCTATTGATTTTGTGAAGAATCCATTCATCCATCCATCCATCTGTTATGACCTTGGGTCCTTGCAAGCGTGAAATGCCTTTAAAAATGCAAAAAAAAGGAATCGCCGGATGCAATACCAACTAAAGCTAGCGATGCAAGTTACCAACACTATTGCGGCGCGCATCATCCTGTTAGTGTTATATTGTTGCTGTGCCGTAATTTGCAGTTGCCATAGAATATCCTTCTGCCTATTTTGTTCAGATCTGTGACGTGCAACATATAGAATATGTGATGGATGGTTGCAGAAAAAAAATTGAACGATGCCAACAAAAGCAAGATTTCAACCTTGCATGCATGTATGTGTGTATGTGTGTGTGTCGAAAGATAAAGGGGGTAAAGGAAAAAAAGAAACATAAAAAATAAACAAAAGTTGCAAAAAAAATCTAAGGATAAATGGAAGTCCCTTTGTTCGTTACAGGGAGGCGGTGAGCAATTATAATTTTCCATTACCATGGAAAATGGCCAAAGGCACAATCTGCTTGAGTTTTGGTGTACACTGTACACTAGGCACGATACTTAAATTAAAGGGAGAGAATCCTTGCATAGGAAAAATTGAGCGAAAGAACTCCGAAGGACACAAGTAAGTGGTAACTATGGATGGTTTACTGTCATATGCTCCGCCTCCATACGAGTACTTAATGAATTTTATGAGGGCGACCATTCTATTCTATGGATTGCGGTATGATATTAAAAAATGTGGTCCTTGATTTGGTAATGCAAGAAATCGAGTTTGATGTGGGTGGAATCTGCTGTATGCCAAAGGACGACAGAAATAATGAAAATTCTAGTGAAAAGAGATTTTGAAGAGTAATGCAGAATCATCAGCACCGGTTTTAATTAAGTTTTGGTTTTTGCAAAGGTCATCCTGGGGATTAGTGAAAAGGGCACAAGGCACTATGACAACATCAAATTTGTGGAGTGAAATTGCAATGAATTTTGCTTCTGCCCAGGCTTTTGCTGGTTACCAAATAATTGCAATGCTGGCTATCTATTCGTATCAACTTATATACCGCTGACCAGTGACCGGTTTTGAGGATATAATTAAACTATTTTCCAACATTTTTCCATACAATGTCAGATAACTAAGTTGGGCTTGCAATGAACTTGATATTGATCAGCTGGAAGGTATTTAACGTATCCCTGGGGAAAATAAAACAAACAGCAGAGCGTTCGTAATAATTTCGATACCAATTGGGAATGAATAGCTGAATATGAATAGGATTCCACGAATCAGATATGAATACAATCGCAACACGTTGATTGCTCCAAAAGGATATTTCATTCAAAAATCGTACAGCCATGCGAGATGTGCTGGATCAGATTGTTAATTTACAATCAGCAGATGAAATGGCTTTGACAGAGCCGCCTTTAACATTGTACAGCATCATTAGTTACATTACTTTAACGAAGGAGTCTTGGAAGGGCTTACAGGGTTAAATGAGATACTCCTTAGCGAGATACTCCTTAGCTGGCAGCCATTTTGATATAATTTTTAGAATGTAGCCAAAGACAAGCTTTCTTGTCATTTAAAAGCAAAGTTCTTGGGGACAAAAGAACCAAGGCTCTTATCAGATGAAAGTTACTGGTTTCATCTTTGGGGACTAGCTCATTCTATTTCAAGACAGGACAGGCGGCTGTCCATCATTGAACAGCAGTACGAAGTTCGTAAGGGACCATTGTACTTCAGCTGAAGGCCGCCCCATACTAGAATGCACTCCAACCCTGCCAGTGCTCTTTGCAAAACGCAACAGATTAGCAAGGTTGAACGTAGATAGATCCTGGTACGTGAAATTGTTCATGGTAAAGTCCTTGATTTGTGCAAAAGCATTGCAGTCGCACAGGAAGAGTCTGACGGTTTCGTCCTCTTCCAGGCACATCTCACAAAGGCACGAACTCCTAAGTCCTATGGTTTTAAGGTGTTCGTTAAGGGAAGTTAAACCGGTGACGTAGTCACTTTTGGGTAGATTAAACAGAAACTTGGCTCTATCCGCACTGGGTGTGTTGATCCACATTTTCGTCTGCCGGCATGTACCATGGCATGCATCACCAGCAGTCAAAATGTGGTTTTAGAAGCAGCTCAGCCATTGCTTGCATAAAAAATGCGAAGCCGTAGCCAATTGATGTCTGAGGACCCACGAAGGGGCTCATTGACTCCTCTCTGGCGAGAGCATCTGCTTTTTCGTTACCCAGTATCCCGGAATGTCCCGTAACCCAGACCAGCGTCACCAAGTTACCCCGCCCGAGCCGGTTCAGATTAACAATTCCCTCCTTCATGACTTTAGTGATTTCCACAGAACAAGCTTTGATCACGGCTTGGCTGTCGGAGCAAATGGAAACAGCTCTACCCCTTAACTTCGTTTTTTGAGCTATTTGAGCTGCATTTGCGCTAGCATAGACTTCAGCCTAAAATTTTGCAGTATATGGAATCTTGCCCACACTCACTTCCTCCGAAAAGATGCCTGCTCTCAAGAGCCCATCAATCAGAGACCCACCTGTGTGAAAGACAGTACTAGCTAGTTCAGACCCGGCCCATCTGCCCTTTCTCCATTCCAAATGCTCCGGAAAAGAGTATCGGAATCTACGCTCAAAGATAAGTTCTAAGCAAGATATCCAACTCTCCATCTCGATAGGGTGAAATAGACCGATAGGCTAAGACTTTCTTAAGCCTCACCTCCTCTGCGCCCTTTGTCAAAGATTACGACGCGCTCAAGAGGTGTTCCGATGCGGAATAAGGCTTTCCTGCGTACTCGGTGAAGAGAAGCAAGGGAGGAAGGCTCAGAAGAGCTTCCATTGCGGCAGTCGGAGTACCTCTCATCGCGCCAGTGATGCACACACAGTCAAGGTGCTGCAGTTTGCCAAATTTGCGTTTGAGGAATTCCGGCCTTGATAACCATGCAACCGCACCATACACAAGGTGCAGTCTGACTATGACAGTGTATACCCCCAGTGGAGTATCTTAGGGCTTATACCCCAGGTCCTGCTGAACATTCTACAGCACTACCAAAGGATGCTTAGGGTTTAAGGTTACTCCCAAGTACCTATATAACTTTGTTCGAAAATTGTAATTTGGTGGCCAAGAAGGATAGATATCTTACAGGAGATAGCTCCCCTTTCATAGTAAACAGAAATATCTCAGTCCCCATAGTGATGCTCATTTGAAGTATGGCAGCAAAAAGAGCCCTCAAACTAAGAAGGCCCTCACTGGTTAGTCAACGATGGATATGGAATTATGCTAGGGAATATTGAAGGACTCGTAATAAAATACAGGACTGAAAGCCTAGTAACCACCTTGGAATGCATTATTCCCTATCACGGCTTCAACAGTACAATTTTCATTCCTTTCCCAAGCAGGAATGCATGGAAAGGAAACACAACATTACGCGATTACGATATCGGGATGTACACGGACCGGTCCAGGAGCAGGTATCTATTCGAAAATAATGCAAAACAAGAAGTCCTGTAACGCTTTCCGTGTGAAGTTACTAGCCAAGGACAAAGCAGCAAGCTACATGGACGATAGTAATATTCCAACTGCGGACAAAACTATTTTCGTTGATAGTCAATCAAATCTTAGCTCTACTGGATTCCTGGACATAGCATTATAAAAAGCTATGAACGAAGATACAGTAGAGGCCTCTGTACGATCTCCAATTGGCTCACTGTATGGGTTCATAAACGATGCGATTAAAAAAGAGACCAACATCTCATGGCTCTCCTCGAACCTTATGTCCAGAGATGAGCAAAATGAGAACACAAAGCCTAGGCAAGGGCACAATTCGCACACTATGAGCTGTACAGATACATACATTGATCTAGTCAACAAAGACTGCGCATTCGACGTATGACATAGCTAGGACATGCAAAGCGAGTGGAAACCAACACTACCACCCGCAGAGTCTTCGAATATCGGGCTCGCCTTAGGTAGCTTGCATAAAGTAGGAGGGGACCAAAACCGACTTGAAGCGCGCAACTGTAAGCAGTTAGCTAAGGACCGGGCTAGGTTAAGTTGGGTTAGGTTAGATAGGGTTATGAGGGAAACCTCATTAAACACTAGGCACCAGAATGGGCCCATCGCGATCCCTGGGGAACCTCCATAAAAAGCAGATGGAAACCTAAACACTTTCCCTGAAACACTTGATTTCCCTACAAAATTTAAATACCCTGTTTTGGTTGATAGGACCTACCTCTTCTAGGTTGCTGAAAAAGTAGTAGTGTAGTGTGATGTCCTCTTCGACGCATATGTCGTTACGGTATCTACATATGTACATCTGTGTCTGTAAGGCCCAGTCTCTTGGCGTGCTTTCCCAGAAGGCAGTGCCCGGTCAAGGTTCCTACTGCTGTTCTTAGCTGAATTCTGTTTAGATTCAGAATTTCCCTAGTTCTTTTCCGGTCGAATTCTGGCCACAAGGCCTTGGATACCCTGTGGCCTGCTGCGGTTGACCATCTTTGGTTGGCTGTTTTATATACTTTGCCTTTAATAGTAGCCTCAACTTCGCACGAAGGTGGTTTGATATCCACGGCTTCGCCTACTGGCAAATCTCCTCCATGTCTTGTCAGTTCGTCAGCAAGCTCATTCCCTTTTATACCGCAATGTCCTGCCACCCAGCATAGTTTTACGCGGTTCTGCGTGCAAATACCTTTAGCATTGTGCGGCAGTATGAACTGCTATCTCAGATTTTATGATGTTTGATTCTAGCGCTTTGAGTGCAGCCTGACTATCGATATAAATGACAATATATCCTAACTGGATATTGATTTCATCTCTAGTAATTCCACAGCCCTGAGTTTAGCTAGAACTTCTGATTGGAAGACACTGCATGTATTTGGCAGTCTCAGAGACACATTCAGGTCCGGATTCTCAGAGTATATTCCAGAGCCCGTTCCTTCGGATGTCTTTGATCCATCCGTATAAATTGTGTTTTTTTTTGTTTTGTTATCGTATTCCCGCTCAAGTACCCCCTTCCAGGGTTCGTTATCTCGTACGGTGTGTCGAAGTCGAACACGGCAGTAATGTCGTCTGTTTTTAATGAATTGCCACTGATAAATTCATTTAAGATGGAGCAGTGTCATATACTGCTTTTCTAAGGCCGCAATGTTTTTAGCTTGTAAATCAAGCGGCAAAAGGTGAAGAGTGACGTCCAGTGCCGCTGAGGGGGTCGTTCGGACCGGGCTAACTGGAGAGGAGGTTGACTACAAGCTTTACTCTGAACTTTAGCGCCACCTATGTAATTATCTAAGACGATTATATACTCAATGCTTCTTCTGATCAAAAAACCAAATCCCTATCCATTCAATAATAGATGAGCTTCCTTGATGACAACTGCATCTCATCGCCAATTCTCGTTCATGTCACTAAGCTACTCAAATACAAACGAAAATGTAAATTGTAGACTAAATTAATTACAATTAAAATGTTGGTAAACAAAATGATTTCACTCACCCCCCTTCAGTAAAGACAACTTTTCAAAATTTACACACAAATCTTTCTCCCTAATTCATTATGCAGATTCAGTCCACCCGAAGACGTAAACAAAAGCGAATATAATGGCAATTTAAATAATTAAATTTGGATTAAACTTCAAACTTGAACCCTTTGTCCAAATTCAAATCCGCTCGAGAAAGGATTATGAATGAAACGTCAGTGCCGTCAAAATTGTAGTGCGTAATACCAAAAAGCAAAAACCGACCTCATTCCATTGCCTTAAGATGGAAATCTTTTTGTTTCCCAACTAAATTATGTACAAAGGATAATGACTGGTCATATGAAACCCTTTTTTTCTTTTTGGCGAAAAAAAAGCAACAACAGCTATTTCTGCAAAAAATAAAACAAAAAAAATAAAAAATCTTAACTTAAGCTCCCGAATTATCGATCCGTGAAAGATTTCTTGTGCGTCAACCCGAAAAAAAAAACAAAAAAAAAAAAAAAACTGGGATAAGTATATCTGGGGGTTGGGGGTGGTTTTAGCCCAGCAGGAAGAGAAGAAAGGTCCTGAATGTGTGTATACTGGTTTCGTAAGTTATTACATTTTCGATGGGAAATATTTATGAAATATTTACGACGGCACGAACGAACTAAGTATCCCCTGCAAGCAAAGCAGAAACTTGAGTTCCAAGAAATAGTTCTTCTACGCTGTGTACCTACTCGTAGTTGGGTTAAAGGGTCGGGCTGTTACTTCGTTGAGAGATTATAATGCTTTTGCGGGATGAGCTTGAGGTATAGCTCGTTATTTATGTAGATCGACAAAGAAAACTAATTACAGTGTAAACAATGGAAAGGTTGTGCCTTCGTTTCGTACGAATAGAAAGCCTACACACACACACAGACACACACGAGCAGACGTTCCGTGCTTATTGTAAACGTAAATATCACTGCTATTAAAACGACATGTAAGCAAATAAATTTCGTCCTAATGAAATGCTCCTAATTAACTATTGACAAACACAACAGTTATAGGGGTTTTCACACCGTTTTCATAATGATACAAGTGGTGCTCTACTCTCACCTGGATGTGAATCTGGGCGCAAAATAATTGCTCACGTTAGCTTTGAACTGTAAATGGGTAGAGTGCCCGTGTTGGTGTCCAACATGGCGTAAGGATCTAAATGTGATGGTGCTGCTTTAGTTTCACGTGGGTGAAGTACACACAAATGTATGTGTATACAGAAATGAAGGTTTGACATTAGTATTCTCGTTTTGATGATTGCTATTTTAATGATGATGAAAGGGAAAGCCACAGTTACACTCTCATGAGATTCATTGTGATAACTTTTAATGAATGTTACTTGAAGAAAGTATAAATCTTAGGATGTCCCTTAGTGTTGGTCCTCTGGTTACCATAAAGAACCTCCACTTTTACATTAAAAATAACAGGATGTTTGCACAACAGATGATCCATATTAGTATAACTCCCACAGTTAATTTTATTGTGAGCAAGCACGAGTGGCTCTTTACAAGTACCACGGAGAGAAAAAGGATACTTTATACAAGCTTTTGCCACTATTTGGATTATGGTTTAGTCCATCGGGATGACCAGGGCTTCAGTCGATAAGTTCCGAATTGGTTAGGGGTCCATTTCATTCAAAGTTTCTATTATCCAGGCTAATGGTGCTGGTTCACTATGCTCAGGAGGTCAGCTTTTAACACACGTCTAAAATGGATATAGGAACCGGCCCTGTAGTTTTCTGCGAGTTAGATAAAGTCAATGCCTCATACAAACTTCCGAATGACAGACTATACATAGAAAGGGACTAAATTGTTCCAAGATTACAACCTTTTTTGGGTAGTCAAGCGGCAATCAAAGGACTAGACAGCGAGAAAGTTAGACCAAGAGCAGTTTTCAGATACTGAAATACCCTGAATAGAAATGGAGTACCCATGATGGTTACATCATCTCTGTTAAGTTCCCGGACATAGCAATGTGGAGGGGAATGCGGTAGGTAGGAACAAGCTAAAATGAATCAGCATTAGACATCGAATTCACGCCATAGGCGACTGTATTATATCTCAAAAGTTATGGCCGATATTGGACGAGGGTAAATAAAAGGCCTTTTGGAAATTAATATAAATTAATTTCAAATCTTGACGGGTGCACTAACTGGACACTACGTGATATAGCTGCAAGACTAGGCATCAACTCACCCGACCACTGCAGGAACTGTAAAGAAACAGAAGAGGAAGAAACCATCAAGCACTTGCAGTGTGATTTCCACAATCTTCAGAACTGCCGCCTTTACCCCATTGGTAGCAGGTTTTTTGACGAATTGGGTATCTTGTGCAAGTTCCACTAAGGAACACATGATGCGTTTCATAAAGAGCGCAGGCTGATTCCCAACAGGACCGACCAAAAGATAAATAGTTTATAGGGACCGCAATCAAAAAAGGAACACACAATGGACCATTTGGCCTCTGTGAACAGGTGTGATTTCCTCCAACTTAACCAAACTTTTTAGCAGGAGACGCTTGCGAAGAGGGGCAGCATCGACATCTACTCGGTCAGCAAAGTAGCAATAAGCGCGAACACAAACCCTATGTCGAAATCACGGAGTCTAAAATCAAACTGAATTTACTCGCCCAACCGTAATAGAGTTCTTTTGGGTATCGGGTCATGGAGGTGTGCCGGGTACCAAAAAAGCAGGCAAACCAGCAAAGAAAGTAGTTAGTAAATACATAGATTGGGTACAGGGGTGTGGCTATCAGGCAGTTGCAACTGCGAAATTGGGTTGACCGTAGGGGTTACTGCCAGGCCAACCGCGCAAATAGGACTCCTTTACCACCTCAAATTTCAACAGTGACTTTTTGTCCTTTGTAGTGGACAGTTGGTAATTTTTTTGTTGTCTGTTGACATAATTACGTAGTTTTTTCAAGATCAGCTCGTTCTTCTGTTCATTAATTGTCTTAAAACCCCCAACTTTTGCACGCAGAAAGCGACCAATGATGTCGATTTCGTCTGAGGATTGTTGAAGATAGTGCCTTATATTTCACTCTTGTCCTACGGACTATCTGCTCCTGCACAAGATTCAAATTCAGTATAGTTTAACCGACTTTGTTCAAGATAGTGCCTTCTGCATTCACTTGTGGTCGTAGAAGAGCTACTTCTAAACTACAGAAGACGTAATATATTCAACATTTCCTGACACTGCTGGATAAAAGGGGGTATGTCTTTATTTCAAAGTCGTTGGTCTTTTCCAGGATTTGTTTAGACTATCGTCGATCTACTGGGGCCACACTCGTATTTCCCGATTAGTGTGTTACAGAATTACCTTTAGACCTTTACATAGTACGTTTGATAGGACTTTAAATGAGGACAGGTATAAACATCGATATTTGGTGCAAGACATATGATCGTCTTCTTGTAAATGGGGCATAGGGAGCTGATATTCCAAACACCGATCACACTTTCGTCCACCCATTTAGTACATGCTGAAACATGAAAACAGCCATTGCATAGCTCTGTTAATAACCATAAGAGCCGACGGCCTTGCTAAGATTTATGGCCACTTAGCAGCTGCTGGAGGTGCTGCCTAATTTACGGATGCATTTACAATTCATTATGCATTGGTGACTAAGCTCCTTTCGCTATTTCGCACAGACTGCATTACGATCTTGCAGCCACCTCTCAGTTACTTGATTGTTTTTCTTGAGCTGGGTAGTCTACAAAGGATTTTTTCCTCCTCTCCTTTACTGACTCGATATTCTTCCACCGCTTCCCCTGTCGTACGTTTGAAATTGGCATCTTCTGTTACTTTTTTCGGGCTTCGGAAACATCATCATACCTTTTGGAGGTGGTTTGTATCCCAATGTGGTTTCGGCTACTCCTATGATGACATTGTGATACTAGGTCCACTGAGTGCTGACGTTAGTAGAAACTGAATGCATAGCAGATAGTCTCTCACTTATGTGCTCCTAGTAGTCTCTGGCGATTCTGGACCATTCTTTTGGACCATTTACAGCTTCCTCTTGTTGGACAGTCGCGTTCTGAATCTGGCTGTTAGATGATAATGGTCAGAGTCAACATTAAAGTGGACGCATTCAGGATATTGATTCCGTGTCTCGTCTCGATCATCTCATGGTTGATTTAAGCAGGTTTTTGTGTGGACTGCACGGAAGTTTCGACATTCGAATCCAGGAAAATACCAAAAAATTTGTTCACAGTCCCACCTCTCGCGAATGTCTGACAAACGTTAACTGTCGAATATGGCTTTAAACGGTAGATCTCTTCTATTTGTGCGAACAAATATAACAAACGCAGCATGAATCGTTGGCAGAAGCTTAGCCCTGGACCGCATATGGTCTATTGCGCCAAACATTTCCATTTTTTAGTGCAAGTGTTATACTCGGGATCTCGGTATCTGTCAGTTTCATAGATTCCTAGTCGATGAATGGTATTAATCTCAGGTTTACATTTGATTCAACAAAAAGGTTTTTTGTAGTGCAAATCAGAAAAAGATTTTCACACGATTTTGTACGCATAATTAAGCAGGGATTTACCCTGCTAGGTCTGATTCGACAATGAGAAATCCTATTACAGGGTTCAGAGTATATTCCGGTAATTACATTTCGGAATGCGAAACAGTTCTCTCTTCAAAATCGTGAACAAGTTTTGAAATGAGCTTGCAAACCGTAGCTACTTTGAAGAAAACCGGAAGACTGCTGATACTGTCGACCTTAATCAAACGTAAACTCAATTATGTAACGCAACCCAATTATAGTGAAATATAATGCAGCTGAACCTTGATAATCTATTTAACAAGAACCGTGGAATGGATAAACGTGAGCCAATTTCAATATCGAAATAAAATAACTGCATTTCTGCGGATACGTGCATCTGGGAAGGTTGTTGGAACGCATTTCTTCTTACCATTGGCATTCCTATACCTATAAATCCGACTACTAACTCAGTCCATCCATCAACTTTCATGTGCACCTGAGCTTGCGGTCTGTTATGAAACTTCCACCACCAACTATTGGTACAACTAACACGTAAATCTCCTTGTGGATATTACATTACATAAATGATAATCCAAAAAAGTGTAAATAAAACTAATGCAACAGAGGCATGTTCTCACATCGCGCTAAGTACCCTCCCCAGTAATACTCGTACATACGCCAACATCCAGCAAAATATGAACCACAATTTATCCACCACAGAAAATCCATTTAACAACTGTGCTAAGCTTTAACTAACCAAAAACTAAATGTATCTATTCAATGTACATACGAAGTTTGTATATACATACATATGTACGAATATTGTTTAAGGATATTCGCAACTGGCAAGAGAGCAGCAATCCTGCCATCTTCCCTTCAGTGTACATTGATAGATCTTGTACAACTTCCCCAAGGCAGGAGTCCCAAAAACTCAGAAAGCCATCATCTATGTATATACACATTGCTTTCCTCTTGGTACACATCGAATACAATTGCAATTGAATCCTTCGTACAAAGGCATCAGGATGGAAGCAAGAAAGAGAACGAACTGTGCGCGAGTGCATGTTTGTGTGAAACGGACGACGTTCAATTCCATTCCACTTTCGTAGATGAGACGCACGGGAATCTCTCTGTTGTCGTTGCACTTCCAGCGAATGTACCTATTTTTAGCTGGGGTAAAAATTATTTACGGATGCATAAATGCATTATAACCTAGTTTATGTGTATAGATACATATCTGGAGCGCTGTTGACCGAAGTCAGCAATGCTTTGAATGGAGGGAAACTTTTCTCGTGCGCGCCGAGCTGAGAGAGCTTTGACCTAGACCTGTAGAACTACATTCACAAGATTTTCCCATAGAATCGAATAAGATACATACAAGTTGCACATCCTATAGATACATAGCATACAGTTTGATTACATTGTTTAGCGCCATCTGTTGGCCTGTTGTAAGAGATTTTTTCAGTGGGTACTTGGGGATACGACTTCGGTTCACAGTGTTAATCTCAACCGCTTCATTCCGGAGGTGTATAGCGAAATGTTTTATACACATAAACACCGATGAATGTATGCATCTGTACAAAAACAGATGGCACGAGTAGGAGAACGAGTGTAAGTAAAATTCTTTCGATAAATGGCACTTGCAGTTGAATTTACATACATATCCTCGAAAGGGATTACTGGCCCTGGGAGCTTTCTAATGGAAAGTGGTATTACACTATTTACTTGGGTGGGTGCGGGATACGGGATACGGGATATGGGATAGGGGGTGCAGCTGCTGCTGATGACTGTTTGCAATTTATTTACGAGGTTGATGAAATCCATTTCCGCCACAATAAGCTGCAGATAAAAACAAATTTATTTCAATTTTCGCTGACCTAAAGCACCGAGTTGAACTGGAACGACTGTGGGGAGAAGGTGGGCTCCTTCGTATTGCAACTGCTGCTGCCACTCATTTGATGGCAGTTAAGAGTGCTGTATAACTGACAAATTGACCTCGTTTCGGTGGGTGATGTTTTGCAGTTTTGCAGATGAAACGTTTAATTGATTTTTAATTTATTTTCTGCATGCTCATTGGTGTGTGTATGGAGAACGTGATTCTATCATTTTATTTATTTTTTGCTTCTTTAGTACTTGTTGTCCTGGAAATTGCAAAGAATATGGGAAATTGTTTGGGTAAATCATTTAACGAGATTTTTAATTGGTTTCATTATTGTCGATTGAAAAATCCGGTATACAGACGAGCAGTAAAACTAGTGCAGGAGTTATAGTTCTGAAATAGAGCTGAAGCGTTAAATCCTTTGTTTTCTTTTTAAATGACAGTTCAGAGTGAAACTGGACGCCAAATTTATTATGGTTAAACGGCTTCGAAGACTGGCATTCCTTGGTATCACGGACACAATGCATACCTGCCCTACGGCAGTCATCGAGCCTATAATCGGGCCTACCTCCGGCATATTTCTGTCGAAATTCGTAGTGTGGGGCGAATCTCCGAAAGACGGATAAGAATATTCTTTGTGATCCAGTTAATCACATGGAACTGCTATCCGAGTGATCTGATCTAGAAATACTCAGCACGGTATTCGACTGTATACCCAAGTCACCTAGTTTTGGCAGAAGATTCAAAATTAAGACCTCTTGCCAGGAGTCATAGACCACTGGCTGAGCGCTGCTCGATCCAAAAGGAAACGTGTGGTGTACAGATGGGTCAAAAATGGATTTTGGCATTGGTGTTGGGGTATGCGAACTCAATCACAAAATTTTGAAACCACATGTGTAAAATTCCAGTGTTTTCCAGGCCAAGCTTTACGCCATAGAAATATGCGCCGGCTTCAACCCGAAATCAATCATGAAAGGTGCGACCATCCATACACTCAGGGACTGTCAAGTGGCGCTCAAAGATCTGAGCTCATACTTGTCAGTCCTGTATTGCTTTGATAATCTGTAAAGATTGGCTCTATGCAATATAATTGCGGTGGGGTTCGGGCCATATAGAAGTTAAAGGCAACTAATCTCTGGATCCGCTCATCAGGCAAGGGTCCTCTAATTTGTTCATTGTACCCAAACACTTTTGTGGAGCCTCTGATTCTGCTTTCAAATATACGCTACTCAGTTCGGAAAGCAATATGTACTGTACATATTCCTATGGGAACACCCAACGACTCGAACAGGCTAAAAGAACAGTCTAACCGTTCCATAAGGCTGCAAGAGATGCCCTTAAATATAGCAGAGATGACAAAAGAAGGCTTGTGAGCTTCTTTTCTACTCACTGTCAGCCCAAGTAGAACACATACTATATGAGCGTGTGGCTCTGTGTAATATTAGGAGAAGCGTTTTCCATAGGGAGATTATCTCTCAAAAAGATCTGAGGAACTTCTTCTAATGATCACCTTCATTGGAAAAGTTGAATGACTACTGGTATAATGCTGCACATGGTACAATAGATCCTTTTGGTTGTAATACGTTTACGCGCATTAGCGTACCTCCAAATAAATTTTTAAAAATCCAATTATCTCTGTCTTTAGATGCCTTTAATTGCGCACTTCTAGTTGATTGGGGTCTCCTTCTACTTTTGCGCTCCACCTAAGGCGAAATCTTATTTTTCTGCTCCATCCCTCAGGGTTAGATTTGAAGACTCTGCCTCCCGGAGGATTGGTGTCCATACCCTCTACATGACTCAGCTACTTCATTCGTTAAACGTTTACTCTTTTGGCTAAGTCAATGTCGCTGTATAGCCCGTACAGTTCGTCGTTGTACTCCCCTCCTAAACTCACATCTATGAAGACGGGACCGAAAATTACTCGACGAGTTTTCCTCTCGAAGCAGCCAAGAGTACCCTTATGAACTGGATGACTGCGGTCCCTGTGAGGTCTTTACCGACCTTGATGGAGTAGCATGTATTCCCTATCGTCATCCTGGTAGGATCATAGGTGACCTCAAATCGATGAAGAGGTGGTAGGTATTCGATTTCAAGCTCCTGGATTTTTTCCAGGATCTGCCGTAGTGTGAACGGTGAACGGTAGTTGTCCTCAAACTACATCACACGGCGTTCACACAACACAGCAGATAAGATCTTATACATATATGATGTTCAGGAGACTGATGTCGGCGCAGTTCAGAGGGTCTTCTTTCCTTCAATCATATTTTATGGATGCTTCTTACCAAGTCATAGCCTGCAGCTTTGAACAACTCGGCATCTAAACCGTCAGCTCCAACAGACACATTGGATTGAGATAGGGATATGTTCACTTTGCCTAGGTCAGGTGGACGAAATTGCTGGTCTACATCTTCCAGGTTGAATGGCTTATTCAGCGGCAATCGATAGGTCGTCACCGTTTAACAATCTGCAGAAATGGTTCCTCCATATCCTCAGCATCGAGTGCATTTCTACTACGATGTTCCCTTGATCGTCCTTTCAGGCTTTGGGTCGGGCTTTGTAGCCTTAACTTTTTCTTTTTACCCTTTGGTTAAACTTCAGAACCCATTCCCAACCCCAGTCTCTTTTTTCTCAATCGCTTTCATGCTCCTTCGTTTTCCTCGTGAGAAACCGGTGTTCGTGTCTATTCTGCTAGCAGAGCTCGAGGGCGGCTCAAGTCCATCTATCAGCGCCACTTTGCATGCCTCTTGGTTAGTGGCATGAACTGGCAAATTGTTTCATTGCCGTGGTCGAGTGATACCCAGCTTGTCAAAAGCGACATCTCTGATGAATTTTTGGTAATGTTGTCATTGGTCTTTAATACTTGATGCTGGCGGCACAGGACGTCTTAAGGGATTAAGGGGTACTCGACCAGGATACTCGATCGGAGAAATATTTGGTGATATCTTGCGCCCGGCATCAAACTTCATCATAATATTTCATTGCCTTGTCGGTGTTGAGAATATCTGCAATCGCACCAATCAGCTACAAGAAGATAGTGTTCCGACTCAATGTTGTGCCAATCTTGTTTCGTTTATTCTATTTTTTCCGTCGTCAGGTCTAGTTCCATTGTTGGAACCCCTAGGACGAGGAGTTGGTTAGATCGATGGCAGTAACCGACTTCGGAGGTGTGGGCGATGTTGTTGGCTCCTTAAGGACTCATCCGCCACCATCTCTTCTCCAAGAACCGAACTAATTCTTGGAAATCCTTATCGGCCTAAGCTGCAAATATGTGGAAGAAGCCCAGACAAGGTGTTATATCCGCTACACTTCCTTTGGCAAGGCTTTTAATAACTGCTTTCCAGAAAAATGTTTGAATTGTAATTTTTCAGATCAATCACATCAAAGATCCGAAATGTTGCTCCTATTTGAACAACAGAACCATTTTCCGATTGGTTCTGAGAGAAAAACACCACAACATCAGTTCAACTCCAGCTTTTTGAAACACCAGATTGATTCTAAGAATTTGTCCAGATTTATGAATTGTCAGCTAAGTCGTAATTTTTCATACCTATGGTTACCCTTTTTATTGCGACTTTCGACGTGCACCTTAATCCCTTTTCGGTTAATCCATTCACCCATTTGTCGTGGTATCTTTACCTTTTTTGAGATAATTTTGTATCCTATCAATTCTCTAATCAAATTCTGTAACAAGTATTAGATCCTTCGTGTTCACTTTATCAATTATTCCGGCTCAATGAAAAGGACAAAATTAATTAAAAACTTCTCAAGTCCCAGTTGGCGAAAAGTCTCCCTGACCTACTTACTGTCCAATATCAATTTGAAACACACTCACCTCTATACGTGTCTAACATTTACTCTGGTGTAAACTCAAAACCCAGAACCCTTTTAAAAGTATCTTTAAAAATTAATTGGACGACCACATCTTCGGGGGATTCCCCCACACAACCGGCCACACCAACCAATGGATTATTTTTCTACATTTACAAATTGAAAATCGAAAATTGAAATACCCCAGAATCAGGTAGGTATTCCTTGTTATATCCCAACTATGAGGTAGATACCTAATCCACAATATAGAAGGGAAAATCCAATTGTGCAGAAACCAATATTCAAAAATCCCAGGTGGTTTCACCACCACCCTCGTCTATCTCTTGTTGCTCTGTATCTCGACACCAACAGCACAATCATTACCACTGTCAGCAGCAGGAAGGAATTGTCAAGGATCAATTACAGATGAAAATGGAAAGCGGAAAAAAAATTAAATTGAAAATGATGTCGTGCTGGCGATAGCGTTAAATTTTCGAAGCGATGAGTTCATTCATCTAAAACGGCGATACGTTCGGGTAACCGAAGATGTATCTACTCCTCGTAGATTCACCGATTCACCGATTCACCGATACACCTGATGAACTCCACAGTAGTCATGGATATAGATTTCTAATTGCTGGAGATGTCTAAAAGGGGGCCACTGCGCCGCAGATGGGGGTTGGGAGACCTTTATTCAAAGTCACGTAAATCACGAGTGGAAGTGGTTGTTGCTGTGATGGTAGGCGGCGTCCTGGCGTGTGGGTGTATACTCCACTTCAACTGGAGATGCTGGAAAAAATTTAATTTTCCTTTACATTGAATTTTAAATTTCTTCAAATAATATTATGTTTTCTCCTGGTCGTCTCCTTTTGTTTCAACATCTCTGGAGGAGCCAGCAAAAAAGAGAAAAAAAAGAGGAAAAAAAAAATATCATCCTCCTAGGGATAATGCCTTTCTGGTTCTCCAAAGAGGCGAAGAAAACATCGTGACTGGGATAACAAAAGCCCAAACGGGAGAGTGTGTAGGTGTAACTTGGTGTGGAGGCTTTTATGAATTTCAAATGGAATTCTTCTCCTTTTTTTTCGGAATTTTAATTATGGGAGCAGCATTTACTTTGTACAGCTACTCCTCCTTTGAGGAGCTACATTTGAAATAATGAAACTAATTTTGCGGCTGACAATTTTCGGGAAATTAGTGAAGTGGGATGGATTTTTTTTTTTTTATTATTTTTGGAGGGAAAACGACTCCTTGTTCTGTGGATTCTTGGAAAGCGGTGATACATGTTATTTAACTGTTGAGCTTCTGTTGGCGTTAATGCGATTAATCTTTGTCATAAAATGCTAAAAGCGATTAAAATGTACGTGCAGATGGAATTTATATTTCACAGCAATTTAGTCGAATCTTGTCATTTGCATTATTGACTTAGTTAGCATAAAATAAGACATTCATCACCGATGTAATGTCCTATCCAGCGTACTGCGTCTTAAGCCGTTCTGCATCGCATTCATCGGCACTTACTAGAGTGGCATTCGACTGAACAGATCGACTATAGACCAACTATTCACGCTAGGACAATTCCTGTTAAGGACCAACGAATTGTTTTTCGACTTTAAGGCTTTAAGGCTCTTCATGGCGATGGCTAAATTAGATTCCGGAAAAACTGATCCAGCTATGTGGCATTGGAATTGGTTTGGAAGCTCCGCTTTGGATATTCCAGACATTTGCTAGACTTCGGCAAGGAGATGCGCTGTTCTGCTATTTTTTTTTTCAATTTGTTGCTGGAGCAGATAGTGCGGAGGGCTAGTGTCAACAAGGAAGGTGCTATCTTTCATATTTCAATCCAGCCATGATACGCAGACAATATCGACATCATCCGATATTCCCAGCGAGCCGTTGTAGAGGCTTTTACGGCAATTGAAAGCGAGGACAAAGCCAAGTGCTCATTGTCCACAAACAAACCCATAGCTGTCTATCCTTTAGGGGAATATGTCACTCTCGGCAGCTGCAACTTCGAGGTGGTTAAGGAGTTCACCTACCGCGGAGTAAATGTTAACCCAACGAACTATACTTTAGGGAAGATCTGGCGAAGAATTACCCTAGCAAACTGCTGCTACCTCAGTTTGTGATAACAACTGGTTTCAAACTCCTGGCACAAACGACGAAGTTGATACACAATTTTAATCCTGCCAGCCCTAATATACGACGTCGAGTGGTGGGCGCAGGAAAGCAGAGGCCAAAACACGTGTGACTGCATTGGCTCGACCACATCGGGCGAAGGGACATAAAGACTGAACTTCCATTCTAAGGATCAAGCAATCGTGGATACCAGTAAGCTTGGTCTGACAAACTGGCAGTCTTGGTCACGCCCAAGACCGGCGGAAGGCCGCAGTGTATCAGGCAGAGACCCTTCATGGGTTGGGAGCCCGAGAAGTTTATTAGTATTTACTGTCAATGTTGTGTTGTCGCGGCGTGGACTGTATTTCGTATTGTCCGAGGTCACCGGACAGGAATAGGAATACTGAGCGGGTGGTTTAAGGTTTGAATTCCACCAACAAGTTTTTTGGTCCCACCTCTCGCCTCGCCACCCCGCGTCTCGTCAATTGCGAACTCCATAGGAGGGAACCCAACCTATGTTGCTAATGGCCGACTTGCAAACCTTTTAGTGGTCTTTATGAAGGGAAGAAGTGGATCCGAAATACATATGAGCTCCAGTTACCTCTGAAAAGCTTGCGAAGAAAATGGATTCCAAGGTACGTAGACGTTGTTCTTGCAGTGCAGGGTAATAGCATAGCAGATGTTGGATTGACTCCCCTTCTTTTCATCTCCGCAGCTTCTGTACAAATCGTTGGACTCTACTTTTCATTTGCGAAGGATGACTCCAATGGCGCAGTGTCTTGTAATTGCCCCAGTTAAAATGCAAATAGAGGACCGATCTAGTGCCGGAAGGCTTTTTGTTTTCTTTTTGTTTAGTTCCGGCCATAACGTGCATATTTAAGGTGGCAAAGTTCTCCCTGGATAAAGAGGACGAGTTGTAGTCCTCCTCCTTGTGCCGCCTTTTTCGGTATACAATTCACCAATCAGTGGAAGCACAGATGTGACAGCTTTACTGATATTCATTAACACCCTCTCCATGATCACTGCAGAGTTTTTCAGGTGAATATCGTAGCAGTCAAAGAAGCCTTGTCCTGGGTGAAATGTAAAGCAATACATATCTGTCAGGAATATTGGCATTCTCATTGACAGTCAAGCGGCTATGAAGTGCCTGGAATCGTGCTCTTTCACTTCAAAGGGCACTTTAAACTGTCATTTTTCTCTCCAGGATAAGATGGATCAGTTCAACGTTCACCTCTGCTGGGGGCCTGGCCAAAGAGATATTCTGGTAAACTGCATGGCTGATGAGCTCGATAGGATACGATTATTAGGATTCTACCTTAATGGAAAGACTTGAGTATGCCCCTCGCTACATGTGAACATTTACTTAAGCTGGACGCTTTCAATAGGACCCACCACAAGTAGGAAAATCGCTCGACATGTCATACATTTAGGCATACATCTGGCCTAAACTAGATCAGAAACGTAGTATCGTGTTGGTTATGCTAAGGCGATCACATGTCAGCTATGTAACCAGTGTCTTCATAGGAAACTGTGTGATGGGTCAACGTGCAAAAAAGTTGGCCATAATTTTTGCAGGTGCTGCAGGTACGAAGAGTAGGAGAAAACCATCCTTCACCTAATTGGTAACTGTCTTTCTTCAATGAACTCAGCAAACTGGCGTCCTTAGACGTCATGAGCATCCTCCGCTTTATTTAAAGCTCCTGTTGGTTTTATTAGTCCCTAGGTAACCAAAGTGGAAAGATCCATGGTTTCACAAAGGATAACTTCTGGTCTAAGTGTGTCTTTGACAGGGCAAACAGCTTGTCAAATTCTTCTGGTTTAAGTCTGGATTAATTCATTTGACTTAAAGAAAATCATTGATGAGGTTCAAATTTTCTAAAATACAAGACCGATAGAATATCGGTCAAGTTGCTCTGGTAATGTGATTATCATGGCACCGTATTAATCGCCAAGCTGTAGCAAATTAAATAAAAATTTAACCAAATGTATTCGTATTTATAACCATGATTACCACGACTTGGGTTAATTAATTATTTTCGCCGCTATCGACTACGTGAAATCTCATTTTCTTTACAAAAGGTCGGCAGTCCTTCCCTTGGCAACAAATCCGTCCTAAGAAATACTTCTCCCAAGCAACCCCAATTGATCCACAAATAGGGACATTTTGTAATCACTTTTATGAGCTCTTCAACGAGGACCAAGCGAAATACGAAATAATTTACGGTTGCCTTGCAATTCACTCTATAAATTCTTCATTCATTCTTCGAAACAATACCAGCCGTTGTGAGGAAGTTTCCATTCTTTCGGATGGCAAGTTAAAAACCCTTAGACAAATTGTATATTTGACCCTTGCGAGGTAACTGAATACCCACCCCGCCAACAATGGATAATTGTGAGGAGAAAAAAAAAGAAGAAGAAGAACCTCCCTCTCCGTTAATTACAATCCAATTCCAGGATGTTTTCCTTATTTTAATTAAAGCAAAGATTGCCTTTCCGCATTCGATATGACATTTAGAAATTGTGAACAGGAACTTCACCCAGATGACCTTTAAAAGTTGCTTATTGAATGGAATTCAAATTCAGTTTGCCAACACTGTAGCGTCAATCCCTTTTTAACTTGCAGCTCAGCAGCAGCAGAATCATTTTACTACGAGCTCTACCGCCCACGCCATCATCACTGCCAACACCAAACACCACCCGCCCCCAAGTGAACTCTGACATTCTGGGCAAAGCTTTTCCCGGGGAAAATTCGTTAGAGTGTACAGCTTGCACTTATCTGGTCGTATCTACACGATGAAAACGAACGAACGTTGCACATTGCACATTACTGCCGAGGCAGTCACTTTAACTAGGCCAGGATATGTGTGTGTACAGATGGTATAACCAGAGATTCGCATATATGTACGGAAACGTTCTATTTACACAGCCATGTAATGTACATTGTAAAATCGCACAAGTGGCACACGCACAAGTTGCTGTTGCTTCCTGCTCTTACTGCCGTGGCTGGTGCTCCTGCTGGTGCACTCCACAATGCATCCGTGTCATTTTGCAAGGACGAGAAATTCAGAATGCATAGTAAATATTTATAGCTACCACTTTTTATGCATTCTTAAGCAATTAGTTTTAATTTAAGGAGTCTTATCCTCCTGTGATTTGCAAATGTGAATGTTTTTTAAGCGAGCTCCTTATCTAGTGGTTGGGGCTTGAGCCTAAGATCGGGATTGAGGGTAGAGGAGGTAGTGCGTCACCTCATCCCTGCGGGCGAAGATGGGCCTATTCGTATTGAGATTTCCTCCAATTAGAGCCTGCTCATGATACCTGAATTCGTGATAAGTCCAAGAATATCTTTGGGCAAACTGGCGAATGTGTATATCCTCAAGGTACAATTTACCTAAATGACGCTGACGTGCCTCGATTGAACAGTTACGGTGACACAAAATGTGTTCTACTGATTCTTCGTCCTCGTTGCACATTCTACAGGGCTATACCCATAGTCCTGTGACTATTCGAATCTGACTTCCAGTTACAAGTCCTAGGAGTTATTTTGTTCCTGTATGGGAGATGTTTGACATGCGGCTGTAACCTATGGGTTTCGTCCGGTAATGATGAGCCTTGTTTTCCATCCTGTATTTAATGCAGCATTATACAGTGCTGATTGGTAATCCACAGGTCCTGGCATCATGAAGGTCGATGCAGTACCTTTGCTGGCTCGTATGTCTGCCCTTTTTTTATACCTACTTGTGACAGTGTCCTTTAAATTTATAAAACGCAGTGATATAGTGAAAGGGAAAGGGAATTAAAGAGGCGATAGAAAAGAAAGTTTAGAGAGATGACGGTGCGCGCTAATTCTGCATCTTTGTAGATCGTTGTTTCCTGGAAATGTTGAGCGAGGCAAATCATTTCATTCTTGTTGAGCAGTTTAAAAAGGGGCTTCAGATGAAGGGATGTGCGGAAAATGCATGTGATTGAACTGACAGACTGCCGGGATAGAACCATAGTTTCCATCGGAATACTTGTGGTAGAAGTACCGATAAAGGAGTCCTAGACGTCCTGCTTTACAGTGGTGTTCGAGCGAAGAAATTTGGTATCAAATTGCCTGGTCACCTCTCAATGTTATGGTATTAAAACGAATATAAGCTTTATAGTCTGTGGGAGTAAGAAAAAACATTTTCAACTTTTGAGCAATCTTAGGCATTTAGAACCACCTCTCACTATTTCGGTAATCTCTTGTTTCCAGCTAAGGATTCGTCTAATATGTATGCCTGGCATTGATAAGCCATTAAGAGGGGTGTACATCGCCATTGTGAGACCAATGATCACATAAGAAGCCACAGTGTGGCAAAACCACCTACTAGTCTAGCTAACATGAGGAAGACACTCACTAAAGTGCAAATACTTGCATGCCTTTGGATTACTGGGACCATAAAAACATGCCCAACTGCCGGCAATTAGGTATTCCTTGAGCTAAGTTCACTTCACCTTGTAGTTAAGTTGAATGCAAAGCAGACGATCCTAAGGATGGCACCCGGAGTGGAAAATGCACACTGTTTGAGAGAGTACGATGCACTTCTCAAGAAACTCCCCTTCTAGCAATCCTTAGGGACGATTGGACAAGGAAATTTAACTTCGACAAAATATTTCGTACGAAGTTAAGCAGCAAGAATGGTTGGAGTGACCACTCCATAACCTACGGACTAAGCAACCATATAATAAAGTGGTATACAGACGGCTCGAGAATTGAAAAAGGAACAGGAGAAGGTGTATTTGGCCAAGATCAAAACACTCAGAATCTATTGTCAAATGCACCAGCATCTTTCATGCTCAAATATATGCTATAGACAGATAGAATCTCGACAGAAGATACGTAAGTGCGATAGAGCAATATTGTCAGACAGTCAAGCAGCTATCAAGGCACTTGACTACCATGTCATTAAATTAAAACTTGTACGGCAATGCCTACATTGGGTACCCGACCATGTTGGAATAGAGGGTAGCGAAGAAGCAGACTCCTTGGGAAGATTAGGGGCAAATTGGTTCAGGTCCAGAAATGTTCATTGGACCTGAACCATTTTGCAGAATAAGGAATCTTGGATAAACCCGGGTTTATGAGGCAACCTGAGAAACTTCACCTGGCTCAGCAAAAATAACTTCCTTCCAGCCTTTCTAACTGGCAGACTCTGGGAACATCTAAGGAAACTAGATATAATAAATAAAGACCTTCGCGGATTCTGTAATGTGTCCAGTTTGACTCCAGAGCATCTTTTTTTTTTGAATAAAACCCTTGCCCATGTGGCAGACACTGCGACCTAAAAGATCTATTGTATCATAAGGGTATGGCTAGTCTAAGAGACGTACTACCTCTCTAATGAAGGATAGTACATCCTTAGTAGCAGAGTTTTTCATTTCCGCTGGCGTACATATTTCTTTATAGAAACTACGTCTCCTTAACCAACGTAAAGCTGGGCAATTGCAGAGAATGTGTTCGGATGATTCGTCCTCCTCCGAGCAGAACCTATGTACATTCCGTGTCTGAGCTCAGCTTAATTTTGTTAAGGTGGTATCTCAAGCCACAGTGGCCCGTGAGAAAGCCCACCAGCTTTCTGATACTTTCCTTATTAAGGTTAAGTATATCCTTATAGGAGTAGGGTTTGATTAGTGATTTGGATTGTCTCAACCCTGGGACATTTTCCCAGTGGTCCAGGCGAAGTTTATGTTCCTAGTTACTGATCAGCGCTGTGGCGAAAGACCAGTTGATGCCACAGTAAGGTTCAGGTTCTATTAACGCAGATTCTGAGCCAGCCCTAGCTAGTTCCTCTGCTAACTCGCTGCCTAACTTGATGGCTGGGGACCCATCCAAGTTTTACCTTGTTTAGTCTCGCCAGGGATTGCAGTGCATTGCAGTTTATCGTAGCAGCTTTTAACTGAAATGGAGTCCACTAAATTGGACGACAGCGCCTTGAGTGCTGCCTGACTATATGAAAATATATATATTCTAGCGCCCTTAATACCCTTACTAAGGTTTACCCTAGCGCAGATTTCAATGGCATGGAGTTTAGCCTGAAATACCGTGGGACATATTCCCGTACGTATCGATACTTTGGTGTTGGATCCAAAGACACCAGCTCCAACTCCAGATTCCATTTTCGATCCGTCTGTGAACCAAACCAGACCTCTAGGGTCTAATGCCGTAGACCAATTTGCACGATCTAATATTTCTACCACAAATAACCTACCGAAACAGTACTCCTTGACCATGGTACCATCCGTTAGATGGTACAAAACATGACTCTTTTGGGGATTGAGTCAAGAATTTTCAGATGTCCCACATGGTCATCTGATTTATACTTGTATTCTATCTGCAACTTGATAGCACACCTAGCGGCTGTCTTCCTAATGAAGATATGAAGGGGTGAAAGCCCAACGATTGCTTCTAAAGCTGCCGTCGGGCAGGTACGCATAGCACCTGTGATACCGAGTCTTGGAGTCTTATGGGGCACTGACCCACGAAAGATTGAAATACTTGGGCAAAGTATCAATTATCATAGGAGATAATGCCAACTTTCCGTTCTCAGATTCCCCAGAGAAACCGGATTAGAGATGGTGCTCTAGTGAGAGTGATCAGCCCTCAAATACAATTCCAAAGGAATCATATTGCGAGGAGAACTCGGGACTGGGGCAACAAATCTCTCCTAGGTAATAGACCACTAGGTCGCAGCATAAGTTAACCCCATATAATAATTGTAATAGTGGGTCTTGTATGTAAGTGCAACACGTTATTAAGATAAGGCGATGACAGGGAACAGAATTATTCGAAATACATTTGGTCAAGTATAGAGCTCCTCATTGATGGAGTGTAGTGTTTAAAACCGAGGTTATGGCCTACAGATCAAAAGAATATCGCAATAAAAACTCTCCTTACGTCCACCAGTCTGTTCGGCTGACAAATAAACACCAGACGTAGAACAATTGAATACAAATAATCCAGAATAATTACATTATTAGATCACGTTGCTTTTCAGAGTGCCTATACACGGAACACATTCAAGAGAATAAAAGGCTCTAACGCCTGTCCGACGCCACGACAAATCGTATTAAGTTTACACAATGCACTGTTGATTGCACCTCATAATAGGCCTTAATGCACGTACCTTTCTTGTTGCAAAAGTCTTTTAAAGCCACAACGCATCTGCCAGCACAGAACCGTGCTACAGCTGTGTACAATGCACCATCCATAGGGGAAAATCGATACCTCAACCGAAATGTCAAGGCTGCTGCAATTCCAGGCAAAAAAACACGTGCCAAAGCAATCTTTAATTGCAAACACGTGTAGAGACATTGCTTATCCATGTGCATTCTCTCTTTGAAAAAAAGCCAATGGATAGCGCCCCCCATACAGGCATCCTATACATTTCCATCTCAAGACGCTACAAAGATGCATTTAAACAACGAATGCACATTTGAAAAAGATAAACAAAAGGAAAATCGCTTAAGTGCGCTAAGCGTGCCGCAGCAGGGGTACACGTATGCATGTATGCTCGTCAAAAGGAAAGTTTACCTAGACTTCTTCAATACAACGCCAAGGCATCCAGCCCGTCGTAGTCGTCGTCGTCGTCGTCGTCGTCGTCGTCGTCAGTATGAGTACAGACTGTCTCGAGCGCCTTTATGTTCAGCATGTCTAATTATGCACTAGAACCACTGGAATGGTGATGGTGTCGGCGGCTACGATAGCGGTAAATTGCACTCCAGGCTAAGAAGGAAACTTTTGAGTGAATCTCCGCCGACGAAGTCAACTTCTCCTGCTGGCATGGCATTCCTTACAAAGCAAGCAGTTCGCCTCTGTGTTAGAGAAACTGGGGCATAAATTCTTTGCGCGCTGGCTATGAATGCGAGATTTTATGAATTCGCAGCTGATCCTTGTTTTTTTTTTTTTTTTCATTTTTTATTTTCGTTACGAGTTCATTTTAAATTTGTTTTCTTTTTGCAGTTAAATTGTTTTTCATTTAAGTTAATAATTTAATGGCTTCTGTTGTTGTTGTTGTGTGTGTATGCAAAAATTCATAACAAACACTAATGAGCTGGGGGGGGTTTTTTTTTTTTTTTCTTTTATAATGAAGAGAAATTTTATGGTCGTTTTTAATGTGCGAACAGAATGGGTTCATGGAAGTTATCTTTGAGTCCTGGACCAGAAATGAAACGTTAAATATAAATTTTAAGGAAACAGGAAGAAATTCAACAAAATTAATAATTAAAATTATTTTATAACGAGAACTTAAATGAATAATAAACAATCGAAACTGGAGAGTTGAAAAAAAAGTTATGATGATAATGGCAAAGCTTGGTGAAAGGAATTTAAAGGATGGATGACTAAAAGAGACGTAGTCAAAGCAAAAAAAATGTAGGTGTCATCAGTTTTGTGATGAAGTTGAACGTGTTGGACTCTAATGTGATCAGATCGCGACTTGTGAAGATCTGCAAATCGATGGAGAAAGAAGGCAGGTCGAGAACCTGGAGCAACACTATAGGCCTGAGGCAAGCTTAGAAACTACTGGGACACTATAACCGCAAAAGATTTGAAGCCTGCATATGCCTTAGCAGGAACAACCTACGAATCCTAACTTTTTTTTTTTTTGTTTTACAATTCGCGCGAGCCAAAGGGGGTATGAATACCTTTATGCTGATCTCTCAGGGGACGGGCGTTTGAAGGAGGGGGAACGAGGAACAGAGGAGAGACCGGTGCACGTTGGCTTTAAATGCTTGAAGGTTGTAACGATGAGGAAACACAGAGCCTGGTAGATCATTCCACATACGTGTCGTACGGCTTATGAACGAATCCCTGTATTTGACAGTACGTCCGAAGTTGGGCTTGAGGGTGAACTGATGTCCATTCGAAGCGTGACGCGTATTGCGGGTGAAATTTTGAAGGGGAGGAATGCAAGTGGCTTCCTAACGGGGCATTGCAAACTCAGGGAGCATTTTAGGAAACTAGGAATAACAAATGAAGACCTCTGCAGATTCTGCAACGAGTCAAGTGAGTCGCCGGAGCATCTTCTGGTATCGTGTGGGGCACTGACCCACAAAAGACTAAAATACTTGGGCAAGTGCCAATTATCACCTGAGGATATGCCAACCATGGACCCGCTTCTCATACTCAGATTCTTAAAGGAAACTGGTCTGGAGAAAGTGCTCTAAGGTGAATTATTCTCGCCAAGGCAAAGCTAGAGGATAAGACCCTCAAACATAATTCTGATGGAATCACGATGCGAGAGGAACTCTGCCGAGGGAACGAACCTCTCCAAGGCAATAGCAGGGGTGCCCCCTAGACCCTTAGGTCGCAGTGCAAGATGACCCTACACAAATAATAATACCAATGTGGTGACCCTCTGCTGAGTACCAAGGTATGTATATAGATATCGCAGCACAGGAAACGGCAGGGCTGATGAGCTTGCAAGAAAGGGATCAACGCTACATCCGTCACAGGCTCTCCCTTTTGTAGCAATCCAAATGAACAACGCGTGCTATGGCCGGCCTTTAGCAAGAAGGGATCTATTTCACTGGACACTGGTAAAACTTAGGCATTACACGCATCATCTGTGGAACATGAAGTACTGAGTCATTGGTATTCATGCAGAACGCCTCGGTATGCAGCACAACGACTATTGCAGAAGCTGGAGAAATGAGGAAGAAATTGAATCCGTTCGCCAACTGCTGTGGGATTCACTAGGATTTCACAGTGGGTCAAAGCCAACAAAATTGTGCATTAATACCAAGCTGGGCTTAGACAGAAATATTCAACAGCAGACTAATATATTTCGCTTTATAATATAACCCAGACCTAAAAAAAGGTTCTTCGTGGCCTTTCGCCATGATAGCCATGAATTCACGATTCATGCTCGAGCAAAAAGGCGTCAAATTGGAGGACATAGATATGCTAGGAGAATTTCAATATCCAGAATAGGTAGCTTAGTCTTCTTATATGCGGTTTGGGTGAATGTATATGCGACGAAGGAAACAAGGAGGAAATTATCGTCAGTCTGCAGACTCTGCGCACTAAGGATTATTAGTGGTTTTCGGACGAAACTGCATTCGTCATAGCCGGAATGATCCCGATTGACATCCTCGCAGACGAGATGCTTAGGATCTACAGCAGAAGATACTAGAAGCAACTAAAACCGACGAAAATCAATTGGATCAAGGATAAAACAAAAGCAGCCTCAATGGCTGCGTGCTAAGATCGGTAGGACAGTACTTCAAAAGTAGATGGACATACAAATTGACTCCGACTATCGCGTTGTGGGCAAACCGAGTCCGTGGTAACAGCAACTACCATCTTACTCAGATCCATTTACGATGGCTATCGCAAAGATCTACATCGATTTGGATACGAAAGCTCACATTTCTGCCCGGACTGTCCATGCCAGGAGGAAGATACGGAGCACTCTGTATTTCACTGTAGATGCTCCATGGATTGGGGAGTCAATCTTCCAAACCCTCAGCTCCTTATAGGCTAAATGGTACGGTCAGAGGAATATTGGATGGAAATATGCATGTTCGTAACAAAAGTGCAAGTCGAGCTGCGGAAAATAGAAAAAAAAAGCCCAGCAGAAGAAGCAGAGGCTGAGAGCATAGATTGATAAGCATCCGCACGAAGTAATACCTAACGACAGTTCCGCGGGGAGAGTTGTTGAAGTAGGTGTGGGTTGGCTCGTAGACGTATTCCTGACATCGAATATTCAGGTTTACGAATCGTGCATACTAGAAATAGCTAAGGACTCCATCAAAGGCGGATGAAGATATCCTTGGTCGTATTGAATGAAAGATTCTTCGTAAGATATTAGGTCCCGTTTGCTTTGAAGAAGGTTTAACGATGAGTTATATCTACAAGCTCTAAAGTGACATCGATTTTGACCGTTTGAGATGGCTAATACTTACATGTAAAGCAAATGGAAATCGATGCTCCGATCTGCAGAGTCTTCGAATCCAACACAGAGTACAATGCAGTAGAGGAAGGTCTAACTTATCTTCACTACTCGAGTACCAAATTACAGAATCAGAGGTAAAAATTGGCCTGACAATTGCGATGTCCATCCCTTCCAGATCACGCTGGGAGGACGATGCATTTTTGGAAGATGAATCAATTCACTTCTACACTGACGGGTCAAAAACCATAGACGGAGTTGGTGCAGATGTTTTCTCTGATAAGCTTAACATTAAGCTCTCCTTCCGTCTTCCAAATCATTTTAGCGTGTTCCAGGCGGAAGTAATGGCGATCAAAGAAGCCCTATCTTGGCTTAAGAAAAACGTGATATCTGCTAGAGATAGAGACAGCCAGGCAGCAATCAAATCCCTGGACTCGACCTCTATGAACTCTTTAGTAGCTCTAGACTGCCATTCGTCTCTTGTGGAGATGGCTGAGCAGTTCAATAATTACCTGTGTTGGGTGCCGGGGCATAGAAACATTCCATGTCCGATGAACATTCCAAGGAAGGAACAACTTTACCCATCTTGCCGGACAATGGCACCTTAGGTATTCCAATCGCTACTCGCAAACTTAAACTTAAGCTGGATGCTGTCGAGAGTGCAAATCTTAGGTGGACAAGTGGATCAACATGTCTAGCGACAAAACAGATTTGGCCAAGGCTGGATCTAAAACGCTCCAAGAATTTGATTTCTCTTAACAGATTGCATATTGGCACCACAATAGGTGTCATCACTGGACACTGTCTAATAGGCAAGCACGCCACAAGGCTAGGCCTCTTCGTGAACGATTTTTGTAGAAGCTGCATGGATGAAGAAGAGGAGGAAACTATTCCTCACCTTCTTTGCTTCTGCCCAGCTCTTTCCCGTAGATGGAGACTCCAGTTAGGAGCTCCCTATTATAACGATATAGGCGACCTGATGAATATTGACATTAAGAGCCTCCTACGCTCTAGAAGCTCTAATTGGTTTTAAAACGAGTAGGTAGAGAGAAACTTTCTCCCTTGATCCACGTGGTATCAGAACTGACCTATCATTGGTCTAAGTGTGCTGGCGACTCCTAGCTGACAGCCACCTCAACCTAACCTAACTTAACCTATTGCGATGTAGAACTAGGGTCCAAAGGTAGGCTACATACGCGAAAACTATCAACTTGGATGTGTAGTCCCGAATTTTACAGGACTATAATGTAGCTCCGGGTCAGTTGAAAACTTTTTGAATATCACGACTGTGCCACTCGATATTGAAGAATAGCCTGGAAAGTAGAGCTTAGGGGTTTTCCAGTCGACTTCAACTAGAAACTAACAGAAATTAACTTATCAGCAAACAGGATTTTTCTATACCTGTCGCCAGCGAATCTTCGCCTTCTTAATCATTGTGGGCGCTGCGACTCAGGGGCTAGTGCGCTGGTCTACTGAGCGGGTGGTTTGAAAGCTCGAATCCCAGAAAACACCAACAAGTTTACCCACCAATGACTGACAAATGTCCGAGAATATTAAGTGTCATGAGAAAGCTTTTCGGATAAGATCAAGCCAAAAATTTGTGTTTGTATTTAGATCAGTAGCAAGTACTCTCCAACCCTCATTTCTATATTATATCCTGTCGAGGATAACACCTCGTGATACAGGTTATATTGACTGAACGCAGCCAGCATTTTTAAGTCCAACAGTTAGCAGTGGTTTCTTGTGGGCTGGCCTGCTGTTGGTAGCATATTTTTAACCACATGAAGCATATTTAATTTAAATCACAATACGAGCATACCTGTCACAAGTTAATTTGATTTATATCCTTACGTACATCATTCATCAGATCTTAAACACGAGCTTACAATACCAACAACTACAAACAAGTAAATAACAATTCCTTCTCCTGACTTCGGAAGGTTCCACAAAACAAACACAAAGAACAACGCAATTCTTCTAAGTACAAGATATTCAAATTCAATTAATCACGCTCAAGGATCTTCCAGCCCCGCAATAAATCACTGACTAAAAACGACTCAAATCGATTTGTTTCCGATATTTTTAGACTTCCTATAGAGAAACAAAGGCGAGGAACAATTTGCCAAAAACTCCTACCTCCTCCGAATGTCAAAGCAAAAAAAAGCGAACAAAAACAAAGCAAAAAAAGTAAGGAAAACGAAACAAAAAAAAAATACTTGATCCAATTTCAATAGGACTAAATATTTGATTCGGCATGACAATCATGCTCAGTATTAGCGAACGCCAAGGGAAAACACTCATGGGGCGGAACCACAAAGTACACAACATGAACATATCACGGCGGAAGCTAACATGCTTTTAGCAATTGTAATCATATTTATGTTATTTTTTTTTTGTTGTTTTATTATCCTTTCCCTTGTTTTTTTTTTCGTTTGTTCCCGATTGTAACTTCGCTTTTGTTTTAACAACGTGAAGGAAGTTATAGGGTGAGATGCGAGTAAATTTATGCTTTAAGAACGATTTGTTAGGTGCAGAATTGGCTATTTTTTTAACCGCCATTGTATCTAAAGGGTGTCCCATAATTCATAGAAAATACAGATTTTTAATTAGAAAGTTTAATTTTTTATACAGATTGAGGTTATGTATGGAATAGCACATCGGATAAATGGCCGCCACGGCTTTGCTGGCAAGTACGTACTCTTTTATTGAAATTTTCTATGACCGTTTCGCATAAATGTGGCTGAATTTCATTAATACACCTCCCAATTTCCTTTTTCAAGGCGTTGATGGTCGTGGGCTTGTTTGCATAGACCTTTGACTTCAAAAACCCCCGAAGAAAAAAGTCCAATGGCGTTAAATCGATTAGGAAATGACTCATGCAGTAATTGAATTGTATCTCTGGCTGTATGGCATGTGGCACCGTCTTGTTGAAACCACATGTTGGTCACATCCATATCTTGTGATTTAGGCACTAAAAACTGGGTTATCATGTCACGATAACGAACACCATTAATTGCTACTGCCTGACCAGCCGCATTTTCGAAGAAGAATGGTCCGATAATGCCTCCAGCCCAAAATCCGCACCAAACCGTCACGCGTTGTGGATGCATTTGTTTCTCAACAATTTCTCGTGGGTTTTCTGAACCCCAAATGCGACAATTTTGACGATTAACGAAGCCATCAAGATGAAAATGAGCTTCATCACAGAAGATGATTTTGTTCGAAAAATCAGCATCCACTTGTTGTTGTTCCAAAATCTATTTAACGAACTCTCTTCGCGCTGCATGGTCAGTAGTCTTCAGTTCTTGAGTCAACTGAACTTTGTAAGCATGAAGTTTCAAGTCTTTCGTGAGAATTCGCTGTAGAGAGCTTCCCGAAATGCCCAATTCTTGACTACGGTGCCGAATTGATGTACCTGGACTGTCAGCAATACTCTCGCGAACTGCTTCGATGTTTTCTGTTGAACGACTTGTGACAGGACACCCAGAGTGTTTAAGATCACTAATTGATCTAGTCTCGCTGAATTTTTCAAATATTCTCTTCACAGTTGATCGTTTTAAATCACTACGACCGCCATATTTTGTACAAAAATTGCGGACTGTAGCTGACAAACCTTCATTATTTTTAAAATATCGCTCAACAATGAAAATTCGTTGTTCTTTGGTATAGCGCTCCACTTTTACTAACCCCGAAGTGTCAGCTGTCACATTGTTATCTTTTTTCTCGTTGGCATCACTGTACTATTAAATGGCGCAAAATTCAAATTTTGCGTGAATTATGGGAGATCCTTTAAATGGGAGCTCACAATAAATGAAAAAATAATAATTAAATGAAAATTCTTTGTAGCGAGATACATCAAATGCGAACAATACCCACACACGTCGAATGAAAACTGTAGTACTCGATTTTCTTAGGCAGTAACTAGGTTTGTAAATAAAAAGGATAGGTTCTGCTTCTGGACGTGCCTATCAGGGAAGATAGAACTACCAACGCCGTTGTTAGTTTTCACCCGTACATATAAAAGTTTATCGACTTGTCTTCAAGATTCATACAAGAATCGTGGGTACGGAATAAACGCATCTGTGGTATGGGAAGTGTTCGGGGTATTATGGTACTCTTTGACGAGCGATCCGAAAGACTGAGAGCTTGTCTTAGTATATCAATTTCTCTCTCAGTGACCAAACTTGAACAATTTTGTTGCAAGGATTTGGTTGCTGCAGCAATAAACTACGAAGGGAGAGGAGATTGCAATACATTCGACTTGGGTCAGCTCATTTTTCCTACGATTCGATAATGCTTCCACTTTTGAAGACTGTTGTCGAACTCATATAGAATTGTAACGTTTGGATAATGGGATTATTTATATGCTGCGATGCTCACAGTTTGGGGCAGCACCAAATCTAATATATGTATGTACAACCAAACGATCTCTCAGATTTCATACTAGCATCAAACATGGTCATAAACATTTTCCTCTCTCAGCTACCTTTGTTGCGGCAAGGAGGTAATTGACTTGGCGTTTTTAATCGGCACCTTAAGTCGATTAGAGTTTTGTCGGAAGTGTCCTTGTCAGACCATAAGTATATCGCTTTCCAAATCACGCGCGAAGCTATTACTTTGCAGAAGAGGATGGCTCCACGAAAAACTAATTGGATGCACTTAAGAAAAGAGCTGGACAAAGCTGTGAAAACTCGTCCTAAACTCAGAATCAGACGAAACGTTGAGAATTCTGCGATCTGAACTTGATCTAAGTCGTGCGGAAAATCCTGCGACACTGAGCTTCAATATTTAGTTACTAGCATTGAATGCGCGTTTGGCAGGAAAGAATACTTTATAGACATCTTCATCGGCATAGAAAGCGCTTTCGACAATGCGATCTATGTATCAATAGTGCAAATTGTATTGTATCTGCAGCTAGAGGTCACTGTTTTCAGGGGATCAAATTTTAATGTTCGTTAAGACGTCGTGTACAGGAGTCACTTGCCGCCTACAAAATGGAAAATCTCTGGTTATGGATCACAAACATGCATTGGACAAATGGACAGATTTGACTGTTGACCATCCGTATCAAAGCCCAATTTCGCAATATTAGCTTTATTTTTGCTCACGCCTCCATACCACCCAAAATTGGTTCTAAGAGCTCATCGAGCAAATCTACAAGCAAGGCCCCAGATACTCGTGTATAGTTAAGATAATCCTCGGAAACTTCAACGCCAAGATCGGGAGGCCATCTTCCTTCGGAAATAGATTTAGATTCATCGACTTTGCCGCGGGTCAAAACATTGTAGTGTGTAGGCACGAAATTCCCACTTCTTAACATTCACAAAGCAACTTGGACGTCACTTGATCAAAGAACCGGCAGTCAAATTAATAACGATACGATAAATGGATGACACTCTTCCGTTCGAACAAGGAGCAGACATCGACCCGGACCGTAAGCTTATTTCTGAAAAGGTACGGCTGGGAATATCTAGTTATGTTACGACCAGAGCGACTACTGTGTGGCAGTTCAACATTGAAAGACTGCATTGCGGCTGTAAGAGCATTTACAGATCGAGTGTACCTAGAGCTCTTAAGAAGTCCCCCAGTAGCAATAGCAAACGCAGAAGACCAGTGGCAATAATGCCAGCAAGCCATCGGGAAAGCCGCAACTGATGTGCTAGGTGGTTTCACCCTTCCACCTGCAAGAAATCGTTGGTTTGATGCTGAGTGTGTGCACGAAAATACAAATAAAACGGCTGCCTATAAAACCACGCAGCAAAAAAAGGACGGGAACGACGTGAGACTGAGGACATGCAGAGATGTTACGGCAAGGAAGTGATCCGGAATTTCTCGCAAAAGTGTAAAGATGCCAATCTAAGGTTTCGCTCTCCGAATCAAAGCCTTCAAAGACATAGTGGGGAAGTTGTTGGTACTATACATATGGAAAGGTTATTTCTGCGAACCATAAAACGGCGACGGAAGCTCAAATCTCGCTGTTAGGCAGTTTCATTGTCTAACATGGAAGACAACCAATCTCTGCAACCACTGGATAGGAATGATATTGAAGCAGGCTTGGCTTAAATCGTACAAGGTTGCAAGCTCAGAAAGTTCAGCACATGAGCTTTTTAAATTTAGTATCACTGAGGCCTGCCGACATCTGTCCACACTGAACAACAACAGGCAGGTAGATTTTTACATAGACAGCCAAGCAGCCATCAAAGCCATTACCTCCATCACCACCAAATCCAAATTGGTCAAAAGATGCAAAGAGGAACTCAAAACCCTCAGCAGGAGGCATAAAATCACGTTCTGCTGGATTTCGGGCCATATGGGTATCCGCGGGAATGAGATGGCCGACGAACTGGCCAGAAAAGGCTCAGAATCAAATGACCTACAAGCAGACAACTCTGTACTATTGCCCATCAGTCTCCTCATGTCCAAAATCTCTACAGACTTCTTAAATAAGGCCAACGCAAAGTGGAATACCATCAACGCATGCCGAATCTCTAGAAAACTTTGGACCCAATTTGACAAAAAGAGAACTCCTATCATTAAACAGACCACAGCTGTCACTCCTCATTGGAATCCTTACTCAGGACCTATGCAGAGGCTGTGGCCACACAGAGGTAGAGGAAAACTCAGCGCACTTCCTCTGCAAATCCCCAAGCCTCTACAGAACCAGATACTCAAACCTCAGGAAATGACACTTGAAAGACCTTAGCGAACTAGCAAACACGCCACCTAAAACCACCCTAAAATTCATCATGAAATCGGGCTGGCTCAGGAGGGCCACCCCTGCTATTAACTAATCAGCTAACCCACTGCCATATTCTCTTTCACTTTTTTTCTTTTTGTTTTCAGGTATCCCACACCGGGGGAACACAATGGATCCGTTGAGACCCGAGTGGGATTGCACCCCTGCTGATGCAGTCACCCCCCTACCTACCTACCTAAATCTGCAGGAGATGATGATGACCTTAACACAATATGTATACCCGATCCATAAGAAAAAATACTGCCTTTTGCTTAACCAATTAAGGACGAATAAGTCTGCTGAGCATTGCACATAAAATTTGGTACTGTAATGCTGAAGCACGTAAAACCATACATCGACGAACCGGTTGGGAATTACAAGTGCTGTTTTAGGCCTGAAAAATCAACAATCGACCAAATTTTTTACTTTACGGCAAATCCTGGAGAGGACCCAAGAGATCCAGATCATCATCATCCATCATCTTTTGTATCGATTTTAAGGTCAGATATGTCAGTCCAAGAAGAGATGACCTATTTCGTGCCACATATTCCAGAAAAAACTCATTCGCCTATGTAGGATAGGAAACGCTTCACCAAGGTCGTCAAAGACACCACCTAGAACTTTAATACCACTGCAGATCTGAGCTAGGACGAAGCACTGTCATGTAGTTTCTTTACCATAGCAATGGAGAAAATAGTGTGAAATTGTGTGAAGTCAACACAACAGGCACTATTTTTATCAAATCAGGAAACTGGAAAACATTGACACCATTGGCAGAGCAAAGCGATCAGTCATTGGAGCCTTCGCTAACATTGATTCGGAAGATGGTAAAATGGGTCTGGTTGTAATCGAAATACATGTGTGCTGTCTACGAATACTGAGACACAACACCGACGTCTCGGCCAGAATGTTACTATCGACATTTATAGCTTCGAGCCAGATCTAGTGAGTTGTCTAAGCAACATCATTTATTTTCAAAACTATGTAGAGCCTGATTGCCTTTTACATTAGAGGTCGGTTAGATATGTTAACCCCTCTGCTCTCTAGTCAGTATGTGTACAAAAAAAGCAAATCCACGGAATGTGCCCTCCACCATCTCATCAAGAAGATATAAGAGGCCATGCGATCCATTCAATACTGAAAGCTCCTATAAAAAAGAACTCGCTATCGATTCTTGCAAGACCGTTTTAATCCCTTTACTGTGACGTCAACTGGGCTCCCGCCAGAACGCTGATTGATGACTAGGAACAAACATTTTATCTAGTTCATAGGGAAAATATCAACAATTCAGCCTTACTCCTACAACGAAAACCTTAACTTAAGGAAAGTATTAGAAAGCAAGTGAGCTTTCCCACAGACTATGTGGCCTGAGGTACCACCTTAACAAAATGAATCGGTTATCAGAGACGGAATATTTATTCTGTCTGGACGAACTTAAATCATCCGAACACATTCTCTGTGAATGCCCACCACTACATTGGTTAAGGAGATGTGTTTCCCACAAAGAAATACGTTTGTTGGTAGCGTTGAAAACCTCTGCTAGTAAGGACGTAATAACTTCTATAAGAGAGGTGGTATGTACTTTGGTACAATAAGTATTTCAGGTCGCAGTGTCAGCATATGGGGAAGGGTATAATTTAAAAGAACATACTTCGAGGTAGTGAAGGAATACGTCTCGGAAACGCTGCCAACGACATCAACTCGAAGATCTGAAGTAGAATAACACTAGCCCAACGCTCTAACTAGGGTCTTTGGAGATGACTATTTAGCAACGTCCAATCGAGAAGGACTCCGTCAAAGTCGTACAAAAAGGTCGCTTGGAATCACCGAGAGAAAAGTTCTACGTTCGATTTATGGTCCCACCTACGTTGACTGTTCACGGAGGAGAAGATTTAACCACGAACTATACGAGCTGTACTCCGACACCGACCTGGTCAAAAAAAAATATGTGGACAACGACTAAGATGACTAGGCTATGTAGGGCAGATGCACATCGATGCTTCAGCCCGAAGAATTTTTGATTCCACTCCTGAGGATGGAAGAGGAGGATAACCTCATCTCCGCTGGCGCACAAGTAGAGGCTGGCCGCAACCAACTCAGCATAAGCAACTTGATTGGGCTGGATAGAGAGGCTTGTTTGGTTGAACCCCTCTCATCAGAAGTAAGTAAGATCCGGTCCGAAATGAATACATTGAAATTTTTCAAAAACCTTCTGAATTTTCTTTTAGTTATCCTGCCACGAAGGGCTTGAGAATTACTGAACTAAACCACTTCGCTTCTGAAGGACACGGTTTTTATTTTTCAAATGAAATTGTCCCTCAAAGTACCAGTAAATATTCAGAGCACCCTATGTTAGCATTATGATTTTATGATTATATTCGACGAACGCAACGATGAATATTTTATGTTTGCCTTACTCCGGAAAACCAAATTGTGTTGTGTTCTCATTTAAAGAATTCAACACAAATTACTTACGTCACGCACTACTACCAGCAGCTGGGAGAAAGTCAAAACACAATTTCAGGAGCAACAAACGACGAGGACGATGGCAACGACAGCGACAACGGTGCGGGTCTTTTTGATTGCCCTGTGCCCGAGAAAACGTTTGCAATTTAAATTGGAACAGCGAAATAAATGAGTTAGAATTCCTGCGACGTCACTTTGGTAAATAAATGTCGCTTCAGTTTAACATGGGGGCTCCCAGGCTCGGAGGCTTGGAGGCTCACTTGATTTTCTTATTATTATGGTATTCGAATGTCAGAGTAATGTAGCTGTGACGGTATTTGAAAGGGCAGAGTGTGCTTTTTTTAAGGACACTTTAATTGGATACCTTGTCCTTTAGTAGTTTCGTACGAGTATTGTCTTAAATCAATTTAGATACTCAATGTAGAAGTCATTGAGTATCCTGAAGCTACTCCTTGATTGCCAGCAAGGATTTTTTTTTTACGTCAATTCCATTTCAGAGAATATGTATGTACATAGGTCTACTAAAATCGCTGGTTGAAGTGCCCCTCCGGCAAGTATGAGCCATCGATGACTGACTGTTTCTGAATACCATTCAATTTTCGAATGGAACTGAGAGTAAAAGGTTCTTTCAAAATCCGTGTAGTGAAAAACGTAAAAGAAATTGCATTGCGTAGGTACGCATAGGAGTCCAATAATTGATTGATTGGTTTTAGTTTCAGTTCTATTCTACCTCGTAAAGCTCGTTGTTCATCCATTAAACTCCTACTGCATTCCAAGTATAGGGTGGCGCAAAAGTCCTCGTTTGATGTCCTAAGGCATTAAATTGGTTTGTAAATAAAAAGAATTGGTTCTGCTTGTTGATTATGTTTACTCAGACGTTTAATTATTTTTTAATTAAGTCACGAAGATACAAGATATAGGTCAAGTGGCCGCCGTCAGAGTTGATGCACATTCGTGCTTATTTCACATCAGTTTCCATGACTTTTTTCAAAACGTCCCGCGGTAAATTGTCCACTTCTTATCTGATGTTTTTCTTTAGGTTAGGTTAGGTAGTTAGGTGCCTTGTGACTAATAAAGTCACTGCCCACTTAGATCAAAAGTTTGGTTCAATTGTATTTAGCCCGAAACACTGAACCGCTGTGTGAGAACCCCCCCAGATAGTGATGTGAATCTCAGGAGGTCCATCACGTCCATTACTTAAGTCCTCCAGAACCGAGAAGAAGTCATTATTCTGACAAATGGGGCCCATTTTCTTCTTCATCCCCACAGCTTCTGCAATTTCCAACACAATACCTAGCAACTATGCCGAGACTGACCCTTGTATTATGACGACTAATTTTAACCAGAGAAAAAGAGCTGAGCACGTATCTAGATGAACTCAGTTTGCTCGACTGGTGGCGTCATCTTCAATTTCTTTCCATAAGGAGCTAATTGAAATGGCAACAGAAAGGAGAGCCGCTATGCCTGTGGTACCAATGATGTTTCCCTCACGTATAACTTCCGCAGCCTGTATTATGGCCCTGATTTTGACTAGCAAGACACTTTAATTCTGTAGGAATGGGTTACTCCTAGGGCTTCTGAGTTAGGACCGCCAAGTTCTGTGTCTTGTTCGTATAGACCCGTGACTTCAAAGAAAGAAGTCTGAAACGGTCAAATAGGCCGTTCTTGCGAGCCAGTGCGAATTGCACAGATTAAGCACCTGGAAAATGCTTGGTACAGAATGTCCACTATCGCTCATGCTTTCTATTCGGTTACACTGTCCTGGCTGGAACCACCAAACCGAATCCGGCCATTTGCTGTAGCCTGAAGTCTTGAATCAGCGATCACAGTAACAGTGCTGCCGATGGGGACCATACCGGCTATAACCCAGGCTGCTTCGCCACAGAGCCTGTATGCAGACGAGAGCTTTCTCTTTGTATGCCACATTGCAACTGCTCACATTACCACTCTGGATAGCAGAATCCTTCTAGCGTGCCCAGGTCCACCGATATATAGCAGCATCTGAGAAAGCGCTGCCTGTATCAAAGGCCGTTTATTGAAGCCCAATTGCATTGCATATTGTCTGTCACCTGGTTGACGTCCTATTGGACATCTGTAGCCAGAGCAGCGACATTCTCGACCTAACCGCTGTTCCGGAGCTGGTTACGTCTGCTCCTACCCTGTATTAATGGCTATTAAAGGGCTGACTGGCTACTCTTATAAGGAAGTTCTAATTTTGGAGCGAAGGGCACTGAAATGGGTTGTAGCATTATCTACAGGTCATGGAAAGAAGATGGGTCTTCTGGAGGAGGATACCTGTGAACTATGCCTGGCGGCGGCACATATACTGTGTCAATGTCCGGAATTAGCTAGCAGAAGAAGAGAGGTCTTGGGACATCACTGGGTAGAAATCCAGAAGATGCACCAGATTTCTGTTAAACAGATGCTAGCGTTAACACGAGGAAACAAAGCCAGAGAAGAACTCTGGAGAAATCCGGAGAGTCTCTCAGGCTAGATGGATCGTGGAAGAGAGACGAAAAGGGACACATAACTGTGGTCTGATTCGGTATCTCTCTCTCTTTATATATATATACATATATACATATCCTGTATTAAACCAGTCTCCTCGAAGAGATTGGTAAAAAGCCGCAGTGTTTGCCAGTTGGTGCAAACATTTAGCCAAAACCACCGACCGATTATTTGTCAAAAAATTGACACAATTATTCCGCTTCCTTGAAAAGCATAACAATCCATGGTTTGTCTATGTGTTCTGCTTCCATTTACTTCACAAGTGTCAAAGTCACGATGACATACGACGCCATTTGCAAAAATTACTGCATTTTCCCATAGGGTGATGACTTTTACGTCACCTTGCACACAAGTATATGTATAACAGGGAATAAATTGACCTTTGAAGCATTGATTAATTTATTACATGGCTGATTCCGCAGGTGTTGGCCAATTCGAATTACAATGACAGCATAACTCATATTCATTATAATCGAGTGGGATGTTATTTCCAATTAAGAAAACATCAGGGGCATTCTTAAAATGCTAGGTATGCCTTACATTATTAATGACAGGTCTATTGGCGTGTCGGTGCGTCGTAGCGGATGGGAATACGTGTGCCTATTGCCATCACTGACAATTATGGGTACATATTCCTGACATATGAATCCTAAGCTATAATTCCTTTCATATTTGCTGTCTCTTTTTATCATTTCCTTGATGTCATTGAGGATATTAATTATGATAATGTGTTTTCAAATTAATTAGATAAATACTTGGCCTAAGCATTAATCTGAGGAATATCTGGTAATATTTTAGCAAGTGTCAGGTTAAAGTAATTTATACTTGTTGACCTAGTTTCACTGTTCGCTGGCAGGATAATAATTTTCCTCATCGATTAGTTGCTTGAGAAATGCTATAAAATTTCAAAACTTCCAATTTCGTACATACATACACCCGTACATCCGTTGCTGTTGTTAAATAATTCCTTCCCGCAAATAAATGAAATACAGAAAAAAAAGGACTAAACAGGAGCAGTAGGACCAGAAGGAAATTGATGTTTCCATGGTAGCGATTGTGCTGTTCGCCCAACTATGTTTTTGGGGCAAAGCCATCCATTGGATGTAATGAGGTGTATAAGATTTGGATTAATGCCATGAAAACCTTACAGATCCATTCAAAAGCATGCCAATTGCACTGCAATAATGGAGAAAATAAATACAAGAAATTCACTACATACAAATCGATAAGGAACATTTTTATTTACACGTGGAAAGGTAGTCAATTGTGCTCGTAAGTAGTCGTTATGTTTGTGAAGTCCAACCTGCGAGCAACTGCATTTTGTTTGCCATAAGTTTTAAGGAATTGAGAAGTAGATGGTCTTTTGATTATGAGGCCATTAGGCACCACAGCGGGTCCATCGCGATGCCTTGAGAATCTTCTCGGTAAGAAATTTCACTCATGCGATCTGAGACGTGTAGGTTGTGCAGGAATTAAACCTCTCAAGGATCACTTTACGTTGAATTTTAACGAGTATGAATTCCTACAAAATTCTGGTGACGCAAGATTGAAATCTTCAGACCATTTCGAGCAACGTACGTTCGCTGATAAGATGCACGAGCAGACACAAATTGATGACACGATTTTTTAAAAGAAGATCACATTCAGTGACGAGACCCATTTTCATCGGATACGTTAATAAGGAAAATTTTCGTATTTGGGCCGGTGTAAGCCCATTAGAGATTGTCGAGGAATCGATGTATCCTCAAAGAGTCACTGTTCGGTGTTGTTTTTAGACTGGAGGACCGTTTTTTGAAAATAGCGTCGGTAATGCTGTTACTGTGAGTAGTGAACGCTATCGTACCATGATACCTAACTTTTTATGGCCCAAATTGAGTGATATGGATGTGGACGATATGTGAGTCCAACAAGACAGGGCCATATGCCACACAGCCAATGCAACAATAATTTTATTGCATGAGAAGTTCCCAGAACGTATTATCTCATGAAACAGTGATGTCAATTGGTCACCGAGATCGTGGGATTTGACACACTTGCGCATCTTTCCTTGACATTATCTCTCAAAATTAAGGTCTATGCCAATAAGCCAGCAACAATTGAAAAGCTTAAGGACGCGATAAAAAGGCATATTGGTGGAAAAGAGGAGCAATTATGGCAGGATTTCATCCTAAATTTGGGCTGATTTATTTGATTTGACTGATTTATTGCGCCGAAACCGTGGTGAACTGGAGGAGGATTGCAAAAGAATCAAACTTTGGGAAGAAACACCAAAACTGAAGCAGACCAAAGAACTTCTCAGGAATTATAACCGGAAAAGAAGTAGGGTCTGTATGAACATCAATAAGAACCGATTGCGCATCCTCACAGGTTTCCTTAGGGGTCATTGAAGGTTTAAGAAACACCTCAGGAAACTAGGTATAGAGCAACGCGGAGACTGTAGATTCTGCGGGAATGTTGAAGAAACCCCAGAGCTCCTTCTTAAAGGATGTGGAGCATTGAAACACCTGCATGCCTATCAACTCTCCGGAGAAGATCTACCATCGCTAGATCCACTCAAGATACTCCGGTTCATAAAGGAAGTTGGATTGAAGGATGTGCTCTAAGTCGAGTATCTCATCCACAGGAGCTCAAGTAGGGGAGCACAATAGATCTATAAGGTCGCAGCGCGTTTACGCCCATAATAATGTATCGAGCTGCTGGGATACGCAGACGATATTGATATCATCGGTCGCTCCCAGCGTGCGTCATAGAGGCTTTTACGGCAATTAAAGAACAGGCGAAACGAGTCGGTCTTGAGGTAAACGAGGACAAAACAAAGTACATGTTGTCAACAAACAAAGCAGCATCTGTCCACCGCCTAGGACAAAACGTCACTGTTGACAGCAGTAGCTTCGAAGTAGTTAAGGAGTTTACCTACCTCGGAGTAAACATCAACTCCACGAACGACAGCTTAGTGGAGATCCGACGAAGACTAACCCAAGCAAACCGCTGCTACTTCGGTTTAGCGAAACAACTGGGTTCAAAACTCCTAACTCAGAAGACAAAATGCGTGCTCTACAAAACACTAATCCTGCCAGTTCTGCTCCACGGTGCCGAGTGTTGGACGATAAGGAAGGCTGCTGTGTCTCAGGCAGTGACTCTCCACGGGTTGGGAGCCCGTTAAGTAAGTAAGTATCTATGTCAGAGCCAAGGTAAGAAAGATGAGCAATTCAACTCAATAATATTAGGGGTTTGAAAGATTCGAGAGAGGACGATGTATATGTATATGTACATATGTTCGTCTGTAGCCTCTTTGCGTTCATCGACCAATCAAAATTTATGGAATTAATATTTAAAATAACTTCAGACATAAGGGCACTGCGAAGGCTCTGACAAACCGCATTCTTTGCATCTAATTATGGAAAAATTTGCACGCCTTGAAAGCTAGTTACTACCTAATTCTTGACGCTCTTTTCTTTCAGCTTCAATGTGTTAGCAAATAGAGTTTTCAGGCTCAGAGACAAGTTAGAAAACTAGCTGTGCTTAGCGTAGTTATGCACCCTTTTCGATCGGTATAGTAAAATTTAAGATTTTAAGTTGCGATGTTGTTGATGGTGTCACAGTATGATTCGTAGCTCTACTCCCGTCTTGATTTGTAAGGCTTGAGCCGAATATCTTTATAACTTCACACTGAAAATTAATCCTCTCAAAAGTGAGCTCGAAATTATTCGTTCATAAACCTTTGTTTTCAACTCGTTAATTTTTGCGCGCATAGAAATAAAATTTAATCAAAAAGAAAATTAAATTGGTTTTCCGGCCTTACCTAAATTTATGTAGCTTATGTCAAAACCAAACTAGGAATAGTGGCAACGTGGAACCTCCCTTCGCGCAATTTACTTTTAGTTTCTAGTGATTTATTACCTCGCGAAATTAAGTCCTTTAAAATGGTGCACCGTGAATAAAAGGAGAACTTTGCGCTGTATTCAGCTGGTGGAAATTTTATTGCTTTATACACGGAGTCTCCTGGCCGGATGACCCCTGTTGTAGATTTCCTGGTCCATTCGTACCAAAACTGGATGTTGGTAATGCCCAGGGTATGTTAAAAAAAAAACACCGAAATGCTCATAATTTATGCAAAAAAACAAATTTGATTACAATACAATTTGTCATATAAATACGTGCATACATATGTATATGCACGTCTGTAGCTCATGTTTATTCAATAAAACCATCTTCAGCATCGATACTAGTTTCAATTCATGACCAGAAGCATGAGCATTCCTGAATTAAATGGTTTTTGCCGATATTGAAACAAGGCCATCCCTTAGCGTTTGGATGGTATTGTGAGAATGTTTGTTGTTTTTCTGTTCAACTACGCTCCAAACGAACACAAATTGAGCCACCGTATCAAGGTCTGGTAAGACAGGTGGCTAAAAGATAAGTGTTATGTCATCATGGGAATTATTGGCCATTAAGTGAGTCCTATCGATCAGAAAGGATAGCCAACATTACCTAACCTAAGGTAAAGTAAGCGTAAACTAACAATTTACTTCCTCAGAAGCTTTTTTGCGAAAGTCAGTAGTGATCTACGGCTAAGAACCACGTACTAGGAAGCCATGGGAACATACTCCATCAGAGGTCTACGCGATCGAAAGATGCGCCCAATTTAAAATCGACAGGAATTATCGCGGACATCGTGATATTATCGGGTAGACAGGCCGCCATAAAGGCATTAAGCTCTTAAGAAATCAGGTCGACTTTGATGTGGGAGTGCTTTGCCACGATACACCCATTGAATGAGAAAAACAGAGTCACCCTCTACTGGTTACCAGACCAAGTGGGAGAAGCGGTAAATGATGCAGCTGATGAACTAGCAAGAGAAGACCCATAGACAACTTTTGCCGGCCAATTCTGCTGGTTGGGACCGCATATGATACAGGAATGCTAAAGAGATTGCAAAAAAGAAACCAAACTCCTTAAGCTAAAACGGTCCAAAGAACTTATCGGGAATCATAACCGGAAAACAAGTAACGTCTGCATAAACATCAACAGAAACTGCTTTCCAAACGGGTCACTGTAGACTTTTCAGATAGCCCTTGGACTCGATCTCTATAACTTCCTTAGTGGCTCTAGACTGCCGATCGTCTCTCGCGGAGATGGCCGAGCAGTTCAATATTCGCCTGTGTTGCGTGCCGGGGCATAGAGACATTCCAGGGAATTGTAAGGCCGATCAACTCGCCAAAACAGGAACAACCTTACCCATCCTGCCGGACAAAAACACCTTGGGTATACCAATCGCTACATGTAAACAAAAATTCAAGCTGGATGGTATAGAGAGTGCAAATCTTAGGTGGACAAGTGGACAAGTGAAACAAATTTGGTCTAAGCTGGATTTAAAACGCTCTAAAAACTTGATTTCTCTCAACAGATTGCATATCAGCGTTATAATACATAGGTGTCACTACGGGACACTATCTAATAGCCAATCACGCTACAAGGCTAGGCCTCTTTACAAACGACTTCTGCAGAAGCTGTATGGATGAGAAAGAGGAGGAAACTATTCCTCACCTTCTTTGTTTCTACCCAACTCTCTCCCGTAGAAGGAAGCTTCACTTAGTAGCCTTCCGTTACAATGATATGGGCGATCTGACAAATGTAGATATCAAAAGCCTCTTACGCTCCATAAGAAGCTCAAAATAGTTCAACGAGTGGGGAAGAGAAACTTACTCCGATCCGATTTACGCGGTATCACAATGGGCCTATGCATGGTCTAAGTGTGTTGGCGATTCCTAGATGGCAGCCACCCTCAACCAACCAACCACCACGCAGATTGCAGATTCTGCGAAAATGTTGAGGAAACCCCAGGCACCTTGCTAAGTAAGAAAGAAACACCTGATAGGCATCAACTATCATTGCATTCACTCCAGATACTCCGGTTCATCAAGAACATTTGACTAGAGGAGGTGCTTTAAGTCGAATATCTCATCGTCTAGAGCTCCAAGTCTGGGGTCATAATAGATCTAAAGGGTCTTCCAATAGGGACTTCCGAACTTTGACAGTTGATAGCGGCCATATTGTTGAAGACACATCTGTCAAATTAGCTGTCATTTATTCAGCCTGTTTTGCCAAATCACCATGGACGGATATAGCGTTTAACAACACGTGCAAATAATAAAATTGTTTTACCAAAATTGGTGTTCTGTTCGGACAACGTTCCGCTTCGCCCATTTTACGGTCGCCATAATCGCCCTTCCGAGAGGACTTTTAGCAGTGTGGTGGATAAATTTGAGTCCACCGATTCAGTAAACGATCAACCAACACCCGTACGCCGACGGAACGCAAGATCTGCCGAAAACATCGCCGCTGTCCGTGAGAGTGTGCAAGAGAATCCGAGGCAGTCGATTTCGCGTCGCTCACAAGAACTCGGCCTTTCGCAGACCACAGGTCGATGATTACCAACTTCTTTTGGCCTGAATTGAATCATATGGACACCAACGACATGTGGTTTCAACAGGATTGCGCTACGTGCCACACAGCTCACGCCACATTGGAAATTCTGCACGAGCGATTCGAGGGCATGGTTATCTCAGGTGAAGGTGATGTGAACTGGCCACCGAGATCGTGCGATTTGACCCCGTTAGACTTTTTCTTGTGCGAATAAGCCACAAACCACAGCGGCCCTCAAAGCCAACAAAACCCATGCCGTCGGTCAAATTCAGCCTGATTTATGCGCCAGAGTCATGGAAAATTGGACATTTCGGATGGGCGTCACCCAGAGAAGCCGCGGCGGACATTTGAACGATGTTATATTCCATACATAATGGCATCGATAGGCCTTTCAAACGAATAAAAAATTTCGACGATATCTCACACACACTTTGTTTTATTTAAATTTAAAGATAGGAAGCGCTTAATGAAAGACCCTTTACAAGATAGTCATGCACTTTCACCTTTAAAATTCTACTAATTTATTTTGGAAAGGCTTCGATTTGGATTCCATTTAATCCTTTTCCTCCTGCGAAAAATATCTTAAAGCTGAGTTGAATAAATTCCCAATTAAGTTTGAAAAGCTTCCTAAATAAAATCGTGTTCCGGAGAATTTTGTACTGAAACCATCTCCTCCAGGATTGAGTGAATATTTATTTGACCTCTGACATTTCATAATGTTATGCTTTCTATCGTCCACATAACCTACACATTTCTGGTTTTCTTTGAGCCTCACAACCATAAGAAGAGGCAAAAAAAAACCGTGCATTCCACATCGCAATTATTTATGTTAGTCCAGTTGCCTGGAAATAAACTAATGCGCAGCCATCCATTTTAATATAATGACCTATTTATTGGCAAAAACTAAATTTAACTGCTCCTCCCGTATGCCATATGTTGCCTGTCATATTTTCCATCCAACAAGCCATGTACTCATAGGTACTCCAGTTCCACAGCATCATCTTCAACCAGGACATCTATTTATCTCGTCGAGTGTTGTATGCGCACCAACACACAAATCGCACAATACCCCCGGAATCGGATGTACGAGGGGGCAGCACGAGTATATGAATAATAATTTCTGCATCGTCATGCAGAGCCTTGCACTTAACTCGCACCACAATTTGTGGACTCTTTGGTATTCCTAATAAATATAGTACACACGATGACGATGTTCCAATGAATTGCCATCGTCGTCGCCCACATTTTTGGGGGACAGGAGGATAGGGTTGATGGTTGGAATCAAATCGGTTCTGGCGTTGCTACTCATTGTTTGAGTGGCAAACAATCGAATATGGAAAACCATAATTTCCATCTCACGTTCGTTGGCTGCATACAAAGTAAGATTGAACGGTCTATCCGCAAGATTAATGGGAAAGCTTTCACATATATCTTGTATGGGGGTTGTAGCGTTTTTTTTTTTTTATCTTTTTCCAGCGCGTTGTTATATTTCATTTGCCTCGTTGAAGTGGGGGTAAAAGGAGAATGGATGGATGCTACTTCCGGTGTACGGAAGACAGGATATAGCTTGAAGCGGTGTAATTTTATACCTCAGATTTCCGTGCAACCGGCTTTTACATACGTGAACCTCGGCATTTTTGCAGTTGTTGTGCCGGATGGGTGCCAGGGGCAGTAGGTACATTTTATATTTTTTTTTACACCCATCAGCGACCTTTTGCATATTATAGTGTCATCTGTGTATCCTGCAGCAGAGTAGATAAAATTGCCTAAAGGGTGGTACTCCCACGCATAAGCATCGTCATGTTCACGTAACAAGTGTGTGTATGTGAGTAAATGATTTGTGAGATGAATTACATTACCAATGCGACATGGCACAGAAGTGTTGCTGATGCTGTTGCAATGTGATTTTAATTGCAGCTTTGTTAACATTCAGTTTATGCTCACTGACCTCTTGTCATGTGCCTAGTACCGTAAATGGGGTTATGCAAGCTTGAAAAAGGTACTCCAAAACGGAGCACTAAATTAAATTCCTTCCAGGATAGCATGCTTGCGAAGCGAAAAAAAAAAATACTTGGCGCGACGGACCGTATGTGGTCGAGGGCGTAGCTTCTCGAGACACAAATGGAAGGGACCTACAGTTTATAGTCATATCTGAAATGCAAGTTGGGAAACTTTCTCTTGACAGTTCTTACTTCTGACGTTTGCTAGACATTCGCGAGAGGTGGGACCGTAAAAAAACTTTTTAGTGTTTTATGGGAAATCGTACGTCGAACCTCCTGCTCAGCGATCCGATGTACTAACAGCTCTACGCGTACGGCGAAATGATGCGAGAGTGACGAATAATCCTTAAAAATCCATCACAATCATCATTTCATTAGCTATGACACCTATGTATAATACCGATGCGTTATTGCTTGAGCCCAGGTCAGAAACCTGATTTGGTACTGTTCACAAAAAAGAGGAAAATCGCTCAATTTAAAGCAACTTTTGTTGGGTGCGTTCTGACAATGCAACCATTGTGAGGCCTTTACTTACCTATGGTAGTCTGGTATGGTAGCAAGCCGCTGGCAAAGTCAGCTACCTAAAGGCATAAGAAGAATACAACGACTGGCGTACATGACAACTGCAGCATTAGAAGCATTAGGCTAGAAGTGCCATGAGATCCAGCCAATCCTCATCAGCTACCTACTTAAATCAGTTGTACTCCAAAATCATAGCAGCGTTTCCGAGGCGTAGGTGTTAGCAGTGAAAATTTCTGCCCATGAGACGGCGATGAAAGCAATACCACGCGATGATATCACCTTTTTCATCCATTTACATCCAAGCGACCTTAAAATGTATTTATGCTATAAGGGTGTAATGGAAACTTGAGAAGTGTTATCGTGAAGAGCTCAATGTTCTTGTCACACAGCATGAGGTAAAATTATGCAGGGTCCCTAAATTAAGGGAAATACCAGAGAATGAGAAAGCTGACGAACTGGCTAAAAAAGAATCTGCACGGGACTTAGAGCAAGCTCATCATTCAGTAAAAGTCCCAACGCGTAATTTTAAGTACGAAGCAGAGAATAGGTCTCTCGCGAAAACAAACAACAGATGGCGCTCCTTGAGCATCTGCAAAATAAGCAGCGGGCTATGGCTAATATAGAACAAGGCCAGATCTATTGAATTGTTGAAGAAAGATAGAATAACCTTTTCAAATCTCGTATGTGGAAGCGATTACAGGATATAATACTCTACGATATCATGTGAAAAAGTTAAGATTAGGGGCTGCGGAGACGAGGAAGCAGACCAATGCCAGCACTGCCCACCGCGCTGCAATCTCAGACATAAATCGCTTGAGAGACACTTCTTCTAGGATATCGAAGAACTGTGTGGCTACTATGTGGATATCCGTAGATTTATCGAACCCGAATGCACTAGGAGTAAGGAATACTTTTTCCCGAATGCGCATCCTAATGGGTCTATATTGACCTGAGTGTGACGCAGAGGGATCTATTCTCCTCCGTAAGCCAACCTAACCTAAGCCCATCTCATCCCGTAATAAGCCAGCCCAGTAATCTTCGAACGGCCATGGAAGTTTTTTATAACATTTTCCAATTTAACTCCACATCTGAGGAAGGCTGTCTGAGAGTGATCCATTGAACGAGAGGACGAGAAGGATACACTTTTTTAACTTTGTTACAGAAGCAGGGCTTCGTCTGTTCTTCACGTAATGAAGCCATGTTTTACAAAGAACCTTAGGTCAGAAAGGATCGCGTAAAAATTACAGAAAATGGAAACCATGCATAGACTATTTAGCGCCATCTTGTATGGTGGTTCGTGTATCAGTGGTTCGTGTATTGGACTAACGAGCAACCAAAAAGTTTATTCACGGTCCCACTTCTCCCAAATGTCTGAAAATGTCCAAAAAGCGTTTCAATTTGCCTTTCGGATATGAAAATGCCAACAGAAATGTAATTACCCTGAAAAGGAGCCATAAAGTCGAAGTGTGGATCCACAGAAAGCATGGAGATATAAACCTCTGCTTGACACGATTTGACAACCACCCTGGGAACAATTGAAGAGCTGAACATATCATGTTCTACTGTCCAGGGGACAAAGTACAACGCCATATACCTGCATAAAGACCGGGAGAGCTTCAACCCAAGAATACATGATTGCTCAGATGATTAGCTCGGAAGACAGTTGGAACGCCCTTAGTGACATCGCGGCGATCATTATGTTGAAGCAGGAATAAGAGGAGTGGCAACGGATCGCAGTACAGGAGCATTCAACTGTAAAAGCAACGATACAAGCAGAAGTATCCTGAGAAAGGAGAGAAAACACAACTACAAGTATCGAAGTCTAGCTTTAGAGAGCTAATCGTTGCACCGATTATCGTCGTCCGGGCTACTAGTATGTATCTTTAAAGCTACACATCCTTTGGCACAACCCGGGCTACTAGTATCTTAAGTTTACACATCCCTCGGCGCAACCAAAAAGCAAACAGATTCAAGGCAGCGAAACTTGTTCTTACTAATTTACCCACCGAGACTGAGCCTTCAACCTTGACCAGGATTTGGTCTTCTACGCTGGTGGTGATGTTCTACTTAAACCTGATGAGTTCTGTTTCCTTTGCTATTCGAAGGAGTGCTGCTTTCTAATACATAAGCAGGATGCTACATTTAAAAATAATATTTAACCTGATTTAATGAAAGGTTTAGGTACTACAGATTGCAGGACCTACTACAGTTTTCGATTTTATTCAACAGCAACACTGCACCATCCCACCCCCACTCACACAATGCGTACGCATGTGCATCCACTATGTACAGTGTATTGTGTATGCTTATTGCCATGGCAGCATTTCGATAACAAAAAATGCAACCGAATAAAGGAAATATAGAAATGTCAGTGAATCTAGGTCAACCACATCTGTGAGCAGGAATCAAAGTGGGTAGTGGACCAAACTACTTTGTATCCCTTCGGCAGCAATGCGCTCCACCAATGGTGCTGCTATTGCAGTTGATTATATCGATGTCGATGTCAACGACGATGATTCTGACGAAGAATAGGATGAATCTTACATTTTCCTTTTTTTTCTTTTTCTTTTCTATTTTCTTCATTTTTACTTCCTTCTGGCAAACTGTCGATGAATTGTTTGCCGGTCATGAAATGATGCCAATGGCGGCAGAATTCAGGACAATTGGAAATTGTTGCACAATAGATAGGACTTGGAAGACTTGTCATCTTGACTATAGTTAGTTGGATTGATATTGATAAATGATGCAAACAAAGTTATTCCTTGAGGCGCACAGAGAACTATGTACACACATAAATACTTCCCAGGATAAATTAAATTGTTGATGGTGTGAGGGTAACATCTGCCATACACTAACAGAATTATTTACAAATGTCAAAAGGAGAGCTTCAGCTGTACCTACATACAAAAAAAAGTTTTCCATTTTGTTTCAAATCCATTTGCAGCGGTATGATACCTGAGATACCTACGTACGACTTTGTTATTACATTTTGGGGTCAAAGTAAAATATTTCAGATATTTCGCTTTCATGTGGATACCTTTCAACCACAATGACAGGGATAACAAAGTTTTGTCGGCTTTGATGTTTTGCATTCGAAATTTTCATTTTTTCTTACGACCGAATCCTAACGGAGATGATGATATTTGCGGTCATGAAACTGGATTTTCAATACATAAGCACGATACATATTTTGGTTACGTTGTTAGTTGTGGATGTGATTTTGTCATCATTATCCTCGTCAGTTGAACCACATTCCAACATGAATTCACTGGACAGAATTCTTGAGTTTTTTTCGGATACGGATACATAGATAAATAGATACATAACTGCATTTCGAATGTGTTATAATAAATGATGCCTTAGACCTTCTCTTACTTAATTACTTACTTACTTAGGTGGCACTATGCTAGGGGTGAACGTATGTAAACTTTGACCAAGAATCCTCTCCGATTGACCAGATCTTTAGTAAATGCCTCCAGTTGCGTACTCCAAGATGGTGGAGGTCGCAGTTGCGTACTCCAAGATGGTTGAGATCGTTTTCTACTTTTATGCGCCACTTAAAGCGAGGTCTTCCTCTACTGCGTAGACCTCCGGGTTAGATTCGAAGACTCTGCGAGACGGACTGTTGGTTGGTGTGACCTACATGTCCCATCCATCTTAAACATCTAATGTGCAGTTTTTTGGTTGATGTCGCTGTGGAGCGCGTATAGTTCACCGTTGAATCTCCTACGTAACGCAACGGGACCGGATATCTCATGAAGACTTTTTCGTCTTCTCCGAAAGAAAAAAAAGTGCACAATCGGGGGCATAGAGAGCTCCCATTCCAGGAATAATTTAGGAAGTTGCACCAAAGGTAAAACGAACATATCGCGACAACAAAGGCCGAACAGAAACGTGTAGAGATGATTAAAGAAACTTTGTAGTAGAGTCACAGTCGGTGCTGAGAATGTGGGAAAACTATTCCTGCAAACTGTTTAATAGCGATGAAGACAAATAGTCCATTTCCGGGCACAATGGACGATAATAGCCAAGACTTTCGCTCACATGGCCAAACTGTAGTAATGATAGCAACATTTAAACTTAAGTCCAACAAGACTGTGGAACCGGACGGTCTATTTGCCGATCTACTTAAGGCAACACGAATTGGCCTGGTAGAGAGTAAGCACCAAGAGTGCACAATCGATGGAGAATTGGGGCCGGTGGTCTGCTACTGAACGCCACTTCTCAATCACGCAGTCCATCTGAAACAGTCCGTGACTGTGTTTCAGGCAGAGATTTTTGTTATATTTAAGGGCGGGGAATTGCTACTTAGTACTGAAACCCAAGGCAATAAGCAGCCCTAATGGAGTTTCAGTGATGAGGAGCTTACATCATCAGCATTCACCACATCAGCACCTGATCCTAGCAAAGGCAGGATAATCACATAGGAAATGTTCCGCCGTGTCGTCGCCTTCTTCACAGGCATCGCAGATAGGCACACTAAGGTATTTGGCAACGGTGTAGTGGCCCGTAAGAACGCCAGTAAGTTGTCTACAGTCCTACTGAGCACCCTTACTCCCATTAGGCAAAGAGGGTGGCTCGATCTAGGCAGAAGACAATTAAGACTGATGGTCGGTCTATATATCTACTTAGACAAGTTTGCAGCTTATGAGCGACACTGGTAGGCACCTTCCACGTACTGCGCCGATAAAGCAGTACTGACTGATATTAAAGCAGAACAGTCGTTAACAGTCTATATTAAGCAGAACTTGGTTCCTAAGCTGATTCCTGATTTTGGATAGCATGCCGAAGCCAGCTTTTCCTTTCCCAATTCTGCTGCCCACAGTTTGGTGCCGACGTCCGCCGAGACAACGATTTCTAGATTAAAGAAGATTTCTAGACTTTCCTGACCTGCTGGCCAGCAATATGCAATTGAGTGTTGGGGTTAGGAGGGAAACTAAGAATTCTAGTTTTGGCGGTATTAATTCTTAGTCCCACTTTGCTTACTTTAGCTTCTACACCATGGGCAACTTGGTGCATGACCAAAATTCTATGCGAAGGCAAGCAGACGTGGCCATCGCAGGGGCGTCGCCATAGTAATGGTGATAGTCTACAGCCTTGCCGCACTCAAAGCCCTCTGAGGTTTTTTCTTGTGTAAGACGTGACATTTCTGTTGAGCTTTGCTGTAGCTCTGTATGTAATCCAAGTGCCTCGAATGCGAAAGTAATTGAGCAATCGGTTCGCAATTTTTCTTATGCTACCCCGGCCACGCCTTCCCTCTACGTTTAAATTTCTTTCAACGATGGAAATTAGATGTTGAATAATGGGTCACATTCCTCGTCGTTAACTTCTTTTCCCCACGATCTTTGAATAGCAACATGACCAAAGATAAATTGCGCGGATAATGACGGTCCTATTAATAATTTACTATTGAAGCTGAAGTCCTTGCATTCAGATGCTTATGTGTATCCTAACACGCGCTCACATTTTCCATAAAGCTTCCCTTTCGAAATAGTACCTCGTTGGTGATTGAGATATAACGTCCAATCATAGGAAGCCACCTATAAAAACCACTTCAGTATGAGTATAAGGAACACTCATATAATCGACAACTGCAGGGACATAAAAAACCGAACATTTTGCGCTAGTAAAAAAAAACTCCTTGAAAGAAATTATTTCATTTTAATTTCTTTCAAGGCTGCAAATTAAAAAGAAAAAAAAAAGCTTCCTGATACGCAAGTAGTGACGTCAATGTCCATTAACGCATTGTGACGTAAAATAAAGTTATGATCTTATTTTTAAATGGCCATTAAATTTAAGTTTTGTAGGACGTACGTTGCCAGAGCCTTTTCCATAAATCTTCCCTCAGACCTCTTGACTTGGAATGTGGAACATATTGTGTTCGTATTCGAAAGTAGTTTAAAATTTTGTTGAAGGTCAATAGCTGTGACATTTGCATTTCATATCCCTGACGTTGTTGTTTCTTTTGATTGACTTCCTGAAAATTGCAGACGTTTGGGATTTAAAAGGAGCTACGAAATCTCGTGAAGTCTTTAACTAAGCTGTTACCATTCCGTACCATCCCTTACCGAACGACGTCATTCGAAAATGATAGTGAGCATAAATTCTCATTAGATGTGTTTATATAAGCACACCTAGCGTTAGATAGATATAAGGATTCACTCATAAATCATAAAGAAAAACACTTCCGCCAAATATTAATTAAGTTGTCTCTATGTGTGCCAGTGTGTGTGTGGGAGTGTGAGTGTGGATAAAAGTTCATCGTCGAATTATGTTTAATCAATTCGAAGAGATCTAACACACAGTCGCTCGCAGATCGCATGTTTACGTCTCATTAACGCTCGAATCACCGTTATTAGTGTACTGTCTGCCACTAATGCCTCAAATGGTGTTAATGTTCTAACACTATTCGCCATTAAATGTGCTTCCCCTTCTGGAGCTTGCACCCCTTAGCCAGGCTCTTAATACTGGATGACTGACTAAGTGACTGCATCAAGTCATTTGAAGGAACAATTGCCCTATTGACCCGATTTTTTTTTGCCTTCAAACCAACTCACCCCAACCCAACCCCATCCCACCCCTATTGGGGTGCCAACCCCTTTTGATTTTGATTTTCTTCAATATCCGGAACCATTCAACCCCCCTTTTCCGGTTTTTATTGTCTCATTTGCATGACAAACCAATCGAAATGCCAAAGAAACGATACAAATTGTTCACCCCGTCATGCTACAAGGGTTAAATATTTGAATTGCATTTGCGGCGGGTGGGGTGAGGAAAAAATAAGGCTCGACCTTGACCAATGTCATTTGTTGCCTTTACATCCAGAGTAGAGTAGAGCAGAATGGCGGAGCGGCGGTTCACATTTTCTCTGTACAAATACGCAATGCTCTGCTCACACGTTTATTTGCCTTTTTGGTTTCCTTCTGCACAATTCCTTTGGTCTATGCTTTGTAGATACATTTCTTTGTAACCATCCAGGACCACCGCCCGCTGACACAAATAATGTAACATCAACCATTGCGAAATCAATTGTAACAGCTTTCGACTAATTTCCTACCCCCCTCCCAGCCCACCAAGCGGCGTGTGCGAGTGATTGGTAGATGTCAATGTTGACATGAGATGGGGGTGGATGCCAGAACCAGGATTCATATGTGAAAAGGACCATTACATGGAATGAGGGGACTCTTAGTTATTGAAGATAGAAGCAGAGATGGAGTGATAAAAGCTTCCTTTATTTTTTGCTTTCTCTTGGTTTCTGTTTCTGTTTTTGGATTTTTTTTTCCTTTTTTGTGGTATCCTTCGTCACATCTTACTGGATTTCGATTGAAGTAATCTTCATTCTTCGGTCTTCTGAGTGTGTGCCTTTGAATTAAGGGACCAAAAAAGGAGACTGGAACGATGAGAAATAAACAAAAGCAAGGAAAAAAAAAACAGGAACGTTCTAATGCTTTCAATCTGGAAATAGATTAGAAGGAAATGGGAAAATAAGTATTCGACGAGGATGAGACAGCTGAAAAGGGATAGCGTAAATTTTTAATACAAGATCCTCAGATAAAAATACAAACAAAAAATGAGTCTAAATTTAGCGAAATAAATAATGATGCCAAATCGAGGCAGCAGCAGTGCTCCGATGTAGATGCAGAGAAAGGTAATCTTGATTTTTACTGTGTCATGGAAAATTTAAATTATACCGCGGTAAATAATTAATTTTGCAAGGAGTTTCAAAAATAAATGGAAAAAGGGATAATGAAGGTGAGGGAGGCACTTTTGACAAGTGAGTGGTGGCAATTATGAAATGCTTTCAATCATCACAGATATTGAGGTCATAAGGTCACGGGTGTAGAAATATGTTTGCTGCTACTATAGGTTATGTAATGTTAGGCGTATAATGCTCTGTTTATATGCAAGAGAACAGCTGGCAAAACCTGAGGGCTGAAACCTGCAATGATGCACTGGCTCTCCACAATGATAGTCAGACCCTTTCTCACATATGGGCACTTGTGTGGTGGAAATCAATAAACAGGAATACAGAAGGAAAACGGCCAGTATCGCAATTACGGGCGCACTCTGAACGACCCCCTCAGCGGCACTGGACGCCATTCTTCACCTTTTGCCGCTTGATTTACAAGCTAAAAACCTTGCGGGAAACAGTGCGCTAAGGCTCACTTACTTAGGCCTCTTAAAGAAAACCAGTATAGAACACTGCTCCATCTTAAATGAATTTATCACGCGACATTACTCCCGTGTTCGACTTCGACACACCGTACGAGATAACGAACCCAGGATGGGAGTATTGGCGCGGGAATGCGATAACAAAACAAAAAGAAATCGCAATTTATACGGATGGATCAAAGACATCCGAAGGAACGGGCTCTGGAATATACTCTGAGAATCCGGACCTGAATGTGTCTCTGAGACTGCCAAGTACATGCAGTGTCTTCCAATCAGAAGTTCTAGCTAAACTCAGGGCTGTGGAACTACTGGAGATGAAATCAATATCCAATAAGGATATTGTCTTTTATATCGATAGTCAGGCTGCACTCAAAGCGCTAGAATCAAACATCATAAAATCTGAGATAGCAGTTCATACTGCCGCACAATGCTAAAGGTATTTGCACGCAGAACCGCGTAAAACTATGCTGGGTGGCAGGACATTGCGGTATAAAAGGGAATGAGCTTGCTGACGAACTGACAAGACATGGAGGAGAATTGCCAGTAGGCGTAGCCGTGGATATCAAACCACCTTCGTGCGAAGTTAAGGCTACCATTAAAGGCAAAGTATATAAAACAGCCAACCAAAGATGGTCAACAGCAGCAGGCCACAGGGTATCCAAGGCCTTGTGGCCAGAATTCGACCGGAAAAGAACTAGGGAAATTCTGAATTCTGAATTCTATTAAACAGAATTCAGCTAAGAACCGCAGTAGGAATCTTGACCGGGCACTGCCTTCTGGGAAAGCACGCCAAGAGACTGGGCCTTACAGACACAGATGTATGTAGATACTGTAACGACATATGCGTCGAAGAGGACATCACACATATACTATGTGAATGCCAGACAATAGCACGAAATACCTAGGTAACTACTTTTCAGCAATCTAGAAGAGGTAGGTCCCATCAACCAAAACAGGGTATTTAAATTTTGTAGGGAAATCAAGTGTTTCAGGGAAAGTGTTTAGGTTTCCATTTGCTTTTATGGAGGTTCCCCAGGGATCGCGATGGGCCCATTCTGGTTCCTAGTGTTTTATGAGGTTTCCCTCATAACCCTATCCAACCTAACCTCGCTGTTACTATAAGAACGAGTATGACGTGAAAGCGAGAAGTGAGAACTTAATTTAAGAATTTGAAGAAGGCTGACTTTTACTTTTTTTAGGTGATGCTACAGCTCGGTTGGAGCTGGGTTTCAGCTAACAAAGCTTCTCTCTAGCCACCTCGCTCCAGTGAACCGCATTGAGTTGGTTCAGATCCCTTTTCAACTGCGTTTGACACCTAAGGTGCGATTTTTTAACCTCTTTGTCCCTCCGTGTGGAATAACGATTTCTTTGAGCTTGAGTGCTGATGTCCACGAGCTCTACGTGTCCTTGCCACCTTAGACATTGAATATGAATCTACCTTACTAGACTGATGTATCTGAATAATTGAACGTTGAATTGACTCTTGCTTGCTTTCTTTACTTTCGATGACGTTTACAATCCGGGGTGGGCAACTGCCTCAACGAATATGCCTCGCAGCCAGTTCGATTCCTAGCTAGCTGCCTCCAGATTCGCAAACCGATTTAGTTGAAAGTGAGACTTTCCTATGCTTTACTGTCCCTTTGGGATGGACTCAAAGATGACTTTGGATGACGTTTATAGTCCACCATGGACCATGGCTTCAAGCAATATGCCCCCAACCAGTTCGGTCCCCAGCTAGCTGCCTTCAGTTTTGCAAACCGATTTAGTTGAGGTCACTCTCCAATTGTACACCACCTAAGCTAGGGTCTTCCTATGCCACGTTGTCCCTCTGGGGTGGATTCCAAGATTCGATGAGCCAGTGCACCGATATCCATGCACACTACGTGTCTCAGCCATCTGAGCTGTTGCACTCTCAATTTTTCTGAATAACCCGTAAAGTTCGCCGTTGAATCTTCTGCTCCACACTCCATTGATACAGACTAGACCGAATAAAACGAAGAGTTTTCCTTTTAAAACAACCGAATATGAAGTCTCCTTGGTTATTTGAACGAGGGCCTCACATCTTTAATACCTTCTTAGCCCAAAGAAACGGCGATTGGCAAGGGGAAGTTCGAGCTACAAACGTGAGAGTATGTTTGTTGTTCAGTTGTTTTTGTGTGTATTACCCCTTTAGACATTCCCTTTAGAGATTCGAATGGGGAACGAGTAGAATATTTTATGCTAGGAAGTGCTTTCATGGTTTTGGATCCCAGCTGGTTGAATTGGTCCATCTGCCAAGCTGCGCAATGTATTCACGATTACTTCACGTTGGGAAAGGCAACCTGTGTGGGTATCTCACCAAGCCCCATCACCAGTAATGAAACCTTGAAAGTATCTCCGGTTAATGCATTCAATATTGTACTATGAACATTCGAGTGTAAATTTACATACCTTGTGATAGAATGGTTATGCTTTCTACATCGGCTACGTCCAAGAAAGCCATTGGAGCAATTCCCTCGTAATGCACTCGTTTCTCCCACTGGATAACGCAGAGCTGTTTCTACTAATTTCTTCTTTTAACGCGCATGCTGGAGCCTACGGCAGCCATTCTTACTTTCAATAGGAGATCATCGAAGCCATCAACATCATTCTCGTGTATATACATTGAACTCGTGAAACCTTTAATTTTGAGGCTTTTCTAGTAAGAATTACAGCTACTTCTGGAGAGGTCTCAGCGACTATTTCAGCAGCCAAATCCAGTCCACAGGGTGGCCTCCTCTCGTCGCGCTTATGATCAATCGTCGTTGATGACCTGCTCACTAAGGGCAGCAGCCTAGTAGACTACAACTGATAACAAGCCTTGACTACATTGGCTGCGCTGACAATCTTGTGATAAGTTCGTTCTTGTACCATTCGTTAGAAGCATGAAATTGAACTTTGGTCCAGTGACCCGTATACCTATCGGTCTTTCGATAGCGCCTACTCACAAAGCCACTTGGAATGTGTCCTAGCATCTTTCAAGCCGAGATGCATACCATTGTAACTGTCGCCACATCAGTCCAACTCTGGCGTTAATGGGGAAACCATCAATATATTTACCGATACCGCTGCAAACCCTTAGTCCTCATTATTGCAACTAAAAAGTCATTACTGGCTGCTCTAATGCTCTCCAAGACCCATCGAAACGAAACTCTGGTGGATACCAGGACACAAAGGCATTGAACTCTAGCAAATCACGGACCAACTAGCCAGGAAAGGTTCCTCTCAAAGGTACTTAGGTATCGATTCCCATTGGGACATCTCTCATTCCGCGTTAAGAATAAGTCTAGACAGATGGGAAGAAAGAAACTACTTGACCTACTGGGATAGATAGAGAGGACAAAAGGATCATCCAAAATCAACTTTTTACAAAAAAAAATCGCATCCAAAAAATCTCTGTATCAGCTGAGCGTTTTGATTTTTCCGTAACATGATCACACTCTCTGACCTATGAACGCTATATGTGCCTGAGATTATTGAAGGTGCCGGGACCCACAGTTGATACCGTTCAAAACACATCTGTTTGCATACATTAACACCAATCCCCCTATTCGAAGCACGTCGTTAGGACATAACTTGTTCAGGGCCCGACCTATAGAATCCGTCGATCCGTTGTTGCGTCGTTTTTAACTGACACCTAAATAGAATACACGCATTCTTATGGAAGGTGGCCCATAACCAACGGATGTATAAACTTCGACGGACAAAGTAGGTTTACTTTCTACTTTTTTAATCCGTTGATGCGTTGACAATTCACGCATTCACGCATTAAAGTTCACACACTCACATAATGAAGTTCACGCATTCACAAATTGAGAGTAAGCACATTCATTGGTGGAAGCATTGAGATATGGAGAGAGGATTGAGAAACTGTCATCGCCGTCGACAATCGGTTGACATTTAAATTCAGAGCAAAAAATCCATGGATGTCTCGGTCCTCGTACAATGGGCGAACCCAAAGCCGACGACTGCTACCTACAATTATTTTTAGATATTTATAGGCTTCGGATAGAAGCAATATTAAAATAATTTTCAAAAAGAATTCTTCGTCCATACTTCTTTTTTTTATAATTTTAATAATGTCATAGGCTGTTTTCTGTCAACGTAGGTATGCGACGGATTTTATGGGACGGTTCCTTGCGGCAATACGTGAACGTCAACGCTAACGTTCAACGGAACGACGTCGACGGATTCTATGGGTCGGGCCCTTTCGTTTGCCTTTAGCTATCGGCAAGTGTCGCAAATGTCGCGAGCCTCGCTTAGCTAGATCTCTTCACACTCTTGCGATACTGCTTCAACTCCCACTGCCTAGAATCCATAAATCCAAAATTTTTTTTGAATATCTTTCAAGTTGGCGGCCATTTTATTTGCTCACCCACTACCTTCTTAACATATCCAATCAAATTCACAAAAACTCAGTCAATTGAGATGCGTAATGCTTATTCAAGCCAACCTGGGTATTTAAATTCATACAAAGCCAAATCCGTAGACGTTCTTTCAAATACATTGCCTCAGTAAATACTACACGTTAAGCTGTAATTTTCTCTTTATCAAAAGCAAAAGAAAAAAAGGTCGCAAAACGAAAATCATTCCATCCACATATGTAATTCCATCCTTGACAAGTATTTCAATACGGACCACTTGATTTTTGTCGCATTTCAATAGCCCTTCTCTATCTCTAGGCTCCACACATCTATCTCCAATTTCACATTTTATACTTTTTCCCTTCCAGACACTTAGGCAGCAGAGCAGCACCTCACACTCTGCGCCATGCCATTTTACACGCGTCAAGGATAATTGCCTAAGAAACGCTTCAAAAGTCATTCAGTGTGTTTGTGTATATGCGTGTCGTGTCCTTTTTTTTTTTTTTCTTGCTAACTTTCCCCCATTTTTATGCTCGTAGTGGGGCAATAGAGCCATCAGTAGAGCATACACAAAATGCTATGACCTATTTACGCAATGGATTTAGAAGGAATATGAAATCGATTTTTGTCCCATCTTCTCGGGTATGAAGCTCTTTCCACACAAGGATTAACTTTAAAATCCAATTTTTTTTTTCTTTCTTGATGCCTTCGTTGGTGGAGTGGAATTTATTTTGTGTGAAGACCGCCTGAATTTTATTAAAAAAAAAAAAATTCTCTCGCGAGCAATATCGCTGAAAGACGTTATTAAAATGAAAATCAGGGCAACTAACTGCAAAACTGTGTGGATATATTACCCCTCCTCTGGCTAGGACTTAAACGGTCCCCAAGGATAGTCATAGAATGGCATATAACAAAGCAATATATACTGGGTATAGTTTATGTTTCTTGAGAATCGCAGTCACACAGAGAGAGGGCTTTCCTTGGCAAGGACTTTTACAGGAATAGCTAAACGAGACGTTTTCAATACCGAAAATAAAATGACAACAATGACATCCCCAAGATATTCGAGGCCACATCCATTTTTGGACTTAACCCCATTTACCTAACCTAACCACCTGGTTGCGTATACCGTATACTATGCCAGAGTAAAAGAAAAACATCACCAACATCATCACCAGCTGAGTGTCGCTCTTTTCACTACACGCGACCTGCTGTAAATAAGGCGCACACTGAAAACGTTCCAAAAGCTGTGAGCACACGACGAAATGAGCAAACGAACGACAGTGTACTCTTTCGTCCACCCCCGACTGTGCCTGTGCACACAATTTAAGTCTCGCTACCGCTAGAAAGCTCTTTGGGTGGATGGATCTGTGTTTGTTGGTTTTGGGTACGTATACGCCACCGAAACAAGCGTCACCAACAATCCAATCGTAGTAGTCTATTGCCTGAGAGAGCTAAGTTATCCTACCCTATATTTCCATCCATCGTGGTGCGTTGTTGTGCGCGGCTCTAGCGAATGAATTGTAAACATTACTTGCGAGAGTAGTGTGACGTCACAGTGGAGGCTCGTTTGACGTCACGTAAGAAAGAGCTCTCAGAGAGAGTTCCAAACACACACTCGGGAATTGGGTTAATCGAAAGCTCACTCTGCAAAAGAGTGTGGGTAGAGCTATTCTGTTCTGTATTTCACAGATGCAAAGAGAATGCGAGAGGAACAGAGGCACGAAAATGATGATGATGATGATGATGGGTTTTTGGTTGTTGGTGTAGGGGTGCAAGCAAAAACAACCCCCTGCTTGTGGATTTTGCACACAGCAAATTTAGTACACTTGTGTGTAGGAGGTTAGTAGGATGCTCGCAATACGAGCACAAATGTAGGGTAGGCAATTGCTATATACAGTTGTATGTTTGAATAGAACTTTATGAGAGCAGCAAAATAACGGTTATGTAAATTTATTTTCTGTATCTTTGCGTATATGTGTTGGTCCTATTCGGAAGCCTTCACTTGTTAGCTAGGCAGAGGTGAAATTTTAATTTATGTAGATTTGTTGGCAACACAATTTTTTCCGATTTACATGTGTAAATTTTTCAGAACTGTAGACTTCGAAATTTGCATTCCATTTAGAGTTACCCTTTATTTTCTGTATGCTCCAAAAATTTCGTGAAAGTTTTTAAGTTTATAAAGCGAGCTACTATAATCGATTGCGCTGCGGTAAAAAGTAGATGAGAAGGATCTACATACATTCTACGCTTTGTTCTATGATGATCCGCAAAGTCTTAATGTGATCAATGCAGGAGGATTTGATGCTTGTTCGAAATCGAGTGTTGACACCAGGTGTTCCTTCATGCGCATCACGCAATTGGTCAAGGAACAGACAATCAAATCTGAAGCGTTTGTTAGGTAGTAAGAGTACGTTCAGTTTTTTCTTCATTTGTGTATCTGTATGGATACCGATGTTACAGAGCCCAATGAGACGACTAAAGCTCAACTCCCCACAGGGGAGATGGAAGCTATCCTTAACGTGGATATCTTTGTACAAGCCTAAAAATAATCCATCTCTCTCTACCCCGATGGATCTAAAGTGGACATAGGCGTAGGTTCAGGTATCTTCTCCGAAACGCTGGGTACTTCACTAAACACAGCAATATTTTCTAAGTGGAGGTCTTAGCGCTGACAATAGCCGACTGTGAGACTGCGTTGAGGGAAATACCACAAGGAGGTAAAGGCTTTTTCGTCAACAGCCTGGCAGCAATTAAAGCGATTTCTTCTATTGAAATTAAATTAAAGCTTGCGAAGTGCTGTCACGAAAAGTTTGAGGTTCTTAGAACACACCAAAAGGTTACCGTCTACTGGGTACCTGGATATACATCCCGCACACTAGAGCTCGAAGCAGAGTTCAAAGCCCTAGACAATTATTCAACCGTAATTGACAAAACAATGACCGACAGGCTTATGGAAAAGGATAGAAAAACCCTTTCTACCCTGGTATGAGTCATCACGGTAGTGCCGCATTAGCCTGAGAGTGGCGTTGTAGATCACTTCCTCCTCGCTTGCCCACATACCTTTCCTATAAGTCAAGTTTGCCATATATTCATAAGTGATCAATGAAGATCCGTGGAAGCCTTCACGTCAAAGAACCCATCTCGAAAAATTTGGAGCAAGATCGGCTTAGTTGGTATTGCCATGTTCAAAGGAGAGATTCTACGAACCCTGTCAAAAGGGCAATGTCAATCAACGTTCCTACAGAAGTGCGGAAGAGAGGCAGGCCAAAAAACTCCTGGATCACCCAAATGCAAAAACAGCAGCATTTGATCGGCCTCAGTGACGAAGTGATCCGAAACCGGGAGGCCTGCAGATATTATCTGAGGTCGAATCGGCGAACCCGATGGGAGGGTTATGATCCCTATAATCCTGATCATAACTTCGCCGAACAAAAAGGAAGGAGAAGAAGATTAATGCATTGGATAAAAATCCAGGAACATCAGTCGGATATTTATCGTATATAAGGTCTTATCTGACTCGTATCGTATCGTATTATGTACCAGCCTGAAGCCTTTCTTTGGAAACCTGGTTGGTCTATAGTACTGCGACTAGAGGGCGAAGAAGTTTATCATTGAGAGTTGACGACAACAGACTACCAGCAACGGATGGATTATGTCATTTCCTTGAGGCAAAAAGCAGGGAAAAATCCTGATTTCATCCACATTTTGAAAAAATGACTTCGATAACAATAAAATCTGCAGGATATGTGCCACGAAGAATTAAAGAGTGATAGTGGCTGTCTTTAAAAATAAGGCCGGTGCCACAGCTACCATCAATGCTGCTCAATATAGGCAATTGGCCGCCGCGTTCACCGGGCTTAACCACTCTCGACTGTTTTTTTTGGGCCTATTTAAAAGACTTATGTTAGCAAACATCCCCCATCTGAAAAATAAAATTCGACATGAAATCCATGTTGTAACACCTGAAGTTCTCGTTCAAACTGATTTAATCGTTTTCATCCTCAAAGTCAGGACAGACAACCATCTTAACCTGTCTCTCACTCCATAGTCTGATATTCAATGGACATTTGTGTACATCCAAATCGTGATTATTCACTGAGAAATATTCTCCAATTAATTCATACTTTCCCCTGGTTCAAGAGTTCTTAACGAATCCCGCCGAAATACAATGCCACTGCTCGAACAAAGCATTGAAATGAACTCGTCTTCCCAATAAATTTTGTTAACAATTTAATTAACCAGTTTAGAAATGCAATTTAAAACACATGAATAAATTTTAGAAAAACGTTTCAAATGGATTAACCAAATAAAGATTATTGCCTCGCAGTTTAATTGCATACTGTGCGGTTAAGGCCCTACTAAACAGGTTTCACCCACTGACATCCGAATAAAATTAATTATATCACAATAATCCTATATGGTAGCGAGACATTCCTAAATTTGAATTCTGAATCATCAAGTGAATTAAATGCAAATATTTCAAAACTGCGCTAGAGGCATAAACTTTTTTGAATTTAAAACGTCGCGTCTCAATGAATGTTTGTATATCGTATCGAGATCTGGTTTTACCGTACAAATTTCGAAGAATCTTTAGATGACCATATTAGTTCTCGAATTAATGCAGCACTACAGGCAAAGTTATTAATTTTAGGACAATGTTCAAATTTATACCCACTTATAGCGTTGAAACGAAGTTGACATGGGAGTTTATGGTTCCAAAGTAACAGTCCATCTGGGCATATTAATATCCATTTGCCATACAGAGCTACGCAAGAAGTTCTGCTCCAAAATGCGCTTAAGATACCACTTATACAACTGTGCTGCCAGATAGATAGAGCTGAACCCCATAGTCCCCTCAACTGGCTAAATTCTTGCAATTAAATTGCTCTTATCTTAACCTGCGTTCGCCGTTAATTTACTGACTTGCTTAGTGGGCTCAGACAAGCAGAACCCCTCGTGAACATCCCGCCTTGCGCACTCAAGCTTAAAGCGGGAAAAATAGCCACAAAAGAGGCGAACACCAGATGGACCTCCGAGACACTTATACAGGAAGACAGGAAGTCTCTTTCCATCCTCTTTGAGGTTATCACGGGGCACAACTCTCTACGGTATCATTTGAAAAACTACGTCTGACGGAGGAAGAACTCTGCAGAGGCTGCGGTGACGATGGAGTTTTTGAGGACACAACCCACGTCCTATGCCACTGACCTGGTCTCCAACATAGCAGGAACGAATTCCATGGCAGTTACTTTTTCCAAGACCTAGGTGAACTTGCTAGCACGCCATCAGACAGGACAATGAAATTTATCAAATCCTCAGGTTGGTTTGTATGCAAAGACTCGCAACAATGATTATCGGAGCAGATTAGTATCAGAAATGTTTTTTAATGGGCAAGGGACATCCTTTCCCCCAAGCGGCATCACAAGGGGTTAGTATTGACATGAGTGCTCCTCGCCAGCATCAATTTTCTCCCCGTAAGCCCTCCTACGTAACCTAACCTAGTAGGATCAGGACCCATGAATAGCTCCTGCCTTTCATCTTAGCTGATCCCAAGCACACTTTCCTGGTCATGTTTCCATTTAAGGGGGATCATCGTTAGGTTAGGTTAGGTGAGCGGGTTGGCAGAGAGATAAAAGCCTCCTGCCGCACTGAGGTCAGTGTTGACCCTCTGTGTTACCCATAGGGGGGAAAGGTGTTCCCCCGCCCATTGAAACCCTGTAAATATTTAATCTACTCTGCTCTAATTACTTACTTGTTTTCGAGTACAAACCACTTTGATGCCTTGATAAAGTTCAGCATCTTGCCTGTAGGTACGCCAGACAGCTCTTCAAGATTATCGAAGAAGTATTTAAAGAGGAATTTGTTTCTGGAATGTTGGAGACCAGGATAGTGGCATAGGACGTGGGTAGTGTCCTCAAAAACTCCCTCGTCGCCACAACCTCGGCAAAGTTCTTCTTCTGCCCGGCGTAGTTTCTCCATGTGGTTCCGCAGACTTTTATGCCCCGTGATGATACCCACGAGGATAGAAAGGGATCCTCTGCCTTTTCGCATAAGTATCTCGGTCCTTGTTCTATCGAAGGACGGCCATAGTTTTCTGCGATGTTACACGTTTCAATGGACTGCCATCTTAGGTTCGCCTCTCTTGTTGCTAATTTCCCTGCTTCTAGCTTGAGCATGCAAGGCGGGATGCTTACAGAGAGATCAGTTGGTTCTATTAGATCTATTGAACCTTTCCTAGATAGCTCGTCAGCTTTTTCATTGCATGGGATACCCTCATGTCCAGGAACCCAGCAGCGCGATACTTTGCGCTGTAATCCAAGAAACTTAAGCTCTTCGCGACAGCATCTCACAAGCTTCGATTTAATTTCAGTAGCAGTAATTGCTTTATAGCTGCCTGGCTGTCAATAAAGAAGGTGTTACCATCCTGTGGTGTTGCCCTTACAGCAGACTCACGTGCGGCTGCTGTCACTGCCAAGACCTCCGCTTGGAAACCACTGCTGTGGTCTGGTAGTTTAATGGATATCGATATCCCTAGCGATTCAGAGAAGATGCCGGAACCTACACCGGTGTCCATTTTCCATCCGTCGGTATATATTGTTGGGGATCTGGTAATAGCTACCTACATATATTTTTTCGCTTTTCCATTCTTCTCTGCTAGGGTAGGCTGCCGTAAAAGGCATGTTAAAGTCCAAGTATGGCGTGATGTAGTAAGTACCGTTGTGGGCACATAGCCAAAAAATGTTTGAGGGATGGTCGAATGCACTGCTGGATTTGAGACTGCCATAAGTCAGTATGGGTCTAAAAATACCTGCGTACATCCAGAGTATTATTCTTGGAGAAGGCCCCCAGGTCTTCCCAAGAATTCTACTTCATGAGTAGAAGGCTATATTGGCTTTTATAATTCTTTCAACTTCGGGGATATGACCGTGCCATTGACCCACTAAGGGTTCATCCATCACCATCCCTATTCCACGGCCCTAACCCAGTCATGGAAATCGTGATTAAGGTGATCTCGGAATAAATCTGAGTAGCGCTTGTAAGATGATAACCATCTCGATCCCGTCAAAAGAATTCCTCCGCCGCGCGTTCTCTTTCTGAGAGCTCTTGCTAGATTGGCAGTTCAACCAATCAGGTCAACAAGAGATGCCTCGGTTGAGTACAAGTGGGCTGAAGTTCAACTTGGGCTCAAGCCCAAGTGTTCAGCTATACAAGTTCAATCGGGCTACACAAGTTAATTTGGTACGGGGTAGCTATCCAGCGGACACCACGACGATGTGAAGATACGATATTTTGCCCACCTGCGGATATTATAGGGGATCGAGTGAATATTTTTGTTAGATATCAGAAATTTATTGCTAGCTCGGTGAAAAACACATACCAAGGACTTTTCGAGCTAAGTAAGTTTATAGCAGAAATGGGCTTTATGTCCCTTATGTCTTTCAGAATCCATCTGAAATGGATCGTATGGTGTCCTATTCGTCTCCTTTTTACTCACTCTGTCACCATTTAAGGCCTCATCTTACAGTTTCTGTTGCTTTATGGCGTTAGCTTTCGCGTATCTTTGTTCCTGTTGTGCGTTATATCTTTTCGTACAACAGTTTAAAGCCATTTTCGAAAGGCGAATTGAAAAGCTGTTTAATGACAGTTGATACTCTCGGACGTTTGTCGGACATTGACGGGTGGTGGGACCGTTGACTTGTTGCTCTTTGGGACTCCTCGAAGCTCCGGCTCAGTAGTTCAATACACTAACAACTGACCCACGGCAACACTTGTGTTAGTTTTATTGCCAAATACGAACGATGACATGAAGAAGCCTCTTGGGGAATCCTTGTGTGAGAGTCAAATCTCTTATGCACGACTCTTCTGGGCTTTACTTCGGAGATGGCGGCTTAGGTGTGTTTTTTCTTCTGCTCCAAATCTTCTCTTATCGTCATACCTCACACGAAGTTTGAGCCTGAAATGGGCTGTAGTCGAATCTTTACGAAAACTCGTCAAGGTGTCTGGCGCGGGTATCTTTGTGGTGCCCGACAACAATTGACTTCACAACTAGTTAGGTAAACCACCATCTTCCACATACCGGAGATCTATGGTATCCTAATGACTCCTGACTATATTCCAAAAAATAGGTGGCGGTAGGAGTGTTTGCGCCTATAGTGACTGTCAGGCTGCGATAAAGGCCTTACTATACCCTTTAACCTATTCTAAAATAGTTCGAGAACGCAAGAACTCTTTGCATTTGGTTGCAAGACTGAGCTCTCTGACTCTTCTTTAGATCTCAAGTCACTGTCCCTCAGTAGACAACTTATTGGCTTTCTCAGGGGGCATTTTCATTTTGCTTAGCATCTTAGTATGCTAGGCTTAAGAGACGGCTTAGGGTTACTTTGATTCACTTAATTTGTTATTGCCCTGTCTTTTCTCGATGTGCTGATGTAGTAAGTACTGATACTGCAAGCCTGTATCACTGAAGTGCCTTCTCAGCTCAGCTAAAAATTCCAGTAAAATGGGTAAAACTGGGTTTTGTTTCGTGGTAGTATAATGGACCAATTGCGTCTGACCAGTGGAGTGCCTCCTAACCAGACAGCAAGAAGAAAATAACTTTTTCCATTGCGACAGGAAAGTAAAATCGATGATTCGCACTTCATCCTCTAAATACTCAAAACAAAACTCAACCACAACGTATAGCTTAGGGTTGTACTCTACATTTTCTTCGCTTTTCTTTTGTAACAAAAGTAATTGAAATGTGTACACACTACCCAGTGCGACACGAAACTGCAACAACAACACCTTCTCAAAAAAAAAAAAAAAACACCGAGAACCCAACAATATCACCAAAGCTAAAAACAAAATAAAAAAAAAGAGAAAAATTCGGGTAACACTGACACACATATACAACAATACCCGATCCATTTAAATAAGTACACCTACTCCCCAAATATCTCGGACCATCTATGTGTGCGTTTGTACAACGATAATGCGCATACCCTACAATTGCACATTACCACAAGCTTTCAACCTACTCCACTAGATGTATTGTACATCCAATGTTGTTCCCTCTGTTATCATATTGTCACCGAATTCATCATCCCCCTTCAGTGCGCCGGCTACCCCCAATGAGAAAGCTCCACTCGCACATTAATTCGTAAATCGAGAATCTCGCCCGAAAAAATAAAAAAAAAAAAAACAACACGATACGATATGCCCCAGTGATATACTGAAATAAGCTTTTGTTTCTCCTACTCCACCACCGACGAAGCATGTATCTATAGCAAAAAAAAATAAAAAAAAACACAGTTTTTGGCTTCTCTCATGTGGAATTTTTTTTTATTTTTTGCTTTTTGAGTAGGGGCTCCACTATAACCCAGCTACGCTATACATCGTCATCAGGCAGCGCCAAATCAATTTGACTCTCTTGCTTGTGTTTTCGTTTTTTTTTTTTTTTTTGCTCGTGCTCTCCACCGTGTTGGTTGGTGGTTTGGTATATCTCGGTGAAAAGCTCGGTTCCGAATTTCAATACTATACCGTCAACAGAACACAGCGCACGCCATTCACATTTATTCTCTCGGTGTTATAATATAATTAAGCAAAAACAAAAAGTGTACCAAGAGTTACCCAAATTCAACATCTCTGGATTACACTTGAAGTTCGAAACCAAATCGAGTCAGATAGTCATCTCAAATTCTTTAAAATTTTGTTGTTAAATGTATTTAAAGAAAAAATATTCATAATTGTTAGAACACTTTTTTCGTATCTCGTATCTTATCCCACTATCTGTCGTCTCGCATCGAACCATACGATATCAGAACTTGTATCTCAACATTATCAACCAACATCAACAACATTACGGATACAATTAACACTAAACTTTTTAATACATAATAATAAAATAAAATAAGAAAAAAAAAAAAAATTAAATATAGTTCAAATTATATCTAATTTTAAAGATATTATTTTTTTTCCTCCTTCTCCTCCCCCAGTGTTTAAATAAACTCCTGTGCGTCGTCGCTTGCTCTACAAAACAACAAATTTAATTGTTAAATACAATTTTCTCTGTGTAATATAAAATAATAATATTATACCTACATACTAATTAGTTTTTTGTATTTTTCTACTTTTATATAGTGTATCATATTATTATCAATATTATTGCTGCATAAATTTGTAAACAAACTCCAAAAATACCCATCGTCAAAGTAACCAACCATAACACGACTCTATACACATTAAAAGATACCACAGACAAAAAAAAAAAGGATTCGCTCTATATCCATCTGAGATACATGACATAATTTCACAGAACAGCTGATTTGCATAACAACCCAGCCAGAATTGACACATCGTTGTGTAGCGGTGTAGCGGATAACGATTGCAAAAGATACTCTGTTAGTGTGTCAAAGTGGATACATAAATAAAAACAAGGATACCCGCGACAGCAATGACAATATTTTTTTTAACCCAGTGTACGTGTGATTAGATAAAAAAAAAAAAAGATATTTTCACAATATTCCCACCGCCGCGTTATTTACTAAATCCATACAAAGTACGAGTAAATATTTTTTTTTTTTTTTTCGTTTTTCCTTCAAAATTTATACATCAACTTTAATCTTTTCAAAATTGGAACTTGTAACTCAGTGCTATAAAAATAACAAAACGAACAAATAAATAAATTTAACAATTTACGACAACAATTCAAATAGAAAAGGAGAAGCGAGAGGAGAAGAGAAAAATAAAAAATATATTTTTAGTGCATACCTGTCTGTATCTCGATTTATCTCGTTGTATTTAAAACACTTGCCAATTATTGTGTGTTGTACATAAATAAAAAATAACAACAAAAAAAAAAAATAAATAAATTCATCTAAAAAGCCACATCAAGAGTATCCCCGTTTTTAAAGATCGCATTTATTTCGGTTCGGTGAAATATTTTCTCGCGCGTGTGTTTCTTTTTTTAAAGTTTTTTTTTTTGTTCGTTGGTTTTTTTTTTTGCTATAAGCAAATAACAAAAGGAAAATTATAATAAATAATTCATAAAGTATTCGAGCGAAAAACAAGAGCAAATTACGAACGTGGAATTAGGAAAACGAAATTTTTTTTCTTTTCAAATAACATCGAGAATCAAAGTCAGCAGCATCCCCTTCGGAAAGGTGAGTTGAAAATTCGTTTTAAGGGTTTTTTTTAAAAAAAAAAAAAAAGGTTTTAGAGGTATTTCAGTAGTCAATGTTTACTTGGTCTTTTAACAGTCAGCTATTTTGTCTTTTATCTAGACAAATGGTTTAAATCTTGCAGGCTAATCCCAAATGCGAAAGTCCTTCAAACACATTATTCTGCATTCTGTAGTGGGTACATACAATTTCCAGTTTTCAGCACAGCTGATGTGTATGGACGTCATAGTGTCATAAAACGATGTATTTCACAAAAACACTAAATTAATACTAAACAAAAAAAAAAAAAAAAGATAAAAGAAAAGAAAACTTAAATCTAAATACAATTAGCATCGGATGTGAACATTTTTCTTCAAATTAGAGATATGGTGTCATAATGATTTTATACTCAACCCCTGATCACCTTTGACATTTCCAAATCAATGTGTGCTGGTCATCCTTGACCTTTTCAATAAGTTTTTGGATCAATGCCCAGAACTTTTCGTGTAATGGCAAATGGCAGTTGTTTAATTTACTCGTATATGCAGGAGTAAATCACTGTTGAAGGAAGGATTTCTATATGTTGGATAATTTCAATACAGGGGTTAACAGATACACGTCAAATTGTTTCTGTTCGCTGTTATGGATGGACGTTCTGTGTGCACTGGTAGGAGAGAAATCCGCAATTTCAGTACATTTACTTAGAATTACATCCGATGATTGTGGTATTGGCAGGCAACATCATATCAAATGAGTACCCATTTGCAGGTATAAAGGCTATTCACTGCCGATGAATGTCCAGAACTGCACCCATCTGATAAGAACGCATTAAAATCCACGGAATCGGATTGACCTACAAAGGATTTTACAGTCCCTTGCATTTCCACTTCATTGGCCTGTTATAATGTTTTACCATCCATTTTATGGCTCAAAGATCAGAATAAGAATTCGGCAGCGAAGGAGTTGGATATCAACGTCGTTCTACACTTTCTTATCACCGCAGAATTCAGTTGCTTCTTAGAGAGTTTTAGTATTTCCCAGGGTTACTTTCAGGGAATTTTCTTTATAAAAGCGATAGAAAATTTCTGACCTTTTATTGGGATCTATTAATTCTGTTTTTGTTAAACAAAAAATGTTTAGTTCTCTTGTGATTATAACATCAGGAGGCTGACATACTCCATCTGCTGTAAACTGCTACAGATACATATGTATCTACGTGCGTGTTTTTGCCTGGTATTTTCTGGAGATTGCATGATGGTACGAGTATCTTTATTGATTTTAATTTGGCCTATTCTGAGCTAAATGCTACTAATTTTTTTTTGCAAGGTCATCCTACTTCTCATTTGCTGGTATTGTGTTGTAATTGGGTACCCAGCAGAGCATTAAAGTGTAATTTTCTCATGGCAGCAATAAACAAGTTTGAATTTTATTTCTATGGAAATAATTGTTATTTTACTGCCTTGCTGCAAAATGGAAAATGTAGCATCATCAGGCTGTAAATCGGGTGAACCTTCCACTTGGAAACCACTTCAATTATCTGGATGTTCTCTTTCAAAATCCAAGATCCTTATACCACCTTCATAATTAAATTTTAAATCGCCTGTATAGATAAAAATATTCCAACAATTCGCATGAATTTGGAACGTAGTCCAGTGTATCCAGGGCTTGTGTAAGTCGGTTAAACCCGCTTGCCAACTGTCTCCACAAATGAAAGTCTGTTGAATATATTCAAACTCGGCGGGAAGCCTGTCTGTTTCTGCAGTTTTGTTTGCTATAAGTATTGTCATGACGTCGCCCATACTGAAGCGCAATGCAAATTCGTTAATTTTATGCAAGGGTCAGCCCACCCTGACTGTAAGACATTTTGTGACATTCTACATTGGACTTCTCTCACCTTCATAGAGCACGAAAACTCTAACATGCTCTTACGTGGGCGGTTGTACTATAATCTTCAACGCTCTCCTACCAGGACAATACTTAGTGCTCTACATACAACTGTGTTTTGGTTTTATATCTTGTCCCAAAGCACGCTTATTCTTAGTCGATGCTGTGTGAAATCATGGTATGTTTTGAACAATCGCAGGTACTTTGTCGTTAAATGTTGTGCGTGAAGTTTTTGTCTAAGAAACGTGGATCTGACCTTAAAATTTTTACAGCATTCATTAATCAGAAAAATATGCGTCGTGGTGTTGCTTTTCTTGAAAAACTCCAAAAAGCTTCCTTAAATGTAAACAGATTATGCAGGGATTTGATCCGTCCAAGAAGTCGCTGTATGTGGGTGATATTGAAAATATATCTAGAACCAGCCTTAAGTATTTAAGGCCTCTACTCAAATATTACAAATATCTACAGACTGAGACGGATCAAAGTGCTGGTTGTATCCCAAAGACACCATCCAAGTTTCGGATCAGTTCGACTTGATCAACCCCTGGGATAATTGACTTCCATTTGCCTGATTTTTAATAATAAGATACTCGTATAAAGTTTCCTAAATACCTTTAGGAAATCTCAGGATTTTATGTCAATAAAAATAATTAAAAGCAGTTTTTGTGCGAATACGCACTTTTCGTTGACCACCATTCAAGAAATCGGTCACATGGTCATGAAAAGGCAACGCAAGTTAAACGATTAAAGGCGGAGCAATCGCGTTTTAGGAAGGATCTTTAAAAAAAAGTCAAAAAAATTTGGCGCGATCATATACCCATGATTACAACCTTAAATGGGCAGAAATTGTGAATTCTGCTTCAATCCAATCAAGATTCCCTGTCTCTGCTGAAAACTTTATTTTTTGTGTTCAAAGCAACACTCAGCGCAACCCTTTCTTAGATTTTTGAATCTTATCTCGTACTGATACGAAACCATGACACCGTTTTCCTAGTACGAATGTTGTGAAAAAATCCTTCCTCGTTTTCCAGGTACCCATTTTGAACAATGACGCAACATCGTTAACTGTTAAGTAGAAGTACTCCATGAATTAAATGTTTCGAAGTATTTAACGTGTCCGTGAAACCGGATGTTGCTTATACTTTGCCATGCAAACTTCATCAGGCAACTAAAAATTGGCTCCATTTCAAAATGAATATATTTTCCATACAACGTGCCTCAGATAGAAACTTTCCGAGATAAAATTAAAATAATCCCACTTGAACCACGTGGCCGAGTTGTAAAATTCAATTCGTCCCTCAAAATGGTTTCTCCTTATTTTAAAGTACATATTTTCGGTATGAGTAACTTAAAAGCACAAAGGTCACGCGAAGTGAAGTTTTATTTTTGCGTGCCGTTCCAAGTTTATGTTATATTTCCCATATCCGTTAAAACTTTTAACGCTTTGGGTATACATTGTATCTCACGCAGAATAACAGATTAAGAGTATAACCTTTGACATTTCATTTCTGCCATAACCTGATATTAAGTCAATTTAATATTCTCGGAAACGTCTCTCGTATTATAAAACTTCCCTACTTATAACTTCTTCTGTGACATCAATTCCATAGAAAATGTATCTATACTGTAAGAAGACCCAAATAATAGTAATTAATCCAATCAACCTACACCAAGTCGACAAGTTTTTGCCTCATTCTCGAACATTGTCGGAGAAAAACCAAAGTAGCTTACACATATCCCTACAGGATGTCGCTCTTCCATCAAACCACACACTGCGTAGGCATTTTTCTTACGTAAATCAAATATACCCGAACATGGCGCTGGTTTGAATGTGTATGCGTGTATCGCTTGACTCCCACATTTTTGCTACGAAATTTTCTTTTCCCGATTTAGGTATCTCCTTGTCGGAGGAGGAAAATGTATGTTAAGGGGTGACGACACCACCCCCAAGCATTCTTTCTCGAATTGAATCATGTATCTTTTTATTTTTTCTAGTTGGAATTTACATTGCGCTCCAGCGCTCTTACTTTTGAGAGTTCGTAGAATCTGTGTCATTTTCAGGTGGCCAAAGAAAAAGGTGTGACTCCAATTTTTCACGAAACAATGTTTTCATTCAGGTTCTTCGAGCTGAAACAAGTGTAATTTTTAACCTACTTACTGAACATGCTCTCCGTGTATCTCTCTGTATCTTTTGTGTATTTGTCAGGCAGTACCACCCTACTTTACTCATGTGTATGCATGCGAATGCAATTTACCCTTAGCTACAAACTTGGGTGCAAAACTAGGTCACTGTGCAAATTAATTAAACACAGATGAGGCTGGCAGCAGTACATTACAGGGAATTCTACACACTGCACTGATTTATAACTAGCGAGTGTGTGTGTGTGTGTGTGAGTGTATGTGCATTACATTTCACACTTAAGTACTCGATTTTAGTGTCATGGAAAAATGAAATCAAAACAACAACAAGAAAAAATACACCAGGTGCAAATATTTCATAACAACCAACCCCTATGGGTGTTTGGATGTTTTTGTGCTTTGAATGCACATTGTGCATTTGCATGCATTGCTGACCATTTTCGAGGCATTCCAAAGGTTCCAACTGTTCGAACTGCTTTACTATACCTACGAGTAGTGCGACGATTTAATTAGGCGCAGTACGTGCATTTCATAGATTCAATTTTTTCTTTTTTTCGGTCGCAATTGGGTTTGTATCTATGAGTGAGTTGTTCTGCCTCCCTTTCGTATCTTTTTTGCTTCAAGTGGTTATATTGTGTGGATGTTGGGTTTTTTTTTTTTTGTTCTCTGATAGTCAAGTACTAATGACACAGACCGTCATCAACATGGTCAGGAAGTGATTGATAATTGAAAAATTGAATCTAATTGAGTATGAAACTCTTCTCTCTTATGTTGAATTCTCTCCTTTAAAAATTTTATTTATAGATAGTTTTTTTTTCTGCCTTCCATCTGAGTCGGTAGCGATACTATTGTAGTGTGTGTTCGGTTAATGATCTGTAATTAACGATTCGACAGAGATATGATCGGCATTTTGACACTGAAAATCATGGTTGAATTGATTTCATGAGGAGAACATGAAAACATAACGCACACAGAATCGTGGGCTTCCATTATAGTGCTTGTCAGTGTTTAGTACGATCTTTTGTAGAAAAATGATAATTTTATGATGAAATGCTAATTTTAAGTGAATAAAATTTTAAATTGCAATACAATGGTCATTAGAGGTCACAGAATGCTAGTGTGTACTAACGTGGGTGATGAGTGGGGTATTGTATGGTTTTATCTAGGAAGGTTAGAGTCGTAAACGGTGTCGAATGAATGGAAGCAATTAACACCGATGGCATTGGTTACCTAAAATGTTGACAGATCTCTCGATCCACCTTCTCTGTGCAGCTAGAAAGAATGAATTCGATGGAACCAAGGTTACTTGATGCACGTGTTGTATAAGTTTTTCATTCTTAAGGAATAATATGTTCATAAAGCCTCGATTTGTTGTTTTATAAATAAGCTTGTGGTCAATTTTTACTCGCTTGCTGATCCATATCTATGATGACATTCAGTCGTACTGATCTCGCAGATATTTTAACTCAAAAGTTATAGTCGTTCAAAAAATATTTTAGCTGACAAAAAAGCATGAAAACAGTGACGATTTAGATCTCTAGTCCTGAAACCATATCCCTGCCCTGGAAAATTCCAAAGTCTTTGAGTTTGCAATGGATTTTACGAAAAACTGTCAGTTCATTCGCATCTACCACAGCGCTAGAAATTACTTGGTGTGCTGTATAACAAGCAATTAAAGGGTTATTAATTTCGAGGCTGGGATTTAACATCTCTGCCATATAGCAGCTGTCAAATTCATCTGTCTTCCATAGTGATACGTAGTTCGTACTTGTCTTGCCATCCTACAGTCTGGATCTCTTAACCCTTATTTCAATGTTTCGCGATTTAAGGACAAGATTATTGACGTCATAGTCGTCCAACTAAGCAAACAATTCGAAACAAAATCAGTAGTGTTTGTGGCACTCTTAGGCCTGTGTGTCATGGAAATGCTCGATCAACTGAAAAGTGTGAGTGTTTCAATGGCCGAAGAGCTGGAACCAGCAATTTGACGTTTCCTACAGCTTCGTTTGGCATATTTTGGGATTGGATTTGCATCTTCATCCAATGTTTGGCGAAACAGACCATATGTGCCCAAGGGTCACCCACTTCTTCGTGAGAGGTGGGACCGTGAACAAATTTACTTTTTTTCTTATCGTATTTCTGAGAATTCGAACCTCAAACCTCCCACTCAGGAGCCACGGAGATTACAAGTCCAGCACATAGTCCAGCTTACACAACAAATAAAGCTTGCTGAGGGTTCTAAGAATCCAAACATGGTCGTTGAGAGGCATTGCATCCACCATGGGGACAAGTAGGTGCCTGCTGTGGACTGGCGGCGAGAACAGGTCTGATTATTTTTTTTTAAACGACGAGGGCGCCACTGTTACGGTATATTCTCTGTGCTTCTCTCTGTGCGAGGCTATGATCAGGATTATAGGGATCATAACCCTCCCACTTCACTGCATCCATACTGGTCCGCCTCTGCAGTTCGCCGATTCGACCTTAGAAAGAATCTTCAGGCCTCCCGGTTTCGGATCACTGCGTCACTGAGGTCGATCAAACGCTGCTGTTTTTGCATTTGTGTTACCCAGGAGTTTTTTGACCTGCCTCTCCTCCGCGCTTGATAGACATTGCCTTTTTGACAGGGTTCGTAGGACTACACAGCTATAATGGGCTGTTTTACACGAAAAGTTCCTATTGGCCGTTTTGGTTTCATGCAACCAGCATGTGTGAAGTTGAATTTGTTTTACGAAGGACTTGTGCTCTATGTGTACCTACATTTATTTATTGGGTTCCCAATACGTAAGGGACTCTGACTCATTGTATTATTGTCAAACAAGGGGAGGAAATATGAAGGAACTGTTGCATGTCAGAAATGTGTTCATTGGCTGATTGTGTGCCACCACATAAAGGGTATGTTCGTGATCTATACAGAGGTCTGTGCATCCAGTATTTCTAACCCATGATATATATGGCCTTCAGCTCTTCGTTATTTCACGTCACAACTCATCAGAAACTGACTGCCATGAGGACTAGTGTATCGTCTTAAGACGTTGTTGCCGCTGTGAAGTCGCGGCCACCTCGCTGTCAATGTAGTAATGTATCCGTATTCGTCTTAGAATGTTTTGGGTGTCGACTTAAAAACCATATTTACTAATGCAAAAAAAGGAACTGATTATGGTTTCTTTTTTTTATTTGTAGCTTGCTCGTGTACTCAGTTATTTTTCTCAGTAATTCTAATAGTGAAACTCTTAAGTGAGTCAGGCAATCTCGTTTCGGTGTGCTTTCTCAAGGCCTCTACCAAGAAAAGTAGAAGAATTTCCATGGATTTCTGAATCGCAACGGTTAAAGTAGTCCTACTATTCCACCAGATATCGAAGAGGATATGATTAAATATCACCGTAAATCCAATTATTACATCTTACCGACACCATGTCCATAGACAGCCTTAGATTGGTGTCTTGCAAATGACGTATTCATATAAAAAAGGTTTTAGACTCGTAATTATACACATATGTACAATGCCCTCCATTCATAAAGCATGGTTACAAATGCTCTTTACCGCAGAAACCTTACAGGTCAGCTCCATAATTGGTGGAGTGTTGAAAAAGCGGGAGGGACTGACACGATCTATACCTTTAAGTTGTTAACTCCAGACTTCAGAAATACGTGGCAGATTATATTTCTCAGAACTCAGGTCAGTTGAGCTTTGTGCAGCCTTCTAAAAATAGTGTGACCCCCTTTAAGCTTCTAGCTTCCATGATGAAAATTCCGTATGGGGTAGAGACTTACCCTGGATCGACTGTATTTAGAGACGTAACTACTCATTTGCTTTTTAAATAAAATGAAAAGCTCATCGGTTCACTTTAGAAAATGATACTTACATGAATCCCGCCAAGATGAAGGAGTGTACTTACATCTAGTAAGCAGCTTCTCCTGACTCCTGCAACCATCACTTTATGAAAGTTATGCAATCCTGATGCCTTAAATAGACTAAGCAATTTTATCACCCCTATCATCTTCCATTTTTAGATTATTTTACTGTTTGTGTTCAAATTTTATTCCATTATTCGTTGGATGTCTCTTTGCTAAAATCAGCGAATACCTCACTTATACTCTCGCAAGCCAGTTTAGCATCCACTGACTATCTTAATAGAGGAAGTCAGTTTCGGCATTATCAAACCAATTAGATCTCGAAGATCAGAAGCTGGAATCTTGCAACATCAAAAAATACGGGTATATTTGGACTAAAAAAGCTAACAAGGCATAAAGCCTGCGTTTTGGGAATAAAAAAGTCGGAGAACTGGTAAAATGGACCAGATTTGGACTTTAAAACATCTTTTAAACAATATTTACGTGGGTACACTTTAGAGTAATTACAGACTCAAAAAAAAAAAACGCATAAGCCTCGTGAGAAATTCTTCAGCTGAATGTCTTTTATGGGCCACTTAAAAGCAATAAGTAGATAATTTCGGATAACCATTAAAGACAGATTTGTTTACATCTAAGGAGGGCCTTACAAAATCATATTTACGAGTGATAAACTGAATCAAACTTTTCATAACAAATAATGGCTAACTTCCATTATTCCTGCATAAGTTAAAAGCGTCCCGACCTTTAATTTTACGAATATAAATTACTGGCCTACATTTCCATTCTACCCCTCCTTCCCTTATAAGAGGCAGTTTTCAATTTTACTGGGATAATAAGCACGTGCTGCAAACATTTTAAATACTCTCCTTGTATACCTGCTTCCAGTAAGAGGTTCATTTAAATCTGAAAAATTAATGAACACTAAAATGTGCTCAGACCATAACTTTAAATAAGCTCAACCCCCCTCGTAAGTTCTATTTGAAGTCACAAACTGTATACTTAGCAGCCGACCGTTTAAAGTGCCACCAAATATAACGAGGACGACGAGAGAGAATGTTGTTAAATCATAGTTTTTCCACAAAATTAGGTCTACAATTACGTGAGAGCTATTCTATCTACAACGGTAGGATCCACATGCATAGCCACCCCCAATCGGCACACATTTCCCATTGAAAAGGGGATCAGATACCTAGCACAATATCGAACATGCCTTGAATACTAATTCTCTAAAAGTAGAACACATAATTTTAACTTAATTATTTTAAGCATGTAAGCTAAATTGAAATTTCTAATGAATAAATTTGGCCCTAAAACTAAAACTCAATAAATGAAAGGGTATCAAAAAAAAAACCACTCCAGTCGTAGGTTCAAGGACATAAATACGAGGAAACTATAACGCAATAACAAATACTGACTTCTCTTGTCTCTTTCGTTCTTGCGGCGCTCTTTAGGCTATACACACGCTCGCACTCTAAAAAAAAGCTGATTAACAGATACAGATACGAACGATACATAGGCTCCGAAAGGATACGCTGAAAGACGTATCGTTTAGATAAAGGATAGCTTCTCGTTTATTCAGTTTATTTTCCTTTTTCTCCAACAACAACATCTTCTCAAAGAGATTGCACTTAAATTGTTCAACCATTTTCATTGTTTTTTTTTTTTATTTATGTTTTATATTTAAGCACAACAAAGGATTAAAACAAAAATAATAATAATAAGCTTTAGGATTTTATTGTGCACTTTAAAATAGAACTGAAACTTGAACTACATTTTATCCTTTTTTTTTTGCTATTGTATCGATTTTTGTGACTTTTTTTTTCTATCTTTTGCTAGAACCCCTACCCCCTTCGATGTATTTTCTTTTTGCATTAGCTGATGAGGGTTAGGTTCGCAAGGCTAGTTGCCCTCGAGTGTCTATAAAGTTTTCCGCTGTGACTGGTGGGAATGAAATTATATAAAAAAAAAGTGTCAACGGAGAAATGAAGTGATTTGGAATAGTGCAAGAGAAGCAAAAAAAAAGCTTCGGGGGGACTTAAATGAAATGCCTACATATGGGGCTTTTTTGAGGTCATCTGCTGGAGGTTTTTTTTTATTAAAAAAAACCCCTTTTGGGTATATCGTCAATTTCGAAAATGAGAGACGTAACATCTGGGAAAGTGTAATTAAAAATGGTTTGCAAATAAATTTCATCTGATTTGGGTTGGTCTACACCTAGTTTTTTTTTCTTTTTGTTGTGATGGACTATGCGTGGGATGTCCTTGCTTCTGTGGTGAAATGTTTTAAAAATTAAAGACATTGGAACCAAGTGTGTTTTATTTACTAAATAAAACATTTTTTTCCATTACATAGCATTTTAGGCCTTTTTTTTTGTTAGCCTTACAAAAATTTGGCGCCAAACAGCCTATATAGGGTTTAGGGTCTGGCCTAGCTTCTCCCAATTATTCGTGGTGTGCGTGCTATATTTTGGCACAAAAGAGGAGACCCACGTTTAATGCCACATCTGAAAGGCGTTATTGAGAAGCTTCTTCTTACAGTTATTACTCTCAACTCGCGAGAGGTGGGACCGTGAAATTTTTCTTAAATTCTTACGTCGAACCTCCAGCGCAATGGTTCAATACATCAATCATTGTGCCAAGGCGCCTTCAGGATATTCAGCAGATCATGGATATCAGCCTCTTTAAAATTTAGATTATGTGTATTTAAAGTCTGTTTGAATTTAGTTCACTACGCCGGAATGTGGACAGAGTTAAATTCATCAGTTACAGTGTCTGAGACAAACGGACGAGTTTTGAACATAAGTACATTGGATTGGTAGTTGAGTCTGGAACTTTAGAGGATAGTAACAGCCTCTCCACTTCTGTTTCCAAGGTCGTTCAAAAATTGATTCATAATTTCTTAAGCGCAAGTCTGACCTATTGTATTTGTATTTGTGTAGGGTCATCTTGCACTGCGACCTAATGGTCTATTGTGCCCCCTGCTGTTGCCGTGGAGAGGTTCGTTCCCTCGTTAGAGTTCCCCTCGCATCTTGATTCCATCAGAATTGTGTTTGAGGGTCATATCCTCTAGCTTTGCCTTGGCGAGAATAATTCACCTTAGAGCTCTTTCTCCAGACCAATTTCTTTTAAGAATCTGAGTATGAGAAGCGGGTTCATGGTTAGCATATCCTCAGCTGATAATTGGTACTTGCCCAAGTATTTCAGTCTTTTGTGGGTCAGTGCCCCACATGATTCCAGAAGATGCTCCGGAGACTCGCTTGACTCGTTGCAGAATCTGCAAAGGTCTTCATTTGTTAAGTCTGACCTAAGATGCATAGAAATAATCTGGAACTAGCTGATTACTATCGGAGAATCGCAAAAGTATAGGCAGTCTATCATGACAGTTTTCTTTTCAAATGGTAACAATGGCATGTACGCTCTTGAATACTTGGGGAGATTTTCCAGAGTATTTTTGCAGCCCAGCTTACCTTGCACAATTTTTTTTTTTCCAGCTGTCTTTAAGGCTGGACTAGACATTTAGTATAATTCAACGTTGACACTTCTACTTACCAGTACTGCCATTCGAAAAAAATGTAGCAGTAGTGGTGAAAACAATACCACTCTATTCACTTACTTATTTTAGATTGATATGAGTCTCAACTGACAGTCTTGCATGCCGAGTTGGTTGAGATGACTTTCCAACTGTACCCTTTACCTAAGGTGGGGTCGTCCTCTGATATATAGTCTCATCGGCGCAGACTGTGATTTTAGATGTTTATTGTGCTTATTCGAGTTGTCGGATTTAGTCCCCGTAGCTCAGTACTTTGTGTGTTGGATTACTAACCAAGAGGCTAGAGGTTCGAAACCCAGTTTTTTTTTTTCACGGTCCCACCTCTGGCGAATGTCAGACAAACGTTCAAAGGTAATACCTGATGTGAAAAAAAAATCCTTTCGGATATGACTCTAAGCCGTAGGTCCCTTCCATTTGTGTGAAAAATATTACAGGCACAAGATGAATGGTCACGAGAACCAAGGTCCTGGACAACATACGGTCTGCTGCGCTAGTTCTTTATTTTGTAAAGCTGCAATTATATGGACTAATCAGATTATTAACGGCTCTTACAGTACAGTGACAATTGCCTTTCTACCATTCAATGCTGAGATTCCGATACAGTTTTACAACTGAGCTACTTTATGCTGATTTCCAAAAGTTCCTAAGCTGCTTTGTATATCTCGGTTGATTGGACTGGAAAATTGGTCACCTTTCGAAAAGCTCGATTGGTTTTAGAAAATATTAAACACTTGTTGGGAAGTCATTCCCTTATAAGAAGGAAACTATGACTCTCTACTCTTACAATCAAGACTGCAAAGGAAGATAATTCTAAATTGTCGCGCGTCGCTACAAGTGATGGCTTATGAATTTGCATAGGGATGGTACATTTCTGTAGGCATTGGGTGGGTCCTGCTATAACTATCAATGGCCATAGAATTGTTTAATCTTGCAACGCGATCTTAAGATAGATCAGAAATGCTTCACAAGCTTAACATAGTAAAAAAGCATTCACATTAGTCCAACAGTAGGTATCGTAACGATAGACATTCATGGTGCTTCATTGATAGGCGCTAGGGCTGGGCAACTTTTTATTCTACTTTCTTATGTAGGCCTTAGAGAAGCAACCTTACTATGCCTGCAATTAAACTCGCCAAAAATTTTATATTTTCGTCTTACAAAACCTCATTTTCACGAGGTAATGGGAAATAACAGACTTGGGTGATAAAATTCTGAAATATTTAACATATGGTGATGGTAGCTAAGGAATAGGAGAACTTCAGCACTGAGTTCAGGACCACTGTCTGAAATAAGCAAACTACTGCATGGTTGGAATAAAAGAACATCAAGATGTAATTTGTGTTTGTCTCTCGTAATATTTAGGAGTTCCAGACTATACCCGAAATCGTTTCTGATATACTAACTCTTCAGTTTTAGTATCTGTGATATAATGTTATATGTAATGCCCGCGGATGACTATGTACTTCCTTCCACTGATTTTATTAATATACATTGCTAAAGTGCGCAAAGTATTTTAAGTATCTTGGAGTACATTATGGAGCTTGTTAAGAGCACTTCAACTCTAAGTGGGCCAATAGACTGATTCATTACTGATAAACTACGAATATTTTCTAATATTGCTCACTTACTTTGAATGAGCCATGGAAATTTAGTTTTCATCTTAGCGCTACCAAAACCTGAAATCGTCACTTTTTTTCAAATTTTCGACGATCCTTCTAGGTAAAGAAAATAAGGGTTTTTGTCATATAATTTCCAGGTTTGGTTAAGAGGAAAATGAGTACTAAAACGGATGGGAATTTAAACAGCTGAACCTTAACTGCATGAGTGTAAGTTCACCTCCAAAAATATTTCAGGAATTATTACGTTGAACCATTTTCAAGGTCAACGAATGGTCGACGTGTAGAAAGTAACTCCTAGAGTAGTGGTCAATTCAAGTGCCAGCAGAAGATCGAAAGAAAATCCTTATTCCTTATAAATACATAAATACGTAAGCAAAATTAATCCTAACTTTTTTTACGGGGAGGGATCTATTCAAAGTTGAATCCTTGAGCATTATTATTTGTCTTTTATTTGGCAATAATGTCTTATTTAATTAATTCAATTTCATCATAAAGCTTGTAGTAGCTCATTCGTTCTCGTTTTCTTTCTTAAAATGCTTAACAATTTCAATAAAAATGAAGCTGTTTCCTCGAACAATTATTAAAATAAATCGCAGAACACTGGGCTATGTACTGACAGTGTTCCATGATTAATACTTTCTCTCATCTTTTTTAAGGACTATAGGAGAACACTGATCATTTGTGATTCTGAATTAATTAATTAATTTGCTGATTCTTAATTTATCTACAATACAGGGTGTTCCAGTTAAGAGGTATAATCCTTTAGCTGGTGATTCCTGAAGTTCCGGCGAACAAAAAATCGTGTGGCAGGGAGGGATCTATTTTCACCCCAGTTCGAGTTAAAGCCCGTCAAAGTGAGACACCTCCGATTTAGAGGTACAATCACTTTAAATAGTATAACTTCTGAATTATTACAGCTACAAAAACAGTTTTATACATTTTGAAAAGACAATTCAATGGCGCATAAAACAGTGAAAACTTTTGTCAAAGTTATGAAAATTTCTTACTCAAATTTTTTACTTAAAATACATTTTTCTCAAAACTTTTACTGGACATGCAACATTTTTTTTTTAAAAACTTTTGTACTTGACAAATTTTCTAAAAATTATGTTAAGTAACTTTTTCACCTACGATTAGGGGAAGTTGTAGAAAAAGCCATTTTCATCCGACAAAAATGGTCGGGACACCCTGTATGTTTATTCCGCATTTGGTTGCCTGTTTTTTCACAAATCTTGCTCAAGAAACTTTACTTTTAGGATCGGTATTTAGCGCAACAGACCGTATGGGGTCAAGGGCTTAGCTTTTTGTATCCATTCTTGCTGTGCACATTATATTTGCTTACATGTACATGTAAGACTATTGTAAGAGAGGCTTACAGGTCCGCCCCACAATAAGTGGAAAGGACGTATGTACAATTTAAAGCCATGTCCGATACTGTGAGGCTTTCTCTTGACAGTTATTACTCTCGAAAGTTTATCAAACATTCGTGAGCGGTGGCCACGTGAAAAAAACTTCTTGGTCTGGGATTCGAAGTTCGAAACACGCGCTCAGTAGTCCAATGCACAAACCACTCAGCCACAGTGCCCACAAGTGATCAGGTCATTCCTGGACTATTCCTTAGGTTAATATTCGTCATAGACTCTGTGATTCCCTTTAAGGGGAATTTTTTTACCGTCTTTTTCCTTCTTTCTATGACTACTCTCCCGTTTCCATCTTCTGTTTGGCGCAGGTAACGACTTCTTTATGTGGTATCTGAGTTTTTTATTCTGAATTTTATTGTGATTTTTGTGCAGTACATTTGTGATTGATTCGAAGACTCTACAGGCAGAGAGTGTAAGTACATGGCTCAGTTACATAACGAGCTGAATCTTCTGTACTCGTTCTTGTTAAACAGATCGTAGAACATTAGTTTTGCACTAAAGAAATCATTTCCGTAGCAGTACATAGGTAGTGTATCAAGATACTAAAAAGTGTAGCAAAAGTTTGGTTTTTAAAGTATACTAGACGTACCTATTGTACAAGGTGGCGCAAAATTAATCATCCAATTTTGTTTTTGAATTACTTTTTTACTAAATAAAAAAAATTGATTTTGAGTGATGGAAATCTTTATTTTTTTCTGTTAAGTGGAAAACATGATATCCGCCAAGTGGCTGCCGCCAGTGTTGATACACATTTGTGCCCGTTTTATCGCATTTTGAAATGACTGTCCGCAAGATTTCCGGTGATAACTGTTTGCATTCCTGTCGGATATTCTCCCTCAGGGCTGCGATTATCTGATGTTTGTTGGCATAAACCCGCGACTTCAAGTAGCCCCAAAGAAAGAAGTCTGGGATGGTTAAATCGGGCGATCTTGCTGGCCACGCCAAATCGCCAAAACGGGAGATTAAGCGACCAGGAAACGCTTCCTTCACAATATCCATTGTGGCTCGTGCTGTGTGTGCAGTTGCACCGTCTTGAAACCGTTGAAACCACATGTTCACCAAGCCCCGCTCATCCAATTCCGGCAGTAAGAAGTTGTTTATCATGGCCCTAGCGTTCGCCAGTAACAGTGACCGTATTACCGATGGCGTCCTCAAAAAGGCTCTTCGTGCATCACACGCTTCTTCGTTGTTGAGATTGAGGATGGCTTGACAGTATTTCACACGCGACTGACGGTCAGGAGGCATTAACTGATGCACTGTTTGCACTTTGTACGGGAACATGTGTAAGTCTTTCACTAAAATTCGCTGTAGGGTCCGTCTGGTGATGCCCAATTGCATGGCCCGTCGTCTGGTTGATGTTTCTTCGTTCTCAACGACATCGGCAGCCACAGCCGCTATATTCTCGGTGGCGGCCACGCCCTGCATGGTCTCCTGTGATTTCAGTCTGTTCGAGTCGAGTAGCTAAGCGCCGAAATGTTTGAATGTTATAACATCTTCCGATAGGATGATTAATTTTGCGCCACCTTGTATGTCATAAATAAAGTGCAAGAAGAAGAAGAAAAGTATACATTTTGCGATATTGTATTTCTACAAAAGCGCAATAAATTTCCTTAAATCGTAATAAAGTAGCCTAGGATTCTTATTCTCATCTGTCTATTCTATGAAGCATTCGCCTTGAGTATAAATTGTGTGAATATTTTAAGGACGTTCTGTTTGGTATAATACGCCTCACATTTTCCTCTTAAGACGATTTCTTAAATGAATAAACATTAGCTACATTTGTACATACATATGTATGCATATTCGTGTGTGTTGTAGTATACTTGTATCTTTAATGGGAAACTGTCAAAGGAAAACATCCTAACATTTTCCATAAGATCTCCCAGCACACCCCACTTTGGAAAGCTCTTACATTTCTCATTTTCTTTTTTCTTTTCGTGTTCTCTTCAAGAACGTTTCACTTAATCCTTCGTCTTTCAGAAATAATATTATTGCGTAAATAAACATGCCCAACAATCAATAATCCGCCATTCAATGTGACACACTCGAGAAAGCTATGCGATGCTTCTAATTGTCATCTCTTGTTGTACGAGTATCTATCCAGAAATTCTGAGCAAAAGTAAAGATAATGCGATCAAATTTCAAAATTTCACTTTTCATTCTTTTGCGTGCATTTGTTTTCTCAAACTTTCGATAAAACCCTGCTCATTGCATGTACATAGATACTTGAAAAAAATTGGCAATACTTTTACAATCTTTTGTACTATCGCCAGACTTTCTTACCTAATAATTGCAAAATGTGTCGTCTTCTCCTCTATTGTATGTAGGTGAGTGGACATAAAAATTTAACAAAATTAATTGAGAAAATATTATTCTCTTCAATTTGTAAAAAACTAAATGGAAAAACGAATCTGGAGCACACCTAACAATATGTCGGTCAATCAATTGCATTGGAGATGAACAATGCGAACAACTTAAGTATCTTTTGGCACAATTTCGCTATTTTATTCGTGCAATTAAAATTTTTAAAAAAAAGTGCATCATGCCAATTGCGTTGTTTTCACAAAAAAAAAAAAAAAAGCAAGGAAAAAAATCATCCGGGTATGAATTAGCGCGAGCATTTAAATCTAATGGATACTAACCGCAATTAAGAAGTTAATGTGGCAGAAAATTACAACTAAATTGACAGACAGCGGTGTGGTGGATTTCGTATTTCGGGAGCACCCATCTCGTATTCAAGATCACCGGCAGATAAGGTTGCCTAAGGTCGAACAAATTACAAAACTCACACCGGCTCAAATGGTAGAATGAATGACCTCTAAAGTGTAGTTGAAAATGCAAATAATAAAATAGATAAATAAACCTACTTACTGCTGCTGATGGGGTTTCCTAAGATTGTCAAGCAAACAGCTTCAAGTTGCTTGGTATTGCTTTTCTTCATTTTCTGTACAGATTGGTTTTATTTTTTTTTTTTCTTTATGTCCATGGCACGAGGCGCACGAATAGAAGACACAAGATGAACCGCAGAGATATATGAGATACGATTTTTTTTTTTTGTAAGTCGTATCTATGCTGTAAGGCAGACGGAATATCAAATGACTGCTCTTGGCAGCAGCAACAGCAGCCGCATGCATATAATAATTATTTCATTGTTTACTTTATACACCTTCTTCATGAATGATATGTCGCAACCTGGGGTGGTAGGTAGTATACCTAGGTACGTGGGGCCTGGATATGTATGTCGTACATTAATTAGTCCGCATTTACTTTATTGTTTCTTCTAATTTGTATCAAATGTATACCTTGGATTAATTATGACTGATGTGATAATTTCCAGATGAGGTTAGAGACAGTAAGGTGCGATATGGGATCATAATGTTAGATTTAGAAACGCTAATAAAATCTAGAGCGAAGGTAAATACATATATGTTTCGGGGCAAAAAAAGCTTTTTATGAGTATTTCCTCAGATTTTATTTGCAATCGTATATTTGTGAGGTTTGTTTTTTTTCTTCAGTTTTCGTTAGCAGCTTGGTATAAAATGAAATGTAAAGGTCATGAGGTAGGTGTACTTTGAAATTTAACAAGGATAAAGAGAAGATGTATGATTTGTGATTTATTGACATAAAATTTGTGCGGATAATAAGGAGGTTGAGTTGGAATTAATTTTCGATGAAGATTGCATTTGAATTTCAACGAAAATTTTTGGATATCAGCCTACTGGAACTGCAAGGTGACGCAAGAGTCTAATTAATAAACGGAATTGGTTCTTGATAATGTTTACTCAGACTTTTATTTTGCACTAAAAGTCGTTAAGACAAGGCGTTAGTGTGTTGGATTACTTAGCGCGAGATTCGATGTTTGAATCCAAAAAAAATACCAACAAGTCACGGTCCCACCTCTCGCGAATGTCAGACAAACGTCCGAGGGTGAAAACTGTAGTGAAAAAGCTTCTCAATAAAAAAACAGTCTTTGGAAAGGCTCTAAACAGTAGGCCCCTTCTATTGGTGTGAAAAAATACAGCACACAAGACAAGAATGGTCGCGAGAAGCTGGGCCATAGACCACATACACGGTCCAAGTGTTTTTAACCGCTGTTTCTTTGGGCTGAGTAGTAAGGCCCTGTCCCGAACAACTGAAGAGACCCCATACAAGACCTTAACTCTCCCAGTCCTGCTTTATGATGTTGATGCATGGACACCGTCGAAAGCAGATGAAGATATCCCCGGTCGTTTCCGAAAATTTCTCGGGCCTTAGAGGAAAAAATTACACGATGAAATATACAAACTTCACAGTGACATCGGTATTAAAAAACTGTGGATCATTCGATCAGTCGCTTAAGATGGCTAAGATATGTATAGTGAATGGACATCAATACTCCGACCCGCAAAGCCGTCGAATTGAAACCGGAGGGGCAACGAAGTAGAGAACCACCTCGCCTAAGGTGGCGCGCACAAGTAGAAGGGGATTTCAACCAACTTGAAGGTCGCAACTAGAGGCAGTTAGCTAAGGATCCGGCTATCTGGATAGGTTTTTTAGTTGAGGCCCAACTTCACCGCGAACTGTAGCACCACCTAAGGAAAAAAGTAAATATGTCTCGAAGATAATATCGGTCAAGTGGCCGCCGCCAGAACTAAGGCACATTCGGGTTCTTTTCACAGATTTTTGCATGACTTTTCTCAAAACCTCTGGCACTTAGCTCTGCAGTTCTTATCGGACATTCTTCTTTAGGGCCGTCAAGGTATATGGCTTATTCCTAAAGAGCTGTAACCTTGAAAAGGAGTCTTGAAGAAAAACGTAAACTCGGGCGATCTTGCGGCCAAAATGAAAGGTTAAGCGGACAAGAAACTCTTGCTGCAGAATATCCACAGTTGCTTAAGTCTATGTGCGATTGCACCGTCCTTCTAGAACTACATGTTTTCCTAACAAAACTCATCAATTTTTTAAGGCAAGAAATCGCTGAACATGGTTCTGTAGCATTCATTTGTAGCATTCATATTTGTCAAAATATGAGCTAATCACATTTCCTTCGTAAACGCCGCACCTAAGAGTGACTTTGAGACGATGTAATGCCTCTTCATGCATTACCCGCGGATATTCAGTGCATCAAAAGCAATCATTTCGCTTATTCACGTATCTGCACAAGTGAAAGCCAGTCTCCTTGAGGCGAGCGGCTAAATGCCGCACTGCTTTCTCAATTGACACCAAACGACCACGAAATCGGTCGGGAGTCGACGACGAAATTTACGATCACCACCGATTATTTATCAAAAATATTGACACAATCCATGGCTTGTCTACGTGCAATCTGCTTCTGTTCACTTCAGAAATGTCAAAATCGGAATGACATAAGACGCCATTTGCAAAAATGAGAGCATCTTCCGATAGGATGCTAGCATTCCCGCCACAAGTCCACATTGGGAAAAGTTGCCTTCGATATATCACTTCTGGTCAATTGAGTTCCCTTGCATGATCTACATGTTGTGAGGTGTTAAATCGATTTGTCTTATGTGATTATGTATTCCGAGTTCTGTTTTCCTTTGGACAGGATTTGGGAATAAAAACGACCAAGAATCGGTTCTGATTATCAAACCAAAACGTTTCACAATAAAGTTCACGGCACCGCCTCAATAAAGACGTTAAGAAATCGTTAAAAAGCTATCAAAAGGTAAAACAAAACAATAAAACGGAACTACTTCAAAAGTGATGTAACCATTGTTGCTATGTACGTAAAAATGAAAACAAAATAGTGCCGCCATGTAACCGTGCATCCTTTATGTAAAATCGTAGTAAAAAAAAACTCGTGAGCGTTCACCCGACATGGTTATGATGTGCACGTGCTGAAATCGCAACATTTGTTGCCGCCGAACACACATTAAATTTACTAAGAAATCGTACTCCCACTATGCCTTTTGCGAATGAATTTTATTTTGTATCTGACAGCAAGCAGATGTTCAAAAATGTTTATGTAACTTTGGATTGGAAATAAAACAACTTCATGCTGCGAACATAAATGAGTGTAGAACGAGAGTGATTTTGTACCTGGAATTGGATTCAAAATACGATAGACTGATACTTCCCCTGAATGAACATGAATTACATGTCTCGTGATGTTGCCAAAAACAGATGAAATTGTTTGATATTTTGCAGACAGTCATTGGTCATTGCCTGAATTTGAGTGGCGGCCGGAAATCGTCTCTGGAATTTCTGCATTGGAAAGAGAGCAACATCGTAATATTTAGGTGTCAGATAGGCACAATCTGCAGCATGGTTCTTCTCCGGAAATCAATGAAACTAAGCTGCTAAGCTATTTCAGTTGGAGTCAATAGCGATCCCGGAGGATTGACAGACACAGTCTTAGCCTAAACGAAGCATGACATTGAGAGGCAGTCGGCATCGAAAACTGGGATTTGGATACCACATCCTCCAAAGTGCTGAAATGAGGTTCTATAAGATCTGCTTAGGTTCTCGTTGCCATAGTACCCCTTTAGAGTAACATTGATGAAAGCAAATAATTCAACTGGGCAGACAAGAACTGGCCTTTCACAGATCACTTTGTTTTTGTAAGCAGAGGAGGAACCTTCCATAGGCATTGTTCTACGGTACTTGCGAGTTTTGTACTTACTAAACCTAGTCTCTGCTAGCTCAGACCCTCGCGAAACTGCTCCCAAGTATTACTTCGCGGGCGGATTTTGTTCTTGTTTGCGTCTGTTTTGTTCTTCTTTAGCTCTCCTCCAGTCTGAGTTCGATTTATAGCGGATCAATAGTCAATTCGTTGCTTACTTCTCCAAGACTTCTGCTACTCAATGCTTCTATCTTCGGAATGAGTTCATACATCCTAATACCTCTTTTTGAGGCATCTTTTCTCAGTGATATAGCCCTTTCCTAGCTTTACATTGCCTCTCCTGTGATATTCTACGCTTTTCCGTCTTAAATTCGTTTCGTTTTATCAGCTAGCATGTCCATAGGAATCATGCTTGTGATTGAGGATTAATCTAGATTGAGCACGCATAGAGCACACTTGTGGCTAAAAACTCTGCCCAATAATACCTTAGACACTTTCTCCGAAATACATTCCATGTGACTTCCAAAGGTCAGCCTTTCGTCTATAATTACGCCGAGATGTTTGATAAAACTTTTGGAGTGTACTGTGCAACTTCCAACCTTCACTTTGAAATCCTCTCTTGATCGGCGGCTCTGCCTCAATCAGTCGATTCTAGCTATTGTTTGACAGATGCAACGGTCTTGCTTGCAGTCGACTCTACCTCATCTAAAGGGTCTTTCATTAAGCGCATCCTATCTTTAAATTTAAATAAAACAAAGTGTGTGTGAGATATCATCGAAATTTTTTATTCGTTTGAAAGGCCTATCGATGCCATTATGCATGGAATATAACATCGTTCAAATGTTCGCCGCGGCTTCTCTGGGTGGCGCCCATCCGAAGTGTCCAATTTTCCATGACTCTGGCGCATAAATCAGGCTGAATTTGACCGATGGCATGGGTTATGTTGGGTTTGAGGGCTGCTGTGGTTTCTGGACTATTCGTATAGACCCGTGAATTCAGAAATCCCCACAAGAGAAAGTCTAACGGGGTCAAATCGCACGATCTCGGTGGCCAGTTCACATCACCTCCACCTGAGATGACCATGCCCTCGAATCGCTCGTGCGGAATTTCCAATGCGGCGTGAGCTGTGTGGCACGTAGCGCAATCCTGTTGAAACCACATGTCTTTGGTGTCCATATGATCCAATTCAGGCCAAAAGAAGTTGGTAATCATCGACCTATAGCGCTCGCCGTTGACGGTGATGGCCTGGCCAACGTCGTTCTCAAAGAAATATGGGCCGATGACGCCGCCAGCCCAAAATCAACACCAAACAGTGACTTTTTCGGGATGCATTGGACGCTCTTGAATCTCGTGTGGATTGGTATCGTCCCAAATTCGACAATTTTGTTTGTTGACGTACCCGTTCATCCAGAAATGGGCCTCACCGCTGAAGATGATTTTTCGATGAAAATTAGGTTCAGTTTCCAACCGCTCCAGAGCCCATTCAGCGAATACATGTCGTTGTCCATGGTCGTTTACCTTCAGCTCCTGGGTCAGTTGAATTTTGTACGGGTGCAGGCCCAAATCACGACGCAAAATTCGCCAAGTTGTGGTCTGCGAAAGGCCGAGTTCTTGTGAGCGACGCGAAATCGACTGCCTCGGATTCTCCTGCACACTCTCACGGACAGCGGCGATGTATTCGGCAGATCTTGCGTTTCGTCGACGTACGGGTGTTGGTTGATCGTTTACTGAACCAGTGGACTCAAATTTATCCACCAAACTGCGAATAGTCCTCTCGGAAGGACGATTTTGGCGACCGTAAAATGGACGAAGCGCGCGGAACGTTGTCCGAACAGAACGCCCATTTTGATAAAATAATTTTATTATTTTCACGTGTTGTTGAACGCTATATTCGTCCATGATGATTTGGCAAAGCAGGCTGAATAAATGACAGCCAATTTGAAAGATGTAGCTTCGACAATATGGCCGCTATCAACTGTCAAAGTTCGGAAGTCCCTATTGGAAGACTCTTTAGGTATTTAGCCGTCATCACCATCGTTATTTCATCGATCACATGGTTTCCGCTTCATCGGGGATATATCACCCGTTGAGAAGGGTTAAGATTCTCTATTAAGCTGTTAAGGGCAGAATACGTCCGCACTGTCTATTAACGGTCAGCTTCAGATGAAATGAGTTCACAATCTGCATCACTTCTAAGAAATATGAGCAACACACAAAAATTGAAGAAAGGAACTTCTAAGAAATACACGTGCTGATATCCAGAGAATTGTAACGTTTGCTATGAAAAATTGAGCAGTTGGAGATTTCACAGCTTGGCTAAACTTACAGAAAGTCTTGATCATTGATCTTGATCATTGCCGGCAATAGACTAAGTCGGACACTTTTTTGATGGCCTTATGGAGCTGATATTCGAGTCATACTTTCGTCTACATTAGTGCATGTGCCCTACCCCGCTTTGCTCTGTTGTTGAGACAGCGGCCTTATTGTTCTTCAGCTCATGAGATAGCCTCTTCTACACTGAGAATCAGGATTACTTCTTTGCCTGGTTGTGGGATACATTCTTCCTCTATCAATATCACGACATTACGCCCTTTTTGCAGCTGATAAACATCCTGATTCAAAGCAGCGCTTAGCAATTTCGTGTAAAAGACTACTTTGTATATTTTGAAAGCTTTAAAACGAAATATACAAGATGGAGAACTGATAGATAAATCACTGTCCAAGTCCTAATGAGTCTTTACTGCTCAGAAATGGCTAGCTTTGCATCCCCTTGAAAGTTTAAGGAAAAGATTTGGCATAGATTTGAATATCACCGGCAAGAGACGTTAATGAATTTACTTGCATTTTCCGATAGCTCCATACTTACAAGCTCTTAGGATCTAAAATTGTCTAGACATCTTACTTACTTACTTAGGGATGATTAAAGCCTTGTATAGGGTCACTTTAGCTGCTCGAGAGAGGGCTTTGCTGTTCAATTGCCTTCTTAGCCCAGAGAAGCAGCTATTAACAAGAGTTATTCTTCGTTTGATCTCAGCGCTGATGTCGTTTTCTGAGCTCATAGCGGAGCCTAAGTAGATAAAGTCCTTACCTACCTCGAAGTTACATCTGTCTATAGTGACGTTCTGTCCGAGACGCCGATGTTGGTTGACAGCATATACTTAGTCTTGCCCTCATTAACCGCTAAACCCATCTTCGCCGCTTCCGCCTCAATACTCACGAACGCTCCACTGACATCACGCTGCGTTCTTCCGATTATGTCAATATCGTCGGTGTATGCGAGTAATTGGACGGACTTTTGAAAGATTGTGCATCTGGTGTTGGCGCGTGAGTTTTGCACAATTCTTTCAAGAACGTTGTTAAAGAAGTCGCATGACAGCGCGTCGCCTTGTCTAAATCCTTTTTTGACATCGAAGGCCTCGGTAAAGTCTTTACCGACCTTGATGGAGCAGCGTGCATTCTCCATCGTCATCCTGCACAAACGGACGAGTTTGGCAGAGATGCCAAAACTAGACATTGCCCTATATAGCTCGTCCCTATAAATACTGTCATACGCGGCCTTAAAATCGATGAAAAGGTATTGTATATCGATTTGAGGTTCCTGGGTTTTTTCCAAGATCTGCGGTAATGTGAATATTTGGTCGATGGTGGACTTTCCTGGCCTAAAACCACGCTTATATGGACCGATCAGGTTGTTGAACGGTTTCAGGCGTTCATATAATACGGCAGATGCGATGTTAAGAAGACTGATGCCTCTGTAGTTGGCGCAGTTCAGAGGATCTCCTTTTTTGAGGATCGGGCAAACAGTGCTGAGGTTCCATTCATCGAGCATACTTTCATTCGACAATATTTTAAAGATGAGTTAGTGCATGCTCCTTACCAAGTTATTCCCGTCTGCTTTGAATAGCTCAGCAGTCAGGCCATCAGCTTCAGCAGCTTTATTGGATTTCAGCTTAGATATCCCTATCTTAACTTCATCCAGGTCGGGGAGACGGAAATGTTGGTTATCATCGTCCAGATTGAATGGTTCGTTTTGCCTGACAGCGGAATTTTGATCGTCGTCGCCGTTATACAGTCTGCAGGGATGGGTCTTCCATATCCTCAGCATCGACTGCGTTTCTACTACGATGTTCCCTTGATCGTCCTTGCAGACTTCGATTCGGGCCTTGTAGCCTCTAGATATCAGGAACACATAAATTTCTTTAAATTAAGACCGTACAATGCGATTCACTACTTAAGTAAATTGCTTTAAAACCCTAAATATCTCGATAGCCCGTCAATCGACTGTGTTGAAATTGGAATTGTTATAAGTAATTTTCTAACCTTTCTATCTGTCCTTCTCTGTCTTATTTCAAGGCAGTTAGTTTTGATGACTCAAACTACCTTGATCAGGTAATGTTAAGTTTTCTTTTTATCTGACGCAACTGGTTTAAACTAGAGGTAGCTCTCGAAAACGGCATTTTTATTCAAAAGCCTAACTAATACATTTTAAGGCCTATTTGACGCCCAATCGATCTCTACTACGACGACCCTGTTCCAGATCAGCAACATATGCACAAACGCAACCGACTGCAATCATTACACTCAATCACTACTATTCTGTGGCTAACTTTCACTGTTTTCAGTGAATTGTATCGCAGTTGTAAATCTAGAACATGACCATCATACCAGAATCAACTCCCCCAATACATTTTTCAAAACATAAGATTATCATCTAAACTTTCAGCCAACAAGCTCTCAGTCAACTGCATATTCCAAGTCATTCCTGTCCATGTCAAGAAGTATAAAACGTGTTCAGCTCGCAATTGAAATTGTCCTTTCACGTACGTGTATCGATCGTTTAGTTAAAAGTACTCGTAATCCATGCAAATCATAATAAAACCAACCATCGATAGGATAAATGTATCGCATGACAGGCATTCCAATATTATGAGTTCCAGAGCTCAGGGGCCTTTTGTGTCGTGAATAACTTATTTATTTAACCATTCTCCGCGCGCAGAAATGTGCCCGAAAGGAATAAACTGAATAAATTCATTAACGGCGCCGGCCAACAATTCAATGTTAATTTAAGTATGTAACGTTTTTTTTTGTTTTTTTTTAATAGCCCACTAGACCTTCCCCAATAACACTTTAATCGATTTATCTCTGATTGCAACGGTGGTCGAACCACGCTCTAGATATGAATCGCAAAACGACATAAAAACATTAAATGACTTTGGTCTACAGTACGACGATACCTTGAACTTAAAAAAAAAAATTCCGCTTCTTGGCCACGGCAACTACTGTTCAGTCAGTCCAATAACATTTGGCTTAATATCGATAAATTCTCTTTTTTTTTTTGGTGGTAAAAGTTCCCTCCCTCAATGATAACTGCGTTGACTGTTGGTCATGGTTAAGCACACGCAAAAACCTGTCGTTTAGGACTGGGCCGCGCCGCGGCATTCAAAAGTGTAACACTCGGTTAAACCCACAGCCAGACAGATCGAGGGCCACTACTGTATAGGTAGGAACTCAATAGGAAGAAAACGCTTGTTTTTTTTTTTTTTTAATAAACAGAGAGAGTAACTATCTGCAACTCAAGCGTATCTAATTAACCGTCACAATCAATTACAATGCGACTTTGCAATGAAACACACGAATAGGTACTTATATTGGAGACCAAGCGAGGGCGAGTGCGGCGCAGTGTACTTCAATCTGAAACTCATATCGTACAATTGTCGGCTACGACGATGTCGCTGTGCCATTCGATGGAACTGTGTCAGGTTCGCATCCATTATGTGGGTCTACCTTCGGCCGGTGCGGAGACGAACTGAACTCTCTGAAGGTCTTCTCTTTGGAGGCGGGCAGCCTGCAACAATGCCTGTTGATTATATGTATGTGTACACAGCCGTCATCGTTGTCATTGTCGGAGCTATGTGTATAGCCTGACTTGGGGCTGAATGTTCGTTTTTGTTCGAATCTTGTTATCTGGTCGGCGAAATTCAATTTCATTTCATAATGACATCAACAATTGTTCTACAATTATATGGTGGTTAAAATGGATTTTTTTTGTATCTTTCTGTGATAAGAATTCTCTTAGATCGCTTGTAGACGTCCGGTTGGATAAAATAAGATTGGTTCTGCACACTGCTATACTGCGATGGGGTTTCGTAAGGTGAAACTATTGCATAAGTGGTTCGTTTGTAGCGTGTGCACAGGTTATGCCACTGATATTGCAGCCATGGCGTTGATTTTCGATTTAAGTAGTTGTGAGGTTGTATAAGTGCGCTGTGGTTCAGAATTTCTCCTTTCAGAATAGATTGGATGCATTTTTATGGATTCCATTATAGCTGACTGCTGGTTCTGATTTTTATAGATTTTTATTTTTTTTTCTCTGTGGCAATACTCGAATATGTAGTTCTAGGTGACGCTCTAAGCTTAACCACACTCATTTGTTCTAGTTGCTGTGGTTATGTGGCGCAGAAGGAGGCACTATTTAAAGAGTATTATGTGCACTAAATGACTGGGACACGTTTTTATTTTCAGCTGGATAGGTGATAGAATTATGAAAAATTAAACGATGGTATCTGGATCGAGTGCCATAAAAACGTAATTGAAAAGGAATCTGATAGTACTGATTGTGATGTGTAGTACTGGTGTGTCTAAGATTAAAAATCGTTACACTGAATGTTCGTAGGGTTTCTAGGTCATAACAGAGGACCATTTCCCGGGACAGTAATATTTTCAGTGAAAACAATAAACGACCGGACGTTGGAAATAAAAAGTTGCACGCTTGCAACAGAGAAAGACAACGTTGCAATAAAAAATCAACAACTGTATATGCAAGCGAACAACAATTTCGTTTACTAGTTTCAAGGCTTTTGATGTTAGTGGGACAACAAACAACAAAGTTCGGGGTGAAACTGGGCCTCAACCAACAAGGCTCTCCAGCCCCATGATTCAAGAGTAGAAAGTTGTTGTGACAGAAAAATTCTGCTGGACTATCAATAAAAATGAACAACGATGAAGCTGGTATAAGTGAGCAACTCACAGGGGCCTAAGCCATAGCTTCCTAAGCTATTCCTAAGTTAAGCGTGCATGAGAGACCTTTATGCCATCTACTAAAGGCTAAATTGACAAGCCTACTACGACAGAAAATTTCGGAACTTTTTCAGATATTCACGATCGTGAAAAACCTTCCTGTTGCTTTCAGTTTGACCCTGAACTTCCTCTCTTACCCACATCAAAGTCTTAAGAGTACCAATACGAGGCATAAGCTCCACAGGTGATCTGAGTTCAAACAGTTTCGCACTTGATGCCAACTCTCTTTTTTTTCGATGCGCTGGATGGGTGAAATCCTTTATGGACACTCAGTAGACCGTGCTACGCGAGTTATGCCAGACTCCATGCTCCTGCATGTTTACGTGGCTAAAATACCCCCAACCCTGTCCTGATACCCCTAAGGTACCGCCACTCAGGCATTTCTTCGTAGGGCAGGTTTTGACATCATGTCTTCTCCTTCTTATACCTTCTCCTATTATGCCCATGTATGTACGTATGTCCGCCTGTCAGTACGTTTGCATAGGTACATCTTGGTACGTAGCTGCGTTTCCACTTGCTACCGCTATATTGTTCACTGCGTATTCTTCGCTTTCTCTTCTTTTTTGTTCTAATCTCCTCAGCTCTTGACATATATCCTTGGCATAAATGCTCACTGCATTCCACATATCCTCGGATTCCAACATGTGTTGTACCAAATTCTCTGGAGTTGGTGTTTCTCCTAGTGCTGTTTGTAGTGCTTCTCTTTGTACGTGGAATCTTGAGCAGTGAAAGAATACATGCTCCACGTCTTCGGGAGTATGATGGCAATTCTCTAGGCTTATTTTAAAAAGGTAGCAGCCTTCTACAAAACTATAACGAGTATGACGTGCGATTACCTTTTAAAATATCCTCATATCCTTTGACATATATAGCCTCTTAGAACGTCTGCTATCAGTTTTGCTTTCTTGTCCAATTGGAGTAATTGGATCCATGATATTCAATGTGGCGGGGCTTTAAGTAAAGCTGGTAATACCTCTGGCATAGCAGGCTCCTATTTTGTAAATGAAGGAATGAAATGTCTCAAATTGTAACAGTTGACGTTGCTTGAATTAATTCAAAAAATTTTTAGAATCTTAGAGTAGTTTGGTTAAAAGTTCAAGCATCTCCTAGCGGCTTTGAGTCAGATGCCAATGCCTAGTGCAGCTAAACAGAATTCTGCGAATTCTCTAAGCTATAATGGTCTTTTGTGCTGCCTAAAATATGTAGCTCACTAAATGAAATGCAAAGGAATGCTTTCTCTCCCATTAATCTCTCTCGATAAATTGGAACCCACGTACCACTCCCACGCTAATGAATGTTAACAAGCAGGGAAGTCAAGACAAATGTCAACCAAAATTCTTCAAATCGAAGCAAATATTCAAAATTATGAGAGAATTCTAGGAATATTCCTCATCCTCATTGGTATGGCTTACCTAGAAGTATAAACCTGGCTGTTAAGGGGAATTTCTCAAAATTATTTAGTCTCGAAAATGCCAACAGACACTGACAAGGTATTTGTCATATCCCATGCATTTTCCGGTACAACCTCTGACCTTCACCTTAATATACTAATTATCACCCACCATCAGAGGGTCCTGGACCTGGTCCAATTTCGTTATCGCTTCCCAGCTCTAAGGAAAACTGGAAAGGTTTTGAAATTATTTTTCCATTTAACTCAGTGAACCATTCAATGGAAAGCCGAGTAACCTTTACATTTTCAAGACTCCCACTAGGGACCCGACAAGCTGTTCCATTTTTTGTTTCCTTTTTTACATTGTAATACCCAACGGGTTGCAATTAGGAGAGTTTTCCTCGAAACTAAAATGTCAGCCAATGGCATTTAGTTCGGGAACCTTCCAGGTGCCAAAGAAATCATCTGTCAGTATACATCAGGAGAAATGTATCTCCATGGCACGGAATAAAGGCTTAGGTAGGACGTGGTACCACACCTGAGGGTGATAATCCCCCCAAAGAACTCTAGTTTTTATAACAGATATCGCTTTATTGACCGTCGGGAATTTAAATTTCGTCAATACTCTTTCAGGCTTTTAAACAACCTGACGAAAATCTCGCAGCAAGATGATGCGATTTGGTTGGAGCCTTCCGACTTTTTTTTTAATAATATTCTCTCGGAAAAATTAATTCGAATAGCGTACAGAAATATCTGCAGTTCGCAGTTGATTCTGTTTTTGAACTGATAAAGATGGAAATCTTTTGAAAGTATGCGTCCTAACAGTCTTTTCCACGGGTTGCTTGTTCTGTGACGGTTTGCAAGAACATCAGGTGAACATGGCCTTAAGGAGGGAGACCTTGGAGTCTGTTTATTATACTTTTATCGGTCATTCCATTGATTGTTTTCAGCATATCTACCAGTTACCGTTAATATTTGAAGGTTGAATGTTAAGGTTTGGATTTTCTATTAATACACCGGCTCCTTCCTAAACGTTTTGGGGCCGAGCCTCGGACGTAGAAGTAATATTCAAACCTCGCTTTGACTTCTGTGCTCAGCGACAGAGTCCTGCTGGAATGCATATGGTATTCCTTTACTCAGACTGCCTATCTAGGGCTTAATACTATTAATACTAATAAATGCCTCTAGCATCTCAATGTATTCCTGGAAGTCCATTGTGCAAAAGAGTTTCAGGTATAACATGACTGCCACTGCTCATTATTCCAAGGACCATACACTCAAGGAACGTGGTTCTGCACACGACAGGCGGTTATCTGTCGTTTTTTCTATTGCCCTTCTGGACCTGATCGACATATTTTTCATCGGAAAAAGCCAAAGATGGTCTGGATCTTCCGGATCTTTGAACTTTCTTGGGGCTAACTGGGTACTACTTATGGAATCAAACTTTTATCAGAAATTTTCACTAACCATATCGCGAATTAGTCACCCTGGCATAAACAAGTTCTGGACTTTCCTTCTTCAGGACCTTTTAATTGGCCCAGTATCCGACGAGTTCTTCAGTTCCCCATCGTGTTATTGTGGAGTGAATACCACTAGGTGGTACTCTGAAGTAGAGTTCATTCCTCGATGACAGCCTGCTCTGCTAAACCCACAAGATTTGTGCGTGGATGATGTGTTGAGACCTTTATTTCTCCATTCTTGACGGTGACCGATGACAACTTTTAATTTCCTGCTGAACCGATGTCATTCAGCATCGCGTCTGGAATCTTGAAAATTGGGTTGTCCTCGATATTTTCATCGCTGGATTTAAGTTCTTGTAGCCTAAAAGGACTCATCGTTTCCTGTCTACAATGTGAGGTGCAATGGTGAGAGATTAAGAAATACTCCTAATGCTGCCTTTGAGCACGTTTTCTCTGCCCCGGTGATGCCCCCACACAGACTAATCGGTGCCGTTTTTGATGAACAAATTTCAAGCTAACCCATGACTAACATGATCTCGGATATAAAACGCGTCGTTTATTAATCGAATCGACTCCTACGAACCACTTCATCTACTCAAAAGTTGTAAGCTGCAAGGATTTATTAACCATAATCTGCAGATTTGTTTCCCAATCAATTCATCCTTCATGAACGCCTCATGACCTCTCCTACTTTATGCGACATTATAAGACGGTTCTTTATTTCCGCCTTTTTTTTAAAAGATATGTACATATAGGCGCGCTTTCCAGTATTATACTTCGATTTGCTATAAATTTTTTTTAAAATCAACAAAACGTAAAACAATCCCTCTCATAAAATGGCGCCCGCACTTAATGTGTGAAATTTATTTCCACTAAAACGCAAAGCATCCTTCAAACTACACACATCCGCAACTAAGAACATATGTACGTGTATACACAGAAACATCATGAAATAATTTTCGTTTCGTTAAATTTCAAACGAAAGAGAAACGGCAAAAACAGAAGAAAAAAAATTACGTATACGCTACCGCGTATAAAAGTTTTTATTTCTTAAGTAAATTTACATTTTTCGTGTAATGACATTTTTTCGTGCCTCTTACACTTTTTTTTTTTTTAAGTGCGAGTATTTCGGAAAAATAAAAATAAAAAAGAAGAGAAATCCACAAGGCCAGGAATAATTGAAAACAGAAAAGTACACCCAGAGGGGAAGAAAACAAACGATTAACATAAAACGCATTGTGATCCACCCACACAAACATTGAAGAAGGCATAGATACAGAATACAGAACACAGTCTATGTACAGAGTTCCTGTATCTTTTGACAATAAATTTACACTAATTAGAAATAATTAACATTTCTTGGCACTAAGAAGAAACTAGAAGGAACGAAGAAGCAAGCTGGAAAGAAGACACATAACAAGCCCCATTGACGTACGTTATGGTATGGGTATGCTTGTAGGCTACGTTGTGGGTATGTGAGAAAAGTCCGTTGTGAAGGTCAGAAGATCTTTTAAAGTGAAGGTCACAAAAGGATGTTTATCTAGTTTGTCTTTACGATGGAAATTTTGTATTAGCTTTTATGAAAGTACCGTTACAAATTGAGGGAAAAAAATCTTTTTTTTTGTCACTTCTCCAATGGGAAAGTAGTGCAAAAGGATGAATATGAATGGACTTCACGTAGTGTCAAGGTCAATTCAATTGAAGGAGATCAAAGCAGCCTTTGTGGGATTTCAATGTCAGACAGAAAAGTGTCGATTCTCATGAGTTTTTTCTCGATTTTCCGATTACATTATGAAATGGAATACATTTTGTGAGGATGTTTGAAGAGACGTTTGTGCCCCAAGGCGATGTGAAAAGGTAAATATTTGAATGGTGTGTGTGTACTAGACGCTGCTTAGGGAGTAATACTTTGTGTGTCCGATTTGAATACCTACAGGTTCCCTAGAAAATTGTCCTAATACACTTATGTTAATGCTTTGATGGCTGCCGGCGTACTAGGCAATCACCATAATGGATACCAACAAACTTTCTTTGAGCTGCAATCGAATTATTTGAATTAATTCACATTAAGGCAGCAGGAAAATCGAGTTTTCCAATTTGAAATCAGGCAAAAACATTGTTTTGCAAATCAAAAAATGTTGAGTTAGCTCTTAAAAAATGGATTTTTCTGATGTAGAAGTGATGCAATGATGATTCAAAATCATGCAGCTTTACAACATTTTTGGCAGCTCATGTGATTGACAGTATTTTGTACCCAAATATTATCTTTATTAAATTAGCCGTATATACAGCAAAGACCGTAGGTGGTTCAGTGTCTAGTTTCTCGTGACCATTCGTGTTGTGCGTGTTATATTTCTTCACACAAAAGGAAGGGAGCTATAGTTCAAAGCCATGCAAATTGAGAAGTTTTCCTATGACAACTTATACTCCCCGACGTTTGTCAGAAATTCGCCAGAGGTAGGATCGTAAGAAATCATTCTTTTTTTGGTATTTCCCAGGATACAAATTTCAAACTCACGCTAAGTAGTCCAACGGACTAGCTACTAAGTTACGGTGCACACAAGCCCAAAGAGAAAGGTCTTTCAGATCTTCTAAGCAACACACCAATACTGACTTTGCCACATATTTCCCAAACTAAATTAAATTCTAAAGCTGGTGGAGGTTCTGATGCAAAGGAAAGACTAGGACGCCTTCAAAATCACCAGTGGAGTAAGGCAAGTGGATACACTGTCAACAAAAATATTCAACCTTATGCTGCACTACGGCTGCGAGTACCTCACGAGTACCTGGAAACCTATTTAGCAGGTCGAGTCAAACTCTTGTATTCGTAGATGATATGGGAATCGACCCTAGAAATCAACTCTACTTGGAGGAAGTGTTCTCCTTAATAGTACAAGTTGCGTAAGCGGTAAGCCTCATAGTCAATGAGAATAAAACAAAATACTTAAAGGCTGTCTATCTTATATCTCAATTGAGGAAGTCTCGACCTTTAAATAGTTACATATAATCACCCTAAAGAATGATAGCAGTACGCATGGTGCAGTGTACGGTAGCTGCTAAGAAGACGCGTACCTTAAACTTATCAAAACAAGCATGTTATCGAGGAAATACAAGCTGAATATCTCTAGAACCTTAGTAAGGCCAGCACTCACTTATGACTGCAATATATGAACTATGGCAGGCATGGATGATCTGAAAATTTTTGAAAGAAAATTATTGGGAAGGATCTTATTCTCAACTCGGAAAGAAGCAATCTGGGATTGTAGACAAATGTTTAACAACAAACTACTCGATCTGTATAGAGATTGGGTTAGGTTAGGTACACAGATGAGTGCCCTAACAGGAAACTGTTAGCTTAGACTAACGATCACTCTATTGTGCACAATATGTAGTAGACCCCTGAGAACCTAAATTTCACTATCGACGGCTAAACTAAACCACCCAGATATACATATGTATGAATCTCAGGAGTTTATTCAGCTCAATGTTTCTTGGATCATCCAGCTCCGTAGGGATGCAGCTGTGGTGGCTAGTGCTGGACAATCACATAGCAAGCGGCGAATGGATTCTATTTCCTCTTCGTTTCTGCAGTTCCCACAGAAGGCGTTGTGGGGTAGTCCTAGCCATGCTGCATGATTTCCTATCATTCAGTGTCCTGTCACGACGCCGGCAGCCATCCGAATATCCCTGCGACTGAATTTCAAGCGATCTGCGGAGCTCTTTTTAACATAGGCTGGCTATAACGATTTGGCTATGGCGCATGTATCTAATCAATACAATCGCCTGTTAGCGTCCTCGCTGGACGCAATGTCTACCTTCCTGTTCAAAGTATTAAGCGGTGTGCGGTCCTCGGGAATTGCCCGAGAAGCGCTTAGATGGGACCCTGCCCTGGCTTGTTTATCCGCTTATATAGATCTCTAAGGGTACATGATGAAGAGTTGATGACAGTTCTACCGCCGCTGAATCTCCTTGTTGGGAAAATTGCCATAAACGAAAAACTCTTACAAATTAACGTCTACACTGGGGTTTGAATTAGCCAGGATCCGCTGCATGTATTTAGATTAACTTTAAAGTCCATACACCAACCGCACTTGAATGGAAACTTTTAATACATTCACACAAGGTCTGACTAATGAGTGCTTAAATTAATTAAAAGAAAAGAAACAAATGCGTTACTTCGCAATGAATCACCATAGACGTAGTTAGATTGAGTTGAAAATACATTTTAGTACCGATAAGCCATCCTCGATATCATGAGCTTACCACAGACATTATACATCATTCATTATTTACTGCATCACATGTAATGACAGTCATTCTAACTGAATAATGTGTCATAATATTTTTATTAAAATTATGCATATAAATCCCCTAGTCGACAATACTCGTATAACATCCATTATCTTGATGACGGAAAATTTAGGGTTCAACTTTGGTGGTAGCAATTCAAAGATTCTCACATAAAACCAAGCAATTCATACAGAATTATGCGGCCGCAATCAAATGTTTGAAAATTGAATGAATATCCTTGCGTTGTGGGTTTCCTGGGAAGTTTTCAAATAAACCAAAGAAGTTTATCTTTCGCAAGATTCACTGGACAAGATAAGTTAATGTGCGCGGGGTGCGATAACGTACGAATTCTTATTCTTATTGCAGATTAATCTTATTAGCAAACTTAATTATAATACAAGATGGCGCAAGGTCATCGCCCTGTTAGAAGATGCTCTCATTTTTGCAAATGGCGTCTTATGTCATCGCGAGTCTGACGTTAATATACTCTTCGAGAACACCGAGTCATTTTGTGAATTTGTGGTTTGGCTCAACATGGAATTTAACGTCGATTTCTCTGGCCGTGTGGTACATAACATACTGTGGCATTTTGCCGCTTTCGACGAGACTGGCTTCACACGGGACAGTAGCAGACCTAGGAGGCCCTGGAGAAAGTCACTCGGCCGAGAATATCGCTGCTGGGGCTCCAGCGAGGGTCTAAGAGGACCCTCAAACATCAATCACACGTCGGGCCACGCAATAAGGCATCAATTTGCAGCGACTTTTGGTCAAAGACTTGAACATGTACCCGTATCAGTACATGGGCTATTACCTGCAGACCGCCAATACCGGGTATGCTATAGCCCAGCTTCTTGGCTTCTGGGGCACTAAAAATCTGAATGTAATGCGCGAAGAGCCATTACACCCTCTAAAAATCACTGGTGTGGCGTTTACGGAGGAAAGGTGATTTGGCCAAATTGTTTCGAGGGCGGCGAGGACAAAACTGTTACTGTGATGCTTCAAAACCATGATCAACGACTCCTTGTTGCCACAAATTGACGAATTTGACTTGGAGAATATGTGGTTCTAGTAGCACAGTGCAACCACATAGACAGCACGATCGACAGACATTCTGCAACAAACTTTTCCGGGCGCTTGATCTCTCGTTTTGGCAATTTGCACTGACCTATGAAATAGCCCAAATTGGCCACTACTTACCTCTTTTTTGGTGTTTTCGAAGCAACATCTCTTAGCATCTCTTAAGGAGAAGCTCGTAGAATAAACCATTCCTGAGAATTAATGACGACTTCAGTGTCTTGCAAGCCGAAATCGCGGTCATGATACAAGCTGCGGAAATTACACATGAGAGCAATGTCATTGGTAAAACGATTACTGTCTATAAAGATAGGCTCTGGACCATGCTGTGATTAAATCGAGGCTTGTGACTTAAATCGATTTTAAGCGAGATATTCAGAGCCAATGCGGTGATTCGCTTCTGGGTACCAGGGCATATAGATATCGCAGGAAACGAAAGGACTTATGACCTGCATGCATCACAACCTCTTCCTTTTGTAGTAATCCCAATTAGGTCCTGAAGAAAGAAAACTAGATGATGGAGCCACCGGTCGATCACACCGACTCTGGTTTCATCCAGACAGATGTGCAACAGTCAGGATGCTAAGGCCGGCATTTAGAAAGGAGAGATCTACATATTTCTCTGATCATTTCCGACTTAACTACTGAGCATTGTGCCATTGGTATGTGCAGCACAACAACTAATGCAGAAGATGTAGGGACGAAGAAGAAATGGAATCTGTTCACCACCTGCTGTGAGACTGCCACGTCCTATCGATCAGAAGAATGAAGACCTTTCGAAGTTACTTCTTCTCGACACTGGAGGAATCAAGTGATGTTGAGCTGATGAGCCTGCTGAGATTCCTATCAATATCAGGGTGGTTCTAACACAGCGGTTTAGGCCCCGGATTAAATATATGGGCACAATGGACCCAAACTGCTGGTCTAATTAGCAGCGACTTTCCTCGTTCCAAAGCACTTAGTCTAACCTAAGTGGAGAATTTACCGCAAGGCTTTTTGAGAAAAGTCAAGGAAAACCTGTGAAAAGAGCCGGAATGTGCATCAACTCTGTTGGCGCCCACTTGACTGACATTATCCTCGCTTAATGGAAGACAACTTAAACGTCAACAAACAGAACCAATTCTTTTTATTTACAAACAAAGTGACTGCCTTAGAAAATAGAGTTGCGCCATCTTGCAGCATTACTTCAAGTGCAAGTCACATATCCGGCGTTTTTTCCGCACAACTCTTATTTATCATCCCAGAATTTGTTTACAAACATTTTGGCAATAAAACAGATAAAAACAAAAACGTTGTACGTACAGCAAAAAGCTTTTTCCTTCGACGCGAAAGAGTACACAATTCAGTTGAATGCCACTAAAGTGGACACTAAGTTGGTTTTTTCCACGAAACAATTTATTTATCGTACAAAATTTAAATTTATTTTGATTGACAAAAAAACGAACAAAGCAAGTGTGAAAAGTTTAAATCTAAACAAATTGAATTGATTCCGTATTTTTCATTAAATTGAATTCACATGAATGCGCAAATGCATTATGTGGTCGTGGTGAACCCGATATTTGGAATTGATCGGCCAAAATCGTTTTTGGATTTAAATGTTGGATGCGTGCGATTTGAATTTAGTTTTAATTTGTTGCAAAATACTTGTTTAAATGTGTCTACTTTTTTTTCTTGTATTTCAGACTGCGATGTATCTATAGCAGAAAAAAACTGCGAACCTGCAATAATCAAAGTAAGTATGACCGCATTATACTCGACATAATAGTCAAGGGTATGTCTGTACTTATAGTTACACCAAGTTAGACATGTATCTCTGCTGTAATAGACTGTGTGTATGTGCGAGGTATTGAGAATTTTATGATCTATTAATATGAACCCATGTACTTCTAAAAATGACTCAAGTCACCAGTCCTCAATGGAGGAGAAAAAGTAGGCAAGACCCTAAGGTGCCAAGTGGGAAGCACGCACACATACACAAACACATAATGATATTACTCTTGGGACTTTTTATCACATGGGGCTTGTGAAATGTTTTTTCTATACTAAGCTGTTTTATAATTTTTTTTTTGTTCGTCAGACAATGCCTAGGATAGCTGATTCGCACATCCACCCCTTACGAAGTATAAATGTCATTCGTTATGGCTTATTTTACTGTCTGTTACGTTTTCAGGGTATAATTTTGGTACTTAATGATATAACATGAGTACAGTAATAATAATAAGAATCATTTCTTATGTACGGGTATACATTGACAGAGGCTTATTATGTTAAAAACACATAAGCCAGTCGCAGTGATGTTGCGTAAAAATAAATGGTGACTGGACCGAAACTGGTAGCGGCCAGTCAATCAGTTATTCCATTATCTTGGACAAAAACTACTTGGGATTTCACTGTCGGATAACGAATCGAAGGAACGGAATTGAAATACATCTCCATTCTTAGGCAGACACGAACTTAGGCCAGAAGGAAGTCCATTGTAATTCTTAAGTAAGGAGAGAAAAGCTAGAAATGGATTACCAACAGCGGAAACCTACATGCAAATGGTGTATCCGCTCCAGGTACTCCGATTCATTAAGGAAATTGGACTGGAGGAGGTCCAGAACTAGGGCTCCAAGTCTAGGAAGCACAATAGATATACCAGTTTGACCAAGAGACAAAATTGTTGATCCTATTTACTTGACTCTCGCTAGATCACTAAGATCTTCGAAAAACTATTCACTAGGAGTTTTCCTTCTCAGAGTCGATAGGGCAGGACAAGTGCACAGAAGGTGAGACATATTTTCTTCTTAGGTTAGGTTAGGTTAGTCGGTTGACGGGCGCAAAAGAATTCTGCATCCGTCACACTTAGATCAATGTGACAACCTATGACAGAGAGATGGACAGTGACATAGAAAGTGTGTGGAATCTTCATGTACATCTTCGTCACCACATCCTCTGCACAGGTCATTTGTACTAAGTTTCATTTTCGTTGTATGATATCTCAGCATATTGTGTCCAGTAATAATACCTACAAGAGATGACAAAGATTTTTTTGTTCATTTGTAAAATTCTCTCGGTTTTTGCTTGTCGTAGAGTGGCCACATTTTCTTGGTTATAGCACAAGAATCAAGCACTCTCCATCTTTCATTTGCAGCTACTAATGTTTTGTCCCCTATCATCTGTTTAATGTGACAAGGCGGGATTTTTACAGTAGTGTCTGCCTGATTTAGTCCAAGTGATGATCCCTTTCTTGCCAGCTCATCAGCTTTCTCGTTGCCCGGTACCCCTTTGTGTCCGGGAACCCAGCAAAGTCTTACGTTGTGCTGTGCACCAAGAACCCGTAGCTCTTCGCGACAACGACTTGCAAGCTTCGATTTTATTTCAATGGCAGAAATCGCTTTTATTGCCGCTTGGCTGTCAATGAAAAAGGTAATATCGGCGTGTGATAGTGCCTTCATTGCAACCTGATTAGCAGCTGTTGTCACTGCCAGGATCTCAGCTTGGAAAACGCTACTGTAGTCAGGAAGCCTTGACTGGATAGTCCCAGAACTTCGGAGTAGAATCCCGCGCCAACACCAATATCCATCTTGGAGCCATCTGTGAAGATGGGTATCGATGATTCGTAACCCGATAGTTGATTTCGTGCCATTCTTCTCTACTGGGAAAGGAAGTAACGAATGGTCTTACAAAGTCAAGGTAGGGGGTTGTGTAGTCTGTACATACAGAATTTTCCGTAAATTTACGTAGGATCTGCGCATGCCCCGTTATACTGGATTTCCAGCAACCAGTTTGGCTAAGTCGCAGGGCCCTGTTTGCGGTAGACTCCTGTACGAAGATATGAAGGGGTTTAAGGTTGAGTATAGCTTCCAACCCCGCTGTGGGGGTGGTTCTCATTGCCCCGGTGGTGCCGATGCAGGCCATTCTTTGAATCTTTGTCATGGTTTTGAGGTTGGTAGCTTTACATAACGCTTGCCACCAGACTAAATTACCATATGTCAGTAACGGTCTAATTACCGCGGTGTATAGCCACATGATGATCTTAGGACTAGGACCCCAGGTTTTACCGAATATCCTATTACATGCATAAAAGCTACCATTGCTTTCTTTGCTCTTTCTTTTATATTGAGATTCCAGTTCAATTTCCTGTCTAGGATAATCCACGTCTTACAAAAATCGTTGAAGGAAGCATCCAGCCTCCTGGCATATATGCCTGTAAGACAATGCCCCGTCTCCCAGTTTTCTTACAATCCAGGTATGGCCAGATTTGTTTAAATCGGAGATACATCCTGGCGTTATTCCAGCTACTGCTTGACCGTCGAGATATATGTAAAACAATATGTTACTTGAAAGCCAGGCCGCATCTCCTTGGACTGCTATGATTTCTGCCTGAAATACACTATAGTTATCCGGAAATTATGTGGTGATGCCAATTTCCGGCACACAGACTCCCGCACCGATACCGAAAGCTATCTTGAATCCATGTCTGTGCACCTCTATCCCAGACTCATTTTCTCCATTTTACCAAGCACCTTTACTAGGAATCCTGGTTTTATAAAAGACGTTCAAAGTTCAAATGAGAAACCATTTAGTCTGAATTACTAGAAACAATCTTGTGTGTTCCTTATTTACAGAGCCAAATGCAAGGATTCTCTAAGCTGTACTTAAAGATCTTAATATGCACAAATCCGCTGGTCCAGATGGTATCTCAAGCACAGTAAGTGACCACTACGTAAGTGATTTTATCTGCCCTGCTCTTCTTGAGTATGTGCAAGTGGCATGCATCTCCCAAGTACTACACCCATATAGCAGTACTGATTCATTGTTGGAGCAGAGCAATCGTAGCTTGGTTCTTGTGCTATGAACCTTCTCCAGACTTTGAATTGCATTTCGAACGCAGCTTTTGCTTTCCAGATTTTGCTGCTCACAGTAACTTCGCTGCCACCGCGGTCAGCCGAGATCACAATCCTAGATACAGAAAATGATTTACTTTGTCGACTTCCCGTCCGGCAATGTTAAGTTGATCGCGTGTTTTAGAAGAGTTGAGGACCTTTCTTTGGCGCAGCTTCTAGATTTTGAGACATCATATGAAGGTCCAGTATTCGATGTGAAGGTAAGCAAACATCGTCAGCATAGTAGTACAGAGTTTAAGGTAAGATGGCATACTCATTCCATAGTTACTTTCCGTCAATGCTGTATGGAGTACATCGCTGATCATCTAACGTACTTCACCTTGGACTTCAAAGTCCTCCAACACGTTACCATTACTATGTTAGACGTTGCACTTATTACCCTCATAGTTGTAGGCTTGATAATGGCTCTGAGTTTTTCTGAAAAGCTTCTTCTGCAGAAGGCTGACCAGATAGCATCTCGATTCAAACTGTCGAAAGCCTTCTAAAAGTTGATAAGCAATATAGCGTAGACGTATTCGGCGTAATGATCTGTGAGGTATTTACATACATATATGATAGATGCAGGAGGATCCAAAGTGAAGGCCTGCCTATTCGACGTCGAGAGTTGAACTTAAATGTTCCTTAATCCGTTCTTACATGATTCTACCTATTTTCTTAGCTACGGAGAACGCATATCCTTCTCCAGTTTGCACAATTTATCAGATTTTTCTTTTTCAGAAACTTGATGATCATCCATCTTTAAATTCCCGCGGAAATTGCTTATTTTTTTTCAAGCTTTTCGGGTGTAGAAGTCCTGTCGATATACACTAGAGTATGTATATAGCGCCGGTTGATATAATTCTGCAGAGATGGTGTCAATACCCATCGCCTTGTTTTTCTAAAGGGACTTGGTTGCTGTTTTATTAGGAAACTCGGTGCGAATTCCAGAATGTATTGTTTCGGAAGACTCATCAGAGTTTAAAAACGTTATACAGCAGCTTATCATACTTATTAATAGGCAGAGAGATATCCAGGACTCTGTGACTTTCAGGTGTAAAGGGTGCAATAAAATATATGTAAAAAGGATTATTTGTGTTGAAAGCTTCCCGCACAAAATTCAGGCTTCAAGGCATGCAAAAAGTGGGCTAAATAAATACTGAATAATATTTATAGGCGCTTTTAGTAACTACTGAATGGAAGATCCAAGGTTCGCCGAATGACTGAACAAGCTCACGAAGTCTGACAAGCTTTTCAATCGCTCGTTTAAACTGCAAGTCTCTTCTAAAATTTAGTCGCCTTAATACGAATAGTTTCGTGAGCTGGACCTCAGTATTATACTTCTAGTCATCTTTCTATTAATTAATGGTTTTTTTTTTTTTTTTTTAGAGTCGATGGGGTAATTAAGGCTTGAGTACAGCCTAATAAGCACGGCGACCAGAAGAGATCTTTTGTGCTATCTCCTGAGAGTTGCTATATTATATTTGTCTTTTAGCTGAGATTAAGTTCATTAATGAAACTATAGATAGTTTGAGCTGAAGAAGATGTGACATCAGATGGTGATGTGAAGCCTTTGTTAAAGTGTTTGACCCTAAGCCGAGCTATGGCCGGGCATTCACACAATATATGTTGGGCTGTTTCGGTGTCTTCAAGGCAGAAACGGCACATGTCCGATTGGACACGGCCCATTTTCTTGAGATGGTAATTGAGAGAGCAATGTCCAGTAAGGAAGTCAGTTATGATCTTAGCCTTGCATTTGCTCATTGAAAGAATGTCTCTGGTTCTTTTTTTTTTTAGAAATTTATAAATTTCTTGGCGTGTCGTAAGCCATTTTGCGAATTCCAGAATGAGAGCATTTCTATTCTTTCCCATAGGTTAAGCTCTATCTTTATCTGGTTAGTTGGTAAACCACAAAAGGGTTCAGATCCCGTAAACGGAGATTGAGCACCTAATCTGGCAAGTTTATCAGCGGATTCGTTGCCAGGGATGCCCCTATGTCCAGGGACCCACACAAGAGTAATTTTATTGTGTGCAGCAAGCTGCAGGTGTATTTGTAGACAGCTTAGACTCAAAATTGAAGGAAGTTAGAGCTTTAAGAGCAGCTTGGCTGTCTGACATTATATTTATTTGTGATCTACGGAGGTTTCGTCTGATGCATTCTCTGGCACATAGCTCGATTGCATAGACCTCTGCTTGAAAGATAGTGGTATATAGTCCAAGTGAAGTGGATAGTTTGTAGTTAGGACCAAAAACACCAGCTCCAACCCCATTTGACATTTTCGAACCGTCAGTATACCAATCAATTGAAGATGTGGTGTGAGGGATGAGAGGGTAGTCCCAAAACCTGCGGTCCGGTATAATGACTTTAAAAGGGTGATTGAGATGGATTCATTTTGGCATGAAATCCGAGGAACAGATCGCTGGCGATGATAGTAGCGGGATTTCCTCCAGGATTTTCATGTGTCCAACTAGATTAGTGTTAGTATTGTTACATAGAAGTTGAAGCTTTATTGCACTAGCTGCTGCAGTCTTCATAATTCTTATGTGTAGAGGTGGAAGGTCTGAGAGAACTTCCAGCGCAGCTGTAGGGCAGGTTTAGTTTCTGGTCTAGAGTTATCCCAAGATATTTTGTTTCTTTAGAGAAATTTATTTGTACATTACGTAGTGATAGTGTGCGGAGATTCAAGGATCTCCTTCTGGTGAAGGGAATGATTACGGTTTTATCAGGGTTAACCGTTAATCCTTCTGTCTGACACCAATTGCTAACTTTGTTTAGGGCATGTTGCATCCGATCACAGATGTTGGTTTCTTCCTTGCCCCTTATTATAATGACTATGTCGTCAGCATAGCCTTGGGTGAGAAATCCACAGTTATTGAGGTCGTTTAGGATTTTGTCCACAACAATGGACCAAAGCAGGGGAGATAAAACTCCTCCTTGGGGACAACCTTTAGTGGTTCTTGCGGATATCGAGAATTGTCCAAGTTTGGCAGAAATAATCCTGCTACTGAGCATTAATGGTTACGCCAACAATGACTGACTCCTAGTCTTCGTCATCGTAGTATTACTTCCAAACCAGACAGTTATCCCCTTGAAAGATTTAGCACATTTTAGTATTCTTTGTCGCTTATATTCGAATTTACATGATCTGGGGACTTTTGTAGATTTTCTAAACCATTTTTATGATGGGAACAAAAGCACTAAAGAATACCTCATTACGAACAGAGATGGTGTCCAAGTCACTACCACGCATTGCATTTCTTATTGCTGCTGGCAATCTCACTCCTGTCACGTTAGATCTAAGCTTCCGAATTCGCATCACACTCTGAAAATAAAAGCAATTAAATTTAGAAATTCAGTGACTACTTCATTCGCACTCCATACATACTCCTACTATATAATAAAACACCCAAACAAAGCGCCTATAAATCACGTACAAATACTAAAACATACTAAACTCGTATCTCGTGACTTCATTCGATGGCTTTCGAAGGGGTGCACTGATTATATTTGAAGTGGGCGTTGATTGACTAAACAAAAGTATCGAATTTTATACACTCGCACCTACAGCTTCGATACTACTTTTTTTTTTATTCAAACCATGAGTTTGAGGCTTCTCCATCCAACAAACTAGATGAAGCCATTCTAAGCAAGTAAGTCCGGTGATTGATTGAATACTAAGCAAAGAAAATCCCTCAATAAAACAAAAAAAAAATCGCTATCTAGCTTCATTTTCATTGCGTTAATGGGGAGGAGAAAAAAAAATAGAAAAGAAAAGAAAAACACTTAGTTATTGTATCTTTTGGTTTATTTTGGGAAACTCGTATCTAAAGGTACGCGTTTCTGATTGATTGACATATGAAAAATGAGGCAGACGGCTTCTTTGCATGCAAGGTTCGTCCATGAAACGAGGTGTCAAAGCACTGTTAGTTTTAAATAAACTAAATCATCAATTTAAATAAAAGGCGCGAGTAGGAGGCGAGAAGGCGAGAAGGGAGAGTAAGAGCGAGACCAGTAGAATTTAATGCGATTCAGTGTCACATTTAGATAATTATCTGCTCACATTTAAATTGCATGAGTAATTGAATGTGCTATCTAATCAGAGGGACATGACATGGTTCTCGCACCACGTCTGCGGCGACAGTGCCGATAAACCGTACCTCGTGTGTGGGTACTGTGTGTGTTTTTCGCTTAATTTTATTAACGTTTTCGTGTGTTGTGTTTTGTTTTTTTTTCTGCTTTTTTTTTGTATTTTTTTTGTATTTTATTGCCCGACAGATAGTAGTTAAAATTTTCCCCAGGTTGTATTTGGGTTAAACACAACATAAGCATTTCAAGAATTTCAATGTACATAGATACTCGTATTAATTAACGGATCGATCAATTGCGTATAGCGTTTGCATATTATGCAGCACCATGGTAGTAAGGTAAACAGTTCTGATTGGAAAATTAATTACTTCTTAATGATGTATTCTAGTCTACTTGTTTTAATTAAACAAATTCGAGTGATGGAATTATTTGGTTACAGAGAAATGTTGTCAGCTTACAAGGGTGGAACAGTTGGGGAAGGTCGCACTGTTGAAATATGGGTCTTACCTATCCTTACCTTGGAATTAGAATAGATAAATTTATAATGAATTGAGGGTTGTTGCATGTCAATAATATTGCACAAGGCTAAAGTAACTCAGAATGGCGCGAAATTGTCACCAGACACGGCAGCCATGCGACCACAATTTTACTAGTATCTAAATCGAACAAGGCTGTGCTAATACTCCAGGAACTCACTCGAAAAGGTTGTGGTAAAGACAATTATTCGTATCCAGTGACAAGTCATTCGATAATCTAAGGAAACCGTAGACCATTTTTCAATCTCATTTCTGTTTGTACCCGTACTCGAATGCACGTGTTACAAGTCGACACAATGATGATTGATTGTGTCAAAAACCACCAACGATATTTAATTAGTTGATTACAATTTTCCTAATTTTGGGCATTTCGGTATCTTTGTGGCGTTTGGCGGTCAAGCACAGTAGATACTATTGCTTGGACCCAACTTAAAGTACCTTTTTCATATTGTGCGACATCGATTAGGTTTTAAACAACGTCATGAATTTAAGTAGGCACGTGAAGAGTAAAATGTCATACTTCATACGAGTGGGTATTGATTAATAAGTGGGCGCTGGAAGTGGCGAAGTGGTTAGTGGGATGGACTATTGCGCAAAAGTTTCGACGTTCGAATGCAGGAAAACGACCGAAAAGTTTTAACGTCTTTCAGTCGAGAAGGAGCTTCAGTAATGAGGAGCTTACACCATCAGTACTCACCTCATCAGCACCGAAAATCCGCCACCTGATCCTAGCAAAGGCAGGATAATCAAATAAGAAATGTTCCGCCGTGTTGTCGCCTTCTCCACAGGCGTCGCAGATAGGGGCATCACTTAAACCTACCACACTAAGGTATTTGGCAAAGGTGAAGTAGCCCGTAAGAACGCCAGTAAGTTGTCTACAGTCCTTCCTGCTAAGGGATAGCAAGAAAACCGCCGATTTCCTACAGACGTCTGGGGAGCTATGCCACCTTCGATTGTGCTCATTAAAAACCCAATCGTCAATGGAAGCCCTGACCAAGGACGCTGGCAAACCCAACGTGGGTTCAAGTCCTGAGAAAGCCTTTGAGAAAGCCTCTTGTGAACGTCTAGCAAGCTCGTCGGAGATCTCATTTCCTGTTATCTCGTTGTGTTATACGACCCAGACGAGATTCAATAAGTTCCGCCTTTCGATCGAATTCAAAGAGGTTTTGCATTCGGAAACTATTTTAGAGGAGGTTAAAGAGGGTTGAGTATTGCATTAAGCGTAGCCTGGCTGTCGCTAAATATGCAGATATTTCGCCCCTTTCCACCTGTTTCGCACAATATTGTCCGCTAGCCAATGAGTAATGAAGGCTAATGTTGTCGCATTTCACGAAAACACCAGCGCCGGGCCCCTGTCCAGTTTTGGAGCCGTCCGTAAAAATGCGACTACATTCCTTTCCTGGTTCAGACTATGACCAAAGCCAGTCCTGAACATGAGCATCACAGGCGTAGTTTTCATCTGCCGAATGATAGTGAATTGAAAATGTCAAACCAAAATGACCTGGAATATAAAACGCACCCTAATAAGCTCACCCAAAACCCAAAACTCGAGGCAGTTTAAGACCCTCGAATGTTTCTTTTTGCATAAGCCAAGGGTTAAGCTTTAATAAGCGACTCTATGCTGATAGCTTTCATCAGCCAACCAACGTGCCAATGCAAAATCAGATATTAGATCCACGTCTATGCTACTAGCCTGCATAGCCCAAAAAAGTCCATAAGTGATGCCTTGCGTATAGCCAGCAAAAAAAAAGAAGAGAAGTAAACCTATCACGTCGTTGTGTTCACGTTAAAAATAGCTTTTCCACGATGACTAAGAAAATAATTTCAGAATCGATCTCATACTTACGATACGCCACGCTGCCAGTTTTTTTTACGATCAAGTTTAGTGTTGTCTGATAAATCATTATAAATAGTCCGACACTTGAACAACGTGGCCAAATCATCGAAATTTTCTTTGAAAATCGGTCGTCGATTCGCCAAACTTACAGACAACTTCTTGAATTTTATGGCGCACATAAAATCGTCCATCTGAGCAAGCCATCCGTCGAAGTGTGGATAAATTTCGTACCACATACTCTCGCCATTGCAAGCAAAAGAGCGTAGGAAGATCCAAATTTATCGATTTATCATCGGTCGCAGCAATAGGTGCTTTGTCCGTCCTTGCCTTGTTTTACACCCGTAAAAGTTGCAACTGGTGCAGGAATTTAAGCTACAGCATCATAATACGTCTGATCTCCCCACTGATGTGGGGTGGTAAAGAGAGTCCTTTGCCACCTCACAATGGCATCTGTCTCTGGTGGGGTTCTATCCAAGATACCAGTGTTGCGTGTCCTTTCTTGTAGAGAGCATATATTTTGTTCTGCTTTTATAGAACGCTGAAGAGTCTTTGTTGCCTCTGGCTCAATACTTAAAAACGCCTCCTGACGACCCGCTATATTTTGCTTTCTTTCTTCATGTCATCGGCTTAAGCGAGTAGCTGTACAGACTTGTAAAAGTTTATACCTCAGGTGTGGGCTTATGAGTTTCCTAAAATTTTTTGAAGTATTTTGTTAAACAGATCACATGGAAGTGCGTCACCTTGTCTAATCGAATTTGATGGAGCAACGAGAGGTCTCTTGCACAAATGGACGAGTTTGACAAGGATGGAGAGACTAGGCATGGTTCCGTATAACTCGTGTCTTTACACACTATCACAGCCAACTTGGAAATCGATAAAAAGGTGGTGCATATCGACTTTATATTCCTGGGTTTTTATCCAAGCTTGAAAGCGAACCGATAAGAACCTATCGGTTGTTGACGATCGGTACATTCACATAAAATGGCAGACGGGATCTTCAAACTCTGTAGTTGGCGCATTTCAATCGTCCTTTCCTTACGTTCGTTACCTCGATCTTAGCTTTAGTGTCGTATCCTGCGTTGAGGGTCAATTCTTGAAAATAGGATTTTACTACTTCTGTCTAAATTCATACTTAGAAGCATAACCTCAGACATATGAAGGATAACAGGCCTCAAATTTATGGTAAAGGAATCACAAAAAGTCGTGGTAAGCCGACTGAGGTGATTTTATGGACGACCTAAGGTTTGATTTAAAGATATTTTAAATTTTTATTTGTCCATCCGTCTTCAATTAAAAGTACTAAACATGATATCCTCCCTTAATAAGAACTTTATCACTGATCCCTTAATTGTAATTCCCAAAGGTCACATAAAACTTAAGGACACTTTGCCTCCGTCTTATCTGCAAAGTTTCCTTTAAAATTCGATATCCTTTACGTAGCATACACAGTAATAAAGTTTAATTTTAGAAAGGATAACAAAATCGTCCATTGTCAAAATATCACCTCATGCCAGGATTTTTCGATTTTCCATTGTAATCTGATGTATCTACTACTACCCCTGCACAATTATCCACCCCCCCTGTGAAATGGAACAACAGCATAGCAGTTCTCGACTGTAATATCCCCCCCCCCACTCCACTTGAGATATGTTTCCGGCCGGAAGAAGTTAAGAAACCATTACTCAACTCTAGATGTAAATTGCTTCATATTTCATGTTTTTTTCTTCTTTTTTTTTCTGGCCAGCTGGCAATTAGTAAATGAAGAATGAAGGCATCTACTTCCTCAAACTACAAATGTGGGTCAAAAAAACAGGGGATAATTAATTTTGAATTTTCTACTTTCAATTAAATTACACCAGGTTCCATCTTGGTTGGGGCAAATTTTGAAGGGGTTTGCGTGCCTTATTTATCCGTTTACGGTAGACTCGTTAGAATAAAAACACGAATGTAATGGAGGTCATTGTTAAGGGAGATAAATGGCAACCTGGTTACGAATAAATAATAAGTTTAAGAATAATATTTCAATTAAGAGCACTCAATACCGCTATTTATGTGAAGGTTACATTTCAGGATATAAAAAATGTAGTAAACGCTGATGAAGGTACGAAAGTCATGCAACATAGGTCGACATAATATTTATGTTAAGGATTAGCGAGCTTATTTTTACTTTTTACGTACATTAACTAGTTCATAGTCCGTTCACAAGGAGTAGCTGTTATGTAAGCTGAGAACAGATGAAGGGTTGGCCATGTTTTAGTTTCTTTTGGAAATCGCTATAAGGACTACAGTGCTCAATATTTTTCAATGGCTGTTACTTCATTGAAAAGCTTACATCTTCCAATTATTTATGGAAAATAATTTTATTTAAATGGCTGCCGCAGCTGGCTTGGGCCATCCTATTAACCCGATTATACAATAGATTGTAGATTTTTTGTGGCTCTATATCGCGAATAGCTCGGTGGCTGTTTGCTTTAAGTCCGTCAACTGCTTGTGGATTGCTGGAGAAAAAAGTTTCGTAGAAAAGTCTAACGGCGTTAAATCACAGCTGCACGTTAGCCAAGGTACATATGTATGTCTCCGAAATGACTGAGAATACGATCGCCAGTGCCAGTGGTGTGGCACATGGCGCCATTGTCCAAATCCAAATTGGTCAATTGCGGTCACAAAAAATCAGTAATCATGAATCTGTAGTTCACTTCGCTCACAGGGACGCTGTTTCCGGCTTTATTTTCAAAGGAGCTTAAAGCGTAGAACCTCTTTAAAATCCACACCAAACAGTCGCTTTTTGAGGATTCATTGGCTTCGACTACGACTATGAGTGGATTTTCAGAACAAAAAATCTCAAGACCTTAAAGATAAAAGGTGTCTTACAACGTTTCCCAACTCATTTTAAGCTTTACACAGAGTAGCGATACAGAAGCAGATCCTGATTTTGCTTCAACTCCTGAGTGAGCTGGACCTTATAAGCAAATAATCGAAGATCTTTATGCAATGTTGACTTCAAAAAAGTGCGAGACTGACACACTGACGTGTTTTACGAGATTCTTGTGTTTTCAAGCTCCTCCTCCTCCTTTTGTTATTCATGTGCACGTCAGTTTCATGAACTTTCCTTAAGAATTTCCTTACACGAACCGCTAAAGGGGCTTTGTTACGACCAAAATGACTTTCAATAATTTCTCACAACCTCTGCAACCGTCAGTGACTTCGCAAATAATTTTTCAGAATTTCCCAGCGTTGTTAAAGCGCAAAACGATACATTTCTTTCCGCAATTTCCCGAAAATCGCTTGGAAAATCTGAGCTCGTCTCATCTATGTACTATAAATCCTCCCATATCCCTTCGATAGCCAACGTAATTTCATAAAGATCATTCAGTTCGCATTCCACTGTTATATCTAAACGATGTTAAGCAGCGAAGATTAGAACACACATCCTTGCCGCACCCTCGATGGGATATTCACTCTTTCACTCAGTTGTGAATCGTAGTTTCTTTGCTGAAACTGTCTAGTTTTTGGTGTAGTCATTTGCAAGCTAATGTACTCCAGATAGCTTCGCGATATAAGATTTCACATGCTCCCTTAAAATCTATGCAATACAAATCAGTTGGCCAACAACCACTTGCAGTGTGATCGAGGCAAGGTCGGTACGATGGGTAGTACTCTGCAGTAAGTTATAAACGTAGAACAGAACAGGTTTTATTACGGCCGATTCGTCCTGCCAGTCTACTCGCTCGTGGCTACTTTTAACATATACCCTGAGGCATATTTGAATCTACCTATGAATCGAAAGTGAGGTGTTGAGACATCTCACTGCATTTCATTCTTAACTCTCCGAGACAATCCTTCTGTTTAGTATCTATGACATCCGCTGTGGAAAAATGTGTTAATCGGTTTGCTCTGGCTGCACACCATGCTTTAGATCAAGATTACGTCTTATGATGCTCTTCCAGCAGAATATCCATTATGTGATGGAAATCCCTGTATCCGGTGGCTCATCACTCACTCATCAAGCTAAAAATTGCATCTGAGGCTACAATATGCCTCACATTAGGAATACCATCGGATGATCCAGCGGAATATCTATTGTTTCTATAAACTTTTGATGTGCACGTCAAATGCTCGTATGCAAACGATGCCAATTTGTAGATAATTCACATAAAACAGGTATGCATGTGCACTCGCATGATTTTAGGACTTTTTTATTCGATTCATTTATACGACGACATAAAATTAAAGCCAACTGGGTTTAGAACTTAATACTTGTGGAAATCATAGCAACATCAGTTGATACAAGCTTTCTACTCCCACCATACTCATTATTTTCAATAATGTACTCGCATTCGCAGAGTTTCATGTCAATTAAGAAAATAAACGAAACTTTCTGTAATTTGAGTTTGAAAAACAAAACCCCCTATAGTCTGGGTTGACGAACCCGCCCCCCATTCCAGTGGTCATGCAATTAAAAGCGAATCAAATATTCAGTTCTTTTCATGCCACTCTGGCAGTCTGTTTTTGAAGGAACCCTTATCTGCCATGTTTTTCTGTTTTTCTGTTTTTTTGATCTGTCAACCCAGTTAAATTTTTCTTCTCTCCCCCCCCCCCCAAATCAAATGTGACATCTGAGGATGTCACCGCATTGTGCGTTCAAGTCAGAAACTACGAGTACATATACATGACCCACAAAAAAAAGGGGGCGTCATGCGTGTAATTCCAGACAACTCCGGTTATATCCTCAAATTGCCATAGCATGGAAAATATCAACTTGACCCAAGTGATGGTTTATCTTTCCCCTCCAATAATTCCGTTTCATTTTTATCTTCGAACTTCAAATTGTACAGTCGTAATCTGAATGCAAAAAAAAAAAAAAAAAAATCAAAAACAATTGACGCCTAATATCGGTTGTATTTATGAAAATGCGTATTTGAAACAAGCATACTACTACCAGATCGTACTGATGTTTTGCGGCTGATTTTTTAGCCATGAATGGTTTTTATTTGTCTTTTTATCATACCGCTATACCGCTACATGTTGATTAGATAAGACACACATGAACAAAACATACGTAATTATTTTGCGTCATATTAATCGTCGTCGCCAGTAGATTGGAATTTTTTTTCTAATACAACTTTTATATCACACGACCCATTCATTAGGTTTAGTGCTTTTTCGACGTGCGGTAGTATCGTCTCTAGTACTACGGTTTACTAAAAGTATCTAGAGTATCACTAATGTTTTTTTTGTTTCGTTTTTGATATCAAATCGTGACCACGTTTGATCCAATTACCTTCTAGTTAGACATTTCCGGGTACAAGTTCCTCAGCTTAAAAGTTTCTTTAAAAAAAAAATGGTCTCGAAAAATGCGTGAAAAAAGTGTGACATCTAGAGATAGTGTCTAATTGATATATAACGCGAACAGTGGATATCAATAAACCAGCTCGTGATTCTCCCTCTCCGCACACATGTTTGTAGTATTTGCGCAAAAAAAAAAAATAAAAAAATACAGCACAGCACACTAGCTAATTAAATAAATATTTTTTTATTTTTTTACAACAATCAGTAGACATCTTTGGCGAGGAAGATTCAACACTGGATGTAAGCTTACAAAAGGTTTTTATAGCTCTTTTTTGCAAATCACCCAATAAAGGTTCTTTCCTTGTATCTTTTGGTCGAAGTTCTATGTTTTTTTATCACTTTATCAGAAGGTAAAGTGCGCAAATGGTTCGCAAAAAATAAACATGTCGGTGTATCTTTTATGGGTTTTTGAAAAACATTTAAAAAAGTGAAAAAAAAACTTTGAAACATGATGAAATTCTAAGTAAATTGTTGTTATATTAGCCATGTGAATGGGGCGGATGTAAGCAATTTATCTACTCGTACACGTGCCATCACTGTTGATACAGATGCAATTCTGCTTTTGTTTTGCAATTTCCTATAACACTCGTAGAGCAAAACATTTCCTTTTCAAATTCTGTTGACGCTCTCCATTTAGCAAATTTTTTGTTTTTTTTTTTATAAGAAATCTGTTGCGATATTTATGCGCAGCGAATTGGACAACCCTAGTGAATCTGATTAGATAGCAGAGATTCAATAAACAGCACACTGTGGTAATATTTACAAGGGTGACACATCGTTTTTGTTTATATGATACATCAGCCGAAATACTCGTATCAGATTCAATTGTATCTTTGGGCAGATCACCAATGAAATATATGATTGACTTCATTGCACAGTCGTTTGACCTCATTTTAAGTGGAACGCGTTGATTTTAATGTGGATTTTATTATCATGAGTTTGATTTATGCATGCTGATTTGCCTTTAGTCGCACAGCATACATAGTTGCATGTTTTAGTTGTGCTCCAGAGTCGAACGTCAATAATTACATCATTGCATGGAATGACTTAAAAGTTTGGTTCATCTTGTCCTTCTTGTAGTAGAAGGCAGTACATGTATTGTGTTGCAAAGATGCATTTTGGATTCCCAGGTGGCAATTTGGGAAACTGTATGGCTGACGAGCTTGTCAAAAAGAGTGCGACTTATAGAATTCTACCTAAATAGCACAGATTCATAGCTTAGCCTAGCTATATGCGAAAATCTACTCAAGCTGGACGCTTTTAGCGGAAACAATACATAAGAAAATGACTCACCGTGTCTTATATGTATCTAGACCGATCTGGCCCAAACTGAATCAGAAACGTGGTGCCGAGTTGGTTATGCTAAAGCCATCACATATCAACCATGTAATCAGTGACCTCGCGGGACACTGTCTGTTAGGCAAACATGCTAAAAGGCCGGGCTTCTTTTCAAATTACTTTCGCAGAAGCTGCAGGGATAAAGAGGAGGAGGAAACCATTTTCATTTCATTTCATTTTCAACGCATTTTTTTTATTTGTAATTCATAATTTCTTAAAGCTAGACAAAAACGCTTAAACTAACTTAACTAACTTAACTTAATCTAATTCTAACTTACTGACCCTATGCGGGTGCTCTAAGCTAAACCTAATGCTTAAAACTATGTCTTTCGACGAAACCTAACTTAAAATTAATTATTTATCTAAATGACTTAACAAACTAGGATAACTAAGAAAAATTTGGAAAAACTTAGTAAACGAACGTGTTTTTTAAAATAAAAGTCTTACATCTAAACTTAAAAACTACTTTAAAAATAAACCTTAAAACTACCTTAACAATAAACCTTAAAAACTACCTTAAAAAACTACCTTATTCTAAACTATATATATACATGTATATATACATAGTATATATACACATATATACATAACATACATACATATATATATACAACATACATATGTACATATGTATATAATTTTTTTTTTTTTTTTTTTTGTTTTTTGTTTTTTATATACCTAACTATAACCTACACCTAAATCTTAAACCTATATAAGCCGGCCAGGCCAACTTTGCGTCTTAAGAGAAGCTACCCTGTATCAAAAGGAAACGACGAGGGAGTTCCCTCTCCGTCCCCTAACCACCAGAATGTCTGATGCTGCCTTACCACGTCTCGCAAATCGCGACCTGCTATCGCTCTACTGAACCGAAGACGCTCCGTCATGCTGAGCGCGACGTCTCGGTCGTAGTTAAGTCGCCTATCCACAGCTGTCCGGGCAACATGGAAGATTAGCGGCACCGCTACTTTGTCCTGTATCAGACCTTCTCTATCTAAATAGAGGAACGCCTCTGGGGGAATGAAGCCGTTAAGGCGCACGCTCTCATGATACATATCATTGGGGTAGTAGGCCCCAGAGATCAGGTTATTCATCGAGTTCATTGCTCTTGCAATGTGCCTTCGAATCATCTTGATCAAGAAATTATCCACCCTGTTTATGTCCGCCTTGTTATAGAGGATCTCATTGGAGTAGAATTTTATGTACTGAGACTCCGGTGTTCTGTATAAGCGAAGGCAGGCCCTAAGACAAGCCCTCTCAAACACCCGAATCCTTTCCAACGAGCTTGCTCCCACGTTGAACCACACGGGACAACCATACACGAGCATGGGCCGAATGAGGGCCATGTAGCAGATTACCTTCACCCTCGCATCGAGTTGGCTGCTATAAAACAGTCTCTTTGTGAGGGCGAAAGCCGCTTTGGCTCTGGCCAGAGCAGCATCTATATGTTTGTTAAAATATAGATACTGGTCTAGCCAAAACCCAAGGTATCTGACTACATTTCGAGACGCTAATGGTTGTCCGTGCTGTCCCACTATTGAGAACTTTCGCCAATTCTTTCTGGTATCCGCAGAGGCCCCAGATAACGACGTCCTAAACAGGATGGTTTCCGACTTCTGGAAGTTGATTTTCAACTTCCAGTCGTCGCAATATCGCTTGATCTTATCGAAGTCACGCTGCAAGAGTATTGCAATGACCTCGATCTTTGGTCCTGATCTGTACGCTATCAAGTCGTCGGCGTACGCTATAGCATGGTGAAGAGATCCTACAAGATCACTTGTGTAAATGTTAAAGAGGATCGGCGAATTTACCGCACCCTGTTGCAGACCATTTTTAATATCAAACGTACCAGCAGAAGTCATATTGCCATTTTTCACAATGAACTGTCTACCGGTGAGCATGTTACAAAACATGTATAGCAGTGGTTTACTTATGCCCAGCCTACTTAACTTGTAGAAGAGTCCTTCTAGCCATACGGTATCGAAGGCCTTCTCCAAGTCAACCAGGCAGGCACCCGTGCATTGTTTCTTGCTTTTGTTCCATTGGATATCCGACACCAGTTTAGACGCGGCATGTATTGTATCATGCCCCGCCTTAAAACCGAATTGGTTATCCGGAACAATATTCATGTCCTCAACCCACTTAGACAGGGCTCTATTGACAACCTTCTCGAATACCTTGCTGATGTTCGGAAGGAGACTTATCGACCGGAGATTTGCCGGATTGGACGTATCTTTACCCCTTTTGGGAATAGGATGAACCACCGCTGTTTTCCAGTGCGCCGGATAATGTGCATTATTCAGCGCATTGTTAAACAGGATGGTGTAAATGTTCACCGCTTCTGGAGGGAGATGTCTTAGCACAATGTTAGACACTCCATCGATACCCACGGATTTCTTCCTTCTCAATGAATCGAAGATCGCTTGGAGTTCCACCTTCGATATGAACGGGGGATGTACCTCCACATTGGCGATGACATTATTTGCCATATTATCGTCATTGAACTCGGTGAAACCGTTGTTCTCTGATCGCCAGTGCTGTATATCATTTTGAAGGTTAAAGTTGTGCACAAGGACTCGACTTTCCAGGTCGTGGTTCGGGCAAATACTATCATTCACCTTATACACTTCCTGGAAAGTCGCTCCTATAGCCTCTACCTTCTCCTGCGGATCTTCGATCACAAAGAAGTTGTCATCACTGACTGCGTTCCCTGGATCTATGCCTGCTGTTGTTAGTATCTGTTCGTTGTTCGTCGTTCGGGGGATCTTAAGACATGGCAGGTCGTTCTGATTATTCCTCCGAAATATTTTATTTATTTGCGGGAACATACTCGGGTTGCTGGATTTTACAGCCCGAATTTTTTTGTTCCAATGCAAACTTACAGAGAGTCTGTAATTTTCTTTTATTAACTGTTGGAGGTTTTTAATCAACGACTTGAGTGTCCTGACCTCCGAGTTTTGTCTGTCAGTAAACCGTCTGTACAAGGTTTTTAATCTTGACAGAAGTCTACTTTTTTGTAAGTGAAGTGCGTCAATTGTTGCATTGCGGTATATGTCTACGTTGTCAGTTTGTTGATACCGAGGTATCGTTCTGTCCATCGTTTGTTTAATTGTCTCGTCCATTCGTTGTAGGTATCTGTCGATCTCCTCATTTGACAGGTTCCTATTGGACGGTGGGTAGAGCGAGTTCGAGGAGAGTGCTCTTGTCAAAACTCTGGAGAAGCGTGTCCAGCGCGTCCTACTGTAATTGTAGGGGTACGTTTGGACAAACTCCTCCAACTCCGCAATCTCGTTGGGAATTGTGATTTCGGCACTGAGTCCGCAATGGTCACTGTCATACACGAATGTATGTAGGCAGTTTCTCGTTTGTCGGTTCGTGTTGGTCAGTTGTAACCGTACGTCGAACAGCAGAAGATCCAGATAGGAACCGCCGCTAGGATACGACGGACTATCGGTAGCTTTCAAATCGAGTCTATACTCGACATTGTGTAGACCCCACCAATTGAGTAGTAGGTTCCCCCTAGAATTTGGTATATTATTTCCCCAATCACTATGCTTGGCATTTAAATCTCCAGCCATAATAAAATAGTTCTCCTCCATCTCCAGCCTTAGGCATCGAAAAAGTGTCTCGAGCTCTGTTATAAATGAAGTGGTTTGAGTAGCTCCGGAAGCGTAGACTGCGACCATGTGCAACTTCTTTCCACTACGGAGAGGGATGCACACGATACAGGCCTCCAGCTCCCGAAACCTCCGCACTTCACCGCTGTACACAGCCTTATAACGCAAATCTTTCCTAATGAAGATCGCAACACCTCCCCCTTGAATGGAGTTGGGTCGGTCTCTTCTTATAATATTATATTTATTGTGCCATAGTTTGTGCTTCTGGGATAGCTTAGTTTCGCTAACCAAAAGTACGTGGAGGAGGAAACCATCCTTCATGTCATTTGACTCCGTCTGTTTCTGTCCCAAAGAAAACAGCTCCATTTAGGGGCTCTTTCTCTCTCAACGACATGAGCTAACTGGCTTCCTTCACTTCATTAAAAGCTACGGCTGGCTCGATTAGTCCTGGGTACCGCATGGTATCACAAAGGACCCTATCTGGTCTAGGTGTGTTTGTAGCCTGTTACAGATAGCCACACTAACCTAACTCAACCTAGGTGCCAATGCCAGCGAAATTTTAGCTGACGCAACAGACCCTTATTCATCCTAGCTTCTCGCGAGCATTAATGATGTGTTATATATACCTACAGTTTAAAGCCATATCCCCAAGGCAAAATCAGAAGCTTTGTCATGGCAAATATTACTCCCGAACGTTTGCCAGGCATTCGAAGACCCATCTTACTGAGATGACATCTAAAGCATTGCAAGGTGGCGTATTATGATGTCTTTCCAGTAGAATATCCATGACGGAAATCTCTGAATCCGGCGCCTCATCACTCACACATCCAGCTGAAGAATTGCATCTGAGGCTACAATATGCCTCACATATTATTGACGTGATATCTGACGTTACCATGTCCATGGCTACTGACCGTTTGAGGTGTTTCTTGCTTCATGCTTATAATCTCTCATTTGGTATAGCTTAAAAACATTTTTATCTCCATGTTGGCCTATCTACACCTGCCCACTGTTGACCACCACTTGCGGTGTATTCTGTAGAAGACCATTCGATCAGATCCTTTCGAGACCTAGAAATTTCAGATCTAACCCTTCATTTCCTTCAATCTCCATGTGGCATTTCACACAAACCACAGCCCAATCAAACAATGCTGAACAATGTAACTTATGTACATATGGACGTCACCTATTGCACTGTGCAAGGAGTTCAGTAGGGATTTTAATTCGATGAAAATCCAATTCACCACAATTTACAGAAAGAACAGATCTACTCGTAGCTATGACAGCTTCAAATTTCCAACCGAATTCGATTCCGATTTAACATGGTATAACCACACATTCAAAACCAATGAAGTTGAGCTACCTGTTTAGAGCATATTTCACATCCCTGATACTCGTAAACCGCAATTTAGACTGGCGCTTGGTTATTCTTCTCAGGATTGCAGCTTGGGAACAAAAGGTACTACGCAGGGACGACTAGGATTGATAATCAATACTTTTACTTGAGATATTTCATGAAACTTAATGGATTGAAATAAAATATTTCTGTATCCCACAAGGCTAGTAGCTAGGGCCCATTACCTTAATGTCAACATCTCTCTACGAACATTTTTTGTAGCAGATTTTTCAGAAAATTTAAAACTGTAACCATTCAAAGGCGTCACAACACAAAAACACTTCTGCACAGGCGTCTCGATGCGGCGTACTCGCGTTCTTATATCGCCGCCTTTGAGTCTTGCACGTTCTTAGTCCTTCGTTTCCCACCAGAATCCTGCCCAGTTGATCAATTAGTCAACCTTAAGGAGTACTCTGCTCTGTTCAGGTTCGTCTTTCATTGGTATTCAGTTATTCATCCTCCCACCCTATTACCTGTATCTATGGTATCCTACTCGTGGTGGAATGGCCAATAAAACATACAATCCTATTGGACCATTATCTAAGATAAAGGAAGCCAGGCATTTTATGCATAAAAATGTATCTAAAGCCGATGTACATTCACCTAAAGTACCTATAGTCAGGTATAAAACAGAAAACGTTTTTTATTTAAATAATTCATCTCGCATATTGACTGCTAAGGATATTTGAAATGCATAGCTTCTAGAACTAATCAAAATCGCAACAAAAAATCTCCATAAACTGTTCATGTAGCCTAGAAGCCTGAGTGCTTCTGAGTGCAGTATATTTATGGAACTTTTTCTAAATTCTCTGCGATATAACTCCAGAGATAAATTTACATTAATCTGACTACATTCATCCAACTCTGCAATTCTGCAACTTTTATCGCTATAACTTGGCTAGGATCCTTATCCTTAGATTCAGTAGGAGTTTGCACTCAAATTAGTCTAATAAATGCGCTGAAATACTAACCGTAGTGGTAATGGATGTTGGATTTTTCTCAAGCCACACTTAAAATAATTAAGATTTATCAAAACAAATATGTAAGCATGTGCTCTCAGGGGAAGCAAAAGTCATTTACTCCTCCCCGTTTCCGGAATGAATTAAAAGAATTTCAACAAGCAAGTGTACCAAAAAATATTCAGAAAAAAAAAATTCTCATCTCAGTAAATATTCGTATCTGAAAAATGTACTCGCATTCAGACAAATAAATAACAATTTGGTCTCTAATTTTGAATTTCAAATAGTATTGTGTCATCATAATGCTTTCGCAATATCCTTTCACGTGATTGATGGCAACGCCACTGTACGTACGAGTAGATACGAAAACTTTTAGCACATTACATCGCATACAGTCGAACAACGAACACATAGAGCAGCTCTCAAGACAGGCACATCACTGTAATCGTACATATATTCCTCATCGTCAGGTGACCAGAATATTTTTCCGTACTTACGTCCCTATGATGATGAGTAAGTATCTTTATAAATAGAGATAAACACCAGCACACAGCATCTATCCAGAGCACTGGCACAAACTGATTGCGCTAATGATTATGATGGTCGAGTTCGAGATAAATAAAAATATCCGCGGGGCAGAGCAACGTAGTATACATTACGTAGTATCGCGGTGGTCGGAGGCGTCTTCGAATGTACGGATACCCTTGAATATTTTTCTACAGATACTTGTACACATTCCACCTGCTTATAATTTTCTTGTATTTTTCCTCGTCTCTCTCTCTCTCTCTTTCTATCTCTCTATGAACTTTTGTTTGCTATTATTTCGAATTGAAGGTGAGTTTTGTATCTTTTCCATTCATAGATACTTAAATACTCTGACTACGGGGGTGATATTTGCTTTCGTATCTACTTTCTTCCTCATACTGTTTGCGTTTATGTTTCTTACGCAATTGTGGAACGTTTTCGTTTCTATTTGTCTATTTGGGTTAAGAATCGGACTTATAGACGCTTCGACTCAAGAAGGAAAGACAGCGACACATTCAAATCAACGACGTCGTCGTCAACAACAACGCTTGTCATAGTCGTCAGCGGAATTACGTCAAGTACTTGGGGGCTTCTGACTGGAGCTAGCTTATGCTTCTTCTTCTGTTCTGGTTTCATTTGTAATTTTCCTTTATTCGCTTCTTTCGTTGTGTGCATTTTGAATGCCTGATACGTCATTACGGTTGGGCGATACCACAGAATAGTCTCACCTGTCACTCAGCGGGTAATATTACGGACCAGAAAATGAGAGTGAGGTTAGTTGTCACATGGTTTCAAACCGTGAAGGTTATTGAATATTTTAAGCAAATATAAAAAAAAGAAGAAAAAAGTGTTTATTGTGTCATTTCATACGAATTCGAGGGTTAAGACCATCAGTGGTGTTTTATTTTTCAGCTTCAATCCTCATGGAAAAAATGTGTTTTTCTTGGCAACACTTTGCAGATTGTGTAACTTGGTTTATTATTCAAAATGGCAAAGAAAAAACAAAGAACGTGTGCAGGAACTTTGACATTTTAGCTTGAGTTGACGTACGAGTATGTGTAGGTTTATCTGCGTTCTTTTTTCTTTTTTTTTTTGGGGGTGAAGTGACTTAAGTCCCAAATGGATTTGGAGGTGCTGGGGAATGGATGGATACTCATACTGATGGATCGGTTACTTTCAGCAAATATTTGCTGCGTATTTTCTTGGAAATGTACAAACACACATTTGTAGCTGTGTGAGTGGCTGTTTTATATCAGTATTGAGAAAGGACACAGTTGCGGACATGATTACAAAAATGATTTATTGCCGAATTATTTATTTACATTTCTGTCATAATCTTAGCTTTATAAGGCTGAGCAAATAGAAACCGCCAGGAAAACAGGGGAATCAAACAAGAGGTACGGCGGGGAACCGCATTACAAGTTAAAAATATTCCAGAGTTTGATATCATTTTGCGACCAGTATCGTGGTCATATACTACAACACTCGGAGAACCTGTACAGAAATCACCTTGCTCAAGCCTGATGTTGTGTGAGTTCCACAGTTCATCAAAGAAACTTCCGAAAAGGCCTGTCAAAGTGAGTGTTTGTACGCCCCTCACATGATTCATATTCACGTAGACCCCTCGTCAACTTCATACACACTTTTTTGAAAAAAAAAAAATGCTTTTCAAATACAAGGTGGCGCAGAATTAATCATCCAATTTTGTTTTTGAATTACTTTTTTACAAAATAAAAGAAAATGGAAATCTTTACTTGGACCTTTAAAATTTTTTCTGCTAAGTGGAAAAGATGATATCCGCCAAGTGGCTGCCGCCAGTGTTGATACACATTTGTGTCCGTTTTATCGCATTTTCCATGACTTTCCGCAAGATTTGCGGTGATAACTGTTCGCATTTCTGTCGAATATTCTCCTTAAGGGCTGCGATTGTCTGAGGCTTGTTGGCATAAACCCGCGACTTCAAGTAGCCCCAAAGAAAGAAGTCTGGGATGGTTAAATCGGGCGATCTTGCTGGCCATGCCAAATCGCCAAAACGGGAGATTACGCGACTAGGAAACGCTTCCTTCACAATATCCATTGTGGCTCGTGCTGTGTGTGCGGTTGCACCATCTTGTTGAAACCACATGTTGGCTGTTCGTGCATCACACGCGGATTTTCAGTGCTCCAGAAACGAAGATTTTGCTTATTGACGTAACCACTTAAGTGGAAATGCCTCGTCGCTCATGATGATTTTCGACACAAAATCGTCCTCTTAGTTGTTGAGATTGTTGAGATTGATAGGATTGAGTATAGCGCTCCATTGCTTATCTGCTTGTATACTGCAGCTGTCTAGTTCACAAATGTCAAATATGATTGACGTACGACGCCATTTGCAAAAATTATAACATCTTCCGATAGAATGATTAATTTTGCGCCACCTTGTATATACATAGGAATAATGGTAGGCAATTTTAGTGGTATGGGATTGGAAAGTGCACCTTACAGGGTGCTCATACGGTGACCTTGTGGTTCATTGTGCTTGCCTATAGATTGGAGGTACCATCTCCAATTTGGTTGTCTCTCGGTTGGTCCTAAACCAAACCAACTGGAAGTTCCAGTGTGGAACTTGAGGCAGATTTTCTAGCTCTTCAGAAAGTCTGTTTCCGATATGGCGAAGCGACGATTTGAAGATTGGGACAGTCACATTGCAAGTGTTTGGCGTTCCGATTTCTTCTCTGTCATGAATCATGATAGCTCCTGCACTTCAGCTGAAGTGATGCCTACATTTATAGAGCATGATACTTGCTTTGTTTGTTCATTGACAAAAGACGTTTAGTTCTTTTTTCGTTCAGATTTGGCTATAAGCTGCGCGATATGACACAGTCGCCTCTAGCTGCCGACGAGATGTCGAACTTTAGTCTTACTGTAGGGTCTATTCTCATTTTGAGTACACCAATAGGGTTACGTATCGATGCACAATGCACGGAATGTGAATTCCTCATTTAATGCTGACCCTTTCTATGCAGTTCATCTCCTGATTTGTTCCTTTCTGTCATGAGTGTTGTCGACATGCGGAGACTGTTTTCGTTCTAATTATCTCGCTGTCTAGTGCCTTGAGTGCATCGTAACTACCCACGAAGATTGTGATCCTAGATGAGTTTGGCCTCTTTGCGTGTATAGGGAAGCTACTGCAGTCACTGGGGAATTAGTATCAATCTCTGATGTTGAGTGATTCACAGAAACGCAAACACCGGTCCATTTTAGACTCTCAGGGCAGAGTTGAAAACTGTGTGCACAAGAAACTGCGTTGAATTCTCACTCCTGTCCTTCAGAACAATAGAGCATTTCTTTTGAAAGTCGATGTAAGGTACGACTGTTATTCTGGCGGAATCAATTGATGTAGATCTTTGCAATACAGATCCATATCCATAGGGCTTGTAAAAAGTATATATTATGACATCCCCTTGGAGTAATGATTTCGAACCAAAGCGGTCCTTTACCATTGTAGAATATGTGTAATAGCTTATCAGTGTTGCAATGCTTACGTCATGTAGAAGTCTGAGTTATGTATTTGTCAAATTATTCAGTCATAGAAAGCCGCTATGAATATCTTAAACAGATAGCAGACAATTGCGAGCTATCCCTACGCCGAGTTCCAAGGTATTTCTAGGCAAGGCAGATGAAAAAGTTAAAGGCAGTACCTATTGGGTCCGTACTGAAAATAAAGAGGTCCTCCTTGACCTACACACTGAAGCGATCTAAATTACCAATGGAATAAATGGACGAGGTTGGACGACCCACAACTTCAGAAGGACAAGTAAGCTCAACTCAATCTACCATTGATTGGTTATGAGCCTAATGCAACCTTCTTCTCTGAAAAGACCTACAGTTTAGGGCCATATCCTAAAGGCTGTTTTTGAGAAGCTTTCTCATGACAGTTATTACTCTCGGACGTTTGTCAGACATTCCCGAGAGGTGGGACCGTGGAAAAACTCTGGTGTATCCTGGTATTCGAATTTTAAACCCAACGCTCAGTAGTCCAACGCACTAACCACTGAGCCGAGGCGTCCACTTTCCACTTTCATTCCCATGCATTCGCTGTAAAAAATTGTCGTCCTTTCCTCTATTTTGTAAAAGAATTCTCAAATTTAGGATAAAATGGAGCCTTGGAGCCTCTTGCGATAAGTATTTTGTTTACTTTTTTGGAACGTCCCAAAAGTTGAGTGAGACATACTACTACCAAAGGACTGGCTGTAGGTATAACCACATATGTACTAATTTCGCATTATACATGAGCCAGAGGTCAATGAAAGCTGACTTATTTTATTCTCGACACATTGCGGACGTGTATACGTCCTTCAGCAGGCATTAAATATAGAATGAGACACGACTCAGAGGTTACGGCAAATTATTATATAAAATTATTGCACAACAGTAATAAAACACCGAAAAAAAACACTCATAAATACTTAACCACTCACACAGCCATTTCAAGTAATAATGAAGCGTTTTATTGTTTATCTGTTGCCTCAGTAGGACGGATACGTTTGAGGAGTTGGAGTATAACCAAAGCAAAATTCTTCATGCTTGTCCTTCATTGAAATTACCGAACCCCTTTGAGCTCCCTTTTTTTAACAGCCCCGCGGTCATCGATGATACCACATCGGAGGTATCCCAAAGAAGGTGGAATCGGTGATATTTTGAAGTTTGCTAGGTTAGGTAAGATTTTGGAAGACCTAGTGGGCCATTTTGAATCCCCTTTTTGTGTGGAAAAAAGAACGAAACCTATCTTGTTGATGGCTGACTTGCAAACCATTTGGTACTCTTTCTGAAGTGAAGTAAATCCGATATCTGAGCTCCAACTACCTCTGCAGTGCTTGCGAAGAACCTAGATCATAAGGTCAATGGGCGTCGTTCTTACAGAGCGGGGCAATGGCATAGCAGAAGTTGAATTGAATCCACTTCTTCTTCATATCCGCAGGTTTTTTCATATATCGTTGGACTCCACTTTTCATTTGCAGAGCATGACTTCAATGGTGCAGTGTCCTGTGATTACTCTAGTTAAGATGCGAATGGAGGATCGATCTAATGCTAGAAAGCTTTTTGTTTTCATTTTGTTTAGTTCCGACCATAGCGTACAAGCGGTGACACAGTGCTCTCTATATAGCCAGGACGAATTGGCCTCTTCCTCTATTATGCCGTCCAGCGCCTAGCTTCTCGCCACCATTCGCGTTGTGCGTGTTATATTTTTTTCACGCAACTGGGAGGAACCTACAGTTTAGAGCCATTTCCGAAAGGCAAATTGAGAAGCTTTCTCTTGACAGTTATTGCTCTCGGACGTTTGTCAGACATTCGCGAGAGGTGGGACCGTGCAATAACTTTTTGGTGTTTCTGGGATTCGAACGTTGAACCTACCGCTTAGCTATCCAACTGACTAACCACTTGAGCTACGACGCCGTCCGTTATACTTCATAATTTACCAATCGGTGTCAGTATGGCTGTGTCCGCTTCAATGATGTTCATTACCGATCCTATCCTTGCCAAAGCGTCGTTCTATATACCCGGAAACCCATCATATGCATTGGATTTTGAGGCTGCTTCACACGACGGGGGAAGGTGATTGCCCTCTCTGCATTTTGCAGGCTTATCCAGGATTTCAGTTTGAGTAAATCTACGCTTATGGTAGTCTAAGAGGTTCCTGTTTTGCAGTGCATCCGAGTTTCGAGCTGTCAGTGTAGATCGTGATCCCTTGATCTTTATCTACAGTGTTTGACTCCCCTATACTCGACTAGGGAAAAGGATAAGGATATGAATGTTAAAATTATTATAGGGCTGTTATGTGGCTGGGATACTTTCGGAGATAAGGAGATGGAGTTTGCCAGCTGCCCATATAAAAAAAAGTTTTGCACGTCGTTGGTATTTGAACCTACAACCTTGGGATTAACAATAACACTCATACCTCAAAGTCGAGGGGACTTTATTTGGCTAAACGCCCAGTAGGCTTCTCCCCTTAATGCTTTCAATCCTACCTAGTACGGTTCCGCCTCCCTGACCATTGTAGCGTTTTTCAGGCGGAAATCATGGCGATTAAGGAAGCCCTGTCCTGGCTGAAATGTAATGTACTATCTGTCAGGTCTACTACCATTGTCACTGACAGCCAAGCGGCAATAAAGTCTCTGGAATCGTGCACGTTTATTTCAAAGGCCGCTCTCAACCGCCGTTTATCTCTTATGGAGATGACAGAGCATTTCAATATTCACCTATGCTGGGTGCCAGGCCATAGAGACATTCCAGGAAACTGCAGGGCAGACGAACTCGCCAGACAAGGTACTACTCTAAGGATTCTGTCTGATAGGCAGTCCCTGGGTATGCCCCTAGCTACATGTAAGCATCTACTAAAGCGGAATGCTATTAGCAAGACCAACCTCAGATGGGAAAACGTGTCAACGTGTCTCATCTAGAGACAGATCTGGCCCAGGCTGGATCATAAACGCAGTACCGAGTTGGTCAAACTAAAGCGATCACAAATTAGCTGCGTTGTTGGTGTTCTCACTGGACACTGCCTTATTGGCCAACATTCCAAAAGACTTGGCCTCTTTTCAAATGACTTCTGCAGAAGCTGCAGGGACGAGAAGGAGGAGGAAAGTATCCCTCACCTCCTATGTAACTGCCCAGCTCTGTCGCATAAAATAATGCTCTATTTAGGGTCCCCCTTCCTTGAAGTCCTTGGTGACATAGCGTCCTTAGACGTCATGCGCATCTTTCGCTTTATCAAAAGCTCCGGCTGGTTCTGTTAGTCCATGAGTAGCAAATTGGTTTTGATCCATGGTATCACAAAGGACCTTTATTGGTCTAAGTGTGACTGCACTCCCGTGCGGACAGCCAAGCCAACCTAACCTAACCTACCTAGTACACGTGCTGTGCTTTTTAATACATTTTTTTTCTATACCAACCTCAAGCCAACAATAATTATTGTAGATACGAACTGTATTAGTACTCTTTAATAATTCATATTTGCTAACCTCATGTGAATTGACAAAGCCATTGTGCACAGTAACGAGTTGGAAAAGGGTTCGTTTTTTGTTTGTTTGTTGTGTTATTATGAACGTTTTAGCATGTAATTTATACCTTGCTCACTGTTCCGCAAAAATATCTACGTAAACTGCCTTAAATTATTATTAAATTAACCAGGCTTGCGAGAGAGGTGAAAAAAGAAGAAGAAAAACTCAACTATTTTCAACCAAACGCGATACTGTCAGCGCAAAATGACATAATTAAATGGCGGTTTCGCAAATACAGGCGTCTCGTTTTGTTACCTACACACAAGGGTGAAACAATTTCAGATGTCAATTTGTTGTAATTTACTTGCCATTGTGTCATGATTTTTCACAATGGAAAACCGTTTTTTTTTTTAATCCAAATTTTTGATTTTTTACTTAATTGGGTTACAATGCCATCCAGAAGGCCTTCTAATGTTGTGCGCTCGAAAGGGGGGGGAGGAGGTCTATTAAGGTCTGCTGAAATGTCTCTACACATGGTAGAAAAAATGAAATCATGCCAACGTAACATCACTTAATTTCCGTTTTACTGAGAATACACGTCTGTGTATCCCATAGATACGAGTACTTTCAATTATCAACATCAATTAGCGGTGATGAGAATTTGGTAGTAAATTAGCTTGGCTGGTGGCATTCGCTATAGACGAGTACGTGGTGCATCCGTTGGTGTTTTTCAATGTCAATATTGCCATTACTACTGCTACGGTACACTGCAGCTGCAAATCTCTTCAAAGGGGTGTATAATTTATGTGATGTATCTAGAGATAAAGTAGTGTGCACTAACTGGGAAAATTAGCAAGCTGATTGGTGCTGCTGTAGTTAGTGCAACGTTTTGCGATAGGACTGAAATTTATTACGCTGAATTTTAGGCGGCAGAGGAAATATTGAAAATGTGTGGCTTAGGTTTGAGATTGAATTACCAGGAGCTTTCGTATATGTGCAATCAAATTAGATACACACGGGAAATTGTATTTAAGAATGGGGAGAAATGATCAGAAACTCTGTGTTTCGTCAAGCTGTACACAGCTATGCTATGCTATGCTATTTAGCTCTACAGGCCCTTCGAAAGAGGGCGAAGAGCGTGGATAGTTTTTGACTTATTTTCACCATAAAACTGAAAGCCTCTTAGGCTTAGTACTAGCCCATTTCAATGCGTTCGGATTTATTTAATTTTTCTCGGAGTTTCAATCTTCTCATCTGCTGTACATCGGGTTCATCCTCTCGCTGGTAAGGACATAATCCCTCCTATTTCAGAACGACATGTCTAAAGCAGGAGGAGATAACTTCTTAAGGAGTACACAGCAACTTATTTGCAGAATATAGTCAGGCGAGAGTGGTCCCGATGATTGAAACCTCAGCATTGTTTAGTAGATCCCGAAAAAATAAGAGAACCTCTGAACAGCGCCAACCATAGAGTTATAAATCTCGTACACTGGCTGGTCTCAGACCTGGAAAATCAAACATCGAACAAATATTCATGTGTACTACGACAGATCTTAGAGAAAACTTCATATCGAAACGGGATTTAAATCCGCGTATGACAGCATTTATAGAGACGACCTATACAGAGCCATGACTAATTTTCGCATCCCTGCCAAACTCCTCCGTCCATGCAGGATGACGATGGAGAATGTTCACTGCTTCATCAAGGTATAACTCTTGCCAATCGATGTTTCTTTGGACTGAGAAGGCAATTGAGTTGTAAGGTCCTATCCCGACTGAAGAGATTCTCTAGAAGACCCTAACCATCCCTTGCTTTATGGCCCCGAAGCATAGACTCTGTTGAAATTGGAGGGAGATATCTTAAGTCGTTTCAAGAGAAAAGTTATTCGTAAGATATTCGGTTCCATTTGCGTTGACGGGCTTTGCTGGCGAAATCTCAACGACGAGTTATACAAGCTGTATAGCGCCATCAATCAAAAAACTGAGCATTGGACGTTTGAGATTGCTTGGACATGAAGAACGATGACCTCTGCCTTAGGTGCTGTGTATTAGTAAAAGAGGACCTCAACCGTCTTAAAGTGCGCAACTGGAGGTAGTTAGCGAAAGACCGGGATAATTAGAGAAGCTTGTTTGTTGAGGCTCAGGTTAACCTCGAACTGAAGTACCATCTAAGGAAGTAAGGGACGCATACCTATCCCCGAAACAAAATGCGAAATTTCGCAGAAATATTTTGAAATTTCACTGAACGTGATCCCTTTCTGGCGCACTGCAAGTTTCGCCGAGAGTTTTTGGTCAAAATGGATTGGGATATGAGCCGAGGCTCTTTGGATCTATTGTTGGCTCACTCCCTTCAAACCGAAAATAAATTGGGGGGGACTAGTGACCATCCATTCAAAGTCTGTTAGAAAACAATTTTTTCACACCTACTTGCTGAACTTCATCGATTTGATAAGCTGTCAGACTAGACTACAATTTTTGTTAGCATTTTATAGTATTTTGCCATCGAATCGCACACAAGTTCGGTGAAAATGTATCTACTATAATAAGGGACTATATTTCGGGACTTAAGCACTCAATCACGAAAACAATACACAACACACGCCGTAAGAATTAGTCACGAACTATCTGTAGGTAGACGGATATCTATTTTTAATTTTTGTTTACAAATCATTAGCAAGGGAATTCCTAGCAAGAACAAAACAAAAGACGTAGAAAAAAGTAAAATTTTATATTTGTCATGCTTAACACAATTTCCTGCCAATCGTCTTTGAACTCAGCCTTAAAAGTTGTAAAGTCATGAAATTATAAGGTAGAAGCTAAATTCATGGATAAGCCTAAGCTTATCTGTAAGGTGGCTCAATACTGGTTTCTATTAGAGTTGCAGTGGCCCTACATACTCTTGGATCTCGTGCACATTACTATAGACCAAGCATCTGCGATAGATTGGACCTAAGAAACGAGGTTCAGTCTTCTTGAACATCTTAAGCACGAGGGAAGAAATTCGAAGATCCTCTTGGCTAGAGCATTGCTATTCACGCACTTGGTTTGAGCGTGCCAATATTGTCGTCAGGACTTGATTTCGTAGATTTTTCTGTTACGTACCTTTTCTATTTGCCATACTCGTACAAGAACGAATACAGAACGAAGGATGTTTCTTTCGAAAGAACCCAACATTTTTGCAACTTTTCTACTTTATTACATGTACGTCTACGTCAAGAAGAATCAATGTCCTGTAGAGCATCAATTTACCAGTTGTTAGGAAATTTAGCGCAATTATTTTTCAAACCGAAGTAATAATGGTTTCCGAGGGTTAATCGCGGTCGGATCCCCACGAGTGTGTCCTTGTGAAGCTTGTATTTTCTCCGAAGTAGATTATCTCTTCAACTACTTCAAAGTAAAAGCTGCCAACAGTGGCTATCTGTCTATCTATGTCCACGGCAGTGAACGGATTCTCCTTTGCTTATGGGCTCTTCTTGCCTATTCTTCCATTGGCATTAAATCTGGGTGACGGTTCGCTGGGAACGCCCAATGATGTCGATATCGTCTAGGTATTCCAGCAACTGGATGGATTTGTCGAAAAAGGAACCTTCCACCTTGACGTTGACCCTACGCACTATCTATACCAGGGCGAGATGAAAGAATTCACATGACATTGCATGTCCTTGGTGAAATACTTTTCTATAAGGTGAATTATAGTGCACAGTGTACCTTGTGTCAACCAGTGCGGCTCAACTGGAGTAGTTTGCTTGGAATTCCAAAGTCAATCATGGCCTCTATGTATAATATTCTCGATATAGACTGTTGAAATCGATGATTTAGTGATGAGTACAAAAAAAATACAAATACTTGGCGCAACAGACCGTATGTGGTTCTCGGACGTTTGTCAGACATTTTCGAGAGCTGGGATCGTAAAAAATCTTTTTTGTGTTTTCTGGGACTCGAACGTCAAACCTCCCGCTCAGCGATCCAACCCACTAACCACTTCAGCCACGCCGCCCACGTTTTTGGTGATGAGTGTCGCCTTGAAATTCTAAGACTTTTCTTAGTATGAAAACTTTGCTGCTCAGAAAGGCCGTATTGCTGCGTATATCTTTTATTGGACAAACCTGGGTATTCAGCAATACTTCTAGCCACAGTAACAATGCTTTCTACTGACCTTCACATAACTAACCGGTTGACTTAAATTTATTGATCAAGTATACAATAGCTCTCGGAGGTGTTTGGTAGCGACCGAAAAAATCTACGAACTTTACGAAATTTTCAGAATTTCAATGCCTTGCTCACGGGTATATTGCTCCATTTGCTTGAACCGTATTGTTGTTACTTGACAGCTGTCCAGGAATGATAGCCAGGACAAAAACCGCGGAATTTTGAATGAAGCTCTTAATGGAAGACCCTTTACAATGGCCTTTCCTGCAGATGAGCATACATAGCTGATATTCTTGTCATCACGCTTTCATACTCCAACTCAGTATGTACATGGGTATATCTGGTTCATGACACTACCAAAACATTAGCCCTTTAACACCTATGGCGACATCTCCAGTTGGTTCTCTTCTTATCGTTCGCAATCTGTTCCTCTTTAACCAGCTGCTAGAAATACTGTTTAAATTCATCTTCGATTCGCTATGTATCGCTGATCAATTGGCCTTCACTATTGCCTACGTTTTGGGCTTAAAGACAGCTGCCAATTACCTGACTTCTTCTTAGAATATCCGGATGTTATTCTGATCGTGAGAAACGGATGTAAAATATAGACGCAAGCCTGTAAAACATTTCCATCAGATCAATGTCTGTTCACCGAATCTTAGCCGGCTTTTGCTGTCAAAAGTAGTTCCATCTCGGTCAACCAGATGTTTTGATTTCAAGTTGACTTTTGGTACTCTAGCAAATCCATCAAATTAATGTTTCGGTTTTCTGAGAATTTTGTCACACGTAATTTCATTGAATTTCAGCGATAAATAAATAGTGAATGTTCAACTTTTTTTACACCCCCATGTGGGCACCATAATATACTCCAGCCTCCGCACTAAATTTAAATTTAACCATTTTATTCGTTTTTTTTTTTTTCTCATCATTTCTCATCATCCCATCGGCTGGTTTCAGTTACGTCACGCGCATCACATCAATGCAAACGGTATGACATGGTATGTCATGCCATACCACGGACTTTTTACATTCTTATTCGCATTTAAATTAAATTATTTTACAAATTACTGCTGATTTTCCACTTGACTGCGTCACATTCATCCAGCAAAACAATGGCAGACCGCGAGCGAATGCTCAATTCGCGCTCTTTCGCTTTAATAATTGAAATTACATCAATTTAATCGTGTTCGTGTACTTGAAGGTTAGATAATATGAAATACATAGTACAAATGGGATCATCCAACGGAAACGGAATAAAGATTACAATTGCAAAAACCGTACCGACTCACAAGGAAAATGCGGCATTTTCTGACATATTCACACTCGCAGTTGTGGGTGCGAGCGCTTGCGCGTGTGTAGTGTATCTTTTTATCTGTTCGTATGCAGATTATCTAATTCAGACAGACGGACAATTGTCGTTACCAGTGCAGTGTTAAAAGAAAAAAAAAATGTAAAATTTACTTGTACGAGTAGTTTAGTGTCTTCGGTGTCGTATGAGCAACAACCTTGAAAAGTTTCCAATTTATTTGTATCTCTCTCTCCTCCGCTAAGTATCTTTCCATTCACGCAAGCAAAATTCGTAAAAAAATATTAACTGTGCGAATGTGTGAGGCAATTTTCACTCATTTCTCATCAATTCAGTTGAGAAAGGGGAGGCAGAGTGCGGCGAAAACTTCACCAAGGTCGTTGTGTGTTGTTATCGTGTTCAACTATCATCTGAGATACTTATCAGCGCTCTAATAGATTACTCGTTATTTTAAAACATTTTACGGTTACATCGAATATAATTTGATGGGATTTACTCCACTTACTCAAAAAATTAGGTTGACACACCAGTGCCACTGCACTTTTTGGAGGCCAAGCGACTAGCTCGAGTCAATAGACAGGCAAAGGATACGCGGATAAGTATTTTTAGATACAACGCAACAAATTCTTAATGCGTGCCATTTGTAAATCCGTTTGCAATTACGAAAAGTCAAGTTACATAAATAGATTATTTCTTATGGAGGCACACAGGAGGGTCCGAAGTGGTACGCAACGTCACACAAATCATTTTCCGGCATTTTTCCAGGGCATCATTAAATGGCTATGAAATCGCTCTGCAGGCAAGCTACAGTGAAAGTGTACGATATACAACCCCAATAGGCGGCCAGAAGGCATTTTTGGTTTCAGGGGAAGTCCACTTTAACGAGATTTTATGACGCTGTTTTTTTTTTTGAATGAATGTGTGTCTGCTGGTGATGCTACTGATGTTGTTCGTTATGGATACGAATTTTTTTTTCTTTTCTTTTTTTTTTTTTACTTAAGTGAGTGGTAATGATTGTTAAAGTTTTGTTTTGGAATTTCCATTGGATTTTTTAGGACACTCGTTAGAGGTGGTAGGTATCTAGAAAGAAGTGGTGCTTCTTTGGTGATGACTGAGAGTGCTCTGTGTGTTGCTATTATTTTGTAGATGAGTTTTATTGACAGTTAAGTACAATCTACATTTGTTTTGATGGCTTAGAGATGGTTGAGATTTTCTTGGGTCTCATTTTTGCCCCCGTAATGATGGCTTTATTGTGATTGAAACATTTATGTACGAGTATGTATGAGACAGGAGGGGGGGGTTGACATTTCTTACAATCATTTGTGGTGATATGTGATGACATTTATGGGGATATTTTTGCAGAATTTACAGGAATTTTCAAGGAATTCTATCGAGCAAAAAGACATTAGGGTGGATTTATGAAACAAGAAGTTTTATAATATAATAGATTCAATTAAGGCCTTTAACACTTGGATGCCGTATGTATCTATAAGTCTTCTTTAATTGTCTGCAGAGATAAAATGACGTCTGTCAGCTTAAAATTTATAAATATGGCCTTTGAAAAACCATCTGCCTGTCTGTTTGAGATTTATTTCAAATTTCAAGTTATTTTCCTTCTTTTTTTTTTTCTTTGATCCGCTTGTAGGCATGTGAAGAGGATTTTTAAGAGTTTTTTTTGGGGAATACTGTGCTAGCACAGGAGGAGGATTTTTATGTTTTGTAGCCGATTAATGTCAAAAATACTGAATGAAATCTTATGAAATGCGAAGGATGACTTGAAGTGGGCTTAGTAGGATACTGAAATAGGGTGGGAGTCAAAATAAGTACTTTAAAAGGGAATTGTGGTTGGGTGGAGGGGCTTTTGATTGTAAAGCGTAAACTCTATCGAATTTTATGTGAATATCATTGTATTGGATTAACTTAAAGGGAATAAGTATGTTATCTTTCCTAAAGGTAAGCGAATATGTTTTGGATTTAAAGGATTTCTATTCTGTGAGGGTTCTATCCAGGTCTGTTCTTTTTGACTTGATGAACCCGAAGGATGTTTTTCTTTGAATCGCACAATAATCGAAGGAAATGCTTGTTTTCGACGCATTGACTTTAATATGGAAGTTATCTATGTATACCAGCTCTACTACCGCTTTGGGAACAGATAATGCGTTATCGATGAACCGTAAAGCCAACTGAATACGAATATTGAGTCCAAGTGAACCAATAGAAGGATTCACATAGTCAGTCCAACATGGTCTGAACGACTCAAATCTGATAGTGTGAACGCAACGGCAGACTGACAGGCATCTTGGATGATTTACAAAAACTCGTGTCTGTCCGGCCTTGACATATCCGAAAAGTTATTCATGCCGTGTGGTTGCGATCGAATTATTCTCCTTCCGAAATTTTACCGATCACAAGTGCTGTTAGGAAGAACCTCCGCCATCTTTGAAATTCACACGAAATGTGAAGTCTGACGACATGCTTGACAATATGAACTCAAACGAAATCGGTCCGCCCAACCAAGTCTGTCAGATATGTCGCACAGTGTGAACCCTAGGGGTTTCATTGAGAAACCTGATTAGTGCTCACACAATACAGAACTACCCAGGAGTAAAATGACTCCAGCAAAGGTGACAACGATTAACAGATCTGCATGTAAAACGTAAGTGCACCGATCAGATCGCTTGCAGTCGATCAACTAGCGATGATCGTCAAACTGCTATAAAGCAGATATGATCGCTGTTCAGGAAGTACGATGAAATAGTTTTTTTGAGCGAATATCATCTCAGAGATAGACTTAGACAAAAGAGTTTTACTTCCGTAACGTATTAAGCACACGAGTCATGACAATTAGCACTAAGGAAATTCTTTTTCGTATGTGCACTGACTTTCTCACAAAAGAGATTGTATCTCTTGTAATTGCATGTAACACTTAGGATAGTAAAACTATCCTTGTCTGGTTGACTGTGCTAGTAGTAGTGTGCAAGGCGAGTTTCTTACATCTCAGTATCTAGAAAATAGTATGCAACCGCCTGCTCAGAAGACAATGTTTTGAGTGTCGGAAGACACTTGTTAGCCTTTGTAAATGCCAAAATAGCCTTTCAAAGACGCCAAAATGGGCGTTGCTCTGTTAACGAGGATGCTTTTCTGAAAATGTTACAATTTATTGAGCGGAAGTAAAACCGTAAGGAACCTAAGCCTTCAAGGGATTCAATTACAAAACTGTATTCGAAAACATTTGCCAACTGAGTAGGTTATGGACGGCTGTGCGATGGATAAGGACTATTCACCTTCACTCGCAGATCTAATGGTTCGTTTTGAAATGGGTAAATCGTCTATTAAAAAGCAGTTGCAATAAAGGTGCTAGAATTCGCTAAACAACTTCCTTGAAACTGCCTGGTGCCGATTGTATGTAGGTGATTTAAAATAGACACAATGCAGGGGAGCCTGTGAAGTGGCACAGAGAGTTTGGCTTCTTGTGAGTTTCAGTAACAGGTCCACTGATGATTTGATGGCATATCTCGCCGAGAAGTGGAACCAATCTCTCCATCACTTGGGTGAATCCAAGATAGTTGCGCTTGATATTTCAAAGGCATTTGACAGAGTTTGGCATCAGGCTCTTTTGTCGAAAATGCGTGCATATGGTATCGATGAGTCTCTTCTTCAATGGATTAGAAATTACCTTTCGGGGCGTTCAATACAAGTTGTGCTGGATGGCTTCAAGTATGATATCCACCCTATACATGCTGGTGTCCCCCAGGGCTCAGTTTTGTCTCCGACTCTCTTTCTCATTTTTATAAATGATCTCTTGTCTGCAACCTTCGCTGATGACAGTACCCTCAGTTTTTCATATTCGTTCCCTAACTCACGTCCCTGCTCTTCGGCCGTAGAAGAGGAACGGCAACGTATGTTAAACTCATTAAATTCCGACCTTGACAGCATAATCAAATGGGGCTCTACAAATAGAGTGGAATTTAATGCATCCAAAATGCAGTGCTGTCTTCTGTCTCTCAAGCGAAACGAAGACCTTCAACCATTATCCATGAATGGTACTTGCATTGCAGAAACTGAAAGACTTGCCATTCTCGGTATGTGTATTAACAATCATCTTCGTTGGAACGAACACATATTCGAGGTCGCCAAAAATGCTGCAAAATGTCTAGGATTCCTTAAACGGTGCAAGAAATTCTTTACCCCTTCTGATCTGGCCACAATTTATAAGGCATTCATCCGCCCAAAGATGGAATATAACGCCCACATCTGGTCTGGTGTACCCAAGACCGTTTTGCACATGCTAGATAGGGTCCAGAACCACGCGATAAAACTAATAGGCGATAGAGACATTGTGAGCTCTATAGACTCACCTGAACATCGTGGAAATGTCTCTTGTCTTTCCATGTTTTATCGCTTTTTCCACAAAAAATGTTCCAACGAAATTGCATTCCTCCCCTTCAAAATTTCACCCGCAATACGCGTCACGTTTCGAATGCACATCAGTTCACCCTCAAGCCCAACTTCGGACGTACTGTCAAATACAGGGATTCGTTCATATGCCGAACGACACGTATGTGGAACGATCTTCCAGGCTCTGTGTTTCCTCATCGCTACAACATTCAAACATTCAAAGCCAACGTGCACCGATACCTCCTCTGTTCCTCTTCTCCCTTTTCTCAAACGCCCGTGCCCTGAGAAGTCAGTATAAGGGTATTCATACCCCCATTGGCGCACGTAGATTATAAAAAAAAAAAACTTCTAAGCGAGCTAGACCTAGCAAATAATCCCGGGTCTTTATGTCATATCCTCTTTAGAGAAGTGCGGCTGACGTTCAGTTGCTGAGCTCGACGACGACTTGAGGTTCTTCTTTTTCACGCACACTTTGGGCAACAGTAGCAATTCTTTTATCTGTGCGAATAGGATGAGTGCGCGGATAACTGGTATTATCCATAAACTAGCCTCTGATAGGGATTCATTTCGATCACAAGCTATTATTAAATTTCGCAAAACGCCATTTTATTTACTTGTGAAATAAATTTTTAATATTTTCCAGCATTCTTCAAGCGTAAAACGCCCTTTTTCTTGTCGTGGACGCTTGACAGTACGTATTTGAAAAACACGTTAGTGTTGCCAGCTTCCCAAGAAAATGCAATTTAAAAAAAAATCACAAATCTTTAACAATGGTGTAAAAACATGAGTAAAAGCCCTAAATTTATAGCGTTTCTAGACATCATACTAGTTCCCTTGAGTCGTTTTTTGTAGCATTTTAACATTTTCCTAAATATTGTCAGTGATTCAAGAGATTTTTCTTACGAAAGGTGGTCCATGAACCAAACAATTTTTTTAAGTAGGTACGGATGGCCGGACTGATGTAAAGTATTTCACAAGCAAGCCATCGTCGATGTAATAAAAGATGTTGAAGACTTGCTAAACGTTTCATATGGATAAAATTTCTTCAATGAAAAACGGATGACCGGACTGATTTTACACACCCTTAAAGCCTCCGAAGAGTCCTTAATTTTGCTGGCGTAAAGGTTTTAAATACTCGCCAGATATATGTATCTTTCTAAGTTCCCGCAGAATGCAACAAAATAAATTATGCTCGTCTTCTCGCATGATAGTGGTAAATATTTTCGAAAAACAAATCGCAGTATATTTTTCCTCATTTAAAATACCTATTTAAAGAATATGTAGATGCATAGATACTACTTCCAGTTCGCTGTTGTTTGTTTGCGTTTGCACAACTCAAACAAACAAAATAGTATTTATGTACTAGTTAAACAATGAATATTGCAAATTCATTCAGTCAATATCAGGCATTTACTAGAAAACTTTACATTATTATTCAAAGAAAAGCCAAACATACGAAGAGTATTCTTTATGCGACTGTTTAGTGTCAGTTAAATATCTCGCGCTACATTAGCGCTCACACACACACACAATCAATTACACTCGTGCATACATATTGACTTACGACAATTTGGTGTTATTTAGGCTTCGTATTTCACACATTTAAACGTCTTACGCCGATCGTGACTTAACAAATTAACATCAATTTACTCCTATCGATACGTATGCCGTTGTTTATATTCATTAAAATTAGTTTTCGATAGATTTACATTTGAAGAGTTCAGGAAATCGATAGTTTCAAGTTCACTCAAAGTACGTTTGTTTTTTTTTTTTGAAAAAGACATTCAACAACGGTCTGCTGAGAGAGTTTTGTTTCTTTTAATTAAGTGGAGGTTTTAGTCGCTGAGTATACTTAAAAGTATTCCGTCTTTGCATCCTATAATTTCAATATTTTGTTTGTACTTGTGATTACAGTTTAATTGATGACTACTGAAAAGTGAGTGACTGCAATTGATTTGTTGAAAAGTGCTTTAAATTGTTTGTTGGGACTTGTTGGGAAAGAAAACCGTCGGTTAATTACTGATTTAGGGGGAATAGAATGACAGAAGGACATGTGCGATATATATTTCCGTGTATCTAGTTTTAATTGATTGCGTTCCGGCTGAGAGATGGGTAAAATAAAATTTCTAAAGGTATTCAAACCGTTTTGTGAAGTCTTGCATTAAATTTAGGTTTGTGCAAATGATGACAGCAAGTACGCGAACCTTTTTTTCTGGGTGATTCACAATTGACACCATTTTTTTTTGTGTTACACCCTCTCACATATCGCTGACCCTGCAACCTGGAAGATCTATTGTATCAGGATGAGAATTACTCCAAATAGGAGTACCACCTCCCTTATGAAGGTTAATACGTCCTTAGTAGCATAGTTTTTTAACTCCAGTAACATCCATCTTTGTTGAAAACATGTCTCCTTAAACAATGTAGTCCTGGACATGTATAGAGATTCTGGGGCCGAATTACCGCAGTCGATAACGAGTGAGTGAGTAGGACTCGTGATCGAATGATCGAGTAACCTCACTGGGATGATGGCACTCGAAAGCTCACGTATCGAATGAAAATAAAATTGTACTAGAGAAGTTGTACTACCACTCACAAAGTGACATTTCTCTGGTTGATAAAAAAGATAGAAAAATATTATTTGCAGTGAAATTAAAGTAAGCAATGGATCTTTTTGTTTATTTGTCCTCGGATTCCGATGATGATTATCGCGAACGCGTTGAGCGTCGGCGCCCCTCTTTATGCAGGGGTTAATTTGCCGTCGTTGCAGACGGTGTTGAAGTGACTGTGCTATGAGACCCTTGGTTTGCGGCTCCGAATCGAAATCCGAAATCGGCCAAAATATTTTTTTACAACAAATTGATCTTATTTTGATTGGACCTTAATTAAAAAATTAACATTATATTAGTAAACTCCCTTAAAAAAAAAAAATAGAAAACAAAAATACCCACATCTTTGTTGCTTCGCTCGATAGCTCAATAGTGATCGAGTGAAATGACGCACTATAACGTGTGCTGTCATCTCAAATTTCGATAGTGAATGCCGATCACGAGAGCGGTAATGCCGAATCCTCACATTTCGATAACGAGTTACTCGTTATCGACTGCGGTAATTCCGCCCCTGTTCTAATGACTCATCTTCCGTCAACATTCCGTCTCTGACAACAGATTCATTTTGTTAAGGGAGTATCTCAGACCACAGTGGCCTCTGAGAAACATCACCAATGCTTTCATCCTCAAGTTAAGGATTTCCTTGTAAGAACAAGGTTTAATTAATCGCTTGGATTATCTATGCCTACGAACACTTTCGCAGTGAGCTAGAAGAAGTTTGTGTTTCCAGTATTAAAGCTCCCTGCGTGACAGTAGTGATGGACGTGGTGTATTTACTACTGATAAAGACCACCAAATAGCGATGTACCCTAATTTTTGTAAATCGACTTAAAGAGTGTCATTAACTAGGGACCACAGAAGAGGGCAGAGGACTCCTCGTTGAGGATATATTTTGACTGCAGTTGCAGAGACCGACACTCATCGGGAGGAGAAGTAATAATTCGACTTGCCAGCGTGGCTCTTATCCATTGGTTGGTCGAGTCTTCGATACCTTTGCTTTTGATTGCGCTTAGTTTTAAGCCGTAGCCAGTATTATCATAAACTCCTTTGATGTGATAGAAGGCACTTAAGGCTGTTTCCTTGGAGCAGACCGGGACTTTTATCTTTTTGAAGAGCACCTTCCGTGGACTTGCCTTTTCTGGATAAAGTTAGCTGTAGGTAGCTCACTAGCTCTACTGCCTGGCTTGAGAAGGCTAAAAAGACTGTCTTTTGAATATACAAGGGCCATTCCTTAACCTCATTTTTTTACAAAGGACGATGCTACCAGTACCTAGACAAAATGTTGCTGAAATTTTAAATAAAGCTCGACTCATGTCACATCTACTCGTAGCTTTCAAAAATCTCACGGTTAATACACATCTTCAGATAATCTCGTTACCAGAACAAGAAATAAAAATAATTTCTGAACTATCCAACAATTCGTTTTATTAAGGCTAAGTTTTTAAAGCCCAATAACAAAATAATGCTGATTTGACAATTACTTTAATTTAAGATTTCAAAGTGTTTCTAACATCGTAAATCTGCTTCATAAAAACTCGAAAGCGTTTTATGAAATCCAAGCAATAAAGCTTTCTATTTTTATTATTCTGAGTAATCATCGCATTAAAGTAAAAAACAACACAAAAAAAAAATCTTAAAAATATACGTTATTTTAAAACAGCTACGTAACACTGTTTTCATGTCTTTACGCACTGTCTGACGTGTTAATAACTTTTATTGTTGTCTGCCTAGACCATCAATAAATTTAAAAAACAATTTTTACAGTAAAATGTTGTCTCTTTTTTTAAAGTTTGGAAAATTAGTACTCGTATAATAAACTAGTCCTTTCCGGTGTAGGTTGGGTTCGACCTTGGCTTTCGTTATTTTTGTTTTTTTTTTTTAGTATCCTATCACACGCCTTAACTATAAAATTATAATTTGCGCCGTTTATTGCCAAAAAGATACGCATGTTATGTTAGAAATATAATTTATGTCACTAGTGTATCATAGGTCAGTTACAAAACAACGGAGCGGTGCCAAATTGTGAGCGTTCTGAAATAATTTTATGTTTTTTCTCCTTTTTATGTGATCGGTTTCATATTTTTAGTAGAGGGTGATTAAGTCCTGCTAATTTTTATTACTGATCTCCCAAAGCCAGTTCGTCTCTGACTGTATATGGCCTGTCCTGTTTAAGGATTACCTCCTTATGGAAATAGAGTTTTATTCGACTGACGAGCATGATTCATCCTTTGTTCTCCGTACTGGTGATCATTCCCTCGTCCCTGCTAGCGCTTTTAGAGTTTTGATCTAACTTCACTTTTGCTTGAGGAGTTATGCCTAAATTGGTGTTTTAACTAAACTTTTTCGTAGTTTTTGCAAAACTTAGTCTTCAGTCTCTCACTTTGGTGCTCCTCTTCGATATTCTGAACTAGACGAGTTTCTGAACGAGGATAATACCAGGCATATGCTGTCAATGAGATGCTTTGGTCAAGAAGTTATTATAGTCACATATCGCGTGGTGTTAGTAGACGATTTTGCCAACCAGTTGAAGGCTTATTATGGATCATCTGAAGCTAATGACCACCAACTACCTCTAGATCGAGTCGTACCTCATCTTCGAATGCGTATTAAGTGAAAACGATTACAATCAATCGTTGGCGGCGTGGCTTGGTTAATGCGTTGGATTGCTAAAAAAAGGAGTTTTGTATATGGCTCTGAATTGTAGGTCGTTTCCACTTGTGTGAAAAATGTAACACACACAACCCGAATGGTCGCAAGGAGCTACATAGGTCCTGGACCACACATGGCCTGTTGCGCCAAGTATTTGCTTTTTTTTATAACAATCAATCGATTACAACTGGTGGCACCTGACAAAGAATTGTGGGCTTGAACTTATACCTGCCAAGTCACAAGCAAACAACCTACTACTTGTATAACGCTCGAGAAGAAATACCCACTTGAAAGCGTTACAAAGATTCAACGGGCAGGCTGTCTGGGGGTGACGGGATCGATGAGATCAACACCAACGGCGGCTCTGGAAACAATACTGAATCTGCTTCCACTTGACATATACTGTGCAAATTCGGCAGGTAAAACTGCACTAAGACTAAGGGAAGCCGGTCTATGGATAGCTAAACCTTCTGTCATGCCTCAGTTCTAAATCGATGGAATGCATCGAGAATCCGGACGGAAACGGACTACATCATCCCACTAACAAACTGCAACCGGAGGTTCTCTTTTAGAATTCCCAGCAGAGAGGAATGGAATGGAGGCAGAGTCCCTTTCGAGAATGAACTGGTCATCTTCACCGACGGATCAAAAATGATCGCTGGTACGGGGGCCGGTGTATACTGTGAGTCTCGAAACACATATCGCTCATTTAGACATGAGGACAGGTGCAGTGTTTTCCAAGCTGAAGTTGGTGCAATAAAACAAGCTGCGGACATGATTATTGAGGAAAATATTTCAGAAAAAATAATCAGCATCTATGTCGACAGACATTAAGGCTTTGTCGTCCACATCGATAAGGTCTAAGCTCGTAAAAATTTGTAAAAAGCGGCCAATAGGGTGACCCTGTGCTGGGTACCTGGCCACACGAATATCTCCGGTAACGAAAAAGGGGACGAACTAGCCAGAGAAGGATCGCTTATGAACTCCTCAAGGACCCTCTCTGGGCCCAGTATACCGCTCAGTACACTGCAAAGGGAGATAGAAATCCAGGCCATTGAGGAGGCCAATTAACGCTGGTTTCGATTAGATACATTCGCAACAGCCAAATCATTATGGCCAGTCTACGACAAAAAGAAATCTATCAATCTTATGGAACTAAGTCGAAGGGATATCCGAATAGCTGTTGGCGTCGTGACAGGACACTGTGTGATAGGTAATCACGCAGCACGGCTAGGATTACCACACAACGACTACTGTAGCAGTTGCAGGGACGAAGAGAAAATAGAATCCGCTCGTCACCTCCTTTGTGACTGCCCAGCGCTGGCCATTAAAAGAAGACGTGCTCTTGGCAGTTACTTCTTTTCAGAACTGGACGAGTTAGGTAACATTGAGCTAAAGAAACTCCTTAGATTCATGCATTTATCTGGATGGTTTAACTTAGCGGTCGAAGATTGATATTTAGATTCCCGGGGTTTTTAAATATTGGGCACAATGGACTCTTAGTGGTCTAAGTGAGCCGTTGACAATCCTGTCAACAAGTTCACCCATTTACCTACTACTTGTATAGAAAATACCTAGGTAGACTACAATAAAGTTGATATATATGTAGATCATTATGCTTAGCGGTTTGAGTTAAAGAAGCACTCCTCAAGGCGTAAGATATAGATCGTGGAATTTGTTTGCAGCTTTGCAAGACGGTAAGGTCCATTCTTACTCTCTAACGTTTGCGAATGTCTATCGCAAGAGTTGGGACCTTAAAATAACCTTCTGATGTTTAGTGGGATTCAGAACTCGAATCTCCCGCTCAGTAGTCCAACGCACTGGACCTCAGTGGCCATTGAATCACTTCTATTATGTTGCACGAGCAGGTGGCTGTTTGCGTTCCTAAAAAACAACTGATACTCTAGCATTGATAATAATAGCGCTTTCCGAGTACAAGCCTGCCTTCAGAATTACTCTCTTCATGATCTGCTCGGGTAATGTAACTTTCTGTCCAACAGAAGACTGAGAAGTTTAAGAAGCAGCTCCTTTTATGAGCTATTAATTTGATGCCATTTTGAAAACCATCTAAGGCTCATCCTGCTGATTTTTGTCCGTTTTTTTTTTTTAATTGGGATCAATGGAATTGTAATTTAAATCAGCCGATGATGATCTACTGATTGTATTGAATTCGATACCAAGGGATGACTTAATATCCTTTCGTTGAAGCAGTATATTCCATCTATCACAGTTTGTATGGTCGCTTATAGGTCTGCTGACTTCTAGACTACTCTTATAAGAAATGACACGTATGCTTTATTCTGCTGTTAAAGCGATGAAGTAAACCTTCTAAAAATATCGTCACTTCTAAGGCTTCTCGACAATTTAAGTTTGTTTGTTACTCTAATAAGGGCTTCATCATCTAAATTTACTTAGGTTGAAAGGGCTCCCTGCTTCGTCAACACACTAAGACCAAACAAAGGTCGATTCTGATACCACATGGATCATGGATAATTTGTCCTGCCTACGACTTGAACCAATTAGAACTTCTGATGACGCGTAAGTGACTCCTAATATGTGTATTTGTCAGCTCGCCTGGATCGTTGTTATAGAAAACTCCTAAGCGAAGCTTCCTTCTATGAGAGAGAGCTTGGCAGGTATAAAGAAGGTGATGAATATTTTCTCCTTCTTTTCACCTATGCAGCTTCACATTATATACACGCCAAGCCTTGTTGCATTCTTTTCTATAAGACAGTGCCCAGTGATGGCACCTATTATAGCGCCAATCTGTTGGGAGAAATCAATTTCTTAGAACGTTTTGGATCCAGCCTTGGCCAATCTGTTTGTTTGTAAATAGCAATTGGCATCCCTTTTTCTGGAATGGTGGGTATAGATGTTCCACATCTGGTAAGTTCATCAGCCTCACAATTCGTCGAAATACTGCTCCGTCATCTCTATAAAGGACGATGGGCAATCTAGAACTATTTTTGAATTTAGGGATACGATTCCAAGGATTTGATTGCTGCTTGTCTATCCGAATAGATGCGGATATCCCTATCAAATAAGACGTCCTTAATCGCCATTGTTTTTGCCTTGAACACGCTGCAATAATTTAAAAGACGGAAAGAGAGGTTAAGTTTAAGCCTATCCACTAAGCCCGTCGTTAATTTTTTAGCCGTTTGTCGACCTTTCTTCTTAAAATACATCTTTCTCCCAGAAGTATCTGGTAGGGATGGTGACTTGGAATTCAGATGGAGAATGGTGCAGTCCGTGTTTTCGGCGAAAAGAAATACGCCTAAAAAATACGGAGTTCTACCACTCATCCACTCCCATGGCGATACCTTAGTGCTTTTTGTTTGCCCTTGAGAACACACACAAACCCATGATTCGTCGATTTGTTTTTCTCCACATATACACAGAAACCGCACCGTTTAAGTAGCTTGCCGAACCCTTCAAGTTACCACCGATTTTTTCTTTATTTTCACAGAAAGCTCTCCTTACTTAGGTTTTGCTTTCCATGAACTAATTTCCAAGCAAATCCTCAAAAGCGGTGGCGTTATAGAGCTCACTTAAAATATTAGCATTCCAAGAAAATTCTTCCATAATCCTAATTCAACATCAACACTTAGCGTTATTAGAATTCTTTTTTGCGTGGTTCTATGATTTCCACAAGAGCTAGTTATGTTGATGATGCCATGTCATCCACATCACCTCTCTCCAGCAGAAGCACAAACCCACTCAAATCAAAGTAGCAGCCACCATTCATTGAAAACCCTTGTAAGATCCTGCCAAACGATGATGAATTCCTGAAAATATACTCGTATTTTCATCGCTACGAAAATAGTTTCGGGCTTTCAGTTTAATTTTGGAAAATTCCCAGCTACATACGAACAAAAATAGTCGCAGATACAATTCAAACTCCTGCCACTGTCTGTGGGAGAATATTTTACTGTGCAATATTCTATTACTTGATGTATTCAAAAATTTTATTGTTTTTATTATTATTTAGCGGTATATGTTTGCTGAATGGGTGGAGGTGGTGCTGAATTGCAAGATTTGTTCGCGCTCGTGAGGAGTTCACGTGGCAATCTTATACACCGCAACCGACGACAATGGTGTTTACAATCTGTGTATCTACGAGTATGCTGTATGGGGAGTTCTCACATGGAACATTGGGGAAACTGTCGCTGAGAGTTGGGTCTCATGATTAATGGATTGCGTTATCTAATTTTATCTATTTTCGTGCGAGTTGCGGTATACGAGTATGTGCGGAATAATGGAAGACATATGGTGTATGCCATGCCATGATATTATCATAAAAGTTGTGGTTTCTTGTGACAATGGGGTAATTAATAATGAAAAATGCAATGAAGGTTTGGTCGAGGACAATATTTTGTCGTTTGTTTTGATAAAATATAAATTTTTCCGATAAAACAGCAAAACCAAGCAAAGCTTGTGGTTGTTGAAAATTTAATGTTGGGAAAGGAAAGCCGCGGTAATTTTTCTTGATAAGAACGTGGCACATAAATGGTGGGAATAGGGTGTGAATTAGGGGGTTATCTTGACTGATGGATCTAGTCGTTTTACCGGTATGACATTTTAAGCTTTTTATCTTATTTATCTGAACGGAGTGTCCTGTTTGTTGATGACCTTTTCACTCATGAAAGTAGGAAGGAAAGTCCCTCGTTCTGGGGTGAAGCGGATTAACCTGTCGGTATAATGTACTTAGGTTGTGTTGTTATCGTTTTTTGGTTACATTTTAGGAAGTTTTATCGATAAAACAATATTCGCGTGTCGTTTCAAGATGGAGTACTTACGTTTCAACACGGTGTTTGTAGGGCTACCCATCTGCCTGTGGAGTGAGCCGAAAATAGTCCCAAAATGAATACATTTTCCTACCATTACTTGACACATATGTAAGAGGAGCTGCCAAGCAAAACCTGGCAAGAGCCAAATTGAGAAATTTTGACTTTGCAATTTGCTCAGTGAATTTATAAAAATTGCCATTTTCATAGAAAATCCTCTTTTGAGTCGTTTTGCTAAGATTTCTCTGAGCAGCGATTCTCACCAAGCAGCTTTAAAGCGTTTACTTGTCAGCTCAGCAAAGTAAAGTTGGTATCTTTTAGTAAAGTGCTCAAGGTTTAGGTGTTTCACCCATCGCCAGGTATTTAAATGGTTTACAGGGAGTCGCTCTGTATAGCGTGTGCACTGACATAGGCCTACCTCACTGTCTGGAATATTCGAAAATGTCACTATATCCGAATCGGTTATGACTAAGGCCTTAAGGACTGCACATCATCTTTATCCATCTAGACTAACATTTAACAGAATTTGAAGAGATCTCATATGATCGGCACTATGATGTCAAGGAATACCGGAAGTGGCGTTGGAATAGTACAAGATCATCCTCAAAGAGCCTGCTGGATCCAATGCTGGATATACGCTGCTTCTGAATGTTTCCATTGGTTCCGGTTTTGAGCTACGAGAATCCAGTTTGCAGATATTCTTTTGATATCGACGTTCCATCGTCATGGTGGTTTTCCTCTGCCCCCTGGGTTTACATTCCACCATTCGTTTTGTCCATCGATTGTGAGCCATATTCCAAGAGTCTTCTGCTCATCACCACTCCGCCTTTGTTATGTCGGTTGCTATTTCGAAAACTCATGTTCTTCGACATACTTTCTCCCTGTTTACTCAGTCTGGTGGTTTAAGTCATTGAGGGTCTTGTACAACCAGTTTTTCAATGGTGTGCCTTGCTTCAGTTGGAGTTTTCGAATCATTGGTTATCACTGGTAGCCCACATCGGTCTTATAGTGTCTTTTTTAAGTGCGCAGAAATGTTGATTTTCAAGATATGCAAAAGCTGCCTACCTCAGCCCAGGGCGGCGACGACGTAAAAACGAAAGTAAAGTCCACAGCTGGAATTACCGGGGATTCGAAGTTAAAGTGGGTGTGCACCAATGAAGCTGTCTATGTCCTAGCTTCTCGCAACCATTCGTGTTGTGCGTGTTATATTTTTCACACAAACTGGAAGGGACCTACAATTTAGAGCCATATCCGAAAGGCATATTGAGAAGCTTTCTCATGACAGCTATTACTCTCGGACGTTTGTCAGACATTCGCGAGAGGTGGGACCGTGAAAAACTTTTAGGTGTTCTCTGGGATTCGAACCTCGAACCTCCCGCTCAGCGATCCAACGCACTAACCACTTGAGCCACGGTGCCCACAACAACGTGAAAGCCTCTTTTAATAATCCGGCGCTAGAAGATGTTGGCTTAAGATGGAGCTTAGACCAACTTCGCATCGTATTCGAACTCAGGAGTAAATTTAAATAATTCGACTCAATCGCAAGTGAGCAGGGAAATTATGATAACACATCGTCGCACATCGAGTAAGTCGAATTCTACAACGTGGCACGAAAGCTCTGAGATCTTTTAAGTCCACAAAATGTCGCTAAAACTTAAGGTGTCCTTTAAAGCAGTCATGCTGCCGGTCTTAACGTACTCATCGCAACTTTGGTTGATGTAAAGGAATACTGAAAGGAAGCTTCAAGGTCAAGCAATTCCTTCGAGAGTAATACTATCATGAGAAGCTCTTCTCAGTTCCGCCATTCCGATCCTGCATTAAACTCGAATGTCCGTTTCGTTCGTGTAAAAAATATAACACAACACAAAAGGGTGCGAAAATTTATTTCCTGAATTCATAAACACTACTCTCGCTATGCATGTTTTTGAACTCTCTTTTCAGTACATGCAATGTCCTAGCTCTTTTGTTAAAATTCTACAGGACTTCAGAACAAATGGGTCACGTATTGCGTTGAAAAATCCTATTCATTGGCATGTTTTGCTAGTAAATTTTCTGGATTCGTGTTCGAATTTTCAACCGTTTATATTAAAACTGGGTGATTATGTATAAATCGTACATTTTAGCCTTGTAATGTTCCCTTAAACTTTATTCTAAGAAAACCTCTAAATTGTTCTATCTACTGTCTGCCAATGTTATTTACATTTATATCTGCGTGCTTAGGGGCAATTATAATGTAATTTGATGGATATTCATGTTCTGTGGGAAAACAAGCAAACATCGTCAGCATACAACATAAAAATTATTCGGGTAAGGCGTAGACGAACCCATAGAGTTGCTGCTCGTAGTTTCTGATATTTGACTGTTTTAGTGTTTCAATTAAATTGAACGCGTTGCACTGATTTGAGACAGTTGAATAAAACTATACTTCTAGGCAATCCATGCATAACGTCAAAATTAGAAGGAATGGTTTAAGCGTGGTTTAAGCGTGTGTCTGATTTTTGATAGCTCCAAGAAGAGTTTGCATTCTATACTAAACAGTTAAGGCCTGTTAAGATTACTTTCATTGTTTTATATTCTTTTGTGCAGTTCCTTTCGCGTTTTTTTATTTAACACAGCCTTGACGTGGACTTCCAAACTTTTCCCCAAAAGGCTTACGAATTTTTCAGAAGCTTAGTTTCAAAATGTCATAAAAGGCACGACTACTAGATCCACAAATGAATCCACACTAATCTGCTGCAAGCATCTATCCAGTTGCAAAAATAAAGATACCCTAGGAGGTTGCAGCAATCTTAATTTTTTTAAGCAATTCAACTAGCACTTGCTTCTAATGTGGGAGACAGACTGCTGGTATTGATACCATGGTATAGCAATACTACGTTCTATACCACATGTCTGTCACTGCAATACCACGTTAAAACCTAGTATACCATGAATAGAACCTAGTATAGAGATTCGCAAATTGTTGGTGGTACACCACCATCTTATTGCTTGCAGCGCCACTTTCTTTCTGTTGGTGGTTCTTCATAGCTTCTTTGACAATTCAAAAGCAAGCGATCACAGCGAAAAATGTTTTGAAAATGGATTAAGAAGGACAATTTTATCTGCATTGGAAACAATGAAGTAAGAGAAGTTTAGAGGAATTATATCGCCGAGCTACGAGGAGCAAGACGCAATATTGGAGTGTTGCAAAAAATGTGTAAGGAGCTGGAGGAGGCGCAACACAAATGTCAAAGTATACCACGTAACGCAAAGGTCAACGTATACTACGAAGTGCAGTCTGTCAGGGGTTATAGTATTCACTATACCATGGTATCCATACCATGGTATCAATACCAGCTGTCTGTCTCCCACATAACATTGTAAATTCGTTTGCAATGGCTAGTGTGTCTTTTACATAACAGTTCCTTTGCCGAATTCAAAAATACGTGAGCAGTACTAGTGATGTGGTTGGGCAATAATATTCTTGCACGTTTTCAAAAGTAATGGACAAACGAATTGAGTCGGATGAGCGTACCCAACACCTCCAAGTCTTCGTATATACTCGTACATCCATTTGATTTCCACAGTAATATCAGAAATTTCAAAAACATTTGAAAAAATCTGTTTTCTAAAATCAGAAATTAATAAAAGCTTGAGAAAAGGAGGACTATAGTGTGATGACCATAGTGACCACTGATGAGCTTCTAGGTGTAAAAATATAGAAAGCCAAGCAATTTTGCGTGCCAATTTTCCGCACGAGTAAGGGGACCTACGTAAGTTTAATGGCACACGACTCTGTGGTGTTTGTCAGACATTTACTGGAGGTAGGAATACGGTTGACCTGCTTTCGATTGAGCTCTTTATAACCTGTTTTGAAAAAAGAGACAAATTTTCAAATCGGCGCATTTTTATCGGTCTGCTTGCATGTTCAATTCTCGATTACATTTTGCTAAGAACCCTGCTCTGATGACATTACCAGACCAATGCTCAAGCGAAATACTAACTTTTCCTTGCAAATGCAACGACCGTCTAAGGTCTCTCATTGACTGGTATTAGCCCGAAATATAGCACCCAGCTAGGATATGAATCTATTAAATCAAAATATGCTTCGTGGCTCAAAATTTGTCTACCGACCAACTGCACAAGATTCCAATCACAGAAATGTCGGCAATTTGTCGACCTAAGTTTCAGGCTTTCTACGGATGAAGCAACAGACCGTATGTGGTCCAGGGCCTGGCTTCTCGTGACCATTCGTGTTATATTTTTACGCACAATCTGGCGTAGACCATAAATTTCAAGCAAAGCGATAAAAATTTGGCGAAGAGAAAACCAATTTTGGTGATAAATTGTAATAATTTCAATTTAATTGGCTTCAGTGACAAAGTGATCCGAAACCGGGAGGCCTGCAGATACTTTTTGAGGTCAAATCGGCGAACCCCATAGGCTGACCAGTAGTGGGAGGGTTATGATCCCTATAATCCTGATCATAACCTCGCTGAACAAAAGAGAATTTTAATACATTATGCAATGCTGCAAATTTCCATGTTTCACTGGCGAAGATTATTGAACCCGTCTGTCAAAAATCGACAATGGTCTAAACCCTCATCAACAAGGTAAAAATAGCTTTCATTCGGCATAACTTTAAGTTTTTAATTTTGTTCTATAACTGGAATCCTATCCATCTATGACCGGTCCATTATAAATCGTTCAGGTCAACATTAGAATGTGAAAGGATCATACCCTTTCTAATAGAAAATTCATGCTAATTGCCTTGATTTCTGCCTCCAATTATCTTTAAACAATTATTTGTCCTTCCACTTTATCATTCGAACCCTTTTCGATATTCAAATCTAATAAATAAACAATAAAAGTTAATTGTAAACCATTTTTTCAACCCCTTTAGGCGGCACGTTTTCATAAGCCCTTATCACCAATTGACAGTACCTTACGCGCCCACACACCAATCCTTATACGACACTGCCTTATTTTAATTTATTTGCCCTTAACAATCTCGGTCAATGTTAACAAACTCTTAACAAAACCACAAAAGAAAATATTTACCCCAACGCAACCTTCAATAAAATATCGTAAATTTTATGGTAGCCACCTCGAGATACTAGCTATAAATTTATCAAACCCGTAACACTGAACTTGAATTTAATTACAAAGATAAATTACAAAGTAATAGTGTTTATCTTTGTGCTCAGCTTTATCTATTGTGACCCTGAAACAAACCCTAAAATTAGATATCTCAAAATGTATCTGTAAAAAAAATTTAAAAATATTTCTTAATACTGATGCATATTTGTTTGTTTTTTTTTTTTTCTCTTCTAGGTAAGCACAAGGAATCCAATTTGATTTCGTAAGTAAATAAAAAATTTCTTGGATACGCACTTAGGAATTCTTGAAAAACTCAAGTGATTGTGCCCTAATTAATATGCACACTAGGATTACGCTAATGACTTAACACACAAATTGCTCTCTAACCCTTAAGTACACACCACCACCACCGTGTCTATAGTCGATCTCTAAGGAAACATAATTTTCAACCCCAAACGAGTGGAATTCCTTCGAAAAACCCTTAAGTCCTTATGAGTACATGAATGTATTTTTTTTTTTTGTATTTGTAAGGGTTGTATGTCAACCCAAATTCCATAAGTAAATTCCTAACTGATAAACCTTAATTATTTAAGTATGTATTCGTAGATCGCAAAATTCTCTTGATGCAACCTTTAAAAGCCTGAATGCGAGTAGAATGAAAATTTCGTATCAGCTGCAGAGCAGTCGTCCTTTAAGTGCGCTCTGCCAACGTTTCAGTTTGCACCCCCATCTAAATCGTGGGTGGTGGGAGGGTATATAATAGCCAAACCTGGGCTATACACTCCATTCAAATTTGGCCTAGGTATACCAAAGTCGGGCATATAACAGCTGTAATTTATGCGATTGTAGAGAATCATGCCATTACTGCCTCAACATCTTGTGCTGGTGGTGCTCTGCATTCACAATGGCAGGCGCACGACTTTGATTAATGGCCGGAGAGAATGTAGGTGGGTAGGTTGCTGGTACATATTGGAAAAATCAATAAAAATTATACACACACCCCCGTCAGTCAGTCGTTCCTGAAGGAATGAAACACAACGGGTCGCAGTTAATAGAAGTAGCAAGCTTTCCTTGGGAGTATGGGTGTCTGTATCTGTGGAAAGAAATCCCTTTTCTTTACATTCTGGAAGTTGAGCAAACGTATTTTTTTTTCTCCTTTTTTTGGGGTTTGCTTATAATGGAGTACAGGGGGACCAACGTAATAACAAAGAGGAGCAAGACAACCTGCGAAATTTGGTATTTCGAAAGAATTCTTAAGAATGGGCATATTAATCGTTGAACCTAGGATACTATCCTTGTAGGATTGAGATGGGGGGGTGGGGGTTTAATTTTATTAAATTTAATGGATTTACAATGGCACAAGGCGAAAAATGTAGGCAGTTTCTGATTAGATGTTTAGTCTGGCTTATAGCTGGTGTTTACGCCCTTTTGCGGTGTCAGCGAAACCCACTGGATGTATGCAAATATTTTCGAATGTGGATGGATTTAATTATTTCTCCCAAACTCAATAGCATCCGCTGACAAATTTTGTACAAGGCTTTTGTATTTAATTAGTATCGCTACCGCAACTACTTTAAGTCGGGAGTCAGTGAGTGGGAATTATGCTTTGGATCGATGGCGAAGACGTCTTCTGACCGTGTCAAGGATCTTAGCCTGTTATAGTGCTCGTACAAATTGTAATTGAAACAGAAACAAAGCAATCATTTCGACAATTCCATATGAAATACGAAATGCTGTCGATCACCTTAGTCTCTATCTATACGTGCTAGACCCATAGGCAGCCCATTCTTTGGCGATGCCGTCAAATTAGTCCACACTTCGCACTGTATTACAACGCTTACAGTTCCCTGTACTGAAGTTTATTAGGATTCTTATAAGCTACGAGTATTTGCTTAAGCAGATGTAAGCCTTAACACTATTTTATTCACAGCCCTGAGGAGTGTCTTCCATTAGTTTTGAGATATTTTTGGACCTAAAGTTTGGCTGATTTCCTTCTCTCTGAATACATTCATTCTATCTGCCTTCTCTCTCGGGGAGTGTTGTTATAAAAAAAATTATAGGCTCACATTTTTGATCCAGTCTAGGCATTTCTGGGACTTCTGCGCACTACTTATCCCTTTGTGATCCTTGTTCCCTTGTGATTGTTTCGAAATTAAGTTGAACACGCCTCATGATCGTTTGAGTCTTCAGAGACGCTCGTAAAGTTACTTCTTTTATCTTAAAATTAAGCACAATGGACCCCATGTGTGTAAGTGAGTCATTGTAATGCTGTCAGAAGGGGTCTTCCATATATCTAACCTTACCTATCCTACTTGTTTTATTCGAAGACTCCCGGGCAGATCCATAGCTGTTTTCGGTAGTTATATCTGCGGACGTTTTTGTAGTTGGCACAATTAGTTATGTATTAGCGCTGCCGACATAGCCAATGCAACTTGTGTTTATACAGGAAACACATCGAATTCCGAAGGAAATATTCAATACAACTGAATTCTCAAAAACGTAACTGCGAAACGTAACATTAATAACTGCGGCGGAAGTTCGCCTTAGAGTTTTGTTCGATATCCCTTCAGGGACAATCCTATTAACCCTCTCAAACCCTCTGTACAAAAAAATAACACTAGTCACTCTCTAATAATACTTACTTATGGAGCTCAGAGATAAATATTAAGGTTGCGATTTTAATTGGCGCCCGAAACAAAACCAGCAAAGAATTCCTGCAAAACAAAGATTTGGGGAGCGAAAATGAAGGTATTTGTCATTGATTTTGATTTGGAACGATGAATGAAAATATTATTGGAGGCTCACAATAAAGTCCTGCCATTTTGTTTACTGTTTTTTCCAGAAGGGGTCATCGTGCATGATTGATTTTCCCTGTTTTTCTAAGAATCCAGTGGCTTTTTAAGCTTTCTATGACTTGTCTGTAATGGTCCTCTCACTGATGGAACACTGGGCTGTAACCTTATCTAGCCATATTACACCTGACTCTCACATCCTCGAAGTTTTTGAGTTCGATAATCCTTAAATTCTTGTTTTAGTGAGCGAAGCCTAGAATTCGTGTTAGAATAATTTTGAAGTTAGTATTGTGTCTAGTTCAGTCATTTTATCTTTACAGAAAGGCTTAGGGTAGTTTAAAGACAGTGGATCAAAAGTTTTGATTTCTGATCATGCACTGGCTACAGCGTTAGCTTGATACTTGTATACTCTGCTTGCCGTAGTAAATGACTCTCTCTTAAAGTCAATTGGACTTAGCATCCACATTCAATGCACTATTCCCAGGAAATGATTATATCCTTAGTTGTTCTCCAAATATTCCGCAAAAGATAGCATTTGACTTTAATAGATGCTACTGACTACAACAGTAGAGTCAACTGACTCAAAGTAGATTTCTTATTGGATCGTTTTACTCCTTGACATGCAATGCTCAGAACTCGTTATCCCAATAACTATCGGGTTGAATGGAATTCGTTAGCAGATATAATGTAAGTAGCTCACATTGACGACTATACAATCGCGACGTGCAAGCTTAATGTTGAAGTAACTCATGACCCACATCCATTTGCAGCCTTTTTCATAACCAATTACAAGTAAGGCGCTGATAGTAAAACTGCTTCCAAGCATCTCAAGAATACATCTCACTAGTAAAGGTTTGATCCCGTGTAGCTGCCGCAGCAGATGGTATCCTCAAACGCTCTCTCAATATCTAAGAACGCAAAAATGGCATAATGATTGCAGTAAAACGCTCGAAGTACTGTAACTACGCCTATGGTAGCCGTCAACTCTAAATATATTCACTTAGGCATGTCATCCCATCTAAGACGCATTTTGGGAGGAAATGGCCTTAACTTCTCCCATTTAACAAAAGTTTCTCCTGAATGTCAATAACTCCAGCTTAATCTGAATCTGCTAATCATTCGTGCTTTCAGCTGGGGGCTACTACAATGTGTCGCGCCACGACATACATATGTGGGTATTCAAATACCAAAGCACTCAGCAAAGTGTGGGGAGATAGGGCGGCGAAACTTTTAAGCAGCCTCTGCTTTATTTGCTTTTGTATACAATGTACACATAAATATATTTACATAGCGATGAATATGGTGAGGTGCAGTTAAGTGAACCTTGGAAGCCCTTTCTTTTCGAACCAAAAGGCATCAACTCACCCAAGTTTTTCAAGGAGAATTATAATTCTAAATTGTCACTAGGACCTTCTGAAATCACACAGAGAACGGCCTTAGTATTTATAACGCCCAAATTCCTAATTCACTGTTTAATTTGGAGTCCAGCCAAAGCTAAACTGAAGGCCACTTACAATTTTACTAAAGTGGTTTAGCAAACACTTTCTCACCCCTTCTTGGACCCACTGTGTCCAACCCATACTACAGTGCAAAGTACCCATCGGTTATGTGCATCCTTTGAGGGTTACTGCACCGCGCAAATGTAAGTTGAACAGTTTCTTCCATCATACTTAGAGAATTCCTGATTGAACTAAAGAAAAACTACTATACGAGTACACAATCGTCGTCCTTCTTACCGTCCTCGTTCGATTTTTATTGGTTAACCGATGGTTTCCATTTGACAAGAAGAGTAAAAACCGCACATCCACTGAACCCAAGTAATTGCATTCAAATAGAGCCTTCATTTCTTAGAATACATAGACCACATGTACATACATACGTAGTTACATTCTCGTACATAAATTCAGGATATGGTAAGGGAAATCGATAAAGCCGAAGCTGTTAACCTACTTTCCGACGTACGCTAGTAAGTGTGTATAGGGGTGACTTATATTGAGCACCAACAACCAGCGTGTCTATGTATTTGACCGCGCACCAAAGGACTTCATCGCAAATATTTATTTTTACTTACAAAACACTGCAATTCTTAATTTGATTCCATTAAAATTGATGTCAAAACTAAACAACTTACCTTAGTATCTAGATAGATAATCTTTTAACTTAGAACGATACTGAGGGGGGCTAAAAAAAAGCTTGTTTCACCTGCTCTTTGGGTGAAAACAAAGTAACACAAATAGAAAAAGTCCTTTACACATTTCATTGTGTGTTTGTATTACTTTTGTGTATACGCAAACTCACTGTACGCCAATGGTGTTGGTGTTGGTGTATTTGTGAAAGTTTCAGTTTCGGAATGACATGGCACAGTTTGGATTGAATAACGTGGCACTTTCTAACATTTGCATACCGAACGACATGGCTGTCGTATCGTTTCGGCATACAGTACGGATTTTCGTGAATACCGTCAGCTGATTCGTTGTGTGCGTGTGTGTACAAAAAAAAAAATATGTGTTACACAAAAGTGTTTATAGTGTAAATTAAAAAAAAAAAAAAAAAAAAACAGTGACAATAAATTTAGAGTAAGTGCACGAACAGTTTCAAAGGACTTAGTGGGTAAAGGACTTAGTTTTTCGATAAACCTATAAGGAATTTATTACAGAAACTACTTATGATTATCTGTGCCAAAGGATATTTGATTTGTGCTCATTACTTCTGGCGAGGCTTAGTGAAATGTGAAATGTTTTGGTTGTGCTTTCAGTGACTATAACCCTCGGGCCTCTTAACATGGTTACTTTACTACAAGGGATTATCTATGGCAGTAAAACGCAGTTTTGAGAATAAAACAAGAAGCTTTACTATGCTATTTAATTAGGTTATTGGTCTTGACCCTGATACTGAGTTTTTTTTTTTTTTATTTCTGTCAAATTACTTTGTGAAAGCTATGCCGTGACGCACGGCCGTCAAATATTTTACGACAAAATCGATGAGCCTTGTATGTAAAAGCAGAGTGTATCTACTTATTTTTAGAATTTCGGTTTCTCCTTGTGGCGTTAAGGTTATTTACATCGGCCTCGCGCCATGATGTCTAGTTCCAGGAAACGTTCTTTTGCTTTCTTACCATTTACCGTGCTTTTCTATTGCGTTAGAAAAATGGGCAGATTTCAGTGTATTTTAAGGATGAGTGTGAAATTACCGTCATTTCTTAAAGTATGAAAAATTTATCTAATCTAAATCGCTCGTTATCAACGCTTTTGTGATGTCATTCTTTCTAAGAACTGCACTGGTACTCTATTGACTCAACCTTACTGCGTAACACTCATAGTTCAACGCTGATTAAATGATCCCGTCGTTGAGTGATAAGATAATGATTACATGCTTCAATTTTACCTGTTTTTGCTGATAACAGCAAACTTGTTGGCGCCATGCGTCATAGAAATGACTCTTAAATTTGAATAATTCTGTAATCGTAGAATGAGCGCGTCAAGGAAACTTTGAATTGAAATGGTTCCTTCGGTCGCTTCAGACTTTATGTCCTTTTCAGGATGTTTCTACCCAGGTATTTTGGCAATTGCCTTTCTTGCTAGGCAAATGCGCCGTTGACTAAACGTCAAAGAAGCTAAATACCCTTGAGCTTAAGATATTCTTGCATTGAATTGGTTGGTTGATTTGGCGTATCGCTCATGTATCACTTGAAAGAATCTTTGGCCAAATCCACCTAGCCCTTGAAAGAAGTTGTTTTTTTTTCTAGGAATCATTCCTTTTTACCTGAACTGTTAGTGGAATTAAACAAGGGCGATTCACAAAGGGTAACATTTCTGATGTTGGGTATGCTTAAAGGCAGTTTGCGTGGTTAATTCCTTTTCTCCTTTCCTGCGGCTTCTGGATATACGCACTTGGAGTGCACTGACTAGTTGTTGTAGACAAAAACATTTTATTATACGGAAACTAGTTAAAAGTAGCCTTGCTGTATGTATCATCTAACACGTCGGCGCCTATATGGAACCAAGCTAGCGAAAACATATTTCATTCAAATCAAATGTAGCTTAAAAGGGATGTATCTTGCCGCCTGGAAGGCCAGTGTATACATGTAAAGATGGTATATATCGATATATGAGAGGTAAACCTTCAAACTCCCTGAGAAGTCTCCACCAACGACTGCACCCATTAAATTTAGTCTTTCTTTTGAAGCTTGTTTTGAGGGCAGGACGTCAATTAAATTATATCGGAGGACTCTTTCATTACCGGGAATCTGCCAAGTTAAAAGCTCTATCAATAACCGACCATTCAACGATAATATTCATTAAAAGAAAGAAAAACGAAAGCGCAGCTTGCTCCTTGGAACTTCTTTTGTGGATGTTGGTACATGTATTCGCTGAATTCAGATTACAATTCCTTTTCAAATCTACTACCAAATTACCGTCAGATAACAAAGTCTAGACATTTTAATTATATGTATGCGTGTGTCAACCTAAAACTTCTGGCACTGCTCAATAATATTTTCCCTCCACATAGGCTTCCTCCCTGCTTAGCGCTATTTAAGTAGTCGAATGTAGAACCTCTAAGCCTGGAATTGATTTCTTGTACTGAAGAGGACAGGCTTCACTGGCCTTACCCGCAATTCACAACTATCAGTCCACCCGTCTAGTGTGTTAAAATTATGTATTAACAGGCCATTAAGATACTCGTAGAGTCCAAAAGAAGTTCGTTCAGCTCAAAATTCTAAAGCAAAGAGAACAATACACCCCCTTGAGGCACGTCTTAGTGTTCGAATTTACTATGATTTGGACTATCAGGTACATTGCACCACCAGCTCTTTTTTTTAGTGTAGTAGTTCGTTTTTCTTTTTATGCTCGGTGGCTGTGCTTGCTGTTGGCCGGCGGAGATCGAACCTACACCGGACGTGTCACAAAGAGGTACCATCACATTGCTGTTCATACTTGATAATGGAACGGATGGTTAACTGGATGTATGTTCTTCGTTGCATACTAAAAGATCCTGATTCAAGGCCTTTTTATCGGATGCTGATATAGCTTGAGGCCCCATCATATTAGCTCGATCGGTCAATTCAGTCATCTACGGAAATCCACGTGTTGTAGTTGTGCTTGCTCTAGAAGTTAATTCCTTTAACAAATAGTCGGACCATGTTTCCACGATTTTGCATACTTCCACTCTTTTTGCCTTGGGAACTGATAGATCCCTAAGTGTTTCGAGGTTATACCTGAGCTTTCGAATGATTTTTGGATGTTTTCATTGAAAGTAACTAAGTGACTTTCTCATGGTTGGAGGTCTATGTCTTTCGATAACTTTTGGTTTGACTAAAGTGTTTGCTACTGATTCCATAGTCCTAACGTAAATCCCATATCTCATATCCTTTAGGTGACTGATTTGAATTTGGCTCATAATCAGTTGGGAGGCTGATCCCTCAGTAATTGGGGCAGTTGGTCTGGTCTCCTTTCTTGTGGATCAGGAAAACGATGCTGAAATTCCATTCATCAGACATACACTCATCTTCTCTAACAGGTCATTTCCAGCTGCTTTAAATAGTTCGGCAGACAGACCGTCTGGTCCAGCAAACCTGTTGGACTTAAGCTTCGGTATCACTATCCTCACTTCAGTTTGGTCAATTTTTGTCTCTCATCATCTGCGTTAAATACTACATTCTGCATGACAGCGGGAAGTTTATCTTCCTCGCCATCAAACAGCCTGCAGAAATAGTTGTTCTATATTCTCGGCACCCACTGTAACTAGTAGAACTAGTGAGCAGATCCGGTCCTTTCTCGCAGAGCCCACTTTACTTGCCTCTTACTTCGCTGCTTGTGCCTGGAGAAATGCCTCGTCAAACCAGGGGTTTCTTGGCAAAGGTCTGGTAAAACCCCGCACATCAGTGTCTCCGCCACTTGCTGCTAGTGGCAATGGATTTCTCGAGGGGTTACTGTATAGGCGATGGGTCAAGATTGTGGCGATCTATTGCTTTTGCTGTTTCTTTGCAGTCCTTTAGTGTTGTTTTAGTCGCACCGCATACTGCAGCTCCAACTCATCCATCTCTCTTGGATCTTTGGATCTTGGTAACCTTACTTTAAAAACCAATTTTGGAAGCAAAATTTGATTATCAGTTTTGGAAGTCCAAGGAAAAATTTTTGTAACTTTTTTTTTAGTTGGACTTCTTGGCCTTTCAACACTTAATTGATTCTAAGGGCTAGAAGCGTTCAGATATCCACAAAAGGTTCACTCATGTTATCGTGGTTCCCAAAGCTATGTTGCAAATAAAGTGTCCAACCTCCTTTATCCTCCTTGATCACAATTCATCATCATCAATCTAGAATTGTGTGCTATGTGCATTTTTTTTTTGAAAAATTTGTCTTTAGCATCAAGCGAAAGCTCATTTGTAACGTACTACTGGGACTGGGACTTGGAGTTTCACGTCGTGTTACTGTTGGCAGCAGATTCACTCCACACTCATATCTCTTGGCAACTTGCCAGAGTAGCGCAACGTGTTAGTGGAGTTGGAGGAATACATAATTTCAATGAAAACAAAGTCCCCTTATAATCCCATAACTAATCCCATAGTCCGCAACGTAATACCAAACACAAAAATGCGTTTTCATCTTGGAAGCATAGGTTCTAAGCTGTCACTGGGTAACCTAAAGCTATGTTCCAGCGATTGCCAGATCTGACAATGTGGTCAGGTATACAAATGTGCTGACAATTCCTGCCAATAAGCTGACAACGGCAAACTATCTTACAACGTTAAATTGTCAGTTCACACGGTTGTTCGATTCTGTCCCAATTTCTGACAATTTATTGTCAGATGGCTGGTCTGACAATGGTCTGACAACGTTTTTGCTTACAACGTTGTCAGATCACAAATTGTCAGTTCACACGGTTGGTAGATAATTGTTTACGAAAAATTTGCAATCGATTGTCACGCGCTGTCAGGCTGAACAGAATATTTGTCTTTCGTGGTTCATTTAATTGAAAAAGTGAAAAAGTTTGATTGAAATGGAACAAAAGGAGGCACTTGCGACGATTTTGGCTGCGTACGTATTGGACAGCAACGAGGATGAAGACGAATCACCACACCAATGCCGTACTGTTTGGACGAAGGGTTGGGCAGCCCGTCGCCAGAAAGAGGGATTGTACGCGAAATCGCTCATCGAATACACAAAAGAAAAAAAAAATCAAATTCTCCTTAACCTTGTACCTTCTCATTTTTTATTTTCACAGCACAGAATCCAACAAACAACAAAAAATATCTTACAACGAATCGATGGCCAGATGTCATAAACTACGCACATCGGACAATTTCCATTGAGTCTGCAAATGTCATAAATGTCTGACAATGCTAAAAATTAGTGTTCACACGATTGGTAGATACCTGACAATTTGTTGTCAGATTGGTGTCTGACAATGTTTTTCTTAAAATGTTGTCAGACAAAAATTGGCAGTTCACACGACTCTAAGACATTTGGGACACATTTTTCATTGCCAGACCTGACAACATTGTCATTGTTAATATCCAACAACGACAAAAGGTCTTAGATTAACCTTTTTCTGTGAAGTTTTACGTTTGTTTTAAAATTCTAAATTTATCTTATGAAAGTATTTCCACAACTTCATTGGCTTTTTAGAGGTATTTTATCAACTTCTCTATCCGTCACCTGGTGTCACAAACTAGCAAAAAACTATCGTTACCAAAAAAATCACAAAAAAATAGAAAAGTATTCGATTTACGAGTAAGTACCTTCTAAAACCATTGTTCTATAACAATGTATCTCTAATGCCATGTAAAACACAACTACACTTGATAAACGTGATAATATTCAAATTCCACAATCAATACCCACAAAATTCCGCTTTCTCCATGAATAACACCTGTTTCTTACTCAATAACAAGCATTTTGTTATCTCGAAAACACGCTCGTGTTTCTCCAAGTCATTAAGAAAAACAGCATAAAACGCTCAACATTCCTAGTTTCTAACGAACTCCATAAAGGAAACGCAAACTGCATTCACGGATATGCGATGGGAATGAAATTAACCCAATTTCTTTATCGATTGCATTTTCATTCTAATGAATTAACCCAATCGGTTGGTCCAAAAATATTTTCCCACCGCGTCGACCATAGTACTACACTAAAATTAAATGCCAAAGTGTGTCAGAAATTTCTACACCAGTGAACAACACAGCTCACAGGTACACAGCAAAGGGGTTGAAATTGTGAAGGCAAAAGGACTAGCACGACCAGCGACTAGTCCCCTAAAATGAGCTTAACTTAAAGAAAAAAAAAAGTTTCCACCATTTGCACGGTGAACAAAAAACAATCTCCTCCGTCGGGAAATTCATGAAAATAGCACGAAGCTCTGAGCCACAAACGGAGCAGGAGAACTTTTCTCCAGCTCCAGTGGAAACTACTATAAAGCCTTAAACTTTATGGAGAAAATAGCGCACAACACAAAATACCACCGTTTGGAATTTCTGGACAATAAATTACCGCCAGAGAGAGAAGCAAAAAAGGAAAATTTTCCTCTAACTTCTGACCTACCTTTGGCTGGAGGTTTGTTTTTCGAACAAAAATTCAATCTGAATTCTACGCCGTAGATGTTGAATCCCCAACCCCATCGGTTACAACGTTATGGTATCACATCCGCTGATTCATTATTTAGAGAAAAAAAAAAAAAAAGTTCGTCCTGCCACCTACTATCTTCATTCCAACCCTAAACACTGCTTTGTGCGCGACATTTTATTTTAAGAACACGCGTGGACAAAATTCCTTCATGCGGCTATAACGCTACATCAAAAGCCAAATGTGAAAAGTCCTTTCCTTGTTACAGACAAGGACTTGAGTGTTATTTTTTTTTTTTGTTGGCTTTTGTTGGGCTTTGAAAAATTAGGGTGAAAATGCATCACGGTGGTGAAAAAATACAAAAAGATTATTAAGAGCGCAGACACAATGGAATACAGTGGGGGCTTTCGCCCAGTTAGGTGCTTCTCTGACGACAATTTGTTGATGGAAGAGATATACATATAAGGTGGCGCAAAAGTCCTCACCCGATTTCTTAAGGCTGTGACTTTGTTTGTGGTTCTGTTTGTTGGACGTTTTAAATTGTTCCACTAACTCCCGAAGATAACATTGGTCAAGTGGCCGCCGAAAGAGTTGATTCGAACATTGATTCGAAAGTTGATTCCACAGCATTTTCGATAACCTTTGGCAATAAATTCTCGATTTCTTGTAGGTTGTTCCCTTTTAGGGCCACCAAAGTGTGTGGCTTATACGAGCTTACCTCAAAGAAGGAAGTCTGGAATGGTCAAATTGGACGTTCTTGTGGGCCAGGGTAAATCGCCAAAATGAGGGATTAAGCGGCCGGAAAACGCTTGCAACAGAATGCCCACTGCCACTCGTGAAAATGTGAGCTGTTGCACCGTGTCGCGTCGTGATGAAACCACATGTTCTCCAAACCCAATTCGTCAGTTTACGGAAGAAAGAGGTCGGTAATTATGGTTCTGTAGCTGTCACCGGTCACAGTAACACTGTAGTCGACCCAGTTCTTGACAAAATATGTGCCAATCACCATTCCTCCGCCAAGGCTGCACCAATCAGGGACTTCGAGAGGAAGTAATGGCTCTTCGTGCATAGGTGGAAACTCGCCTCGTCGCTCACGATGATTTTCAATAGAAAATCATACTCACCGCAGACTCATCTATAATCTGTAGGGAATAGCTAAAGCACTGCTTGCACTTTTAACGGGTACATATTCAAGTCTTTCATCAAAATTAGCTGTAAAACCTTTCTGACGATGCCCAATTCTGTGGTCCGTTGTCTGATTGATGTTTGAGGATACTTTTTGACATCTGTTGCCACAGCAGCAGTTTTCTCAACTGAACTGCATCGATGCCGGCCACGTCTGCTACTATCCCGTATTGAGCCATTTCCCTCAAGGGGAATGAAATTTACGTTGAGCCAAAACCACCGACCGATTATTTGTCAAAAATATTGACGCAATTGTTTCGCCTTTTGAAAGGTATAGCAATCCATGATTTGTTTACGTGTATTCTGCTTCTGTTTACATCACAAATTTCTTAGATGCGATGACATAAAACTCCATTTGCAAAAATGAGAGCATTTCCCCATACAGTAATGACTTTTGGACCACCCTGTACGAATAGTTACCCGGACAAATCTTTGATTTAGCGTTCAATACTTTAACTACGCTAACCTGGTTATTGCTGTTGAATATTTTTCGATTGTTGTTTTACTAAAAAGAATACTTATTCCGACTTTTTATAGGATATAACATAATTCAAACGAATGCCGCAGCTGACTTGTCAATAGCCTATCCTGCCAACCCAATTTTGCAGTTCGTTGTAGATTTTTTGTTGGCTTCAAAACGGCACGGTTTTCGAAGTAAGATCAATTATTTGACGACTGGTGTGGTACGTTGCTCTCTCCTTCTGGAACCGAAGTCCATCTACGTACAAATTATCCGATTGCGGCCATAAACTCCCACCGGAATTTTCTTCCCAGCTTAGTTTTCAAAAAGTAGGAATCAATGATACCACCAATCCATAATCCTCACGAAACTTACTTATTTACTTCGGTGGCGCTACAGTTCGGGGTGAACCTGGGCCTCAACCAACAAGCCTCTCCAGTTAGCCCGGTCCTTAGCTAACTGCCTCCAGTTGCGCACTCCAAGTTGCTTGAGGTCCATTTCTACTTGTGCGCGCCACCTTAGGCGAGGTCTTCCTCTACTGCGTTGTCCCTCCGGGTTAGATTCGAAGATTCTGCGGGCCGCAGCATTGGTGTTCATTCGCTCTACATGTCCTAGCCATCTTAGGCGACTGATGGGCAGTTTTTTGACTAGGTCGATGTCGCTGTACAGCTCGTAAATTTCGTCGTTGAATCTTCTCCTCCAAAGCCCGTCAACGCAAACGGGACCGTATATCTTCCGAAGAATTTTTCTCTCGAAGCGACCAAGGATATCTTCATCCACTTTCGACAGAGTCCATGCACCATAAAGCAGGACTGGGATGATTAAGGTCTTATAAAGATTCTCCTTAATCTTTCGAGATAGGGCCTTACTACTCAATAGCCTTCTCAGTCCAAAGAAACAGCGATTGGCAAGAGTTATTCTTCGATTAATTTCCGCCGAGATGTTGTTATCAGAATTAATAGCAGAGCCAAGGTAGACAAAGTCCCTTACTACCTCGAAGTTATAGCTGTCGACTCTGACGTTCTGTTCAATTCGCCGCTGTTGTGTGTCCCTTCTTGTTGACAGCATATCCTTGGTTTTGCCCTTATTTACTGCTAAATCCATTTTGGCAGCTTTTGTTTCGATACTATCGAACGCACCAGTGACAGCGCGCTGTGTTCTGTCAATTATGTCGATGTCGTCAGCGTAAGCTAGCAGTTGCACAGACTTTTCAAAGATTGTGCCTCCGGTGTTGGCTTGTGTATTTCCCACAATTCTTTCAAGAATGATATTGAAGAAGTCACATGACAGCACGTCGCCTTGTCTAAATCCTTTATTGACATCGAAGGTCTCGGTGAGGTCATTACCGACCTTGATGGAGCAGCGAGCGTTCTCCATCGTCATCCTGCACAGACGAACGAGTTTGGCAGGGATGCCAAAACTAGACATGGCTCTGTATAGCTCGTCTCTATAAATGCTCTATAACCTCCTAAGTTTCGTTCTTCATTAATTACAGGATCTCTCTGTATCTATAAATAGAACTCTGCGAATGCGATACATAATTCCGGTGGAAGCACACTGCCTTGGAATCCTTTGACTTCCTAATGAATAAATCCAGCAGAAGAGTTCTCAGAATCAATTTATCGCATCGCCCTATCACTATTACCACTTTATTCGGTTTTGAATATATTTACTCCCAAAGCAATTTATCTGGTTAATTACTTTTCTTTTAAAAATTTAAATCTTTCTGAGTTCAACGAAAAATATTGGCATAATAAATGGTTCTCTGTCTCTAAATCACTCTTTATTCCTTAAGCGCTAAAGGACATGTACACGTTTCTATAACAAGTTCTCCTTCCACATTCGCATTGAGAAGAATTTCCAAAAAATTCCCAAGGGTTTCTATTTCTATTCGATTTCATCGGAATTTTCATCATATTTCCCGATTCACATGACTTATCCTCCCGGCACATGTATGAACGTTTAATGTATATCACTACCTTGGTAGTAGGTACATTTAAATTCTGGGAAAACAGAGCAAAGAATGAGATTCCGTAACGAGTTTCAATGGAACCAATGTCGAGAACCTCAATAATGACAAATAAATTGGGATAGCTGACATTGAAAGCAATTTAAGGGACTTAACATAATAAATGAATGAAAATCCTTTTTTCAGTTATGTGCGTTCACATAGTCGCCTTTTGATACTGTCGGGATTAAAATCAGAATCAAGTCAAGGCGCAAATAAAGTGATTTGAATCAATTCCAATCAATTATTGTTTTTACTTTGAGGGAAAGAAATTTTAATAAGTTCAATGGTATCCTAAGAACTTTTCCGTGGTAAAGGAAATAAGTCGACAAAACCTTCTAGACTGCTGGAAATTTTATCAAAAAGTCTCCATTATCCCGGTATCGCTTGAACTCGCTTGACCATTGAACCACCTCCAGGAAGGAGACTGTTAACAATGTTTTAGATGCTCATTTTCGTGGCAGCTCCTAGGTTCCAAGACATCCTCCAGGAATCTCTGAAACCGGGACCTGATAAAGTCTTCCTCTAGCTAAAAATTATTTAAAAAAAAATATGCTTCGTATACATAACTTACATTCCCTAACTGTCAACTTAGGTAGAAGTCATCTTTAATCCCCAGGATATTCGACTAATTAGTCCTTCTCCGTCCCTGTAAAAAACGGTGGAGATATTGACTGATAACCATGTACATACACTACAGAATCAGCCCAGCTGTACTCTGGGCGTCCTAACACGCGTGCTATAAAAAGGAAGGCAAGACCGTGTTGCATCATTAACAGATCACTATAATACGGAGCCTTTAACAATATGAAATCCAAATGTCAAAACTTCACAGGAATTTCGAATTAATTTTTTTTTTTCAAACTGGACGGCTCATCGGCGCGAAGACTTGTAAGTTGGTACACCTCAAAGTGGTACCTTATCCTCTCTTCTTTGGTTGCTACTGAGCTGATAGTCACTCTGGAAAATGTTGCATAAAAAATGAGTGCCTATCTTCCTAGCTAATCCGGGTTAAAAGCCAAATGCATTCAGTGAGCCCCTTCGATAAGCTTTGCTCTTAGTCTTCAAAAGTTCATAAAAGGGAAGTTAACTCCCACAAAATAGAACTGGTCCTCAAAGCTCAATAGTACAAGATTCTTCTTATAGAACCTGCTACAAACTAAGGCACCAGTCTTACCTTCATATGCAAAGCAAACTGATTGAATCTATTAAATTTAAAAATCAACATCGAGCAGATGAGTGCTATTGCAGCCATTCAGCCTCTTCACTGTAGTCTACCTGCTAGTTGGCCACTCCTTGATCATAGATCAAATAACTTGTATATCCCATTACAGCGAATGCATCACATGGAATCTGAGATTTGGCCAGATCTCCGGGCATAGAAATCCGCCTGGAATGCCTGAAAAAATCTTATCACTAGGGATGCTCACTCAATCCACTGCTATGCAGATAGTTCTGAATGTGAAAGTATGGTATGGGGCATCTCATTCCAATAATCACCTTCGTTATATCTATCGTATGTCAAACAGAAATAATGACAATAAAATAAGCTCTGTCGAAGGTGAAATTAGATTTAATATCTGTCAGCCTGTCAAGGGTAGCCAAGCAGAAGTAAAGTCACTGAAATCGTTCAGTATTCTCCTGGCAAGGGAGACAATACGAGAGATTACAAAGTGAGCGAGCTTGTCAGAAATAGCACAACCCTCAGAATAAGTCGTATATCTTTCCTCCATCTCAATGCAATAGCAAGCTAATCATAGACGGAAGCTTGGCACTACGTTTCAAGTCTCCAGACACATTCGATCCAAAAACACTCTAATGGGTTGGATCAGCATCATTATCGGTGTTTCCTTATGGCACACTGTCCAATAAGTCTACGCGCTAAAAAGACCGTCTTAGACCTTCTTGTTTCTAGTAATTTAAGCAATCACTTACCCTTTTGCTGACTTGTACTATACTAGAGCAAGAGTAAGGCGGGCGATGATTTGAAGCACTTATCGGTCCTGTAAGAAAAACTGTCTGCCTTTGCATTGCTAATAGACTTTTACAGATTCCCCTCCATTCTAGTTTAAGTCAATAGCTGCGAGATATATGTATGTATGTACATAGCTGTCAGTCTTATGTGGGAGACAGACTGCTGGTGTTGATACCATGGTATAAATACCATGGTATAGTGAATACTATAACCCCTGACAGACTGCAGTTCGTAGTATACGTTGACTTTTGCGTTACACAGCTCCACAGCTCCAGCTCCTTACACATTTTTTGTAACACTTCAATATTGCGTCTTGCTCCTCGTAGCTCGCCGATATAATTCCTCTAAACTTCTCTTACTTCATTGTTTCCAATGCAGATAAAATTCTCCTCCTTAATCCATTTTCAAAACATTTTTCGCTGTGATTGCTTGCTTTTGAATTGTCAAAGAAGCTATGAAGAACCACCAACAGAAAGAAAGTGGCGCTGCAAGCAATAAGATGGTGGTGTACCACCAAAATTTGCGAATCTCAATACTAGGTTCTATTCATGGTATACTAGGTTTTAACGTGGTATTGCAGTGACAGACATGTGGTATAGAACGTAGTATTGCTATACCATGGTATCAATACCAGTCTCCCACATAACTTGAGGTCTTTGTTTGCTTATTTGTAACGACTCCGACAGGTGTACTTTTTCTGTTTCTCCTTGATCCTTGCCTTCCGCAATTCAACAGAGACTGACCTCGGGGACGCTGCATATTTTGTTCAGGGTTATGCTAGCGCGATATTCAAGTTTCAGTGCCAGAATCGTGAAAGCCTGACAAATTCTAGAGAATAACAACTTTCATCGGAATCTCAATTCCGCCTCTCGGATGTGGCGTTCAATTGTACGTCCGAGGTCCTATAAATGTAGGCTATTTACACTAATTTTTGAAACTGTTGAGCTGTATTTGATTCTAAGGCTGTTTAGCTTTTTTGGATCGTTAATTTCGATGAATTTACTGAGCTCCGCTCTGAAACAAGGAAAATTTAAGCTGCGAAGGAACTGCAGTCGGAAGGTTTGTAAGAGTAACGATTGTCAAAAATCCAGCACTAGTTCATATCCTCTGATGGGACACATAAGTGTGTAATTAGTGTTCACTTTGGGAAACGATTTTCATGGCAACTACTTTTTCCTTCCCTCACAGATTTTCCCGAAATCGTTATCGAAATTCAAAAATAGATTTTCCTTCTTGATTTCAAACGTGTGTGTTCCCTTAATTTTCTGCCAATTGGAACACGCCTACAATTCTGATTTCCCAGCCAAATAAACGTCGGAAGGCTTGAAATATTTTCCCTCTAATCTTTGTGTCATTTCACACTTTTTGCGATATCAGTATAATTGGATTTCTGTCTCTTTTTCCCAACATTTCCACGAAAAAAAAAAGTAATACACACATAAAAGGGATCCAAATGCCATTACCATTCCCAAGAATACCCACTCCTCGAGCTGCGCAGCCTTTTTTGCGACTGGCACCACTGTGCATTGGAACGTAAATATTTGTGTTTTCCCTCTTTTTTTTTCTCTCTGTCTTCGCTGTTTGTAAAAAAGCACACACAAACTGTCCCAGATTTTATTGATTTTCCTTCTCTTCTTTATTTTTCTTATTTTTTATTTACATTATTCTAGATAGTAGACCTTCTATATCAGCCTACATAAGCAACCAGCGGATGGGAAAAGTTTAATTTAATGGTGGTGGCAACTCGCAACCCTTCGTCATTCGTTCATAATTCATCCCATCCACCCGCCGATGGTGAATTACCAGCGTCATAGCTTGTCTACATCATCATTATCAGCATGTACCCGCGTAGTCGACGCTGTCATCGTCATTGTTAAGTGTATATCTATGGCTGCTCTCTTACTCCGCACCTGTGTACCTGCTTAATTATCGTATCCTTTTGAGGCATTCCGGGCATTCTTACAAAACGAGGGGCCTGGAGATAGCAGCAGTGTAATTGGCTCAGGCTTAATGCTGTTTCTGAAGTTATCATTGTGCTTATGGGCCGGGTTAAAATACTTGCCTGACGGAGTTTTACTTTCGTTATTACAATGAGTCGAGTGTGCTTACATTATTTACCATTTAAATATTTTATTTGGGTTGCGGGTGGGCTTGATGATGCCAGGTGTAGAGGCAGCGGGGTGGGAGGATGAGCCAAGGCTACGATGCAATTTGTTTGTTCTAAAAATAATGTATAATGTATCGTGTTTAATTGATATGATGTGCTGTTCGTGGGTATTAATATTAATATCTCGGGTGGTAGTACTATATTTTCAGATTAAGTAGTGACCCCATTCAAAACGATGGCAACAGCCAGTGTTGTCGTTTCTCAATATTCGAGTTCATGTAGATATATTTACAGATTAACCAAAATGTCACGTGTGAACGTGTTGGAGATATCTCGTTCTTATTTTTAGACATTCTAAGCTATTCGCTCGTTGAGAACGATTTTTTTCTTTTTGATATTTTCAAGCAAAGAAGTCGTAATTTACAGGCCTTAGAATAATGGGGCGGAATAACTTAAATTGTTGTTGAGTCGCTGTTTTAGAAATTATTAACTTTCTCTACCATAAAAACTACGTTCTAGGGAATCCATTTGTCTTTGCTACTTACCTTGCCTAGGTGTCCAAACAGGAAACATGTTTCCTACATAGTTTAACAATTTTAATTTATTCTCCTCTCGTCTCTTACAAATCAGTCAGAAAATCCTTAAAATAATATGGATCCATCAGCCACAGTTAATTTCTGTTGCAAGCATACAAAAATTTGTTCACAATGTCCGACAATTAATACTTAAAGGTGAAATCTAAGGAATTTTGCTTCATCGGATTAAGATTTCATCCTAATTTTGGCTGCTTTATCTTGCAAACATTCCGAAAATAAACACACATTTTAATTGTCTGACAATTTCCCGGCTGATGACGACTATAAATAGCAACCATGAGAACATACAACCTTGTGGCACGTCGCAGCCACATCCACCTCCAAAACCCACAGCAAACAGTCACACTATTACAATGTATTGGCTTCTTTGAGGATTTTCGGAACAAATAATCCGAGGTCTTCATGCAATACTCTCTTCATAACAATGCAAACTGATGTTCAGATTTTGACTTCTGCGATGAGTTCAGGTTTTTGAGTTTTCACGCATATTTTGTTGAATAGACAGCACCCAGATAGATTTTGTTATCCATGGATATGGCAATTTTATGAGCTTTCTTTTGAAATTTCAATATGTCAGGCGCTAATTGCGAAATTCACACAGTTTCTCCAGTTTAATATATCCCATCATTTTTTCAGCAGGGATGATCTATGTCTTATCTCGGAGGCTTGACACTACACATTTCAAATACGATAGTGCTGCCACCTTCGAAATAACACGCATTGAGCTCACAAGATAGATAGGTGAGTAGAAGTGACGATTCAAAACAGACCCCAATTAGCACTATTTTGCGTCATTTCAATACCACAACTCATGTAACCTGGTTGTGTGGTGATGTTTTCTATTGGGATGAGAGATAGACTTAACACAGCTTGTCGACTTCAGGTAAAGGATGAAGGCTCCGTTCATTTTGTCCGATGTCTCTTTTGGGTCATCGAAGAAGGATTTACCTAGAGTATCGCTACGACCGGGCATCTCTAAAGAAAGTTTCTGGTTAGTATCTATGCAGATACGGCAGAAGATGTTGCAGGGGATGCAAAGCTTGGCTGCATGGCCTACTGTTGTCCGTACCTACTGTTGTCTGTACCTATGGCTATAATTTTGGCAATATATAGCCTTGATCTGCTTAGAAGCTAATTTGATTTAGGTTTGCTATAGCTGTGTCATGTCTTTCTTGATATATATAAAAGCGTGTTCCACCGAGGTTGGCCAGCTTTAAGAATTGATTAGAAACGTGCCCTGAACTACTCCTAGTGGAACATTGGCCCTTTCTGCCAAAGAATCGCTAACGACTGACCCTTACGTGACCAAATCGTCCTGTCGGTCGCTTTCCAAAAAGTTACTATGTCCTGGGACCCATTCTGCTTTGGTTACTAAGAAAGCTTCCTGAAGTTTAAATCAGTCGAAGACGCAACCAAGTAGTTTGTACGGCACAGTGGTCCAACACCTACGTAAATTCGCTGAGCTAGTCCCCTTAGCATAAAGCTGGATACCTATTGCTATCATATTATTTAGATATTGACTATCTTTTATCTCAGTCTTGTTGCCCTCCAATGAAATCTTTCTTATTCAGTGCTAACTGATTGCATGATGCTTTCGTGGAATCCTGGCACGGATTGCTATCTGTGTCAAATATATTTCTCCGGCCTCCAGATACTACAGGTTGCTTACATTAGTTGACAGATTGAAATCAAAAATGCGCTTACCTAACGCGTATCTGTCAGTATTCTATCAAAATTTATGACCCACATTAGCTTACCAGCGCCGATAGTATTATGTATCCATCAGTTCAGGGAAATGAAATCCCCTAACTCCATTGGGAAAATGTCAGTGCAGTGCACGAGTTTCCACGGTACAACTGTCCATCTTAGGTTACCAGCTTACTATGATAAGTCACTGCCTCCTTTGGACTTTACGACGAAACGCCTAACACCTTATTACCATCCCCGAATGCGGTTCTAAATTTCGCACCACCAGGGAACGTTTCAAATTCTATTGACCACTATGTGTGTCAATCTTAGCTGATTAGTCACTTCCATTGGGACAATAAAGGCAATCAATTTGCCGAGCACTTAAGAATATATGCATCTCCCATATCTGCTGAAAGCGCCGACATAGATACATTCATCAATGCCGCCCTAAGTAGCGATACATCACAACTAATTCATTTCATAGCAACCACAAGATTAAATAAATTTAAGGAATCTCTTCACACACAGTGTTGGCATGGCATCCATTGAGATTTGCTTTCAAAAGAATAGCAATCCGAAGGAGTTCAAGCATGTGACTACTGTTATCACTGCGAAAAATAAGGAAGCATGGTATTTTTAATGCCTTTCCTTAGTCAGAATCCGCAACTAATACGGTCTCTGTATGCCCTCAGTTAGAAGTGGTGGCATTTTCATTTTCGACTCACTGACATAGTGCCATTTATTTTGAACAAAATCGATTTCGAATTCAAAGTGACATGCCATCAGCGACGACGGCGTCATTCCTAAGAGGAGTCAAGTAAATTGTGAAAATTCCTCACCTTATCCCCAACTCCCAGTGCCTCCACTGTTGCGCGCCCAATTACCGTGTGTCATGTATTCCTCCGCCACCTCTCGACGAAAACAACACATCCCTCTGGGCCATCTGAGAAAATAACATTTTATCTAGATATGCAGGCGACATCAGGATTCATTTTAGTATGGCGTAGCAGTGTCTTTTTATTCGAGTATATTTGCATTTATTTTTAAGTAGTGTGGTGGTGCCCCCAACCACCATCACCAGTGGGGTTATACAATTATTATTGTTATCGTTGGTTTGATTCGACATCCACTCATGCATGAATTTGTATCTTTTGGCTTTTCTCGGCATATGTGGATATTCCTTGTGCACACTGTCGACTCGATTACATATTCAAAAGATTAGCCAACGTCTAATAGATTTGTGTGAATTATTTGGCAATTTGTCCAAGGATGCAATCGAAATTGTTTTCTATTTAGCTTACATTCATGGGGAAATTTTTGAAATTAAATTCGGATCATTTGGTTTTGATCTCACTTGACGTGGTCTCACGTTGTGAGATTGTTTTGTAGGTGAAAATCACCCAGCAACTGTAGAAACGATTGTAAATTTCCTCGCTGCTCGTTAAGTTGTGCTCTGGTCTTTTGATTTAAACAAATGTCAGTGAGCTGTCAGCTAATAGATAGCACAGATTTCTCCAAACAAAATTTACGATCAAATAAAATTAAATGAAACGTACTACTATAAACTTTCATAGAATTGAGAATTAGAAACATACGGGAACATTTTTCAATGCTGTAGATTTCCGACGGAGAATATATCGGTGCACTGGGATTTTAATGCATAGCCAGTTTGATTAGATTTGACTGCAGACTGCAAGGTCACAAATTTCCGCAAAAAAAAACAGGCATCTTCGGTGTAGTCGCCGAATTTGAGGTCGATTGTTAGACGGCGTAGACCGCATTCGACTCTCCAGCTTTTGAAAAGAACGCTAAAGCACTTAACTTATCAACGTCAAAATAGTGTACAGCCTTGTCGGATGCCGCTTCGAATTTATCTTTCAATCATCTAATGTGAGTATCAGTTCGTCAATTACAAACTACTCCACTCATCAGCAAAGGTTTTTGCATTTCACGTTTATTATGGCAAAACGTCCTTTAATATCGGATTGTCATCGACGTAGTCTGACTTGTACGTTTTTCAAAGGGATAGTTTATCCTGGATTCAAGGCTTTTTCAAATGAGGACTAGTGCAGACTGCAACTGCCTACCGTGCCTTTTTTTAACCATATTCTACTATACTATCTACTTGATGCTTCTTCGGCTAGATCGGTATCATTTTCGTACTTATAACGTGTCTGCCATTTGCGTGGGGAGAGGTACCTTTAGGCATCTGTACAGAGACTGAAAATCAACGATATTTGCAGGCATTTCAATGCATTATTCAAGCGTAAAAAAAGATAAATAAATAAAAGGAAAACATTAACCATGTCCAATTAGAAGAGAACTAGGATTACAGTCAAATTTTCCGTGACGCCGGTTATTCCTACGTACAAAATCAGCCGATGCATCCATTGTATTGTCACTTTGTGGACTGAAAAGACCTTTGCTGCTGTCCTTGGTCGTTCTTCCTTTCTCTAGATCAGACTTTGGTATCTGGCTTCCTCAGTTTTGACAATTCAGTACTCTACAACTCAAAAGCATCCGCGCGTTGCAATATTTTAATGACGGATATCACATCGTCTGCCAGAATGGTATTTTTTGCTTAAAAAATAAACCAAACCCTAAACCACTCAGACTCTATTTGGGTTCATTGTACCACAAGGCAGGAACCTCCTTTTGTGTAGTACGTCGAGTAGCTTAGACTTAATGCCTCCCGAAGTTGTTGCTCGAACTTGCACCAGTCGGGTCTCTCTCTAGATCATGGCCGCCAAGCACGGTGTCTCCTAGACGTACTTTATTTTTCAACACCTTCTTATACATATGCCGCACATACTTACATAATGATGGATCCAGCAATTGCCATTATCCTTAGCAGGCCTCAATTGAGCAGCTTTTTTTGCACACTCGTTCATATCAGGGAACGTTCTCATAAATTATGTTAAAGAAAATAGGCCCTAGTGCCAATCCTTGCGGAACTCTACCGAATTGGAGGTATGTATGTACCCTCTCAAACCATGGAATGTATTTTCGAAAAGACCGTCATTTGTTTATCTCTGTCGAAGCATGCACGTAAATGTTTCCCCGGTGGAGACTGCCATGCGCCGCTCTCTTAAATACATAACGAAAACTCAAATGTTTGCTTAAATTTTTATTTCGTTCATGAAGTTGACGTCTATACAGAAGCCATACTCTTTCAACGACAATTTTCTGAATAATGATCATAAGAACAGCAAATGGCATTTAATGTAAGATGTGAGAGTTACCAACCTTAGAAAAAATTGAGAATTCGGTGCACCTAATGGTACACCCTCTACTACCTTTCACAGCGAACAGTGCTGCCAAAAGTTCCCTAATAGCTTATTCGCGAATTCTAAAACTGTCAACCAAAAGTAATGCCAGAACAACTCGGTTTCTTTACCATCGTTTTATTGCAATTTACTGAACGAAAGTGCTGATTGGGGCTGTAAACGCTACAAAATTAATAACTAAAGACCTCACCACTCTACTCAACGAGCTCATTAAACTAGCTAGTTGCATTGCAGAGACTATAGTAATGGATTTTATTTTCCTCAACATATGTACATAAATATCCGTACATCAAATGGCATACAATTAACATTATTTCAATGTGTGTGCTCTAGGTTGCAGTTGCATTCTGTACTGCATGCAAGCCGATTTACGTAATGGAAACCAAACTAATCCAAACCAAACCGAATTGTTCCCCCTTTTCTGTATTTGACATTACTTCTAGTATGTAACTGTGGCATCTGGCGTTCGAGTATCGTTTGTTTTTTTTTTCCCCCAGTCTATACTCGTAATAAGAGCAATCAACTATCTAATCAATTTAATTAGTAAATTGATTTGCATGGATGGACGGACGACGAACGTACGGCATTGAAGCTCATTGTATGGAGTACAAGGGGCGAAGTATCCCCAGCGGGTTACTTCCACAATGGAGAGATAAACATTTATTTGTTGAGGTCGATTGTGTGGGAGTGTTGCGTGATTTTTCACTCGCTTAAAATTATAGGTCATGTGGGTGGAAAATGTTTAAATAGAAAAATAAATTATTTTCACTTTGCTAAGGAAGTGGTATAGGAAGTACTAATGGTAATGGTTACCAACAAGAAAGAATTTAAAGGTTAAATCGTATGTGATGAATGTTGAAGGAACACGATAACCACCAAACTGAACGCCGAAAACTAACTTAAAACTTCACGATGCCCTATTCTAAGCACATGTGCCAATTAATTGCTAGTCTCCTATCATCACCATTCCCGTTGAATGGAAAAAATACAAAAATTTCCCCTTGCATTTATTTAAAACTTATAAATAACTTAACAAGTCATAAATCTCTAGATTTCAAATAACAATTTAATATTTACATAAATTCTCTTTTCGTTTCCCAAAACTGCTGTTTCTCTTGGCGACGAAATGTGTTTTATAAAATCTCAAATTGTCGAAATCTGTCATAATTCAGGCAAAACGCATCTGCACTGTAATACGCTCCGATAATCCCTGCTATTATGTCTCACTATATTGGTTTTCTTGAATTTTTTTTTCGAATTTAGAAACTCACGGCACAGAGAGATGAACGCGTAAAGATTTAAACAAAAAATTAAAACTAATTGGAAACTATATTTACGCGAATGTCCACGACGATGACATCCACGATGACGAAGTTGACAGTACATCCCACTGTGAAGCCAGAAGGCAATATAGAAATGTTTATGTTCTTAGTATTTGGCAATATCCTTCAAAATATGAATCGTGTGCAGTATTCATGAATCATGAAACGCGCTGTATAGGAATAATTCGAATTGCCAGCAATTATACAACGATTTAAGTCACTTTGGTGTGATAATTTGTGTTTGTAGGCTATTTTGTAGCGTATGTTGGAGTATGTTCAGCAATTTTGTATGTGGCTTCTCTTTTTTCTGCCGAGGAAGGGAAAACTCAACCGTAGTACTCAAAAACTGTACTTCCCTATTTTACTGGAATTTCATACGAGTAAGAGCTTCACTGATGAAGGACACTCACCTGCCAACTGATACAAGCGTAGGCGGAAAAATCACAGAGCATGTGTTCCGCAATATCGTCGCCCACTCCACAAGCTACGCCGATCTCAATGTCACATAAGCCCAGCGCATTAAAGTGCTTTATACAAACAGAGTGCCGTGACAAGAAGTTGTATGCAGTCTTTTTCACTGAAACACATTAAAAATGCCCCGGATTTCTTCCGGACGTCTGAGAGTATTCATTTGGTCCGTCTGCATCTTGGAGCGTCACACAATTGTGCTCGTGAGAAAGTTCTAACCGAGTACGCAGAAACGCCTAACGCAGGTGCATGTCCAGAGAAGCGAACAGACACGACTGAAGTCTTTAAAGCCCCTTAGCATCTAGAAAAAACCCCATCGAAATATGGAGGCTTTGAGATACATATGTGTCATAAGTGTGGAATTCCTGAAACAAAAATCGTCTATTAAATAAAAAATAAAAAAATCTGAATAACAAATTAAATTTCTCTGAGTATTTGCCAACACTACCTATGGTATACGGCAGCTTTACATCCTCATCAAAGCCATCGTAGAATCTCAAACCTGTAGACCGGAATTTTAAGACTATCTGTTGCTTATTTGTTCAATCTGTAGTCATCGCAATTGTTTCCCAAAACTGGAAGTTTCTCAAATTCAATTTTTTTAGAGTATATTTTGTTGAGTATGCGTTTTATTTAAGTAAGCACCTTAGGACTATCAAGGAAAGCAATCAATTGTAAACTTTTGTCCTAGGTGTTTCATTTCGTTTAATTTCCAATTGTCATGGACTCCTCCTTGGAAATAAGTACTAATGGACATGAGCCCTAACTTGTACTACTGATCATGATCTTGGTAGAATTGCAGTTTGGCGCGAACATGGGCCTCAACCAAAAGCCTCCACAGCCACTATAGAACTGCCTCCAGTTGCGAAATCCAAGTCAGTTGAGGTTCCCTTCTACTTGTGAGCGCCATCTAATCTAAAACGAGGTCGCCCTCTACTGTGTTGTCCCCGATTAGATTCAAAGGCTCTATTTTGGTGGGCCGGATTTTTAAAGCCCATTTAATAACTCCATTCTCATAAGTTTGGTTCCTCTTTATATCGCCACCACAGTGGTTGCTCAGATTTTATTTAGCTTTCATTGTTATAATTTTTACAGCTAAGGCTTTCAGTGTGTTAATCTATTAGAAGGGTCCATACTAAATGTGCCAATGTCTACGATTTAGGACAGTCTATTAATGCACAAAGTGATTCAGATTTACACCCCAATATGGTTGCTGGAAGAGGAAATTAAACACCTTATCCAGTAGTTCATTTTCATGCTTTTTATGGAAAATTATGTCCAGTAATAGATCTAAAGGAATTCGGGAACTAGGAGTCCTTTATTCTCATTTGTAACAAGATTCCAATTGTAGATGTGAGCGTTCAAAGCCAACTTGCTCATTTATCGGGTTGGAGTTCATTCGTCTAAAACCATTGACATTTTGACAGTCGCATCATCATTTACCGCCGTTGTTTGGAACCATTGTATTTTAACTTTCTTTTATGGCTGCAAAGGACAGCTCTGTCCTTTCAACTTCTGATATTCTTTTTTCTTTTGAAAAAAACGTCACATGTTGAATTAAAGTGCCAACGAATCTTTCTTCTTGATTGAAATTTGACACAACTTAAAGGAGTTAGACCAAATTGTTGACTCCTTCGACGTTTAGTAGTTCACAATACGATTCCAATATTAAACTTTATTCGAATCTCCGATAGGGAACTACATATGTATGCCCTTTAAACCGATTTTAGTATTTCATTTTGTGTTTTTTGTTTTTGTCAGTCTCTGTAAAGATCTTCGAGGTTTTTCTTTTTTTTAAAAATTTATATTCTTGGCAAGCTATCAGAACGACTTCGAATTTCATAAATTTTCAAAGCGAACGAGTTGCTCTCTCCAAACAGATGATATTTAAGTAAAATGCCAGGGTTACCAAAAGCTTTATTGAATAACACAAATAAATCTAAGAAATAAAAGAATCTGCGGGATGTCAAACGCATTTCAAAATATCTTCCAATCGATTTATGATGAAAACAGCAAATCTGAAGCAGATGACTACATCTAAATGGTAATTCAGTGTTTGAAGGAATAAATATTTCAATACACTCGCAAGTATGTTGCATCTCTCATATGCAATCGATTCAATCAAAAATAAACCTTAGAAGTAAATCGTATTTCAAAGGGAACACAGTGTATCGCTAAAGTGCAATTTAGGGGTCGATAAACGGGAAGTGGGGAAATTGCCAGCACTCGTTGTTTTGGCATTCATGAGCACTGGCGCAAGAGTCGCAAGAGTATTGCTACGGTCTGTCTGTCTGTACGATGGGAAATTTTTTGTAACGAGAAAAACGTTTTTTTTTTTTTTTTTTTTCGTTTTGGATCTCTGCAGTTGAAAAGTGGGACAAAACTTTGTTTGTCGGAATGCAGCTGCATTTGCAAATGGAAAGTTCTTAAAAGCATTTTATTATGTTGTTAATACCGAGTGTATGTATGTTGTTGGCGGCGACGGTGGCGGCGTGGGGGTAACGAGGATGTACTGTGTATGTGATGTAGATACAAGTGTTACGAATGAAAACATGTTCCTTTGAATTTTAATTTCAAAGGAGATAGATACGAATCTGGTGTTGGAGAATGAATTAAGGTGAATTTATAGGTAAAAGAAAATTAACTGATCAAATCGTTATCTTTTATTTATTTCTTGCTTACATTGATGTGTCTATTAAATTCAAAAGAAGGTACCGTGGAGTATAACATTAGCTTGGAAAAAAGAACTTACTGAATACGAGTATGGTGACGCTTTACAAGCTTACATAGACAAAGTCTCTAGGTACCTCAAAGTTATATCTGTCTGCGGTGACGTTCTGTCCGAGTCGTCGAGGTTGGTTGTCATTTCTCTTTGACAACATAATGCGGTCGGCTTTACTTTGCTTTTGCTTACTTTGAAACTGAGAAGGCGAGTTGTACATTCTTCATGGCACTGTTTAAAATTAATTAATTAATACAAAATATAATATTCGCAGCATGAAGTGTTACAGTATCTGTCTTGCCTTTTACCTTAAACATTTATTCAAACTTTTAATTAAATTGCAAAACGTCAAGTCCCTTGAACTCAGATGATTAAAAAATGTCTGAAGCTCTATCCATTCTCAAGTAACGAGTCCGAAATCAAAGATCGATTACCAAAATATGTGCAATTAATTTTGCAAGACGGTATCACTTTTCACTTTATAAACTTATTACTCAAAAACCCAACGTTGCCTTTGTCCATTTTAGTTCACTTACTTACTTCACTTCAATTAGGTCGCTAGGCGAACTAATTGGTGCTAAACAAACTGAAATCGTTACGTTACGTTAAATGAGAATAAAAGAGTTCTACCCTGTGTCCATCTACTGGCTTCTGAAATCGAATTTAAAAAGTTGTTCTGTGCAATAGTTTTTGTTGTACACTATAAATCCTTTTATTAGTTTTCTACAAGTACGAGTATATATCAAAGAGATTTCTTAAATAATACGGAAAATACATGTTCAATGATAAGTACATCTTCAAGAGAAGGAACACTTGCTTTGCAACACCTCGTGTATTTTAAGATCCATGGCATAGTACGATCGCTTCTGGAAAGGCTAAGAAAAACGCGTACATGTCGAAAAATTTTTTTTTAAACCCCTTGTATTTCAAATTTGAGAAACGAAAGATAAATTTAAGTGAAAAATCATGTATAGCTGAGAAACAGATACATATGTACATACATTTATGTCGAAAAATAAAAGGCCAGCTCTTTTAGGTCCTACTCCATGGTCTACGCTATATGTATGTTGTCCAGTGTACTTAGCTTACATAAGTGGCACACGATGTAGTAGGAAGTGTGTTTCCTTCTGACCTGGCCTCCTTGGCTAAGGTTCTGTAACTACTACACCATAAAAAGGGTTGCTGTCTGGAATTTCGATGGACCTCATAGAGTCTGAGTCCTAATGGGATTTCGTTGCCTGTACTTAACTGAGCCTATTTAGAAGCAATTAAGACACACACAGAAATTTGTTTCTTGGGTGGCGTTATAGTTTGAAACAAGTCAAAGTCTCAAACAATGATTTGCTCCAGCTAAGTTGATGCCGGCCATCTTCCTCCAGTGTCGTTCGCCAAGTTGATTGAGGTACGTTTCGAACTAAATTCGCCGCTTATATACAGTTTCCCGCTTCGAAGCTGTCCCTCTAGATTGAACTTCAAAACTCTCCAGGCTGGAATCGCCATTCCTTGTTTTCAAGCACTGAATTCAAAACTCTTTTTTCCAATAGATCAAGATGACTGTACAGATCCTGGTTGCGTATTTCTCCTTTCGCGCAATAAATAGAAAAATATATTTATCCGCTTTTAATAAAGTCGTGGGAGAGTACTCGAAAAAATTACTACGAAGCCTGGAGAGGAGAAATCTATCGCCTTCTCCATCTGAATATTTACAAATGCATCTGTGGGAACCAACTTTCAAGACCTAACTGCAGGGACGTCAGCTTAAGGCAGTTCAAAATAAGGTATTGTGTAAACTTAATATGTAAGTCATCCGCCTAGAATGGATCGTAAGATACCACAGATTGAAGCACAATATTTCTTCATATTTATGTAGAATTCATGTAGCGAATTTCTAGCAAATTTTGTTTAGTTTTTCTTAAAAATATTGACAAACGACATTTTTTGATAAGTCGCGTAGCTTTGGGAGAATTTCAAAAGCGCCTTCAGTTCCAGATTCCAGTAAGCTTATATTTCAAGTTTCATCTTCCTTGCTCAAAATGTTGGGCCCAAAATTGGTTATAAAATGATGAACAGTCGTATCTTGATGCTGACGCCTTCCGCTTAGATACGTTTTACTTCCGGTTTCTTTAAGAGTCTTTCTCAAATTTTATGGTTTTATACTTGTCTCCTAATTTTTCGGAAATATCTTTAAGCGATTTGTTTAGATTGTATTGTACTATTCTTGAAACATAGTTATAGGTAGCTTGCATAGTTAATATTTATTTTGCTTTCGACAAATTGATAAAACTGTGGCACTACCAACATCTGTTCTTTTCCACCCATTTTGAACACAAGGCTTTTCATTCATCAGAGAGAATATTTCTAACAGTAATTTAAGAAAACAAAAGAAAAATAGCCAACCAACTAAACTATTGACAAAGATGAAAGTATCTGATAATTTTTTCGACATCAAAGATGAACAGCACAATAGAAAATGGCGCGTGAATGATATTAAATACGAAAAAAAACTCCCACTCAAACAGGAAGTCCACTACAATAAGCCTTTCGTTTTAAGATGAACCAGGGAAGCGTATTTTATTTTATTTTTTAAAGGGTTGAAATCGGTCCTAAAAAAGATTTGGCTGTCGTCGGCAAAGCTTCTTGCGATAGCATCTTTATTTTTTTTTATTTTATAGTGAACTGACGTTGAGCATAGGGAGTCCTTTCACCCAATTGTAAGTCTGTATTTGGATCTTGATAAACAAAGCTGGGTTAACTTGAACCCGCGCAATATGAATAAAGTAAGTCGGATGCATATGATATACTCAATCTGTTTAAGTACATACATACATACATATGAGTCTTGATGAAAGCATTGAATTGACCACAGAAAGATGCTGACATGACTATCGGTTTTTCATCCCTTTCCAAAAATTATGAGCCAGGGAAAAATTACATTCACACCCAAAATTTAAAAAAGGACTTGATAACATCTAAGGATAAGAATATTTTTCCTAGACGGATGACATTGACACCTCAATAGAGAATCAGATCGCGCTTTAATGTGTCAAATGTCAAAATTCTTGTCAGAAGCTCTGTTGGGTGACTGCCGTCCCAGCAAAATTAGGTCATGTGATATAAAGCTTATTCTCTTCTATCCTTGCACTCCAAGGTACATATATCATCACCGACGTATTAGGCTAAGACCTACTCTCATTTCATTCAAATCTCATCTCGGTTGTCAGTAGCACGTTAGGATGACAGCGGTTATGGCTTCAGCTAAATGTGTCGAGTCACATTCACCCAACGACATACTTTGTAGGTATTTCGTACTATACAATCGATAACATGCTTTGCCTTACAAATTAAATTTGCGTCTGCAATTATTTTACTAACGAATTCAAAAAAAATATTCAAATGTGTGTCTAGCAAAAAACAGAAACTAGTGCAAGGGCTTACTCTAGTATCCGCCATGCAAAGAGGTATCACATAAACCAATCACACAGTGTAATACCATCGACAGCAACAGTAGATACAAGCTTGAACTTATTGTCTTCTCTTTTTTTCGCACATTTTCCTTTGCATTATTATTTCGTTCCTGTTTTGCACAATCTGTCCGCCAGTGCTGTTACGGCATGCCTTCACATACAAAGCTGCTCTTTGCAATGAAAAAACGGTACGAATCCAAATGCGAAAATAATGAGGGAAGAAAAATCGAAAAGCGCTACCTTGGACTTAACCTTGAGGGGTCTTATTGCATTTCATGGATTTCTACCTTAGGTAGCACTATATTGTTCCATATCCAGTTGTATGTCACGTCATATATCTGTATCTTCTGTGTCATTTGCAAGAGCACAACTTAGTGAAGAACCTTGTCAAAGGGAGTACAAGAACCCACTTAGCTGTACGTTATGCTTAATGAGATACATTATGAGTGGAAATGCATGCAAAAAATGAAATCTTCAGCGGAAGGTTAACGTTTTTAGATTTCCATTAAATTAGGCAGCGAACTGAAGAGTTGCTTTTTTACAAATAAAAATACGAGAGGATGTATGAAGGTGATTAGATAATATATCCTTAAATTAGGGTTACTAGGAACAGACTAATGATATCCTGAATAGCTTAGTTTAGTATAACCTTCGGAGGCTTGAGGCATACTCAATGGTAGACCACATAAACTTTTATATAAAAAAGCATATCAAAGTCGCTTTTGTAGTACCCATCATCATCATGTTTCATTCAACCCCGGTCGGGGCATAAGTTGGTAATGTCTTTTCCATCTTCCTCAGTCTGCAGCTCAATATTTCAACTGCGGTCACGATGTTCTTGGTCTTCCAACCCGCACTGCACCCCAAAGATTTCATTCGAAGGACTGTTTACCCTGCCTTATATCCATATCTAACTGCTTTTACTCCACAATTCTTGCTTGGATATAATTTAAGGCCAATAAATCTTTAGGATGTAGCGAAGACGCCGATGATCAATAGATTGAAACTATCTCGTGATCTTTGCCGAAACTTTCCAAGTCTCACAGGCATACAAAGTACGGTCTCAACTTATTGCGTAAGGAGATTTGACTGGATTTCCAAACTGGGGACAGGATACCCCAAGCCTAGCTCTTTTTTTTGCTTTTAACGTCTAGGTTCTTTGCGCCATCAGATGATACTAAACTTCACAGGTAGTTAAACTGTTCGAACACCTCATTTGGCGTCTGCTCCAAAATTATACGCTGATGTGTGGAGCGCCCTGTGGGAATTATTCTTGTTTTCTTGCCATTAACCCTTTGACCGATTCTCCATTCGCCTGCAGTAAGTGACACATCTCTTGTAGCCTTCTATTGGTACTTGCCACGAAACAAATATTATCGGCAACATCCATATCCTTTTAAACATCCAGCCTTTTAAACGGTCTCCATTGGATGTCATCTCTCTCGGATGCACCTACTGGAACTGGAATTCAGGTCATAAAAAAATTAATTAACCGGGCTAAAGCTATAGCACCAATAGATTTTTTATTTTTACTAATCCATGATCTTCGCAAACTGTGCATGGAAATATAGTGTTCCACCAGATAATAGTTCCTAAATCGATGTCCTGAACTTCCCGGTTTTGTTGAAATTTTGTCCAAGTTCAAGGTTAAGTGTCGCTTGGTCTCTGTACTTTTCGCGGAAAAGATCGCCTTTAAACATTCTCAAATTAGATCACCATAGTTGTCCCATGCTCTGCTTTTGTGAACCACACCTATTTGAAGACCACTCGGGATTATCTGGACAAAGGTGTTACCCCTAACAATAGTGAATGAAAGCTTTCTTTATCGATGCTGGGACCTACTTTCACTATTCATTTTTTGGTCTCTTCTGGAGGGAGACTTTCTTTGATTTTTTCATTCATTTTATTTGAGCTAAACAAGCAAGAGATATGCCCCTTAACTACCTGATTCAACTGAACTAGAATGACCCAATTTCTCTTGCCTGTCAATCTGTCTGTCTTAGCATGAAAGTATACAAACTTGACCTTGGCTACTTAATACGCCAAAAGGTGGGAACACAATTATTTAACTTCGATATTAAATTTAAATTTTGAGTTGCTTTATGCACTCTTCCAATTTTAACATGAAACTTAGTTTTTTTTTAATGGTTTCGTTCAATAGTGTGACCCCGGAACTGGCTTAGCTACCAGATTTAGAAATTAATACCAAAGGTCGCAGTAATCAAAGTTTTTATCTCATTAACAATAAAGAAATTGAAATGTGATTAGTCTTCCATTCCATACAACGTAATCATTTTTTGTCAATTGTTTATTCATTTGTTTAACAGCATCAGCGTTTACCATTTCATAAAATAAACGCATTAAGACTTAAGATACAGATTTACTTTAAAGTGTGTACATATGTACATATATATTTCCATATTTTCTGTATCTTAGAGCTTAAGACTCTCGCTTTGTTTTGTAGGAAAAAAATGTAAATTCCAAATAATATTTTTAGCTCTAAATAATTATATTCTTACACCGCTTGTATACATTTTACCTTTAAGCTCTCGCTGAGCTTCTGAAACTATTGAGAAAGAACGCACATTCGAAGATGCTTCTTTGTAAAGGAACCGGTTGCGAAAAAGCTTCAACCTGACCGCATCATCTGCTAGAGTCATGTACAAGGCAGAGTATAGGAAAATCCTGTCAGAAAAACAAAAGGGACTAGAGTTCCAGTTGAAGTTCGAAATGGAGACAGAAGAAAAAATAATTGGACCACTCAAATATAAAAAATTCAGCGAATTCCAAAATGGGGCGGCCTGTAGACTATGTTGAGGTTCACAAATTTAGCCAACCCAATAAATGGCTCGCATCGAAGAGCTTTCGAGATTCTAGACAATATCATATTGGGTCGCTTACGACAGAAATTCATAATCAGCGAAGGGTTAATGTAATTTCAATATTGTGTTACCACCCTAGCTTTGCATTCACTTTTTTACAGCCATAAATTTGTTAACGCTTTCCTGTGCAATATCATAACCCTCTTCCTTTAATGCGGTCCGCAATTGTTTCAAGTGTGATGCCCGACTTGAATTCTTATTCTTAGGGTAAGACCCATTTACTCCTCTGAACTCCGGCCTATATGCTACCTAATCTAGTTTTTTTTCCGAATAAAAACATCACTAAGGCATTTACGAACGCAGTCTGTCGTTCTACTTTATTGGGCATATGAATAGAATAGTTAACGAAAAACTCGCATGAGTTGATCTTCTTAAATATCCTTTATAAATGGTGGCTCATCTGTTGTGTTATTTTGACACAAGCAATACTAACGTGCTTAAGGCAAGAAATGGATCGTTTTGCGCTTGAACATCTCTGGAAAATATTGAAAATTATTTTCAATGTAAGTGCTGTGTTGCAGGAGCTATGTACATACATATGCGAAAAGAATTGTTGATCGGAATTAATCTCTTCTACCAACTGGTGTAAGAAATTTTATCAAGAATGTTTGTAAATCTGACATTTCTACGGATAACAAATGCTATCCGCCTGCTTGTCCAGTGCTCACAGACGTAAGAATTTGTGAAACAATTGATCCCCCTCCATAACTGACTTGCCTTCTGATATAGCATTAAACGTAAAGATAGTCGTCTGTCCTAAATATATGACTTCATTTGTTTTTGTAGGGAAAATTATTTAAGAAATATGTGTACATACCTATGTGTGTACCTTCTAAAGTTGTACTAATTTTTTTCTGATAGAGTCCCCAGAAAAAACCAGAACAAGAATTTTTATAGGACAACTTTAAACTCTACTTTATTTGTTTATAGGAAAGATTTGATTCTCGGCATCTATACATATGTATACCTACAGTTGCATGTGATTGATTCATTTCAGAGTTTACAAAATTCTGAACAGTACACCGAAACCATAAAACCTACTCTGAAAAATAATGAGTTAAACAGACCGTAACTTATAATTTATCAGTTTTATATGTATCTTTGAAGTAATTTAATTAAAATCGTTTAAGTTTATGGCCCATTCGTCAACCGCTAAATTTAATTATACTTATTATTATCCACATGATCAATATAATAATTGTATATTTAAACAGAAATATTAAAAATAATTTCTATTTGTTATTTGTAAATCTTTCAAAAGAATCAAAAAAATAACCGACAGACATTCTATTTGGTATAAAAAAAAAAACAAATACGATGTCTCATTCTGTTGTTATTATTTTCTCGTTGAGATATGTATTCAAAGTTATAAAAACAACGACAACAAACGTTGGCTCATTTATAAATCGTTTGCTAAAAATTTATACCTCATCAACGGACTCCCACTTTTAATTACAAATCATTTAAATGAGTATGATTTTTTAATATTCTGTTTCATCTCCTGGGGCAGCAATATGTTTGTTTTGATTGAGAAATATTTTGTTTTATTATTTTCTAATTTTATCTACATATTTACATATACGTGTTATATCAATTGAAAATTCTAAATTATTACTTTATAATTACTCATAAGATTTACAACATTTTCTTTTTGTATTTTTAAAAATTGCCAGGCAAATACCAGCAATAAAATATAAATAGAAAAAAATATCACCAGAATTCCTCTCATATAATAAAACACACACCGCCAACCGAAAACATTGACATTATATGAGTTTCGAAGAAAAATATATTTTTGTAGCATTTTTTTGTTTAACATGAAGGCTTAGAAAAAATTATAAACATTCAAAAAATATTTCTTTTGGTTGATATTACAAAAATATAAGAAGTGACTTAGTCATGTAAATAAGAATATGCTTGTATTTTTATTGTCATCGATTTTGTTGTTTTTTTTTTTTAGTCAGAAACAAGGACAATTGGAGCAGATTATTTTAGAATTTTTAAACTGCTGCTTATACGAACGGGATATCATCAAAAATATTAAACAAAATATACCCAAGGTCGGGAAATAAGTAGTCGATTAAAGGGTGACGATAAAAGCCCTTGCGTTAGCACAAGAAATTTTATTGCACTTTTATAGCATTTTCAATTTAACGTCCCCCTGGAGAGCTATTTAATGACTAAATTGAATTGGATACTTTAACCATGTTCAACGAAAGTATCTACACCTACATACTCTCTCTGTAGAGAGTATGAAAATTAAATTAGTGTGTGGGATGAAAAAATAAATAACACTAGAAAAAAACGATTGATGTTAAATGAAACTATTCGATTTAGAGTTTTTCATTTTCAGATAATTAATTCTCTGCAGGTGACTGCATTCAAACAGTGCAACAAAGTGAACGATGTATAATAGTAAGGACAGATAAAAATTGAGTCATCTTAGCTTATATCCTTTGCACAACAGTTTTGTTCTAGGAAAGAAAACAACTCACGTCACCGTTTAAACCACTTAAAGCAAATTGTTAACCAACAGTGCTGCCTCATCATCACATTGCCACGTGATTTTGAACAAAGCAAAAACTTCGAGCAAGCGCTTTCCTAAAGTGTTCCCTGGACATAATATTAAAAACTTAGGATTACGAAGGAATAAAACCGAAATTGTGTGGAATGGGCTGAAGAGCACCCTACGAAGGAATGATTGGAATCAAAATTCTAGGTTTTGGCGTTCTCTCTAAAGTACGGAGACTTACCTGCTAAGGTGTTAAGTCATCAGAATTCTATTCAACCCAAACGTCCACACTCGCATCAGCAGACTTTTCTTCACAGCGCCATTGAGAAGATTGACCTTTTTTGCAACTTTACCCTGTGAACTCAACCATCTTTTGACTTTAGCACTGCTTTAGCACGGACGGTCACCTTATATCAGTGTGGGTAAGGTAGTCACGGAAGCATCAATTCCGAATGCTTGGGACACCAAATTTGCACGCAAAAGGGCCTTGATGTAGAACAACCTTAATCCCAAGACGGAAAGAAAGGCATTCCATTGGATTAGGAAAGCTCTTGAATCTAAAAGGAAACTACCGAATGTAGGGAAGCGCTCCAAGAAAAGTCCGAAAAGGCAAGCTTAAAAAGGAGAAGAAGTTCCAGAATGAAGTGTGCAAAGCAAGAAGTTTTACTTAGAAAAAAAAAACACTTATGTGCATACGTGAGGCATTCTATCAGACTCACTAAGTCATTGACTGATCTTGTTACATTCCAGCCTCGGTTGGAACAATTTCTAAATCATCTACCGATTTCCTCCTTACGTGCCTTCTCCCCTAATAAATTTTAGAGCGACTTCCAAAATGTTTCCTTAAACGCATAGACCCTTCTTTGGTTTTAAATTAAAGATCGGTACGTCTAAAAGGTCAGGTGTGGACTCTGTGAGAATATGATTGCAGCTGCCTAGATCTGTTTCGCCAGGGCATAGTAAAATTATATTCGTGACATCGAACATGGTATGGCGTCTCTTTATGAGAATAAATATTACAAAATTAAAACGTAACTTTTTGAACACCACTAATAAAAGGACTCAGCTCCGGCTGCCAAGCCAACACTGTGGGCATAATAATTACAAAATGTTCACACTGAAATCATATAATTTTAACGACTTTCGTGCTTGAAAACTTTGTCATTGCAAAACTGCTGCTCTGCTCTTGTCAGCTTTTTCAGCAACGCACATTCCATTCCCTATGGTGTCCTATGAATTCCCTAATTAATGACCAATAATGGCGCAGAAAAACAAAATCTCCCATTAGCCTCGTTTATATTCAATTATATCCTTTCGGTTCCTTTGTTCGTACTTCTTTTTTTTTATTGTTATTATCAAATCTGACATAATCACACGCATTGTCATAACCCTATTCCATTTACCATGCCTACACTTTACAAAAGTAGGTTATTCGGTGTTATTGCCGCAAGTCCTTCGGCCCGTTTTTATATCATACTATTAAGATAACCATCTTAATGGGTTAAATTGTCAGAAACAAATGGCAAATTAACGACATTTTCACCAAAATGCTGTCTGCAGATAGTGTGTACTGCTGCAGAGTGTCACGGATTCTGGAATGCGTACAAAGCTCATTAAACCAACCGGCCACATCTACTGGGTACGCGTTCCTCTCGCAGTGGCATACGCCATTTACCCATAGGAATGTGGATCAGAAAATGAGATACAATATTCTATTTTCAACACTAATCAACTGTCAGCTATTTATAGCCGAGCAGAAGCTTAAATTGAAAGATGGACACCCAGATGCCATGATACCCTTATCTAAATGGTTTCCTTTCGACAAAAAAAGAATTATCTGGCATGTGAGAGTGATAGATACTTTGCTTGGCGTAAGCTATTTATTTCTTCAATTTTTCAAGGTTTTTTGGCAGCCATCTCTTTTCTATGGGGTGATGGTGGTGGTATTATGAAGACACTACTAGGTACCTGTCCAATGCATGACATTCATAAAATGTGTTGGACATATGCAGCGAACTAAAGAACGTTGGTGTAGGGCTTCATTGTCACACTTGGCGCAATGAAAGTGAACGGCGACCACTATGTGCATGTTGCCGAGAGAATAGTGCTTTTATTTCTATTATAGCTGTTAATCTAATTTCTTGGCAAGTAATTAGCATATTGTAGTGTTGTATTCAAGGTTGCACGGAATACAAAAGGGTATAAACGCCACTTTGCAATAGATTTACGAGACAATCACAAAAAAAAAAAAATACATTCCAATCGATTTTATGCTGCCAGATATAAATGGCTTTGAGTCTATTTAGCTTAACTAATTGATTTTTTTTTTCCTTTCCAGGTGGTGTGACTTGTAGATCCCAACAAATTTTTACCAAACAACACGACGTTTTCAAGGAACAATCTTAAGATAACTTCAACAGTACACAACAAGAAACAAGGAGAAGAGAACAATAAAGACACGGCGGGCGGTTTTAAATAATTATTTACATAGTTTGCAACGGAATACATCAGAAAAAAATAAACCACCACCACCAACACCACAATGCATATAGAAATTCAAGTAGCGTTAAATTTTGTTATATCGTATCTGTATAATAAACTGCCAAGACGACGAGTCAACATATTTGGCGAGGAGTTGGAGAAAGCATTAAAAGACAAATTCCAAGGACACTGGTATCCTGAGAAACCTTTTAAGGTAAACATTCTTTTTTTACATCACATTCTTATTTTGCCAGGAAATACTTTAAGTTGAAAATAGAGTTTCGGACTCTTTCTATCTAACGGGCGTTTTTTCACTGACAGATCTTCCAATAGGGATAACTTTCAAACCGTGTTATCGTTTTGACAGTTCTTTGACATTCATGTTCCGCATTATTCAAACTTTTTTTGACTTGATTTGTTGGTCTTCATAATCGACCAACTGAGCTCGCTAGCATACAGAAGAAATTGTAGCCGCTATGAGCGGAAGTTGTCCCTTTTTTTTAAAAAAGAGCTCGCGTTACAGTTAATGGACAATGATCAGTGATTCTTTCTTCGCAGATGTGGACGACATTGATCCGGACATTATGCGGATAGCGTTACGTGCTGTAGTGCCCATGAAACCCTTGACTTACTAAGGTCTCTATTCAGGGACAACATTATATCACGAAATGGACCAATGTATTGGCCACCGCGATCGTACGATTTGACGCCACTTGGTTACATTTTATTATGAAACTGCATACACCAAATGCTGATTAACTATTCAAGCGTTGAAAGCCAATATTCATAGCATTATTAGTGTGATAGAGTCTCAAATGCTCGAGAGATTGTCCCAAAAATTGGACCGACAAGATGCGCTTGGTAAAACACAGCCGAGCAGGTATTATACCTAAATTTGTATTCAAAACATAATGTCATAAATTTTTCTTCATAATGATAGAAGGTTTTTGTTTCAAACTCAATGCCCGTCGTTATTGTTTAAGATAAATGTTCTATAGCTCTTAAAAAACACCCTTTACAAACACGGTAACGGAGGGAAAATATTAGTATTTTGCAAACTCATTTACAACTCGTTACTCACCGCACTAGAAATTAAAACGAAAGAAATGCATAAACTATTCATGTCAGAAGAAGAAATAAATAATCTGAACAATGCAGTCAAAAATTAGTACACACATAAAACATAAACATTTGCCGTTTTCGCAGTATTAAAATTCATAAAGATAGAACTTCGTTCGGACCTTCTTGGCTTTGATTACTGCAGCCAATCTTCTAGGAACAGAACTAACAATGTTCTCAGTAAGTTATGTAGAATTAAGGTCTGGAGTTTGTGGAGGAGAGTTTAGCTTCTTACTATCCTGTAAAACAAGGTTTCCTATTCCCACAGCCGACATGAAACCCCAGATCATCAATGGATTTCCACCATGTGTTACGATACGAATGAGGTTTTGAGGAAGAAGCTCAGCTTGATAGTTTTCAGACCTTATTTTTGCGTTCTACAAATTTCTCAAATCGCCCAAAATCATTAGGCAAGAAAGGACCATTATAAGACTTTTATGACGAAAAAAGTGGTATGTCATCTCATGGCATCTTTTTTGACTTTTATAGACCAACAAAAAAATATTTAAAAAAAACTTCTCCGAGCCAATTTTTCGAACCTTTTTTCTTTTTGGCTACATTTCGTAACTTACTGACTTTTCAAATGCTTAGAAAACCCTGCTAAAAGCTTAGGCATGCTTTACGATTGTCCAAATTTCGATATTGTTTTTCCTCGCATATATTCAGAACGGCTGGTATAATCTTTCCAAACAAAATCCCTGAAACTGTAGCCGAGAAATATCTGACTTGCAAAAACCGTTCAATAAATAAAGTCCCAGTATACAATTTCTTTGAGGCGAAAACCTACTATGCCATCTAATACCCCATATATAAGCTAGTCGCAATTTGTGGCCATCAATAACACAAAATATTAAATATAAATAAAATCTCCTCAAATGTTTATGCTGCAGTCGAGCGAAAAAGATTCTGCACACACCCATGTTTTTCCTGTCTGTTCCTAAAAATAGTACAATTAAAACAAAACTCTCCTTACATGAATGTCTTCAAAAGGAACCCCGTCTAAATTCTAGCAGTAGAACTCCACATCCAGTTATTTAATTAAAAATATAATTTAACTAGGGGTGTTTCACGACCCGGAAAACTTTTACCTGTGTAAATTTAGAATACTTACACTTGAGAAACCTTCGTATTGGAATTATCAACTTTCACAAACAGTTCATGTACTTAAGAGAGAAAAAAATTATTCATAATGCCGGACAATTTTTTTATAAAACAAAAATAAAATTTTAATTTTTAAACAGGGTTCAGCATTCCGCTGTTTGAAAACTGGAGATCCAATCGATTCTGTGCTGGAAAGAGCGGCTCGTGAGAGTGGTGTTCCAATAACTGACATCCTAGAAAACCTTCCATCCGAATTGTCCGTATGGGTTGATCCCGGTGAGGTATCATATCGAATTGGCGAAAAGGGTGCTGTTAAAGTGAGTCGTCCTTAAATAGAACTTACTACAAATCAGTCATTTGTTTTTTTTTAAATCCATTTTATAGATTTTGTTCTCTGAGAACAGTGATAATCATGAAGACTCATCATCAGCCGATCGTGAGGTGACAAAAACCTTTAATCCCGAGGCGCAATGCTTTCGGCCAATCGATGCTGTTAGCTCAAGTATGAACGGACTCAGTTTGAGTCCGAAAACATCACCACATTCGGGCTCATCGCCAGCATCGTCCACTAGTCCCACATATAAGGGAAGTCCGAATCCAGCTGGTAATTTCCTACCACGTTCTCAAGCACCATTAACATTTACTACAGCTACATTCGCCCAAACTAAGTTTGGTAGCACAAAATTAAAAACGAGCTCGAAGCGTGCTAACAGGTTAGTAAGGTAGATGTTTAGACCTGATTGGGCTTAAGATTTACGTAGTCCCCATGTATTTTATGTTCATTTTATTCACTTTATTAATTTAGTACATCTTCTAGCTCATATCGAATGTCACCGACGGAATTCTCCAATTACATTAAACAAAGAGCAATGCAACAGCAGTTTCATCATTCCCATGGTCCAGCTGCACCCAGTAATCACTTTGGTCCCATAGGACCATCATCTCCATCAAGATCTCTATCACCGAACCCACTGGCATTGGGTATTGGACAAAATGATCCCTTCTATTTCCCCAACATCGGCATGGGCATGTATCCGCAATTCAATGGACACCGAAACATTTTCGATTCCCATTTCCATGCGGAGACTAATGGCATGTACAATGGCACCACCAATGGTAGTAATACTGGCTCTGGATCGGCTGCTAACGGTCACGGAAAGTTCTCATCATACATTGAGCCTCATGGATTCTATGGTCTCAACAATCAATTACCGCAACAGCAACAACCGCCATTACAACAAAATGGCAACTCTAACCACAATGGTGGTGCAAATCTTAACAACAACAACAGCAATGCATCCATGCCAACCAGTAATGCCAATAACAATGTATCGGTTGCAATTTCAGCTGCTGTAGGCAGTCTTACAGCAGCCACTGGAGCCGGTGCTCCATCTAGTGGCAGCTCCGCAAATGGACAACAACAGCAGCAGCAACAACAACAACAGCAACAATCGGTCTCACCGATGAGTTCACCCGGATCGGGCGGTAATCAAGACTCGAACAATTCAAAATTGATTGACGGTCTCAATTCGTTTTATTCCAATGCAACAGGACCTTATCAGCACCTTTTGGTTGCTAATTAAGTTTTAAGTTGTGAGAGTTTGTTAAACTTTTTTTTTCTAACCAAGTTACTAAAAAAAAAAAAAACAGAAAAAATATTTATAAGTTATTTTTTTCACTACCTATAGTTAAATATCATGGATAATGTTGTAATGTAGCAAATTGTTTAATTTTTTTTTATAATGTGTAACGCTAGTAGAACAATGTTTTATGATCTTCAGAACAAAACAAAAAAAAAATTTATGTAACAATAATTTTTTTTTAAATTAGTAATAATTTTTCTAGCTAAATATAAATATCTTTCTTTTTTAATTGTTATTTATTATGAATGTTTTTTTACATATATTTTTGAATGTTTTCTTATTTTTTATTTGATAAAACAAAACAAACAAACAAAATCAGTGAATGGCATTAAATGGAGAAATAAAATGCGAGTTACCCACCAAAAAAAAAAAAAAAAACAAAAAAAAAACTTAAATTATCTATGAAACAACAAAGAGAGAATAAAAAAAATAAAAACAAAAACAACTAAGAATTGATACAAAAAAGAGAAAAAAATATATATGTCCACTGTGAATAGTGTTAAGAGATTTGAACGAAACATATAAGAAAAAATTTTAAAAAAACAAAAATACATTTTATATGACTAACTAAAAAAAGAAAATAAGACAAATTTTAAGCGCATTGAATTAAATTTAACATGTTATAATTTTTTACCTTTTTTACTTAACGCAAATTAATGAAACAAAAACAAAAAAAAATATAAGAAAATACGTAAATATAAATATATTTTTATAACATTGGTGAGATAAATATATTTAAAATGAATAAGTGCAGAAGGATACACGTTAATGTTTAAACACAGATATTTTTTTTACACATTTTTTTCGTAAGTTTAACATGTAAGTTCGAAAAGTTTTATTTTTTATTTTAAATTATTATTAACTTAAGGTTAGAACTTAAATTTGCATAGATGTTTCTTTTCAAATAACATTCGACTACGAATGGACGGTTTGGCTTTGAGAAACAATTGTTTGAAGGTACCTTGACTCATTGGGTGGGTACTAATCTTGAGCAACTCAAGGGCCGTTGTTGTATTTAATCTAGGGAATTTTTGACTGTATTTTAGCTTAAGTACACGAACTTAATGCGGTCTACAATGAATCAAAACTTTAAATGTTCTCTGACAGCAAAGCTGTATTGCTTGCCGTTAAGGGTTGGTTAAGAATTTCGAGGCTAACTAACTGGAACTAACTGCCTGCAGTTTTTATTGAAACAGCCCTAGAATATAGTCAATTCCATCATGAAGGAATTATAAGTACCAGTGAATGAATTGAATAAGTACCAGTATGCACATTAAATGTGGGGCCCTTGTTGCTTGTTTGGTCCCAGTCCTAAATGTGTACTTAGTGGTCGGTATTCGCTCTTACTGTTTAATGTTAACCCGGTTTGTCCATTTTATGCATCCAGCTTCTGCAGTACGTCTGGACAGCTAACGTCCATCTCTTCTTCATTCCTGCAGCTCCTTCTACCACGTTGGCCTATCAGTCAGTGTCCTATGAGGACACCTATCCAGCTTACGCCGGATCTGTCTAGATATATAACACGTCGAGCCATTTTTCACCTGTAGTTGGTCTTGCTGATAGCGTCTATCCTATGTAGATGTTTGCATTAAGCTAGGGTGTGCCCAAGTCATAAGAGTAATACCCTTTCTGGCAAGCTCGTCAGCCTTGTAGTTTTCCGCAATGTCTCTCGCAAAGGGAAATGTTGAACGGATCCGTCATCTCCAAGAGAGAAAAACGGCAGTTAAAGTGCCCTTTGAGTGACTGACAGTAAACATTTCAAACAGAACAGGGCTTACGTAATCGGCATGATTTCCAAATGAAAAGCTGCAGTAGTCTGAGAGGCGGAAAAAGATGCTCAGCTTAGCTTTATTTCATATTTCACCACGAAACCCCTTTGTGAAGAGAAGTTCGGGTTAGTGAGGATTTACCTCAAGTTAGCAGTTATATTCCGGTGTTTGTCTAAGGACAACATTCAAATTAAGTCAGAACATAAATTGAAATATTTCGTGTCAATGTTTATTGTTTACTTTTCGTTTTCTGTTGCAACATATTCGTGCTTAGAAACCACAACACCAAAAAGATTTCGATTTAGCAATCTTTACGACCTATGATGTAATAAGCCACAACGTAACCCTTCGATTTTAAGATAATCGTAAAATAGAAAGCAGTATGACTCACGGAAGTTTTGATGAAGTCTGGATCCGTTAAATTAGACCAATTTCTATCTTCCTTTCTTTGAAAGAACCTTTCACATATTCCTGTGTCGTGAATACTAAAAAGAAAAATTAATTTACTATACCTTGCTAACTAGATGTACCGGTCTTAATCGTATTCGATACTTTTGAAGTAAAATTTAAATGTTTGTGTGCTAAATACATTAGAAACAAATATCTTTTCTATGCGAATTTTGTTCTCCCTACTTACTTTTATATTTTTCTTAAATATATTTTGATAGTATAATTATTTTTTTTTTTTTTTGACTAAAACCCTTATTTGATTCAACCTACGTTGGCAGTTAGTTATAAGACAACAAAAAAAACATTAAATTAAAATAAAAACGCATATAAAAAAAATATATATATGTATAATTAAAATACAACACATTTTATGTACCTATGTAGACTTTATCTTTTTGTATTTTTATACCGATTTTTTGTAGAATATTCATTAATATTTATAATAATAATTAAAAAAAGAAATACAAAATTATAAATAATGTGAGTATACACATACTCGCAGAAGAATTAGCGATTAGAAAACGACATTTTAATCACAATAATTATTTATCATTGAAACAGAAGATGAAGTATATATATATATGTACATATATATATAAATTTGAAAGTATCTCATGCGGAAATAATATAACCTTCCAAAACAAAAGCAATTACTAATAGTTTTTTAAATATACTATTTAGTGGTAAAACATAAATTGAAAAAAAAAATTAAACAAAATACTGTTCGATATTTTACAAGGGTTTTTAATGAAATCAAATTTGGAAAGCCTACTTATAAATTGGTAAAAATCCTGAAATAAAAATCACAATATTTTTGATCTGAGTAAATCGCCTTAGGTAATATGTATTAAATAAGAAACACAACTTGTGCATAAGTCAAAAAAAAAGTCATAATTATTGTGGTCGTAGCCGTCGTCAAAAATAATTGAAGTTAAATATTTTTTTTTGTTTAATTTAACTTTTAATTTCTAATACACAAAACACACACACATAAATTAGTATTATTTCGATAAATAAAATAAAATTAGAAAAAAAACAAGAACATATACATTTTTTACGTAAAATTTATTATAAATAAAATTTTTGTATTTATTCAAGAACATAAAACAAAAAGAAATATTATTAAAACAAAAAAAACGTAATAAAAAAATCATATTTTTCTATTTAGATACATAAAACATAAACAAAAGAAATATATATATATATTAAAACGAGCAAAGAGTGTATAAACCAAATCGTAGATTCTTTTTTATACATAATTATAGTGAATTAAAACAAAAAATATATATAGTTAATGTAGTGTATACTTTATATAGTCAAAAATGTAGTCTGATTAAAAAAAAAAATATTAAATTTATAAATTTTTTGTAATTAATGAAAAACAATACACGTTTGTAATAGTCAATAATTTTATATCGATAAATATTAATTAATTTATAGTTTCTTTTTGAAAAAATGAAATCCGCAAACTTTTTTTTAATATAAATAATATGCATCTGGGCGTTATTGTATTATTAAAAAAAATCTTTATAAGCTATGTTAAAATATTTAATATTTTAAAGCGGATTTATTTTATGTACATGTGTAAGATTTTTTTATTAAAAGAATAATTCTATTGTTTGTTGCTATTACTTTAATATTATCCTAAAACAATATTTTTATAATAGATTTGTTTTTTTTTATAATTTTGTTACACGATTTTTCCTATCAGTTGATTAATTTTAATTTGTACTTTTTCCTAAAAAGAAAGGGAATACCTTATATATTTTACATTTTTTTAAAATTTGAATAAAATCTATTTTTTTATTTTATATAAAAACTTCTTGGTATTTTATTTTTCATTTTTTTTTTTATTATAGTAGGGATATGAATTTAAAATGCTTATATTAACAGTCATCCAAGAGACATGTATTAAGTTTAGTAGCTACAGCGGGAACTTTGCATTACGACATTTGTTTGAACAAAGATCGGTATTAAGCCTTGGTAATTTATATTTTCTCAACAATGATTGAAACCATTTACAAAAATTTGAAGACGAATGTAATGATTTTTAGACATCAAGTCAAGAGAAGAATTAGAGTTTTACGAAAGGTGAATGGTTGCTTCTTTATCCCCTCATCTCGTCAGCTTTTGCCGAAATGGTCGGTACAAACGCCTGCCTTTTATGGCAGTGCCCTCTAATTACAAAACGTTGGGTCATCGATTAACTTAAAACATTTTTTTAACTTTACCAGAATCCAGTTTTTTATAAAAGTAAATGGAAAAAGGTATTGATGTACCTTATGTTTTGGTTCTGCTTAGTTGCCTATGCTTAGTCTCACACCGTTGAGTTCTACTAAGATATCTGCCTGAATAAGGTGAATTTTCGTCTCTAGTAGTGAAATAATTTTTGTTTAATGCGCCGACCAGATCACAGGATTAAATTTTAGTTGCACAAAGTTTATAAGGGTTTACAGGGTCTGTATATTATCAAACTGAAGCATAATTTCATGACTCTAATTGGGATTCGGCCTTTGAAAGTTTCTCTTCGAGAACAACTCTGTCCAATTACTTTATAGGCTCATTCCATCTGGATTTTTTATTCCGTGAGGAGAATCTTTGATATTGATGTAGTCATGTCATCCCCATTAACAATATTTTTGTCTAAGATCGCATGTTGATCGTTCACTATTAAAACTCACAGCAAACTTTTAGTATGAACCTATTGATTCAATACCAACGGTATTATGGCAAAATTTTTGTTAAGATATGTAATAGATAGCTCCTGCTTTGACTTTATTAAAACTTCACCATTATCCAGAAAAGATGCTTTAAATCAAAAACGTAAATGTAGTTTAGAATTACCTTTATCCTGATTAAAATTTCAAACTACCGAGGGTTCGACTCCCTGATGGTTCTACTTTGTGTTTGATTGGATGCTGGCACTGCCCACACACCTAGTTTCAGGCATCATATAAGCTTAAATATTTCTTTTCGGAAATGATGTCTAATCCACCGACGAAGTATATATTTGAAGGTCTCCAAGCTTCCAAGCAATTCTCGTTGAGCAGTGATGAACTTGAGAGAAATATCCTAGTCGAGTGCTAACTCTGCATGTATTGCATGGAAATATTGACGAATTTTATTTATTAAAGTTCAAGCATTACAAGCTAAACTCTTATTCTGGTTGGAAAGATGATGCCTTTAACTCACTTCCTTGCTCTAATATGTATCCAAAACTGTAACCAGAGTAAAATAACAAAAATATTGATTCGTTAGTCAGTTTCAATGATTTCATAATCATTTAAAAAGGAGAATTTTACAGAAAGTTTCAAATACGTATCACTTCAGCATTTTGTCCAACTTTGACCAAATCTGCTTGATATTCTAAAATTACTTGTCTCACAATAGATTCGACGTTCTTTGAATGGATTAAATGGTATTCTCTAAACTGACGAAGACCAACTTAGTCATTTAGACTTCTATTCTACCCAAATCAGAGGGTTTGCTGAAAACAAAAACCCCCTTCCAAATATGAGTAAGACTTCAAATAAATTACGTCATGTCTGCACATACCAGAGGCTAAAAGTTCTGAAAACCTGGTTCTATGTTCTTTCACGAAGGTTGAACATAAGCTATTAGAATGTACGTGCAAATAGAATGACTTGATTAGGCAACTTTTTATTGCTTGAAATACTTATTTAAAGAGCTGGTTATCTGTTAAATACCTTTGCCTCATTCCCTTAAAGGCATACGTACAACTAAGGCTCTTGATTTATTCGACGACCCATTAAAAGGAATCCTTTTACCCATAATTAATACATTACATCAAGGTACAAGCCCAAATTTTCAAGGTTATCAACATTGCGAATTATGTAGAAAGTGTTTACTTATTTCTTTGTTTTATCACATAAATTTATGTAAATAGCCTTATTTCTGTTATTAATTTAAACTTCAAAAATTTTAAAAAAAAATTTAAAACAAAAGATGAAAATTACTTGCATATCAAATGATACAATAATAATTATAAAAAAAAAAATTAATAAAATTCTAACTTGAACGTAAAAACTTGATGTTAAAAATTCTTTATATTTTCTTTTACTCTATATGGACAAATTTCTTAGTGTTTTTTATCTAACACATAAAGTATGTACATATGTATGTTTGTGTATTTTAAATACATTTCTTCTTTTCTTATGTGTTTCTATTGTTCTTGAAAAAAATTATTACATTTGTTTTGCAGTCTTTAATAGACTTTTGTATATTATGCTAATGCAAATGTCAATGTTAACATATTTTGTCCTAAATTATTTGCTTAATACTTCCTTCAGTTTTTTTTTTTTTGCTTTTTTTAATGTCACCTAAAAAACTTAAATGGACAATGAATGAATTTTCTCCTGATGAATATCGCTATAGATTAGGCAAATTTTATATAGTAAAAGTAAATTTAACAGTTCAAGGATATTCTATTGTGTTACGTCACGTAATGAATAAAACTAAAATACCATATACCATATCGCCATATTTTTATTCCTCTTACCGTGGTTTAAAGAGACCGAGGCAAATCGGAGTACTTCTATAATAAACGTCTTTGGCAAAATAGGCTTCCAGATTACAATTATATGCAAAACAAATATTAATTAGTATGGACCATTAAAATTGTTTGTCAATATATGTAACTAATAACTTTTTTCCGAACAGTTTTCAAATACATGGCAAATACTAAATTCCCCTTATATTTCCGGGAAGGTCTTAGCTTTTTTTTCAATTTAGTATTTTAACCATGCGTACATAAGAGTAGTCCGAATAACTAGCCAACGGTAACCAATAATGTCATACACAAAAGTCTCAATATTCAAACAACCGTTTACATCACTAAAATATTTCCGAGTTGACGATAATCCCAAGTACTCTATGATTTCGGTATAATTTTACTGATCGAAAGCGGGGTTTTGACTTTTGTCGTCATTTAATTATCCACTGAAATGCTCCCTCCAGATTGCGAAGACCCTCCGTGTTTCTAATACTTTTTAAATATTCATCAAAGCTGACACTTCAGATATTCGTAAAATGATTTGTTGGTGAAACCTAGCCTAAAAGGTCCTTACTGCCGGCAGTGATTGATACCTTGTCCTTGACCAATGTCTTAAGTTAAAACTATTTTAACAATTAGCCTGCTATGCTTTTAAAGAAGAGAATAGCTTTCTACTACCACCAAGGAGTATATCTAGTACCTTTTAAGCATTTTAGCAGAAAATAACAACAACGGATGCACGAAAATGAAGTCATCTGGAAAAAGCAGAAGTGCCTACAACAACTGCAATAGCCTATTACATAAATACTCGAATCCTCTACTATATACATATATATAAATAAAAACAAAACTTTTATAATGCTTGGCTAAAATAAAAATTGGTGTTAGATGTCCATAACGTTAATGTCCTTTGTATAATGTGCATGCATAATCATATACATATGTGTTTTCAATTTATGCAAATGCAATTTTATTTCTTTTTGTTTTCATTTATCCATGCGGAAATTTTACGTAAGGTCATAGCTATAGAGTACCTGTTATAATAATTCTATAAAAAAAAGGTTAATTTAAAAAAAAAATGCTATTAAAAAAACACCTTCAAATAAAAGATGTAGCAAATGTCTTAGTCTTAAACGTTATAATTAGGAGTATGTACATATGAAACCTACCTTCTACCAGTTGTTAAATAAACAATAAACAAATTAAATTATAATTACCAGAAAAGTATATACGCATTATAACAAAAAAAAAAATAAATACATGGGAGCTAAGTGAATTGTCGTAATGATAATAAAATATAAATTTAACATTATATATTTAAAACAAATTAACATATTTTCGTACATTAAATAATCTTCAAGATTTAATTACAAACAAAAAACTAATATTAACTCATGTAAATAAAAACTAAACTACACTGCAAAAGTACCTACCTATTAAAAAATAAAAAGAAAGAGAAATACATTAGACAGCTCAAATATTTATGTGTTGTATGTTTTCAAGAGAATATAGGATATACGTTATTTATTTTATATATCTACTGAAAGAAATAAAAAAATATTTAAAAAAGACACACAAATTTCGACGTAACAGCTGTGCTGCTCGAAATATCATCGAAATAGTTAAAACAAAAAAAAGTTCACACCCTCTCCAAAAAAATAAGCTATTAACCTCTCAAAAAAAAGCAATGTTTAAATTTATAAAATCGAAAATAAAACAGCCAATACGAGATGTTCCATTAAACAAAGTACATGTACATTACACAATAATTAAAAAATATCAAATACATAAACACTTAATATTTATAAATTAAAATATTGCAAATAAAGCATTCTCTATAAAAACAAAAAAAAAAAACTTATCTATCTAATAAAAGTAATGCGCTTTTTAATAAAAAAAAAAACAAAAAAATCTGATAAAATAAAATATGCTACAGAAAAAAAAACTTCGAACAAAAAGTATTAACAAGTTTTATATTATCAAGTATAGATATATATATACTATATACATATATAAAGGCTATTTAATAATAATCTGGGTGTGATTTCTTTATTTTAAAATGAAATTATATCATTAATATAAATAAAATATAAAACAAAAACAATATTTTTATGTATTCAATGCAACTAGTGAGTAGAATATATACATATATATATATTATGATTGAATAAAAAAAATGAAACCGATTTTCATACATCATATGTATTATACATTTTATAACAAGAAAAAAAAAACAAAAAATAAATAAAACAAAAAAAAATATTAGATTTATAATTTTGTTATAAATGAGTAGATTTTTTATTCGAATTTCTTACATGAAAACCTATTTATAGAATAAAACAACTTTCATACAAACAGAAAAGAAAATTTAACAAAAAAAAATGTAAAAAAATATTATACTATATTATATATGTACAGAAAAGAAATTAATATGGAGAAAAAAAAATATGTGTACTTTTTTACTCTTAACAAAAAAAATGTTTTTCTAAAATTTATCCTTATAATAACTTTTAAAAACAAAAATGTAATAAATCTATTTAAGAGAAAGCAAAAGGTTATTTAGCAGAAAAACATTACAATTTATTTGCAGAGAATTATAATTAAAAAAAAAAAAGATTTTATAGATTTATTGCGCAACTCCGACAGTAGAATCTAGTGTTCTTCATTGTTCTTAAATAGAACCGGCAAAGATTGTTATTATGTTTCATAAAAAAAAATCGTTTAAATTCAATAAATTAAATTAATTTTCCAAAACACAAAAAAAAACAAATTGGTGTATTATTTCTAATTGGCATTTTACATTTTTATTTGACTTAGTTTTTTTTAAATAATTCGATGCAGGATGTCGAATTTGAAGCGCTTTGTTGACAAAGCGCACCGCCACGTCGGAAATTTGAGTTATTTCTTAGTATCCACTTACATAAGTATTTAATCAATAGGCCAGAAGCAATTTTATATATACAAGTATGTATATAAAAAAAAAACAATATGTAGTTGGTCTATATTTATTTTTATAAATTTTAAATATTTTTGTATATGGGGAAAAGGTAAATCGTGAAAACCCAAGTTATGGCAAAATTGCAAAGATATAAACATATGTGCAGGTCACAAATTAAAATAAATATACCTACATAAATTTGCACACACACTTATAAATATCTGTACATAGATGAATGTATATTAAATTATAAATATAAATAAATATATACACGCCACACACACGAAAACACTTTTTTTTTCACAAAACTAAACTTTAAGTTTTCTATACCAAAAAAAACAATTTTTGTACTTTTTTCAAAAATATAAAAAATCAAAGATAAAACATATATATTTTGTATACAGAACAAGGAAAACTAAAATATATAACAAAGGAAAACACACACATTCAGAGATCCCTATGAGGTTACTGACAAATTATAAATACTAAAACAAAAAAGAAATTATTAAGGATTAGCGAAAATTTTTTCAAATACTTTATTTTTCTATCTTATAGCGAAATGTATGTATATAGAGTATGAAGTGAAAAGTTTAGGAAAAATAACCACACAACTGTTAATAAGTGTATTTTTTTGTCTGTTAATGAATTGTATTCATGTTTGGCGTCGTTGCTTGCTCGAGGGTTAAATAAATAATTATAAAGTGAGACTATAAGGGCTGTCGCTGTTGTAATATTTTCCATTGTGAAATTTAATCAAATTCGAAAACGGTTTTTAATAAACAATTCCTCCTTCTTTCAACGAATATCATTTTAGGTAAAATAAAATCAGTTGGGCGGAAATTTCTATGCGTTGGAAGTATGTGTTAATTTTTAGGGACCACCTAAGAATATAATATTACTGGCGGTATTTTTATTATTTTTTATAAGTTTATTATAATTCATAATGTAAAAAATTTGTAGGCGCTGTTTTTGCAAAATAGATGAAGTAGGCTTACCAAACATGGCTGAGAGTAAATTTGATTATATTGCTAATATTGTCCTTACAAAACGGATAGGATCATGATTTTTGCTTAAAATAAACAACTGCACACAGCCTATTATTTTATAAAAATAATTATGTTATAAAAATTTGAAACGATTTCTCACACTCTGAAAATGTATGTATGCCTTTTGAGATATACATATGTCTTTACATGTTTAGATTAGGCAATTGTTGCTCATACCTAATGAAGTTAAAAGCTCAACAAACATAATTGACTCCTTACAAAAATTTTCCCTGTTCTTCCATTTTTCTAGAGATTTGAAGAAAACATTTAAAATGAATTAGAGGATGAAAGAAAATACCGTTAACCATGGCATACTATATTACCTTCCTAAGATCACTCAGTACCACAAAATAACAAGAAAATAAGCCACAAGTAGAAGGCAGAAATTCATTCATTTATTTAGGAACTGAAGTAAAAAATGACGAAAAAGAAATATTCCTTAACCTAGTTGCGAAACTTTCGTAGCCATTTTATTGGCCATCTCATTTCTGAGGATCAACCTTTATCACGAAACGTTACAGAGTAAGGAAGTGTGACTTATAATTATGGCCTCAGAATCGAAAAATGCAAACTTCTAGAAAGATCAAATAAAACTTTTATTTTTATAACAATCCTGCAAATGTCTCCAATATAACACTTTGTTATATTTATGAAACATATATTCGACAAAGACATACGAGTACACTTAGATAAAAGTAATGCAAGAAAAGTAGTTGCCAGTCTAAAAAAAAACACCTAGAAGCTATTAAAAAATGACAGAAACTTTGTGGGCGATTGCACGGAAGTAAGTGAAGCAGATTCAAATCTAAACGTTCAGTAAAGAAAAAGACCCATGCACTATCAACATGGCCTTCTTGTACACCTACAAGAATAGAGTTTGTAAAAGGCTAGTCATATACACATCTAGGACTCATACAGCTGATGGAAGAAGTAGAGAGAGTAATTAAAGAATGGCTAGATTGTTGAGATTAAATTCCAATATCCTTCTTGCGAAAATTCAGTGACACTCCTACAAAAACCTTACAGTTAAAGCACTACAAATCTGTACCATAGACTGTCTAAGAACTTCTACGAACAGAGATATTGACCAAGGCATAAAATATGCACTTACGGGCTCATAAGTTAATGTAAGGGTTAGTGGTTAGTAACAAAATATAAAAATGAATCGCAAATACAGGCAAAAATATGCTAATATCGAGTTAGGTCTAATTGTAGGTTACATTTTTCAAACTTAGTCATGGCTTGTAAATGTAAAGGAGTCGATGCCTTCGGATAATCGGATAAGCCGTTGTCATTGCACTCGTCATGTCAGAACATACAAGCTCTTTGCCTATTATTGAGCTTAGCTTTTTCCCACTAGTGTTTTATTTTAAGTCACCAGATTTGGCAATTGTTACTAAGTAACTATTAATTTTGCTATCGCAGTGGAAACAGAGATCAATTAAAACATTTTGTTTGGTATATGACGTTTAGTAACACACGGAAAATTATTGTAAATTATTTTTTTTATTTATTATTTTTGTTCCTCTTTTCTTAAAAGTTTAATTAAAAGAATTCTCTCAATTTCAAGCTGTGTAAATGCATTCTTTACTAGATAGTTATAACAAGCGCCAAATCTTTAATAACAAAACAATTTTGGAAATACGTAAGGCAAGGTAACTTTGAGTTAGTTAACGCATCCCCTGTCTATGTACATACATATATTGACAATATATTAGAAATAATTGCCATTGATGGGATTCGCAGTAGATAAATCGGCATAAAAAAAATATAAAATAGTCCTACAAAAATTGTTAAACAAACCCTTTATTAAAAAAAAAAAAACAAGTTCTTGGTGCAACAGCCCGTATGTGGTCGAGGGCCTAGCTTCTCGCGACTATTCGTGTTGTGCCTGTTATATTTTTTACACAAATGAAAGAGACCTGCAGTTTGAAGCCATATCTGAAAGGCAAATTGAGGAGAAGCTTTTATAGTTACTAGTTCGAGTAGTTGCCATCCTCGTGGTTACTGCGTACGCTACTTCTGACCTTGTTGTTTATTTGTGCCCCTACTATTCTTAAAAGGGACCATTTCAACCGAGTTTCTTTTAGTATTGGATGTTATCTTGCAGTTCCCTAATCTAGCCATTTTAAGACAGCCAATTCAGTCTGATTAAGAGTTTCTACAGCTTTTGTCTGGTTTGCTATTCTGAAGTCAAATCTAACACTGGAAAACAATTGCACATTGTAAACATAAAAGGATAATAATTATCACGGTAAGGTGACTTACTACTGCGATGGTCTGCTTTGCAGATGGTTGCCGATCGAAAACTGTACAATCATGCGAGAACCCAAGCGATATATGGTCAACCTTTTATTACTTCAGTTACATATATATATAAACATATATATAAACATATGTACGTACATAAATATAAGAAAAAACTTGTTTAGTTCTTTTAAATTTAAATGTGTGTCCTCCTTATACATGTATGAATAGTAATTTGTCTTATTTTAGAGACCAGATATTTTTCATTTATTCAAAAATTATTTTATTTTCGATGTTTTATTTTAGCGCATATAAAATTGGAAGCCTATGAGTATTTTAAAGGAAAAGGCAAACAAAAACAGGTTTGTACAATTGAAGGTCGAAGAATTTGTACCTACATAAAGTACAAATAAAAAAAGATTTAAAAAAAGAGAAAAACAATTTAATAAATATAATATTTTTTCTACGAGACATGATTTCTTACATAAATAAAAATTTGAAATTATAAGTGTTTACTGATCGTTAATTACAAATTTAAATGTTATTCAGTGTACACCTTTCGAAATCTTGAATTCTATCAAACTATAGCTTGTCAACGAATAATTAGATTACTAATTAATGAAAATAATAATCCCTCAGAAAACCAAAAAGCAAATTTAAATGTGTCATAGAAATAGTACGTGTTTCCTCTTTAAGTTAGATTTAAAAACAAAAAAACAACCAAACAAGAAATGTTTTAAACATTTTCAGGCGCTACAATGTGTACATGATTACATTATAAAAACCAATCGTTAGGTGTTAATTAAACAAACAAAAATAAAAATAAACACCAAATGAATTGAAAACAAAACAAGCAGACACTGTATAAGAATTTATTTTATTATTTTTATTTCTTTTAGATGTGCAATGGTATAAAAAATTTTTAACTTTTTTTTCGGTGTTTTTTGTTTTAAATGTGAAAGAAAAACAAAAGAAATAAACTCATTCTCAAATAAAAAGATTATAAAACATTTACTCCAACGATGACGTATTTTACATATAAGTAAATGTGCAATAAATTTAAATAAACAAATATATATGCATACTAATATATGAAAAAGTACTCTTATTGTTTTATATCTTTGTATTGACATTTGAGAAAATATTACAATTCCATTACATAACAAGAAAAAAGCAACAGGCACACGCGAACCTAAAACCAAAAAATTAAAATACAAGAAAAACCAAAAGCATTCACAATTGCGAAATACAAGTAAATTTATTCATAACATGTACCGGTATTTATCGATAAATATGGTTAGAACAAAAAAAAACTGATACCTACGTATATTAAATATATTTCTGCAACCTTAGTAAATAAACTTTGTATTTATAAACAGCAACAAAAAATTAAGAGAAAAAAAAATATATATATAAAGAAATCTTTAGAAAAGACGTGGAGGTCTCTTAACAGATTGTGATGTTTCTTTTTTACAAGTTTCTTAAAGAATTCATATAAATGTATCAGAAATTGTTATAAAAAAAATCAACTGCTGATATAATAAATGATAAAGTTATAGAATATTTAAGAACGTTTTTTGTCGATTTTTATTATTTTTTACAGTTTCGAAGCTCTGAAAACTGGAATCGAACAATTGACAGCGAGAATGAATTACACTATTAAAGAAATTAATTGGTATCCTGACAATTTTTTAAGTTCGCGGAATAGGATAGAAATGGATTTGTTTCAGAAGCTGCTGGAAGTAATTGAACTTCTTCTTTTTGCACAAGTTGGCCATTCCTTTTCTTCTTCTGGCACGGTGCTCTATCATTATGTTGCAACGTCTTCATGAATACCTTTTTTTATCATCATACCACGAGTTCTTTCTCTTCGATAATGGTGCGGCGAATTTAAAAAAAAATCCTCTGCGTAGATGCCTGTAACATGAAATAGACAACTGACTTGAAGACCTTAAATAAAATATGTACAAGATTATACAGCATACCCTGATGTAAATTTATATAAAAAAAAACATTCTAATCTTTTATAACACCCATATTATTCTGTAGTATGTACATACAATGTTAACAATGGGGAGGCAACGTGAGGATTCAAAAGACTCTACACGTGTTTTAATAGTAAAAGGCATAAAAGGCATATGTATGTATGTACTGTTAAAATCTCTTCTCTATTTTAGAGCTTCAACTCAAAAATATATTAAAAACCTCTCGTATTGTCGCTTTTCTTTCCTGCTTTGTTCTCAACTATAAGACACTGCGGTTTTTTATACATTAAGCGGCCAATAGGAAGTAGAAATTAAGACAAGAATAATTTTGAAACCTTACCTCAAAAACCAAAATATTACAGACATCAACGAACTTAGCATAACAAACTAAAACCAATGTTCAGCGTCTCTTCACAAGTCTGGAGACCGTAAGCAATGTTATGGTTACAGTTTTATTCGAGGTATGTATGAATGTAGGCACTTTGATATATACACAACATTTTCATTAAAGGTGCAAAGAGAGAATAGAGAAATGTTGCCCGTCTTACCCTGTTCCAAAAAAAGGAGAAGTGCCAGTGCTTAGTTTTTGATTAAAATACAATATCTTGCTATTTAGCGCCCACATCATCTAATTTTGAAGATATTTATTTGATCATGAAAACACTTTAAATTTCTTAAAAAACAAAATTGTCTTTACTGTCACTATTTATACTCCCCAATAAATAAAGCTAAATCTTGATTTTTAGAGAAAACGACTCCAAAAAGTTTGCGTGGATTTATGCAATGTATTAACGAAATTTTGGTTTTTTGACTTTCGTATCCGGATTTTAAAAAATGTTTAAACTTGCATATACATACATATGTATATGTACGTGCACCGCTTTGGCTCCCAAAAAGCAAATCTGATATTATAATAGGCTTTATCTCTCTTAAAATTATGAGGGCCTTAAGAACAAAGTGAGTGACTTAGAGACTGACAGGGACATATGTATGCATGTAGACTTTATGGTGACTATTTTTTTATGTAACAAACTACGAGCTTCTAACAAAATTAATAATTCCTATGGGATAGGGTAAAACTAAGTGTTGATTCAAACATTGATATCCTCTTCAAAACTAAATGTATATTTCTAGGGCGAGGTTCCCCCTTCCGAATGTCGCTGTCTCTTAAGTTCTTACATGTTTTGAAAAATGACGAATGCATATTTTATAAGATTTGGTGCAATTGGCCTAACGTGCAGATTCGTTTGGGCATGTAAATGGAATGGGGTGTCGGTCTAATTTCTGCAGCGTTAGTTCAATCGAACATATTGAATAAGTATTCCATTTAGTACTGCGGCGTAAAACGCTTTGAAAAAATAAATAAATAAAATTAACTAAAACAATTTCTTATCGCAAAGGTCAATCCATCTTCGTAAAGAAGTAAACAAAAAAGTTGAAATTCCATTGATCAGCTAGTTTAATATTTCATTTTTAATTTCATCAAACCCATCAAATGCTGCCATTTTATAAAAATAAAAATCGATTAATAATTGCATTTGTACATCTTGGTGAGCATTCAAAAGGCACACACTTTTCGCCCTACGGTGCGTAACATCATGTTGATTAGCACTTCTCTGTATCTCAACAGACTTCATGTAACTTAGCAATGCTGATATGCAAAAGCAAACCTTTTTGAATGGCGGCGTCGCACACGCAGCATCGAAATAGGAATTCAAGTTGAGGATCACTAAATCCGGCAAAATAGTCCAACTATGAAATTCCAATAGCTTCGAGATAATGCCATTTACATCTAAATAGAACATAAAAAAATAAGTAAACGGCTCTATTCGGCTAATAATCATTAAATTACCAAATTCAAATGAAATAATTAAGTTTTTCAACTGTTGCTTATTGAGGCCCGCCAAAACCGACATGAAATCAACATGTTTACGAGTAAGAAGCAACACGATCTTTTTATCTTTGATGTAAGTAGCCGCTATCTGAAAAGTTTGCTCAACAAATTGTAAATATATTAAAATATTTGTACCTTTACAAATTCCTCAAGTTTATCTTCATTTTCGGACGAAATGAATATATAATTTTTTGGTTGCGAATTTGCAAAACTCATTTTTCCCGTCCATTGAATAGGGACCAGCGTTTGTTTTCATTTTTGCAAAGTATTGCCGTTTTCAACTGATCACAAGAAGTGATGCCAATTTAATTAACAACTTTTTCAAAAATTAAGCAAAATAAAATTTATCAAGTAGTAATACTTGTACATAATACTTATACATGCATTACCTCTAAGAAATACGCATTGTCCTAAAAGTTCTTATTAGCTTGCAAGTATAGATTTACCACTTTTATTTCTAACAGAATGAAAGCTGTATTATTTAAAAGTGCAGGCCCACAGATGCAAGTTTGGAACACAGAGATTATCCCTAATAGCTAATAGCTAAAGGTAGGGTGGTTTTATTTGAACATTTTAGTGAATGTCTACGTAATAATAAATACATATATTTCAAGCCTTGAGAGCTTTTAGTAGAAGATAAATTAGCAATTTTGTCATCCAATAAGATTTTAGAACATCTTGGAACAGTGAATATATTACAGTCTGCATAAAAGCTCCTTCAATTTGTGTTCAGTGTTCAGGCAGGTGGTTAGCTGAAAGTGTCGGCAACAATCCCCTTCAATAATGTGCTGCATTCAATGCGCATCATCCGTATTTGTGTGCGAAGTAAAATAAGAAAGAGTAAGCTAATACTGAGCTGTTCAACAACTTTTAACTTCGAAGCATACCTAAAAACGATTTTCCAAACCCTTTCCGTACCAATTTCGAAATGTCTAAAAAAAATTGAAAATTTTGAATTGAAACAAAAAGATAAGAAACGATAGACTGGTCAACCTTGATTGGTGAAGAGACTTATGAAGCTTTTAGTTTATATTCGTTAGTTTTAACCGACCTTAAATTCAAAAAAGATTTCTTTTATGATGGTGGTTTCTTTAACTAAAAACGGAATTTTTTTTTTAAGGAAATCACATTTTACAGCAATCAGACTCTACCAGACAGTTACTGTAATACCAGTAACCCTTCTTTTATGTAGTGCTTGTAGACACGTAGATTCTATTTGTTTCTCTTTTATTTGTTTTATTGTTTGTTCGGTGTTTTTCCGTGAGTGTGGTTGCGTTATTCCGGGTACACTTGAACCTGCGCTGCCATAACACAAGCTAAAGCACTACTATTGCATAGTGGCCACATTTTTACCGTCTTTACTAACTTCATTTAAATCGCCTTACCTTATTTTATTGCAGCGAGAATCTATTTTTCTTTATGCATGTACTTACTTATGTATATTGACACGAATTTCGTTGTATTACAAAAGGAGAAACAATAAACTAACCCCAGGAGCCGTTGTTATAGATATTATTTTTAAAAATGATTATTTTTCCTGAATCGTCCAAACGGTCCTGCGACTGTGTGATACGGCTGGGTCTTTCCCATAGCCAGTATATGAAATCAGGCTGATTTTCACATAATAATTGAAATTGATATTGATATTTACAATACAAAGATTCTTTCCTAAATTAATTTATTCCATATTGAAACTATTCTTATGTTTTATGACGTTGTTACTTTTCTTGAAGAAAACATTCTGAATTTACACAAAATTTTACTGAGGACAGTTTTTGACGCCATACATGTCCTAAGCGAATATTCGAGATTTGGCACTACTGTTCTGCGCCCAAAATCAATTGAGCAACAACGCCAACCATCTGTCTCGCTCTACCCTTCAGCGGCATTACAAATCTATGAGCTATTTAAAAAGTATCGATGAAGGAAAAAAAACTTATGCTCCGCCATTTAAATAATTGTGTTCTTCAGTGACAATTCGTTGGTTTTGCAGTTGTAACAGTGAAGAGTCTAAATTTCATTCGTTTTGCGTTATTTCGATTGTGAATTTATTTAAAAACAAAATACACAATGTCCGATGAAAAGAAGGTGAGTCAATAAAATGTACTTTCATTAGAAAAGCGGAGTGAAAATGTGATTTTTGCAAAACCAAATACCTGGTGCGAGCATGACGCCGACAACATGGCGCGGTGTTCCTCCGGCTTTTTTTTTTTTTTTTTTTGCGAAAAATGAATTTATCTGGCTGTTAGTAGATCTCTTTGATATGGACTTTTATTTCAATATTCATACGAGTAATGTGATGCATAAACGATTGCCAATTTTTTGAAATATCGATTGCAGAAATTTCCAACTAAAAAAAAGAAAAGTTAACCCTTTTTTTGTCCAGGCGTGTTGCAATTTGCAATGAAGTTAATTTGTTCGATGTGTATCATGGGAGAAAGAAAAAAAAAAAAAGTCCTTCCCTAGGAAATGTGAAAAAACATTTTATATGTATACTAGTAACAGTTGATACTAAAAGTAACCGCCCACATCGACACATAATTCGGCGTCTGGATGTATGCATGTCGATTAAAGAAAAAAAAAAACATGCGTTTTGTATGGGGTGGCATATAGTCCATTTTTTGAACCGTTGTTGATCGTATACCACACTTGTTTACTTTTAAAAAATTTCGTATATCGACATTTTGGGCGCTAAAATATCGCATCACTGCAGTCTTTTCGGTCGTGTAAAGTAGCTTATCATATAATGCTTTTCTTCATTCCTTTTCATATGAATTCGTAAATAAGTCTTGCGGTTTCAAAAGCGACTATTCGGAGTTACTAAAGAGCAGTTTCCGAAAACTTATTGGCATGAATGCTTTAAAGTGAACGGGAAGGGACTTATTTTGTTGAAACATTTTTTTAAATTAACCCAAGAACACATTTCGATTGGCATTGTAAAAAAAAATAATAAGAATAATAAAAAAACGAAATTAATGTAAATATGTACATACGTATGTATTTAGGGTCCTGCCTCAACAGACAACCGTTTTGCGCATGTATTGGGATCCGTTGGCCGAAAATGAAACTGAAAAACAGTTTTCTTTGAACAATAAGGAAGAATGCGCTGCAACTGGTAAAAAAAAATTGCGCGAAAACATACATATATAAACATACATATGTAGGTAATTTGGTGGCGATACTATACATATGCACATGTACGTGAAAGTGTCTTCAAGTTTCCTTGAACCAATTACGCGGCCTTAGAAGGAGTTTTTCGTCCCTGTTTTAGGGCAACCCTTGTGGGCGATACTAACAAGCTCAACTCTTGTGTGAAATGTGTTTATTTTTATGAAATTAATATATTTCTTATTCCGAAAACTTAAAACCCAGAAAGCCATTGACTGAACTCAAACAATAACCCGAAAAGAGGAAAGATGTTCTATTTTTCACGTACCAATATCCTAACGACTTTCCAATCAGTTTTCGGACTGAATTATCATCGTGAGAACCACTACTTGGATAAATGTGTATGTACATGAACCAAAAGGAATCAACAAATTATATAACTTGAATTACAGTGCGAAGGCTAAAAAAAGAAGACCTAACTTAACCATCTCCTCGTTATGAACCCTACTTTAACTACGGATGTGCAACTATTTGGTCCAGATTAAGCAGAACATTGTGATATTTAGCACATCTGTCATTTACTTCCAAGAGGCATTACCCGAGCTCCCATCCAGCTCGGCAGTAACTTGCATTAATCCTTATATTGGAAGGCACCGTAATTCGTTCTTGACTTCAACCAAAAAGCCTCGCCACTCGGCACATACCGTAAAAATTGTCTGCATCTTTCCATTTGCGATGAATTGTGTTGACACAATACAATAGAAGAGTTACTAATAATGGTGTCAAGGACACTTACATATGTATATCCTCGAAGTAGCTTTATTGGCAAATCTAAGTCATTCGGTAAAGATATCCAGAATTTTACAGCATCAGATTGCACAATACTATTACCAGCTGTCGTATAAAGTTGCGTAGGAGTTCAGTCAACCTTTTTCTTGTTATGGGTTCAGAAGTGTAGTACTGACATTAAAGATCTCATGTTTCTAAGAATAAAAGAGCAAAGACTCGATAGTTTTTCAATGGAATATATTTGCAATAAGCAAGTCCTTTGAATAAGGACTGATATAGAAAACACAATAATTATGTTACATTCTATAGTTAAGCCATTTATTCTCCTAAATTATCGGAATCGCAAACATATTTCTATCGAAATGTACAGAATTTTCTAGGCGAAATATACTTGATACCTTCCACAAAAAAGAAAAAGCTTTTACCGTCCGTACTCCGATTATACCCACCCACCTCATAGGTGGATTAAAGATATGCTTAGTCTTCATTATTTCTATAGTTAGGAGAGTAATGTTGTAGCTTTTTTATACTCGAAGCTTTTGTTGTGAAATAATGTAACGTTGAAGACTAAAAACTGTAGAAATGCGGAAAAATCGGTTCTATTTATTATTTTATATTCCCCCTCTATTATTGGGCTATTGCCCATTGTAAAATTCTTTTGAACGGATTCGTTTGCACATTTTCAGCTCAAATTGCATCCAAATCAAAAAGGGGTCTGAAACCGAACATATCAACTTGAAAGTTTTGGGACAGGATAATGCCGTCGTACAATTCAAAATTAAGAAACACACGCCACTGCGTAAGCTAATGAATGCCTATTGCGACAGAGCGGTAAGTGAATTGTCTTTTTAAATTTTATACAGATAAAAAAAAAATAATAATATTTTCCTTATAAGGGTCTATCCATGCAAGTGGTCCGGTTTCGATTTGATGGCCAGCCCATAAACGAAAATGATACCCCAACATCATTAGAAATGGAAGAAGGAGACACCATCGAAGTTTACCAGCAGCAGACGGGTGGTGGTGAAAATTAAAACCCAATACACAAAAAAAATATTAAAATTAAAAACAAAAAACTAAATATTCCTCTTAAACACAATAAAAAAAAACAACAAAATTAATATAATAATAAACGGAATAAAATCATTCTTTTAATTTGTAATCTTAATTTTATTACTTTATATATTGTATGTTAGAGAGAAAGTAAAACAAGCGACAAACATACCCAGTCCAGATTATTATCAGTTCTCTCGCTCAAAACAGAATGTTTTCTGCTATTTATACTGACACATAAGCGAAACAGGAACAAAACGTAGTTCTTAGAGTATGTAAAAAATAATAAAATGCTGTAAAATGTATCAAGTCAAAAATGGAAATTTCTTTGAATTCAATCATTTTCATTTCTCCTTTTTTTTTGGTCACTTGAGAGTTTTACTCAAACTTTCGGCTAAGATACCATGAATGCAAGTAAAATAAAACGAATGTGTCTGTATTTAGATCTTTTTCAATGTTAAGAAATTAATAATAATAAAAAACAAAAACTTTCCAAGGAAAAGAATTCAATTGTGTTTTTTTTTTTTAACTAAGCAATTTCCTTTCGCGTAATGGTCGGAGTTCGCACAATTTTTTTATGGTTTTCGCATATCTAGTGCCCCCGCTTGATCCGACTGATTTCTTGAAAAACTATTATTTTGGTGGCAACACCAGTGATGCAAAGCTGGCTGTAAAAAATGTTTTTTTTTGTTTGTGTATGGTATGTAGTATGCGAAATCGTTGAAAAGTTCTCTTTAAGTTGAATCTAAAAATGTGTGTATGTATACATATATGTATGTTAATATTTTTGGAGTTTTAATGTAGGCAGAAAATAGTGTTTGTTTCTTAAATTTGCTGTTTAAAACCCATTTCCCCGCAGTACTTCTCCAGAAAATCAAATGTCTGTAAACAACGGGTTGTTTCCAAACCTCTTTTCTTTGCTCTATACAAGTATTAGGACGGTCAAAATAATCTTGTGAAAATTATTTTCTGAAAATTGGTTCTAATGCCCTTGTAAGGCATAGGACGTCCAGAACAGCTGCTTGGTGTCTTGTTCGAAGTTCTGTAATGCGTTTCAACTCTCCCAACTCATAACAAGTTACCTCGATGCCTCCTCTCAACTACGCTACGCTACTTTTGCTTAGTGTGGTACGCTCTCAGGCTGTGAAGGCGGTCATTGCATACTTCGCAATGTCGTCGTGTAATAAGGTATAACAGATCCACTGCTTTCGTCATATAGTGATTTATACTGGTTCCTCATCTGCTCTTGTTCATTAATTCATTTGAGATAGCAAAGTCTGCAGCTTACAAGTGGTGGTGGTCATTTTCCAAGTTCTACACTCAAATACATTAAAATATTAACTCATACTGCGAAATAGCCGCAGTTTCGTTTTAGTGATACACATATGTATAGCTTTTTCAATTCTTGTGACTTCCCAAAGAAAGCTATCGAACTTTCTCGACAGCCCTGCTTTGTCTGCCTCGTCTAGTAAATTGTAGAGATAAATATTAACTATTTTGAAAAAAGTCCACCTATCTAATGGCACTCACCAAAGTACAAAGACTAGCGTGCATTGGTGCCACCAGTGCAATGAGAACAACTCCAACTGCAGGCCTTTAGGCTATTCTCAACCTGCTTCCGCTAGATATCTTTACAAAAACATCAGCAGCCATTAGTGCCTTGAGAATCAGTCAGTCAGCGAACTAGAAGTCAAATGCAACAGGGCATTCGACCATCCTCCAAGAATTTTTTGGCTATGTACCTACAACAGATTACATTACGCCATACTTAGATTTTAACATGCCTTGTACGGCAGCCTACCCTAGCAGAGAAGAATGGAGGAACGGAAACATAGATAATACCAGATCCATAACAATATATACTGACGAATCGAAAATGGACACCGGGGTAGGTTCCGGCATCTTTTCTGAATCGCTAGGGATAGCGAGATCCATTAAACTACCAGACCACAGCAGCGTTTTCCAAGCGGAGGTCCTGACAGTGACAGCAGCTGCCCGTGAGTCTGCAATAAGGGCAATACCACAAGATGGTACCACCTTCTTTATCGACAGCCAGGCAGCTATAAAAGCAATTACTGCTACCGAAATCAAATCAAAGCTTGTGAGATGCTGTCGCGAAGAACTTAGGGTTCTTGGATTACAGCACAAGATATCGCTCTGCTGGGTTCCTGAACACGAGGGTATCCCAGGCAATGAAAAAGCTGATGAACTAGCTAGGAAAGGTTCAACAGATCAAATAGAACCAACTGATCTCTCTGTAAGCATCCAAGTATTTGTATTTTTATGTGCATGGGGAAACCTTGATCTATGCAAGACGCAGCATGGATAAGCATGTCTATATGGACATCATTCAGGAATTCATGCTCCCTAATGTATGATCCCGATTCGAATAAATGGGGTGTTTCGGCAAGAAAATTACCAGCACACCAGAAAAAAATGAGGACTGGTTTCGGGCTAGTAATATTCTAATCATGGATGTAAAAGTTCAATCGTCCGATCTCAATTCAAATCGAAGCCCTTGAACAGGAAAGCCATTTCAGAATTGTTGCGGAGAGTACATGGAAGACAATGCTTATAAATAAAAATTCCGGGTTTTTTTAAATTCTATGAGGCGATAGTACCAAGTGGTTGCATAACATAAAGGTCTCATAAGAAAATATTTAATATTCTATTACTCATACTACACTAGGGCCCTGAATGTCTATTGCGACCTGTAAGATATTTTTTCACAGCCCAAACAATTTAATCACAAGCTATTATAACCATTTTGTTCGGTATAAACTTATAAGCTACTGGAATATAAAAGGTTTTGAAAGAAAATGATCGGCGAGTAGAGTGGTTTCCTATAAAAAAAAGACGAGTGAGTTCTGTTTGTTTGTAAGATCACTAGTAAAATCCTACTTCTTCAGTTATTGTATAGAAACAGAAATAATTAACTATATTATTATTATTATTATTTTTTTCTAAAAATTAACTCCTTAGTGCATGTAAACTTTTGAACGCCAGTGTATTTCAACTCTTAAATACGTACATATGCAACCTAGTTCAGGTATGCGTCATAGGAATGCAATAAGTATTGACGATGGTGAAATTATTTTTTTTTAATATAAATTTCAATTCGGAGATTTTATTCAATGTAACCTTAGAATCGATTTGAATTGCGAAGTGTTACTATAGTTCGTAAACCTAATTCGTAATTTAAACTAACCTGATTTATTAGCAAATTTGCTTTCAGCTGATTGATAAGCTAAATTGGGAACCATATGAATGAAATCGTTTTCGAATGAATAGCACGTGCTAAAAGGATATTTCCATGTGCCAAGAAGAAGATAAGCTTGTTTCAAATTGTCGTCATAATGCTTCTTACAATAAATCTTCCATTGCTCTAGGCGGTCGAAAAGATATTTTTTTTCTGTTCCGCAAAACCAAACGTTAAATTGAAACAGCTCAAGTGGCAACCCATAAATATAAAAAACTACTGTAACGAGATTTTGAGATGAGATGACTGCAACCGCAGATGAAAACATTAAGAAGGTGCACAATATGGACCATCGACAATTAAAAGATGTAGAAAATATTTGGGCAGTAGGAATATCATAAGGAATGGTATGGTACACAAATTAAATATGAAAACATTTTGTGCGCGTTGGATGCCGCACTTGTTGAAATGCTGTCCAAAACCAAATGCGAAAATGAATTTCCCAACAATATTTGCAGCGTTTTGCAAAAGGATCCAAGCGATTTTGTGTTTCTATTTGTTGTTACAGATGAGAAGTGGGTCTACCACAGGATCCCACAAACGAAATCAAGGAATTGGGAAAGGTCATGACCAGTGTCTTGTGGGATGCGATAGGATCCTTTTTATTGATTCCCATCAAAAGGGTAAAAAATAATTGTTAAATACTACGCAAGTCTGAATCAACCCGCTGAAAAAGGACTGAGAAGATGCATGGGGTGAAAAAAATAATGCTGCTGCACACAAAGTGCTTTGACAATGGATAAAACTCAGGAATTTAAAGTTCTAATTGTTGGGACATCCACCCTATTCACCGGCTTTAGTTCCCTTAGATCTAAAGAAATTTGTGAATTCAAAACGTTTTGAGTCTAATAAAGAGGTGATATGCAGATGGGTACTTTGCTTAAATATGAACGGAAACAAATTCGCGATGCGATATTAATTGAATATATATCGTATATCGACAGTGCGGATAACGGCCTAGTCGATAAAAAACCTCGTAGTTATCTGTTGCTGTTTTTTTTTTTCGTTTATCGTAATCTCGTACCACGTATATGCATGCATATACATACTACGTCGTAAATGTAGATGTAACAAATGTGTTTCATAAGATATTTGGCATTTTCATATCATACATCAACACGAAGGTTTAGATAAATGTAAGTATGCGAATTAGACGTTAATAATCAAAAATTTAAAAATATGTGTAGTAAAACTTGTAGAACATATTTAAAAAGTACGAACAGGGTTCCAAAAATATGAATTTTACCATGATTGCGTCATTTCTGAATAGTTTAGAATTTCATGATAGTAAACGAGTTTATTTATTTTTATTTTTTTTTTTTCAAAGAATTAAACTGTCAGCAGAAATCAGAGATACCTACACTGAGGTAGACGAGGAATCTGAGGCCCATATTAACATATCAACGTTTAGATGCATAAGTTCACTTTAATTAGCATCGAGAGGCATTAAGACGCTTTTATCTGTCGGAAATTTCTGATTTTTTAGAGCCAAATTAAAAGACAAGGGAGAAAGTGTTATATGTATTTTCTTTCCAAATGCACCAAAAAATTTCAAAAAATCTCCTAAAACATTCAGAAACGTTTCAGAAATACTAGCAAGAAAGGAAAATTGCTTTCAAATATTATTTTTCAAATGCATATTTAGTGTGAATAAGCCTTGAGATGAAATATTCAGATATCTGACTGTGTGTATTATTGATGCCAGTCCTTGAAGTGAATCTTTGTCAAGTTCGAATGAACAATATGTAATTTTTAAGAAAACAAACATTAATGCTGTTATTTTAATAGTATCTTATTTTGTCAATGCCTTTACAAAAAATTTTGTTGCCAAAGAACTTGTCCTGTTGTATTGAAATAATCACAATATTTATCGCTTTCTTTTGCAATTTGATAATTGTTATGATTTTGTGCATTTCATAATGGATGAAGATCTACCCTATCCTTCCCCTTTATAATTTAAATATTTTCGTATACCATAACAGATTTCAAAGCATATTATTTTTATTATGTATGTATGTATTATCAAAAAGTTCTGAGGATTTAAACGCATAGGTTTTTCGAATATCTGGAATCGAAAAAGACAGAATACTGTCATGTCAAAGCATTTTCAACTACTCGCCGACCACGACTTAAGCGCTTCAATAACAATTGACTCGCCCATGATTCCGGTATATTTCAGATCCGCAAAGTTTCTTCCCGTGGCGATAAATCTTAATGTTAATGCTGGTCTATCATTAGGCGTTATTGTACTTTTTAAATGAGAACATACACACAAGCAATTTCTTGGCCATTCATTTTTAATTAAAAAAAAAACACGTCCGCACCCGAAAAGATAAACGCAACAATGAACAAGAAAATATGGGATAATTTTCGAAAAATGAAAAAATGTTTACAAAAATATCATGAAAGCAATCATTGCTAGAAATTTAAAAAAGTTCAAATTAAAATTGTTGAAACCAAACAATGGACTAGTCAACATAACAGTTGAGATTTCGACCTGGGTACTTGCACTCACCGAATCGAAAGATTGAGTCGAAATTGGATTGAAAGTGAGTTGAACTGACACTGAGCATTACCGCCATTCATTGATATTTTAGCTGTGTTAGTGTTGATGACCTGCACACCATCCGCTCGCCAACCAAACACTAATAAAACAAACTAGTTTTTCATCCCTACAAAAGAAAAAAAACCCATACTACGACCATCTGTCAGTTCGACTCTTCGACCCAGGTACTTTGGCATAGTTTCCACTCAACTCAGCTCAAATAGTGGAGTCGACTCGAGTCAACTCGGTTTCGACTCGACCCGCGTACACATGAATTTCGATCCGGTTTCAACCTAGGTTCAATCCTGCATGTGTACGGGGTATATAAAACGCCACATTTTTACTGATTTATTCTCACCATAAAAGGGGAAAACATTTTGGGAGTGCATGGTGAAATTTTTGTCGAGAAAAGAAAACGTCATAACATAATATGGTAAGTTCTTGACAGAAGTCAATTGGAAGAAATTCTAGTCGCCGATTCCAAATAGTTTAAATTGTTAGAGCCTGGAACACCCTACTGAGTTCAGCCGGTGTATGCAAAAAATGTTTATTTGTTTGACAGTTAAACGTTTTTCCGTATTGATATTTTGCGTCTGCGATATTGAAATATAAATAATATCTGATACGGGTTGGGAAAAGTTGCTGCATTCTTAATCAACCATGTAATTGAAGAAAAAGGAAACTTTCCTTCCTACTTTGGCATAACGCCCGCAACCTCGAGAATCCACATCAACTATGACGTCACATTCCTCTGGACATAGCACCAAATATAAAGGAAAAACAGCGAAACAGCAGGACACAGACACTACTTATGAGCCACATTACTTAACTAATCAATACAATTCTGGGACAACTAGTTATGAGAATACAGGCGCAAGTACCTGCAGTTTCTATGGGACCACAGACAATTCTGAAAATTATAATGAATCTAATCAGTATTATTATCCAACTGACCAATATTCACATTCATATTCCTACGCCACTCCCAGTAATCAGAGGCTGGGTAACTCTTCTGGTTACATCGCTTACATGAATAAACCTTCAGCCACTTGTAACCAAATAAACAGTTTGGTTGGTTCAAATCTAACTGACAACAAAAACACTCGTGGGTATGTTTCACTAGTCGAATTCAGGCAATATTATTCAAATCGTCAACAACTACATATATTTCCACCAAAAGGAAACTCTCCACCACCGCTGTTTATGGGTAAAGATTCAAGTTACCCAACTGAATTGAACGCTCTAATGAATCCATTTTACTGTGCGCTATGTGACACTCGACTGAATTCCATTAAAAGCTCAAACATTCACTATGAGTCAAAGGTCCACGACCGACGTATCACTAAATGGCTTACGAAGACGTACACTGCTAACGGGTTGACCCCACCAAAGGTGCAACGCTTTGTAACGGATGTATTCCAAGAAGCTCCCAGAGTATTTCAATGTGAATTGTGTAAACTGGAATTTAAATCTGCACATAACGCTTTGCAGCATTTCAATGGCAAACGTCACCGGAACGCCGCGTCTAAAGTTTCGCGACCAACTGGAATCGGTTTCTTTAACATAGAAGGCAAATGGGTGCAAACGGGAAGGGTAATCGACAAGATAAGCGGCAAGGAGACTTCTTTTATCTTGGTGAAAACCCCCACAGGTTTCGAACCAATAGCCTTGCAAGTAGCTTCCAATGCTAAGAAATTTGTAAATGCTGAACAAAGGGATCATGCTGAAGAGCCACTGGCAAAAAAATTGCATATCGATGAAAATTTGGAGAATGAACAGGAGGCGAACTGCAGATCTATGTTGAGCGAAATCGAAAAACCGGAGGAGCAAGAGCTACTAACGCAATCTGTCGAGAACGAACAGGAGGCGAACTGCAGATCTATGTTGAGCGAAATCGAAAAACCGGAGGAGCAAGAGCTAGAAACGCAATCTGTCGAGAACGAACGGGAGGCGAACTGCAGATCTATGTTGAGCGAAATCGAAAAACCGGAGGAGCAAGAGCTAGTAACGCAATCTGTCGAGAACGAACAGGAGGCGAACTGCAGATCTATGTTGAGCGAAATCGAAAAACCGGAGGAGCAAGAGCTAGTAACGCAATCTGTCGAAAACGAGGAATTACAAGAGCAAAATCTATGCAACTTAAATGCCCCAATAGCAACTGTTCCACAAATACCAGTAGAGACGAATCCCGCAGTTCCCGACTCGACCAGTAACAACGAATATCAATCTCTGTTATTGAAATCACAAAAGCCTACAAGAAGATTACAATGTCCGCAAGATGCTCTCGATTCCCTATATTGCAAGGCCTGCGGGATAACTACCACATCTAAGGATCAAATGTTGATGCATCTGAAAGGACAACGTCACACGAGAAAACTAAGATTTCTCGGCGAATGTCCAATGGTCTTTGAAAGTGCACCCGCAACTATCCTAGAGAGTCTAAACACCAACGATCCATTCGACATATCAATGTATCGCACTCCGACTGGATCATACTATTGCAAAATGTGCAATTTTGCAATTGCCGAAGATTTCCGCATGAAGCGACACATTTTGGGTAAAAAACATTTGGTGTCCGTAAAGATCCATGTGGCGGCTGAGTTGGCTTCGTTAGAGCGAAATAGAGCACAACAGAACACCTCATCGGAAGTCCAGTAGATTATAATTTTATCTTCCTTATCACTTGGAGTTCAAACTTTAAATTGTATTTATAATTTATTATGCCTAAGAGAAATACATATATGTAAGTATAAGTAAATTTGAATATTTCTATGATTGGTAGTAATTTCTAGTCAAATTAAATGGATTCCTTGTGAAATTTTATGGATTTGTTCGTACAATGACCTAATATGTACACAGCACCATCCAAAGCAGTCGTTTGTCGAATCGAAGGTTCGTTTCTTCTACAAAATCTGTGAAGACGCCCCAGTTAAGGAGAGATTCGAATCCCAGCCCCCAATCAATGCTCGGATAACATACATACATGCTGGAAGAAAATTCCCATATCACCGATAATGTCTCAGGCAGACTTCACGGGTCGCGGGCCCAATAAACAAGTTTTCTGAAATTCTTATGACGATCCTTAAACAAAAACTGAAAGAAATTTTTAAAGGCAACCACTCCTTTAGTGACAAACATTTTTTTTTTTTATTCATTTATTTTTTTTTTAAAATAGCGCGATTTACAAACAACTAATTTCCACTTAGTTATTGTCCGATGGTGAACGGATGATATCGGAATCACCTGGATCTGTGATTGACAAGGTGCACACACGGAAGTATTTACCGCAGGCTGTTCCCAATTCAATGTTGGTACCGCTGTAGTGCTGAACCTCAGTCTTGGCCAACATAGCGTAGTATTCAATCTCAGATTTCCTAAAAAGAAAAATCCACGAAAACCATCAAAAATCGCTCTAATTACAGCGCAAAAGAAGATAATCATTTTATTTTATTCAGAAAGAGTCTCTAGAATAATAATAAATTTCTTCATTTGCTTCAGAAAAGATGAATCATCAATTTTAGGAGTACTTGTGCACATTTCATGCTAACAAACCATGTCTTACCAATGAAATAGCTGGAACCATGAAGCCATCGTCTTCTCTGACTACTCCATAGTTTTCCATACTTAATAAACACATGGAATCATACTTCTTAGTCAAAAAAGACTCCATATGGTTCCAACTACAACAAATGGAAAACTACTTCTCAATAGTCAATCTCACCTCAATGCTGGTGTATTGCTGGCAATAAGAACCAATTTGGCTTTGCCTTGTCTCAGGGTCTTTAAGGTTTGTTTGTAGCCCAAGCAGTATTTGCCAGATTTCATAACTAGCGCCAAACGAGCATTGGTACTATCCAAAGCCTTTTTCTATAAATGCACAGAAATACATAGGTTAGGAGTTGGCACGTGGATGGACTTCGTTTTTTTTTTTTCATCTTACCTGTTTCTTTACGGCAACCATTTTGTAGTTTGCTTTTAAAGACTTTACTTAAGAACTGTAAAAGGACTAAAAAATAGTAAATTGATAAAATAAAACTTAACTATTTGAAGAGAAATTATTTTTGTCACCCACCTCCTGTGACGGATACTTGGAAAAGAAAGACAAATGGCGGTTCGAATTCGAACAAGTATGACGTGCAGTGAAGTTGGTGTTATTTGCTTTTGTATTACAAGTTATCGAATTCGATTTTGAGGGATATGTTACATGTGGCTTATTAGGCAAACAAATATTACATCGGGGATTTTTGGTTTTTAGTAAGTGTCGTTTGATAAAATTACCGAAAATAAAAAGAAAGATATTAACTACGCTTTTAGCAAGGATAAATGTACAAACAAACTAGTGCAAGACACGGCGAAATTTGCAACATCAATTTTTTGGCATATGTGCACTATTTTAGAGGTGAACTGAACAATTAACACTTCGTAGCCATGGTAATAACTATCCACAATGGTGTTATGCAAACTAAATGGTCCCAGCTGTTTATCTATTCTGTTGTTAAAACTAGTATATAGCAAAGAATAATTATGCTATAAGGGGTTTAAATTTCTTACCTCATTTATAAGAGTTCAGGGGTTTCACCTGTTCTTATCTATTTGTTCAACCTCCTCAAATGCGATATTACTTCAAAAACTACATAATTGAAAATCAGTAGAGAATGAATGCTATAACACATGTTAACAGTCTTCAAAAATAAATACAATTCTTTTTGATTTCCTTTTTCTTTAATTTGAAATCCCAAAAATCAATGCATACTTTCAGCTGCCCAGTACTTCTTCGCTACTCTGTATACTGACAGGTGCTCCTAATCTAGCATTTTGTTACCAAGCATTGTTTAATTGTTTATTTTTACTGTTTTTTCTTTGTTTGCAATTTTCCATTAGGTTTAATTAATTTTAACATTAAAAGATATAGTATAATTTTACTAAATACCTACTGTTCATAGGGGTTTGGCTAATGACAGATTATAGAATTTGTTTGCATACAACTCGGTCTTGGATCGTAACGTAATGAGACCAAAAATTATTCTCCTCCTTTAATATTAGTTTTGGCTTCAATTGATAATGTTTCTTACCGGGTTTTCCTATAGTCGTTTTTGGTAATGCCAACTAGTCCTTTTAACTTGTAAACTTCCCGTAATACACCGTTCGCCTCCGCCACCGTAATTTCACTCTCTTAGGTTTCGATTACTCTAGATGTTTTGTTAGACATTCTCCATAGGTGGGATAGTGGGATTTGTCGAAAACTGAATGGCTCCATTCCACTAAAAACAATGGTAGATATATGATATAAGGCGATGCAGTATGACACTCTTAAGCTACTTAATACAATACATTCCGAAAAAATAAATAAATAAAACTTTAAACCGGGGCAGAATTTCAAACAAGATTTTGTAATTGCTTAATAAAACTCTTCTGCGGGAACACCCCCTTCAGAAATAAAGTCGCCTTCGTTTGATCACATGTTAAGAAAGTTCGTTGAAAGAAAGACGTCAAACACTTTGACAACAGAGAAAAGAGGCACAGTGATTTCCTATTAAATTTAAATCGATTTAAGAAATCAACAATGTGATAGCGTAAATACAATATTCAACATCATAAAGATTCAAAGTTCTTACCTGCCACTCTTTTGTTCCTAGATCCAGAAACACTGTCCTGTAGTGCTTCTGATTCTGGCAAAGTAAATTCATAAAAGAAGTGCAAACTATTTTTAAAGTACAGCAAAATGCAGAAAATGAAAACCGCAAAAAATTTAAAGAAAATCCCTCCAATTATCGCAGCACCGGTACCGCGGGATCCCGAAGTCGAATGCCAGTTGGAATTGGAATTATGCTGGTGTGTCCAGCAGCTGGAAAATGCTATTAATGGAGGAAAGCTTAGCAAAAAACTTCGTAAGTATCGCATGGAAATAGAAAAGCAACGAAATAACCATTTTTTCCAGAGGAGGATACGTTGAAAAATCTGAAAACTCTGAAGAGTAGCACAGCTCCAGTTGTTAAAAAGCGACAAGTAATGAAGGCTGCATTCGGTGATTACAGATCGAAAATGAAAGAAGAGGAAAAGAAGTTGGCATTGGGTAATTAATGCAATAACAATGAAAGCAGTTTTGATAAATCTTAGTTTTCTTTCAGCTGCGAGACAAATTAAATTCACTCCATATGGGGAAGCCCCTAAGAAGTCTAGCTTTGTGAAAAAAGCCGCAATTCTTACATCCGGAAAGGATTTTAAATTTAATTTCACTCCTGATACATCTGTTGATACAACCAATGATGAAGCAAAGGAAAACCTACCTTGTGGAAGTACGGTAACAATAGTCAAAGATATAGATTTCTCATCTGGAGGTGGATTCAAGTTTAATTTTGCGATTGAAGGTGGCAATGACGATATTGCTATCGATCAGTTGTCAATAAAAAGTTAAAAAAAATTACTGAAGTACCTTGAGTTTATGTGAAGCCCGAAGGAGAGGATATTCAATGTTAAAACAGAGATGAATAACACAATGTTACTTTGAAATGGAATCAACGACCTGCATTTGTCAGTATCTATCGGTTCTGAACTGCGTTCTATTGCCAGGTAATAACTGGTAGCACAATGATTGAAAGTAACGCGTCGAACCATGTAGTGAGCACGTATTTACAAAACACCATAATTAGCCATCACCTTGGAAGATAGTTGACTTGAGGATTTTGTACGATACATCCCAGTATAATGTCAAAGATGTTACAGTCGGTGCGCCATTACCAATTTTATCATATACGCAATATTGAGGAGCCAGAGATCTATGAAATTGTACCAGATCAGTGGAGGCGGTGACCGGTTTTTCACTGATAATATTTTATAAATAAGTTGGGTCACTTTTTACATCGAGCTAGTGATTTAGGTTTCGATACTGTTCGGCAACCTGTACATACATTATTCCCGTTTTTCTAGATTAAACTGTCAACGGATGTTCAATCTTAGTCGTCTGAAGCTCGAGTGCACATTTTTGCTTTGCTGCAATTCGCTTCCTATAAGCGAACCAATGTGGTTTTAAGATCTTTATTTGTTTTACTACATCAGCATCTTGGTACATCTCCTTCGCGATTGCGTTTTCTCCTCCATTCGTCCTGCTTACAAAAAATTTCAATGGGAGATTTTTCTTTCGAAAGAATCCAAGATTTGCTCTATCTTTTTGCTTATAGTCCAGCATTCTGCATCGCATTATATGAAAGGAAGGATTTACGTCCTATGGATCATTAACTTAGTTCCAGTTACTATTTTTGAACCCACTGGTTTTTACAAAGTGAAGTAGCTTTTTTTTGTCTTGTACGAAAATGGAAGAGAAAATACAATTCCGCTGCACCACGATATGTGTGTAGACCAAAATGTCAAGATATTTCCACTACATTGGCTCACTCAGATCGATCGCATGGAAAATAACGCTCTAGCCAAAAATGTCTTCACACCCTAGCCCAGGAAGACCGAATCTCGGCTTTAAAGACAAGCATTCCCGAGTTCGGCGTCGATCGAATGCTACCCTGTCTCAAGAAAGAGACTTTACGGGTCGAAAGCTCATTAAGTAAGTAAAATCAAAAGCAGCAGTGGTTTCTGTGGGTCAAACCTAGGATTTCCAAGAGGGAATTATTTGTGTTTTTGTTTTACATTAAGGGAGATGAACACCATAATTACTTCGTTATAACAGTTTTCGACAGCAACGTTTTCTTTTCGTCATTTAACGAATACTTTGCTTTGATTATGTCTTCATTCATGTCGAGAGCAACTATTTTTTTCTGTTGGGATAAATAAGTAAATAAATTGATGACGATGTCTGTTATCACATAAAAGTTCAATGACTGCGAATAGATTGGTTATAACTTTGGCATAGTCCAGAATGTAGTTTGTAGTTGATCTACCGGGTGCTGATATAATACGACCAGTCTGGCATAGGAAGGCTTTGGACATCCACTTAGTGCAGTTTATAATTTAAGAATATGCCATCATGGCTTAAAAGACATAGGGTAGCCTTGTATGATTTAATATAGAACTTATATTATATAGGCATTCTTTCGACCATATCTCTTTTGTAGTTCGGTGCATGCGTTGTACTCATCTTTTCAGGAATTAACCTTTCGAAATAGGTTTTTTTTCACAATACCACCGACTACTCCACTATATTTCAGCAATTTAATATGTTTGATATGTATTATAATTCTGCTATCATAGCTATATAAGCTTATGTAGTCCACCACATAAACCTATATTGTTTGTGTTTGATAAGGACATAATCCAAAAGCGTTCACCTTCAGTAATCCAGTTCCGAATCATTCCCAACAATAAAAAATGGAAATTGAAATCAAAGCATCGACAAGGCATTCCGTAGTAACCCAATTCCCCCTAATCTAATTCTAATTTGCTTTAACGGCATTCATTTACTTGCGCCGTTTTTGTTCTGTACTAGTTTTCCCGTACTGAACAAAGTTAAAGAAATCTCGAATACGGTTTGCTGTATTTTAAAAACAAAATCAAGTAAGTTAAACACATGTACATATCATGTACCCAAAATACCCAACTAACAAAAAAAAAAAAATTCCAACATAACTGCAACTTCTTTTGCTTCCTAGTGGATAAGAAGTGCAACAACTGCCGAACATGTTGGAAGACCCATAAAAAACTACTCCAAAAAAACCTTAAAATTCGAATTCTAATTTCGAGTTGAATGTTGTGTTCTTTTATTACACAAGAAGTTAAAGGATGAATTCAATTATACATGCGGGCTTAAGAAATAAATAAAATAAAACACTTCAATTTTAGTGATCATCACTATTAAAATATAATTTTTATACTTCCAGTTTCATTTTTAAACACATAATGTGTAGCATGTATCTTATTTTCAAATTAACTCGACTTTCATCAGGTAGCATTTGTTTTTCTTTTTTCCCTCCTATTTATTACAGGCTACAAAAACAGCTATTAATTTCGTTGGAACCCCTGAGAAGTTAACTTTTCAATCGAGTCTCTGGGTATAACTACGAATATTCGAATATCGACTTCCCCTTCATACCTACACTTTATCTACGTTGTTATTCTATACCAAAAAAGGGCAAACAATCTTTCATGTATGGCAATTCCGTAACTTGAGGAACTGTCAATTCCCCCGCAAATTATAAAAGTAGCAATCGAAACTATCGAACGAAACGAAACGCGAAAAAGTTTTGTGCTGTCAAGCGATTTATTATTTTTTTTATACAAATATTTCAAGTTAAAGTCTATTAAAAGTTAAAATAATCAATTACCGTACAAAACAAATAAATCATTTTAATAAAATCACCTCTACACAATCGGAATATGTGCAAGTGTCCCAGCAACGAATTGCCAAACGAACTACTGTAAAAAAAAGTCCAAAACCAAAAGTCGAATCTTCGAGCAAATAACCAAATTTGACATTTTTCACCATTTTCGTCGAATTGTGTGTGGGATATGAAACTTGATCTCTGCCATTTAATAGTAACTTTTTAATATTCCAATCGAACATAGTAATTAGATTTAATTTTGTGCAAATTTTGTGAATAGAAACGCTAATTTTTCACGAAAATGGCACGTCGCAGACATAACCTGAAAATTCAGTTCCAACCCGAGCCAGAAGTCCCAGTGTAAGTTTTTTTTTTCTTTTCTGTAGACTCTTGTTTGGCTGCAATTATAAGCATTAATTTTTTTTTATTTACAGGACACCACCGAGAAACCTTGACACACGTACAACAATCACTATTGGTGAGAGAACTTTTGAAGTTGAAGCCGATGGTTTGGAGAAGATATGTGATCTTGGCCGTGGAGCATACGGTATTGTGGAGAAGATGAGACACATCCAAACAGGAACAGTAATGGCCGTGAAACGTATAACTGCCACAGTTAATATGAAGGAGCAAGTAAGTTAAAGAGATTTTGGTGGAGTTTTGGTAAAGGAACTCTATTAATACAGAAAAGACTCATCATGGATTTGGACATATCAATGCGATCCAGTGATTGTGTATATACGGTGCATTTTTATGGCGCTCTTTTTCGGGAAGGAGATGTTTGGATTTGCATGGAAGTGATGGACACCAGTTTGGATAAGTTTTATCCAAAAGTATTCAAAAATGAACTGAATATGGAAGAGGATGTTTTGGGAAAGGTACCATAAGTTTAACTGGGGGGGTACATGGGCGATTTGTGAGTTAATTTATTTATACTTTCAGATTGCCATGTCAGTTGTTAATGCACTTCATTATTTGCATGCCCAATTGAGGGTTATTCACCGAGATGTTAAACCATCAAATATATTAGTTAATCGACAGGGAGAGGTCAAAATGTGTGACTTTGGTATTTCTGGTAAGTTTTGGTTTTTATTGTGAGGCTTGACTTTACAAAGACGATATACATACATATTTCTATACCTGACAATATGTTATTTGTTATCCTGTTACACTTTTTTCCGTAAAAACTTGAAATATTCAATATTTATAAGAAGTTATTTGAGGACAAATAAAAGAAATGGAGTAACTTAAAACTGCAAAAGCCTTAGAATATATTGTAATTTTGCACATAAATACATTGTACATATATGCGTGTTATAAAGAACTCTAATTTTATTATCACACATTAGTTTAAATTTAATAACCAAACTGTAAAAGTTAATTAAGTGGCGCTTGAGTAAAAATTAAGAACTAAAGAGTAAGAATTGTGAGAATAACTAGTTGGAATTAATAACTTTTTATTACTTCTGGTACTCAATCGCTCGTGTCTTAGCACCACTCTATAGCACGAAAATTTCTATAGTATGTCGAACACAAGAAATACAATTTTTCAAATTTAAAAAGAGGTATCATTTCTACCTGATTACTTTCCCTTGCTTGGCAGACCATTTCTTATTTTTTTAATTGTATATTTATACTTTATCACCTTAAGTATCAATAAACGCTCTCGTTTGATGTATAATTTAAAATTGAAAAAAAGAAGACAAATCATTATAAATTACATTTTTAAAAAATCTTAATGAAAACTAATTGACCTGTTCTATTTTCCTAGGCTATCTTGTTGACTCCGTTGCCAAAACTGTAGATGCTGGATGTAAGCCATACATGGCGCCTGAACGAATTGATCCAACTGGCAATCCACAACAGTATGATATCAGATCGGATGTTTGGTCATTGGGAATTAGCATGATTGAGATGGCTACTGGCAAGTTCCCTTATAATACGTGGACAACACCTTTCGAACAGCTGAAGCAGGTACCTCTCACATTTCTATATTTGTATATTCAAAATCTTTTCTAAATCAATTTTTCTAGGTGGTAACCGATGATCCACCACGGCTAGAGCCAAATAAATTTTCTCCCGAATTCGATGAATTCATCACAAGCTGCCTACAAAAATCGTTTACTGATCGTCCAAATTACGATCAACTGCTAAAAAGTGCATTCATTGCTGATCACATTGGTCGAAACACTGACATATCGGCCTTTGTTGGGAAAATTTTAGATCTTCCAGAATAATCGGGTGTACACCGATGTGTTCTTTGTTAAAAGAAAAAAAAAAAAAAAAAAACAAAACCAATCGCAAATAATTGTTTTTGCATGCAATAATGCATCATGAAATCAACCCAATATGTTAAACATTTGCAGTTGATGCGCTTTAAAGAAAACAAATTAAAAACACATTTATTTATTAATTCAAATTATCATAATAAAAAAAAAACGAAGTCCCCATACACATAACTACAAATTACAAAAAGATAAAGAAAATGTTAACAATTATGTTATTCAGGATAACTTCAAGTATGTCCGTCAAAAATAATTTTAAGTCAATTATTGTTGTTATGAGAACAAAGTAATTTTGTAAAACAAAGAAGAAGAAAATAAGAAAGAAAGTGAAACAGAAAAATGGAAATTTAAGCTGAAATAATATTAAAAAAACGAGCCGAAATTGTTAGCAATGCTGCTACAAGATTAACCATTACGATCCTAAAATATATATTTTAATAAGCAACCAACAATTTATAGTTTTTATTTGAATAGTTTACTTACGTATTGGTGTATTAATCGTAGGTAAGTAATTATCTTTGCATAAAAAACAGTCAGAGCTAAAGCTGAAGTTTAAAAATTTCAGTTGCGTTTATTTGCGTTTATTTTACTCAAAATAAATTAAAATCGTTTAATTCGCAAGAAAACTACCATCTAATGATAATTTCACATTAATATGGATCCACAAGTATCTCGCTTACTTTTTTGGAAATAATCCTATTTCGGAAGTGTGTTCCTTAGTTGTACAATATCTTACTCCCCTTTCTCTCAGTTTTTAGTCTATTTTGAATTAAGTTTCTATATTTTTCTCTTGTTTAACCACCAACGGGTAGAAGTTGAATTACCTTTCCAAAAAAATATGTTTTTAGTATTCTCTGCATGGTAAGTTCTATGTAATGACCATTTCCATAAGAATGCCATGGATACCACTTAAATCTGTTGAGGATGTCGCCTGGTGGACTTTTCCTTTGGTTACGGCTTTTTTAGGGCTCACCTAAATAACTTTGGACACTCAGTGATGTCCCAACTTTTTGGAAAATATTCTCGTCTCTGAAAATTTAAAATTTGCGCCCAATGGTAACTTTTTCTTGTGCTGTATGTAAGAATTTACGTTTTTTCAATTTTTTTAACAATTTTTTAATTAATTTAGGAATATTGTTTGTATGGTTCGCGTTTTCCCAATTTCGACTGTTTGCACTTTTTGCCATAGCTTATATCACAGATAATATATATAAATATATATAAATATATATAGTTTATTATCTGTGCTTATATCTTCAGAAATAATTTTTGTAAATTTTTTTTTATTTGTGCTTAAAAATTACAAATTTATTTCTTCTTCACGTCAATAAAACAACAATAAATAAAAGTCAAACAAAATTTTTTATACTTTTAGTTAACACAACAATACAATACTCACTCCCAGTCACAAAGGGCTATTTAATTGACACCGTTCCGTGTTTAGCACTTACTTTTCCTCGTCAAAATTTATATCAAACATATAGATTCCGAGTTCCTTTTCGCAGCGTTCAATTTGCCTTATGTAATCAGATATTTCTTTGATGGCATCCACCTGCTCTTGCAGGTATTCTGATTCGAGAAAATCACATAAATTCGGATCATTCTTTTCCGTAGCTACAGCATGCACTTGCAAGAGACTCTAAATGTATGACATTTATTGATTTATTCAAACAAACTATGAAACTAAATTCTTACCTCATTAACCAGCTTTTCCAAATTCAATACATAGACCATTGATTTCATAACAGATTGGAATACGAATTTCGGCTTTTCAATATCTTGTAAGACAATGGTACCGCCACGCTTGTTAAGGTAGGTCATCAGCTTTTCAGCGTGAATCTTTTCCTCGTCGCAGCATTTCTTACACCACTTGCTTAGCCCTGGTAGAGCCATATCTGTTCTATCGAAGTGCCATGCCTACCACAAACAGTATTTGTTTTGTATTGTTTGCGGATAATACTAGAAAATTCTCCTTACCATGGCCATGTATTCGTAGCACGCATTTAGTTCTAAATTTATTTGACGATTAATTTCCTTTTCGCACTCTGCAGAGAAATTTTGTCGCACCAAAAGACTCATACGACGGAGGATCTGAAGATTTGGGAGGAATCTCATGCTGATTATGTATTTAATTGAACTTCTCTTTAGGAGCGAATTAGTTATTTGAACTTTAGGAAGTCACTGACAGAAAATATAAGTATGAAATGGGAGCCGCTTGACAGTAACTTAAAGGTGCGAAGTGCGCCTACTCCAAAATGTCTCCGGAGGATAATAATCATTTAAACGGATTTCTATACAAATTGTAATTCAAAATTCTTGAATTACATTTGAGATGGATGTCTTGAGCAGGCTGCTAAAATATAACAGAGATTCTTGGTTCTTCGAAAAATAAAATTGATTAATCCCCTCTCCACACAGTTCCTCATATTTAGTTCGGCATAATATAGAACCAAGACCCAGTGAAGGAAGTGTGTTAACGTTTCCTGAGTATTTTTGCAATTTTAACTGCGGCGGAGTGTTCACTTCTGTGAAAGTCATTTAACATCCAGAGAAAGGTCATCTTAAGCACCGAGTCTATAGTCTAAGCATGCGAGTCTATTTCATCACCAGTTTTGAATTTATGACTTTAAATTATAGTACCAAAATGTTTCATAATCCCATGCTTTATTTAATTTGCCGGGAAATTCATAGTAAAATCTTTCTTGACATTTGATTTAGAGATAACGTATGTAATTTAAGGTGTAAAAAATACCTTTTAGAAACCGCAAGTGTAATCAGTAAGGCAATCTAATACTCAAAGTAAATTTTTTGTGCAAATGGAAGGCAAGTTCACTGTAGAGCCACATCCGTGAATCTTTTCATGACAGTATTCAGAAGGCTTTTCAGACAATCGCGAGAGGTAGAGTAGAGTGAAAGAAAGAAAGTAATAAAACGAAGATAATTGATTTTTTTCCCCTTAACCGTTTCCTAAATAGAGTTCAATATCTCTCTGAAACTAAATTCATGGCGTTTTGCGTGTGTGCCAGGTCACACTGGAATCCACTGGAATCCGATGAACTTGCCAGACTAAGCTCAGAGGGTGTTTTCTTAGGACTCGAACCAGGGCTGGGTCTGCCTGTATCTGCGTCGACTGGGATTCTCTTGAGCACACTAGTCGGGGGCATGGCTCTGCTGGATGCAGAGAAACGATGTTTTCTTCTGTCACTTAGGAGAAATGATAGCAGACGACTTGTAGGCTTCAATGTGTCGGACTTGAGTGGCACAACTATCTATGCTGCATCTGAGGAAGACGATGATAGAGTGGAACATTTCCTCTGTTAAAGACAAAGAAAAACATTTGTGACTTAAAAGGCCGTTTGTTGGTTTTTGTTATTGCATTGAATCTCTGTTTCTGACGCTTTCTACAGGTACTGTGTTTCTTAAATTTTAAATTGACATACAATTTTTTTTTATCGTTTTACGAGTTGTATTCGAACAACCGAATACATTGTCCTTGCCTATACATATGTACATTACGGCCGCTTCAGTAGTGTGAATGTGTGTACTAGTGACTTGGAAAAGTTATCAGTTAGGTTTGAATATTGGTATCTTTTGACATTTTTCGCATTCAAAGTCTTTTGTTTTAATGTTGCCTCATGGAGTACACTCAGAACGGATACACAAACCCTATAGTCTATAACACATAAAATAAGGAGCCTTGCAAGTGAGCCTTGTGTAACTTAATATAAAATTCACTTAAACGAATTAATGGAGAATCTGAAAAGAATTTGGTGTCAAAAGTAAGATTTATCAGCGTAGATTATGCAACAGTGAACCTTTCAATCAACATCTACATATGTATGTACATACGCGTAAAAATTGACCAAAGATGTATGAATATCTAGAGCGTTTTAATTATTGTTCACGTATGTTTGTATATAAATATTTGTGTCTTACGGTTATAAGATAAGTTAGACCTAAGACCAATACTTCGTGCCAAAAAAAGAAAATCACACGATTATAATGAAATGATTTTCTTTTCGAACAAAATTCCCCTAGATAGGATGGTAGTAACAGGAGATCGGATAAATAGTTTTGTGATTCACCAGATAGTCAATTAACAAAGCATCGAGTGATAATCATGGAAGCAATTTATTTTACAAATAATACGTGTATGTAATCTAATTCGTCGCATCATTATTTTCTTTGATTGGTTTGATGTGTCAAAATCACCCCACAAGTGACATTCATGAGAAGATTTTTATACAGGGTTTTGTGTTAATGAATTGAATGATGTATGAAGCACTGAAGGCAAGATTGCGTCTATAATATCGAGGAAATGGAGAAACGAATAAGAAACCATTAGCTAGAGATGTCACTAATGCATATAGTTTTTGGGGGGGATGTAATGTTACTGCAAGGATATTATAGAGGATTATACTTAATTTTGTAGCAGGTTTATACCCCAGGGGAGGTTTGTATTGTTAGGTGATGAGATTAATTATATAAACTGTGATATACTATCGCCTATTTGCATTGCTTTGATAAAGTAGTGTCTTCGAAATATTTGCGATGAGGGGAGGTCGGTGGTAGCTGTTATATAATGTAGTACGTGAAAAAGATGAACTATTAAATAATGGCTTAAAATGTTGGTATTTAAGTGCTCAGTTTTACCGGTCGGTAAGTAAGACCATCTCGGTAAATCCAGATAAACAGTTGGAAAAGTCCCTGTTTGTCTCTGTACGATTTTCAATATAGCAAACCACGACGGCTAAGGTTTACTGCGAACATCTGGGGATAAAGCTTCATCTCTTAGCGCTGAATAGATGATTGCAAGATTTATAAACACATATTCGGCAAATTTGGCTAAATGAATCACTATCGGATTCGTCAGCATCAACTTCATTTAATTTTCCTTTTGGCGACGGTAATATTCCGCTTCAAAGATACAAGGGAGACTGGGTTTTTACACCTTAAATTGGGCTCGGTTTCTCGCACCGAAATGGATTTCTGCATCAATGTCAGAGTTGAGTTCGGTATTATTGCCATGAGTCGCCAGTTAGAGGTGGAGGTCTTATCGTTAATTTTAGGACTTGGGGGATGTGTCCCTTATCCACCTATACAGAGAAATGCCTATCAAGGACGATACATGGGTGAACTTATGTGCAGATTTGGCTAGCGCAGAAGCACAAGTCTTCCAAATAGGGAGGAAATCCTGCCTAATTATTTCTATTGATCAGGTTCGGTTGTCCAAGGAATATATGTACAAGTAGAACCATGTTGAGCATATCATTTGAAAATAGCTACAGTGAGACAATTAATTCGAAAGATCTAACCTCTGGTGAGTACTTATGTACATCATTGAGGTAAGTTCAAATGCTCCTAATAAACGTTAGACGGAAAGATTCTGTGGCTATATCAGCTTAAGCAAAAAAAGTGTGGATGTTCATTTGAGGGTATTACAAACTCTAAATATACATAGATGTGGAGGACTATACAAAATCATTTTAAAAGTCACATTGAACTGGTTATACGATTGCATAACAGACAGCTAAGTGGAATGTGTCCTTTCATCTAAAATTTGTTGCCTTGGTCTAGGTCATGACGCTGAAATAGTGCTCGGGCATCGGTTGTACTTGTATAGGGTATAAGTGATTGTATCATGAGAGGATATTGTAAAAATTTCTTGTTGGTAGGAATTAATCGCCACAAATGGTTGTACACCAGCTCCATATATTTGCTTTCTTCGCGGCAAAACCCGGAAGGAACTTATTTTGGATAACCAGAATTAGTCTCTGGGGGGCCTTCTGCCTATCCCTGGGAAGGCCAGACAAGCACTGCGACCTAGAAAGATCTTTTGTGCTATCCCTAAGTTCTCCCGGTAATGAAGAGTTTTTATTCCGAGCAAATATCAAGGTCGTGCAGGAACCTTACGACCGTTTTTGCGGGTAATTGGTTGAGTATGTTTGGTGAACTGAACTCCCTTCCAAAGCGTCTTTGCCTGCTTGGAACCATGGCGGGACAATAGCACAGGATATGCTCGGCAGTCTCTTGATCTTCCAGATAAAATCGGGACATGTCTGTAGGACTTATTTCCATCTTGTGGAGATGGTAGTTCGGTGAACAGTGTCCGGTGCAGAAGTCATTGAGGAGTTTAGCATCACCCTAGTACTTTGCGAGAATTTCCTGACTTCTCTTGCTATCGAAAGCATTGATGAATCTCTTGGCTTGACGTGGCCCGGTTATGGAGTTCCATTTAGAGATTCTCTCTTGATGATCCCATTAGTTAAGCTCCATTTTTATGTGACTAGTGGGTAAACCGCAAAACGGAGACGGGCCAATGGATGAAGATTGCTAGCTACCTGCCTAGCTCATCAGCAATTTCATTGCCCTCTATTCCCTTATGTCCTGGAACCCAATGAATTGTAACTTAATTGTGAGCAGCGAGCTGCCTCACAGCGTCCATGCAGTTCCAGACGAGCTTGGACTCAAAAGAAAAGGAGTTCAGAGCCTTTATCGCCGCCTGACTGTCGGAAAAGATGACAATTTGTTTTCTGCGGAGATTGCGCCTGATGCACTCACTGGCACACATGTGCCAGATTGCAGAAACCTCGGCTTGAAAGACAGATGTGGAGCAGCCCAGAGAAAGTGCTTGTTTGAAGTTGGGGCCATATGCCTGCATCAACTCCGTTTGCTGCTTTTGAGGCATCGGTGTATCACACAGAATGGAAACTGAAGGAGGTTGGAACCCCATACACTGCTTTCCGGAATGATGGCTTTGAATGGGCTGGCGATGTTCATCCGAGAAGAAATAAAGTCCGTAATACAAAGCGACGGACTGGAAGGCAGAGGAATTGTTTTTAGTATTTTTAGATGCCCAGCTAGATCGCCCAGTTTGAAGTTGCAAGGAAAGATGAAGCTTTATTGCAGTGGCTGCGGCCGACTTCTTGATACCTGCGTGCAAGGGAGCAAGATCTAAAACTTTGATTTCAGATATAGCGAATGAAGTGTAATACAGTCATGAGAGGATGTTGCAAAAACTTCCTGTTGGTGAGAATTTATCGCCTGAAAAGGTTGTACACAAGCTCCATAGAATCTACAAGCCTTTGGTGTTCAAAAATGAAAACATGTGCCATTAAAGCGACACGGGTAACCCAAAATAAAACGAAAATTTCGCAGTCGTTTTTTCAATGCTTACTTGCATACATACATTCACAATCAAGCGCCAGTATAATACTAAGCAATAATGCTCATCCCTTTCGTACGTCTTAAACACGTTCGAATTTATTCCATCCCAACAGAGATTCCAATGTGGAAACTTTTCTGGTGCACGTACGAGTATAAGCAGTTTGTTAGATTGCCGGAGTCCTGAATACCTTCCTTCAGTATGTCCTTTCATTCTCAACTGTGCATATGACTTTCTTTCCTCTTTTTTTTTTTTCTTTTTCTTTCCACATTTCTTCATTTCGTCCCGTTTCACATCCGCATGCAGTAAAAATATAAGTAATGTGCCCAGACGATGATAAAATTACATAAGAAATTTTCTTCCGAGAAAGAAGAAACTATTTCCGATTTTGAATTTTGCCAAAATGCGGGAGTGTTGTACCCAGCGGACCTATGATTCGTCTTGGCAAATTGTTTCATCTGCATTCATTCGATTATAACTAATTCAAATTCAGTAGATGAAGCGCTTTAACGTGAATGCGATTGTTATCAAATTGGAAAATTTAATTTTCCTCCTTGAGCTCTCATGTGTGGAAATGGAGAAAATGTATGGAAACTTTCTTATGGACTTTTCGTAATTGCTCTAAATGGTAATACTTGAATGTACGAGGAGAAATTAAAAACTAGACGCTGTTGGAGTTCGTTAATTCAAATGTTTCGCACATCCAACACACGAGTACGAGTACGAGTATAATGAACTTGTGCTCGTTAAAAAGGGACATGAATTTGGCGATAGATTTCATGAAAACTTTGCGGGATTGGGACTCGAATAAAGTATTATATGATTTCCTTTCGATACATGACTCTTAAGACTGGTAGTCCCATTTTGTAACAAAGAGACGTCCTTCTTAAGTGACAGAAACTTCTGCTTAAACATCCATCTTAGAAGTCTGACTGCAGTCCCTCAAAAGGAGTGCGGGCATTGGTGGAGTCTCGCGATGGAGTCAATGTCGATGTCTACAACCAGGCTTGGCTGTACCTTACATGGGTTGCATTTACATATGTATTAGGAGCTGCGGTTTTGAAAAGAGACCATGACCGATGGAACTTTACTGAACCAAAAACAGTCTGTTGGATACCAGCTCCACGTTAAAGAGTTCTCAAGAATTGAACTTGCCATCCAGGTTGGGGCTTGTGTTGTAGGTTAAGTGTCGTACTAAACAACCACAAGAGTTGGATATGGGTGAGTCAACTATTGATGAGCCTTGCAAAAGAAGTAAGGAGAGTAGTGTTCAGATCTAGATGTTGAATAATCGGACTTTAGATCATGTGCTGCCTAACAAGTTGAGGAGGTAGAAGACTTTGATCCCAAGAAAGGAGACCCCCTAAACTACGCCAATTACAGAGGCATCAGTATCCTAAAGTCCACAGTCCAAATTTTCACACTCTGGCAGATCCTGGAAAAAACCCAAGAAGTCCAAACTGATACTCACCATCTTTTTATCGATTTTAAGGCCGCATATGACAGCCATCCCTGCCTCGTTCTTCTGCGAACACTCGCTGCTCCATCAAGGTCGGTAATGATCTCACCGAGACCTTTGATGTGAAAAATGATTTCGACAAGGTGATGCGCTGTCATGTGACTTCTTCTATATCATACTTGAAAGAATTGTGGGAAATTCACAAGCTAACGCCGGAGGCACAATCTTTGACAAGTCTGTGCAACTGCTAGCTTGCGCTGACGACATCGACATAATTGACAGAACACAGCACGCTGTCACTGATGCGTTCGATAGTATCGAAACAGAAGCTGCCAAAATGGATTTAGCAGTAAATAAGGCAAAACCAGGTGTGTGCTGTCAACAAGAAGGGACACACAACATCGGCGAATTGAACAGAACTTCACAGTAGACAGCTTCAACTTCGAGGTAGTAAGGGATTTTGCCTACCTTGGCTCTGCTATTATTTCTGACAATAGAACCTCATCAGAAATCAAATGAAGGATAACTCTTGCCAATCGCTGTTTTTTTGGGCTGAGGCAATTGCCCTATCTCGAACAATCAAGGAGACTCTGTACAAGAACATAATCATCCCAGGGTGCGCTAGAGCATGGACTCTGTCGAAAGCGGATGAAGATATCCTCGATCGTTTCGAGAGAAAAATTCTTCGTAAGATATTCGGCCCCGTTTGAGTTGACGGGCTTTGGACGAGAAGGTTCAACGACGTCGACCTAATGAAAAAATTGCGTGTTTCAGATGGCTAGGCCATGTAGAGCGAATGGACACCAATGCTCCGGCCCGCAGAGTCCTCAGGCGACATGGTCGTCTGAAATACTTGATGGTCTAGGTGATCTGTCCAAATCAGACAATCAAATTGGTTACAATTATATGTACCTCCGTCAGCAGATTTCGAACCACTAATCAGATGGTCCCTCTCACCCTACACGAGTATAAGACTTCGTCAGGATTTCGAAAAGCAAACTGGACTGTCTCGGAGTTAGAATGCTCCCGACGACCTGCATCCGAAAGAACTTTCAGCGCAACTCCGAGGCCCATTGGCTTCTGACCAGTTCGAATGTTCCTTGGGTTCCATGCCTCAGTTACTCTACATCATTTCAAAGCCTCAAATAATTCTGGGTCAGATAGTTTCAGTCACCCCCCAACATTTGCGGCTAAATTGCATACATTCACCAAATCCAGTGAAGTTGATACTACCAAACATTTAAGGGACACTGGAAGATCCATTATACTAAGTAGTTATTTCAACAATTGGGTTACTCCAGTGGGCTAGAGATTGTCCGGCTTTTTTGTGGTATCACGACCTAACTTGGTCTAAGTGTGTCTTGAGCCACATCTTTATTTGTCAATCGATTTCAAATCCAACAAAATTTGTTACTTTCCTTTAGATACGATTATTATAGTAATGAGACAGCTCAGCGTTGATAGTTTAGCATATTAATCGAGAACGATTTCATCTGAGTATATTTTCATTCATGAACTGTCACATACGAGTATCAACTCCCTGCAGTTTCATAACCGCCTCGAGGGTAATCCATTTACATTAAATCCTTCGCCAGCCGAAGTTAAAACCATCGTGTCGACACAATGATGAATGACGGTGTGTGTATGCGCGTATGGGAGTGAGTGTGAAACAGGGGCATCCCTCGGCTTTAGTAACCCATGCAACCAGCAACCACTTCATGTGTCCTCCATTGTAAAAGTGAAAACTTTTAAATTCGAGTAGAAAAGTCTCAAGCATCGCATTTGAGAGAGAATGGTAGAGTAGTTGTAGTTGCACCAGTTGGATGACTAACAAAAGGATGCTGGGTAAAGTTTGTAATTGGCGTGCTGGAAAGGACAAGCTTCATGTTGTGGTTAGCTAAAATTTCAAATAATAATAAATCTCTTTACAAATAATTAAGGTCATAATTGTGTATGGAGTTTATAGTCTTAATCAGTTTAGTAGTACTTAGTAAGAAAGTGTTTTAAGAACAGTTGAATCTAAATCGTATCAAAACGCTTACGAACTGGAATGCAACTGTTTCTCATGAAATTAACAAACTTCATCATGAATGACAAGATGGTGCCGTGTTTAATGATTAAGAAAGACTGCCTTTATCTACATAGAAACGCCGGAGGGCTGGGATTCTTTAAAGAGTTTGAAATGATGGGAGTATTTCTGGTCCGCTTTTCGAAATCGTCAATGAAATTTTTTCAATTTCGTTAACAATCCGTATGAGATGGACAGGGAAGGTATGTACATTGAAGCTTTTGATACTTTTTAAGGAGATCAAGGGCAGTATCTTAAAGACTAAGATTTCAGTGATAACCGGAGATTCTGAAGGCAGTTCTGTTTTTAGATCGAGACTGCTTTGTGTGGTGATGGCGCTGCAGCGGGTGATGTCTCACTCAACAAGCCTTCCAGTCAGTTCGGTTGTGGACTACTTCTAGGAGCGTACATCTTTCACTTGGATACTTCATCGATGCTGAGTTCATTGATGAAGGACTTCTTCATAGTCCGCTAGAATTCGAAGGGTTGGATTGTTTATTTCCATTAACTCAGCATGAACCTGTCAACTTAAGTGCTGAATACAGATCGTTCTTCTGCAGCACATAACAGGACTGGAACGGAGGCCTTGCACAGACTTGTGTATACAAACTCTACGGAGACAAACACGTTGAATAGTATGTTTCCCCGCCAATATCATCCCTCATTATTATTATTATTATTTGTGTAGGGTCATCTTGCACTGCGACCTAATGGTCTATTGTGCCCCCTGCTATTGCCTTGGAGAGGTTCGTTCCCTCGTCAGAGTTCCCCTCGCATCGTGATTCCATCAGAATTGTGGTTGAGGGTCATATCCTCTAGCTTTGCCTTGGCGAGAATAATTCATCTTAGAGATCTTTCTCCAGACCAGTTTCTTTTAAGAATCTGAGTATGAGAAGCGGGTCCATGGTTGGCATATCCTCAGCTGATAAGTGGTACTTGCCCAAGTATTTCAGTCTTTTGTGGGTCAGTGCCCCACATGATTCCAGAAGATGCTCCGGGGACTCACTTGACTCGTTGCAGAATCTGCAAAGGTCTTCATTTGATAATCCTATTTTCCTTAAATGCTCCCTGAGTTTGCAAAGCCCCGTTAGGAAGCCTGTTAGGATTCGTAGGTTGTTCCTTCTGAGGCATATGTAGGCTTCAAATCTTTTCCGGTTATAGTGCCCCAGCAGTTTTTTAGCTTGCCTCAGGCCTATAGTGTTGTTCCAGGTTCTCGCCTTGTCTTCTTTCTCCATTTTCCTGAATTCTTCGCGGATGGTATGTTCCCCTTTTCCGCAGAATGGTTCAGGGCCAATGAAGGGTTCTGCAGCTCCTTGTCTTGCCAGTGAGTCTGCTATTTCATTCCTTTTATCCCGACATGAGCGGGTACCCAGCAGAGTGTTACTTTATTGTTTCTGCCTAATTCAAGTTTGTTTAAGCATTCCCAAACAAGTTTCGACTTAATAACACAGGAATCGATTGCTTTGATTACTGCTGCGATTACTGCTTGACTGTCTGACAGTATTGCTATGTCACAGTTTCTATATCCTCTTTCGAGATTGAGTTGGATGCATCTGTCTATAGCATGTATTTCAGCTTGGAAGATGCTGGTACTCTTACCCATGGGTTCTGAGTGTTTCGTTCTTGGGCCAAATACGCCTGCTCCTGTCCCTTCCTCAGATCTCGAGCCGTCTGTGTAATCATCCCTCATAGTCTTGGATCTAGGTTTTGGATTGTGCAACGAGTGGTCAGAAAAGTAACTAATTCTCTTTCCGTTATCGTTTAACAGACTTCGGGAATGGTCTTTTCTTCCATCTCTCTGGTTCTCCCGTCTTTGTTTCTGCTTTATCCTTAATAATTCTTGCTTCGTATTTTTTCCTCTCGTAGTAAGTGATCGAACCCTTGTCGAATATGCTAGACCATTGTCCATGATCGTACTCCGAAGTAGGAGCTTTGAGTTTTTCCATACATTCCTTTGAAAATGAGGATTTAGAAATTTGGCTTGAAATAGTAGGTCCTCCAATGCCATGCTGAATTCATTTCTTGTTTCAAAAATATGCTGATTAGATGAAGGATTCGTCCCAGATTTCGGACTTTAGTGATCGTTAATCTTTGTCCACTAGAGTATTTTTTTTTAAAGGGTATTGGGGTGAGATGCTATGAAGTTGACTCAGAGAGCATTTCGACCAAGAGAGATCTTTTGCGCCATCCTCTATGCTAGCCGAAATCTAGTTCATTAATGAAACTTAAGATTCTTTGAGCTGATAAAGAGGTGACATCAGACCACAAAAAGGTTCGGGTTAAATAAATGGAGACTGGGCTCCTAATCTGGCAAGTTCGTTCACTGCTTCAATACCATGGATGCCTTTGTGTCCCGGGACCCATACTAGTGTGATGTTATTATGTTCATAGGCCCTGGAGACAGTTTCAAACCAGCTTTGATCTAAAGTTGAAAGAGCATGAGTGCTTTAAGGGCTGACTGGCTATCTGAGAGTATGTTCATTTGTAATTTTCGGACGTTATTTCTAATACATTCTCGTGCCTCCACTAGGAAGATAGAAGTGACTTTTCCTAGTGGCATGCACAGTTTGTAGTTGGGATTCCAGCTCCTGCACCACTTGACATTTTTTTTTTTACTAGAGTAGGTTTCTGTTTTCGCCACAGATGTTGATACAGTCATGTTGTAGACCCGAAATTGTTTTTGATTATTGTTTTGGCCTTTGTAAGCAAAGAAATGAAAAACCGAGATCAAGTGTCGCTACGTCAAACTTAGAATGACAACTTTAGCTACTAAACGAAATTCCCAACTATGTACATGTATTTCAAATTGATATTGCAGCCGTTATACTGCTGTCTCCAACTGTTTCGTGAAACGTAAGAAACTTCCATCGAATCGAATACATAACTGAAAAAAAAAAAGAATTAAAAACTGAGTACTTGCAGTACAACAAGAGGAGAAAACTTTCGCAATTATCCGGAAAAAGCGAAACAATTTCCCAGAAAACCTTTGTGCCAGGAAAACAAAGCGCATTCCCTTCAACATGTTTCACTAAATGGTCCGTCTCCTTGCCGTAACGAAGGAATGTACATAGATACATACATACACACATCTATATACTCAGCACGTGAGTGTCCCGTCATAGTCAGTGTTTTGCGTTTTCTGGATGAGCCAGGAAGAGACTGTTGTGTACAAGTTAAATGGGTTGCACTTTAGAGATTATTGCTTGTTTTTATTCCACTGAAGGACATTTTAAGTGCCATTTGTAGTTCAATTGTTCTATTGACTTTGTGGAAAGGTGTATCGATAGCTCATATGCAGATAAATTGTTGAGATAGAGATTATTGCAACAAAAGATTGAATAGACACAAAGTGGGCAGTTTTGTGAAAGTGATTTTCCTAAAGTGGTAATTGACATTCAAGCAAAATGCAGATTTATGGTAAATGGCATTGACAGGCATTTTAGTTTTCAAGTGAACTGTTGTGTAGTCATGGTTTTGGGAAGTAGGAAACAATTTTTTTTTTTCGATATTTCTCATAAATATGTACGTGGGCAGAGTGTGCAGCCACGTACCTAGACGAAACTTACGAATCAAATTTCATCATGGTTTTTTAGTTTACCTTCCATAAATCATTTATAGACCTTAGAGTTGGTTCGAGTTTGGGGAAAGTATTCAGTAAGCGGGGTCGTAAGATGGTTCGAGTCTAAGGAAAGTTGAAGGTTTGAGTAAGTCAGAGTCCCAGGGAATAACATGTTTTTACGGTTCCTTTAGTTGTTGGCTTACAATGAAATGGGTAATTGACGAATGCAATGACCACTTACAGCCTTATTCAGGCTCTGACTAAGCTTTTCCAAGCCACTCGTGTTATAGGAACAATTCAAAGTAATCTTATGATTTATGGTCTTTTTCGACTATTCAACCAACCTTCTGGAAACTCTCAACTTATGTAAATTAACTGAAAACTGTACAGTATTCCATCATTTAAATGTAATGCCAAAATTCGGGCCTCAGACTTTTGGAGACAATAATTGTGTGCTATAATTGTAAGCTGTTTGAAGGACGGCATGCGATGACTTACTTACTTACTTAACGGGCTCTCAACCCGTGGAGGGTTCCTGCCTGAGACACAGCAGCCTTCCATCCTTTTCGATCCTGGGCACGCTGCTTCCAGTTTTCCACACCAAGCGCTCTGGCATCCGCGATAGCTTGGTCCTTAAAACGGAGGTTCGGTCTTCCTTGTCGTCTCGAACCTGGGGGCTGGGATTCGAAGATCCTCTTAGCTGGAGCATTATTGTCCATTCGCTCGATGTGGCCGTGCCAGTGTAGTCGACGTGTTTTGGCTTTCCGGACTACATCCACATCTTGATACAGCTCATAGAGTTCGCGGTTATATCTTCTTCTTCATTCGCCCTCCTCGCATATGGGACCGAATATTCGACGAAGAATTTTTCTCTCGAAAGTATTCAAAATCTGCTCTGCTTTCCTGCAGAGCGAGCGATGACTATGTTCCAAAGAATCAGACTTTATATTCTGTGTTCAAATTTAAAATGGAAATATAGCTGTGTAAGTTTGAGTTCGACTTTTAAATGGTTCAAGGCCCAAGTTTGCAAGCCCCATGGATTCCTTTTAATTGGTTCAAATCACCTTTGTCCAGAATCTGTCAGCAGATTTTGCAGCACTTGCTTATCAAGTGTAGAATAACAGATGTCATTCTCACACGTATTTGTCATTTTGAATTTAAGTTGAGTCAAACATATGGCGAAAGAGAGTAAGATATGGTGGCGTAACTTTTACCCCATGTATTTCTTTAGAAACTGCGTGTGACAGAAGTTTCGTTGTAGTTTCCTTGTACAGTACTGTACATGTGTTTTCATATACTTTCAGAGATTTTTGGAGTATATTTGATATGCAACATGATACGGGGCAAACATCATTTTGTTTCGCGGGGCGCTTTGTGCTTTGTACCAACTGCTCCCAAGGGAATATTTTTTTTCCATTAAATTCGGTTCACCACATCCTGTCCTTGCCCCAATTTGAACTCTCTACCTCAAACGGTTTAAAAGTGATAAGGATGTGACGAAGAGACATGTAGGCAGATGCCGTTCATGCACACTTATTTATAAAAAAGGGAGATGACTGACAAGAGAGGAGGCAAATATTATGTCTTAAGACCACTATTATCCAAGTGATTCTGTGGGGATTGTCAACTGAATCATTGCTGTGCTCTATTCTGCTTGAAACCGAGCAGAGGGAATACAAGGACTTTTCGAACTAAATGAGGTAAAATGAGGTACATTTAAACTTTGTTAGTCTCAAGTATTGAACGATATCGAATCTCCACTCCATAGCAGCAGTTGGCAATATAGTCAAAGCTCAAAGGAGTTTACTAACTCACTACTGTAAGCTCAGAAGAAACTGTTCCCTGTAGATAGACGCAAGTATTGCTTAGTCGCTTGTAACCTCTCTAAGGGGTAATGGAATAATCCACAAATGAGGAGAGTTTAAAGGTCTTCAAGGAAGAAAAAAGAATTATCCGAAGCAGCTCATGTAGGAATTTCTGCAGGTCCATCGGATCCATTCTTACAGCACAGCGTTTCATCTGAGTCCTGATCAATTCATCAAGTCCGGCATCTTTTATGAATAAATTCTGGCTTAAATCTTTCGCGAATAGTTCTTTTTATCCCGAATCTTCCAAAGCAATTCGATTCGAATAAAATTAACAACATAATCGATGACTACCATTTGGAATGGAGAGAAGCTCCAGTGGTCAGAGGAAGGTGTTGCGTGGCTTTTGTTTTGCTTTTCTTAATATTTTCAGAGGCGTGTTTTATGTTTCTGCCCAGCTCTCTCCCGTAGAAAGAAGCTCCACTTAGGAGCCCCCTATTACAACGATATAGGCGACCTGATGATATGAAGCTCAAAATGGTTTAACGAGTAGTTAGAGAGAAACTTTCTCCCAGGAGAAGAGGAACAGAGGAGGTACCGGTGCACGTTGGCTTTGAATGTTTGAATGTTGTAGCGATGAGGAAACACAGAGCCTGGAAGATCATTCCACATACGTGTCGTTCGGCATATGAACGAATTCCTATATTTTACAGTACGTCCGAAGTTGGGCTTGAGGGTGAACTGATGTGCATTCGAAGCGTGACGCGTATTGCTGGTGAAATTTTGAAGGGGAGGAATGCAGGTGGCTATTTCGTTGGAACATTTTTTGTGGAATAAGCGATAAAATAGGGAAAGACAAGAGACATTTCTGCGATGTTGTAGTGAGTCTATGGAACTCACAATGTCTCTATCACCTATAAGTTTTATCGCGCGGTTCTGAACCCTATCTAGAATGTGCAAAACGGTCTTGGGTGCAGCAGACCATGATCCACGTGGTATCACAATAGATCTACCATTGGTCTAAGTGGGTTGGCGAACCCTAGCTGGCAACCATTTCAACCTAACCTAACCTGTTAGACTGCCACTCTTGCTGTTAAAATCCCTGCAACCATTAATACTCAGTAGGCTTTCAAAAGCGTTAGGGTCAACATCGTCGTAAGCATTCATTACTATGTATTGAAATCGATCGCGATTAACACCAATAAATGTCAACAGAGAAACAACTCAAGATGGCGTTCTCTCGTTGTTATTTACGATATCCCAATAATTCGAACAGGATATGAATTCTACGTGATTAGTACCCCCTTCTATTCTATTGCACAAGTGGTCGATACTTGAATTCCAAACCCTCCAAATCTTATGTTTGTGTTATTCAGTAAAAAAAAGATTGCTTCACTTATTCAGAGGTCCGGGGGGTCCTATAAAGGACTAAATTTTGATTTTTGTATTTTTTTTTGTTTTTGACTCTTTAGAAAAATGGCATTGTTACGGCCTTAATTAGAGTCAGCAGATTTCTTTCTTCTTTTTAGTTCCTGCCTTTCCTTTCATCAGGAGTTGATAAGCGTGCGTAAGCGCCTCTGGCTGTCCTGTATTTTTTGATTCTTCACTTTTTTTGTTGAATATTTTCGCTATTGTGCTGCTACATATTTTTTTGGGTGGTCTAACAGGTCCTCTCTTTTTAGTTGATATTTTCACAGTCGGTGCCAGCGAAGGCGATTCACTTGAAGTTTTACCGATATTGCCACAACCTTACAGCTTCCTTTTAGGTATTTGCTAATTACCTTATGGATCATGGTTACTTCTGAAGCCCAACTTAGCATTCGCATCTCTGTAAATGTTGTTTCTGTTCTTGGCTTTATGGGGTGCTCAACATTCAGAAGCATGCAGTAGAGATGGTTTGTCATCTTGGACTTATAAGTTTTCCAAAAAACTGAGGTTTATAACGTGTCTGAATTTTGCTTTGCCAAACAGATTGAGTTCTATGGAAAAATTGCTCTATGGAATCATCGCAGGGGGCGCCGTGGCTTAAGAGGTTAGTGCGTTGGATCGCTGAGCGGGAGGTTCGATGCTCGAATCTCAGAAAACACCAAAAAAGTTTCTTCATAGTCCCACCTCTCACGAATGCCTGACAAACGTCCGACAGTAATAATTGTCATGAGTGAGCTTCTCAATTTCCCTATCGGAAATGGCTATAAACTGTGGGTTTCTTCCATTTGTGTGAAAAATATAACACGCACAACACGAATGGTCGCGAGAAGTTAGGCCCTGGACCAAATGCGGTCTGTTGCGCCAACTATTTGTATTGCAAATTCAACAAACTCTGTCTTGGAGTGGCTAATTCTTTGTCCTGTACATGTCTGGCAGCAGATATTTTAAAATCTTTACCGCAATGCATGCTTCTTTTCTTTCAGATAGGCCTTATAGCAGCTAAGCGTTTTGTCCTTCTACGACTTCTTGTAACTAAGTTCAAGTTCTATACACCAGTTGCTATTTAATAGACTTTACTGCAGCAATTTGGAATCTATTACTCTTCAATAGCACGTAACTACTCCCAATTGTCTGACCTCACCTTTGGTAAGGCTGAATTTATTTGGGGATTTATGAGCGGCACAGTTTAAACTGTCACTGAAGAGCCATGCATTACTTATAGTTTACACATGGTTTCATGCAAGAATCAGAAATGATTTTTCGAAGGCCGTAAGAAAACCTGCAGTTTTGAGTCCTCAAGTGTAATATGTTTTTGAAAATCTATGTAAAAAGTGACAGTCGTAATACTATCTCCATGTGAAAGCTCGCTAGGTATGCAAACTTGACTGCCTCAGTGGCCGTGGCTCAGTTTCAGTTCAAAGTTACTTTTACAAAGACTATTTCTTCTAGACTGAGGTTGCCTAACAGCTTTAACAGGTTTAACAGCTTTAACAAGATTGAAAAGCTCTTTAAAGATTCTCCAGCTATTCACATTTTTTCCCCATTTCAGAAGCTGTCCGGTGCTTTGAAATTAATTTTTTGTATTCCTTTGGTCAGACATTAAAGAAATAACTCCTTTGTGCTCAACTGTACTTTAATTTCATACATCCTTTTGAGAACTGCATTTTAGGTTCGTTAAATAATAACAGTACCATATTCCTTATAGCATTGAATTAATTGCTTTATCCGTTTATTTTCAGAAAGTTTTGAAGCAAATAAATAACAAAAAGACGAATAGAAGGACCCATTTTAAGTCCTATTTTAATGCATTCGTTACTCGCCGCATTAGTTTCGAGCATAGAATATGCAAAGCCATAGAAAAGAGGCAGAAGTTACATTCTCTAATACAAAAGGGAACTCAATGTAAAGCTTGGTTAAATTGTCCTTATCATGGCAACAAAATTAATGCGACATTTATGATAACCTTAAGTAATGTTATTGTTGTTCCACGAATGCTACTACAACGTAGCAGTTGCAAACTGTAAGAGGATTTTGGCAAAGGATCCCAGAGAAATTTTAAGGATAATGTCCGCCCGCTTACCACCATCATTGCTACTGCTTTTGGTATTAAACAAATGCGCACATACGACCGGAACCGATTATGTGAAAATATTCCCATCCAGCAAAAGGAATTGATATTTTAATTCCAATCCCTAGAAGGATGAAAAAAAAGAGCTCAAAAGTCTGGAACAAGAGACGAAAGAAAGAAAGAAAGTCGGTTTATGTAGATTATGGTAACACATCCTGGAATCAGCGAAAGGATAAAACAGTTTAACTCTTCTTTGACCTTTTAGAGTTGAGGCTGCTGTTCATGTATGTGGAATGGTTTTTGTCTAGACATTGGTTAGATGCCAAAAGACCCTCTGAGCCGCATTAGAAAACCAGGGAGATGTTAAATCAAAAATTCATTATTCCACTGTTAGTTGATTGGGATATGATGCACTTTTTATTAATACGATAAAGGCGCTTGATATATGCAAGCACTATTCAGAACCCCGATTTTTACGAAACCGCCTTTAAAGTGTTCCTTTGCCGTATGACATATCAAAAAGGGTATCTCCTAGAATTAGATAAACTAAATTCAAGTACAAGTATGTGTTGATTCATGTATCATTTCTTGACTAAAGGAAAATTTGGTCACTATTTGCTAATGGACACTGGAATTGGTGCGCTAAATAAGGAAAGTGCTTACAAACTAATACGACAACTAGGACGGGTGTAAAAATATTAAGCGCAAACCGAGAAGTGAGAAAATGGATTGTAGGGATATCTACAGGACGCGACAAGTTTAGGTACAATCAAAAAACAAGAACTAGAGGAAAATGTTGTGCCTGGAAATTTTGGCGACGGTGGCACACATATTGTGCAGGGACATCGCGTATTAACTTGAAGAATATACACGTAAATGGTGTCTCATAAATCACGCAAAATTTGAATTTTGCGCCAATTAATAGTACAGTGATGCCAACGCAAAAAAAAGATAACAATGTGACAGCTGACATTTCGGGGTTAGTAAAAATGGAGCGCTATACGAAAGAACCACGCATTTTCATTGTTGAGCAATATTAAAAAAAAAAATGAAGGTTTGTCAGCTACGGTCCGCAATTTTCGTACAAAATATGGCCGTCATAGTGATTTAAAACCATCAACTGTGAAGAGAATAATTGAAAAATTAAGGGAGACTGGATCAATTAGTGATCTTAAACACTCTGGGTGTCCTGTCACAAGTCGTTCAACAGAAAACATCGAAGCAGTTCGCGAGAGTATTGCTGACAGTCCAGAAACATCAATTCGGCACCGTAGTCAAGAATTGGGCATTTCGAGAAGCTCTCTACAGCGAATTCTCACGAAAGACTTGAAACTTCATGCTTACAAAGTTCAATTGACTCAAGAACTGAAGACTACTGACCATACAGCGCGAAGAGAGTTCGTTGAATGGATTTTGGAACAACGACAAGTGGATGCTGATTTTTCGAACAAAATCATCTTCAGTAATGAAGCTCATTTTCATCTTGATGGCTTCGTTAATCGTCAAAATTGTCGCATTTGGGGTTCAGAAAACCGAGGAGTAATTGTTGAGAAACAAATGCATCCACAACGCGTGACTGTTTGGTGCGGATTTTGGGCTGGAAGCATTATCGGACCATTCTTCTTCGAAAATGCGGCTGGTGAGGCAGTAACAATTAATGGTGTTCGTTATCGTGTCATGATAATCCAGTTTTTATGTGACCAATATATGGTTTCAACAAGACGGTGCCACATGCTATACAGCCAGAGAATTAATTCAATTACTGCATGAGTCATTTCCTAATCGTGTAATCGGCCGTTTTGCGATCAGAATTGGCCATTCAGATCTTCCGATTTAACGCCTTTGGACTTTTTTTTTCTTTGGGGTTTTTTGAAGTCAAAGGTCTGTGCAAACAAGCCCACGACCATCAACGCCTTGAAAGAGGAAATTGGGAGGTGTATTAATGAAATTCAGCCACATTTATGCGAAACGGTCAAAGAAAATTTCAATAAAAGAGTACGTACTTGCCAGCAAAGCCGTGGCGGCCATTTATCCGATGTGCTATTCAATACATAACCCCAATCTGTATACTCTATGAATTAATAAAAAATGTAAGCTTTCTAATTAAAAATCTGTATTTTCTGTCAAAATTACATTTTGCGTTAATTATGGGACACCCTTTATAACAGGCTCTACTGGTTGGAAAATGAGAAAATTAGTCAGATATCGTTTAAGCAAATCGCAGAGAGACGATGAATCGATTTTATGGAATATCCACGAATAGGTAACAGAGATGTTTGCTTAGAGCTACATACATCTTGGTTTTGGCAGCACTGGAAGTATGCCGCTTATTACTCTGGAGCCCGTGGCATTTAATAAGTTACCTGCTAGAGCTGGTATGTACATATAAACAGGGTGTCCCAGTTAAGAGACATAATCCTTTAACTGGAAAACAAAAATCGTATGCCAGAGGCGTCTATTTTCACCCCATTTCGAGTTATATCCCGTCAAAATAGGACATCTCCGATTTGGAGATATAATCACTTTAAATGGTATAACTTCTGAATTATTATAGCTACAAAAAACAGTTTTGTAGATTTTGAAGAGACAATTCAGTAGCGCATAAAAAGTTTTAGAACTTTGTGTAATTTTATGTAGTTACAAAAAAGTTATGGCTCCTTAAACTCAAAATTATGAAAATTTGTTGTTCCAATTTTTTACTTAAAATCCATTTTTCTCAAAAATTTTATTTAGTAAAAGACTTTTTTTTTACGAAAATTTTATCTTTGACTAATTTATTAAAAATTTTGTTCAACTACTTTTTGACGTACGGTTAACGGAAGTTGTAGTAAAAGCCATTTTTTTCAGACAAAAATGGTCAAAAAAAATTAAGAAAAATCCATGGATGTTAGGTCAGGAGACCTGAGCGGTCAAAGATTGTGGCCAAATCCACCAATCCACCTTCCATTAAACGTTTGGTTGAGCAAATAAGTTACTCTACTGCTGCTGCGACAATGTGCTCCATCTTGTTGAAAGAACATTGCCCGTCTCTGGTAAGAGGAACATCTTCAAGGAGCTCCGGCAATCGATCTCGCAGAAATTCCAGGTAATAATTGGAATTAAGTGTATGTGGAAGGACTACAATGTTTCCTACTACTCCAGCCCAGAAATTACCTCTTTTAAAACAAGCAACAAATTTTGATGACTGAATTCTTACCTTTAAAAGAATGTTGTGGGGATTGGAGCTGACCAATGACCAATGGTGCAAATTATGGTGGTTATCTATACCCCGTCTCTGCTGTGGAATTAGTCCACAAAATGTTTTTGATGAAGAGCTTGTCCTCCTCTTGCTGACGCAGTGGCCATTGGCAAAATTCCACTCTTCTTTGGGGATCTCCTGTAGAAGATCTTGTACCGTAGTTAAATGGAAAAGGTGAAATCCATTATTTTTCAGAGTTTTGGGAACGCTGGTTCTAGGAAGTTGCAGCTGTACAGCTAGTCTGCGGACGCTGACTGAAGGCTGAACTTCCACAGCAAGCAAAATCCTCCAGTTCTGCCGCAGTATCGTCGGAATGTCTTTCGCTTTTATTCGGCAGAGCCGACCCGGAACTAACAGGGTGCTGATACTCATCAGCGAACGCCTGCCTGCATGGTATTCTTTGATTTGGGTATCGCCGTTGGTTCTCCAATCTTGGCAATTAAGCGTTTCCATTGCCCGTAGTCAAACACCAATGAACTTATCAATCGGCTGTTCACTTAGGGAGCAAAATGTCGATTGCAAATTACCTGTAGTTGAAACCAAATAAACGTACATCAATAGGATGGAGCACCCTGTCACATTTTTTTTTTGCCTAGGAAGGGAAAACGCTAATGCGCACGAGAAAGAGGCCCGTTCTGTTTCAAGTAGTGTGGGACTCACACGCCACAAAAAACCTTTGACCCCTTTTTTCTTCTTGACACCTTCGACTCCGGCACCTCCTTCGCATTACTTCAGAGAGATGTCGTTTTCATTCCCCTATGGGGACCGGCTTTTTCATTTCGTCTTCTGTTTCGGGTTTATTTGTCTTCTTGCAGGTAAGGCTTTTAACTTCTTATAGAATTGTTTTCTGAGGGTATGTTTGCTTCTTCCTCGCTTTTCTGCTTTCTTAACACCGTTTCGATGAAAGCGCAGATCCTGTTCCAACTGGTGGTACTCGAGGTCATCTTCTGGACCACATTGTCTGGGGAAAGGCTGCCTATCTCCGACTCAAGTCTGATCCTCTGCATTGCCCACCTACTGCAGACGAAAAAGGTATGGTAGGTATCGTCTTCCTCGGAGTCTCCGTACTGGCGGGCTGCGCTGTTTTTCTTTCCCATTCTGCAGAGGTACCGGTTGAAGTATCAATGTCCGGTGCGGAATTGGGTGATGTAGTAGTTCACTTCACCGTCCATGCAGCAACGTCTCTTATCAGCCTCGCGGTCCATCTTCCCCTGGTTTCACTGTTCCACCTGCTTTGCCACCTCTCTCTGGTCTGCTCTTTTGCTTCTTCTACTGTCTCTTCAATCCCCATTTTCGTCTTGTTGTCGTAAACGTACTTTCTTTCTACTGCTAGCAGGTCTATAGGGGTCACTCCCGCTACCACGAGGACAGCTGGTTCGGACACCGTGCGGTCGGAGCTAGTAACACGAAGGCCACCTTGTCTCTGCACTGCACTTTGCACAGTCGGTGTCTTCTGAGAGGAAGTTAAGATCGTTAAAAATAATGGAGTGTCCAGTACGTAGACTAGACCACAGAGATATGGCCTTCATGCGGGTGGCTACATACGCTGCCACATGTTTGCTATAGAGACCTAGGGGTGGCAGGTGGAACGGCAGTAATACTCCGCCAAGTATTGGAGGAGGGTCCCTTATGATGCGAATCGATGTTTTTGTATTCGAATCGATGTCAGTAGTTCGTTAGTAAATTCTAGAACCCAACAATCCCACTCAGTAAGTGCGGATCCCGCGACTAAAATCTCAATATCAGATTTTGTAGGTTTCTTATAAAAGACATTTGACCAGAAGGAAACTGAGCAGACCAAGATTTTATAAATATTCTCGGAATCCGTTTACTAAAAGTTTGACAGAAACAACATCCAACTTTTCCACTGACTGACAAACTGGAAATAACTTTCCAATTTCAATGCAAAGACCAACCAAAGCTCGTTACTAGTCCTCAAAGTATGGTTCTACAGCAAACGCAATGTTTTGCTTGACAACAATAGCCTTTTCTGACACTTCTTTTTCTCGTTCCCTTATCCCTTTGAAATGTTAAGCCGTTTTATTTATCATATCAGTGTGCCCCATCATTGCCAAAAGTGCTATCCCATCGACATACACTTTAAAATACAGTATCATATCATACTCATTGAATACCATTGACCTTAATAGTCATTTATAGTCATGCAGTGAACGCTGATTTATCCTTGAAAATCATTGATAGCGTGAATATCCCGGTTTCCTCCACTTACCTTTTTTTTTGTTCAATCCAAAGCACACTGGTACCATTGAGGCATTCAAGCGATCCCTCCCGAACGGCATTAGAGCTCCTTCAACGAAAAAAAAAAATAGGTTAAATCTATCTGCAAACGTGAAAAGCATCCTCTCCGCACTCATCCTTCGGCAACTGCAATGAAAATTAAAATTAAAAACAAATCACGTCCCGCAGATAGCATATTCACACATCTGCTATGAAGCACACAAATCGGAAAAAAAACTCGTCATCGTCCTCGTTGTCGTAGACGTATAGATAAAAGTTCATTCGTACTATGTCGTTATATTGCACTGACAGGACTCGTACTTGTTCGCCCTCCACCTGTTCACCGCCCACCGTAATACGAGTATTTTTCATATATCATAGCGTTAAGGCAGGTGCGCTGTATGCTAAAGCTCTGACGCTCGACGATCCATCAATCATCTTTAGCGAATATCATTCTCTCGTTTTGTGGTAACAGTTGGAAAATATTACACTCGTCTCGCAAACAATCCGTCCCGGCATGTGAATGGTTGAGGGCCAAGACTAACTAGAGGCAAACACTCGAAAAAAAAAAAAATAGTCCTTCCCACCCCCACACTGAGAGATGCAAATGTAAAACGGAAATTGTGCGCTGAATGTTATATATGGGGTCCAGGTGCAACTGCAAGGCAAGTCGTCCGATTTTGATGATTCAATGTTGTCATGGATACGAGTGGCAAGGCAAGGAGTGTAGTAGCTAGGAGGTTGGCTTTCTAAACTGCAGTCAATTCTAATTTGGAATTTGCCAAAAACTAAGTGAGTTTGTGCAGGAGGCGGATGCAATGTGTTTTTTTTTCCTCGTTTTTGCTTTTGTTTTGCTTTATTTACAATTTGACATTAACAGAATAAATCACTTTAGCTAGCTCGGACGTTAGATACAAAAGAGAGATTTCAGAAAATACTAACTGAATGCGAGTAGTGTAGGAGGGATTTTTTGGAGGACTCGTTGCCAGACAATGATGGGCACTTGGAGTGTTTGTTTGGCCGATTGTGTTTCTATAAACCTGGAATATTTATTCTGACATTGAAAGATGGGGTAAGATGGGGATTTAATGTCATTTGTCTTGGTTTATATACATAAGAGATGGCAATGAAATGAATTATTTTACGGACTTTTGAAGTGGCCGACACAGTAAATGTATAGAGGCGATTAACTATAGGTACATAGATTCATTTTGTGGGTTAATAGGAGTCTTTAAGACAATCACTGTCCTTTCATTACTTTATCAACTTTTAGAGTAAGCTAAGCTAATAAGACCAGTCAGAGAAAATTCAAGAATGCGACGCAGAAAGCTAAACGTCAATCATGGCATCACTTCTGCGACGAACTTAAAGGAACAACGGAAACCTCGAGACTGAGGAAAGTCCTCAGGAAAGTCCTCAGCCGGATTCTGGGATCTCTAAAGGATTCGAACGGTAAATGGACTGAGTCCTGCCCAGAATCACTAAAACTGTTGATGCACACGCACTTCCTAGGCTATCCAGCAACAGCAACTGCACCAATCACAACATTGATACGGGCTCTCCTGCGGAACTTATCACAGAAGGGAAAATTGAGTGGGCCATTAGATCATTCTCTCTCTTCAAATCTCCAGGACCAGATGGAGTTATCCCTATCATGTTGCAGAACTCTATATCAGTAATTATTCCGGTTCTTAAGGCTCAATATGGCTACATACCAAAATCATGGAGAGAGGTAAGGGTTGTGTTCATACCGAAAACGGGCAAAGGAAGTCACACGAGTGTCAAAGACTTTAGACCGTTAAGCCTAACCTCCTTCATACTCAAAACACTTGAAAGACTAGTCGAAATACACATCCGCAGTAGACTACGCCCAGGAGACCTATCTCCAGCGCAACACGCCTAGCACGCCTAGATAATTAGCATGCTAGAAGGTAGGCATACGCCGCCAGAGGTACTCCTCAAGTCGGGGTTATATCCCCACTGCTCTGGATCATTGTCCTGAATGAGGTGCTTCAGAAGCTAAGATACTGTGGGGTCAAAGTCACAGCATGTGAAGATGACGTTGTCGTGATGGCGACAGGTAAATACCTCCCTACTCTTAGTGAATTAATAGATGGAGCACTGAAGACCTTACATACCTGGGCAAAAAAGTGTGGACTTGCGGCCAATCCCCAAAACACTGAATTGGTACACTTAAACTCGAAGCAGGGTAAAAAGCCACGAGAGAGGCAAACTACAGGTGGAACTCCATAGAAACCTGCGTTACTACAAGGAAACTATGGCCCACCTTTGACAAAGCAAAAACCGAGAGACTTGTTCGGAAAGACCGGAAATCTATTTCCACCCTCGTGAGTATCATTACAGGGGACAACTCTCTACGGTACCATATGAAAAAACTACGCTTGACAGAAGAGGAGGTCTGTAGAGGCTGTAGCGATGAGGAAGCGATTGAGGACACAACCCACTTCCTATGCCACTGCCTCCAACATTCCAGATACAGGTTCCTGGGAAGACACTTCTTCAATAACCTAGAGGAACTCTCCAGAACGCCGATGGAAGCTCTAATGAAATTCATCAAATCGACAAGATGGTTTGTAAGTGAAGCACCGCATAGCAATTAATTTAGTAAGTAAGTTGTGTATAAACGAATAGACGTAGGGTTACAGTAAGGGATGATATTCTTTACCCCAAACGGGCAACACAATGGGTCAGCATTGACCTGAGTGCAGCGTGGAGAATCTCTCCAAGATCCAGGAAATTTTTAAAGCGGCTCGTGTGAGTCCGGAAAATGTTTTGCTATACATACCTACATACATATTTAAAAATCCAAAAAATAAAACAAATAGGAGACCAAACTGTTTATATCTATAGATATAGAATCCTCCTAATGTGTGTGCTTTTGAAATTAAAAAAACCAAGCACAGTCGAAAGGGGTGAAGGAGTTTTGCCAATACGCCTTGAAAACTTAAATTTTTTTTTGCATGCTGCAAAATTTCTAGGATTCCTTAAACGGTGCAAGAAATTCTGTACCCCTTCTGATCTGGCCACAATTTATAAGGCATTCATCCGCCCAAAGTTGGAATACAACGCCCATATCTGGTCAGGTGCACCCAAAACCGTTTTGCACATCCTAGATAGGGTCCAGAACCGCGCGTTAAAACTTATAGGTGATAGAGACATTGTGAGCTCCATAGTCTCACTAGAACATCGCAGAAATGTCTCGTGTCTTTCCCTATTTTATGGCTTCTTTTGTAAAAAAAATGCTCCAGCGAAATAGCCACTTGCAGTCCTCCCCTTCAAAATTTCACCCGCAATGCTGAGCTGAGATATGTATCTCCGCCATTGAAAAGGCTGCACAGACTATACACAGTAAGAAACTATATCCTTCCAGGATTACAATCTTAATGGACTAGACAGCGAAGAAGTTAGATCAAAAACAGTCCTCAGATGTCGTAATACGCTGAAAAGAATATGCAACACTCATAATGTTACTCTATGGGTTCCTGGATATAGAAATACTATAGAAGGGAGCGAGATAGGAGATAGACTAGCCAAAAAGGGAACAGCATTGGATTCTCAACACACTCAGGTATCAGGATTAACTCCGCATGGTCCACCAGAAGTGACTGTGTCAAATCTCGCAGCTTATGGCCGTCATTGGATGAAAACCGAACTAAAAATCGTGTATCTCGTTAGGTACGCTAACAGGACACTGCGTAGGGAAAATGGCTGCCAGACTAGGCATCAACTCACCCGACCACTGCAGGAGCGTTCAGGATATAGAGGAAAATGGAGACTATAAAGCTCTTGTTATGTAAAACAGGCTCTTTAACGAATTAGGGGATCTCATACATGTTCCACTCAGGAACATGATATCCTTCATAAAGAGCGCTGGCTGGTTTATAACAGAAGGTTTAAGGGTGGCAATGGTGTAGTGGTAGCGTCATCATTCGTCGAGCTGATGGTTCACGGTTCAATCCCTGATGTCAGTAAGCATTATATGATAAGAGGCAGTCCGATCAATTGCGAAAGTTTGTGACAACACTACTGCGAAGGCATAACACTGGCAGTAGGTTTGTCATATGGCTGGAGAAATTGATCGCTCTGTTGATAATTGATATGCTTATGACATCAGGTGGATCGGGAAAAAAATACTGTGAATCAGAAGCGAAGGCAAAAAAATACATGACAGCATCAAATCTCCCCAGTTATTCTGGACACCACCCCTGGAGCTAATGTGAAACCTAACACATCTGAGTTTCAAACCACTGCACCAATCTCTTTCTCTCTCTCTATCTACATTTCCGACGCCCGCACCATGTGAATAACATGTAAAAGGGTATTCATAACCCCTTGAGTGCGGGTAAATTATAAAAAAAAAAAAAAAAAAAAAAAAACCACCCGAAAGACAATGATTTATTTACAGGTCTTACAGGCTTACAGACCACACAACAAAAGGGAAACACAATGGACAGTTATGGCCCCTGTAATAAGCACTTAGGTGCACTTCTCTCCAACCTAGGTTCAAATCACAGAGAGTGCCAAAAGAAAATGCTTTTTCATGGTCCCACCTCTCGCGAATATTCCGAGAGAAGAAGAAGAAGAAGGGTTGCCATGAGTAAGCTTCTCAATTTGCCTTTCGGACTTGGGTTTTAACTGTAGGTCCCTTACACATAGGTCAAATATTTAGATCTTCCATTAAAAATATTGATGAGATACAGGTTAGGTTAGGTTAGGTTGAAGTGGCTGCCAGCTAGGATTCGCCAGCACACTTAGACCAATGAGGTCCGTTGTGATACCACGTGGATCATGGGAGAAGCCTCCCTCCACCTACTCGTCTTAAAACCAATTAGAGCTTCTTATGAAGCGTAGGAGGCTCCTAATGTCGATATTCATCAGGTCGCCTGTATCGTTGTAATAGAGGGCTCCTAAGTGAAGCTTCCTTCTACGGGAGAGAGCTGTGCAGAAACAAAGAAGGTGAGGAATAGTTTCCTCCTCTTCTTCATCCATGCAGCTTCTACAAAAGTCGTTCGCGAAGAGGCCTAGCCTTGTAGCATGCTTGCCTATTAGACAGTGCCCAGTGATGACACCTATTGTGGTGCCGATATGCAATCTATTGAGAGAAATCAAATTCTTAGAGCGTCTTAGAGCCAGCTTCGCCCAGATCTGTTTTGTCGCTAGACATGTTGATCCACTTGTCCACCTAAGATTTGCACTCTCGACAGCATCCAGCTTAAGCTTAAGTTTGCGAGTAGCGATTGGAATACCTAAGGTGTCTTTATCCGGCAAGATGGGTATAGTTGATCCTTCTTTGGCGAGTTCATTGGCCTTACAATTCCCTGGAATGTCTCTATGCCCCGGCACCCAACACAGGTGAATGTTGAACTGCTCAGCCATCTCCATAAGAGACGAACGGCAGTCTAGAGCTACTAAAGAGTTTATAGAGGTCGATTCCAGGGATTTGATTGCTGTCTGGCTGTCTGAAAAGATGCAGATATCTCTAACAGATATCACGTTTTTCTTAATTCAAGATAGGGCTTCTTTTATCGCCATTATTTCCGCCTGGAACACGCTACAATGATTAGGAAGACGGAAGGAGAGCTTGAGGTTAAGCTTATCGGAGAAAACAGCTGCACCGACTCCGTCTTTGGTTTTTGACTCGTCCGTGTAGAAGTGAAGAAGACGAACGGCTGCAATCGCTGCAAGCGGAGATAGAACACCCCATTGCGGAGTGCCTCTACTAACAGATCTTCTGATAGACGTCCCACCCAGCTTGGAGTTGATAATCCGACCATTGAGCTGTAGATTAATCAATTCGCGGAGTGAGCTGTCGACTTTCAGGTCTGATAGTGCATCTGCTATCGCTGATGTATCGACGTTGTTGAAAGCGCCTTCTATATCCAGAAAGACAACTATTGTATACTCCTTGTGGAACAGGGAATATTCAGTTTTGCGTACCAGTGAGTGTAATGCTGTCTCTACTGATTTGCCTTCGCAATACGCATGTTGGGCCGCTGACAGTAGCTTCTTATCAACACTGTTGCGTAAATGGATATCAATCAGTCGTTCCAATGTTTTTAAGAGGAATAATGATAGACTGATAGGTCTGAAATCTTTTGGATCTGTATGAGAACATTTACCCGCTTTGGGTATGAAGACAACTTTGACTTCTCTCCATATCTTTGGAATATAAACCAGGTTTAGACAACTTTGCAGAATCATCTTCAGCACCGGCATAATTATGTCCGATGACTTCTGCAACTCGGCAGGTATTATGCCGTCTGGTGCCGCGGATTTGTATGGTTTGAAGCTGTGTAGTGCCCAGTGAAGTTTGCTCCTTGCTCTGATGAGATACATAGACACTTAACCAACAACATGAAAAGTGTTTCCATTTACAGCTCTCACTTTTACCGAGACAAAAGTAATGAGATTCTCAATGAACCTGCAGATACAAATAGTCACAGCCATTGCACCTCCTTGGCCTATGGGACAAGACACTCATTCCACCTTTATCCTTCACAATGATGAAGTGGGTACTCTGGCTGACTAACTGACTCTGACCGTTCACTGGTCAGATGCTTGAGTATCTAACGCAGATTTTCCATTTAGAAGTATCATTACCGTGCAGAAGTGCAGAATCTTCCATGGAATGAGAGCTTACATGCTGCAGCGCAAGAAACCCTTAAATGATTTATATTTATATGCTTTCACATTCTGTTAAACGACTGGAACTGTCACTTTCACTGGTTGGAAAACACCCGCATAACATATGCCAGTCAATTTATCTCATTTCACTGGAAACAAATCATCTGCTATTACGTGACACGATTTCCTTCCCCCAATTTTATCATCAACAACAAATCCAGTCCAATCGCTTCTGGTGCTGCACAAGTACGGGGATCGTCCATAACCACACAGTGTGCAGACATCGTTGTAACAATTGCGTCACACAAAAGGACAATGCACACATATAAATTATATGTATGTGAATATTGAAGACACGAAGATGAGTGGTGTACATCAAATGAATCAACTCGCACATTACCTATTCATGGCGATGTTCTTGAAGCTATGGCGAATGGTGTATAGTCCTCCGACCCATCTCTGATTCGGTTCGAATTGGGTCTTTGGGACATTACAAACGGTGTCTGACTGTCGCTATATTTGTGTGCGCACATTCTGTATACATATGTGTATGTACACATATTCGAAAATCTTTAATATAGAAATGCTGCATCAATAAATAAAATTTTGATCAACTCGAATCTGGGTGAGTGCCAATTTTGTGCGGTTTTGCGAAGGCAAAGTTCTGTGTCAATTTCCTCCTTTTTTTCCTGATTTCTCCTCATTTTTTCTGTGTTTTTCTGCCTCAGAGTAGCCTTTGTATTTATGGGAAAAAAAAAAACCAAAGGAAAGGATACAAAAAGGATGCAAGACAAATGTAGCGAGCGATATACACATCCACACTCAGGGCTTTAAACAATCACGAAGCACACAAGCTCATGCACAGACGAATGATGAACGTTCGGTTGTCGGCTGTCGGTGGTTTTTTTTTTTTTTTTTTGTTTTTGGGAAAATTGAGATGAAACTTTTGAAACTATTGATTGATCCAATTATCCTTTCGGTCCGAAAATTTATTTTCCGCGGATGTGTTTTAGGGAAGTCCCCTCTTCCTGATTTAGTCCTGTTTTCCGCTTCGTTTTATCTGCTTGTTGTTTTCAGTTTGTTAGATTCTGTTTTGGGGTATAGTTGGCCTCTTTCGCCATTTACTACACATGATGTTGCATATTTGATGATTGGTCCGTTGCGGATGCCACACCGATCGGCCAGGACGACCAGTACTGGTCGTTGTGGCTTGTGATGGGTGCATGAATCATGTTATTGGGCTGATGCCGGTCGGCTTGGGTGTCGTTAGCCCGTCATGTGTTTAAATGAGATTTTGATTTATGGGAGTTTAATGGTTTTTTTGGGGCAAAATAAACTTTAAATTTAGTTCCGCTGGGTGAATGTTTAATAAACCTGAGTGATTAGATGGAGTATCTAAAGCCAGGAAGCAGAAAGGTGAGTAGAATTTGAGTGATGAAATGAGAATCCGTTCATGGAATAGTAATCGAGTAGTCAAGTCGCCATTGAGTGCCTATAATACTGAAGTTTAAAGCATGTGTCTGATCCAAAAAATATCATATTGTGACATGTGATCTGGCTGGGCTTTAGCACTTTGATCATCAGGCCAAACAACATGGTTACGTGAAACTGTATCAAGTTCAAGATTCCACCCTATGCTTGTAAGACTCACCCTATTCCCAAAAGGGGAAAGGATACTTCCGAATATCAGCAAGGTATTCGAAAAAGTGATCAATAGAGCGCTGTCTAAGTGGGTTAAGGACATGCACATTGTTCCGGATAACCAATTCGGTTTCAAGGCGGGGCATGATTCTACATGCCGCGTCTAAACTGGTGTCGGATATCCAATGGAACAAAAGCAAGAAACAATGCACGGGTGCCTGCCTGGTTGACTTGCAGAAGGCCTTCAATACCGTATGGCTAGAAGAACTCTTCTACAAGTTGAGTAGGCTGGGCATAAGTAAACCACTGCCGTACATGCTTTGCAATATGCTCACCGGTAGACAGTTCATTGTGAAAAATGGCAATGTGACTCCTGCTGGTACGTTTGATATTAAAAATGGTCTGCAACAGGGTGCTGTTAATTCGCCGATCCTCTTTAACATTTACACAAGTGATCTCGTAGGATCTCTTCCCCATGCCATAGCGTACGCAGACGACCTGATCGCGTACAGATCAGGACCAAAGATCGAGGTCATTGCAATTCTCTTGCAACGTGACTTCGATAAGATCAAGCGATATTGCGACGACTGGAAGCTGAAAATCAACTTCCAGAAGTCGGAAACCATCCTGTTTAGGACGTCGTTATCTGGGGCCTCAACGGATACCAGGAAGAATTGGCGAAAGTTCTCAATAGTGGGACAGAACGGGCACCCATTAGCGTGTCGAAAAGTATTCGGGTGTTTGAGAGGGCTTGCCTTAGTGCCTGTCTTCGTTTATACAGAACACCAGAGTCTCAGTACATAAAATTCTACTCCAATGAGGTCCTGTATCCTGTTATACAGAGTGGATAATTTCCTGATCAAGTTGATTCGAGGCCACGTTGCGAGAGCAATGAACTCGGTTAATAATCTGATCTCCGGGGCTTACTATCCCAACCATATGTATTTCACACGCGACTGACGGTCAGGATTGCTTGTCTGTTTGTATTCTGCAGCTGTCTAGTTCACAAATGTCAAATATGATTGACGTACGACGCCATTTGCAAAAATTATAACATCTTCCGATAAGATGATTAATCTTGCGCCACCTTGTATATTCCCTTTCTAAAGTTTGCCATTATACGTAGAACTTTTGTCATTATTTTTAAAAAAAATATTTTCTTTTACAATCAATTTCAATTTCAAAATATGTATCTCATCGCAAGGGAAAAGTGAAATTTAAGTTTTTTTTTGTCAATTGAAAAAAATATGTTAATCCAAGTTTCACCATATTACACCGAGACTCACTTCGTTTGTCTTTCAACTAACCACGGAAAGTTTTTAAGCTGCTTGTCGAACACATTTCAGCGTCTGCACGATGGGAAATTTTGAAACACTCCTTCAAGGAAGCATGGGAGAAGGAGCACAAACTTTTCAGTCATCATCTACTGCAATCAAGCATGAAATGTGTTTTTGTAGAATGAATGACGTTTTTCACTTCTTGTGTTTAGTTTAAAACTGGCGCAGCGGAAGACGAAAATTCACTTTAAGTTCAAAGGAATTTTTTAGAGGGATAGTGTTTAAGAAAATAATAAAAGAACAGTTTCGTAAGACAGCGTATACATATACCTCCTATACATGCATCCAGGGATGGCTCTCTTATACTACTTATAAAAACACGTTACTGTTGTACCAGTCCGTTGTATCAGCAATTTTATTCTTAAAGCATAAAAATTTAAATTTAAATTTCTGCATTTTCCACTTTTTCCCTTTTTAGCTATTACGTGGTTGTGGAATCGTCCGGTCAACAATTCACAGGTAAAAGGCAAAACTAGGTCTAGATATAGAACTCCTGGTAAATTTGGTTGATTCTAGGCCTCTTTGGTCTAAGTACACAACGACGCGTTACACAAGGCCGTTTAAAAGAGTTTTAAGGCGGTGCCCAGCCAAGCTCATAATCCATCCCAGCTCTTGTCCACAACTATCAAAATATCACTGACTCTAAACAGAAAGCCAATCTGTTAGCAGCTATGTTCGCTGCGAATTCCACCTTGCCAGATTCTTCTCTATCACCACAATTACTGAGTTCGGTTCAATATACCTTAGGACAAATATTTTTCCGAACCCGCTCAGTATCTCGAGTCCTAAAAGATCTCAACAGTAACAAATCTTCAGGCCCAGATGGGATCCATCCCCTTGTTTTGAAGAGGTGTTCTTCTACCCTGGCTAAATCTTTACGTAAGCTCTTCTATCTGTCATACTCTACGGGCATCTTCCCGGATAGGTGGAAACTCGTGCACGTCCAGCCAGTCCCTAAAAAGGGCGATAAAGCCTCTCCTTCAAACTACCGACCCATAGCCCTGACATCTCTTCGCTGGAGCACCGTCAGAATGTTGGATGCTTATCGGTCCTGTACCGATATTTCCACCACAAATGCTCGGATCAAATCTATAGTTGTGTCCCGCCTGTCCGTCAGTTTAATCGAACTACACGAGCGGCCTCTTCCGCGCACCCTTATCCTTTAAAATCTATCTTCGGTCGCACAGTGAAATTCAGAAATTCGTTCTTTAGCCACTCAACACGTACATATGTGGAATGACTTACCTTCCTCAGTGTTTCCATCAAATTATAATCTGCAAAGATTTAAGGTCAACGCGCATCGTCAAATAACTCTCTTTCCTTTTCCCTCCAATTTCGAACTTCCCTATATCCTCTTCTTTTACTCCATCACTGGGTTTATAACTTTAAAGGACTTTAGTTCTAAGTGATGAAGTTTATTAAAAAAAAAAAGCATCTCCTAGCACGATATTTATCATACGACTTCTGTCTTAAGTGTCGAACTCAATGACACCAGGACTCCATTGGTTATCAAATTTGAAGCCGACTTTTCTTGTACTTAGGATTGAATCTTCAGAATCTTAGAAGAAATCATAGCTGTATTTTCAAGGGCTAATGCCTTCAGTTCTGCTTAGGTATTCAAATCCAAGTATGCATCTGGCTTTTAAGTTAAGACTTCTGCTATTCCAAAGTTTTGAGTCGGTATTGTGCAGAAAAGGCATTGGGTGGTGTGAATAAAAACTAATTGAACACTCCGAGTGAACACTCATGAGTGAAGTGTTTTCGTTGAAGGGAACACTCAATTTGGTGTGAATAAAATATTTCCTGTAACTAGGTTCATCCCCTCAAGCTGAAGTTTGAAAACTAGAGTGCAAAGCTGTCAAATCCAGCAGCTGCTTGTCATGGGCTTTTAAAATCATGGAAAGATTGCCCGTCTTTGTTTTTATCTCCTTTTGATTTGACACGCGCGCTCATATTTTCAATTTTTGTCCTGATTTGCGAGGTGTTCAAATCAACGCCATGAAATTTTTTCTTCCATAGCTTCCAACGCAATTTGCTTTTTAATTTTCATGTCTGGAGTTGGGCTTTTTTCCAGCAAGCAGGGATGAAATTGTAGAATTTTTATGAAATATTTTTTGTGCATTCCAGATCTTTTTTAGGGTTTTTCACTTATTCCGTCAAGGTGTTTATTTTCCGAAACAGTATTCTCCATTTTCTTATCTCTTGAAGTTACCTTCAATGTACACTTAAATTCTTCAAGTATTCACTCGATAGATTCCATCCTTATTCACACCAAAATGGAGGGAACACTCAACTGTCAAAATATGTGAGTGGAGGGTTTTCGTTAAACTTAACGAACCCTACTTTTATTCACACCAAATGGAGTGTTCCCTCCAAAATGCTGAGGGAACACTCACACTCAATTTTTATTCACACCACCCATTGTCTATATCTCTGACTAATTTCAAAATTATTCAAAAATGTAAGAACTACCTGAATTTGGGCAGGGCTTATGGGATAGAGTGGACCAACGTTCAGTACGGGGCACTCCTCAGGGTGGAATCCTATCGCCACTTTTGTGGCTCCTAGTAGTGGATGAGATGTTAAACGTACTAGAAAGGAATGGTTTTAACGTAGCGGCCTACGCCGACGATGTTGCCATCTTGGTATCCGGTAAATTCCTTCCCGCACTCAGCGAACGACTCAACTATGCACTGGCACTAGTAAATAACTGGGTCAAAGGCAGGGGTCTGGAAGGGAACCCGACGAAAACCGAGATAATACTCTTCACGAGAACAAGATTATAAATACCCTCGTATGAACGTTATCGATCTGATACCTCAGAAAACTGCTAAATACCTCGGCGTCATATTGGATTCCAAACTGATTTGGAAAGCCAACATTGACAATCGAATCAAGAAGGCATTTGTGGTACTGTATGCATGCAGAAGAGCCTTCGGAAATCATGGGGAAATCATGGGGATTCAAGCCTAAAGTGGTATACTGGCTATATACATCGGTAGTATCTTATCCTACGGTTCGGTTGTCTGGTGGAAAATGCCCGAGAAGAAATACTAACTGGAAAGCGTTACAAAGATTAAACGGGCAGGCTGTCTGGGGTTGACGGGATCGATGAGATCAACGCCAACACCAGCTCTGGAAACAATACTGAATCTTCTTCTACTTGACATATACTTTGCGAACTCGGCAAGCCGGTCTATGGATAGATAAACCTTATGGTCATGCCTCAGTTCTAAATCGATAAAATGCATCGAGACGGAAACGGACTACATCATTTTACTAACAAACGGCAACAGAGAGGAATGGGGTGAAGGCAGAGTCCCTTTCGAGAATGAACTGGTCACCTTCACTGACATATCTAAAAAGATCGCTGGTACTGGTGCCGGTGTATACTGTGAGTCTCGAAACACATATCGCTCATTTAGACATGAGGACAGGTGCAGTGTTTTCCAAGCTGAAGTTGGTGCAATAAAACAAGCTGCGGACATGATTATTGAGGAAAATATTTCAGAAAAAATAATCAGCATCTATTTCGACAGTCATACAGCCATTAAGGCTTTGTACTCCACATCGATAAGGTCCAAGCTCGTTAAAAGCGACTGGATGATATCTCGGCGGCCAATACGGTGACCCTGTGCTGGGTACCTGGCCACACGAATATCTCCGGTAACGAAAAGCGGACGAACTAGCCAGAGAAGGGTCACTTCTGAAATCTTCACGGTCCCTCTCTGTGGCCAGTACACGCACCGCTTAGCAAAGGGAAATAGACACTGAGGCCAATGAGGAGGCCAATAAACGCTGGTACCGATTAGATACGTGCGCAACAGTCAAATCATTTTGGCCAGTCTACGACAAAAAGAGATCTATCAATCTTATGGAACTAAGTCGCAGGGATATCCGATTAGCCCTTGGCGTCGTGACAGGATACTGTGTGAAAGGTAATCATGCACCTCGGCTAGGATTACCGCACAACGAATACTGTAGCAGTTGCACGGATGAGCAAATAGAATCCGTTCGTAACCCCCCTTGTGACAGTCCAGCGCTGGCCACTAAAAGAAGACGTGCTCTTGACAGCTACCTCTTCTCAGAACTGGACGAGTTAGGTAACATTGAGCTAACAAACTCCAGAGATTCATACATTTATCTAGGTGGCTTAACCTAGCGGTCGAGGACTGATATTTAGGTTCCCAGGGTTTTTGAATATTGGACACAGTGGACTCTTATGTGGGAGACAGACTGCTGGTATTGATACCATCGTAGTATACGCTGACTTTTGCGTTAGGTGGTATACTTTGACATTTGTCTTGCGCCCCCTCCAGCTCCTTACACATTTTTTGCAACACTCCAATATTACGTCTTGCTCCTCGTAGCTCGCCGATATAATTCCTCTAAGCTTCTCTTACTTCATTGTTTCCAATGCAGAGAAAATTCTCCTTCTTAATCCATTTTCAAAACATTTTTCACTGTGATTGCTTGCTTTTGAATTGTCAAAGAAGCTATGATGAACCACCAACAGAAAGAAAGTGGCGCTGCAAGCAATAAGATGGTGGTATACCAACAAAAAATTGGCGAATCTCAATACTAGGTTCTATTCATGGTATACTAGGTTTTAACGTGGTATTGCAATGACAGACATGTGGTATAGAACGTAGTATTACTATACCATGGTATCAATACCAGCAGTATGTCTCGCACATTAGTGGCCTAAGTGAGCCCCCCATTTACCTAAGCTAACTTAACCTAACGCTCAGTGCTTAGGGATGCTAAACTGAATGACATTTGCTCAAAATCGGGGCGGGTGAAAAGCGATGAAATTTAATCGCCGGGCTGTAAGCGGCTGAATATTCCACATGCAGATCCTTATTTTGTTTACTACGGTCGTCGATAGAAGAAAAAATGTTATCGAAGACTTGTCAATGTTTTATAACACTGGCACCTCTTTCACAGTGTCTATAATCGTAGTCTCTCAAATCACCTTGTTCCTTAACTAGCAGAGTCCACGCAACGCCAAGTTGGTTGCGGTCTCTTTCCAACTGCGGAGTGTGTATAGATTGATTGACTCTCCGGACCAGTGCTTAATCAGGAATTTGTCATTGTAAAGTCCTAATAGTTCGTTATTCAATGGTCCTTAATACTACACTCAACCGAGCATCAAGCGAAGGATCTATCTTTCAAAAGAAGTGTACTTTCTTCTGCGTTTCTTAACTCATATGCTCTTGCGTCATATAATAGGAACGAGACGGTGCTATGGTATTTCAGAGAGCCTTACTTCTACATTTTCTTCTTAGGCCTCAGATCCCAGAACTGGTGTCTTTGCCCTCGTTTATTGCCTCACAGCGACAGACTTTTAAAATAGTGTGCGTGTAGTGTTGCTGGACGGATTTTGACATCAAATGGTTCAGACAGACTTCTCTTACATATGTAGGCGAACCACATTCGCAGGACATGGCTCTGTTTGTTTAGCAAGTCTCTACATAACCTAGCATAAGCGTTTTTTAAGTGGAGAAAGAGGCTATCGATATGACCCACAAGGAGGCATAAATAGAACATGGATCAGGCTGACATTTTTTTCCACCGAGACAAGCACATCTGTTGAAGAAGTAAATGAGTGATGTCTGTTTCTCACCCTCTTTTAGCGCTTAATGACATTCGAGATTGTTATTACCACCTAGCTAATTCCTTTTCTATTTCTGGGTCAAGGTAAGCCTTCCCTCCACTGACGACCTTCAAGTCTTCAGTTGATGTACTGGACATCAGTGGTAACCCGTCAGTACGACGGATAAATAGTTAATAAATAAAACTACTTCGGCCTAGAATAGTCATCAGAAGAATTTGGTTCTTGTGAAGGCCGTTTGTGTAAATATTCCGACGATTTTAGGACTTTCCTGGCCTGACCAATGGCTGCTAACTGCCCCGTGTTGTGGCTGGCCCCTCGAATTCTATGTACTGGTAATGACTTGGGAAATTTAAATCCAAAATTATATCCTTCAGTGGTTTTCTTGTATTTTAACAGACAACGTTTGCAATATCAAAGAACAACACATACATATACGCTGACAAAGAAAGTCCTTCTCGCAAGAGTTCACATCGTATTCATACAATCTGATGTATGCACATACATAGGAGGAAAATGAAATCATTGTCAAGGGAAACAGTCAACCTCTGCCTGGACAAACATACCACTGTTGGCCAAAGCCATGACATTCATAACTCACACCATCATAGTTGCTGGCTAACCCATTCAACATCATCCCAGCTGAGCAAGACTCCATAACCTGCGCTTCAACGTTCTATGTTTCATAATTAATTAGATCCTTGCCGTTCGCATTCGTCATGTGGATGTGGAAATGAAAATTTTATTGCAGGTCAGCTCGTGGAAGGGTACAACTCTACTACAACTCTGCCGGTACTGTCACTCAGTCATCTCGTGTCTCATTGCGAGGCAAAGAATATTAGATTAATCCAGTTGCACACGTAATTACACCATCATTAGAAGATGGTCACCGAGCAGGCACAAAAGCCGAATCACGTCCGCACTATGGAGTCGCATCGCATTGTTCTCTTCTCGGTCGGTCGGTCCTCGTTCCATATGCCAAATAGGGTCGACATTTGAACTTAATTGTGGCATTTAATTTCGCTTTTCTGTCGAGGCAGTCCCTCTAAGCTAGAAACTTTTAACAGAAACTGTTAACGATTTTATGGCTAATTATAGCAATACCACTGAGGTTTTATACATGTTTCCACACCAAGAACGCAATTAGAGCAATTTTCAGGATGCTTCTGGTTCACTCCAAAAGGGTTCCAACACTGGAATCGTTTTCTCATGATGTGTCCGGCTTTTAGGTGGCAAAACCAATATGTGCACTTCTCTTCAGCTGTCTAAAGGACAACAACAGGTCACACACATACATTTCGGTTTTCGGTTTTCGGTTTTCGGTTAGTGGAGGCAGAAGGATAGGATGCTCTCGCAAAGGACCGGCTGCCTATTTATCTGCGGCATAAGCTACATTCGCATTCCTATTGCGGGCACGTAGCCGTATCGCTGTGTGTACAAGCCAACGTGTGTCCATTTACATGACAACCCTCCCAGCCCATAACAGCCGGGTTGTCCTGTACCATTGTTCTTGTTTCATATTTGACAAATAGATGGATCATGCATATCTGACACAAGCAATATCCTGAATCTACTACTTGGTCTCTGTGTGACACTCCACGACTACAGAGGAGAGGGATACGCAACTATTGCCGACACGCATGCAGGATGTTTTCGGGGGAGAATTTAATCTCAACGATCGATGGACTTTCAGGGCATTTAATGATCTGGCTCCGTTTCAAGGAGCTTCCACACCGGATATGGCCTTTGAAAGAATGGATTTCATTAAATTTCCAATTGTTTTTTGGGGTCTGCACAAAATGCGCGCGAGGAAGAAGACGAACACCATTATCCTGGTAAAAGAGGATACGAGTACTGCTTTGTCGGTTTCATCTGCGCTGATGGTGAAGCTGAAACGATGTCCGATAGGAAATTGGAAAGCATCAGCAGGGGAGAAAACTGCTGCAGTTATGGGCCAATTACATTGCAGCTACCAGCAAAACAGCAGCAACATCAGGGAATTAGGACGGGGGTAGTATTTTTTTTTTTCTGTTTGTATCGGCCACACATGGAGATGATGACGATAATGATTATGATGATTATTCTCAAAGTGGACGAGGAGATTGTGAGTGCATGTTGAAGGTCTTGTATCGTATAGTTTGTCGACAATTTCATGGAAATGGATTAGAACAATTCAGATTATGATGTGACCACTTTGTGGATGTTTGAAGCAGGAATTTGCTGTTTGGAGAGTACTATCGATTTGGATGTCCCAAAAGGGCGATGGGCTTTCATTTCCTCAGTAAGTTATGAACTTGACTATGTGTAGGTAAGTGGATTACAACAGAGGTGTACTACATGTATTAGAGTGAGCTGGAGTGTTTTGGCCTCAATTCGCATATGGTACGGGTTTTATCGATTGCATGTGCTGGTCACATCGGAATATTCTGAAGAACTCTTTGGAAATCAGTTGTTTTCTTGAGTAGAATAGGAAGTAAGTAGTTCGTTATTATTATTGTATGAAGACAGTCGTGATTTCAGGATAAGGGGACCAAAACTAATTAAAGAGAAGTGAAAATCCATACGGTTCAGAAGTTAGACACAGGGTCTTTGAAATCTCTCCACTGCCCACGTCATCTACTTTCAGCTTCACACTGTGAATACCTGGTGCTTAGTACCTTGGCTGGAAATTGGCTTTCAATCCCTTTGGGAGGTCGTTGGAAACAAAAGAAAAAGGAGGCGACAGTAGATGAATTCTCCAAGTGGAATCAACGGTGGCTTCTAGAGTTTGAGTCTGGCTGAACTATTTAGAAAATGTCTTCTGAGAGCTACATATCCCAGTTGGAGCTAAGGTTTATAAGGATTTTGAAGGTTTTGAAACGGGGCAAACGGTCAAACGGTGCCATATTCGCGAAGTGGGTTACTGGTGTCGGTTAAAGCCAAGGGGTAGTCTCTCCGTCTTTGGCATAAGTTCTTCACCACGCAAGCAAGAAGATATTTATGTAAGACACACTAGCCTAAGATACCAATGGATTCCCTAATGTGGCAAAACCAACCCGAACCTTCATGGACTCTATGCATTTGAATGTACGCAAGTGAAACACTTTTGGTACTACTCAAAAATTTGAAACCGTCTAGGTATTTGTAACTCTGATTCAAGAGATGCCTTGGATAGGAGGAGGAATCCTGGAAGGAAAGTGTAAAGCACACTAACAGCTGCCACAAAAGACGGGATATATTATAATGTCGATTCATCGTGATGCTATGATCTGCATCAAGGCTGCATTTTACATCATCAGACTAATTCTTCGGGTGATTTTTGGTCCCGTCTGCATAAACGGTGAATGGAGGAGGAGATACAACAGCGAACTTTATGGGCTGTTCAGCGACATCGACTTGGCTAGAGCGTAAAAGCCCAACGACTCAGGTGGCTGGGGCATGTGGAGCGCATAAACACAAATGCTCCGGCCCCGAAAATCTTCGAATCCATTCCCGAGGGACGGCGCAGTAAAGGAAGACCGCGACTCAGGTGGCGCACGCAGGTGGAAGCGGATCTCAACCAACTGAGCGTGCGAAACTGGAGGCACCTGCCTAAAGATCGAGCTGGCTGGAGACGCTTGTTGGTTGAGGCCCAGGTCCACCCCGGATTGTAGCGCCACCTTAAGTAAGTAAGTAAGACTAATTTCAGCAGAGGTCCCAAAAGGCGAGGCTAAACACTCTAGGTAAAACAACCTCTTATACGGGCCTGTCCAAAAAATGATGCCCAATTTGTACTCAGAAACGGCAAAAATCATTTTTGACAGAGTGGTTGGAAAGCCCATCTCTTATGACCTGGCAACATACAATGGCTTCAACTAATCGATTTTTAATTTATAAGATATAAGATAAGCATAAGCTGAATCTGAGTGCAAAATGATAGACAATCCTTTTAGGACTGAGTGCAGCTTTCCTCTATAGGTTAGGTTAGGTTGAAGTGGCTGCCAGCTAGGAGTCGCCAGCACACTTAGACCAATGAGGTCCGTTGTGATACCACGCGGATCATGGGAGAAGCCTCCCTCCACCTACTCGTCTTAAAACCAATTAGAGCTTCTTATGAAGCGTAGGAGGCTCCTAATGTCGATATTCATCAGGTCGCCTGTATCGTTGTAATAGGGGGCTCCTAAGTGAAGTTTCCTTCTACGGGAGAGAGCTAGGCAGAAACAAAGAAGGTGAGGAATAGTTTCCTCCTCTTTTTCATCCATGCAGCTTCTGCAAAAATCGTTCGAAAAGAGGCCCCAGCCTTGTATCATGCTTGCCTATTAGACAGTGGTGCCGATATGCAATCTATTGAGAGAAATCAAATTCTTAGAGCGTTTTAGATCCAGCTTTGGCCAAATCTGTTTTATCGCTAGACATGTTGATCCACTTGTTCACCTAAGATTCGCACTCTCGACAGCATCCAGCTTAAGTTTAAGTTTGCGAGTAGCGATTGGAATACCTAAGGTGCCTTTGTCCGACAAGATGGGTATAGTTGGCAAGTTCATCGGCCTTACAATTCCCTGGAATGTCTCTATGCCCCGGCACCCAACACAGGTGAATATTGAAGTGCTCAGCCATCTCCACAAGAGACGAACGGCAGTCTAGAGCTACTAAAGAGTTTATAGAGGTCGATTCCAGGGATTTGATTGCTGCCTGGCTGTCTGAAAAGATGCAGATATCTCTAGCACATATCACGTTTTTCTTAAGTCAAGATAGGGCTTCTTTGATCGCCATTATTTCTGCCTGGAACACGCTACAATGATTTGGAAGACGGAAAGAGAGCTTACGGTTAAGCCTATGAGAGAAAACACCTGCACCGACTCTGTCTTTGGTTTTGACCCGTCTGTGTAGAGGTGAATTGATTCATCTTCTAGAAGTGCATCGTCCTCCCAGCGTGATCAGGATGGTGACAAGGAAGTTCTTCTCAAAATTTAGACGTGGGATGGTGTAGTCCGTGTTTTCGGGAGAGATTTTGAATTTATTCAGAATAGAGGAGTAGCCGAATTCTTTCCCCTATGCTGAATACAAATTTAACTAAGCACTTGACTTGTAAGTACATATGTATGCAATGTAAGGTCAGCCTGTTTGTTTGGTTTGGTCTTCTAGTGTTCTCGGTTACTTAGTACAAGGAGTGTGCCATCTGTCAGTTTCCTATTGAAATACTTACTAAAACTAAACCCTTTAATATTTTTAAATTTTTGTTGCTCTATTGAAGAGAGTATACCTTCCAATTATTTATAAATAATAATTTCATTTGAATGGCTGCCGCAGCTGGCTTTGAGGAACCCCATCTTGTCAATCTGAATTCGGAGTACATTGTCGGATGTTTGTGGCTCTATTATGCAAATAGCTCGACGGATATTTTCGCTAATTTATTGAAAGAAGTAGGGACCAATGATGTCACCACTTTTAAGCCCAGCCTACGTAGGAGTCATTTTTTGAGAATGTAATGGCTTCTCTACAGGTTTGCTGTTGACACAGCTTCCAAGGTGAAATTGAACCTCGCCCGAAAATATAATTTTGTGATCAAAATCCACTTCATTTTTCAACTTATTTAAAGCCCACACAGAGAAGCGTCAACTAAGCGGATGGCCATTTTCCTTCAACTCTAGAGTCAGTTGGACCTTGTAAGGAAATTCGGAAGCTTTATGCAATATTCTCCTCAGGAAACAGCGACTGATGTTCAATTGTTATCAGTGAAAATGCTGAACAGTATAGGTCCAAGCCTTCATTCCTGGGGCAATCCGGCATTCATCTGTTTCCTCGCTTACTTTCCATTGCATATCGTTAGAGTCCCTCTTTTAATTACGAAATTGTAAGAGAATCTTAATCCAAATGTTCTCTGAAAAGGAAGCAGGCTATGGTGGCTTCTTTTTCGTTTAGTCTATGAGTGACATTGCCGCGGAGTAGAGTGGTTTTTGTGGAATATTTTCCTACACTCCGAGCAGCTATGGTTTATTTTCCTTACTATCACTGACTTCAGACTTTTGTTGAAACGTTCGAGGGGTTTTTTCTTTTTGCATGGGAAAAACTGGGAGGACTTAACTATCTCGACATGCGTTGTTCATTATGTACGGTAAGCTGCTTGATTTTTCAACCAGAAAATTGATCGTTTTGAAGGCGTCTGGGTTATGTTTGATTTCTTTAAGGCGCTTTGCTGATTAGTTGGTCCTGCAACTCATCATTGCTTGGCAGAAGTTTACTACGATATTTATCGTTGACAGTGTTCCCTAGGAGCCTGTGCCGATGGTCTTTAAATATCCTGGATATGCCTTGAGAGATTCTCGTATTTGTTTTTGATAGTGCCCTCTATTACCCGCATTGGTGACCGCTGTATGTCATCAATCTCGTCTATGTAAAGACTTAACACATTTTCTAATTGTTTGGAGCTCTGCCTTTATACCCAATCAACATAAGTCTCATTTTATTCTTTCAGACCTGATGTTGAGTTCTGTTGCAGGCTTTTGCATCAACCCGATCGCACCTTTAGTTCAACCGACATATTATCCTTGTGCAAGTAATGTGGGAGACAGACTGCTGGTATTGATGCCATGGTATAGTAATACTACGTTCTATACCACATGTCTGTCACTGCAATACCACGTTAAAACCTAGTATACCGTGCATAGAACCTAGTATTGAGATTCGCCAATTTTTTGTTGGTATACCACCATCTTATTGCTTGCAGCGCCACTTTCTTTCTGTTGGTGGTTCATCATAGCTTCTTTGACAATTCAAAAGCAAGCAATCACAGTGAAAAATGTTTTGAAAATGGATTAAGGAGGAGAATTTTCTCTGCATTGGAAACAATGAAGTAAGAGAAGCTTAGAGGAATTATATCGGCGAGCTACGAGGAGCAAGACGCAATGTTGGAGTGTTGCAAAAAATGTGTAAGGAGCTGGAGGAGGCGCAACACAAATGTCAAAGTATACCACGTAACGCAAAAGTCAACGTATACTACGAAGTGCAGTCTGTCAGGGGTTATAGTATTCACTATACGATACCAGCAGTCTGTCTCCCACATAATGCGTAATTCTGGAACTCCAATAGCATATTTATGAAGTTGTTCCCATTCAACCAATGGCTGTGCCTTTCCTTTGGTTGAGATCATGTCCTCTTGCCGTAGTATCTTGCAATGAAATCTTCTTCAATTGCGAATTAAATGTACAGCTGGTAATGTCTCGCATCATGTGTATATGAGTGCAGTGCAAAAGCATTCAGGTGATTTCGAACTATTTCCAGGTGAGGGCTCCGTATACCAAAATGATTACAGGAATACAACCGATTGTTTCGTATCCGAAAAATATGTAATTTTTGGCAGGAAATAAAGAAGCGTTGTTTGAAATCTTCTACCTTATTCGTCGCTTACGGACTTCGCGTAAGTATGTATGACACCGGAAGCTCGACTGCGGTGCAAATTTAGAGTTGACTTTCTCTGCTTTCAGGCCTGGCTTGGGCTAGAGTATAAGCCTGGACTGGACTTTACTCAAATCTTCACGGATTGCTTCGAAACTGATCAAGGATCTGGCACCGCTGTTTTCGTTGAGACCGACTGCTCTAAACTTTACTACTCGTTAGGTAAGCATGCCACTGTTTTTCAAGTGGAGGTCTATGCTATTCTAAGGGCTACCGACTATATTGCAAAGAATAGGTGGGGGGGGTCATAGTACGAGTATTTGCGTCTGTAGTGACAGTCAGGCTGCGCTTAAGGCCTTGTTCAACCCTTTATTTGCATTTTTCTTTTGATAAGCATTTTAGTGCGCTATACTTAGGATAAATCACTACGCCTGCGACGCTTGTGGATAACTTCAGATGACTTTTGCTCGGATCAGGTGGAATGTCGTCGGTGCTGATGTGGTGAGTGCTGATACTATTCTTCTAGTAAAGTGAGTAATACTGGGTCTAGGTTCATAGCAGTACAGTGAACCAGTGCGTCTGAGTGCTCCCGTAGAGTGTTTCCCAGCCCGAAAAACAAATACTAAAGAAGGAATCTAGTCTGAGTGCCACTAAGAATCGGGTTTCTTTTCCTTTTTCCTAAAAATAAGAAAAATGTTTCAAAACGGCATTACCTGATCAAATGATTATCAAAAATCTTTGTTTCGATGGGCCAAGTGTTCATTAGAATATGTGTATGGATATGTGTACCATCATCATCCACACTATGTACATTCGTCTACAGAGGACAATTAGTATAAGATCCCTCATCCTATCAAGTTGAATTTTGAGTTGAAAAAATAAGAATACGTCTCTAATTTCAAAAAAGAAAATAATTCACCTAAAATAAGTTTTCAGAAATCAATTACTGTCTAGACATTTTCCGATTATCTGCGCTTTGATATTACTTCAGTCGTTCTATTGAATTCTTCTCATTCCTGAACATTTTTCTAAGACGAACTACAACATTTTTCATTTTTCTTGTAGTCACTTCCAGATACCGATTAAGAACCGACAACAAATGTACTTCACGTACACGTACAAAAAAGAAAAGTAAAGCAACTCCACTCTTACTGACGGCTCGTACAACATAGCAATCCAAATAATTTCTTATCTTTCTTGTCTGGCCACAGGATAACAACCAGACGGATGTGCTAGTACATATGTTTTGAGACGATACGATGGCACCATTTCACGATGTTTGGGAATATTCCAGCCATAAGTAGATACATTTTGGATAGAATATTCCCGCATAAGCCAATACAATCTGATTTATTAGTTTGCAATATGAATGCCATAAAACAAGCCATAAAAAACATCCCCTCTGCGGGGGTGAAATAGCGTAAGGGTTTTTGTTTTTAGGCGCCAAGTCAGCTTTTATGCTAATCAGTACGACATTCTTACAACAGAGCTACTGAATCGTCCAAAAGTGCCACTAAACGTTTGCCAACACCGAACGACTACAAAACTTCTCCACCGAAATCTCACCCCACCCCCACCCCCGCCCCCGGGGGCGAACACTCAAGATACACGATGTTATCAAGGATAGTCCCCATGTCAACAAATCATTGGATCCCTAAGCGTTTAATTGATTTACCCCTAATGCGATAATCACCTTCCTTTGAGACATGATGCTGCGCACCACGTCCCTCTGTCGTTCCCTTTTATCTACCTTCCACCATAATCCACTTGGCTTCAAATTACCGTCCAAAAGGAGATTCTTCCGGTATCTCACAGTACGCATCTAACTTAGAGGAACGGATATCCCTCTCTCTTGGGGGGTAAAGTAAAGTGGCTGATGGTAGCACAACAGTGGGTGGTGGTGTTCAGAGTTTTGCAACATCACCCACCACAAGTAGAGCTACTTGCGGGCAATCTCTCAATTGACTTAAGGAATACAAAATAAATCCTTTCTCTTGTTAGTTAGTGTCAAAGTGTGCGTATTTGTTATCCATAAGTGTTACGTCATACGTATATTTACGGCGAATTCATGCACCCACGTGGCTTTGAAGAAGTAGAGAAGAATGAATGGGAAGAGAGCAGAGTTCTCTTAAATTCAGCTACGCGTTGAAAACGTCAGATTTGATTAGTGTTGCCAGCGGATTTTTTGCCTAGTATTTTCATAAGTAGTAGAATCTACTTGATTTGTTTTTTTTTTCCGATTTTAATGACAACGATTCCATTATTTCCTATGCGTGTCATGGACTTGCGAAAAAAGGACTTAACGAGGTCACGGCAGATTAAGTGCCGAATGAGGCCAATTATGCGCAATTATAACCATGCAATAGAGAACTCTCTCCGTTCCTATTTTGCGATATGCTGTGGTGTGTGATATACAAATATCAAGCACATTGGGTGTGTCAAAGCCTAAATTTCAAAAATTTCAGAAGGAAACACAGCCACTCTGACGATTTCTCAGTTTTATCCCGATTTAGAGATCAACTGTGGATTCACATGAAGTAGCAATCATCCCAATAGAATGCATTTATACATTCAGGAATTCTTTCTATAAAAGACTTTAAGCTGAATATCAGCTTCTATGAATAGGCTATATACTAAAAAGGTGCACTCATAACCCGCGGTGTGATCAATCCATGCATACGCTTCCGGTTGTTTGACGGAATAAACTTTCTCGTATATAGATTAAGTTCGGGTATTGTGATATATGCGGGTAATGTGGTATAGGTGGTTTTCTCGGACACTGTGCACGCTTTGGCCTGCATTTTCTTGTCGACAAATGTCGGTTGCAGTGAGAGAAGTAATGCATGTCCTTAGAAGTTCAAAATCGGTTGTGAGTTCACTCAGTTGAGTGGAATGTGTTATCGCGTACAATCGAGTTTTTCTTTTACTGAAATGAAGTGTTTCTGCGCAGTCATGTTATCAATTCGCAACCAAACAGTCAGATACCTATAACTAGACATTCCTCTAACACAAACCAAGGATTCAGGTGACCGAAAACAAACAAGTTGAGGAATATTGTAAGCTATACCACATTAAAATACGTAGCATACCACATTACCCGCCATTTTTCCAGAATGCCGCTTTTGGGGACGTGGCATATTTTTGAAAAAATCTTTGTCAATGATTATTGTAATCAGTTCTTTAGTATACCAAATTTGAGCTAAACATGTATAGCACAATACCCGAACTTACTCTACACTGCTTCTTTCGCTAAACTCCTAAAATTTTCTTATCTCAGCTTTAGATGCTCTGTTGAACCTCCCCTTTAAATATTCATAACTTGGACTGATTATAGTTTCGGGTACCATTCAGACTGGAGCTACGATGACCCAGCGCAAGGAATCTGGAATGAATTTGCGCAGGAGTTGGAGAAAGACTGCCATCGCCTCTTCATCGTTGACTCCAAAACTAGGCCGGGGTCCGGTGCTGATATCTTCGTGGAAAGCCAGAACATTAGACTCCATCCTGCGTTAGCTCAATATGGGACTGTCTTCCAAACGGCGATCTACGCAATCCGAATAAAGCTGTGTACTGAGTACATTTCGTTTTGTCCAGGTAACCCTGGAATCCAGAGACGAGATATTCGGTGAATTTGTGGCGCAGAGGAAGTTTTCTCAGGGCCTGAATTAGCGCTGGTCTTGCCTGCATCTGCGGTTAGTAGTTCCACTAATGTCTGCGTTTCTCGTGAATGCAATAGTTGATAGCTTGATTCTGTTGGATGTAGACAAACCAGCTGCATGTGGCCGTATACCTGCAAAAAAATTCGCGACCCTCAGAAGCATTTTCTCTCTATTGTCTGACCTTTGATCGAACCAGGTGGCAGATCATTGGGGCCAAAGTGGTAAATGCTGATCACCTAGGTTCTTCATAATTGAAGCCCCTTCTTTACTTTCTCTGAAGGTTGGAACCAAAATCAATAAACTGAGCTGTCTGCATGGCTAGAATAATGGGCCAGTAGAAAGGTCTGAGAGTAGATAGTCGCAACCACCAACAAAAGAAAACACATCCTACTCGGAGAACAGAATGCATGCTCAACACATTGATGATCTTGAACCTTGTATTTATTATTCACGACACAGCCTTGCAAACCAAGCAGGAAAGCTAATCAGATACTAAGTTCCTATGGAGAAGCATTCTTTGTTCAGTATTTACGAGTCTTTGCGCCACAAGGACGACAGCCGCTTTTCCAAAGTATGTATGTATGCATTCCAAAGGCAAACAAATTATATCTACGTGACTACTTGCCTTATCACACTGACGGAAGGGACGGCAATTTTTCACTTAAGGGTGCCCTGGATTTCAATCACGTAACATTTTTCTCGAACACTCCAATTCTATGACATCAGCAACACCGTGCATTTTCACTGGAATGCTGCATTCGTTTATTTCCAGTGCAGCTATTACATAAGCACAGCGGACTTTTCTTGCCCATGAATGAACCAACGTACGAACCAGGATAATGACACCGTTCTCAAAAAACGTCATCATTCTGAACGTGTGTCTGCAAAATCCGGTTCCGTTCATGAAAAGGCCGAATAAACTACTTTTCTTTCCTCCGTTTTCGTGTCTGCACTGTTTGGAGGATTTGACCTGACAAAAGATAGATTTTCGTTTTATGTACACATACCCCTTGGCTGTTCTAGTTGCTCCTGCAGGAGGTCTTTTTTTTTCGTCCTTATAAATTTATTCGCTTTTTTGGTTATGTAAACATCTGGATTCACTCTTGACGCTCGCCCCTATTTTCATCGTCGTGCATCCTCGGCTTAGTATTGGCAAGGGGACAAATGTATTTTCAACGTCTTGGTTAGGTAGGTTAAGTCTCGAGTGAGTGTAAAGAATATGGGATGCAAAGGAATTGCCAAATTTTTCTGAGCGGTTTTTTTTTTTTGCCTCTCATTTCAACGAACTTCATATTGCAGCAGTTTGCAGATTTTGTCCTCGAATGAACGGCAGGACGGGAGGATGATGACAAGGAGCTTTGGTGATGACGACGGTTGTGTTTGCCCGGTTTTTCCTAATTGCCTGATTCCCAGTTATACACAGATAAACTAGTGCATATATGTGTGTCTCATCTTTGCATGCAGTTCATTGCATATGTACATATCTATGCGCACATGGGTCTCTCTCGGAATGCAGTCGAATATCGCATTAATCACTGCGCTAACTTCTGGAGAATGCAGATAGCGTTCTAATATTTTATTATAACTGCCTAAGATATAATGGGAACGCTCCGACGACATGGTGGTTGATGGTGGTGTAAGCCGAAGGAGTATTGAGCCCTTTTGCAAACTTTTGTCAGGATGCAATTTGCGAAAAGTTTATCCTTCTAACGTTCTGCCCATTGGTGGCATTGTTTGGGTTTTTCGGGTCAACACCGGTAATGGCTATGGTGGAAGTAGGTGGCAGTCGATGTACTTGGTGTGGATACACTCGAGATTATGAATGAAAATTTGTGTTAGCATCTCCTTGGATTGTCGTCGGGTCCGCATACTGCAATTGCCAATTGGATTGTAATTCCGGCGAATCATTGTTAATCCATCAATAAGTTTTGTGGATTTAGTAACTGTAACAACTGCGGAGTATTGTGTGTTGTGCCAAGTAGCAGTTTGTGGTATTTATTCTTTAGTCTGGTTTAATGCACCGTCTTAGGGTGTTTTTTTTTTCTTATGGGGGGCGGATTGAAGCGGTAGATTTATCTTGAGGAATTGGGAATTTGTCCAAGAAAGTGGTTGATACACACACAGCTGATGGGGGGATTGGTATACATTTGAGAATTTATATTCTAAGGCTTAAGGCGATTGTAGTTCAAATGGGATTGCATGTTATTTAAGGGTAATTAACCGATGATTGGTGATTGAAGTGCAATTTGCTTAGGGGTGCTTGTCCATGACACGATGGGAGTTGGAGTTGGTACGAATCGAAAATGACTTATCGAAATAACTAGAAGGTACTCCCAACAGGCTTATGACCATCATCAAAGTGAATCACTGTGGATTGTGATGGGACATCTCTACCTAGAGATTTCTATATGGAACTCTGATGTACGGACATTGTTGACAATGACAAGACCATGAGTACGGTGGGAAAAATAAACGTGATGTATAGTGTAAAGAAGCACCTCCTGATGGACTAAAACAAGCTTGGACTAAACAACACAGTTTCCGCAACAATTACTGACACTGAAGTGCCTCATTTGCAAGATACTTTGCCGATCAGGTTGTTCCTTGAGCCCGCTGAAAATCATCTGGTGAAAACGCAAATTTAAAAGGGCAGTGGAAACATTGTCAGAAAGCCATTAGAAATGGCACAACCGATGTGATAGAATCAACCGCTGGGTTAATGCCAACTGCATTACAAGTATACAACAAAAGATAAAAATGTCGCTGAGGCTTGTTGTAGCAGGACAGAAGTCGAAAAACTCAGTCGGAGTTTCGCTACTCCTACCAGACTCGATAGAGATGAAGGAAGTGTCAGAAATCGGCAGAGATTATTTCTTTAAGCTGTAAAATGGTGAATCGAAATACGACTTTACAGCAGGTTCCTACTGTCCCCGACCTTACTGAGCAAACTAAAATTTAAACACCTACACTTAAACTAAACAAAGCTCTCGGTGAAGACTGCAAAATACTGTCCGTGAAACTGTTCTGCATACTTACTTACTTACTTAAGGTGGCGCTACAGTCCGGGGTATACCTGGGCCTCAACCAACAAGCGTCTCCAGCCAGCTCGATCTTTAGCCAGCTGCCTCCAGTTTCACACACTAAGTTGGTTGAAGTCCCCTTTCACCTGCGTGCGCCACCTGAGTTGCGGTCTTCCTTTACTGCGCCGTCCCTCGGGAATGGATTCGAAGATTTTCCGGGCCGGAGCATTTGTGTTTATGCGCTCCACATGCCCCAGCCACCTGAGTCGTTGGACTTTTACTCTTCTGGCCAAGTCGATGTCGCTGAACAGCCCATACAGATCGCTGTTGTATCTACTCCTCCATTCACCGTCTATGCAGACGGGACCAAAAATCACCCGAAGCAGCCAAGAGCGACCTCATCCGCTTTTGACAGGGTCCATGCCTCTGCGCCATAGAGCAGGACTGGGATGATTAAGGTCTTGTATAGGGTCACTGTAGTTGCTCGAGGGAGGGCTTTGCTGTTCAATTGCGTTCTTAGCCCAAAGAAGCAGCGATTGGCAAGAGTTATTCTTCGTTTGATCTCAGCGCTGATATCGTTTTCTGAGCTCATAGCGGAGCCTAGGTAGACAAAGTCCCTAACTACCTCGAAGTTATATCTGCCTATAGTGACGTTCTGTCCGAGACGTCGATGTTGGTTGTCCTTCCTTGTTGACAGCATAAACTTAGTCTTGCCCTCATTAACCGCTAAACCCATCTTCGCCGCTTCCGCCTCAATACTCACGAACGCTCCACGGATAGCACGCTGCGTTCTTCCGATGTCAATATCGTCGGCATATGCGAGTAATTGGACGGACTCTTGAAAGATTGTGCCTCTGGTGTTGGCGCGTGAGTTTTGCACAATTCTTTCAAGAACGATGTTAAAGAAGTCGCACGACAGCGCGTCGCCTTGTCTAAAACCTTTTTTGACATCGAAGGTCTCGGTAAAGTCTTTACCAACCTTGCAGCGCGCATTCTCCTACGTCAAACTGACGAGTTTGGCAGGGATGCCAAAACTAGACATTGCTCTATATAGCTCGTCTCTGTAAATGCTGTCATACGCGGCCTTAAAATCGATGAAAAAGTGGTGTGTATCGATTTGAAGTTCCTGGGTTTTTTCCAAGATCTGCCGCAATGTGAATATTTGGTCGATGGTGGACTTTCCTGGCCTAAAACCACACTGACATGGACCGATCAGGTTTTTGACGAACGGTTTCAGGCGTTCACATAATACGGCAGATAAGATCTTATATGCGATGTTAAGAAGACTGATGCCTCTGTAGTTGGCGCAGTTCAAAGGGTCTCCTTTTTTGAGGATCGGGCAAACAATGCTAAGGTTCCATTCATCGGGCATACTTTCATCCGACCATATTTTACAGATGAGTTGGTGCACGCTCCTTACCAAGGAAATTGCTTGCTAGACTAAATGGAAATTATATCCAACGGCAATAAAGCGCCTATAATGGCCGTCGGATCAATGTGTAGTTGTGGGACACGAACTTGAGGGTGAACTTCCCAGGTATCTCGCCGAAAAATGACAACGAGATGAAGGACGATAAATAGTAATGTAATGATCTGAGTCTTAAAGGGCAGGGACTAGTTCATGCCAAAAAAAAGCAGGAAGCTACTTCTACTAATGGTTATGGTACTAAAGGCACCACATGCAAACAAATGCATTGAGGTGAAGTGATTAGCTTGGTGATAGAGGGCTCGATAGTACCAAAACCACGTTGTATGTTTTTTGTGGTTTTCTGGTATACATACACCACTTTAAGAATTTAAAAGAGAAAGAGCCAATTTTTAGCTGCATTTCTTGAGATTACAAGACCTGGTAATCTTTCCAGCCGCGTTTGAAAACAAGTACGATCCCATTGCTCCCCTGGTCAGAATCGTCACTAAATGGTGAATGCATTGCCTTCCATTCACCAATTAACAAATTCTTTTCGCCTAAAGTGGGCTTCTGGATTGAATTCTTAAGCCAGATGGATAGTGCACGCAGGCTGCGGCAGATCTTTTGTAAGAATTTACTCTAAGACGCTCTTTGAAACGAATAAATTGATATCCCTGAGTTAACACTTTTTCCTTACTGCGGCTATGTTTTCAAGCAAACATCCTCTACGAGGACGCATGTGTTACTTTTGTTCGAATTTTTTATTTAGCCTTCAAATTGATGATTCATTGCACGAAGCTCGCAAAGTGTTTCATTAAAACTTTTTCCGTCGAAACCCGGGTCACTGTATGGAAGGTGTATGTCATGAATGACTCGAAAATTGTTGACTTCCAAGGTCTCACTTGTTCCTAAACGTCATAGACCGGTAACTTCACTTATCCTTAGAATATTGTAGAAACGTGGCAAATCGGACGATCTTGAAAGCAAGTTATCGTTAAATTGAGTCGATGATTACGGTCGTCGTATGGTACCTAGAGCCATCCACATCTCGTATGGACCGTTGTAATTCATACTTTCAAACAAATATTCGTTGATCATGGAACCCTAGCTCCGCCTTAATTTTTGGAAAGTGGCACGATGATGCCAACCAATGTGGAAACCACACCAACTAGTGGACTTTTCTAAATATCTACAGGGGGCTTTCTGGATTTTTCTTACTGCAACAACCTCATCGCTGAACACATTTTTCAGACAAAACAGCGGATCTGTTTGCAACTGACCTAAAGCGCAATCAGCGAAAAAGCGGCCAAAATGATGGTCTTGTGACATTAATTCCTGCACCGTGGATCTTATACGAGTATAGGAGAAGATCTTTGCGCACAAATTGTCCACGCAGTGCTACGATCGGCGACGAATCGATAAATTTGGATCTTTTTGACCACTTGCGTTAGGTGATATTCTCCTCAGTATGCACATTCCTCTGTCGTGTTGGAGTTACTGCATTTACGCAGTTGGTGGTACGAAACCTATCCACAGTTTCCGGGGTGGTTTGCCCAGATGGTCGCTAGTCGACAACCGATTTTCAAAGTAAATTTGGATAAATTTGGAGCGTTACTTAAGCGAGGGTCCATTCACGGTTATTTGCCAGATTATAATGAGCATTAATGCGAAATGGCAGCTCGGTTTGACAGTTATCCCTACCGGAAGTCCTATCCTTATGTTTCATGATAAAGCAACACCCAACCAGTCTCCAGCTTATGTTCTTGGAGGAGAACACACATTTGTTAAGACTAAGCCATTGTAAGAGCCACGATTATCGCTTCCAAAAATCGATTTTCATTCAACCCCTTCACCCTCAACTGAATTATTTCACTTGAAAGGAAACACATTCAATCTGCATGCATACATACTCGTTATCCTTTCGACAAATTTCAATGAAAAGTCGTTACATCACAGCAAACCTGCACCGCAGCGTCAAATCATTTTCAAAAATGTCATATTTAAATCTACCACCACCCACAACAGTCGCAGTCAAGCCCACATGTCGATTGGTGATATTACTGCCAAAACTGGGAGTTTTCGACTCCCCATAAAAAAAAACAAGAAAAAAATTTCAAACCACCTGCATTAAGATTTGTGCTGCTTGGTTTCTGGCATTTGGCAAAGGGCTCGTAAAACCACCGAGAATGTTCATTTTATGGTGACGTTTCGATTGCCTTTTTTTTGTCTAAATAATTCACCATTGCTCTTCCTTTTGCGCGGTGAGGCATCCGCGATGCTGCAGATATCTCCAGAATCATTGTACAAATTGAAAGCGGAGAAGTATATTTCCGCGTATGTTGCTAGAAATGTGCTCGGAATTGTCGCATTGTATTGCATATAGCCTTGTCGCCATTCATAGACTCCTCATTCTTTATCGCACATTCAAATCGTTATCGCTATAAAAATACCCAGAGGCCAATAAAAAATTGCGACAAAAATGCCGTTCTGCCATAAAGGGTTCGGGTTCTTTAACTCTCACCAAACGGCAACAACGCTCACCGCGCCGGGTTCGAGACTTTTGGGTTTCGGTCATGGTCTTCTTCTATTTTCATGCCCGCATTTCATTTTTTTTGTGTCCGCTATCCCCGCACAGGTAAAACCCACTATGGGTGCTCGTGTTGCTTTTATTTTTGGTCCACGTGTTCTCAGGATAGATTCTGTATCCTTTTTTACGGCTGTGGCCGTTGCGACAAATATTTACGTTCGTTTTTATGATTTTACAAGATACTATCCTATACAATGCAGTTTTAGTGAAAAACTGTTTAGGACTTTTTCTCCGCTTTTTTTTGAAGGGGGGTTTCCTTTTACTGTGACGATGTAGTGCTTTATATGGTTTATTTATTTGTTTGGAGGGTTTTTGTATCGATATCGAGCTGTGGTGAGTTTTTCCAGCAGATTATTTTTGCTCATCACAATGGAAGTAAAAACGGTATGAATTTCGAATTTGTTGGGTTGACTATAGCTCGGTTCGGGGGAATAAAAAGTTCCCTTTTGCTCTTAAAGTCGGTCCTTAAAAAAAGCATACTCGTACAGGCATACATGCATATATGGGACGACATCCTCGAATGTGCAGAATGTAGAGAAAAGTGATTTAAATAAAGTGATTGCAAGTTTAGAGTATTTTTAGAGTCGGATTGATGAATTGGAAGGCGGACATATGGAAACAAAAAGTGGAGGAATACCCAATTGGTTTGATTGGAAACAAATTAAAGATTTTTAGAGAGTTTGGCCCTTAAACGACGGAATGCTCCAAAGGAACTTAGAATGGTTGAAGTAAAAGTCGATCGATTGGAAACCAATGTAGAGGTACTCTTAATTTTGCAAATTGATGTTGATTGTTGGATAGTGAATAACTACCAAATGCTTCGTCATAGCATCTCCGGAAAGACGGAGTCGAACACCTGACAGCCTTGTTAGTAAAATCTAATCCCAGCTCCAAATGTTGTCATTTGAGAATTTTGCGAAAACTACCAAAGGACAATTCGTTACTATCCTCAGTCATATAATAAGATAAGTATCGGTTATATGACTGAGGGTGTTTCCATGGGCCCCGTGCCATGTGATGTGCCATTGTGATTCCGTATAAACTGTGGTACTACGTCTAATTTGGTTGCCTCTCGGTTGGTCTTAAATCAAATTAACCTGTGCTCTTGACGAAACATATCATGTTCCACAGTGGAATTTACCCCACATTGTTCAGCTCTTCGAAAAGTCTATTTTCAATGCAGCGGAAGCAACGAATTTGAAGACTGAGACAATCAACAGAAAGAGTGCGATAATTTAGATTAAACTTTTGTCCCCTGACAGCTTCTGCAGTAATCAGGTGAGCGACCATTGCGTCTATCGGGCAATGCCCAAATATTACTTCAACTGAGATATTGGTTCCTTGTCTGCTTATTGACAAAAGACTTTTAGTCCTTTTTTCATTCAGAGTTGACCTTGAGTGTATTCTTAGTACACCAATAAAGGATAGCTACCGATGCATGGATGAATTCCTTATTCAAAGCTTACTCCATCCGTGCTTGTTCATCTGCTGCTTCGTTCACTTCTATTCTACTGTGTTCGAGAGCCCAGAAGAGAGTGACTTCATGACTGTTGCATATTCTGTTTATAGTTTGTCGGCATGTGAAGCTTTTTTCGATCTGACTACATCGCTGTCTTGTTAACACTCTCAACGGCTCCGGGACAGATCGATAACAGACACAAAATCGATAACTAATGAGTTCCAACCGAGTTCGAACACTGTCCTACTATACTTTGGAAAACCAGCAGAATTAGCTCGCGATACTACAATACATTCAACAGCCTCATTTCTCGAAAACCGTATTGGATCGCCTTGATATTGATGCTCAAACTTCAGAGTTTCGGACAACGGTACTGTTCAACAGAAGTAGCTAGCGGCGATGAAAGGACAAATTAAATCCACTTACGCTCTGTCCACTACTGGACACTCAACGCCGATACTATCATCTTTATGAGCGCTTAGCTATATGACAAGATTGCTAACAAGCTAACAAGGCTTTACCTTAGACGAACTGCGAATCGGCCAGAGACCAAAGTCACCGGGAGAGTTAAAGCAGAAGAAAGAGCAACATCCACAGTACTATGGTGAGCCAAATGGGATAACACGGCAAAAGGCAGATGGACCCACAAGCTGATTACCGTGATAGAGGCTTGGATTGAGAGAGCACACGGGGAGTGCAACTACCACTCTACGCAATTCCTGTCCACTCACGGCGGTTATCGAAAATACCTCCATAGATTTGGAGAGATGAAAAGAAAGACGCTGACCACGCAGTGTTCCACTGCAGACACTTCGCAGATAGAAACCTGCGGGGTGTGGATTAGTACGTAGGCGTACTTCCGGCATCGATTATTCGGGCTTACGAATAGGGCATACAAAAAAAGAGTCACGTAAGACATACCATAAGCTCAGGTGGATTTCAACTGACGGACAGTAAACATCCAGTCAGATTAATCAACAGCCGGCCAGCTGCCAAGGATTGCATTCAAGGCATCGATGATTTTAGACATGATATTCGATTTCGTATCTCATTGATCTCAAGAAACCATCCCAATTTGTATCACTGTCATTACTGGCAATCTTAGAACTACTGTAGAGAATTTAGGCATCATCTTGCCGGAAGCTTTGAAATAAATCGAGGAAGGCACAAGGATCAGGTCTCAGTGGTGTTCAATTGTACAGATCAGCTAGCCTTCTTGTTACCATTTATAAGTGAACGAGTTTAGCGAGTGATAACGTGCTTAGTATGTCATGCGACTTCTTTAACATCGTTCTTGAAAGAATTGTGCAAAACTCACGCGCCAACACCAGAGGCACAATCTTTCAAGAGTCCGTCCAATTACTCGCATATGCCGGCGATATTGACATCGGAAGAACGCAGCGTGATGTCAGTGGAGCGATCGTGAGTATTGAGGCGGGCAAGACTAAGTTTATGCTGTCAACAAGGAAGGACAACCAACATCGACGTCTCGGACAGAACGTCACTATAGGCAGATATAACTCCGAGGTAGTTAGGGACTTTATCTACCTAGGCTCCGCTATGAGCTCAGAAAACGACATCAGCGCTGAGATCAAACGAAGAATAACTCTTGCCAATCGCTGCTTCTTTGGGCTAAGAACGCAATTGAACAGCAAAGCCCTCCCTCGAGCAACTACAGTGACCCTATACAAGACCTTAATCATCCCAGTCCTGCTCTATGGCGCAGAGGCATGGACCCTGTCAAAAGCGGATGAGGTCGCTCTTGGCTGCTTCGGGTGATTTTTGGTCCCGTCTGCATAGACGGTGAATGGAGGAGTAGATACAACAGCGATCTGTATGGGCTGTTCAGCGACATCGACTTGGCCAGAAGAGTAAAAGTCCAAGGACTCAGGTGGCTGGGTCATGTGGAGCGCATAAACACAAATGCTCCGGCCCGGAAAATCTTCGAATCCATTCCCGAGGGACGGCGCAGTAAAGGAAGACCGCGACTCAGGTGGCGCACGCAGGTGGAAGGGGACTTCAACCAACTAAGCGTGCGAAACTGGAGGCAGCTGGCTAAAGATCGAGCTGGCTGGAGACGCTTGTTGGTTGATGTCCAGGTCCACCCCGGACTGTAGCGCCACCTTAAGTAAGTTAAGTAAGTCTAGCAAGCCTGCAGTAAACTTAATCTCGTGAAATGTCACGTCAATACTTCATAGAGATACGAAGAAAAAAGCTGATCATGGGAATGGTGCCAATGTGGTTTGAAGAAAAAGGTCTGATGTTCAAATTAGTTCGACACCATCGAACAATATGACAAAAACGTATCTTTCAAGTCTCCTGGTTTTAAGCGGTGATTGATGATGGAAAGCAACGTTTCTGTGATCGAAAAGGATGGAAAGCGGTATTGACTTAGGCAAGGTCAAAGGTAGACAGTAATTGTTTCATAATCTCGATGAGTTTCATCCAGACTTTCGCCATTATACACATTTCGGTGATACACATTAGTTTCCATAAAAGTTCCAGCTTCAGTTTTCGAATAAGACTAGCTAAGACAACGCGGGCTCCGACAAATATTTTGTTGCAGTCAAGATACATAAGACTATATTCACAACAGCGCGGAGCCTTCAATTATAAGAAAATTGTGCGCCGAGTAATTGCAATCGCAGGTGACCGCCAGAGCTTTGCCAATCGAGGATACCTTACTTCGAAAAGTGCAGAGGACCAGAAATAATGTTTTCAAAAAACTATGTAATAGGTGCAGCTTCTCTGAAGACACTATTAAGCTTCCAATTTTCCATGTACTGGCAGGCCCCTTCGTGCTTTTGAGGGTGTGAAATTCTTACTCTTAAAAATCACATCCGGTCTCTTATGACTGTCCTGCGGGATCATTACAAAATCTCGGTTAGTGGAAGACCATCTTCGCATTTCGCTGGTATTGGTGGGCGTATGCGCTGAATTGCTTATCTCCGCTCAGAAGTTGGCTCAGGTAGAAGTCTACTTCTTCGTGTCGACGATTTATCTACGTCTTTCATTTCCATCTCAGCTGCCATTTAATCAAACTCTGTTTCCTCATTTCATGGTTCTCGAGGAGGGTTTGCTTCCTTGCCTGCAATTGTATGGCCTTTGTATCTTATCCACCAGTGTTGCTGCAATGATGACGCATCAACGGATGACATGTGGAATACAGTGGCACTAAATCGTTTCACAGCGCTGGTTTTTTTGCGCACATACTTTTACTCTCACTGCGTTGGCCCAGATCAGGAGAAGCTTCGATAAGGATAAGACCTCCTTGGTTTCCATTTCTTGCCCCACTTACTAATCTTTGCTGACATTTCGCATGGACCAAGGTACAACATCCACATCTATGAAACCGCTATACCACCACACTCCCGTTTACCAATCCATTTAAATTTACCCAGACGTCCATCCTTTGGATTTCCAGAATGACAAAGTAATCCCATTTGGTGGACTTTTCCACATTAATTTATATCGATCTATCCCACAAGGTGCTCAGATTCGTAGAGCATTCATCCCTATTGCTGCGAAAAAAAATAGTTCAAAGAAATATCCTTAGGACTTGAAGTGCAGTGCAGCGACTAGCATTTCACTCAAAATGATTGATTAATTTTCAAAATGGTCTCTTCAAATAAAAAAGACTTGAACACAATAAGACGATTGTCCTACTAACCGGCGGGGGAGTAGCCCCCGGCACAAAAATCCAGCAAACAAGAAATATGTAAGGAATGTCCTTTTCGTAGACTATGATAGGATATAGACCTTACCATGTACGCTCGTTCATCTCCATCCAAGTGAATTTCATCGCCTTTTTCATCACAAAAAGACCACTGACCCCTCATAACCAACATCCTTCACCAAACCAGCCAAACACAGGCAACACACGAAAACAGACTTCCCTCACATGGTTACACACGCCGGCCAAAGAGGAAGATGTTGTGCACTGAAAATGTCACCTAGTGCTCCATTAACATCCTTGCCGACGACAATCTATGCATCATGGAGCATGTTTTTGTAAATCAACGTCATGATATAGAGGGGGGATGGATGAAATGCCACTGTGCACAGGGCACAGGATTCTGATTCTGAGGAAGGGAGGCGGCTCATTTCGTTCAAATTATTGTCGACAGACAAAAGCCTCCAGGAAGAAGGCGCACGTGTTTTCTTTCTCTTTGCTGCGTTCGTCATATGTACGAGCATGTTGGTGCAGCAATATACAACTAAGTCAGCCCTCCGGGAAGATCTGGGGGGGAGAAAATTTCATCTCACATTCGAGATGAGCTAGTTATCCATTATCCCTTTGCGAATAGACAAACACAAAAACACAACAAAACACAGCAACAATGATGCCTGACAAAGGGAGTGCAGCTTGCAGCACACATTGCCTCATCTTCTGCTTGCTGCTTCTTCTTCTTCTTCTGTTGCTACTGCTACCGCGTCCCTCTTGTTCAATTACGCTGACAGTGCATTTGATAGAAGAAGATTGTGTGCATATAGGATGCACGACAGGACCAAAAGAAAATAGGGCCAAAAGGGACATAGTTTTCCCTTTTCTATGCCCTGGTAGCATCAAGGATCTGCTGCTGTCGTCCCCTGCATTGAGTTATGTATTTCTTTTTCACTCTCTCATTCGCTCTTCTTGCTTCATTGTAGTTCAGCATTCATGTGATGTTCCAAGGAACTGCAACGAGGCTTAAATGCAGCATACGCTAGAGAACACGAAGGATATGAGGCGGAGGGCAGTTCGAGCAGAGGCCACGTAATTATAGGTGATGGTCCAATTTTTCTTTCTTGTCGTGCTTTATGTGACAAAAATTCAACAGAAAGGACAAAAAAAAAAAGGCGAACATGCAGTCTGATTACCTATACAAAACACGAACTCTACGAGTACGTCCTTATACTCCTCAATTATCCTGTTTCGCTTGCGGTATGTTATGTTACGCTTGTGATTACGGTCGAGCGCAACATACTCATATGTAGTTCCCATGAGGACGACGAGGACTAGATATGGCTCCAAAATACCGAAGTTGACACACAGACTGAGTACCTACTTTGAAAAATTTCAATTAACTTAGGAACGCCATAGAGAATTTTAGGCCAAGGGATGAGTATCGCAAGGAGACATTTTTTTCTGTCTCGGATTGTGGCCATTTGGTTCAGTGGGTTTGACATTGCTGGTGTGTGGCTTTCCTTTGCTTAAATATTTGCCTTTATTGATTTTATTTAATCAGACTTATTTGCCCTCGAAGGACCTAAATTCCTGAGTAGTCAATAGAGTTCATGCAGTGCTTTCGATTTTTATTATTTGAACTAAACTATGGCGTGGATATTGATCCTTGAAATATTTTGATTTGTTTGATTATTTAGCAGTTTTTAAAGTATCAATTTAAAGGCGCTTAAGGAAAGGACTTGTGTAGAATTAACTTTGCTCTCCCTTCTTTGACTAGCTTTGTGGACTGTATTGGAAGTTTTCTCGTTCCCTCTCATCGAGAGGGATGTGTCATGGAAATGATCCTGAATAATGCCCTGAAATATCCTATGGGGAACAATATTGAGGGATAGAAAGACATCGTGGGAAATTATGCTGGTTCGACTGGGTTGGGGCTAACATGTAGGCTAGGTTGGGCTTGGTCCTGGCATGTTATAGTACCATATTTATTGATAGTCAGACGGACATTAAAGACGGTCAATTCTGAAATTAAGTCAAAGCTGTCGCGAGGAACTGAAGGTTTTTGGGTCGCAGCACAATATAATTCTCTACTGAGTTCCTGCTCATAAGGACATATCCGGAAATGAGGTAATAGCTGATCAGCGTAAGATCCTAATGTCAATTACCAGCAGGTGGAACTTGCTTAGCACCTCTGACATACTAAGGAAGCTCTGGCCAAGATACAACAAAGCCAGAACCACTAAGCCCCTACAATATGACATAAAGTCGCTGTTAATGTTGGTGCACTCATTAAACTTTTAAATAACCACACATTGAAACTATTTTACCTCAAACTGCCGTGAAGAAGAAGTCCTCGAGGACACACCACACTTCCTCTGCAATTGTTCAGGCTTGTGACATTTAAGAAACAGAACATTGGGCAAGATATACCTGAACTATTTATCTGATGTTTCACTAGGCAATTTTCTAGGTTTCTGAGGATGCGAATGTCTTATCCCAAATGTTACCAACGCCCTGCATTCCGAACGAGATTTTAAATGGGAATACAATCACTCGTCGCGCTGTCTTCTAGAACAAAGCACTTTCAATGCTTATGGGTGGATCAAGTCCAAGGATGTGGTCGATGCTGGTGATTTCTCTGAAGACCTAGCTATCGACATCTCTTCTAACCTTCCGAGCCATTGCTGCCCTTTTCATCCCGAATACAATGATCCTCATCGAGTCGCTAACCGGTTGGTTGGTTGGTTTGGGAGTGTGACGATATCCTTATCATGTGGGCCGCCGTTTGGGCGTCTGGTAGAGAAAGCAAAATGGGGATTGTAAGTGAAGGGTGATTTAATGTACTGTGCTTCTAAGATAACTCATCCCGGACAGGACGTGTTTTCGCAGGTGTTTGTGCCTTAGCGCCCCTGCGACAGCGCATTCACAGAAGAAGTGTTCGACGCTTCCTTCCTCTTCCTCGCATCCCGGGCGAGTGCTGGAAGTCATCAGTCCCAGTTTGTAGGCGTTTTTATTCAGGTTGATGTATCTGGTGTGTAGAGCGACCATCTGTCTTAATTATCTTCTGCCTAGATCGAGCGCCCACTTAAACCCATTGCTTCCAGTGATTTCAGAAGTTCGTCCACCACCAATATCCATATCAAGGAAGAAAGAATTCCCCCTTTCTGGACTCTACCTACCTTCTAGCTCCTATTTTTCGGTTCGATAGTATGTGTTCAATGCAGTTATTTATTACCTTCCTCTTGCTGTACCTGAAGAGGGCTTCCATAATCCCCCAAAACTTTATGTTGTTGAACCTCTATATCCAGGAAGACGCTGAAAGCCGCTTCTCCATACTAGAGGACATCTTCGATGATGTGAACTACATCGGTGAGAGTTGGTTCCACGGATTTTCCTTTGGTGTTAGCAGTTGGTGGGTCCAAGATTAATTTCGTTACAAGCATTGGTGGTCGGCAATTATCAAATCGAAGGCAGTGGAAGGAAGGTACCATGGGTACCAGGTCACTGTAACGTTTTGGGATCTTCGAGTACGAATCATAACTCATATCCAAACAAATTTGTCATATGTCATATGCTAAGAGTCTCACACTCGTCGAAGCGGCAGATGAGCCGAACTAAAAAAAAAATACAAATACTTGGCGCAACAGACGTGTATGGTCCAGGGCTTAGCTTCTCGCGACCATTTGTGTTGTGCGTGTTATATGGAAGGGACCCACAGTTTATAGCCATTTCCAAAAGGCAAAATGACAGTTATTACTCTCGCACTTTTGTCAGACATTCGCGAGAGGTGGGGCCGTGAAAAAACTTTTTGGTGTTTCTGGAATTCGAACGTCGAACCTCACGCTCAGCGATCCAACCACTTGAGCCACGGCGCCCATGAGGCGAACTATGAATTGAAATATTTGATTCACTGCAATGACGCTAGGCAACTTTGATTACCAGGAGATCAGAAAAGGTCCACTGATTTTGGATGCGCAAGACAGGAAACATTTTCAGGCTGTACTTTGGGTAGGAATGCTCAAAATACGGAATATACTTTCCGAATAATGAAGTCTACAGAAGCTGTTAGAACCTGCTTTCCATGCAAGTGCCCCGCATTCATAAATATTGGAAAAGCTACATAAGGCGAGCACACTTCAGAAGCTGCAGGGATAAGGATATTTATCCTACTTTCCTTGCAAATGCCCTGCAGTCAGTAAAACACTTGGCGAATACGTTTTCAACTATCTTAGTTGTCCGAACAGATTGCGGAAAATATTTGAAACTTAAAACAAAAAGTGAAGGCTTACAGGAGTATGACTTATGAGGTATGATTCCCCCATTCCTATTCAATGGCAACACAATGGACTTACTTTAGGTCTACAGGGACCTCATCGAGAGACACTTACCAACAAGTCAACCATTTACACCCAAACGGAATAATGGTAATCATGTTCGAATGCACAAAATTCCAATAATTCTCTTCAAAGGACAACAGGACTCAAACTCAATGCATCAGACTGTCGATCAAAAAGGCTACAAAGCGTTTTAGACATAAGACTCAAAATCGATTAATTTTGGGATCGGCTTGATGATGAAATTGAAAAAAATCAATAAGAAACCCGATTTGTTACTGAGAAGAATTAAACCCACTGAAGCGGTTACTGATGAATATAGCAAAAGGTCCGGAAAGTGGACAATCATTGAGATGCATCAGTCTTGGTTGGGAAGCGTATTCATTACATCAATGTATCACAGTCGAAATTGAAAGATTATTTTGCAAAGCCATCAAAAAGATCCTTAATCCATAAGCGTCAAGCTTGTTTACGACGATATTAGGTTAGGTTAGGTTAGAAAGGGTTATGAGGAGAACCTCATAAAACACTAGGCACCAGAATTGGCCCATCGCGATCCCTGGGGAACCTCCATAAAAGCAAATGGAAACCTAAACCGCAGCCCTGAGTACAGCTAGAACTTCTGATTGGAAGACACTGCATGTACTTGGCAATCTCAGAGACACATTCTGGTCCGGATTCTCAGATTATAGTCCAGAACCCGTTCTTTCGGATGTCTTTGATCCATCCATATAAATTGCGATTTTTTCTTGTTTTATTATCGTATTCCCGCGGCAGTACCCCCTTCCAGGGTTCGTTATCTCGTACGGTGTGTCGAAGTCGAACACGGGAGTAATGTCGTCTGTTTTTACTGAATTGCCACTGATAAATTCATTTAAGATGGAGCAGTGTCCTATGCTGCTTTTCTTAAAGAGGCCTAAGTTAGTGAGCCTTAGGGCACTGTTTCCCGCAAGGTTTATAGCTTGTAAATCAAGCGGCAAAAGGTGAAGAATGACGTCCAGTGCCGTTGAGGGGGTCGTTCGGAGTGCGCCCGTGATTGCGGCACTGGCCGTTCTTTGTACCGCCGCTAATTTTCCTAATGCTGTTTTCCTGTTTGTTGCTTTCCACTACACAAGTGCCCCATATGTGAGAATGGGTCTGACTATCATTATGTAGAGCCAGTGCATCATTGCAGGTTTCAGGCCCCAGGTTTTGCCAGCTGTTCTCTTGCATATAAATAGGGCATTATACGCCTTTTTGATTCGTTCCTGTATATTTAGATTCCAGTTTAGCTTCCTGTCTAGAATTACACCAAGATATTTTGCGTTGTTCTAAAGGGACAACTCCACGCCGTCTAGTCTTGGTCTTTCGAAGTGTGGTATCTTGTGCTTTCTAGTAAAGAGAACCAGTTCCGTTTTGAATGGATTGACATTAAGTCCGCAATCTCTTGCCCAACGACTAAGAGTCGTCAGAGCGACTTCCATGAGTTCGCTCAGAACGTTTGGAAATTTACCCTGAATCATGATCACGACATCATCTGCATATGCGGTGACCCCTATACCCATTGAGTTTAGTTTCTTCAGGATCCTATCGATAACCAATACCCATAATAATGGGGATAAGACTCCTCCCTGGGGGGTTCCTCTGGTTATCGATCTCCTGATAGAGCTATTTCCGAGAACGGAGTTGATGTTTCGTGTGTCGAGCATTTTACATAACCATTTTGTTATTCCCTGCTCGACCTCCGTACTATCTAAGGCCTGTTTGACGGCCCTACCTTCCACGTTGTTGAAGGCCCCCTCTACATCTAGTAAGGCTGCTAAAGCAAATTCCCCATATGGCAGACTAGCCTATATTTTCCCCACTACTTCATGTAGAGCTGTTTGTACCGATTTCCCTTTCATGTACGCGTGTTGTGCTTGGCACAGCTGACCGCTGTTGCATTTGTTTTGATCACAAAGGAGGAGAGACTTATTGGTCTAAGGTCCTTTGCTGTCATATGGCCCCATTTGCCAGCCTTGGGTATAAACACTACCCTTACCTCCCTTTTTTGTTTTTTTTGGAGCTTTTTGTAGCATTATTGGCAATATGCCGTTCGGGCCCGGTGATTTATACGGTAGGAATGACCATATGGCCCACCGTAATTTCTTCCATCTTAAGATGTTTTCTACCACTTCGTTATCAAGCGGTGAGATTTCTCCCTCTGTCTGTCTATGCAGGATAGTGCTCTCCGGTGTTTTGCACCCTGCGAAGTGAGTGTCCACTAGAGTTTCTAACACTTCCTTACTGCTTTCGGCCCAAGTGCCATCATTTTTCTTGATGTAGCTCGGAATGCTTATATCTTTTGCGAGAATTGGCTGTTCTTTGACATATTCCCTCACTAATTCGGTATATCTAGACCAATCTGCCTTTCTTGGGTTTCTAAATATACTGCGTGCCTTGGGTTGGAAGTTTAGCTGAACACGTATCCATCGGTGATCTGATAGAGACGCTTCATTTACTACTCTCCAGTGTTTGACCTCTATGCTATCGGTGTTAGAAATTAAAGTAATGACGACGATATTAAGTTAAATATCTTTCAGAAATCATCTTTCTAATGAGCGTGCCTGTAGGGACATCCTCAGGCTAAATATAATTCGATTTGATTTAGTAGCGTGCAACTTCCACAGAAAGCTCACGGCGTTAACCATTAATATCTTAATCGAATGCGGACTAATGAATGTATTTTCTTCTAATTATAAAAATGATTCCTTCCGAAAAAAAAAATACTGAAATTGAAATAATATTAATTGGCCATTCGACACATTGGTGTCCATAATATATGTACACGTCCACGACTAAGGACAATAAGCAACTGAATATAAAGGAAATCCGAAACAACACCACCCGTGCAGAATAACGTCTTGTACCGATACAAGACAATAAGCAAACCGTATCAGGAACCAATATTTATGACTATTTCGCATTAAAAATCACCTAAATTGTCCCTGAAGTCAAGACTAACAATGGCATCGATTGTGGCACATAAAACACTCATAGATCTTAGCTCCACATGGGGCCCCACACAGGATAGATACCATTTGTGCACACACATGGGTGTGAATAAGTGGTTAGCATGGGAGAAGAATATCTTATGAAGGCTTGCGGCGTCATAATTCATAGCCCGACGACAGATTGTGGATGTGCACAAATTGTTTATTGGCGTTCGTCTCCGATATGGACCTGGTATGAAAAATGATACGGATTTTATCGTTTCAGACGATAATGATTTTTTTTTTTGTTTCTCAGAAAACAATGTCCTCCTGTGTCCTCGTGTGGGGATAATGTAGTAAGGAGACCAATAAAAGTTGCATTTTAATTATCAACTAATTCACAGATTGAAATTAGAGAATGGACACATTTTCGAAACTTGATAGTTTCAGTATTCATTTCTGCTGAAATTGTTACAAAAAGTTTTCCTGTCTTACGCAGTCTACACCCATTCCTATGTCGGTATATCGCTGGTTGCGATATAAATAAAGCAGGACAAAACGAAGTAATGCACTTTGCCGCATTCGAGTAAATAATCTATACGTGCAACTTGACCTGGTTTTACCCACATTCTCCAACTAATAGCACCCCACGAACCGGGTACCACCAACAACAGTGACACCAACAAAATAATTGTCTGACATTCACTGCCACACGGCTTATATAACCATCATTGGACCTTCTCCATCGGTTGTTGTTGTTGTTGTGTAAAAGACGTAAATTCGAAAGTCCTTATAGTGAAATTCAATAAAACGACTCGTTGGCCCAAATTAACTGCCTCAACATAATGGCTACGAAATTGGATGGAATTTTATCCAGAAATTGCGAAAACTGAGAGACAACATATTAAAGCGAAAACTTAGCGAAATGTCATGATTGGAACATTTCGATGAAAGGAAAGAGGACGTCAAGCAATGATAAAAACGAAAGGTTTCCTCCTTGTCCTTGGCGAAAATGTGCATACTTTCGGATTTATTTACTTCTTTTTTTTTTTTGCTTAAGTATTTGGCCTGCATTTTGATTCAAGCAAATCAAGTTTGATTGGGAATGAGAACAATAAGGATAATTGGGACGACACAATTGTGCACTTCGGCTCTGAGTGTCTGACTTAGGAATTTGTCAATTTCATCGTTGAAATCATCTTTATTTATGAATAAGACAGTAACCAAATAATTGAGGTATTGAGGGGTAATTCAACGTCACAGGTGTGGGGTTTCTGGTTATAATGAATAAGGAACTGTACTGAGCGGTTGAGCTTTAGAGAGAAATGAAAATTTTGTGGACGGATACTCACGATCAGTGGAGATGCATTTGCCTCCTAGGTGGAAAGGAAACCTGATTGTATGACAATAATCAAAAAAGAAAAGAAAAATATTTGGCGGAAACTGAGACTATGTGATCCAGGGCATGGCTTCTCACGACCACTTGTGTAGGAAGTGACCCACAGTTTAGAGTCATATCCGAGAGGCTATGACTTGAGATGTCCGTTCAAGTTTTGAGATCAGATAGACACATGATCAGTCGTTAATATGGTATCGTAACAGCTCAGAGCCCATTGAGAAGCAAGCAAAATAAAAATAGGACTTAAACTAAAAGAGGGCAGAGTTTATTAACTCTCTGTCCTATTTCTCCTAAAGGGTACAAGATATTTAAAGTAGACAAGATGCGATTAATTTTTAAGCAAAATGTCTGCCATCTATCCTCAAACGACTCTGGTTGAACACCAGTATTCTTTTGATTAAATTTTCGATAACAAGTCAGTCATGCATCGAACTTGATGTTGGGAATTGTTAAGAGTGTGCTTAAATAAGTCTCCACTAAAGGAATCCAGATGGCGTCAAATCGTTTCATTTTGTTGACTAGTTGATGGTCCTCCTCGGTTATTGTGGCGCGGTAACAAAATGCCAAGGATACATCGGGCTATCATGGATCACTCAAAGAGCCTCAGTTTTCCAAATTCAGGAATTTTTTTTTTATTAAAGTGTACTGTAGTTGACTTTGTTCGCAAAATCCTTCACTCTCCTGCCGATGCTTCGAAACGGGAAAGTGCTCAAAATCGTTTGTTGGTTTGAGTTCCTGCGTTGTAAACATTTAGTTCCAAATTTCTTGTGAGAATTCGCTGCAGGGCGCGACACGGACTGTTTGTTGGCTGAGAATGGATAGAAGTTGATGTCCCTTAACTCTCAGTCTTATTCACTGCAGCGATTTTCTCCATAACGTTTCCATGACATGTGTTCTTGACTGTTTAATTGACTTAGTTTCTTAACATAAGTATTCCAATTAATTTTGAAATTGCCTTCCGGTACAAATATTGCACAAACCTTATGAAGCTGCTCCTATGATTTTCATCGAAGTGGACTCAAAACTAACTCGGAGAACTATATGGATGCTTAATTGGACGTAGATACTTCCTGTCATATTATATCCTGACGATTGCTGGACTATGTGCTGGTAGGTTTAGCAAATTTCGAGTTAATCTCGGACCTGTTTTAATTCAGAAAGAGTATCAAATTGTTCCTAGCTTGGCCATTAATAAAATAGTTTGGTTCCCTACGTTTATCCTTCTTTCCACACATAAGGGGATTTATAATGGACCATTGAGTCTCCGAGTGAGCGTGATTAGTCTTTATAACGCACCCTTTATAACCTAAACTAACATTAAATAAAATTTTCAAGCATTCCCATTCGAAAACTTTCAACTTTTGACACTTTACTCATCCATGAGTCACGGTTGCCTGATTGGTAGTCTCCCACGTCTGCCTGGTAATTTCTTGTATCACTCGTGGCCGACGAACGGTCATGACAGGTTTTGGGCCTTAAAAAAATACAAATACTTGCCGCAGCAACGGTGTATGGTCCAGGGCCTAGAATCTTGCGACAATTCGTGTCATACATATCATGTTTCTTCACACAAATGGAAGGGACCTGCAGCCTAGAGCCATACCCGAAAGGCTTTTCTTTTGAGAAGCTTGCTCATGACAGTTATTACCCTCGAACGTTTGTCAATCATTCGCGAGAGGTGTTTCAGAAAACACCAACAACTTTTTGGGTGTTTACTGGAATTCGAACTTCAAACCTCCCGCTCAGTAATCCAACGCACTAACCATTGAGCAACGGTGTCCACAGTTTCGAGCCTTCGGTACCCAGAAAACGAGATTTAACTCACATTATGTGAAAAAGGACTATATAAATAACATCGAATTTAGGACATGGTTCTTCGTAGGGAGAGCTTCAAGGAGGCGGGCAAAAATTGTGATTACTACGTAAGTAAATGGCCTCGCTTATAACAAAAAGATTACCTCAAGTAACTTCATCTTTAAGGATGAGACAAAAGTTATTTTTAACAAAACACTACCGACGGGCTTAAGTGATTGGATCTTACCGATGTTGATTGCAAAGATGGATGCTTGTCTGTCAATATAAGATGCTGATTATTTTTCCTGAAATATTTTCCTCTATAATTACTTCCACAGCTCCTTTTATTGCGCGCAGTACTGCATTATTTACATTTTGGATCCATTAGTGCAGATATCTAGTTTGTCCTTGGTACAGAATCTTTTCTGATCATACTACTTTCGGATACGAATACTGAATCCCCGATTGCATAGGGAGAGAGTTATGATATGGTCTGTTTTCTTCCAGAGTTTCCAGATATTCCACCGATCCAGAATAGAGGCGTGACCATAGGGCGTCCCTTGTAGAAGCCACATGTGACTCCATCTTGCCCCGGTTGAATCTCATTCTACCATTCACATCTCCTAGAGGGGAATTGACTACGGGTATCTGCATTATCCACCTATGTACATATTTCTGATTTGGTCCCAATAAAGACTGTTTTCTTTTTCTGCGGTGCTCACGTGGTTTAAAACCCCTTTAGTGTCGAAGAAGACAGCAGACGAGCTAGTTACCTACTGATTTATCTTTTATGTACGCATGATATGATTTCAATAAGTAGTTACCCCCAATCTCATCCCTGACATGCATGTCAATCAACCGTTCCAGTGTCTTCAATAGAAGACAGACATGTTAGTCTGTAGACCTTGACGTCCGTATGGTTTACTTTACCTTATTTGGGCATAAAAACGACTCTAATTTCTTGTCAGGCTTTTGGAACACCATCCATAAATTCACTCGAGCCAATAGGTTCTCCTGATTCCTTTAACACCAACACATGTCGTATCTGATCAATGCCAGGGATTTTCTTATAATGTGGCAACGAGTTATACTTGTTGAAATTAAATGTACATAACTACCTGACTTTATTAAAACAAAATCCAGCCTGCCTCTAGCTTTAAGCAAAGAAACGTACAACAATTCCTTCCGCAATTGGAGTAAAATTGAAAAATATCCATCCGCAGAGCGCATATCGCATATCGCATCGCAATTTAAGCAGAAGTAAATATGCATTACAACGATTCCATAATGCGACACGTTCCCGTCACGTTGCCAGTGTGAAAGATACAACACTGCAAGGCGCATAGGGAACGAGCAAAAGAAAAATCGCGCTCTACCGAATCAAATTCAATTTTAAGAAATTATTCATATTTCCCACATGTGCCGTCGGGTGAAGGCGGGGAAATCGATAAAATTTCGTATTAGGGACACGACTGATTCCGGTGGCAGTGGTATGTCAGCATACGAATACGTACGCGGAAAATGGGTTATTGCCAGTTGGGCTGCGAGCTTAGCAACAATTTCTTTTTTGTTTACTTGCTAGCTACTGAGTGCAAGCATTCGCGTCCTAGAAGGGCGCACAAAAGAGGAAATAGAAAAAAAAAACCGCTAGAAATTGGTGTAAAAAATAAATAACACAGCAAATATTTAGCTCATGTTCAAATAATGCATCCGTGTTAAACTTTTAGGTTCTTGCCACACATCCGAATGGGCTCACGTAAATCAGGGCTTTTTGCGTGTACAAGGACTGCGCGACATTTTATGTTGATGAATGCCAATATTGCAGTGAAATGAAATACTAATTTTTTTTTTTTTTTGTTGCTTCCTGTGTCTTATTGTTGACGTGATATTTCAAGGTCTGACAGTACAGAGATGGGGGATGTACGAGCATGTACATGTGTACGTTGCAAATAACTGCTGGTTTTGCGGTGATATTTGACAGGCTAACATATTTCAAGGATACAGTTCTTCAAACAAACTAACTGCTGATGTAAGATACTTGGTGAAGGTTTTCATAAAGTGAAATTTCGGGTTACGGAGTAGGACACTTCATTATTACGTTTTCATGGCCATTGCACTGAGTTGTACCGAAAAAACAAACACGATATGAAGTAATTTGAAAACCTCCATAAAATTTGGCAGCCGAGTATGTACTGCAATTTCAAAAATGACGAATGATGAAGGCTTTTATTATGATTTCACGTAGAAATTACGTGACCTTTATGATATTGGTTTCATAAAAGAAGCGAATACATTCGCTAGAATGAATCGTTACATTGTAGTTATTGGAACAATGGGGTTGTAAAATAGGACTTTCCATAGTAATGTAACAAAGGGTTTAATCGATATACTCGTAAGGAGAACACCTTTGCTTTGTACCATAGACATACAGCAACGGCATTAGTTCGACGATCAAGGATCCTTCGTGTCACCTGCAGTTGCTTAATAGCACCTTAGTGAGCGAAGGGACTTAGTCATATATTCGTGCGGAATGAGATAGGGTAATGGTTATAAGATCACCATTAGATGCTTTGTCTTTGGCTGTCGTGTGTGCCGTTTTTTCCTCGCTGACTATTTTGTATCCCTTCCCAGGAAACCACAATGGAACTGTGCACATTCTTTAGCTTGACCAGTGTAACAGTATTGCATCGCCTTTTCCTGCAATCGAGTCAGTTAGTCTCCGTTTGGCAACCACTACTATATATGTAACTAACTTAGGTCCTGTCACCTTTTTTGAGCCATAAGACTTTAAAAAAGCCGGTGCACCATTGTTTCACTCTTTTCAATTTATTCTCAAGGCTCTGTATACCTCTTTTCTTCAACGGTCAATATGGTTACTATGCAAAAGGACTTCCTTGTGCGATCGGGGGAACCCATGAGAAAAAGCTTCTTTCCGACGGAGAGTAACACCACTAAGCGTTACATTTTCAGCCTCAATACAATACAAAATGAATTGGACTCCGATCTAGGGAGATACATATATGTACGTAACCTGCCTATGGAGTAATAGAAATATTATGCAGCAGTGACAGTTACATTGGCAGGCGTTCAGCTCCATAAACTGGGCTTACATTCTAGAGTCGTTCAGAAAATTGCATGAACTGAAACACTTGATAAAAAACGGTGAAAGGCTATAGAGTGCGATTATTTGACACTGACTGGGAGGTGCACAAGCATCTTTTACTAAAGAGTCCTTCAAAAGTAATACTTAATACCAGCTGTTGCGACAGGAGAAAATAGGTGGTAGAAATAGCTATTGAGCTGAGCTCGGAATCAAAGGTAATAAAAGCTATCCGCGAGTCTGACAGAACAATCAATAAAGTTCTTCCGTCGTGTAACATTCTTTTGAAGGATTCTAGTTAGGGTTTTGAGATGCATCGTTCAGTTAGTCAGGCCAACAAGATGTACGTCAAGTGATATTGCACATATGTATGTATATATGTGCTGAAGTTCCCTCAGACTTGCTTTCGTAGGCCCAAGCAGGCAGCTCCACATCAATAGCCAGACTCAGCTGGCTCCGAAAGCTCCGAAATAAAAAAGATTATTTATTAAAAAGGGGATACTATTCTTATTTTTTGTAAAGTACAAAGTAGGGTACAAAATGTCAGACAAATGCGCCCCCGCTCTTTTTGCCCCTTTGAGGAAATGTTCGACGAAGTCCTTGCATATTGAGCGCCCCTGCACCCATCAAGCAAAGAGGACGTTCGACCTAGGCAGAGGACAACTAAGACAAATGGTAGGACTGTACACCGGCCACATCAACCTGAACAAACAGGCCTACAGACTGGGACTAGTGACATCTAGCACTTGCTCGAGTTGGGAGGAAGAGAAAGAAAGCCTCGATCACTCGAGCGCTGCAAACACCTGGGAAGACACGTCCTACTCGGGCTGAGTTATCTTAGACGTTACAGTTTCCGAAGAATCGTGGAGTTCGTTAGAAATACAGGACGTTTCTCGGAACAGTGTACCCCATCCGACACTCCATCCCCAAAGCAAACCACCATCGGCCTACGTGATGAGGACACTCCTCACCCTCTCAAACGAACCAACCAAGCAAGTCTGTGCATAATTGTGGACGGGAATCGTTTATAGTTTATTGGCATGGCAACGTCTAGCCTGCATAGGCACGACTAGTGCTATTAGGACAACACCCACCGCCGCCCTCGAAACCATGCTCGGGCTATGCCCACTTAACTTCTTCACAAAAGAGGTAGCGGCCAAAAGTGCCCTACGACTCAGAGAAACCCGGACTTGGAAAAACAGCCAAATCGGTCACAGCACCATTACCAAGTGGATAAACGCCAACGAGCCTTCGGACTACATGGCCATCCACTTGGACTTCAATCTCAACATCGATTCCGAATTCCCCTCCAGGAAAACCTGGACAAATGGTGAGATCATAGACCCCACCTCCATATCTATCTTCACGGATGGATCAAAAATGGACGTAGTTACGGGATCCGGCATCTTCTCAGTGGAACCCTCAATTGCCCGGTCCATGAAACTTCCGAACCACGCAAGTGTGTTCCAAGCGGAAATTCACGGTATCACTGAGGCCTGCCGACACCTCTCCACACTGAACAATAACAGACAGGTTGACTTTTACATAGACAGCCAAGCAGCCATCAAAGCCATTACTTCCATCACCACCAAATCTAAATTGGTCCAAAGATGCAAAGAGGAACTCAAATCCCTCAGCACGAGACACAAAATCTCGCTCTGCTGGATCCCGGGCTATATGGGTATCCACGGGAACGAGATGGCCGACGAACTGGCCAGGAAAAGCTCAGAATCAGATGACCTACACGCAGACAACTCTGTACCATTGCCCATCAGTCTCCTCATGTCGAAAATCTCTACAGACTTCTTAAATAAGGCCAACGCAGGGCATTGGCGGCCCATCTCAGGAAAATGAGAATCAGCACCACCGACCTATGCAGAGGCTGTGGCGACACAGAGGTAGAGGAAAACTCAACACAATTCTTCTGCGAATGCCCAAGCCTCTTCAGAACCAGACTCTCAACCCTCGGAAAACCGCAGTTCAAAGACTTTAGTGAACTAGAAAAACCACCCTAAAATTCATCATGAAATCGGGCTGGTTCAGGAGGGCCACCCCTGCTACTAACTAAACAGCTAACCCACTGCTTATTTCTCTTCTCCTTTTCTTTTTCTTTTATTTACAGGTATCTCACACCGGCGTTTGTTTTACAGGTATCCCACGCCGGGGGAACACAATGGATCCGTTGAGACCCGAGTGAGACTGCACCCTTGCTCATGCAGTCACCCCCCCTACCTAACCTAACCTAACCTTATTGGCATGGCATACACATGCGGCTTCAAAAATGTCTAAAGAAGGATGTCGCTTGGTGCAATATGACACGATCTTGCCGGCGCAAGGGTGGTGAGAATTCACTATAAGGTGATTTTTGAAACGTCTAATCCTTGTGAACGATGATGAATTGATATCCTTGGGGTTTCAGTAACCCTTTTTTTGACTGCGTCTATGTTTTCGAGTGAATGTCCACGACAAGGACGCGCTTATTATTCACTACGGTACCTACAGTTTTTTTTTAACTTAGTCCTATAATTAACGACTCATTTGCAGCATTACTTTCAGCGAAAATTCTACGAAGTTTGCGAACAGATTCAGCAAAATTTTTCACATTTTTTTTTTTCGTGTAGAGTTCCATCATTGACAGAAGTAATGCGGAAACTCTTTAGTGTTACTAACCCTATAAAAAAATTTAGAGAAACCCTTTATGATGATGGAAGTATGTATACTTAAAGTCCATTTAAAGGGCTCCGCGGAAAATGCATGAGAAAGTGGTTGGAGTTCCTTTTAATTTGCTTTAAGCTTAGTTGCTGATAAAAAAAATGTCAGTAAGCAAAAGACCTAGAATGCACGCTATAATTTTTCAAAATTCAAGGCCATTCAGCGCTACTTCTATGTATGTATCTACTACTCGCGTAAAGTAGCAAATCGGTCCGTTTTGTACCCGATACCACACGTGAGTCGTTTTAAGTCGATCGCGCTAAATTATTCGAAAACTCCATTCTTTCAAAAATACCATTCACATCTTTAGAAAGGGGGCTGGAGTGGAGAATTTCTTAAAAGATACATCAGCGCTACGTTGGGGCTCCTCCTTTATTCAGCAGACTGCTGTTGTAAGCACTTCATTTTAAAGATGTTGTTGTTGGGGGGTAGGAATGCCGTTGAGTTGTGACGTTGTGATACTGGCAACAGGCAAATTCCTCCCAACACTCAGCGAACTAGTCGAAGGGGCCATCAAATCCCTCGACATCTGGACCAGGAATTGCGGGCTCACGGTTAACCCCCAGAAAACCGAGCTCGTATTATTCACAAATAAAAGGAAGTTACCACAGTTTAGTACGCCATCTGTCGGAGGCACCCCGCTTAAGATCTCCGACAGCGCAAAGTACCTAGGCCGCCTATCCTAGCAGGGAGGAGTGGTTAAGAGGTCTGATACCAAATGTGCAATCCATTGGCATATAAACAGACGGATCTAAAATGGACACCGGCGTAGGGTCAGGCATCTTCCCCGTATCACCTTCTTTATCGACAGCCAGGCAGCTATAAAAGCAATAACTGCCACAGAAATTAAATCAAAACTTGTGAAGTGCTGTAGAGAAGAGCTTATGGTTCTTGGAACACAGCACAAGGTATCGCTCTGCTGGGTCCTTGGACATGAGGGTATACCAGGTAACGAAAAAGCTGATGAATTAGTAAGAGAGGGTTCTGCAGCCGTTTCAAAACAAACAGAACCACTCGTGAACATCCCGCTTTGCGCACTTAAGCTTGATGTAGGGAAAATAGCAATTCAGGAGGCGATCACCAGATGGACCCCCTGGACCGGGGCATAACTCTCTACGGTATCATTCTTTTAAAAATACCATTCACATCTTTAAACTCCTCCACTCTTAAAGCAATTGAGTTTACTATCATCCAATTTAACCTAAAATTTCATCCCGTCTTGAAGGGTCTCCTAAGACCGTAGTAACCATCGAAATCGCATGCATATTCCTTCCTTGGCAGCTCATATGTGCATACATACGAGTACATATGTACATATGTAGAAACTAATGCACCCTCAAGGGAATAGCGTAACCAACAATTGCGCGCTCAAAGTTTTCCATCGCCCCAAAGGGAGAAGTTAATGTGGTAAAATAATTTACGACAGCTATCACAGTTTGCGCAGTGTTGCTTCTGGACGTGGTCCAAAACCTTTTCAGGAAGTCATAATTTTTCCACTCAGTAAAACCCTTCTTCAGTTTGTATATTTTTTTTTTTTTCCAAACAATTTTTTTGTCTCTTTATTGTTTTTAGTGACTCTCCTTGTATTAAGTAAATTTCAACATTCACTTGAATTTTTCTTAAAGATCATGGCAAGTCAGCGAATGCACAGCTATAAAAAAAAAAACACTAGAAGGAGAAAATTGAATGTTCCTTTTCCAACCATCGACCATCCTTCAAGTAAACCTCGTTCTCTATTCAGTTTTTCTATGTGTGAGTGAGTGTCCTTTTCATAACAATGGGGCGAATCCTCAAGAGGAAAGGACAAATTGTATGCAAGGAAACACAAGGCGATGAAAGAAAAAAAAAAAAACCGTAAAAGGACGAATATAAAAATTAAATTAGCTGAATTAAGGTCCTGGCCCGAGTTTGGCTGTAGGCCAAGTTTTTTTTCCCCCGAAATGACCACACGAGTGACTTGCAGGAGGGACACCAAATCTCACAAATGCATGCGTGACATATTCAATAAGGGACGGGTGCAATTGTTACAGTGATGAGGTTGGTGCTGATGAAGTTGATGATTATGATGATGATGTGCATGCTGATGGAAGTGTAAGGAGGACACCGACAAAAGGAAAAATAAAACATGGATCCTGGCAAATGCTGCAGCGGAAGAGAATTAGATTTTCGCGCCTTCTCAGAGCTGTTATGCTGCAAGTGTGCTCCAATTATTCACCATTACATCCGTTGCTGTAGTGAGGTGAACAAAATGTGAGGCTTTGACAATGATGACTTGTCATCAACATCTCGAATAAAAAAAAAAACTTGAAGTTGACAGTGATAGCTTCTTGTGTAGATGCTGACTATCTGACTATTTGGCGGCTGACATTCCTTTGAAGGTAGCTCTAAGAGTGATTCATGAGTTTCAGTTTTGTATGACTTATCCCATAGGGTGTACGAACCTTTATTGGTTCATAGCATCTAAGTTCCCGTTCACAACAACAACTATATAAAATCGTTATCGTTCCAGTCATATTTTACGGTGCGGAAACATGGGCTACATCGAAGGCGGATGGCGATATCCTTGGCCCTTTTGAACGATAGATTCTTTGTAAGTAAAGGCTGAATTCGGGCTTAACTTATCCATTCGGGCTTGGTCAGTATAGCAGACAGTAAACCCCTTAGTATACGTCCTATTGTTTAGCTTCTAACCATACTCCTGGTTAGATTCGAAGAGTCCACGGACCGGAGCATTGGTGTCCGAAGATGCTATCTGATCCCAAGAATTTAAGTGGTGCGAAGCTGTCCACTTCAACTTTTCGTCGTACATATATGCTCTGATATATGATTTTTTTTAGGCACAAGTATAAAGCCTGGTAATTAAGAGTTTATTACCAAATTGAGTGAATCTCCGTGGGTTTCTTTAAGATTCATTTGCTCGTTAAGAACTCTTACCAATCAGCGCTACGTTGAGGCTCCTCCTTTATTCAGCAGACTGCTGTTGTAAGCACTTCATTTTAAAGATGTTGTTGTTGGGGGGTAGGAATGCCGTTGAGTTGTGACGTTGTGATACTGGCAACAGGCAAATTCCTCCCAACACTCAGCGAACTAGTCGAAGGGGCCATCATATCCCTCGACGCCTGGACCAGGAATTGCGGGCTCACGGTTAACCCCCAGAAAACCGAGCTCGTATTATTCCTAGCAGGGAGGAGTGGTCCGATACCAAATGCGCAATCCATTGCCATATATACAGCTTAAGGTTCTTGGAACACAGGACAAGGTATCGCTCTGCTTGGTGACTGGACATGAGGGTATACCAGGTAACGAGAAAGCTGACGAATTAGCAAGAGAGGGCTCTGCAGCCGTTTCAAGACAATCTTGAAGCAGGGAAAATAAAAGAGATGAACACCAGATGGACCTCCTTGGATTCCTGTGCAATCACAAGGAAACTATGGCCGTCCTTCGATAAAGGCAGAACCGAGAGACTAATACGGAAAGATAGGAAATCCCTTTCCATCACGGGGCATAACTCTCTACGGTATCATTTGAAAAAACTACGTCTGACGGAAGAAGAACTCTGCAGAGGTTGCGGTGACGAGGGAGCTTTTGAGGACACAAGCCACTTCTTATGTCACTGCCATGGCCTCCAACACAGCAGGACCAGACTCCTAGGTAGCTACTTCTTCCAAGACCTAGATGAACTCGCCAGCACGCCACCAGACAAGACAATGAAATTTATCAAGTCCTCAGGATGGTTTGTATGCAAAGACTCGCATCAATAACTATCGGAGCAAATTAGCGTCGGTATCGGGTTTCAATGGGCAAGGGACATCCTTCTCCCAAAGGGCATCACAATGGGTCAGCATTGACCTGGGTCAGCATTGACCCACATACCTAACCTAACCTAGTCTAGCAGAAAGTGTGTGTATCTCTTCCCCGTGTCGTCGGTTTAAGTTGGTCTTGCGGTGGTGAGAGAAAAGGAAGGATTTCCTTTCATTGGCAAACGTTCGAAAATAATAACTGCGCTGAGAAAACTTCTTAATTAGTATTTGACTGAAGGACTCTTCAATTCATGTACAAAATTTAACTTACACAGAACGCGAGTAGCTGTGCTAGCTAGGCTCTGGTAAATAATGCTCTGGTTATCTACTTGGCACGAATCCTTACTTCAAAAGGAATTTAGATCAGCGAACTTTGAATGAATTTAAAACAACAGGGACTCAAGTAAGCGCCTAAGTGCAATACTATGTAGAAAACGGAAGGCCCAGGAAGCTGATATTTTACAGACAGTTAACCTCTAACAAAAAAAGTCGCCAAAATTTAGGCACACAAATTTTGAAATAAACTTTGTACCCATTGGGTATTTTGAGGATCTGAACCGCAGTTGCACCGTAAAAGCGCCCATAGGCGATCAAGTTTCAATGCGCACACTAGACCTCTTAAGGTTGGATAAAATGGGGTGGCAATGGTGTAGTGGTAGCGTCATCGTTTGTCGAGCTGATGGTTCACAGTATAATCCCTGATGTCAGCAAGCATTATATGATAAGAGGCAGTCCGATCAATTGAGAAAGTTTGTGACAACACTACTGCGAAGGCATAACACTGGCAGTAGGTTTGTCATATGGCTGGAGAAATTGTTCCGTCTGTTGATGATTGATATGCTTATGACATCAGGTTGACCGGGAAAAAAATACTGTGAATCAGAAGCGAAGACAAAACAAATAAATGACATCAAACAACCTCCCCAGTTATCTGGACACCCACCCCTGGAGCTAATATGTGAAACCTAATACACCTTAGTTTCAAACCACTACACCAATCTCTTTCTCTCTCTCGCTATCTTCCTTTCAACGCCCGCACTGTGTATACACATTAAAAGGGTATTCATAACCCCTTGAGAGCGGGTAAATTATAAAAAAAAAAAAATTCAAAATTGTCTTCTAAAATATTATTCGACCTATGTAGGGTATGGCACACTGCCTTCTTGATGCGTTGCAGTTTCTTACTAAGGGTTCAAAGAAAGTCGCATACGAACAGTCTAAACAAAACAACACTGACAAGTTGAAGTTTTTCTGTTGGTTTGACGTGTGAGAATAGAAAATCCAGAAAAAAATAAAATAGAAGAAAAATCGAGGAAAACTGTGTGCAAAGTACAGAAAATGTACAAAATTGTTCCCTTTTTTGTCTACCACATCGGGCAAATGTAATATTTCTCTACTTTTGGTGTTTTTTAAAAATTTTGTTTTTTGTGTTTGGATCGGGGTTCTTCTTCTTTTCCTATGCATGGCAGTATATGGGTTACTTGTGTATAGAGTTCAGTGATGCTCACCGCACACTGCAACTGCATGAAGGATAGTGGGAGCATGCGAAAAAAAGGACTCCCCTAGACCCCTTTCCAGCGAGAAAAATTGCTTTGTGAATTTCCTTTGGCAATTCTCTTTTTTTTTTTTAAGTTTTTTATTTGTATCGTTTTTTTTTTTTTTTGAATTTTCTACTGCAACCCTATTGTCAGCTCGTAAAACGGATAAGTGTCCTTTGGGGTTTGAATTATGGTGATGTGCGCTGTGCTCATTTATGCATCACATAAAATATCTAACACAAAAGCTGCAAAGTTTGTGAAGGGATATTCTAAACTCTTTTGTTTAAGAAAGTTAACACGGATGATGAATGCCATTTTGGTTTTTTTTTTTTTGTGTGTGTACATATGCACAAATGTATGTGAAGTTGAGTATCCATAGAAAGCAGAATGATTATGCGCGTAATAGACCTTGAGGCGTTTTCAAGTAAGTAAGGAGGTCAAAATCTGCTTGGACAATAGAGAAGTGTCTGCATACTGTACATACGAGTTTAATGGCACCAGTGACCAACTCAACTTAACTTCTTAAATAAAGCCAAACAGGCCCCAGGGTTTAGCTTTCGCAGCTAAAATTTGATGTCTCACCTGAAAGGCGAATGGAGAAGCTTCCCATGGCAGCAACTACTATCAAACGTTTCTCAGACACTACCGAACGGTGGGACCAAATATACCATATCTGGGATTCGCGAATCGAACCTTTTCCTCCGTCAGTCCATTACACTACCCACTGAGCCACGACATGGTCTTGGTTAGTGTAGTATAAACGCGCAAGTTTTCATGATTTTGGTGAAGTCAGTTTCTTTATCAGTTTATTGCTTGTTTGACATAACTTTCTAGCTCCAAAGTTATAAATTTATTCCTTAATGTTGTTTCAAAAGTTATGTGTTAAGACCGGTGTCATATCTTTTCCTGAAAAGTGGCGATAGCATCGTTGTTCGCATAGAGTCATACGAGGTATTTTTCTCGAAAGAAATATTTTAAGCCCGCGTTTTCAGCGGTGGAAAGTCTGCGAGAAAGTGCAGACTCCACCCTCTCCCCTATTTTATTGTTAATAATTTACACCATTTAGGAGTAGTCCTTTAAAGTTATAAGAGTGCAACAAGGGCGAATTAAGGAGTATGGTGAAAAGATGCGCGCTCATTTTGAGTGTTTTGGAAGTATAATGAAGGGCATAAAGAAGGGTTTTTGTATTGTTTGGATTGCTATTTCAAATCTGTAGTATGATGGTATGTTCATGCCTGGGAGATGGTTAAAAATATATTCAGAAACTCCTTTGCATCAAGTTTAAAGAGCTTCAAACAATCGCGTAAAACCGTAGTTCTCTCATGTTTCTGAGTTCCACAACATTTTTTACGACTTTTGTCAAAATTTCTTGCTATAAATTCTTCATGTCGTGTCATGTCTGATGTTCTCTTTTATTGTCGCCAAATTCTGTGTTCTAATAGACCGGTGAGTTAAAAAAAAATCCCAAGAAACATGTCTGGATGTCAAACCGTCAACATGCTCTGTTAACAGTTTCTTCGACAGATATGTTCCATTGAATAGGAGATAACTATTACCTCTTACTTCAAAACTGGAATGTTCCCTCTGAATATTATCGAACGTTTTGCTTAACCCGTTGTACATTAAGGAGATTGGAAGAAAGTCATTCTAAAACTAGTTGTTTGCTATAAAAAAGATAGTTTTTCAGTGCTGTTCTCTCTGTTTTAATATCCCACTGGGAATTGGTCGAAACACAACAATTGTGTTCCTTCATACCGTTTCTCTCCACGGGTACCCATTGTCCTTAACATAAATAATGTTTGGTGAACCCGCCTAAAGAATGTCACTTCTCTGTTATCTCCCTTACATGGCTTGAAAAGAATGTAACATCTATCTCTCTCATTACCAATGAAGGTCCTTTGTGATACCATGGATCAAAAAACCAATTCCCAAACTCAGGGACTAACAGAACCAACCGGAACTTTTGATAAAACGATAGATGCGCATGACGTCTAAGGACGGTATGTCACCAAGGACTTCAAGGAAGGGGGACCCTAAATGGACCATTCTTTTATGTGACAGAGCTGGGCAGTTACATAGGAGGTGTGGGATACTTTCCTCCTCCTCCTCGTCTCTATAGCTTCTGCAGAAGTCGTATGACAAAAGGGCAAGTCTTTTGGCATGTTGGCCTATAAGGCAGTGTCCAGTGAGAACACCAACAACGCAGCTGATCTGTGATCGCTTTAGTTTGACCAACTCGGCACTGCGTTTATGATCCCGCCTGAGCCAGATCTGTCTCGAGATGGAACACGTTGACATGTTTTCCCATCTGAGGTTGGTCTTGCTAATAGCATTCAGCTTTAGTGGATGCTTACATGTAGCTAGGGGCATACCTAGGGATTGCCTATCAGACAAAATCCTTAGAGTAGTGCCTTGTCTGGCGAGTTCGTCTGCCCTGCAGTTTCCTGGAATGTCTCTATGGTCTGGCACCCAGCATAGGTGATTATTGAACTGCTCTGTCATCTCCATAAGAGATAGACAGCCGTTGAAAGGTCAAGGAGCACGATTCCAGGAACTTGCCGCTTGGCTGTCAGTGAGAATGGTAATATCCCTAACAGACAGTACATTACACTTCAGCCAGGACAAGGCTTTCTTAATCGCCATGATTTCAGCCTGAAAAACGCTACAATGATCAGGGAGGCGGAACGATAATTCAAGGTTGAGCTTTTCGGAGAATACACCGCATCCCACCCCGCCTTCGGTCTTAGAACCATCTGTGAAAATGTGTACCGAGCTACCATCGATAGAGGGAGAATTGTCCCATACATCCCGCTCCGGGATGCTCGTACGGAAGTTACGATCAGAACTCATTTTCGGCGGGTTGTAGTCTGTATTTTCATGTTTGAAGTTAGGGAGATCAAGGATCGAGGAGTGGCCGATGTGATAACTAGACCACTGAGAGGAGGCTTGCAGACGGATGACCACACAGGCAGTGATCTGCTTACCGAAAATATCTAGGGACAGCAAGTTGAACATAATGTCGCAGTGCCGCTGAAGGAGTAGCTCTCAGTGCACCACTGATGCACATGCATGCAGATCTTTGCGCCTTAGCTATTTGAGTAAGGTGGACAGCCTTGTTAAGAGCGGGCCATCATACGATTACGCCAAAGAGTAAAATAGGCCTGATAACGGACACGTACAGCCAGTGAGTGATTTGAGGTTTCATATCCCAGCTCCTACGTATAGCCTTTTTACAGGAGTAGAGAGCTACATTGGCTTTCCTGACGCGTTCTAGTAGATTGGCTTTCCAATTTAGTTTTCTGTCCAGAATAAGACCCAGATGTTTGTCAGTGAAGGTCAGACTGGTGCCATTTACATATCTTGGGAGGGTCTATGAGTGGAATTTTATATTTCTTCGTGAAGAGGACGAGTTCCGTTTTGTTGGGATTAACCCCCAGTCGACATTTGGAGGCACATCTGGTGAGCCGAAGGAGAGCATATTGGAGGATTTCCTTGAGAGTATTTGGGTGCTTACCAGAGGCAACGATGGCAACGTCATCAGCATAGGCGATCGTTTTGCATCCAGTCTTGTCTAGGTCCGCCAGTAGCTCATTTACTACCAGGTTCCACAGAAGAGGTGACAGGACACCACCTTGGGGTGTACCGTAGCAGACCGATGCACCGCCCAGCTGTGTGTTAATAATCCTGCATGTGAGCATTTGATTGATCAACACTCCGAGCGAAGTATCTACTTTCAGATCTGTAAGTGCGTCGATGATCGCTTTTGCCTTTGCAGTACGCATGCTGGGACGGCGAGAGCAAAACTGGGTTAGTGCTCTGTCGTAAGTGGATATCGATTAGCCTTTCTAGAGTTTTAAGTAGAAGAGGCAGCTGGTAGGTATGTCCCAAATCTTGGTGCAAATATTCTGGCAACACTTTGCATTGGGGTTGGTAAAATACTTTTACACGCTGAGTTTGCAGCTTAGGCCATAGACTCCTCGACCTTTCTCATCCTGCAAGCTTTTAGAAACTGTATCCCTTGAGCTATCACGAAGTTTTAGAAAGTTTCAGAGAGCCTTTCAATAATTGAGAGGGGTATCAAAATTTGTGATGAAGACGACATCACGACATCACAAGATCAACGTCATCAATAAATCTCTTCTCAAATGACTAAAAATTAAATTTTCTGAAAGTTCATTTCAAGTTGCCTTAGATGGTTTAAGGTTTCACTTTATAAAGGGTCTTCCCATAGGGTCTTCCGAACTTTGAGAGTTGATAGCGGCCATATTGTTGCAGCTACATCTGTCGAATTGGCTGTCATTTATTCAGCCTGTTTTGCCAAGTCATCATGGACGGATATAGCGTTCAACAACACGTACAAATAATAAAATAATTTTATCAAAATGGGTGTTCTGTTCGGGCAACGCTCCGCGCGCTTCGCCCATTTTACGGTCGCCATAATCGTCCTTCCGAGAGGACTATTCGCAGTGTTGTGGATAAATTTGAGTCCACTGGTTCAGTAAACGATCAACCAACACCCGTACGTCGCCAAGTTCGCAGGAGAATCCGAGGCAGTCGATTTCGCGTCGCTCACAAGAACTCGGCCTTTCGCAGACCACAACTTGGCGAATTTTGCATCGGGATTTGGGCCTGCACCCGTACAAAATTCAACTGACCCAGGAACTGAAGGTAAACGACCATGGACAACGACGTGTGTTCGTTGAATGGGTTCTGGAGCGGTTGGAAACTGACCCTAATTTTCATCGAAAAATCATCTTCAGCGATGAGGCCCATTTCTGGATGAACCGGTACGTCAACAAACAAAATTGTCGAATTTGGGACGATACCAATCCACACGAGATCCAAGAGCGTCCAATGCATCCCGAAAAAGTCACTGTTTGGTGTGGATTTTGGGCTGACGGCGACATCGGTAAATATTTCTTTGAGAAAAACGTTGGCCAGGCCATCACCGTCAACGGCGAGCGCTATAGGTCGATGATTACCAACTTCTTTTGGTCGAATTGGATCATATGGACACCAACCACATGTGGTTTCAACAGGATGGCGCTACGTGCCACAAACCTCACGCGACATTGGAAATTCTGCACGAGCGATTCGAGGGCATGGTTATCTCAGGTGGAGGTGATGTGAACTGGCCACCGAGATCGTGCGATTTGACCCCGTTAGACTTTTTCTTGTGGGGTTTTCTGAAGTCGCAGGTCTATACGAATAAGCCAGAAACCACAGCGGCCCTCAAAGCCAACATAACCCATGCCATCGGTCAAATTCAGCCTGATTTATGCGCCAGAGTCATGAATAATTGGACGTTTCGGATGCGCGCCACCCAGAGAAGCCGCGGCGGACATTTGAACGATATTATATTCCAAACATAATGGCATCGATAGGCCTTTCAATTGAATAAAAAATTTCGATGATATCTCACACACACTTTGTTTTATTTAAATTTAAAGATAGGAAGCGCTTAATGAAAGACGCTTTAGAATACATCCAAGGCAGTACATATGGATACCTTTATTGTCTCCAGACTCACATCCATAATCTTCGACTGTGAAAAAAAGCGATTCACTAAATTCGAACTTGGAGTGGAGATAAAAAATTAAAAAAATAAATGCTTGGCGCAAACATTCCATGACTCCATGATGCCATTTTCTTGGATACGGGTGTCGAAAACTCCAGTCTTCGGTCATTAAACCAAAACTCGAGCTCTAACACCAAACGTCAATCTCATAAAAACTTAAGGAACTAACTCCGAATGATTCCGAAAGTAATGTGATGGGCGTCTGCTAAAACATTTTTAAGCAAGGATGACTTCCATATAAATTCCAGGATAACAGAATATTAACTCATTGAGTCGTCAGCTTGCCATGGCTGCCATAGTGGTCAACGTAGAATCTGTGCCCGCAACATACCGTAGAACAAACTTACCAGGGAAACCACGTCTATATTTTTCCAAAATCCATCCAAACTGACCACGGTATGTTTAAAAGTTAAATTAAAACCTAACCTTCCTCATAAAAAAAAATTAAATCATTACTTCAACAAGCTACCCGCTCCAGAGCGTTCCAAGATTAACTCTTCTAAATTAATTTCGATTCTGTGTGAGTCCCCCTACTGGCTAGAGAGGCTATGAGCGAGCGATTCTGTGCCCCGAAAAGTTCAAATAATTTTGACAGTCACTTCCTTCGTGTCCTCCCTCTGCACCCTTATCACCACCAACCCACCCTATTCACATCGTTTTCAATGATTTAAAGTTCAGTTTTAAAATTAATAAAACCGGAAGGGAAGGCTATGCACCGACTATGGATATAGTGGGGTTCGAATATGTTTAACTTTACTTTGAGCAAATATACTGCGGTTGACGATAATATATTTGATAGTTGGGTTGTGCTCCACCCCCTTGAGGTAGTAAAGATATGCTGCAGCTGCATCAACCAACCATTTCACCGTCCCTCAATGCATGGAAGCATGCAAGTATCCTGGGTACTTGAGGATAATGCCCTATCAAACATTTTTGGACTCCATTCACATAGGCTTTTGCCAAAAAGCACCGACACGGAACACTCCCTCACCCCAGCAGTATACCCTCAGGATTCGTACTTACACAGCCATGCATAAGGAGAAGGAGAGAGGAGAAACAGGAATTACAAGTACCACATCATTATACCTAATTCGATATCACAGCAAGAACGTTTGCCAAAGATAAAAGATAAACCACCGAAGAAGGCCTGGTACAGTACTACGAGACCAGATAGTATACAGCAGTGAGGGTGAGACGGCAAAAAGTTCGATTTAGATGCTGAATACAATCGCATCTCCATAGCTATAGGCTGGGAGGGTGTACACTTTGGTGCATTTCTATGAAGCAACCAGAAAGTTAAATGACTTCGAGTTCAATTGCCTATGCCAGTTGTGAGATACAATTGGAAAATTTACGCGTTCCCGAAGAATTCAATTGTCAGAGACGGGCTGCAGCAGCAGTAGCACAACAGGGGTTGTTGTCTGCTATGCCGCGGGTTGTACTGCTTCATATTTTCCCAGTCGTTGTTGTTATTGTTGTTTTGCGGGCGGTGGAGATGGCGGCAACAGCAACCGAGGAGTATCCTAACAACAAATGAAGCACTTTGGCACGGAATATGCATAATTGTGGGCGGGTACCTAAAGGTTTTAGTGGTCACTAGTCGAACATTGTAAATATATGGGCTCGAGATGCTTGGCCAATTTTGTTTTGGCCAGCTGTAACTGGTCTGTTCGGAGTTCGACTGGTAATATCAGCACCCCCAACAGGGGGAGGGGGGCTGGTGTAAAATTTATTACTGAACATATTAATGGCATACAGACCGATATGGGAAATTGCAATTTGATTTACCTGACCGCATAATTGGCGCTTAGTGTTGTGACCAAATTGCGGTTGGGTAATACTCTTTCCTGAGGTGTATTCTGGTCAAACGGGGTTTTTCAACTTTTCGGTTCGTTTATGCTAGGGGTCGGGTCAATGGACGAAAAAGTCTTGAAGAAGTTTTTTCTACGTGTTTTTCACTTTGAAGATGTACGAGTATTTAGCGTAAGCTACCTAAGGGTGACTATTCATTTTGGTGACGTATTTTAGCTTAAGTAAGGCCTTAGAGATGGGATATGTTAAAGAGAAGTCATACGCTTTGGCCGAACATTTGCCGGTTGAGTCTCTACACAATAAGCAGCAGTCAACCCCATTCTACCGGTTTTGTTAGAAAGTAAAAACCGTACTACATGACTTAAGATGGATGCAAGTCACTGCTAAGCTGGCAAAACCTCTCTCTGCAGAGAACTGTAGGCTAATTGCTTTGATGCCAAGGTGGTCTGTTTTATTTCGGTGTAGGCTTTGCATTCCTCCCATATGGTAAGCCTTGTTGAGGCGAAGTAGGTCATATGACCGCTACGACAAAACTTGGACCTATGCGCTCGCAGAATTTGGTTCTTGCAGAAAGGTTAGCCATTGTTGATGAGTTATAGTGGAAAAGTACATATGTCGATGATAATTACTCTACGACAGAATTGATTGCCACTAAAGTATCCGTCAGTTGCCGGACGGAAGTGGAGGAATTCCCAATGGTGGGAACCAGTGAGATCCGCATTAGGTGACCACTTCTTACAAACGGCAACACCCTCTTTAGATTATGACTGGATTTAACGGTCCAACTATAAAAACGAGAAGAGGATATTGATGTTAGAATTTAAACGCGGAATGTTCGGACGATCAGAGCGAATGGGATGGATGGACATGCAAAGGAAGAATGTTCTGTAAAAAGAACATCAATACAACAAAGCTCAAACAGAAACCTGTAAAGATGTAAAGATGAGAAGTAGAGTCACAATAGGTACTGAGAATATGGGAAAACTCCTTTGGCAGACTGATTTGGATGCCGCATGAAAGATTCACCGTAGACCGTAAAAATCAAAGCTTTCGTCAACTCAACTAAGATTAAGTGAGGACAGCAATATCCAAACTTAAGTCCGTTGATGGTACTGGCCCTGACGGCTTATCTAGCGAGATATTTAAGGCAGCTGGAAATAACTTGATAGAGGAAGAGTCTTCGAAATAAACCCCGAGGGACAAAGCTGCCGCAGAGGGGCTCAATTTAGGCGGCATGCACCAGTAGAAAAGATCTCAACCAACAGGAATAAGCTACAAAAAGAGCGAGTTAAATGGAAAGCCTTGCTGGTTAAGCGTGATTCAGTTTCTCCCCGAATTGAAACGTCATGTAAAAAGGTCCATGTTTTTTAAAACACACCTAGAGTAGCCTGTTTTTGAGTACACTTTTCCAGGTCATGTGCCATGTAATGCCACCATAACCAGCTAAGAATATCATGTCCTTAGATAAATAGATAGATTATGGGTGTAAGCGCACTGCGACCTTATAGATCTATTGTGCTCCCCTATTTTAGCTCCCGTCGATGAGATACTCGACTTAGAGCACCTCCTCCAGTCCAATTTCCTTGATGAACCGGAGTATCTTGAGTGGATCTAGCGATGGTAGATCTTCTTCGGATAGTTGATAGGCATCAAGCTCTTTCCTTCCTTCGTGGATCAATGCTCCACAATCTCTAAGAAAGTGCCCCGGGGTTTCTTTAACATCACCGCAGAATCTACATTCTCCGCGTTGCCCTAAGCCTAGTTTCCTGAGGTGTTCCTTAAGTCTACAGTGACTCGTAAGGAAGTCTGTGAGGAAGTCCAATCGATTCCTATTGATGTTCATGCAGACCATACTTCTTTGAGAAGTTCTTTGGCCTGTCTCAGTTTTGATGTTTCTTTCCAAAGCTTGATTCTTTTGCAATCCTCTTCCTTCTGTAGCTCCCTCCGTATCGTGTGCGGTCCAACCCCGCAGACCGGCTCCGGCCCGGTAAAGGTAGTCTCCTAGCCTTTTCTAGCTAGTTCATCAGCTGCTTCATTTCACTCAGTCGGTTTAGCTTGTTTAGGCACTCGCACACCAGTGTAGACCTGATGGCGGCCTGACTACCTGACAGTATCGCGATGTCTTGCCCCCGATACTTCTTATCGAGGTTGAATTGGGTGCATCTTTCAATGGCGTAGACCTCTGCTTGGAAGATACTGGGGTTTGTTCCCATGGCTTCCGATATCATGTCCTCTATCTAGTAGGAATAATGTGTGAAAGTCTGACCTGAGTATATAGAGGACAGGCTCTGGATAGTAGCATATGAGTCACATGTACTTAAAAAAAAAGTCAGAAATTTGTAACGAATCTTAATTTAAGTAACGCGCCATTTTCTTTATTTTCTTGGTTGTTGCTGTACCCATTCTCCACTGAACATACTTTTTTGCGTATCCACCGTGATACCTCACATCTGGCTGCGTCCTTATGTTATCTAAACCAAATGCAGGGAGCTGCCCCTGTCAAGACGGCAATTAAATAAGAAAGTTTTTTCACAGACAATTTTGTAGACTATGCTTAGTAGTCATGTGGCACAAGGCACAATCCTGCTAAAACCAAAGCCCGCCCAAGAAATCAGTTATCGTGTCTCTCTAGAGCACTCCGTTCAGGGTAACGTTGATGACACCTTCATTTTCGAAGAAGTAGGGACCAATGATGCCACCATTTCTAAACCTACACCAAATGGATGTATTAGCTTCCCTACTACAGATTTGGTTACTGAAATAGCCTCTGAGAGCTTCGTCCAAAAGTATGATTTTGACACCAAAATCGACGTAAACACAGAGAAGCTATAACCAAGAGGGGATGGTTATCTTCATCTTACTCAAGATAAGGTGCTCTTCACTACCGTGTGAAGAAGATTGAAAGAACTTTTGGTTCTAAGGAAATAGCCCTATGTGCCATCCTTGACATTGAGAGCGCTTTCGATAACACTGGCTACAGCTCAATAGAGAGAGCAAGCAGTAGCAGAAGTCAAATACCTCGGGGTCATCCTCGACAAGCGGCTCAGCTGGAATTCTGATATCAAGTTCGCCATCGAGCGTGCTACTAAGGCCATGTGGGCCTGTAGGCGCCTGTACGGCAGAACTTGGGGTCTAAATCCAAAAATGGTACATTGGATGTATACAATGATGGTGAGGCCTATCATCTGGTGGCCGAAAGTTCTTTTACGGACAACGGCCGCTAAACTTCAGAAGTTACAAAGAGTTGCCTACCTCGGTATAACAGGTGCTATGCGTACCTACCCAACGGCAGCTTTAGAAACAATCGTTGGGCTTTCACCCCTTCGTATCTTCATTAGGAAGACAGCCGCTAGGTGTGCTATCAAGTTGCAGATAGAATACAAGTATAAATCAGGTGACCATGTGAGACATCTGAAAATTCTTGGCTCAATCCCCAAAAGAGACATGTTTTGTACCATCCCTGACACAGCGGTCAAGGAGTACTGTTTCGGTAAATATAAGATCGTGCAAATTGGTCTAGTGGTGTTCCGGCATGAGACCCTAGAGATCTGGTGGTTCATAGACGGATCGAAAATGGAATCTGGATTGGAGCTGGTGTCTTTGGACCCAACACCAAAGTCCGTGGAATGTGTCCCACGGTATTTCAGGTTGAACTCCATGCCGTTGAAATCTGCGCTAGGTTAAACCTTAGTGAGGGTATTAAGGGCGCTAGAATACATAGCGCCGTCGTCCAATTTAGTGGACTCCATATCAGTTAAAAGCTGATACGATGCACTGCAATCCCTGGCGAGACTAAACAAGGTAAAACTCGGATGGCTCCCAGGCCATCAAGGGATTGTAGGCAACGAGTTAGCGGATGAACAAGCTAGGGCTGGCTCAGAATCCGCGTTCATAGAACCTGAACCCTACTGTGGCATCAACTGGTCTTTCGCCACAGCGCTGATTAGTAACTGAGAACATAAACTTCGCCTGGACCACTAGGAAATCGTCCCAGGGTTGAGACAATCCAAATTACGAATTAAATTTTACTCCTATAAGGATATACTTAACCTTAATAAGGAAAGTATCAGAAAGCTGGTGGGCTTTCTCACTGGCCACTGTGGCTTGAGATACCACCTTAACAAACTTAACCTGGGCTCAGACACGGAATGTAGGTTCTGCTCGGAGGAGGACGAATCATCCGAACACATTCTCTGCAATTGCCCAGCTTTACATTGGTTAGATAGTTAGTTAGTTTGGCTTGGCTGTCCGCACGGGAGTGCAGACACACTTAGACCAATAAATGTCCTTTGTGATACCATGGATCAAAAACCAATGCGCTACTCAGGGACTAACAGAACCAACCGGAGCTTTTGATAAAGCGATAGATGCGCATGACGTCTAAGGACGCTGTGTCAGCAAGGACTTCAAGGAAGGGGGACCCTAAATGGACCATTCTTTTATGCGACAGAGCTGGGCAGTTACATAGGAGGTGTGGGATACTTTCCTCCTCCTCCTCGTCTCTACAGCTTCTGCAGAAGTCGTATGACAAAAGGGCAAGTCTTTTGGCATATTGGCCTATAAGGCAGTGTCCAGTGAGAACACCAACAACGCAGCTGATCTGTGATCGCTTTAGTTTGACCAACTCGGCACTACGTTTATGATCTACCCTAGGCCAGATCTGTCTCGAGATGGAACACGTTGACACATTTTCCCATCTGAGGTTGGTCTTGCTAATACCATTCAGCTTTAGTAGATGCTTACATGTAGCTAGGGGCATACCTAGGGATTGCCTATCAGACAGAATCCTTAGAGAATCCTTAGACCTTGTCTGGTGAGTTCGACTGCCCTGCAGTTTCCTGGAATGTCCCTGTGGCCTGGCACCCAGCATAGGTGAATATTGAACTGCTCTGTCATCTCCATAAGAGATAAACAGCAGTTGAAAGCGGCCTTTGAAGTAAAGGAGCACGATTCCAGAGAGTTGATTGCCGCTTGGCTGTCAGTGAGAATGGTAATATCTCTGAAGTAAAGGAGCACGATTCCAGAGAGTTGATTGCCGCTTGGCTGTCAGTGAGAATGGTAATATCTCTGACAGATAGTACATTACACTTCAGCCAGGACAGGGCTAACATGGTTAAGGAGACGTATTTTGTATAAAGAAATATGTACGCCAGCGGAAATGAAAAACTCTGCTACTAAGGATATACTATCCTTCATTAGGGAGGCAGTACGTCTCTTAGACAAACCATAATCATACAATAGATCAAGGCAAGGGTTTTATTAAAAAAAAAAAAGAAAAAAATACTCAAGATATAATGAAAGGTCTTTATGCAATGTTGCCTACCTCCTGGGTAGCCGTAGCAGCAATTCTTTCGGCAGACAAGCACGCAGATTGCTTTTATTTTATCCGAAAAGTTTTGCAAACCTTTTTAAGAAAGTTGTTCACATTAGGTGCTGAAAGAGCTTCATTTCGACCAAGGCAATTTTTTTGTTAACTTTCTCACAGTTTATGCAATCCAGCACTTACTTTGGAACCACTTTTCGATATATTTCAGCATTGTTCAAGCCTAAATCGACTTAGTTCTTACCGTGGAAAAGTGACACTAAATACCCATCTATATTTCAATTCCGTAAGTTTTGCTAGCATTAAAATAACGCGCACTTCAAAAAGAAACTAACTGATAGCCCACCCATTAGAAGTGGACGTTAAAAAGCTGGAATATATATACTTTCAGGCGCGAGTTGAGGATTCAATGCACTAAGTAAATTTGCAGATTGAAAACCAAAGCCGAAATTATGTAAGGAAGGGGTAGTCCTGAAAACCGACTGCTGTTCCTGCTTTAATTAAATCCAGAAATAATTTATGCTAAGACACAAAACCACCGATAACAGACACAGTCATAACAGATCAGAAACCCGCATTTGCTCATACATCCGTAAATTTAGTCGCCAAAGGTAATAAATTTGGGTACTGCAGCTTTTAACATGAAATTTAAATTACAAATCCATTCCTGCATTATAACGTCGTCCTTCATTTTTTGGAAGTAAGCGCCGCTGTCGGGTGGTTCTTTGGTGGTAGCAATGGTGATGATGCTGGTCCTCCTAGAGCCGAGCTGGATGATGTTTGCATGTATACATGCGCACTCTATAATATAATAATTCAATTTATTATTCCCAGAGTTTTCAGTATTCAGCTCAGTGGTTGTTCACATTGGGATGGCGTGGACCGAAACGACTATGAGGAACCCAACTGCATGGCATTCGGCGAATCAGGTAAATTTATGGCAATAATGGTGTAACCGTATGAACAATAGTGAAATTGGCTGATGAAATCCACGTGGGAACGAAGGGCGGCAAAACAAAAAGGAATTATGGGTCAACGCCAATTGAATCCGTATCTCGTTTGCATAAGGCACTCTAGACCAAGTGGCTCGGGTTACGAATTGTGCAGGTGACGGTAGGTATTCCAAAATTCGATATAGGATCACTAACAGGTGTAGTTCGGTGCAATATACTCGCAGAAGTTGAACGTAAATTGCGGAAGTACAATAGATTCGTACAGAGCCAAGCTAAATGTAAAGGTGTCCTTGCGTTGTAGGTGGTTTCTGGGTAAAATTTATGCAATAACCTTGAGTGCACTGTACTGGGCCGTGGTGGCAGATGTCACTGATTTTAATTAGCGGAACTCATGCAAATCGTTGTAATAAATCACTGATAGAAAATTTGGTTAAATTAAAATAGAGCTGCAGATCCCAATCATCCGATTCCTTTTTTATACCGCTAAAGCATGGACACTATCGAAAGCGAATGAAAAAATCATCGGCCGGCTTCGGGGGAAAAATTCTTCGTAATACATTTGGTTCCGCGTTGGCGAGCTTTGGAGGAAAAGATTCAACGACGAACTATAGGAGCTGTACATTGACATCGAAAAACCGCGCAAACTGAAATGACAAGGACATGTAGAGCGAATGGACACCAATGCTTCCTATAGAGCCTTCGAATCTAACCTGGACGGACAGTCCCGTAGAGGGAGACCTCGCTTTAGGGTAAAGCGCACAAGTAGAAGGGGACCTTAACTCACTTGGGGTGCGCAACTGCAGGCAGTTAGCTCCGGCTAACTGGAGAGACTTCTTGGTTGAGGCCTAGTTTCACCCCGAAGTGCAGATCCCTTTCATATTAATTCACAATAGAGTTCACTTAAAGAAAAAATCAAAAAGAATAGAAGGTGACCCTACCTTAACACCAGAAGGCTATGCGTTAAGGAAGATATTGCGGTCATGTCAGGTAACCAAGTTCCCATCCAGGCCTTTAGCTCATATGAAATGGCCTCTAAAATGGCACAAGAGTGCCTAGATGAACTCAGAAACCTACACAATATCAAAAAAGTTACTCTACGCGAGGGTATTAGGCCCCGATGGGTGGACGGTAATGACAGAATCGCAATAGAAAGGGTGATGACTGTCCATGCGAATAGAATCCTTCTGCATTGTGAGTGGATATCATCTCAGAAGAGGGAATCGGAAGACTTACGAGTACATTCGTAAACTAAGCCAGCAGAAGAGGCCCCAGCCTTGTATCATGCTTGCCTATTAGACAGTGCCTAGTGATGACACCTATTGTGGTGCCGATATGCAATCTATTGAGAGAAATCAAATTCTTAGAGCGTTTTAGATCCAGCTTTGGCCAAATCTGTTTTGTCGCTAGACATGTTGATCCATTTGTCCACCTAAGATTCGCACTCTCGACAGCATCCAGCTTAAGTTTATGTTTGCGAGTAGCGATTGGAATACCTAAGGTGCCATTGCCCGGCAAGATGGGTTAAGTTGTTCCTTCTTTGGCATGTTCGTCGGCCTTACAATTCCCTGGAATGTCTCTATGCCCCGGCACCCAACACAGGTGAATATTGAACTGCTCAGCCGTCTCCACAAGAGACGAACGGCAGTCTAGAGCTACTAAAGAATTTATAGAGGTCGATTCCAGGGATTTGATTGCTGCTTGGCTGTCTTAAAAGGTGCGGATATCTCTAGCAGATATCACGTTTTTCTTAAGCCAAGATAGGGCTTCTTTGATCGCCATTAATTCCGCCTGGAACACGCTACAATGATTTGAAAGACGGAAAGAGAGCTTAAGGTTAAGCCTATCAGAGAAAACACCTGCACCAACTCCGTCTTTGGTGTCTGACCCGTCCGTGTAGATGTGAATTGATTCATCTTCTAAAAATGCATCGTCCTCCCGGAGTGATCTGGAAGGGATGGTGACTGTAAAGTTCTTCTCAAAATTTAGACGTGGGATGGCGTAGTCCGTGTTTTCGGGAGAGATTTTGAATTTATTCAGAATAGAGGCGTGGCCGAATTCTTTTCTTGACGACTGTTGAGTAGCTTCGAGACGAACGGCTCAATCGCTGCCATTTGCTTGCTATATATATCGAGGGGTATTAGATGGAATATAATGTCCAGTGCCGCAGAGGGAGTTGTACGAAGCGCTCCGCTTATGCACAGACAAGCTGTACGTTGGACCTTGCTTAGATAATCGCGATTTATGGCTTTTTCTAAGGCTGTCCACCAGACAATCACCCCGTATGTGAGTATCGGTCTAATGATCGAGGTGTAGAGCCGGTGAGTAATTCGTGGTTGTAATCCCCATTTATTCCCAATGGCTTTCTTGCAAGAGTAAAGTGCTACTGTAGCTTTCTTTACTCTTTCTTGAATATTAGGTTTCCAACTTAGCTTCCTATCCAGGATTAGACCCAAATATTTTGCTTTGTCAGTGAAGGTCAGACTGGTGTCATTTATCTTGGGAGGAGCTATGAGTGGAATTTTATATTTCTTCCGTTTTGTGGGGATTAACCCCCAGCCGACATTTGGAGGCCCATGTGGTGAGCCGAAGGAGAGCATATTGGAGGATTCCTTGAGAGTATTTGGATGCTTACCACCCAAACAGAGGCAACGATGGCAACGTCATCAGCGTAGGCGATCACTCTGCATCCTGTCTTGTCTAGGTCCACTAGTAGCTCATTTACTACCAGGTCCACAGAAGAGGTGACAAGACACCACCCTGGGGTGTACCGCAGCAGACAGTTCTTCTGGCCGCCCAGCTGTGTGTTAATAATCCTTCATGTGAGCATTTGATTGATCAACACTCTGAGCGAAGTATCCACTTTCAGATTTGCAAGTGCGCCGATGATCGCCATCCACGTACTAATGATATCAACAATCCGCGACACGCATCGTGACTGACGAAATTTGCAACTAGTACACGCTCAAATTCAGGCAAATGCAATCATCCTTAGACATTAACAAAAGCCTAATTTGTCAGCTAATTTCCACTTTAACCTGATGCCAAGTCTTTGAATATTTCAATAATATGAACGTCCTCAGCCTGTTTTATAAATGGAACATGACCAACAAAGTTACCAGATACATTAGCATTGTGGATAAACAACTTACTTACTTTGTATGAGGCACACAAATTACTCGTTTACATGCCCTTAGTGTTTAAAATATACACGAGAATTTGTATCTACAAGTTCTTCTACAGCAAACTTTATAAGTTATCCTTAAAATAACGATTCTTTCCTACTTTTATCATTAAATACAATTACCTCCTTCACGAAAGTGCATTCCTCATAAATCTCTCCACTTTAATGGTAGATTTTCGACTTAAACATTAACCTAGAACCACACATTTACGATCCAAAAAATCAAAGGATAATGCACGAAAAAAAAAAACAACACCACCAGCACCATAACCAAAGGAATTCTGTGAACAATAGCCATTTAAACTTTCTGTGCCATTCACCGCCAGAAATGTTCTTGGCACCTGTTATATTCACTTCAATCTGTTTGTTCCTCCTCCTCCTTGCAAAGTCTATAAGTAGCAAAGGAGATGCACTGCCATGCATTATCCATTTCCATTTTCCTTACAGTCTAGAAAGTACAAACCGTAATCACATTTCTCATTTTATAATACCTTCACAACACTGTAGCCCATATCTTGCAGGTTGTTCGTTTTCAGACTTACGTAACAAGGACAACAAACTGACAAAAAAAAAATTGCCAATGCAACAGTTTCACTCGAAATATCCACATGTGTAGAGGTCCTTTGCCTCGTACATCAACTCGATTACCTAATTATAATAATTCTCTTATAAAAATCCGTGTCTTCCTAACGTAGGTGCTGCTGCTAGAGGCGGGAAGCACATCAACCAAGTGGTGCACAATCTTGATCCTATCCAGAAAGTCATATGCCCCTATCTGTCCACGGTATGCTCGCATTTGTGTACGTATATAACGCCACCTAAATGACCCAAAATGAGCAGCAGCGAAATGGTGTAAAGGATGATGCTTTTGCCGTTACCCCTACCACAACATGTCATACACGGATACATAGCCATTTCTATGTCGCTATGTGCTTTTGATGACTCTGGAGTCCTTGCACGTTCCACCAAAAATAAACAGCAAATTTACTTTTAAAATTAAACACGAACCCCAAATTGGGTCGGTGTACGAGGACGACCATATACCGCCAACCAAAACTGTAATGAAGAAGAGTGAAAAGTTGGCGGGCGGCTGTTTTGGTTGCTGCTTGCAGGAAGAGCTTACAAAGAAAAAAAGGAAACAAAACACCCAAATGAACAACATCAAATGGAAATGGCCTAAACAAGTGCACAGACTGAGCCCTTTAAGAAGGCGGTCGGGGTGGTTTGCAGCAGGATGAGTGGTCGTGATGATACTATGCTCACATGGTGTTCCTTTCTCCTTGCAACCACGAAACACCTAAAGAAAAAAAAAATTAAACTAACAACAAAAAAAAAAAAACGCTGTATGCGCCAAATCAGGAGATGTGTCACTCCTACCATTTACGTGTGTTTTTTTTTCTGTTTGGCCCTTCCGTGTTTGTTTTTGGTTTTTCTCTTTGCGGTGTCCTAAATTCACTGATTTTCACTGCAATGTATTCAGTTAGAATTCCGGTTGAGCGCAGAGTTTAACTCAATTTAATTTGTATCGCACTTTTTGTGTCCTTTTTTTGAAGCGATGATATCAACATGTTTGTACTGATTTGTCTCCTTCTCAGGGCATGTCAGCGCTAATTAAGCCGGTAATGGTTCCCAGCATTTGCCGTCTGCTTTTCAAGCTCTTAGTACACCGCATCTGCAGCATATAATTAGCATGACAAGCCCTGAGAGCACCCATGCTTTTAAAATCATGTCTCGTCAGACACCACACGTTCCAGAAAATATTGTATGCGGGTAATTAAGGAAAATTAATTTCTTGGAAAACTATGATACCAGCTGCGCTGATCACTTACAAGTTTCGTACCTTCAGCAACCTTACCTCAGTAATTCTGATTGAGAGACAAATTGGGCTGCCAAAATTAAATAACTATCGCATCCAAACAGGGCCGATATCTTGATTTCCAACATAAACCTCGGGAGAATGTAATCAAAAATTTCCGATGTTTCGTAGCGGAATTTCCTTATCCTGTTTCTTGCTTTACCCAACTTACTTCCTTGGGACGGGTCAAAGACCAAAGACGGAGTTGGTGCAGGTGGTTTCTCTGATAGGCTTAACCTAAAGCTGGAATCGACCTCTATGAACTCTTTAGTAGCCCTAGTCTGCCGTTCGTCTCTTGTGGAGATGGCTGAGCAGTGCAACATTCACCTGTGTTGGGTGCCGGGGCATAGAGACATTCCAGGGAAATGTAAGGCCGATGAACTTGCCAACTATACCCATCTTGTCGGACAATGGCACCTTAGGTATTCCAATCGCTACTCGCAAACTTAAACTTAAGCTGGATGCTGTCGAGAGTGCGAATCTTAGGTGGACAAGTGGTTTAACATGTCTAACGACAAAATAGATTTGGCCAAAGCTGGATCTAATACGCTCTAAGAATTTGATTTCTCTCAATAGGTTGCCTATCGGCACCACATTAGGTGTCGTCACTGGACACTGTCTAATAGGCAAGCATGCTACAAGGCTAGGCCTTTTGCGAACCACTTTTGTAGAAGCTGCATGGATGACGAAGAGGAGGAAACTATTCCTCACCTTCTTTGTTTCTGCCCAGCTCTCTCCCGTAGAAGGAAACTCCACGTAGGACCTCCCTATTATAACGATATGAGCGTCCTGCTGGATATTGACATTAAGAGCCTCCTACGCTTCATAAGAAGCTCAAATTGGTTTAACGAGTAGGTAGAGAGAAACTTTCTCCCATGATCCACGTGGTATCACAACGGACCTATCATTGATCTAAGTGTGCTGGCGACTCCTAGCTGGCCGCCACTTCAACCTAACCTAGCCTAACGGTTACCTCTCTGAACGACATTCTTGAATGAAGGTTGATCAATATCGGAAACATTCTTTTACAAATTCAAGGAGGACACGAATTCTTAGAAAAATTTCTAACTTGTGACAGTTTCTTACCCGCCCACCCGTCTGTATGTTCCACCTTCTACTTCGCCACTTTCCGAATTAAAATCGAAATAAAATACTGTCCCCAAGTCCTGTAAGCAATTTCGTACACTGGTTTGCATTACCTTAGAATCGTGGGTATTTGCAATTGTGACACCAGCTTATGTCTATTTCACGCTGTACGTGACATTCACTACACTTCCTTAACCAAACGTCCTTGAACTTTTTTTTTATTCTCGCTCTAAACTAACCTTATCGGAGTAAAAATGCAAACTTCTCACAACACAAAAAAATTCTTTCCTGTATTTTATATAAAAAAAAAAAATCCTTAAATTGCGTCAGTCCAGCCGGAAGTGCTAACCTCAGCGGAATTTTTTTCTATGCCATCTAAAACTTCATAGTATCTACGACCCTTATTTAAAATTAATTTCACTTCCTTTCTTGAACGTTGCGGTTGCATGCAACTTATCCTAAGGTCATCGTTGCCCATTACGGTCGATTGAAATGGTCGGGTCGATCCCTCCACTACTCAATGCTAAAGTACTGGTGAACAACAACAAATGAAATGAAAAATAAACTGCCACCTTATTAAATTAAAAGTTTCCTGCATTCATTTAGGATCGAAGCTGTCACCTATTGAATCCGTAAGTAGTTTCTTTGCAACCAAGATGACGACGACAACGAAACCGACGACGACATCGACTGCAGTTTAAAGATTTCGTTTCATCCTTCACCCAACGATACGAACAAGCCATGGCTGAGAGTGAAGTTTTTCAAATTGTATGACCAGGATGGAAAGTGGTGCGGTGGGGGCTAGAAAAACTCAACTGTGAAAGCCTTATTCTTAGGACAAAAGAAAGGATAAGCGGATAGAAAAGTATTTTTTTGTTCCTCATTCATTGGAAGAGTTAGGTTGTGTATAGATTGCGGATTGCATTTTAATTTTCCTGTCACGAGTTCCTAGAGTTGGACTCTTAATTTCAAGACATTTAGAACTTACATATTCTTACACACTACGGACGATGGGGATTGGCATTATGTGATTAATAAAACGCCAGATGGAGATAGAGAAAAATAAAGAAGAGGTGTTTTTAGGTGTCATCTCCGCTGCATCAGATGTGGAAGTAGATTTCATTCGAATGCTATGATGAGATACATAATACCCTCCGTCGATGACAGACCTTGTACCGTACTTTTCCAGTACAATAATGGTGGGAGTTACACTCGCTTTTGCTTTAATTTCATAAATGTGTTGGATTCCTATCGCGCTTCCTGCCGTGGCTCAGTGGCTAGTGAGTTAGACTACTGCGCTGCGGGAGGTTCAAGGTTAGAGTCTCAGAAAACACCAACAAGTTTTTTTACAGCCCCACCTCTCGCAAATGTTTGAGAAACAACTGCCATTAGAAAGGTTGTCAATTCGTCTTTCGATGGCTTTAAACTGTAGGTCCCTACCATTTGTGCGAAAAATATAACACGCTCAACACGAATGGTCGCGAAAACTAGGCCCTGGACCCAAGGGTTTGTTGCGTTTGTGTTGGGTTTGTGTTCTTTGTTTGGTTCAAGGCTAGGATTCTACGATCACTGTCGCATATGTTATCTAATATAAAGCAACCTTCAACGCGGCAGTACATATGAATTTAAAATGGGTTAGGCAAATATTCTGAAATACTGAATACCTATCTTATGGTAGCAGTGTACCCGCTGTGCATTTCGACTTTCTTGTGTTTCTAAAAGTGTAAAAGAAACAGAGTTGTGCTACTGCCTAAAAAAATATGAATTATGGTCCCACCGCTAGTTTGCTTGCTCACCACATTGGTCAAAAAATTACCCAAAATATGTCATCGGTTGGGTACGGCTTTTAGCAAGAAATAGTGCTCGGTAATGGTACTAGATATGTCTTGTGGGAGAAAAATTATAAGCTGATGATATTGCCAGTGGTTGTTTTAGTTGTGAAATTTCTAGATACGCTAGAATATATTATGACCCTGCAATGAACCTTGACTAACATTGATGAGCATTTTCGGGTCATGATTTCTTGACATTTTAGAGATAGATTGACTTGTCAACAGAGTTTGGAAAAATTAAAAAGATTGCTTGACGATGAAGCACCATCCTTGGTCACTCTAGAACGGTAGTGCAATGAGTTTAAACATGGGTCTACTTCGCTCAAGAAAAAACCAGAAGAGGGACATCCTGTTGTCCACCTTGGAACATGCTGGTAGAGGACAGCCAATTGATCTACCGGGATATCATTTTTGAGCACAATCGTGATCCGCATTTAAGCCATTCTCCGTGATCACCAAGCCGTCAAAAATATTAATGTTTGGTGAATACGGCATGGTTTGACCGAAGCCCCAAAGAAGGCGCGTGTTGACCGACAATGGAAGACAATGGTCAAATTCAATCAAAGACAGAACGCAAGCAACAGTTACGGCAGTGAATCTTACAAGTGATGAGTGCACAGAGCTCTGGGAAGAGAATTGTTTCCCTATTTTCAGACGTTTAGGTCATGTTGCCACTGTTCAACTGGAGGATCATCATATGGTCGATGCCATATGGCAAACCACAATTCCGCTGTCGGATGTTTCCAAAAATTGCGTGAAAAACGACCAAGAAGGCGAAATTTTCCCCACGTTCCGCATCACAAACTATCGCGCTTCTGACCACCTCAAATCTGGAGTTACTAAGGCTCATTTATTAGCGAATCGAATTACTCAGCGAAAGGTTCAACGTGTTTGAATCCAAAAAAAACTTTTTTCACGGTTGCACCTCTCACAAATGCTTGACAAACGTCCAAAAACAATGAGTGTCATGAAAAGCTTCTCAATTACCCTATCAAATGTGGCTTTAAACTGCAAGTCCATTCCATTCGTGGGAAAAACGTAATACGCACAACACAAATGGATGTGAGATGCTACGCCGTGGACCCTAATTGGGCGCCAAAAACTAGCTTACGGTGATGGTCACGGCTCACGAAATTAGATCAGTATTTCATTAGAACCAGGTTGGGTTAGGTCAGGTAGATGAGTGCCTTGTGACATAAAGAGTCACTGCCCACTTAGACCAAGTAGGTCAATTGTGTCCAATCATTTAACCCTGGAAACATTGTGAAATCCGCTGTTAGAGCCACCCAAATAATGATATGAATCTCAGGAGGTCCTGAGGCTCTACACTACCTAAGTCCTCCAATTCCAAAAAGAAATAACTTCAGACAGTGCTCATTCTCATAACGGATAGGGCAGGACAATCACACAGCAGGTGACCAACTTCTTCGTCCTTGCAACTTCTGGAAAAGTCGTTATGTAGCACACCGAGCCGGTCTGCGTGAACGCCAATAGCATAATGTCCAGGTATTAAGCCGGAAACTTGCTTGAGGCCGGCCATAGCGATCTGGCCGTTGTGCAAGTTTCCAGATGAACCCAGCGCCTATTTGCTCGACCGGTGGCTTCATCTTCTATCTTCTTCCGTAAGGAACTGATTGGGGTTCCTGCAAAAGGGAGGGCCCGCTGTAAGTGCGGCGCCAACCCTTTCCTAGCAAGCTCGTCAACCCTTTCATTTCCTTCGATATCCACATGGCCTGCTACCCAGCAGAGGGTCACCGCATTGGCTCTAGATACCCCGTTTAAGAGTGATTTGCAGGTCCTCACAAGCCTCGACTTGATTATAGCAGAGTCCAGAGCCTTAACGGCTGCGTGGCTGTCAATGTAGACAGTGATCGTTTTGCCAGCGATATTACTCTCGCGACTAATTTCAGCAGCCTGTATGATGGCTGTGACTTCAGCGTGAAAGACGCTACAGTCGTCCTTTATTCTAAAGGAGTGGGCTTCGCAATAAACTCCGGCTCCCGTGCCAATGTCCATCTTACAACCATCGGTATAGAACGCCAGCTGCTTTTTCATATTCCTACGGTTCTTTCAGTACACTCTGTCAGGAATTCTTGTAGTGAATCTCCTTTCAAATGCTAGCATCGGGCTCCTGTGATCGGTTTCCGTCGATCTACTGGTAGTATCCCATCGAGACAAATTTCATTAGATCCAATCTGCCCAAAGTTGAATGCGATGAGAACGAGAAGATTGTTTCTATTTTATAAAAGAGAGCTAAGAGCTTTCTAACAGTTAAAGATGCAAATTGAAAAGTATTCCCAGCCGGACTATGTAGTACCATACAGTGACTTTTACAAGAAATACTCCATTCTTATTCCCGAAAGACATGAGTGGGAATCCAACACATTAACCAATGTACAGGATCTTCAACTCTATACTGACGGGTCTAAAATGGACATAGGAACCGGCGCTGGAGTTTTCTATGAATCACTTAACATCAACGATTCATACAAACTCCAGGACGACTGACGATATACGCTAAGGCACTAGATCCATCCAGGATTACAATCTTCGTGGATAGTCAAGCAGCACTCAATTCACTGGACAGCGACACAGTTAGATCAAAAACAGTTGCGACATGCCGACAAACTATAAATAGAATGTGCAACACTCACAAAGTAACTCTCTGTTGGGTTCCCGGACATAGGAATATGGAAGGAAACGAATCAGCACGGAAAGGGTCAGCATTAAATGAGGATTTCACTCAAACATCAATAGCCATCCCTATTGCTGTACTGAAAAGAAGAATAGACCTTAAAACAAGAGAAATGATCAACTCTTCCTGGACAACTAGAGGAGACTCCGTCACATCTCGCAGTTTATGGCCAATACTGAACGATAAGAGGACTAAAAGCCTTTTATCTATGAACAAAAAGGAAATCATCTTGATGACAGGAGTACTAACTGGACACTGTCCGATGCAATGGCAGTAAGACTGGGTATCAACTCACCTGACTACTGCAGAAGCTGTCATGACACAGTAGAACCAGAAACCATCAAACACCTGCTTTGTGACTGCCCCAGCCTCCAAATCCGTCGCTTCCGCTATATGGGAAACAGACTATTTGAGGAACTAGAGGACCTGGTGGAAGTCCCACTCGGGAACATGATGTGTTTCATAAAGAGTACAGGCTGGTTTAACCATACCAACCGATAGAATTCATTTATGGTACGTTCCACTATTTAACAGGGAAACACAATGGACCAACTGGCCCCCGTGAAAGCACCTCTACAGGTGCGCGTCCCTCTAACCATAACCATAACCACAACCATTCCCAGTCGCTTGGAAAAACAGGATGAAGCTTTCTTTAATTTTCATATGAACATGTCCTGCCCTATCAACATTAAGACGAAAAGAAGATTACGAATTGTGAGTCCTTGGATTTGGCATATACGATTCCTGGTGTTAAAAAATACGTTATAAATAAATAAAAGTATATATGTGACGGCACAATGGTGTTACGCTTTGGTCTAATGTGACATACGGCTTAAAAATCACCTGTCACATATCACTTATTGATTTTGCTGAATCTGTGCTTAAATAAAAATTCTCTAATCTTAGGATTTTCGAAGAAACAATAATGACTCTCGACCAGTTGCTGAATCAGTTAGTGAATTCGCGGGTCAATCCTTTTAGAATATTGGTATGTAATATACCATTTTGCAGATATCCAGGACGTCGGTATTTAGATATTTTTCCCCTCAATTTTATGATTTAAAGATTGCTTGCATTTCTCTTTACTTTCAAAGTTCACTAGTTCTTTATAATTTTTTTGGCCAAAAATTGGAAAATGAAATCAATTATTTCAGCACGTTTGGAATTAAATAAATTTATGTGTATCCAAGCCGACAATAGACATTAATACTGATTTAAAGCGTCAATAAATCCTTTAGTGTTTTTGAGCAGAGAAATGTCCTCGCAGCAACAAAAAGTTTCGTGGCCAATCGATGCTAGACTCTCACCTCGGTCTCTTGCTATCGAGATTCCAAGTGGTACATACCTACCCTGATTTTATGTTATTACAGTGCACTATCGAAAATACCTGTATCTATTTACGATAGTATCGAAAGATAGCAGATGAAATCACCGATCCATGGTTAATATTATCCAAGCTATAGATATTATCTCAACTCAAGCGGAAAGTCCTTAAAGTAATTCGTACACTATCGAGCGCCATCACTCCTAATTCAATATCAGCATCTTCCAGACGTCCGAATAATAATTTCATCCTCAGTCCCTTTCGATGGGACTAAAACATTGATTTTATGTTTGCTATCTGGTTATCCTGGCATTGGATTTGTGTTCTTTGTTTTTGATCCCATATTTGGGATACCATTCAGCATGGTCAGTCGGTAACTGGGTTGTGATGCTGTAGTAAGTTGAGATTTACTTTGCATCAAAATGGAATTTACAATTCCACATTAGAAATTAAGGACTCACATTCCTTTGGGTCAGTGGCGGAGTTGGGCGGGGATGGGAGGAAATCATTTATGTGTTTGTCGAAAAGCCCGAATCTGGGGGCTACTGCTGTTGAAATGAAATATTACGATGAATTCGGTATTGTTTGCAGTAGAGCAGCACACCTGCATATCCTGTGGCCATGCCATGCTTATACAAACATAAATATATCTGCATATGATACTTTTTGTTGTCGTGGAGGGATATTCCCAAACACCAATTGGTCATAATCGTTATGGCTTTAATGGACGTGACGAGCATTAAATTAAATTCAACATCATCTGCAGTATGGTAGAGAGCGCTCTGCCTCGGCACTATATACTTCATCCGGAGCCTTGAGCTAAATTGGATGTTTGCTGAACAATACAAAAGTACTTCATACCGCACACTGGGGAAAACAGGAACACAGAAAAAAAAAAAACATTTAAATCTCATTTTGGGGTGGAAAGGATTAAGAATAGATGGGGTGTATGAAGGAAAATTTTGTCCGGGTGACTTAATGTTCTTTTTTTTTGTTGGAATAATTGTCGTTGCACAATTGAAGGTACGTGATATTCTGGTGTCCTTAAATCAGGATAGAACATCTCTACTTTCTCTTAAGCTGCAATGGACGTCTGGTGGAGTGTAAGTGCCCATGACCGTAATTATAGGTAAACATGGGCAGTTATTTCAAGTTTCCTTTGTCGCAAATGGGGTGTCCTTTTTTCCTTATTAGCGGGCTGTTCATAGACAGTGCCAAGGGGGGTGAGTAAGTAGACGTTATTATTGTTTTAGTTTATATCTGATTTTGATTGAGATTTAGAAATAAGGTGAGAACGTGACTTTACGTAAGAAGCTGCTGTGTTGTGTAGTTTGAAAGTTTTTTTTTCTTATATCCTTGACGAAATGTTTGCGATGAAGTTTCCTTATATGTTTCGCAATTTTGTGACGGGTTGCTAATTACTATGTTTGCTCTTGACGTTGGATTGATAACCATGTCTTTCTCATTAACTTTTTGATGAGAGAATTGGGAAGCTGACTATAGAGGCAAAGATACATATGTATATCAATGAATATTGTGAAATCTACAGCGACGATAAGGTATGTAAAGGTCTTTCATTAAGCGCTTCCTATCTTTAAATTTAAATAAAACAAAGTGTGTGTGAGATATCATCGAAATTTTTTATTCGATTGAAAGGCCTATCGATGCCATTATGTATGGAATATAACATCGTTCAAATTTCCGCCGCGGCTTCTCTGGGTGGCGCGCATCCGAAATGTCGCATCGAAATCAGGCTGAATTTGACCGAAGGCATGGGTTATGTTGGCTTTGAGGGCCGCTGTGGCTTGTACCTTATTCGCACAGATCTACGACTTCAGAAAACCCCACAAGAAAAAGTCTAACGGGGTCAAATCGTACGATCTCGGTGGCCAGTTCACATCACCTCCACCTGAGATAACCATGCCCTCGAATCGCTCGTGCAGAATTTCCAATGTCGCGTGAGGTTTGTGGCACGTAGCGCCATCCTGTTGAAACCACATGTGGTTGGTGTCCATATGATCCAATTCGACCAAAGAAGTTGGTAATCATCGACCTATAGCGCTCGCCGTTGACGGTGATGGCCTGGCCAACGTTTTTCTCAAAGAAATATTTACCGATGTCGCCGTCAGCCCAAAATCCACACCAAACAGTGACTTTTTCGGGATGCATTGGACGCTCTTGGATCTCGTGTGGATTGGTATCGTCCCAAATTCGACAATTTTGTTTGTTGACTTACCGGTTCATCCAGAAATGGGCCTCATCGCTGAAGATGATTTTTCGATGAAAATTAGGGTCAGTTTCCAACCGCTCCAGAACCCATTCAACGAACACACGTCGTTGTCCATGGTCGTTTACCTTCAGTTCCTGGGTCAGTTGAATTTTGTGCGGGTGCAGGCCCAAATCGCGACGCAAAATTCGCCAAGTTGTGGTCTGCGAAAGGCCGAGTTCTTGTGAGCGACGCCTCGGATTCTCCTGCACACTCTTACGGACAGCGGCGATGTTTTCGGCAGATCTTGCGTTTCGTCGACGTACGGATGTTGGTTGATCGTTTACTGAACCAGTGGGCTCAAATTTATCCACAACACTGCGAATAGTCCTCTCGGAAGGACGATTATGGCGACCGTAAAATGGGCGAAGCGCGCGGAGCGTTGCCCGAACAGAATACCCATTTTGATAAAACAATTTTATTATTTGTACGTGTTGTTGAACGCTATATCCGTTCATGATGACTTGGCAAAACAGGCTGAATAAATGACAGCCAATTCGACAGATGTAGCTTCAACAATATGGCCGCTATCAACTGTCAAATTTCGGAAGTCCCTATTGGAAGACCCTTTAGAAACAGGGATCTCACTGTATTATAATTGTAATAGATTCCTTCTACTTGCTTACATTAAGAATTTCGCAATTTAGAACTAGTCGTAATCGTAGTGTAGAAATACTTTCAAACACCAAAGTCAGAAGTAAAATAGTTTCGTATGATCGATGTGAGTATCTCCAACAAATAATAAAAAAAATTCTGCAGAGTTCCTGAGCAACATCAAGCACGTGGATGCTGTCCTATTGAGTTCGGTTTTTGTTTAGGGAAAATGCAAGTCAAAGTGAGATACTGCTCCTAGCAGAGGAGAGAAGAAAGTGTGTTACAATAGTCTGGCAAATGGACACTTGAACAACGTTACCAAGTCATGGAAATTTACCTTAAAAATTGATCGTCGATTTGCCAAACTTATAGATGTCTTCGGGATTTTTATAGCGCATATAATCGTCCATCTCTGGTGGTCTACCAAAGTAGACTAGGAACCTTATTTTTTATGTATCTCTTTAGCTTTAATCGTCCATCTCAGCAAGCCATTCGTGGGACTGTGAATAGATTTCCTACAGAGTTTCAAAGGATGCAATAACACCAACATGTCATAGAAATGTGTACTAAAGAGAATGGCGCCGCTATAAAAAAAAGTGTGCAGGAAGATCCGAATTTATTGATTCGTCGTCGGTCACTGTAGTTGAGCCTCTGTCCGTCCACTTAGAATACAATTTTGCGCGAAAATCTTGGCCAATTCTCATATAAGATGCAGCTGCGCCTTTATTTTGCTTGTTGGCATCTATGTACATATGTAGATCAGCTGAAAGTTGTCCCCCTCATTTCATGACGTGGAGCTCTAAGAACTTCACCAACAGCTGCTCTAGAAATGCTGTTGGACCTGCCACCCTTAGATCTGTATAGCAAACAGGTGGCAGCGTATGCACCCACCCGCATGAAAGCCGTATCTCGGTGGTCTAGTTTACGTACTGGACACACCTCCATTCTTAACGATCTTAACTTCCTCCCTGAAGACGTCTACTACACTCTTCCTCAACTTCCATCAGAAAAGACTGGCAAAGGGACCTCGGGTTGCAAAAGGAATCCATCCGATTCTATACGGACGGATCTAAAACAGAATCAGGAGTAGGGGGAGGTGTATTCTCCATTGATTGCAACTTAAAAATCTCCTTCCGCCTCCCAAATCATTGTAGCGTGTTCCAGGTGTAGATCATGCTAATAAAAGAAGCCTTGTCTTAATGTCTAAACGCAAAATCATCATTTTTACTGACAGCTAAGCCGCAATCAAATCTCTGGAATCCGTCATCTTCAACTCTCGAACCGCCTGTCCCTTAACAAGATGACTGAACAATTCAATATCCGCCTTATTTGGGACAAGGACATTCCATGGAATTGCATGGTTGATGAGTACCAGGCAGTGTATAACCTTGTCGATTTTACCGGATAAGGCAAATCTCTGTATGCCTATTGCTACAGTTAAATCGCTACTCAAGCTCAACGCTACAAACAGTACCAATCGCAGATGGGCAAATGGTACTACCTGGTCAATCACAAGACAGACCTGGCCTAAACTGGATCTTAAACGCTCCTACCGTCTTATAAGACATAAAAGGGAGCTCATCTTCAGCATAGTAGGTGTCGGTAGATGGCACTGTGTTGTCTGGAAGGCACGCCACCAGGCTGTGCCTCTTCGCTAACGACTTCTGTAGAAGCTGCATGGATGAAGAGGAGGAGGAAACCATTCTACATTTGTTTTGTATATGGTCTCCGAAGCTCGTAGAAACTGCATTTAGGGTCCTACTTCTTCAACAACCTTGGAGAACTAGCTAATGCGAGCATTGGCAGCCTCCAGCGCTTGGTCACTAGCTTCTCCGGGTTCAACCGGTAGCTCCTTTTTTGGAGATGCTGATCCTGAACACAATGGACCTTAATGGTCTAAGTGAGGTTGCACACTTGCAGAATACTATGTTAACCTAACCTATTGCACGAAAAATATATATTTTATTAATCGATTATTTTTTGCGGTATTTTTTTAAATTTAGAGTTCTATCGGGCTTCAAAAATCTCACTTTGAAACCGATAGTATGTACTGTGTAAACCCCTAATTTGGGCCATTTCACTTAGATTGCACAGAAATGCGAAAGACAAAATCTATGTACCGGATTAGAGCATTAAAAGTGTGAACAGCTTTCTGATGGTGCAACATATGTTTTTGTATTAATGACTCCAGTTGACAGAATTGCGGAGAAATCGCAATGCAATTCCAATAGACAGTAATCTCTAGGTCAGCAAGTGCTACTAAGCAGAGAAGAAAGAACACAATACAACTAAGGGGTAACAGAGACCATCCAAAGGACGGATTCGCATTTTTTAGTAGTACGGCTTCCGATACAATTTCAAAGCAGAAATTATGCTTAAATCACTTCATTTAATGGCATGTGGTCATAAATGACCACCAATCTCGGAAAAATTAGCGCACTGTGGTCCGTTACACAGACGGCCGCAAACCTAGATAAAGGCTGTAAGCGTGCCATAGCATCGTCACCATTGTTGAAGAACTGTCAGGAATATTATTGCGTTGATAAGTATACTAAGCAAAATTGGTAACGTTGCTCTGGAATTACTGGACAATAAAATTTCCTGAAAAATATTTAAATTGCGTATCAGTCAGTTCCCATTAATTAATCTCCCATCGTCCAGTTTATGCTGTCTTTCATCTTGATTGTGGGTAAATATTTAACACTACACATACACTGCCTCCAATCGATTAAAATCAATAAACCATCGGTTATTTATCCTTTTCCGGGTCGATTGTCGAAAACCACAATTGACATAGTTATCTCACTGAATTGTCTTTCACCGTTAATAGGGTAAATTTTAATTGATTTGATACCCACCACGAGTATGCAATTAAAATGATCAATTACCTGCACAGTATATCTGATAAGACTTTAATAAATTAAACACATAAATATTGTTGTTCAAATCAAACCCCCACTTCGAGTAGAATTTCATTATAGCATACATTAATGAATGTATCTCAAGCATGAATGTACATATTTACGTAATTACGTGCTCCAGCTACAGTTGCAAGCAGTGTTCAATTTAATTCACAAACTTAGGAGATATGTAACAGATGCTGCGATACTCTTGGCGTGTGTAGAATTTGTGCAACTGTGTACTGCTGCACATTCACGTACGACATGTTCCACATGGACACCGAACGAAAGTGACCATTTTCCTCACGCAGATGCCATTACAAATTCATTGCTCCCCATCAGAGGATGGAGTTTCCTCTCTAAGATATCGGATGTAGTAGGAGCGCTAAACGTACACACTTGCTGGGCGAGTGAATCCGGTCCAATTAAGCGGAAAATTCAAATGGATACCCGGCACAAAAAGCATACGCAAACAATTTTGATGAGTTCAATTAAAAGCGATTAAAATTCATTCGATTTACTCATGGATTAGTGTAGTTGCGAATTAATATCAATTTTCGATTAATTCGTTATGCCATCGGTGAGCAGTACATTGTTGGTGGTTGGATAGAAATTGGATTTACCTGGTTAGAAAAGGAAAATAGTAATAAATTGGGAAAAAAGGATTTATTGAATAGTATTGACCGAAACTAGAGGTATTTTAATATTTCAAAACGGTTTGGTGCACTGCGCACTGTGGAAAAAGGGCACATTTTTCTGGCTTTCGAGTGCATTTTAAATTTTTCAACAGGGGTATCTATGAACAACGAGTAAGTATCAAAATATGATGCACAATGGTTGGCATTTAGCTGACGATAACAGCCTGACACGGCGTGAATAGCGATTTTAGTGAATAATTGAGAAAAATTAGTGCGGCTGAAAATTTTACTAAGCCCAAGGGCTGAATTTATACCAAAAAAAATCTCGTATGAGACTGGTAGCAGCAATAGGAATAAATGTCCTGGAAATTCAATTAAGACAGTGCTGGTAAAGCGCTTAAGCCATTGGCACCGACCAAATACTTCAACGAATATCAGAGACGGTCCTGAAAAGCAGAAAGAAAACTGCAACCAGCATAGCGAAGAGAAGATGGCTAAAAGCACGAGTACAAAAGTCAGGAGAGAGTTACTTTGGCTCGGAATATATGGAACTCATCTCAAATTTGGTCAAGTTTAAGTCGAATGACGGAGATGAAAGAATTTTCGCACGGAAATTAGAAAGACAGAAAGGCTCAGCGGTGAATGTCTCTAAAGGATGTCTCTAAGAGCTGCATATCTAATATTTTGCAACCATTTTCTGGAGACAAATGAAGTCGAATCTGCGTACTGTAATAGAGCTAGTTTACATGCGGATAGGTTAGGTTAGGTTAGGTTGAAGTGGCTGCCAGCTAGGATTCGCCAGCACACTTAGACCAATGGTCGGTCCATTGTGTTACCACGTGAATCATCGGAGAAAGTTTCTCTCTACCTACTCGTTAAAACCAATTTGAGCTTCTTATGAAGCGTAGGAGGCTCCTAATGTCGATATTCATCAGGTCGCCTGTATCGTTGTAATAGAGGGCAACTAAGTGAAGTTTTCTGTTACGGGAGAGAGCTTGTCAGAAACAAAGAAGGTGAGGAATAGTTTCCTCCTCTTCATCATCCATGCAGCTTCTACAAAAGTCGTTCGCGAAGAGGCCTAGCCTTGTAGCATGCTTGCCTATTAGACAGTGTCCAGTGATGACACCTATTGTGGCGCCGATATGCAATCTATTGAGAGAAATCAAATTCTTAGAGCGTTTTAGATCCAGCTATGGCCAAATCTGTTTTGTCGCTAGACATGTTGATCCACTTGTCCACCTAAGATTTGCACTCCCGACAGCATCCAGCTTAAGTTTAAGTTTATGAGTAGCTATTGGTATACCCAAGGTGCCTTTGTCCGACAAGATGGGCATAGTTGGCAAGTTCATCGGCCTTACAATTCCCTGGAATGTCTCTATGCCCCGGCACCCAATACAGGTGAATATTGAAGTGCTCAGCCATCTCCACAAGAGACGAACGGCAGTCTAGAGCTACTAAAGAATTTATAGAGGTCGATTCCAGGGATTTGATTGCTGCCTGGCTGTCTGAAAAGATGCGGATATCTCTAGCAGATATCACGTTTTTCTTAAGTCAAGATAGGGCTTCTTTGATCGCCATTATTTCCGCCTGGAACACGCTACAATGATTTGGAAGACGGAAGGAGAGCTTAAGGTTAAGCCTATCAGAGGAAACACCTGCACCAACTCCGTCTTTGGTCTTTGACCCGTCCGTGTAGAAGTGAATTGATTCATCTTCTAAAAGTGCATCGTCCTCCCAGCGTGATCAGGAAGGGATGGTGACAAAGAAGTTCTTCTCAAAATTTAGACGAGGGTTGGTGTAGTCCGTTCTTTCGAGAGGGATTTTGAGATTATTCAAAATAGAGGCGTGGCTGAAGTCTTTTCTTGGCCACTGTTGAGTAGCTTCAAGACAACCGCCTGCATTCGCTGGCATTTGTTTTACTAAATATATTGAGGGGGATCAGATGGAACAGAATGTCCAGTGCCATGGAGGGAGTTCTACGTAATGTTATACATGCGGATAACAATTTTAATATTTCGAAACTATTTTTGGAATATGTCACTTTTATTTGTTGCTAGTTTATTAGCATTAAGCAGTGACTTCATGTTGACTTGCTAAAAAAGGTTCAGATGCATCGAATAGCACGGTCTTGGCGACCAGTTGACAGATCCATTACTCTAAATCAACTTATCGCCAAAATCTGATTTTAACAAGTCTATGTTTTTGGCCTCCATATGGCACGCAGCGTTGTCCTGTTGGAATCATACATATTCAAGATTGATTGCATTCAGACTCTATTCAGTCCCTATTGAACTAGGCGCTGATTTGGGCCACATTTTCGAGGAAATAAGGACTCATGATCCAGGGACCTTAGAAATCACTCCAAAGAGTACATTTTTGGGAATATAATGGCGTCTGGATTCTGGGGTATAATAGGTTCTATGATTCTAGTCATCATGGTGTCACAACCTATTCTGATGATAATTGTCAAAAGGAGCGAGTCAAATGAAAACTCGATGGAATGTTATAAAGAAGGGAAACCAAGTAAGAAAAAAACACCCTTCACATAGCCTCAGTCCTTCAGTGAAACTACGTGAACACAACAGATTGCTGTTCTGTCAGAGCTGTAGACACTTTCTAGATCGGACCACAGCCTCTGGACGTTTGGTTGACTGTTGGATAACCAATGGGTTGACTGACGATTAGCTGGATAAAGATAGGCATTTGGTGGCAGTCCAAAAAGTGTCAACACCGATTTCAGATGGATCTGTAGACCTTACCTGCCAATGCCAATTATCATGACCATTCCACCCAGACACCACTATTATCAACCGAATGCAGTCAAGATGCATTTAGTATCCAATATCGATCAGTGAAAGCTCTAGGTATCTGTGCCCATGTCCATTACATCGTCATATAAAAACATTCATTACTCATGTTCAACCCCGATTTTTAACTGCATTTTGCGAGGTCATCGAAGGACTTTCCAAACCAAACACAAAAAAGACCTCTGCATCACATACCCAATTACAAAGGGATGTGCACGCCATTCATCACCGTTGAGATGTAATTAAATTGTTCACCCAGTTTTTCATAATCGACCATGAGACAAAGGCCGCGCTCCACAATCGAGATCATACCATAGAAAAATAAAATTAAGTGCACTCCGATGGAAATTCTCCTCGCTGACAGGACACTGAGATTAGCCCTGCCTGCTGTTCTGAAATCTCCTGCGGATTGGGCGAATTTATGAACACATCCCGATGCCACAAAAAACGAAAAAAAAAATCGAGAGTAATTTAAAATTTATAAGAGCGTGACACTCTGCCAATATGCATTACACGGCACACTGGGATGGCAACATGGCAACAGTGACGCGGCGACCATATCTAAAAAATGTGTCAGATACTTTAAGGAACAAAATTATAAGAAGCAAGGGGAAAATAAATATGTACTCCGGCACTTACTTAAAAAGTTTATTTCAAGCGGAAGTTGAACATAAACTCTCGGATGCACATGGCGTTTGAGTGGAGACATCCAGTGACGCGATGATTTTGCGAATTTTGTGATTTTTTTTTTTCGTCAAAGTTGCTCCTTCGTCATCATCATGGTTGAGTTTTAATGATGCAAACTGTTACTGCACTGCACCGAGGGGGGTTTAGATGGCGAAAATCGACTTTTAATGATGTTGCCGAAATGGTATTTGTATTTAATTATTGAAAATGTTAAATAAAAGAAAAGTTGTAAGCCAAGCAGTTAAGGGAATTTTCAAATTAACTAAGTGGAAGAAAATGCTGCTTTTGATGTAATTCCTTGCAGACACCCTAAGACGAAGTAGGAGTAAAAGCCTGCTTTTACATACTTCAGCATGTATGTTTGTACATATTTGTGGGAATATGAACTAGTTTGGGTGTAGGTCCTGCCAGCTCATAGTCAAAAAAGCTGGCATATACTGTTCTGAAAGTACTGTAGGAAAACTTCACTGATCAGGATCACTGAGAATGATGACAAAAACTCCTTCGACACATCACCATGCACAATGAACTTCGTGTACTTCGCCTAGATAAGCCGTCGATCCTCCTTTTTCAAGGAATTTTTATTGTTGTGCATTCCCGATTGACTGATCTTTAAAACCTAGCTTCGACCTTCCTAGACGTCTTGAATGTGGGTGCACCGATTTGAGATCCCCAATTTTGAAATCAATAATATAACGGCTTTATAGATCTTCTGACACAGATTTCTTCCTAAAACTACATAGGCATATCCCTGCTAAATGTCGTGTATAAGATCCTATCCAACGTAATATGTGAACGTCTAAAGCCCTTCTGCAACACATACATCGGCAAATACCAGTGTGGCTTCCGGCCCGGCTGATCGACGATAGACCAAATTTTCACATTAAGGCAAATCCTGGAAAAGACCAACGAATTTCAAGTGGAGACTCACCATCTTTTCATCGACTTCAAAGCTGCATATGATAGCATTCATCGCCGTGAGCTCTACATGGCGATGGCCGAATTCGGGATCCAGCGCAAACTAATTCAGCTTTGTCGCCTCACGCTGGAAAACACGCGATGCAATGTGCAGTTTGGAAACAGTTCTTCTGAACTATTCCAAACGTGTACCGGATTTCGGCAAGGAGATGCGCTATCATGTGATTTCTTCAATCTAGTGCTGGAACCGATAGTCCGTCCAGCTGCTGGGATACGCAGACAATATTGACATCATTGGTCGCTTCCAGCGTGCCGTCATAGAGGATTTAGGGCAATTGAAGAACAGGCGAAACGAGTCGGTCTTGACGTAAACGAGGACAAAACAAAGTACATGCTGTCAACAAACAAAGCAGCATCTGTCCACCGCCTAGGACAAAACGTCACTGGTGGCAGCAGTAACTTCGAAGTAGTTAAGGAGTTTACCTACCTCGGAGTAAACATCAACTCCACGATCCGATGAAGACTAACCCAAGCAAACGGCTGCTACTTCGGTTTAGCGAAACAACTGGGTTCAAAACTCCTAACTCGAAAGACAAAATGCGTGCTCTACAAAACACTAATCCTGCCAGTTCTGCTCTACGGTGCCGAGTGCTGGACGATAAGCAGGAAAGTATTTGAATACGTTCGAGAGAAAAATTCTTCGTCGAATGTTCGGTCCCATATGCGAGGAGAGCGAATGGAGAAGATGATATAACCGCGAACTCTATGAGCTGTGTCAAGATGTGGATGCAGTCCGGAAAGCCAAAACACGTCGACTACACTGGCTCGGCCACATCGAGCGAATGGACAATAATTCTCCAGCTAAGAGGATCTTCGAATCCCAGCCCTCAGGTTCGAGACAACAAGTTAGACCGAACCTCCATTTTAAGGATCAAGCTATCGCGGATGCCAGAGCGCTTGGTCTGGAAAACTGGAAGCAGCCTGCCCAGGATCGAAGGCTGCTGTGTCTCAGGCAGGGACCCTCCACGGGTTGGGAGCCCGTTGAGTAGTTGCAAGGGTTTAGCCATTATTCCTTATCACGTCATGTATTCAGAAAGATTCGGTGTTTAATAGAAGAGCTCTACACAATTTCATATTTAGAAATTTAGACAATCAACAATTTGCAGTACCGACGCTGAGCTTATTGGATTGTTGAAGTAGACTCCCCGATGTTGATCCGTATTTGTTGATCCCATTTGCTTGGTATGAAAGTTAACAGCACGTTCGTCCAACAAGACGACACTACGACAAAAATACAAACACATGTAGGATATGTAGAACAGACCTTATGGAATCCAGGTCCTGTCTTCTCGAAACCATTCTTGTGTATAAATAGAAGGGCCCTACAGTTTAAAGCCGCATCCGAAAGTCACACTGAAAAACTTTCTCAGGACACTTATTTTCCTCAGATGTTTGAGGACATTCGCGGGAATCATCGGTTCCTACTGCTGCTCTAGAGAGACATGATAATAGAGGAACTTATTTTTTTAGATGGTAGAGACCCTGGCAGTGGCATAGGAAGTGGGTGGCATCCTCATTTAGCTCCTTTAGTTACCGCAGCCTCTTCAAGGGCTTTTTCAAATGGTAACGCAGAGTGTTATGCCCCGTGTTCACTTCTATGAGGGTTATGATGGATTTCCTTGGATTTTGTAAAACTCTTTTGGTTTTTCCTTCGTTAAACAGTTGCCATAATTTCCTACTTGTAATATACATACTAAGTGGTCAAGGATCACCATCTGCTGTTTGCTTCTTTTAAGGATATTTCCTCTGCTACATGCCTAAGCGTGCTAAGTGAGATGTTTTTGAGCTCTCCGCTTAATCTTCGTTTAGTACCAAGCTTTGTCTGACTAGTTCATCGGCCTTCACATTTCCTAGTATTTTTTCACGTCCAGGCTTTGCTGAGTCTTACCTTGCCCTGCGTTCCAAGAGCATTGAGCTCTTCGTGGAAACACTTCACAAGCATCGACTTTATTTCTACAGCAGATACCGCTTTTATCGCTGGTTGTGAGTGAAAAAGGTGATATCCTCTTGTAATGCTACCCTTATTGCAGTTTTACGGGTGGCTATTTTCACTGCCAAGACTTCCACCTGGAAGACACTATTGTGGTTCGTAAGTTTATGTTCGGTATAACAGAGAAAATGCCTGCACCGATGTCTACTCTGGACCCGTCAGTAAGCACGGCCTTGGATTGCGTGCTTGATGCTTACCCATTGTTTCCTACTCGGGTAATGACTTGAAAAAAGTTTTTTAAAATCTACGTACGGTGTTGTGTAGTCGATGGTAGCAATATTATCTAGATGTTTTCGCAGGATTATAGTATGTCCCATTATGTTCGGTCTTCAGCTATCCGATTGACTTATTCTGAGTGCACTTATAGCTGCTAGCTATAGGTCTAGTCGGGGTAGGTTGACGATGGCATTAAGTCCTTCTATTGGTGATACCTTCATGGCACTGGTAGCTCCAATGCATGCTAGCCTTTGTACTTTCGTTTTGGCTCTGAGGTTGGAGGTATTGCTGGTGGCCTTTCATAAGTGAGTATAGTTCTTACGATAGTCGGATACATCCACAGAACGATTTTGGTCCCTGGTCCAAATGTTTTACCAAATATTCCTTTACATGAGCTTTGTCAATTGTTCCGTTAATGTTCAGCCTCCAATTGAGCTATTTATCGAGCACTACGCCAAAGTATTTAGCGCTGCTGATTCTGAGAGGGATACCTCCTGCAGAAGTTTGAACTTCGACGGGTTTTGATTCCTGCAAAATGAAACAACGTGCCGCACCCGCGGTCTATATTCTGTAATCGAGTTGTCAACCTTTTTGGAAATGTACCTTTGCCCCTGCGCAGTTGCGATTTGTCGCTCTTGAAATTTTTCATTGTTTTGCTTAAATCTTGAGCAAGACTTGTAAGAACATATAAACCTGAAACAAAGATGGATTTACCCACCTTTTCTCAAATGGTAATAACTTTTCTGGAGTCTCCAAATTTTTTAACAAAAGTGTGTTTCCTTAATTTATTGTCCTTTAAATGACTTCATGGCCTCCGATTCTCACAGTAACCATTCATTTTATTTCAGTGCTTAAAAACAGATTTACCGTCATATTGTTCCTTCGAATCCCCTGGCTGTCAGACCATGAATGCAGTTTCATTAGCCATTGCAGGCTTACTAATTACAGTACTTCCCTGTTCACCATAAACACCTGCGAGTAATAATGAATGTAAATGAATTAATCATCTTCGTCATGAAAAAACGTTGCATTGGCCACTTTAGCCACCTTCGCTAGGTTGTTTACAATTTTTTTTTAAAAAACTTTTTGTGATTCTAATTAAATTTCCTTCACTTAAACCCCACCGGAAGCGGAATCAGATCGGAGACAATAGGATTAAGTGTTCCAGGAACAAAAACTAAACGATCCGTCCATTCTTGGAGCTGATGCTCACCAGCTGAGTTGCAGTGTCTTTGCCAGAATATCGCTGCTCCACATCCACCTTAATCCCAAGCTAAAGCGTCATCAACGTGTAACTGATGGGTTGCACTGTGGCCGCATACCATTATCACATCACAGGCGCAAAGTAAGGATGTGCAGATGGATGGTTGGTTGCCTGCTGAAATGAATGGAATCTAATTTGCATTTCATCCAAGTGGCGCAGGATGAGTTCCAACAGTTTGTGTCGTGTGCCAAAATAGCGATGTGTTCCAGATTTCACTAAACATTTCTTTTCCTGACGTCATCCGGCAAAACGGATGAAAAGAATAAACACAATACCCACCAAAAGGAGACAGAACAACAGGAACTACAAGTGAATAGGTAGTTGTATGCATGTGTTTGGTTCGGTTGTTTCCTGCCCTAGTACTATCCATAATCACATCAGCGGGTAATCCATCTGGGTATCCAGCCAAATGCAGATTTGCACTGCGGCCCCGTGTATAATGGATTAACCGTAATGGGCTTTAAGGTTAAATATAATGGTTGACCCTTATTGGATGGTAAAAAAAAAGGCGATCGGAAAAGTGTTTTGCTTACGTTAGCAGCTTAATTTTTTTTCTGATCAATAGGTTACCTCAATGAATTATGGAAGTTGGCTGGCGAATGTTCTGGGCTCCAGGGTTCCTTGATCCCCCGATGCTTCGGTGATGGTGTCGGGTGAGGATTCATCTCCCTGCTGCTGGAAGGTCTCACTGTGAAGTCAAGAAAGAAGTCAAAGTTGCAATTCGAAATCAACTCAATCGACTGTCATTATTGAGCTTTTCAACTCCTGGCTACTCAACTACTTTGGGGAATTCAGACTGCACTTTCCTGGTGGACAATGAAGCCATCTACGATATCTATCGCGGATTCCTGGAGCTTGGAGATACTTCGAGCGACTAAGCTACACCAACTTGTTTGGTTTGATCAGCCAAATTATTCATCACTGCATCGTCTATATCGACTTGACTGATTAATGTATTCATTTGATACTACATTCCCTCTAGAAGACCTGCTACGAATAGTTGTTGTCCAAATCACCACCGCTTGTTTCGAGCCAGCCAATCGGATGGTTAAGTGCGATCCTTATCATGGCAAGCACATGGCTTGCTGCATGCTGCATAGTGGAGACCTTGTGCCCACGGATGCAACTATCAAGACTAAGCCTACCTTCCGATTCGTCGATTAGTGTTCAACTACTTTCCAGATCGGCATCAACTACCAGCTGCTGCTCCTGGCGGTGATTTGGCCACAGTTTAACAGGGGCGTTGAGGCATAGGCCCGACTGGATTTCAAGTTCAAGTAGATACACTAAACGTGCCTTCGTCCACTCGTACGAAGAATTTGAATTCTCACAGGCTCGTGAATATTTAGCCGTTCTCGAGCTGGATTACGAGGAGAAAGGCAAGGGTATTCTGGTGACGATGAAGGAGGACGCGGAGAAATATTGCGTTATTCCGAAAATGCTCCAGCAAGTCTAGTTAAGACTCGCACATGAATTCGAACTTAACATCGAATGAAAAGAACCAAAATTTGAATTGGATGCTCATCAAAATTTGAAATATTTTGTGCGCTAACGGTCCTCTTAAGATCGCCCCACAAGTGCTCGATTGGATTAAGATCGCGCTAGACAATGGCCAATCAAGAACTCTTAAAGGGTTATCTTCGAAAAACTTTTTGGTGAACTTCGCGGTATGTTTGGGATCATTATCTTGTTGAAATCTCCAAACAACCGGTAGATTTTCTTCAGCCCACGGTAACATCACACTTCGCATAATTTTGACATATTTTTCCTTCGTCAGGATACCGTCAATTCGATGTATTGGCCCGACTCCTCCCCAGGAAAAGCATCCCCATACGTTGATTGACCCTCCGCCATGCTTTACAACTGGCGAAACGTACTTGGGATCAATAGCAGCATTTTTTGGGCGCCGTACATACTTCCTGCCATCTGGACCTATGCGATTGATCTTCGTTTCGTCGCTCCAAAGTATGTACTTCCAGTCGTTGATTGCCCATGAGACATGGGCTTTGTCAAATTCCAACCGCCGTTTTCTTTGCCGTATTGTTACTAACGGCTTCTTGCCCGAAATTCGTCAATGAAGCCCAGCCTCAACCAAACGACGTGCGATAGTCCGTTTCGTATCTTGTCATTGGGGTCAGTACAAAAATCGCGCATAATATCGGCAGCGCTTTTCCTGGGGTCTGCTTTTGCTAGCCGAACGATCTTACGGTACATTTTTTCAGACGTTTTTCGCGGTCTTTTTTTGCGTGGAATGTTCTCGATCGTCTGGTATTTCCGAAAATGGTCTGGCGCAGTAAAAACCATCTTTTTGGAGCACTCTAATTGCATTCCGATGTTTCTATACGAAATACCTGTTGAACGCAGTTCTACAATGGCCTTCCGCATGGCTGGGGTACAACTTTTAAAAAAAACACAGGAAATGTAAAAAAAGCTAAATTTTAATGAAAATATTCAGCGTTTCTAATAAGCTGTCCACCCTAGTCAACCACTGAAACCAATTGTGCACGAATTTTGATGGATAATTTGCAACTATGTCACTGCTTCTTTGTATCACGAAATCAATGGCAAAGAGAGAACAGAATGAGAAAGAAAAATTTACCGTTATAAAGGAAGATGTTGCTGAACTTAGAGAGCGAACAGCAAATACAGTAGCGTTTCTAATTAGTTGACAACAGCTGTATATTAAGCTACATAAATACTTTCGAAAAACTAAACTTTCATTTAGATTTTATTTAACACATTCGACTTTAATTTGCAACAAGCTAATATAATGTTAAACACATCTAGTGCCAAAAATAATTCTCCACACTTATAATTGATAATTGAGTTGGGCGCCAAATGATGTAAATATTTTCAAAAGAATTTCCTTTAGATGAAAGAGATCTCATAAAACGAGCACTTCCTCTCACTTCGATTTAATTTATTGTTACAGAAATTTTATTTTCCTTCGATAAAACATTCGAAACATATGTTTTATGTTAGAGTGCCGCCCTCATTAGTCGTATTTGTGTTAGGTATCCATTAAAATTCCAATTTAAATTCGATTATTGATTTACACCCCTTGGCGCATGCACTTGAAAATTAGATCCAAGCGATTGAAGAGAAATATTAAAATCTTAAAATTTTTTATTTTATCAGTGTGAATGGGTGTTACTCGAATGAAGTACTCGAGTATTTGTGTTAAAATAATACGCATTCGAGTGAAATAATTAAGTTTTTACTGGGATCCATATAAGCTAAGCGAGGGTTCTTTAAGGAATTTTTTAAAAACGGGAACGAAGAGGATACAGCTTTAATCTGTTGTACTAGGTGTTATGAAAAACATATGTACTTGTGCTCGTTCGGCACCTAGAAGAGAAGATGTCATTTATTTTTACTTGCAATTACCTTTGTATTGGTGGAGGTACAAGTTATGATCTTATACATTTTACATGGCATAAGCCTCCTTACAGACGGTGCAAATGCAGAGGATATTACAGTTGTCGGGCATTCTTGTGTCGATCTATACTTGATTGATGGTTTTGAGTGCGCTCGCTTAAGGTGGCGCAACAGTCCATGGTGGACCCGGACCTCAACTAACACCCATCTCCAGCCAGCTCTCCAGTGTCGCATGCCAAATCGGCTGAGGTCCCCTTTTACTTGCACTACCTAAGTCGCAATGTTTCTCTACTGCTCCTGTACTCGAGGATGGATTCGAAGACTTTCTGCAGCCTTCGGCTATAATTTGAAAGTCATTAAGTCATGCTTTTTAAATCTATAAATCCGATTGGTATGCAACCTTTGGACTGGGAATTTCTTTAAAATCCTAGCAACTAACTGTATTACGCCCGCTTCCAAAAGTTTCTTTATTTATCCTCGAAACAACAAATATTTACCATTCCATCTAAGTTGAATTGTTCCCCAAAGGCTAAGTGCTTGACTATACATTGCCTTGCATCTGCATAAACCATTGGACTTAGTACCTACATACATACATACATACGTACTCTTATTATCTCGAACTCCAAACACATAACATAGCATATGTATATACGCCGGTATGTGGTCGGACAGGAAATCGAACTTTCCGGAAAAAAAAACAAAATTTTTGTTTGAGTTTGCAATGCGGAAAAGTTCAAAGGTTAAATCAAAGTTCAACCCCAATAAAATAAACTTGCATATCACCACCACATGGCAATCAACGCCATTATCATCAACACCATCCGCACTAGCGGCAACAGAAGCAGCAGCGGTAAGCGGAAGTGAATTGATGATGCACACATGCGTGTGTACCTATAGAACGTATAGGAGTCCAACGAATTCGCAACTTTATGAAAAAAGTTAACCCATCAAGCATGGACCAACTTAAAAACAGGAGAGACACTACTCAGGACCAAAATGATAGCCCTAACCACGCTCACGTCACGTACGCGGGTGACCCCCTGCCCCACATTCACCAGGAAATATCATTTTATGGCTGTGAAATTGAAAGGAGATACAATATCTGGGAACACAGGTTGGTTGCCATCGAATGGTTAGATTCATCCCGCCGCACATGTGTGTATCTTTGAGTTGGGATGCCAATGCCCCCGAAATGCGGACGGGTCGGTTGGGCAGTGGTTGTAGGACAGAAGGTGCCGTCATAACCAACGCACTGGGCATCCTTTCATTCCTTTGGGTCGATTGTGTGTGTCAGGATATAAAAGCAAACCGCGAAACATTTGCTGTGTTGGGAGACTAAAGAAGCGTTGACCTTATTTTGACGCATTAAGGGTTGGCTGAAGTATTTCCTGTGAGCAATATGTCTGGTGTGTATTCGAGTGGAAACTCGTAACAGAACCGTTACTACTTTAACATTTACTAAGATTCTTACTTCAGTCTATATCCCTCTGTTTGGTCTGCAGACCTACCCAGGATGCATGCATGTGACAATCTACATAACGCACGTGAATATACGAATCGAATGCCCCTTGTATGTTAATGTGTCACACAACGAACAGGTTCATCCAGAAAAGGAAAACCATTTGAAATATGCAAACTCCTCTGGAACAAGAATTTATTAATGCAAGCTCGCGTCCTGACGCGGTTAGTGTATGCTTTGTGCATTATCGCCCCGATATAGTGGTATAACGTGCGGGCAAACACTTTTCATTCCCTTCAGTAGAAGTGGCAGTCCTGCGTTTGACACTAATGGACTTCATGACTTTGATGGGATTGTGCGTTTCCTAGTTATTTGGTAAGGATTTGGTTTGGAAGCGATGGCGGGATATTTGCAAGTTTGAGGTTTTTTAACGGCAGCCAACCTCGAACGTTGCGGCTTAAAGTTTACTCTGAAAAGCAAGCACCGCGGTTATTTATTTGGCGCTTTTAAAATAAGAGGAGAGTATATCGATGAAGGCTGAAGGCTTTGAAGGCTGTTACAATATATACTTCATGAGTATTCTTGGCGGCATAAAAGTTATTTCTCGTGCGTCGGTTGTGAAAATTGTAGATTGGCTTCTTCAACATATCCTCGGTGACACAGAGTAAGCTGCACACTACGCTTCGCAAATGATGTCAATATCGACAGCATATCCAATAGTCAACAATCGTCGGTCGACGAAAACAGAATTGTAATACATATGAAGGATCATACCGCTGAGTGGTTCCATTGTGACACAGAAAGATCTTTTGGGGTCCTATTTGAGGTTAGCTCCCAGATCAAAATACACCTTCCACTTTAATTTACGTTAGAAATGCAAGTTTTCGATTGGGCGCACTGAGAATAGGTTTTGTATCGTCAGAAAGTGGATCCAATTGAGAAGCTGTAGTAGCCTCATAGAAGGTAGTCTTGAGCGTTCTCTCCCCTCGCTATTTGTAGCAGCCTGTGAAGAACCCCGCTACCATCTACATCTGCCTAAGCCAGAACAGGGTATTAACTTCTGTGAGAAGCCTTTAATCACTTGTGAGTTGATTGCATAGCCGTCAAAGCAGTCAAACAACCAATCCGCCGAGTGGTTCTATCACTTAGATTTTCGAGGTATTTTTTTAGGCTTGTTTCTTTTTCTACCTTGAGGAGTTTTTGGAGAGCTTTTGTCGCCTTTGTAAATCCTTTTTATTGGCACATTATTTCGGGACGTGTTGTCTCTAGAAGTAGCGTTGATTGCTGCTAGTGTAACGATTTGGTTAAATGCCGTAATCGCACTGTCTAGGTCTCTATATTGGGTCAAAGATGTTTCAGGATGGAGATGGGAGCTCACACATTTTTTGTATTTTAACCAATTTGTCTGTTTCGTAATTAGGTTTGGTTGTTTGGTTATCAAATTTTTTACATTTGTGAAGGTTACAATTATTGGTGAGTGGTCTGACGAAAGGTCGTTGCAAGTCACGGCTTTAAGGAGATCTCGTTTGATGTTTTTCGTAATCCCAAAGTCTATGAGGTCCGGGGTTTTTCTTCGGTCTGAAGGCCAGTTGGTTGGTTGACCAGAGGATACGAAGTCTAGGTTGGTGTTCCGCATAAGAGCATCACATAGTTGTCTGCCCCTTGGTGATATAAGCCTGGAACCCCAGAATGTATGTTTGGCATTGTAATCACCGGCTGCAAGGAATCTGTAACCAAGAGTGTCGAGAAATTGTTGGGTTGATATTTTATATTTAGGAGGGCAGTAAATGGCCGATATGGTTATATATAGTGATGAAAATATGTTCTCACGATTGCCAGGTAGTAGGGCATTCAGAAGTCGTTTTTTCTAAGAGTTATTCCATTTAGTTCATTAGAACTCCTGTTTGGCGTAATATTAAGGCTTGAGTCGGATACCTGTCTTTGATGGAGTATAAGGATGTCGAGTATTAATGTCAGATCTAGTATTTATCTAGCCGCTCGTGTGTGTATGATGTCGATGGGATTTGGGATGTGAACTATCTTTTAGGCCGAGCAGTAAACATTAAGGCAATCTCTAAAGCTCTGCCTAACTTATGCTGTATAAAAGGAGAAGTTGTGTCGATGTGAAGTACTTGTACAGGAACTTAAACTTTGCAGTCTTCTCTTTTTTTTTTAGTTGGTCACCCGGTGGTCCACATATTTGAGTGCTGCTCCTGCCATCGTCTAATGCTCCGTTGGTGTGTATTCGAAGTTCAGCAGCGTTCATCATTGCTTTCTCTCTTAAGGGAGCTGCTTTGGTCTGATCAATTCATAGTTGTTGCTTGGCAATCGTCCTCATTATAAACACAGATACCGCCTTAGCATATAGGATATTTACCTGGCCTATTTTCAGTTTTAGCTTGCTTCTTGTCTATGTCATATGTATCTTACCGATAAGAAATATACTCATACTTGGTCGGGTGGGCTTTATTAAGTCTATGGAATGTTATCCTCCCAAAGTTGCGTTGCTATCTCTTCTATTGATGTCTTGATCTGCTGTCGACTATTTTCTGCCATAAAAATAAACTAGCCACTGTACGACAATGGCTTGTGACATTTTATATCGGAACTTTTGACATTTTATACAGTCGACCTTGTGCCAAATTTTTGGCTTAAATAACACTGGCATTTGCTCATCACAAGTAATGTAAGCCTGCAGTGTATCAACTTCGATGAGTTTATAAACGAATGGTATTTGAAAAAGAATGAAGGAAAGGCTTTCCCTCTTAATCCGATAGTCGATATTTGTTATTTTGCTTCATCCTCATTCTAAGCTTTTCACACAAGTATAATGCGACTCGTTGTATTTAACGTACATGCACACTTAAATAGCTAAAACTTACGCAACCATGATGTTAATAATTTTACACAAATTACCTTAAATAAATTAACTGCAGTCAAGTACCAATTTCTAAAGTAACTTACCTCGTCAATTGTTTCCTTTAGAAACTCTCAAATCCATAGAAACTCTGTACAACAAACAAACTACAATACATTCTAATCCGTTTCTAATATCTTTATCGTCTAATCCGATCCATGGAGACCATTGAAATTGATATAACGATTCAAATTAACCATTCCCCCTCAAGCCATTACCATGTATGGAATTAAATCTGGACTTCCATCGGCAAAATAGCTCATCCTAGACATCCTTTGGCTAAAGCTATGAAATGTTGAAATAAAATCCTACCTCATTGCATAACACTAATAATTAAATTATCAACTGAGCTGCCCAAAACATGGTTCGCAGGGGCTACGAGTCCTGTAAAATCTCTCACACTCCCTACCTACAACCAGGATGCAGATGCCACCCTGCACACTCCATATTTACCGCCCGACAGTCGTTCACAATATATAGGCCATCCTGAGAATGCACGTAAATAAGGTATAACCAACAAGGCCTATGCAGATAGTAAATATTGAAAATTTCCCATTTTCCGAATATAGGCTCAAAGTGAGCCAAGACACACACAGCAGAGGAATAATAGTGTGCAAGGAAACACGAAATTTTCCTGCAAAGAAAAACTAAAGTGAACATGATTTTTAGGGGTTCTCTGCACTGGAGAGCTCCATGATATCTTGCGGTTGTAGCACTGACAACCGGTGTCACATGGTTGAGATGCTCTCCCGGAATTCCCTGTGATGCGGAAATTCCTATAAACAAATGCATGCTCATGCGCTTCCTATTCACCGGCTGTGAACAGCACACAGTAGCACACGCTAGTAGTACCTTATGTACTTTCCATTTGATGGAGCTGACTCAAACAGAAAAAAAAGCTCTTGCCATTGGAATAAAAGCTTTCGTGTATTGTCGCTGTCTATGATGGGTTATGTATCTAAAATTAGAGAAATGTTTTCCAGTATGATGCAGTGGAACTGACGGATGTCTGAGAAGAGGACTTTGAATTTTTCTCTTTTGTTGAACCTTGGTTTGGAATAGAACATCTTTAGCACGTGTTAGCTTGCAGCAACTTTTTAATACCTTTTTTGCTACAGAATTTAGTATTTACTTATGTGTTTTAGTATCATGTCGAATGCACTGTTTAACACTACAGACGTCGAGCGGATCACTTTCCGGTACCGAAACTTGTTCAACAAGTAACGACGATGAAGCGAATTGCAAGGACCCTGAGTGGCCCACTTGCGGTGTAGTGCTTCAAAATCTCAGACATAAATTGCATGCGATGAGTAGTGGCGAGTTTATTTCGTGAAAACGAAAAAGCACCATGTGCGGTTCCTTAACAAGTTGAAGCATCGCGGAATCCTGGTTATCTTTGCTTTTTTTCAGATGAATAGGATTTCGACCACGACCAGAAGGTCAATATAAGGAACAATAGATGGCCCCCGTGAGTGGTGGGACTCAGCGGTTAGTGCGTTGGACTACTGAGCGGGAGGTTTCAGGTTCGAATCCAGGAAAACACCAACAAATTTTTCCACGATCCCACCTTTCGCGAAGGTCTGCTAAGTCTGAGAAAGCTTCTCAAAAGGTAGAAAAAGCCTTTCGGATATGGCTCTAAGCTGTTGATCGCTTCCACTTATGCGAAAAATGTAACACTCGCCACACGAATGGTTGCCGGAAGGTAGGCCATGGACCACATATGTTGTGTTGCGCCAAGTTTTTGTTCTTTAAATGTCCCTCCGATAAAGCAAAATTTTCGAAATTCACAGGGCCAGTCTCGAAAACTCATCTACCAGGAGTACATGCTCCAGACAGCGTATCACATAACATCTTTAAGACTCCTTCTTTGGACGGATTTTTGTAGCTTCATATAGGTTAGGTTAGGTAGATCCCTTGTGACGTAAAGAGTCATTGCCCACTTAGACCAAGTAGGTCCATTGTGCCCAAGCATTTAACCCTGGAAACATTGTGAAATCCGTTGTTAGAGCCACATATATAATGATATTAATCTCAGGAGGTCCTGAGGCTCTACATTACCTAAGTCCTCCAATTCCAAAAAGAAATAACTTCAGACAGTCCTCATTCTTATAACGGATAGGGCAGGACAATCACACAGCAGGTGACCAACAGATTCAGTTTCTTCTTCGTCCCTGCAGCTTCTGCAGAAGTCGTTATGTAGCACACCGAGTCGCTCTGCGTGAACGCCAATAGCACAATGTCCAGTAATTATGCCGGAAACAACCCGTGCGTTATAACGACTAAGTTTTACCAGAGAGGTTGTTCTCTTCTTGCTTAAGGCCGGCCATAGCGCCATGGCGGTTGCCCATATTTCCAGATGAACCCGGCGTCTGTTTGCTCGACCGATGGCTTCATCTTCTATCTTCTTTCGCAAGGAACTGATTGGGGTTCCTGCAAAAGGGAGGGCCCGTAAAATATTTTTTGTCAATGTAGAGAACGAAAGTAGAAAACTTCTTAAAACCTTAAAAACGAACTACAAAATCGAAGACCAGAACTTTGAAAAATTTATCTTTACCTTTATGAGAAGGAAAGAGCTATGGCAGCCATCAATCACAACAGAGAAACGATAAAAAAAGTAGTCGCTGCCCTGGTCCCACTCCATTTGCAACTGGAGCCCAATCAGGGAAAGAAGGATGTAAATTATTTATGTTCTGTAAAAGTGATCGAGTATGTGAGACTGTGGCTTAGGGGACGTATACTTAATTTTTTTCTACCCCCAAAATATTTTTTGTTTTCTGCAATAGTAGTTCGAGATTTTTTTTTGTGAACGTAGGTAGGTGAAACTTATTTAAAGACGCTAGGGAGCCCCGAAATGCGTGCTAGTAGCTTAAACCACTAAAAGAACTGTCCTATAACATTACAATGAAGTTTAACCCAGTGTTCCTGACCAAAACGAAGTGAGGATAGCAATATCCAAGCTTACATCGGAGGCACAATCCAAGCTGCTGGACTTGACGGCCTGACACCCTAGCTGTTCAAAGCAGCTGAAGATGACTTGCTAGAGAACATTTACCGAGTCATTGCTAAGATTTGATCAAACGAGTATATTCCTGATGAATGGAATCTCAGCATCGTTTGCCCGGTTCAGCAGAAAGGAGAACTGTGTCACTTAAAGAGGCATCAATCTCCTCAAGATCGCCTACAATATTTTATCTGCCGATTGGTGAGAACGACTGAAATCCTTCGTCAACAACCTGATTGGCCCCTGTGCAGTTTCAGGCCAGGGAGGAGAAAACCCAAGAAGTCCATTGGGCTGAGAAGGCAATTGAGTAGTAAGGCCTTATCCCAATACAACTATGTGTTCTATACAGGCGATAAAGCATCGACTCTGTCGAAAGCGGATGCCGTTTCCTCGGATGTTTCGAGAGATAAACGAAAGATATTCGGCCCTATTTGCGTTGCCAGGCTTTGGAGCAGATTTAATAACGAACTTTAAGAGCTGTACAGTGACATCAACCTAGTAACACTTCACAGCAGTCGCCTTGATGGTTAGGGCATGTTAAAGGACTCCGACGACTCCGGCCCGTAGAGTCGTCAAATCGAACCCGAAGGGACATCGCAGTAGACGACGACCTCGCCTTATGTGGCCCGGATAAGTATACGGTGAACTCGACCGACTTGGAGTGTACTGCTGAAGGTTAGCTTAGGTTACATAGGTCGTAGAATATATCGGTAGATAAATTTCATGCTAAGTTAATGATTTTTTTGACATGAGCCTTCCATTTGACCATAGCATCAAGTGTCATCCCTAAGTATGGACCCAGAACACTGCCTTGAGATACACCTGCCTGTATTTTCTTTAAGGCAGAGTATCCATTCTTATGCCATACACAAAAGTTTCGTTATACGATATTAGGTTTGGTGGAACCACTCCGGAAGGTCTCCCTGTAGCTTGAATTCTAGTCAGATGACTTCTTTAACTAATGCCAACTTTTGAAAATATGTTGACAAAGCTTATTTTTTAGGCCGTCAAAAATTCTAGTCTTAGTTGGCTTTAAAACTAAATAACAGCAATTGTGATCAACATTTACCATATGCTACTTGTCTAGGGCAGATCATGTACGTATACTATGCTCAGGTTATACACAACCATTCCCAACCACAAAATGAATTCGCCTTAAAATAATAAGAGAGCACCTAGCTGCATTAGTTGAGACTTGCTTTCCGCAACCTAGCGCAAGGATATTTCCAATTTTATCCACCAACGTCATTAATTTCCAGAAAGAGCACTTGTTCGACTCATTCTCCCTCTGGGGCGCGCTCTCTCTCTCTCTCTCTCAGAGTAATGTTATTTTCTCATTTTCTGTGTGACACATATTTTCATTCGCCTCGCCATCAAGGACCTTGCAGAAATTCCTTCACAAATGCAATCACACCACTGTTGAGGGCCATTCTGCACACTGCTGGTGGCATCACACAGATGATGGTGGTGGTTAGTTCTTCAACGGTTAATGGTTGTTGTCTGCCTATCTGTCTGCTACCGCTGTTAGCCAAGTCTGCACGAAACGGTGTGAATGCCTTCTGCAGACCAGTCAGTCACTAGAGTGCCACAATAATTGGTGTGCTGTGCGCGGGTCGGGTTTGTTGCTGGCTCTCGTTTGCTGTGGCGTGTTGCATGCAACTTCCGTGTGTGTTCGTGCTTGATGCCGTTGCCGTGTCTGCACACACGCCAATTTTCTGTGCAGCCAGCACACTGCAACAATACCACCCAACACATACAGTATGAGGCAGCGGGGGTGGAGTGAAACTATAACGATGACGACAGCACCAGAGTGTGATGTAGTGATGTAGTCGAACTATAGAGGCGCTTTTCGCTCGTGTGTGGAAAATCGCTTTTCACTGGAGGTGCCTGTGTTTTGGTCTGTTGGTGTTGGTGGCATTTCCCCCATTTATCTCTCATGCTCGTCGTCGTATTTGCCCGAGTGTGAGTTGAATCTGTGGATAGATAGTACAGAAGTGCTTGCTGTCTGTGGTGGTATATTTCTCGTTCGGTTCGAACCGAAATCATCGCCAACCGTTGTCGTCGTCGATGTTGTCTTCGTCGCTCGTCACCGCGCGCTCACAATTTTCTCAAAGTTCGAGCTGGGAACAATTTTGTATGTTTTCCCCCGTAAGGAAATCGTCATGTACTACTACTACTCGTGTGCCATCGTACTAAGGCACAGTAGCACAGTTTTCATTTGTTTTTCCGCGTGCTCGCACACGTAACGGTTTTTTGTGTTGTTCAGGGGTTGACCGAGCGCTAAGCTCTGAGAGTTGTTAGAGCGCTGGACTGCATGTTGTACTGAACTACACTACTACTGCTGCTGCTCCTTCTGCTGCTGCTGCCTGCCTGCACTGCTGCTCCTGCTCCTGACCGTAGACGAACAGTAGTTGTGTGCATATTGTCCTGTGGGATGATAGTAGTCGCGTTTTGTTTTTTAACCGACGAACGTGTTTCGCAGAAAGTTTCGCACTTGATCTAAATTTTTAATTTTTCTTAACTAAAAATTTCCACTTTTAATTTTCTACCTACTATCGTAACGGTAAAATATTTAAAAACAGTGACGGTTCAAATTAACACATCAGATTCGGGCAAACCGCTGCAATGATCAATCCATCATTGTTCCTTCGACGACAACAGCTAGTGACAATGAAAACATTAACAACACTATTCGTGTGCGAGAAATGTTAACAGCGTTGTTAAATTGGTTAAAAGTGAGTGACAGCTACACGCACGAAATGCAAAAAATAAAAATGCAATCCGTTGAAAAAGTTGAAGCAATTCAAAAAGTGTCACAAATGCAGTGCAAGTAGGCATTATGTTGTCGTGGTCTTGTTAACAGAAAATCGACCGAATCGAACGTTGTAGTATAGTCGTTGTATCTGCATGTACTGTACGTTCCAAGGATGACTTCAACGGTGAGAATAATGACGATATTGTTAATGTATTGTTGTCCTACTTTGAGTGCAAAGGGAATAAGGCATACACAACGCTCCTACTTCATGTGTGAATAATCACAAAAAAGGATACAAAAGTAACCAACGAAAGAGTAAAATAAAATATACAAAAAAAAAACGAAAATATTCTATTAACCGCATGAGTTTAAAAAAAAAAATGTTTTTTTTTTTTTATTATAAATGACCGTTACGTAATAATTACCTATATCTGTACATATTGGGGGTAAAAACCTCCACCCGGAGCTCTATCGAAAAGGGTGCAATTTCCTGTGCAGTGAGTTGGTGAAAAATCATCGATTTGGATTATAAATTTTAATTTTATTTTCATTTATTTTACATTTTATTTATCTTACAACGAAGTGCTATATAAAAATAAAAAAAAAATTTAACAAATACGTATGCGAAGAGAGAGATAAAGAAAATTTTTGTTTTCGAGTGTGAATTAAATTTTTTGGGGAAAAGAGAAAATGGATACAAGGGAAATGGTGCTGCTACTGCAACCGAAACTCTGCTGCAACTTCAAGCAAAATAAAACGGAAAACGGAAACAGGATTTTAGTGCGTCAATAATGGTGATTGGTGACGCAATCGATATGGGAATTCAGTTTTTTTTTTCTCTCACATCGTTTTGTTATCCTTTCATCTTCTTCTTGTTCAGTTCAGTGTACACAAAGATGTTTGAAAAAAATGTTTTGTGGTGATTGAAAAAAAAAAAAAAAAAAAAAACAAAAAAAAAACGATCCTTTCCGGTGGTGGATGTATGTTGAGTGATATTATCCGTAAGAAAAGGATGTGTATCGTCGTATATTTCGAGAAAACGCGTTAAAAGGATAAGAAATTATGAATTTGATCGGGTTGTTATGAATTTTTTTTTTTTTTCAAAAAATAAATATTATTTATTCCAGATACAATTTTTGTACACAAAACATGAAAAAAGATTCTTGAAAGGAGTGTGCACAATGATGATGAAAGTATTGTAAAGTGTTTAAAAAAAATGACAAAAAAATGGTGCAAGTGATTGCTATACGAGCTATAAGAATGCATTTATCACCGAAAGATATGATTGTGAATTGTACATGCACATCGTGAAAAAGAGTGAAACAATTAACTTGACTTGAAAATAATTTGGATTTACATTATATCATACGAAATTGAACAATAGGTGAGTAAAATTTTTTTATTATAAGATTATCTATGAGGAAATTTTCTAAAAAAGACAGATGGACAAGCTTAAAATGCGATCAATCATTGAAGACTGTTTTTTTTTTTTTATATTCTGTATCTGAAGCAGAATTGTTGTATCTATTGTCTCTCTAGAGATTTGATCGTGATGTTTTCTTATTTTGAAAATTTTTCTCTCAGATAAAATGTTCTCGTGTTTGTTGGATGAAAGAAAATAAGAAGAAAAACGGGGAAAAAAAAGAATATAATCGAGTGGATTATACTTGTGGGCTCTTCTGCGATCAGTGTTTATTCTCGTAAATTCACTTTTATAGTCATTGCGGTGTGCGGAGTAATATTTATGTTATTACAAATTATTAATAAGCCTCCTATGGGAAGTGTGATCTTGTGGTAACATCTGTTAGTGTCAGATGTATTTTTGAAGTGGTCTCGATGGAGAAAATGGTAGGTAATTGGAATTTCGAAAATATGGAAGATAATTATTGCTTGCAAATGTAGCATATAATGGAGATTATAATTATATCATTGTAGGCAATGAACTTATGGCGAGGACAGTTACTGAGATGATTATTAGGAATTTGTAAGTTGGATACGTTTTTGAGGTGCTTTTTTTGGGGACTATTTCTGCACACGGAGACATTTTGGGGATTCTGTTAAGGCTGTACATATAGTATCGACAGTATTGAGTGGGAGTTATATGTATATACGGTATTTATAACATTTTGAAGTTATTTTATGGTGAAGTTTTGTTTTGCAATCGAAAGGGAAATAGCAATGTTCGGCAAGAATATATGTATGTTTCTATTTAGAGCCAGTATTGTGGAAGACTGAATACTTGCAGTCCTTCATTTTGATTGGATTGGTAGGACTTCTTTGATTAAGTCCTACATAATTAGTAATAAAATGGCGGAATAACTGTGGCCTATTTAGACTTCTTTGTTGAGTTTGACTTTAAAAGGAGATTTTAAGAGAAAAATAATTGAGAGTCGTCATCTAATGAAGACTTGATTGTGTTTGTATGTACATAATTGCATCAGAAAAACCTAGTTATGGAAGACCAATTTCTTACTATTTTTTTATTCATCCTTTTGTAGCCATAAAAACTATGCTGTGTGTTAATTTTTGATCAACCTTTGTATTATTGAAATACATGACCATTATAGCTCTCGACAATATCTTTGTGTGAAAAGATAGCATGGGTTGTTTGTGAACTAACGAAATCGAAATAAGGCATGGTTTTAAGGCAGGTTAGTCGTGCATTCTTTTTCCTAATCTTTCGGTGTTCTTTGGGACTTCTTTGGTTTTATAGTAGCGTAGAACCGACCAACTAGATGTAGATTTAAAACACAACTCTCGAAGCTCAATGAAATATGAGGGATCAATCTACAAGTATTCCTTCAGAAATTTGCTAACACTTGGCTACTTCAAAACAATCCTAAATAAGACGATCATGAATCCAAATCTTGAGATTACACTACCTGAAAGTTTTTTGTGCAATAACTGGTATATTTCGCGCTTAGTGTGTCAGGTTGCCAAAATTTCAATCGCAGTCCTGCTGGAACTGCGTGTCTTCAAGGTCAAAAATCAATCTTTTCTTGAATTATTCTAGGTCTCCCCGCACTTCAAATTCGAAAATGTTGCTTATTTTCTTCGATTGGAATGGTATTTCGGTTAAAGTTTTTCGATCAGTTGTAGGCATGCAGATGCAGTTTTTTCATAACACATTCAAACTTGTGTCCTTAAATTTTTTAATTGATACTTATTTGGAACTTTATTTAAAAAAAGAGCGAAATATTGATCCCCCGCGTTCTTGTTGTGAAACCCTTTAAATTTTGTTTCACCATTCAAGAACCGTATGGTAGTGATATCGAGTAGCCTGCCGTGAAGTTAGTTTAGGTTAAAAGTAATTAAAGTAGGACCGCCCCTCTAGAGATTTATATATGTATGCGTGCATATTGCAACCTAAATTTCAAACAAAAAAGAAAATTTAGTCTTCTCTATGGATCAAGTGTCCACAGTCTATCCTATTATAGAGAAGCAAAATAAAGTGAGTCTCTCAATTTAATCCATACCTCTTGCTGCCTCTGAAAGGGCTATTTCGTACGATAGATTATCAGATTCATCCAATAGATGGTAGTTATTACTCCAAAATTAATAGTAATTCACTGCAGGTCTAGTTCGACAAATCGCAATATTTTTGATTAAAACTCTAGCGATAAAATCGTGAACGAACTTTAATGCATAATCTTCCTGCACCCTTCCTGCACCCTAAATAGAACAACGATATTTTTTATAAAGTCAAACATATCTGGGGTCTGAGGCCATATCAGCAGAGTTGCCGTTTTGAAATTGTCCTTCCAGTCAGATTTGACTGGAAAAAAAACAGTCAAAACACTCGAATCCAGTCAAAAAATAATAAACACAAATCCAGCTAAAAATCCAGCCAAGATAAAATCGAATATTTAATTCGAAATAAAAATAACACAGAATTAATTTCTTTCGTATTTGTACATTTGTATGTATGTATATAAATGACAGTTTTTTTTAAAAAAAAACCTTTAAAAATATTTTATAAAAAAATTAACACTTAAAGTAGTACGCTTAGCGTTTAAAAATTCATGCTAATAGTACATTGCAAAAAACTAATAAATGAACCTTATATAAATAAATTTATATATTAATGTCCCTGAGCGCTTCAATTGTCTCATCATCATTTGTATCTATGTCATGACCTGTATTGCTGCTTTCATAAGCAGTATTAGTACCAATTTTTTTTGGTTACTTCAGCCGGTATAGGAAAGCTGAAACAGCATTCGCTATATCTCAACTGGTTTCTAATAATCAAAATTGCATTTGTTAAATCCAGGCTCGTCCGATTTCGTAACTTTGTTTATACTATATTTAGGTGGCTAAATATTCTTTCCACTTCTGCATTTGATAAAGTTAGCACTCAGATTGAACTGGCAAATCTTGCAAAATCGGATTACGGATTCTCATTCGCAGCATCTTTGTGGTTAAAAACTTCACACCAGAATGATTCTGTGTTTGAAATATTCGTCCATCTCGTGAACAGAAGGTTATCCCACTGCGATTTTATTCTTATGGATAGCTCTGCATTAACACTAAACTCCTGTAAAAGTGGAGCCAACGAACTTCTAGTTGGACGTAAGCATTCGTCACTGGACATCAACTTTAATTGCTTTAAGATTTTTAGATTCAACGGCATCCTTTGCTGCAATTCGTGAAGCAGTTTAATTAAAAAAAAATTTGCAATTGGCTCTCAATAAATCTTCCTGCTGAACTGTAATAGAACCCATAGAACCCATCAAAATGGCAGCAGTGCATATCAGAATCTTAATACTTACCCCGAAATAACAGTAGTTTACTTTATGCAAGTTCGAAAAATAGTTTTTTTTTCACAAACGGCTCTAACTAATAATTAAAATTTATAATTCAAACCAAGCTAAATACGATGTCTACGTAGGACTGTAAGGTTTGTATATCGGATATGGCTCAGAAAACTTTTTTTTACAATTAATTAATACCAAAGACACTTGCTACATAGTATTGAAATTCTATATAGATGTAGATACTTACATAAATAGATATGTATGTCAAAAAAAAAAAACATGCAGGCACATGCAGCCTAGTTATGCCATTTATTACTAAAAAATAATATTTTTTTGATGCGAACGTTCTTAAGAAAAGAGAAGAGGATAAATTCGCAAAAAAGACACATATGTACATATTTATGTACGAGTATGTTCTTACTTCGTGTACACATACATAGATGTGAAACTGAGGTTTTTTTTTGTGGGGTACGGTCTAATCATGAAAAGTTTTTAGGATTTAGGATTTAGGTGGCTGCCAGCTAGGAGTCGCCAACACACTTAGATCAATGGTACGTCCTTTGTGATACCACGTGGATAACGGGAGAAAGTTTCTCTCTTATTTTTGCATACGACTGGTTTCTAGTTTTCAAGTTTCACATATTCTACATGAAATGCAATCATATTTAGGAACAAAGGCAAATATGTTACCGATACAAATACAACACCGAATACTGAACACATGTGCAGAGTTTCAAATGAACACATCCGATACCAAGTTGTACTGTACTATCACATTCTACCTCAGGTATGAAACTACTGTCTTTAACGAAGTTATTTAGATTAAATGCCCTTTACCTAAACTTAATAGACAATGTATCGACATAATAGCGCAAATTGCAGTTTTAAGTAATCTTGTCTTAACGTTTAATTTAAATGTTTGAAAAGAAGAGTGCATCATCGTTTTGTGCTTGAGCTCGACTGAATTATTTCCTTACCGATAAAATAAATGAATGCCAAGACAAGTTCTCCAAGAAAGGAGTTAAATTTAAAAAAACTGCAAACCAATCTCCACACCAAACCATCGTAATATTGAAGGAAAAACTGGTAACAAAATATGAAATTTTGAGAATTTTGATATCTCAATGATGCTCATCAGTAAAACTACGCAACATCGTCTGTATAATATGAGCTTTCAACGTTGTTACAATTATGTTCTCCTTTTTCTTTTCTCCTTTACGAGAATATTTACGAGAAAAATTGTGTAAAGGACCCAAAACTGATTTGATATTTGATTCATTTTTTTCCTTCCGCCTTTTTTGTGCCGCCAATAAATTTAAATTCTTAACAATTTCAACAGAACAGCGCACTCGTTTACGTATTAGCAGGAAAGTACAGAGTCGTGTTCTTGCTTTCTTTTTGAATATTTCTGTTGTTTGCAGAGTAAGTGGTTAGGTCAGTATTTTAAGACATGATGTGTGTAGACTAGAAAATATTGAAACTGTGGTTATTTATCGTTGGATTATATATTAATTTCCTTCTTATAAAGCTTACTTGCTTATCAATAGGACACATCAAGTCTTTAATGCAAAAAAAAGGACTTCAGGAATTTTGTTTAATGGATGTGCTTTTTTTTTATATTTATTTAGGTTATTGCATTCATTTTTATTAATTTTAACGATTGCTTTAAACAACTTCATTTTAATGCTTTTCCAATTAATAAAATAAAATTATGTTATTAATTAGAGTTAATTTTTTAATTTTATTCTAAAATGTGAAAAGGTTTATTTTCCCTTCATAGCTCTAGTTCATTGTTTGTTTTTAGGTCCATTTTAATCTAGTCACTTTTCAACTACAACGTAGAGAGTTTCTTCCCATTCTGATAGTTTCCTTTTGTATCTAGCACCTTGAATTTCTACGAAATCTACGTATACAACATCAACGAGAAGCCTTTCTTCTAGAAGTTAGTTTAAGTAAATTCCGGGTGTGTTAACATTTAATATTAGATTTCATCTTCAGCTACGAGTGAAGTTAATATCGTAAACCTCGAAAATCTAAAAAAGGAGATCCATAATAGGTCGGTGTCCATTGCATTAGTTAGTCCTTAATTGGCTTAATAATAATTATTATAATCATTCCTTCGTTTCGTTCAATACTAATATGAAATATAACCACATTACGTATCTCTGTGTAATCAATTCTTTTTTTAGGTTTGGCATTTCCAATTATTTTTCATAGTTCGCAGGATTATCATTGACAATGCTAATGTACTTCGTGCAAAGGATGCTGCGCTCAGGGTTGTTATTCGTTGTCTTCGTTTATATTTCATACTTTAGTTTATAAAAAGTCTTGAACTTAAAAAAAACTTTTTTCAACTCATGTAGTTGCAGGTATAAAAAATAGGTCACTATTAGAAATAAAGGGGTGAGTGTAAGTAGTACAAAAACCACGACCCTTAGCGATAGCGATAGCCACAAAAACGAAGTTCTTAGAAATGGTGTTCCAATCACAGTATCTGATGTAGCTTTTGAATTAAGAATATCAGTTATAGTGATAATGAGGTAGAGATCTACTAAGTTTGAAATAAAATGTCAGATAAATGTCCTCCAGAGCTCGGCTGATAAACTCTTGTTCTTTTGATGATAACACTGCAACATCCCTGCATAATTGTAGCTTCATAGTGGTTTTATAGTGCCACTAATATATTGGATTTCTATCTTAAAAAAATGCTTGAGGCTTATTACCATACATGTGCGACGTTAAAAAACTCTAAAGAACGAAGTCGAAGTGTCTAATGGCATGATTTTGCTGGCCAATTCTTACCCAAATTTCTTGAGATGAGATGACATGACACGTTAACCCATTCTGCTGAAACCACGTACTTTAAGATTTGAAACAATCAATTCTGGCCATTTCCTTCTCATAAATTTGTAATGCAAATCATTCACTATTATCGCATTTTCAAAGACGTGTGGCCCAATCACTCCATCAGCCTAAAAACCGCACCAAACAGTAGCGCGTGATGAATGCTTTGGCTTCTCTTGAATTACACTTAAGTTCCACGCACGCCCAATTCGACAATTTTGCTTATTTACGTTATTTTGCTGCATCTTGAGTGTAGCTTAACACTTTTACTGATTGAAAAATGGTATATGAATTCCAGATCTCTCTAAATCTGGAAGACTAAATTCATTGCATTTTCTCTGGCTCCCAGTTTACACTAGAAATGGGTTCGCCCTGAAACTTGGAGAACATAGTTCCTCAGACGATTGGATTTCTCGTGAACACAATAGTCGGCGGCTTGGATCTTTTGGATGCAGACGAACCATCTGTATACGATCGGATATCTGCAAAAAATCATGCTGATGATCCGAGTAATCAGTATGCCGGATTTTTACGACTAAAACCGCCTCCCACATAATTGCGATCTAGTCACTTGGACTAATAAGCAATTTTTTTCTAATTTAATCCGTAGGGTTTTTGTCACTTCGAGAGTTCCGCCCATCGACGTCTCTCGACAGATGATATAATAATGAAGTACTTATTTTCCTGCTTACATACTTTCCAATGTTAGTTAGATGTCCAGATACGTACATTCCTACATATATATTTATTTCTGAATGGGTGGTCTGATTGACCTAAACCAGTTCAAATGGCTTTGTCCTTTTGAGCCTTCGTGCTATGTTTCGTTGTCCAAAAGTTGTACTAATTCAGTGTTTTTGTGTAGTAGAAGCCTTGACTCGTGCCTTCGTGCATTTTTTTTAATTTCATCTGTGACGAATTCCACTCCTAGGTCCCTGTGGAGGTCATTGTTCCTTACTTATATTTCTTAGTAATTGACTACCATGTGTCCATATTGGCCTTGGGCTTAAGTGAAACAATGATCCGCGCTGCTTCTGAAGTAGATACAGCGGAACAATACAGTGCCTCGCACCAGGTGGCAAATTCTTCGGGAGTACTGACCACCTAAGCTCATCATCCCTGAAGCACATTCTCGTCTTTCTCCTGGTCAGGAAAGTAAGATGTCAGCATCATAGTCAGCGTAGTTGAGTCTGAGCCGATAGAAGCCACCTAAAAACACAATCGCAACATTGACAGATGTCATGTATCCAATTTTTACGGTTAGCTTTATAGAAAATAAAAAAAATTAATTAAATAAAATTGAGTAATTAAGAATTTTATATCTGATATGAAAAGTACTAAAAAATAAAAGGATATCGAATATAAACAAACTTTATTAAATTTTCACTCATTGCCTAGTAAAATAAGTAAAAAAAAAAACATGATTTATTCATGAACTTGTCACTCACGCAATTGAAGTCTTTTTTTTTGCTCACTTCAACCACTCGCTAAAAGAAATTAATCTTTTTAGATTTCATTAAGACATTTTTATTTTGCTTTTAAACTTACGTCAATCAAAACAAAGAACTCAATTTAGAGACTTGCGGAATGAGTCGTCTAATAAAATCATTAAATTTCATTTATTCATACAAGATCTGACTTCGTCATAAAAAAAACCGATGAGATACTAAATTTGTTAACACACTTGAGTTATGTGTAACCTTTCAGCCAGGTCACGTTTCAAACATAAAATTCATAACAATAATTAAATATTTCTTGACACACTGTAGTCAAAATACTGTCTCCTACCAAAGTGATAAATCATCATATTTGACTATTGTTTCGCCTATCTAAATACATTAATATACATTTATGACAGCAATATTGGTCATTAAAAGAATACGAAAAAAAAATATCTTGAGAAAAATTGCTTCCGGAAAAGTGTGAATTATTTCTTTACACATTGGTATGGAGACGAATGGGAATTTCTTTGTGAAATCTTTACAATATCGTAAATATTTATGGAGTAGTTAAAATTAATCAAAATTATTTATACTTTGTAGCAAAAAAAAAAAACAACCTTCCATGCTTATTAACAAAAAAAAAGAATGCGTTTCCGCATTTATAATTGGAAACTCGGTAAAACTATGCCAATTTTTGATCATAAAAAATAAATTGTGTCAACGAGAACTGTAAAATAATTATACTTAATACAAGCCTTTAAGGTGAACTTTCAACAGCCTTGAAAAAATGAGTTTTTAGAGTGCATCGTTGAAGAGTTGTTTGGCACTAGTTTGCTTAAAATAATTTGCTATAGCAGTCAAAGTAGTTTTGTGCAAAAGACTGGCAAATATAGCTAGAAATACCAAAACAGAGTATAGCATCTATTCATAGATACTATACAGGCAGTTATCACAGAGAGAAGCAACATGAGGACTGATCCCCCAACTTTTACGAGGAAGCAACATGAGAAGCAACGTCTTTACATGGTTTTCAGAGACGTAGAGTAAGCGTTCGACAGAGTCCCACGTGAAATTATATGGAAAACTCCAAGAAATCAAAATAACCCCGATGAGTACCGGAGGTTGATAGAGGACATGTATCTACTGCAGCAGTAAGGAACGCATGTGGGGTAACAAACAGCTTCCCTTAGTTCATTCCTCTTCAACATCGTAATGGACATTCTGACTGCAGATATACATACGGAATGAACTCGCATGGAACATCTTGTTGACTGATGACTTCTTTCAGGTGATGATGAAGGATAGCTAGAGCGAGATCTTAATCTTTGGTATTCAGCACTGGAACGTAATGGCATTAGCCCCAAATCACCTCTGTTGGGTGCCGGGGCATAGAGACATTCCAGGGAATTGTAAGGCCAATGAATTCGCCAGAATAGGAACAACTATACCCATCTTGCCAGATGAAGGCACCTTAGGTATACCAATAGCTACTCGCAAACTTAAACTTAAGCTGGTTGCTGTCGAGAGTGCAAATCTTAGGTGGACAAGTGGATCAACATGTCTAGCGACAAAACAGATTTGGCCGAAGCTGGATCTAAAACGCTCTAAGATTTGATTTCTCTCAATAGATTGCATATCGGCACCACAATAGGCGTCATCACTGGAGACTGTCTAATAGGCAAGCATGCTACAAGGCTAGGCCTCATTGCCAACGATTTCTGTAGAAGCTGCAAGGATGAAGAAGAGGAGGAAACTATTCCTCACCTTCTTTGTTTCTGCCCAGCTCTCTCTCGCAGAAGGAAGCTTCGCTTAGGAGCGTCCTATTACAACGATATAGGCGACCTGATGAATATTGACATTAAGAGCCTGTTACGCTTCATAAGAACTTCAAATTGGTTTAACGAGTAGGTAGAGAGAAACTTTCTCCGATGATCCACGTGGTATCACAATGGATCTTTCATTGGTCTTAGTGTGTTGGCGAATCCTAGCTAACAGCCACTTCAACCTAACCTAGCCCCAAAAAGACTCAATATTTACACTGCTCACCCCTGTCATCGGCCCATCACCTAAGATGTACATTAAAGCGGAATCTATCCCTACATCAAATAGCTTCAAATATATGGGATCAAGTATGTGCATGTATAACTAGAAATGGAAAAATAAATGACGACGTCACTCATGGTATAAATGCCAATCAAAATCAAGGACAAAATCTTCAAGACGATAGTGTGGTCTGAATGCTGAGCTGCGTTTGAATTCCATGAGCAAAACATTCACACAGCAGAAATGCGAATGCTGAGGGGCCCGTGGCGGTACCCTTATGGACAAAATAAGAAAAGCCCACATAAGGAGGTCACTCAAAGTAGCGATACGATACGACCAAGTTTTAAGAAAAGAAGGCTCTTACGTCATACAAAAGGCCCTTAAAGTCGAAGAAGGACGAGAAAGGGAAGGATTACATCAAAGCAACTCTGCTTAGGATAATTATGATCGGACAACGCAGGATGGCTCTGATACGATATATGTAGGTGGCCCGATTCCAGTGCATCTGCGAACAGGAGCCGCAAAGTAATAGCGTGGTGAGTATAAATTAGAATTTTGGCGTGAGTGTTTGAAAGGCCTAATATTTTAAGGGCAACCACGTGACAGGGATGTTTTCTTTCTTATTCCTTTCGTATTTTTCATCTTTCATCGTATTTAGTATTTATAGTACGCCTTTTCAAGTCATGAGCGATGCCTATACTTTTAAGCACATTTATAGCAACACGGGGCTATCTGAGAAGATCCCGGTGAAGTGGACTTCACTTTCGAACATATTCTCATTCTTAGATATACACCCCATTTCATAACTATATAACCACCCCTGTATTTGCATTTTTTAAGATTAAAATAATTTTATTTGCAAGTAACCGTTTTTACTCGAAAGATTAATGAAAATGCAAACAATTTTATGAAAAGTTAAAAAGTTCCGTTATTTTTCATAAGAGAAAAGACAAGAAAAGGACGATCCAGATGGTTCACATGGTACTACTGGAGTGATCTGCGAATAGATCCCGTGCACTTTTCAAGAAGAAATTTTGGGGGTGGAAGTTTGATGGTGTGAGGCGGTTTTTTTTTAGCGGGAACATTACCATTAGACTTCCCATCCACTTGGATGAACAGTGTTGAATACAGTGGTGTATTGATTATATAAATAATCAGGACTCGGAATGGGTTTTTCAGCAGGACAACGCCGCTATTCATACCAGCAGAGCAACCAAATCGTGGTTTAATCGACATGAGATCAATTTTCTCGAATGGCCTGCTTGCTCACCAGATCAAAACCCTATTGAGGACCTTTGGGGCATACTGGTGCGAAAGGTTTACGCCAATAACAGGCAGTTCAATAGCGTGGCTGACCTAAAAGCAGCATTAACCACCTCTTGGGCCGCAATCCCACAGGATATGCTGAAAAACCTAATCGACAGTATGCCAAATAGGGCTTTCGCCCTAGTGGAAAACAAAGGAGGTCCTACAAAATACTGATCATTAAAGAATTATGCGTTTTCTACGTGCAGTAAATTTGTATCAAATTAAAACTGAAGTGGTGATATAGTTACGAAAAATGCGAAAAAGTGTTTTCTTTTCATTTCTCTTATGAAAAATAACGGAACTTTTCAACTTTTCATAAAATTGTTTGCATTTTCATTACTCTTTCGGGTAAAAACGGTTACTTGCAAATAAAATAATTTTAATCTTAAAAAATGCAAATACAGTGGTGATATAGTTATGAAATGGAGTGTATGTATGTATATATGTATATTCCCAGTTTTATTGCTAATTTGATATTTTAGTCTGCCATAACCGTCTCTACTCGTATATTAACAACAAGCACGAGCTAATGTTCGAAATTAATTTCTGCTAATTTGTTCCGCCAAGTTTGTCAAAATTTTACATGACTTTAGTAATAAATTTAAAAAAAAAAAAAAAAAAAAAAAAACATTTTTCTTTCCGTAGTTTTGCCATTGGAATCTGAAATTTTTTGTTATTTTTCTAGCAGGTGGTGAATTATAGCAGAAACATCATTTTCGAATGCCTTCATCTTCTTTGTTGCATTTTACATCTATCTAAAGTGCCCAGATGGGCAATCAAAATGTCGAAATGTGGGACACTACACACGCATTTTAATCGAAACGTAGAAAACAGACGTTTTCGCCTACACTGGCCCCGTTCTGCTCTTGAAAATTCTAACATTCGAGTTTTGTGTTTCATCACTTTTCCGGGTAAAATTCCGGGACGTGAATAAGGCCATTGGAACAAAAGGTGGATCATATGTTTTATTAAATATTCTTTGGGATATTTCATTCTTCGGATAGATTTTTTTTTTGAGTATTTTTTCGGTTGTTTTTTGATTGCGCCTTTGTTGCTATTTTCAAATGTTGTGCGAGAGATTGGTTTAATTTGGGAATCCGTTTTATTATTATGGATGTATGTTTTGATTTGTGGGAGTGCTATTTTTAGAAACATGTTTTTTTTTTTTTCTTTTTCTTTATGATGGGATTCAGGAAATGCTGTTTTTAGGGTTATGGAATGGGATATTATTATTATTTTTTCTGTATAACACGCGATCAAATGGGATGTATAGTCAAATAAATAAGCTAATGCGGTGCTTGGAAAATGTACTTTCTCCCTAAGGAAGGGCTACTATTTTAAATTTTTGGCTAACACTAAGGAGAAATGGGAAGTGAATACAAATAAATATAAAACATAGCGAAGAATAGCATTTCGAATTAATCATTTCAGACAGATATTTAAAAATTCTCGAACTTCGAAAAGTTAAATTTATGTATGCGAACGGATAGGGGGAAATGGAATTTTATATTTTTTATTCGCATTTGAGTAGCATAAAACCAACATAAATTATTTATTTATTTTATTTATTGCTGCAGTCGCTGTCGAGAAGCATTTAACTTGAGCATAGATTAAGTAGAACTATTTTGGGTTCCAGTACGGCAGGCTTATAGAAAAATGATTGCTTGTATACATATTACTCGTTGACTGTCCCCGGAGGGAACTTAGAATGCAGAAATTCAGGAACATCGATTTGCACTTAGTTTAATTGAAATTGAAACCCAAATGCGTGTTTGGCATCTAATTAAAATTACTCAAATACGTAGTCTTAAAATGGTAGGAGTACTCGTATATTTACACATTCAATATGAGATTATATTTTTAATTTTAATTTGCAATTAGATTCAAAACTATTCCGAGAGAGATGTTTGCTAATTTCGGCAATTTCGGTTGACCTAAATGTGGTAAAAATTCTATGGGCTAAAATTGTCACAGTGTCTTACTATGTGGTAAGACAATGAGATTTATGATTTGCAGATACAAGACGAACATGTACCCTTTTAATTTCGGAGTTGAATGGCTTCAAGTTATTAACAAAATTGTTGTTGAAAGCGAAACTTAGATTCCTTATTATAACCCTGAATCAAAATTCCTGCAGTAGCGTAATTCAGCTCCAAAAAGGGTTTTAAGATAGCACCGCCGACTGCGAAGATCATGGCAACATTGTTTTGAGACTTAAAAATAATCCTATTAATAGATTACAAATAAAAATGCATCAGCATTACGGAAGAAGAATCACTGATAATAACCAATCAGATAAGAATATGAATTTCAAAAGGTCTCTCAGCTCAATGCTATATACACTGCTGGACAAAATAATAGGTGTGAGTTTTATATTTTCTATTTGCGGTGTTCATATAATTTTTCCACCAAATTCATCGTTATGCACAAGACGCTTGAATTACTGAGAAGTTATTTTTGACTCAAACTTTATTACTGCTTTCAACGGTTTTGAGTGACGACCAATTATCTAGGATAGAAGCTAATTTAAGTTGGTCAATATAATTGGTGTAAATTGTTTCATTTATGGCAAAACGTGTTAAAGTGTTTTGTTTATTAAAAATTTGGAAAGGATTGTTAAAAACTGTGTATTTAAAAATGTTTTGATATCAGTAGACATTTTAGATGGGTCGAAAAAGTCACTGTAGTCTTGAAGAAAGTGCGATTAGTGCAGCAGCTTGGAAATCAGAAAAGAACTTATAAATTTATAGTACAATCTCAAGGGCGATCAGAAAACTTCGTCACAAATGCTTTGGAATACCACAAGGCTCCTGAAATACGCGGAAGACCTAGATCGACGACAAAAACGGACGATCAGAAGACTGTCAAACTAGCCAAAAAGGACCCCTATAAGCCTTCAAGGCTTATTGCGGCAGAAGTGGGTATTAATATTATTTCCCACATGATTCATCGTCGATTGGTAGATGCTAGGCTACCAGGCAGAGTAGCACGAAACTTTTCTCTGATGCGAAAAGAACTAATTTAGATATGAGGAAAATCCAAAACACTCATCGAACCTAGTGAGTGCTTGGCTTAACGAACACAATGTCGCCAATCTATCATGGCCAAGTTAGTCCCCCGATCTAAATACCAGTGAGAACTTATGGGGGGAGCTGAAGAGATGACTGTCAATGCGCACATCAACCAGCAAAAACCAGTTATGGCAAAATGTTCAAGCTATCTGGTACCAAATACCTATCGAGACGTGCCAGACCTTATACGATCTATGTGTAGAAGGATTCAGGCTCTAATAAAGAACAATGGTGGCTACAGAGTCTACTAATATATAGGATTATAAAAAATTGGTAAAGAGCTTCATGTTAAGATAAAAATTTTGTTTTATTCCAAGCACTCCTGAACACACCTATTATTTTGTTCAGCAGCGTACATACATGTGTAGGTCCTTCAGCTCTGTGAAGCAGTCACTACTGAGAGTCCTAATTATTTTTCTTCTTCGAGAGAGAGGTACACCTGCACATCAGGTGACAGGCAGATACGGTTCTCCCCCGTCCCATCAGTTTCTTAAATAGGCATTGTGATGTATCCCTAGACGCTTCGCATGCACCTGCGACTGCGAATGACGCCAGAGATGGCTCGTTCATCATGTCGACTAAATTTGACTAGAGAAAGAGATCTCTTCTTGTTCTAGACTGACCATAAGGTCTTAGCCTTTACTCATGTCTTATCCCATCGCATGTTGACCCTATCGAAGGGTTCTTTTAGATGTGCCTTTCTATTGAGCTTATTGGAACCCTTACAAATGGGGTATCTGCGAGTGGTACAGCGCCAATCCCTTGCTTGCGAGTTCATCATTACCTTCCATCACCTTGGATATTCATATGCTCTGGTACCCAATGTAGGGTCACCGCATTGACTCTGGATATCTCATTCATTTATGTTAATGCTCTATAAGTTCTTACAAACCTTGACGGCAGCCTAGCTGCCTACATAGATAGTAATTATCCTTCTGATAGAAGTTCTCTCACAAATAATTATGCTAGCATGAATAAAATCCGTCATTTTGGCCTGAGAGAGACTGCAGTCATTTTTGATTTTAAAGGAGCGGTTCGGTTTTTGGTCTTGGCAGTGAACCCTCTGCTCCCGTACCAACGCTCATTTTAGAACCATTAGAAAAGAAAGCCAATTCCTACTTATCGGCAACTTTTTGGTTCCTCAAGTCTTATCTGTTAGGAATTTAGCAACGGAGTTACATGATTAATTTTCGTCGACCTGCTTACAGTACTCCATCGAGATAGTATGGATGTGTGACCGTAGGGAGCGACCGACCACTCTCGTCCTTCACTCTTTTTCACAGCTACACTGTTGCAGAACAAATCCAAAGAAATGAGATATTGATCTCATGACTCTGATGCAAGCTGCCCCATGAATCCTGAAGAAGTTTGAAAAATGATATTGCATCGCAAAAGACTTACACCCAACTAATGAGCATAAACTGGTTCTCAATACCGCTGTGTATAGCCAGTACATCACAGCTCTTATTATATACTGATGATATCGTCATACTAGCCGCATCTCCAAATAAATATGTATGTTGTAGATCATAATTAATTGACTTCAACAGTACTAAAATCTTTAGAATTTACCAAGTTATGATTTTTCAAAATAACGCGGGTCGATACGCAAAAGATAAAAATGGATCTGACATAACGAGGAGCTTGAAAAAGTAAAGAATATAAATATCTTGGAGTTCTGATAATACCCAGCTATCTTTTTTTAAAAAGGTTCAAGAGGTAAGGTAATTCAGCTACCGGAAAGGTATCTTTAAGCACATGCTACAGAGCACAAGTTTGGAGTATCTTGCGGTTCGATGAGATGGACAAAGTATTCAGATACTTCATTGAAAATATTTCAGGCTGACAGAAAACACACTAACGGACATGTTGCTTTTGAAAAGCGGTCTGCCACCGCTGTATATTCACGCTCTGAGATTGCATATGCATTTTCAAAATCATGGGATAACCAAATCATCGTCTCACAAATAATCTTCAATCGCCAATTCTTTGGATAATGAGTGAGTGTAGGACGTGAATATGATGTTTCACTATACTCCGAAAGTGATTTTTTTAGTAAAGCTGGGGTGATGGGCAATAAATCAGACTAGCCTCAAAAAGCACTGCGATCTTTTATTCCATCTATCTCCTGATAATGTAGTCTATGTGTGGTTTTGCCTACTATCTCAAATGAATTTTTATGTATGAAGCTAAGAATTGTTTGAGCTATGGAAGAGGTGACATTGGAAGGCGATATATTTGAAGCCTGTCCGGGCAATATCGGGGCATTTACATAAGATATGTTCGGCAGTTTCAATGTCCTCGAGGCATAGTTGGTACATGTCCGATTGTCTAGTATACATTTTCTCGAGGTGGTATTTGAGAGAGCAATGGCCTGTAAGGAAGTCCGTTAAGATTTTCGCGTTATATGTATCTGTTGATTGCTATAATCTCTTTCGTTCTTTTCATTGAGAAATCGATGAAATTCTTGGATTGTTTTCAGCCAGATTGTAAGTTCTAGCGAGAAAGTGATTCAGCTCTATTTTTATCTGTCTACCTATTAGACCACAAAATATTCCGGATCCAATAAATGGGGATTAGGCATTGAATCTGGCAAGTTTATCGCCAGCTGCGTTACAAGAGATGCCTTTTTTGAAGTTATATATGTACATACCTTGGGTAGGAAACAAGAAATGCATGTGAAGACCTTTACTATGAAAACTATTTCCATGGATGTAACAGCTCGAATGTAGTATCCACAATTTTCAAAGCCAGAGAGCAACTATTGAACTTGAATTATCTGCCATAGAGTAGTCCTGTATCGAAATGCTAAACATTACAACTATAGAATTAAAGAAGATTCAAAATTTTGTTGGAACTGCCCTATAATCAGCGCAATTAAAAGACTTAGATGGATGTTTTTCAAATAGTGGAAATAGGATTGTCCTACATACTCGTAAGCAAATAAATTAGTTGCTAGCTTTAAGCCTTCAATTATAAAACTCTCGTTTTGAATTTTTATTATTGCAGTAAAGTCACACACTACTACTACCATAGTGCGTGAGACTGTTAACATATTTTATATATTTAATTTTTCTTAGTATAAACGATTTTTTTTTGATTTTACAACCTCGTAAATTATCCATTAAATAGATCAGATGTAGGGGTTTAATCTTTTTTTTTTTTTTTATTAGAATGAGTCCTATAAGATACCTACAGGAAGTAAACATTGAAAGCGTTCAGTTAAGTTTTTTTTTTATAGATACCTAGATACAATCATATGTAGAGGCACTTGGATAATTTACAAGGTAAGGTGGACTATACGCTCTGTATAGAGGCTAAATAAATATTAATATCCTTGTTTGTTGTTTTACAACTACACAATGAAATTTCTTTTGTTATTAAATAAACAAGATTTTATTCAAGTTTACATTTGATTTTATTTTAGAAACGTGTCAATGTCAACGCTGCGCTGGTGAGGTTTTTGAAGAACTATTTGTTTATGTCAGAAATATTTGAAATCTGTTTAAACGGTCGCCCTGTTATTTTATAGTAGAATTTCAGATGGTTTTGTATTTATTGAAAACAAAATCGCCTCTATTTAGTAGAAATAGAAAATTTATCTGATTTTCATACGTGTTTAGATCTCGAAAGGCAGCGTAGTTACATGTGCGTCAGACTTAAAGTAGTTTGTGAGACATGGCCGCTCTTAAGTAAAAATTAGGCAATTGCTTGAATTATTTTAATTTTTTTTTTCCTCTTGGTGGAAGATGGGAGCGAATGTTTGACAAACGTCCGAGAGTAATAACTGTCAAGAGAAGCTTCTCAATTTGCCCTTCGGATGTGGCTCTAAAGTGTAGGTCCCTTCCATTTGCGTGAAAAAATATAACACGCACAACACGAATGGTCGCTAAAAGCTTGGCTCTGGACGGCATATGATCTGTTGCGTCATGTATTTGTTTTTCTTTTTTTTAGCCCGAACTTGTCTGAGAGAGAAGCGATTTTCTTCCAATTCTGACTCCCTTATCCTTTCGTCTGTGGAGTTCTGAAAGTGCAAGTACATTCAGATTTTTAGTGGCTCACGTTACCAGTGTCTTGGGATGCACGGCGATCGCTCATTAGACCGATACTCACGTACGGGGTGATTGTCTGGTGGACAACCCTAGAAAAAGCCATAAATCGCGATTATCTAAGCAAGGTCCAACGAAGTTGTACGTTGTCTGTGCAAAAGCGGAGCACTTCGTACAACTCCCTCCGCGGCACTGGACATTATATTCCATCTACTACCCCTCGATATATATAGCAAACAAATGGCAGCGATTGCAGCCGTTCGCCTCGAAGCTACCCAACAGTGGTCAAGAAGAGAATTCGGCCACGCCAAAAATCTCTCCCGAAAACACGGACTACACCATCCCACGTCTAAATTTTGGGAAGAACTTCCTAGTCACCATCCCTTCCAGATCACTCTGGGAGGACGATGCATTTTTGAAAGATGAATCAATTCACTTCTACACGACGGGTCAAAAACCAAAGACGGAGTTGGTGCAGGTGTTTTCTCCGATAAGCTTAACCTTATGCTCTCCTTCCGTCTTCCAAATCATTGTAGCGTGTTTCAGGCGGAAATAATGGCGATCAAAGAAGCCCTATCTTGGCTTAAGAAAAACGTGATATCTGCTAGAGATATCCGCATCTTTTCAGACAGTCAAGCAGCAATCTAATCCCTGGAATCGACCTCTATAAATTCTTTTGTAGCTCTAGACTGCCGTTCGTCTCTTGTGGAGATGGCTGAGCAGTTCAACATTCACCTGTGTTGGTTGCCGGGGCATAGGGAAATTTCAGGGAATTGTAAGGCCGATGAACTTGCCAACTATACCCATCTTGTCGGACAATGGCACCTTAGGTATTCCAATCGCTACTTGCAAACTTAAACTTAAGCTGGATGCTGTCGAGAGTACAAATTTTAGGTGGACAAATGGATCAACATGTCTAGCGACAGAACAGATTTGGCCAAAGCTGGATCTAAAACGCTGTAAGAATTTGATTTCTCTCAATAGATTGCCTATCGGCACCACAATAGGCGTCATCACTGGAGACTGTCTAATAGGCAAGCATGCTACAAGGCTAGGCCTCTTTGCGAACGATGGGTGAAGAAGAGGAGGAAACTATTCCTCACCTTCTTTGTTTCTGCCCAGCTCTCCCCCGAAGAAGGAAGCTTTACTTAGGAGCTCCCTTTTATAACGATATAGGCAACCTGATGAATATTGACATTAAGACCTTCTTTCATAGGAAGCTCAAATTTGTTTTAACGAGTATGTAGAGAGAAACTTTCTCCCATGATCCACGTGGTATCACAACGGACCAACGGACGCATAGTTCTTAGTTGAATTATTCCTTACACTTTCCTTAATTCAAACGGGTCCGAGAGTCACTCGAAAAACTCTCCTTTAAAACAGTCAAGCATATGTATGTCCCATATCACAAGACTGGACCGATATGAACTTATAAAAGGTGTCCCAATAAGGGTGTTGGATTGAAATTTCGTTCCTATTACTCCCGGTCATGAGTCCATCCATCTGTGAATCATTTAGAGCATTATTTTGAGCGAAAATTCCATGACGTTTGCGAAAGGTTATAGAAGAGCCAATTTTACAGGCTCTGTAGACTTAAGGAACATCCAGGGTATAAAGCGACATGGAGACTGCAGACTCTTCGGAGATGTTGAGGAAAGCCCAGGGACCTTCTAAAGGAATCTGCTACCAACTAGCAGAAGAAGATGTACTATTGTTTGGTCCACTCTAGTTACTCCGATTTATTAAGGAAATTGCACTGGAGGAGCTCCATGTCGGGGTAGCATAATATATCTACAAAGGTTGCAATGCAAACCCTCTAATCTATCGTATGTTGGGCACTGACCCATAAACCAATTGCCAACAATCGAGCCCTTTCATGGGTCAGAATAACATTAACTATCGCTAGAGTCACTACAGACATACCGGCCTACGAATATGTGTAGTTTGACAAGCGTCGGACCCCAATAGTGCCGTAAGGTTCAACCAATAGTTGCTTACTTACGAAGGTGGCGCTACAGTTCGGGCTGAACCTGGGTCTCAACCAACAAGCCTCTCCAGTTAGCCCGGTCCTTAGCTAACTGCCTCCAGTTGCACACTCCATGTTGGTTGAGGTCCCCTTCTACTTGTGCGCGCCACCTTAGGCGAGGTCTTCCTCTACTGCGTTGTCCCTCCGGGTTAGATTCGAAGACTCTGCGGGCCGGAGCATTGGTGTCCATTCGCTCTACATGTCCTAGCCATCTTGGACGACTGATGCGCAGTTTTTTGACTAGGTCGATGTCGCTGTACAGCTCGTAAATTTCTTCGTTGAACCTTCTCTTCCAAAGCCCGTCAACGCAAACGGGGCCGAATATCCTACGAAGAATTTTTCTCTCGAAACGATCGAGGATGTCTTCATCCGCTTTCGACAGAGTCCATGCTTTAGCTCACCCTGGGATGATTGGGGTCTTGACTGTTCGAGATAGGGCCTTACAACCCAATTGCCTTCTCAGCCCAAAGAAACAGCGATTGGCAAGAGTTATTCTTCGAATAATTTCCGCCGAGATGTTGATGTCAGAATTAATAGCAGAGCCAAGGTAGACAAAGTCCCTCACTACCTCCAAGTTCAACCAATACAGTTACACATTTTTGTAACAAAAACAAGCTTTACTCATCAATATTGTTTACCTAAGCACATATCACATGTCTCGTAGGCAATCACCAGACTTCTGTTTAAGTGCTCGTATGTACGAGTGTTACTTTTTTAATGTACCAGGTTTTCTTTTTTTTATAGAAGGCGTAAACGCCTTTTTATATTGCTAAGCTTTGTTATGAGTGTAAAATCAAAAGGCTATCTATTCAATTTTACAACATCGTAAATATGAACTACACAGATTTATCCATTAAATACATCAGATGTAAGAGTTTAGTTCGAGACTCACATACAAGCAGTAGATATACAAAAATTGAAGTTAATTTTTTAAAATTAAAATATTTTTTACGGGCGCGTGGATGATTTACAAGGTCAGATAGTTTTACAGCTGGTATAGCTGTAAGTATTAATGATCTCGTTTATTGTTTTACAACTGAACAATGAAATTTCCCTTGTCATTAAATAAACAATTTTCTGATTCAAGTTTACATTATATTTTTATTTAAGAAATGTGCCAGAACAACTTCGAGGTTATTTTTTATTTTATGGAGTTTTCAAGAAGCCTTAAGACAAGGTTAAGAGCTGGTTCATACAAGCAAATGCATACTAAGTTTGTTAAAAAATAGGAAAATAGACGAAAATCAAAATGCTTGCAAAATGTTTTAATTTAAATAGAGTTGAATAGTTTTTTATTTTATTTTTTATGTTATGAGCTTTTTTCCAGAGCATCTTGCATGATTTTTTCGCTCACTTTGTTTACACAAAATCCGTTTTTAAAAGACAATAACACTGCCAATGAAGATGGTTTACTAAATCCAACCGTATAGAGAGTAAGTACTCGAAATGCACAAGCTGGATGGAAATACGAGTACTTATAGCTTTTAAGTCTATGACTAAGTAAAGTACTATCCGACAGTAGGTGGGTAGGTAGGTAGATGGGTGCTTTGTGACATAGAGTCACTGCTCACTTAGACCAGGTCGGTCCATTGTGCCTAATCTTTTTTAACCCTGGAAACATGTGAAACCGCTGTTAGAACCACCCAGATAATGATATGAATTTCAGGAGGTCCGCCAGCTCTACATTTCCTAAGTCCTCCAGTTCCGAAAAGAAGTAACTCCCAAGAGTCCTCATTCTTATGACGGATAGGGCAGGACAATCACACAGCAGATGACGAACAGATTCAATTACTTCTTCGTCCCTGCAGCTTCTGCAAAAGTCGTTATGTAGCACACCGAGTCGCTCTGCTTGAACGCCAATAGCACAATGTCCAGTAATTATGCCGGAAACAACCCGTGCGTTATAACGACTAAGTTTTACCAGAGAGGTTGTTCTCTTCTTGCTTAAGGCCGGCCATAGCGCCCTGGCCGTTACCTTTGTTTCCAGATGAACCCAGCGTCTGTTTGCTCGATCGGTGGCTTCATCTTCTATCTTCATCCGTAAGGAACTGATTCGGGTTACTACAAAAGGGAGGGCCCGGGATAGGTGCAGCGCCGACCCTTTCCTAGCAAGCTCGTCAGCCCTTTCATTTTCTTCGAAATCTATGTGCCCTGGTACCCAGCAGAGGGTCACCGCATTGGGTCTAGATTCCTCGTTTAAGAGTGATTTGCAGGTCCTCACAAGTTTCGACCTGATTACAGCGGAGTCCAGAGCTTCAACGGCTGCCTGGCTGTCTATATAGACAGCGATAATTTTGCCAACGATATTACTCTCGCGAATAATCTCCGCAGCCTGTATGACTTCGGCCTGAAAGACGCTGCAGTCGTCGTGAATTCTAAAGGAGTGGTTTATTCCTAGGGCTTTGCAATAAACTCCGGCTCCCGTGCCAATGTCCATCTTAGAACCATCGGTGTAGAGCGCCAGCTCCTTTTTCATGGTCGTACGGTTCTACGAGTACACTCTGTCAGGAATTATTGTAGTGAATCTCCTTTTAAATGCTAGCATCGAGACAAAATCGATGCATGACCGTAGAGGCTCGATGACCATAGTCGACCTTCTTTTAGTCTTACCGCGCTTTTGGCAGCCAGACTGCTACAGTATAGATCAAGCGGAATGAAACTAAGCATGGTTTCCATTACCGCTGTCGGTGTTGTTCTCATTGATCCCATGACTCCGATACACGCTGCCCTCTGGATTTTGGTGAGGTTTGAGAGCTGGTATTGCTTCTCAAGTACCATCCACCATACTAATGAACCATATGTGAGAATGGGTCTTACAACCGCCGTATATATCCAGTACACCACAGCTGGTTAAAAAGCTGAACTTGAGAGACTTAGTTCAGTACCACCGATATTTGGGGGTCTGAAGGTAGGGATTAATATTTTCTTAGTGAAAAGGACTACCTCCGTTTTTGAGGGGTTCACTCCCAGTCCTTTGCTACCCAGTCCATGTAGTGCGAGATTGAGTCTTTCACTTAGGACTGAAGGAAATTTTCCCGAAACCACATCATCGGCATAGGCCGTCACGTTATCCTTCAGTATTACCAAGATCTCATCCACTACAACGAGCCATATACTATCCGACAGTAAGTAAGTTGCAGTCTTCGGCAACTTAACCTTATTCTTATCTGAATTGTGACTATAGTAGTCTGAATTCATCCTAGGAGAATTTCTGGATTTTGAAGGCACTTGACTCGAACCTCAGCTTTACTCTATTAAGTAAACACCTTTTGGCAACCAGTAAGAAATGCACAATTGTGCCAATAATACAAAATGGGGCAGCAACCGCGGTCTCAGGCTCAGCTATTTAAAAATTCAACAGTTTGGGGTTGTCCGAAAATTTTAAGGCAATATATTTGGCCATCAATTTCAAAGGTTGAATGTGGGTGAGTTCATAGCTGTAAAATACCGCAGCTGCACAAAATTTGTTGCTGTAAATTTATAACAATTTTTTTTCCAATTATCAGCTCACCCTGTGCAGTAAGCCGAGTATAGTATATTGTAACATATGGCCTAAAATCGAAAAGCAGCCCGGATCTGATCTGCAAATACCATTGGATGTTTAATGTAACATCCTAAAAACAAACTTAAATTCACGGAAGCAGGATCAATGTAGAAAATTTGGGGCAAATCTCCGTCTGTCCGAACTTCGCTACTCCCATTGCTAGGGGACTATTGAAAACTCAGAAAGTACTTATGAAGTAAACAAGAGCTGCCTTCTCCGCTGATGCCTCAATTTCACGATTCACATCAGCGCAGGAGCTGCGAATGTACAAACTTGTTATCTAGGATTACAGCATGCCTTCAGCTGACATTAATTAACGTAGGTTAACAGCTACTACCCAGTCGACTCTTAAAGTTCTGTAGCCATCAATAAAAAATTGGAAAACTTACCATTCGAGCGACACATAAACAGGAAGTGTTTTCTAAATGATCTTCTATGGTGGTTAACAGATGTTTAAGTGCTATTCCCATTGCTAATGAACTCAAAGTCTTACTGGAAATAAAGTTGAGAGTATTTCTTAAATGTAAGTCTCTACCCTTGATTAACACAAAGTTAGACGAACGTGAGTCGATAACTAATGATGCATCGCATTCCTTTACCTTTTTGTAGGTAAAAGGATGAATTGATTGATACATCTGCATCAACAGTTGCACTAGAAGCGAAGATTGAGTCGTCTCGCCATTGGGAAGCACGATTTTAAAATTGGACAGTCTCAAATTAGCTTTTAATGTACACAGTAATACGTGTCCATAGATAAAGGAATGACAGCAATGCTTCGTTGTTAGGTTCGTTATGATTCAAAAAAAATCAAGCCGAGCTCACACACAGAAGTGTCTCGGGGAGATTTCTCCTTCCTTCACCGCCGAATCTACATATTCCGTTCCTTCGTAGTTGAAGTTGAACACATCTTCATCGCTTTTAATCTTTTAAGAGTGTCTCTGCCTTTCTTAGGTTTGGAAGCTGTTTAAAAAGCTGGGTTCTTATACAGCCTACCTACGAGAGAGTGAGTGAAATCGCCAAAAGACAGATCCATGGAAATCAGATGTAGCAATGTTAACGTCTGCCTAAAGGAAACAAGGATTATCTCAATAAGGAGGTGTAAGTCATTATCTCTGCTGCTGGAGCGCCCACTGGGGAGTGGACTGTTTCATAGAAAGACGTGTAAGAAAAATGATAATGATTTCTGCATATACTGTACACCTTATAGGTTCCTGCCTTTCTCTTATTTTTTTTATGAAGGAAAACGTTGGGAAAATATTTTTTCAACGACCTGTCGAATCTTAACCTTAAATAAGCAGATTTACATCTGGGTCCAAATGGTTCCACTAATGACAAATCAATACAACATGATGGTTATCCCCAGTGATTATTCAGTCGGGTTGATCTTAGGAAAAGTTGAAGGATGACTGGTCGCTTATTCAAACTACTTTAAGAGAAGAACATATTAAACGACTCACTGAATCCGAGTCGTTTTATTTATTGTATCACAATAGACTCACCCTAAGCCTAAATATGCTCTTGCCATAACCGTGACTATCATTTTATGAAACTGAAACTAACTTAATCTGAAGCAAGTGGACATAAAAGTCCGAAGAAGCAACGAATTTAAAAAGGACCCCCTAATGGTGGCGCGCACAGTTGCTAATATAAAGATCACATCTAAATTTGTGTGAAAAATGTAGATCCTTCGAGAGGTTATGTATTTTAAAACTAGCGTCCCTCGAGATGCAGCCAACGATCGACACTTCCCTACCTCAGTAAATAAGCACATAAGTTAGCAATAAAGATCGAGTAAGCTACGAACAAGTAGGGTTACCCACTTCTTCTGGGGTAGAGGCAAAGATACTACAAAGTGGCGCAAAATTAATCATCTAATTTTGTTTTTGAATAACTTTTTTACCAAATAAACAAAAATGATTTCGAGTGATGGAAATCTTTATTTGAACTTTTAAATTTTTTTCTGTTAAGTGAAGAAAATGATATCCGCCAAGTGGCTGCCGCCAGTGTTGATACACATTTGTGCCCGTTTTATCGCATTTTCCATCACTTTCCGCAAGATTTCCGGTGATAACTGTTCGCATTCTGTCGAATATTCTCCTTGAGAGCTGCGATTGTATGAGGCTTGTTGGCATAAGCCCGCGACTTCAAGTAGCCCCAAAGAAAGAAGTCTGGGATGGTTAAATCGGGCGTTCTTGCTGGCCATACCAAATGAAGATTACGCGACCAGGAAATGCTTCCTTCACAATATCCATTGTGGCTCGTGCTGTGTGTGCGGTTGCACCGTCTTGCTGAAACCACATGTTCACCAAGCCCCGCGCATCCAATTGCAGCAGTAAGAAGTCGTTTATCATGGCCCTGTAGCGTTCGCCAGTAACAGTGACCGTATTGCAGATGGCATCCTCAAAAAAATACGGCCCAATCACTCCTCCCGCGTGAACTCCGCACCACACAGTGGCTTTGAGTGGATGTAATGGTGAGATGATGATTTTCAGTGCTCCAGACACGAAAATTTTGCTTATTGACGTAACCGCGTAAGTGGAAATGTGCCTCGTCGCTCATGATGATTTTCGACACAAAATCGTCTTCTTCGTTATTGAGATTGAGGATGACTTGACAGTAATTCACAAGCGACTGATTGGCAGGAGGCATTAACTGATGCACTGTTTGCACTTTGTACGGAAACATGTGTAAGTCTTTCACTAAAATTCGCTGTAGGGTCCGTCTGGTGATGCCCAATTGCGTGGCCCGTCGCGTTGTCTGGTTGGTGTTTCTTCATTCTCAGCGACATCGGCAGCCACAGCCGCAATATTCTCGGCCGAAAGACCAGTCCGGTGGCGACCACGCCCTGCATGGTCTCCTGTGGTTCCAGTCTGTTCGAGTCGAGTTGCTAAGCGCCGGAATGTTTGCCCAGTTGGAGCGACACGATTAGGAAATCGACGTCGAAATTCACGCTGCGCTAACACCACCGACACAATTATTCCACGCTCTTGCGGAGTATAGCGCTCCATTCTCTAGTCTGTTTATATACTGCAGCTGTCTAGTTCACAAATGTCAAATATGATTGACTTACGACGCCATTTGCAAAAATTATAACATCTTCCGATAGGATAATTAATTTTGCGCCACCTTATATAAAAAATCATGTATTAAGTTTAAAATAAATGTAAAAAAGCCACTTTATCAGGTTTATATTTATGCAGACGTGCGATGTTGTAATGAATAAAAATTATTTTTCAGTTTCAACAGTCTAATTAGCAATAAAAACCCCAGCTGCTATTCACGTAGAAAAAAAGCCTTGCCATCGGAAGGTTAAGAAAATATTGTAAGCCAGTTGCATCTCGTAAAATTAAACGGAAATGATACGAAGCGATTCACATCAGAACTCTTAAAATTGCCAGTTCGCTTTGCCCTAAAAAGCAATAAACTAAGTCCTTAATTTATTGAGTGGAACAGCCACAAGATGTAGCATCCAAAATGTTGATGTATCCACAGCACAACAATTGTCACCGACACAATAGACATTGTGTACAACAAACACTTCCTTTTCTTTGCACCACTCCATTTCGGTTTTTCACCAAACAACTGTTCTCCGAACTTGTGTTTTCTATTTATTCCTCAAGTCCTTTATTATATCCTTGGTGGTTTCCACAAATGCCTGTAAAACTTGTGAAGTGGGTCAATTTAGCAAATACAATTGATGCACAAAAGCCTATTCAATCCACTTCACTCAAGTAGGAGTACTTGACAAGAGTTTCACCCACCACACAAGTGGTTATTCCATTGAATATTTAAATTTTAATTGTTTTTATTTATTAACAGTTGTACATGTTGTATTTTGTTTTTATCTTAAAATCGAAAGGTTAATGCGTTTTCGAGCTAGGCAGACCCAAGCGTGTGCATATTTAGCACACGCGGGAATATACAAAATTGTAACTTGAATGCACCCTCAATTCCGGGGGAGGATTCCGACGGTTTTTTGTGTTGGCTAAAGATAAACCGGCTGAATGGGGGCCACCGCCGTCACAGCCGTCGCCACCACCGAATACGGATACGTCTATTATTATGTGAGAAAAACAAATCCACATACATATTCGACAATTTGGCGACGTTATTTTTTTCGTCATTTTTTTCGTAATTTTTTGGACTTTTTTTTGTGGATCCCATCCTGGAGAGCCTTCTTCTGTGTGGAAAATCAATTTATAGTCGAGGGCACAGACTCTATGAAATTGATTATTGTATTATTTACGTATACTCGCAGTTATATGTACGTAGAGGAGAGCTTTTCTCTGTTTGTCAGCTGAAGGACGGGAATTATAGGGAATATTCATTGTTTACGTTGATGATGGTTTTTATTGTTTACTATTTGTATTTTCTTTGACAGTGGTGCCTTTTGTGGAAATGGATTAATATTTAAAAATAATTTTTATTTGTGTCGCTTTTCGCATTTTTTTTGTTTTTTTACACGGAGGATTGCAGGATCTGCCAGGTGGATGATTTGATTTGCAGCTTTAAAAGAGAATTTGTACGTTAGTGATATCCTGTGAGCACCAAATTATACTTGACGGTCGTATGTACACATGTGCATATAGCTTTCGAAAAGGTTTTAATTTTATAAGCCAATTTGAGGAAATGAAACTGAGTTGCTGCTACGGTATGCATGACATCTTAAGGGTTATTTTCATGCGTTTCGTTGTTCCTCAAAATGCTTGTGCGGTATAATTTGCAAGTTGTTGACATTTCGAGAATACTCAAATTTAGAAAAAGCAATTAAATTTATTTTCTACTATCGCTAAAGTTCTTTTTAGGTCAGGATGTGAATAGCGAAGATGGTAGTGCATCCTATGTGATAGAGTATGCTCTGCATTCAGTGGGTTGACATACGGAATAAGACTTCGAACTTTTAGGGCACGGTTATGCTTACTGATAAAAAAAAAAACAAACGAACAGTACTTCACCTTGTTCGCTTGGTTGAGGTAAGGATACTTGCACCCAAGTTGAGCGTTAACGCGGTCTTATTTCTTGTGTCGTGAGAAATCACATTTTGTTATTAGGAATAAAAAATATCGTTGTAAGCCTTTCTAGTTGCATGTCAACCTGGGCATTGTTTTCCCGATCCACAAAAAGAGGATAGGTACTCTCTGAACTGCGCCAACTACAACCTTCTGCGCCTAAAAACCTTCGTCAACAACCTAATCGGTCCATCTTTAAGCCAGGAAAGTATATAGAAATAAATTTACACTAACACATATCTTGGAAAAAACCCAGGAGCTTCAAATTGGTACCCACCACCTTTTCATAAATTTTAAGGCCCCGTATGGCAAAATTTTTACAGACGAGCTATACAGAGCAATGTCTAGGTTTGCCAAACTCTTCCTTATGTGCAGGATGACGATAATTGATTGACGATGATTGACGTCAAAAAAGAATTCAGACAATGGGATGCGTTGTGCCTGTCACGCTGACAACGACACCAGAGCTGAGATCAAACGACGAATAATTCCTGTCAATCGCTGTTTTTTTGGGCTAAAAAGACGAATGAGCAGCAAAGTCCTCTCTTGAACAACCAATGTGACACTACCTATGTATATAAGACCTTAATTATCCCAGTCCTGATCTATGGTGCAGAGGCATCGACTTTGTCAAAAGCGGATGAGGTTGGTCTTGGTTTTTCGAGTGATTTTCTGCATAGACGGTGAGTGGAGATACATCAACGAATTGTACTGTACACAACAACTAAGCCGAAAAGTAAAGATTCAACCAGTGAGGTTGCTGGGTCATGTAGAGCGGCCTAAGAAATCCTCGAATCCACCCTCGAACGATGGCGCTGTGTTTGAAGACAGCGATTCAAGTGGCGCACGCAAGTGGAAGGGGACCTCAACCAACTAGGCGTGCGAAACTATAAGAAGGCAGCTAAAGAGCCGCTTGTTGCTTGAGGCGCAGGCCCACCCCAGACTGTAGCGCCACCTTCTTGATCAAATTTTAAATTAAGACATCTTTCTTTCCCAAAATGGCCAATTTGGTTTCAATGTGGTTTAGCTAGTTTTCACAGGATCTATCGGTTCCTTTTTGAAATCCCTATTTAAATTAGGCTGCTCAATATTTGTCAGTGGTTAATTTATTGAGGGGAGTACACCTTTCAACTACTTACGGAAAATAATTTCATTTAAATCGCTGCCGCCGTTGGCTTGACGATGAACCATCCCATCAGCCCAATTTTTCTGTATCTAAATTTTTAATTTTTTACGGTCTTATTTCCAGGATAGCTCAGTTGACTCTTAGGGCATCACTTTTTTGTTTCAGTTTCCTTTAAAAAATCCATTAAAATCAAATTGCATTTGCATGGTGCCAAAACAGATAACACAAAACTTAATTCGGAAATGATCGAATGTTTTTGTGGTACCTTACGCTCTCCTACAGGCATCAAAGCTCACTCAAGTCCAAATTCTGCAATTTCAGCAAGAAATCAGTTATCATGTGTCCTGCTACTAGCTTGTTGTCTGTATGACACACTCTCCAATATATGACTAAGGATCGGAGTTGTTTCTCTATGCAATAAGTGCGAAATGGGTCGCTTGGGTTCGGGATGTATATGACAATAGTGAAACCGAACCTGATGTACAGCTTACCTCAGCTCTGTAAAAAGTTTACCTAAGCTTGTCCAATTGGCGTCTTAACTGTAGAAATGAAATTCTGCTTCTTTTTCGCAGACTCTAAAAAAATTATTTTATTGTTTGCCAGTAATTGAGGACTTTCATGGAGGAGGCATCCTGGAAAATAAAAAGTTGACATTCGAAAGGGTATCCTTTGTACAATGCACAATACTGTCGCAATTACTTGTATGATGACGATAGCTTGTAGTCCAGTGTTCCGAAACGGAATATTTCGATTTACTAAAGCTCAGATCTCCTTTAGCAATGATGGCTTGGGGAGTAGAGAATTTTTATTACTTTGTTGAAAAATTCGGCGCACAGTGTTAGTACTGACTCCAGTTGAATCAGAAAATCAAAGTCTGCTTGATTAATTATCTAAGACCTGGAGGACTCTAATTCTAACCAGATTCTCCTTATACCTAGCAAACAGAGCCTAACGCCGCACAATTTCTTAAGTAAATACACAAGGTGGATGGGGATCACAAACGGTTTGTTTAGATACAGAGGTAGAGAAAGACACCTACTTCAATCAGTGTGGTAACCTAGGTAGATGTCACTCGAAGCTGGATGGCAACGAACTAGCTGACATACTAGTTAATCCTCTTCTGAGAAGCATTAGCAAGTAGGATGGAAAAAAACTATTGGAGGCAAACAAGGCGGTTTCGTTCTTCATACCATGAGCATCACGAGGCCCTTATGACCTAAAGCTGCAATTTTTCAGCTACCAATCTAACCTACGCTAACCCAAGTTGACCAACGCTTATTTGATCACAAGTTCGCGTCGGCTACAACAAGGATCTATTTATTGTCAAATTGACAATTTTTTAAATTAGTGTGCACTCGTATCCATGTTTAATTCTTTTTTGAAATTTAACTTTGTTTTGCTCAGGTTGTTCAATTCTTTTTTTGTAAAAGTGACGGTTTCCAAAAGCTTTTATCGGAGCTTCTTCTCTTATCTTTATAAAAAAGTCATAGACCTGCCGTTGTTGGCCGGCGGGGCACTTAAAATTGAGTCCCAACTGCAATTTAAGTGCCATGTTCTATAAGAGCAGTTTTTTCATTACTAGCACCTTCAATTTAAACTGAAAATTTCTTTATTTACCAAGCGAACACATCGCACTGAAATTCACTACTGGACGGTAGGAGGAAAAAGAACAACAACAACAACAACAACACGTAATCCAGTTAAATTGTGCATAAATCAGACATTTATATATCGTCCTTACAATGGCAATTGCTCGTCTGTGAACATTGGAGATATAAAGGCTCTCCACTATACGTATACGAGTACGAGCACATCGTATGCCTGAAAATGTATAAGTCCGGCTATCAACATTCTCACATTAATGCAGGCAGGTCCTGCTGCAGGTGGTAGCAACCCAATATATGTATATATGTAGGTATGTAGCACTTGCAACCGGCCAGTCAGGCAAACACAAGCACGACAGAGATTAAAATGTTCAAGAGCTTAAAATTCCGGCAATTTAACTTTTTCACATTTCTCACACGTGTGCTATGTGCGCCACTAGTCGTCGGTTTTCGGGCGGTGAATGGTCGCTGAACGATATTGCAATATCGCTGCGCCAGCACTCAAATGATGCAGAACCACCTCCACTCGGCCGTCAGAATAATTTTAGCCAGGACGACAACTACATCCCTTACATTCCGTTATAACACTCCACCCCGTGTGCTACGATTTTGATTAAAATATCAAAGAATTACATACGGGAAGTGAGATACATGACCATTCCCAAAGGAGAGGTAAAAACTCCTGTGCGACTTCCTTCACGGTGCAATTTCTGCTGTACTTGCACAATAGCTCCTTGGATCACGATGTCGGACTTATGCTCTATAGTTGTTGGAGAACTCGCAAAGAAGATTGTGCTACGAGTTTTGAGTGAGGAATTTAAGATGTAACATTTTCCGTTGTACGTGCAGCATTTACGGGAATGCAGAATGTCGGCAGCGATACACACAGAGCCAGAGAGTGGGAACTCAAGGAATCAGATAAAACAATTGAGATAAAGGAAAACTTCAGAGCAGCTTTGTTGCATCGCCATGTTCCATGCTCTTTGTACGCACGCATTAGTGCAGGAAGTTTCCTACGAGTATAGTATCGTCTTTGTGCGCGCAAAATGAAAGCAACGAGCTTGGAAAAGTTTTGTATTCGTCTAACGAGTGTGTTAGATGCAGACACGGCAATAAATTACCAACAACACAAAGGAATGGGAGGGCTGCCTGCAACTGCAACTCACTGGCCAATGCGGCGATGGTTTACGTTTTCCTGGTGGGGGAGAACTCGTGTATGTAGTACTATTTCTGGAACTCATTCTCGAGAATAGTTTTTGAACTTAGGTAATATGCATGGGGCAAGTGCCCCAGGAAGGAGTGCCGCAGTTTTAATGTGGACGGACAGTTCTCTAATTTAAGAATTGCGTACGTATGTACATTTCAGGTAACTTGATAATGGCCTTCAGTAGAGGCGGCGAAGTAGACGTTCTTTTTCAGCCGGTACTCCATTTACAGTAAAAGACGACGTACGGAAAAGTTGCAATCCAATTTTATGATACCTTTGGCAATTTAGGTAGGCGTGGCAGAATGCAATGAATAATTTAAGTAAAATGACGTCTTGTCACTTAGAGTTCCATTTGTTTTGAGGAAAATGTAAACATAAAAAAAATACCTTTTGGATATTACATTAGAGGAAGTTACTGTCGTTCACGGTCTGGGGCCAGTGCCACGAAACAACAATTAAACATAAAAACCGAAGTATGTTAAGAATGCAGATTCAATAAGTAAAGTTTAATTCTGTTCCATAAAAAAATGCGTTGTATTTGTTAAAATGAAAATTTCCCTAGATTTGTTAAGTCAGTTTAATAAATGATTGCGTCACAGCTGCGACTGCACAATGCGGATGAAAATAAGTGCCACAGGCAAATTAACTACAAATACAAATTCTTGGCGCAACAGACCGTATGTGGTCCAGGGCCTAGTTCTCGCGACCATTCGTGTTGTGCATGTTATATTTTTCACACAAATGGAAGGGACCTACTGTTAAGAGCCATATCCGAAAGGCAAATTGAGAAGCTTTCTCTTGGCAGTTATTACTCTCGGACGTTTGTCAGACATTCGCGAGAGGTGGGACCGTGAAAAACTTTTTGGTGTTCTCTGGGATTCGAACCTCGAACCTCACGCTCAACGATCCAACGCACTAACCACTTGAGCCACGGCGCCCACAGGCAAATTAACTGTATTGGTTAAAATTCGTGTCAATTAAAATATTCTTTTTGGTCCTTTTGCCAGTAATCTAACAAAAAAGAAAACATAATTGGAACTTAGACGAGTATTTTAAAAATCGCGCAAAGTTTAAATGTTGTAGGTTAAGTTAGGTTGACGCGGCAGGCTGCAAGTGTGCAATATCAATTAGACCAAAAAGGTCCATTGTGTTACCCCAGGATCAGCTACCCATTGAACAAGGTGGAGCTAGTGATAAAGCGCTGGAGGCTGCTTATGCTTGCATTAGCTAACTCGCCAGGGTTCTTAAAAAAGAAGGCCCCTAAATGAAGTTTCCTATGAGCGGAGGGAGCATCACATACAGAAAGAAGATGTAAAATGGTTTCTTTCTCCTCTTCATCAATGTATGTAGCTTCTACAGAAATCATTAGCAAAGAGGTCCAGCCTAGTGGCGTGCCTATCGATAATACAGTGGCCTCTAACCACACTTACTATGCTGGAGATGAGTTCCGTTTTGGAGCGTTTAAAATCCAGTTTAGGCCAGATCTGTCTTGCAGTTGAACAGGCAGTAGCATTTGCGCATCTGCAATTGATACTGTTTGTACTTTGTAGCATTGAGCTTGAGTAGTAATTTAACTGTAGCGATGGGTATACCTAGATTCACCTTATCCGGCGAAATCGATATGGTTGTACCCTGCCTGGCGAGCTTGTGGATGTTGAATTGTTCAGCCATCTCGTCAAGAGACAAGCGACAATTTAGGGCTGTTCGAGAGTTGAAGGTGACGGATTTCAGAGATTTGATTGCGGCTTGGCTGTCAGTAAAATGATTGACATGACATTGTTCTTAATCCACGACAAGGCTTTCTTTATCGCCTGGAAGACGCACTTCGAGGTAATACAGCATAATAGGAAATTTAAAATTTTATTGCATTAAAAAGCAATATTATGTCATTTAATAATTTCGAGTTTATTCGTTATATTTAGCCAACAATTTAACAATTATTTTCCTTAATATGTCCACAATTGTTGTTTTGAGTTACAGAAAATGGGAAATTCACCAATTTCCCGTTTGTTAAAGACACCTTTAACAACTGTTATATTGAATGTTCACTTTGTTGTTTTGAAGTACAGAAACTCTAGTTATAAGTTAACTTCTTGTAAAATGCTTGTTGTTTCGTGGTACAGGCCCCTGGTCACATTTTTGTGTTATAGTAAAGATCTTCGACGTTAAGCTTAGTTATTACTGCACAATGATTTTTTTTAAAGAAAATTGGTGGCATTCTAAAATTATACTTTTCAGTACAAAAAAATACAAATACTGGCGCAACGGACGTACTATGTGGTCCAGGGCTTGGGTCTCGCGACCATTCGTATTGTGAAATCGATTTTCGCCACATAAATGCTGGTGTCCCCCAGGGCTTAGTTTTGTCTGCGATTCTCTTTCTCATTTTCATAAATGATCTCTTGTCTGCATCCTCTAATCCAATATATTCCATCGGTGATGATAATACCCTCAGTTTTTCATACATATTCGCTACCTAACTCACGTCCCCAGAGTGGAATTTAATGCATCCAAAACTAAGCGCTGTGTTCAGTGTCTCAAGCGAAATCAAGACCCTCAATCATTATCCATGTATGGTACTTGCCGAAAGACTCGACATTCTCGGTATGTGATTTAACAACCATCTTCGTTGGAACGTTCACATGTGTATATTCGAGATTCCTTAATTATATTACCCCGTCTGATCTGGCCTCAATATTCCTATAAGGCATTCATCCGCCCAGAGATGGAATACAACGCTCACATCTGGTCTGGTGCACTCAAGACCGATTTGCACATTCTAGATAGGGTCCTCTGTCCAGAACCGTGCGATAAAACTAATAGGTGATAGAGACATTGTGAGCTGCATAGACTCACTAGAACATCGCCGAAATGTCTCTTGTTTTTCTCTATTTTATCGCTTTTTCCACAATAAATGTTCCAACGAAATAGCCACTTGCATTCCTCCCCTTCAATATTTCATCTTTAAGTCCAACTTCGGACGTACTGTCAAATAAAGGGATTCGTTCATAAGCCGAACGATACGTATGTGGAATGATATTCTAGGCTCTGTATTTCCTCATCAGTACAAGATATCTCCTCTGTTCCTCTCCCCTTTTTCCAAACTCCCGTGCCCTGAATAATCAGCGTAAGGGTATTCATACCCCTTGGTGCGCGCTAATTATAAATAAAAAAAATAAAAAATCAAACAAGTGGAAGGGAGCTACAGTTTAGAGCTAGGCAAATTGAGAAGGTTTCTCATGACAGCTATTGCTCTCGGATAAATTATTGCAAATATAACATGAACATATGTAGGGTGTATCATGTACGCACATAAAGTAGCAGACACATTTTCAGTCTAAGAGTGAAAGGGGAAAAAAAATTGAATTTTTCAACACAGTCTCTTCTACCTTCATCACACTTCTCATATCGTTTCTTTAATGCTTCGGTCCCTAGCAAAAAAGAGTTTGAAACTTTGCCGTCAAAGTACTCTTGACTTTTCATTCGACGAAAATCGTTTGCCTTTGAACTCCCTTTTGTGTTTGGAAAACAGGAAATAATCACTAGAGGCCTGGTTCGGAGAACACCTACAGTACGTTCAATACAAAACGGCCCTTTTGACTTTTGAACTTGTGAACCGGTGTGTTGTTGTGCCAGATCAAAGAAAACCAACCAAGTTGGTGTTCAGCAATTTTTCGGATGGCCGTGGTCCTTGTTTTATGCAAAAAATAATTGATTACCAATACTTTCTCCGCATCTTATACAACTGATCTTTCCGGTACTCTATGGAGCCTTCAGCTTGATGGCGTTGGTTAAGGCTTTATTTTTCGGTTTGGAATCGTGACAAAATGCGAAGCTAATTTTTTTTTTTTTATTTGAAAACTACTTCACAGCTGCCAGTTGTTGGCAATTCAGCGGCAACTGACCTCGGCCCAATTGTTCTTGCTAGGTCCATAATACCCTTTCAGCTCAGATATTAAGAATCTCCGTGAACTGATTCTAACAGATAAGTAGCTCTCTGCAATTGCTTCACACGAAGGGCTACGAGAAGCTACGCCGTATGCCCTATGTGGGCTGCTTGCTTCGAATATTTAGAGTCTTGTTGTAGGTTCAAGTCCTGCTGGCGGAAAAGCAATCACAGCTACCGAACATAGAGAGAAGAAAAAAATTTCACCAACTACTGCAACAAAAAAATAAGTTGCAATGGACCTGATAGAGTCTGAGTTGACCTTTATAAAATGAATACGGATATCAGATCCACTAGCGTGGGTATTAAAACCATAAAATCATCATTTTAGAGTCGTTCGTTCGTTGATTTATGATCATCTTCAAGCTGACTTAGGCCCGTTTGCTGATACTAGTCATAAAATTGTGTCTTATCTAAGTAATACTTTGTGCTATGTTGAGCTTAAGGCTAAAGTTGATCCTAGCTATTTTTTAGTTGCTGGAAAATATTTAAGTGCATCTTAGCAACGACGCACTTTTGTGAAATGCTGCTAACTTCGCACCACTGACAACTGTCAAATAAAATAATTTGATTCGAATAATTTGATTCATAGTATTTATTTTAAAATCTTATAATCTTCCAAAATAGTTATTTACTAAGTATCTACGTTTTGCAACCCTGTGTTTAACGGTGTTGAGTTCTCAGCTTGAGACTCGGAGTAATTTTGAATTTGACCTGAGTTAATGGCTTGCTGAAGTTCTTCTCTATCGAAATCTAAGTTCTCTGGTGGTTCCTCTGATATTCATACGTGCTGTCGTAATATGTTTTGCAAAACAATAGCTGCGACTGTTACTGTTGGCACAGTGCTTAATTTTAAGGGGCAGCCATATGCTTTTCAATATTTCGAAAGCTTTTTCAATGGGACCTCTGGAAGGAATTTGAGATTCGTTGTAAAGTTGCTCTGCTGCTGTTTGTGGGCTAAGTAAGGGTCTCATCAAATATACTTTTTGAGGATAAACTGAATCACCTAAAATCTTTTTACTAGTGTAAAAGTATGAATTAAAAGCAAAACAAAAAAGTACCTAAAATACCACAATCAGCGTAATTTTGTGATTCTAAAATGTTTTTATGTCTACTATTTGCTGAGAATGGTTGCATGATGAGTTGACCAAAGCCACATGGCAGCAACATCGGTAAGAACCATGTTCGCTCCCTTAAAACTCCCTAAGTATTACTTAAACTCCTTATGATCTACTACTTCTGCGGCTTAATTTAAGTTTCTTTTACTTATATTTAAGACTTGCTTTGTATTCCGTTCAACCCGTTAAGTGTTACTTAAATACTTATGACTCGTATCAGCAAACGGCCCTTATTCAGCAAATTTTTGGTTTAACGGGTCTGTTAATACGCAAAATTGTAGCACAGCATGAGATCCCATTACTGAAAAATGCAAAGTTTGCTGGGGTGGCATCATGAGACCTTATTTCTTCAAAAATGGGGACGGGAATGGGGTTACGGTCAATTAAAATCACTACGGGATTATGGTCAATGAATATTTCTTTGGACGATATTGATCCGGACAAGATATAGGTGTCAAGAACCATCAGGCATAATTGACACTAACATTGTTGTTATTATTTGCGACATGTCAGACGTCCAGAATGCACTTCGTCAAGAACAGTCATGCCCGAAATCATGTTCAAATACATACTTATTTCATTTAATCACTTTTTGAAGAAAGAAAGACTTTTGATTAAAAGGTAATGGGTGATGTGAATAAAAACTAAGGGAACACTCCGAGTGAACACTCATGAGTGAAGTGTTTTCGTTGAAGGGAACACTCAATTCGGTGTGAATAAAAAATTTCCTCCAACTAGGTTCATCCCCTCAAGTTGAAGTTTGAAAACTAGAGTGGAGAGCTGTCAAATCCAGCAGCTGCTTTTTAAGGGGTCTCTGTTTCTATTCCCTTTTGGTTTGACGCGCGCGTTCATATTCTCAATTTTTGTCCTGATTTGCGAGGTGTTCAAATCAACGCCATGGAATTTTTTTTCCATAGCTTCCAACGCAATTAGCTTTTTAATTTTCATGTCTGGAGTTGGGCTTTTTCCCAGCAAGCAAGGATGAAATTGTAGAATTTTTAAGAAATAGTTTTCGTCCATTCAAGATCTCGTTTTTGGAGTTTTTCACTGATTCCGTCAAGGTGTTCATTTTCCGAAACAGTATTCTCCATTTTTTTATCTCTTGAAGTTACCTCCAATGCACACTCAACTTCTTCAAGTGTTCACTCGATAGATTCCATCTTTATTCACACCAAAATGAAGGGAACACTCAACTGTCAAAATATGTGAGTGGAGCTTAACGAACCCTACTTTTATTCACACCAAATGGAGTGTTCCCTCCAAAATGCTGAGGGAACACCCTCACTCAATTTTTATTCACACCACCCAATATCTGCGTTATTTTCTAAATTCAAAGTTCCACTCAAGGCTTAAGGCAAACACCCTTTCTATTGTGCGGAAACACGTAGGTACTGCAGTTTACTTATCTGGAGAAAATCAAATCAATTGGAAAGCAAAATCATTTCAATATAATCAGCATATATACATATGTATGTACATCTATGTATTTCATTCTTATTTGCAACAATTCCCGGTAGGAAACAATTTGCTCAGTTTTCTTAAGTCACACAACTTAGCCGTCAAAATATGAAATTGATGTTAAAGATATTTTTTTCCCACATTAGTTCTGTATTTCGAATATCGATTCATTCATTCATGCCTCGCAAATGCATTGACAAAACATTCCCCCTCCACCGATTACTGTCACCATAGCAGCGGGAAAATCAAGTCAAGTATAACTTTGTTAAATAGAAAAAATGAAAGCCCCTGCAAAACAAACCAAAAACAGCACCGAAAGAAAACAAATAAAATATTTAACCTCCCCCAGTATCAGATGAATTAAACATCCAAATGTATCTGGCAAAAAAAAACCGCTATGGATTGCATTCAAATGAAATGTAACCAACGTGCATCGGTAATGCCTTCGGTGGAAATATTTAAATAAATTGAGAAAAGAGAATGAATTGGCGAGGTGAAATATTTTTGTTGATTTATTTTTTATTTGCATATAAATATACCTACCTACTGAAACATTGGATAATATTTTTGGTGAAAAAAAGGAAAAAAAAACTTCGAATTACGAGGACATTCTCATTGATATGCCAATTGTGTTGTCACCTGAATGAGGATCGTTAAGCCAACGAGTAGATTACGTCAATAAAGGACAATTTCATTTAAAATATTACGCACATAAGGATGTTAAACACTCCATTGTTTTAATGTTTTCAGGAAAGCTAAAGTTGATATTTGTTACAGTGTGACAGTGCAGGTATTATACGTGCGTCATTTATTTGATTTTACGGAGGCAGATTCGTATTTAATTAACGGGTTGTCGGAGCCACCCGTGATGATTTTCTACGTGACACTGAAGACTGAAAGTTGGACAGTATGGCCTATGGTCAATCCGATCCCTTGAATAAGTAGAATTGAAGTTAATTGATTGATTCAATCCGAGCTATTCAAAGCAGCTGCGGATGAAGTCACCTCACCTCAATTTTAAGATTTACTTATGAAGGTGAATGTAAGCTTGGTGAATGGAATCCCAGCATCGCTTTCCCGATCTACAAGAAAGGAACCCCTGAACTGAACTGCGCCAGTAACAGAGGCATCAGTCTCTTCAACATGTTGCACAAGACCTTACCTGTCATATTGTGTGAACGCCTGAAACTCTTCATCAACAACGTGATTGGCTCCTGTCGGTGTGTCTTCAGGCCAGGAAAGTCCGCAGTCGAACAAATTTTCACACTTCGTCAGATTTTGGAGAGAACCTAAGAATTCTTAATCGACGTCCACCATCTTTTTATCGATGTTATGACAGCATTTTTAGAGACGAGCTCTGTGTATAGAGCCACGTTTCGATTTGGCATCCCTGCCAAGTGAGTGTGTGCAGGATGACGATGGAGAACGATCCCCCGAGATTTTTGATGTTAAAAAAGGATTGAGACAAGGTCATGCGCTGTTATGTGATTTCTATAGCGAAACTCACAAACCAACACAGAGAGGTGCAATCCTTCAAAATTCTCTGCAACTACTGGCGTACGCCGACGATATTGATAAAGTGGGCTATCACTGGTGCGTTCGATAGTATTGACACGGAAGCTGTCAAAAGGGTCTTAGTGGTGTATATACTGTCAACAAGAATCAACAACAACTTCGGCAAATTGGACAGAAAGTCAGAGGCGACAGCTATAACTTTGAGGTGGTAAGGGACTTTGCCTACATTCATTCAACTATAAATTTCGACAATAACACTCCAGCGGAAATAAAACAAAGAATGTTCTTGTCAATCTCTAGAAAGACCCTTTTCAACCCAGTTCTGCTTCATGGCGCTGAAACATGAATTCTATCGAATGATGATATGATGATATCCTCAGTTAAGAGAAAAGTGGCTGCCAATGCTCCAGCCCGTAGAGTCTATCTTTGAATCCAACCCGGAGGGACAATGCACTTGAGAATGAGCTGGTCTTAGTTAGCCCTCATGAAGAGAAGGGTAACTCAACTGGGAATTGGAGTGCGCAACTTTAGGCAGTTAGCTAAGAATTGGAGAGGCTTGTTAATTAAGGCCCAGGTTCACCCCAAATTTTAGCGCCACCTAAGTAAGAAAGATTGACTCATTCGAGAGAGGTACAGAACTAAATTTTCCCAAGTAACCAGGCATAAAAAAACTTAGAATATCGGTAAGTAATACCATCGATAATGAAGGTGCACAATCTAATTCTTGCAGAATCTCAAACGTCTGCTGATTATCTTATGCTGTATGTGCTGTATTTTGTGACCTAAGCCACCACAATCTTAAAGTCCTTTTTTGCTGAATACATTACTTTGTCTGGACCTGTCAGAGTAGAGATTGAAATTCCAGAAATTACCAATAAGTTTTCTCACGGCCTTGCTTTTGGAATGTCTGACAAGCGTCAAGAGTTGCAACTGTCATGAGAAAGTTTTTCAATTCCACCTTCCGGATGTGGCATTCGGTCTCTTCTATTCGTGCGGAAAATATAACACGCACAACACGAATGTCACCGAGAAGCTGTATGTGGTTTTATCTTTGCGTGTTTGCTGTTCTCAAATGCTGGCATTAGAACCTCATGGTACGGTAGTAAATAAGCCTGACCAGAGTGTCTATCTCAATGAATGGGATTCAGTTGTGATTCAATAGGGGAATACTATGCTTGTCTAGGAGACGTGTTTTAATAGTCTTCGGACGCCTCAAGGATACCATTTGTAAGTATTTACCTGTGACCTGAGAATTAAGTCGAAAAGAAAAAAGAAACGATGTTTTTTTTCGGATTAATTCTTGTGTCCTTAAATTGCTGTTTTTCGGAGTTGGATTATCAAATCTTTGAAATGGTCATGTGAGGCCGTGTAGGACCTTAAGAGATTCCTTATCGACATGTGTATGTAAAAATACGTGGTTATTTCGTGAGGACTCCTTTTTTACATAAATTTGCAGGAAATTTGTTTGTTTTCAGGAGTGTTTTACCTCAGTCGGCTCATTCCCTAAATGGTGACTACATAAATTTCATCAACGTACTCATCTAAATTCATCAACTGAATAAATTAAAACAATTTCCAATTTCATCCTCATTTATTGAGCAATTTACACAGTATTTCCCAATCAAAGTAAAGTGATTTGATTTTTTTTCTTTTTTTTAAACGCGAAACGTGTCACTTTTCCGCCAAAAACAGAGTCCGTGAAAACCATATTTGCTTTGAAAATTATAATATCAAAATTTTTAGGGAGGCAAATCGCGCTCATCCGTGTCATGGTTTGAAATTATTATATCCTCAAACAATACCCCGTTTTGTGAAAATTTTATTATGCAAATGACTGCAGTCGTCCACGTGTGGATTAGTATGGTACGTGCGTCAAAACCGCTCGTCCCTATTTTCACCGATTCAACGCTAAATTTTAATTATTAATCGTAATCATAATCGTGTCAACACGCAAAAATGCATAACGTTTTTGTATTTTTCGAGGCGCAGCAGCAACAAACAACCCTACCCACTCGACACAACCCAACAGCAACCAGTCAATAAGGACAACATTCCGCCAAATCCAAATGTCCTCATTAACACACAGCGAGCGAGCAACCCAAATAACGTATTTAATATTCACCCAGCCGCTCCTCGTCCCTTGCCGATGACGATGACAACGACGACGATGACATAAAAACATTTTAATTAGTGTGAACCCGAAAAGGACCTTGTTACTGAATGGATGAGCGGCGACGCAATGCGATGACAGAGTTAGTTCCGCATTATTCATTTCGATTAGGATAACAACGAACCGCGTAATCCCAAATTGCAAATAAAATCCAAAGAGGCGGAGACAACGAGCAAAACCACAACTCAACTCCAAATTCAAGGATTATCTCGAAGAGTGAGAACTTCACTTTGGATACTCGTATATACTCGTACCAAAGAAAATGAAAAAGAAAATCATCAGTCACACACAAGGAACGCGAGCGCTCGACAAAGTATCAACATTAATTAATTTAGGCCAAGGGGTTAATTAAAACAACTGCGGCTCCAAAAACCATAACCATAAAGTATACACTCGGAAGTAGGTCAGACGTTCGCACACGGGAGCTTCAGAAGGATCCTACTTAATATTTTCCTTTTCTCGAGTGGCTGAGCAAAAGGGGGCAAGTACGAGTATCTATCTATATGCGCTTTGCCAAATTGGCTGCAATACAGAACCAAAATAATAAAAACCATCGCACATAGGTACCGACATAGTATGTACGCCACTCTGAGAATCCCACGGTTCAGATTCGATTAAAGGCCGAAATTACTGCAATAAATTCGTCGAAGAAATGGTGAGGGTGCGAACTGTGGTATTCCACCAAACATCCGAAGCGAGAAAATCCCATTTGGTTGGATTGTTGCTGCTGGGAAATTTTGCGACATACAACAATAAACAAGGATCATCTCCAGCGGAAATTTACATCTCCACCCCGGCATACTTGCCCATGCTGTTGGTGGTTGCCAGAACACCCCCACATTGTTGACGACAAGAATCTCTGGAAGCAAAGCCGTTACCGAGCGCGCTGGATGCGTCAATAATGTTTTAATTTGCGGTACAACACACAATCTCATGTATCTACACATATATGTACGTGTGTGGATCCACCAGCCCGCTGTGTTTATGCTTCTGCACATCGATTTGTCTATCCGCGTTCTATCAATCAATCTCTGCAGCGAGTTTTCAACTGCATTTCAAATCATGTACATACGCGTGTATCTTTTTTTTTTTTTTTATACGTTGCCTGTTATTGTCTTCTTGGGGCGGCCTCAACGACGACTACGACTACGACTACGAGTTCGACGAGGACGTTTCCATGTTTCCCTGCAACGATGACTATATTGTCTATGTTTCTATCAAAACACAATCAAGTTCATGCTGTTGCTAAATGTAAATAAATTGAACACACAAGGAAATCAGGAAAATTTCCCTCGCTGATGTTGTTGTTGTGCGGTTGCCGTCGGGGAAAACAAATGAATGCGGGGCGAATGTAAACACATCTCAAGCTACTTTGTCATAAAATTATGTCGAGGCAGATACATATACAAAGCTGTTGGTGGCGGTGGTTGGTTATGCAATTGGGGGTGGGGATACCGTGTGTAGGTGCTAGGAACCGCAGGTGTTTGCGGCATTTCCAAGGATCGTTAAGCGATTTCGATTTGAGTATGCAGAAAGAAAGAGTTTAATGTTTAACGTATACAATGGCGGCGAGTGGGTGGGATGGATATGCGTTCATTTTATAATATTCCCGAAGCGAGTAAAAGAAGTTATTTCTGATTAATATTAAAGCTAAGCAGTCGGTTCGAATATATGGACAATAGCACTAGAACAGCTGTGCGGTTTTGAATTTTATTAGTGCCAATGAGCCCGAAAGTTGTTGGCGGCAACGATCAAGAGTGGGAAAGCGCTTCCACTGAGGGTCTCAGTTTGACTATTAAAGTCGACTTCAAGGAGTAATTATTCAATCATATTCGAGAGTCAGGTCTAAAGGATCCACGCTATTTCAGCTGTTTAAAGAAAGAGTATGTGGTGGATGAATCTTAAATGGTTCAGGGGTAATAGTCGCATCAAGTAATGGGGTTAAGGGCTTTATAAGTATTCCAGGATCTGAATCTACTTTAATTTACAACTGGACGCGCATAGCCATAATTCAGTCTGGCCGAGATCTAGCTCGTCATAACTAAAAGCAACAAGAATAAGGTGCCAGCAAAAGAGGTTAAAGTTGAAACGCAGCTGTTTATCAGTAAGGTCCTTCAATAACGTGATAAGTCGCAAGTGGTCCACGCAAACAATTGTTTCTGTGAATTTTTATTTTTTTTTTATTTTATAATTTGCACGCACTCAAGGGGTTATGAATACCCTTTTACATGTTTTCACATGGTGCGGGCGTTGGAAAGACAGATATAGAGAGAGAGAGAAAGAGATCAGTGTGGTGGTTTGAAACTCAGCTGTATTAGGTTTCACATTAGCTTCAGGGGTGGTGTCCAGAATAACTGGGGAGATTTCATTGCCTTCGCTTTTGCCTTCGCTTCTGATTCACAGTATTTTTTTCCTAGTACAGTGTCATAAGTATATCAATCATTAACAGAGCGAACAATTTTTCCAGCCATGACAAACCTAATGCCAGTGTTATCCCTTCGCAGTACTGTTTTCATAAGCTTTCGCAATTGATCGGACTGAATTGGGGAAAGGATGCCGAAAAGGAGGAATATTAATAAGAGTTGATCCTGTTTTATTTATTTTTTCATACAACTATCTCATCGCTGCTCGTTCTATTCCGTTATATAAAAGGGAATATGCCATAAACTTTCAGCGTTCATATATTTTCTCAATTAAATGGCTAATCTTAAACGCGGTTAAGATTCAAAGCCGCAAAGGGGCGAGTTTCTCATCGGGGTCAGAATAGTAGCTACCAGCGAGTCTCCCTCACAGTGATTGATGTTTTATTTTCTCTTTCTGATCAACGTTATATTGGATGTGATTTTAATTCACTTCTCGGTGCTGGAATCAAAGTAAATTTAACTGAAAAATGAATCTGATTGCCAAGTCAAATGAAAAAACTAGTCTGAATCTTGATTGCTAGCTAAGACTAAAGTATTCTCTAGTAGAACTTCAGAAGCCCTAAAAAATGATCCACAAAACACTTTAAAGAAGAGCATTGATATTAGAAATGCGAGCATCTTTGTAAGAAGAGTATAAGATGAAGGTGTGGGAATGTATCATCTCCTTTAACCGTTTCTATTCCTAAAGTTGTCAAAGAATTTCGCCCGTCTTTTAGATTTCATGGTAGAGAAATACAACAGATACATGGTACTGAAAGGAACTGCTCCTATTGAAAAGCCGTGTGTTATGTAGATCCTGTTAATCACTTCTAAACTTTCTAAAGATGGGAGCTGTACTTTCAATCTGTTAACCGATGTACATAGGTGCCCTGAATTACGTTTACATTGATATTACCCACAAAGTGCAACTTTGTCAAATAAGACCATCGGCAAGTAAATATTGTGTACATGCTACTAACTGCAGATACTTACTTACTTAGGTGGCGCTAGAGTTCGGGGTGAACCTGGGCCTTAACCAACAAGCCTCTCCGGTCCCTAGCTAACTGCTCCAGTTGCGCACTTCAAGTTGGTTGAGGTCCCTTTCTACTTGTGCACGCCACCGAAGAATTTTTCTCTCGAAGCGATCAAGGATATCTTCATCTGCTTTCGACAGAGTCCATGCTTCAGCGCCATAAGCCAGGACTGGGATGATCAAGGTCTTGTACAGAGTCTCCTTAGTTGTTCGAGATAGGGCCTTACTACTCAATTGCCTTCTCAGCCCAAAGAAACAGCGATTGGCAAGAGTTATTCTTCGATTGATTTCCGCCGAGATGTTATTGTCAGAATTAACAGCAGAGCCAAGGTAGACAAAGTCCCTTACTACCTCGAAGTTATAGTTGTCGACTGTGACGTCACAGTCAAAGTCCACAGTCACAGTCGACTAACTGCAGATACTAAAGGTTAAGCTTGTATGAAACTGTCGCCACGGTGTAGCAGTCCACTGCCCTCCTGAGCAAGAGGACGTCAACAATGCTTGTACCCACCGTACTCGGACTTCAATAACGTGTTTCAATTCAGTCCAACTCATTGCTAGTTCTCTTGATACTTCCTGACGGGTTCTGCGATCCACTCTTTTACCAGCTGTACAAGGTGTGACCAATTTTGTTCGTCAATTTGCAATGCATGTTCCTCACATTGTTTTGCATACACATAGCGCTTCGTTCAAGATGTAGTTCGATAGAAAATCTTATCAACATAATACCAGAAGAAGTGTAGACTCAATATGCGAGAGCAATGAACATTGGTTTGACTTTGAATAAAAAAAATGCTTCACCAGATCTCTGAAGGCATATTGAAGGCAGCTGTGGTCAAGTTAGGTGAAACCGTCTACCGAAACTACGCATTCCAAGTAAATAAAAATATATACACAGCGGAGTTGCCTTCATCGTATTAATCCTAAGATGTATCTTTCAGGTAAAGTAGGCCAAATCAAACAAGCGTCGTTACCGTTGTTAGACGCTAAAATTAATGTGTTAACGCCTCTGGAAAAAGCTGCTATTTCCTGCCGAAAATAACTGCAGTAAGAGTACGCCGCCTCGTAGCGCTCCAACTACGAGTAATTACGGCGGAATATGTCTTCTTTACAAGACGTACAACGTAAAATCACGTTTTTTTTGTTGTCGATGCCACCAATTTTGTATACTTTTTGCTGCTAAAATAGTAACTTCTGTACTAGAGTCTGGACAAACGTTAGAATGAGGAAGATTAAGCTCATCCTCTATCCGTAATCGATATTCTGCAGAACTGAATGCTAAAAAAAATGCCCTAGTATAAATGAAATTATCCATTCTATGTTTCTTAAACGAAATATCTCAGGATTCGTAATATTACCGGAAGCCATGATGGATGCTTTGTTAAAGGTGTACAGTCTTAGAACTGAAAACTAATTTTAATCGGGTTGACTGAAAGGCTGACTGTCTCCTTCCCAATAGCATTGCACGTATAGATTTAACCGCTCCAAAGAATTAATATTTTAAATTGAATTACAAAAGTTCTTCCCACTGCTAGTAGCACTCTTAAAATGCTTCCACACTACACTGCACTTAATATTTCCCAATCAAACACCTAAAGGCACAAAAACGACTTACAGATACAATTGCCGAACTATTCCTTTCCGCTCCAGATCTCAAAATCTCAATGCTTCAGCATTTCCATAGCAATAAAAATAATAACATAAAAATTTTAATTGTATTATTTACTACCTTACGCATCCCTGCATTAGAACTCTTTCATCTCCACTTGAATGAAAAGCGTTGTGTCCTGAATTCACTTCAGAGCCATAAAAAATACGATTTCTAACTCAGCATGTCTAAAAGTTTTTGTGTGTCCATTTTATTACAGAAAATTTGAAGACGCCACCAATTAAATAGACAACACCACTTCGAAACTTTTGATCGAAAGTGTCTCTATCGGAAAAGTTGAAAATAAATGCTGTCAACTCAAAAATTCGCCAAAAATTGTTTGTGTTTCTAATTTCGATTTGAGTGCAGCAATTTTCTGCATCCACAAACAGGAAAATGTAAACAAAACTTTGTATCTGCACACACAAGCCATTTGCTCATCGTTTACCATGACTTGTGCTAAATCATATCGAACATCAAACTCTTGCGATCAAAGTGAAAAGTTTACTATCGGGGGATTGTTTGTAAGATGCTTGTGAACGAGATGTTAATCATCAATCAATTAACCGAGGCGATCATACGAGTGTGTACTTGGGATAGTGTGTACCCTCCCCCTCGTTGCATAGAAACATGCACATTGCCAGATTGATTCGAGCCAAACACATTCTCTAACGGTCTTATGTCTGATTGAATTTTGTTTTTCACCCATATACACCCACACAAATACAATTTTCCGCTTGCTATACGTTTGCCATTTCCTGGCGTGCTGAATAATTACTTCTTACCCGATTGAGTGGACAAGACAAAAACAGAATAAGCAAAATAATTTGTCCTCAATGCCCTCAACGTTGGGTGGTTGGTGGCATCCCCAAGTGTATGTATGCATGTGTATAGGTACTTGGCATTGGGCACCAGGTTCATCCATCCGTCCCCGCTCACCGACTATGGACGGGTAGGATTAATTAACTTCAGAACTGATCCGGTGTGTGGACTGTGGATGAAAAACAATTTCACCCCCAAGCCCGTCCGCCTACTGACTTTCGTCATTCGCTTCGGTTCTGCCGTGTTCTGTATTGTTCTTATGGATTCCTCGATTCGTTCGATAAATTAATCGGTCATGGTGACTCTGGTCGTGCGGTGCACCTATCATTTTCATTAATTAAAGATAAATATCGTTTTATTGTGTGTGGACCGTCATTGTTATCAGGTAGGCTATTGAATGCCAGTCTGTTTGACTGAGCTTTTACGCTTGTGTGCATGTGTGTGTGCATTCGAATGTCAGATAATAACATCCTTCATGATGTGGAATTAGTTTCCTGTGGGCAATTTATGTCCACAAACGAGTATGAAGTCAGGTTATTGGATGGTCGTCCTTTTTTTCGTTTTGCTGATTATTTGCTGTTTGTTGGCACATCTTGTGTGATGTCCTTTTGTGGTAGTGTCTTTGAATGAATGTGCTGAATATGAAGCACCATTTAAGAAGAGATATCAAAACGTTATTTTTGCTTTGACGTTATCTAGTTCTGTGAGATACTTTTCAAATTTAAGTTGACTTTAAAAAATTTACTTATTTTTTCTAACATGACGAAATCAATGAGGATATTCAGCAAGGGTGTCAGAATTTAAAGTAAAATAAAATAAAATTTAGTGATAAACCATACGCGTTAGACTTTGATAGTGCATTTCTAAAAGTTCGGTCATTTAATTTTTTTCATCGTACAACTTTTGAAAACTCCATGACAAATTAGCTTCGTTAGGTGTATGTAGGGAGAGGACAAATGGACTAGCGACGCGACGTGCTGATTTCTTATGGAACGAGGGGATAATAGAAATAGAAATATCTTTTGAGACACCTATTTTTGGTATCAGTTCCGCTGAATTGCTATAATGCCGTTTCCAAATTGCCTACAATCCTACAAGATTCCTTAACAGAATAAACAGAGTTTTAATGGTATTGGTGTTTTTTTTTTTTTAAAAACAAACTTCATCACTTAGGACTAAAGTCCTTTAAACTCCACTGATGGAGTGAAATAGGGAAGTTAGAAGTTGGAGGGAAAAGGAAAGGTGTCCGGAAGAGGCCGCTCGTGTAGTACGATTCAGCTGACGGATAGGCGGGACACAACTATAGATTTCATCCAAACAGCTGTGGTGGAAATATCGGTACAGGACCGATAAGCATCCAACATTCCGACGATGCTTCAGCGAAGGGATTTAGTAGCAAATTGACGGCTCACTAATCAATCTACATACATGCCTGACGCACAATCTAATAGACTCAACTAAGTTGCGGGAGTTCCCGTCCAAACATGTGAGTTGTATTCGAGTTTCAGACGAATATAAGCTTTATAGATAGTAGCCAAGTCTGCAGGACTGAAAAAACGTTTACACCCCTTGAGGAACCCGAGGTACCTAGCGCCACTTTTCGCAGCTTCGGATATCATATTATTCCAGCGAAGGTCTGGGGTAACTTGCATGCCAAGCATTGGCTGCATTAGTATCCCGCTTCAGAGACAAGAAACAGCACTGGGTTTTGACGAACTGAACTCAACTCGGTTTTTCGCACACCAATTGATGATTGCATCAATATAGGAGTTGAGCTCGGTATACATTCGCTCCTGGTGAGACTCCACAGCTTGGGGTCTCAGTCGTGGAGTCGATAAAGAATAAGCGAAGTCAAGATTGCTGCCATCCGTGAGAGAGAGAAGGTCACGACCTGAATATTAAAACCAAAATTGGAGGAAGGACTGAGCCCTGAGGTACACCAGCATTGGTAGAGAATGAGGTAGAAGTACATCCGTTAAATAAAACCGATTTCTTAAACAGCTTGCAATCCATGATGACAAGATACTACTGACAGCATAAGCTTGGATTTTGCTTAAGAGGGCACTGCGCCACACTCTATCAAAAGCTTTAGAGATATCTAAGGCACGCATATTAATGTGCGTTAATAAATAAATCTCACTACGCATGTAGATATGTATTTAATGTAGATAATGACACTCTTTTGTCGGGCTTAGCCAACATTGGCTTCCATGGTGATTCCTTCGAAATTCAATGAGTCAAGTTGAGTACGTTTTTAGACGTTCGCAATAGTTTAGGATTCAAATATTGTTACGAGTATATTCAAAGAACACAGTATAGTAGTGGTTTACTTGCCCCATTCCTGTTAGGTTAGGTTAGGTTGCTGTCCGCACGAGAGTGCATGCACACTTATAGCAGTAAAGGTCCTTTGTGATACCATTGATCAAACTATTTGGCCACTAACAAAACCAAGCGGAGCATTTGCTAAAGCGATGGATGCACATGACGCTTAAGGACACCAGATCGCCAAGGTCTTCAAGGAAGGCGGGCCCTAAATGGATCATTCTTTTATGCGACAGTGCTGGGCAATTACAAAGGAGTTTCGTCCTCCCCTTTGTCCTTATAACTCCTGCAAAAGTCATTAGAAAAGAGGCCAAGCCTTGGCATGTTGGCCTGCAAGGCAGTGTCCAGTGAGAACACCGACAACGCAGCTGATCTGTGATCGCTTTAGCTTGACCAAATCGGCAATACGTTTATGATCCAGCTTGTGACAGATCTGTCTCGAAATGTGACACATTGAGCCATTTTCCCATCTAAGGTTGGTCTTGCTAATAGCGCTTAGCCTCAGTAGATGCTTAGATGTAGCTAGGGGCATACCTAGGGATTGCCTATGAGGCAGAATCCTGGGAGTACTACCCTGTCTGGCGAGCTCGTCTGCCCTGCAGTTATTTTGAATATCTCTGTGGCCTGGCACCCAGCATAGGAGAATGTTGAACTGCTCTGTAATCTCCATAAGAGATAGACGGCAGTTGAGAGCGGCGTTTGAAGTAAAGGAGCACGATTCCAGGGACTTAATTGCTGCTTGGATGTCATTAAAAATGGTAATATCGCTGACAGATAGTACGTTACACTTCAGCCAGGACAGGGCTTCCTTAATCGCCATGATTTCCGCCTATTAGTGTAGGTTAAATGTTTTTAATACTTTAACTTTACTATTTTTTAAATAAATAAATAAATAAATAATCGTGTTGCTACGATTAATTCAGAAGATATGATATGCAAACCTTGGAGTTCAATAATTCCGCACGTTTTTTTATTTCAGATATTTTAAGAAATAAATGTCACTCGCCTAGGTAGCAGCCGAAGCGATTTCAATCTGGGTCATGCTCAAGGTATCGAGTCCTGTCTGAAAAATGATTAAATTCTATGAAGGCTTGAAAATCATTAATCCAAGGAGTACTCCTCGGAATTTTCTTAAATTTAGCTCCATGAGTGTATGATTCCAATTGAGTATTGTCATGATCAGATAAGCGGTAGTTCTGGATGCCAATAACCTCCTTAAAGCCTCTATAGTGCTATTTGTGATTGCGGCAGTTAAATACAAATTCAAATTCTCGGCGGGTCCAGGGCTCCTCGCGACCATTCGTGTTGTGCGTGTTATATTTTTCACACAAATGGAAGGGGCCTACAGTTTAGAGCCATATCCGAAAGGCAAATTGAGAAGCTTTCTCTTGACAGTTATTACTCTCGGACGTTTGTCAGACATTCGCGAGAGGTGGGACCGTGAAAAACTTTTTGCTGTTCTCTGGGATTCGAACCTCGAACCTCACGCTCAACGATCCTACGCACTCTAACCACTTGAGCCACGGCGCCCAGTTGCCACTCGAAAAATGTAGCCCTTTGGAAATAGAATTTCTTGTTTCCTTTTTATTATCTTAGATAGACCTCCGACGTCCATGAAAGTAGGCGGAAAATAAAAGAGTTTTTTGAAGGAACCAATCCAGCAATCAACCCAAACACAATAAGAATTTAAGGTTTCAAAGAAACATTAAACATTTTTAAAACAAAAAGGAACTAACTGAAAATAGTCCACTACTCCATTTGGAAATGGGATCATATCCGATTTATATGTGCTTGGGCCCATTATGACCATTCGTATTCCTGGTCGCCACTATCACCTCGTCATACCGGCCATTAAGACCATTGAAAGACCATATTTTCCTTAGCATCACCTGACCGTCCATCTGTCAATTTTCAAGAGGCCTTCCGCTTATTCTCATCGCTCCAGTATTCAGTCGTTTTTTCTGATTTACATAATCGCAGGCCGTGCATCTGTTTTCTCTCAAGAGACGTTCTGCTATCTAACGCTTCAACTGTTCGATAAGACATGAGATGACCATGACATAAATGAAGCATATATGTATGTACCTATGTATAAATAGTAAATTATGTTCGTTCCTTTGAACACACACTTCAATCAAATTTAGAAACTATTATCCGAATGCTTCTGTTTAGATACAAAATTTGACACATTTAGAAAAAATGCGCACGCATTTGGTGGCAAATGAAGCTCTGGATTGCAAGCATATTCTCAAGTAATTCCCTAGTTGAACCAAGTAAAGGGCAAGGTAGAAAAACTACATCGCTTCAAACTACATATTTAACTCTTCTAGATCAAGCAACAAATGTCAGCTAATATCTTGCGCTGACTTGAGGTTATCATAAGAAGTTGTCTAGATTTGGCTTATATTCCCTTAAGGCAAATGGAAATCAAATAAATTCCACATTCCACAAACGCGTTGAGAAAGGGTGTCCGTAAGGTGAAGTTCTTTCTCCCTTACTCAAGCTCTGCTCGCAGTATCGGACAGCTGTTGGTTGTATATTGCCATCATCAGACCAAATTTCTCTTAAGATTTTGATAACACAGACAGTCTGGTATATACTCACCCGGCTCAAAGGAGAAGTTTGCTTTGTAGGTACTGGCGCCATGCTTACTAATCCTGGCGAGACTCTTAACGCTGTGCTTCATTTCATACCACTGGACCTAGCTGTTGAAAAGGAGGCAATGAAATTGATTTGTCAACTTAGCAACAACGGAGTATGGACAAGATACTCTGTATGGAGTATTAATTCGTAGGATGTGTCTCTCTTATCAAGTGTTTCGTGAAATGACCTGATAAGATCGCTGCTAAATTTGTGATCATCATGGAACCTATGTGAGTGTCCTGTCCTTAAGGCGACGATAGTCTGGCAATCTCCAGCTTTAGCATGAGGAAGATTGTACGGTTTGGCCATTATTTTAAAGGATCTTCGTCCCTTCGTTTCAATAATAGGGAGCAGAAGCTTGGCAATTTGGAAGTGGGTTGGGATAATAATATGTATATGTATGTAACTTTGTCTGATTCTTTGAATGAACTACTTACTATAAGCCGCAGAGCTGGAGTAGCCAAATGGGCCGATAGATGCGTTTAAGGTGTAAATTTGCTAAAAACTGAAATGGGGAACTATTGAATGCATTAGATTGATTCCTATTATATGAGATATAGTATTTCAGAACTAGGGAAATTCTGAATCTAAACAACAGCAGTAGGAATCTTGACTGGGCATTGCCTTCTGGGAAAGCACGCCAAGAGACTGGGCCTTACAGACACAGATATATGTAGATATTGTAACGACATATGCGTCGAAGAGGACATCACACATATACTATGTGAATGCCAGGGAATAGCTCGAAATCGTAGGAAATACCTAGGTAGCTACTTTTTCAGCAACCTAGAAGAGGTAGGTCCTATCAACCAAAACAGGCTTTTTAAATTCTGTAGCGAAATCAAGTGTTTCAGGGAAAGTGTTAAGGTTTCCGTTTGCTTTTATGGAGATTCCCCAGGGATCGCGATGGGCCCATTCTGGTGCCTAGTGTTTTATGAGGTTCTCCTCATAAGCCTTTCTAACCTAACCTAACCTAGTATTTCAGAAAAATTATCACGCTGAAAATTAATGAAAATTAAATTCCACGAAAGAGGTAAGAAAACCCTGTACTCTTCCAGACAATCTGAAAGTGAGTGAGATTTACAACCGCTTATAACTTGCTGACTCTACATTTCGTCCATTAGATCGATTGCTTATAAGGGATGGTGAACGGATCTAGAAAAGTCATTCACAGTGATAAATTGGTAAAAGTACAAAGGTCAGCCTGAGACTTAAGTACCCAGCCCATCCTTCTCTATCTGATCTCTGCAATATTTTTGCTCAGCAATGGCAGTTAATGGAACGGTGTCTAAAATGAGCACTATTAAGGCCCTTTCACAGCTCAGCGAACTGCGAATGCGAATGCGAATGAGCGAATATTCTCAAATTTTGACATTTCATTCACATCTGCGAATTTCTTTTGTCATTCATTATATGTACAAAGGACTTGTGAGGTTAAACTCTCGCGAAAATTTTGGTCGCGCGAATGTGGATTGTGTTCTATATCTGTGGAATGTGAATAAAATTTGACAGTTCGCAAGAAGTATTCGCCTATTCGCGGAGAAATCCGCGAATTGTTAATTTCTTCGCAGAAACTAGTTCAAATTAAATTTTTTTTTTTAAATTAAGCTCTGTTCTTGTGGAATAGTAAAGTTGTCAATTGCGCGCCTTTAAATGTACTAAAAATGGTTTGTTCACAGTTCGCGCATTCGCTGGTCGCTGAGCTGTGAAAGCGTCTTTACCCCCTAATGTTTATATTTAGGATACACAGGTTCATTATTTCTTTTGCGAGTACATATGTACGTATATCTGCTGCCACGAACAAAAACAGCTAAAGTCGAGTTTAGACGAAATTGAGTTGTTGATACCATTAGATTCAGCATGTCCAAATCTTCAAGATAAATTTTTTCTAGCTCTTTATCTTCAAAATTGGAGCTATAATATCCCGAAAACAAAATACCTAAAGTCCAATTTTTACATCCCCATTTTGCCAAAACGACTTAACTCATAAAAATATTTAACTTGATTATCTAAAGTCGACTTAAGAGAATCCGTATTTATTTTGTCACAAGACATAAAAGCTAAAGTTGAGTTTGGTTGTTTTTCCGTCTGATATTCAATACCTTTTTTGACTTGATGGTTAAGGAAAAAGCGCTAAAGTCCAGTTTGGTTGTTGATATAACAGCTTAAGTCAAGATAAGTATTAAAAATGTTCTCTTAAGTTCAAGGAATATCAGCCTAAGTCAACTTTATTCCCATAAAATGTTGTTCTTCAACGAGGAATTACAGCTAAACTCGACATAGGATTTTTTTGCTTTCAGATACTGTTAGGCCATAACAGCTAAGGTATTTATTTGGCTTGTCACGCCCAAAATAAAAACAATAACTATATTTTGAATCGCTAAAACAAAAGAGATAAAAATTTCCTTTGTTTTCGTATTATTTTCAGAAAGATCCGACTTTTAATAGATAGTCTAGAACCATTTGTAATTTTGAACTTTTTAGCAAAACTTTAATATGCTCTCCTGAAACATTATCGAACTCGACTTTAGCGGTTTTTCCTTATTGCAGCAGATATACATATGTACATACATAAACATATGTGTATTTAACTTTATTTCTGTTTCCCTTGCATGTATGAATTATTCTTATTTTTAATTTCTTTTACTCGGATTATTTTTTATTTAATGGAGAGGAAAAAATTTGAGTCATCTCTTTTGAAACTTGCAAATGTGCAAAACAGACATTCAAACTTAACTTTTCGCTAAATTTCTCCTGTTCACGCAAAATTAAGTTCCGACCACAATAGACGACAAATTAATGCGCGACATAACCCTGCGGCAATGTGCTCATGCCGTTGTTTCGCTACCAAACTCAACCCCTTCAACTTCAGAAGTACTAAAATAAATATACGTCCTACTATTTCCGGAATAATAGCAAATAAAAATTTCATTACCCCCAGCTGTGCAGAATTTGTCGGTATTAATAAACAAAATTCCATACTAACTGTCTCAAAGTCGCTATATTGATTTATTCTATGTACACACTTCCTTATTGATTACACACGAATTAACCGAACAATAGCTCCGCGGCATTGGTTTAATCAGAAATTCAGATAGTAAACATAAATTTGCCACAAATCAATGGTAAAGATTTTACAGAACACAGACACACCCAAGTTCGTCCCAAGATAGACGCCCTCTATTCGCCACCCCTTTTTTTTTTTTTTTTTTTGGTTAGCGGAGATTTTGCTATGGGCAAAACGGAAAAACCAACAAACAGAATCGAGGGACGAAATTATCCGTTCTAGCGGAAATCATGTTCACGCATTACTCATTGTACTATCGGGCATCATCATCAAGTCCACCTCACCACCTCTTAAGGACGACAAAACTAAACATATGTCCTGGAGGAGGAATTTTTGTCGATATGTGGGTGGTATCATCCAACTATAGGGATGCAGAACGAATTCCGTTTCGGTCCGTTTAAAGTTTTGCTGCTGCTACTTTAGTGTGCTGTAACTGTTGGACCCAATCTTTGTTGGTGTGATTCTTTATGTCTTTGTGCCAAGAAAAATCAAAATATTCGCACCGATATCCGTATTTAAGGATGGGCTCCGTATTGCAGAGTTATTTATCCTTAGATACGAGATCCTCAATAAAAAAAAACACGCACACATACCACACATGCATACATACATATATAAGAATGAGTGTTTTCCTTTTTCCGGGACAGGATGGCGTACCGGCAGGGCGCATATGTCCAAATGTCTGTAATCCGAGGATGATGATCGTAAATTGGATTCATTTTATGTGATTTCAATCAATGCACACTTTGGTACGAGTATATGTAGTAGGTAGGTAATCCTGTAAAGAAAAAGGATTTGTTTTGATTCTCGATTAATGATTGAAATATTTCAAAATCGAACCTTTGTAAAACGCAAGTAAAGTGGAAAATTCCGTATCTTTTTCTTTGCTTGTGGTTTTGTTTGCATAAGGAATAAGGATATAGGAACAATTTTTAGTTGTAGTATAAATAAATAAAATTGTAGTTGGTAGAAGGGGAGGGAGAGATTGTTTTCTGTTTTTTTGGGAGACGAACTGTCCAGAGTGAGATTTGATATAGTCTGCGCTTACATGCATATCAAGATACTTCTTTTGTATAAATTCGAAAAAGTTGACGATGTTTCATATTTTTTAAATGGAGCCGGAAAATGTGGGATGAATTGGGATTAATTGGGCTTTTCATGTTTCGATTTGAAATATTTTAAAGTTACCGTCGTGGAAGATAGGTACGTAGGTAGGTTAAGAGGGGTGTGTGATGGATAGAACTCATCACGTTCACTCGGAAACCGAATAGTCCATTGTGAATCCCCTTTTCAATATGTTGGTGGGCGCCGTGGCTCAAGTGGTTAGTGCGTTGGATCGCTGAGCCTGAGGTTTGAGGTTCGAATCCCAGAAAACACCAAAAACTTTTTCACGGTCCCACCTCTCGCGAATGTCTGACAAACGTCCGAGAGTAATAACTGCCAAGAGAAAGCTTCTCAATTTGCCTTTCGGATATGGCTCTTAACTGTAGGTCCCTTCCATTTGAGTGAAAAATATAACATGCACAACACGAATGGTCGCGAGAACTAGGCCCTGGACCACATACGGTCCGTTGCGCCAAGAATTTTTATTTTTTGGGAGGTAACCCACGGTAACCTATCTAATTTGAAAACCAGCTGCTGCTTTTTAAGAAGTGTAGGAGATCCAGGATCTGGACTGCTGCTACCTCTGTGATGCTTGCGAAGAACCTGGATCCTAGAGTGCGTTGGCGTCATTCTTGCAGGGCGGGGGCAGTGGCATAGCAGATGTTGGATCGATTCCATTTTATCCTTCTCACCGCAGCTTCTGCATAAATCGTTGGACTCTGCGTTCGATTTGCTGAGTATAGCTCCCATAGCGCAGTGTCCTGTGATTAATCCCATTAGTATGCGGATGGAGGATCGGTCTAGGGCCAAAAGGCTCTTTGCTTTAGTTTAATTAAATTTCGGCCATAATGTGGTAACACAGTCCCCCCTGGATAACCAGAAGGAGTTAGCCTCTTTCTCTATTATGGCGTCGATAATATTGAACAATCTACCAATCGGTGGCAGTATGGATGTGTCGGCGACACTGATGTTCATTTCTGACCCCCTGATGTTCCAGGAACCCAGCAGAGCTTGATCGAATGGTATCTTATGTTGATCAGTGCATCGCGACATTTCTTATCCGCTGCTTGACAGTCAACGAAAATAGCTAGATCCGACGGAGGGAGGTGACTACTTTCTATACATATAGCGGCCTTTTCTATTGCCAGGATTTCAGCTAGGAAAACACTGCATGCTTCTGGTAGTTTGAGCGCCTTCTGTTTTTGCAGAGCCTCCGAGTAGAAGTCTGCATTCGTACCAATATCCATCTTCGCGCTGTCAGTGTACATCGTGATCTCTCGATTTTGGTCTGCACTACCGGCGTGGAGGATAGTGTAATTCCGGAATCTCATGGGTGGTGCTCAGATTATTTCGGTCATTTGAAATAAATGTAACATATTTAAATGTAACATACTGATGCACCATTCGCAATATTTTTCAAAGACCATTGGGGCACTTAGACTTCCACTTTGATGGATTCATCTCTCAATGCAATGAGTCCACAAAGTTTAGGTTTCTGACATTCCGAATGCTATGTCTGAGTTTTTGACAGATGTTGACTTCAGTGGACTTGAGTAGTTTGAAATTAATTGCACACCTTTTATTGACCGTTGTGAAATTGTGTATCCAAAGTATTTGTCTATTGTTCTGATGCATCGTTAATTTTGAAAAATATATCTTCGTCTTGCAGCTCCAGATGCAAGGACTATTCGGCGTCCAGTGACGTATCGTGGCAAAAAGCGAAGGGAAAAAAGTGGAAATAAAAACCATTTGACTCCCTTGGATAAATTGGCATTACTCGACTATCTCTGCAGCAAATTTTTGCACAAAGACCTAAACGTGTTCTCGTATTAAGTACAGTGACTCATCAGGTACTGCCTAAAGACTACAATGACAAGAGTATGCCTATGCCATCTGGAACTTAAACATAGGCATCCCCTGTGCTGATGAAAATGAAGCTCATAATGAGTGACGAAGTTTAGTTCGATCGTAATGGACTTGCCAAAAAGCAGACAGAACACCCGCTTTTGGGGAACTGAAAGCCCATACTTCTTACAGATGAGAAGCTTTACGTCCTGAAAGAGTGGCTGTATAATGTGGAATTAGCACAGAAAAGTTTATTGAGCTGAACTTTATCAAGGATGCGGTGGGCATCGTGATCGTCAGCAATAGATACATATGTTGGACCACTTTTTGGAGGTTGAAATGGTTTAACAAAGCCTGGGGGATCTGCACTTTCAGCAAAATAGCGCTTCAGGATACATACCCTGTTAAATAATAGAAATTTTTAAGCGTATGTTTCTAGGTGTATTAATCTCACATTCGGGCGATGGGGTACTAACGCATCCCTTAATGTAAGGTAGACAAATCATTGAGCTTGTTGTGCTTCCTTACTTTTGATAATGTATCTCGTGTCTCTAAACACCTATTTTGTTACAAAACATCGCCGCTAAAAGACTTTTATGGTAAGGAAACTAAAGTGTGCCTACATTTTTCCTAATTCGACTGCAATACAAAGGAGCTCCAGCGTAAAGCCTTTATTTTAGGTACATAAAGCTTTTTTAACACTGTATCTCTATCTAAATCTCTAATGAATCTAAATATTCAGAAGCCATCTTTTTTAAAACATAGTGAGTTGACTTGGTAGAGAGCATACACCAACACATTTCTAAGATTTCGTCAGACGAGTGTATGCCTGATGAATGGAACCTCAGCATCATTTGTCCGATCCACAAGAAAGGAGACCCCCTCAACTGCACCAATTACAGAGGCATCAGTCTCCTCAACATCGCGTACAAGATCTTATCTGCCATATTGTGTGAACGCCTGAAACCCTTCGTCAACAACCTGATTCGCCCCTATCAGTGTGATTTCAGGCCAGGAAAGTCCACAGTCGATCAAATTTTCACACTCCGGCAGATCCTGGAAAAAACCCAAAAAGTTCAAGTCGATACTCACCATCTTTTTATCGATTTTAAGGCCGCATATGACAGCATTTATAGAGACAAGCTATACAGAGCCATGTCTAGTTTTGGCATCCCTGCAAAACTTGTTCGTCTATGCAGGATGACGATGGTGCGCTCGCTACTATCGGAACAGAAGCCGCCAAAATGGGTTTAGCTGTAAATGAGGGCAAAACCAAGTATATCCTGTCGACAAGAAGGGACACACAACATCGACGAATCGGACAGAACGTCACAGCCGACAACTATAACTACGAGGTAGTAAGGGACTTTGTCTACCTTGGCCCTGCTATTAATTCTGACAACAATATCTCGGCGGAAAATAACCGACGAATAACTCTTGCCGATCGCTGCTTCTTTGGGCTGAGAAGGCAATTGAGTAGTAAGGCAGTATCTCGAACAACTAAGGAGACTCTGTACAAGACCTTGATCATCCCAGTCCTGCTTTATGGCGCTGAAGCATGGACTCTGTCGAAAGCGGATGAAGATATCCTTGGTCGCTTCGAGAGAAAAATTCTTCGGAAGATATACGGTCCCGTTTGCGTTGACGGGCTTTGGAGGAGAAGATTCAACGACGAAATCTACGAGCTGTACAGCGACATCGGCCTAGTCAAAAAACTGCACATCAGTCGCCTAAGATGGCTAGGACATGTAGAGCGAATGGACACCAATGCTCCGGCCCGCAGAGTCTTCGAATCTAACCCGGAGGGACAACGCAGGAGAGGAAGACCTCGCCTAAGGTGGCGCGCACAAGTAGAAAGGGACCTCAAGCAACTTGGAGTGCGCAACTGGAGGCAGTTAGCTAAGGACCGGGTTGATTGAGGCCCAGGTTGAGTTGAAGATAACCAAGGCACTTTCATTGAATGGGTGCTTTTGGCGAAACACTGAAAAGGTTCACGTGTATCTACAAAGCTCTGCCAAGACATAAGTAGTATACCTAAGGACCGCCTTTTTTACTGTAAGCAAAGAACTCCCAAAGTCTTGCTGAGCACTCCTACACCTGCCTTAGATGGTTTTTAAAATCGTATGTTCTTGATGATTAGGTTAGCGCTATAAAAATCAATCTTGAGATTTTGTCCTTACGCCACACTTATCAAACGACACTGCTTTTATGGACGCCCCGAGACTAAAACTTCGGCTGTCGTGCAATTCGAAAACTGACTTTCCTCGCTCTCAGGACTGATTGTGGGCAGTACATGCGTCTGTGTTTTAAGCGGAGACCTAAGCTAAATCAATGGTTAGTAATTTTAACTATAATGTATGGAACAGGTATTGGATTGGACTATTCATCTGAAGTAGCAGCCAGACTGTCAAGGCCTTATTCAAACCTTAAGGGATAGAAGGAAATTAGATCTTCGATGATCTTGCTAGGTAATAATTAGAGGATTACCTTAAGACCTAATTCTCCATTGGGTCTTACTGCGCCCTCAGCTATGGCTTCCATTTACAATTGGGTTTTCGCCGAACATAGTCGAGTGAGGATCCAGGCTCAACAAACGCTCCTTGTCATCTCTAAGAAGTCTGAAAGTCCCTTTTGTTTGCTGGTGTCTTTACCACGCTTGTGCTAATCGTCTGAATATGTTAGGCTTAGCTACTATCGGCGATATCTGTGGAAAGGAACGATTCTGCTGAAAACTTGCTCCGCGATTGTCTTGCAGTTGCTTGTATCAGATGGCAAATTTTTGGGCCTGATGGTGTAAATCTATAAAAGACGGAAGTTTTATTAAAACAGAGTTGGCAAGGAATTTGAGTTGAAACGGAATTCTTTCTACCCCAGGACCTGTGTTTGATTAAGTTGCGATTTTTAGCTTTTTCCGTAAAAAAAATATTTCTCTGTTTTGTAGTCTCCGGTACATTATAAGCATATGTCCACTGCTTCACTGCCTAAATAGAAGGTCAATGCAGTAAACCGAGGTATTAGACTACAAGGACTAAAACCTGATCCAAGGTCGAATGTCAAAGCGATCCAGTGACTTAAAATACAGCATTAAGTCTGTGACAAAGGTCAAAACTGATGCCCAGTAGGAGTTCCCAAATCATTCAACAAAAAAAGAGTCTGCATCTCAATTATCAAAAAAGCCATTATTGTGGTGTCTTTTGAAAAGTCTGGCTCTGAGAAAATTGCCCCAATATTAAAAAAAAAAATTATTGTCTTCGAGGTAAAACAATGCTCTACCTGTTTACTATTTTCTTTTCGGGTAAACTCAATGCCAATGACAGACAGACTAACCAGTTTTTAATTAACAATTTTCTCCCAGCGGATGTTATTCCCCGCATGAATGCCCAACTAGATACAAAAAGGACTCCGTCCAAAGGAACAGCAATTATCCAACGAATTCCAAGCAAAAGAACCATAATTACCTCGTTCTTCCAATGCTGTTTGTTTGGTTGCTTTTATTTTTTTCAATTCGAGTCGAATGCAGCTTCCAGTTGAAAGAAAATAATTAAAAGTACAAAAAAGGACTTAAATCAAAAATCACTGTTTCGATTTTTTTTTCCTGCCTTCAGTATGGCGTGGAGGCGTTGGCTAGGCGGCATATTGCAGTGATGCACATACAGTAGGCTGGTGGCTCTGTGCCTTGTGTCTTCTGTCGATGACGACAGAGAAAATGGGAAAATGAATACAATAGCATGAGAAAAAAAAGGTCCTGGTAATGTTGTGCTTGGCGGCGCTTAATAATTATTTTAAAATGAGCATCGTATTGTCAGATTGATTGTAAAATTGAAAAGGATAATCTCGAGACTGCAAGGGATGGACATCGGTTGCAATGAAAATTGTCATTGAATAATGTATAAGGCTGATAATGTTGGCTGCTGGTTAATTTTTCGAGTGAATTGAGAGATTATGATAAATATTAACGACATTTCAGTGACAGGACAAAGAAGGACAAGTCCACAGACAGCAACTGGAAAATCCAGATAACCATTTAATATTACACCACAGATCGAAGAAAAAAGTGTGATAGACTAAACCGTCCGGTCCGTATTGTAGCCTACGCAGATTCCGTCGTTATCTTAGCTCTTAGTATCAGGTTAGTATCCGTAGACACTTGCTGGAGCTGGGGAAGGTGCTCCTCCACCCATTGGAACCCTGTAAATGTCTAATCAACTCTACTTTAGTTACTTACTTATTTTCAAGTACAAACCACTTTGATGACTTGGCAAAGTTCAGCATCTTTCTGTAGGAACGCCAGAGAGCTCTTCAAGGCTATGGAAGAAGTGTTTGCCGAGGAATTTCTTTCTGGAATGTTGGAGTCCAGGACAGTGGCATAGGAAGTGGGTGTGGGTGGTGTCCTCAAGAACTGCCTCGTCGCCACAACCTCTGCAAAGTTCTTCTCCTGTCCGGCGCAGGTTCTTCATGTGATACCGCAGACTATTATGCCCCGTGAAGATTTCCAAGAGGATAGAAAGCGATCTTCTGTTCCTTCGTATTAGTCTCTCGGTCCTTGTTCTATCGAAGGACGGCCATAGTTTCCTCGTGATGTTACGTGTTTCCATGGGCTTCCATCTTAGGTTCGCCTCTCTTATGGCTAAATTCCCTGCTTCAAGCTTGAGCATGCAAGGTGGGATGCTTACAAAGAGATCAGTTGGTTCTATTAAATCTGTTGAATCTTTCCTAGCTAATTCATTATCATGTCCAGGAACCCAGCAGAGCGATACCTTGTTCTGTATTCCAAGAACCTTAAGCTCTTCGCGACAGCATCTCACAAGCTTCGATTTAATTTCGGTAGCAGTAATTGCTTTTACAGCTGCCTGGCTGTCGATAACGAGGGTGATACCATCCTGTGGTATTGCCTTTACGGCAGACTCACGGGCAGCTGCTGTCACTGCTAGGACCTCCGCTTGGAAAACACTGCTGTGGCCTGGTAGTTTAATGGATCTCGATATCCCTAGCGATTCAGAGAAGATGCCGATCGATCTGTCAGCATATATTGTTTTGGATCTGGTATTAGCTTTATTTCCGCTTTTCCATTCTTCTCTGCTAGGGTAGGCTGCCGTAAAAGGCATGCTAAAATCCAAATATGGCGTAGTGTAGTCTGTTTTGGGTACATGGCCAAAAAATTCTTGAAGGATGGTCGAATGCCCTGTTGCATTTGACTTCCAGTCCGCTGACTGACTGATTCTCAGGGCACTGGCTGCTGATGTTTTTGTAAAGATGCCAAGCGGAAGTAGGCTGAGAATAGCCTCAAGGCCTGCAGTTGGAGCTGTTCTCATTGCACTGGTTGCACCAATGCACGCTAGTCTTTGAACTTTGGTGAGGGCCATTAGATAGGTGGACTTTTTTAACGCTGGCCACCATACGAGACTGCCTTCAGTCAGTATGGGTCTGATAATAGCTGTGTACATCCAGAGTATTATTCTTGGAGAAGGTCCCCAGGTATTCCCAAGAATTCTACTAGATGAGTACAAGGCTATATTGGCTTTTTTAATTCTTTCTTCAATGTTCATTTTCCAGGTGAGTTTCTTATCGAGTATAAGTCCTAGGTATCTTGCGCTGTCAGAGATTTTGAGGGGTGTGCCTCCAACAGATGGTGTATCGAACTGCGGGATCTTCCTTTTGTTCGTAAATAATACCATTTCAGTCTTCTGGGTAGTCCATCTACAGGGCCCCGTCGATTTGCTCACTTAGAGTGGGGAGGAACTTCCCAGTTGCCAGCAGCACCACATCGTCAGCATACGCGATGATTTTGACGCCGAATTTTTCAAGCTGCTGTAGGGCCTCGTTCAGGACGATAACCCAGAGCAGTGGGGAGATCACCCCGCCCTAAGGGGTGCCTCTGGAGGCATACGCTTCTAGTTTTGTTCCTCCAACTTCGGTTATTATATGTCTTTGTTCAAGTATGCTAACAATCCAACCCACCAGGATGCTATCGATGTTTAGCTTACTTAATGTTCTTCTGACCGCTTCAGTATTGACATTGTTGCAGGCCCCCTCGATGTCAAGAAATGCGGCTAATGTACGGTATACTAGTGTGGTTGACCGTCGTAGAGAAAAACTCCAAACTGATATTCGTGAAAAGGCACAACGAGTAGCATGTCTTATCATTGCTGGTGCACTGAGAACCCCCGAAAGCAAGAAGCAGAATCAACATATGTACATCTTGAGGCTTGCGAGTTACTAAGCAATTACCCATCTCCAACTGCTAAGTGTGCTCACTTGTCGTAATTAAGGAGTAAGAAGTTATATAACAAAGCTAAATTCCCATGAGCTGCAGAGGTAGCACTGTAGAAGAGCGAAGAGAGTACACCTCATTTTATTTGGCACTACCTGAGCCTTCAAGTCGAGACTCACCATCTTTCCATCGACTTCAAAGCTGTATATGATAGCATTCATCGCCGTGAGCTCTACATGGCGTTGGCCGAATTCAGGATCCCACGCAAACTAATCCAGATGTGTCGCCTCACGCTGGAAAACACGCGATGCAATGTGCAATGGAAACAGTTCTTCTGAACTATTCCAAACGTGTACCGGATTTCGGCAAGGAGATGCGCTATCATGTGATTTCTTCAATCTAGTGCTGGAACAGATAGTGCGCAAGGCAGGCGTCAACACGGAAGACACTATCTTCAACAAATCCGTCCAGCTGCCGGGATACGCAGACGATATTGATCGGTCGCTCCCAGCGTGCCGTCATAGAGGCTTTTACGGCAATTGAGGAACAGGCGAAACGAGTCGGTCTTGAGGTAAACGAGGATAAAACAAAGTACATGCTGTCAACAAACAAAGCAGCATCTGTCCACCGCCTAGGACAAAACGTCACTGTTGACAGCAGTAACTTCGAGGTGGTTAAGGAGTTTACATACCTCGGAGTAAACATCAACTCCACGAAGTGGAGATCCGACGAAGACTAACCCAAGCAAACCGCTGCTACTTCGGTTCAGCGAAACAACTGGGTTCAAAACTCCTAACTCGAAAGACAAAATGCGTGCTCTACAAAACACTTATCCTGCCAGTTTTGTTCTATGGTGCCGAGTGCTGGACGATAAGCAGGAAAGCAGAGCAGATTTTGAGTACGTTCGAAAGAAAAATTCTTCGTCGAATATTCGGTCCCATATGCGAGGAGGGCGGATGGAGAAGAAGATATAACCGCGAACTCTATGAGCTGTATCAAGATGTGGATGCAGTCCGGAAAGTCAAAACACGTAGACTACTCTGGCTCGGCCACATCGAGCGAATGGACAATAATGCTCCAGCTAAGAGGATCTTCGAATTCCAGCCCCCAGGTTCGAGACGACAAGGAAGACTGAACCTCCGTTTTAAGAGGACCGGGCTATTACGGATGCCAGAGCGCTTGGTCTGGAAAACTGGAAGCAGCGTGCCCAGGATCGAAGAGTATGGAAGGCTGCTGTGTCTCACGCAGGGACCCTCCACGGGTTGGGAGCCCGTTAACAACATGACACCTGAGCCTACAGTCAGCTATTTTTAGAGTCAAACATATTGAAGCTTTCAGAAGTTACTACTGCTTTCCCCTTTCGGAAAATGTAAAAATTATTGCTAAAGATTGACCCAGAAAGGCTAGGCTCTCTTTCGATACTAAGAAAAGACATTTCAATCGTCCTTGTAGTAAAAGTATTTTTAAGCCTATGTCTAAACATAGTTCACAAGTAAACAGACCATAAGCCTTCCGCAACAAAAGTGATACTGACATTACTATCTATCTGAGGCAGGTTCAATATGGTCTATATGCCTTAAAACTCAGTAGCCACAGAGCCAGGGCGCCAACATTATAATCACCCTGCTCTAGGTCCTGGTAGGACTCGTGGTTGGGGTTTTACTTTATTCACCCTCCTCTCACGTTCTCTCAAATAAAAAAATGGGGGCTTTTTCCTGGTAACATGTTCTTCATTTTATTTTTAACTGAACAGTTAGACCTGGAAAGCGTCATAATAGTGCAATGCGCCAAATGTCGACACCCATTGTGTGGGGAATATTTTGGCAAATTGGAGATGCATTTGCCTCGGTCACATAATGGTGGTAGAAACATGGTCTCCCACCTAAGATGGAGGAGAATGGTTAACATACTCATATGTATAACATTTGATACAGTTCCAGAAGATTAGCAAAATGCAATCCGTTGCTCTTTTTGGTAAAAAAAAAACATATCAACCGCTTGCACCGCATGGTACTAGTTCGCCTGAGTAAGGTGGACCGTTCGAATCGGGCGGGTGTCGACGGCGGCGGCAATATCTCCCAGAAAATGCAATCTGCCAAATTTTGTGTTTACGTCAATTGGGTGAACGCCAGTTTGCCAAAGTGTTTGCTCTTCGTCTTGTTTTCGTTGCCATTTCTAAGTTGTGGCCCCTTTTACTGGGCTTAGTACTTCATGATAAGTATTTTTTTCCCCTATTCGTCTCGGTGCAATCCTTAAGTCTCGTTGGGGCGTTGGGCGGGTTTCCAATGCGAAAACCTCAATTAAGTGGTTTTGGCGAATATTATTTTACCACTTTTTATGTGTTTTTTCGCCAAAGTATACACTGCATTGCCACCCTATCGGTTTATTTTCAAATCTAGTTGAAGTTGTGATTGCAGCCAAGAGCTATCACTCTAGGCGGGTGGGGAAGAAAGCGAGGGCAAAGTTCAATGTATAAAATGTTATCGTTGAAGCCAATTTGGCTCAATGTATCTATAGATATGGGTTTTGAGTGAGCTAGTCCAGCGGCGAAAATAGCTCTAAAAGAAAAAAAAAGTAGTTTTATGTTTTAAAATTCATTTTCCTTTATTTCTGCATACACTGTGTCAAGAAAAAGGAAATTGTAGTCAGGACGATGACCTATAAATTTAGACATTGAATCTTTTATGGAACTGTGGACTCTACAGCTCATCACTGGCCAAAGAACTCAAAATTAGACATCTGATCGTGCTCTACAACAAATGTTAACTATTTTGATTAAGAAGACTCTATAAGGTTGCTATGAAAATCGGAATCGCCTTTGGTTTTCTTGACAAAAAAATGTCAAAGGTAAACATTTTGCCTGACAATACATTTCAGAGGCTTCCATCTAATAAATTTGCCTCATTTTTTTCACCTCTCAGCCCGCCTAAAGGCTTGCAAATAGTCGTAAAGCACCTCCTTTTTAATTCCTTCTCCGTGTCACCTCCAAAAGCCGTTCAGTCATCTCTTAATGCTCTAAATACTCGAGGTATAATCTTCAAGTATCAGTTCCGAATGCTCAACTGTCTCTTGACGGTTTTTGCTGTTAGACAATGGCTGTATAAAATGGTAATAAATATCCCTGCCATCGATGGCATGCAGTGCAGAAAAAGAACCATGTCCTTGCAATCAATCATGTCCAATTCCTCATATATTTGCAAAGACTTGTATACTTAGACTTGCTTATATGCAGCTATTACTACTGCATTTTGCATGGTCTATGACTATCCTTAAATCCATACTTTTTGAGGGTAAATTGGTTCCAGAGTATGGTTCACCTAAAAAGTGCTATAGCAGCATAATTGTTTCTCTAAGAATAAGCGGATTAATCTCACGGCTTTCCAAAGATTATTCCGGACTTAACTTGTCGAAAGCATTTTACATATCTAAAGGGTGTCCCATAATTCACGCAAAATGTAATTTTGATTCATGTATGGAATAGCACATCGGATAAATGACCGCCATTTTCTATGACCATTTCGCATAAATGTGGCTGAATTTCATTAATAAACCTCCTCATTTCCTCTTTCAAGGCGTTGGTGGTCGTGGGCTTGTTTGCATAGACCTTTGACTTCAAAAAACCCCAAAGAAAAAAGTCCAATGGCGTTAAATCGCAAGATCTGGATGGCCAATTCTGATCGCAAAAACGGCCGATTACACGATTAGGAAATGACTCATGCAGTAATTGAATTAATTCTCTGGCTGTATGGCATGTGGCACAGTCTTGTTGAAACCACATATTGGTCACGTAGATATCTTGTACTTTAAGCACTAAAACCTGGGTTATCATGTCACGATAACGAACACCATTAATTGTTACTGGCTCACCAGCCGCAGTTTCGAAGAAGAATGGTTCGATAATGCCTCCAGCCCAAAATCCGCACCAAACCGTCACGCGTTGTGGATGCATTTGTTTCTCAACAATTACTCGTGGGTTTTCCGAACCCCAAATGCGACAATTTTGACGATTAACGAAGCCATCAAGATGAAAATTAGCTTCATTCCTGAAGATGATTTTGTTCGAAAAATCAGCATCCACTCGTTGTTGTTCCAAAATCCATTCAACGAACTCTCTTCGCGCTGCATGGTCAGTAGTCTTCAGTTCTTGAGTCAACTGAACTTTGTTAGCATGAAGTTTCAAGTCTTTCGTGAGAATTCGCTGTAGAGAGCTTCTCGAAATGCCCAATTCTTGACTACGGTGCCGAATTGATGTTTCTGGACTGTCAGCAATACTCTCGCCAACTGCTTCGATGTTTTCTGTTGAACGACTTGTGACAGGACACCCAGAGTGTTTAAGATTACTAATTGATCCAGTCTCCCTGAATTTTTCAATTATTCTCTTCACAATTGATGGTTTTAAATCACTATGACGCCCATATTTTGTACGAAAATTGCGGACTGTAGCTGACAAACCTTAATTTTTTTTTTTTAATATTGCTCAACAATGAAAATGCGTGGTTCTTTCGTATAGCGCTCCATTTTTACTAACCCCGAAATGTCAGCTGTCACATTGTTATCTTTTTTTTGCGTTGGCATCACTGTATTATTAAATGGCGCAAAATTCAAATTTTGCGTGAATTATGGGACACCATTTACATACATACCTCGGGGTTAATGAGATCTCCTTTGCAACAACCTTAACTATAAATTTGTCATATGTTGTAGTTCAACAGAAAGTAACTACATCTAGCATCGACAAAAGTAGGGTCAAGGCTGGCGATGAGTCAGCGTCTCAACCATCTCAATATCTAAAGAACGCTTTCCTGGCAGAAGTATATTTTTTATCAAAGAATAGGGCTACGGTTATTGATCTTCTTCAGGTCAGCGTGGCCTTATAATTGAACTAAAAAAAAAAAACAAAATACACATGTACATATATCAGCCATTTAGACCTCGATTTCAATTCGGTCAACACGTTGAACTTCCATCACATTTGGCAACTCATCAGAATGTATGCATTTAAACTAATTTCCATTAAAGGGTTTCAAAATATCATCCATCACCAGTCAGGCGGCATCCCCATAATAGAGGTTGAGCAAATCAGTTCATCCATCCTATAAAGAAAAAATCTGGCCCAATGTATGCCAAAAAAAATTATGAACCATGAGCACCCATAAAACATGTCAAGAGCTAAGGCTAAACGTAATGCCTCGTAAATAGCACATCTTCCGAACTTATTAATATAATCGGCTTAATTTTTCGATTTTTGACCATTAAGAGAAAGGAGATTGCTTGTCGCACATAACCACATACATACACAGTTTATAGCCCTGCAGGGCCGACAGAGATACACACATACATATGTAGATACAGAAAGATACCGAGCGTACGCATATCCACACACCACCCTGATATATGGTTAGCGATAAAATTAAGTATTTTTTCATGTGTCTCGCAGATAACGCCACTGGCGTAATGTTAGTGTATATTGGTCTTGGCCCACTTAACGATGACCGACCACAATTGAACTGATTTAGTGTAACGAGCGCATAAAGGACATTTTGTCCGATGTGTGTAGTGCATATGCATGGCATGTGAGTTGGTATGGTTTTGGCGCTCGTAATTATTGGCATGTGGATAATGGTCATTTCGATTTGTTGAATGAAATATTTTATGCGGACTTTTTGGCCCAAAAGGAGAAGAACGAGGAGGAGGAAGTGACAGCAGAAGGGAAGAGTCTGTCTTTACGAATTTGTGGTGGAATGGGTTGGGTTGGGTTTTACTTTTTTTTTTGGTTTGTTTGTTTTGTTTTTGTGGAAGAGTGACATGATTTTCAGAGACTTTTACTTGAGATGTTTACATTAGACATGAAATTGGGTTAAGTACTGGGAGACTTTTACATATATCGCACAGTCATTTGTGTTAGGAAGTCAATTAAAGACATCATTGCAGTAGGGGTGCAGGACAGAAGCATTGTGAGTATATTTTCCGTTTCATATATCCGGATTTAATTCCTTTTTGAGTGTGTTTGTTGACAGGGAAATAGAAAATTTCATTTTGGTAGCATTAAACTTTCATGTGAAATGTTTTTGGGAAATGATGTCTGGTTCTGTCTTATTCCCAGGACACTGAGTTACCGATTTCTACTACAAAGTATCACTGACTTATCATTTGTATTTTCTTAAAGTAAAGTTAAAGAAAAAAGTTCGAAACAGGAGTGGTTTATAAGAGGCTTAGTTACATTAAATAAGGGATACGAATAAAGGTACATATGCCTTTTCGAAAGGACGATGACTGTAAGGCTAACATGATTAAACTGAACTGGGTTAGATTAAAGTTGATGTGCATATTGAGTGCCAGCTCTAAGATTGGTCGCAGCACCTTGTGGGCTTGGTAATTACTATCCTCTCGTTGTTAAACTAAGACCGTCCACACTTAGTTAAGGTAACATTTATATCTGCACCCTTAGAAGCACTCAACAGCTTTAGTCTTTGATTATACGACAACTTTGAGGAAATATGTATGATTAAATGGCTAAGACATTTACTGCAGCAAATTTAATTGGCAATATTTTCGAGTCTAACAGTTTCATCTGAATGGAGATTGATAAATGTGTACATCAAATCCTGTTCCTTGAATTGGGGGATGTTTTTAATGGTTTCGGTGTGCTCTATCTTGTGACAGCCCTGCACTGTTGCCACGGTGCGTGTAGTTTAATGGTCTGTGTTTTCTCACTTGAGCGCTTTTTAGACTAAAGTTGATATTTGTATTTCAAGGACTCTCTTTCTATGATGTCCAGGAAAACAACAGATATCGTGATATTGCAGATATTCTATACTTTGTGTGGCGACATGCTTGATCTGGTCTTCTCGATGCATTGGTAGGTGTCATCCAGCCGTGGATTTATTTCCCAAAATTCCCATATGCTAGCGCCCGTGGGTGATAAAAGTGCGGATTTGGGACACTGTATAAGCATAACGATATATCTACGAAGTGGAAGGCCTCACTAAATTCCATTTACGTAGGCTTAAGTATTTTAACTAACATCAACATCTGCCATTTTTTTTAATAAAAAAATACAAATATTTGGCGCAACCAGTCCCGACCTTTTGTGTTGAACGTGTTATATTTTTTCCCGGTTTAAAGCCGAGTTCAGAAGGCAAATTGAGAATCTATCTAATGACAGAGATGGGACCTTGAAAAACAGTTCCTGATTTCTGGAGGACAATCTTCGAAGCTTTAAGCTCTAACCACTTTCCCATGGCATTTTCATCACCTTATCGTAAAAATTCGAAAATTAGTACAAGAATTGAGAAAAGTTTGGATTTTTAAATTTTGTAAGTTTTATATTGACATCTTTAAACGCAATTATATTTCACAGTGCCCTAAAATTATATTTTTTAGAGGGTCTGCAGGGTTCATGTCGAGGTCCTGGCGTATTCTGTCGTTCAGTACTCTTTTGACAGTTTTCAGTGGAATACCATATTTTCTAGAGCCTTATTCCAGATTCATGATTACTATTTTCAGGCCTTTTTCTTTCTTATTCACGTGAATTAATATTGCTACGGTTGGTAATTAATTTCCCCAAGATTCTCCCAACCATTGTAAGAGGTGTTCGTATGGAGGTAGATGTCGTGCAAAAATTGATTCTTCTTCTCGGTTTTAATTTTACTAATTAATTTCGAGTCACTAAAAGGTGCGCTATCTGTTGGAATATTTTCAAAATTAAACAAAACAAAAATCCAATATTTCAATATTTTTTAATGACTTCTAATTTCTTGAAGAGAAATTTATTATTTTTTATGGAAAAGGATTTCATTCAACTTGCTACCGCGGTTGACTTGACAGAAGCCCCTTCTACTAACCCAATTTTGCACAACACTGTCGATTCTTTGTGTCATTTCACGGATACGTTTACTAAAGGTGCGTCAACAATTGACTTTTTGACAGTTTTCGGTGGAAGTCAAACAAAAAGAAGTCCAACGTCGTTAAATTGCAGCTACAGAGGTGGTCTAGGAACATCTCTATTGTGAGCAAATAATCTGAAATCTTTATGCAATCTTCTTCTCAGAGAAGTGCGGTAGATGTTCGATTACTAAGCTCCGATTGTCTTGAGACTTAACGCAGGCTTTATGCAACAGTAGCAATTCCTTCGTTTGTACGCACTGCGATAAGCACGCGGATAGCTTTTACTATCCATAAGCATGCCAGTTTCACGAACATTCTTTGCACAATTTTTAACACCACTCGCTGAAACGGCTTCATTTCAACCAAATTTTTTTTTTCAAATTTCGCACGGTTTCTGTAACTCAGTAAAATATTAAATTACAAAATGTTGCAGCGTCGAAATAATACGCACTTCAAAAACAATATAACAGAGCCGCCTTTTGTACTTCTAAGTGAAGTAAAGATTTGGTCGTTTCGACTTCAACACTGAATTCTGTTGCTTTCGCTCGGCGTCTTTTGGGCTCAACCCTTGTCCAGAGTTATTCCAGAATTCTGCGCAATGCCAACTATTTTGGTGAGGATCAGTCGCAAGTTTTCAATTTGTGGAAATACCTTTGTGTGATGAAGCAATTGCGATATCAAACGATTTTGCCTGTCGAAATTCGCACTAAAAATATTTCGCATAAATTTTAAGGTAATGTTCGAATATTTTTAGAGTGATAACAAAAAATTTACTCTTTCACTGTAACTAACTCATTACTGTCTTAATGCTATCCAGATCTAGTTGGTGTACACGTGTGAATTCAACGCGCCGGATAGTTTACATCAAGTCGAGTACCTTCAACGAAAACGATTTTCTGGGTCGCGAAAGTCTTCAAACTGATGCTAAACTAACTGTTTCCAGTCTGATTATGAAGAGTGTACTTTGCAAGATCCTCGTATCATATCCACTTAATAGGAGCATTCATTTCTGACACTTTATGTTAGCAGAAACAGAGTACTATACGAAAGGTCCACCCTATGTTAATTAGGAGTCCATAAGAAAAGGACCCTCGTAGTCTTAAGCAAGTTAAGTGAAACCACTTATGTAAGTGGCTTTCTAGCCTAGACTAATCAAACATTGAGCTACAAAGTTTGAGTGCCTAAAACTTTGTGGGTATTTAACAGCATATGGTCTACTCATGTGCCCTTAAAGTCTGCTGTTAAATTTCTCTTCATAGTGAATACCATCTTGTTCTGTTACTTATTTTTAAATTAAAGTCACAAGGACACGCAAGTTGTACCTTTCATTCGTCACTCGTCCCACAAAGTCTTACAGATATCATATCTTTCTGGATGCAAGGTACAAAATGTCTCGCATTCATCTTCGTATACTTACATATCTTCCTTGCAGATTGGCTCAATTTACGGAACTGCAAGTTTATTCAGGGCACACAGCGCCAAGCTATTCAATAAGTAAGTACGAGTAGATCCTTAAATTTTTCACATAATAGAGCAACACTCTACTTTAGCAGTGACAGCGTTTTGACTCGTTAGTCAAATGGCTGAGAGACGGTGTCATCGTGTCTTTTAGTAGAAGAAACATTGGAAGCAAAAAAAAAAAAAAATAATAATTACAGAGGACATTTCGTCAAATGCGGACAATAAATTCGTTAGTCCTCACTAGTGCGATGTTGTTCCTGCTGAGTGCTTCGCCCACTGGAGCTGCATTGTCTCTCTTTCACTATGTCCTTCTTCGGTTTCTTCTTATAGTTTCAGTGTGATTTTTTCTTTGTAAGCGCCTTGCAAAGCTACCGACACGCTAGTTCCATTGCTGCCTTCCACCAATTTGTGCCGCTTTGTATTGCTAAATGAAATAAAGTGTCGTATTGCACGACAGTAGCAGCACTCGTGCTTTGTTTAGATTGCACTAATTACGTGCTCATTAATTGCGCTAATTATTTTCCACTCCTCGAATGGATGGATGGTTGGTTGGTTGGTTCGTTGGCTGACTAACGATAGCGAGAACCACCGCTACCATCAGGACGACAACGACGACGACATTGATGATGATGATGGTGATGATGATGATGCAATGCAGTTGAGAGAGCAGAAAATCGGTTTTTCAATTTGCATCCGCAGGCAGGAGGTTTGGTTACGGTACACGTAAAGAAAGGACAATGAAACTGAAAAGCACAAACAAATCTCTTTTTATTTCCCCGTGAATGGCATTTATTAAGCCATTTTTTTTCCCCGTTCCAGGAAAAGTGGAAGATGAATTATTTTCTCGCTCCAGCAAACAAATTTCTTAAATGCGGAAATCCATGTCGCTTAATTGTTTCAGGAGTATGTTGTCGGCACGCAGTAGAGTAAAGTAGAGCACCATTATTAGTGTTAATTTGATTTGTATCTTTTTTCTTTGCTCGAATCACGTGGAATTTTATGGTAAATCAAGCGTCAAAGGAGAATGAAAATTGCATGAAAGAAAAATGGATTTCCCTTGGGCGGGCGTGATGCAATTGCTTATTAAATGGAGCTCGAAACTTGTTGAGTACTAAATTAATTGCAGAAAATTTTCTAAATTGATTGGATTAGTGAGCTCAAGGTTTTGTAGGATATCCTTCTTTGCATAATTGCAAGAGATGCTCTTACTCAGTAGAAGTTGTGCGCCATCATCAAGAAAAGAGAGATAAGGACGTTTTAAGTAATGTGATTCCTAGGAATCAAATGAAATGGGGTAGATGCAGTTAGAAGATCAGTCGGCATTTGGGAACGTACATATTTCGGTGCAATTAAATAACACTGAGCTACTAAGTATTGATCAGTGACCGATATGCCTCCAGGTAAAGTTGTCGACAAGCAATTTGAATTCTTTTTACCGCAAAGAGGTTTCTGTCTGGTGGAACAATGGACAAAAATTAACCCAAAGTGTTTTTCTTTAAATCCCCTCCCCTATAGAACACTTTTATTGTTTACATAGCACAGGTCAGATCTAGGTATAAATGTGGTTCCATTGTCAGTTGAGACTTAAACATCCGGACAAGGACTTTTATCACGAGTTTTCACTCATTTTGCAACTGTCAAAAATGTAAAACGAAAATTTAATTTGTGTTTTTCATTAGCGAAGCTATTTGCATCATACATACTTTTCATGCCGCTATGCTCTCTCAATGGTATCAGCTTAACTTTCCAAAATATTTGGGTGTAATCCTGTATAGGAAGCTAAGCCGGAAACCTTACATTCAAGAAAGAGTCAAGAAGGCTTCAGTAGCACTTTTTTCCTGCAATAAGCCATTGGTAATAAATGGGGCCTATCGGTCATTAGACCGATACTCACATACGGGGTGATTGTCTAGTGCACAGCCTTAGAAAAGGCTATAAATGGCGAATATCTAAGTAAGGTCCAACGTACAGCTTATCTGTGTATAAGCGGAGCTGCGGCACTGGACATTGTGTTCCCTGATAATTCTCGATATATTTAGCAAGCAAATGGCAGCGAATGCAGCCGTTAGCCTTGAAGCTACCCAACAGTGGTCAAAAAAAGAATTTGGCCATGCTTCTGTTCTGAATAAATTCAAAATCTCTCCCGAAAACACGGGCTACAGCAATCCACGTCTAGCGTAGCGTGTTTCAGGCGAAAGTAATGGCGATTAAAGAAGCCCTATCTTGGCTTAAGAAAAACGTGATATCTGCTAGAGATATCCGCATCTTTTCAGACAGTCAAGCAGCAATCTAATCCCTGGAATCGACCTCTATAAATTCTTTTGTAGCTCTAGACTGCCGTTCGTCTCTTGTGGAGATGGCTGAGCAGTTCAACATTCACCTGTGTTGGGTGCCGGGGCATAGAGACATTCCAGGGAATTGTAAGGCCGATGAACATGCCAAAGAAGGAACAACTATACCCATCTTGCCAGATGAAGGCACCTTAGGTATTCCAATCGCTACTCGCAAACTTAAACTGAAGCTGGATGCTGTCGAGAGTGCAAATCTTAGGTGGACAAGTGGATCAACATGTCAAGCAATAAAACAGATTTGGCCAAAGCTGGATCTAAAGCGCTCTGAGAATTTGATTTCTATCTATTGATTGCATATCGGTACCACAATAGGTGTCATCACTGGACACTGTCTAATAGGCAAGCATGCTACAAGGCTAGGCCTCTTTTCGAACGCTTTTGTAGAAGCTGCATGGATGAAGAAGGTGAGGAAACTATTCCTCGTTGAAGGAAGCTTCACTTAGGAGCCCCCTATTAAAACGATACTGGCGACCTGATGGATATTGATGTTAATAGCCTCTTACGCTTCATAAGAAGATCAAAATGGTTTTCACAAGTAGGTAGAGGGAAACTTTTCCCATGATCCACGTGATATCACAATGGACCTACCATTGGTCTATGTGTGTTGGCGACTCCTAGCTGGCATACAGTTCAACCTAACCTAACCTCTGCCGCTACACTATCAGTCTTATTCTTCTTAACCCGTTACGAACAATTATTAAATTCTTCATAATTCAAGTATCCCTTTGAATATCTCTGCAATTGAAATTCTGTTTACCTTATACAAGGCTTATAGTGTTTAAAACTGATTTTTAGGGCACGCGTTCATTTCAAGAGCTAATAAATTCAAAAAAAAAAAAGAGAAAGGAAGATGCCTTCGACCCTTTTTCGCTTTCGTCATTTTGTAAAGTTGTAGCGGTTAGGGAAACCAAGAATTCTATAGGCAATGAGGAACTTCTTCGGAACCAACAACAGTTTGAGGTTATACGTCGCCCGATATTCATTACCGCAACTGAATTATTACCGAAGGGGAATGCTATCGAAAATCGTCAAAGAGGCTTTAATAAGTAGTTTGAGAAATTCTTTAATAGGTATGCACCTATGAGTGCTAGCAGCAGTTTGAATAGTAACATTTAAAAACGAGCTTCAAGGAACTTACTTACTTACTTAGGTGGCGCTACAGTTCGGGGTGAACCTGGGCTCCAACCAACAAGCCTCTCCAGTTAGCCCGGTCCTTAGCTAACTACCTCCAGTTGCACACTCCAACTCCCCTTTGAGGTCCCCTTCAACTTGTGCGCGCCACCTTAGGCGAGGTCTTCCTCTACTGCGTTGTCCCTCCGGGTTAGATTCGAAGACTCTGCGGGCCGGAGCATTGGTGTCCATTCGCTCTACATGTCCTAGCCATATTAGGCGACTGATGTGCAGTTTTTTGACTAGGTCGATGTCGCTGTACAGCTCGTAGATTTCGTCGTTGAATCTTCTCCTCCAAAGCCCGTCAACGCAAACGGGACCGTATATCTTCCGAAGAATTTTGCTCTCGAAGCGACCAAGGATATCTTCATCCGCTTTCGACAGAGTCCATGCTTCAGCGCCATAAAGCAGGACTGGGATGATCAAGGTCTTGTACAGAGTCTTCTTAGTTGTTCGAGATAGGGCCTTACTACTCAATTGCCTTCTCAGCCCAAAGAAACAGCGATTGGCAAGAGTAATTCTTCGATTGATTTCTGATGAGATGTTATTTTCAGAGTTAATAGCAGAGCCAAGGTAGACAAAGTCCCTTACTACCTCGAAGTTATAGTTGTCGACTGTGACGTTCTGTCCAATTACTATACTTTGTTTTGCCCTCATTTACAGCTAAGCCCATTTTGGCGGCTTCTGTTTCGATACTAGCGAACGCACCAGTGACAGCCCGCTGTGTTCTGCCAATTATGTCGATGTCATCCGCGTAAGCTAGTAGTTGCACAGACTTTTGAAAGATTGTGCCTCCGGTGTTGGCTTGTGACTTTCGGACAATTCTTTCAAGTATGATATTAAAGAAGTCACATGACAGCGCGTCGCCTTGTCTAAATCCTTTTTTGACATCGAAGGTCTCGGTGAGGTCATTACCGACCTTGATGGAGCAGCGAGCGTTCTCCATCGTCATCCTGCACAGACGAACGAGTTTGGCAGGGATGCCAAAACTAGACATGGCTCTGTGAATCAGCTCTTAAGACTATTTTTCTACTTTGTGGGCGCAATTGAAGTTGATGTTGCATTGTTTGACCTCGAATTAGCTGATCATGTGAATAAGCCATTAGACACATTTCGTCCCATACCTTAACATTTACGTGTTTTTCACTTGGTAATGAATGAACCTATCATGATCTGAAAAGTTAAAAACAGCGTTTTAAGTATTCAAACTGCTTTTATATAGGTATGTCTATAGAGTCTTACTTTAGCAAAATTTTACTGTATTAATAAAAAAGGTTTGATTTAGCTTATAGCCAAACATCTGCGAGAGCTCTTGTTGCTGTATCGCCTCATTAATTTATCCACCGCCGACCCTTTTCTTTTAGTTCATTGCTACCCCAACGTCCCAGACAAACAGTGCAAAAGTTCTATTGAAACTAAACTAATTAAAAGCAACATGATCTACATTTAAAAAAAGAATACTTTCCAGACTGCAACAGGTAATACCCACTATGTGTGCATGAAAGAATATCAGAAATTCTGAATGACTTGATTTAACCCGTTCCAACCTACAAGAGAACAATAAGGAGCTCATATGTCGGGCAATAAACTATTTTCTATTGATTCACCCACAAAGTGACACGTCAAACGATAACGTTCTTCCATTCATACCAATTGTCTTCTTACGTATCCGATACTTCCCCTGCACAAACGGCGCCCATCTCTTTTCTATAAAAAGTTCAAAAGCCACACATCGCAATTGCTGTCTATTTTCTATCGAGATAAAAACAGACAAACTTAGTACAATCTGAGTATGACGTCGACATTGTACATCACACCTCAACAAGGCTTCAATTGTTCACAATGAAAACAACAAATATCGCACACCTCAAAGATGCATCCATCCACTACTATGCCACACACACACACAAAGAGATAGAAAAAGCAAACAAACCGCAAAATTGTAAAAGCAAAGTGTATAATTCCTTTTTAATTTCCCCCCCTAAGTGCATTTGAAAATACCAAAACAAAAAGTATCTATGCATCTGCAGGCGGTAAAGAAGAATACGTGCTGGCAGGGGTGTCAAAACAAGACAAAAAGGATAAGTCTTCCAAAAAAAAAATGAGAGTAGAAAAAGAAAAGAATAACAAAAGCTTGTTTGTGTGCACAACCATAGAATATCAAATGAATTGCATTTGCCCAGAGTATCTCCTAGATAAATAGAAAAGATACCAAAGAACAGCATCTAACCGGGTCTACTACCTGAGCGTGCAATGCTACGCTTTTCCGCACTTTTATCTACAACGGCAGCAGCAGCAGTAGCAGTAGCACATGCACGGGGGTGCTGACACCTTTTTTCTGTTCTTTCTTCGGGCATAACAAAACGAAACTTTGCTCTGAGCGATGGTTAGACAAATCCTATTGGATTCATTCTCCCTTTGTGATCCATCGGGTTCCTTTACTTCGCCATGGATACTGAAGAAGAATCACAGTGGTAGAGGTTTATTGCGTTTTTTTTTCCGTGTTTTTCCGTGTCTTTTATGGAATGTGACTTCGTCGGTGAAGTGTACACAAGGAAGAGGACATAAAACCTTGCTTGCTTTTAAATAACTCGCAACTGCAACAAGGGACAGTGGGAACAAGTTTATTTTAAAGTGGAAACAAATTACAAATTTTCTCTAAATTCTAAGTAAAGATTAAATTATAAGATGTATGTGCAGACATACATACAGATATTCGTAGGTAGGTCTTAGATTTTAAAACGAAACTAGCTTACGTACTCATACAGGGATATTCATTTTGTGCTTAAGGACATTTATTTGAATGAAAAAGTGAATGCCAAGGCTCTACACCCCAGTTGTTCGTCCGACGTTCACATATGGTTCGCAATGAGAGCAAATTAACGACAGCTGAGATGAAGATGCTTCGCATGACAGCAGGATTAACAAAGCTTGATCGAATTAGAAGTTCGAAAATCCGAGGAAGCCTTTACGTCAAAGGACCCATCTAAAAAAAAATGGAGCACGACCCACGAACCCGGTCAAAAGGGCAATGTCACTCAACGTTCCTATAAAAGTACGGAAGATAGGCAGGCCATAAAACTCCTGGATCACACAAATGCAAGAACAGCAGCATTTGATTGTCCTCAGTGACGAAGTGATCGGAACATCGTAGTTTTTAAGTGCTCCGAAGTTCGGAGATTGCCTGAAAAGACGTAGTCGTTCCACAAAACGAAATTCAACGGGGTCGGATCATACGACTTTCATGGTTTATTGATGTCGCCAAATTTTCGAAATTAATAGCCCGGCGGGTACTTTCGTCCAATGTATCCGAATTGGCCTGTGCTCTGCGGTACAGAGTCCCATCTTGTTGGAATCACATATCGCTCACATCAATGTCCTTAATCTCAGGGCAAAAAAAATTGGTTGCCATTTGACCATATCGCAGAGAATACGCAACAGTAGTATCTTCGTTGTTTTCAATGAACAGCGTGGTGGATGCAGTGGCCTTTCAATGGCCACAATGGGTTCGATTCCCAGAATCACAAGTTCTGTCATTTCTCTTGTTACTTTGAGCCTCATCGCTAAAGATGATTTTGTTTAAAAAATCTGAGTCAATTTGCCAATCTTTGAGCACTCAATAGGCGTATGTAGTAGCGCCGTATGGTCAGCAAGCATTAAATATGCCAAAAGGAGCTTTGCTCAGTTGGGCGATTGTCATATGACTGACATGTGAAATCCCAATCTTGAAATGAATAACACTTTCAAAACTCCTCCTCCTTCCAAGCGTACTATAGCTCCCATTGGTCACCCTTTTTATAGGTAATATTCACTCCATGAAACTTCTGAGTTTAAGGTGGCTTCGGTATGAGAAAGAGTGTCCTTTGTTGCCTCACGGCCGGGCAGATTCGTCATCCCTATGGTCGTAGCAACCATAGCAAACCAAACATAAAAAAAATATTCAACTTCCTTCCATCAGTACCCTGAAAACAGGTTTCTGCCTAGAAGTGTGGACCGAGGTGGGGCTACTAACATACATAAGTATGCATAAGTGAAAATTTAGAACCTGAGTGGTACTTGAGATACCGATGTAAGAAGACCATTTGAATGTTTGAATTCTGTTTGAAATCTTACCCCCACTTCATCCAATTTTGACAATATTTACTGTCAAACTAATAATATTGGTAAAATTTGCGAACTAAATTTCATCATTATTCACAGACAGATAAATATGTATAAGACCAACGTGTGAAGTTGACTTTTGTCAGTAACTAAACGCTTAAGGCGGTTCGGAAGGATTTGAAGGCCTTTCCGAGGAAAGAAAATCAAAACCTAAGCAGCCCGAAGTCGGATCTACACATGAATATTTACAAGGACCTGAGCATTACAAATTATATTGACATTTCCTCATCAAGAGATATTTCAAATCATTGAGAAAAGTCCTACAAACTCTTTAAAGGCTGTTAGATACCCATTTCCATTCAAAACATTCCCCGAAAACGTTCAGTACCGCACACTATACCCTCACACTTTAAGAGTGACTGTCAAAATAACGAAAACTTATGCCGGATTGATGAGTGCGTTAATTGTGTGCGTTCGAATTCGATTTATCTATGGATATGTATGAGAGCTTCTTTGAATCCCTTTTTAGTCCCACTGCGCAACTATGCCAACGACGACAATGGCAATGCAGGATGGACACAGCTTGCCATTGTTTTGATTCGCATGCAAATGAAGTGAAGCATTTGTGTCATAAGATATCCCGAGGGTGAACGAGAATAAGAAAACGTGTTAGGTAAGACTGAAACGCAAATCCGTGCCTAGCTACCTTTCCAGAGATGACACAAATATTATCCCTGTTCCTGGAGTGCCTCTATTTTGCTCTGTGTTCCTATTTTCTGTACTACTGCTTTTCTATTGTGTATGTGTGCGCACAGATGTATAATGACTTGGAAATAAAAGGTCTGGATGTTCTGCGACAAACGCCGGTCTATTCTATACAATTGACTACCACGACAGCACTGCACTGCTCCATGGATATAGAAAACAAGAAAAGAAGAACATCCTGCGATGCGGTAAATCTGTGTGTGCACAAACAAAACGAAACAAAACCAAAAAATGAGATCCTTCTCTTCCTAGTCTTGTTTCAATTTTTTTCGTTCTTAGAATCTCAGATTTGAGCGTTGCACTTGTTTTTCTGTTTACGTGCACACAGTTGCATCCAGTTCACAGGACTCGAAAAACTATTGTCGTTGTAGGCAAAGACGGAGACTGAGAAGAGGCGCTGGTAGGGAAAATCCTAAATAACGTTCTCCTGGTTTTAAGATTACTTACATGCCCCGTATGAAGGCAAAGACTTAACATTGCACTAGGATGCTGAGGAAAACAACGTGTACCATGTGGAGCCGTACTTGTTGGCCGTTGCAAATGAATGAGTCTCTCAGGGCCAGCAGACGAGAGGCGGTTCTTCTTCCTGCATCACGACTACCACCGAGGTGCACGGGCCGGGATTTAATGAATATTCATTGTAATAATTATAACGTGACACTTGAGCGAAATGGTAGTTGTACTGAACTGAACTGATTTCGTTTTTTTTCTTTTTCTTTTTTCCTGGTTTTCCTTTTTTTTTTTTTAATGAAAACTCCCTTTCAGGGAGAGTAACATGAAATCTTGAGTGGGAAAATATTTACTCTCTCCTGAAGTAGCCTACATGCGAGGGTGTGCCTATTCCTCGTAGGCCATAGAGTCCTCCTAGGTAAATGTATAAAAAACAAACAAAAGTTCTGGAACAATAGAGTTAGGCTGGTTGGGGTTGTGTTATAGACCGCAAACGCGTTGAAGGAAAACTTTTATTTTTTTTTTTCCTTTTTTACTTCACAGGAATACTGGGCTCTCATGAATGATATCACTGAGGGGGTCATGGAGCTGTTGTAGTGTGTCACAATGGTTGTTGCACTTTGGTACTCTGCAGATGTGCCATGTAACATACTTCTAGTACATATTTGAGGCTAGAAAAAAACGAAAAAGTTTCCAGATTTTTTGTTTGTGTTTTCTTCAGATCATGAATTGGACACATTTTGATAGTTTCAGACCGATTTGGAGTGTAAAAGTATTGTGGTAGTTTTTTTTTTGCTTTTTTTTTATTTGTGCTAGTTGTTGTTGCTGTTGTTAACGTCGCCGTTGTTTTTTTTTTCCTTGCAGTGGTTGTAATTTTTAATGCAGAGTATGTTTCAGGTTTTGAAGTTTTGCGTTACTTTTTCTATTGTCTAGAGCAGGTCTTGTTTGCTTTTTCCTGCAGGAAGACCGTACTGCAGTTTTGGGTGCGGTTAAGCAGATTGTTTTTGTGTGCCAGCGTTGTGGACAAAAAAAAGAAAGTTGAACGGTTTTATTAAAGTTGCTTAACTTTTGACCGTAAGCAAAAAAGGATTTACATTTACAGGTGGATTGGGATAATAGGTATGAAGAAATTTTCTTTTTTTGTTTGCGTGTTACTGGAGATACTTTAATTAGCGCTGCGGTCTTTGAGGCATCTTTTGTAGCAGAATTTCATTAGCTGATTTTGTTGGCAGACAAGACCTTTTATCATCATCTGGTCGGGTGGATATATTTATAGCTAATATGTACATTGGCATTCTTTATTTTAATAATTGCAATTTCTTTTTTAAATGACATAATAATGGTGATATCCTCACGTTATATTGCCTTCATCACAGTTTGAGCGGGCCATTGGACTCACTTCAGGAGTGATTTTGACATACACAGCGAAAGTCAGATTCCTGGGTCTACACCAATGATCATCTTGGACCCATTCCTATGAGCTTCTATTGCTTTTGCGCTTGGTATTTCTATGTTTCATTCTTCTCTTCTCTACTGGGGTAGAAGCTTGTAAAAGGCCTTCTAAGGTCCAGGTATGACGTTATGCTGTCAGTTGTTGCAACATTGCCTACACATTCCTGCACGACCATAGTACGTTCTGGTGTGTACGGCCTTCAGTTTCTGTTTGACTGATCCTTAGGAGGCTTGTTGCCGCCAATTCTTTTAAATAAAGGTCTAGAGATTTTAATTTTATTGGCGCAAAATTACAGTCATCTGATTTTAAAGAAGGTTAGTAGCCACTAAGTAACATCCCTCTAACTTTAAAACTTGCTTAACTTTGAGTTGAATTATAAACAATTTTTAAAATACCTACAACTAGCATCGACTTTAGAACTGACTTACAGCTAATTTTAGTCAAACAAACCTAAAAATTGACAGTTTGAGAACCCAAACGCAGTTCAAGCGACATTGTTTCAGCAAATTCAAATGAATTTGACATATCGAACAGAAATCGAACATATGCTGGGGTAGGAAGCCCACGATTGGATATCGAGATTTTCGATCAAGAACTGAATTGCCACCTTATCAAATCTATACCGGGAAGTCAAAGTCTTCAAAAATATTGCAATCTTCAAAAATATTAGAATCTTCATCTTGGGAAAACATTTTGTGAAATTTCTTGTTATAAATGACAGATAACAGATGGTTAAAAGCCCATTTTAAAAGATAAAATGTACTTTGTGTGATTTTAAAGTTAGAGCGAGCTGATAACTTTAAAGTGGGTCTATAATTAGCAAAACACTAGTATTGACTTGGGGGACCTGGCGGTCTCCTGATCATGAAACGGTCAAACAAATTGATCATATTGCGATCGACGCAAGGCATGCCTCCAGTATTCTGGATGTCCGAACCTTTCGAGCAGCCAACATCGACTCGGACCACTACCTTGTTGCAGCCAAGGTACGAATGCGGATATCCCGAACGCCACAAAGAAGAATAACTGTGAGAAGCTGAGAAGAAGCGAAAAGCTGCAATCGCAAGAGACCGCCAGAATCTTCGCCGATCGCGTATCCCGAAATCTCGCCACGACTCCTATGCCGCCAGCATCAAGTGCCGAAGACCAGTGGCAACGTTGCCAACATGCCATCAGAGACGCCGCAACTGATGTGCTGGGTTTCAGTCGACCACCACCAAGAAACCCCTGGTTTGACGAAGAATGCCAGCAAGCACATGCAGCTAAACAGGACGCGTACAAAGCGGCGCTGCAAAGAAGGACGAGGGCTGCTCGTGAGCTCTACGAGCGTAAGAGACGGGAAGAACATCGGCTTCTCCAGAAGAAGAAAAAAGAGCACGAGAAGCGCGCAATCGAAGATATTGAGAGATTATACTCCAGGAATAACGTACGGAAGTTTTACCAAAAGGTAAAAAGAACGTATCACGCCAACAAGACCCGTACGGAAACCTGTAGAGATGAGGAAGGAAACCTGGTAGTAGAATCACAGTCGGTGCTGAGAATATGGAAAAACTTTTTCTGCATACTGTATAACGGCGATGAAGACCAACATACCGCTGTCAGGCAGAATACTCCATTCAATATAGACGACGATAGCCAAAACTTCCGTCCACCTGACCAAAACGAAGTGAGGATAGCAATATCTAAGCTTAAATCTAACAAAGCTGCTGGACCTGATGGCCTACCGGCCGAGTTGCTTAAGGCAGCTGGAAATGACTTGGTAGAGAGCATACACCAAGTCATTTCCAAGATTTGGGCATACGAGTGTATGCCTGATGAATGGAACCTCAGCATCGTTTGCCCGATCCACAAGAAAGGAGACCCTCTCAACTGCGCCAATTACAGAGGCATCAGTCTCCTCAACATCGCGTACAAGATCTTATCTGCCATATTGTGTGAACGCCTGAAACCCTTCGTCAACAACCTGATTGGCCCCTATCAGTGTGGTTTCAGGCCAGGAAAGTCCACAATCGATCAAATTTTCACACTCCGGCAGATCCTGGAAAAAACCCAAGAAGTCCAAATCGATACTCACCATCTTTTTATCGATTTTAAGGCCGCGTATGACAGCATTTATAGAGACGAGCTATACAGAGCCATGTCTGGTTTTGGCATCCCTGCCAAACTCGTTCGTCTGTGCAGGATGACGATGGAGAACGCTCGCTGCTCCATCAAGGTCGGTAATGACCTCACCGAGACCTTCGATGTCAAAAAAGGATTTAGACAAGGCGACGCGCTGTCATGTGACTTCTTTAATATCATACTTGAAAGAATTGTCCGAAAGTCACAAGCCAACACCGGAGGCACAATCTTTCAAAAGTCTGTGCAACTACTAGCTTACGCGGATGACATCGACATAATTGGCAGAACACAGCGGGCTGTCACTGGTGCGTTCGCTAGTATCGAAACAGAAGCCGCCAAAATGGGCTTAGCTGTAAATGAGGGCAAAACAAAGTATAGTAATTGGACAGAACGTCACAGTCGACAACTATAACTTCGAGGTAGTAAGGGACTTTGTCTACCTTGGCTCTGCTATTAACTCTGAAAATAACATCTCATCAGAAATCAATCGAAGAATTACTCTTGCCAATCGCTGTTTCTTTGGGCTGAGAAGGCAATTGAGTAGTAAGGCCCTATCTCGAACAACTAAGGAGACTCTGTACAAGACCTTGATCATCCCAGTCCTGCTTTATGGCGCTGAAGCATGGATTCTGTCGAAAGCGGATGAAGATATCCTTGGTCGCTTCGAGAGAAGAATTCTTCGGAAGATATACGGTCCCGTTTGCGTTGACGGGCTTTGGAGGAGAAGATTCAACGACGAAATTTACGAGCTGTACAGCGACATCGACCTGGTCAAAAAACTGCGCATCAGTCGCCTAAGATGGCTAGGACATGTAGAGCGAATGGACACCAATGCTCCGGCCCGCAGAGTCTTCGAATCTAACCCGGAGGGACAATGCAGTAGAGGAAGACCTCGCCTAAGGTGGCGCGCACAAGTAGAAAGGGACCTCAAGCAACTTGGAGTGCGCAACTGGAGGCAGTTAGCTAAGGACCGGGCTAACTGAAGAGGCTTTGTTGGTTGAGGCCCAGGTTCACCCCGAACTGTAGCGCCACCTAAGTAAGTAAGTAAGTATTGACTTTGCTACGTGCTAAAATAATTTTAATGTGTACTTTATCCGACTATAATTTTGCGCCATTCAGTTGAAATTAAAATTTTGAAAACTTGAAAATTTTACAAATTAAATCACTGTTTTTTTATTATCTTTCAGGTGAGTTGCGATTGGGGAAAATTTGGAATTGACAGTTGTATGCGTTTGAAAGGTAATTCTATTAAAAAAAAGTTGTGCGATTAGCCATAAAATAAATTTTAAAATTCAAGCAATTTCGTAATAAGCAGGAATTTGCGTTTTTATTAATTTAATAAAGGGGAATACCTATACGATGGGTGGGCTAATAATTTGAACCTAAAGTTGGTTACATTTTATCATAGAATCAACCGGCTTGCGAACCTGCGCGTTATCCTGACGAGACAAAAAACCGATGAAACTTTCTTTGGCAATAAGCCTGGATATTCCCCCATATTTTCTACACATACATACATATCTTCATGTGTAGTTGATTTGAAAGACTGCAATAGTGCTTATGATTCTATGAGTTCGACCTATTTCCAGATAATCCAACACGCTGACGGTTTGGGAATCCCAAAAATGTTACCGACGTCTAGTTTGTTAAAAAATTACTTCAATTTTCTTTGGAACTGTACAATTTGTCATTTTCCATTGTTGTTTGAATTCGGGAGTATGGTGGCGACCTCAGGTTTTTGTCATAAATCGGCCTAAAACGTTTTCTAAACAGAGGCATGAAACCGTGCCTGCTTAATTAAAAGACACCTAAGAACTGAAGTCGCCGTTATTTTCAAAAGCCGAATTAGTTCACGATTATATTTTGCACACGTCACAGGCACATGTTTTCTGGATGTTTTCGAAATCGCCGATTTGAAGGCCATTTTCTACGAAGGTCATCTTCCATTCTATTCCGGCGGCACTAAAACGCAAACATCCACTTTTTTGCTACTGAATTAAGCGGATCTTTATGTAAACTCTTCAATTTGCTTTGGCGTCAACGCATTCCATGAGAGATACTTCTTCAAGGACTATTTTATTTTCTGAAAATTTGTTTCATTTGAAGCTGAAGTTAAATCCAAAGTATCGAAGGGAATCTTTGTAGAGCAGGAGTACAAAGCAGTATTGATGAAGGTAATACACATACGAAATGAAATTCACATAATTTCTTCTTTGAATCCACAGGATGTGTTTAGTGGGGTTCACGCTATACGATTTGCTTGATCGATTTGCTTGAAGACCGACTAAATCGTAGAATTTGAACACTAATCAAGCAAGTCATCCAATTTGTAGTACGGTTTTTAAAATTTTTTAACTTTTTGATTTGCTTGACCGACTTTTCGTTTAATGTGAACGCTTGTCGTACAACTTCAGTTCGAAATCTAAATCACAAATGAAGTCTGTCAAGCATGTAGTACAATTCGAACGCTGAGCAATATTTGATCGTCAAACAAACCGATCAAGCAAATCGTGTAATGTGAACCCCGCTTTTAACATAATTTTAAACCTTTTTTTCTAGAGTAACTGACTTTTGACATACATATAACGTACTGGTAAAGGTCCCAAAAATAGAATGAAGTGTCCTTAATTCATAATGTTAGATTGACGATTTGCCAACATCTCGAAGTAGCCAGAGCTTATCTTCACTTGAGCAGATCTGAGCAAAGCTAGTTGTAAGGAAGATTACAATTACAATTACGCACGAATTTAACAGCAAAAGCTGAAGTTGGTTCTGCTGGCACTGCAGACGCAGAGTCTTTTCTTTTATTAACCCTTGAAATATGCCTATAACGCGAACGTACACGTACATCTTATTGTACATATTTCTCCCACGTATCTGCCTTCCTGCTGTGGGGTTGGCTAAGTTTGTGGACCTCAATATCCTTCTACAAGCCGCTCTATTTTGGATCACCTCCTCGCTGAGGCCAAGAATTTGCTGTTTTTTGAAATACCTAAGTGATGTCTTAAGACCTGACCTTTACAAAACTGTGCCATTCGTGTCCAAATCCAAAAATTCACATGGTAATTTTCTATTTGCCCTAAAAGAGCCAGGCGTGTTGGGTTGTAATTGGAAGGATTTAGGTATAAATACATTCTGCGATCAGGTGATTGTTTTTTTTGATACACAAGGTCATTTTACGGATTCTAGCAGTCCATACTACAAGTACCTACTACTATCCTGTTTGACCTCTCGGTATCACTATCAACGCATTCCTTCGAAGGGGTGCTTCATTTTCTCAGCTATCAGTGTTAGCAGACTCGTCACTCCTCGCTGTTCGTTCCTTCAGGACTAGTTCCCGCGATCTATACCATTATGGAGATAGGAAGGTTTTTATAGAAAGACGTCCTATAGCAACGAAGATGCCGTATTTAAGTGAACAGTGTTGTCAGCATTGTCCGTCTTGAAACCTTTCCTAATCATTTCAAGCTTCTTTTTCAACTACCATGGGGGAAGATAAACTAGTGTGTTGTGTGAGAAAACTAAGCTACCACCTAGTAGACTAACTGGTATTCAGTTTCGTTATTAACGAGTATGAGCCAGACACCTAACGTTAACTTACACAAAACATATAAAAAAATTCTCCACTCAGTAGATACTGCCACGACCACTTCGATACTTTCCTTACAAATCCCTGAAACGATCTTAGTGAGACACTCTGCCTCACTTCGTTTTCATGTCACTGGAATCAGGAAATTCTTTCATTGAAGATGAGAAGTGGCTTCAGGAAGTCTCAGCCTTAGAAAGTATATAATCTTTTCCACTCATTGCATAAATTAAGATTCCTTGACAGCGTCACTTCGCAGCAAATGGCCCATATTTGGATCGTCGCGTCGCGGTCGTACAAATAATGTGTATAATCTACCACTGATGGTGTAGAAATTGTTAAAACGAAACTTAAAATGCCGGTAGTAGCTAGATAAATATTTTAGTGCGCTCTTCTCAACGTCAACGTCAAAGAACTATAAATATTTGCTTGTACCTATTTATAAATTTCAACAGCTTAACACCCTTGTAAAACTATTCAGCGAATAGTTCGCGCTGTTGTTGATAATAATGATGATTGCGACGACACAAACGAGTGCTATAGCATCGTGTATGGTGATGTGATAGTAATGACGATGACATTTGTGATGACAGCATCATGAAAACGACGTGAGATAGTAAACATTTGAATGGTTTTTTTTTGTATGCCCTATTTCATGATAAAATCTGTGAATTCCCTTTCACCCTACTACACACTAACACGTGTTTATGATTTACGTATACATTCATATAGTATTCAATTTGAAAGAAATAACAGGAGAAGCAGTCCTCCGAAGACGAAGAAGAATAGAAGAAGAGAAACTAGTGCATTAGTGTATACATACGTATGCGTGTGTATACGGCAGGATGCTTTTGGATGTGCTTGACGCGCTTGCTGCGCCATAACGTGTCTCCTGCATGTCTGGGGTTGATGAACCTCTTCGCTGCCTAGGGAGAAGGCAGGACCCTTTTGCGAAAATTCCACGTCCTCCTTCTCTCCCTGGCATAAGTAGTTTTACGTGCGGCTCAGCAGAACTTCATTAGCCTCGTAATTCACTGTCTCTTTGTACATAGATAGTCGTGCATGTGTCGTGTGTATGTTTCGCATGCACAATGTGTGCATAGTGTACATGGTGCACCCCGGTTTGTTTGTGTACATTTTCTGTTATACAAACAACGAACGAGAAAGATGAGGAAAAGTACCCGGGATAAGTGGCATAAGTGGATCTAATCTTCCATTTCCTTACGTTTGCCCAATGATGTTGACATATCGTTGGTTGTCTCTAAGTTACCTGAAAATTTCATGCAAAATTGTTTGATTGTGTTTGATAGATAAAGTAGGAATAAACTGCAACTCATGAGCGTTTTGCAGCTTCAATCATTGGCCAGACACAGAGCCAGTAACCTTTTGTATAGTTCTCAACCAGGAAAAATCTTGGCATAGCGACACTACTCATGCTATAAATGTAGCAAAAGGTGTCATGTCATTGATTGATAGATTTATTGTTCTACAGATGGGGTGGGATAAAAGTTGTTTATGCCACAGAGATGCGAAAAATGGTTCATTATACTTTGATCATTGACGAAACATCTAGTCAATAACGACATACACATATAGATATCGACTAGCGATAGAGATGGTATAGATGCTTTCACATGACATAAATTTTGGAAGCCCACAAAGTTTTTTTTTGCAGAACTAGATCATGACAAAGAAAGTAACAACCACCACTGTATATGGAACTTGTCAGTGCTTTTTATATAGAATGCTCAGAATACGTGTTGAATTAATCCAATAGTTATCTCCTGCTATCGAAGGAGCTATAGCCTAGCAGGCTTTCCTACCCAAGTTGGCTAGAACTCCTATTGGACCCCGGTAAAACTGTCCAACAACCGAATGCTAATAATTCGTTCTGCACTTACAGGGGGTCGTAGTAATTGTGATCAGTGGGAAACATCTTCCTACTATCAGCAACATTATGGAATCTGCACTAAAAGAGCTATCTTCATGGGCAGAACTAAACGGTTTAGGGCTAAACTCGACCTTCCAAAGGTAAACGGAGTCTCCCTGAATCTCTCCTCAGAAGCCAAGTATCTAGTAACAATCCTTGATTCGAAGCTCACTTGGAAAAGAAACGAAGAGGAAAGGATGAAAAACCTTTCGGTAAACGATGGGGATAACGACCGCCCATAATCCATTGGATGTATACTGCGATTGTGAGACCCATACTTAATTACGGAACAATTTTATGGTGGAAGGCAGCGGATAAAATTAGCTAGCTCAACAATCTTACGAAAGTACAAAGATTAGCATGTGTTAGCATAACTGGAACATAGATATCAACGTCTCAAGCAGGGCTGGAAGTGATGCTAAATCTTCCTCCGCTGGGTGAGTTCATACGGAGTACAGCTGCCAAAAACGCGATCCGTCTCAGACAATCAAGCACAGGGAGGCTTAACTCCTATGGACACGGATCTATACTCCACAGATATAGATCAATTGATACCGAAAGGGCAACGGACTATGTAGTACCATATAGACGTGAGTGGGAATCCAACACATTAACCAATGTACAGGATCTTCAACTCTACGCTGACGGGTCTAAAATGGACATAGGAACCGGCGCTGGAGTTTTCTGTGAATCACTTAACATCAACGATTTATACAAACTCCAGGACGACTGTAGTATCTTCCAAGCCGAAGTCTTCGCCAATGAAAAAGCAGCACAGACGATACACGCTAAGGCACTAAATCCATCCAGGACTACAATCTTCGTGGGTAGTCAAGCAGCACTCAAGGCACTGGACAGCGACACAGTTAGATCAAAAGCAGTTGCGACATGCCGACAAACTATAAATAGAATATGCGACACTCATGAAGTCACTCTCTGTTGGGTTCCCGGACATGGGAATATAGAAGGAAACGAAGCAGCACGAAAAGGGTGAGCATTAAATGAGGATTTCACTCAAACATCAATAGCCATCCCTATTGCTAAATAGACCTTAAAACAAGAGAAATAATCAACTCTTCTTGGACAACTAGAGGAGGCTGCGTCACATCTCGCAGTTTATGGCCAATACTGAACGATAAGAGGACTAAAAGCCTTTTATCTATGAACAAAAAGGAAATCAGCTTGATGACAGGAGTACTAACGGGACACTGTCCGATAGGTGCAATGGCCGTCAGACTGGGTATCAACTCACCTGACTACTGCAGAAGCTGTCATGACACAGTAGAACCAGAAACCATCAAACACCTGCTTTGTGACTGCCCAGCCTCAAAATCCGTAGCTTCCACCACGTGGGAAACAGACTATTTGAGGAACTAGAGGACCTGGTGGAAGTCCCACTCGGGAACATTATGAGTTTCATCAAGAGTACAGGCTGGTTCAACCAAACCAACCGATAGAACTCAGTTATGGTACGTACCACTACTTAACAGGGAAAATCAATGGACCAATTGGCCCACGTGAAAGCACCTCTACAGGTGCGCGTTTCTCTAACCATAGCCATACAGGGGGTCGTGCCTCAGTGAGTGAGTTGAACTACTAATCGGAAGAGAACATCAAACATTTCTAAGGTACCACATCTAGCGAATGCCTGACAAACGTCCAAGAGTAATGACTGCCATGAGAAAGGTCTTCAATTGAAAAAAGCATTCCAGATATGGTTCCATCCAATTGTGGGAAGAAGTATGACACACACAACAACAACAAGTTCGAGAAGCTGGAGCTTACGTGCATATGTGGGCTGCGAGCTTCAAATATGTTTTTTTACAGACAAACTTGCGGTACAAGAGATTGTGGACTGCATTGCTTTCTTTTCAGTCCACATTGGGGCACATTGTGTTTCTTTCTGAGAAATTATCTGGAAAAGCAACAAGTAGTATGATACGTGGAGGAACAGTGTATAAGGGTTTCGGCCTTTCATTGCAACCCAGATGTTACCACTACAACCCCACAGGTGTAGTGGTTCAGGTTGATATGACTGATATAAAGACCGACCATGAATTATAATTATTTCCTGGCTAAGTTAACCGTCTTCCTGGAGCACCTTTTTGTTCCGTGGCATGCTATGTTGCGCTGGGAGCCAGAGCGGACTCGCACGAGTGGACGTTGCCGAAAGTTTCACCTTGCACACCATAACAAATTACAAATTGGGTTTTGCAGTTGCAAATGCTATAAGGCAAGCTGAACTGTTACCCGAGTAGACGTAGACGCTATTATTTGAAGTGCAGTCACATATTACCTTAGATGTAAATTCTAGACTAAGGAGTGGTGATTGACAGTACGCACTAGACTATGATTATCAATCAACATACTATCTGTCTTTACATACTTAACCACCTCGAAACAGTTCCTTTCCGACACTCTTTGCGGTTCTGGAATCGAACTTCAAAGCCTATGTTGAATTGATATCCTCTACTTAGACGGTCGTTGTGATATTTTATGAGTCTAGAGGTAAACCAAGAAAATACCTTTGAAGTTATTGCTCCTAGAGTCATTTAGAGTCACTTAGAGTTGTAACTAAACTAAGTCTCTCTAGGACGTAATCCTAGATTCCAAACTAAATTGGAAGGATAACATTACCGAATGCATCAAAAAAGCAAGCATAGCTTTATATTCTTGTAAAAAGGCTTTTAGGTTGGTGTACTGGATATACACAGCGGTTGTAAGACCCATTCTCATTTATGGTTCATTAGTATGTCGGATGGTACTTGAGAAGCAATCCCAGCTTTCAAACCTCACCAACAGCGGTAATGGAAACCATGCTTAGTTTTATTCCGCTTGATATATACTGTAGCAGTCTTTCGCCCAAAACCGCGGAAAGACTGAAAGAAGATAGATTATGGTCATCGAGCCTTTGTGGTCATGCCTCAATTTTGTCTCGATGGGAGACTACCAGTAGATCCACGGAAATTGATCACATGATCCCGATGCTAGCATTTAAAATGAGATTCACTACAAGAATTCCTGCTGCTGGCATTCTATACTCATGGTTCTAAGATGGACATTGGCACGGGAGCCGGAGTTTATTGCGAAGTGGTGGTGGCCGAAGTCACAGCCATCATACAGGCTGCTGAAATTATTCGCGAGAGTAATATCGTTGGCAAAATTATCACTGTCTATATAGACAGCCAGGCAGCCGTTGAGGCTGTGGACTCCGCTGTAATTAGGTCGAAACTTGTAAGGACCTGCAAATCACTCTTAAACGAGGAATCTAGACCCAATGCGGTGACCCTCTGCTGGGTACCAGGGCACATAGATTTCGAAGAAAATGAAAGGGCTGACGAGCTTGCTAGGAAAGGGTCGGCGCTGCACCTATCCCGGGCCCTTCCTTTTGTAGTAACCCGAATCAGTTCCTTACGGATGAAGATAGAAGATGAAGCCACCGATCGAGCAAACAGACGCTGGGTTCATCTGGAAACACAGGTAACGGCCAGGGCGCTATGGCCGGCCTTAAGCAAGAAGACATCAACGTCTCTGGTAAAACTTAGTCGCTATAACGCACGGGTCGTTTCCGGCATAATTACTGCGCATTGTGCTATTGGTGCTCACGCAGAGCGACTCGGTGTGCTGCATGACAACTTTTGCAGAAGTTGCAGGGACGAAAAAGAAACTGAAACTATTGGTCACCTGCTGTGTGATTGTCCTACCCTATCCGTTATGAGAATGAGGACTCTTGGAAGTTACTCCTTTTCGCACTTGGAGGACTTAGGTAATGTAGAGCTGACGGACATTATCTGGGTGGTTCTAACAGCGGATTTCACATTGTTTCCAGGGTTAAATTATTGGGCACAATGGACCTACTTGGTCTTAGTGAGCAGTGACTCTAACCTAACCTAGAGTCATTTAAAAATACTTTTAACCAAAGTATTGGTTAGAAATTCTTCAATACTTTCGCTCAGAAATTTCAAGACATGTATTCTTCTACAATTTCTGGCTACGAATGTTGAAAGCCCCAAGAGATATACGAAACTTATCTTGATTTTGTGTATGCTGATCCCTTCTTTTCACCAGGATACTTGGCTTTTAATCTCGTTTCAAATCCCATAAGATCCGGTAACAAAAACTGTCAACGCGTAGTCAAACTTCTAGGTAATTGAATGTTTGAAGATGATTTCACAGGAAAACTCGAAATTCTACACTCGTACTTCGAACACTTTTCGCCAATATGTAATTCACATCTATGATGAGCGATTTCAGTGCAAGTGTGATACAAGATTTTGAATGAACTTCTGATAGTCACGGTCACAACAGTTGGTTTATATAGCAGTGACATTGCTCGAACTCGTCTATCCACTTCTCTTAATTTGTCTTGACAGATTGATTGATACTATGCCACCAGTTGTAGCATGACTCTGTCGATCAAACACCAAACCACAGAAGTCTTATTCGGAGTTTTATTCACGTCGGGGCAGTATGCAGTTTTATTCGCCAACCAACTTGTTACACAGCAGAAGGAAATCTTTTCGTTTTAGATAAAAAAAAAATGTATTTTCTACATATTACGAGTATAACTCATAAATAGTTATGGCGTAAGCGTGACACAGATTGGGTCACAAATGGAATCTGTCAGGTGGAAGAAATATCAGAGATGGCTATTGGCGATATGGCATCATCATTTGTCCCGAATGTGCTAGATCACTCGGAAGTAAAGAGGTACTATGTAGTTTCCCTTTTCGCCCTCTTGCACGGACCATGTCATCCATCCTGCCAGCATCCTTTTCACGTTGTAATGTTGACCCCAAGTTAAATGCGGACAATTTTTTTTATTTTTTTACGTCATAATCTCGAAAATGTGTATTTATAAACTGACAAAAGGTCCAACCAGCAGCACACAGAGAGCAGGACATTCGGTGGGATTTTTTTTAAGGTGATTTTTCCCTGCCATAGATGCTGGGACAGTGGGGGGGATGAGTGAAATTTTGTCATGCAGTTTCCTGGTTCATATGTTCTTTTCTCAGATCACACATCCTAGATGGTATCTTATGTGTGGTGGGTGTGTTTGAAAAAAAAAGCCAGTGATGCTGATTCAAAAGAAAACACGTTTATTATTTGGCATGATACGATGTGACGGAAGATGTGTAGGATGTGTTTGTGTGCAGGAGCGATGGACAATGCAGGGCAATGGAAAATTTGTGAAAATAATGGATTTTTCAGATAAGTCTGATGATAGTGCAGACAGAAAGAACACATTGAAGTAAATTGCATTGTAAAATGATAAGGAGATTATATCTTACTGAATCTATTAGCAAGTAATCTGTGAGATTTCGAAATTAAGAGGATTATTGTCAGGATAATGGATGCACGTTTTCGATTGTCATATTTAAGCAGCTTCTGAGCGTTCATTGCTATCGCATTTTATACTTTGTATCTTTTATGGGTGCACCTAACGCTTGTAAGGGGTTTAGCACCTCTACAAGTAGTGACTTAGTACTCTTGGCAGAGATTCATTAGATCAATGCTTATTGCTACCATGCTGAACTAGCCCTAAGACCGAGAAAGAAAAGGTATTGAGTATAACTTCCAGTACTCGATTAAAGGATAACTGATCTCTGGGATCTTTGATCGCTGGCTTATTGTTTTTTTTTTTAAATAAAACCCTTGCCCATGTGGCAGACACTGCGACCTAAAAGACATATTGTATCATAAGGGTATGGTTAGTCTAAGAGACGTACTACCTCCGTAATGATAGGATATCCTTAGTTGCAGAGTTCTTCATTTCCGCTGGCGTACATATTTCTTTATAGAAAATACGTCTCCTTAACCAATGTAAAGCTGGGCAATTGCAGAGAATGTGTTCGGATGATTCGTCCTCCTCCGAGCAGAACCTACATTCCGTCTCTGAGCTCAGGTTAAGTTTGTTAAGGTGGTATCTCAAGCCACAGTGGTCCGTGAGAAAGCCCACCAGCTTTCTGATACTTTTCTTATTAAGGTTAAGTACATATATCCTTGTTTGCATTGTCTCAACCCTGGAACAATTTCCCAGTGGTCCAGGCGAAGTTTATGATCCCAGTTACTAATCAGCGAAAGAGCAGTTGATGCCACAGTAAGGTTCAGGTCCTATGAACACAGATTCTGAGCCAGCCCTAGCTAGTTCATCTGCTAACTCGTTGCCTACAATCCCTTGGTGGCCGGGTACCCATCCAAGTTTTACCTTGTTTAGTATCGCTAGGGATCGCAGTGCATCGTAGCAGCTTTTAACTGATATGGAGTCCACTAAATTGGATGACACCGCTTTGAGTGCTGCCTGACTGTCTGAAAATACATATATTCTAGCGCCCTTAATACCCTTACTAAGGTTTAACCTAGCGCAGATTTCAATGGCATGGAGTTCAGCCTGAAATACAGTATCGAGACTTTGGTGTTGTGTCCAAAGACACCAGCTCCAATCCAGATTCCATTTTCGATCCGTCTGTGAACCAAACTAGACCTCTAGGGTCTAATACCGAAACACCATTAGACCAATTTGCACGATCTAATATTTCTACCTCAAATAGCCTACCGAAACAGTACTCCTTGACCATGGTATCAGGGATGGCACAAAACATGTCTCCTTTTGGGAATTGAGTCAAGAATTTTCAGATGTACCACATAGTCACCTGATTTATACTTGTATTCTATCTGCTGTCTTCCTAAGAAAGATATGGAGGGGTAAAAGCCCAAAGTTTGCTTCTAAAGCTGCCGTTGGGCAGGTACGCATAGCACCTGTGATACCGAGACAGGCAATTCTCTTCTGGCTTATTCTCACAAAGATATGGTTTGGGTGGAACCGTTGTTAAGTAGATTTCGGAATTTCATGGTTTCCGAAAAGAGCTTATTTTTGGAGATTAATGTTGCCCTGCTTCCTGCTTAGAGAAGAGTGAAATTTGGTGCCTAAAATCGGTTGTTTTCTTACAAATACAAATCCTTGGCGCTACAGACCGTATGTGGTCGAGGGCTAGTGTTCGTGTTGTGTGTGTTATATTTTTTTTACACACATTGGAAGGAACCTACAGTTTAGAGCCATATCCGAGAGGTTATTTCACTTGGACATTTGTCAGACATTCGTTGGGAGTGGGACCGTAGAAAAAACTTTTTTTTTGTGTTTTCTGGGACTCGAACGTTGAACCTCCGATTCGGTAAACCCACACACTAACCACGGACCCACGGCGCCTACTGTTTTGTTGGGCACACAGATTTTCCTATGCATCATCAACGTTTATACTATCAAGTTAACCCAGATTTCGTACCTAGATGACAGTTATACTTACTTATGAAGTAGATCTGAGAAATTCAAAAATTTATGAACACAAGAAGCACTAATAGACCACACTAACTAAGCTAGTAAGCTACCTATGAAATATAATGCTACGCGTTAATTTACAAAAGTGGCAGACTTGATCGAGAAAGGTGGAGAAAGCTCAAATGGTGGCCTTTTAGCTAGTAGGGAGAAACAGGATGTGGGCTTATATACATGAGTAGTAGACGGTTAAACACTTTATTCGCGTCTAGAAAACACTCCAGAGAACGTTTGTTGTCAGATCATACCACGGATACTGCTTCGAATATTAAATTGATTTTGTTGCGTTTTTGTGACAGCACTCAGACTCAAAAACTGGTCCATTGTATTACCAGGTAAAGAACCCAATTTTAATCTATATTTTTTTCGTCTGTCGTAGAAAGTCGAGAAGGAGCTTCAGTGATGAGAAGCTTACATCATCAGCTCCCACCACATCAGCACCGAAAATCCGCCACATGATCCGAGCAAAGGCAGGACAATCACATTGAAAATGTTCCGCCATGTCGTAGCCTTCTCCACAGACCTCGCAGATAGGCGTATCACTTAAACCTAGCACACTAAGGTGTTTTTGTGACTTGCTCTTATTTTTAGATTTCCTGTATTAGGCACGAAAATTAAGTTCACTTTTTTTACACTTTTTACGCTGCATTGTGCGGTCATAGATGAAAAAACTTATTTATTGTATTTAGAAATGTTTTTTTGATAATCCCTTAAAAGTACAATCGAGGTACATTTTATCTACAATATATGTAACCCGTTCAAACACCCGGTGGAATACATTGTTTCTTCGGAAGGCTAGCAATCATTCTCTATCTCTAACATTCGGCGAACGCTTTTCAATGTCAAGTCTTTTGAGACTATTGCCATGGAATTGGGCGAGGATACTTTCAAACTGTCTTGCTTTATTGTGTTTTCAGTGCACAAGGGTTTAGTTGGGTATTGGGTAACTGATTTATTCTCACGCAGATCTGAATAGGAGCTTCATTTATCCACAATGTGGCTTAAAACGATGGAGAAATGAATAACCATTATGGTGAAACATTGTTGTTGCCGTAAACTTTGACTACGCATCAAATCTTTGGTAACACAGTACACAGTTCTGTTTTAGCTCCAATTTGCTGCCTGTTTTGCTCTTTTAGCTGCGGATAACGTTTGCTTTTGCTATAAAGCCATTTTCATTCACCGATCTACCTTCAGGAGAAGGAGGAGTCTAAAAATTTGGCTAAATCAAGTCAGTGACCCTGTTAACTAGGATTTGTGATGTTTTGATGAGTCTGCACAATGTTGGAGTTATTTTAGGCTTAGGAGGTCTATTCCAAGAAGAAGGGACTGCATTTTTTCGAATATTAACTTCAAAGTCATACATACAAATATAAAACAAGAATTTCTTGCAAGAATCTCTTTCGAATGTGAAGGTGTACGTATGCGATAGAGGTATATCCATAGATTCATATCAGCTTATGATACATTCGGTACATACTTACCTCTGTCACTTTAATTGTCCAACATTTCTTCGAATTCTATTAACCAGCAATAACTACGCAACAAATTACACCACTTCAGACAGAAAAAGGCATGGAAAAAAAATTCTCCTTCTACTCGATTAGACGACAGCCTACCATCATTCAGCTCGATTTCATTTAACTACTTTTAAACATTATAAATTGACCGACATTGTCGCATTTCCATATTCATCGTTTTCACCGCATTTTTCATAATTCCGGATTAGTGTGTCATTAATCATACAAGAAATATAAAACTCCTCCACTTCAATATGGAATCTCTCTCACGACTCATGCAATTCATGCAGAAAAGAACGAAGAAAGCAAACACGATGATGATGACGACGACACCAACAGCGACTCTACAACTAAGATGGCAATAATGACGACGACGACGACGACGACGACGAAGACGACGATGATAATGATGGTGATGATGGTGGTGATGTAACAAGAAAAAGAGAACTCCTATAAGAAGCCGGGAAGAAAAGAACACAGGAAATAAAAGAGAAAAGGAAAAATCAACAAAGGGCCATTGAAGTAAACTTCAACGAGCAACGACAAGCTAAAACCACATCTACTACCTACTCATCCTTTTCCCGGAAGGAAATCCCAGAAAAATGGAGTGTCATACGAATGCCGGTTGGAGAAAAACATTCCGCCACTGTCACCGCTGTCGCCTGCTTTACTATCCTTCCCCATGTCTTCTGTATCCCAAAGCGTTTGTAAACATATTTTTTTCCTACCTCCCTTCCTACCCACCTTCCACCTCCCACCCCTCAGCAGCTTTAGGCTCAGCTTTCATGCGCGCAAAACAGAACAGAACAAATAAAAAAAAAACCATTTAATTCTTATTTTGATGGAAACCATGGATGCGAAAGAGAGCAAAATTAAATGCAGGAGCAAAATTCTAATCGATGATCTCAAATGCACTGGTAGCACACATTCTCTGCGGCAGACGATTTAATGAATGAGAGTACGCATACGCCCGAGTGGGCCGCTAACACCAACACCCCCAAGTGACTGGTCGCCCACCCCCATATGCCCATATGCCCATATGCTGCCGCCCATCACCACGACCCCATTCGCGCGAGTTATCTGATTTGCGGCGGGAATTTAGGTTAGCGGAATACAATGCATGCACCGCGCTTAGTTACTGTAGTCAAATTGAGAGCAGAATACGTGGAGGTCTTAATGCGAATGTGATTGGAGCAACACAATTGAATTCCACCGATGTGTAAATATCATACAACAATCAGACAATGCCACTGAAAGAAGCAAATAACAACAACAACTGAAATGAATAAATAGGAAAGTAAAAACAAACCAATCGTTCGCCAGTGGTAGTGCCAATATGCAAAGGGTTGGTAATGGTAAAGCCACTGGCCTACTCCACTCAGTCATCGGGGTGGAAAATATCGTCGCTGCTTTCAGTCGGGGTGCAGTAGTATCAGTGGTACACTATGGTTATTGGAAAACGTTTCCATGTGTACGCACTGAATGGTAATCCAATTTCAAATTCATTTAGCAATTATGCGCAGGAATTTGAAAAGCAATTCAAATTAAAAATTGAAAGCAGATTATGTGGATGTAATCAATCAATCAATCAATTCCGCCGCCACCATCGTCGTCGGTAGGGTAGATTTCGGTGCGGGGATTTGATGCAAATAATAATGTGATGTACTGCTCCTGTGCTAATATCGAAATTAATATTTTAAGGATGATTGCGATTACTGTATACTCGCCAGGCAACGGCGATGTATTCTTTTTTTATTAAATTTTTTCCCTGCAAAAGTGTTTAGGTTCACAGTGGAAAAGATTGCCCAATGAAGTGGGTGAAGAGATATGTTCGATCGTCGCACACTAAAGAGAAGCTTAAGGAATTTTAATAAAAGCTTAAGGAATAGTAATAAAGCCATGGCGCTGTAATACAAGGTCTAGTTCACAGTTTCGGAATAAATGTGGCACTACTACTGTCAAAATGTCCGTGGGACAATGAAGGCATAGTGCTACACCAGGCTATTTGCAAGGAAGTGTACTATCAGTTGTATTAAATGTACTAAATTGTCGAGATAATGCCTTGCTATCAGAAGCCAGCGGTAAACAGAAAGAATCATGCTGAGAGTGAGTACCTACTGAAGTTTATATCTGAGTCTAGGAATCTCTCGAGCAGAGACCAAGGAAAAGTCAAATAATTGAGAGTAAACCTCAAAAGGAAGCCTTCTCGAACAAGCAGGCAATGATGCTGAGATTTTGTTATCACCTATGTATGTACAAGGACAACTAATCTGAGCCATGGTCCACCAGGCCTCTTCTTGCCAATTCGCCGGAGTTCTCATTACTTTGTATGCCTTCATGTCCACGAACCCAAAAGAGAGACCTTGTTTTTTGTTTAGCTTTTCTCGACAGCACTTCGCCAGCTTAAAATTAATCTTAGTAGCAGAAATCGCTTTTAATGCCGCCTGACTGTCGATGAAAAAGGTGATACCACCTTGGAATATTGTCCTAAACGCAGTCTCACGGGTGGGTGTTACCGCTGCTCAGACCTCCGCTCGAAAAACTGTGGTGTGGTTAAAGAGAAGGAGTGATTTGCTTATGCTCAGCGATTCGGAGATAAACATATGCACCTGAGCCCAAGCCTGTGTACATCTTCTATCCAATTGTGTAGATAGAGTTGGATTGTGTCTTAGGTAGCTGACCTTTAGAAAGGTCTAGTGAAATCTAGTACTTTGTCAAGATATGTCTTCTGGATCATATAATGGCCATTTGCGTTTGGTCTCAAGCTGTCCGATTTACTTATTCTTGCTGATGAGACATTACAGAGATGTCTAGCGGAAGGATAGCTTCCAGTCCCACTATGGACTCTCATTGCAATCGTAATCCTAGTCAATATACTCCCCAAGAAACAAAGAACTTCCCATTAAATTTCAGAGAGACCTTCCTGTTGCACAACCTACTAATGACTTAAGTCACGGGACATATTTTTGCCCCCTGTTTCCAAAATCATCCCTACTAAGTTAAAAATTATTAGTTTCTTGCAAAGTAAGACATTCATATGCCAGGAAACCATAGTGCTATGTTCCCACCCCAACAAGCAAATACATCAATAATATTACTATGCACACTCATAAGTAAATCTCACCCCTCAAAGTGCATAAAATCGATTTACAACTGACACCAATTGCAGTGAGTTGCTGTTATTCAAGCCGTGGCTCTCTAAGAAAAAAAAAAAAAAAACCAAAAAACAAATAAGCACTGTAACATTACTATTAGGGTCAGTGTAACTTTGTCTTTTGCTTGTCACTAAGCTGAAATGAACACTCGAACATTTCGGTTCGTAAAATGTTTTAAAGTGAAGGCAAAATGACAGTTCGAAAATTAATTACTGCCGTAAAAAGAAAATTGCCAACTTTAAGCGATTTACGTAGTTGAATTTTAATTTTACGTCTTCGCTTTATATGCCCTTGACCTATATACATAACTATAAAACTATAAGTTTTTCTAAATCTAAGATACCTCGTACGAATGGAGGAGATTTATGTGCTCTCAAAATTTTGCAATATATTTGGTAGATGTTTTCATTTATTGCCATTTGACTACAAAGTGTCATAGCGTCTTTTGTGGGAAATATTGCATAAGAATTGTTTTCGAAGTTGACAACTTGCATGGTATCCCATAAACGAATTTTTTGTGAGTAGCAGTATACTAAATAGAATGCCAATTTATTTTATTTAAAATCACTTAAAATAGTCCTAAAAAAATCACGAAACTTCTTCTGGTCTACACCATAACACTTGTTGTAAGGTATGCGTATACCCGAGGGGGACAGGCAATAGGATTCGCCGATAGAATAGGACTGGCTTTAGCAGAACACAATACGGAAGCAGTGCTTGTTGGTAGCCGAAAAAATAAGAGAATAAAAGCTGAAAACTACTTAGTACACTGACCCTCACCCAATATAGCTTTCCAGCCAGCCCGGCTTTCAGGCAGTCGCCTGAAGTTAGTTGACGTGCCTCTCCACTTGTATGGTCCACCTATAAGAAGGCCTACCTCATCTCAGTCGTTCTCCTCTTTGTATGTCGATATCCCTCTCTTCATCCACTTACTATCTATACAAACAGCACTGAAGCTAACACTATGCATTTTTCTCCCAAAGCAACTAAGGGAAGCCTCATCCGTAGTTTACAATGTCTGTGCCTCTGCGCCATACAGCATAACTTACATGATCAGGTTTTTGTATAGTGTTACTGTAATCAATTCGACCTCGACCTCTATAAACTCATTAGTAGCTCTAGACTGCCATTCGTCTCTTGTGGAGATGACTGAGCAATTCAATATTCACCTGTGTTGGGTGCCGGGGCATGCTACAAGACTAGGCCTCTTCGCGAACGATTTTTGTAGAAGCTGCATGGATGAAAAAGAGGAGGAAACTATTCCTCACCTTTTTTGTTTCTGCCCAGCTCTCTCCCGTAGAAGGGAACACCACTTAGGACCTCCCTATTATAGCGATATAGGCGACCTGATGAATATTGACATTAAGAGCCTCCTACGCTTTATAAGAAGCTCAAAATGGTTTTAACGAGTAGGTAGAGAGAAACTTTGTCCCATGATCCACGTGGTATCACAATGGACCTATCATTGGTCTAAGTGTGCTGGCGACTCCCAGCTGGCAGCCACTTCAACCTATCCTAACCTAACCTACTCTAATCAATTTCCTTCTTAGGCCATAGAAACAACGATTGACAAAAACGATTTTGTATCTGCTGTCATCGATGATGTTGTTTTCGGAGTTCAACATGAGGTTTAAGTAGAAAAAGTCCCAGACTATCTTAAAATTATATTATCTGTAGAGGGCGGTTCATATGAATAACAAGACGTCTTCACCTTGCGGACGTACTCTTTATACAGAGTCTAACAAAAGAATTATAAGCTTTTCGCCATCTCTTAACGAACACGCAAAAATTTGTTTAAGCCACCTGAGTCGTTGGACCTTCAATCTTCTGGCCAAGTCGATGTCGCTGAATAGCGCGTATCTCCTCCTCCACTCACCGTCTATGCAGACGGAACCAAAAATCATCCGAAAAATGTTCCTCTCCAACCAGCCAAGAGCGACCTCATCCGCTTTTGACAGAGTCCATGCCTCTGCGCCATAAAGCAGGACTGGGTCACAAAGGGTCTCTTTGCTCGAGAGAGGGATTTGCTGTTCAATTGCCTTCTTACCCCAAAGAAGCAGCGATTGGCAAGAGTTATTCTTCGATTGATTTCAGCGCTGATGTTGTTTTCTGAGTTCATAGCCTAGGAGCCTAGGTAGATAAAGTCCCTAACTACCTCAAAGTTATATCTGTCTATGGTGACGAACGCGCCACGGACATCACGCTGCGTTCTTCCGATTATGTCAATATCGTCGGCGTATGCGAGGACGGACTTTGAAAGATTGTGCCTCTCGTGTTTGCACTATTTTTTCAAGAACGATGTTAAAGAAGTCGCATGACAGCGGGTAGCCTTGTCTAAAACCTTTTTTGACATTAAAGGTAAAGTCTTTACCGACCTTGATGGAGCAGCGTGCATTCTCCATCGTCATCCTGCACAAACTGATGAGTTTGGCAAAACTAGACATTGCTCTATATACATAGCTCGTCTGTATAAATGCTGTCATACGCGGCCTTAAAATCGATAAAAAGGTGGCATGTATCGATTTGAAGTTCCTGGGTTTTTTCCCAGATGTGCCGCAATGTAAATATTTGGTCGATGGCGGACTTTCCCGGCCTAAAACCACGCTGATATGGACCGATCAGGTTGTTGACAAAAGGTTTTAACCGTTCAAATAGAACGATCTTGTAGGCGATGTTAAGAAAACTTATTCCTCTATAGTTGGCGCAGTTTAGAGGATCTCCTTTCTTGAGGATCGGGCAAACAATGCTGAGGTTCCAATTATCGGTCATACTTTCGTCCGAACATATTTTGTGAATGAGTCGGTGCATGCTCCTTACCAAGTCAGCCCCCCAGCTACTTTGAATAGCTCGGCAGTCAGGCCATCAGCTCCAGCAGCTTCATTGGATTTGAGCTTATATATTGCTATCTTAACTTCATCCAGGTCAGGTGGACGGAAATGTTGCTTATCATCGTCCATATAGAATGGTTCATTCTGCCTGACAGCGGGATTCGATTTGTCGTCGCCGTTATACAGTCTGGAGAAATGGTTTTTCCATATCCTCAGCATCGACCGCTTTTCTACTACGATCTTCCTTGCCTTGTAGCCTTGACATGTTCTTTTGACCGTATCTCTAGCTGATGTTCTATAAACTTATCATCTTCAAATACTGGACTAATAGGGGCTCATCTCCAAAGGCAGTACGGTTGCCTCACAACATTTCTTTATCGTCAAGAGAGGCAGTCCATTAGGATTATTCAATTGGCGTATTTCCAACCGAAAACACTCTTCTTTGCTACAAAAAGAAAATGTGGAGAACAACAACACATTTAAATATAAAGTACGACAATATAGACATCACAGTAGTAAATGAGTAAAAATAGTTCACATGTTACCTACATACATCTGTACATACATACGCCTGTCCTTTTTTACTTAAAAACAGAGACGTACATGTGTTCAAATAATAAACACGAAACGAAATGCTAATGCATCAAAATTTTCTTATGTATACCTTATCGAGGCTTTCACTCAGTTTTTTTCCTTACAGATTAAATAAATTTGTTTATCTAAATAAAACACCCGATGACAGCAAATATCCAGGATCCACTAAAAAAAAGAGACGCATCGATTTCCGCTTCATTTTCCATTTGGGACATTTTAGTTTCCTATTTAATTTCATTTTGTTCTTATCGGCATTTCCCTTTGTCCATCGCTTCATCCAAAGAACTGAAACGGTTTTGCCACCCAATACCGCCTGCGCCTACCCGCACCGGAGAAAAGCACAGTCGAAGAAACATTCAAAATCGGTGTTTTGCTTACTTTTCAATATCTTGTTATAACACACATCTGTACGAGTATTCGTATCTGTGTTATGTAGAAGTTGTCACCGAACCCATCCCGGAATTGAAAGGCCTTTACCCGTTCCATACACAACGGAAAGGCAGCCATTTAAGCAGGGTCGACATTTTATTTCCGTTCGCTCAGGAAAGAATATGGGCTGACTTTGACTAGCGATTTGTTGATTGTTGTTTTCGTATCCTTTGTTCGTCATACATCATCGAGTCCTTGTTCGACTGGCAAAGTCTCACTAATAGAGTACGAGAAAATCGATGACAGTTTTTGAAGATTCAATATTGGTTGAAAACGCTTTGAAGAATGTTAATCTACTTTCGGCGAACATATTGACGCGACGAAGTATATTTGTTTTGTTGCCAAGGGGTATCCGGTTGGTTTCCTGCATGTGGCGGGATTGGTTTTAATTGATATTTTCTTCCAAGCTGTTGATTTTATGGCTCACATATTAGCAGATATGTTTTTATGTGCTACTCATACTTGTGCGACGGGACAAGTTTTGTTTTTTTTTTCGTCTTATTTTGGAAAGTAGCAGACAGTCTGGGTTCTTGAGAACATGTAGTGGTGACATGTGCTTTGGAAAAATTTCAATTTGAAATTTATTCAACGTAATAAAACGGAAATAAATTCGGTTCGAAGCTCTCACAGCGACTGCAAATATTCAGTGCTTCAAGGAGTTTAAAAATTGAGTTTCTTACAAGTCTAGGAGATAGTTTTAGACGGAGTGGGGAACGGCTGGGGAACATAAAAGGTAAACAGCAGAGCGTGCTGATGCTTTAGTGGACTGCTGAAAGGGGGGATTATAGGTTCGAATACTAGAAACACCAATATACATAGCTCTCAACTGCAAAAATATGATGAGCGCAACACAAATGGTCGCGAGAAGCTAGGTCCTATGGTGCATACGGTCTGTTGCGCCAAATGTTTGTATTCTTAAACATGCCTGGGCGCATCTACGATCTGGTTCTCTAGGAACAATACTAGAAGGATGAAATAGACAACTGGAGGCGAGCTTCAATGGTCTATGGTTTACAAATGTGCATCTGGGGAATATCCTCCAAAATGTTCTTACGCTATATAAGGCAAGCACTACTACAATGCGATCAAGAGTGCTAAAAAACTGCGTCCCACAAGATGGTTTAAACAGAATGAGTCTGACTGACTTCCAAAACAATCGCAAAAGCGCAGGACTGCAAAGTGGACAATTTGTGATTGTGAGAACCACTTCTTCTGCATGTATCTACATTGATTTGGCGCTATTAGTGTTTAGAACAGACTTATGCATAAGTAGTTGAAGATGGGGTTCAGAAGGGTTCTAATATTTGAAAACATTCTTCCATTTGTTCATACATGGCAACGGAAGCCAATCACCAATATTCAGACGCTTTTAATTCTGAACAAACCTTGGTTATTTACAATTGTTAGGTGGCTAGGTTAGGTTGAAGGTAGGTTAGGTTAGACCAATGGTAGGTCCATTGTGATACCACGTGGATCATGGGAGAAAGTTTCTATCTACCTACTCGTTTAACACCAATTAGAGCTTCTTATGAAGCGTAGAGGCTCTTAATGTCAATACCCATCAGGACGCCTAGATCATTATAATAAGGAGCTCCTAAGTGAAGCTTCCTTCTACGGGAGAGAGCTGGGCAGAAACAAAGAAGGTGGGGAATAGTTTCCTACTCTTCTTCATTCATGCAGCTTCTACAAAAGTCGTTCGCGAAGAGGCCTAGCCTTGTAGCATGCTTGCCTATTAGACAGTGTCCAATGATAACACCTATTGTGGTGCTGGTATGCAATCTATTGAGAGAAATCAAATTCTTAGAGCGTCTTGGATCCAGCTTCGGCCAAATCTGTTTTGTCGCTAGATATGTTGATCCACTTGTCCACCTAAGATTTGCACTCTCGTCAGCATCCAGCTTAAGTTTAAAGATTGCGAGTAGCTTGGTACACCTAAGGTGTCCTTATCCGGCATGATTGGTATAGTTGGCAAGTTCATCGGCCTTAAAATTCCTTGGAATGTCTCTATGCCCCGGCACCCAACACAGGTGACTATTGAACTACTCAGCCATGTCCACAAGAGACGAAGGGCAGTCTAGAGCTGCTACAGAATTTATAGAGGTCGATTCCAGGGATTTGATTGCTGCCTGGCTGTCTGAAAAGATGCGGATATCTCTAGCAGATATCACGTTTTTCTTAAGCCAAGACAGGGCTTCTTTGATCGCCATTATTTCCGCCTGAAACACGCTACAATGATTTGGAAGACGGAAGGAGAGCTTAAGGTTAAGCCTATCAGAGAAAACACCTGCACCAACTCCGTCTTTGGTTTTTGACCCGTCGTGTAGAAGTGAATTGATTCATCTTTCAAAAATGCATCGTCCTCCCAGAGTGATCTGGAAGGGATGGTGACTAGGAAGTTCTTCGCAAAATTTAGACGTGGGATGGTGTAGTCCGGGTTTCGAGAGATATTAAATTTATTCAGAATAGAGGCGTGGCCGAATTCTTTTCTTGACCACTGTTGGGTAGCTTCGAGGCGAACGGCTGCAATCGCTGCCATTTGCGTGCTATATATATCGGGGGTATTAGATGGAATATAATGTCCAGTGCCGCAGAGGGAGTTGTACGAAGCCCTCCGCTTATGCACAGACAAGCTGTACGTTGGACCTTGCTTAGGTAATCGCGATTTATGGCTTTTTCAAAGGCTGTCCATCAGACAATCACCCCGTACGTGAGTATCGGTCTAATGATCGAGATTTAGAGGTACAAGTGGTACCTACAGGCATAGTGAGTGATATCCATAAACTCTAATGTTTCCGGATTTCTAGTTCATATGCATAAGTACATTTTAGTAGTGCTCTCTAATAAAATTTTTCTAACTTAAGCTTCGAAATCAAATAGGAAATCTTGTAGCTCTTCCACCAAATAAATTTGCAGTCTTGCATTTAAGGCCTTTTAAAGCCTTTCAAATTCGATTCACTCTACTTACTTAAATATTTGATGGATGAATGAAAAAATAAATTGCAAACTAATTCCGGTATATGAAAAATTGATAAGTACATACTTCCATGGAATTGGGTCCAATTTAATTTAAATTGAATTGAACAACCAACCCAATATGCAAAGCGATCTAAAAAATGCAAGTTCAATTCAAATTGAAAAGGAATTTAGTTAAAAGCATTTTCCGTAAAAGCATTTTTCCTTAAATTTATCCATCTAACTTGCAACCAAACATCCAAACATGCATAGGTACGAGTTCAAGACAAGAGTCCTCAAGGAAAACAAAGAGAAATATCCGGAAAAACTGGAAATCATCTCTAGCATCTTGTAACTCAGATATTAAAATGCATTATTTATGTGATAGGATAAATGCATTAAGTATACATTAACCTTTAGCTCCACTCCACCGCTTTTGTGAAGGAGCAACTCATGCTCCTTCCAACAAGAAAAATAAAATAAAAGAAAAAAAATCTCCACAAAGCGAATTACTTACAAACTACATAGACATAGTTTCGGTGGTAGGATAAAAACTGAAGGCAGGAGAACACCGCACGGCAGGACCAGGAATAAGTTCACCACTTGAAATTAGATCCAAGATCCTCTAGCCATTGTAGAAATGAATTTTTTGATGCTTTTATTGCAATAATACATTTCCAACTGGTTGGCTCCTTTAGTGTGCTCTGTTACTCCTCTATCCTTGCTCCTTCTCAAATATTAATATTGCACGACGAAAGACAGAGAGGATGAGTACGAGTACCAGTACGAGTACGAGTCATAGTGTACATAGTCTCTACATACATACATATATGCATTCAATTTGGCGTCGGTGTTGGGCTGAATAAAAATAAAATAAAAAAAAAAAATCCTTTCTAGGAAGGTGAACTTTAAGTGTGCGGTTTTACGAGCCGAAGAGGATTAATTTGGGGAGGGCATTTCTGTGCATATAATTTTGCCATTAATTTTGCACGGATTTTTCCAACGTGATCTCTCTGACAGACGTCTGGCAAGGGATGCTTCATTCAATTTTCTGGTAATTGAAGGAATAATTGGATTTTTTTTTTTTCGTTATTATGACTTAAAATTTAAGTATGCAGTGTCAGCTAATTATTAAGGAGAGCACTTACAATCAAGTGGGTGTCTATTATTAAGATTATACGATCTCTTAGTTGATTATACAAGGAATAAATTCTACGGTATTTTTGCAGAAAGGAAGAGATTAGCTTAGAGTGGTTTATTAATTTTTAACCATTAAAACCAAAGTTTTATGTCCTTAAAAGCTGAGCTGATCAGTTTTTGCCGGAACTGGGGAAGAGTTACAGGTATTCTTGTTCCTTCTGGACATCGAGATTTTTTTAAATAGGGTGGGACATCTAGGACTTAGTGTTTTTTAAATTCAAATTTGTTGCTTTCGCGTATATCCTTTCCTTGTTCTTATCAAGTTGTATGCAATTGTGTGGAGTATAAAGTTGGCCGCTTACGAATACAGTTAAATCAAAATTTTGGCTGTGTTTGAGTGTTACAACAGCTTCGATTTGAAACATAATTTGAAGCATAGGGTCGTATGCAAAAGGGTTTCAGACTCAAGTCTCACTTTTTATAGCATTTGCTCGGATTCATATGCAAAAAGAAAATGAGACACATCTCAGAGACTGAGCTTTTGCTAAATGGATGAGACAGTTCTCATGCTTTAATTTCTCGTATGCAAAAAAAATTGCAATGTCTCTCGCTCATTAGGTCAAATGGCTGTGAATTTAAGTGTTCTCGGTGCCACTGCGCAAAATCGGGACTCCAAAAGTTTGTATCGATCTAATTCGTTGCAAGTAGATTGCATAATTGATCACTTTCTCTAAGACGGGATAATGGTTTTCTAAAGACTTACTGGCGATCCTGGACTTCGAATTGACATAGCGGAAAAGATTTTGGAATAATTCAATCCAGCGTTACCAGAAGAGCTGGTTAAATTGCAAGAAATAATGGAAAACTGAAGACTGGATAAAATTCCGTATGATTACGGTCGAATATGACTCTGAAATGCCCTTATGACAGCTGAAAAACAGATTTCTGCATGTTCGGATAAGTAAGCCGTAGCAGCATCGGAGAGAGTATGTAAACAGAAAAGGGAACCTTAGAGGCTCTTATTAAGTGTAAATGCTTGTAGTTGTGATCTTCTTCTAGGTTTTGATACAATCAACGTGCAACCGACATGCAACGAAGCCGTTTAATAGCGTGGATGTCTCGTGGCTTGGCTCGGTTCATGACTCCAGAATTTTTCAGTCACTTCTTAATGATACTATGTTTGTCCTGATCTAACCACTAAATAACTGTTATTTTCCTTAAGTGCACTTTTTATTGCCATTCCTTCTTCACTACAGACTTCAGTGAACTCATCTTTGCAATTGTTCAGCAATCAAAAGAATGAGACTAAGACGAAGAACTGAGACAAAGGTTCTGCATACCAATTTGAGCTTTCGCTCACATCTCAGTGTAATGAGACTGAGCGAACGCTTTTTGCATACGACCCATAACCTCTTCTATGAAGCGTAGATCCATGGCAGATCTTCCAAAAATAAATATAAATTAGGTTGGTGCGCTCTGAAGGATATACGTTGAATAATGATGTATCAGCCCCTTCTCTTCAGTGTTCTGCTCAGTTAGGCATCTGAAGAATATTGCTTCGATGAATTTTGCAGCTTGATCCCAAAATATTTTCACATAAAGCTCAAATGATACAGAAATTATGTCGGTGCAATACTCTCATTTGTGGGCCTACTGGAAGAGATTGGCATCAACCAAATGGAAGCAGAAAATTCGTGCTGAAATTAAAATTCAGTGATGCAAAATATTTTAAAATGAGTCAATATTTGGCATGTGGGGAGAAGTATTGGTTTCTCCCGATGAAGCATTTTTAAACCGTCGTAGCCCGGACTATCAAGTGCCAAAAACACATACAAACTATCTGCCTACCTGATGTTGGTTTTATAGACTGCTTCCAGCATGATATACAGCAAGAAGCATGTTTTTTTTCTCCGGTAGAATCGGTAAATTTGTGCCAAGTCTGGCGAATGCATCGGCGCTCCTTACAGTTCCTTGGAATATCCATGCACCCAGGCATCCAAAGGTTGTTTTTTTTTAATCAAAGAAATTAATTTTTGATCAAAAATCTTTTTATTCGAAACAGCATCCATGGCATTAATATCTCCTGCATAATATTTCAGGTATATGGCCACAGCGACTTTTCATGATGATGCAAATTCTGTCCATCCTATTTCGAGGTTCATTTCTCGAACTTATCCCCAAATTATGATTTCAAAAAGTTTTTGGTTTCGGTCATTGTAAGCCATTCTGTTGAAACCACTCCTCGTCCAGATTAACACCATTAAATGATCCTTATCCATGAACACAATTGCGCTAAAAGAAACGGGTCAGGTTACTGCAACTGTTCTCAGCTGGAAAACGAGGAAAATCGTAGTTTGCGTGTACAGGTGTAGGCGAGGATCTTTGCACATGTAGTGGACAAACATATGTATGTATGTAGCTGTAACCGACGATGAATCGTCAAATTTGCATGTTCCTGCTTGCTTTCGTTTTCAGCAGTGATATTCTCTTCACAGTGAGCACAATGACGTGTTGTTGTCATTACATCATTTAGGGGTTATGATGAGGTATGCAATCAATCCATAGTTTGACAGAGTGTTTGCCCAGGTAGACGATTAGAAATCAAAGAAAGAAGTGAATTTAGCAACGTTGTTCAAGCGTGAGTAATGATTCGCCGTACTATTCTGAACATGATTGTTAAAAAGGAAGCCGAAGGACAGCTTGGTCTGACATTTATCCATATAGAAAGTTTAATCCAAAAATACATTTTTAAGACTCCTGGACAAGTACTGTTAATATTATGTGGGTTGATTGCGAGACTAATTTGGTATAAGTTAATGTTTTCCCGATTTAACTAGACTAGACTAGACTTAGACTAGAATTAATCTTTGACTGTGAATTTGTCCATTATTTTCTCTTTGTTCACGTTGTAGTGACGTGTGAACAAAGAACTGGACAAATTTGATAAGCATAGTTATTAACAATATCCAAAGAAAAAACCTGCACAGCTTTTAAGCATTTAGGCATTCAATGGTACCAGTTCCTCCATTAAAACAAAAGTGGGCAAAGTACAAATAGAGGCGGTCCGTCCGGTTGTTATGCTCTTAAAAGGTCACTTTTACTGGACACAGAGCACTTATTAGGTAGATGGACAAATTCATAGCTCAGCCGGTGATCGTTTAACTTTTGAGTCTATTAAATAATAGCCTCTTGTGTGGTACGTTGAAATTATCTTTCACACTTATTTCTTTTATATACAAATATACCACTGGTCTATCACTTTGTATACCGCATCGAATGAAAAGATTCTGCTTACGGCCAGAAGATGGCATCTCTGTTATCACTGGTAGCTATTTTACCTAGTACTTCTTCGGGCGCGGCGATAAACTGATAAAGTAATTCGTTCAAGTTTTATCTTCAGCATTATTTTTCAAAGCAGTAAAAACCTTGATTCTGCCTTCTATCGCTAAAAGAAAATTTAAGCTTTATTCTGACACCTTGTATATCGGAGACTAGATTTTTCTATTCCTATTTCGATGTAGTAAGGGACTTTGTCTACCTTGGCTCTGCTATTGGTCCTCAGCTCTGAAACTCTGAAAATAACATCTCATCAGGAATTAATCGAAGAATAACTCTTGCCAATCGCTACTTCTTTGGGCTGAGAAGGCAATTGAGTAGTAAGGCCGTATCTCGAATAACTAAGGAGACTCTGTACAAGACCTTGATCATCCCAGTCCTGCTTTATGGCGCTGAAGCATGGACTCTGTCGAAAGCGGATGAAGATATCCTTGGTCGCTTCGAGAGAAAAATCCTTCGGAAGATATACGGTCCCGTTTGCGTTGACGGGCTTTGGAGGAGAAGATTCAACGACGAAATTTACGAGCTGATCAGCGACATCGACCTAGTCAAAAACTGCTCATCGGTCGCCTGAGATGGCTAGGACATGTAGAGCGAATGGACACCAATGTTCCGGCTCGCAGAGTCTTCGAATCTAACCCGGAGGACAACGCAGTTGAGGAAGACCTCGCCTTAGGTGGCGCGCACAAGTAGAAAGGGACCCCAACCAACTTGGAGTGCGCAACTGGAGACAGTTAGCTAAGGACCTGGCTAACTAGATGCCCTTGATTGGGTTTTTATAGCAAAAACCATCGTGTATTAAATCTTATACTAGCTTGAAACACAGATATGTCAAACGAGACATTCCAACGGCCATGAAGTGCCCTGTGTTTGATTTTGCAAAGTTCAAACTGATTTCAATATTCAAAGTGGCATCCGACAGGGATGCACGCTGCTATCTTCCTTACTCCGAGCTGTTATGGGAGATATTCATCGTTTGACACAGCCTGCGAAAAATCGTAAATTCTAAGGACGGAGGATACGACATTTCAAACATCTGAGTTACAGCGTTTGCTTGCTTTTACATGAAATTCAGCAAGAAAGTGGAGCTTAAAATTACTACTTACTTAACGGGCTTCCAACCCGTGGAGGGCCCCTGCCTGAGACACAGCAGCCTTCCATCCTCTTCGATCCTGCGCACGCGGCTTCCAGTTTTTCCAGACCAAGCGCTCTGGCATCCGCGATAGCTTGGTCCTTAAAACGGAGGTTCGGTCTTCCTTGTCGTTTCGAACCTGGGGGCTGGGATTCGAAGATCCTCTTAGCTGGAGCATTATTGTCCATTCGCTCGATGGGGCCGAGCCAGTGTAGTCGACGTGTTTTGGCTTTCCGGACTGCATCCACATCTTGATACAGCTCATAGAGTTCGCGGTTATATCTTCTCCTCCATTCGCCCTCCTCGCATATGGGACCGAATATTCGACGAAGAATTTTTCTCTCGAACGTATTCAAATGCTTTCCTGCTTATCGTCCAGCACTTTGCACCGTAGAGCAGAACTGTCAGGATAAGTGATTTGTAGAGCACGCATTTTGTCTTAGGAGGCAGGAGTTTTGAACCCAGTTGTTTCGCTAGAAGTAGCAGCGGTTTGCTTGGGTTAGTCTTCGTCGGATCTCCACTAAGGTGTCGTTCGTGGAGTTGATGTTTACTCCTAGGTATGTAAACTTCTCAACCACCTCGAAGTTACTGCTGTCAACAGTGACGTTTTGTCCTAGGCGGTGGACGCTGCTTTGTTTGTTGACAGCATGTACTTTGTTTTGTCCTCGTTTACCTCAAGATTGACTCGTTTTGCCTGTTCTTCAGTTGCCGTAAATCCTCTATGACCTCACGCTGGGAGCGCCCAATGATCTCAATATCGTCTGCGTATCCCAGCAGCTGGACGGATTTGCTGAAGATAGGGCCTTCCGTGTTGACGCCTGTCATGCATACTATCTGTTCCAGCACTAGAAGAACTGTTTCCGAACTGCACATTGAATTCGGCCATCGCCATGTAGAGCTCACGGCGATGAATGCTATCATATGCAGCTTTGAAGTCGATGGAAAGATGGTGAGTCTCGACTTGAAATTCGTTGGTCTTTTCCAGGATTTGTCTTAATGTGAAGATGTGGTCTATCGTCGATCTGCCGGGCTGGAAGCCACACTGGTACTTGCCAATGAGTGTGTTGCAGAAAGGCTTTAGACGTTCAGATATTACGTTGGATAGGATCTTATACGCGATATTCAGCAGCCTTTGTAGTTCTTGCAGGACATAGGATAGCCTTTTTTGTAGATGGGGCATGTGGAGTTTAAAATTATTTGGTTTTAAACTATTACCGTCTATCAGGCAGAATATACAAAGGGTTCAAAGTTCCCACCGATGGTAGAGTCAAACTGTATTGGGCAACAGAAAGAAAAAGACAAGGATATATTCAGTATGCTTTCCTTGATAAAAATCGAATCGAAATCGAATGCCCATTTTTCGAATTCATTTACTAACGCATCGTCTAAACTAACTTACTTTACTTCAGTTTAAAACTATTTTGAACAAAAGCTTATTGTCTCTCCTCCTCTGCTCCAAGCAATTAGTTATAAAGTCTCGTCGGGATTGTTCTTTGATTTTTTTTAAGGTTCTAGAGTTGTGGTCATCAATTCCTGAACTTCCGTCCTCAAAAAGTACTAGACGGAGCCGCATGTTTAGGCTTTAAGTTTTAAATGGCCACATTGTCAGACCTTTATTTTTGAGAATAACTCAGGTTCACCTCTTCACTTGATGTCTCTAATGTCAAATTGAGATAATTCGACATATTTCATAAAAAGTATTCCTCATAATCCTGATTTAATCCCCATTACCCTTCAGCCACAACAAATACGCTTCATCTTGTTAGCAAATCTGTAAATCGTTTCAGATGCAGAGTTTCAAATGCAGAGGATAGTCTTCTTCAACATGCGGCCAAATCTGTCTCATGGGGCTTGCCTTCGCAGACGGATAGTCCTGCAGATAAATCGTGGCGTTACCCGCCTTTACTGTAAGGATGTAGGTATTACAGAAATAAAAGTACATTTTCTTCTTCCCTTCTGCAGGGTGGAAGATTCCATTTGGACTAAAATTAAAATCGCTCCTTTAGTGCGAGTAGAAAGTAGAGAATTAATAATTTAAAAAGTCCGCACTAGTCCGAAAGCAACTCAAAACTACCTTCAACTCCATGTCATCGTTGGCATCGTCACCGAATACAAACTTCCCCAATTATTGAAATCTCCTGCATCAAATCAAACAATGGGGTGCGACCTCAATACCACACTCCACATCACACACATCCCCACACACAAGTATAACCTGAAGTGGCGCCACTAAGCATCCACATTCCCCTGAGAAACACAGCCAGTGGCGGTGTAGGGGGTGAGTATGCAGGAGGGTGTGAAAATTTCATTTATCGACAACAAATAGACACAGTAGCAGCAGCAGTAGCAAACCCCTGAGGGTGTTGAGATTGTCGGGGCTTATTAAGCAGAATTTAATGAGGAGCAACTTCCGCTTTTAAGTAATCAACTGAGTAAACAGAATGACGGTAACTTATATCCCCTGGTAGCGTGTTGATGTCGATAGCTCTCGGTTGTTGTTACCTGGCATTGAGTCTGCTGGTAGTAGCAGTAGTAGTAGTTGATGTACGTCGTATGTATCAGTATACCTTTCATATCTAATTGCGAAATCTTAAGATCAAACCCTTAACGCTTGCAACCCTCAAAACTAATTTGTCCTCGCATCATCAATTAGGCAACATGTTCAATTACTGCTTACGCTTGCAGTTTACCAAGTACTGGTTGTAGAAACGTTAAAAGGCAAAGCAACCCACCCTCAGTCGCCCGGTCCCGAACAAAGATGATCCCAAAACCATCAGCAAGTCATTAAATAATCCTTAGAATCCCTTGTTATGGTTGTCCCGTTCTGCGATGCTTGTGGCATAGGAATTGTTTTCGTTTTTTTTTTTGCCCGACTTGTAGGCTTTGAGACCCTTTTTCGATTGCAATACTCCTCTCGATGATATCAAGATGTCATTTCCCCGAATTCGGTGGTAAGTGTTACTTACCCCTTTTATTTTTATTGTGCTACTACCAGAAAGGGATTTGTTTTGATTTCTTTTGCAACTTCTTCTAGGGGTTTTTGTCTTTCGCAGACCGCAGTGGATAAAGTTCTAGACCCAGATACAATCCTTGCAGGCCTTTAAGTTAATATCTTCATAATGAGACTGATAGCAATCTCGGTTGTGTCACTAGCATGGAATGGAATTGATTTTACCACATGCTGCAGGAGCGGGTCGAGGGTAAATGTATTTCGCTTCTACTTCGACTAACCGATTGCGTATGGGCGGTGGCGTTTAACACTTCACCATCAGCAGAAATGCGAAAAAAAGAACAGCCCTTCAGTTGGGCGTAATAATTGCGGTCAATCTGTGACGATACAAATCAGTGACAGATTATTTTTCTGGGGACTTCTACGAGGAGTGTATAGCAGGCCAACTGGCTACTTTTGATATCTGCGTGTTCGGTCGAAATGTGAACGCAACACGACAATCTGTGCTTTGGAATTTCAAACAGACTATGATGTTTGGTTGGGATCCTTGTTTTTTTTTCTATATGGCTGTCCTTTTTTTTTTGCTGTCGAACATTAATTTCCATGAAAAATCGATAGGAATAGTGGAACGGTATTGAGATAAATGTTTGATTTAGGTTCGGTGAAGTAAAAAAAATATGAGGAGGAACAGTCATGTATTTATATGATAGTGCTTGGGTGCCCTAGCAAGGCATGTTGCTTTTCATTAAAGAGAAAACTTGGATCAGAACTTCCTTTATACTGATACAGACATTATAAGTGCAAGTTATAAACCCAGCCAGTTGAAGTCTTCAGGCCACAAAAGCGGGACTTTCACTTTTCAACCCTTGGTATTACCGAAAAATTTAAATTATCTTTTTAATTGAAAGCCGGCTTGAATTCTAGGTCGCTGGATATACTTAAATAATAAGATGGCCGAGAAAAATGGCTCAGAGTCGAGACTAATATGTGGGGTCAGTTCGAGTTCGATCGACCCTTGTACGTGTGTTTAAGGACATTTTTTTTGTGAACAAAGTCCTTTCCAAAAGTACAGTCACTGTTATCTGAACTGAATAAATCGAAATCTCATGTGCACCGTTTCGGTGTCTATAACGAACTTTCCAAAACACCGTTTCAAAAGTTCTGAAATCATGTTATCCTTCTTAGAATTGAGACATTGGAGGCGCCAAACAGACATTGGCCGTTTTCTATGAAAAGAAGTGTCAGGGCAAAGATTGATAAAGAAGGTGTAGGGCATTCAATTTTAAAGAAAGAGATGTTGAATTGAGATGCAACATGGTTATCGAAGAGGACATTCAACAGTAAGGGCAATCCAGGAAGTGGTTAAGACAGTCCAAATCGCCCAACAAGGTAATCACTACTCGAGAAAAGTCGTTGCGCTGGTAGCTCGAGACGTGAGGAACGGCTTTAACTCAGTAAGATGGGCAGATATCCTGGAGCCGCTGGAAAATAAATTCAGAGTACCACAGTATTTGTTGCAGCTGTTGGGGGACTACCTCAAATACCGGAAACTACTTAACGACACTGCAGAGACACGCCGCAGCAAGGACATCACAGCAGGAGCAGCGCAAGGTTCAATATTGGGTCCGGACTTGTGGAACGTCTCGTATGATGGTATCTTTCGGTTGGAGATGCCTGAAGACACTTTCCTCATACGGTACGCAGACGACATTGGCGCCGTGATCACCGCAAAAGTTGTAGTAGAAGCGCAGCGAAAACTCAACCAGATCATGGGACGAGTGGATGGGGACCACGGCCTAAGTCTAGCAGCCGAGAAGACCGAGATAGTTCTACTAACCCAACGGATCCCGGATCACATGGATTTCCAAGTAGGTACAGAGACAATCATCAGCAAGAGGGCAGTAATGTATCTGGGCATGACCCTGCACTGCAAGCTTACCTACTGGGACCAAATAAAATCGGCATCAGAGCGAGCGGCGAAAGTACGGACGTCACTCAGCAGGATCATGGCAAACATAGGAGGCGCAGTAATGAGTAAACGGAGACTGCTTATGCCCATCACTCACTCCATTGTCTTGTGCAAATGGCCGCAGTGCAGAAACGAGGCGCTCTTTATGTTAATGGTTCCTACCGCACAGTGTCCGAACCAGCTGTCCTCGTGGTAGCGGGAGTGACCCATATAGACCTGCTAGCAGCAGAAAGAAAGTACGTTCAGGACAACAAGACGGTAATAGGGATTGAAGCGGCAGTAGCAGAAGCAAAGGAACGCTAAAACCAGGGGAAAATGGACCGCGAGGTTGATAAGAGACGTTGCTGCATGGACGGAGCGGAAACACGGTAAAGTGAACTACATCTACATTACCCAATTCCTAACCGGACATGGATACTTCAACCGGTACCTCTGCAGAATAGGAAATAAAAACAGCGCAGCCTGGCAGTATTGAGACTCCGAGGAAGACGATGCCTACCATACCTTCTTTGTCTGCAGTAGGTGTACAATGCAGAAGACCAGGCTTGAGTCGAAGATAGGCACCCTCTCCCCAGACAATGTGGTTCAGAATATGATCTCGAGTGCTACCATTTGGAACAGGATCTGCGCGAACAGAGAGAGGAAGAAGCAAACACACCCTCAAAAAACAATTTTGGAAGAAGTTAAAAGTCTTACCGGCACTAAGCCAAATAAACCCGTAACAGAAGACAAATTGAAAAGCCGGTCGCCATAGGGGAAAGAAAAAGACAACTCTCTGAAGTAATGCGAAAGCGGTGCCGGAGTGGAAAGTGTCAAGAAGAAAAAAAAGGGTCAAAGGTGGGTTTTTTGTGGCGTGTGAATCCCACACTTCTTAGAACAGAACGGGCCTGTTTCTCGTGCGCATTTGCGTTTTCCCACCGCCCACAAAATCCTGCACGAAAGAATGGCGCTTATTATTGTTAAAACTCCTCAAATGGGGAAATTTTTGCAAGCAAATTAATTCGCATTCGATTATAAGAATTTGGCGTTTGAAAAAGCACCTTACAGACTCAAGCACTCAAAACAGAAGACAATTCTAAGCGGAGAAAAATTTGTGAATTGGGGATAATTTGTGAATAGATACGTGGGTCGTATTTGTCTGATATTTGTTGCCAATCTTTTAATAAATACGTGCTGAATTCAAAAGCATATTCGGTGTTCTTATTGGGACACCCTTTAGTACGATACAACTTTATTTACTTGGCTTAGGTTTATATATCAAGGACCCAAACCAGCTGCATCTTCATGGCATATGTGGTAAATCTGTGTTTTGTGATTCGGAATAGGGACTTAAAGTCTAACTTTTTCGATCGATAGGTGTTACTTCGAGTGACAGTAAGCTAATTAAAATAAATATCCCTAAGGTAGGTAGGTAGGTAGAGGTGGCTGTTGCCTTAATTTGAAACCCAATTAGCGCTAGAATGCGCCGATTTGATACCACAAAACTCATGTAACCTGCTTGTAAAAAAAAAAATTTTGTTTACGGTTGAGGCGAGAGATATGTAAACTACACCCATCGAGTTCAGGTAGGGGATGAGGGCTCCAATCCTTCTGTCAGATATCTTCCTCAGGTCGTCGAAATTCTCGAGTACGCTGTCGGGCTCTCGCCAGGGCCGGACACCTGCAAAGAAAGTGAAGAAGGGATTATTTTTCGTTAGCATTTCTGCCAAGCTTGGCTGCATGGTCTCCTACCGGCCAGTGGTCCGCACTAACGGCTACAATTCTGGCAATATCTGGTCTTGATCTGCCTACTAGCTCATTTGTTTAAGGTTTGCAATATCTGGGCTATGTTTGTCCTGATATAGCGCAGCTGGAAAGCGTGTTCCAACTTAGGTTGGTCAGCTTTAAGAAGTGATTGCGAATGTTACCCTTAACGAGTCTTTCTGCCAGCGAGCCGCTAAGAGCTGAACCTTGTCTTGCCAGATCGTCTGCCCGCTCGTTTCCCTCGTAGTTGCTATGTCCTGGGACCTTGTTGAGGTTGAGGACCTTGAGGGTGAACTGATGTGCATTCGTGACGCGTATTGCGGGTGAAATTTTGAAGGGGAGGAATGCAGGTGGCTATTTCGTTGGAAAATTTTTTAAGGAATAAGAGATAAAATAGGGAAAGACAAGACACACTTCTGAGGTGTTCAAGTGAGTCTATGGAGCTCAGAATGTCTCTATCACCTATTAGTTTTGTCGCGCGGTTCTGGACCCTATCTAGAATATGCAACACGGTCTTGGGTGCACCAGACCAGATATGGGCGTTGTATTCCATCTTTGGGCGGATGAATGCCTTGTAGGAATATTGAGGCCAGATCAGACGGGGTGAAATATTTCTTGCACCCCTTAAGGAATCCTAGACATTTTGCAGCATTTTTGGCGACCTCGAATATGTGATCGTTCCAACGAAGATGGTTGTTAATACACAAACCGAGAATGGCAAATCTTTCGGTTTCGGCGATGCAAGTAACATTCATGGATAATGGTTGAGGGTCTTGGTTTCGCCTCAGAGACAGAAGACTGAGTTTTGGATGCATTAAATTCCACTCTGTTAGTTGAGCCCCATTTGTTTATGCTGTCAAGGTCGAAATTTAATGAGTTTGACATACGTTGCCGTTCCTCTTCTACGGCCGAAGAGCAGGGACGTGATTTGGGGAACGAATATGAAAAACTGAGGGTACTGTCATCAGCGAAGGAATCGATTGGATAAGAGGTTGCAGAAAAGAGATCATTTATGAAAATGAGAAAGAGAGTCGGAGACAAAACTGAGCCCTGGGGGACACCAGCATTTATGTGGTGAATATTCTAATTTCCAGTGACAGTAAGCTAATTAGCTAATAAATTAAATATTCTTAAACAAAAATCATATAAAAAATTCACATCACATCGAATTTGTATTAAAATCGATATCTTACGGTGATTAAAGAATGAAATATGATAATGTGGAACCTTGCTTCGATGCCAAGAAAATCAATCATTCTATATACATATGTATATAAAAAAGCAAAACATAAAAAAACAGCTAAAACGATTGAGAAAGAAACTCAAAAAACCACATCAATTTAAGTTTTCGCAATAAAAATAGCTTTCGTCGTTTTTAGTTGAGCAAGTATTTGGTTAGGGCTGCTTAGCCAAACAATGCGTGAGAGTTGATGGTAAAAGACTTACATTCCTCTTCTGAACTGTGAAATTTGATAGTACAAACTTGTTTGCTTCTTTTCAAGAGATGATGTCTTTTATTTTATAAGATATCGATACAAACTGAAAGATTTAAAAGCCTATAAACTTCATCAATGAAAGTTGTATACAAAGCTTATGTTTTGTTATTGGAGTTAATTATATAAAAAGGGAGCCTTTGCATAATTTTATTAATTTTTAAAAGGTGGTCTGATTAACGGTTTCTTTTTGCATTTTTATTTTTTAACCAGAATAACTTTATGAAACTACCAGAAGTTTTCCGTTGCCATTAAGAAAAAGTTATCGTTTCATAGCGGTGGGATTTTGTTTTTTTCAAAATACTTTCTTTAGAGTTTGTAGAATCTAATGATGCAGTGAAGGTGCATAAAAGAGAAATAACAGGTTCACCATCGAACCAGGAAAAACTTGAATAATTGTAAAGTTTTTTTTTTTTATTATTTTGTTACAAGTTCAGATCAGGTATATGGATTGGAACTTCTATCGCCACTTTTATTTGACGTAGTTAACACTGGACGTTCTAAAGAAAGAAAAAGAGGCATCGGATCAATTATCCTTAAGACTATTATCAAGTTCCTTTTCTTCTTCTTCATTTTTATCTGAGCTCGGTGTGTTGTATCACGTTTTATGTGGACTTTTTGAGGCACTTCGACTATAAAACTTTTAATTACATTATTCACAGGCCGTCTGATAGTATTGCAGATTCTTCTGAGTCTGTAATCCAGATCTAGTGAAGCTAAATTTAAGCAGCATACTTGTAAAAAAAATACATTTACCTCGTATGGAGGGGATTTTTTAAGTTCGCTGAATAGGGTTGAAGGTAGAAAGGGATTGAGTTGGAATTATGTGAAGTTGTATGTGTTGATTTATGAATTAGTGCGATTGAAGTTTGACTACTTGAAGTTTAAGAAATAGATAGTCTGCGTTATTATTGAGTTTCCCGCAATAATTCAATTCATCATTTATCGTTAGCATCTATCACCATCTTTGGTAGGATTTGTAATCAGCTAGTTAAATATTGAAATATCATTCGATTAGCTGACCCGTGCTCGCCTTGCTTCGCCACCTGCCAGTTTTAAGACAGAAATGTATTCAGCTTCTGAATTCCCCATAAAATAAATTTGGGATTAGTGTTACTGTCAGGCATCAATATTCCGATAAGGTGGTAAACTTGACCCTAAATCTTAAAAGTGGGAATAAAGTTGCCTTCTGTTATGCGTTTACCACCAAAGGAGGTCATTTGAAAGGCTGAGTTAAACTTTCTGGGAATCTCTGAAAAAGTTTTTGACTAAAGATGATCACCTAGTAGAATGCCTAAGCACAAAACTGCACAAGTAGCTTTACCTAAACCTGGTCCATGCGATTTCGTAATCAATAAAAAAAAAGCATTAAAATCGGTTCAGCCGTTTTGTCACAAATACCGGACAAAGAAATATCAGCTTCATTTTGTAATAGTAGTTGATTACTCGAAATCAATTGCATTCTTTTTTAGTTTGGCGATTGAGAGAGCACTCCTATTGACTACACCAATGTCAAAGAAGAGCTTGGTGGACATTCGCCTGTCGGACTATGTACACAGATCGCGGTCTATATCGTGGAGACTTTGATCGATTTTCGATGTGCCGAGTTTATAAGCTTCCCAATCTTCCCTTAGAGGAATGACCTCAGAACAACCCCCTTGAAGCAGTATTCGGAGAGCATGTTATCCAAGGACATGCTGAACTCATTCCGTTGCAACATTGAACAGGGTAACCATTATGGTGAATCTAAATCCGTATTGTTAAAGTGTTATAGTCTGCTAAGTCTAAGCCTGGCTTTCAATAGACCAGAAGATCAGAATGGGATTCTGATGTGCTGCCCTTCATAAGTACATATTTCGTGTAATTATGGGATGTGATGCAGCTTTTCTGTCTATGATGAAGTCTTTTTTCGCCAAACCACTGCAGCGTAGGTAAGGGTAAATCCAGCGTGTAGGTTAGATTAGGTTAGGTAAATGGGTGGCCTTGTTGACAGGATTGTCAACGGCTCACTTAGACTACTAAGACTCCATTGGACCCAATATTTAAAAACCCCGTGAACCTAAATATCAATCTTCGACCGCTAAGTTAAACCACCCGGATAAATGTATGAATCTCAGGAGTTTGCTTAGCTCAATGTTACCTAACTCGTCCAGTTCTGAAAGGAACTAGCTGCCAAGAGCACGTTTTCTTTTAGTGGCCAGCGCTGGACTGTCACAAGGGAGGTGACGAACGGATTCTATTTGCTCTTCATCCCCGCAACTGCTGCAGTAGTCGTTGTGCAGTGATCCTATCCGAGCTGCGAGATTACCTTTCACACAGTATCCTGTCACGACGCCAACAGCTAATCGGATATACCTGCGACATAGTTCCGTAAGATTAGTATGTAGATCTCTTTTTGTCGTAGACTGGCCATAATGATTTGGCCGTTGCGCATGTATCTAATCGGTACCAGCGTTTATTGGCCTCAGTGTCTATTTCCCTTTGCTGTGTGCTGTGAGGTATATTGGCCTCAGAGAGGGTCCGTGAAGAGTTTAGAACTGATCCTTCTCTGGCTAGTTCGTCCACTTTTTCGGAGATATCCGTCTGGCCAGGTACCCAGCACAGAGTCACGGTATTGGCTGCTAAGATGTCATCCAGTCGATTTTTACAGATTTTTAAGAGCTTGAATCTTATCGATGTGGACTGCAAAGCCTTAATGGCTGATGGACTTTCGACATAGATGCTGATTATTTTTTCTGTAATATTTTCCTTAATAATCACATCCGCAGCAAGAGTGTAAAATCTAAGCATCATTTTTGAGCCTTGTTTCCAATTTCTACAACAGACTCCTTTACAGATCAATGCTGGTCTGAGTGATCTATTGATAGTTTGGTCTGTGGAAACATTGCACGACAATTTGCTGTCCAGGATTATTCCATAGGTATGTACTTCTATGCACATATTTGGCTTTTTACGAGAATTGTGTTACTTCGCTGAAAAATAAGGGACAAATGAATATGTTAAGCCTCCTTTTCGCACATATGTACATATGTACATATGTCGTAACCACCCTCTTGAGCAATTCCTAATCGGAAGGCAGCAAAGTGCTATACGAGTATTCCATGCCGAATTGTGCCAAACTCGGTGTTCTATTGCCTTCAATGAAGTACATATGTATGCCATTCTATGGGCTACTGCTTCCTGACAAGGAAATTAACGCTGACGTTTGGCTTACGATTCATAAAAAGCCAATACCATACACGTAAATGAAGTGCTTTTCATACTGACTCTGCTGATTTGATTCATTTAGCTAGACATCAACACATCACAGGAATCAAAGATCAACATTGACAGACAGGTCGACACAATATTTACATTGTACGTCACAGTAGGTTATTAATTTATAGTCCGACTCGATGTTGGTTTAAAAAATGCATATCAATTTTGACACCCCCATAGATGAATATATGTATGTATGTACAATTCATATTGCAAAAAGTAGCAAACGTGTCATGACATATCGCAAAATAAATTCAATATAACGGCTCACTTCAATTTTGATAGGTAATTAAAAATAAACCCCCGTCGAGCGAAATTTAAGAACCGAACCGAAAAAAGGACGTATGGTGACCCCACCTCTCAATCAGTGCCAAAGTGTGGTGCAAATTGCCTTTAAATGAAATGACAAAATCAATATACAAATGCTCCACATTAGCCTCCTGGCCGCGTAAACAAAATAAATAATAATTAGGTACATACATATACATATTAATATGATGAATAGTTCGACCAACACACCGATACAGCATCAGTTTAACACCCTGCAATCATTAACTCAAAAAAAAAAAAACACCGAGAAAAAACTACAACAAGCAAAAACTCCTTTGCCCGACTGACAGGACGAAATTAAATGAATCGGGCATGTGTTGGCTGGAGGGGGTATGCTTTAAAAAAAAATGTGTATACACATACACGTCGTACACCGATGTGTGCATGTGTTGGATGAAGAGCCGAGAGCGCAGCATGAGATCCAAGTGTATTACGTAGGAATCTGTTTTCGAACCGCACCCGATTGAAGATACGACACGTCTGCCGTACTAAAAGTTCATGACACAATTACCGTCGAATCACTTGTACCAGTTCCAACTTTCGAATCTCAATATTTCACCCATCTCTCTGCTGCTTCTTTAGATACTATATTTTTTTTTTGTTTTTATCCTGTTGTTGTGGGCCCCCCTTTTCGCCTCCTTCATTGACATCAGAAAATAATTTCCCTTTAATGAAGGCAGGGAGGCAGCAGCGAACCCAATTTTCCCAGCTTTGTACATGTGGTATGGGTGTGTGTCTGTACTGCTGCAACGCGAGATGTGGGCTGGCTGAATAGCTGGGCGCTTGCTGGAGGGATGATATCTATGCGATTCATTGTGTATAGTGATGCTTCATTTATTTTTTCCCTAATTAGATAGACAAACACTAAATATAATTATTAATAGTAGTACCTACTAGCAGCGCTACTTCTTTTATTATTTCTAATTTTAATTGTTACAATGTACTGCACGATATACGATGCTGGTGAGCCTGGGGTGTGTAAATTATGCAAATTCAATCGAATGGAAAATTAATTAGTGTGAACAATAAAATGTGTGTTCCAGCAGGAAGTCGCTAATGCAATATAAAACATGTGAAAGTGTAGAGCAGCTTGTCGTTGCACAACATTCAACCCTTTTACAATAGAATTCCATGGGGTTGAACGAGCGAACAGTTGAAACGAGTGTTAGTTACAGGAGTACATGGAGTTCATGAGGTAGTCCTGTGGTGGATGACTTTCTTAGGCGCACTTGTAACGGGCGGCTTCGAACTACCGAAGTGTCAGCTTTACGGGTACGTCACTTTCAGGCTCTTACATCGAGTAATACATAGTTTGGTGGTGTACGTTTGATTGCTTGAATAGAGCTGGAGGACGGTTTTGATTGAAGTGTTACTTACTCTCAATTTGCCGCCTGGATGTTGGTTTTTCTTGGATTCAAATCTCTGCGCTTAAAATTATTGAGGAAGTCCGGAAGATATCACAGATCTGGAATATGACGAATCAGATTCGTTGTCTCTTTGTTTTTTGCTGAATCGGACAATTTTCTGTTCCGAAGCTGCCGAATTTACGTCTTCATATTTACATTCGTGACTTATACATGAGCCCTTTTATGCATAACTCTCGGCGGCCAGTGATAGGGTTTTAAGAGAAACTAAAGAGACCAGAAAAGAGGCTGGTGTAAGGAATCAATTTTAAAGTAAAAAAGATAAAGTGGATGGACAGGTTTTGATTTTACTATTTCTGAGTAGTCGTACCTTGAAGTTGCCGAGTTAAACAAAATGAAACCGGTCAGCATTTTGATCAAAAAAACTGAAATGAAAAATGAGGTTTGCATTTGGATTTCATTCGATGCTCATTGATAAAGATTTCCCAAAGGACGAATGAGGAAATGGGTAAAAAATGGACTAAGGTGCTGAAGTAAGGCCTGGAAAGGATTCACATATACGCATTTATGTACATCCATCAGCCTTCTGTCAGTGTTCGAACGAAATATACTTCGAACTAGATATGGAACCGTACACATTGAATAACGCGTGTGGACAGTAATATACCACCAGCAAAGCCCTATGTAATGTGATCGATATTATCAAGATCATCAGGTTCATATTGAAAATTTAACAAGATGCTGGATTTTCACTACAAAGGGGGTAGGAAAATATTCAGAGTTGCAAAAGTACGAGCGGCACGTGGCCCAGATTACATGACAGCAAAGTCCAGAACTACGTTCTCCCTAAAAATGTATTCACCTCATTCCCCTCGTTAATCGTGAGCTACTCCAATAAATCTAAATTGACAAAATTCATGTTCGTTGCAGCAGACATAAATGTCCTTTTATATTTGTGTAAAATATCTTTGTCTTCTATACTTTATACCACGGTCCCATATTGATCCTCAAACAAACTCTACATAAGGACTAAAAATAAAGCTTGAAGTGAGAGAATTTTGCACAATCTGCCTCGTAGAACTGGGCGGCATACAAACAGTCTTAGAGTCAGTAAGTAGCATTGACTTCTAGTCTCTGCTCTTCAAGGTGTTTATTGAGTCTATAAAGTACTCGTAGAATACTTTGCTTAAGCTGATCCTGATCCCGCAACCGTAGAATGTGTGCCACGAGCATCATCCCTCAAAAGAGTAATTGCCCCAAGTGTATGTAACTGCTCACTTCTTTGTCGGGTTTTCGGCTTCCTTAGTACTCTCCACTCTAACTGCGTAAAGTTGCTGAACTTGTGTAGACTTGTGAGAGCATCTATACATTTTATATTTCATTTTATTTTTCCAATGATTTTTAAATGCTTATGTTAGACCTTTGGTTGGATTGATGCTAATTTCAAACACCATTATCTTGCGGCTTGATGAGTTGATCTAGAAGGCTCAAGTAGGAGCTGATAATAGACTTTCCCGCGTTGTATATCCTAATTGTTCATTCTGCCGACATTTCGAAAATCCTGCTGCATAGAAAGTAGTACTTTTTTCCCTATTAAAATTTTCTTAAGCTTCTTGAAAAGGGTTGCCAAATGAATCTTCAGGATTTTTTTTTTTTTTTTTCACTACCTTAAAGGTCCTATTAGCTTAAACAGAGTGTAAGGTATTCTTGGCTTAATGTAGTTTTTTTCATACATGGCAATATGCGTTTCATATTTTATCACAGCAATATTCATTCCAGGCTACATTCTATTTAAAGATACATGATTATGCACATATGTACGTGTATCTGAAGTTCTAAACCATTTGTCAGAATTTGAACAATATAATGCGTAGTTCGGTCACTCAGATAAGAGTTTAAAGTATCTGCTATGCTGGGGCTAAGAAGGCGCTTGGAAATTATTATAAGAAAAATAAAACTCCATTGACCAATGAGTTGCAAATTGAATACAGGTGCTCCTGGCTGTCGGAGCTATTCGTGGAACTATTCAGTGTAGGTACCATTTGTGTATTAAAGTCGTAAATCTATAGTAAGATTTGTATTTGTATCTATAATTATATTAATCGCCTTCCAATAACGCGAACTAATAAATAAGGCGCCCGTTCCGTTCCCATGTGCTCATAATTTTATCACATGCGAAATGTTGAGCACCCCACAGACTCTCCATTTATGTATCTAAAGCATGCAATGCACTCCTGTCAATCGATTTCAAATTTTATTATCATTAGACTAATCGAAATGATGTGGTAGAGAGCTCTTGCATTACCACGTATTTTCACAGAAGACTACACACCCAGCCAGCCGGATGTGAAAAGCAATAATGGAATGCAACGCAGCATTATAGTGCAGAAATAAAGTTCATTAATCTACTCAGAACGGCCGTCAACGACAGAGGCGCTATAATTGATGCTGTTAGTCCGGCGATGGTAATTTTATAAATGAGAGACACCCTACTGGATAGAGTGCTGTAAATTTTGTGTTGATTGGGTTCACTTTGCGTCGATGATGCTGTTATTCAATAAAATTAATTGTGATGGTTATACATAGTTAATTCGATTTGGTGTGCGCTGTTTATCTGTTTGGTGATAAATGAATAAGGCATTGACGGTTGCGATGCAACTGAATTATTTTGCTTTCGATTATTGCTATAATTAAAATATTTAAGCATGTGAATCTACGTAGATTTTGTTTTAGCTGGAACTCAGTGATTGATGATTACTGTTGTTTTCACTATATCTTTGAAAAGTCTTTGACAATTTTCTTGAAATCGAGTTGCTAGCCCTTTTTTAGCAAAGATTCACCCATTCACCCTCCATTCCATTCGAAGTTCAAAGTAATTTCTTCCAGGCATTCAGGCTGAATAGTTAAGAGACCCACATTTTAAGATTTTTCTGTTGTAGTAATGCGATACTTAATAAAAAAATTTAATGAAAGCATAACTTATGGTTTTACTAGCAAGCAAATTAGGAAGAATATTCTGATTTGTACTTATTTCGGGGACTTATGAGCAATCTTCATCGACTTGTCAGCGAGCAGTGGAATGTCCAAATTACCAAGGCCACCTTGCTTGCAGGGTGTATTGATCCATGCCAAATGGGTGAAGTGCGAGTCTGTCAAACAGTCAATCACTTCAGCCCCAAAGCTGCGGCATTCCTTTACACAATAAGAGAAAGCAATGTCCTCGGTTGGGCAGACAAAGGTAAAGTCCAGAGGGTAGAAGAAGCGGGCAACATACTTGCCCTTGTAATTCTTTGGGGCGATCTCCTTGAACGCACTAATGGCGACAGCGGTTCCGGCGAATTCTGGGGCTGGTTTCTCCAATTGTGGCATCTTCTTAGTAGATAGAGGAATTTTAAGAAACTTTAAAAGTTACCACTTGTAGTGTAAACACTAAAACATGCCTACATACACTTCAAAAAGTGCACTTTTTTTCAGTACTGATCTTTTTTTTAGTCACAAAATGTATTGCGGCACGATAGGTACCTAAAGTTCAACATTTTTTAGCCTTGTTCGACTGCAGTTTCATTATAGAACTGTCGTATGTAAATTGATAAAAGCAACAAGTTCAAAAACAGTGATAAACTTGTTGAGGTTTTCCTGTGCTTTTCCATGGTGCTAAAAACACACTCAAACCAAATTCACGTATGTTAAAGGGGGTATGAAACATTTTTAGACGTTATTTTAATAAAGGGTAGTAGCATGGCTACGTTTCTGAGCTCAAGAATTCCATTTAAGTGATCCTTTTATGGTTACCAGCTGGGGTTAAAGATAAAAATTTAACGACAGAAAGCGATATTGAGTTACGAAGCATCGACTCTTTATGCCACGTTTCATCGTTAGTGTTCCGTCAAATTCAAAGCTAAAAAAGTTGCAAACCTTTAACTACAAATGAAGGGTTATCTACCTAATTGACGTGCCCTAAGGGGCTGACAGCTGTAATGCTATTGTTAATGTTAGTGATTGACAACTAGTTGTTGTACATTTCTACATCCTGGATGTTATGATTTAGGAGACTCGACTCCAGCTAATCTGGGAACAGGAGTAGACAAAAATAGAAAAAGTTGATGGTTGAGCCATGTTTGAGTGTCTTCCATAGACACGGGTATGCACATAGGTAAATCTGACCTAATAGAATCGATAAATGGAACCCGTAAAAATTTCTGATTTTACAGATGTTTGGTCCTGATAAGCCATTTAGGTCATTGAAGAAGTATTGGCCAAGAGTGAGCGAATACGTAGAGAACTCTGATGTACTCAATTTTGCACGTTCTTATCTTGTCCGGTTTTCAGCTTTATTCTTGCAAATTTTTCAATGTTGTTGGTATTACAGTTCTAGTTCTCAATTATTCAGAGCTCAGATTGCTAGTTGCAGGAATTATTTGAAAAAATATAGATCAACGGGAAAAGTTTCAATAGACTTTGAAAATAACATTATTTCGCTGTGTAAAAATGGGTGCAGTTCATGAAAAATTGCCAATCTCTGCAACGAAAGTCAGAGAACAGTACTTATGGTCCAGAAATGAAAAAAACTGCAGCCCCTCCCCCCTAAAATGAAGGTGGAAGACATCGGTTGTTAACAGATGGGGCTGCTCGTGTATGTAAAGGATGCGGCGAATAAGTTGAAGACACCAAAGGCTGCCTCTATTGCTATAGATAAAGACGTTAGTGAATTGACTGCCAGACGAGCCCTTAAAAAAATGGTCTTGTATCAAGCAGAAAAAGCCGGCATTATCTGACAAAAATGTAAGTGCGCGGTTGAAGTTCGGCAAAGACCACAAAAATTGGACGGTAGAAAACTGGAAGAGAGTCATATGGTCTGACGAGACAAAAATCAATTGCTATTAGTCAGATGGCAAAGAATACTTCTGGCACAGACCTATCCAAAGAGTCCTTCAGCACCCAGTTAGAGAGATAGTGAAGTTCGGCGAAGTTAGCCTAATGGTTTGGGGGTGATTTACTTGGTGGAATGTTGGACCTCTGTCAAAAACTGGCTTGATAACCAACTTTTTTCAGAGTTGCAATAGCCCACATAAAGTCCGATATAGAATTTGTGGGCCACTGTTAAACGCGAACTTCTGGGTGACGAAAGTCTACTTACGAACATAAATGAGCTTTGGGCTAGGTTTCAGAGCGAATGGGGGAAGATTCCTGCCGAAACTATTCAAAAATTGGTAGAATCCATGCTGCGAAGGGTAAAAAGTGATATGAAAAACAAAGGGCTATGGAGAAAGTATTAAAACGTGCAAAAATGAATACTTTTGACAGACACTGTACAATTTCTTATTTTTTACTTGTTATGTTTATACAAGGTGGCCCAAAATTAATCATCCTATCGGAAGATGTTATAATTTTTGCAAATGGCGTCGTACGTCAATCATATTTGATATTTGTGAACTAGATAGCTGCAGAATACAAACATACAAGCCATCCTGACCGTCAGTCGCATGTGAATTACTGTCAAGCCATCCTCAATCTCAACGACGAAGAGGACGATTTTGTGTTCAAAATCATCATGAGCGACGAGGCGCATTTTCACTTAAGCGTTTACGTCAATAAGCAAAATCTTCGTTTCTGGGGCACTGAAAATCCACGTGTGATGCACGAAGAGCCATTACATCCACTCAAATCCACTGTTTGGTGCGGCGTTCAGGCGGGAGGAGTGATTTCTTGAGGACGCCATCGGCAATACGATCACTGTTACTGGCGAACGCTACAGGGCCATGATAAACGACTTCTTACTGCCGGAATTGGATGAGCGGGGCTTGGTGAACATGTGGTTTCAACAAGGCGGTGCAACCGCACACACAGCACTAGCCACAATGGATATTGTGAAGGAAGCGTTTCCTGGTCGCGTAATCACCCGTTTTGGTGATTTGGCATGGCCAGCAAGATCGCCCGATTTAACCATCCCAGACTTCTTTCTTTGTGGCTACTTGAAGTCGCGGGTTTTCGCCAACAAGCCTCAGACAATCGCAGCCCTTAAGCAGAATATTCGACAGGAATGCGAACAGTTATCACCGGAAATCTTGCGGAAAGTCATGGGAAATGCGATAAAACGGGCACAAATGTGTATCAACACTGGCGGCAGCCACTTGGCGGATATCATCTTTTCCACTTAACAGAAAAAATTTTAAAGGTCCAGATAAAGTTTTCCATCACTCAATATCATTTTTTTTTATTTAATAAAAAAGTTATTCAAAAACAAAATTGGATGATTAATTTTGCGCCACTTTTTACAATTCAAATTATTTTTCAACTTAAAAACATATTTACAAAAGGGTGCTTAACAAATAACAAATGCAGTACTGATTTATAATTTAGGTAATACTTTGGTTTTATATTTTTTGTGTTCAATTTTGCTCGCCACTGTAGCTGCTTATCAAAAAAGATTCTGTGGAAACTTCAATTGCAGAGCTGATGCTCTTTCTATCAGTGGAAACCATCTGCTGTTGGTAATTTTGATCGTTTCAAAAAGTGCTAATTAAAAAAAAGTACAACTCCAGTGTTACAGAATTTATATTAATCAAAACCGGTAGTGGAATCTAATCCAATTAAGTATCACAAATTCAATGGAATCTGAGCAGCCCCAATCAAAGCAAATTATATCCTCAATTTAGTTGATACTCTTTTCATTCGCTAAATTCAATTTAACGAATATTAAATTTAAAACTCCATATTTACACATAGTCGAATTTAATTTATTTTCCCTTTAATTACAGTTAACAAACACATCCAATTTAAATAATAAGAATCGAAACGGACAACGGACATACTGTACATCGATAACCATGGATTGGACTCGGTGGCAGTTCACATTCATTTGGAGCACATTCACAACAGGGAGTTTAATGTGGCTGCCAATTTGAGAAGCAGGACCGCCCGCTAGAACACACATTTAAACATCATTCAATATCGTAAATATCTAAATATAAAATTCTCTATTAATCTATATGTATGCGCGTACAAAAAGTATCAATGAATACAATTTCGCGTGAAAACGGCATAAAAAACGCTGAAGGACCAAATAAAATTATACAACATACATATGTGGCATAAAAAACAATAAAAAAAAAAACGATATGATTCATGCATATAACCATTTGGCATCCATGAGTGTAATGTCTATACACATATGTATGTTTTCATGTATATGTTACACGTATTGTTTTTGCTTTTCATTGTTTTCCTTAAATGTAGTTTTAATTGTTTAACTTATTCTCTTAATAGATGTTTTTTTATACACGATTAATCTCGCTGCAAATTAAGAAAAAAACTTTTTTTTTTCATTAAAATAGATGCAGATAGTAAGACGGCAACAAAATATTTTTTTTTTTTCTTTTAATAAAATCATTCTTTTTTCACATCGAAGGAAGTATGAAATTCAATCTTCCTATCGGAACTCTCTCCGATTTATCTGAGGAAATAGCAAATCTGTTTTCGATTTTTCTATATTTTAGTTTGAAAATGGAAGATGAAAAGTAATTGCATCTTCACTTTGCTGAATGATTTCTTTTAGAGTCTCTGTTCAATTTCTTGTTTTCCTTTAGATTTTCCAATTTTTTTTTTTTAAAACACGTCTAATAGATGTGTAAGCAGTTTTCGAAAAATCATATTTTTGTTGTTGGTTGTAAATTTTGGGTTTCTTACATTCGTAGAATAGAATCAGAGAAATCATGATCACAGATGGGTATTAAGTAATTGCTTTGCCATATTTTTGCGGTAGCTCCAAAAACGGATACCGGAACCGCGGGTTAAAGCTACAGAAATGCGTAAAATATTATGCAGGAAATTGATAACTATACGCAGTGTAGTATAAGATTCCCAAACCTGATCATGATTCATGTTAATAGAACCTACAGATTTATTAAAAGCACTTTGTGATATGGGTACAAAGCAGACAGTAGACAAAAACTGATGAAGTATGGATATACGGTGATGCTGTAATGACATTTACTTTAATTTTCACTGACGGTGACAGTCAAGTGGTTCTTTCTTAAAAGATTTAAACGAGACAAAATTAGGAACATAGCTCCACATCAGTATCTCAAAATCTTTTAATGCTTATCGAGATTTCACCTCGTAAATTGTTTGTACTTTCTAACATGGTTTTCGTACCAGAGGCTTACGTTTGAAAAACTCTCTTGGTTGCAGCTTTGTTGGCCATAGAAACCTTGTATGACACGGGCATCTTGCTACAGCTTGAAATCCCAAGTTGTACCTCCTCCATTAGTTTTTTAGAGGAAGGTTAATTCAACTTACAATATTTTCTTTGATCCACGGTTTCATTTTCCCGATCAATTAAGATCGGGAGAGTTGTTTTTGTTTATGCTCAGGGGCCTGTTTATGTAAAGCGGTTTTTAAAAGAGGGCCACAGAGCTGTTGCTTGCGGCCATGCTGCGAGGTTTGGAAGACCATCGACCAAAGTTTGTTTTGTTTTGTTGTGTAACTCATCTCAATTTGACAATCTTAATGTTGAGTTTACTTCCCAATGTTTTCTGATTTCAAACTGAGACTTTTTAGACCACAATTTGTCAAATTTTGCGCAAAGACTGCAGCATCCATGTGTATAGAATCCAGTTGATTCAGAAACTTAGGTCAGCCGACTATTTGAATGGCTCTTTAGGCTCTTTAGGCTCTTGAGCACTAACCTTAATGTTGGTCTGCTAAAGTTATCGATCTTTTAGGTTGGGAGGGTGCCGGCTGCCAACAGAGAAGAGTATAAATCGATGAAATACGATTTTTTAACATGCTTTCTTGGTATGGACCTTAGCACGATGTTCTTCTTACATACGGAACTTCAATGCGAGACAATGCGTCAAACGTTGAATTTCGTTAATAGAAAATCTTCGCTAAGCGGAGACACCAATTGCCCGCATACATGCCAAGGATTTTTTCCAATTACTTCTGGTGAAGCTTGCATTTTACTTTTAATCTCTTGCTTACACTAGTAAGCAAAGAACAATTGGGGGTTCTTGGCATTTGTGACAAAATGTCATACAAAATTGTATAGCTCATATGCATGCAATATTCAGTGTACGTACGAGTACTACCCATAAATTACACTGCCGTCCACTAACCACCAAATTGCCCGCCATGGTTTTTTTTCAGAGAATGTTTTAGAGGACTCGAAAGTATAACATGCACCAATGACATGCAATTTAAAAGAACGGAACTAACAGCTCTTGAAAACGCCTAGGAAGTTACTTTTAATTTTACAGTGTTTTATCACGATCAAGCGTGGTCATAGTGGATTGTATGATGGTTAATAGTATTCAAAGTTTCAAGCTAAATATATACCTCCCGATAGACAATTCGCTTACACATATAAAAGCCTATTGGTTGGTTTTAAATACCACTGGAGATGTTTCAGAGACGTGAATAAAACAGGGTGGCTCACATTAGTACAAGAGGTCCATAAAGTGTGGATAACAATCATAGGATCTAGTTAAAAAGTTGCACTTGCTGTAGGAACACAATTTTTCATGGGAAATTCCACCCTACTATTTCCAAGAGGGCTGAGCTTGTGAGCAGAAAGATCTTGGCCTCAAGAAATTTTCTTGATATTATTGTTGTCCTTCATGTTGATGCCATCTGCAAGTTTCTACGATCGACTCGATTTTGCGTGGAACCATCACAAACCCAATTTGGTCGATCGAGAATAATCTATTCATACAGGAATACCTTAATGCAGATAAATAGTCTGCACTCGCAACTTTGACAGTTACATATACAAATACGATGTTTACAAAAAGTTCTAGGGTCACGAACAAAAAACGCGACATACGTACGCGTATAATCAATGGGTATCCCTTTGGGAAAAAATTAATAACCTTACTAACGTTGTGATTTGAGCTCTTCCCAAATTTCGTAAATATAGCCCTAAGAGGGCATGTAAAATTCTGTTTTAATCTCAGAATAACAACTTTCTCAGTTCCTTGATGTGGCATCGCGTGATTTCATTGCCAAATATCCCGTCATCTGCGTAAAGTGTCTGCTAGAATGCCCAAGATCTCCTTGTGCAAATCATCAACTTAACATCGACAATTCTCCTGCTAAATCATGTTGTAACTTTGTAACTTTGCGAGAACTATTTTGAGGCGAGATGTTAAGTAAATTTCGCTTTGCCATCTGTAAGTCGGGCATCAATGACTCAATGAGCAAAGTTACAAGTACGAGTAATCGGGACCTTGAGATAAAATCCAAATTAAGGACCATTTTTGACCCTCTTTCTAAACTTTTACGTACGGTGTCTTTCTCCATTGAATTTTCCTGCTTCTTTCTAACAATTCTGCTTGGATAACATCATTAAACATCACCGGGAAGTTACAAAATGCTGTTGTCAGTAACGCGACATCTTGTGTTTTCATTCGAGATTTTCCCGAATGCCTCTCCAACGCAAAGTTTAAGATGAACTCTCGATTCACGCTGTCAAAAGTCTTCTCGTGTCTATGAAAGCAAGTAAATCGAAGAGCCATACTCGACGTGTTGCTTTATAAATCCGAAAAGTGTTAATGTGGTCAATGAGGGAGACTGGTAAGGATATTCTGATAAGACGGTGGTTGTATTCCATTCCGATATTGGCTTCACACCTGTTTCAGACGTCAGAAAGACAATCTCCAAGGCCTTGACTCATCGCAATGTTGACTGTCTAACGTTCCCTGAAAAATCATATGGAAGCCAGTTGATCGTATAGAAGGTTCGGTTCTCAACTAGTGCACCTCCAATGTCTAAGCTAAGCGATTGAAATTGAAAAATTTACTAATTCTTCACCATTGTCATTTCTGCCTCCAAGACTTTCATCACATCTTTGAGCGCAGTTTTGGTGCTTCCTACTTTGTTTGGTTTGAAGTGACCCGCCTTCGATCAGCGGATAAAATCAAGTTAAGTTCAAGAGTCAACCACATAATGAAACTTTTGGTGATGCAATTCTCAGTTATACATCACCAACTTCTTACTTTACGCAAATCTCGTTCTGTCTAAGATGATTTCTCAGTGAAATTAGGTATAACTTCCAATGACTCGTCAGCAAACCCAAGGATAGTACTTTTCGAAATGAAGCGATGAGTCCGAACGTGTTAGATGAACTCTTCGGACTTAGGATCCGTAACTAAAAGTAAGATTCACTCACGGCTTTTCTCCTTTCACGACTATTGACATTTAGGACTCTTGTATGCCTGTCATATTACAAACTTTTCATTAGCAGCTCAATGACCTACGTTAAGAGAGTAGCTGCCTTCAGACCTATTCTTCCAATGGAAGCGCTACAGATCAGCTTCAATTGACTCCAAGGAATGACTTACATCTTTTTCCTTCCAGTTTGGATGTTTGTCATAATCCAAGTCGAAGTGATATACGCAGCTAAATACTCTTCCGCTTCCGCTCCTTATTAGATTCAAACGGATCCTGCAATAACAGCTCCATTCTGAGAGAGTTTGTGTTCCTAAGTTTCGTCAATAACAACATTTTTCTCGACGGAAGCTGATTATGACTGCCGAAATGGTACAAAAAATATCCCTTTCGTCCTTGAAATATGCATTTCTAAAAAAAAGTAAAACATTCAACCAGCCTTACCGTTAAATATATTTCAAAACTGCCTACTTGTCAGCTTATCACACTGTGACACTCATTACATAATTATTACTGCATGATCTCAGGATCTTTACATACATGAGGAAGAAGTGCCAACAAGGCACTTAAGTAATCTCTTAAACAGTACACACAACATAACGACCGGATCATATATGTATATTTGTATGCAAACGACTGTAATCTCAGTGTAAATTTTATTATTTTTTCTCATTTTTTTTTTTCTACATAAATTATTCATAGTGCGTATAAATTTGTTGTGGCGGACCCATTGCCGCACACGTGAAGCAAAACGTTGTTCAACACTGATTTTTTTCCAAGCCGTCAGCGAAATAATTGATGAATATTGACCGCAAAGAAAAAAAGAAAAAAAGAAAAAAAGAGAAAAACGAAAAGAGTTCGCATATGCGAAGAAACTGAAATAAAAAAAAAGAAAAAAATTACATAAAAAAGCGAAAACCTTCGGCAAGGACGAGAGACAAAACAAAATCCAAGCAGTTTCAAAATTCGCCATATATTCTAGAGGGACACGCTTTAAACCAGGCATACACATAAAGCAAACAAAGTCCCATATCCCCCCCGCCCCAAAAGAAAAAAAAAAACAACCGAATAGCCAATAAAGGGACTCATCCGCCGCGCCATAAATCATAAATCAAAATAAATGTTTAAAGAATCAGCTAGTCGTGGTAGTTTGAGATCCCTGCGAAGTGCCCCATTGCTTAGCACCGTGCTAGAAAGCACCTTATCATTGACACGCATCCATCCGATAGCATCATTGGAGTTGCCCGGGGTGGAATTTGATGTAGAGGCGCGCACCACCCCACCAATACGAACAGTTACCGGCGGATCCATACAAGGGCCGCCGCTCATGGGAAGAGTGGGCCGTTCCTCCCTTCGAACACATTCCGAACACAAGCGTAGTATCCAACAGAAACGGTATGTATACACAAAAACAAACGAAAAAAAAAATCTATTTTCTTCGCCATGACAAAATGCATTTAACCCAAAAAAAGATACAAAAAAAAAAAAAAGATACACTCTAGAAACTAATTGTGTTTGATGAATTTTTTTTGGGGATGGCCTACAATTTGTTATGAAAAGCAATCAAGGATCCGAATTAAAATTAAAAGAGAACGATTTGTTTGATTGTGTGTGAATAATTTTTTTCAAAATTTTCCTTTTTCTGAAAACTTAATTGAATGTGACTTGTATTTCTTTTTTTTTTTATTTGTTTATTATGTTTATTGGTTAACTTAAAGATCTGAGTGTGTATTTCCTTTTTCTACTATTCGGTGTGACTATTTCAATAGAGGAAATTTAGTGTATATATGCACATACACACACACGCATACAAATGCACAAAAACTAAATGTGTCTCTATAGTATTGTCCTGTGGTGTTTTAAGTTTTAAGTTTTAAGTACAAAACTTCAGAAATATTTTTTATTGCATTTTAAAAATTGATTTTCTTTGTATGTTAGATGTAACAACACAAGGCGAATTCATTTGGTTTTAAAATTAACACTATAACTAACAATTAATATTTTTTATTAGCCGTAAAGGAAGCTTAAATGGGCCATAAATAGAATGATATGTCATAGATTGTGTCCCATAATTCAATAAGATAACAAGGAGCACACTAAAAGCAGTAATAAAATATAAGACGATTTTAAGGGAGTGTTTATTTGATAATTTCCGGATTTTTTAAACTATGTGCGGATGTGTTAGAGCTTTTAAAGTCTCAATTCCAATCAAATGGAAAGTCAATTAAATTTTTTGATTGAAGCGATGAGTATATGAGTGCAATGCTGAGTGCTTGCTTGAAGGGTGTGGCACTTATTTCTCTGAAACACCAAACTCTTTTCCATCTTAAAGGCGGTAAACAATTCGTGCTTACATTGGGAATGTGATCTTCCTTAGCGTCTCGAACGTGGTGTTGGAACTCTTAGGTGGAAAGTCGTCGCTCATTTACTCATATGTTCGTCTCTTGTGGCGATGGTTGAGTAGTTCAATATTAACCTGAGTTGGGTGCCGGGGCATAGAGACATTCCAGGACTCGCCAGAAAAGGAACAACTATACCCATCTTGCCGGGTAAAGGCACCTTAGGTAGTCCAATCGCTACTCGCAAACTTAAACTTAAGCTGGATGCTGTCGAGAGTACAAATTTTAAGTGGCAAAGTGGATGAACATGTCTAGCGACAAAACAGATTTGGCCAAAGCTGGATCTAAAACGCTCTGAGAATTTGATTTCTCTCAATACATTGCATATCGGCACCACAATAGGTGTCATCACTGGACACTGTCTAATAGGCAAGCATGCTACAAGGCTAGGCCTTTTGCGAACCACTTTTGTAGAAGCTGCATGGATGAAGAAGAGTAGGAAACTATTCCCCACCTTCTTTGTTTCTGCCCAGCTCTCTGCTGTAGAACGAAGCTTCACTTAGGAGCTCCCTATTATAACGATATATTCGACCTGATGCATGTGGATATTGAGCCTCCTACGCTTCATAAGAAGCTCAAATTGGTTTTAGCGTGTAGGTAGAGAGAAACTTTCTCCCATGATCCACGTGGTATCACAATGGACCTACCATTGGTCTAAGTGTGTTGGCGACTCCTAGCTGGCAGCCACTTCAACCTAACCTAACCTACTCATATGTTCGACCAAATTTAGTTATTGGCTGTATCGTCTCCTGAATTTTCTCACACTGATGGTCGAATATAGGACGGAAGTCTTTATTTGCTTATAATTGATAAGTCGAGGTCGTCACAGGATAAGTGAACTTTCTAACTCCATACTTTAAAGCAGTGTTGATGAAGTTGTAGTCAGTGCCGAACAACCAATTCTAAAGAGCATTTTATGCCATTAATGTTTAAAAATAATTTCGGGCATCTAGGCACAGCGACTGGGTCTGACCAGACCGCATCGAGTCAGTCTAATTTTGGGTCACTTTCTTAAGCTATTATGGTCTTAACTCATCAATGACACGAGTTACCTATGTTGGCATGCATTGCAAGAATATTTAATTTGTTATAAGCATAAACCTGTGACTTGACGTATTCCAAGAAAAAATAAATAAAAATAAATCAGCGTTAAGTCAAGCTCTTTTGAAGGCCAATTCACAGGTCCCATTTCTCAAAATAATTTTACCAGCAAAGTTTTATTTTTCAAGAACTCTTCCTGTTTTAGTGTCTGGCTGCTACATACCACCTAGAACTACACTATTAGTTTCATATGTGAACGTGATCCATTTGGGCGAGAGTGCTTGACCATTTGGGCTGGGTAAGTGTGAAGTCAGGTCGATGATCTCATATATTCAGAGGGAAACAGGCATGACATCAAGGTCACTATGACGTCCCCATATCTATAACATATAAAACCAATCTCATGTATTCCTCTGCCAATAGATTTGATACAATACATGTTTCCTGCGATATATTCGTATTCTTCGTGACATTTGTTTGTTTTTCGGAATCGGCTGATGAAATCTTGTTCTGGTCCACTATCAGCAGGGACAATTCCTTCCTTACTTTGTTATGCTATGCCAAAATGTGAGGTAGTTTCCTTCCTTCCTTTAAACTGCTAATAACACTAATACAGCAATCCGTCTTGATGGAAGATAAACATTGTTTACCTTACCCGTCAAATTTCAGCAAATTTTAGAGCAGCCACTTGAATTAGTTGGATACAGTAACAAATTTTATTGATCGTTTCCTTCGACTCAACCTCGCGCGGCGTCTTTAAAAAAACATCAATTAAACTGCTAATATCCACAAATTTAACGCTACCCTCAGTAACATTAAAAAGTTTAATTAAATCCATTTTATACACGTTTCGCACTACTCTGCCACCACAGTCGTGTTTCCAACAGCGTTAACAGACGTTTAAACATTTTCTCTATGGGCTTTCAACCTAATTTACTACTTTTCTCACTAACTTCAACATTTTCAATGAGCATTCATTTCACTTAGGTGTGTAGTACCTCTCCAAAAGTAATAACCCCTCCCTTGAGCACCACCTTCCTGCTGCGCTGCAGCCTTAATACAAAAAAAAAAACACACCTCATCCCCCGCTCAAAAAGGAATTTGCACACCGCGCGTTGGGGATTCGCACCCACCGGGTCAGAATAATTTCTGTAAACATTTCCGTTTACACTGTTGCAGTGAATTATTTTTCAATTGCAAAGAACTTTCCGCCCTTCAGGTGATGCTGCATCTGCACAATGACACGGACCGAGACTGAGGTGCCATGCTAAGATAAGACGGGGGATATTTGAATTCGGTAAACACGGGCGAGGGTCGGTAAATATCCATGAGAATGAATTGATTTCCTTTGACATGGCTTCTCAACGGCACACTGACGTACAAATCATTTCTGTTGCTGAAAATTATACGCGAGGGTATGAGCGATTTCCCACCCAATTCCACCTGTCTGATTGACGCAACTCAGCATAGATGGTTGCAATTGAATTGAAATCAATTCATAGTGCTTCGCTTAAAAGCGTTAGCAAATTTAAAATCACTCGAGGGGGTAGCCGGATTCGATTTGTGCAAGGACCCCATGTAATTAAGTAAATACTTATATACTACGTCTCTGTAAACCAAGCAAAGCACTATATAAAAAAGGGACTACGAAAGGATTCTTTTCTCTCTACACGGTAGTTAAAGAGAGTTCTTCGTTTGAGATATTGCAATCCTTTCGTGCAGAAAATCGTCGAAAAGCGGTGTTTCTTTCTTGCATTTAGTGCATTTAGCCCATTGCCATTTGGACCGTTGCGGTTTCTTGGAGGAACCCCTTTCGGGTGTTTTACCCTCGACTCAACTCGAATTAGTGTAGGTCTTTGAGTGTATTTAATTACGCTGTCTTTTGTTTTATTCCGTAGCAATTTACGAAATGCATAGGAGTGAAATTAATGCACTTTGATAAAATGTGTCTGGCCATCATGGTATAGTCCGGGTGGGGCGGGAGGACACAATAAAAGAACGGAGTAATGGCAATCCATTAGGTTTCGTAATTGAGTCATTACTAGGACTGCATTTCCTTAAGTTTTTTCTTTTTTTTTTGCTCTAAAGCCAAATGAATTCATTCTTGCGTATATTGTATAGTGGAATGAATATCGTATTGTATCCTTCTGTGTATAAAAAAAGTGTTAGCCACTAATTTATTTATCTTATATATGTAACGTGTTTATGTTGTGTGTACTTGTGGTACTTATAAGTGTCTGTTTGATGTGTTTCTAATAAATAAAATAATATTAATAATAATCGGTAATCAAGAGGATAAAATTATGTGTAAGTTGGTTGACTATACGAATATTAACATTAATTTTAAAATTGATTGTAACACTTTAACAAAAGATCTGATATGAATTTAAATGTTTTTGATGCCTTTAATTTTTTATTTAAACATCTGACCTCTTTTTTTTTATAATTTACCCGCACTGAAGGGGTTATGAGTACCCTTTTACATGTTTTCACATGGTGCGGGCGTTGGAAAGGTACATAGATAGAGAGAGAGAAAGAATTTGGTGTAGTGGTTTGAAACTCAGGTGTATTAGGTTTCACACATTAGCTCCAGGGGTGGTGTCCAGATAACTGGGGAGATTTTTGTTGTGATTTATTTGTTTTGCCTTCGCTTCTGATTCACAGTATTTTTTTTCCGATCCACCTGATGGCATGAGGATATCAATTATCAACAGAGCGATCAATTTCTCCAGCCATATGACAAACCTACTGCCAGTGTTATGCCTTCGCAGTAGTGTTGTCACAAACTTTCGCAATTGATCGGACTGCCTCTTATCATATAATGCTTGCTGACATCAGGGATTGAACTGTGAACCATCAGCTCGACAAACGATGACGTTACCACTACACCATTGCCACCAAATTGTTTATTAAATTTCTTACCAACGAACATTAGGTATTCCTTACAATTTTGTTTAATTCTTTTTCGTTTGGTTAAGGACTTTTGAGACCCCAGTCAATCCTGAAGATTTTAAAAGCTTAGTGCAAACACAAAAAAGATTCTAGACTAGGGTTAGGTTAGGTTGAAGTGGCTGCCAGGTCCAATGTTATGCCACGTGGGTTAATGGAGAAATTTTCCTACGTACTCGTTGAACACATTTCAGCCTCTGATGATGAAGTAATAAGGTCCTAATATATGTATTTATCAGATCGAATAGATCATTGCAATAGAAAACTTCTCAGTGGATCTTCCTTCGGTGTAAGAGGGCTGGACAGGTACAAAGAAGGTGATGAATTTTTTTCATCTTCTTCGTCAATACAGATTCTACAAAAATCGTTCGAATATACGCCAAGTCTTTTTGAATTCTTGTCTTTCAGATAGTGCCCAGTGATGAAAACTATTGCACCCCCAATGCAAAGCATTTTAGGTGTAGGCAGAGTTTAGGACATTTTTAAGGGACAGTTTGTTGAGGTGATAGTTCGAGAGAAATTGAATACCTTATACAGCATTATAGATATGACAAAAAGTGTGTCGGCAATATTTCGGTGTACAGAGATACACTGTAGGTTGAAAAGTTTCAGTCGGTCTAAGTACGGGGGTATGGAAGTTCCCTTAAAGCAAACCGAGTAAACCTGCGCTGTGCAACTTCTGTAGGAAGAATACTGATGATGTAATAAGGAGGCCAAACTTGGCTGGCATATTCAAAGCGAGGCTAAACATAGGGATAAGAGAACCCCATATACCAAGGAATTTTTTTATCTCGGCTGCGTTAGGGCCTTACCTTGTATGCTTGACACTGCTCTAGACGTCCTCCTAAATCATCGCCTCGATATTTATATCAGACACTGTAAACTGTAAGACATCATTCGACCAAACAGACGCTGGTTTTAGTACCATTCGAACTTGAGTCTCGATAATATTGTGCGAGATATTCCCTGGCTCAGGAATGGCTTCGGCCAGAATTCCATCATAGTTTCACGGATGGCTATAAAACCAGACAGGGGTCCAGTGCTGTTGGCTTCATAGAAAGCATTAGACTTAATTCTCCGTTTGATCCGCTTGTGTGTGTCTTCCAAGCGGAGATATATGCAATCTTAATGACTATAGTAAGGATGAGGTAGATAGAAAGATGTACTTCGGAATCTCTTAGGATTCCAGGTTCAATGAACTTCGAAGATAAGGTTCGCAGGGTACGAAACAGCTCTGGGTTTGCATGTATATACGATTACTGGTTTCATCGGTGACTAGGTTCCCCGTGAGCACAATAATCGATGGCATGAATCTGCTGAATGCAGACAGACCAAGTGTACACGCCAAATATCCTAAAAAAATCGGCGGCTTAGTTCTTATGTTCTTCAGAAGGATTGAATGCATTGGACTAAAGGCATCCTTATAAGCCACTTTGCTTTAGACAAGCACCTCAACGTTTTGGGCTTATGTATGAATAGTGAGAGCGACTTCAAATGTATGAATATCAGGAGTTTGCTTAGCTCAGTGTTACCTAACTCGTCCAGTTCTGAAAAGAAGTAACACTGCCAAGAACACGTCTTCATTTAGTGGCCAGCGCTTAACAGTCAGGAGGTGACGAACGGATTCTATTTCCTCTTCGTCGTTGCAACTGCTACAGTAGTCGCTGTGCGGTAATCCTAGCCGTGCTGCGTGAATACAGTGTCCTGTCACTAAGCCAACAGCTATTCGGATATCCCTGCGACTTTGCTCCACTAAGATAAATAGATCTCTTTTTGTCGTAGACTGGCCATAACGATTTGGCTGTTGCGCATGTATCTAATCGGCACCAGCAATTATTAGCCAACTTTTTGGCACGAATGGAAAAGAAGTGTCCATTTTTATCGTCTCTAAAGCCAGGCATTGATTAGAGCTTAAACATAGAGGAAGAGTATCATAGGAACCAAGCGGATTTAGCTTATAGCTTTAGCTCTTTTTTTTTAATGTACTAGTGGATGTGGTAGTCTTCCAAATATACTAGTGGCACGGGTTACCAGCATGCAGGATTCGCAGACCCGAATTAGTAGATGCCAGGAATGCGCCTACGTACTAATCCACATCCAGCACACTTCAACCACTCTCCCCGCGGGACTGCCGTTAGGTATTGCTTCGCGGGCTGGTTAGCAATTTATGCTATGCTCACTGTCTCTGTTGCTTCTGCTCACCTTATTTTTTCGATTGTCCTCAGTTTCGTTTGCACGTTTGTTGTATTGTATTGTATTTGTGTAGGGTCATCTTGCACTGCGACCTAATGGTCTATTGTGCCCCTGCTATTGTTTTGGAGAGGTTCGTTCCCTCTTCAGAGTTCCCCGCGCATTTTGATTTCATCATAATTGTGTTTGAGGGTCATATCCTCTAGCTTTGCCTTGGCGAGAATAATTCACCTTAGAGCTCTTTCTCCAGACCAGTTTCTTTTAAGAATCTGAGTATGAGAAGCGGGTTCATGGTTGCCATATCCTCAGCTGATAATTGCTACTTGCCCAAGTATTTCAGTTTTTTGTGGGTCCCACATGATTCCAGAAGATGCTCCGGAGGCTCACTTGACTCGTTGCAGAATCTGCAAAGGTCTTCATTTGTTATTCCTATTTTCCTTAAATGCTCCCTGAGTTTGCAATGTCCCGTTAGGAAGCCAGTTAGGATTCGTAGGTTGTTCCTGCTGAGGCTTATGTATGTAGGCTTCAAATCTTTTCCGGTTATAGTGTCCCAGTAGTTTTTTAGCTTGCCTCAGGCCTAAAGTGTTATTCCAGGTTCTCGCCCTGTCTTCTTTCTCCATTTTCCTGAATTCTTCGCGGATGGTACATATGTTCCCCTATTCCGCAGAATGGTTCAGGGCCAATGAAGGGTTCTGCAGCTCCTTGTCTTGCCAGTGAGTCTGCTATTTCATTGCCTTTTATCCCGACATGACCGGGTACCCAGCAAACTGTAACGTTTGTTATGAACGTACATATTTGCATTCAGTTTTCCTCTGACCGCACCATTTGGCCTATAAGGAAGAGTCTGCAGAAGGCTGAGCTATCGTGTCCAAAGTGACGTAGATATTTGCGATAGCCATCGTGGCCGGACAAGAACTGCGTTAGATGGTAATTGCAGTTACCATGTACCCGGTTTGTCCAGACCTCGATAAAGGTCCATCTGCCTTTAGTAGTATTGTCCCCCTGAACTTGCCACGCAGCCATCGAAGCTGCTTTTTCTTCTTGCCTCGAAGTTCTAAGGATTAGTAGTCTTTGGTAGTCATTCGTGGATGATCGTCTCTTATATTTTATTGACAGTTCTTTACGATATTTATTTGCGTATGGCTGACTAGAAGTGTGTGTCAGTTACACGTCGTCATGTTTCGATCTATAAATAAGTGATGGCTACTGACAACATGGACAAGAATTAGGTCCTTGGTACCATAGCTCACTGATCAGAGCGTTAGAATACTGAGCGAGAAGTTTAAAATTCGAATCCAAGAAAACACCAAAAAACTTTTTTCACGGTCACATCTCTGGCGAATGCGTCCGGACTCCGGGGTAATAAGAAAAAAGGTCTTCAATTCGCCTTTCGTATACTGCTTTCAACTATAGGTCCAAGTGATTCCTTTGACTTATTTTAAAAATAACGCCCTATACGTTGACTTAAGTAAGCTTTGCACTACATATTTCCTCCGGCACAAGCCTTAAAAAGGTACACCGCAGTGCGCAGACCAATCGATGACGTGTTTGATGACATTGACGGAAGAGCGAGCACTCTTGCATAAACGACTTGCATATACTAGGTAAGGCACGTTATCACACGCGTCTTCGAAACACGGATGGATATTAATTTAATATTTTTGGGTCTTCTACAGCCTTAAGAAGTTGAGCTGTTAGGCTGACTAAACCAGCGGAAATGACTTACTTAAGCGTGACAATAGCTGCATCAATCCGTCCGTACTTAGTTTGCATCGGTACGTACCCTATGTGTACTTCTATTAACATTACGTTTATTCTGGAACAACAGATCGACGGCACCATGCCAGAGTCCTGAATCGGAAAAGTTTTTATTCCAAAATTGAAAACAAAATTGAAACTGAGTGCAGAATTGTCGTAGAGTTAACGATATGCTATGTTCACAACCCTAGTTCATTGCCGTTAGAAACGTTTCAAATTACAAATAATCTACACTACACCTCGAATGTTAAAAATAAATCCTCGCTAAAATCAATCTACGTATCCTTTTCTGCTTGGTACTCGAACAAACAAACATTCAGTTTCAATTATATTTTGTGTGTGTATAACACAGACTACCCGCAGAGCCCTTTCGAAAATTCTATAACAATGTTTGCTGGTAGTTTTCTATTAAATATTTCTGACATTTCCATTGACGTTGGTGGGTAACTTTCTTCTATGATTGTTGTAACTAAGCCATTCGAATCAATATTCCAATTTAAATACCAAGTCGGATGTAATTGTACGCCATAGAAGAACGCCCACTTGTTTGCCACCCAAACCAGACCAAATCCATACCAGCTGAGAGGGATGAATTAAAAGAGGAGCACTGTGAAATTATACACTCGGGGTGCTGGGGCAGTGGGACATTGCCATGATGCACCCCCAGAACTACGCTCCTTGTGCACATTGACATACATTTAAATCGTACATACATAGAAGGCACCGCGCCGCGCCGGTTTCATGCATTCATTAGCGAACAATGTATTGTGGCAGGAGCATACTAGTATGCTAGCTAACGGTTGAGGATAAGTACGGAATTCCATTTTCGATTCTCTTTGAATGCCCTTGTAGTAGTGGCACAGGGAAGCGTATACGGGCAGGGTATCAATTAAATTAGTCGATGACGAGCGCAATGCTCTAATGTTCAACCGGCTTGCTTGGTAGCAGTGCACTCTTTTGTGTGCCTTAGGAGAACTTAACTCAAGAGTACGGCACACTACCTATAATATACTCGTGCATATGACATGAAGGTAGAGCGTTCCACATTTGAATGCTGAATTAATCCTTCCAGAGGAGAGACACTTCTAACCTGTTTGTTGCATTGTGCTTTTCCATTTTTTTTTTCCAGCTGCATTTAGAGTGGAATCAATGTGTTGAAGTGTCGTGGTGGGGTTGCAAAGGTACAATCGATGACGTTTAAGATATCGGTTCATAAGGTATTTTAGTTAATACCCCTAGTGTACGCGCAGGATGTGGGTGCGCATAAAATGCACAACAATAGGATGTGAATGCATATGACAGAGTACTACAATTGGATGACATGTGCCTGAGGAAGGTACATAATTCAGGGTTGTTGATATAAGCAGGGACACTAGCAAATGTGCGTCAAATGGATAACCTTGGCGTTGGATTGTGTCACATGGGATTACATGCGATTGCCTTTCGCCAATGTGAATAAGTACTTACTTCCACTAAGTTCAGGAAAAACACGTTGGTGAGTTAAAGACTGAAATGGTTGTGGGCGGATAATACCTGCAAGTGTATTGAGTAACAGAAATAATTCAGTATCGTTTTAAAGTGCCATGGAACTAGAGTCTCCTCTGGTGATATTATGTGTTAATTCCACACTCTGGAGTATCGTCAAACAGAAAGGTAGAAGTATATTTAGATTCACCAATGAACACGTCAGAGGTTGGCTTAGTATCTCGTTGAGTGTTTCTTTGGTTTGGTTGGGTATTCGCTTTGTATTATTCGAATTTCTTTTAGTTGTTTGACCAAAACACAAAGGAAATTATGAGTTTAAAAAATTTTACTTTTAAATGATTTTGCGAAGGCTGAAGGCAAATATTTTTCCCATACGAGCCCCTGTAGTAGGACCAGCAAATGTTTTAAAGGAAAACCAAGTCTCTAGCTGATTCAGCTGCATTAAAAAACTTTCTATGTACAATCTAATCTAACTAAATCCGTGCAGAAGTTTTAAATAAATAACCGGACACCGAAGAGTTAACATTTTCACCATAAACCTGCTCGTTGTCTCCTTACATTCGGATTTTATTGTTCTATTTAGGAATTACTTTAAGATCGTTTTTGATTTCGGTCAGTGAATCTTATGTCTTAAACCACGTAAACAGGTACCAAAAACTTACCCAAACTTCATTTCATAAACTAACCAACTGGGCTTAGAAAAAAAGCAACTTACAAGTTTTTGCGGAGAAAACCTTTAAATTTATGATTTTATGGTTTAGGAGTGTTACCATATAGTACTAAATGCAAGAATAGTTTAATTGGTAAAACAAACGTGAGAGGTGCAAAGGAATTCGGTCAAAATTTAGGTGATGTCATGTCATCATCTCATACACATTGATGTGTATGCAATTCTCTACATAACCAAGTGATGCATCTCAGCCTAATTGACTTTTCGAGTAGATATCGAAAAAAACCTGTAATTCCTCGCCAATGAAAGGAATCGAATATCAAATTGTCGTGACACCGTCATCCTTGCGGTCAGCAAGTTAGAACTTGCGCCGTCCAAACTTGCCTTTCCTGCGTAAAGCCCCATACCGATGGTATGTGATATATTTATGTATGTATATTGTTGCATGACATCCATCAGGTGCGATCAGAAGGTCATTTCCTCCATGCTGCTCTTCGATCATCACAATAAAACGTCTGATTGGGGCTTAAGCACATTTCTTACAGCATTTAAGCCCACGCTTGGTGTCATGCCCCTGTTGCTATGGTCTGATTCTTGTATAAGATGATCCCTTTACTGGAACTTAGCGTCTCTAACTCTTACCATCTTGCTGCGGCTATTGAAATTGATGGAAATGTTCAAAAATTGGTAATTGACGATGGTCAAAAGCAGAGTGCTTGATCCGTTTTGAACGAAATGATTTATCAGACCTATTGGCGGTCATTTCCGACAACAGAAAGAAAATTCTGCTCTAATGTGACAGTCTAAAACCAGTCTGATTACTTTTTCTGAGCTATTTCCCTCGATAATCATATCCGCAGCTTGATTTATTGCAGCAACTTCAGTTTGGAACACACTACATCCGTCCTTAAAACGAACGATGTGTGTTTGTGTACTCACAGTATACACCGGAACCCGTACCAGCTATCATTTTGGATCCGTCGGTGAACATGGCCAGTTCATTCTCGACAGGGACTCTGCCTTCATCCCATTACTCGCTGCCAGGAATTTTAATAGAGAATGCCGGTTGCCGTTTGGTAGTGAGATGATGTAGTCCGTTTGCGTCCCGAGTCTCGATACATTCCATCGGCTTAGAATTAAGTCATGGGATTATGATTATGCGGGTACTAAGCATTTATTCGATCCATCTGCTTACTCCCGAATGTATTTGAGCTTTATGCAAACTGCCTATTATGGCTTCAGTACTCACATAATTAAAACCCCCTTCGATGTCAAGAAAGGCTCCCAGCCTATATTCTATTCTCTATTGTAGAGACCACCCTGTATAGATCGGTGCCTACTGATTTTCCTTTTAATACGCAGATAAGAATTTATCCTCAATCTCATCTCTGACGTACATATGTATCTATTAACCGTTCCAGTGGAACGTAGCCCAGTTTGAGATACCAGCCATAAATGTACTTGACCCATGGAATCATAGATTCCCCCGATTCTTGTAGGATCATAGGATGTATCTCGTCTATCCCGGGTGCTTTATAAGGTGTAAACGATTTGATTGCCCACCGAATCTTTTGATCGTCAAGTAGTTTGTCAAAAGTTACGGTTTCAATGTGAACTACCATAGATGTGGTCGCCGGACAGTATGTCCCTGCGTCTTCACAGCCAGGAAAGTGACATTTCAGGAGGGAATCCAGCGTGTTCTCATAAGAGTCTGCCCAGCTGCCATCACAATTTTTGGTAGTGGACATCTGTAAAGGAGTCCACACAATGTCTGGTAAATGTTCGAGATTAATAACTGACTTGAAATGCTTCTCAATTATGTCGTTCGAATACAGCAAAAAAGTTCGACGTTCATTCCATTCGTGCGAAACAATTTATCGCTCACAGTATAAATGGCCGCGAAACATTGAATGAAATATCTTTTGAAACTGGTCAATGATATTACAAACATGCGGTTTCAGCTCCTTGAATGCACCTCTAGATAAAATGATAACAACTATGATGTCAAACTGAATGTCACAAGATTGATGAAACGTCAAAATAAATTCACATTTTTTCAATTTGAAATATCCGACGAATTAGCGAATGAATCTGTCCTCCAAGTCTTGATACAACTCCATTTTTTGAATAAGTATGAAAAGTCCTTTCAATAGGAAAACGTGGACGCCGCGACTCACTGGTTAGTGCGGTGGACTACTGACCGGGAGTTCGACGTTCGAATTGCGCAAAACACCATCTTGTTTCACGGTACCATCTCAAATGAACGTCTGATAAACCATCGTAGGTTCCATTCTTTCATGCGAAAAATATTTATAGCACGCACAAGAGGAATGAATATAAGTATTTATGGTGTTCTGAATGGCATAAGTATATACTCTTTTTATCCTTGCTCGTGAATACCTGGACAAGGCCATGTACATATATACTTGTAGTTTGCTGTGCATTTTCTAGCTCTGTCTCCTTGTAATATGACAAGTCTCGCTTACCCAGCCCATTCCTTTGAACAACTTTTATGAAACGAACCTCGAATATTAAAACCGTAAATCTTAAATGCGTCATGCATCTGCTTCCAGATTTTAAAGGAGAAAATTTCTGTGAGTGTAATGGATTTCAATGTGCACGTATTATTAACTTGAAGTCCTAAGACGGTCTGCCCATTAATTTATAATAATTAATAGCGACGGCTGCTGTCCTATCGATTTGTGTACCAATACAAAGCTGTTGAGAATGGAAATCAATAGTACCTCTAATGAGGTAATCAAAACCAACATTTCACTTCTCTTTATTCCGCAATACCCGCCAAAGATACATTTTCTATAAAAGCTGCCTCAACAGTTCATCGATCTGATCACTCCCAGTGAATAAATAAAAAAAAAAAAAAAAAAACTATCTGAGTAGGCTTGTAGCCTTTTCTCTCTGAACTCAATAATACCATGGTATCAGCGTATCAGCTATAAACTTTTCAAATTCCCAACAGAGACTGCTTCTTCTAGTTCTGTGAATGTCCAACTTTTTATTCCATTCTGTGCAGCATACAATGCGGCTGCATCGAGGGAGGCTTTAAAGTTATGCAACACTTTCGGGGGCGGATGACATTCTTTAACAAATGTTATCTAATTTATGGAGTACAACTATATGCATACATATGTACGTAGATAGTACCTATGCACATATTGCATTGAGTCGTCCTCCTAGTTTTCCTATTCGTAGTTGTCTACTTCTATTAAAACATTTTCGATATGGCCTATTTCTCAGGCCGGTCGAGCGGCATGGCGGCCGGAAGTGGGAATGATGATGATGTGTGGGTAGGTGATGGCTTCGCGATGGTGGAGATAAACTACTAAAGTTCGTAAACTTTATTGTTGGCCCACTTAACTGTACCTCGGGGGTGGTAATTTATTTGTTTTCAAATTGAACAGCCTTGAAAGTTCATTTCATGGATTTTTTTACCACCACCACCCACTCACTTCCAACTACAGTACTACTGCAGCGGTTAAAAAGTGCATGTGGTCGTGCTGGCACATTTCCTTCTTTGAAGAATTTCACGGACTTGTGTCTGTTGTCTTGATTGTGAATGTAATAGTAGAACGGCTACGTATAGCTGACGTGTGTGCTTAAGGTAATAATGGTCCTTTCATATAATGATACGAAATTAAAACTATTAATTTTCTCTTTCTTTCTCTCGCCAGCTATTTCACTGAACTCGGTTGAGAAAACTTATTATTGTCATAATTTCTCCTCAGGATGAAAATGGAAAAAGGATAAAAGGAAAGGAAGCAATTTGACGTGAATGAATGCAGAACGGGGGAATTTATTAAAAGGGGATTTGTTAATGTCACTTCTGTGACATTAGTTTGAGAAGACCTTTTTTAATTAAAATCTTCACTTCAGGATGAAGTTTTAATCCCGAGAGCAAGATAACCATTTCACTTGGAGTTTGACACTTTGAAGATGTTAACATGGTTAAGTGTTTTAGTGGTGCTAGTTTCGTGTCAAATTGTTTGAGGAAGTAAGGATTTATTGTCTTTGTTTTTGTGTGTGCCTATTAATAGGAAATCTAGTTTGTTGTAGAGGCAAAAAGTTTCTTCAGTGTTAACAGACTAACAGACGTACGTACATATGTATATGCCTTCGGCCAGTTGTGACAGCAAGTTTATATTACGTTAAGAGGACTGGGTAACATTGATAGATGCCTTGTTTCAATTTTTGCTTAAATTTGCTTTTACTTGCTGTCAAAATGTTGGCTATCAGAAACTTGAGAAGAGGGTCGTTCAATTTCGTTTATCTGCCAATAGATACATACGAGTATGTGCATACGTATAAATCCGTGCCTGAAACTGTATCCTACACGACTGAAGGAAGTTACTTTGAACTTCGTATTCGGAGCCTATGGATTCGTACCTCTAGACATATCACACCTTTATTCTAACCTCAAAACTCACAAAATGAAAATAGGAAGTTTTATTCAATAGAAAAACGTGCATTGGTTGTATCTTGGACAGCGAACCGAACTGGAAATAAAACACAGGTAGTTGGAAAGATCGGAAGGCAAAACTACCGTCCACCTGACCAAAACGAAGTGAGGATAGCAATATCCAAGCTTAAATCCAACAAAGCTGCTGGTCCTGAGTTGTTCAAGGCAGCTGGAAATGACTTAGTAGAGAGCATACACCAACTCATTTCCAAGATTTGGTCAGACAAGTGTACTTTCTAGACATACTATACAGCTGGTGTCCTATGATAGGTTTATTCGATGGAGGCGCTTCTTAATTAGGAGCCGTAACGACTGATGGGAGTTGTTATCGTTCTTAAATCATTCCTGTTCAGAATTAAGAGATTTCTTGTGAGAAAATGCAGTGAAAAAGTGCTAAGTTCGTAGGTGCATACATATTTGTGCTAGAGAATCCAGAGAGAATTGGGACTTGTACAGGATCGAAAAGGCGCTTTTTAATTTCTTGGAGTAGTTCACTACCAGTATCTTCCGCAATGAGTCGGCCAAGTCGTTACCCATACGACCCTTGTGAGGAGGAATCCTATGCAGTTTAACTAAGTTTTTTTCTCCTACTGCGGATAATACATCCGCCAAGAGGCTGCCGCCAGTGTTGATACACATTTGTGCCCGTTTTATCGCATTTTCCATCACTTTCCGCAAGATTTCCGGTGATAAGTGTTCGCATTCCTGTCGAATAGTCTCCTTAAGGACTGCGATTCTCTGAGGCTTGTTAGCATAAACCCGCGACTTCAAGTAGCCCCAAAGAAAGAAGTCTGGGATGGTTAAATCGGGCGATCTTGCTGGCCATGCCAAATCGCCAAAACGAGAGATCACGCGACCAGGAAACGATTACTTCACAATATCCTTTGTGGCTCGTGCTGTGTGTGCGGCTGCACCGTCTTGTTGAAACCACATGTTCACCAAGCCCCGCGCATCCAATTGCAGCAGTAAGAAGTCGTTTATCATGGCCCTGTAGCGTTCGCCAGTAACAGTGACCGTATTGCCGATGGCGTCCTCAAAAATATACGGCCCAATCACTCCTCCCGCGTGAACGCCGCACCACACAGTCACATACACATTCGCTGTAGGGTCCGTCTGCATGGTCTCCTGTGGTTCCAGTCTGCTCGAGTCGAGTTGGCGCGATACGATTAGGAAATCGACGTCGAAATTCACGCTGCGCTAACACCACCGACCGATTATTGGTCAAAAAAAATCGACACAATTATTCCACGCTCTTGCGGAGTATAGCGCTCTATTGCTTGTTTGTTTGTATACTGCAGCTGTCTAGTTCACAAATGTCAAATATGATTGACGTACGACGCCATTTACAAAAATTATAACATCTTCCGATAGGATTGTTAATTTTGCGCCACCTTGTATTTTAACTACCTTGGCTGATGGCTGAGTGCAGAGCCTCAATAGCGGCTTGTCTATCGCATCAGTTGAAAATGGTTATGCCATTAATGTTAGATTGCGAGTTTATGCTTACGCACTGTTAATGACAAATGTTGGACAGAGGGAGAGATTAGCGCTCAGAGGCTTGCTAAAATCCCAGATCTTGATCCACAATCCATTTTCCATCCGTATTTCGTCGTAGTCATCAATCGAATTTACTTCTTCGTCTCCTATTCCTTCCCTTTCATTACAAATTCTGGCTTTTTATATTCATAGATACTCGTACATCTCACCCCCACGAATATCATTTAGGGCTCCTAGTGGAGCGGCCACTCCATCAAGTGGATTTGTCAGCGCAAGAAAAATTCTGTCGTGAAAGCCTGCTACACAGTAAGTCATCTTTCGAGTTTTCGGGCTCAAAACACGTCCTCTTATGTACCATCATCACAAGGAGAAAGTAGACAAAAATTACTTAATATTGATCTCAATTGAAAGATCTTAAGTGAGCCCTTTACCTACATGAAACGATGATTCTCTTTCAAATATTTTTCACTTATTACTGACATCGATAGCTTTGCATTCGAATGTTTCTTTTGGATAATATTTCAAACCTAAGTGACCTATAACTTGTTCCTGGGTAACATACACTTTCGTAAGATAACCGTAAAGCACTAAATCTTACCTCAACTTATCTTCATCTCGGTTATTATCCTAGAAGAACGGTTAATATACCATGAGTCCTCCACCTAGTACAGACGTCTTAGCAAATTTAAATGTATGGCGTTTAGATGTGTGTTAAATTTACGTTATCCTCTCATTTGATAACATGTTGCATACACACACTTGTGTATATGTATAGACTGTCTGTAAGGATAATTTGTTCATTTTTTTCTTTTCTTTTTTTTTGAATTATAACGTAACATTGCCGAATATGAAATTACATAATGATTTACCATCATCAGTGGCAGTGGCTCTAGGAGCCTCATAAATTCCTTTAACGCCAAAATAAGGCGTATGTACCTACATATACTCCAATATAGCCAAATGACTGTTGTAACAGCATTACGGGTGGCAGGACGATGTGCAATGGCTATTATACCGTATTTATATGCTGTACGTATGCATGCATATGTATATCTGACGGGGTAGTGGTGGTGTTACGTCGCCGGCGAATGAAGTGGTTTTGAGATTTATATTTGGTGCTACTGCTGCTTCCAGCAGGACGGCAATGGTGGCAGTAACGCAAAGTTGCGAAAAGAATGACTGTGCACTTGGAAAATGATGACGGTTCCTGCGCGCTCATAAATTTCCGCTTCACGCCAACCGATTATTATTGGAAGCCATTTTTGTAACACTGCCGTGCAACCGAGAATGGACAAGCTAATGACCCTCTTGCATTTAATACATTTAATTTGCTTATAGCCTTCCGTACAAAATACTTATGGGCATGAGACAAACATCCTTCATGCTTATGATGTCGATGTTTTAAAAATATCACGACCTTTGGAAGTCGTCTAATTGTTCATTTACAAGCTTCGCGACGAGTTGTAGGTTTTCAACACGTTCGGACAGCTAGAATATCCCGGAACTTGTCCAATAAGTGAAACATTGTACTTACCAGGCCTCTGTAATGTCGATGAGGTCGATTGCAATTAACCTCCGAGTGTCTCAGCTATCAATTCGCGGTATAGTTTACGAAACTTCCGATATAGTTACATATGTATGTATGCATGTCTTATGCCATGAGAAGTGGTCAGTTTATGTCGAAGGAAATGGTAAAGCAGTCGGAGCACACGCGGGTCCTCATCAAGTTGAGGCATCTTTGGTTTATTTTCCAATGAAAATATTTCGACCAAGACGAATAGATCAAAAGATCAACCACGACACGACTAATGGGTGTGTGCGGAGCCCTTAGTTTTTCCTCATGTGATGCACACTAAGTTTTCTTCTAGTGTGACAGTCCTTGGAGTAGCGAGCAGTAAAGGCCATGTTATGTCTTCCTCCTTTCCCCGCAAGGCTGTGAGTGAATGCTTCCGGATATATCGGGGTGTTAAATACAGTTGTTAAGCCCTGGACCAGCAGGATCCTGAGCCAGTGCACAAAGCCGCGACGACCCAAGAATGGACGACGATCAGTTTACATGGTCTTATACAGGTAATACCCAACTCATCAAACTTTAACCGGTTGGATTACTTTATGTATGTGGGGAATATTCAAAGGCGCATAAAGCCTGAAACAGACGTGCCGCAAAACTAATGCATAAGGCAACGCACGCCAGACAGACGTGCAGTAGATTGTTGACTTTTGAACGCCTTAGTTTTCTGTCAGTTTTTCCATCGTCCTTTTGGCAGTGGAGCTTAAATGGTGAAATGTCACTTACATGAATCGTTATATCACGAAAATTGTAATAAATTGTACTACTTTGCTGTTCTACTACTGGCGGTTTGCATCAAAATTAGAAATAGAGACGCCTTGCAGCAAGACATGGTGGTCCAGCAAACACATGTGACCTCCTACATATAAAGTCGTGTTTTATAATTTTGCTGCGCGTCTGATTCAGGCTTAATATCGACATAAAAGTATGCACACGTTTCCGGTCACGAATTGATGTGGTTGATGAAGGTGCGCACGATTCGGACACCGATGCTCATATTATTGGTTACCAATGTGTCAAAGACCTGGGAAGCAGTACCGACAGAAGTTCAAAATTTATGGACGAATAAACACAAAAATTTTTAGTATCAGAGGAAGAGATATGCATCCTCCAAGGAGAGTATGATAGATGAGATTGACGTGGCAAACATATGTAGATGATTCTGAGGGTACCCTATGTGTTGTGCGAAATACGTGTCTAACTATTAATCATTATTCTATGAATCGTTGGGGCTAGAGTTATTCGCAGGGTTTCTCTGGAGTTTCTCTCTGATCTTGATTCATCGTTTTCGGATAGTCTTTTGGCCCCTTATATGTATCTTTTCTTCCGCGAGATAATGCCTAATATTGGCACGATAATTTTGCTGAGACTCAACGCCATCGAGGCATAATTGCCAAATTCTGTGGATTTGCAATTTTCATTTACTTGTTCTTCTTAACGAACGGCGTTCGTCATATTGCGATTATGTCTTTCACCATTTCCTTGCCTAGATCTTGAAATAGGCCCAGTATCTGGACATTTCTTTCGATTTGAAAATACCGCTTTGCCAGCGCCGCGCCGGAGTCACTGAATTTTAGCGACCACACACGTTGTTGTTGTAGTTCTAGCAACTATGTTAATTCGTATTGGTCCTAACTTTGGGATGTTGTGTGTAGATTGGTCACGGAACTGTCCAGGACCAGAAATGCGGCTGCCTCGACTGGGTGTGTCCATAAGGATAGCGTTGTTAGTGACGTCAGATGAGACGGGCAGCTGAATACATGGGCTGTGTCATCTGGTGACGCGCCACAGTCAGGGCTTTGATCGATGATGCCGTCACGAAGACGGTGTACACATCTGTTCAAAAAGGAGCTCCAGCCTGATCTCAGTTGAAATAATGGTGGTCTTGTACGCCTGAGGAGGTTTTCTTCGCTTTGATGAATAGGAGGCGGGCGACCACGCTGAACGATATTGTTTTGCCGGCAATCTAGAGCGGTTCTGACTGAATTTTCATAGATCGCGTTAAGGGCCACTTTATAGTCCGCAGGGTCTATAGGTGTTTTAAGGGATAAACCGATTTACCTCATCGCGGTACATTCTGTTATCTGATCGTATTTGCCTGGGGTGTGTGTTGAGGGTGAACAGATCACGGTTTGGATGGTTGGGTTGGTGGCAGGCCAGCACGAATTGCTTGGTGAGAAGCTCATTGTGCTTTTTCACTTTTAACATGAGGGTTTCTTGATTAAGATGGTCCTCATGTAACATGCGATGACAACCAGTAATGATGCGTAGGGCAGCGTTCTGACAAGTTTGGAGCTTGGAGACAAACACGGGGAGTCCAGATGGGTGCTGCATAGTTAAAAACCGATCCGCTAATCGCTTGATATGTGATGCGAAGAGTTTCTTTGCCCTTTGCCCCATGTACTGCCCGCCAAGGATTTCGGTACTTTATTTCTGGACATCACACGTTTGTTGATGTTTCTAGAGTGAGAGGAAAATGTCAACAGATTGTCGAATGTGACTCCCAAAATCTTTTGTCCTTCAGTGCATCATTATGTCGAGTTGTAGGTTGACTTCTTTGGTCCAGGTGGTGAAGGGAGTAGCGGACGATTTTTCTGGAGACGGGATTAGATTTCGCCTGTTAAAGAAATCATCTAGTACATCGAGGTACTACGAGCCTACATGTTGTCTACAGAAATATCTACCAAGTATTTAAGACCAGCATCATCTCAGGATTCGGTCGTGAATCCTTACTTAACATAAAAGTCATCTTTTACTGGTTGCTGATTCATGTACAACAAAAGGAAGTCCATCAAATCCAGGCGAATCCGATTGCAAGGCCAGTCCTACTCAAGGATAATCTCAAAATTAATGAATTTTCAATTTAAATTTCCATTAACAACTTTGCAATTATTTACAATTCGTCCTGCTCAACCAAATTGTCCACCAACAATATATCACTGTGATATCGGACACATCCGCCATCAACGTCAATAAACAATTTACAAGTCCCAAAATCTGCATCGGAACTTTTGTGAAATCAGTAAAAGTGGAATTAACCTTCCGAAATGTCCTTCGCTCTATTCGCCACTCGTGTAATTAGCAAATTTCTATTCCCAGTATGGCAAATTAACAGGTTGATAAATTAAAAAAAAAAACAGTTAAAATATCATTCACAGAACTTCGAACTTGGTTAGCTGCACACATTACCTGCCACGAATGGGGCACTCTTATACATTCGATGGTAGATATAGGACACTACAGTTTGCGCCGGTGGATTCATTATGTGTGGATGTGGCTGACTCGGGCGTCATTAATTATTCCCTACCTTGATCCAAAAATCCCATTTGCCATCGCTCATCCGTGGTCTTTAGTGCCTGCTATTCAGTGTTCGGTATTCGGTTATCGCAGTGAGCTCCCACGCTGCCACAGTGCATCATCAACATGCAACTCACCATAACCACTAGCTGAGGCGAGGATCCTTTCGTGCGGTACTGGTTACTAGACACAGGGTAACTTTGTATCTAAACTGTAATTAAATCTGAATTCGTTTGCATATTCCGAAAAAGCAATTATTGCCCACGTTTATGAATTAAGTTTGCCGCACGGTGAAATATTTAAATATTCATAAGGAGGCCATAATCTCTGGAGTACGGTTGGAAAATGGATCACTCGCGTTTTGGGGGTGAGTGTTGACGGCTGTTTTTCGCTTTTTTGCAACCGACACAACTGGAAAATTACTTGTCGTATGTTTCCTTTGTACTCCATGGTACCATGCTGATAGAGCTCGGGAGTAGTTTGATTGTTATTGTTGCAGGATACGGTAAACAAATATTTATGAGAAAGACTGGTTGTGCTGGATGATGCCATGCAATTGAAATTCTTTATACCGGCTAGCCGGGCTTTATGGACGTTAGATAAAATTATTATCTATGTACTTTGCTGGTCCTGGAGGATACAGAGTGACGGTTAAAATTGATTGCCTGGTAATTCATAAATTAATGGATTACTCATGGTTTGAGGTGGTTGTTCCAAGGATAAACTGATGGACTTTTTATGCTACCGCTCAGAGCGGGCATTTTTTTTTAAGGTGTTGCGTAGTGGGCTGTTGTGTGCATTGATCTTCGCAGAGAGCTGCAAGGTATATTCAGCTTTAGAATAAGTTTATTTCGGAATTGAACAAGTGAGGGAAGAAACCATGAAATGGCACATTTTCCAGCGTGATCCATTGGAATGGATTTGGCCTTGTGCATTTTTGGTAAACCGATAAGGGGTTATGGTGATTGCATAAATTGGACCATAAATCGTTTTAAGGTGTTGTCAGCATGGCTTAGTTGGTCATAGTCATAGACATAGAAACGTACACGAGACTTTACTGACTTTCGGATAAATTCTAAAAAAGGGACCACCGAGGCACCACCAAAATATATGACAAGAACCACTTTTTTACCAACTTGATAGTTATGCTACTGGCCCAAAGTCATTATTATTATTATTTGTGTGGGGTCATCTTGCACTACGACCTAATGGTCTATTGTGCCCCTGCTGTTGCCTTGGAGGGGTTAGTTCCCTCGTTAGAGAGGGTCATATCCTCTAGCTTTGCCTTGGCAAGAATAATTCACTTAAGAACTCTCTGTCCAGACCAGTTTCTTTTAAGAATCTGAGTATGAGATGCGGTTCCATGATTGACATATCCTCAACTGATAATTGGTAGGTACTTGCCTAGGTATTTCTGTCTTTTGTGGATCCTTACCCAAACTCATATTTTATAAAATCAACGGTTTCCCAACGGCTGTCTGTTTTTCCCATCTTGTAGAGATAGGCTCGAAAATATGCGTGACCGGTGAGGAACTGAGTCAGGTAGTAATTGACTTCCCCATGCTTCCACTCAGTCCACATTCTTAGATCTCCGAGAAGTCGTTTAGTCCACTCACCTCTGGTGTCTCTCTCCCATAATCGCTGCCATATCGCAAGCGTGCGTGCTCTCTCTTCTAAGCTGGCTTGCACTTTTCCTACTGCGCTCTTCCGTTCGTAAATCCTCTTCTTCTCTTGGGCTAGGAGCCCTATAGGAATAATTCCTGTAATAGCGAGAACGGCTGGTACCGACACAGTGCGTCAAGCACGGGCGACTCTCAGAGCACCCCTCCGTTGGACTGCTGTCATGCGCTTCCGGTACTTTTCCTTTTCAAAAGCTTCTGCCCATGTCTCGACTCCATACAATAAAATTGACTACGTCACTGACATCAGAAGACGGCGTTTGCTTGGTCTGGGCGCGCTGGTATTTGCCATCAATCTGTTCAAAGCAGCAGTAACTGACGCAGCCTTGTCAGATGCCCGCCTTATATGTATGTGCCCAGAAGGATAGCTTCGTATCGATGGTCATTCCCAAATATTTCACGCTAGGCTTTGTCTGCACCATCTCCATGCCTACTGACATTGGCACAATGGTGCGTATACTACGTTTAGTGAGTACGACGATTTCAGTTTTGGCCATTGCCAGGCTCAGGCCGTGCTGCTCCATCCACTCGTTGACCCGACGCTCTGCTTAGTTTGGCAAACTTAAACGCATCTCTGTCCAATAAACCACGGATAAAGAATGCAGATATCGTCGAACGTTAAGCTTTCAAATTCCAATAGTTTCATTTGCAATAATCAAGTTACCTTTCATTAATATTTGACAATTGTTTGAATTGCAAATTGTGGAGGATACCTCGAAGCGGATGTATCTTTTGTCGAAGAATGGATAACAACTTCCCAAATTGCTATAAATCTACAACTATCAGTAACTTTAACCCATGCACACATACTCGTATCTGTATATTTTACTTATTCAAATAAGAGTAGTATGTATAGCTGTGCTTCTCTTCTAGTGTGCATGCAAAGTATGAATCCCCCCGTTGCAGGAGTAGTCTTCATTTTAGGTCATATCGGCGCAAAGCACCTCGAAGCAAAACAAAAACCAAAAGCAAACCATCAACTTAAGAAAGATATAGAACTGTTTCGTCTATGGATTATTGTTACGAGAACTTCACAGGCTGTATGTAGTACACCCTCCTTGTTGCACTATCACCGTCATTTAGACCAACTTTGAAGCTTCATCTGTTTGCTGGTGTGCAGTAATTGCACGATGGGAATAGGGATGGTTTTGTTAACCTAAAAATTGATTGGTAAGAAGGCACTAGCGATGGCATTGGTTTGTGTTTTTTTTTTTTTTGTTAAATAGGTTGCTATGCGGATGGGGGGTAGTAGATTGCGACATGGCCCATCTTTCTCTGCACACCATAGTGCAACACATAACATTCGTTGTGTCCTTTCTCCATGGTAGCAAGCAGCAAGGAAGAAGAATGAATGAAGAGAAAGTAAAGGGCAAATGGAAATGGAAATGGTAGCTTCCGTTCTGCTTTGCGATTGTTTTACTCGCCGACCATGAGCGCTGATGTTGATGGTAGTGAAATGGTGATGGTGGAGATAGTGTTGTTGTTGTTATTCTCTTTAGGACTGATGTTATGCAGAAAGGACGGGTAGTCCACATGCGGTCAATTTGGCGCATTTGTATGAGTTTTTCTTTCTTATTTTCCATGGATTCGTTTTGTATTGTCGGTTTTATTTTTCTGCTGCATTGTCCTTCATTTGGACATTGAAATGTTGGATTTTTTTTTTAGGTTATGATTCAGGCGAAAGTAGCACAATTGAAATTTCAAGGCAATCAAAAGCGGTGAAGTAGTGGTGGACGATTCAGTTTGGAATGAAATTTGAGTATAATTAGGTAACGATATCATTTAAGTCGAATGGTTTTAGATACATACATAGATATGTATATTGACGGGCTATCGACAATTGACAATTGAAATTGCATTTCAAGTATGGTCGAAAAATATTTGAATATCCGAATTTATTTGTTTGAATGGAACCAGTGTCACTGCAGGCAGCGGCGGATCCAGGATTTATTTCTGGGAGGGGCACAAAGGCCAGATAGGTAAAGAGTGTACCCCATAGTATTGCATACTTTTTATAGAGGTTTAATAATGACAGTTTTATTTTATGTTTTCTGCTGAAGATATCCAGTACCTCTTTAGGGTTCATTTTTGAAGCAATGCCTTGATGGATATGCATTAAGGCTGGTCCATTCAGGCGATCTTCTCTCATATTGCTGCGAACATATGTCTTTAACGGGCGTAAGGTGGAAAAAGTTCGTTCGGCAGTGCTAGTTGTCACAGGAAATGTGCACAATAATTGACATAGGGTTCTTATATTTGGCAGAGCCGTTGCTTTTTTATAAGCTTCTGCTGGTGACTTAGGAATATTTTCTTTCATCTGTTGCCAAATTTGTAACTCTGCCTTCAAGGCTAAAATACAAGGTAGATCCTCTTTATATACTTCAGCGCCTTGCAAAACTTCATCTATGTATATCATCATCACTTAAGTTATGGGATAGTAACTTTTGCAGCTTTCCTATTCTTTGCAGCTGAGCTCTAGGAAATCTAGACGACATTTCATTTAATATATAAACAAGAAAAGGAATGTACACTATAAGTCGGTAATATTCTTCAACAGATTGAGTCTGAATATTCGATCTATTAGTTTGACGGCCGGTTATTCTACGGACTGTGATTTCGGCTCCAATTTATTTAGCGAGGGCCTCAACCTTATCGGAAAGTTTTTTAAATGCGTCCGTGCTAGTATCTCGTTGCTTCTGCAGGCTGGCTGTGGTCGTATCGACAAGTTGAGTTACAGAAAGTACATCAACTTCAATGGCTTGTAATGATCGAGATAAAGGGAGTGTGATACCCAAAATATCAGAGAGGATTACCAAACTCACAAGAAATTCCGAAGACATTATAGCTTGGAGCAGTGAAAACGCAGGTGTAATACGACTGTCTGCTTGATGAGTCATTTTCTGCAAAACTCCAGGAAGACATGGAGTTGATTATGGAATGAGCAAGCAGAAAGCAAGCAGAAATAATGCAGTTAGTATCTAATTGATAGTGATTAGTCGGGCCCGTGCCCCTGTGCCCCTCCTGGATCCGCCCTTGAATGCCTGCGTTGAATTTATAACATAACTGTGTACTTAACCTGAATTATCGTCTAAAAGAATATAGGAAGGCCTGGGCCTTTTCAAACTGCCACGATTTCGAACGGCTTATAGGTACTTGTGTGAAATTTCAAACGCGACTTCATTTCTCGCACTAAAATTTGACGAATTGGGATCGAAAAATCATTTTGAATCATCATCATCAACCGATTTACATAGCCCATAAGTGTGTGTGTATACGAGACAATTCTTGTGCTCCTTTATACTGAGATGTGAAACCACCGATAAAGGTAGATTATCAGGGTGGTAGAGTAGTATAACGTGGCCCAATTCGTACCTCCATGGACCCAACGAAATTTCTACTGTAGGAAAAAAGTCTGTAAGAAAGAAATGAAAGAAAACAAGTTTAAGAGTGTTTAAGAGTTTAAGTTGAAAAGTTTCTAATTGTTTTTCTAAATGAATTTAAAATGGGCTTCACGGATAATGCACCCAATTAGCTGAAGAAGTTCACTCTGGGGGTCGAATTCAGCATTCAGCAGACAAATTAATTAAAAATAACACTAAACCATTGCCTTTGACTATGAAAGAGTTGCTTCGGATTCTGGTATAAGGTGACAAAACACAAAATTTATTTATACAGGAGTGGCGAACTAATTAACACACCCTGCGATATTTTTACTTTATACGTTTTCTCCGATTTACTTGTGAAACCACTGCTTTCAACAAACTTTGGCATCCCCGAAAATTATCTCTCAGTAATCGAGCTTTTATTGTCCTAGATGATACCGTCACAACATAATTGCCTCCATTCGAGCTCTTATTTCCACTGAAATAGCAAAAGGATTCCTTATAGAATTTTTCGCTATCAGACTGTCCTCTCGTTTTGATGTTTTTCTTGGCCTAGATCGTTCCCGATTCACAAATGTGCCAAGCCCCTTGAAATGCTTTATGGCGTTCTGCACTTTTTTTTCCTAAACAGTCGATATTAAGCGCAATTTTTGAAATATTTTATCTTTTTTGATTTTATGGGCTTTAAAAGATTGCCCGTCTTTGTTTCTATCCCCTTTTGGTTTGACGCGCGCGTTCATATTTTCAATTTTTGTCCTGATTTGCGAGGTGTTCAAATCAACGCCAGGGATTTTTTTCTACCACAGCTTCTAACGCAATTTGCTTTTTAATTTTCATGTCTGGAGTTTGGCTTGCTGGAAAGCAAGGATAAAATTGTAGAATTTTTATGGAATATTCTTCGTCCACTCCAGATCTCTTTTTTTAGGGGTTTTTCACTCATTCCGTCAAGGCATTCATTTTTCGAAACAGTATTCTCCATTTTTTTATCTCTTGAAGTTACCTCCAATGCACACTCAACTTCTTCAAGTGTTCACTCGATATATTCCATCTTTATTCACACCAAATGGAGGGTTCGATATTCGATAATTTAGAGCATAATATACATCATTCACGAGAAAGCTTTAGAAAAACTGCGATGTTAATTCTGAATTGTGGAGTAGGGGGTGGATTGATCAACCTATGGTAGTAATGGGAATTCTGAAGGTCTATTTGGCGGGGATATTCCTGTTTCCTGTAATGGAATCAAGGACCGTGTTTTATTTTTAACTAGATATGACTATGTGATATGATTTGGCCTCGGTGATGACTAAATTTTGCTTCGATTAGCACTCTTATGATTTGAGAGTTTGATGGAACTTATTTTCAATTTGAAAATTTGATGTCAGTACTGAGAGTTTTTACATCTTTTCGGGTGCTTTTAGGCTCGTGGTAACTTTCCATACTTATGTATACTATGACCACCCTTGAAAGGCAAAGTTAAGCTGACCACTCTATAATAGACACGTGGACTAGTCCGAAAGTCACAAATCTATGTGAAGAGAATGTTCTTGCTAGAACATTCAATAACGAGAGACTCTCCGGGCGTAGATATGCTAATTGAAGTGTATCCCGCCTATGTACCCAAGTCATTTTGTCGATGACTAAGAGCGTTTTGAACTATATCTGTGCCGGTCTTCAGCTCGGTTATGTGTTGAATGTGGATACAGCAAGGACTGAAATTACTTCCAAAATACTCGTTTTGTAACACCATATGGCATTTACATCGATTTTTGCTTCTGTGCGCTAAAGTATGAAACGGATAATGATAATCTTATGCAGCCTCTTTAATTTGACGTCTCGCTAATGTGCTTTTGGCTTGGATATTAATACTTTCACTGCACTATGATCAGTTGGTTAGAAGTGTTGCTTACTTACTTTACTTACTTACTTAACGGGCTCCCAACCCGTGGAGGGTCCCTGCCTGAGACACAGCAGCCTTCCATCCTCTTCAATCCTGCGCACGCTGCTTCCAGTTTTTCAGACCAAGCGCTCTGGCATCCGCAATAGCTCGGTCCTCTTAAAACGGAGGTTCGGTCTTCCTTGTCGTTTCGAACCTGGGGGCTGAAATTCGAAGATCCACTTAGCTGGAGCATTATTGTCCATTCGCTCGATGTGGCCAAACCAGTGTAGTCGACGTGTTTTGGCTTTCCGGACTGCATCCACATCTTGATTCAGCTCATAGAGTTCGCGGTTATATCTTCTTCTCCATTCGCCCTCCTCGCATATGGGACCGAATATTCGACGAAGAATTTTTCTCTCGAACGTATTCAAATGCTTTCCTGCTTATCGTAGAGCAGAACTGGCAGGATTAGTGTTTTGTGAAAATTTGGTCTACCTTCGATCTGCCACACTGGTATTTGTCGATGTGTGTGTTTTGCAGAATGGCTTTAGACGTTCACATATTACGTTGGATAGGTTCTTATACGCGACATTTAGCAGGGATATGCCTCTGTAGTTTTTGCAGGACATAGGATCGCCTTTTTTTGTAGATGGGACATATGGAGCTGATTGTCCAGTCATCGGACATGCTTTCATCCTCCCAAACTTTGTTGATAAGTTGGTGCATGCACCCTACCAAAACATCACCACCGTATTTGAAGAGCTCTGCTGCCAGTCCACCAGAGCCGGCGGCCTTGTTATTCTTCAGCTTTTTGATAGCTGTGCCGACCTCTTCGATACTTGGAGGGGGTTAGAAGTGTTGGTTGGCATTTATATTTCTGGTTGAATGGAGCGTTCTGCCTGGCAGCAAAGTTTAGGACATCGTTTAGTAGGAAATCGTCTTACAATGAGAAAAAGTGTCCTTTCCAGGTTGTTTATCCGACTGAAAATTTACTTCCAGCTTTCCTTTTTCATCCAGGTTCAGAATTTGTAGCCTTACTACCTTACATATTGTACATTTTTGGAATATCATTTCCGAAATCAAACGTTCTTCTTTATTTCTCCCACTCCTTCCTTTTATTTCGTTGAAATTAATATTCATTCCTCTTCTCATGGAGCACCCACTTAAATACTTTTAGACAAACTCCCGACTTGTAATACCTTTTCGGTAATATGCTTCTCGGTGATGTTTCCTAACATATTGTACTTGAACCCTAGTAGTGTATCAGTTAACCTTTCTACATCCTATGAAAATTGAATATGTTTTGAATGACATGTGAGTTTACTACTTGCTTGTAAATGTCACTCATATGCATTAAAACATATGTACATCTTCACCAGATGAACATAACTGTACTCGATGAACAACACAATGCAGATATGAAATGCCGTTTATTTTCCACTGACACACTAACGTAGCTCATAGTTCCAATAAACTTTAATTACACTGCTATAACTTAACTTAATTCTAGTGTTTTAGTGTAACCAGTGTTTCGATAATTTCAAATAATTTTTTTTTTTTTTTTTATTATTTTATTTTAAGAAAAAACGGGGAAACCTCTTAGAATACTGCCTTAACCTAAATCTGGGGCCGGACCATAACATGTGACCTCCAACTCGTAACCGAAAAGACTGATTAAGTTATAGTCAAACCATTTAATCGTCCACCCAGTTGTACGCCAGAAATCAGATATCAGGGTCAGACCCTTCCTAAGTGCTAGCCCCAACCCAGTCGAGCCACCAATATATCTCGCTATTTAACCTGTCTTCGTTTATTAAATCCCGCTCGGGTATACGTACTTACCCATGTCTCACACCAGCGTTTCCTTTTCCTGAGTACATCGGCTCGTAGAGGATACGTTTATCTGTCGCCTTTCTAGCAAAATGGTAAAGCGAATTCAGTGAGTCTGACAAGTCACCATGTGCCTTCAGATAAAAGAATGCTTCAGGGAGAATGTACCCACTCACCATAGTACTTCTGAAATACCCAGGGCTAGGATAAAATAAGCCCGGCTCAAGTTAGTTCTCCGTAACGCCTGTTGATCGCTCGAAAGGGTTCCTCACAAGGTTCAGACTGACATTCTCGATTCTGGACACGCCGGTGACATCCAATAGTCTCTTATTAGAAACGTTATGCCGAAAGTCGGAATACGCGTTTCTATACATACGCATTGAGGGTCGAAGACATTTCTTTCAAATAGTCTAAGTTTTTCCATATAAGACGGTCTTAATGTAAATCAGAGTTGGACGAACGAAAGCTTGGTAGCACATGACCTTAAAATCGGATCTAACATAGTTGGAGTGAAAAAGGCGTTTGAGGGACATAAATACCGCTCATTTTAGTAGGTACAAAAACTTGTCCAAATGAACACCTAAATATTTCACAACAGTCTTATACTCGATGTGAAGACCATTAGAACTCGTTATTTGAAGGTTTTTCCAGTTTCGCCTCAAATCTGAACTACCGCACCTTATTGGGGTACGGACAACAAAATGTTATTTGTTACGGAACTTGCGAACTTGCCCCTTAAAATGGACAGGAACACTTATTAGACTGACGGTGATGGATAACCCAAGTAGCCTTTCTTAAATATTCCTCTGATGGCAAGTCCCTATTCTAATATCCACAGATCCAAAATATATATCTCATCTCTCTTTTAATCGGCTCGATGTATAATGATTGTATGCATAAAGGCGCCGCCGGTTTCTATACCTTATGTACAAGGATCTTTGGCCTCCAAGGAGCCCAAAAGTTTATTTAGTTAAGAGCCACATACATTTCAATATCCATGGTCATCTTTGTGCTGAGATTTGTTTGCCTGGACATCGGAAAACAAACATGAGTTTGATTTTCATCTAATTTTAAATATTCCAATGGTCGATGGTAGATTTATTGTTTAGTTTTCATATACACATCAACAATAGCATCACCCGATCACAGGACCTATTGATTCCTACGAGTATCTCTTGTTTTCAAATTATTATCTTCAGTATTCCTCTGCTTGCTCTATCCATATCGATCGTCTTCTTATTTAGCTCAAAGGCGTTTCCTCAAAGAACTCACTCTAAAAATAATCACATTTCCATTTCTAACATTCCTTGCAAGTCATCTTCCTTAGGCCTGTGTGTGCATAAAGTCAAAAGCATACTTTCATTTATGCTCCAATTCAATCGCATCCTTAAATTCCACAGCAGCAAATGGGAAATAGCAGCACGACTCAATAAAAATTTCAGGCCAACTATATGCACTTATACTCGACTAGCGTATATGAAAAACGGTACACTGCCATCGTAATGATCATCACTGACGAATGAACTATTTTCCATAGGGAACAATGTCCTTTCGTTAGAGGCACAAAAAAACAAAAAAAAAAAACAGAATAAAATGGGAATGTGAGTACCCCACATTCCGCAGTTGATATGACTTTCAGGCGAGCTTACTCCTGCCCAACCCAACCATTGTCACTCATTCAGTGCATGGAACGACGAACGAATATTCTGAATCCCCCTATGTCCTGAATCCACTCGAAATCATAGGCTCATTGAGGGAACGGAGAGTGGAACAACATCAAGCTAGAATGAGACGGAGAAACTTACAAATAATTTCACTCTCTAGAAAATTACTTTTGTTTTGTCCTCGTGCAGCTGCGACTTTGCCTCACTTCACCTCTCCCGGATTTCTTTTTCTGGAAATTATCCCTTTAATGAGCAAAGAATCCTCGGTGCATGTGCATACATTTTTTCGGGTAGCTGCTGGGGTGGCTCCTTAAAGATAGAGTTTGCTTCTTCGCTTCGTTGTTTTTTTTCTCAGATAATAGATACATATGTAGTTATTCTTTTATTCACTTATTTGCGGGCTTTTTATTGTTCCGTTGTTCACTCCGGTATTGTTGGGCCCATCAAAATCACTACACATGACACAGGAAACGGACTATGTGATCTTTCATTAGGGTCGTTTTTATAATCGTCGTCGAAGTTGTTGTTCCGTTTTGTTTTCGTCCTCATCATCAGTGGCAACATCGACCGCCATTGTTACGTTGTATTGTGCCGTGCAGATACTTTTGTTTAGTGCAGATACTAAGGATACAATTTAGTCGTCATCGTCATCGTTGACGTCCTCGTCGTCGTCGTCGGTGGGAACAAACGAGAATGACGACGTCGAAGTAGTACAACAAACCAAGGGTTGTTTAGGTTGTGGCAGGATTTGTTGGGGCCTCTACGTATGCAAATTTATTTTTATTTAGGTTACTATCAGGAAATCCAACACAGCGGGGAAACAATACAACAACGAATCACAGTGTGAGAGAGAAATGGGGGAAACAAGAATGGGTCTATACTTTTCTGTGTATTCTGTGTTAAGGGAAAGGCGTTTTTTTTTTTTTTATTTTTTTTTTTTCTTACTCTCCTTTTTCCTGCTGGTGGTACTTCCTTGTTGTTATTTTTATTTATTCATTCGTTTAATACTTATACGCGCATATGAATTGTTATTTTGTCCTCCTTCTTCCTTTCAATTTGTGTGTGATTTTTGTAGCTATCATCCTGTTGCTGATGGGTTTGTGTTTTATATCAATTCATTCTTCGACGACTTTGTGTCATAGAGAGGCTCAAATTAAGCTCTAGGACAAGCCTATGTATATCAGCGATGATGTATCTTTTTTTTTCTATGTATATTCCTCTCTTCTCTAGATTATGCAAATTCGCTCCAAATAACAAATAGGGCAAAAGTTTTTAGTTGACATGACGTATAACTCGTGTACTTTTGCATATATTAAAAATGAACGAAGAAAATATATTTACGACGCTAAAGAATATTGTTCTTGGTAATGTGTGGTAGGTCATAAATTGTGCTAAGGTCTTTTAATGATACAAAAAAAACTAAATAACAACAAACCAACGGACATGAGCTAACCTACGAAAGGGAGTAAAAAAAAATTAAACTTTAAAAAAAACATAAAAATGAGGTTGACTGATATATTTCAGTTGTTTAGCGTGCTGCTGCCACCCTACCTATTGTTCGTTCTAATGTATCTTTATACTGATATTTGCCTAGGACAAGGAATATGGTTAAATTGACCTTTGGCATTATTCAAGTCCCATTACCGCATGCTAGTTGATATTTGCTACTGTGCTGGTGTAATTAAGCTTTTAATGGGCAAATAGGATGTCCTGAATATGTTCCATTTTGCTTGTCAAGGTGCTGTGGTCTGCAACGAAATTGTTCACATAAATTCTTTAAACATTTTCTGTGTCATGTTCTATATCTGAATTCTTAAGACTTAAGTAAGAAGTAATAGAAGCAAAAGGATTCGAATTCAGACAGCTGCAAATATGTACGAGGATGTTACGTGAAAATGAATAACAAGTTGGTGACTTTTGCGGTCTAGTTAAGTGTAGACTATAGGTATGTACATGTTAATGGCCCTTAATTTCTTAAAAATTAATACTTATCTACTTACTTTTAGTTAAAATGAGAACACACGCTCCAATAAATGCCAATGGATCAATGGATGTCGTGGATCAAGTGGTTAATGCATTGGATCGCTGAGTGGGAGATTCCGCGTTCGAATTCCAGAAAACACCAAAAAGTTTTTTCACGGTCCCACCTCTCGCGAATGTCTGACAAACGTCCTAGAGTAATAATTGTCATGAGAAAGCTTCTCAATTTGTCTTCCAGATATGACTCTAAATTTTTTGAAATATATAACACGCACAACACGAATGGTGGCGAGAAGCTAGGCCCTGGACCACATACGGTCCGTTACGCCAAGAATTTGTTGTTTTTTTTTACTCCTTGTGCAACATTTAGGATCATGGCAAGGCTGGTCTTGCTAATAACGTTCAGCCTTAGTAGATGCTTAGATGTAGCTAGGGGCATACCTAGGGATTTCCTATCAGACAGAATCCTTAGAGTAGTACCTTGTCTGGCGAGTTCGTCTGCCCTGCAGTTTCCTGGAATGTCTCTATGGTCTGGCACCCAGCATAGGTGAATATTGAACTGCTCTGTCATCTCCATAAGAGATAAACGGCAGTTGAGAGCGGCCTTTGAAGTAAAGGACCACGATTCCAGAGACTTGATTGCCGCTTGGCTGTCAGTGAGAATGGTAATATCCCTGACAGATAGTACATTACACTTCAGCCAGGACAGGGCTTCCTTAATCGCCATGATTTTCGCCTGAAAAACGCTACAATGATCTGTCAAGGACACTTAAAAACGATAACAGCAGAAGCAAAGCATTATCCAAATCATCCTCATTTGTATTACCGTGAAAGGGCATTAAGTTGACAACTGAAAAGGACACTGAATGAACTACAGTAAAAATATCCTGCTAGGTGCCATTTTTCTCCAACTCATTTCTCAACTACAAAAAATTATTTAACCAAAATGTGGCAAGCAAATTGGTTGTCTGCAAGTGAATGTCGTGGTTGTGATTGAAGTGATTTATATGTAATCATAAAATAAACATGAAACGGTAAATAAACGAACGAACTGCAGTGCAAAAATTTACTCTAAACACAGGACAGGACTCTACAAAAAAAAAATATGAAAAAGAATAAACTTTTTAGCGGAAACCATGTCAATGGCAAGCAGAAAGCAAAACGATGAAAGACGGTTGGATATTTTAAATTTATAACGGTAATGCTATATACTTTTCCCGCAAAAACCCACCCACCAAACCCTTATTATTATACGTCCGCTTTACTGTGGTCATTATTTTTGTTCATCCTTAAAGGACAAAGTTATTATTATAGTTATTATGTGGGTGGCCATTGGGTGGTCCATTTCTCTCTTACCCCGAATGAATTTTAGTTCTCCTCTGTCGGCCTCAGTTCGACATAATTTCGCTTGTAACCCTGAAAAATTGCAAGGAATTATGATTCATGGGACAAGTGATTGACGTAGAATACATTTGTTTATGTCTATTATTATTTCGGTGTACTCTTTTGTTCTGTTTATATATTTTGGAATGAGATATGTTGTACATAGGTAGGTAGAAGAATAAATCTTTTATTTTTTAGGCCGTCATACCGGGGGGAGGGGGGTACGTAATAAAAATAAACATGGAAGGTTGTGGAATTAATTTTATCAAAATTTTATACAGAAAGTCAAATAATTTATATGAACAACTACGGCAACGACAACTGCGTGCATTTGTCCTGTGGCATTGCAACTGTTGCCTTGCCTTATTTCGCTGGCAAACAATTTGGCTACAAATCACCAGCTTTCATTGAATAATTTATTAAAATAAACTTTGTTTAACAGGAAACAGGCGTCCCATTTGTCGTTCACCAAAACATCATAGTTTCTGCGAACAAGTTTTGCTTGTTGTTATTTAATTCATTGCGAGTTTCATGATTTTCGAAAGCAGAATATTGTGTCAATGCCAATGTGTTGCTTGCTTTGCTGGGATATAACAAGGCAGCAGTCGGTCATGATTTCCAAACAAAGAAAATAAATTTAAAAAAAACTTTAAGTAATAGAGAGAATATTTGCAAAATTTTATCATAAAATAATAAATTTGAAAAGAGTCAATCGTATGAATAAGCATGGGAAGTAAATGAAGGCTGACTACAGAAATGATCCTGTGAAGTATAGTCTTGGACAATTCTCGATATCTGCAAAAACCGCTAAAGGTTGTCCCCAAGGAGGAGTTTTATCTCCCCTGCTTTGGTCCATTGTTGTGGACAAAATCCTAAATGACCTCAATAACTACAGATTTCACACCCAAGGCTATGCTGACGACATAGTCATTATAATAAGGGACAAGGAAGAAACCAACATCTGTAATCGGATGCAACATGCCCTTAATAAAGTTAGCAATTGGTGTCAGACAGAGGGATTAACGGTTAACCCTGATAAAACCGTAATCATTCCCTTCACCGGAAGGAGATCCTTAAATCTCCGCACACTATCACTACGTAATGTACAAATAAATTTCTCTAAAGAAACAAAATATCTTGGGATAACTCTAGACCAGAAACTAAACTGGAAACCTCATGTAGATGGAACCATTGAAAAGGCGACAAGAGCCTTCTGGGCCTGCTCAAGGTTTTTCGGTAAGAGATGGGGATTAGAACCCAAAATAATTCACTGGACTTATCTCACAATTATCACACCGATAATTACCTATGCATCGCTAGTATGGTGGGAGAAAACTAACCAAATCACCATCCGATCTGCCGTACAAAAGGTGCAACGATTAGCATGTGTAGGTATTACGGGTGCAATGCGCACCTGCCCTACAGCTGCGCTGGAAGTTCTCTTAGACCTTCCACCTATACACATAATAATTATGAAGACTGCAGCAACTAGTGCAATAAAGCTTCAACTTCTATGTAATAATACTAACACCAATCAAGTAGGACATATGAAAATCCTGGAGGAAATCCCGCTACTATCATCGCCAGCGATCTGTTCCTCGGATTTGATGCCAAAAATAATCCATCTCAATCACCCTTTCAAAGTCATTATACCGGACCGCAGGTTTTGGGACTACCCTCCCATCCCTCACACCACATCTTCAATTGATTGGTATACTGACGGTTCGAAAATGTCAAATGGGGTTGGAGCTGGTGTTTTTGGTCCTAACTACAAGCTATCCACTTCACTTGGACAACATACTACTACCTTTCAAGCAGAGGTCTATGCAATCGAGCTATGTGCCAGAGAATGCATCAAACGAAACCTCCGTAGTTCCCAAATAAATATAATGTAAGGCTGCCAAGCAGCTGTTAAAGCTCTGACTTCCTTTAATGTTGAGTCTAAGCTGGTTTGGAATTGTCTACAAGTACTCCTGCAATAAAATTACTCTTGTGTGGGTCCCTGGACATAGGGGCATCCCCGGCAACGAATCAGCTGATAAACTTCCCAGATTAGGTGTGCTCAATCTCCGTTTACGGGACCTGAACCCTTTAGTGGTTTACCAACTAACCAGATAAAGATAGAGCTCAACCTATGGGAACGAATAGAAACGCTATCATTCTGGAACTCGTAAAATGGCTTACGACACACGCCAAGAAATTTATAAATTTCTCAAAAAAAAGATCCAGAGACATTCTTTCAATGAGCAAACGCAAAGCTAAGATCATAACTGACTTCCGTACTGGACATTGCTCCCTCAATTACCATCTCAAGAAAATGGGCCGTGTCCAATCGGACATGTGCTGTCTCTGCCTTGAAGACACGGAACAGCCCAACATATACCGTGTGAATGCCCGGCCATAGCTCGGCTTAGGCTCAAACAAGGGCTTCACATCACCATCTGATGTCACATCTTCTTCAGCTCAAACTATCTATAGTTTCATTAATGAACTAGATTTCAGCTAAAACACAAACATAATATAGCAACTTTCAGGGGATAGGGGATAGCACAAAAGATCTCTTCTGGTCGCCGTGCTTATTAGGCTTGTACTCGAGCCTTATGTACCCCCACGACTCTAAAAAAAAAAAAAAAAAAGCATGGGAAGTGCTTTGCTAGAACAACTATGCACGAAATTACCTAGAATTCCGGGCTTCTTCTTCTTCAGATATTTGATCTTCAAACATCAAACATGAATGACGTAACAGTTGTAAGGCAATTTCAATTTTTTTAAAAGGGGAATAAGGCGATTTTTCCAAAGTCACCATAGAGAGATGTTTTATGTTTTGAAACAAAATAACCAACGGATATTGCCGTAGGCCATCAGAATACAGTGTACTCATTTATAAGCGGACACCGATGGTACCGACGAATCTGTCCGCTTATGAGGGGTGTCCGTAAGGAGAGAGTACACTGTATTTGAGTTAAAGTTAAGTGTGACTTACTGACAAATTTACAGTCAAAGTGGGTGTCCATCAGGGCTCAGTTCTGAGCCCACTGCTATTCAATCTTGTGATGGACCTTCTGACCCTTGAAATCAAAGAAAGCAGAAGTTGTTGAATTCTGTTTTAGTGAAGACAATGGCACCTCGGTACAGCTTAAAATAGGTGACGAACTCATCAAAAAATCAGACAATTTTAAGTCAGTAGGGGTGGGCCACTTGAGAATGAAGTGATTCACAGAATACAGTGTGGTTGGCAAAGCTGGCGGGCCGCACCTGGCATTTTATGTGATAAAAAGACCACACAGCAGTTAAAAGGTAAAATATACAAGGCGGCGCAAAATTAATCATCCAATTTTGTTTTTGAATTACTTTTTTACTAAATAAAAAAAAAAATGATTTGGACCTTTAAAATATTTTCTGTTAAGTGAGAAAGATGATATGCGCCAAGTGACTGCAGCCAGTGTTGATGCACATTTGTGCCCATTTCATCGCATTTTCCATGACTTTCCGCAAGATTTCCGGTGATAAGTGTTCGCATTCCTGTCAAATATTCTCCTTAAGGGGAGAATGTCTGAGGCTTGTTGGCATAAACCCGCTACTTCTTGTAACTTGTTGAAACCACATGTTCACCAAGCCCCGCTCATCCAATTCCGGCAGTAAGAAGTCGTTTATCATGGCCCTGTAGTGTTCGCCAGTAACAGTGACCGTATTGCAGATGGCGTCCTCAAAAAAATACGGCCCAATCACTCCTCCCGCGTGAACGCCGCACCACACAATGGCTTTGAGTGGATGTAATGGTGATGATGATTTCCAGTGCCCCAGAAACGAAGATTTTGCTTATCGACGTAACCGCTTAAGTGGAAATGCGCCTCGTCGCTCATGATGATTTTCGACACAAAATCGTCTTCTTCGTTATTGAGATTGAGGATGGCTTGACAGTAATACACACGCGACCGACGGTCAGGATTGCTTGTCTGTTTGTATTCTGCAGCTGTCTAGTTCACAAATGTCAAATATGATTGACGTAGTACGCCATTTGTAAAAATTATAACATCTTCCGGTAGGATGATTAATTTTGCGCCACCTTGTATAAGGCAGTTATTAAGCCTGCAATGATGTATGCCTCTGAGTGCTGGGCAGCACCTAAGAAAGCTCAGGTGGGCCAGTGGAGTAACGTTGCTTGACCAAGTCAGGAACAAGCATTTCAGAGGCAGCAGTAAAGTCACACCGATCTGTGTAAAACTCCAAGAAAACCGCCTCTGATGGTGGGGGCATGTTATGCGGAGATTGGAAGACCATGCAGTAAGACAAGCGATGGACTTCCCAGACATGAGAAGAGGACCGGGTAGACCACCCAAAACTTGGAGCAACACCATAAAAAAGGACACGCGGGAGAGGAATGTGGATGACCAGACAACCCACGACAGAATAGCGTGGCGCTATCGTACAAGAAGAGCCGACCCTAAATTGGACTAAGACTAGGACAAAGAAGAAGAAAGTTTGTTGCCGTTTATTGTTAATCCCACATCTCGCAAATGTATTTGATTTAACCTTCTTACTGATTTCGGATTACCTCCATTGAAGTTTGCGTTTTCATGCAAAGATTCTTGTACATACGTATTTCCATTCCACCAAGATTGTCGAGATAACCAAGAATCCTTTTCGTTAGTTTACTAATATAAAAAGAAAGTGTCTAGCAGGCACTACAAGAGGGTTTTAAGAAGTATCATCCATACTTTATGTCGCTTTCATTTTCCTCAAATCAGGCCACTCCCACTGGAATGGTACCACGTTGGCGGTCTATTGCCATACAGTATCACTTTGGTAGGCGGTTGTAATATCACTGATATATGTATATGTACAAATTCTTAGATACAATGTGCATTCGCACTACTTTATCCTTTAGAGCAAACAGAGCGTTTGAAGAGTTAAAATTTCTTATTCGGTTAGTTGTACTCATACACATGCAAGTAAAAACCACAGCATAAATTTGCAAGGCTCTGGGTTTAAGTCAATGAGTCTTATAAGCGTTTTCCTAGTTACTTGTATAAAGAGTGTCGAAGTCTGGTTGAAATTTGATGGTACATTTCATACGTTTTGCAACACCATGTCCTTGTCAATAAGTTTTGGTTTGACTCCAGAAGATAGTTTTCCTTACCACTCCCACAGAATGCAACATAAAAGTACGATACAGATATTCTCATGTACATGCAATTATGAAACTATCTACCTTGATATAAGTTCTGATTGCAATCTTCTGTTTTCTATACTACGACTCCCAAAGTCACGATTTGTCATTGACATACCCCTCTGCTCTACTACAATAGAAAAAAAATCAAGTTCCACCCCTTTAATTACGACTGACTGTGACTACTATTTCAGTTCTCCTCAAAATGAAACCGAAAGCTACAAATCTATCCTCTATTCTCCCACCAAGAAAGTAATCATTACTCTTTTTCGCTTGTCCTACAATCGTACCTCACCCAACTGCTGAATACCGCTCGTAAACTTTAATATGAACAACAAATAAAATTTCAAGGTCACCCCATCTGTGCACCCCCACTGTTCCGATCACCCACCCGAGATGGTACTGGCTCCTTCTTAGATAGGGGTTTGCATTTCGTGTCCTAGTAGTAGTACATAGTAGTAGTAGAATATTGAAAGGTTATGGATACTAAAACCGACCGCGCATAGCAGCAGGTGAGTCCGTGTGTGCAAATAATATCAAATGGCGAAGTGGTTCGTTGGTTGGTTGGTGGTTCGTGGTTTTGATTGCTAGCTTTTATTATCCTCGATCTGTGGTTGGGTGGAGGTGGGCTTGTTGATTGCTATTCTCATTGTCCATTCTCTGGTGTTTGCCTTTTGATTCATTTCACCACTACGACTAGAGAGTAGTTGGTACTTACTACACAGCCCACTTGACTTGTCCATAAATCCCATTCGTCTGTAACCGTTTGTATCCTGTGTGTTCTAGTGCTAGTTAACCACCACCCCCATGGTTTTTATGATCAAAATATGCTAAATTTGGCACAACAATTTTTACAACCTTTCTGAATCAGTACGAAGTTGGAATGCACTTCAGACTCATGGTCGGGGAAAAAAGTCCTTCCTGACAAGAAAAAAAAACAAAGTTTCTCGAGTTAAAAGAATTTCAAGTGCTAGAAACTGTTAAAGTCCTAGGCGTATGGGCTCGCATGATAAACTAACAAACAAAACTAAAGCGCGACCGTGTGTTCCAATTTCGTAAAGTGAAGTTTCTACTTTTTGAGATATACGTACACATGCACACGGGTGTCTGTATTTGCGAGTGTATCTGTGTATCTGTGCGGCTCTGCAGAGAGTAAAGTGTCTAATGCTATTGTGGTTAAGAAGAGTTCCGCAATTGTTAGGCTGCTGAACTGGTTGAGACTAGAGACCGCATAAGGACCCTAACCCATCATATCGCCGTATATACTCGTACTCGTTTGCTGTGGTGTGGTGGTGCATATGGGTCTGGCTATCAGGGAGCGGGAAGCGAATGGTGGCGACCCAGTTTAAAGCGAGTGCGAAACGAATTTGTTAAGTGCACCGATGATGCGAAAGTGGTAAAATCGATAACTTATTTCACATTTGTTCAGTTTGTTGTTGCTTTTGTTTTTAGTTTGGTGGTTATCTGTGCAGTTGAGTCAAGTGAACATTTGTCCTGTCAAAACGAGCCTCTCTTGTGTGCCGTCTGTGTATGCGTCAATTTCAGTGTGAAATTCATATTTTCCGCTGCAATTGCCAACGATACGGATTGTGTGTATAGGGGTTGTATCGTGGACGACCAAAAGACGGGTTAATTTATTTGTGGGGTTTTAAGGTTTCGATCAAACTTTTTTTTTTTCGCTTGTTTTTCGTTGCTCCACTGCAAGGGTATTTAATTGTTTTCCTAGCTAGAGGTTTTTATTAGTTTGAGGGGGTATAAAACCGTTTATAATTTTGTTACGATAGTGATACACGCAAACAGTTTTTGCGCGCGCTGTGATGGAATGTAGGTTAAGTATTTCATTTCGCAAAAAGATAAACAAATTATGATTTGGTTCTACTTAAAGCGTAGTCCTTATGATGTTTCGGTTACGTTTAATTATTATGATCGAAATGGAGACAAAAGAATATTAAATTGAGAACTTAGCAATTGATGTGGAAGTCGATTCAGTCCATCAGTCAGTATGACAAAACTGAAAACTTATCTGTTTGTAAAGGGAGCACAATAAAAACTAAGACTGTCTTGTATTCATAAGTAGAAATATTCATATAATCGTAATATTTATGCCGTTTTTTCAACAGTTAGTAGGCTATAAAAATTTTCATGCAAATTGTTTAAATCGTGAATCTACAAAATTGACGACTGTGGGGTTGACAGGGAACATTTTTTTTTTTTTTCAATAATTATTATGGCACTGCACAATTGCTCAGCATTTATACGTCTTTGTTGCTGGTTATAGCTTCAATCGGTATCAGATTTAAGCCAAACTTGTGTAAACATTAGAGCTTCGTAGCTTAATTAATTTTTTTATACGGAAGAATTAAGGCAGCCGTTAATTAGGTAGTATTTCCGGGACATAGTATTTTTTACGTACGTACATACATATGTACATATGTAGTATGGACAAATATACAATTTCCGAACTCAAAATGTTTTTAATTAACCCTTCCACAACACATTCGTTCAACGAGAAGTATTTTTCCAGACGCTAGAGCGTCCGCCCTTTTTTCTGTTACCACCTTCTAGCTTCCAAGCCATAGCAGCTACATGCATGATTTTTACACAAGTTACGTAAAGTGGAGGTAGCTCCAGTACAAGCAAAGGTGCATATAAAATTGCGGTGTAATTACATCGTTTCTCTGTCATACAAAGCTCAGATATAATTTGGAATTTACGTAATATATGCGAGTATGTCAGAAACATTGTATGCTGCAATACAAAAAACTGTTCAAAGGTTGAAATTTTAGATTTCAAAATTCTCCATAAAATGTATTACATATTAAAAATAAAATTCAAAATTGTACGCAGTACTCTAAACTGCCGTTCTATACTTAAAGTACTTAAATAATGCAAGTGATTTTTGAGGCAAATATCTCGAAAAAGAAAGAATTGGGTTCGATGATGGATTTCTTTTCGTATAAAAAAATCTTTTAAAATAGCCTTAAATTGTTTAAAACATTAGAGTAAAAATTTAAGACTTTCAGAAGTGGGATGAATTCTGAATCAAACATTTTGTGAATTGTACAAAATTTTTAAACAATTGAATGAATTATGGAGATCATTATAGAGCGCGAACGTCTCTAAAAAATTATTCATTAAAAAAATTATTTAAAATTTAGATTTTAGAATTCCACATAACGCCGACGCAGTGTTGTCAGATCTCATAATCCCATCTTAAATAGTCAAATTAAAATTCTGGTCTACAGATCGTATTGTCAGTCAGACTTTTCCTTTAATCTACTTTACTTTCTAGTCTTCTCCTAGCGTTAGTAACTAATAAAAGGAAAGTACCAATTCTCATGCAACCACTTAGTCATTGAATAAAAAAAAATATTTATTAAAAATAAATAATATTGTTGTTATTAAATAGAAAAAAAAATGTCAGGCAAATCTACTCTACTCTACTTGCAACCTATGGCTCTTTTGACGGAATATTCGATAAAGCTCAAAAATTATTTCTTTTTTACTGGCATACACATAGATACCACTTTAAAAAACTCAAATTTTTAATATGAAAATCCATTAATCCAATCGTTGAGTGTTCAACAAGACATGTTTACATGTTTTTACATGGTGCGGGCGTAGGAAAGATAGATAGAGAGAGAGAGAGAAAGAGATTGGTGTAGTGGTTTGAAACTCAGCTGTATTACGTTTCACATTAGCTCCAGGGGTGGCCTCCAGAATAACTGCGGAGATTTTGATTGCTGTCATGTATTTTTTGCCTTCGCTTCTGATTCACAGTATTTTTTTCCCGATCCACCTGATGTCATAAGCATATCAATTATCAACAGAGCGATCAATTTCTCCAGCCATATTCAAACCTACTGCCAGTGTTATGCCTTCGCAGTAGTGTTGTCACAAACTTTCGCAATTGATCGGACTGCCTCTTATCATATAATGCTTGCTGACATCAGGGATTCAACTGTGAACCATCAGCTCGACAAACGATGACTCTACCTACTCCATGGGTAGGTTAGGTTAGGTTGAAGTGGCTTAGACCAATGGTAGGTCCATTGTGATACCACTTAGATCATGAGAAAAGTTTCCCTCTATCTACTGTTTAAAACCATTTTGAGCTTCTTATGAAGCGTAAGAGGCTCTTAATGTCCATACCCATCAGGTCGCCTATATCGTTGTAATAGGGAGCTACTAACTGAAGCCTCCTTCTACGGGATAGAGCTGGGCAGAAACAAAGAAGGTGAGGAATAGATTCCTCCTCTTTTTCATCCATGCAGCTTCTACAAAAATCGTTCGCAAAGAGGCCTAGCCTCGTAGCATGCTTGCCTATTAGACAGTGTCCAGTGATGACACCTATTGTGGTGCGGATATGCAATCTTTTTAGAGAAATCAAATTATTAGAGCGTTTTAGATCCAGTTTCGGCCAAACTTGCTTTGTCGCTAGACATCTTCATACACTTGTCCACCTAAGATTTGTACTCTCGACAGCATTGAGCTCAAGTTTAAGTTTGCGAGTAGCTATTGGTATACCTAAGGTGTCTTTATCCGGCAAGATGGGTATACATAGTTGCCAAGTTCATCGGCCTTACAATTCCCTGGAATGCGTCTATTCCCTGGCACCCAACACAGGTGAATATTGAACTGCTCAGCCAACTCCACAAGAGACGATAGGCAGTCTAGAGCTACTAAAGAATTTACATAGGTCGATACCACGTATTCGATTACTGCTTGGCTGTCTGAAAAGATGCGGTTATTTCTAACAGATTTCACGTTTTTCTTAAGGCAAGATAGGGCTTCTCTGATCGTCATAATTTCTATGGGTAGATACCAAAACAAAAACAACCAAAATTTCGAGGCTATGTCAACAGAAACTAAAGCATAATGGCAGCAAAAAGCCTAGCTACAGATAGTGAGGTTTTCAGCACTTTTAAATCTCGACTGATGATTAGCCTTGAATGCAGATCAACTAAAGCAAAACCTCCAAACTTCGTCAATGTCAAAAATAAGGCTATTTGCCTTTACTCACACTGTCTTCGCACATATGTATGTATGTATAAATCCAAAAATATTAAAATTGTAAAGGAAATGTTTACTACATTATTTAGGCTTTCAAAGCTACTGAACCTCTGCGTATATGGATTGGATTCTATTTGTTCTTGATCCTAAAAATATTCACGATTTAGTGAGCTTTAATCGAACTAGAAAATTACCTTGCAAATCCGCTCATAATTTAATATTCTTGTCCACATGGAAGGTTCTCATAGGCTTAATACTCACTGAAAGTAAATTATAATGAAGTTGCCATTGAGGTAGAAATTGCAACATGAAATTAATTGGCAAGACTACAAGGCCACTGGGATTATTGAATGCTCTGCTAACTAGGTCTTATACATTTATAATCAAGGTGAAAAGGCTTAAATGTTATTGAAAATAAGAAAAAAACTGATTCGTTAATTTTTCGATTTTCGTCAGTCGATTATTTTTTACTTTACCTTGACATTTAAATTTTTAATTTTGTTTTAAGTTTGCTACTCGTACCTCAGATTTCCCATTTGGGCGGTTTCATTGAAAATGTATTTCTTCAAAATGCTATTTACGTATGTATGTGGGTGCATATGTGTCCATATTTACAAAAAAAATACAAATACTTGGCGCAACAGTCGTATGTGGTCCAGGGCCTAGCTTCTCGCGACCATTCGTGTTGTGCGTGTTATATTTTTCACACAAATGGAAGGGACCTACAGTTTAGAGCCATATCCGAAAGGCAAATTGAGAAGCTTTCTCTTGACAGTTATTACTCTCGGACGTTTGTCAGACATTCGCGAGAGGTGGGACCGTGAAAAACTTTTAGGTGTTCTCTGGGATTCGAACCTCGAACCTCCCGCTCAGCGATCCAACGCACTAACCACTTGAGCCACGGCGCCCACGTGTCCATATTTATAAACTGTTTTATAGGCTGCATTTGCTAAGATATGTCCTTACGTCCTTGAGTGACAATCAAAATTTTTCCCCAGTGTTTCAGCCTCTGCAGATTTCGCTTAAGTCTAGTTTCTTAAGATGCTTGGCAAAAACAAGTGGCCTATGAGAATGCCAGCTAGTGAGCAGTTGTCTTTTCTTGTATGGTTGTGTGTATGAGTTTGAAGAAAATTTTTAATTTTACCAAAATTTGTTGTCGAACCAATTAATAACGTTTGCCTTGAAGAATATCTGCCTGAGAGAGGGTAGCCTTTCATCGTCGAGAATCTCAGGCACGCTACTTCCAGTTGCAAAGACCAAGTGTCCGGTGTTTAGTCTACCTGGTCTTCCCGAATATGACGGGTGGAAGTTGAACGTCCTATTGGCTGGAGAATTACTGTTCATGGGCTCTATCTGGCCGAGCCAATTTAGTGGACGTCTTTTCACCTTTTGTACAACATCCACATCTCGGTACAGGTCGTATAGTTCGCGGTTATACTTTCTCCTTCATTCACGGGGGATGCAGTACTAACAATATCTGTTCTGCTATCCTGCTTATTTTTGTTGAGTCAATATTCTAGTTTATATACTCTCGCATATAAAAATAAAAATTACATTTCATTACAAAAAAAAGGACCTCAATGTGGAGGTCAGTTGAGCCCGGAGAAAAAGTAGATATTAGCTTACAGTAGTAGAAACTATAGCTCAGGTAGTAGGTTACGTTTGAAAATGTTTGCAAATAGAACGGTAACGCTGCTGCATAATTCAATTTCCTTCAATATTCCCATGTCCTTTGACACTACATAATATTCACATACCGCCGTTCGAGAGCTAATCATTTTGCTTTTCTTTTCTAAGAGACTGCTTCAATGAAACGTTTAAATGAAATTTATTAAAATAGTTTTCGTCCTTGTTCGTTCGATGTGAACAAGCGAACTTTTCTTACTTTTCTCCCTATTGAAAAGATAATTTTCTTGTTTTTTTTTTTTTTTTTTTTGTTCTGTCCTCTGTTATCCTCGCCACTTTTAAGAAGACAAAGCCTTCCAAGTGGATGGGATGGGGAGAAAAAACAGCGCGCGTTTATAAGCGTCAGCTTGAGGTTGAAAGTCAACATTCAGAAGCCATTGTCCTTCTATTATCGACGACTCAATCAAACGTTATGAACTCCCTCTTAACAGACATAACGTGTGAAAAACGTCAACCCTCCCGTCCATTAAGTCATGGATAGAGGACAAAAAAAATATAAAAATCAAAGGCTTTGTTAAAGGAAGTTATTATTGATTATTTTATAGAGATAACCTAGATTTGTCTCCTTTGTGGAAAAATTTGTGACTGAGATTTTGTATGTCTAGGCCATTGGGTCGTGTTGTGATATTGTATGGTACGAGTATGATTTAAACATAATTGTTAAATCGTTTTTTTTATACTTCTTGTGAATGGACCATGCGTTCATAAAAGTTGGGACATAAAAGTTGGTGTTATAACATCATTGTTTAATGTTTGAATTTGATTTGATTACTATACATTGCTTGGATAGGCTGTTAAATGGCGAAATGTATTGTTTTTACTTATTATTTGAGATACCGTTAATTTTTTAAGGATACATGTATGTACATAGATACTGTTTGTGAAATACTTTAAATGGTAGACGATTCAAGAGATTGAGTCAACGAATTTATAATGATATGCTCATCGTCCTTGCTTACAAAAAAAGTATTTTTTAAATTTATTTCCATTCATGACCATTTTTTCTTTGTAGAGTCGAGGGGGTAATTAAGGCTCGAGTACAAGCCTAATAAGCACGGCGACCAGAAGAGATCTTTTGTGCTATCCCCTATCCCCTGAAAGTTGCTATATTATGTTTGTGTTTTAGCTGAAATCTAGTTCATTAATGAAACTATAGATAGTTTGAGCTGAAGAAGATGTGACATCAGATGGTGATGTGAAGCCTTTGTTAAAGTGTTTGAGCCTAAGCCGAGCTATGGCCGGGCATTCACACAGTATATGTTGGGCTGTTCCGTGTCTTCAAGGCAGAGACAGCACATGTCCGATTGGACACGGCCCATTTTCTTGAGATGGTAATTGAGGGAGCAATGTCCAGTACGGAAGTCAGTTATGATCTTAGCTTTGCGTTTGCTCATTGAAAGAATGTCTCTGGATCTTTTTTTTGAGAAATTTATAAATTTCTTGGCGTGTGTCGTAAGCCATTTTACGAGTTCCAGAATGATAGCGTTTCTATTCGTTCCCATAGGTTGAGCTCTATCTTTATCTGGTTAGTTGGTAAACCACTAAAGGGTTCAGGTCCCGTAAACGGAGATTGAGCACACCTAATCTGGGAAGTTTATCAGCTGATTCGTTGCCGGGGATGCCCCTATGTCCAGGGACCCACACAAGAGTAATTTTATTGCAGGAGTACTTGTAGACAATTCCAAACCAGCTTAGACTCAAAATTGAAGGAAGTCAGAGCTTTAACAGCTGCTTGGCAGTCTTAAATTATATTTATTTGGGATCTACGGAGGTTTCGTCTGATGCATTCTCTGGCACATAGCTCGATTGCATAGACCTCTGCTTGAAAGGTAGTAGTATGTTGTCCAAGTGAAGTGGATAGCTTGTAGTTAGGACCAAAAACACCAACTCCAACCCCATTTGACATTTTCGAACCGTCAGTATACCAATCAATTGAAGATGTGGTGTGAGGAATGGGAGGGTAGTCCCAAAACCTGCGGTCCGGTATAATGACTTTGAAAGGGTGATTGAGATGGATTATTTTTGGCATCAAATCCGAGGAACAGATCGCTGGCGATGATAGTAGCGGGATTTCCTCCAGGATTTTCATATGTCCTACTTGATTGGTGTTAGTATTATTACATAGAAGTTGAAGCTTTATTGCACTAGTTGCTGCAGTCTTCATAATTATTATGTGTATAGGTGGAAGGTCTAAGAGAACTTCCAGCGCAGCTGTAGGGCAGGTGCGCATTGCACCCGTAATACCTACACATGCTAATCGTTGCACCTTTTGTACGGCAGATCGGATGGTGATTTGGTTAGTTTTCTCCCACCATACTAGCGATGCATAGGTAATTATCGGTGTGATAATTGTGAGATAAGTCCAGTGAATTATTTTGGGTTCTAATCCCCATCTCTTACCGAAAAACCTTGAGCAGGCCCAGAAGGCTCTTGTCGCCTTTTCAATGGTTCCATCTACATGAGGTTTCCAGTTTAGTTTCTGGTCTAGAGTTATCCCAAGATATTTTGTTTCTTTAGAGAAATTTATTTGTATATTACGTAGTGATAGCATGCGGAGATTTAAGGATCTCCTTCTGGTGAAGGCCATTTATCACACAATTTAAAGAGGCTATATGAGTATATGTAGGTGTATGTACATATTAGTGGGCGCCGTGGCTCAAGAGGTTAGTGCGTTGGATTACTGAGCTGGAGGTTCGATGTTTGAATCCTTGAAAGGGCAAACAAATTTTTTCGGGTAACAACTGATTTCTCAATTTGCCTTTCGGATCTAAACTGTAGGTCCCATTCATTTGTGTGAAAAATATAACACACACAACATGAATGGTCGCAAGAAGCTAGGTCCTTGACCACATGCGGTCCATTGCGCCAAGTATTTGTATTTGTTATTTGTATTTATTAGATTTGCCTTTTTGTTCGTTATTAAATTTTAAGTTCTTTTGATTTACCTAAAAATTGCAACTGGGACAAAAGAATTACGAGAATCAAGTCTATAAGTCTTATCAGGAATGTTTGTGTCAAATATACTTATGTCGGTACCACATATACTCCTGCAAGAGTCCGAAAGAATTAGCTTTGCTTTCTAACATGTCACCGCAAATATAGGGAGTCTATGAGATATTTTAGTTCAACTTCTCCACGAATCTAGAATACTGATCCACTGACTATTTGTGGGTCAGTCAATTCAAGCCTTCCGCTTGTTATAAACCCAGTGGAACACCTAGAGACTAAAAAATTGTGATGAAAGAACCGATACAAAAGTATCAAATATTCAAGCAGTCGGTGTTCAAGTAATGTTGTGGAAACTCCCGTCTAAGCCTATTTACTTAACGTTACGCTACAGTCGAGGTTGGATCTGGGCCTCAACTAACAAGTGTCTCCAGCCAGCTCGGTCTTTGGCTAGCTGTGTCCAGTTGCGCACGCCAAGTCGGTTGCGATGCCTTTCCACTTGCGTTCGCTATCTGAGCCGTGGTCTTTCTCTGCTGCACCGTCCCTGGCGGGTGAATTCGAAGATTTTCCGGGCCGGAGCATTGGTGTCCATACACTCTACATGACCCAGCCACCTCAGCCGTTGGACCTTCACAGGACTGGGATGATTTAGATTATCTAAAGGGCCGCTTCAGTTGTTCTAGAGAGGGCTTTGCCCAAAGAAACAGCAGTTGCCAAGAATTAATCTTCGTTTGATCTCAGCTCTTGTGTTGTTGTCTGCATTAATAGTGGAGCCTAGGTAAACAAGGACCGTCACTACCTTAAAGTGATATCTGTTTACGGTGATGTTCTGTCCGAGACGTCAGGGTTGATTATCTTTTCTTGTTGACAGCATATATCTACGTGGTCTTGCCCTCATTGACCGTTACACCCATTTTCGCCGCTTGTGTCTCAATACTCACGAAAGCTCCACTGAGATCACTCTGCGTTTTTTTTAATTGGACGGAATTTTGAAAGATTGAGTCTTTGGTGTTGGCGCGTGCGCTTTGAACTTCTCTTTCAAGACCGATGTTAAAGAAGTCGCATGACAATGAGGGGCCTTATCTAAATCCTTTTTGGACATCAAAGCCCTTGGTGAATTCTTTACCTATCTTGATGGAGCAGCGTGTATCCTCCATTGCCATCCGCGCAAGCGGTCGAGTATGGCAGTGATGGCAAAACTAGACATTGCTCTGTATCGTTCGTCCTTGAAAGCGATGAAGAAAAACATTATTACTCCTTGGCTACTATATCTATCTTTTGTCTCAAAACCTGCACGATTTGTCAAGAGCTCTCACAAAATATTTGAGTTCAACCTAGTGTGTGAGGTAAAATGTTTGTAGATTGATCGGTCATAGGCTTATTTACAGCCAAATTTTTTCGCTGAAATAATTTGTATGCGGACGATTTTCCGCTCGTTCATCTGTTAATCTATTGAATAATGTTCGGCATAGTTTTAAGAATAGTTTCAGATCGAAAACTCATAGGAATTTCCAATTTGTTTTTCTCCTCCAATTATAAAATCTTTTATCACAACGGACCTTATTGGTCTAAGTGTGCTGGCGAATCCTAGCTTTCATTTACAAAAATGCAACACGCACAACATGAATGGTCCCTAGAAGCTAGCCGCAGGACTCTGGACGCTAAGTCCTATTACGCCAAATATTCATTCATTCGTGAAGGATCGTCAGCATGTGACTCTTTTGTTAGCTACTTTTTTTGTTACCTTTTCATCAAATCCCTTGATTTGAAACAAGCTAAAATTCTGTTTTGCAATATTTTCATTCCCTTAAATGTTACCAATTTTTGTCTATTTAAATCTCCTTGGCTCTTAACTTAATTAGAAATAATTTGAAAATACGAGTAGCACTAGACATTCACCATATTCCTAACCGGAAACCCTTCTATTCATTTGCATTCGGTAGAACTAATACTACTGACCGATAACACGGACGGTGTGCCCCCAATCCTATTTACTCCTTCCGACATGTAATCGTACTACGTTTAATTAAATATACACATGTTCGCTATTCATAGGCGCCACCGGTTCTGAAAAGAATCCACTTTCATAGGCATAGTATCCATACATAGGAAATGTATATTATATCTATTTTTTTTTTTTTTTAAAAAAAAGTTTATGCCAATGCAGAGTGGTGTGCATAAAAAAAAATATGGCTTTCCATAAAATATGTGGCACATAGCATGTTCCTCTGAATGTGCACCGTCATGTGGGTGTATGTCATATTCGAAAAAAATTCCTTTCATTTAATTTCAAAACGAATGGATGGAAGAGAAGAAAAAAAAAAAATGCACAAGAAGATGACGGAGAAGAAGAATGCAAAAGGTTGCAGAATAATAATTACGAAAGGATAACTTGAGCATGTTGCTTTGCTGCTAATATGCCAGATAAGCTATTTTCCATTCAGCCAGTCTTTTTGTGGTGGAATTCTTTTGTGCACTGCACAAGTATCTTATTGTTATTCTTAAGCATTTTTTGTCAAGAGTTGAGCTTGATCCAGTATAATAGCACACACTTAATTATATAATGTACAAGCTGTTGTTAACCGAATATGTGGGTTGGAAAGGATTGCTTTGTAAATCGAATATAATTTAGAAGATATTTATTTAAGAAGAAGAAGTTATGAGAAATAGTTTGCAGAATATTGAAGAATCTTTATCCGAAAGTTGTTCATACATTCCGATACTGCATAGTATGTTTCAGTATCTTTATGTGCGCTCATCACACCCAAGGTATTGTATCTTATATTTTCTCCTCAGTTCGATGTATTGGCTCGTAGGATTCTACATAAATATGTACATATGTATACAGAAGAATGTGGAACATAGTATCCAGTCCAACCTAATTGCACTGCCATGTACCAATGTGTCACCTAGACGTTGAAACACGACCTTTCCGTAGTAGGTATCAACATCAAACACATCTTTATTTTGTTCTGAGAAATATTGGGTATGTACCAATTTCGTGGAAGGGATGACTGAATTTAATTTAAATGACGCTCATGTGGAGTCGAAAATTAGCCTAAAAAAATTATGTGAAAATTCGGTTCTCTGCCAACTTGCCTGACCGGTAGCCGTACACACTAGTGTACATGTCGATTTGTGCAGCACAAATATTTTTTCTTGTAGGCGTGTTTAGAGATTGATTAAGAACAACCTAGAAAATGTAGATATGACGTGATCAAGGGTAATGAATTATACTGGTGAGAAAAATAAGCTGGAGAAAGAACACTCCCTGAAAGATGTTAGAATGTATGAAAAGAATGAACGTGCATACCGGCGAGTCTACATATATAATTACAAATGGACAACACAAGTGGACAACTCTTAGTTAATGCCCATCAGTCTCCTCATATCCAAATTCTCTATAGACTTTTATAACATGACCAATGCAAGGTGCAATACTATCACCTAATGCCGAGTCTCTAGAAAGCTTTGGACCAAATACGACAAAAAAAGGACCAAGGAACTCCTCTCATTAAACAGACCACAGGTGTCACTCCTCATTGGAGTCCTTACTGGCCACAATTCAATGGCGGCCCATCTCAGGAAAATGAGAATCAACCACCGTCCTATGCAGAGGCTGTGGCGACACAGAGGTAGAGGAAAACTCAACACACTTCCTCTGCGAATGCCCAAGCCTCAACAGAACCAGACTCTCTACCCTCGGGAAATCGCACTTTAACGACCTTAGCGAACTAGCAAACCTCAAACCACCCTAATATTCATCACGAAATCAGGCTGGTTCAGGAGGACCTCCGCTACAACTAAACAATAACTAACCAGACATCCTATTGCCGTGTTCTTTTTTGTTTCAGGCAACCCATACCGGGGGAACACAATGGATCCGTGAGACTGCACCCGAGCGGTTGTAGTCACCCGCCCTACCTACCTACCATATAATTACAAGACAAGCAGTAAAACCTTCAGAAAGCATCGGCTTTAGACGCTACTTAACATTCGACCCAATCGACGATAACTTCTAGTCAACCATACTCTTTTTCATCATCATTGAATCTTATTTTTTCATTTCTACGAATAGCTGATCATCCGTATAGTATAAAGAAAACTAATTTAGACACTAAGTTCGGTAACAGTATTACCAACCGTTTTGGAGACGTGGATCAAGGATCGCGCAGCTGCGAGTAAAATAGATTTTGGCGCCCTTGATTTTTTTTATGGACTGTTAAGGGCTGTTTTAACTCTGACGATCCACAAATAATTGAAATACCCAACGAAATTATCCATCGAGCTATGCGCGAAAATGTAACAACCGACAACGTAGTGCAAAAATAAGTTTACTTTCTTTAATAAAGCAACAATTATTGAAACATTTCAACGGTGTAGCTCAAGAGAAAATTCGAAAGGACACCAAACAGATTGCCAATCCTTTATAAGCTTCGAGATGTATACACCAAGATGTATGTACCACTTCTGAAGTGTGGGCAGTTAGACATACCCATGAGTCTGCATACATATGCACATATTTTGTAAAGCTGTTGGGCATGTTTTTGTTCGCCTCTAGATTTACTACCCTTTCTTCCAGTCGTAACTCATTCGCTGTCTCTAATTCCAATAGGAGTCGGTTGACTCTACATGTAGTATGCATGCAAACCGAAAAGTTTAGGGACATTGTCTTCTTCTTCCCTTTTGTTCGGCGAGGTTATGATCAAGATTATAGGGATCATAGCCCTCCCATTTTACTGCATCCCTACTGGTCCGCCTGTGGAGTTCACCGATTCGACCTCAAAAAGTATCTGCAGGCCTCTCGGTTTCGGATCACTTCGTCACTGAGGCCAATCAAATGCTGCTGTTTTTGCATTTGTGTGATCTATGAGTTTTTTTTGGCAGCCTCTCTTCCGTCTTTTTGACAGAGTGCGTAGGATCCCTCCTTTGAACATGACAATACCAACTGAGCCGGTCGTGCTCCAATTTTTTCGAGATGGGTCCTTTGACCTGAAGGCTTCCTCAGAAGAGGTAGAAGTAGCGGTTCGTAAGCTAACGTGCATTAGACCCAAGTAGCACAGTAGTGTGTCGTATTATTACCACAACTCCCGTAAAGTATTTGATTAAATTTACATACTAGCATGCTATCCCTTTACCCCATTTGTATAATTCACAAAGAGTGGCATGTTATGTTACCAAAAGATAATGTTATCTCCAGAAATTCTTTCAGAAAAAATGCCCGAATCAATCCCGCAATCTATCTTCAAGGCGTCTGTAAATTTTGAGTTGTCCTAGTCCTCCAGTTCTGGCTCTGGCTCTGGAAGGATTATGCTCAGCGAAACATTTAATGAAATGAAATCTGCAGTCTTCTTGATTTTCGTGCACATTGCCGTGTATTCTACACGAAAATTAAGTGATATTCAACTCGTTACTTCCTTTCACAAAACGGTGGAAAACATGTTGGCTTATGTTACATAAGCTTAAATTCCGATAAGCCAAAAAAAAAAGATACAAACATTTGTCGCGACCATTCGTGTTATGCTTGCTATATTTGTTTGCAAATGTAGAGGACCTACAGTTTGAAAACATATCCGGAAGGCAAATTGAGATGCTTTCTCATGGCAGTTATTACTCTCGGATGTTTGTCAAACAATCACGAGAGGTAGAACCGTGAAAAATTTGTTAAGTGTTTTCTGGGATTCAATCTTGGAACCACCTGCTTAGTCGTCCAACGCACTAACCACTGAGCCGCAATAAATCTAAAGGTAGCACTTTTTCTGATGGCTACAATGTTTAGGTTTATATAACTCTTAGGCTTTTACTTTGGCCCCAAAAATTTGTGTGGTTTCCGCCTATTTCTCAAAAAAATTTTAAGTGTCATCTGTCAGATGACAATTAACTGTCATACTTCAAGTATTGCTTGCCGTTAAAAAAATCTGTTATATCTCTGTCTGCATCACTATAGCACCGGAAGTCTTTGGATGCCTTAAAAGAAACACTTGGGAACTAAAAAATAAAAAAAATCAGAAGTGTAACTATGAGGAGATAAAAGCCACGTCATCGGGAATTCCATTACAATTTTCAGTAATAATTGTTTTTAAATAACAGCCCCCATGACTTCATCTCCACCATAGTTACCCCTTCGTGCTGTGAGAGCACTTTTATATCATTCCAATCTCAATAAACCTCCCGGAATGGGCCATAAAACTGCCTTTAATTACTAGGGGTAAATTAAAACAAATAAAAATGTGATTTAATTAAGTTGACCTATCTCGGTATGGGTACAAGCTACGAGCTACGAGCGACCGTAACGTTTAAATAATCGCTACATGATGAAATTTCACCGCGAAATCAGCGCACAGTTTTCAGTGAATTACATTAATGCCAAACAAGTTTACATATGAACCAGTGCGCGTCCTCAAAGTCACATGCATAATTTACCTATTATTACCTCTGATCCAATTTACACTTTTTTTTGTATTCATAATTCATTCCAACAAAATGTTGCTGCTTAGCAAATATCCAGGATTTTCATAAGGATTATAATAGCATGGTGGCTGTAGCGCCACAACTGGAGAGTGTGTTTTTATGCCGGCCGTGAAGAGTTTCTGCTCATTTTACGAAATTGAATGAATACGTCGAGTGTCAACAATGCAGGGGTAAAGTTGACAGCTCAACCCTTTCGAGAAGGTAAATTTGTTTACTCTAAACAGGCCTATGTAAATTCGCCTTTGACTTTAAAATGATTATGCTAAGGATATGAAATGTAATTGCGGCGTTTTTCTTCTTCTTTTCATTTTTTTTTTTTGTGTTTTTTTTTGTGCCACTAACATCATAGTGGGGTGCGCTTGAATTGGGTGAAAAGGATAGTGGGCCGAGCTGTGAAAACGCCTGAGGCAAGATGTTAAGCCTACTTAAGAAGATGTTGTCTGCTCATTTACATTTTGTATAGGTGCCGAGAGGGTGGCTCGTGTTTTCTCTGCGCGTCGTGTTGACTCTGTGTGTAGCATAGTTTTTCCTCGATGTTTTTTTTTTCTTTTTTTTTGTTTAATGCCAGTGTGTAAATAACGTGAAAATTTTAACGTAAATATTAAGCAGACCAGCAAAAAATCACGGGCGTTTAAATGGGTTTAAAACACCACAGGAGTGAAATGCCGCTAGATTAAGGGATATTAAAATGGGGAAACTCGCGGGCTGTTGAGGTTTTCTTTTTTTTTTTTTTGTTTTGCACTTTTTTGCTTTGAATGGGATTTTATTATAATTAAAGTTTGTTTGCATTATTTTTTCGCTTCGCGTTTAATTTTGCTTTAGTTTAGGTGGGGAGAGTTCAGTAAATATTTTCTTTTGGAAATTAAAACAATTTAAAAGGTCAGCTTAGGTGTTAGGGTTTAACTTCACTCATATTTTACAAGGTTGAAGAGGTTTTGGCTTAGATGTGAGAGGTTGTGTTAAGACTAATAGTATATCTACAGAGTAATCTGTAATCTGAAGTACTTTCATACGTAGCTTCAAAGCCAAGTAGCAGTATGAGCACGCCTAACTATTAACTTTGCGTGCTTAGAGAGTAACCGACCTCTATTGGTCTTCCATTGCTAGGCTAAGCCTTTTCATCCGCGAATGGAGGTTCGGTCTTCTTTTTCGTCTCCAACCAGGGGGTTGATATTCACAGACTTCCTTGGTCGAAGCATTGCTATTCATTCGATCGATGTGGCCGAGTCAACATATTCACCGTGTTTTTGCTTTTCGGACTACGTCCACAGTACACAGAATTTACCATTATATATTCTCCTTAATGCGCTCGCAGGACCATATATTCAGCGGAGCTTCTCTTTTTTAAGTTTTCTACGAATCTGCGTTGCTTACCAACTTATCGCCAGTACTTGGCATGATGCAGGATCAGCCCGATTTTTGAGCCCGATTTAGGGCTATTCTTCACCGAATCTCCAGTAGAGTGTCGTTTATGGAGTTATCGTTTACTTAGCGACCAAAAATTCGTAGTTGTTGACACTTCCACTCCTGGTAAATCATCAGAACCCGCGGCCTTGTTCTTCTTTGATTTTTGATAGCTGCTCTGATTTCTTCCTGAGAAGATGAACTTCTATGTACATTAACGGCATAGGTAGGCATACGTAGCTTGACCTATTAGACACCCTATCGTATCCGTTAAGTAGATTCAATAAGTGCACCTTGAACATATTTATTATTATCTGCACTTCAATGACATATTTTCGTTGACTGTCTGGAAAACCATGTGTTGTGGTCTTGGTGCCAAATGCTATTTCTTCTTTGTAGGAAGGATATGGTAGTGACCACTGAACTTCTCGATTTCCTTGCGTGTACATTAAGTTGTTGAATCTGTTTGAGGTCTTAGGGTCTTCCACTTGAAGGCATGTCCATTTCGATACTTGCTCATCGATAATACTTAGTCTCTACCGATGCCCATTCCTTCTTCTAAGCATAATTTAAAAAATTTTCTCCACCAGAATCATCTGTCAGTAGCTATGTATCTCATTCTTTGGATTATCCGATAACACTTCAAAATACATCAAACCTTAGAACCAAAGGACAAATTTTAAGAAAACGTTTTTTAGTGGAGTTGGCTCAATTCAGAATATGTTTCAGTGTAAGGTCCCTTCATCAAGAACGTTAGTGGACATATCCGCGAAATGAATCCAAATAATGTTTAGGTATTTGAATAGTAACTTATGATCGATGACCGATTTGATACATTGTACCTACGAATGTATACACATACACATACACATACAAGCACTTCCTGTTCAATACTACAACTTTTTTTTTTTGTATAATAAGCGCGCACCAAAGGGGGTATGAACACTCTTATGCTGATTATTCAGGCCACGGGCATTTGGAAAAAGGGGAAAGAGGAACAGAGGAGATACCGGCGCACGAGGGCTTTGAATGTTTGAATGTTGTACCGATAAGGAAATACAGAGAATGAAAGATCAATCCACATACGTGTGGTTCGGCTTATAAACGAGTCCCTATATTTGACGGTACGTCCGAAGTTGGGCTTGAGTATTGCGTATTGCGGGTGAAACTTTGAAGGGGAGGAATGCAAGTGGCTATTTCGTTGGAACAATTTTTGTGGAATAAGCGATGAAATAGGGAAAGACAGGAGACATTTCTGCGATGTTCAAGTGAGTCTATGGAGCTCACAATGTCTCTATCACCTATTAGTCTTATCGCGCGGTTCTGGACCCTATCTAAAATGTGCTAGATGTCGGCGCTGTATTCCATCTTTGGACGGATGAATGCCTTATATATTGAGGAACCTCCTGATCGGGGTAAAGCACTTTCTTGCAGCGCTTAAGGAATCCTAGACATTTTGCAGCATTTTTGACGACCTCGAATATGTGATCATTCCAACGAAGATGGTTGTTAATACACATACCGAGAATGGCAAGTCTTTCGGTTTCAGCGATGCAAGTACCATTCATGGATAATGGTTGAGGGTCGTGGTTTCGCTTGAGAGACAGAAGACAGCACTGAGTTTTGGATGCATTAAATTCCACTCTGTTAGTTTAGCCCCATTTGATTATGCAGTCGAGGCCGGAATTTAATGAGTTTAACTTACTAGTTTTTAAAAGGGGAATTCGCTTTGAAAATGTTTAATAAATCTTTTAATTTACTTGCTGCAATGCTAAAACGTAAGTCTAATAAAATATGGACAATGCAATGGAGCAGATGGATGCTTTATACGCGTATCTCGTTAAACATTTGCAACAGTTTGAATCTATCTCAAATTGTTTCGGTGGCAACGAGAAGAGATGATCCACATAAAGAATATCTTGCAATGGTGACTACCAGCAGAAACATTTACTTTGCTCAATAAAGACTTTCGAACGACCACGGATTGAAAGCAAAAAAAAAATATCCTTTCTAACTGGAACACTCACAAGTGTCCTCCGCGTGCTTATTACGACTTTACGAATGAAGGCAAATAGAGCAAGATGAGTGTCCAAATTTTTTAGTACATTTAAAATACAGTGACGTTTTTATTAAGATGACTAGTGTTTGGAGCTGTACGTTGAAGGCTAGAAAGGAGTTATTAATCAATTTTATGACTCGTATGTCATGTTCAACATTGATTTAATGGCACTGGAAATGGAAAATACCACCACAAAAGAAATGTCACCCAAAATTCAGAAGAGGTCGTCTATTCTTCTTTTTTTTAGACAGTGAAATAAGTTCCTTATGTTTAAACAAAAAATGCAATAATTTACGAGGGGCATTTTCCAATTTGCTGCGTAATTGAGGCTAAAAAACAACGCGGAATCCTCAATTTGAGATGTTTGCCTGATACACGATAATGCCCCAGTTCACATATGTAGCTACAGTTTTTAAGCTACCTTTTGAGAATATAACCCCACAGAAACTAGTGCTTAGAGCTTGATCTGGCCCTTAGCAACTACTTTTAATTTTCGAAATAAAAATTGGACTTCAAAGCGAAACGTTTTTCACCACTTTGATGGTAAGGATTGAAAGTTCTTTAATGGTTTGGAAGCATTTATCAAAATATGTTTAAATAGAGACAGAAAAATAAAACGGATTTTTCCTTATTTTCATACCTTATGTATGACAAACTAGAGCCTGACTTAAATTTAACAGAAAGAAAGTAATACGTCAAGATATTCTTCATTTATCTCAACTAATAACTGGAAAGTTTGCACAGCTTTTCTTACAAAAAACTTTTTTTATACTTTTGCAATAGTAAAATTTATATTTTTGTGATCCGGCTGTAAATGATGCTCCACATTGCCTAAATTAAAAAAATGAGATAAGTAGATAAATGCGCTTTTATCTTGAGTAGTTTTTAGTGTAAATATTTAGTTATTTAGGAAAAATAGATGTACCTTCCCCGGTAAGTGTAGAAATGCATGTTTTTTTTTCAACTTCGTTCTCTATCTTAATACTTTGCTTTAACCTACGACAGACATATGAACCATAAGTTCTCTCTTAAAATTTCAACTATAAAATTTGCTAATCGAATACCATTACCTCTTTCATTTAATTTCAGAACACTATCACGTAAACTCAAACCCCATCTAGTAGCTGAAGGTGTCAAATCATATATTAACAGGGCTCAAAACCCTAAGCATTCATCGCAAGAACAACAGCCTAACATGGAGTTTTTACGTGGTGTCTATGCGTTTATGCAAGTGAGTAGATCATCGGTGAGTGTCGCTACTTTACTAATTTCCTTACTAATCATAAACTTCTTTTTTTCTATTTTCTTATAATTTGCTCTCGACCAAAAAAATAAATTAATATAAAAAACCAAACACTCGAGCAAAAAAATCATATTAAACGAGATTGGAAGAACTTTGTGTATAGAGTTACATAGAACCATAAAAAATGCTTAGTTATAAAAATAGGAAAAGAAAAAAAAAGTAATCAATTGCACATAATGGAGAGAGAAGCAAATGTTTGGTGGTGCGAATAGTGACAAACTAAAGCAAAAAAATAAGAAAGACAATCTCACAAATGTATCTTTCTTGTGAAAGGATATTTGATGTTCACACTAATAATTTTTATTATTTTTTTTTTTCAAACTGCTCTAAGCTAACAATACTAAGTGTATCTTTTAACAGTTTTTTATTTCTTTCCTTAACTAACTTGTATTACAGACAAAACATCAGATTATATTTAAGTTTCATTTACAAAAAAAGCTTAGTGAAACAGACCGCGAAAGTACAGAAGAACAGAAACCAAAAAAAAAAAAAAAAGAAAATTTAATAATTAATTATGCAACATTATTCATATTTCAAAAAAAAAAAAAAAATAACAGTTTCTCATCATTGTTATTGTCATTATTTTTTTATTTCATATTATATTTTTTTATTCTTCTTCTTCTTTCCACTTCTTTGGCTGTGTGTTGTATTTCGGGGGCCTGTCTTATCCTTACTACTGCCACCCACTCCGTATCCGAAATGCTGTGTGTATGGCGCGCGTCTCCTCATAACAAAAATATAACATATACTATATCTTATCACAAACGATTAAACAGACCAAAGCTAGAGAATAGAGAAAAACAAAATAATTTAGCAAAATGCGATGCGATACATAAATCCAATCTACGCGGCATATGAAGTCATAGCCAGTTGCAGAAATAGTAAAAAAAAAATTCATACCCTACCGAACAGACATATACAAATACATTTTGTTGGGGTAACACAAATGGAAAGTGGACAATGGAAACGAGCAAACGAGCAAAAATATAAAAGCAATAAAACAAGTTAAGAAGCAAAAAACAAAAAAAAACATTGTCAAGTCATAGTTACTTTTTTCAATTGAACTCATTGAAATATCTAACATTCACATTGAATACCAATATAGATACATGTATATATATAGATAGAAAACAATGTTCAAATCTACCTCAGTAATTCACGTATAAACACAATATATGTATCTACTTATATACAACACAATTGAATTTACAGTATATTCGTTGGAAGTATCAAAGTCATGATTACTGTTTCTAAAACGAATTGAAAAACGCAACTCAAACAACCCGTGTGTATCTATGAGATTCCAAACAAAATCAAACTAAAAAAATAAAAAAGAAAAAAATACAAAATGGGAATACAATGCATTTTTCATATACATTTCCGGAACAATAAGGAACCCGCAAACAAACCCCAATGGAAAATTGCAAAATAAATTCAAACAAAAATACAAAACAATAAAATCGTATCCACCTATAGATACCGATATAGCTATAGCTAAAAACTAACTAAAAACAAAAAAAAATTAACCAAAACAAAATCTCGCGTTGAGTTTTCTCTTTTCGTGGAGAAAAAGCTCGCAGAAAACCTTGAACATTTTCGAAAAGCGAAAAAAATGGTAAAGTTAAAACTTTTTTTAATTCACAAAAAAATTATTTTCTTATATCTTTTTTTTTTCTTAATTCTAAAGCAAATGAAAAAAAAATACCTTTTTTTAAATAATTAATTACCTTTTGTTTAAATAAAATCAAAATTAACTATATACGTTAAATATAAAAATTGATAAAAAAATTTTTCTAAAAAAAAAAAACATATATTAGCTTCCTACAAAGTATCCCTTAGCATAGAAAAAAAAAAGTTTTCCAATTAAATAAAAAACATAATATAAATTCAACTTTCTGTGGGGATGCAAATGAAAATAAACAAATTAATAAGAGAACGAAACCAATCGATATTTTATTTAAAACTTTCCCACTTTTCCTTCGACATGGGCGGGACACGAATCGACAAACGAAATATGAGTGTCCTGCGAATGAATAAAAAAAATAAAAAAAAAACATCTACGATCAAAATGAAACACGAAAATGAAAATATAATCTTTTTGCTCGGATGCTTAACATAATGCTGTCTACTACGTTCGAACACTTTTTGCACCTTTTTATGCATAGATACAAGTTTTGTACGAATTTTTTTTTATGTCAGGAGTAATTTAAGAAACTATATAAATGATATTACGTTGCAGTTAGAGTATTTTTTTTTCTATTAAGATGATGTGAAAGGGGATAAGATTATCTCTATTTCGATACAAGTTATAAGATTGTCATGGATTCTGTACTACACAAAAATAAATAAAAACAAAAAGAAACAAAAATTGTGTTGGAAATCGAATTAAAATGACATTTTCGAAAACGATTAACTAAAAAAAAAATAGAAATGATAGAATGATAAATTTTGTTAAATGACAATCTAACGTGCTCTTTTGCCGCGTATATCTGTCTGTGTGTGTGTTATTGAAATTGAAAAACGTTTATTTGAAATTTTAAACACAATTAATTATGTTATGTTAAATTTAACTGCACATATGCAAAGGAAGGGGCTGCAAGTGAAAAATGCTTGGATGTAGTTTTGCATGAGCTTTAACTCCTTTCTGATTTAACTAATAAATTATGAAAGCAAAAGCAAATAAAATGTAAAACTAAAAAAAAATTCCTATAGGATGGAAAGTTGAAGATTTAACCAAAAAATTTGTCTGGCAAAAACCATTATTCATAAGCTGACCCAAGAAAGGAAGTTTATGTAATTCGCATATAGCTAGAAGGGTTTTAACTAAGAGTAAGTCTTTTATTCAAAGAATATATTCTTGTTGCCAGGAAGGACTTAAGAAAAGAAATGAAATGCACACCGATTTTTTTTAAAAAGTGATCCGGTTATTTATTAATTTAGTGCAAAATGTTGACTCTCTTAGTAATATAATAACGAATAAAATTAGCCGTTAAATGATGTCTTATTCAGGGTCTTATATTTAATATGTAAGGCAAGTTCTTAAAAACTTCCCCTCAAAATATTTAAGGTCTAAGCTGTAGAAAATTTATTTGACAACCTCGATGCTACTTTTGTTTAAAGTAAGATAACCAATCGAAAACGAATTGAAAAATAACTATCCCTTACATGGAGGCGTTGTTAATAGACTTAGTCGTTTCGGAAGGTTTGAGCTTTACCACACAAGTAAATTTTTTTTGTACTTAAGTCAGTCCAGTCCAGGAGTCCAGTGTCTGTTATAACTTATGCTTGCTTGGGGTCTTCTAAAGCAACTTTGACTCAATTTTTAAGAATATTCGTACTTAGCTCTCTCGACATCTGCTTCAAGGCCCGCGGAAGAATTTTTTACTCTATTCGCATCAGGACTTTGCGACTGTCAATTGAAAGTCGACATATCAGAGGTGACTCCAATGTCTTGGATAGTTTTCCTCTTGCAAAATTCCGTAAATCTTTTTATCAAATTTTTACAAACTTTCCTGCCCACTTAGCACTAATTTTTTTGTTCAAAGAAAACACTTTCTAAACGAGCATGAAAACGGCACTCATTTCGTCAGATCTTTTACCAAAATATGAAAATATTCTGAAGAAATGAATTGTATGGTCGAAAATTTAATGGAAAAACAAATTAAGTGGAGTGCTAATAGATAAAGCAAGTGACTTAATTGAAGTGACTTTTCACCTCATATCGTTAATTTGTTATCGAAGACCACGTTTACGATAAGACTACTCATAATTTCCCCAATATTTTAGTGATAGAATGTGCGAGATGGACAGAGACTTGTAGTGTTTGTGTTCAGATTCTTCATTAGAAAATGGAACGTCGAATAAAGAATAAAAAAAAAATTATAATTTAGGGGCCTTGTGCATGAAATACTAGCATATGTACATGCATATTGAATTTTTATTTTGTAGCCTTTTCAAAACCAGTTAAAAAAAAAAAAAAAAAAAAACGGTATGGAAAAATATTTTCTGGGGTTATACGACTACAATTAAAATATTTTTAAATTGAGTCAGGTTTCAAGTGTGAAATCTGTGTATAAGTACATATTATGTTATTGAATTCTTGCAATAAATCGAGCTGCAAATATTTCATAAATTGAACTAGGTAATAAAATTAGTTAAAGTATATCTTAAGCCACTGGAATATAACTCGCTTTAGAGTCTGTAAAGGCATGGGTACTATATCTGTTATTAAATGAATTTGATGTTAAAAAAAAAGTTTTTTTTTTGGAAACGGTTTGAAGTAGGATAAACCTTCATGATCATATTGGTCGGTGTTTTCAAAAGCTTTTGAATGCCTTTGGCAGAAATAAGTGTAACCAAACTTTGCTTCAGCAAATCAGCATTTGTCTTTGTCTTTCAAAACCTTACGAGTTCTAGTGTAGCTTAGCCTAAATTTAGTTTTAGATCGGTTTCATATTTTTTTTAAATCTCTTCTGAAAATTGTTCTCAAGTGAACACGAGTATGATGGAATTGTCAGATACCCTCACTTTTTCGGCTAAAGTATCTCTAAATTCGTTAAACTGACTGCAAAGGCTTATGTACTTCTCTCCTTGCCCTTGTTATACAATGCGTGGTATAGGAATGTTTAAGAAAGTATTTTTTTACTCATTTCAAACTCCCATACTGCCAGTTATTTTTTGACATCTAAGTTGGCAAGCGAATTTTGTTATTAATTTTTTCCTGGCTATTTTAGACGTCATTAGAACCCACACATTTTCTGTTGGATTGGTATTCGATGACTGTGATGACCAATCCATGGTAATGATGCCATATTGTATTTCCACAAGACACAAGATCTACTGATATGCTTTGGATTATTTTTATTCAACAAACCAGATTTGTACAATTGAAACGTTCACTCTGCATTTATAGTTTCCGTGAAACACATCTGATGTCTTAATCCTTATCAATTGTAACTGCAGCGTTTTTTCAACCGGAAATGATGGGGATTACGGAGGCCTTAGCATGTTCAAAGTACAGCGTGAATTCTAAGCTGGATATCATTATTTTGGCCGTCAAGCTGTGATTAAATCGCTGGAATCTCTCGCCTTTAACAGGGCGTTGAAAAATTTAAAACATTCTAGGGAACAGAATGGAGTACGAACTCGTCAAGCATGGTTTGTGGTTGTCCATTTTGATCATCTAACTGGTTCATCATTGGTGTTAGCAGTTTCTTGCCAGCGGTATCCATGTGTGCTTGTCAATAAATTTTCTGCTTTTTTTTCATTCTATTTCGGTTCCTTGAGGTGGTGTTTTAAAAAGAGAGCCTTTTCTTAATATTTTGCACCCAACTCTATTATGTTATGCTTAACCGACGGCGTGAACTAAACTGAAGAGAATAATATCGCTCAGGATTCGAAATGAACCGCAGACTGTAATGTATCATACATAAAAGTGGATTCTCAAATATTTTTTAGTTTTTAATATTAAATCGATTACTATTCAATGGATACCTTTTTGCATAAATTGGATTCTTGGTTTTTTTTTTCATCTGGGAAATACTTAGCCCAAGAGCTAAGAGCTAAGAGCTTAAACCTGCCTCAAATAGGGATGATTCACTTTTCTATAGAAAGCAAAAAAATTAGTCAATCAGTGATTATGCCTAAATTGCATTTAACTTCGGCAGAATAGTATTTTTTTTTTCATAATCAATATTTTTAAAAACAAATGCTATTTCTAAAATACTCAATGTCTTTAGTTTTGTAAATAAATGTTGATATCTTCGACTGTATGACTATAGTAACCCGCCTTCAAGATACACTTTGTCGTAGCCACTACTGGATCAAGTGGGACTTTCGTTTCCTAACTCAAGGAAACTAACTTAGTATTTTTTAAATGTATAATAAAATTTCCTATAATATCTGCCTTTAATATAAATGCTGCAATGCCGTATATCTATTGATGTTCATATATGATAAAAACATTTATAAATTTAGTGCTTGTACGTGCAAAGAGTATATGTGTATTATTATTGTGTAGTTCAGTGTTACCTAGATACATAGATAGATGTTCACACATCGTTAGTGACTAAGTTGAGCTGATCAATTTATAAGTATTTCTGTACGTATATTTGCTATTTAATTGATTTTGAAATAAATAAATCTTAAATGTGTAGTAAACTGTTCAGCTCAACTTTAAACCTACGATGCATATAACTAACTATATATGTGTGTATTTTTGTTGATATTACGCTGCATTTGTTTATATGTAAATATCTATATTTTTTTAATTTTTAACGGACAGCATATATGTTGGCAATCGAGCAATTAAGATTATTATGTTCATTAACAAAAATTAGAACTTATTTAGACATAAAAAAATCACTCAAATGACAACAAAACAACGAACAATCCCATGGGTTAATATTGCAATTTACGTGAAAAGTAAATTAATTTATTCTGCACTGAAATTTCGATAATCTGTGATAGTATTTAATAAATAAAGATATCTAAATAAATCACCTGTAATGCTATTTGTCTACAAAATGAGTAAATCAATATATATATATATACATGCACCTTTAAATAAATTTCCCTTTAAGAGAAAGTCCTTAAAACATCTTAACAAACAGGCACAAGTTAGATGATACAATCAACACCAAAAACCACGTAAACCACAATATTATAGTTAAATGTATTTGTTTTGTAATACTTTATATATCTTACAACAACAAATCACAACAATTTTTGACCCTCTCACTAAGATATATAAAAAAAAATATGTTTGAAGTATTTTTTTTTAGCGTCCGTCTTTTGCTGCTATTACCACCACAACTACCACCACCTTTTGTAAAGAAATCTAGTTTTTTTTTTAATTATTATTTCGAATTTGGTACTGAAATTCTAAATTTTTATTCTAAAAACACTGCTTGAGGTAAGGGAATAATTAAAAAAAGGAACGATGAACATTATAGCTAAATTTAGGCGTGTGTAATTTTTGTTCTTCACTTTAACTAATTTAAAATAAAATTATGTTTATATCCATAAAGTTTGCTAATGAGTAAAATCCAACAAAATTTTTAGAAATACTCGGAAGGGGTTTTCGGAAAGTAATGTGTGTGTTAGTGCATTTTTTAAGTATCTGCGAATGTCAAATTTCTTATTGAACAAAAGAGGATCCCAAGTTATTTAAATGCTTTATTGTTTTGGAGAGCAGTTAACAAATTATTCAGTCTCATTGTTTGTTCCAGTGTTACGGAAACAAATTTCTACAAGGACGTATATTAGGGTGGTAGAAATGAGTTCGATCTAATTGTGAAACACAAGGTATTCATTGAAGCTTATAATCCAGGTTTTTGCTGTAACCAGATTGAGAGATCGAGTTACAATCCAATGGAAAAAGGATTGAGTTTGACGCTTGTTCTTCTATCCCTATACTACTTCTCTAACTTTTTTTTTTGTTTGTCTGTCAAACTCAATCTTTCGATGAGTGTTTACATGCAAAAACTCAACTCGAGCGCAGAAAATTTTATAATCGGGTGGAGTCAGTCCTGTTTCAATCCAATCTGAGTTTACATGGCCCTCAACCCGAAATGAATCCGGATACAATCCGCCATATAAACGTGGTAATTTTTTCTTCACTGCTTCGATCCCCTGAAATAAAAGGAGTTTGAATCCTTGCAGTCATAATTTGTCTCCAGTGAATGAAAATCGTTTGTCCATGAGCTTTCTCTTCAGGTACGGAATCAGAAAATAGTCGCTGGGGGTAATATCTGTACAAAAAAAGAGTGGACGGATGGTATTTGGAAGCCATAATCATTTGTGAGCCTGAATGAGCCCATATCTTTTCTGACGCAAGATCTTGTACATGTTTTCAAGTAAATAGCATCGTTGTCACTGTACTATACAGAATATGTAGGTTAGCTCCCTGATTCGAGTTTCTCTCTGAATTATGTTTGAGAGTCATGATCGCTGACTTACGCTTGGCCAGAATAGTTCATCCAATTTGATCGAGTTTCTCTGTTGAATCTAAGACTAAGAAGCATATACATGGTCAGCATATCCTAACATCATATTTGAAACTCACATAAATGTTTCATATTTTGTTTATTAATGTCTTCCAAAGTTTTACATAGCTTTTCTACGATAATAATTCACTAAGAGTTTCTTCGACTGCTCCGGGCTTACCAGGTTTTTTCTATTTTAGAATGCTACCTTCTATTCCGCAGAATGATTCAGCCTCTAAGAAGGTTGACGTTGCCCCTGGTCTTGTTTCAGAGTCTACTGCTTTGTTGATCTCTATTTTGACGTGAATGGAAATCTATTAAAGGGTTGTGTTGCTTTCGGCGTTCCTATTCAAGTTTTTTCTAGCTATGTGGGAGTCAAGTTGGAAGGTGCTCTGTCTGCTGTTTTACATTATCGCTGTGTGACAATTCACGCTTTCGTTTTTTTATTTGACGTATCGATGTCTATGAAAAGGCACAAAGAGGCTGATACATTTACTTATAGATTTTACAGTAGTTGCTTTGTACCCGCTCTAAACACTCCCGCAGTAGTTCATTCCCTGGTTCTTCAATAAACCAATTTATCATGCAGTTGCCAATCTTCGTAAGGTGTGGTTTTATAACTCCATTTTTTCATATTGGTGAGCTTGATAAGGGTGGGCGCCGTGGGTCAAGTGGTTAGAGCGTTGGATCGCTGAGCGGGAGGTTCAACGTTCGAATCCCAGAAAACACCAAAAAGCATTTTCACGGCCCCACCTCTCGCAAGTGTCTGACAAATGTCCGAGAATAATAATTGTCATGAGCAAGCTTCTCAATTTGCCTTTCGGATATGGCTATAAACTGTAGAACTCTTCCATTTGTGTGAAAAATATAACACGAACAACAAGAATGGTCACGAGAAGCGAAGCTCTGAACCACATACGATCTGTATGTATGCGCCAAGTATTTGTATTTTTTTGAGCTTGATAAGGAAATTTGTTTCAAACCTAAATTTAATGATATTGTCATCCTTAGAATCGAATTTCAATCCAATGCATCTCTCGTCTTCCGATTCCTTGTTTTGCCATCCAACTACGAGATGTAGAGAGCAATTTCAAGTAGAACTTTCATGACTGAGGTTTGGCATGTTCACTTGGTCTCAGTAATGAAGGAATTTCAATTTTCACACCACTTTGAGTATGATTAGACTGGTTCCACATTTCTTCGAACGTGCTCATTGATTTCACTATGGTAATGTATGTATAACCATCTTAGAATTATTCGTATACTTCATAGATAAATCATTTCCAAAATGATGCCTGATACATTTGATTAAGTAGAATGTAACTTTTCTGATTCGATATCGATAATGCCATTAAATTAGGTCGAAAACGTTTCTACCTCTCTATGTTTTTATCAATATTTCTTATGCCTTCAAACATGTTTTTTTAAAGAAACCTTGGTACTTAAAAAAATGGGCAGTAGTCTTAAAGTTTGTCGGCTGCAGAAGAAGGATAGTCAAATGTTTCGCAGATAAACCAATCCGGTTCGCTCATAAGATATTTTGACAGCTTACTTTTCGAATAACCCCGTTTATACTGCAAACAAAATTTTCTTTCCTATGAAAACTTACTATATCTTAAACAGAATGCTTTTTCTGCATCCTTTTTATTTTCGATTTGGTTAAGTTTTTGTTTTTTTTTTTTTTTTATTAAAAAAGAAACTTTGCTGCTTTTCAAATTGGAATTTTCCTTAGTTTTTCTTTTTAAATATATAACTTTCTCTACTCCTTTCAGTTGTTTTTCTTATAGACCAAAATCTGTTTTGTTTTGTTTTTCATTTCGTATGCTTATTTTTTTTACATGCAAGGTAATTTGAGTCTAGGAAAGTTCTTGTCGTAATGATTCGCTTCTTGCTTCCTTTCCACAACAAAACGGCTGTAAAAATATGTGGAACGTAAAAAGTTTGGCAAAAAGCGTAGTTTTTTTTCCCTTTGGTTTTGTTTTTTTTTTTTTTTTGGTTGAAACTTTGCATTGAATGCATTTACTTAAGTCATAGTCTGCTTTATTTTATATTGTTTTCCCTTAACTCTGTATTCGGCGCAACATTACTTGTTAATTTTAATCCTTTTTCCTGTCACTCTGGCAAAGTACATGATGACGCTTTTCCTGTGCCAAAATGCTTATTTGCTTTCCACAACAAAAAAAAAATCACTGTACATAATGCCGATTTGTCTTTACTTATTGACGTAAAAATAAGCATCTTTGGAAAGAATTCTTGACCAGAAAAGTTTTTCTTTTGCTACTTCACTATCGTAGTAGAAGCTATGTAGGCACTACTGCTGCGCTGCTTCTTTGCTTATCTATCATATTCTTTTCTTTTTCTTCTTCGTAGACTTTTTTTTTTGATTTAAATAAATACTTTTATAGCGCACAACGGCTACAATAGACAAAAAAGTAAAAGCAATCACAAAAGTTAATCTTTTATACAAATTTTAGTGCACTCGGTGGATGTAAAATTATTTATTTTTTTCATCAAAAAAAAAAAAACAGTAAATTGTATTGTATCTTTTGTGTTTTGGTAAAATATATATTTATTTGTAATTTTATTTATTTTATTAGAATAAATTGTGAGTAATATAGGAAGCTACATCGTATATTTAATATCAGTGTCATGTGTTCACATATCGTATATAAAGAGTGTGTCAAATAAATAAATTAATAATTTTATATCGTATATAAGATAATTGTTAACAATTAATGTGTAAGATTAATAGTGTGTGTATTTATGCTGGAATAATTTTTGTTATGTGTGTAGGACTAAATTTAAAAGGAGGTGGTATTTACACATGAATCGAAGGGGTACAGTAGTGACTTTGCATTTTCTATTTAAAAAAAGATGTAAGCCGTGGCAAGGAGAACTTCAACATTATATACAATACAATTTTGACTAAATTTTATGAGCTTACTGGGTTAAGGCTACTCGAAGATGTGAAAATATGAGAACGGACTAATATATGTGCTTGTGGTATTATACTAAATACCTACATTATCTCGAAATATTAATGTCACGTTAGGCAGGTTACGTTATCCAAAAATCTAAAAATAGACTGTGTGCCATACGGGATAGGATTCATATGACAACTTAATGTCCTGTTTCGCTATCCCAGATAGAACAATAATTGGAAAAAAAAAAAATCTTAAGAACTTTAAGTACTTTTATCAGCTCTGTGTCTGTGATGGTGCTACTCAATTGCTTTCTTAGACGAAGGACACATCTTTTGCTTAAAACAATTGTTTGTTTCTAATCCGATCACTGAAAGCCCGGGCGCACGCAGTCGGTAAAAAATTCCTCCAAAGGATATTGGAATGCACAAAAGATGTCTATACTGATGGTCTCAAATCTAACTTAGTTACTGGTCCCGGTGTTTTTTCACTCTCACCTGAGATCAATCTTCTGTTTTGGCGACTGAATCACTGCATTGTTTTTCATTTTCTCTAACGCATCGAACCCAAAAAAAAACTATTCGGTTAGCAGAATATCTTACACAGAACCAGATCGTCCCTTCATAAAAACCCTGTGTATGGCCAAATGACTTTTGTACTTACGTTTTTTTTCTCAAAATCAATACTTCAAGGAGTTCACTTATTCAAAATAACTTCCAAATGCAAATTAATGCAAGAACTACCCTTAAAATTCTTTCTGCCCAAGCGAAACAGAACCGAGTTTTTCCATTGAAAATCGCCTTGGATCTGTGAGTTTTTATTCAAAAGATTCCAAGTTCTCTCTGAAAACGTGTGTTGCTTGACCAGAGTAAAATTCCACCTCTCGAATAAAACAAATCTGTTATCCAACTCCTAGCCTTTATCATACTTCCATTAACAAAATTTCATCAACAAATTAATTCACTCAAAAGCGAAAATGAATGGTCCTTCGGTATGACGACAAGTAATACACCAGTGCATGAGCAACCATTAGTCTTCCCCGCCCTGCTGTTGCTCTATTCATGTTCTTAATGTTCATTGAACTTACATAGAAAAAGAAAAGACGAATAAAAAAACGAAAAACGTCATCCAAAAGAAATAGGCACTCAAATAGAAGAAAAACTTGTGAAATGGCACAAAACAACAAAAAAAAATCCTGTCGACTTTAGCCCTCAATCGTACGTAATATGCAACGTATACATATCACATAGTCGGCCGACATATCCCATTTACCCACAAAAAAAGAGAAAAAAAAAGCAACACAACGACACAATCCAAAGGAGCACGAGGAAATGTATTAAGGAATGCAACGGAAAATCTTCTCGCTTGAGTCGACCTCAATTTCTTCGAGAGCTGAAAAATGAGAATCCAGGGGAAAATCTGATGAAATCCTACGACTTCTTCGTACAATGGATCTACTTCTGCAACTCTCTCTCCATCTCTCCATCGGGCCTCGCCTTCCAAGCGTTGATATCACAGAAGGTCTTTGATTTTGAAAAAAGTATTGCATAAGTAAACGTAATGTTAGATACATGAATGCACCTTTGTTGCATTCACAATAGACGTGTGCGTATATGTATGTATGTAGTACAAGCATGCCAAATCGAATCGGGTTCTAATGAATTATACATTCTGTGAACGCGATTTGCGCATATCAATAATGATTATCCTTGAAGGTTTTGCGTTATTATTCTGCAGGTACAAAAGTATGTTGGTGGACGAGGAAACGTTAAGAAGTTTTCTAAAAGATTAAAAAGTTCTTTGTGGATAGAGAAGTATCCAATGTTTTCAATGCTGTTGGTTCATGAGCTCATTCTGTTTTTATCAGGCGATGAAGGTAGTTTGATTTAACCTAAAGCGGACAGAATAATCGATTGAAACATATACATAATTTAGACGATCCGCATACTCGTTATATTTATCAGCATTGGCGGGGATATAATGTTTTGCTCGTATTGTGTTTAACCGAATCTCAAAGTGTCTAATAACCATTGAAATCGAATTCGGACGTAATATCTTAGTGGCTTTCATCGATCATCCGTCGTCCATGATAATGGGGAAACATTCCTTTTCTACCTGCGTATTAATTGGGCATAGTTCAGGCTCAGAAAAATACTATCAAAGAAGTGTTCTCAGGTAGTTCAACAGTAGTTTCGATAAATTAAGCTGATTACCACCCGCTGACATCTATTATTCTACTTCACCCCGGAGTAACACGTAGAGAGTAACCTTTCATTCTCTTTTTCCACCTTCAATTATAGCAGATATTCCGAAGATTTTAATGGAAATTATCCCAGAAATACAACATTTCAGAGTAATTCCAAGAAATCCGTTTGAAATGGAGATCACTTGCATACCATGACATTTGTTCGACTGGCAACTTACTCGTACTTAGTTTTCTTGTCCACCATGGAGTGAAAATTACCTTTGCTTCTTCCTCTGTACTTCGTCCTGTTTCGGTAATCTATCTGGAAAGTAGATTTTCATTAGCAATGGATCTCTATCTCCTCCGCTTTCATAAATGTTGCAACGAAGTTCTTATTCTCATTAAGTCTCGTTTACCCTAGGTGAAACCAAAGCTTTTACCAATTTCGTGAGCTTCTCTATTTTTGAATTCCTTTATTTATTTATTCAGTGAGAGCCGTGCCCCACTGCCAATTGGTTTGGAGTACTGAAAGGGGGCGTTTCGAAGTTTGAATTTCTAAATCCCACTGAATAGATTTTCCACGATCCGAACTATCGCAAATCTCTGACACACGTCAGAGGATATAACTGACATCAATGAGAAAATCTCTCAAATCTGCCTTACGAATATGAAAAGAACGATTGTGCGAAACTGGGATATTCTGCGGACATCCCTCGATGTGGAAACCACATAGTTCAAACTTCTCTTCAGCATATTCCAATTTTAGGTAATATTATTGCGAGCTTTAATTGTTGTGTACCTAACCTATCGCTATCACTGTTAAAATAATGCACTTTCTGAATAAACAGTTGTTGAAATCCAAACAAAATCAATTTACGAATCTCTGCACCACCATTTCTTCTGACACCATTTAACACAGAACTCCATGGTTTCATTCTGCTGTTTCCTTGCGACTATTCGAGGAGAGAGATTCCAGCCAAACGTCTCCATGTACGATTATTGTAATAAGAACAAACTATTATGGATACACAACACAAAACAAACAGTGAACAGCAACAACTATAAAACAAAAATAAACAACTTCAATTGTGAGCTCAGTGGAATTTCGACAATGTTCTGACAAGCAGATAACTTCCACTCAACTGCTGCTGCTGTTGCCGACATCAGTAACCGGGTAAAACAATAATACTAATTCGGATTTTTTTGTCTCGGAGGCTTCCCCTTCATTTTTCTTTTCGGAAAATTCCATCACTATACGAATATACGAAGAAAATAGTTAAAATGTGTATCTTACGCTATATTGGTAGATTTGAGATACATTTTTTTGTGTCACTAAACTGACAATTGCAAATTGTCTCGTGCTGGGGGATTGGTGAAAAAAACATATCCACCCACCCACATACTAGTACTCGTATCAGTGTGTACATACACATCAATCACTTTCAGGCTATTGCTCGCATTGTCAGTCATATGGAAAAATCCGTCATGCAAATAAGGTTAAAAATGTTTATTAATGTATTTACTCAAATGTGGATTTTTGGGAGAAATTAAATAATGGTGGAACGTGCAATTTAAAACCGCAGATAGGAAGGAAGGTATGCAAGCAAAATGCGATGCGAAGTTGCAAAAACAGGAAGAAAATGTGGGCCTATTCATTACAAAACCATAAAAAAAAATAAATGCCCATGTTGGATGAAATGATTAAAAAAATAAATAAATAGGGACTCCCATTCGTTGTTGCCCGAAAGTGGTTAATTTCAGACGAAATTGAGAAAAGGGAGTTTTGGTCTAAACGTTCGAAAATCTTTGTTGACCCCAACTCACAAAGTTGTTTGTGCTGTAATCTAGTTAGAAATAATATTTCTTTCCAACCTTACTTAAAATTGTATCTGTAATTTCTGAAATTCAAATTTTTTTAAGTTAAATGGGATCTTTTTGCATCCATATGGCAACAGTATCACACTACGATATTATACATACATATGTATGTACATAGGTCTTCACGTTACAGCATCATCACAATTTGGTTCTGTTTCTTTATCGCTTTCATATTCATATGTATGGCAAAGAAGTGGTCGATGTACATATGTAGATAAAATTAAAGGTAATCAAATCAGATAGAGGCTAAGCACAAATATGATAAGTTTCCGATTATCAGTTAGGAACTAAGATTCAAAGAAATTATTGATGGCAGTGTTTTATTTTTTTGAAGGATTCCATCACGATTTCAGGTTATTTTTTATTTGGTTTTAAGACCGCTAACAGCTTTAGGTTGTCATTCACCATTCTGACCTCAATTTTCGCTAGTCTCATCTTCTGTAACGCTTGCCCAGACAGAATATTTTCATTGTGGATAATGAGTAAATGTGTCTACATACACACATACATGTATCGGGTATTTCGCCGCGTAAGATTTACTACGTCATACTAACTCACAGTGGTTCGTGAACGTCTGCATAAACACCAATAAGAACCGATTGCGCATCTTCACAGGCTTCCTAACGGGTTTTTGTAGTCTTAAGGAACAGCTCAGGAAACTAGGTATAGGGCAACGTGGAGACTGTAGATTATGCGGGGTTATCGAAGAAACCCCAGGGCACCTTCTCAAAGAATGTGGAGCATTGATCCACGAAAGAAGGAAACACCTGGATGCCTATCAACTATCCGAAGAAGATCTACATACCATCGCTAGATCCACTCAAGATACTCCGGTTCATCAAGGATATTGGACTGGAGGAGGTGCTATAAGTCGAGTACCTCATCGATGGGAGCTCAAGTAGGAAAGTACAGTGAATTTATAAGGTCGCGGTGCGCTTGCACCCATAATAAATCTGTCTATCGCATCCAAGGAAACACACCAAAAAGTTTCTTCACGATCCCACCTCTTGCGAGTTTTGACAACGATTAAAGAATAATAATTGTCGAAGGAAGTTTCTAAATTACGCCTGCCGGAAATGATATTAAATGTTGGTCCCCTCATTATTGCAAAAAATATAACACGCACCATCACGAGTCGTTCTCTCAACTAGGCTAGGCTCATTATTTGCGCCAAACATTTTTCATTATACATACCAAATCGTTCGGGAGACATTTCACGTCCTTCGGGCAGAATGTTCTTCAAGGTTCTAAAATAATCAGGCACTTAGGGATTTAGTCTGTCTGTATACAGCTCGTAAAGTTTTTAATAATGCTTAGCTTCTTATATATTACTTATTGGCACTATATGAGGACAACGACAGAAACCTACTTGCTTACTTTAGCTGTAGTCCGGAGTTAAGCCTCTCCATCGAAGTATTTTAAGTTAAAGTTTCTTGGGTCGGAGGATTTCGTTCCACATATGTATCTTTGTCATTTTGAAGCTACATAAAAGTTCGAATGCTTTTAAATTGATGTCACCTTTACAACTCATTAAATTCACTATTGTATTTCCTCATTTACATATATGTGGTCGACACTCACATAAATATGAATGTAAATACATGTACATGCATGTATTATCACCTATGGTTATGACAGCCCCTTAAAAGTTAAAGCCCATATTCTACATACTACTTGCCTCGATTGTTGACTATTATATTCAGAAAGTTTTGTCACGAGCCTACCTCTGACGGATGTCTGACATATGTACGTTCAAGACTAATATCACTCACAACACAAATGGTATCGAGAAGCTGAGCTCTGAACCATATACAGTCTGTTGCGTCAAATATTTATATTTGTTTGTAAGGCCATTCAGTTGAAAGTGTGCCAAATTTCTTAAGAGGTTTTCTGCGCCTGATTGTCGTCCTACTCTTGGTTTTCTAGAATTCATACGACGAACCTAATGACATTCTTATGAACTGTGGCGATGCAATCAATTCCGGGCATTTACCTTTTAGCTGTGGTATTCAGATATAGTTTTAAGTAACATTGGTATAGAAAGGTCAATTATATTAAATGGCAATGTGCAAAAAAAGATACAAATGAGTTAGTTGTGAAGTTCTATAAGAAGAAAAAAAAATAACAATGGATGGTGTTTTAATTCCTACTGCAAGATTATTAGACGACTAATAAGTTAAATATTCATTGTACAATGAATGGAAAAAAACAATTTTTATTAGAATTGGCGTAGATGAGCTAAAATTTTATTATCATTAGAAATAAAAAAATATAACGAGAGATGTGCAGTAAATGCATCGACAGTCGAAGAAATTGGTAAAAATGTTCAGCAAAAAGGAGCATCCGAAATTTACCCACAAACAAGGAAGCTTTGCAATGAATTAAAAAAAAAAACAACAAAAGTGCAAACAAATTGGTTTTAAAGTATCCTCCTACAACCTGTGTCCATACCCTAGTGCTTATACCGTTTAAAACAAAAAAACACAAAAATCTTCGCCCACATGATAGTAAAAAAATCATTAAAATATTAATGAATACAAAAGTTAGAAACTATACTATGTACCCAAAAACCATGATATGATAATGATTTCAATCCCCTTACGTCGTCCCCTGGCCAAAGAACTTAAATTGACTCAATTTGCTACGAAAATTACTTTGGTTGTTACTTTTTATTATTACTGTTATGTTCTTAAGCATGTTATCATTTGAATATTTGATTTCTTAATTTCTTTTTACCACCCTCACCAGAACATTAACTATTTTCGTTGTTTCGTTTGATTTTCCTACCCACCCACGAAACGGATGAAATAAAAAAAAATATAAATATCACCAATCTCACGTAAAAAGAAAAACAAAAACAAAAACAAATAATAATAATGAAAATTCACTCTGTTCTTAGTTTTGTTTTACTTTCTAAATCACTGTTTAATCATTTCAATGCATCTGCAGGATTTTACTCAATAATATTTTTTTTGTTTGTTTTTTTCTTTACTTTATTTTCCGTATAATTCTCATTCACCATATTTTCACACCAAATCAAATCAAATGAGAACGCAACTATAAAGAAAAAAAAAAAGAATTATCACCAAAAGTAAAATGCACCATTTTCGCAATGAAGAATTTTGTCAGCCATTTTCTTTCATCACCACGTTTTTTCTCACCACGTTCTTTCATCACTTTCAAGCATAAAATCGCAACATAAAAATATTAGAAATTTTTGCAATTCATATATAAGAATTATATTAATGAAACAATCGAAAATATATCTATACAACACCATTTCTGCACTATACACAGCAGTCAGCAACATTTTTGTTTCAAATGAAATCAGCTTCATATATTTTGAGAGAGAAAAAAAAATAAATAAATACGTTAAATCACCGAATCACCATTTTTTATCACCAAAGAATCACCAACGTACTGCACATAAAAAAAAATATATTAATATTCAAAGAAAAGATATATTATCACCACTTTTCCCAATATATACACACGAACATTATGTAGAAGTGGAATGCTCACAAAGTAACAAAACTTATAAAGGACCACATAGAAAATAAAAATAAAAAAACAAAATGTAAAGAAACACTGAACAAAAAAATCCTGGCTATATATACTACATCACTGAAGCACTGTATGAGATACATCCATCCATCCACAACAATACTCGTATACCAATATCACTACAGAAAATATCCTACCTACACCGGAAAAAAAAAAACGGAAATCTTTTTATTGCAAAAATAAATATCAATGAAATGTAAATTGACACACTTCTTTGACACCACGCCCACCAACATTATATATTACCACTGCATTTTGTACATACCACCACCCAGTGACAGTGAATTTAACCAAACTGTACAGTAAACGTTGAGCACAGCAACATTCCTTCTTTTGACATAATAACAAAGTAGAACAAAATAAACGTAAATAAATACTTTACATCATTTGGTTGAGTTTTTGCTAACATTTTATACTATCAATACCGCCATCACTCCTCAATCAAACTCACATTTGAACAGTTTCTTTACAACCTAAGACTTTATATAAATGGGGACTTAGTGCTACAAGCTTCACATGGAGGTTGAGGATATCAAATTTTGTACAGCTAGGTCTATTTATTCTAGATACTTTATTGAAATAAAAGCTACTCTTTTTTGATGCAGGTGGTTTGTAGTAAATGGTCTGTTTTTTGAGAACTTTCGGGAAACTGTTGAGAGGCTTCAGCTTACCTTCTAAAAGGAAGCTCAATTTAATATTTTGGATTTTGTGAATTACAATTGGAGCTGTTGTACATAATTCAGTTTTTAATTTTTTTTTGTTGTGCCGCCATCCTTCAAATGTCGCACTTCATTATCTTATTAAAGGGGACAGTAAATTAGGCATTTTTTTAGATCCACTTATAATATTAAGGAGAAGCATTTATATTAGGGGACTCTATAGAATGCTTGGCAATATCAGATTGGATTGCAGTCTAAATTGTCTCTATTCGTTAACTATGTCCAGAGGCATAGACTTAAGACTTTTTGTTCTGGACCAGAGTTTGTTAAGCTGTACAAGTGTAGATTGAGTTAAGTGAACGAACCTCACGGAATCCTAATATATGACTTATGTATTTTTTTATTTTATATCTATGGTTATAAGAATACAAAACTTTTATATCGCGAACATACTAGTAGTAGGACGCATTATTTAATGTGGGAACATTCCCTTCAAAGCTACATTACATATTTTTAGAACATTCTTACCTCGTAGATTATTTAAGCCTTTATGGGAAGCACAAACCAATGAGTTGAATTTTTAAGAAATAATATTTATTAGAAAATGTGTTCCAATAAAACAGTTTTCGTTTTTGAATAAGGGACTTAAAAAAAAACAAGAATACAATTTTATTTCATTATTAATCCCGATAAAATATGAAACATAGTTCTAGTGACAAACCTTTGTTGTTTTAATGAAATTTTCGATTATATCGTCACACAGTTGTGCTTTCAAGATTCTGGCCAACAGAAATCATTTATCACGCAAACTATTCACTGTTATCACATTTTCAAAGAAGTCCGGCGCAATCACTCTACCAGCCCTAAACGGTGCCGTGAAATAAGGCCATATTTCAACATTTGGCCTTATTTCACTTCGGTAAAGTGAAATAAGGCCAATCCAGTTTGTGAAATAAGACCAAATATGGCCTTTTCCATTTTGTCCCGTCGGATCATAAGTCCACAATTTGTTCAGTCTAAAATGGGTAATAAGTCCACAATTTTTGAGAATGTAAAATGTCAAACGAAAAGAAACCTAACTATATGCCGCGTAGCGACGCCCTGAGCACCTGCATGTGAGGTCGAAGGCCGTCCGGTGTATGAGTCGAGGAAATGTCCATAGATTTTTTTTTTTTTAGCGAGCTCACCCTCCCCGACTTTCAGGCTTTTGCCCGCTAGTCACTTCAATACTAAGTTGGGGTGGGTGGGCTCGCTACGCTCGCTAAAAAAAAAAAATCTATGGACATTTCCTCGACTCAGACACCGGACGGCCTTCGGCCTCACATGCAGGTGCTCAGGGCGCCGCTACGCGGCATATGTCACGGCACTCTTATAACTAATTGCAGCGCAATAAGACCAAATTGGCCTTATTTCACTTTACCGAAGTGAAATAAGGCCAAATGTTGAAATATGGCCTTATTTCACCATTTCAAAGCGAAATAAGGCCAAATATTCAAATATGGCCTTATTTCGTTTGGCCTTATTTCACGGCACCGCCCTAAACACTGACTCCTGGTGGTTGCATTGGCTTCAATTAAATCACTGTTGGGTTCTCCACACTCAAAATTTAACTATGTACTTTGTTACGTAATCATTGAGTTGAAAATATGCGTCGTCGCTAAAGATGATTTTATGAGAGCCAAATTGTCATTTACTAGTTGATGTTTCAACAATCAATTAACAAATTCTCTTTGTTTAAAATTCGCTTTTGATTTTAGTTCTTGGGTCAGTTGGATTTTGTACTTATGCTGATGGAAATCATTCGTGAGAATTTGCTGGAAGGTGCTTATTTAAAGTCTAATTCTTGCAAACGATGACAAATTGATGAGGTTTCAGTGACACTTTTCCTCACTGCGGCAATGTTTTCGAGTACTCGAAGACTCGATGACTTATCTTAACCGAAATTTCCAGGAAGAGTGCGAACTTTTCAATAAAACTCTCTTCATTTTTATAACGAGTTTTAACCACAATAAGGCTTTTGTAGCGTCCCACGTTTACGTACGAATCACAACATTTACAGATGTCATATATGACATTTTTAGGGTTGCTTTGATTGTTCCTCTTTACTACTGAACTTCGCAATAAGTCGCATAATATGCTTTTACTAAGCGAGTAGAAATGGCACGTACTTATGTCAGCTTTCAACTTTTGATATGGTGCGTATATATATGTTTGACAGCCTGTGTGTTCGACAACTATATTGCTATGGCATTTGTGGCAATTAATTGGGCACAGCCGCAGAATGGGCTTCGTTTCGGTCAAATATTATGTTCAATTTTCACACAGTTTCTAGACACTACAGACATGTTAATTTTTCAAATACTTTAGTTTTTCCTGCGTCGAAATACTACTCACTTCGCAAAGAAAGCAACAAATGACCCGTCCTTTATCCTGCCATACTCTCGTAAGGGAGGATTCTAAAACAGATGTTTTAGATACTAACGGATAATGACAAATGTGCATACATCCGAAAACACATACATAGAGGGTTAAGGAAATTTAACAGCTGGTAGAGACGTAATGGCCCAATTATCATATCTATATTCGCATTAGATGAGCAAAATATTGCGTGTTATTTTATTTACTTCGACATAGGAAAGGTTAATCCAATGAAATAATTCCTGTACCCATGCACAGGAAATTCATAATCGTGTGAATATTGGTATCCTAGTATATTACAAATTATTGGGTATCCCAACGCCTCTCCACAGACTTTAGTGTCATTGATCTAATATTCTTCAAAATATTCATAAAGAAGCAAATCATTTAATAGAATAATTTGGTAGGTATTTAATATTATCAGACAAAATTTCTTCAATTCTCACTTAAACACAAGAGTCTATCTTTTGATTATCTCAGTCTTTGAATACATTCGGCTCATTTTTGTCATACACAGTTCAACTGGTTGTGTCGACAACTGTAAGCCAGCATATGGATCATAGGTCCTTGAGACGTCTTCTATGCATGCAACTAGTATTTCTGCCAAGCTCAGCAGCTTGGAACAGCTTGTTAGTTTTACTGAAATATACGAGAGTAAAAGTATATTTCGTTTAAATGTAATATCTATTTAAATACTTTGCGAGTAAAAAAGTAAGTGCATATGTTTTTTATTCCTTTTTTTCGCACAAAATATTTTGCTAAATGTAGATGTCGCAACACTTGTAACTTTTACTGACATGCGTTCTTGGCCACATCGTTCTCCTAGTTAGAACCAATATGAAAATTAACCTCAATTTTGTACTAAATTTATTAATTTAAAAAATTCATTTGACTAAAACTCTACCTTTATTGATAAATCAACCACTTAAGTCAATTTGGAAGAGCAATTCTCTTCAGGACTATCAGAATATTCTCCTTTTTGTAGGCATATTCCTATAATTTCTGTATTGTTACTAGGTTTTGGGCTTAGAATGGTATGGTTTGGTAAAGAGGGAAGCGAACCACCAGAGTGGCATCCCCGGGCCAGTTGTGATTCCCTATTTATTTGGGGTACCATTTCTTTTCCTTTTCGAATTGATTTTAACAAAAATCAACCTGTGCTCTTGATGGAACTAGTCATGTTCCCGAGTGGGATTTGTGCCAGATCCTCTAACTCTTCAGAAATATATTTTCCATGCATCGGAAGTCATAAAGCAAGTGCTTGATAGTTTCTGTATCATGACTTGGGCTTAGAAAAAATCGACGAGTCTAATTTCAACTTTACTCTAGGCGAAAGCTTTCAAAATTTCCAAAGAAAATGGTAATCCACTAAAGTACATACCAAGAGGGTAAAAATATGTTCCTTATGTGATAAATTTACTTTCGCTTTATTTTTATTTGAAAACACATGCATAGTTTGCTAAGAACTATACACAATGCTACAATGATTCGAATAAATTGGCTATCAGCCAAGTAGCGATATTTCGAGTCTGAACAGGCTTACAGCTTGCTTTTTATTACCACTGCTGACTGATCACTTACTTGGGTTTCAAAGCAAAGTCGTCGAAGGCAATGACGTTACTGATATATGTACATATGTATTTCACAACCTCAGTTCATGGGCCTTCGATATTTTTGTCGCCCACCTAATGCACATAGGAATATAATTCAACATGTTGAATTATAAAAAAAATGTGAAAGTCGAAAGGATCTAAAGGACTACGTGAAGCCACCACATATTTTCGTACATTGACCAAATTTATACCAAACTCCCAACAGACTTAGTCATCGGGTAGTACTCACTCAACTGTTATCAGAAGAAATTTGCAAACGACCAACTTTGATTAAGTTTCGATCCTGCATCATAAGCAAAGTAAAAAATGCAAATTCGGCTCCTGATTTGAGGTAATTACATATCATCTATGAAAATTTAGTTTTTCTGAATCAGTAGAATTTTTTATCACTCTTTTACATAGTATGTTCACTGTTCGGGCCCCTGAAACCAGAATGTTAACCTACACTTTCCTCAAAGAATAGCCTCTAGTGGTATTGGAAAGTGCGGTGAAATACGTTGAGGGGTTCTCGAGATTAGCGCGAGAAGGCATTACTCTGATTGTGCGAAAATAATAATAATAAAGATACTGATCCTAAATGGTTTCTATGAGTAGAGTATTGTTAGTGTATTCCTCTACAGTTGGATGCTTGGGTGTGATTCTTTTTAATTCCATTTGCTGTTTCTTTTACATTCATTGGAATAGTTATGAGGCAATTTGCATTGCGTGCTGTGGAAAAATTTCTATTTACGCGTTTTATTTTAATTCATGAGTTTTTTTTTTTGCTGATGCATATTGTATTACACTTTTTGTTTTTAATTACCTATTTTTTTAATTTTTTTTTTTAATTATTAAAAGAATTGTTATGTTTTTAAGTTTTTTATATTCGTCAATAATGTTCACCAATTTAGGTATTTTCGGGCATTTCACATTGAAACATAATAGGTAGGAAATTAGAGAGTATTAGAGGCCAAATATGATTGCTATACTACTTCCAAGCTTTTTGTGATATAGATCTTTGTGATCTTTTACGAAAATATTGAAATAAATCACTCCACCCGAAGTTGTTGTTCCAAGTAATTAAAATATCACAAAACTAATCTAGCCTCCTAGCTCATCTATATGTGAACTTAGTATGAAGAAAACAATTGTAATAAATAGCCAAGTTCATAATTAGGACTTCTTTCTTTTTTTGGCCGTGAACCCAGCATCCAATTATCTGACTACTTTTGGGAGCTGAAAAATTCATTAAGATTTTAAATAAAAATCCTTCAGCATATAGGCACATAAATCACGTTTCTACTTTGTACTGAGGTATCTCTTATTTATCACTGAGCCTTAGATTCAAATATACATACATATATGTAATTGAATCAGAAGAATAAGGTCTACTCTACTCCGAGAATAGGTAGTATCTCTTACTTTATCCTAAACATACATAGCTTCATCGCCAATATTCACGCAGTGAAGATATGTTTTCTTTTGCTGCGGTGCAATTCTTGTCTATTTAGCAGCCAAAAGATAGATTAAGGTAGTAGTCCAGGTTCAAGTGACATCATAGTTGAGAATACCATGTTTCTAATCAACTGTATGAGATAATATTACGATCAATATACTACAAAAATGGTACAAATTATCTCTATGTTTTATTTAACTCACACCCTCAGTAAGGTAGTATCTATGCATTTATTCAATTCAAGGCCTCAGTGGACTGCTCAAACGCCATATTAAATGGCATCTACTGTTTCTCTGTAAAAAAAGTAAAATACTACAAAAAAAAACTTATAGACAAAATTCATGAGAAACGCTTAGGATATTAATTTAAGTGCGGTTCAGTAAGGTTGGACGGGTCCCTGTTTGCATTTTTTATTTCTTATTATTTAATATAAATAAATTGTAGACGAAAGCCTTTCTTGTCTACTGATTTCTTTCATACTTATCTTTCTAGTCGATTAGTTTTTTTATTATTACTTTTTTTCAACAAATCACTCAATCTCTATGTGAAGTTTGCAACACTCTTAGTCCTACTCACATACAACAAATTTATGTAAATTAGTTCATAAGTATATTTATGCAGTAGTTAACTCACATCACATGCTAGTTGTAATTTCACCCACAGTACAAAAAAACGATTTTCTTCACCTTCAAGGATCTACTATATTATCGAAATTTCATTCACGGCTATAAAATATCGATTAAAGATTTTTCCATCGTCGTCAAATGAATAACATTAATTCAGTCATTCATATTCATTTATTTTATTTTGAATAAATTTAAATGAAAACAAGAGAAGGAAAAAATTTTAACACAGAAAGTCAAACATTTCCATAAATGTTTTCATTCTTTTTTTTCCATCAATATTTCCAACCGTACATATTAATTTCGTTGTAACTAATTTCAATTTATCGGAAACGAATCTAATTGTGTACATATCTCTCGCAAAAATCCATACGACATCGAACAGAAATAAACCGAAATTTGCATTCCTATCATTGTCAAAATTTCAATTAATAAATAATATGAACTAATTAAAAAAAAATGTCATTTTAATTCACATAATTTATTTATGTATTTTTATACAAGAACACACAGTATATACTCGTACTATCATTCGAAGTGTACTTATCTCTAAAATTGTTTTTTTTTTCTTTTTAAACACATAAGCAATATAATCATAAATTTTTACATTATGCCACACATTAATGTAACTGTAAATAAAAGAAAAAATACTAAAGTAAACCAATTAATTTTTTGTTTTTGTTGTTTACACAAAATAAACGCTTTTAAAAATAAAACATATGTACCAACAACAAGACTAAACGTATATTAATGCTTACGTACAGTAAAACATTATTTTTTGAAGATAAACATATTGTTTGAGTACAAAAAATTATTTTTGAAAATATTCCAACATAGAAGTAAACATTTTAATACACCATAGCTGTAAGAGTTTTCTTTTTTATTTTCGTTAATATTAGCTATATAACAAGAGCGCATTGTGTTATGAGTTTACTAATCTATTTTACTTTTTCGATTCTTCCAAACCGTATAACACACAAAAATCAAAAAAAAAATGTTCACTTGAAAGGTGTCTCATGTTAAAATCGACTCACCCGTTTTTCGACTGCACACAAATGCAACTGTTATACTGTTAATAACATTTTCGATAGCCGTTACAACTCGCCAATACGTAGGAAATCCAATAGACTGCGTTCATACGAGGTGAGTTTCTATTGCAACTGTGCATTTGGTTTGAATCTTTACTATTTGACTTATCCGTGCTTTCAGAGACATTCCGGAAGATGTCCTCAATACATATTGTTGGATTCATTCAACGTACACTGTGGTGGATGCTTTTATGAAAAAGCAAGGTTCCGAGGTTCCTTTTCCTGGGGTTCATAATTCACAGGGACGTGGACCTCTAACAATAAAACATACAAAATATTATCAATGGGTGGCGTTTACCCTATTTTTTCAGGTAAGTGAATTTGTAAGAATCCATAATTAGTAAACAAAATAGATAAATAGTGCTCCGAGGTGAGTATTTCAGAACACAGACATTTTGGTACATTACTGTACACTTTATGGTTTGTATACGTGATAAGATGAAACAAATTTCGAGTTAGTGTTCCCGGAAGTTGAGTTTTTCTCGTAAATTATATCCGGGAAAATCGGTTTTTGTATTTGATATATTGCACAGAAGAAACTTTCATATTCAGAGTGATGCCAAAATCACAGAGAAAGAGTGGGAAATGCACTTCGGGTGGTTTACAGTCAGAGAGACATTCAAATTGCAGGCAAATATTTTTATTTAATACGTAGAAGAAATGAAATGAACAAAATACGGTGAAGAGTAATCGGAAAAGAATTACTAAAGAAAACAAAACAGATGCAATTTGTGTGCATATAAAGATACAAACTCGAATTAAACGCATGTTTCTAATCCTTATTAGCACTTATCTGCCTTAACAAAAACTTCACATACAAAATATAAACAACCATTGAAATAGCAAAATCATACATTCTGTCTATTCTGTCTTACTTCTTTGAGCAAAGAGAACGAATTCAAAATATTCGGACGCTAACTGTTATGTAGAAAATTCAGTATGAATAAAGAGATACACCCTAAAATTTAAATATGCAAAATTATAATTAAAATATTATATTCATGACATTTTAGTAAAATTACAACACATTTTCGGATCTACGAGTATTTGGATTCTCAGAATGTGTGCATTTTCGCTTTGTGCGTCCATCAACATTAGAAGAGGTAAAATCATTCCTGGGGATTGTCATTAGCAATCGGTTATGAGCAAATGAGATTGATTCAAAATTAGTAGAAAATATAGAAGATACATATGTACAAATATGAGAAAGAGAATTGGAAACCATCATTCATTTGGTTAATGGCAATAAAAATTGAGCATCCATAACCTCCCCTATAATTTGGTAACATTCGGCTCAAGCCTGTTCCCATTATCAACTACAAATTACTAGAAGTCTCGTGCTATTTTTAATGTCTTTGAATTGATTCTATCGCCGATATGAAAATAAGAAGCAGAAGAGTCTAATATACTAAGTTCAATAGTGGGTTTACTTGTATTGATAAAACAATCTAATCCAACCAACCTAATCCAAAGAGAATTAAGGTTGGTTGGTTAATTGAAGAGGGTTAGTCTACGCTCAAAGTTATTGGTCGATATAATCTGCCAGTGTTACTCGAGTATGAACTCACAAATGATTTTGTTTTTGTGGTACGAAATGATTTTTAATGTTTAGCACACAAATTTTTCTAAGCTTCAATCCTTACCTTACTATTTTTTTTGATTCATCGACTTTAACCATTTTCACTCCCCTCGGTTCGTAAATTTATTTCTAGCTACGTTTATGTAAGACGTCAGGTACTCTTCACAAAACAATAAGCTTTCAAAAACATATTTTGTAGGCCTTCGATTAATTTTCAATTCTTCTGTTCTAACTTTGAATATGTGCACTGCCAGCAACCAACCTAACTATCAGCTGTTGTAGAACCAGAACGATTGGCATTGGCAGTTATCAATATTATTGGACTATTATAATCTATTACAATTGTGCCTGTTGATGTCATCAGCGACAATCTGTAGCCGTCCGTTAGTGTATCTGTATACAATTAGTATTTTGGATAGATATCATAAAAGATCGGCCAGTTGGAGATCACTTGGAAAGCAATAAAGGCAGAACACAAACTTAATGTAACTGCGCATAGCAAGTGTTAGCCAAATAAAATCGCGGCTGCATTGAATCCTCCTTCTGACAAGTCAAATCTGAGAATTTGTGGAGTTAATTTGAATCTTTGTTAAGTCTAGCAAGACACAGTTTATGTTCGCGTTCTCTAAGATCCCACACTTCTAATATTGCTAAATTACATTACAAGCATTTTATTATTTTAATCTGCAGTAGATGGGGAATTCATGTACTCGTATGTGGTACAGCCGGTTTTGTTGCATATTGTTCCGTCTGAGGCAGTTTCCTACGGAGATTTACATGGGAGATGGAACATAATTTCCAGAAATTGACGACTTTTTTATTCCAGCCTGATTCTACCGGTTCATCTGCTGCAAATGCATTGTCCAGTAAGAATGCTCTGAAATGACGGGAAATCTCCAGTAATTTAAAAATAATTTAAGGGCAACACTGAGTTCATGAGTCAGTAATTACTTTTCTTCTTAAGATATACTCGTCGAGTTCAATTTTGCCACATGGTAGTGATGTTGATGCTGTCGATAGTTATGGATTCGAATTGCATCCTTCTCTTCTTCTATGGACTACGAACTTTGACAGGTTTATTATTTTTACATTTGTGGATTGTTAATTGATTAATGATATCGTGAAATTATCTTAAATCGTTCAAGTATGTACATAGGTATTCTTCCATTTTTATTTCTTTGGTGCATCACCACTACATATGTTGTATAAAGGAAAATGCCATTATTTATTTGACTGTACGTCCATAGAGCAGATTTTTGTGCACTTTTTACGATTCTGTGTATACGAGTAGATATAATTTATTTATTGTGAAAGGCTCAGGGATACAAAAATGTATCCTGTATATTCGGGCGGTCGAATTTTGAACGTAAACTTTCAAAAAACTGAATTATTTACCAAAATTATGAGCACTACTTTCAGTAAAAAGTTAGTAGAAGCATATTATCTATATAAGAGATTAGTAGCAATTGTTTGTAAGTCCAGAAAAACCCAGATATGTAAGAAGTTAAATAAATCATTCCATTAGAGATTTTACTAGAATCTACTTTTAATAAAATTATACCAATGTGCGTTAAGTTCGAAACACATTCTTTGCTTTTTGGAACTACCAACATTGGTAGAGCTGAATCCCTCTCCACTAAAACTCATAAGTAAAATTGGTTGATAACCTTTTTACTTGCGTCCTCCACCTTAAGTCTCTACGACCCGTAGTGTTGGTGCTCATCCGTTTAACATGACTTATTTATCTTAAGTAATGCACACGTATGATCTTTAACAATTAATTTATGTTGTTCTTATATTTTGTAGTTGAATTTTGACACAATGTACATGCATATGTACATATGTATATAGTTTGTCCTACGCACCCTGTTCTCTGCAGTCTATGAATCGGTAAACTTACCGTGAAATACATGTTTATTTGATATTCTTGGTTCATCCCCAGGATCTAGCTTAATAGGGAGATTTCATCAATTGTCGTATTTTAAAGCCCAAACTGTACTGATAATGCCTAAGTAGTGCGATAAATTATCTTAAAACTACATTGTGTACGCCACATATTTTAAGTGTGATGAACTAGAGTCTTACTTTAAAATTTTCCTGATTTCTGATAGACAGAGCAGTAAGATAAAACGTGCATGTAGCTTTATACAGTTCAACTGTTGGATTATCTCACCCAACAGCTTTATTTGATTACAGTGTTGACATCGGAGGTTGTACCTACAACTCTCTTTTGAAATGGTCTCTCTATACCTTTAACACCGTTTTTATTTGTAGTACTACGTTTTCGTCTTTGTTTTTAAAGGTGTGGCAAACGTACCCCGTGCTGTGTTTTCTTTTGTAGAAATTATTGATATCTTTTTAGCTGAACCTTGCCTCCTATATGGCGGCATCTTTCGTTGCTTGTACACTTTTTATGATTTCATACATATGTACATGTATGGATCACGTTACCCTATTGCTCTCGCTTGAGCTTCTAAACTCTGAAAGCTAAAGGCATAATTTGTACGTATATGTACATATATATAAATTGAGAATCTTGGTGTTATTTTTCAAAAAAATGTTAATTTTTAGATACATACATAGTTCCAGGGCAGGCAAAGATGGCAGTGATCTTTTTTCTTACTTATGTATAAAAAATATGAAAGATCGTTGAAAAAAGCTCTTTGAGTCCTAATATTTTAAAATGCTCATATGACTTCTTAATTCACGAAGGTTTTTAATTAATGCCTATCCCCTACCTAAGCTTTGAAAGTAGTCACATTTGACCAATCTTTCTTCCTTCTTAGAATGCGGTTTTCATCCCTCATTTTCACAATTTGTGCTTGCATAAGTTTCCAGTTTCGAGCATGATAGCAGAGTAAAAATCTGCATGTCAATTGTAGGGCTTCTAAAAGCTTGCTACCAGTATTGCCAATGGACTATTGCGCTTGCTGTTGCTTCTTCGTTAGGCTTCAAGAGCCTTCTGGTGGAAATGCATTTTTCCAGTAAATTACTAAACAACTATATTGCTGTATACATACTATGCAAAAATACTCCCAAACAAAAGAAAACGCCGGGCAGTTATGTCCAAACGTATCCACCCGAAATAAAAGAGATGATCAAGGAGAAGAGAAAAGCGCGTAAAAAATGGCAACAAACTCGGGCTCCGCAACATAAAGCACACCTAAACCGTTTGTGCAACTCGCTAAAAAAGACCATCAATGATTTTAAAAATCGTGGAATACAAAGTTACCTTGAAAGTTTAACTGCAGAAAAAGATTCTAATTATTCGCTTTGGAAGGCTATAAAGGGTATCAAAAAACCTAAAATTCAAGCCGCCCCAATTAAAAAAAATAATAATGAATGGGCCAGAGATGACAAAGAGAAAGCGCAAGTTTTTGCCAACCATCTGGAAGAAACTTTCAAACCGTTTGATGGACAAGCGCTTATTCAAAATATAAGCGCATCGGATATAGACAATAGCGTCATAAGAAACGCAACGCTAAATGAACTCAAGCAAGAAATAAAGAAATTAAAGTCTAAGAAAGCTCCTGGATATGATCTTATCACAGGAGAGGTTCTCAAAGAGCTACCTAGAAAAGCTTTAATTAAACTTCTTTTCATTATAAATGCCGCGCTTAGACTAGAATATGTTCCCAGCCAATGGAAATTCGCGGAAGTTATAATGGTTCTTAAGCCAGGAAAACCGCCGAACGAGAAAACGTCTTATAGACCAATTTCGCTTCTTTCGATTGTATCTAAAGTATTCGAGAGAATATTGCTTAGGCGAATAACTCCAATTATAGAAGAAAAACGTCTTATCCCGGATCATCAATTCGGGTTTAGAAGCAAGCACTCTACGGTGGACCAAGTACATAGAATAACAGATGTAATAGAAAAATCACTTGAAGGAAAAATGATTTGCTCAAGTGTATTCCTTGACGTCTCTCAAGCTTTTGACAAGGTCTGGCATGAAGGCTTAAAGTTTAAATTGCGACAAGTTCTGCCCTATCCTTTATTTAATATTTTGAAGACCTATCTTACGAATAGATTATTCCGCGTCAAACACGGAAACGAATATTCAGACTTTAAGGAAATATTGGCTGGGGTACCGCAAGGTAGCGTCCTTGGTCCACTTTTGTATGTATTATATACTCGTGATATACCGCAAGTAGATGGTACTGCGCTGGCTACATTTGCCGACGACACTGCTATCTTGGCAGTAGGTAAAACGGTCGAAGAGACTACGGAAAAATTGCAAGAAGCATTGGATAGAGTAAATGAATGGACAAAGGTTTGGCGAATCGCTCTGAATGAAACCAAATCTGTTCATGTAAATTTTACTTACAAAAAAATAAATAATTTGCCGATCTTTTCAAACTCGGTTCGAATTCCGTTTGCAAACGAGGCTAAGTATCTTGGAATGACACTCGATGCAAAGCTGAAATGGAAGTCGCATGTAAAGAAAAAACGCAAAGAGCTAGAAAGCAAATACAGAGAAATGTATTGGTTACTTGGAAAGTATTCCAAGCTTAATATAGGAAACAAACTGCTTTTATACAAGCAAGTGCTAAAGCCAGTCTGGACATATGGTATACAACTCTGGGGTTGTACCAAAATAAGTAATATTAATATTTTACAAACTTTTGAAAATAAAGTGCTAAGAGGAATTGTTAATGCACCGTGGTATATCAGAAATAGAGATATACACAGAGATCTCGGCATTATAACAATCGAAGACGAAATCAGAAACTATGCGAGAAAGCATAAAAGTCGACTAGAAAGTCACGTAAATAATACAGTCCTTCAAATTTTGGATGACAGTAATTTACTGCGCCGTCTACAAAGAACCAAACCTTTGGACTTAGCGCGATAGTGAGCAACCGCGTTTAAACTGCGGAGCTAGCAGGAACTAGCAGGAAAATCCATTGCGCCGACTATAAAGGACGAATCCTTTTGACTTGGCGAGATAAGGATTTACCGCGTTTAGATTGTGGATTAACCGCGTTTATATTGCGGAACCTGTAGGATCTTTCAATGGAAAGTAACCTACCAAACGCTTCTATTTCGTGATATAAAAATTGCTTGATAAGTTATTTCTTAGTTGCAATATCTAACAAATTTATATCGAAGGGTGGTGTTTTTGGTCAGTAAGAATCTGACACTACTATGAGCACGCGCTTGCTATTCTCATAGTGTCTATGGAAGATTTTCACCTACCCTCGGAAAAAAAAAAAAAAAAAAAAAAAATACTATGCAATGCTGACATGCCGCGCCTTTGAATTTATTTCCCGGAGATGATGACTGTACTTTCTGATCATCCTCGCAATTATATTTTCTTTTCTACTTTTCAGCAATCTAAACCCACTTGCAATGAGTAACCATTAGGGCTTTTATTTGCACAGTCACGTAATTCTTGATGAAAAGGCTCAGTCGTCTTAGCTAGTTTTCTTAGTGTACAACTGTGGAGCATCATAATGCTCTGTTTACACTTTTATATCTGTTAAAAATATACTATAATGTCCTTAACCTTGTCATTTTTGCAAACAAATAAAAAAAAGTTTACAAAGCATCGAGTAGCTATAGAAATTCGTTCGAAAAAATATATAATATATCTATGAATTCAAAAATATTAAATATATTAGAAGGTTCAGTCTTCTACTGATTGCTTCGGCACCGTCACCGGCACTAGTTCAAAATTTATTTTTGTCATCGTCATCATAGTCGTCATCTCTGGACAGGCGGTTGAAACACCTAGCGTAAAACTGAGTTCCCAAAATAGATCTAATAAGAGAGAATGTACATAAAGGCGAGTACTAATCGTAAAATCGCATAACGTCAGCCGCAATAAAATGCCATCCATGCCGAAAGAAAGTCGGAGCACCAGACGCCCGCTACGCGCACAAGAAATGTACAATTCCAGCTGCTGCACTACATACTGACGTCTTTGAAGTACGTAAAACCAGTTCGCAGCGAATATGTTATAAAAATATCTCTTGCTCTCTGCTTAACGCATGTGGAAATTACCAAACTGCATCTACATAGGTATGTATGTGTATCTATAACTACAAAACAATAACTTTAGTAAAAGTTAATAAAACTCGATTCTTAATTGAGGCATCAATCAGCGTACTAATTTTAAAAGCACATAAATCTTTTGCCTTAACCGTTGTAAATTTACTTCTCATATCTTTTGACTTATTAACGAAAATACTCTAATTATAAACACCACACTTAAAGGGCTGTCACCCAAAGAATGAGCCAAAAAAAAAAAGAAGTATCTATTGTATACGAGCATCTTATTAGACACGCTCCCCATTATATAGGTCTCTGAAGGAGCGCACGCTATTCTGCTGCATGTGGTATCAGTGTCATCGTAAATTGCTGCTTCTCAAGAAGACGTGGAAATTGGGTGGCATATGATCAGCAATCAAATAATAGACCGTTAAAATGCTCTGCAATTAAGTCACAAATAAATTATCTCATCAAGTGATTCAGAAATAGACATCAACAGAATCAAACTCCAATTGCTCCTCCCTATTCATTATGATTAACAGAGGCTAACCGAGTGTGTCTGCGTGTGCGCGTGTGTGTACTATGCTTCCGATGGAGACACATTCATCCAGGTTAGAAGATGTAGCGGATTCGAAAAGAGAAACACGGAAAGAAGTAGGACACCAGAGGAGGCTATTTACGATAAACCAAACTATGGGGAGAGGAAATGTTTATGTCAAACTGGCGTTAATTTTGGGCGCAATGTAAACAAAATGTTATCAACGCCCGAGTGTGAATTCGGGGGGGATTAGGTGAATATTTATGGAAGACTTTTTAAATTCCTTTTATTATTTTTATAACAGATCGGAGTCGGTCTCAGAAATTTGGTTGTAAACAACTATGATGGGAGTAGAACAAGTGTCATAACTATAAATGTTTACCATACTTGGAGTAGTTTATGGTAGTGTGTACCTCAACCGCAGATAGACAATTTACAGACAGACAGCTTATATGAACTGTTTTCGGAGTAATCACTTGTATTTTATTGTGTCATATTGAATAGGTCATGATTTTTGAACATAGAAGTATAAGTTGAGCAAAGGGTTGCAAGATTACTCTCACCAAATGACCATAAGAATTTGACGCAACAGACCACATATGCTGGGCTAGCTTCAGGCGACCATTTGTGCTGTGCGTGTTATATTTTTCTTGGACAAATGGAAGGAGTTCGTAGCTTGAAGCCATATCGGAATGATGAATTGAGAAGCTTTCTGATGGCACTTATAACTCTCGGATGTTTGTCAGGCATGATAGGTGAGATCCTAAAAAAAACTTTTTGGGTTTTTCGGGATTTGAACTTCAAAAATTCGGCTCAGTAACCCAACGCACTAACCATTGAGACACGGCGCCTATAAAATGGTCATGGTGCCGTTAAAGGTACGAGTAAAGTTTCATTCGTACTTTTAAATGCTTTGTAAGGGCTTGGTGACAAAGATATCTCAGCGTGAGTTTCCAGCGCCATTGTTATACATATCAATATAACTCAAGTTTGATATTGACAATGGAATGCCAACTTAATTGAGTGGTTTACCCAAAATAAGGAAGCGCTGCTTCTTTGGGGTCATAAAATAATGAATGATGACAAACTATGTTTAGAATTGATACAAACATAGCTTGATAAACCCAAAAGCGTCTTAAGGCCTAGCTCTTTATAACGATTTATATTGTGCTTAAACGAAATTCGAACCTAAAGTAGTCATTGTAAAGAAAACGTAAAAAGGCCTCTAAGACTTTTGGAAAAAGAATAGATTTTTGGTGCAAAAAGCAATAGCATTGCAAAATTTTATGTGTTGCTGAAGGACAATAGATCAATGAACAGACAATGCAAAATATGCATTTTCAAAGAAAACTTAGTTCAGGGATTAAAGGTTTACACTAAGTAAAAATAACAAATACAGTTGATAAAAAAAAAAAAATTCTGTACAAAACAATAAAGATAATCATACTTCGTTTGATATCCCTTTTAAGTTGATGTGATGCTGGCTTATGCGTCTTTCTAGGAAATCCCACAGATTTTCAATACAACTGATCACATGAAGGGATACGCGATGTTGAGTACACGATCCTATCTGCCATATTGCGCGCACGTCTGAAACTTCGATAATCTGGTCGGCTTCTATAAGCGTGGCTGGAGGCTTGAAAAGCTCGAAATCGATGGAGCTTCTGGAGAACAAGTGGTCCAAATCGATGCTCACCAAGTCTTTATCTACTTCAAAGCCGCCTATGGCAGCGTTTATAGAGACGAGGTAAACAGAAATATATCCAGTTTAGGCATCTCTCTCGAACACGTCTGTCCTTGCAGGATGGCGATGAAGAACACACGCGGCTCCATCAAGGTCGGTAATGATCTCACCGAGACCTTTGATGTCAAAAAACTATTTAGACAAGGTGACGTGTTGTTTTGTAACTTTTTTAACATCATCATTGAAAAGATTGCTCGAAACTCTCAAGTCAACACTGGTGGCACAATCTTCGAAAAGTCTGTGCAATTACTTACGTACGCCGACGATATTGATATTATTGGTAAGTAAGTAAGGAACTGCTTACTGACATCAGCGCAGAATTCAAATGAAAAGTAATTCTTGCCAATTGAGTAGTTGACATCATACATATATAAGACCAAATTCTGTACTATCTCTGATTGTTGTTCACTAATACGTGTCTCAAGTGGCTCGCACAAGTTCATATATGGGTATCTCCACCAACTGGAAGTGCGCACCTGGAGGCAGTTACCTAAGGAATAGGCTTATTGGTTGAGGCCCAGGTTCACCCCGCACTGTAACGCCACATAAGAAAATCAGTAAGTACTCGAAATAAATATACTTTTCACCGCGCCAGTATGGTATATAAAGCTGACTCTATTGTGGAATTTTTAGCCCATTTTTAATTTCCTTATGGTCGCAACTACTTGGTGTATCGTTGATTTTTCGCCACCGTTACCAAGACATCACCTCTGTGCGGCCTTGTTATTCTTCAGCTTCTGAATTGCTGCACCAACCACTTCTATACTGCGGATCTCTTTATTGTTCTTCGTTGAGTGGGAGGGGTTCTCTTCTTGTATTATGCACATTTAGCAGCTAAAAGTGCTGCTTAAAACATTTACGATTCCTTGCCCGTCGGTTACTAAGTTTATTCCACTTCTTCGAAGAGCCTGTATTTCAGCCTTAACCAATTTAAAGAGATCTACAAATGAGTATAAATGAATTTAAATCCAAAAACCCCATAAAACGAACCTTAACAAAAAGCTACTGCCAGAGTCTTTTTTATCAGCTACTAGTTAACTGAACAGGGGTATTGTAATTTTCTAAGTTACGAGGATACATATGTATGTACACTTTAAACCTATCTTGACCAAGAGGTTAGTTTTAACTGAGACACAAGACTGTGAACAGATATACCATAATACTTACAAGTAGGTTCCGTACTACTTACTTCTACCAGGGTCTAAGTTCGAACCCATCCCAGTACTTAAGAACAATAATACTGTGTGGAACCTTCGATAAATGCTATTAAATCATTTCCTCCACGTGCAAATAAAAGCTATCATTTTGCGGAATACAAAAATGTGTCTGTTAGGTTTAAAAACTGTTTTATTAGTCATTATTTAACGCCTTCAAAAGAAGCATCGCATTAAGACCTCAAATTTGTGACATCATTGCAAATTTTCATGTCGGAAACTCCCAGCGGTCATAGTCATTCCACAAAAGTTGCACTAAAAACCACAAACGACCTCTGCGACTGCAAGTTCATATTACGACGAGTATTTATATCAACGCACCTCATTCTTTCATCTATTTGTATCCTCATGATCGGCCATTAGTTCGGGGAAATTCGGAAAATAAAATTTCACGCTTGTTTCCTGCGAAAAAGTAATTAATTTGAAATAAAAGAATTTTGTTTTTGCATGACTTTTGTTGTCCAATGTGTCACTCGTGTTCCAATGTCGCCCAAACTGATTTCATGTGCCAAATATTTTCTGGTTTGTTTTGTGTTTGATGTGATGGGATCGATTAATCCTATAAAAATTCGATATTGTGAAAAAGACAACTTTAAGGGCGAATTTAAATTGAAGTCACGCACCGTTCATCAATTATTCCCAACAATCATCAACCACACCCCCCAAAACCATACGAAATCCAAGACATAAAGATATTCCAAGCATCTGCGACAGCATATCAAACGACTGTTAAGAAGGAACAGAATGAATCGTTAATACTTGCAGATTTACATCTGTCCATGGTCTGCAAGTACGCTATTGTCGTGTCTGTCGTGGCAGTTTGAATTGTTTGCACTTGAAATTCCATCCGGTCTAGTCGGGCCTTGGGTGGTGTCGGGATGATTAGATTCAAGATCTTTGATTCAAATAATAATTATCCTTTTTAATTGTGTGCTGTGTCGTAGTGTCCATTTTTCGAATGCACTTGGATGGATGCCACATTCCCGACGTGAAATCAAGTCCAAGGGTGGTGTGTATGTACATGCATTTGTCGCCTTCTCCTCATGGCTGCCTCATGTGCAATGTAGAAAACTATTGTTTGTTTACTTTTTTTTGTACATTGAGATGGAATGCATATCCGGTGCAGACGGCCATTCACCATTAGAAATGAAAAAATTCACCCGTCCCCCTCCCCCTCCAAAAAAAACGGTGTCTGTTAACTTTGTTGTTAGATTTTCAGTGTCATATCCATTTCAATGATTAAAATTCGTAGATATTGTTTTAAATGGCAATGCTTTTAGAGCGTTTTTTATTATTTTTGTAGTGGTTTCCAAAAATACAATTCCATAGGTGGAGCGTGACATTGAACTTAACCTTGAATCAACCAGCAAAGGTTACAACTTGAGCATATGGCTTTCATTTATCAGGTTGTAAGTGCAGATATTTTAATAAATTTCAGAAAATTGATAATCTTTGGATTTCCTGACGGACTTGGAGGCACATTGCCTTGAAATATAAATTTTTCCATCCTCCTTATTAAGAATTAATTAAAATAGGATTTAGTTTGACATTCTTACTAAGTACTTAGGGTGGGGAATTTAAGATTATTTTTCCATACCTGCCATCTAAGTCTTTTTACATCACTCGATTATTTTATGACTTTCAGCATTTACATCCCTTTAACGTGTTTCATTTAGTTGCTTTAGATGACCAGGTCGACGTTGCTGTATATTCCAAACAGTTTGTCATTCTGTGCCATATAGCAGAACTGGGATGATCAGAGTCTTGCATACGTCTTACTTGCTTCCTTAGCCCAAAAAAGCAGCGATTGGCAAGAGTAATTGTTCGTGGGATCTCTTTGCTGATGTGATTTTGTGAGGTAACCGCGGAGTAGGGTGAAGTTTTGCCCGAGTCGACGGTGCTGAAAGTCTTTTCTCGTTGACAGGATATATTTCGTTTTATCCTCATATGACACAGCATTTATAGAGACGAGCTATATAGAGCCATGTCTAGTTTTGGCATCCCTGCTAAATTCATCCGTCTATGCAGGATGACGATGGAGAACGCTCGCTGCTCCATCAAGGTCGGTAATGACCTCACCGAGACCTTGTCTAAATCCTTTGGGCTTAGAAGGCAATTGCGTAGTAAGGCTCTATCTCGAACAACTGAGGAGACTCTGTACAATACCTTGATCATCCCAGTCCTGCGTTATGGCGCTGAAGCATGGACTCTGTCGAAAGCGGATGAAGATATCATTGGTCGCTTTGAGAGAAAAATTCTTCGGAAGATATACGGTCCCATTTGCGTTGACGGGATTTGGAGGAGAAGATTCAACGACGAAATTTACGAGCTGTACAGCGACATCGACCTAGTCAAAAAACTGCGCATCAGTCGCCGAAGATGGTTAGGACATGTAGAGCGAATGGACACCAGTGCTTCGGACCGCAGAGTCTTCGAATCTAACCCGGAGGGACAACGCAGTGGAGGAAGACCTCGCCTAAGGTCGCGCGCACAAGTAGAAAGGGACCTCAAGCAACTTGGAGTGCGCAACTGGAGGCAGTTAGCTAAGGACCGGGCTAACTGGAGAGGCTTGTTGGTTGAGGCCCAGGTTAACCCCCAACTGTAGCGCCACCTAAGTAACAGCTAAACCCATATTTGCCGCCTCCATTTATATGTATGCTTGCAAAGCCACCATCGACAGCTCGTTTAGTTCTTCCAATTGTGTTAATATCACCTGCATATACAAGTATGTAATAGACTCTTAAAAATGTTTACTCCTGAAGTTGGCGTTTAAGTTACGTACAATTGCTTCAAGTATGTACATATGACATTAGAGAGATCACATGATTGTGCGTCACATTGTCTTAATCCCTTTCCGGCATAGAAAGGTTCCGTGGTGTTCTTGCCAATCTTGATGGAGCAGCGAAATTTCTTCCATTTCTCCGGACAGGTTTGGCTGTGATGCCGAGATGCTCTGTGTTGTTCGCCTTTAAAATTATGAATAGATGGTGGGTATCTTCAGTTTTTTTCTAATATCTGCCATAGTGTGAATATCTAGGCGATGTCGCATTTCCGGATACGGATTTTTTTCTCTTATATTGTCCAGTTAACCATTCAGACCCATACATCATCAGCCTTTGTTTTGAGATACATGTAATTGCCACACATAAATTCCGATGCGAGCAGTCATTTATTATTCCCATCGTGCAAATATGAGTATGGCATCTCAGGATGCTAGAATTATTGCCGCTTTCGCTTTTGAAATGCTTTAGCATTTTTTATGATCTTTTTTGTCCCATTTATGATTTGAACTTCGATGCTCTACTCCTAAATTCTTGGAAGTCTCTCCATAAAACGTAAGTACTTCGATTCAGGAGGAAGTCTGTTCCACTTCACACTTTTGCCGACCAATTGCACCTTAAACCAATGTAGTTCTTCTGTTACAGACACGTGTGCTCGTAAACAGCTGTTAGTGAATAGTATCTACCACAAAATGAGAAGCCCTACCTGATCCTGGATTCTTTAGTAAACCATTACGTGAAATATATCAGGGTGTAACGCTGTCTCTAATCAGCTCCGACACAAAATTCCAACAGCGATTGGTTAACCAATCTTCGCTTAGGCTGGTAAGGTTGACCGGCTTGCAGCACGTGGAGGTTAGAGAAGGTATTTGGAGAACAGTTTACTAGTAGTTTCGAAATAAGGTTTTAGTTGGCGAATGATTCGGGGGGGTTATCGAGGAAAGCCTGCTGTATGACATTGCTTCTGCTGACTGATAAGGCATTGGTATGCCTGAGAGTGATAGAACGATAGACAAAGCTGAGCCATTTGAAGTATTTTGGAACTCAATGATGTTCCCTTTCAAGTTAGAATTATTCCGACCTAATCAGAATGAATTGCTGTGATATTTTGCATTCGGTTAGATTTTCTAGAATTAATTCTATGTATGGATATTTATTTATTTTTTTTTTGACAATAAAATGCATTTGCATCATCATTTACTTGATAAATTATACCTGTTTCATGATCTTGAGTGTCACCACTACGTCACAGAGATTTAGCCGATTGTATTTATTCCATTCCCTCACAGGGAATCGAATGAATTAATAAATAATAAATCACACTAGTCTTTCTAAAGTGAGACACAACTCAAAAATAACGTTTTTCAGAAAAATCTCAGTCAAAATCAAATTTAATTCGCTCTAACACTTGAATACCACTCCTTATTGAGTTATGAGATTTTTTTTACTTATGACAACTGATAATGTATCGCTTCTGCCGGCGGTAGCATTCGTTTGAAAATTTTCACAAGTCGGGTCAAAGAAATATGCAGATAAGTCAATGAATTTCTAGTGATTGATGTATGCTCATCGAATCATCGAATTCAGTTATGGTCACGCGTATAAGTCTTGAGCTGTTTCAATTTAGAAACACATGTGCGATATGACCAAACACATTTACCAACCCCCATATTAAACAAATCTTTAAAACAGCAACCCACACATTGCCCACAAGAAACACACTTTTTATGTTTAACAAGTTCATTAATAAATACATTACCATCGGATAATTTATTCTCTACTAATGAAACATTAATGAAATGACCACCAAACATATACCACGATGATTCTGTCGTATTGTTTGACAAGTGCTGTGAAGCAAGTGATTTGATGTTAATTGTCGGTCACGCCAATAGAAGCGCTTTAATAGAAAGACTATCCCAAGAATTTTAACAGCAATTAACACCCCGAAACAAGTTCAAACACCCTGAAATGCTTTTCCCTTACATACTACGTAGAAGTTCAAAAGTATTTTACTTCATATGCAACTATTGTGTATGTGTGTATGTCTCATCCTCCTAGTTAAGGCCTTCTCAAGTGCTAAACAGCATGAATAGAGTTTTTTGAGACAACATATAATTTTGCATAATATATCACTCTAGCACGTCCCCATGGGGCTTTTGGGCGACGTATCCTGTTCGCACATTCGTTCGAAACCAGTCTGTCGTCCTGTCTGATCAATTGTTTCCCATACGCATATGCAGTGACAAATTGTTTATGACATAATGCAGTTTTTGGTCAATGAACGGGGAACTGCATAAAAATCCTAATATTCACCACCAACTGACTCCTCCCTATTGTTAAAGAGCGATACTACACACTGGGGAGTATCCTTTGGTTAATTTGAGTATACTGTTAAACTTTGTTCAACGATATAGCAGTTAACTGCAATGACAAGGTGAAGATTCATACGCAATGTTACTTACAGATTTGCGACGGGCTTTAAGGTAACCCCCTCCGGTCCTGCCGAAATTGAACATAAGGAAGCTAAAAAAAAAAGAATAAATAAAAGCTCCTTTGTTTGTGTGCCTACAAACACTCCTCTTTGCCACACTTGCATTTTATATCCTTCTTCTGATGCTGTTCATCATCCACGATTCAGCCATAGCTACATGTGTTACATGTGTTTGTTTTGCCATTCTGTTCACCACCCGTCCCCATCGAATTGATATTCAGAGGACATGTAAACAACACGGATAATGAATGAATGGCTGAAGAAATGGTCGGGATGTTGAATCGAAAGCATACACACTGCATGTCTCTATAGCATATCCTGGTACCACTTTATATACTTTTAGTCTAAAAATCAAAACAAAATATTAATGTCGCTCCTAAACACACTCAGCGAGTCCAAAAATTTACCATCTTCACTCGGAACACGTTGAGTGGAGTGTAGTCTATAACACTACAGGCAACAACAGACAGACAACATCATCGATTGTTTCAGCATCTTCAGCAGCATCCCGTATGGATGGAGTCAAGAGTAGTGTACCGGAAAATAGATAGAACCAATGATATGGACGCGATTCTTTGGCCAGATTCAGTGTTTATTTCGGCGTCGGAGCGTGCGTATCTTCAACCAACAGAAAGTTTATTCCGAACGGACGCTTTTTTTTCCGCACACGATCGTGCTCGAGTTTATAAATAAAACAAAAAAATTTAAGGAAAACATCATCAGTTCTTCGATAGATACAACCCTCGATGGAGTAGCCAAGCACCACGTTGGCGCACGGTTCGGTTTACAACAAACGAAAATCTTTATTTAATTATTAATTTTCGGTTTTAAAACAAAAAAAAAATGTAATTGCAATTATGTATATAATGGAAATCTCTTATATAAGATAAATAGTTTGTTTGAAGTGCAACCGCGTGTTTGTGTATCTGAGAAATTGTTCATCGTTTTTGTTCCAAAAAAAAAGTAAATTTTGTAATTTTTTTTTTGTGTGTTGTATAAGTGGATGACAATCTGGAAAATCACATTTAGTCATTTGAATTATTTTTAATTTATTGGTTTCTATGTTTTAATATTTTTTTTTTCTCCAAATACTACCTACATACGATCTTGTGAAATGCCATTCAATGGCAAGATCCTATTTCGCGGTGGCGGTGGCGGCGGTGGCTGACAAAAAACACACAAAACATTTTGGACGTGGAATAGAAAAGTTTATTTCATTAAGTTATTTCCGTGAACCGTGAAATTGAATCATTTGGACTCTGCTCAGATACAGTGTATATACAGTGATACACTGTGTTTTCGGTGTTTCATAAATTCGATTGCGTGTAGGGAATTTCCCGGAAAGAAATCAAATGCACGATCGGAAAATCTAAACAAAACAGTTTTCCGATTTTTATGGAAACAATTGCAAGACCAAAAAACAAAAAAAAAAAATACATATACATACAAGTGTTGCATTTTACAAAAGAGTTAGAGGGGAATTTTGTTTATTGATTGACTAGCATTTTAAACTTTTGATAAGTGAAACTTATTAGTATTGGCAGATCGGAAATTTACCCCATACTTAAAAAAAATCGTTAAAAACAATATGAAGACGATTTTTTATAGTTTTAAAATGTTATAGTTGGACGGATATGAAGGCTTAAGTTCATTAGTACTATGTGTTGTCATAAAGCAATAATTTCATGAATCTTTCAACTCAATGAAAAGTTTTAGTCTACTTTGTTTACTCCATGAAAAAGTAGAGTTCCTTGCGTTAACAGCGAGATATACATATATTGAACGATATATTGTGTAGCTGTAAAAAAAAAACAAATAATCGGCGCAACGGACCGTACGTGGGCCTAGGTTTTCGCAACCATTCGTGTTGTACGTGTGATATTTTTTCACTACAAAAAGGTAGGGACCTAAATTTGGATCCAAAAGACTTGTTTTGTGAGAAGCTTTCTCATGACACTTATTACTCTCGAAAGATTGTGAGACATTCGCGAAAGGAGGGACCGTAAAAAAAAAATTTGTTTGCTGTTTTCTGGGATTCAAACATCCCGCTCAGTAATCCAGCGCACTAACCACTGAGCCACGCCGCCCTCTTAGTGCAAAAAAACATTTTTAGTCAAGCCTTTCGTTGCATTCTCTTTACTTGCTTATAATGACAAAAACATCACAGACATTCAACAACAACCTAAGCATCTTTATACATGTAGCGACCACACTGAAGACAAGTTAATGGCGAAGCGACAACTGTTGGCAACACCTTTCTCGCTTTAAAAAATTGCACCTAATTTGTGCATGGAAGTTTAAGAGTGTTTTGTTCCTTTTAGATAAAGTCTCTAAATAGGGTAATGACGGGAATTTTATTAAGAAAAGTTAACAATTTCCGCATCCTTAGGTAGGTAGGTAGGTAGAGGTGGCTGTTTTTTTTTTTTTAGATAGAAACACAATTGGTGCTACAATGCGCCATTTTGATACCACAAAACTCATGTAACCTGGTTGTAAAAGAAGTTGTTTACGTTTGAGGCGAGAGATAATCTACACCCATCCTGTCGAGTTCAGGTAGAGGATGAGGGTTCCAATCCTTCTGTCAGATATCTCTCTCAGGTGGTCGAAGAAAGGTTTACCTAGAGTACGTTGTCGAGTTCTCGCCAGGGCCGGACACCTGCAAAGAAAGCGAAGGAGAGATTCTTTTTCGTTAGCTTCTCTGCAGCTGCGGCAGAAGGTGTTGTGGGGGATGTCAAACTTGGCTGCATGGTGTCCTATCGGCCAGTGGCCCGTGCTAACGGCTACAATTCTGGCAATATCTGGTCTTGATCTGTTGTTTTATTTGTTTTAGGTTTGCAATAGCTGGGCCATGTCGTTTCTTGATACAGCGCATCCTTATTATTATTAATTCTTTTGTTATTCCAATTTTTTATTTTTTTTCTGCAGCAAGGAAGGTGTGCAAGAGGGCAACCCATATACTCGTGATATATGTACCTTTGTAGCCGGTTTTTGGCTTGGATTCGTTTTACTGCGCCATTTTGCAAAGTATTTTGACCTTCGGAAAACTTTAGAGGCAACTGGTTTTGAAGTTAAAAATTTTCATGTGGAGTATGCCTCTGTAAATTATTGTCAGACGCTGCTGCAAATATCGTTCAAAACCTATCGATAGGAAATGCTTTTTGTTTTTAACATACAAGAGGTGATATGCATTTAGAAACTTTCTACCTTATTACTTGAAAAGTGTTCTGTTTTATTTTAAGGTGCGGTATTCATTATTTTAGAAAAATCGGTGGTAAAATTTGTTTGTTTTCGATGTTCACATTCGTGTTATATTTTTCACACAAATGGAAGGGACCTACAGTTTAGAGCCATATCCGAAACGCAAATTGAGAAGCTTTCTCTTGACAGTTATTACTCTCGGACGTTTGTCAGACATTAGCGAGAGGTGGGACCGTGAAAAAACTTTTTGGTGTTTCTGGGATCCGAACGTCGAACCTCCCGCTCAGCGATCCAGCGCACTAACCATTTGAGCCACGGCGCCCACTACGGCGCCTTTTAGTTCAGTTGAAAGAAATTTCGGAAATCATATTACAGAAAGCTTGAAGAATGTTCATTTAGAATGATAGTTTGGGTCCATTCATACGAGATGTGACCAATCTCAGAAAAGAATCTCCATTATCTTTAATCTGAGATCTCTCATGATATACATATGTAGATAAGGGTGATGGTCTTCCTTAGCGGAGGTGGTGGCCAAAGCTCTCCCGCCCGCGTTTGAATTCGGCCAGGCACTTTTTAATTCCTGTTTTCGATGGGACGGACTCCCTAAAGTTGCCATTATATCTGAGTGAACATGCTTCGGAATGACATTTATAACAAGACGACGCTTGATTTTCTATTTTCAAGTACGTATTTGAACCGAACTGACTAACATAGAAATGAAACTCACAAAGTCACTCTTAGAATGTTGGGAATTAAAAGGGGGATTTACCACTTTTGAATTCAAAATATTTCTATGATGGGTCACGAACTTATCACAATAAAACACACGTACGTATTTGTACCTATTTACTGTTCATATGCACTCATTTAAAATTTTAAATTACTTTCCGCTACAGAGCTAAAAACTTATTTTCATCATTTTCAAAACGTTTGTGTGCAACATCCTTACATACTTGTATACTCAATTTATTTTGGCTTTGAATTTTGAATGCAGTCGCCATAGTGATACCCGAGAACGGGTAAGTTTTAGGCACATGCTTAACGTACATATGTAGCTCAAATACGAATTTAAAACAAAGTATAAGAGCCGCTTTCGGAGAAATCGATTTTCTATAAAATCGTTGCTAATGGCGTTTTACTTAAAGTTTTAAATGAAACTTTAGATTTTTTTCAAGATTTGAAAATATTTTAAGCGTAGATATTATGTTAAAGAATATCTGCTCAGGATCAATATCCGTTTGGGCTTCAGTCGGAAATATGTACATACAGTACAGTCGTACAAATTGACTGGCTGACCGACAGACCGACAGATACACATAGTTAAAGAGCTCACTATTTGAGGATTGATCAAAATCTCGACAACGAACATTTCACTCTCTACACTCATGAGCTTAAAGGCAGTTCGTTTACTTTCCTGTTGGAAGCGGGATCTACAGCGGAAGTGTTCCTTAGATCTTTTTGGAGACAATTTCTTTATAGAAAATGCTTCTCGTAATACATGTTACAAACAGCCACACACTCACATAGTATGTGTTCTGCGGTTTCGCCCTCAGTGATATTCATTTTGTGGAAGTGGAAGTTGAACTGGCAGTGTTCAGAAAAGAAGCTCACAAGAATCTTTTCTGATGTATTTGACGATCTCTCTTGCCTGTCTATGGAAGCGTTGGACGGCTCTTAGCTTTATTAGTCGACGGGTGCTATTTCAGTAGGATAAGCATACATATATTGCTTTTCCCATATGTTAAGGGAGAATTTGAAAGCCGATTCAGAAACCGGTTCGGGTTCAATGAACAAACCAAAGAAGCCTATCTTGGCGAGCAGTTCTGCAAATTTTTTGCCTACTTGTCCTACAACAGTTTCAGTTTGTTACGTAGGGCCAAGCAGCATAAAACTGATTTTGAGTTAATCAAAAGTCACTAAAGGAGAAAGTCGCATGGTGCGAAACCTCACGATTATACTGGTAAATTTTTATCCGCATTTTTGTAACTCAAAATACGAATTTCGGTCGTAACTAAAGTTGATGCAATATCGGTGGGGGTTTACTAGAGTCATTCGATCATGAAAAATGACTCATAGTGCCATCTCTTATTTGTTTTTTGCACTATGCCAACGACGATCTTATTGACGCATAGGGAACTGAATATGATGTCATCTCAAATTTTAAAAATTTTGAGTTACATCAGTATTGTATTATTAATGTGAAATGTACCGTCAAGATCAAAATCAATCACTCCTGGCGCAAATTTTTCGAATTATTTCGAGCATTATTTCGACCGAAAATTACAGGATGCTTCCGAACTGTTTCAGCAAAATTTTATCAATTCTTGTAATGAGTTTTAACAATAATAAGGCGTTGTTCCTCCGTTGCTTTCTCGTAAACTTTTCAATTCCGAGAAATGATTTTGAAACATTTCAGTGATTCATCGCTCTCCATATCGATGTTCATACATAGTTGACGTTTTCAGTATTTAAATTTTATTACAATTTGAAATTTGCAAAAATTAAACGAGCTGAAACAGCTGCCTTGAAGTAATAAAACAAAATGATGACAGAAATTTCCTGGTTGACAAATTACGGTCAAATAATTTTTATGCCTTAATTTCACAATCAGTCCCCAGTGCATAAAATATATGAGGTGATGAAAAGTATTTGGCAAATATTAATTTGTCAAATTATTGTTTTGTTCTTGATAGACAATGTATTGAAAGAAATATTGTATGCTTTAAAATGTCAGCTATTTTTAAATGCTGGTATGCTGCTAGTTCTCCCGATTATTCATCGTACATGTATAGGATTTTACTACTTCCACTTAACAAACTGACAAATAATTTCCTCACAGATCATAAGTTCTTAAGTACGAATTCTGAGTCAGAGTTTCGGTTGTATAAAGTCTTGAATAAATGAGAATTTATTTGAAAAATTCCAAACAATTGAGGTAAAAGCTGAAAGTGCTCATGATGGTTTCAGATACGTAAACACATTTTTTATTACTCTGCCCCTGTTTGCAGTCAGGCATGATAGAGTCTCCCATGCAAACATTTTGTTTCCAGTCAAACCCCAACATTTAAGATAATTTTAAACAACATCACTTTTAGTATTCTGAAAAGCTTGAGTAGACAACGAACAAAGTGAACAAAATTACTTGATGCTTCGGTGAGCATTTGCATTTCAGTCAGAAATGGAAAGGGGGTCTCTTAAGTCTCAATAAATTTTTGAAAAACGCATTCTTTACAGAACAATTGAAATTTCCACATTAAAATCCCCATAATCGAAATGGACACAGTTTTTGGCCCATCCCTACGTAAGAGTATTTATTTTAAGGTCATATACCCAAATTATTGTATTATAAACGCCTATATACACTCCGGGACAGGCAACTGTAAAAGTCTTTCATAAATATTTACTATTCCATTTTTAATGAACTCCATTACACGTGTTCGATATCCAACACAAATTCTAAACATAAACGCACATGAATCCCTAGTCTCCCAGCGGGCCTAAGAAAATCTTAACGAAAATGTTTTCGTATTGTATCGAAAGGTACAAGCTTCTGTAGGTGTTTGCCAATTACTGGCTATGTTAAGATAAACTGAACAATCATTTAATACCAAATTAGAATAGAAGCACGAAATAATGTACTGTGTTACATGTATACAGAAGGACTTTTTTTTTATTTAAAAAAGAAAAAAGAAAATGAAGAAAGAAAATTGTTTGTATACTTGAACTCTAGCCCCAGGTAAACTAAGCAAAAATGACTGTTGAACTTGACATCGGTGGTTTTTATTTTCCACCTGAACTTCAGAGAAAAAATCCAAAAATTATTGTTTAAACATTTTTTTGCGATTCCCAGCCGCTAATGAGTTCAAAAAACAATTTATTAAATATTTATGTTTAAGGTAAATTTACAGAGATTTTTTTTTTTTTTTTTTAAGAAAAATTGCTAAATTTATAAACTGAAAATTATGTATCGACAAAGAAGAAGAAATATAAGCATGTGTGGTGGATCTATGGAATCCGCAATGAAATGTTTGTAAATATAAATATTAAATGGACATCGTCGCAATAACACGTGTAAGGCTTATTTTTTGGGTCGTGCGGAGTTTCTTTTGTTTGGCAGGATCGGTTCGAAACGCAAAATAATTTTGATACTAAATCAACCGTGTTTATTTGTAAACATCATTTTGTTTGTATCGAATTAAAATAAATTTGATTGTTAAAATAAATACCAGGTCTAGTTGGTTAGGTTCAAAGTACATGTGAATTTATTAATACGTACATATGTGTTCCTTGGAAGAATCTAATTTCTTAGCATCAAATGTGCTGATGAAATTTTAAACTTAATTGCCGAGTGTTAACTGAGAATTGTGGGTCATTTAAATGTGTAAATTATTTCATATAACTTATGTTCTTTTTTTTCTAGTTTTGAAAATATGTACATATGTTTGTATACCTGAGTAAAACTTGATACTTGGTAAGAGAACTGTATTAGTTACTTAGGTGATGAATAGAATGTTTCACCAGTGATTCCTGTTTCAATCAGCAAACAACGTACTTCCGAGTATTTACTTGTACGTTAATCTTTTGACGTGAAGTGAGAGTGATTTTGCAATAAAAATTGATTTCGATCTGTTAATGCAATTTCTACTTTGAGTTGGGAATCAATCAATATACATATCCATACGTTAGACAACGAAAATTATTTTCTTAACCAGAATAAGTAGAGTCCTCATAGATCATCGGCTTCAGATGTTTACCTACTTTAGGCAGTGAGTTTATCAATTTTCGTTTCGAACGGGGAGCTGGATTAATTGTAGACCTTTTTATAAAAGATGATGAAAATGTTGCAATATTTCCAATCTCGGAACTTTCAATCTTGTATTTATTGTTATAGAAAAACTTGAAAAGCCTCTTTAGTCTGTCTGCTCGACTGCAGTTTAAAGAGCAAGACGGATTGTTTTTTAACTTAATATCGGAGCTTGCTAGGGTCACAAATCTAGCAGAAATCGAAATTTTCTTTCTCAACCTTCTTGAAAACGGCTCTAATGATTTTGTTTCAATGTTAAAATTATGCTATCAGATATCTAATATTTGAGATATTCAGGGATATGGCATACCAAATTATGAAAAATTGTGGAAATAAGTTTCCAGCACAATTTCGGAAAAAAAAAATTAAACTATTAACGATTTTCATATCCGTGTGACATGCATAAATGCTTGCAAGTACATGAAATCCAATCGTGTTGTTTATTTTTATTTTTATGCATTAACATTGAACAATTTAAAATGCAGCAATTTTGTTGTTTTCCTTAAAACATAACACAGTTTTCTAAGTACTTACTTAGAGAGTAGAAGTCGCTCAGACGACTCTCAGTCGTTGGGCAAGAGATTGTGGACTTAATGTCAATCCATCCTAAACGGAACTGGTGCTCTTTACTAGAAAGCACAAGATACCACACTTCAAACGACCAAAACTAGACGGCGAGGAGTTGTCCCTTTCGAACAACGCAAAACATCTTGGTGTAATTCTAGACAGGAAGCTAAACTGGAATCTAAATACACAGGAACGAATCAAAAAGGCATATAATGCTCTATTCATATGCAAGAGAACAGCTGGTAAAACCTGGGGGCTGAAACCCGTAATGATGCACTGGCTCTATATAAAGATAGTCAGACCCATTCTCACATATGGGGCACTTGTGTGGTGGAAAGCAACAAACAGGAAAACAGCATTAGGAAAATTAGCGGCACTGGACGTGATTCTTCACCTTTCGCCGCTTGAAAGGGCAGTCCATTATCCCACACCTTCCGCGTTGTCCACATCCCTTTAATTTTGGAATTTATAAAGTGTAATTCTCGCTCGAGAATATAACACAATGTCAATGATTTACAGGCTAAAAACATTGCGGAAAACAGTGCGCTAAGGCTCACTAACTTAGCCCTATTTAAGAAAAGCAATATGGGACACTGCTCCATCTTAAATGAATTTATTAGTGTCTTCCAATCAGAAGTTCTAGCTGTACTCAGGGCTGTGGAACTACTAGAGATGAAATCAATATCCAATAAGGATATTGTCATTTATATCGATAGTCAGGCTGCACTCAAAGCCCTGGAATCAAACATCATAAAATCTGAGATAGTCAGGAACTGCCGCACAATGCTAAAGGTATTATGCACGCAGAACCGCGTAAAACTATGCTGGGTGCCAGGACATTGCGGTACAAAAGGGAATGAACTTGCTGATGAACTGGCAAGACATGGAGGAGAATTGCCAGTAGGCGAAGCCGTGGATATCAAACCACCTTCGTGCGAAGTTAAGGCTACTATGAAAGGCAAAGTATACAAAACAGCCAACCAAAGATGGTCAAACATAGCAGGTCACAGGGTATCCACGGCCTTCTGGCCAGAATTCGACCGGAAATGAACTAAGGAAATTCTGGATCTAAACAGAATTCAGTTAAGAATAGCAGTAGGAATCTTGTCCGGGCACTGCCTTCTGGGAAAGCACGCCAAGAGACTGGGCCTTACTGACACGGATGTATGTAGATATTGTAACGACATAAGCGTCGAAGAGGATATCACACATATACTATATGAATGCCAGGAAATAGCTCGAAATCGTAGGAAATACCTACGTAACTACTTTTTCAGCAACCTAGAAGAGGTAGGTCTTATCAACCAAAACAGGCTACTTAAATTCTATAGGGAAATCAAGTGTTTCAGGAAAGTGTTTAGGTTACCCAGGGACCGCGATGGGCCCATTGTGGTGCCTAGTGTTTTATAAGGTCTTCCTCATAACCCTATCTAACCTAACCTACTTAAAGAGTTCTTATTAGAGACGCTAAGAAAAAATCAGTTCGCCTGAAAGCGTTGCTTTTCTAGCAGCTTGGTTGGTTGGCTGATGTGGCCCTCGATAAGGCACACTAAGACCAAAGTAGGTCCATTATGTTGCCACAAGGTACAGACGGAGGGTCACTCTGTCCGCTCCTGGAACCAATTATTTTTTGTGATATTATTAATAATAGCCGTAGAGGCGTTATTAAGATCATTGAGGCCATCGAAATAGTAACAACCTAGTGTAGCTTTCCTAATGTTAGCCAGTGCGGGACACGAGCACAAGAAGTGAGGGATTGATTCTTCTTCCTCCTCGTTTCTGCAACTTCTGTAGAAGTCGTTATAGGGGATGATCTTGTAAAAGCTTAACGTCAGCCACATCATATTTGGCTTTGTAAAAAGTGGAAATTTGAATATTGCAGATACTTTGTGAAACTCCATTGGATTCTTTAGAAAAATAATAAAATAACTCCCGTGTATTCCATATGCTTCAAGTTGTCGAGGAGCCCCATTTCTCGGAATTGACTACATTTCATAGCATGACCTCTTATGCACATATCGGAGATTATATGTACTACACCCTGAATTAGTCACACAGACTAATACTTCCTTGCAATTGATCTTATCGACGTTCAAAATTCCTTGTGAGTACTGAATATTGAAGATTCTTTGCACTTGTTAAACAAGTTCCAGGATTTATTTGCTGTCCGAAGGTGTTTTATGCTTCGAAATAGGAGAAATATCGTCGCCAGAAATCTCCAGCTCAACATGAAGCTTGAGAACGACCAATCGGATGGACGGTTTTAAAAAGGCCGGTATATATGTCAGCAATTACGGCGTTTCTTCCTATTTCTTGTGCTAGGTATTTATCTGATATTATGCAGGGAAAAACTTAAATGTCTATTATTATCAACACGATCAACAATACGACCAAAATAAGGCATGTTTTCAAATATCTTCTGCATCCTGCATATATGTATGTATAACCAGGAACCTGCTAGAAAGAATCTGATGATACGTTGAAAACGCTAGATCTATCCTGTCAAGTATTGAAAATTAGTCTTCATCCATCAAATGAATCGCGTTAGGTAGACATCAACTTGTGCGCATGCATATTCGCTCCGAATCCGCGGACACATTGTAGCAAAACTTGACTTCGTTATGAAACGGATACTAATGACTACGTTAATATTTGAATTGTTGACGTTTAATGTGCTGTGTGTTGTAAAAGCTAGGATAGGCTAGGATAGGATACAATGATGATACTGTACAAGGCGAATGAACAATAGTTTTCACGTGAATTTCACTGATCACTTCTCACTTTTTCGTAGGCGCCATTGCTGAAGTGGTTAGTGCGTTGAATCGCTGAACGAGAGGTTCGACTTTCGAATGTTAGAAAACACCAAAAGGGTTTTCACGGTCCCACTTCTCGCAAATTTCTGGCAAACTTCCGAGAGTCATAACTGAGAAAGCTTCTCAATTTGCCTTTCGGATATGGCTCTAAACTGTAGATCCTTTCCGTTCGCACAACACGAATGGTCGCCCTGTTTCACGTATTTGTATTTGTATTGGAACTACTCACTTCCCTTTTTCGTATTATTGTACTAGTCTGCGCGTACTTCTTACCAAAAAGCCATGAAGTCAGAATACTAAAATATTTATAAACTACCAATCGTGATCTTTTTCATTTACATGCCAAATCAACAAGTCATTTATTATTAAGCCGTTGATTTATTACTTCACCCAATGACAGATGATGTTATTTCAAATCAACACCACATAACTTATTTCAAAATGAACTTTACAAATTATTTATCGCCTACATGTGTCTTTATCAAAATATTTTGTGGTTTTACCCAACAAATTTCTGCAAAAAAAAAAAATAAAAAAAGAAACCGACCACCGAACTCAATAAATAAATCAAATATACTTGGAGCAAGTAAATAAGTTTCCTAAAAATCCATTCTGCCCGCTGATAGTTTATTTGCGTTGGTTATTTTGAAATTTTACTATATAATGGTTTTACTTCGATCTCTAATGTTTATACGGTCAATCAATAGAAATCTCTATTATTCCCTGGGAGATGTTAATTTTAGACTCAATCCTAAGATGTTCATTCAGATTTTTTTTTCTGCCTCTTCCTCATTGTTGTGCTCTTGTTCTTTTTATTTTTTTTTTTAATTTTTATGATTTACTAAAATGCTATCTCTTATAAGGAAAGCAGGACAACTCTTTTGTAAAGTGTAACAAAAACAAAAAAAAAATGCATTTTTAGAAAAAGCTAATAACATACGGATTTCTTGATGTGCCTTAACAATGAAGTGCAATTCAGAGACAAAGGATATCACAAAGTATAAATAAATCGTTTTCTTAAAAGTGATTTCAATAAAATGCGAACGTATTTCGGAATCAGTGGTACGGTTACGATATTCACAATCAATCACTGGCTATCGAACACGATACACGATTACAGAGGGCTTCAAAAACAAACTATGGAAATACGACGACAGACGGCTAGAAAAAGAAAGTTCAACTTTAAAGCGTGTCCTTGCTAAAAAAAAAAAAAAAAAGAATGTTCGAAACTATTTGATAGTTGCTTCAATCAATAGAGGGATGTAATTCCATAGCAGAGATTCTTAAAATAAAGACACAACAACACACGGAAACACCGGGACCAATATTGTTGCTGTGTGTTGACCACTAGCAGGGTATTACACGCCTTTCTACTGTATATGAATAAAATGTTAGATATATTTCGTGGTCTAAAAAACCTTGTAAAGGTCAGTCACGTTAAAACCGATTCACCAGTATTTCGTTTACACTATTCAATCACTGTGATGATACTAATGGCGTTTTCATTGATAATAACGACCCGACAGTATGTTGGAAATCCAATTGATTGTGTACATACAAAGGATATACCCGAGGATGTTTTGAACACATACTGTTGGATACATTCTACATACACATTGAAAAGTCACTTCCACAAGAAGCCGGGTGTAGCTGTGCCTTATCCAGGAATTGGAAACTCTGAGGGGGAACAACATGAGAAAAAACATTACAAATATTATCAATGGGTGTGCTTTTGCCTATTTTTTCAGGTTGGTATACGATTTGATTATTATTTTTTTATTTTTTACGGATATTTATTAATGCGTTGAAGTTAAAAAAAATTACATATTTCAACAAGGCGGCTCTATATGCGTGTCTGACATGTACATGGGTTGTAGAAAATGGGCGTTGAAGCTGATCGGTGCAGAGTGGTAGATAGTAATTGTGTTCCTTATTTGACAGGGAATATGTGAAAAGTATTTTAATTCGTCTTAAATGTTCCAATATTTTAAAGAGTCGAAAACGTTTTTTGGCATGTTCGGATTGCAGTTAAATATCTTTTGAAATTTATTGTAAAAAAAAGACGTGGAAGCTGATCGGCGCTTGTGGCAGGCAGGCGAAGCATCATATTCGGTTTAAAATGTAAATTTTATGTCAGTAGGGAACATTTTCTTTAAGATTCCTGAGCCCATGTTACCCATTTTCTGGATGGCAGTTAAATATTTTGTATACATCACTTCCTCTGATTTGAAAAAAAACTGAAACATATGTAGGTCCTAGAACTATCGTCTTCGGAAGTCAGATTCTTACGATCTACCGATGCTTTGAATAGTTCGGCAAATACACTGTCCTACCAGGAGCTTTGTTGCACTTAATTTTCGTTATTATTGTAGTATCGTCGTAGTGAATGAAAATGCTCACTTCATCGTTAATTGTTAGTCATCATAGACAGCATATGTTCTGTTAATCTCTTAGTATGATTTTCGAACATCTTTCCTGAATAAGCAGTACGTAAAGGGTTTGAACCACAGTCACCGAAATAAAAGACGAGGACATAAAAAAATATTTTTCCAATCAATCCCCCAAAACTGTGGTTAGTTACTACGTGAACCGTGCTCTGGGATTTGCTTTGCTTTTTGATTATAAATGTATTAAAAGGGTTTCCTTTAATTTCTTTTGGAGGAGCTGCTGTCTTTCTCTTCTTTTCTGTTTGTAGCAGTTGCAGTTCCTTTGTACTTTGTCCACTTCTTTGTCCACAGCCCAGTGTCCAAGTTACTTTGTGGTGGTCGAAAACAACTGAGGACGTTAAAAGCAAGGTTTTTGGCAGCCTGTTGTGATAAGTCATTAGTCTTCTGCACTAAAAGCTTTGCGCTTGATCAGCAATGTTTTTGGCAGTCACTTCTGACTGCATGCGTTCCATGTTAGACTTATTCGCAATGCTTTTCTGATATTTTGTTCAGCTGCAAGAAAGAAGCCTATGTGCGTTCTTGAAAGATTCGGACATATAAAAAAAAACTGCAGAATTATCTTGCGTCAACTGTACATAATGTGGACAGTCTGGTCGATGGTTTGTTAGTATATAAACCGTCCTTGTGGAAATTGGGTTGTGTCAAAAGCGTCATAGATGTGGTTTAGTCCTCTCGCAATGCCTATTTGAATACATTTCTAGACGTGATATTTTTTCCGATTTTAATGAACTTAACGTCGCATTAAGGGAATTTGTCATAAGTTCTCTCCAAGAACTCAAAAAATCAACTTTTCTTGGTGACATTTGGGCATGAGCATGTACTTGTATTTGGCAGATATTATTAATTTTAGTCGTAGTACCGATTGCTAGCTTAAGATTTTGTGCCCAAATCTGCCGCTGATGACAAATTTGAATACAAACGCTTCTGTTAATGATATCACGCCCTTATGTTGCATTACCTATTTCCCTGAAATCAAATTTTGAGCCTCATTATTTGGCTCAACATGATCTGTTAAAAACAGCAAACATCTAGTCATCCGCATCCTATTTCTATCTGGCTGGTGATGATCTTGGATCTTGATCTTCTTCATATGTACTTACGTACCTACTTATTTATTTTTTGACTATTATATAGCTGAAATAGTTATAAACCTTGTCAACAAGAAAAACTTCTCAAGCCGTTCCAACAAAGTCAGTTGAAGAAAAATTACATAATTTAGATCGCTTTGTACACAATTTTCAATTTCGAAACGATTCTTTTTCTTCTTTAAATCGGTTAAAAACAATCTCTCGATTGACTTCCAATCAAGACCCATCAAGGACACGCGCCACGTGTTAGAAAAATGCGGTAAATAATATTGGCATGGGATCTATCTAAAGTGGTTCTTTTGAAGATAATGCTAAACAATAAAATATCTTTTGTGTTCATTTCTTTGTACTTATTTTATTCGATTTTAATTATTATTCATTAAAAATTATTTTATTGAAATGCATTAAGATTGTTCCTTTTCTTTGTGGTTCTCGTCATAAAGATTTTAAAAAAGAACAATACACAGATAGAGAACACAACAAGGCGGAACTATATTTTGGCATCAAAACCAGATTAATAGTTTATTAAGGCAAAGCGAATATTACAGATGGCCTTATGTCTGAGATCTATACTCAGTCTGTATAATACACAATCGATCTCATATATGTATCTACATACTACCAATGCGATTGTAGTTCCTAAAATAGAATAATATACATAAATCGAAATTGGAAAACACTCCTCCACGCTCAGGAATCTTAAGTTCACCGGTTTACGACTGTTTTGTTGAGTACTGGCGGCAGTGTTGGAAATGGTTTCGCTTTTCTAGCCTTGTTTTGCTTTATTTTAAAATTACTTTCATAATAAAATTGAAATGTATTTCAAAACCGTGCACTTTAACGTAATCCAATCGGACGCCGACTCACAGCAAGAAAATCAATAATGGTGATGAGAAATCGAATATTTTGTAGCCAAACATATCGCTCAACATTTTCGTTTAAAATTTTGATTATAAACACAAGTGCTCATCCATCTGCAAGAATGGTAATTAAGTGATAAGTAAATGTGGTAAGTCAATTATTTGGAACTACCTGTGATGAACTGTTGGAATAAAGAAAAGAGCTCGTTTTAAAATACCCTGCGTCTATTTTTATCCAATTTGTTTACGATGGCTTTGTTTAGAGAAATTCTTTTGTTTTGTCAGAAGTGTTCATTTGTACATTTTTTTTGACGAAGATATAGACATGAAGGCTCTTATGTTAAAGAAGCTCAATAGTATTTTATAGATAACTTAACTAAGCAAAGAGTTATAAAGGTTTAGCAACTCTTTGTCATGCATGCGCTTTGAATTAAAAGTATTGTTGTCATTGAAATTTGTAAGATTCATGAACTGACTTCCTGTACTGTTACTCGGATTAGAGAATTATCAGCTGAAGTCCTCATGCAAGAGGCATATTCAATTCGCACTTTTTCCATTTTCGTCAATTAGAAGGAGCACTAGGCATAAGTGGAAAAGAGAACGTTCCCTGAGTTGTTTCTTAGCTCACTTTTATTCTAGTTGTTAAAATATAATGCCACAAGCACAGTCTATTAGCTGAACCCTCCATCGCCTGGTAAGGGCAGTGTTGGCTTTAACTTTGTTGAAGTCTCTAGTATATGAAATGCTATTAGCCCCTAAGCTGAATTTCTTAAGCTATATTCAGACCTGGCAGTCCTCTGACAACGTGTGACAATGGATCTGCCAATTTTTCGTGAACAATCATCTACCAACCGTTTAAACTGACAATGTAACGTAAGATGGTTTTTCATTGTCTGCTCATTGGCAGCAATTGTCAGCATATTGGTAAACCTGATAATATTGTCAGATCTGACAATCGTCTGAACATAGCTTTACTGGATAACATGTGTGGCATATACAAATAACTGCAACACGTTATAGAGTGCCTAACAATGTACTAAATTATTCTCTTGTTATAATGGTTATGAAGACGAATAAAATTATTGCGAGCAATTTTTATTATTTCATCTTCAAGGGTAAGGTGTACCTACCATTCTGTGGATATCATCGGTTCTATGGATATATTGCTGATTTTTATACCAACCTAAAGTTGTACGCCATTCTACCACACGGGTTTTAGTACTTGCTTAAACGAAAGCCCCTTGTTATGTTTGCTGAGCTCGGAATTGCTTGCATTTGTTTGAATTGATTTTCGACCAGTATCTTTTCTACATTCCACAAGTCCCACATCTAGCGCCATTTGCTTTTTTTCCTTCCGTTTGCCGGGTTTTAAGCTTGAAGTTAACATGTGTTGACTTGCCCTTATTAAGAGTTATTCGGCAAATTTTTCACCATTGTGCAATTTTATAAATAAGTAGCTCTTTAGATTTCTGAAGACGTTGGATCGATTGATCTTGTCTTTCTAATAATGTCTTCGAACAGCTGCGAAAGTGGCTATAATTCTACTGTACTTCTTGCAGTCACGACTATCACGGAAAAATTTTGAAGTCAAGAACACACTTCTCTTGATCGTGGAGTGGATTATCGTTCCCGTGTTTACCTCGGCGGAATATGTAGGCGAAACTGAATTCTTAAATATTGTAAATTTGTCCTGAAAGAATTTTCTTCAGCTCAACCCCCTTTGTCGTAATTTGTCCAAGGCTTGCGAAACGTCGAAAAAGTGCTGGAACACAACTTTCTATCTTCTACGACTTTTTCAATTAAAATTGTTGAATTGCTTTTTCCTGAAGTCAAATTTGTGGTGAGAAATTAGGCATTTTTTTCTCTATCCGGCTGCAAGCGCACACCTTTCGATATTTAGGAGGAAGTGCTATATGTATGTAGTTCTATATTATTTCTTAACCACAAGATCCTCTGTGTCTTTCCATTTACCTGTTGTGTACAATAGCCTAAATGTAACATTTTAACTAGGACTTTTTTGACAATTAAATCATATTCACGCGGTATATTTTTTTGACATATTTTATTATCTTCCATAGTTACGATACGTATTTTATTTGATAATTGTCAAGAATTTTGGCTCTTAAGTTTTTTTATCGAACCATCACCATGAAGTGGCTAGTTCTGACTTCATAGTAAGCATATTAAGCCCATTCTCTATTGCTTTTTCCTGTTGGTGGTACCTGCTCCTTAGGTTTTTTAAAGCTTATTTTGACTTCCTAAAGGACGTTGTTTGATCTTTTGTTCGAACTTACACCTTTAACATATGTAGCCATCTAACGGTTTATAATATCTTGAATAATAAGCACATAATTATCGCTTATGTAAGTGATACATATATGTAAGTAGATTTATGCTGTGGGGCATTATATTGTTGCCATCTTTTATGTGCTTTTCTTTTCTTCTTATTAACTCTTTTCTTTGTAATGTCCATTTGAACTCGGGTTTAGAGTCCAATTAGGTTGAATTAGAAGTACATTTTCATTGGGCACACTGTCCGACCTCAATGATTCGATCAATTTCATTTTTAAGTACGTGCTGTGTTTCAATCGAAAGTTTCAGCATAAGCCCCGAGCAAACGCAAATGTTGGGCCAAAATATCACACGATGGCTCTTGATCTTTATGCACATTCACTTCCATAAAAAGCTTTGCCATAAGTCAGCTTGTCTGCAATATGCAGTGGTACTATAATTTATCAATTCGAAAAGAGTTGACTTATTACAAAGTATATACCACACAATAATAGACATTGGCCATTGCGGTCAGCCAAAGAAAAGGGAGATTTTGATTGAATATTTGAATTTATTATTTAAAATTACTTAAAAGCTTCGTTGAGTATTGCTGTCGGCATTTTAATGCAGCTTTACGGTAGCTTGCCAGCACGATTAAGCTAGCGCCATCTATGTTTGAGATGGATTCAGATATTGACAACGAATCTTTACTCTATTGAAATCGCTCTATCTGCTTTAGTATGGGACATACTCCGATAAAATGAAAAACGTCTTCTTTAGCCCTAAGGTTGCATAGACAGCAATCCTTATTCGACTGTTATACAGTTGTCTGAAGTTTATCGGAAGTAGTTCGCCTCTATCCATAAATATGGTAGAGATTTTATCTATGCTGAACCGATCGTGGGAATAATTTTCTGCAGCCAGATCATGGTTGAGTTTCACTGTGCTTTCAATCTAAGACCTGAACCTCAATATTGGTTAACAGCTCCTTAGAGAACGACGCCAGGATTCTGCATTATATTCGTAGTATGTTTGTAATACACCCCAGACTTGTGCAGCATAGCACATGATTGATCCCATAGCTGCTTCGAAAATTTTAAATTTGCTGCTCTACGGAACGTTTTTTTTATAAGGATGCCTCGCCAACTGCAATTTATCGCCTTTTACCTCCTTTGATATTTCTCTTAGATGGGAATTGAAAGATACTTTAGATTTTATTATAACTCCGAGATATTTATACTCCATCACCAATTCAAATTTCTGGTTCAGCCAAGTCCGTTTTTCATACCTCGAGTATCTTTCAAATCCATTTCTGAACATTGTATAAAAGCAGCTTTATTTGATGTCCGCCAAACAATTGCACCTGCTAAAATTGTTGGAAGATCGTCCAGAAAAATTGAAAAAAAGGACACATGAGACTTCCTTGCTTCACCCCCATTTGAGACTTAAACCACTTGGACAGATTATGACCATCCCAATCAGCTGCTTTATTATTGTCATACAGCCCTTGTTTGACCCTCAGCACTTTTGAGGACACACCTTAGTTGCTCAGCTTGTAGAATATGTAGAGCATTTCTATTAATTGTGTCGAAGGCTGCCTTAAAATCAACAAAGAACGCGTAGATTTTTTTTTCTTCTTTTCTTCTTCTTCAATCCATCAAACGTTCTATAAAAACTCCAGTAAATATTTTCATTACTGAATTCATAAATGAAATTCCTCTATAGTTCGCTGGATCAGTGACATCTCCATTTTTCAATACCGGAAACACTATGCTTTTTTTAAAATTGTTTGATACTGCGACTGTGTTTCAACCTTCACGTATCGAATATGGCACAGGCAGGTAAATTGCTGGAGTGTCTAGGGAGAGAGACCTTGTTATTTGAGCTTGTTGTCCATGAACAATTTCAGGCAATCACTAGTTTGTCAGGTCCTCTTTAAAATTCCAGACCATTCATATCCACAAGAGCAATTTTATCAGAAAACCAAAAGTATGAACTTCATTTCTATTTCCATATCAAAAGACTAAAAATAAAGATTGAATCAATTTGTGACAGAACATGCCTATCATTCGCTCAAAATTACTAATAAAATCAAAATTTTTCATCAGCCTACCACAAAAATTCGTCAGTTCTGCGGAGAAGATAAAGTTCTCTATTCTTAAATAATTTATCTATTCACATGAAACAGATACTTGACTCATCGGCTCCAGGTTAATTACAATTTCCCAATGCACTTTTCAGTTTGAATGAGTTATATTGACAGGTTACAATTGATCGACCATTTTGATGTGCACTGCCTTGGCGTAAAAGCGCTGAATAAACTTTTCACACTGAAATGGAAATTCAAGAGAGGAGAATTCATTTTGTAGCACATGTTTTGAAATTCATTGAAATTCTTACCATCAGCATCAGTTTCCGACGTCGACACATTCTGTCGTCACTTTTCTTCTCCTCTCAGATACATTACACTCTTTGCGAATTTCATAAGACAACATTTGTTATTACATTTGTGAACTATAATGAACATTCTCGAATATCTGCCACACTTGCAACTTTTAACTGAGGACTTTAAGGACTCGACTATGGAAAAAAAATGTCTGATGCCTGCATTAATATCTCCTTCTACCCCGATATTAATTAGAAAACTGAAAACAAGTTCAATCGTAATGAGGTGAATCGAAAATTGTAAGAAGTATCCGGTACATGTAATTTTTGAACAAAAAAAAATCCACCCAAGCAAATCCAACCGATTTTGACCGATTTTCGGGACAACGCATTTACGCAAAAAAGTTAACTGAAGTCTTTTATTGCATCAATAAATGCGTACATTTTTTAAGTTTCAGCGCCATATCTTGTCCCAATTCTACACCTATATACCTAGTCAAAGCAAAATTTTATCAAAATCTGTTAAAAGACTTTTTATTCAGATAGCTGACAAGTAAAATCAATTTTCTGATGCATCTGCAATTTTCGATGAAGCTTAATGACAATGACGTTCAGTGTATTTTGAAAAGTATCTTGCCGGCCGGAAAATGGTTCAATAACGAACGTGCTTAAAAAATACAACCATTCACGATACGTTTTGACATTGTTTTGCATTATACTCGGGGGCTGCACTATGCGATTTGGTGCATTTTTGTATGGCCTTTTTGAAAATATTGTTTTTAATTTCAGCACTGGTTAGTTGTTGGTTGCTCAATTTGAATGGATTCGTTGCAAAAGTGATGTCGTGCACGACTGTGTCTGGGGGCGGTTATTGCATATTTGTAAATTATTGGACACGAGTCAAATGCGTTATGCATTAAAATTCTGCTCTATTTCATTGTGTCTTTTACGCTTCGCATGAAGCCAATTAACGCACTGCAATTATTAAGCCAAACAAAACCTACACAGTCGTGACCAAAAATAATTATTGCATCTACATACATGCAAAATTTTGTTTTGGGATATAGTATGAAGCAAGTTTCCGAGATGGCTCAAATTGCATTTTTCTAAATCATTACATGTATAAAAATAAATTTTAATTGTACAATCCTTTTTGAACACCACTGTATGCTATCTGTTGTGTGAACTTGTTTCTAGTTTACGTAACTATTTTTGAAATTGTTTGGTGACCAGCATTGAAATGGTTTCCTTGAAGAAAACTTAGAACTTGGCAGTGCGTTCGAATGGCATTCACTTGCACTATTTATTTTTAAATATTTATAATTTATATTTTTAAAAGAAATTCCGGAAAATGTAGGCACTAAGTGAGTTTCTAAGTGCTTAAATTGCTTTGACATATTTCGAGGACAATAGCCAGAACGATATTGAAATAGAAAATCACTTGAAAGTGAAATTCTCATCAAATTTATTTCAGAAAAAATGAGGTGAAGAGAAATATATTCATTTTGACTATCGCTACATGATCCTAAATTTTTCAGAGAATGCTATTTTAAATTAATTCATTGATGTTGGTTTCACAATAAAGTTCGATAGCAACCATGGTTTGTAGTGGTTACAGGAAAGATGAATTATAAAAAAAAACGTGAGAGTACTAAATACCGAAACGGGGTGGGATGTGGCGTTTTCTTCGAAAAACTTAACCGAGAAATATTGTTCCGCCCCCCTGATCATTGTAGTGTTTTTCTGGCGGAAATCATGACGATTAAGGAAGCCCTGTCCTGGCTAAAGTACAATGTTCTATATGTCATGGATATCACCATTTTCACTGATGGCCAAGCGGCAAACAAGTCCCTGGAATCGTGCTCCTCTACCTCAAAAGCCGCTTTCAACTGCCGTCTGTCTCTTATGGAGATGACAGAGCAGTCCATCATTCACCTATTCTGGGTGCCAGGCCATGGAGACATTCCAGGCAACTGCAGGGCAGACGAGCTCGCCAGACAGGGTACTACTCTAAGATTCTGCCTAATAGGCAATCTCTAGGTATGGCCGTACCTACATGTAAGCATCTACTAGGGCTGAACGCTATCAGCAAGACCAACCTCAGATGGGAAAATGGCTCAGCATGTCAAATTTCGAGAGAGATCTGGACTAGGGTACATCATAAACGTAGTGCCCAGTTGGGCAAACTAAAGCTGCGTTGTCGGTGTTCTTACTAGACCAACATGCCAGAAGAATTGCCCTCTTTCTGACGACTTCTGCAGGAGCTGTAGGGACAAGGAGGAAGAGGAAATCATACTTCACCTCCTATGTAATTGCCCAGCCTTGCTGCATAAAAGAATGCTCCCTTCCTTGAAGACCTTGGCGATCTGGCGTCCTTAGGCGTCATGTGCATCCATCGCATTATTAAAAGCTTAGGTTGATTTTGTTAGTCCCTAAGTACCCAAATGGTTTGATCCATGGTATTACAAAGATCTTTAAAGACCTTTACTGGTCTAAGTGTATCTGCCCAGAATGTTGACTTGACGTTCTAAGACAAGTGCCACTGACTGACGGCTGCTCATGAATTGCTCGGCAAGTGCAAGAACGAAAAACATATTATCACGTAGGGATAATGAGACTTCGTTGTCAACCCTAAAACCGAACGATAAAGCATGTAGTGGCACCTACGCAGAAACGGTATGCCCATTAAGTTCTAGGTTTAACCCAGTGCCGGTAAGATTACTTTCCCGGTTCTTTGGAATTTAGTAGAAGTATTTTTGACGGATAATTTTTATCCTAAAAGCACAATCACGGGTATATTTTATAAGGGTCGACTTGAAAAAGTGCGCTGAGCTATTCTTTAGAAAAGTTGTGGATCGGTTCAAAAGTTGATTTATGCACTGGCTGCACTGAACGATTGCAGTAGGCTATTTGTGTGACCTCCCAAGGTACATATTCTTCATACCTTATGCCCAGTGACTATTTCCTATTTCTGAACCTAAAGAGAGAGCAAGCTATGTTTGTCAGATATCCTTTCCGCTTGTTTCTGAGTAACTAAATGGTAAACATTTAAACTGCAAGGAATCGAAGCGTTGAACAACAATATAAGAAATGTGGGTAAAATTATGCAGCGGGTACATTTACGTCTTCTCTATGGTTACAACGCCAAACTACTCAGCCGGAAGTTCAAGTTCCTGGTTTTTTTCGTGCAAATAAATTTAATTCACACAAAACAAATTAACGTGCCTATAAGAGTATGTATAACAATACTCACTTTTAGAATCAAAACTGTGGACTTATATGCCTTCAAGCAGAGAAGCCGTATGACTTGTAGTTAATGGTTTCAAATTTAAAAGCGATCGCTTGCAAAGTCATGACTTTTGTGGCACTCGTAATCTTATTTCACACAATCTTCTCTAGGCATTTCAAATCCACTTTAAATCTGATTTCTTAGTGACAAATTGGTTTTTGCTTGTTACTCACTTTTGTGAAAGAGCTCTTAAGTGTTTCTCTTTTCCTAGTAAATCTTAATAAATGCATCTGGGTAACTAGGTTTTTAGGTGTACGTTTGGACCAGAAGAAGTTCTTTGTGATGCCATGGATCTTTCCATTTTGGCTACCCAGGAAATAACAAAACCAACCGAAGCTTTTAATGAAACGGAAGAAACTTATGACGACTAGGGACGCCAGTTGCGCAGGAAGTGAAGGATAGCTTCTGCAGAAAATATTTAAAAGATTCCCAACTTTTTCGCATCTTGAGCTATCGTCTGATAGCACTGTGAGGACACCGATCACGTAGCTGGTTTGTGATCGCTTTCTGGATGACTAAGTCCGATACTTTTATTTCTACGTTGAATTGCTGGATTATCAACTCCATAGTCATTGCAAAAGATTGTCTCCTTGATACAGTCTTATACACTTACAACTGTTCGGTAAATATGAAGTTAATCGCAAACGGATTATGAGCTGAAAATTTTCGCTGCTTCTCACATACGTAAGAACTCGATACGGTGTCAACTTAATCACCTGGCTTTTGCACACATAAACGCTCAAGTAGAAACTTAAGAGATATTTAATTTCTTTTTAATCAACACCCCTCCTTGTCAGCCGGATGAGACTTCAGTTTTCAGGGTTTCGAATGCAGATCACTGAATACTATTGCTCTTGCTTGCGTCCGTCCGCCACCGCCTTCTAGCCAAACTATAAGAGCTAAATGCGCTTACATAAACGTCATGTAAAGTGATGACCCAAATAGATTGCCGGTGTGATTTATCGAAAATAAACATTTTTTTTATACTTGTCGTCACAATTCACGAACGATTTGAAAAAATCGGTGCCCTACTCTCCTTCCTAGTGACTAAACCTAGGTCTGCGATTATGTAGTTGAGGTTCTTGGACCTGCATCTTGGATTTTTCCACACACTTCCATCAACAGCAACCATACGGGCATTACCATAAGAATGTCGGTTGCACGAACTTTCTTTATGAATTTCTCCACACCGAACTCAAGAGGGACATCGTTTAGTCCAAAAATTTTTTCAAAATTTTTGCCTTGGAAAATATTTTTTCAACATCTCGTAGCGTTTTTCAAGCGTCATGTGTTTCTTACCCTGAAACTTTGTCACTACGTAGTTTTCAATATTTTAAGAGCATTAGTGTTGCCAGCGTCGAAAGAATAGATGTTCTTCCCCCTTATTTTAGGTTAGGTTAGATAAGCAGGCTGGCAGAGAGAGAAAAGCCTCCTGCCGCACTCAGGTCAGTGTTGACCCATTGTGTTACCCATAAGGGGGAAAAGGTGCTCCTCCACCCATTGGAACCCTATAAATGTGTCCTCAAGAACTCCCTCGTCGCCACAACCTCTGCAAAGTTCTTCTTCTGTCCGGAGCAGGTTCTTCATGTGGTACCACAGACTATTATGCCCCGTGATGATACCCACGAGGATAGAAAGGGATCCTCTGTTCTTTCGTATTAGTCTCTCAGTCCTTGTTCTATCGAAGGACGCCCATAGCTTCATCGTAATGTTACACGTTTCCATTGACTTCCATCTTAGGTTCGCCTCTCTTATGACTAAATTCCCTGTTTCAAGCTTGAGCATGCAAGGCGGGATGCAGAGAGATCAGTTGGTTCTATTAAATCTGTTGTTCCCCCTTATTTACTATTATCAGTTTGTGACATAGTCCAATCACTACTTCACACGGAAATCTGCACTTTGCTCTTTTCCGTTCACGATGCTTACTTCGAAACATTACTTGACGTTGACCAGGGCTTCATTGAAACTTCTTTGTAAATAAAGGATGTTATTAATGCTATTCGACAGAAAGTAGTTAATTCTAGGGCAATGTAAACTTCCCATTATTTTGCTCGGTTTTAGCTTGAATAAAATATCTGTTTATTATTGCTGCAGCGGTTACAGTTTTACAGTCCGTTTTACAATTTTTTTACAATTTAACATTTAAACGTAAACACCATTGCCCCTAAAGTTGTTTCAGTTCTTATTTTTTTTTTTTTGCAATTATAAATTTGAAACATGCAAGCAGCTTCCTAAGAGTTTGCTATTTCACCTCCCTATCTCCTCGAACAAATTTAACCAACTAAAAATTTATAATAAAAAAAAAACTCAAATGCTAGTATCTTTTGTAAACATTTCTATTGGATTAGATATGTCATGTAGTCTAAGATGCTTACCGGGACGAACTGAACTACCAACAACTTATGACCATGCCTATAAATCAACGAAATTCCCACAACCACTAAAACCACTAACACAGCACCCTGCTGCTATTAGAAACTACACTCAAAACATCTGAAGGAGACTCCCGGTTTTTGACGAATTGGACACCGGCCAATATAAATATGTCAAAATCAAGTTATGATCAATATATTTTACCGCAGCATATCTCAAGCCCAGATAGTAATATTCGCTAATTTACTATTTTGCAGATAGGCCAAAAGATAGCTTAACTGATTGATAAATGCATGGTAGCAAGCGTTTGTAGGACCGTATTTCATTTTCGAAATTCGACCCAGTTCCGTCCGCGAGACAACAACATGACGTTAACATCAATTGACGTGAGTAAACATTCGTTCGCCACCTAAATGTCACTTGTATGCTTAGGCCAGTGATTGGCAGTTGACCGGGAGCGCTAACGCATCTGAAATTGGTTTCCTACATTAGTGCATGTATATGTCCAGGTGACATTTGATGTCCAACTGTTATAACTCAGACTTTGTTATATCGCTGACATTTACAAAAAAATACAAACAAATCAGTTCTGTTTCACAATTGGAAATGTTGTCAGCGTTGGAAAAAGTGTCAAGCGCTAAAAGTGACAAAAAAGTTGGAAGAAATTGTTAATAAAAAGAAATGCTTGCGCCCCTCTCCCCGCCCGATGGCGGTTCGTCGACACTAATTATAAACGAACGATTATGTGTCAACACCCACTCATGGAAAGATTTACTGCTCCATTGGTAGTTCCTTGCCCATTAAAAAAAAAAGATAAGAAAAAGCTGAACGAATCAGTGGATGTACACATTTAACAGCGTCAAAATTGAGACAATAAAGCTTTGAAGAAGTAGATATAATTAATCGACTGTACGACCTTCTAGTTTAGGACATTAGACACTTCGGTCGTCATCGTTGAGGTAAGGATTGCCATTGAAGTTCTTATTGGATTAATGATTTGAGTCATAGGATCCAATGTTATTTCGCGGTAACATGGGAGTCCGTAGGAAATATTAGAAAAGGGTTGCCGTGTGCATAAAAATATGATTTTTATTTTTCTTATATTTGTCCACTTAAGATGAATTGTTTGGAAAATGATAAACATTGGCAAATAGTAAAATAATAGAAAATTCTTTATGCGAACAAATGGACTGCGCTCCAAACCACCAACAAACTTTCCATAATTACTGCACCACTACCGTCGTGATTAAAAGTCTCTTATTTTCTGTTCCGAGCATTGTTAAATCATTGAAAGGCATGGAAGCTGCTGCTTATTAATTAGTGCTATCTCTAGGATCTTCTAAGCTCAAATAGAATTCCATTGAATTTTTAGAGATTTTAATTTAATTTTTCTTCATAATCTTCTCTCGGGAGAGGCAAAGTTAACGCTAGGATAGAGCCCAATGATGGCTCTTGAGTCGACTCATAAATTGATAGAAATTGAACCTATCTGTGAATATCTCTCATGCAGGTTATTTGCAGAGTTTGCGTGTTCTCTAACAAAATTAGTTTTGGTAGAGGGATAAGCAGTTGCCAGGTGAACATGGAATTGGTGCGACCATGCAACTTGTCTGGTAGAACGTACAAGTATAGTATTTCCATTTACTATGTACAATTTCACTGAGTTCTTCGCAGTATAAATATAAATGCTTATTTATTTCAAACTTGGAATTTCATGTCCCTGCTATATGGCATCTGCTGGATAATCTATCATCCATAGTAAGACATAGTTAGTTTTTTCTTGTCATTTGCTTAGCCACCGCTCAACGCATTAAAATTGTTGCACCTTACTACGTAAATAACAGTTCTGTAGTATCTATGTATTGCAATTTAAGGACACATTATGTTCGCCAAAATCGTCTAACGTCTTCAAACCAACCTGTAGTGTTTGTGGTGTTTTAACGCCTGGAATCATAGTAATACTCGATCAACTGGAAACATAGGTAGCCTCCTTGAGTGTCTCAGTGGCCGAACACCCGGAATTATGAATTCCCCGCCGGACTCAGTAATTGAGTATTTTCTACTCTTTTGCTTCTCGAATTTTTCTTTTGGATTTGCGTATTCATCCGTATTAGGTCCAACTTACAGAACAACTTAAGCCAGCTATGCAACTATAGAATGTGCAGGACATACGCTGATTGCAAAATCAACAAGTTGATGCTGATTTTTCTAACAAAATCTTCCTTGGCGGTAAGGGGCATTTTTTGCGTCAGCGGTTATGTACACAAACAAAATTGTAGAATTTGGGTTTCTGGAATCTAATGTGATCAGTGAGAGGCCATCGCATCTATTATTTTTTTAAATAATAAAGGCACCAGTTTTACGGTAAATTTTCTGCGCTATGATCAAATGATAACGAATTTATTTTAGCCTGAGATTGAAGACATTGACATTGGCGATATGTGGTTCCAACGACGGGGCTTCATGCCACACAACATAGACAAATTTCGTTCTGTTGCAAAAAAAGTTTTCATCGGACGTTTGTGTTGTCTGTCTATCCAAAGTCACTACTTTTTTGCTTTGCTCTGCATACTTTGTGGCTCCCTTCTGCAGTTTACTGAAACTGCAATTGAAGTTGGCGGATTGTACTTATTGAGAGGATTGTAGTTGCAAGATTCTAAATTTCCCCTCAGTACTTCTTTGATGTATCTGCACATACATATGTATGTGTGTACAAGATAGTGGTTCATGTCAATGATGGCGTACTCTTCAAATTACTGGATTAGTACCTTATACCAATCGCTGTGTGATCTGTTTGATAGTTAGTGATCCGCAGATCCTTAGGTATCTTTATTAATATGGGGTTGCAGGGATGATGAAGCAAGGATTTTTTATTTAAATTGGGTCCGATGCTATTAGCATGAAGTAAGTGTTTCCAAACCTACTCTATTCTGCAACTTAGTTCAAATCATGAGGGACTGCGGACGTTGCTTAGCACTGAAATTATCAATTCTACTGACGACGGTACAACCTCTTGCTTGCTTTAAAATTGTTCCCTTTGATTCTTTTCCAATGAACATAAACATAATATTAATCTTTTTCATGAATTAATTTTTATATCACCTCATAAATAAGTATGTATCTGTTGGCATAATTTTCAATCAGTAACTACATACTCGAATTGGGTGATTGAATGCTAGCCAATTTTATATTAGCAAACACGTATTGATAATAATTTGTGTCTCATATGTGTAAAAACTTATAGAGAAATAATTATATTAAAAAATACATAAAAGTCATATTTTCTAAAATTACCGGTGTTTCAAAATAATCCGATTATTTATTAGAGTCAGCCTTCCGAACATATAACACATAACATCTGCCCTGTATCGCATCTTTAAATAATATTTCACTATTTTTGGAGTGAGGTATTCGGACTTCATTAAAAGCGTGGACTTAAGTAAATATCCTTTTGACCACACTTCATCGTAAATCATTTGGTTTTGTTAAAAAATTCTTATAATATTTAATTATGTTTACCCTAATAAATAATATGTTATGACATCTTAAAAAAGAGTCATTTAAGACCCTCGTGTTTATATTAATCTTTTTTTGACGACTTTTAATTTATTTCCTGGATTAGCTTCTTTCAACTAAAGGTACTAAAAACTTAAGAAAATAATTACTTTGAATGAAAAACAATTTTATTTTATAAGACTTAAAAAACCATAAACAATGCAGATGTTCTGTAAAATACATTCATCGATGTATGACCCTGTTCCCTTAATTAAAAAGCAGACACAGAAAAAAAAATCGTATTGTAATAAAATAATTTTTTATTACAATCTATATGTACTATTTTATTTGCTCTGATTCGCAGTTAATTTTGTTTTTATTTATTCTGAACTAACGAATTTATTTTTAAATATTTTATGGCCCATTGTTAAGCAAATGGGCAGATAGTAAATCACTAGATTTATTTATATATATTTTATTTAATATATAGTTTTTATATCGTGTCATCTTGGAAGATGGAAATATGTTTTGTAGCCACCGCAACTGATTTAGTTGCTTACCTAATTTCAAGTTGTCTTTGTGGTCTTCTAATAAATTTTTTATTTTTAATTTATCTGCCAGTTATTTGACAGTTCTCAACGACTTGTCTCCCTGGGGCAAACAAAAATTTTAGCATACTCAATTTATATTGTTTCATGGTTCATTCCAAAACCACACGTGGTTTAGATATTGATCGTGACCTTTTCATATAAGAAAAAAAAAAAAAAGTATTTATAAATAAATTTTTACTTAAAAAATAGAATCAATCTATGTTTCTGTTTTATTTTATAAATGTGTAACAATGTTTCTCACCAAGTCATTAGTTTATGAGTTAATTCTCAGACAAGTGTGTGAATTTCGACTGACATGAGAGATTAGGATTGTGAACACGCCAACTGTCTTGTCAACACACATTATGATTTCGCGCGAACAAATTATTAAAATTCCGACAAAGATTTACAATATTATGTGGAACAAATTGGTATTATACATCATGATTCTGAGTATATGTTGTAACAGAGTCTGACGTATTATTTGAGAAAAAAAGATAACAAATTGTAGGTTAAAAGGGCAATATTTGGAAATTTTTGATGAGATCTAGCGCGACATAATGGCGTCTAGTAGTCGCCTTGGATTTCTTTTTTTGAAACAAATAAGATTTGTCATATTAATTATGTGATATATTTAATTGGCTTTGGTAAGCGTTTTGGCATAAATCTTATGCCAACGCTTGGATTATCTATTCTACAAGGACGTGACAGATTAAATACAGCAAGTATTACTATACTCTGAAATATAATAAATGTGATACTACGTCAACCAATTTAACGTCCAATTAAACTCGGCTACGCCCAATCAAATCTGAACCGCCTACATGCGGCTTATGAAAACTGTGAGAGTATGCTCACCCATCAGGATAATATAGGTGTGCAATAATTTTTTATCTGCGAGAAGTGTTCCATTTTAAGATCACATAAAATATTTCGCGAAAATATCCGGGATTCAGATACGCGATATCTTAAATTGCGCACCGCCTTCTACGAATTTCTATCCAATCATAATTCAACTAACGAAACATTTTTTGAAGTAGGTAGGTAGGTATATTTATGTTGGTCGACAAAATGGCGTCTGTATAACAATTGGAAGCTGCTTTAACACATTTTACACGTATTTCAATGCAAACTGTGGATCTGAATAGCATGCGCTTGCTGTCGCTTAACAAAACACTAGTTAGTGTGCTAAGTCAATCCTTGGCAGGCCTTCGACCTTCAACAGCTGTCCAATTGAGTTTACTGGCGCAGTAAATATAAGAATAGGTAATACAATTTCCTTTCTCCATTTCCCACATTAAGATTTATGGAAAGATTCGAGGGTGAATTAAAAAGGTGGATCGCGACTGGACCAAGAAAACACACTCGGAAGCCAAAAATCATTTATATTTTAATGAAACCTCGTGGAAGCTCTATACCTGGCTTCCATATGGTCTCTAAGGCCATTTCACCAGTTTTCTATCATGTTTTCTTAGGGCTTTTCATAAATACGTTTACTACAGCTTCGATCTTTTTATTCGTAGCAAATCGCTGACCTCTCAAATTTTTGATTATGTGCGTGGAACAGATGAAATCCACACGGAACCATATCAGGCGAATATGTACTACAAATCATTGCGATCAATTTCAGCCGTGGTTTGTGTCTTCGTTCATTACGTTGGTAAAGCAAAGCAATTTTCCTTAACATTTTAAGGCGCGCCCTTTTTATTTCCTCTCCCCCGCGATCCAAAAAAAAGCAGCAGTCATCGGTGTTAATTGTCTGCCCTTGGTATAAGGTAATTACCCATGAGGAATTGGTATTCCTTTGTATCCCAAAAAAAAACTAATGTCATTACCTCATCCTCCGATAATTGAATTAAGTCTTCTTTGGAGGATCTTCTCCAATCTCTTGATTTATGTTTGGACTGAGACGTATAGGCGTAAGCCCAAATTTGATTAGGACGTCACAAATATATTTAAAAAATCCCATAAATTGGTTTGAAAAAAACAATCTGTTGTGTTAATTATTATTAAAGTCCCTCCAGGCGCGGACTTCCTTTTGAATCCTACATACATATGTATAGTGGCTTATGAGAGAGTGAGCGTCTCTGATGTATTTGGTACCTTGAGTATCTTGTTTTCTGGACAGTGGTCGGCTGCCATACAACTGTTCAGTGTGATATGTTTTAGGCTAGAAGTTTGGTCTGAAACTGCCCCTAATCTTAGATGGTTAACTCAAACGTGGGTGGCCCTGTTTTGAGTAGTTAATATTAAATTCAAAATAATCACAGTTTAATGCTTTAGCAACAGTAGACTGTGTCTAATGCACTTCATGGCACACAACTCAATATTGCGTATACGTGCTTGGTTATTGAGACAGGTCTGCTAGTGTATTTTATGATTTGAAATTAAATAAGAGGTGATGCTTTAAAGCGGTTATGTCAGCAAGCATATTACTACCTGAAGTGGGAAAACATCTAAAGGTATTTTTTTTTTTAATAAACTTCATCACTTAGGACTAATGTCCTTTAAAATTATAAACCCAGTGATAGAGTGAAAGGAAAGTGTATAGAATAAAGTAAAGTATGAAGGTTTCCAGTTGAGCATACAGCAGCAATGCAAGCGTTTAGATACATTTTTCGCAGTGTGTTTTGAGGAACTGTTTTTATGATTATTGTATTCGGCCATTTACTTATTTCTGCAGCTAACGATTATCCTTGCTTGAATGATATAGTTTAATAGAACTGATCTCATATTTTGTTGGTCCATTTTATCCCTACAATCTAAATAAAATACGATGACGTAGCATAGTATTCAATGCTTATGATATTTAATAGCGTCCTATATAGCTGTGGCTTGCGAGCTTTCGGTTTGCTAGATAAATGCATTATGCACACATATCATTATTATGATAATATTTATGCACATTGGAAACTGTATTTCTTATGGGATACTGATTTAGAAAGATGCGATTAATTTTAAGGCTTTAAGGTTATGAAGATATTATGCATGCGGGAGGGAGCTAATTGCTTCCATTTTTTTATTGAAGATAGTTTTTGTTTTGCTCTTTATCTGGCCATGCGAAGGTGTTCTTACCTTATGTACTTTGCTGTGAGTATTTCCAGCTAAGCAATATGTGTTTCGAGCAATCACCTGACTATGGCTATTAGTGCAAAAACCGTAAGGCGTTCTCTCCGAGTCATTGAGTATTTGTATTTTATTGACTGTACCAATATGCATATGTTGTATGGGTTGATTTTTTATCTAGATACTCACAAACGCACTAATAACAGCTTTCTCCGTTCTTGCAATTTAGTTACCAACAACCGCCAACCAACAATTGTCTGTTTGTCTTTATATGATTTTTGGTAAAAGTTAGCCTTGGACTGTGGTCCTATATACAGGAAAGTTTATCCCCGCGTGGCTTCATCACTCTCTACACATACTCATCTTACAAGTAGGATGCGATGCTAAGTATAGTCTGTTCAGTAAAAACGGTACGCGGTTGTAAGTCAAAGAAAAATTTTTATTCAGAAAAGGATCTTATTTTATGAGCATGCATACTGTCTGCATCATAGTAATCTGATGAATTATTTGATATTTAGTTCAATCACCCATACTGTTAACTATTTCCCGATATCTTCGCTGGAAACTTCTGGTTAATTTGTTAGCTTAGACTGTAGTAAATGGTCTTTTTTTGCTTAGCTCAGTTGAACCGTCTATCTTGGCTTTCTTAAACTGAGTGCCGTGGTGTGATGATCAGTTCATTTTAGTAAGGATGGTTCGACGTTCGAAAACAAGAAAACACCCAATCGTTTTTTCACGGTCGCACATGCATCACGCCTTCCGGATATGGCATTTACGTTGTACGTTCCCTGATTCGTGCAAAAATATGCACAACACGAATGGATGGCCGAAGCTTGAGCCTATATGGGCTGTTTGCGATAAATATTTATACATATATTTATTCCTGCTCATCTTAAGCTTTATTATAGCCTTCACATTTCCATTGATTGATATCCGGTAGCTGTAGTGGCCAACCCATTTTTTTCATTCCATTAGGTCTAAGGTCTACTACTATGTTGGCGTGGTACTTTGCCTTCGTTGTACTTCATTTCTGTCCCAGGGATGGTGTGTTAGATAGAACTCCTCGAATCGTTTATTGTATTTTGCACGCATTGCTATTTTCACTCATTGCTTAGCTGACAGCGTGAACGAATCTGAAATGAAGAGTTCATCTCAGTATTCAAAATAAACCTGTTAAGCAGGCCTTTGTTGTCAGTTTGGCGATTCCTGTTCAGATTCACGAGGAACTTAGATTAATTGAGAGGGTATGCAAGGAAATGGACTGTTTGAAATGGCCCTTGCTTGTCCAATAGCTTGGGTTCAGTGCGCGGCTCTAGATGAATTCGCCATTTCATTATACATACGTGTACATACTTACATATATGCGTAGAGAACCAATAAACGTATAGTAGGAATGATTTTTTTTTTGTCAATTTTGAAAACATTTTAACTGTCTCCAGGACTTCAATTTTCCTTTTACTAAATCCCCTTTTGGGTGCTGTGGCTCAGTGGTTGGTGCGTTGTATTCGAATTCCATAAAGCACCAAGAAGATTTGTAACAGTCCCACCTCTCCCGAATGTCTTACAAATGTCCGAGAGTAATAACTGTCATAAGAAGGCTTCTCAAAAAATAGCCTTTCGGATATGGCTCCAAACTGAAGGTCCCTTCTTACCTATGCCCTGTACCACATACAGGCTGTTGCACCGAAAAATTGTAATTGTCATTGAGCCCTTTTTTCAATTCATGTACGGATGTCACACCGCGCACTAGGCAAATCCTTCCTCTACGACCTCGCAGAAATGTAAATGAAAACAACGACCAGATTCATGCACGCCACGGGGTGGTTCTAATGAATCTTCCCTTCCATTTTATAGAAAACAAATAAATCGATAACCGGGTAGCGAGAATTGTGGTCGTCAATACAGCGTATCAGAGCTAATGGGTCCGCTTAAAATCCGCCGAAACTGCCTACGAGTACATATGTATGAGTAGCTTTACTGCCTGAAAATACGAAGGTCTTGCGGTGGGTGTAAAATTACAAGTTAATGGTTATGCATCGGTTGATGGCTTACCCTTACCGAGAAACTAGCCCTCGACCACTCGACAAAAATACCATACCCGCTTACTTTATCAATTGTTATGCCATACAAGATTGTATTCCGATTAATTATCTTTTTGGGGAAGACTGTTGGGTAAAGCCGGTAGAAGTCTGCCGAATTTACGGCCTTGTAACAAGGTGTTAGAAAGAAGAAAATAAGTGATGACAAGTTTTTAAATAAGTATCTGCATCTATTAAATCACTTAGCAGTAAACTGAAATGAAACTTTTCGGGAAAATCATACGTTCATGCATATGCATCCGTAGTTTAAATTGCTTTTGTACTTTCATCATTCTATTTCTTACACATATTTTTCTTTTTGCAGGCCATATTATTTTACACCCCAAGATGGCTATGGAAATCTTGGGAAGGCGGAAAAATACACGCACTTATAATGGACTTAGATATAGGAATATGCTCCGAAGCCGAGAAAAAACAAAAAAAGAAATTACTTTTAGATTATTTATGGGAAAATCTTAGGTAAGTCGACAAAGGAGCCGCAATAAACATTTATTACAAAGCTTTGTATTCATATTAACTAATTATACATTTCATTACCCAGATATCACAACTGGTGGGCCTACAGATACTACGTGTGCGAATTATTAGCACTTATAAATGTGATAGGTAAGTTGCCGCCTTATACATATATCACTCAGTGTAAATGTTTATTTTAAGAAAACACACATGGTAATTGATTATGGTTAATTTGGTCAAACTTGAATGTACTCTTATGAGTACACGTAAACTTTTATAAGTAAACAAATAGACTTTACTCCACTCGTTTCATGAAAGGCAGCTTTCTCAGCAAGGTCGATGTAGAGATTCTTTCATGGAACTTGACTGCGGCGATATTTGTTGTACATAAATGCATGCGAGAGATCAGCAGGATCAAGTGTAAACAAATGCAAATTAAATTCATAGAGTTCTCAGCCGTTCTCAGTATTGCAGAGGCATTTTTGTTTACATCCAAAATTTTTTTGTACTGACCCCAAAAATTGTACATTGCACTGGAAAAACTGAATTCGCAATTAAGAGCTATAGGGACAATGTTTGGTCCACTTTTTGTATTTTACTCAAGAAGTAATTGACGTTTATTTACTTAAATTTTATGACCACAAAAGAGTTGCAGACTCAGTACATGAAATTTATTGGTATTTCCGAGTAAATACAGAGTTTCTTTTTTTGCATTTTGTTTCACACATTGAACCTTTCGAATAAATAAAAATAAATTCAAGAGCTCTTAACGCTTGAGTCCAAATATTTAAACTAAACTAAATTATTTTTTTTTTTACTTATTTCCATTGCAAAATAGTGAGATGTATTCTGTGACGGTGTACGATTGAGTATTGACAGAATGTTAGTCACTCTTTCTATTTCAAGTCGATAGTTTATGTCTTCAACAAGAATTGGAGTGAGTTCTAGAATTCCCACCTTAACCGAAAGATATAATGTCCTTTGACTGCATTGGTTTGTTCTATTTGAATTTCAGGAGGCAGTGTCAGCACATAAAGGGTAATTTATATTTTTAGGATAGTGTATTTAATAAAATTATTTTGCAACATAGTTGTTCTCAACCTCAACAAAAATAGCCTTTCGGATATGACCTGTGAAAAACTTGACCGGAATAGTATTTAGATGATCGTGATGGTGGTCTAATGTTGCAAGTGATCGTGAATTATAATTAATAACTGGTAATATTCTTTCCTAGTAGCGAGATGACTCAGTGTTTACTGCATTGGACTAGTGAGCTGCAGCTTCGAAGTTCAAGTCCTAAAAAAAACACCACCATGTTTTTTTCCCTCTCGCAGACATTTTCGCAAATGCCCCACAGTCATCCGAGAGTACTAACTGTCATAATAAGGTTCTCAATCGTGCCTTTCGGATATGATACCAAAACGTAGGTCCCCTCATTCGTGTGAAAACGTATAATATGCGCAACTCGAATGTTCGCGAGAGGGTAGATCCTGGAGACCACACAGTCTGTTCCGCCAAATACTGGTATTTGTATTTGTAATATTCCCTACACATTCCCGAAAACGTAGGTCGTGATTTTGATAGAACTGGCTTGAGCATCATACTTGGTCTACGTCATTATCACTTGGGGTGATCGTAGTCGTCGTATACTCGTATAATGTTGCTATGCAATGGAAATTCGTTGTCGAAAAGGTCATGTTTAAGTCGCAAGACTGCGATATTTCACAATGGCCAGTTGTTGGGGTACGGTCTTTTTTTCCCAAATTTATGTTCAGCATCTCTGATATTGACCATGTTAGGATTCCCACATTTTTAATAGTTTCATCACCAGCCGCCTTGAATGGGAATTCTCTGCGAATATCATTGTCCAACGACTCTCTGCCAAATTTCAGTCGGGGGGCCCAGAAATTTATAGCTAAAGGCAAGAGAGCATTGGACTCCTCACTATCCCAGCAGCAGTTGTTGATTTGAGATCAAAATGTTTCCTCTTTTGCAAACAAAAAAGATCCTGGACTTGCTTGTTTCATGCGCTGCATGTTTTTTATATGGCAGATAAATATTTGTGTGTGGTGATATAGCATTCAAACGATTAGTCGACTTAAATGACGCAACACTACTTTTCAAACAGACCATCATCTCTATCAAAACATGTTTACCTCCCTACGGACTTCGGCAGCCATCATGTGGAAAACTACTCTCTTTTTAAGTTCACGTTAAAGGTGGATGATCTGTTGTTCTCTTTTTGAAATGTATATTATTTCGAAGCTGGCAAAACTAAACCGCTTGAAATATTGACAATATTTTTCACCTTCGCGTTAAGAAATGAATCGGACTATTAAAAGATCCACCTCATTTAAGAGTTGAAGCAAAATAACGTTATTTTCTTAGACCAATCAAACTTCAGGATTTGAGTGGCAGTCATTTGAATAAAATTATTTTCTATAAAAATCTCAGAGGTGTACTCACTTGAATTAAGCAACAATTACTGAAGAATTTTGTAAGAGTAGAGCTACCTAGCAAAAAAGTATCTAGACCTTTTTGTAGCTCAGGTAATGTTCTTTAATGTTCTGCTTAATCTCTCAGATAGTCTCTAATATTTTAAGCAATGAAGTTGATATGGCAAAAAGACAAGCAATGCGCTTCCAGTCAGCGTGTCATACCTCTTTCTCCTCATCTTAAGTTATTTCTCTTCAGAGACCCCACAGTCCAATCTGGAGCGGATCATTTTTGCAATCGCATTGGTGTTAATATACACATGTGACAGTCGAACTCAATTTGATTCCAATATCCTTCAGCTTTACACAGGAAATCGCAGAGATTGGTCGTGAACTGGCTAGTGAATGTAATTTCGCTGTGCTTCTTATAATTTTATCCACTTTACTTTTTGTTAGATGGTGCACTGTTTTTGGACTTGCCCGCTCCAAAATCTCCATGTACTTCTGGTCGGTTAAGGCCAATATGGTAGCCTCTAAAACTACCGCCACTTAATTATCCTTTGCCGAAGGATATTACGAGTAGATATGGAATCTCTGTCGATATTAGGCGTGTTTTGGTGAGACGTCGCTACTCAGTAATCCTCAGGTAAGCAAAATCTGGCACGGAATACAAAAAAAAAATACAAATACTTGGCGCAACAGACCGCGTTGGTCCAGGGCCTAGCTTCTCGCAACCATTCGTGCTGTGCGTGTTATATTTTTTCAACCAAATGGAAGGGACCTACAGTTTAGAGCCATATCCGAAAGGCAAATTGAGAAGCTTCCTCATGACAGTTATTACTCTCGGACGTTTGTCAGACATTGGCGAGAGGTGGGGCCGTGAAAAAACTTTTTGGTGTTCTCTGGGATTCGAACGTCGAACGTCTCACTCAGCGATCCAACGCACTAACCACTTGAGCCACCGCGCCCACGGAATAAAGCAACAACAAATGACTGGCAACTACTTTCGCTTTTATGTTCAGTCAATAGTGAGTTGCAATGTATAGTTTGGAACGTACTATTTCAGAGGGCGCTCGAAAGATTTTTTTTGATTTTTAGAGTTTGGTAGTCTTCCTTCCGTAAATTGACATTTCTTGACCAAGACCAAAAGAAAAAAATTACTGAAATATTTTTTGCTTGTTTAAATAAAATACAAATTTCGTTTTTTGGGTGAAGAAAAATTGAAATTTTTTGTACAGCGCGAATATTTCTACAACTAATGTCAGGCTGATAGCGAGAAGGCGCACCAATCTTCAAAGCTTTTAAACCAGTTTGACTGAGAATTGTTTTGGTGGCAAGATTTTACTTTGCTTTGCACAATTTTCACGAAAACACATTGATCCATTCTTGCCCTACTTCTATGGTTCAAATTCATTCCTTCATTCCATTCATTGGTCATATTGTGGGCGCTGTGACTTCAGTTTGTAGATCTAGTCAGGTAAATCTAAACGAGGAATTTGAACTTTTTGACATTCCAAAGCCCTCTCTCTGTTCAATTCTTGTAATGAGGAGACTGAATGTATATACTCGTGTATGTAGGAGTGATACCACATAAAAATTGTAAACGCCTCGTTTTTTAGCATTTTTTTCTATTTTCTACTAAGCCTACCTTCAAGGTAGTTTTTGGAGATTTTCCGTTTAAGATTTTAGATTTTTAGCTTTTGACATAAAGGATTGCATTTCTCTCCCAAGAGTCGTTCTTTTCAACCATTTTTTTATAACAAATCTTTACGTCCTTTAGGCGTATTTTTTTGTTCTTTAGAAAAATATTTTTGTTAAATAAGTTTTTAATATGTATACCTACATAAAAAAAATATTATTTCAGGTCAAATGTTTCTTATGAATCGATTTTTCGATGGCGAATTTATGACATTTGGCTTAGATGTGATAGCATACATGGAAGCCGATCAGGAAGATCGAATGGATCCTATGATCTACATCTTTCCCAGAATGACCAAATGTACATTTTTTAAATATGGCTCAAGTGGGGAGGTAAGTTTAATTTAATACAATAGTTCCCACGTTTTTTATAAATCATAATTTTTTTTTTGTATATTTAAGGTGGAAAAACATGACGCCATATGTATTTTACCATTGAATGTTGTTAATGAAAAAATTTATATTTTCCTTTGGTTTTGGTTCATCTTGTTAACGTTTCTTACAACATTAACACTTATATACAGGGTGGTAATTATATTCTCACCTCGTATGAGGGTGTATTTATTTCGTATGCGATTTAGGTAAGTTTTTGTTTTAAAATTATGAATGTACATATGTACATATATACTCATGTACGTGCAAGGTTTTCACATTAACTTTTCTTACAGGTTAGTGCGTCGAGACGCTATAGAAATTATCGTTCGTCGATCGAAAATGGGCGATTGGTTTTTATTATATTTACTAGGCGAAAATATAGATACAGTCATATTCCGTGATGTTGTACAGGATCTAGCGAATCGTTTAGGACACAACCAACACCATAGGGTGCCTGGACTCAAAGGTGAAATTCAGGATGCATGATATTGGGAGTATTAAAAAACTACAAACAAAATAAAAATATAATTATAACGAATTAAGTTCATTGTAAAATATTATGTTTAAGGTAATTTTATTTCTTTTTTTTGTTTTATTTCGGAAATATGCATTTATTAAATTATGAGTGCATACTAAAAAATGACGTCACTGTGTTCATGGGAGAAATTAAAAAAAAATAAAATTTTTATAGAAAAATCAAGAAAAATACAAAAAAATCATATAACCAAAATAACGACTAAAAAAATCACAAAAAAAAAAATATTGAAACGAAATTTCGAACGAATTCCAGACTCTGCGCGTAATTTTATACACCACACTCTTAAATTTTTCAGTTTGTCTTATTAAATAAAACGTAAAAATTAAAAATTTAGAACGAAAATCTAGGCATGAACTAAGTATTAATATATCAGGATAGTATTAAAACACTTACGATGGTACTATTGGGGAACGATGTAGAACAAATGCGTGTTCGCAAATCTCCGTCCAACGAGATGATATTGGGGCAAACAAATAAAAAATTAGGTGACATTTCTTCTAATATATTTTCAATTTTATTTTTGTAAAAAAAAACTCCATTTAGTTTGGAATGTATAATAAAAAAAACAATAAAACAATTTAAACTGCCATTTTACAGAACCATATCATACGAATGTATTTTGTCCTCTTCTAAGTTCAAGTCGCCATTTGTCCCAAAAACTGAAATTGCATTACTACCTACTCCTTAAAAGTAAATAAATAAATCTAATAATAAATGCATGTATAAATAAAATGTATTTCGTCAACACTGCCAACAAAATAAATTTTATGAAAACGTAGGTAGACTTATCAAAAAAAAAAAAAATATATATATCGCCACACCCCTTAAAAATAAAACACGAAAATGAAAGGAGAGTACTTTCGAAAAATGCAATTATCAAGTTGATCCTGAAAAGTCCCCCCAAAGGCACCATCATAACGGCAAGAAACGAATCTTGTACCAAAATTAGTTAAAAAAAATATTTCAAATTGATTTCAGTTGTAAAAAGTTATTAAAAATCCAACATGGAATCATTTTCTAGAATTTATTAAAATCTAGATTCGTTCCTGACAATTTTCACATTACATTATATTCATAAACATACACACATACTTACTTAGATCTTTTCATTTATTTTAAAACAAACGTACATATTAAAGACGAACTAGATATTGAAACAAATATATTATTTAAAATAAAAAAAAAATCATATTAAAGCGAATTGTTTTTTATATATAAAAACTTAGGTAAATCTAATGTAAGTAAATTAAAAAAAAATAGTAATATGTAATAAAAATCGCCATTAGCTTTTAGTCAATTTAATACACTGAAGTAGTGAACTAAAAGAAATCAAGTAATAATTAATTATAAATAAATTTAAAACTAAATATTAATAAAAAAAAAATAGGAATTAGAAAGAGAAACTTTATTTTCAAAGTTGCAATAAAAAGAAAATGTGTAAATCAAAAAAGAAAAAAGAAATTAATTTAAGTTTAAATTATTAAATTAAAATATACCTAAAGTGACAAGCAAGAAAAAAACTAATAGCAATATTTTCGACAACGAAAATTGATTAGTCATTAGAAAATTTAGTTATAAACGAAAAAAAAAAAAAAAAATTAAAAATTATTTAGGAAACTATTTTTAAGAAAAGTAAGAATCGAGTTAAAGAATAAAAATTGTATCTAGAAAACTTGTCTGAATTCAAATGCGATGTATGGAGTGAATTTTTTGTATGAAATTGTAAAAAAAAATAATTAATAACATAATGATAAAAATAAAAAAAATATTAAATATTTTAAGATTTATTTGAAATTTTGTTTTATTTTTCTTTGAGTTTATTTTCAGTTTTTTTTCAGTTCAGTTTTTTAATACATATTATGGTTTTCAACATCACCAGAAAGAACGAACTGAGCTTTACTTTACTTAATAAAAGAGTAAGCCAATTTTTACTAACAAATTTGTTTTTCATCTTATCAGTCAGTCTCTATACACATACTTTTGCCTGATAAATAAAAACATACAAACTTTCTAGAAAAAAACAAAATATCTTAACAACCCAAATGGACTCTTATAGTAAAAATAAAACAATATAAAATGAAAATATATAAAAAATAATTATAACAAATATATACCTACTCACTATGCTGAGAAGTTAATATCAATGAAACCCAGAATTTAAATTCCTCTTCAAAATTTCTTTTTTTCTTTTAATTTTCCTAAATTTTCAAAAACAAAAAGGAAAAACCAATAAATAAATATTATTATTAAAATAAAACCAACATCAAGTCAATTTCTTAACGTATTTAGAATAACATAAGTAGTTAAAAAATTTACAAAAAATTACGACTCGAAAATAAAAAAAAAAAAAGGATTTATTTATTTATAGGAAAAACTTAAAAGAACACGATCGATAAAGGTTATATAAAAAAATTAATACCAAAACATTTTATACTGCCAACTAAACAAAAAAAAAAATAATGAAAATTATATATAAATAAATAAATATGAGTTCAATTAAATCCAATGTTCCAATAACAAAAAAAATTATTTTTATTTTACCAAATGTTCAAACGAAAGTTCTTGTTTGCATGTTTTTTTAATTTTTTTCTTTAAATAAATAATTTTTTTTTAAGATAAATAAACTACCATTAGAAAGAAAACTGCCATGCTAATGTTGACATTAATATGTGGAGGGATTAGTACAAGTGCTTTTATACATATATGAAAATACATATAGGCTTAGTAATATTTAAATTTTTATATTGAATGCAGATTCTGCCATTTTTATCTACGTAACTATTTGAAATTTATTTTTCGTTGTTTTTGCTTGAATATTATTTTAAATTGAAAGTTTAGAGAAATTATTTTTTTTTTTTATCTATAATTCGCGCGCGCCAAAGGGGGTATGAATACCGTTATACTGAATTCTCAGGGCACGGGCGTTTGGAAGAAGGGGAAAGAGGAACAGAGGAAGTACCGGTGCACGCTGGCTTTAAATGCTTGAATGTTGTAGTGATGAGGAAACACAGAGCCTGGAAGATTATTCCACATACGTGACGTTCGGCTTATGACCGAATCTCTGTATTTGACAGTACGTCCGAAGTTGGGCTTGAGGGTGAACTGATGTGCATTCGAAGCGTGACGCGTATTGCGGGTGAAATTTTGAAGGGGAGGAACGCAGGTGGCTATTTCGCTGAAGCATTTTTTTAAAAGAAGCAACGTGAAGCATTATGACATAATCAAATTTGCTTGGAAAATATTATTCTTTTACCTGGGCATTCACATACATCTTAACCATTGCTGATAGACGTGTATTTTTGTATCCTCTTCGACACTTTGTTTTGCTAATCGCTGCTTTTATCATTGTCGCATCACCTGATACAAGTATGTACTCCTAATGGATGTAAAGTAATTTCAGATCGTCATATTTGATGACCCAGAAAAGTGCGATGATTCTACTTATACAAATAATCATATAAGTATATACCATACCCGGTACTCGGCTCACCTACTTATGTATGTATGTACATTTCAAAGCGCATATGCAGTGGCGCCAATCAATCTGTTTCCTGTGTACATACTCATACATCTGTATTAGATTAGCATTCAGACATCTATTTTTAATGAACACAACTTGTACATTGTAATTCACTTGTATGCACTGCCCTGCAGTACAATTAAATTTTCCTTTGATTACACCGCCATTGGCGCATACTCAACACACTTAACATGTGTCTTTTGAATTCGAGAAGGAGTATCTTTTTCCGCGCCACCATCTGCAGTTATAAAGATGTACAAAAACGAAAAACACTGAAGAGATTCGATACGTTTTCCTTGCAAATGAAAAAATTCTTTTGAAGATTCTGATCAGTGTTACCAGAAATATTGTTCAATAATAATTATCTGCTACTTAGATAGTTTCTAATGATTTCAAAATTTGTTCTGTGAAAAAACTAAAATATGTACTTACATCTAATAATCTTCACAAGGTTCAGGAAAGTTGCAAAAAAATTTAATCCGGAGAGAAGAAATGTACACTGTGTACTCTAGGATGCTTCGAAAATGTTTTGTAGTGTTCAGAAAATTTACGGATCTGGTTATTATATATGACAACCATCCCACAAATATACAAATATTAGTAACAATTCTCCAGCTGCGTTTTCACTAGTACATGCACAAGCTAGTACATATGTATGTCCAACTGTTCGGGTTTGTTAAATTCTTGTCTTGAACTACATACATACATACATATATCCTTTAATTTCGTTCAAATTCCTTAAAAGATTTTTGCACGATCTTTTTCATCGTAATTTTGTCGTAGGAATTGAGTAAATCTTATTTGACTCTACATGGCTCTTGAATATAAAAAAAAAAAAATGTGAATGCTAAATTTAACTCGAGGGTATGTTACGTAGAAATGCATCAAATATGTAAATCCTGTTATTTTTGTATTTCTGTAAACAGAGGTATACAAATGTTGAGTTACTTGTATAAGAGTTACCAACCAACAAGTTATTAAACATCCAAACATTAAAGAACGAAATGAGAAATACAGAGTTATGCATTTTACCTGGAGGTTGAATATCATTTCAGTTTTTTAACGACTTACTACTTCCTTTTTTCAATGAGATTGGCGTGGGACACTCGACAACAAGATGTTCTGATCGCTTACATTTGCATTCTGAACTAGGATTCCTTGCTTTTGTCGGCACTATTCTTTCACTATGCATGCAATGGTGTCTTTTCTTTGCTCTCATTTCCCAGTTATGAAATTGGCATTCAAAGTTTATGATTTTTGTTTTGTATCACTGAATGGTAATTTATTATTAAAGAGCTTACAAGTTTCCACTAGTCTGCAAAAATATTTGAAGCAAACTTTTTTTCTTTCTCCTGAAGCATAAAGTAAAATGTTGACCTTCTTGGCCTCAAAACTCTTGCCTGAAGAATTCTTTTCTATCTGTAGACCTACTTTATCTTTATGCATGTGTTTTCACCCTGTTAATGTTGCAACATACTACAAGTATTTACAACCTTGTTATCAGTTACCAAACTCCTTTATTTTTATAATTTCGTTCAATGTGAGTATACTATAATTTATTTCTAGTTTCTTTATAAGAACAGTCGATATTTTCTTAATTCATGCATTTTTAATGCTTTTTATATATGTATGTATGTATATACCAAGATTAATCAACGAAATTGTATACCCTGAAAACTTGCGTTCCCAAAATATTCCAGCCTCTTCAGCAGTAGGGTTTATCAGTCTCTAAAATGTCTGATTTCAGTAAGATGCGATTTATAAGATTTACTTGCTTGGTTCGAAGGTTCGAATGCATGATAAACATGTACATATACATATATGTACATATATCCATGTGTATTTCCCAGTAGATACTAAATTTAGTTTTTATATCGAGTTTCTACTTATGAATAAACTATCAATCCTTTTTGTAATATCACACTTGAGGATCGGAAGGAATTTAATGGGCCGCTACATTTTAATTTAATTTTACTTAAAATATTTAAAAAAATACTCGATCTATTTGTAGGCTATATCTTTAATAATGTGTGTAAGCTCAGATTATTAATTCATTTATTTTATTTTTATTTTATACTTTTCGCAAATAAGACTTGCTTTTGAATAAAAAAAAAAAAAATTTAAATAATCCGCAAAAAATCCGAAAAAGACATAAAATTCTAAATTGCATTGTATAATATTTAAAGAAAGCGATTAATAAATAGTTAATAGCAGTCTTCCATAATCTTAGGGCAAATCAAGTTATTACTGTTACAGAATTTCTTTCGCTTATTTTGTTCAATATTTAATGCATTTTATTAAGCTTTATCAGCTTAGCAAACGTCATTCCAAATCTACTTGCACTTAAACACTCTCTCTCCACACACCAAAATTTGATTAAATAATATCTTACTTCTTGTTACGTTTAGAATTATAAAAAAAAAAAAACATAATTTTATTTAATCTAAATTATGTGCCATTTAACATTCATCTATAATTTTTTTCAACCAATTTTTCAATAACGTAAACAAAAAACTCTCCAATAAATTCTATCAAGACAAGGGCACCATCACTTCTTCTTCCTTTTTTCACTTAACTTTCTTCCAATGGCACCATTATCCAAGCACTTTCATAATAAAAAAAAAATATATCAATATAATAAATTACAAATATCATTCTATGGAATGTTGAACAACAAACAAATTACTCCTAATCCCAAGGAAATGAAAAATTGACTTATATAAAATAAAGAAAAAAGAAATTTATAAAACTGCCTTAAATAATTAAAAAAAAAAAACAATATTATAAACATACCTATACACTGTATGTTACAATGAAATTAAATCTCTTTTTAGTAAATTGGTTAAAAGAATATTAAATAAAATTTAAAACAAAAAAACATCTCTAATACAATTTGTAAATAAATAACAAATAAAATTTAATTGAATTAAAAGAGACACCTGCTAAAATCTTATAGTAAAAACTAAATTATTTCCTGTTCAGTTTTTGTTTACAAATATATGTATTTAAAATTATATACATAAATAGTATTAAATTCCTATTGTAATATATAGCTAATACAATATCAAATTTATTTAAGGAAATCCTTAGGAAAACAAAACCAAAATATATATATATATATTTAAAGTTGTTTTTAATTTTTTCCCTTATTTGCTATGATATAGTTCTTAAAGAAAAAAAAAAAAACAAATTATTTATTATTTTATACACTAAAACTATAAGAAAAAAAAATGTAAAAATAAAATTCATCGAAAAAGAAAACAATTCGCCGATTGCCTTCAAATAGAAGAATTTCGATATAAATTCACTGCGAACACAAATACAGACAAAAGCGATAGGTGACGTTATTATCAAACGTGCAACTTATATAAAATCATATTTCAATACAAAACAAACAAAACCAACAAAAAAAATATACATACATACTATATACAAAAAAATAAGGTCAACAAAAATAAAAAATTAAATATAATAAATTCAACGCCATTGCAATATGGAAACATTGATGTAAACTTCTAAATTTTTTTAAAGTAAAATCAATTTAATGAAAATAAAAAAAACACATACATACGAGTATATAATGTAATTATTTTCATGATTTTTCGTATTTGTAGTAAATAATTAAATTGGGACCAATTCATTCATATCTGAATTGATTGGAATAGTCGAGATTTTTCAACCAAAACAAAACAAATAATAAAAAAATTCTTTAATTCATTATGATTTTTTTTATTTACTATTGCTTACTTTAATTGTTCAGTTATATAGTTTTTAATATGTCTCTTTAACATTTCTATTTGACTTGGTTTACAAATTTCAAGGAAAACCACAAGAGATGGATAAAGAAATGAGTTTAAGTCAAATGTTGGCATCAATATTTCCATGAAACAAATAAAAATTAAAAAAAAAAGAATAATTAAACACGATAAAATAGTGGAAAAACATTCAGGATTGTATAACATATTATATACTTAGTAAATGATAATTCATAAAATTGTAAATAATATACATGCACACATAATTTAGATATATACTACTTAATAACAACGTTGTATGATTTTGATCAAAAAAATAATACAGTATAATAAAATTTTTCGATTTGTTAAAAAAAAGAGTCGTTTGGTTTGATTTCTGAATATTTGCTTATCATATGACGATGACTTTTTTGTACACATTTAGGAAAGCAACAAAAATTTACGATTGCCTTCGAAGGGGACGACATACATACATATGTAAATAATGACAAACCTCCTACGGTTCAACACTGCTGTGAAATATTTTCAGAATTATTTACGAACTGAGTGCTGGGTTGCAGAAATTGTGCAAGATTCGAAAAATTTTTAGTTGAAATAAAGCCAGGGGCTACGTATAAAGAAATAAAGAAAGTTCGCAAAACTGGCGTTCTTAAGGATAACAAAGGCTATAAAAGCCAAGTCAATATATTCTCAAAGAAGAACTGCTTAGAAATGATGTTGGATTTGTGGCATCATTTATACTTTGAAAACTAAGTTAGCAGCAATGTCTTGTTAAACCACTATAGCGATGGTCAATTTGGACATTGGACGGTGCCGCGTAATTAACAACAGATAGTTGGCTTTATAAGGTTTCTGCCACATTTATTCAATACTCGTATGTCCCTAAAATACGACTCCCTCTTCTATAAAACTAATCTCACTAATTATTGATAAGTTATATCTGGGGTCTCGTGGATAGTATAGTAAAAACTGAACACTCTGTTTACTAAAATGCTCAAACGGTAACTAACACACATGTCAGCAGTATTTAAAAAGAATTTTAATTTTCCAATCTACAGCGCTTTTGAGGTGAGTTCTCACAAGCGGAACCTTCGGTCGGTCTTTGTTGTTGCACAGCCTCATAAACTCTGTCTACAGTACAAAGGACCTTAAATCAACGAGATTGCAAATCAACATGCATGCAACACATATTGCATGTTTCACCAACAAAAATATTCTAAAGCACAACAGTGAAGAAATTAAAAGGCTTGATGGCTTTGTATACATATTCTTTAGATAGGAATTGAGTTTAGTAAACTTTGCGTGGAAGAAAAAATGTACAAAGTAATCGAAACTTTTTGGAAAATATATTATAACTTTATGTAATAGCAGAAAATGATACATCCAACTGAACGATTCTCACTCACACAGAAATGTGGTAACAATCTTAAGACAAAAATTATTAAATGTTAAATGTGTACATAGGCTGCGTAGAGAGTGGGTGTTGTCAGAAAAAAACGCCAACTGCGGTCCAAACATGGAATGAGAAACTGTTTAAATTCTAATAACCTGCGTAATGATATTCAACCGAATATGGTTGTTAATTTTTAAACACTAATGGGTACATTAGTATTGAACTAGTTCAACTTACAAGTTTTGATACTAGAATTTCCAAGACCGTTGCAAGCTACGGCAAACAAATAAAAATTAGTCATCGCTCCTTTCTCAAGTGAGTACATTTTCGTAAGTTCTATTGCCTGTGCACTTCCTTCATAAAAAGATTAATTTCGTTTGGATTTGGATTTTAAACTCGAAAATCAAAATGACTTGATAAGTTCTGGCCCTTATAAATTCGTTCAATAAGTCGTAAACAAAATACTCGTTTTCCTTTTGCATTTAAGAAGCTTCCTCCGTCAATACAGCCTTAAATTAAAATTTACCCTATGGTTCTAAAATGACGTATAGTATAAGCCTTTCGAACGCTTTATTCGCAAACTATACGACTAGTACTGCACATAGTTCAATTTATGTCTATTAATTTTCTTAGCGAAAAAAGTTTGTATGTAAATATGTGGCTATTCTAGTTTTACTATGAGAATCGTAATTGTGCATCAATATCATTCCCAAATACAGACATATGTACATATTTTATTTATTTAATTCGTTACAAAATAAAAACGAAAATACTCGTAACTGCACCGCAAAATGGCATCCGGAACTAGTCACACTTGGATCTTGTTTTTGCTTTTACGATATTAAAGCTATTACGATCAGTAGCAAAGTCTTGATCCCACAAATGGTTCAAATCTTAGATAAGAAGTACGTCTTTATTGGATATGATTTCCACATGAAGGTGGAGGTAACATATTTTGTCTATTTTGTTATTGTAAGAGTTACCAATTTAGTAAAAAAATTTATTCGTTCAAAAGTATTTCATTTCTTAATAACAGCAGAGATAAAGTATGTAGGCGACTGAGTCTACTTGATTTATTTTAATAATCAGCAAATTTATGAGCCTTAAATGTTGACATACATAATAAGACCATACGAGAAATTGAGATCCAAAATTGCATCTTTACTAAGAAGGCGAAAAATTTAATAGGTACTTTCTTATTTTAAAAGTTTGTTTAACTCAAAGCTGCAGGGGATTTTCAAACATTCAAACATTCTTTTGTGTTGTTTTTTTTATGTTTTTCATATAATATGCATTTGGAACGTAAACAATTGTCATAGGTAAATATTCGTACTATGAATTAAAACGTTAATAGCTCACGCAGCGAGGCAGAACTGTGCAAAATCCTAGACAAACATTTCGCAGAATAGTCGATGAGAAGTCAGTCTCTTCGGGAATGAGTTGGAGGCAATTCAAACTCGCTACAGCACTACGAGCAAAATGGCAAGCAGGTGTTTTTGACAGTCTATGTGCCTCGAGGGAATCTAAGAAAGAAGAAGAAAAGTTAGTTTTGAGACCAAATAGCTTTTCAATTATTTCAATTGAAAGGGGATGAAGAATTGTTTCTAGCGGAGTATTTGGGAATACATATCATGTATCATCCATATTCATTAACATATTGCTTGGTAGTAACCGCTGGTGACCACACTAATGTCCAACACGCAAGCATAGGTCTTCGTATCGACAAACAGAGCTTGTGCACTGGACGAGTGATAAAACATAAAGATAGAAGTAAAAAACAGAATAGAAATACTTACTGCTTATCCTAATATATTTGGCGATATATGCGCACTGCAAAATCACTTCATTATGATTTGATGGATCAATACTTTGTGCCTTTGTGGGAATAAAACTAGCACACTGGCACTGTCTTAAACCGGGTGGCTCCGGGACCACTAGATGACCTTGCTGAAGGTTTTTTGAATTTTGTACTCGAATTCCGCTAGGTGCAATTTTCAGTTCAGTCCCAAAGAACTAAGCAAATATTTACGAGAAGTGAGGTCCTGAAAACATTTTTATTTTCTACATTGGTGGTCCAAAATACTGACCTCAGAGCCATTTTGCTTACAAAAATATATATTACTGTTGAACTAAAAATATTTTGTCTTTTCCTATTGTATTAGATATCTGGTATATGCATTGCATGTAAAAATATTGGTGCATCATATGAAATAACATGCATTACATACTTCCGCCTAAGTAAGCGTGCATCATTCTCCTCTTACTTGCAAATTCTTCACTACACCTCACCTCACTCAAAAGACGATCGCATGTACCAATATTTATTCTATACGCAAACTTTGCTGCCCAAAGTGTACTCCTAAGGCCCCCGTGATTGAAAAAAGAATTAACCCCCTTGGGCATATAATTTAACATCAATTTCATGTTAATTTACTTCTTCTCTTTCAATCCCCAAAAGTGCTCAGAAATGCATTCCAGATTCGTTTCAAAGAAACCACATACCTGCACATAAACATAAATCAGGGTTATTCATGTTTGAAATTACCAAAATTTCAATTCGGACCCCGTGATGCTGCCTAAGGTACTTTTTTGATTGCAATTAATCAGTTTTCTGTTTTTTTTTTTTTTTTTTTTTTGATTACGAAGAAGAAAATAACAGAGAGTGAGAAGGGATTTCAAAATATGAATATTCATGCTTGTACCAAAGTTATGTACAAAACAAAACTTTGGATAACTAAGACCGTGGAGAGATCACTTGTTGATAGGCTTTGATCACTGCTCGAGATAAATTTTTTATAATGTATTTCATAGACAAATTTAACGCCTTAATGTGGGTTTTCTGTATTTACTGACCTAAAAACTATCATATAATTAAGATGCTATGAAAATGGATGAAGGCTAAAAGGTTTTATTGGAAGTTTATAATTTTATATGGGCTTCTGCTATATTTTTTTTTATTTGAAGTGAAATTAAGTTTCATATTATTAACTGCATTATAAAATAAATTAATTGTTGTGCTGGGCTACTTATATCAATTGCCGTATTATGGCCATTCAACCCCTGCATAGAATGTTACACTTATGTTGATGGGACTACCGCTTAAATTATAAGAAAAATTGAGAGAGAAGACCCTGTTCCGAGGGTCATATTTTTCCATTCATCGAGCAGACTTTCTTTCGATCAGATCTTACAAATTTATAGATTTACAGGACTGTTCGACTTAAGCTTACATATAACTGTCTTAACTCCACTTTGGAAGGGTGAACGAAAATGTTTGTTGTTATCGTTCGAGTGCATGCTGTTAATAAAAAGGGACAGGCAACATCGACGAATCAGAGAGGACGTCACAGTGGGCAGCTTTAAATTCAAGATAGTAAGGTACTTTGCAAACTTTGTCTCCGCTATTAAATCTGAGAATATCATCAGCTTGAAAAACAAATAAAGAATAACTCTTGCCAATCGCTTGTTTTTCAGACTAACAAGGTAATTGAGTGGTGAAGCCCTGCCTTGAACAACCAAGGAGATTCCTTATAAGACCCTTATCACTCAGTCCTAAAGAACTAAGGAGGTTCTATATGAGAGCCTTATTAACCCAGTTCTACTTAACGACGCGATGAAGGATGACGATATTCTTGGTCATTTCGAACAATTTTGAACAATGAGTTACCGACCATATCAAAAAATTGCGCATTGGACGTTTGAGATGACTAGGTCATGTTGAATGGACACCAATGCTCCTGTTTGCTAAGTCGTCGAGTCTAACCCGTTGTTCACTTACAAAACGGAAGACTTCACTTCTTTTTTATACTTTCTTTGATTGCCCTGACTCAGTGGTTAGTGGATTGAGATACTGAGCAGGAGGTTCGAATCCCAGAAAACACCAAAAAGTTTTTCACGGTCTCACCTCTTGCGAGTGTCTGATATGGATATGGCGTTAAACGTTGGTTCCAAATAATTATCAGGAATAAAGAAATTAGTATCTATCCTTTTAGGATTGTTCTGTACCTTTTTTTAATGTCCTCGTACACCTTACCTATTGATGATGTAAGAGCTCAAAAACGTCCTCTCCCATATGGAAAAAAAAATGGGAGAAAAACGGATGTTGATTATTTCTTAGAACTACACAAACACTCGTCCTTCTTGATTTTTATCTTCTCTAAAAATTTCATTCCTTTATGCATGCTGTGTCAATCTACCACAACATTCACCTTCAAACAAACTCCTAAGGCCTTGAAAGGGTATAAACTTACTGTGCTCTTTACCACTTTAATTTCCAAACGGATACCTACTTTTTATATAAAAATTATGTTCAGCGCAACCTATTAAACACACCTGACCGTTTATATCGGAACAAAGTTGAAAATTCATAACCGTAGATAATCAGAGTTCAAGAAACCTTTTTTTTTACACCTTTGTCGAATTGGACTCGTAAAGTTTTGTTTTTCTTTTCTTGCAAATTTTAAGCCGCTTCATTCTAATTCTTTGAATTGAGTTTTATATATCTTTTCTATCTACCTTTCGTTTTACCTTCTTTTTCTGCTCCAGACACACAACTTTGACATTAAATTTGAGTTCCTAGAATGTGTGTGGTTGTTCATCGGCAGTGGCAACCTGATTTGGAAGATGACGTCAGCAATATCTTATGGAAGCTGTCTCTCAGGTTCTTGTAGTCAGATATCGACGTATATGTGAATTGAATATGAGTGCAATTAATGTCTAATAATTGACAACAAGTTTTGAGTTGACATCGTGTTATGGCAAAACGTGTTTGCCAATTATAACAATAAAAAAAGGCAACATTTGCCTTTGTGGGATTCTACTTTTAAGGAAACGTAACAGTGAAATCGAATGTATGCATTTAAGGATGCAAATGTTGAATGCGATGAAAGATTTGTCACTTCTATTTAAAAAGACAGTTATCACTGCCTACAATGATTTAGTAATTCTTTCAGTAAAAGGAGAAATTAGGGAGGAGCTACAGCGAACAAAAGCTATGTTGGGTACTGACCAACTAGAGGTGTACTCAAGGAGTTCTGCGAACTGTTTTTCATTATTATTCAATTTATGTATATTTTTCTATGTTGCCATATGATAATTTTTAGATCTTTAGGGGGTGTTTGGATATTTCAATATCGATTCGCTTACTTTAAATGCCTTATCTTCACATGAATATTTTATGTTCACACTTTAAGTTAAAATGGAGAATGCGTGTATCTTAATAAAAAGTACTTGGTCAATAGAAGTAATGATCGAAAGAATACACAACATGTCAGTGCTGCAAAGTTCCAAAGGACTCCTTGCAAAGAAGAAGTTAGTCTCATAGTCGAAAGAAAATTTTATAGGCACAAATACCTAGACAGTGGCAGGGAGTTTGATGCGAAGCATAGACGGATTCATTTATTGTAAAATATTCTTCGATGGAAATTTGGCATACAGATACAATTAGTGAAAAATAATAGAAAAACTTGAATTGTGAATATTTTTGCAGTACTCAATAATGCTAAAGATAACATCAATGATGACGCATATAATGTTGTAAACAGCAGCTCGCTTACAAAAATTATTGGTGGGAGTACTCACGGGTCGTAATCTTCTAAGATACCACACTATGAAATTAAATCTCACCACTGACGACATTTGCAGAGTGTGGCGATGCACAAAGCTGTGAAGACACACCGCACTTTCTGTTCCACTGTCCTAGCCTCAGTCAGTTGAGGAGCAGAACTTTAGGGAGCTATTTCTTCCAAGAAATTCCTGAAATACCCATAACTCCGCTAACGAATCTTTTCAGGTTTACCAGATCATCAAAATGGCTGGACAGCGTTGGTTAACGAGTACGGAGAAAATGGTGCAATCCAATAACAACAAGGACGCACCCCTAAACTGGGCATAACAATAGATCTATGAAGACCTAAGTGCAATCCATCTTCATCAACCCATCAATCTAACCTAACCTACATTAACTGTTCCTGTTTCTTTATATTGAGTATAGTCAAGACTGGAAGAACTTTCAATTAAAAAAATGGCACAAAAAATACGATAAATTTACGCCATTTATTCTTAAAAATGATTTCATGTATATACATAGCAACTGAGTTGTTCTTGATAAAGGCACATTCTGTTCATCCAATTTCGAACCAGTTTTATTGGAAATGGTGGATTAACACAAACAATGTTGGCTTCCAAGATGTCAGTTGTTGATAGTTTCTCAGCAAAAATCAGTGATTTTACATTTCTACACAAGAAATAATCGATAGGAGTTTGTATAAGTTGATGGTTCCGATTGTCGTAAGAAACGAAGTGCCATTCTGCTGGAACCACTCACCTTACAAATACATTGCTTTCAAATTTGTTAACAAATAAAAAGTGATCCTTGTTCTATATTGATTTCAATCGACAATAGCCTAATTATTGAAGAAATAAGGCCCGTGTGCAATGAAACAACCATCTTGGTAACCACATAAAGCAACAGGACAACTTGCAACTTCTTTAGAGTTCAATCAGCGAGAGAATGACACAAATGATGGTCTTGTGGCTTTGATTTTCATAACAGCAAGATCTTGTTTAACTGCCGTCTAACTGTAAGCCAAATATTTTCCACGTATTGGGAGGAGAAAAAAAAAACAAATACTTGGCGCAATAGGCTTTTTAGAGTTCACATAAATGAAAGGACCCTACAGTTCAGAGCCATATCCGAAAGGCATTTTTTTAAGAAGCTTTCTCATGATAGTTATTACTACATTCGCTAGAGGTGGGACCGTGATTCGAAACTCGAACTTCGAACCTCCTACGCAGTAAGCGAACGCACTAGCTACTGAGCCACGGTGGCCACTATTGGAAGGATATAATGATTTATAAGTCTATAAGAAATTCAAATACTTACCGCAACGGACCGTATGCGGTCCAGGGCCTAGCTTCTCGCGACCATTCGTGTTGTGCGTGTTATAATTTTTGACACAAATGGACCTGCAGTAGGTATAGGGCTATATCCGAAAGCAAATTGAGAAGCATTACCAAAAAGCACAACCAAAAAAGGGTTTAGCTGGCTGCTGATGATGTTGATTTGGTATAAAACTGGTGCTGGTATATAAGAAATTTTTAGGAACTAAAAAGTCAAAAAGCACGCATTCGTGGATTTTGTATGCGACACTAGGACTTAGGTCAACTAGCTGTCACAACTTAAATAAATAACAGAAGCAATATTTGTAAAAGAATTCCGAAAATCTGTTTTTTTAATTTAGAACAAAAAGTTAAACAAATGTGTCCATCCTTACATTTAACAGAAATCTTATTGATTTGATTAAAACATCAATTGAGAATTCCAGATAAATACAGATACGCCTTTCCGTTGTCCACACAATCGAAAGCAAATGATTTTATTGAACTCGCTCTGAATTATATAATTTTCTCACGTCAAACGAAAGAGTTGAGCAGGAAACTTTATACCTAGTGAGCGATTGTTCATCGGATTATTTTTATATGCCTATGACACGTGTACCTAATCGACCTTCAAAGCAATAGCACTGTATCTAAAGGGATTATAGAGAATATCTATTCAATCTAGTACGGAGAATTGAGAACTGTATGTGTTACGTTGCATTCGGTAAACAAATTTGAATGTTAACAAAGGTCAATCAATTTGTGTGTGGCTATGCGTTTGTCTTTTAAATGAATACCTAATGTTTCCATTAATCTATGCTTTTGATAACTGAATTATTTCTGAATTCTTAAGAAACTTGTTCCACTGGATTGTAGAAATATTAATTTAAATTTACCGCAAAGCGGGAAAAAAAGGAATTAGCTTGACATTCATCAAACAACACCCTCCTACATTTGCTGCCTCTAAATTGATCGACTTTGTCCAAATAAAGCACAAAAGTACATAGAACAGGTTCAAACTCCCCCAATGCTGCCAAAAAACAGATACACCATACGTGTCTGCCGTCACTGATTTTGGCATGAGATCTCGACTTATGTACTCTAACCGAACGCGAATAATACGAAACAAAAAAGAAACAAAAACAAATCGAGATTGCCGAACAAAACAAAAAAAAAAAAAGAACTCATCCAGCTTATAACCGCCGGACCACTTGAAATGGAAAAACTCTCCAACTCCAATGCTGCAATTATGTGGAGGTAGACCCAGCAGCCGCCTTTGTTAGATACAAATGTTTCTGCTCGATGTACATTTGACGTTTTCTGCAGATTAATTACTTTGATGGAGAGCTTAATACAACTCACCATACCTTAGATACATGCTTTTACTTTCCAACAAATACATTTGCCAAGCAAAATAACTACCAATACCCACTGGAATCGGCTCTCTCTTGAAAACTTTTCGCAGAGATCAGAAAATTGTGATGAAGTCATGGAGTGGTGAATTCATTTAACGATCGCCAACAGGTAGATACTTTGTGGAAATATGCTCAGTGGCCAGTCGAAAACAGGTAACCGACGAGTACGGGTAACGTTAAGGTACATTTGGATTTCTAATTTTGTTATTTTGTTTTTTTTTACCTCTCTTTCTCTCTGCCATTGCGTCTATTTATATACTTCTAACGTGTCTTATAGTGTGGGTCGGAGTAACCCCTCATGCATACATTTGAAATGATATAAGCGTTGTAAAAATCAAATTGTAAACGAACTCGTGTTCCGGAAAGTGTTCAGATTTTAACTTCCCCCCCTCAAACAAAATCTAATTTAGTTATTTTTGAATGAATTCAAATCGAAATAAAGAAAGGAAAGAAACAAATTTCTGTGTATATTACATAAAACAATAATTTGGTATGAGTGTTAGTGTGCCTTAGTCTTTACATTCAGTTGTTTTCGTTTTTTTGCTATTCACGGATTTTTTCAATTTCGAAAGATTGAATCAAGATACAAATATTAGCACATGCAAAAAACCAGTTAAAAATTGGAAATTCATTAAACAGAAGGATGTATAAACAAACAAAAATAGTAATAAATTAGAAAAAAAAAAAGTTTTTATACATACCACCATCTAATTACCGTTTTTTGTTGAAATTCTATTTTTTTCCCTCCCATCAGCCGGTGGTTGTGTTAGTTTATAACGAAAGGTGTATCTCAAGGTAATCTGGAAATTTGTGATATTCTGTGTGAGAGACACACTGTGTGTTACTTGTTTGGTGTCGACTAAAATTACATTTCTTTGGATTACGAAAAATAAAACAAAACGAAATTATATACATTTTGTCTTAAATGCACTTTGTGGAATGGTAAGTTTAAAAATAAACTTTTTCTTATCTCTATAAATTTGTATGAATTTTTTTTTTTTTCTTATAAGATCGCAGCATTAGCGACCGCCTACATGCATTATAGATTCGAACAAGGTATGCGTCATCAGGTGTCAGTTCTTGCTAGTTGTGCAAAAAAAATGTACATACATATATAAGTCAAAGCACTCCTTAAAATGTCTTAAGTATAGGTACATGGCCGTGTTGAGATATCTTTAAAACAGCGTTGGCAGTACGCATAGGCGACTTCGTGTGGGTTTTGACTTTGATATTTGCAAAAATGGAAAAAAAAATACTTGTTTCAAATATCGTTTGATTGTATCAAAGAAATAGTGATGATGAATGAATCTATGTATGTTTGTAATAACCGGAATAGTTCAATAAAGCAACTGTGAGAAGGGTATTTAGCTTAAGATTGTTACCCTCGGGGTTGTTTATTTCGGAATTAAATTGAGCATATAATCTTCATTAGATTGGAAACGTGATGGAGTTTTAATTGAGTTTTTACAAATCTTTATTACATAGACGTGATGATGAAAATCATCAGAGTCTCTGTGCAATCATGAAAGCAATGTGCATATTATTAAATTTCATACAGAGAGTGTAACATGAAGTTGTCACAATTATAACTTGTCACGTCGGATTTTTTATTGATTCAGGGACAAAAATTGACAAGATAATTATCTTATGCGCAAGTTGTTAAGTCATAGATTTGTTTTTAGTCTACATATCATTATGAACATAAGTTACACCAATCTCGTTACTAGGTATATTCTATAGTCCTTGGCATGCAACATGGCATTTTGTATAATATTTCTATGTTCGATATACAATCTCTTCTGGCCATGTTTGCTAACGACACAGTTGCGCTCTCATGGAACTTTTTGGCACAGGATAATCTATCCTCTCACTGAAGTAAATAAAGTAAATGCAGAAAAATCCCAAGCTATTTGGTTTACTCGGCATAGAAAACAGAAAACCGCAATTCGTTCCCCATATGAGGCTACAGTTGAACTCGACAAAGATTGAGTGTTCTGAAAACTGTAAATATTTAGGAGTAACTTTCTACAGAAAACTTAGTTCTGAAAAACATAATTCACACACTGAAAACTTTGTAAGGTTATCATACCCTTTTATTAGCTGAAAATAAAAACCTAGTATGCATTATAAGACTCGAACAATGAAAGCTGTTTTCAATCTGATTTTACTTACGGTGCATCCACGTGGGCTGATTGTTTCAAAATACATGTGAAGACTGTGTATAATAAAAAAAAACAAATACTTGGCGCAACAGACCGTATGTGGTCAAGGGCCTAGCATCTCGCGACCATTCCCTCTGAGCGTGTTATACATATTTTTCACATACATGGAAGGGACCTAGAATTTAAAGCCATATCCGAAAGGCAAATTGAGACGCTTTTCATGAAAGTTATTACTTTCGGACGTTTTTTACAAATTCGCGAGAGGTGGAACCGTGAAAAAACTTGTTGGTGTTGTCTCGAACCTCCCGCTCAGTAATCCAACGCACTAACCACTGACCCACGACGCGCACAAATACCGCACGTAAGAATTAATTGAAAGTGCTAACGACCTTGGTAGGATCCGAGCCTGCATCCCGGAATGCAAACTATGGATCACGATGTCTGCCTGGCCATTTGATAGTCACTTAGAACTTTATTACGTCTTATGCTAGAGGGCTGAAATATAGTACCTTATAATCGTCAATTCTTTAAAGTTTTCATTTAGGTTAGACATGAGTAGTCTTCAGCTGACAAAGCAAATGTGTACAAACATGTTTTCGAAATCCGCTAAGCGGTTCTTGAGTTAGAAATTGATGATATGCTAAAGCCTATTTTTAGGAAATTAGATGGAGTCGAAGCAAGATTTAAAGTGTGATTTCAAATATACTTGAATTCTTGCTCTTACATTATCTGTTACCCAATTTTGATGAAATTTGCAATTTAAGTTAGACATAAATCAGAACCAAATGGATACACGATAAATTCTGGTACATACATAATCCTTTAACCCCTCGGGGGCATAGGGCGCCAACAACGCCTGCGCGCGCCATCTTGTTCGGAGTTCTGCAACTCGTTTCAACTCTCTCCAACTCATTCCTAAAGAGCTCGATTCCTCTTCGACTGTTCTGCGCCACGTGTGCCACGTGTGTGGTGGGATGAATTATTATATCGCGTTTTCGAAATTTATTCAAAATCTGCATATGCCTGAACATTTATATTTTTGTCCACATGCCCTTTACTTGTTTCAGAAAGAAAAAGAAATATTTTCTACAATACTTGTGCCATATAATTGGGGGAAAACATTTTTTTGCAAGGGTTGCTTCTACATAGATATATGTTTTTCGCTTTATTTTGCTTTAAATTTAAGTTCTCTAGCTCACACGATTTGATGAGAGCTTGGTTAAATGTTGACCTTGCGGAAACTTGTATTTTGTATTTTCGGTGACGTCCGTGTTGCTGGCATTGAAACCGATTGAAGGTGGACCCCCCTTTTTATTAAACATGGCATAGCTCTGCTATAAAACCAGTTAGGAGTACGTAGGGTTCTTGTTGGACAACGTTTGTCATTTTCCTTTTTGTGTGCTATGCCCACAGATTAATAGATATATGCATCAGATTATTTCATCTCTTATTGGTAAGCTTTCACAAGGATGGATTTTTGCTAAGATTTCTAAGAGTTAGGACTGCACGATTCGATTAGTGTACATATTACTCAGTTCCGAATTGCTGTCTTAGCGCATATAAAAATTAATCGTTCCCAGTACAGAGATACAAAGATTTTGAGACTCTACTCGAGAGCATACAGCAACCTTTGATCAAGATTTCGTTGCTTATGGTCTCCCCGAGGCCTATTCAGCCATACTACTGGATTGCTGAAATCTCGCATGTCCATCCATCAAATGTGTACTCTATCGAGTACCTCGTACCAGCAATGCTTTGCGGCGTATTTTAGTTCGGAATCTTAAGTTTTCTTGGTTTATTCGCAAACTGATGGGAGCAGCTGTTTAGAACACTAAATTTTCTGCTTGCTATGGAGAGCTCGCCACATCTATCGAAATAATTCATATTTTTGGTTTGAATCAACTGTGCTTAGTGAAAGTATGTATGTACGTATGTATATGAAATTTTTAAAATTAGGCTGGAAAGCTATAGTCCTACATTTTGTTTGCATATTATTCGAACCTTATTTAATGTTTAAGATGCATGAATAGGAGTTAAGATTTTCAAACCTAGTAACACCTTACGAAGCTGCGAAATAAAATCTTTATTAGGTGCACATTCTCTAGAAAATTGTGAGTGATGCACTCTTTGAAAATTCATACTCAATTTATTGCACTTAATCATATCTACATACGTGTTAAAGATGGTATAACTGATGTTGTTTGGACATGGAAGCCGATGCAAAAAATTTGCGAATGTATAATTTTGTTCTTAGTATCTATTTATGATAAATCATTCTTAATTGGACAGAATGTTATTTCCTTGCTAAAAGAATATAATTAACACTTCCACTAATAAGGAGATTTATACTAACATTAAAACTAACGACGTCATTTTGCTGTCACAAAAATTCAAGATTGCTTGTTAGACTATAAACAAACATTGTATTATGGTAGTTTAGCACTAGACTGTACTCACTGTAACTTTTTTTCCCTGCACTCTTGATGGAATACTTTAATTTTTATGTCACTTCTCTCTACATGAGCACTTGTTTATGACTTTTTCACCTGAGAATGCACTTACTGCGAAAAAATTAAAACTGACAGGTGACAAATGACGATGAGATTTAAGCTTTGATCCATCTACATATGTTAATGTGTGTGTGTGTGTGTTATCCACTAAGATGCACCTACCTCAAGTACAGACAGCAAAATAATATCTTAACGAGCCAAATGGCCTTTATACCTCTAAAATTACTTTTTCATTATAGCAGCAATAAAAGTCGAACACACACATAATTTCTGTATGCTATATTTACTTGTTCCCCTCACCTGTAAGTTATATAATGGGCATGCACATAAAAAAAAAGATCACAAAAAAAAAAAAAAAAATTATATAACCATTAATTAGAAGAATGAGAACAAACCTTTCCACAGCCAACAGCCTTCAATGAGTTCCCCCACACCAAGCATGAAATCCGCTTTACGAACCCCTCGATGAAAAAAAAATTAAATAAAATGCGTGATGTCGATTCGACCGACCGTACTTAACAATAAGCCTTAATGACATTCAGAATAAATACTTATAGCTCAAGAGAGCCGATGAGCTGATGAGCCTCACTGCTGGCAATACAACTGTAGAATTTCAATCTCTCACTTTGAAGTTAATTTTATAATTACCTCAGCGATACATAACAATTTACATTGCGTAATAATAAATCGCAATTAAATTAATCGCTTTTCCATAACCGACAGTTAACGATGGTCCGATGAATCGCCAATAGTCATGCAAAATGCCTTCATGGACGTGCATTGATGAGCGGCATAATCGATGTGACCTATATAGACATTGTCTGCATATCTACTAAACAAAGACTATCCAATAATTTATTAATTATGTCAGTACGAAATGGTTTTCGATAGATGATCCGCTCCATTAGACGATTCGACCTCCATTTGACAATTTTAATTGCAATTTCAGTCTCGAAAATACCTGCATATGCAACTAGTAGTAGCTATGGTGTCTGCTATTTGCAGTGTCACCTTCCCCACTCCACGTAATCTACGTACCTTCATTGTCAAGTTACCTGTATACCGTAATACTAATTATGCCCGCCAACAATAGTAAAGACTGCACGGTACTTCCTACAGTTGTGGTGTGTTGAACAAAAATTGTCATTGTCTGGATGCTCTTCCGTTCATCCATAAACTTAAGTGCACAATAAGCTAAAAAAAAAAAAAAATAACAAATTTATGATAATAATTATGAAGAACTCCCATGAATTCCCTCAAGCATGTCTGTTGAGACGCAAAACTATGTTGCACCGGTTGTTGCATCAATCTTTACGTGCGCTTCCCAACCTTAAGTTGAACCAGATATGAAAGTGGTATCTCCAACGGAGTAATTATTCAACAAGTGCGTCCACCATGATGCTGGTTTCGATGGATTTTTATCTATACATATATACATGTTCATTTAAAATGCGGAAAGAGAAAGTGTCGACGACAGCGGTTCGTTGGTAAACACAGTGGTGCCGGCCGGCAAGGGAGAGGAAGTAAATAGAAAATTGCTAATATTGCTTGAGCATCATTAATGGTTTTTCATGCAAATTAACAAATGTGAAGTTTGAATAAATTAAGTATATCTAAGTGATGTGTTAAAAGTGCAAATATAAATAAAAATAGAAAGCCGAACAATAATTAAGAGCATAATCACATTTGCGTGTACGACAGACGACAGACAAAGTGCTTTAGAATGGCAAGTTTCTCTTCAACTTGACAGCATAACAAAGCAATTGATTACGAGGATTATCTTTCCTATGAAGAGTGGTCACAATTAGACATCCCGGGTTAAAATCGAGTCATGAAGTTTATCAATTTTTTCGTTTTCAGTTCTTTCTTTATAATTTCCTTAACATATTTAATTTTTCATCCGGCCTTGGCCTCAGGCACCACTACTTTTCACCTTTGGTTGTTGAAGCCACCTAGCCAAATATCCAGCTAACTAACTCGTAATGCAGTAGTAATAGATTTGTTAAGCTTTAGTTTAGTTACTTTGCTTAAGGAAGAAATATGCGATTTCATACAGCATGAGTCTTCATTATACATTGAAGTATAAGAACGCTTTTAAAATTCTAGCTCTTTAGTAAACCCTTTTTTTACAGATTAATACAACCTTTGTCCCCTGTATTTTTTTTATTTTTCGCAATTAAACTGATTTACTGTGCACACTAGAACCTGTCTTGAAGACATTTAGACTATGAATTCTATCACGTGCGATTTTTGAGGTCCAAACCTTCTATGAAAACTAACATTTAGTTCAATAGGTAGGTCGTTGCAAAATGGCTTTGGGTACTAACAGAGTACCATAGTGCTTACAGCTCGCTAGATCCTTCAAGGTAGAAGGCGATCATTTTTTTGCTAAAAAGATTTTATAAACATTTCTATAATGCTTGACTGCTTATATACAAAGCTAGCAAATACCTCACCAGTTACGCATTTGTCAAGCTTTATAATTCTCTAATTTTTTATTGCATCTTCGTTGAAGTGACGCGCTTATCGCCAACTAGGTTTCCTTCAGTATCGCGAATATTTTGCATTTCACGTTCAAATCAAATCCTCAAAAATTGTTTCGTTTGCGGAACTACTTGATTCATTGAACTAACTTAATTTTGTGCTAGGATTATATGTTTTTATTTCTTCTGACTTCGCAATTAGCTTATTCCGCAGCGTTGTAATGCATCCACATTGTCTCACCCTTCTTGGTTGAGGGCGAAGAATCTCTTTCAGTTTTACTGACTTCAAACGCTTCTACTCAGTTGTTTTACATAGTGCTTATATTTTTCACGTATGCTTATGTGTCTAAATATAAATGATCGAGATGGAGAGGAAAAATGCCGAAAGTCGCAGTTTAACTTTGAAATATTAAAAAAGCAAATATGTATATTGGATGTGTGCCTCGCAATGATTGACCTGTGGTTTAAGATTCGAATATCTAAAGATGGCGTTGTCCAATGCCGATTCGTGTAAAAAATTATCATCGCATTGCGATCTGTTGCGGAATTGGTTAACGTGAATCGTTTGACTATGGGGGTTCGGTATTTTACGTTTGTTTTTATCCTAAGGCGGTTACGTCGAAATCCAACTACTTGCCTTTAGAGCTTGATTATTAGTCCATCTTTTTAGAATAAGGTAGAGGCTATATTGAACCAGAGAAAGTCATTCAGATGTAGTATAACTGGGTTAGATACACCTAGTAAAATGCATTCATATGTATGTATATCACAGAGTACTGATGGTAAAATTTACTTCCCTTTTCGAAAGTCTTTGTTTTCCTAAAATTTTTTAGGAGGATCATAACGCACCTATCTATAGATATCTGAATTCTCGTATTTCTTAAAATAAGCTGACTAATCCAGACACTCAGACGTTCAACTTTGACCCTCTTTGGAGTTGCAGTGCTAAATGAAGCATAGAAATCTTCTTCAAATGAATGAAGATAAACCAGAATGAAAAATTGCTTTGGATAGTCTAATTGTTGACTTAATTTTGTTATATGGTTGGCATATGTAAGAAAAAGTAGGTTAACTGCAAAACCGCGCCATGTTTATCTTCCTTTTATTACGTGTTATGTCTTCGTACTACTGTACCATTCTACACTGTCCCAAAATTTTGTTCTACTTAATAAGCGCTACAGACTACTGACAAAGTCTATTGAAAATTTATATTTAAAAGCAAACGTATCTACACAATAACAACCCCACTGTGCTCATGCACTAAGAACTGCATTTCCCTGTATAAAGTTGCAGAATTAGTATTCAAAGGTTGTCGTTCAATCGCACCAACAAACGTCTTAATTTCCGTAGAGTATCTGCAACACAAAACGAAAAGAAAATAAAAACAGAACTAATGATTTCCAGAAGCATGTTTTGTGGTATGTTGAGATCTTTATTACAGCTTCATCTGCTGGCTGTGTTCCACAAGAACAGCCACCACCGACTGAGAGAGTTGTCGGGGTTATGTAAAAAGTTGAGTCTAGGTTTGTTGAACTCTTCGAGTCTGTTGGGCTCAAGAGATGATTAAAATATTTTCGCTATTTCCTTTTGTTTGTGAAGAGTTTTTATTTTTTTTTTTTTCTAAACAATCTCACCTGGAAAAGAACCAACGCATGGCGTTAAATCAGATAAAAAAAAAAGTGGGTACACGCAAAAGTCGCAGCAGCCAGACACTTTAAGCAACAAAGTTGAGGAGCGCTGATTAGTGTTTCGAGATGATGGAGAAATAATTGAAATTTCCGCCTTTCGTGACAGAAATAACAGTTGCAAAATTAACGTTTGAGAAAAAGGAACGAATAGATATAATGGAATAGGATTAATTATTGTTTTCGAAGCTGGCCTCTCTGTTGTTACTCTCTGTTGTTTTAAGGCATGACGTCAAGCATCGTACAAATGGGACAAGTAAACAAATAAAAGTTTTTTTTTTTTTTTACCCGAGCTGTAAGTAAAATGAGATTTTAATTTATTCAGTTCAATATATTTCAAGATGGCGATTGTATTCGTATACTGAAAAGAATTTCCGGAGATACATTCCCGTAGTGATAGTCATCAATAGAATTGGCGCTGTATGATGAATTCTGCGGAATCGCATTAAATATCTACCACACTTGAGTTGAATTATAAAGTAGCTAGAGATGATGGAAAGGCATGCATAAACATTGGTGAAAATCACAATATTTCAAGTCGAACGAATTTGTTTGAATGGGCTCATTTAATGTGCATCTGCTATACCGGAGAGTATTTGCGGAGACGAACTCATCGTCAACTTAAGAAAACCATCGAATTGTTGAAATGCACTGTGTTTCATCCCAATCGCAATGGTGTTGATATGCCTGTCAGTTTGCGTCGCGGAGGCTTCTCTAATAAATAAAGACATCATTCTAAGATACATATATTCAACACTCTCGATTCTGGGCTTCGGATTCTGACTTGCTCCAGTACCAAGTCGGATCCATTAGTGTTCATTTATTATTTTTAAGCCTTAATCTATGGTGCTCTACGGTCATGGGAAGGTGGTTGAAACCAAATATACCGTCAGGTAGTCGATCTGTGCAGTGTTATTTTCGTTGGCTTCGAGATTCTACGATATTATGAAATTGTTGACTATATTCTCAGGCGTACCGCTTTTATACAGCGGTTTCCTTATAAGTAAGTATGGCAGTATTCAAAGACTGTGTATACCCGTTACGCACAAATAGGCTGCCCTTGCAATTTGGTTAATTAATTAATAGCTTCGCGACCATTGAAGAGCCTCTTCGTGAAACAGGGTGCCCTTCTATTATATCTCATGGGCCCCACTAATATCTGTCATGTACTGTGTGGGGATAATGTACAGTGTACGCACATTCCATATGCACACTCGTAGGATTGTCGTCCTTATCCGAGGCTTCGGTCTCATTCATCACTAGATTTGTTTACGTGGTGAAGAAGTTACGACACAAACCTCAACCTGGAGAGCTAATTTCATTGATAAGAACCTTTAGGGTGACGGGGCAGTTCAGCCAATGTCAGTGACCCACTACCGTCATATGCGTGCTACCATTGACACATTAAAGCTGCATTTGCTACCATCTCATGCCATGAAAATTCATAGTGACCTGAGCTCCCATACATCAGAAGTAGCTAATGCTAAGTGGTTACTAGTTCGACTATAGGCGTCACCTCTAATCCCGCCCGTATGTCCTCCTGAAGAACCTGAGATGCAGTTCAGCAAATCTCCTCAACATGAGATGCCTTGCCTCATTGAATACAAGTTTGTAGAGGTTCACATAGATGTGATTGCGTTGGTTCAAGTGCCCAAACGCAGAATTTATTGGGTGCGTATATCACCTACGTATGTGTCTTACTTCGGCCTTTCTTCTATATTAGGTTTCCTTTTCAACAAAGTGCCGAGGATTACTTCCAAGAGCTTTGCATATTTTTACAACAAGAGAATTTTAACCCCTATTGTCGGTTATGTGAAGTCAGGAATGGATTTGTTGTTTTTAGAACGACCAGTTTGGTTTTAGATAAGCGTTGTCTGTAGGTGTCCCTTTGCTTGTTGTTTTTGGTACCAGTTAAGCATTCTAGTCATGATTTACATCGTTCTTCTATTTTTGTTAAGAATTTCTTTATTGATAGCAGCTAAACAGTAGTTTAAGTGGTTAGGACGAAGCCTTTCGTAATGTATGCAGCTATACGGTGTCGTTGTTCTAGTTTTATGACACCGAATTCGTCAGCCTTTAACTAATAACAATATTTTACAGCACTGCAGTATAACCCGAAAATCCTTGTTGTTTTGTTGTCTGTTGAAAAGTGGTTAGAAATCCAATTGAAGATAACAAGAGTCTTAAGCCTCGATATTTCTATGTCACCAAACCCGGTTACGTTACCATTATTGTTCACTCTACTCGAAATGACTGATCGTTTTCTATAATATACCCGCATACACATTCCCAGAGATAGGTTAGGTGAGGTGAGGTGGCTGTCCTGGCGATAGTCAGGACCAAAAGTAGGTCCATTGTGATACTACATATTTGGTAGACCGGAGGAGTCACCGCGTACTCGGGAAACCTTTACTTATCTCAGGATAGGTTGTGGTTGAGATTTATTTGAGACCGAAGTGGCTAGGTAGGGTGAGTGACTCAATTAACCCTGACTGTTAAGGTGCACCGGGAAGGTAGAGGGTTCAAACGAGTATTGGGAGTGACTGGTACCCTTTGTACTGCAATTGGTAATTGGCTAGGTAGATTCAGATTCAGTTAAACCCTAGTGCCGAGGTTGCCGTGTCGGTAGTAAGGTGCATATGCGTATTAGAGTCACTGATGCAATCGAACTCTTAATACCTAGGTGGACCGTGGAGGTAGCGTGGGAGGTAACTGATTCAACCTAACCTCTTGTACTGTTATGCAATTGAACTTTGTAGTATTAATAATAATGGTAGTTTGGCTTTGGCAAGGTAGGGTAACTGATTCAATCGAACCCTTGAACCTAGGTGTACCGTGTTGGTAACATAGTAGAGTGCATAAAGGTATAAGCGCTGACTGACTCAATCAACCTCTGATACTAATATGCAGTCGTGAATGTTGTGTATTTACTAGTGTTAGTCTAGCAGGGTGTGAGAGGGTCACAGAGATAAGAAGACCTTCACTCCATCAGGAAATGTATCTTAAAATCTGTTAATTTTTAAATAAATCATCTTCGCTAGTCGAATTGTAATGCCACATGTCTTCACACTTTCTTCAAGTGCTTTCATTTACCTACTTCTCAGGAATTACGGCTGCAAATTTGCAATTTATAGGTCGTGAGTATAACTAGGTAAATGGTTTATTATCACTCCATCACAAGAAGCGAGAATACCAAATTTTAACAACATAAACAAACGTCTTGTGATTCTTTTCATTCTTCTTCTTTTTTTTTGACAGTTTACAAAAGCTACAGTTACAAACATATTTTTTTTGTGCCACTGAGCAAAGTTGAAACAACCTTTTCATTCTTCACAAAGACCCCCAAAATCGTTAACACGTTACCACATTACCAATGATGAATTCACATCAGATACTATCTGACATCACCACTGTATTTATGACAGCAACAATAAAAAACCCATTTGCTTAAGATGCCTTTGCACTTGCGTTCAAGAACAGAACGATGCGCGGCTGGTTGGTGTGACGATTCATAACATTTCAACAGTCATGTCATACACTGGTAATTTGTGGTCAGGGTTAATAAATTATTCTTCTTCTTGGGCATTCTTCTCCACGTAACTTCTGTATGGTTAACACCTTCCTTTTGGTTATCACAATATTATTGATTTTTTTTTTTTTTATTATAATGTGAAAAACCGTGTATAAGGAAATAATGTAAAAGTATTTACACGCTTCTGAGAAAATTTTTGAACATCTACGGAGAAATTATCTCGCATGCGGTATGCTACTTATCAAGGTATTTGGAGGTTTCATTGATAGGAAGTTAATGAGTATCTAATTACGCTAATAGAGTTTAGGTGTTGTGTTTAAGGTTTTTCATCTCACGTATGAATGTATGTATATATAGGAAATGGCGGGATGTAGTAAAATATAATTGTGCAACGATTTAATTAATTTGGAACCATAAAATAGTGACCATGTGGCAGTGTTGAGGGGATTATTGATAATACTGTCTTGTAGTTATTAACATTTATTGGGGTGTTTCGAAAGATGCACTAAAACCGTACGCAATAAAATTCATTAACAACGGATGTGGTTGTAAAAAAATATTCCATTCAATAAGCTATAGAAAATTTGTATTTTTCTACGGTTACGGTGTTTTCGTTTGGAATGAAATTTCAAACTGGGTCATCAAATTAAAGCGACCTTGCATTTGCTATTCTATTGAGATCTACAGAGGACCTTTACAATGAGGTGCGCTGTAATATAGGGTAACTTAAAGTCAAAATGCTCGTTTCTAACCCTATGTCAGTACGTTCGCTCATCAGACTCCCTGACCACAGCAGAGTATTCCAGGCGGAGGTGCCGGCAGTGACAGCCAGTACGGTATCAATGTTGGCAATACCACGAGATGATATCGCCATTTTCATTGACAGTCAAGTAGCCACTAAAGCAATTTGTGCTACTGAAAGTAAGTCCAAGTTAGTTCGACGCTGACGTGAAGAACTGAAGGTTTTTGACTCACAGCACAATATATCTCTCTGCTGGGTTCCTGGTCACAGGGATATAAGTAGCCGGAAACGAGAAAGCTGACGAACGTGCCAGAAAAGGGTCTACAATAGACCACAATCGAGCACTTCAATGGATTAAACCTCCGCTCTGTAACTTCAGAGACCGAATTGAGTGTAAGATTCTAATGAAAGCCAATAATAGGTGGAAATCGCTTCCCACTTGTGACATATCAAAGAAGCTTTGGCCTTGATATGGCAAAGCTAGAACCAGCAAGCTCTTAAATTATGACGGGAAATCGCTGTCAGTAGGTGCGCTTCTTACCCTTCTCAAAAACCACACAATGAAACTTAAACGCAATGACGACAATATCTGCAGAGTTTGCGGTGACGATGAGGTTCACGAGGATACGCCTCACTTCCTCTGTCACTGCCTAAGCCTATGTCACTTGAGAAAAATAACTTTAGGAAATTTTTACTTCCAGGACATACATGAATTGTCCAACCCCAATCACGAACGAGCAGTAAGGCGAGAACACTGGACAGGAATGGGACAACCATTCGCTAGAGGAGCTCGATTCCCCAATCAAGTATTTTTTTAAAACCAAAGCACAATTTAGGTTTGCGCCTTAAGTAACACACGCGATGGTAACACACTCCTTCCACTTGTGGGTGCCATGGCCTTGTGGCTAGTACTTCGGGCAGAAAAGAGTGTCTAACAAATCTCCGAAATTAATAAATGTCGTAAGAAAACATCTCAATCCTACCTTTAGTTGCGGCAGTAAGCTGCAGGTACCTTTTGTTTCCGCTAAAAATATGTCGCAAATTATTTTGACAAGCTAAGCCTTGGTATAAGGTCCAATGTATGGTCTTTTGTGTCAAAATTTGTGTTTTTAGTTTTATTCTGAGTCACTTCAATTTCTCACATAGCGGGAAATACCTACCTGTGTGGTTCGTGCTCCTGCTAACAACTTCTGTCGAAGCTGTAGCACTTACGCTAAATGTGGGAGACAGACTGCTGGTATTGATACCATGGTATGATACCATGATACCCCTAAGAGACTGCACTTCGTAGTATACGTTGACTTTTGCATTACGTGGTATACTTTGGCATTTGTGTTGCACCTCCTCCAGCTCCTTACACATTTTTTGCAACACTCCAACACTGCGTTTTGCTCCTCGTAGCTCGGCTATATAATTCCACCAAACTTCCCTTACTTCATTGTTTCCAATGCTGATAAAATTGTCCTCCTTGAATCCATTTTCAAAACATTTTTCGCTGTGATTGCTTGCTTTTGAATTGTCAAAGAAGCTATGAAGAACCACCAACAGAAAGGAAGTGGCGCTGCAAGCAATAAGATGGTGGTATACCACCAAAAATTTGCGAATCTCAATAATAGGTATTATTTATGGTATACTAGGTTTTAAGGTGCAGTGACAGACGTGTGGTATAGAACGTAGTATTGCTATACCATGGTATCAATACTAGCAGTCTGTCTCCCACATAGATAGCTTAAGTGTTGCAACTAATTCCTACAAACAACATGCACACATTTTACCCCTCCATTTTAATAGTTTTATGCAGAGTAAAATTGTTATTATTTTAACATAATACTTAAAGTGGTTATGTTTAATTTTTTTCTAAAGTGACGGAAGAGAAAGATACCAACAGCCATTACCTAACACTTTAATTATAAAAAGTAGAGCCCCCAATAAATTACCTCCGAATTTCTATGCAATAACCGTCTTAATATCAAAATTAGCAAATTAATAAATTCAAACAATTCCCTAACGATGATATATCATTCTTTCAGTCTGTTGATTTTTTTAATGTCGCTTGTGGGCAAACCCAGTCGTACCGCTAAAGCTCAAACGTAGTGAAATAGTCACGTAACCTCCATCAAACTTTTTCGCAATTCTCTCTGCGTACCTCCCCAAAGACACGAGTACACATGCTATAAAATATATATGTATTTGTATGTATGTATATCAACCAACTGCATGTAAACATTGAAATACTGTTGTTGTACCCCCAAACAAATAACCATTGCCCAAGTAACGCAGTTGAAAGTAATCGTTTTTTGTGTAAAATATCCATTCACACTGGTATACCATTTTCTGCTTAAACTAGGTTATGGTCTTGATTTGGTTGATGCTTGATTCGGCTTTAAAATGTGGTCGAAATAAATTGCAAGCAGAAAATTCCATCACGAAGTTAACTGCAGAGATAATCAGGGGGAAAAAAATAATTTTTTTGATTAATCTGTCAAAAATTTTCAGAAAAATTCCAAAAACCTATTTCTGCATAAAGTAAATATCTAGTTTAATTCCACCTTGATGCTCAGAATTTTTTGGAAAGGAATCTCCTAAAAAAGAGGTCAACGATCTTAGTGCTCGTTAAAAAAGAATTCAGATAAAAATCGACGCCAAAGCAACGTTATGTTTACCCACATTGCGCTGGCATTTTGATGAGAACTTCGATTGTATCTACGAGTAGCTACCGTTTGTGCTATAAAGTCTGGAATGGAACTTTGACAATCTACTTTGATTGTGGTTGAATGCCACAGGCTGCGGATAACATCTTTATTGAAATAGATGAGATGGCGAATTTCTTTTTGGTAGGTAAGTCGCTCGAGAATTGCTTAATCTGTTAGCTAATAATATCTCTGAAAATCTAATTTGAGACGTAAAAAACAGGCTGACTCTACAGATTTGGAATTATGTATGTGGATGTTACCGAGTGTAAGGTGCCGAACATGGACCATTTTAGTGCTTGTCTACAAGTGATTATAATGTCAAACCATCTAATAGCATAGTAAATAAACACTAATAGTATTTGCTTGCCCTCTTGATACGCCAAGGACATGGCCATCGTGGTTCGTGCATATGACTAACTTTAAAAGCAAATCATAAACTAATTTTTGACTATATAAGAACTTAGGACATCATGCTCCAAATATGTACATATGCCTTCCATAAGTCTGGGGTCAATATACCATACTTAAAATCCATGTACAAGTGACACGAAGAAACAAACCCCCCTGTGGTTTTAATAAGAAAAACTTCTTGCTTGGGTAATACATACATGACCATGCATATAAGTACATATGTTTATGGATACGTTGTATGGAAAATTAAGTAGGTTGAAATGAATTTCGTGCATAGCACTCCCATGAGCATTTATGTCTTGACGAGGGTTTTAGATAAACTGTTGATTTATTTCTTTTTTGAGAGATTTTTGGTGATTTTTTTTTCTAACTGAGTTGCTCGCATAATTATTCCCTAATGAATATTTAATGCGATATTTCACTCTTAAAATAATTGAATGAAGGTATTTGTTCATGTGCAAACTGATACTCAATATCCAGAGTATAAGGATATTTGCTAATGCAAGAAATTAGCAACTTGTTTGGAAGAATTTTCAAGAAATGTGATATTCATACACTTCACACTCACATTAAAATCTCTAGAGGCACTAGAGTTACAAATAAGTAATGAAATTCATGTCAGAGTGCAAGTATCCTGCGCTAAATAGTCGTTACCATTCCGTCACCAATCAACACCGTGAAAGACGGGGTACCCTGCTGCACTTGATCGCTTATTGGCGCTACAGTTCAGGGTAAACCTGGACTTCAACCAACAAACCTCTCCAGCTCCAAACCTATAGCTCGGTTCTTAGCTGTGTGCCCCCAGCTGCGCACTCCAAGTTGGTTTGGATCCCTTTCTATTTCTAATGTGATTCCTTGCTCTATTAGATTGTGCCTCTGAGTTTGGTGCAAAGACTTTGGGAGTCTTAGGCTTACCATCCCTTGGTTCTACATTACCTAGCCATTTCGATCGTCAGATGCGCATTTTTTTTAATGACGTTGATGTCGCTGTACAGCCCATATTAACTCGTCAATGTACAAAGCAATCATCTCCTACGGGTCCCTAGTCTGGTGGACAGCAACAGGAACAAAGAGCTACATGAAGGAAGTCTACAAAGTACAAAGGCTTGCATCACTTTGTACCACAGGAGTTGTGAAAAGCTCACCGCAAGCAGGGCTGGATATGATTATACATCTCCTGCCCTTGGACCTGTTCATCAAAGGCTCTGCGACCAAAGGAGCTCTTCGACTAAGAGAATCCAACTTGTGGAGTCAAGCCACCCATGGACATGCGGCAATATTGCGTACAATAAAGAGGAAGAATGGGAAATTTAACTCTGAAAGCTTCACAGCCACATCAGACTACATAACCCCCTATAATGACTTCAGCATCGACATCCCTATCATATTTCCAAGGCGAGAAAATTGGGAGTCACAAAGTGTAGACCAAAATCAAGAGATCACGATCTATACTGATGGCTCCAAGATGATATTGGTACGGGTGCAGGCTTCTACACGGAGGCTCTGCAAAAACAGGAGTCTTTCAGACTACCAGAAGCATGCAGTGTTTTCCAAGCTGAAATCGTGGCAATAGAAAAGGCCGACATATGTATAGAAAATAGTCACCTCCCTCCGTCGGATATAACTATTTTCGTTGACAGTCAAGCAGTCCTTAAATCGATTAAATCAAATACAATCAAATCAAAGGCGGTTAAGAAATGTCGCGATCAACATAAGATACCATTCGATCAAGCTCTGCTGGGTTCCTGTACATAGCAATAAAGAAGGGAACGAAAAAGCCAACGCCTTGGCAAGAAGGGGGTCAGAAATGAACATCAGTCTAGCTGACACATCCCTACTGCCACCGATTGGTAGATTGTACAATATCATTGACGACATAATAGAGAAAGAGGCTAACTCCTCCTGGCTATCCAGAGAGGACTGTGCCACCTCTCGTACAAATTAAATAAAACAAAAACAAGAGCCTTTCAGCCCTAGACCGATCCTCCATCCGCATGTTAACGGGAGTAATCACAGGACACTGCGCCATCGGAGCTATGCTCAGCAAGTGGAACACAGAGTCAAACGATTTATGCAGAAGCTGCGGTGAATCAGGAGGAAGTTAAATCGATCCAACATCTGCTATGTCACTGCCCCGCCCTGCAAGAACGACGCCTACGTACTCTAGGATCCAGGTTCTTCGCGAATATCGCAGAGGTAGCAGTGATCCAGATACAGAATCTCCTACACTTCTTAAAACGCCACAATTTAGATAGGTTTTTTCCACGGGTTACCTCCCACCAACATTCAAAAAAGGGGATTCACAATGGACCATTAGGTGTCCGAGTGAACGTGATGAGTTCTATCCATCACACACCCTACCTAACCTAACCTAACTCGTCATTCCTCCAAAGCCCGTCAATTTACATAAATGGTACCGAATATATTATGAAGAATTTTTCGCTCGAAATGACCAAGGATATATCCTATAAGCGGGCTTTATTCGTAGTGGACAGTAATGTATCACCCATGGAAAATGCAATGGCCTCCCAATGATCATATTTGGATTCTCAGAACCACAAATTCTGTCATTTCAGGATGTTAAGGTTAAAATCAATTCATTTAGCCGACGTGATCGAGTTATTGAGCCATCATGTGTTATAACCTCTTTACTGGATCTGTAAGTGACGCTCTTTGCATACTTCTCTGATTCGTGAGAAGCGTGGGGAGTCCCTTTGAGCTTATACGTATGTATATGTTCATATGAATTCGAAGGAAATTACGATCAATGTATAGGAATCAATTTTTATTTCCAAAGTCGAAGAAAATATACCTAAGAGGAAAAAATTGTTTTAAAAATCTTAACGGGTTCAAAATTATACTTCAACATTGAATAGGTCCTAAGAGAGATAAAGTGAACCAAACAATGCGCTACACCTTTCAATCGAATGCCAAAATTATTATAATTCTCTTTATTTTCCTGAAGTTGTCTAAGGCACTTAGCCATTCAAACCAAAACAAATACCAGTGACAGCAAATGACTTATGGTAGGTGTAACAGCCAACTATCAATCAACTCTACAGATCAATTATTTTTTACTTGCCATGCCATTGTAGACTGCCACACACCCTCATGCTTTTGTCTAAGTCCTTGAATGAGGTCGATAACATTAAAACCCAATTAAGTGTAATGCTCTAGGGTGTGTTATCTTAGCACGAATCGCCTTACTTGTCACGAGATACGCGATGCGATGTTATTTAATTGTTGAACTGTTTCGTTGACTTCTTCTACTCCTTCTATAGTATCCATAGCTTTCGTTAATAAAACCAAATCACTCTAGCAGTACAATTCCATGACATAATCTCTGATTATTGCCGACCACCTGTTTTACACGAAAACCAGCTTTCTCCACCTGACCAAAAAGCTTGAATAGCCTATTACCCAACGGCAAGTTCAATTTGTCCCGACTCTTAGCTTCGCTGACCAAAATAAGAAGTGCCATATGAGTCCAACGTGAGTCTGAATATCTCAGAGTTGCTACACTTTTAGTGAAGTATCCCACATTGGTCATTTAAAAAAAGAAAATGGTTACGCAAACCAACCTCTAAATGAATCAGTACACGTCCGGCACCGATAAAGTTATGTGGAACTTTTGGGTGCTACAGTGGTCAGGGTCTAGAGGCCATGCACAGTGTTTATTGCATAAGAATTGTATGTCTAGTAAGATGCAATGTCAAATCCTTCATGCTGAACAAATTCAGGCAATGTGTCTCATTTGCATATCCACTTCAAAGTCATTAGGAGTTAGGAGAATTTATTGACAGGTTTAACTCTATGACTAATTGCTTACTTTTTTTTTTGCTTGATTTGTCACCACAGAGGAAAGTGGCTAATTAAAATTCGGTACACTACTTCAAACATTCAAGCTTTATTTGCACCGGTTTTAGTGTAACCAAGGCAAAGTAAGGTGCATTGAATGTCATTAAGTTATTCGTGTTCCTCTTTGCGAGCGGTGCGGTTTGTTGACGAAGACAATTGACCTTGAATTTCGGTTTTGGAACAACCAGTTTTATTTCCAATATACTCGTAAAATTCCAAAAAAAAACGCGTCCGTAAAAGGCATATTATTATGATCAGCGACAGTAATATGAACAAGAGGTGCACTCAGACAAAAGCATTTACATTCGAAACGAAAAGTGGTTTGCCTTCGGTTAACATATTGACTGGTTATTTTATGACGTGAAGTCATTTCTCTGCTCTTTCCGATGAGTTAGATATTTTTATAAGTGTTGGTACAACGATTTGCGAAGAACTTACGTTTTAAGGGGTAAGTTATCAAAGCAAATCATGTACTTATGTACTTACCATGCGAAATGTGAGAGTGGCGGTGAGGTGTCCTTTTTGACACACTGATATAGTAAGGCACTTGGATGAGGTAACGGTTTCATTTTAATTTTTAGTTGGAGAACAACCGAATAAAATTCAGGTTATGGCAAGATCAGCTAATTATACAAAAATGTGTGCATTTCAAGAGGAAATGTGAAGGTTCCGAACCGCAGTGTAGCCTTTTAACATGTACATATTTTAGCGACATGTGTCAATCAACATTCTCTTGAATGAACTCAGTTGTTAATTACTTTTCTTTGGAGAATGAAAAGATCGACAGCACCATCTGCTAATTATTAAAAATGGGGACTGGTTTCCCCTCTGAGATTTTGTTAGCTCCAAAGTTTTACCAACGTCAAAAAATACAAGTGGTAAAGCGCTGTAGAGAAATATTCTTCCGGAAATAGATTATTCTGCAAAACATTAGTCATCAGCCACTTCGTCACCATATGATTACCTACCTATGAGTTCGGGTGTTGGTAGGATTGCCGAGTTCCCCTTCCAATAGTTGTCAACGTTTTTAACTGATAACTTCCAGGAATTACTTGGTATTTTAGATATTTAGATAAATTCAGTGAACATACCCCCATGCAACGTAGTCCTGTGCTTTGAACATTCAATCAATATCAGTTTTAAAATGGTCGACGTATTAATGTATTAGGTTAGGTTAGGTTATATAGGGTTATGAGTTCGTCATAGAACACTAGGCACCATAGTGGGCCCATCGCGATCCCTTGGGAACCGACACCGTCAGAAATTAAAGCCAATTCGTTAATGCACTTAATTCTCCTACAGAACGTAAATGTGGCCTCATTTGGCAATGGCTTCACATTCACAGAGTAGATAAGTAATGTGCTCCGCGACATGTTGGTCATCACAATACCTGCATGTGTCTGTGTTTGTTAAACCTAATCTCATAGCGTGCTTCCTTAGAAGGCAATGGCCAGAGAGTATCCCTTATTGTTCATATGACACACTGAAGAAGAAATTGTTGTTTTGATATTCAGTATTGAAATCTACGATTTCGGCCTTATTTGAGGTCCAAAAATTATAATATCCTACTGCCGAGAGAAGATGTTGAAGCTTTAGGCATCCGTTCCTAATTTGTTTCTACATAATCCATTTTTACAGCGAATGTTTATAGAGATTTAAAATTCTTGTAGACGTGGCTTACTAAATATTCATCTAACTCTTCCGAGTAACTTCTTCATGCATTCAGAGAGAGGCATAGGAATTAATTTTTTATTATAGCGGTAAGAGAACTTAAAGTTTAATTAAAGTTTGGTTGAAAGCAGGAAGCGCTTGTGTCGAACAAAAAAATGTGTCCCCACCTTTGGGGAAGCACTGCTCCATGTTGTTAAATCGGACGAAGCTATTGTAGCCCTTTTATGCGTTTAGTTTTGGCTTAAATTGATTCTACCAAACCTCAATCAATAAAAATGAAAACCGTTAAAAAGGGCATTTTATTCATCTAGGCCAGCAGTATTCGACTATATTGTTGACTTAGTTTTGAGTAAACGATTTCCATATTTTTCAGCTTACGTAAGAGTACTGGTTAAGCTGTCGTTGTTAATTTTTCCTGCCTATCTTCAGCTTCATTAGAGCCTACATATTTTCTGTTGGATTGGCATCCGGTTACTTTGACGAAGGTAATGACAACATTTTGTTATTTCCACTGGGTGCAAAGTCTAGTGCGACGCTTTGGATAGTTACTTAGAGCTCTTAGTGCGAATTCTTTATCCCGTAGAGTTTTCTCGAAAATTGCAACAACATTGTTCTGTAGAATAATGTAAGACTTCAGTAATGCAGACCAAACGTTTAAATCCTTGTGTCGAGAAGCATTCATAAATGTGTACTATTGTAGGATGATTGACAGTGAGTTGAAGAAATTTGGTACTTTTTTTCTAACCATCACAGTTAATTGGACTCAGTTGTGAATATAAATTTTTTCCAATTACGATCGACATTTTTCTGAAACCACCAAAGTCGTTTTTGAATGTGTTTTCCCCAAGAAACGGCTTTTATTCTATTTAAGGAAGTACTACCTTTACCTGATCACTACTTGATGGTATATAGGGATTTATTGACAGCTCATGCTAAGTGTTTTTTTTCTGGCTTATCGCAGCATCAACGTACCGCTCTATTTCGACGATTGTCTGATCTTGCTATATTGCGGTTGTCCATTTTGTTCCTCTATCTGGTTCATAATCGACTTTTCCAGTTTCTTTATCAGCATCTAGACCATTTTGTCATAAAATTATTTCTAGTTCCCAGGTACTTTGCTGCCTTTGTTGAGGCCCATATTGGTCCCTTGAGATAGTGTGCTAGAAAGAAAGCATCATCGTTTCATACACATATTTCACCCTCATCGTTATTATAACGACTAAAAGAATCTCAAATTATAAATGAATCCGTTTACATATACATATGTATGTGTATACATAAGAGATACGATTTAAAAAATAATAGAATGTAAAAAAAGTATGAGGGCAATTTGACGGCAGCTAAGATGAAGATGCTTTGCATGACAGTAGGATAACAAAGCTTGATCGAATTAGAAGTTCGAAGATCTGAGGAAGCCTTCACGTTAAAGGGTCCATCTCGAAAAAATTCAAGCACGACCGGCTCAGTTGGTATTGTCATGTTGAAAGGAGGGATCCTACGAACTCTGAGGAAAAGGCAATGTAGCATAGGTATTTTTTGAGGTCAAATCGGCGAACCTCACAGGAAGGTTATGATCCCTATATAATCCTGGGCATAACCTCGTCTAACACAAGGAAAGAAGAAGCACTCTACAGTAAAAAAAGAAACCGAGAAAACAAATTATCTATTCAGTGGAAAAACTGAGAGTATTTCTATGAAAAATTAGTCCAATATGAAATTATTTTTGAGTGGAAGAAAATTAGACCGCTCCAAGAATGTTCTCGTTTTTTTGCACAAGGTCCGCAACTACGGTGCACGAAATTCCACCCTTTTCCATTTAGCCATTTAACTAATACAGTAAACGCTCGTTATAGTGAACACACATAGGCGTAAAATTATAGTCATCTGATTTTAAAGATGGTTAGTAGCCACTAAGTAACATTCCTTTAACTTTAAAGCCAGTACTTAACTTTGAGTTGAATTATAAACAATTTTTAAGCTACCTACAACTAGCATCGACTTTAGAACTGACTTACAGCAAATTTTAGTCAAACAAACCTAAAAATTGACAGTTTGAGAACCCAAACACAGTTTAAGCGACTTTGTTTCAGCAAATTCAAATGAATTTGACATATGGAACAGAAATCGAACACATGCTGGGGTAGGAAGCCCACGATGGGATATCGAGATTTTCGATCAAGAACTGAATTGTCACCTTATCAAATCTCTGCCGGGAATAAAATGCGTCGTCATCTAGCTCAGGTTGCAGGTTTTTTTTTATATATTTTAAGCTTTTTGAAGATCTCACAGTCTTCGAAAAAATTGCAATCTTCAAAAATATTAGAATCTTCATTTTGTGAAATTTCCTGTTATAAATGACAGATAACAGGTGTTTAAAAGCCCATTTTAAAAAATAAAATGTGCTTTGTGTGATTGTGAGCGAGCTGATAACTTAAAAGTGGGTTTTATGTCGTCTATAATTAGCAAAACACTAGTATTGACTTTGTTACGTGCTTAAAATAGTTTAAAGTGTACTTTATCCGACTATATTTTATACAGCCTATTCTAAATAGTGAACAAAAAAATTTCGATGTAGTGAATCATGTTTTTATTTTCTCAGAATGTTTCAGCAAGCAAGACATGTAGTCTAAACCTGCCGTTTGGTAAATGCAACGTGTTGTATCTATTCCGCGATTATATGCATACATTATGCTACGAAATTTAGGGTTGTTTGTAGTTAAACTTCAAACTAGCGAAATTGTAGAAGCTCAGTAGAAGTTTGAATAGCCTGTTGCTTGTCTGTATTAATTCCACGTTCGATACAATGAACAATCTCGATACAGTGAACAGGCCCGGTTTTCATTAGTTCACTATATCGAGCTTCTACTGTCTATGAATATCCTACTTCATTCGAAAATCAGAGTAATAGCTGTCTTCTCTATGTTTTTGAAAGACTAATGTGTTTTTTTGGTTTATGAGACCTGAGCTTAATCTTTTTTTTCTTTGCTTGGAATGCACAGGATACAAAAGAGGAAATGCTTCATTATATTTATTTATTCTTGATGCAACTCTTACCATCTAAGTGCATGATTTTGCAGTCTTTTCTTTGTAATACGAGTTTGGAATTTCTTAATTCATAAGGTAATCGGCTTTAGAAGCCAACAAATCCTAATGTCTTAATTTTACTAAAATTTAAATTAATACCACGAGTCTATGTATTTATAAATTCTTCTGTATCTTCATTTATCACGGTAGCACGCCTTTAATTTATTTAATTTTAACTTCTACAAATAAACCTTAATTCATCACTCTCGTCACTTGCAAACATTTATTATTTTCCCACTTCATCCTCGCCAACAGGATATTATTTTCATTTTTCCTTTCTGTAAACTTGTTTCGGACACAAAAAGAATAAAAAAAAAAATGAAAAAAACCCAAACAAAAGTAGAAAAAAAAAAAACATTTTACTTCAAGTTCTCGTTGCCAATAAACACAAAACATAAACCATCCTCACACAGCGCAACGAGAACTGGACATAATAAGTTGACATCATTCCAACGAGCCAGATAACAAGACTTACAAGTTCAATGTCATCCTCGGGACGCATGAATAAGATCGTCCTCTCTCTTTTTATTCATACATACATACAATTTATTTTTTTTGGTTCCCTGTTACAACTGCAGATACGGCAGATAAAGTAATATTTCATTTTATATCATTCTATCTGTAGACGGTGTCTGTGCTCTTTGTATTCGAATCACAGGGCGGAAAGTAAACTCTGATTGAGGTATTTATTTAATACGAGTACAACAAAATGCACATACAGATTTAAACTTTAGCTGGCGACAAATAAATAATGAGTTTTAATTTTTATATGACAGCTGCGACGTGCCCAAATGAGAGTTAACCACATTTGTGTAATAATGCATTTCATTGAAATGACCGACTGCTTACCCACTAACATACACATGAACGCCAATTTGACTGACATGATGGTAGTTTCATCAGCCAAAAGGATTAACGATTTCATTATACCGGTGTGGACATGAAAAAGCAACTGCAAGGGAGCATGTCGACGAAGGAGATTCGCTGTCAGTTGTGTTACTATAGTACACGCTCATCCATCGTGGCCGTCAAATTGTTGACCCTATGAGCATGTGCTGTTGAAAGCAGCCCTTACCTGTCGTAGATCATCATTATTTAATGGTACTCGTTAGCATAGAGCTATAATTAATGAATGACGGATGCACAGCTAATATGATGATGGTCACTTATCAATGAGAATCTGAACGAACAAGATATTTGCATAATTACACGTACCAGACTATCCGCCTTTTTAAGTCACATTTCATTAAGGAAAGTCCACCTTCCGTAGTTAGGATTATACCATACACGCAGCATATGAATGCGATGTGATTATGCAAGAAACTAGTTGAATTAAATTTTACACTCAAACTAAATCCTTTGCGGTATGGGATTAAGGCAAATGTGAAGTGCAGGCGACTTTTCGGTAAAACGTTGTGGTAAAACTTTGTTGATCCTCTCAAGCCAGGTGTATGTACTTTATTATCAGGATTTCAAAGACGTGAAGATGTGGGTGATTTTTTTTTTTCAATTAAATTTCTTATGTGGGTTTTACGAGCAAAATGCTATTCCAAAAGGTTCACAATAGAACAGTTTCCAAGCGAATGCGAAAAATAGCAGCGTTTTTCTTGATCAGATCGGACATTACCCAGTAAACAATAATCTGGGGCCCTACCAAAATTCTTTCTGCGTCTATATACATAAATACATATGTATTTCATTCCAGCTTTACCCAAAGCGGGTAAATGCTCTCATACAAATCCAAAAGATTTCAGACCTATCAGTCTATCATCATTCCTCTTAAAAACATTGGATCGACTGATTGATATCAGTCAGCTTACTTACTTACTGTCAGCGGCCCAACATGCGTATTGCAAAGGCAAATCAGTGGAGACGGCTTTACACTCATTAGTACGTAAAATCGAATACTCCCTGTTCCATAACGAATATACGATGGTCGCCTTTCTGGATATAGAAGGCGCCTTCAACAACGTCAATACATCAGCGATAGCAGATGCACTATCAGATCTGAAAGTTGACAGCTCACTCCGCGAATTGATCAATCTACTGCTTAATGGTCGGATTATCAATTCCAAGCTGGGTGAGGTGTCCACTAGAAGATCTGTCAGAAGAGGCACTCCGCAAGGAGGTGTTCTATCCCCCCTTCTTTGGAATTTAATGGTCAATGAACTATTGATAATCATGGAAGGCGGCGGACGCACGGCGATCGCTTATGCAGATGATGTTGCTTTGGCCGTCTCGGGAAAGCACCTAAATACTCTGAAGGAACTCTTACAAAATGCTCTAAATAAGCTCAATAGATGGGCAGTTCGGTGTGGTCTGGGTGTTAACCCCTACAAAGGAGGACGATGCATTTTTAGAAGATGAATCAATTCACTTCTACACTGACGGGTCAAAAACCAAAGACGGAGTCGTTGCAGGTGTTTTCTCTGATAAGCTTAACCTTAAGCTCGCTTTCCATCTTCCAAATCATTGTAGCGTGTTCCAGGCGGAAATAATGGCGATCAAAGATCTTGGCTTAAGAAAAACGTGATATCTGCTAGAGATATCCGCATCTTTTCAGACATCCAGGCAGCAATCAAATCCCTGGAATCGGCCTCTATAAATTCATTAGTAGCTCTAGACTGCCGTTCGTCTCTTGTGGAGATGGCTGAGCAGTTCAATATTCATCTGTGTTGGGTGCATAGGGACATTCCATTGTAAGGCCGATGAACTCGCCAGAATATGAAGAACTATACCCATCTTGCCGGATGAAGGCACCTTAGGTATTCCAATAGCTACTCGCAAACTCAAACTTAAGCTGGATGCTGTCGAGAGTACAAATCTTCTGTGGACAAGTGGATCAACAAGTCTAGCGACAAAACAGATTTGGCCAAAGCTTGATCTAAGACGCTCTAAGAATCTGATTTCTCTCAATAGATTGCATATCGGCACCACAATAGGTGTCGTCACTGGACACTGTCTAATAGGCAAGCACGCTACAAGGCTAGGCCTCTTTGCGAACGACTTTTGTAGAAGCTGCATGGATGAAGAAGAGGAGGAAACTATTCCTCACCTTCTTTGTTTCTGCCCAGCTCTCTCCCGTAGAAGGAGACTCCACTTAAGAGCTCCCTATTATAATGATATAGGCGACCTGATGAATATTGACATTAAGAGCCTCCTACGCTTCATAAGAAGCTCTAATTGGTAGGTAGAGAGAAACTTCTCCCATGATCCACGTGGTATCACAACGGACCTCATTGGTCTAAGTGTGCTGGCGACTCCTAGCTGGCAGCCACTTCAACCTAACCTAACTTTTATGGGTGTAGTTTCCTGATATCCATACATACAATACATATCCATATGTATTCAATGTGGTGTAAAAGTTATCACAACCCTATCGGAAGCTGCTTTCATTTTTGCAATTGGCGATGATATAGTGACTTTTACATTTGTGAAGTAAACAAAAGCAGAGTAGACGCAGACAAACCAAAATTCTTCAAGAACGAGTAAAATTTGTGGCAATATTTTTGACATGTGTATCTTCGGTCGATGGTTTTGTCTTAATGAGAATGTCGTCATCGGTATCTTGGTCATGTGCTATCAACGGGGCAAGCACTGCGGCGTTTAGCCGCTCGCATCGAGGAAACTGCTCCATTACTGGAAAATAGCAGGCGTAGTCGGCCCCGGAGCAGCCGTTCGGTCGAGTGCCTGCAGATGTCCAAGAGGACCCTCAAACATCGACTAGATGACGGGCCATGCAGTTGGACATCAATAGACTGTCTTTACAGTGAATTTTAGTGAAAAACTGGAAGATCTACCTGTACAAAGTGCAAGTAGTGCATCAGCTATTGCTTGTAGACCGCCAATCGTGTGTGTAAAATATTATTCCTTCTCGGGTACTGAAAATATACGTGTAATGCAAGAAGAGCCATGTTGTCTCTTAAAGTCAATGTTTGGTGCAGCCTACACGGAGGAAAGCTGATTGGCCAATATTTCTACGAGGAAGGCACCTTAATGTGTCGTTTTGGCTATTTGCCCTGGTTTCAGACTTCTTTGGGGTTTTCAAAGTCAAGTCTATATGACAAAGCCACAGACAGCCCTAAGGCGTTCGACAAGATGTGGAGAATTAAAAGCCAGAAGTTTTGCAATAAGTCATGGAAAGTGCTGTGAACTCTGGCGGCACGCAATGTGTGCATGTGCGATCAGTTACGTCTAAAATTTGAATAACCGTGTCTTACTGGAATGTGAAACAAGTTAGTTTCATATTTCGCGTGCACAGTGATGACCGACTTGCATACAAAATAGCATCGCCTGTAAATCAGGAAGCAGTGTTATAATTGTGCCTTGCGTAATTCCATTCGTCACTTTATTAGTCGTTCTTTATAAATCCTTTAAAAAATTGAAATTTATATTACAAAAGTTTATTTAAAAACCCGTCGCTTCAGATCAAATCCATTGCCCTCTGTTAAAAAAATAGTGAATCACATACAAAAAATATAGCGTGCGTACGTTCACTGCTAACCTCTTCCAAACTTATATATGGGATCTATGTTTTCGGATGGAATTACTGTTTTTTCTAAGTCGAATTGACTACAATTCTCCAGACGACTACCTAAGTAGCTGTCGATAATGCAATGAACATCGAAAGCTAGGCAGCAATCACAGCCCTCGAAAGCTATATGTTAGCTAAGTTCTGTGACTGATCAATTAGTTAGACAAAGTTCACTCAGTGAAAATAGGTGAATGTACAACGGCAACGATTCAATGCCATTTCTCAAGTACGTGACTCTAAGCTATGCTACTGAATGTGAAAATCTAATCATAGACGGATACGATTTAACTTTAGCAATCCTAAGCTTTTTTGTCCAAAAAAAGTAACTTAAAAGGTCAGACCCGTTAACAAACTGTATGAATAACACTTCCAAACCCATTTCACTGCGTTGTGCGTTGACTTCTACAAAGATTTAACAAATCACGAAAGTGATGAGCTTTGTTGTTCATGTTCTTCACTAGCTCAGATATATAATAAAGGGCACTCTTTTTTTTTTTTTTTTTTTTTTGGAAGTGGAAATCTTCTAAAGATACTGACGAAATACTCGGTTGGTCAGTATGCCAGATTTCTACTGACTAAAACCACCTCCCTTTTCTACCCTTTTTCTATACGCCGCGGTACTACCTCCAGGTATTCCTTGGCGGGGCAGGATTTAGCAATTCTTGCTTTCTTTAATTGTCTACGTGGCCAGTCTCTTGGACTATCCTTCTCCTTTCTTCATCTCTCTTTGTTTCTCTCTCTAATCGTCTAAGTTCATTTGATATGGATTTAGTGAAAGTATCTACTGCATCCCATTTTGCTTGGGACTGTAGCATGTGCCCTATTATGTTCTCAGGGTTTGGCATTTCTTCCAGTACCCGTTGTAGGATTTCTCTTTGAAGTTGGAATCGTGGGCATTGAAAATACACATGCTCAACGTCTTCTTGGCTTCCCTCGCAGGACGGACAATTGGGTGTGCCGTCGAGTTTAAACTTATGTAGGTAGGCACGAAAGCATCCATGCCCACTTAGCATTTGGGTCATGTGGAAGTTTAGCTCTCCGTGCTTACGCTCTATCCAGTCGCTGATTGTCGGGATAAGCCGGTACGTCCATCGACCTTTATTTGATGCATTCCAGAGCTGCTGCCATTTTCGTAGACTGGCAGTTCGTTCAGCTTCTCTTAGGCCACTTGCTCCCTCAGTGGTGTTCACTTCATAATTTTCGTCGTCTACGTTGTTTTTCTTTTTATAAATTCTCTGCAGTTCATCTGATAACAGGTCAATGGGGACCATTCCCGCAATGACACATGCTGCATCGCTAGATGTTGTGCGATATGCACTACATACCCTCAAGGCGCATAATCTGTACGTTGTTGTTTCGATTTTCTTCTTATAGGACTTGGTCTTCATAGCTCCTGCCCAGATTGGTGAAGCATACAGGATTACTGACTTAATTACACTCGCATAAAGTCATCTTCGGCTATACCTTGGTCCCCCTACGTTTTGCATTATCCGCATGAGAGCATTTTTCACTCGTGAGGCTTTCTCACTTACATACTCCAGGTGTTGTTTAAATGTTCGATTTAATCTCGTGTCCACCTACGGTGATGGTAATTGTTTCGCACTTTTTCCTGCTGCTGATCAGCACCGCTTCTGTTTTATTTTCGGCAAGTTTTAGGCCTACTGAAGTAAGCCATGTTTGGACTATCCTTATAGTGTCGTTGCTGATTTGTGTGATTTCCTCCAAAAATTTGGCCACTACGACAATGGCGATGTCATCAGCGAATCCTACTATTTTTGCTTCTTCCGGTATTGATAATCGAAGAATGTCATCATACATAGTATATTCCACAATAGCGGCCCACTCTTCTTTAGCTACATACATACATATGTACAAATGTACTCGTAAACGGACTTAGAACCTATGTAAGTTTCGAATGCCTTCACGATGATTATAGTGTGATAGACATACCTCGCAAAATAGAGGTACAAAAGTTTAGCTTTGCGTTGCTAACTGTCTCTTTGTCTAACTTCGTAGTCATATTGATATCGCTGGTCTTATACTGAGTCTGCTCATTTCTACAGGTCTACTTCTTTAGGTCTTAAATATGGGACTGCCTTCAATTACTCACATCGCTAGCCAGCACAAACAGAGTTCATCTCATTTGAGTCCCAGGACGCAGTGGATATGAGGGAAATGAAAAAGCCGACCTGCTAGCCAGAACAGGAGCTGCGTCAAACTTTATAATGCCAAGACCATTCTGTGGGTTACCAGTGAGTATGGCTAAAAGCTGTATCAAAGACTGGCTAAAAGAAAGGGCCAACCATTACTGGATGGAAACTGAAGGTAACAGACAAGCCAAAATCTTTCTGCCAAATACTTCCCTCAAAAGAACGAAACAACTCTTACAACTAAATAGGAGTCAGATTCGTATAGCCACGGGTTTCCTTACAGGCCACTGTCAAGTGAAAAAATTTCGAATGGCTATGGGAATAGCACAAGACAGCATCTGCAGAATGTGCAACGAAGACGAAGAATCCGCAGAACACATCTTATATCACTGCAACTGTCTAATCAGAACACGTCATCGTTATTTAGGTAAATTCTATCTGGAAGCTGAAGACCTATCTGCAACCTCACTCAAAAGCATACTAAAATTCATTACCAAATCGGGCATATTGAGTGAGCTTTAAGTTTAGAGGAAATCACAATACGCCCAATCGCGGCCGCAGTGAAAAGGTGACATATTCCCACCTCTTTAACAATCTGCAATCTACAATCTAGGTCTTAAAGGAAGCATAAAGCAATATTTCTTCTCTTTCTGTGTATGTGAAGAGGTATGCGGTACTACGTAGTGACTTAAGGCATGTTTGGATGTGCCTTACTATTCATAAGAATTATCTGATAGCTTCTTCTGCAGATGCTTTGAATGTCTGCTAAAATAAATCTCCCCTACAATCAGAGATTGTTAATGCTGAAAAATGTGGTTCTTTATGATCTACACAAGCTTTTCCCTCCTATAGACTTGACCCGAACTGAAATTAATCACCGAGCAATATCTTTGTGGATAAATTGCTCAGCACCAATGCCCCAGTATTTGCACCACAATTGTTGGTGGTTGTTTTTTCCTCCCATTTTAAAGCTTGACTTAAACCATTAAACTTGCTTCTTTTGCTTAAAAATGTACTGATGCTCCAACTTTTTCTATACCACCGAAAATAGGGTTTTCTGTTTGGGGAGGCATCTAACAAAGGAAAATCTAACTCTGGCACTAATACAATTAACAGAACCACCATTTTATCATGGTAAAAATTCCCCTCGAAGACAAGATGGTGATTTTTGCAAGACCTCAAGAATAGAATACTGCTGCAGTAGTTGATAGTGATAGCATTTTTCAATCCAAAGTAGTCGGAGGGGGCATACATTCAGGTGACCAGCTCAATCCCCAGACTTGAACCCGATTAAACACCTGTGGGCACTTCTAAAAAAGAGGATAAGGAACAATAATCCGACATCCTTAGCAGGCCTGAAGAGCGCTATACGACGAGAATGGGAAAAAATCAGCTCGGAAGGATGTTTTAATTTAGTTGCTAGCATGCCTCGTAAAGTGCTTGCAGTGATAAAGGCCAATGGAGGGCCAACTAAATATTAAATTATAAAAAAAAATAAATGTTCGCCCACACACTAATTGTTTTTTCATTTATGCGCATTGAATTTTTCAGATAAAACGGCATTTTATACATTTGGGTGGGGTGCTTTTGGCCAAGGCTGTGTATGTCAAAGCTAAGTAGACTTACAATTGGAATAACAATCCACTTACAATAGTACAAGTCGATGAACTTGAGTGTTTGGGGAGTACGTCCTTTCTGTGCTTTTTTCTATGGACATATACGCTGTGAACACCCATAGATTTCTGTTTTCCATGTGCTGTTTTCGATCATTGTGAAATTAAGCACATCAAACATAAAGTCAAGGTTAATCAGTTCTTTAAGATCCGGACAGTATTAAGAGAATCAAGATCGAAAGCCCTTGAAATTCATATATTCTACACGTCTCCATCTGTTAAACGAGTTTTTAGAAAACCAGCTTCGAAATCATTAAAACTCCACTGAGCCTCATAAAATTAATCTTTATCTTTTGTAGTTTGTACTTTCCTGCCGAAACTACTTTAAATAACCAGTTTCATTCAGCTAAAAAGCGCGTATGTTCAAAGATGCCTGTAACAGATACTTCAGAGACGCAAAATATCAGGAGAAGCTAATCTCCAAAGTAAGCATGTAGTTAGTCAAGCAAAAGCAAAAGTCGTAGTACAAACTACTAACTACGGCAATGACCGAAATATAAATTCAAACAACTTCTGTCACACTTGAGCAAAACAAACCAAGCGATCCGGAGAATATAGTCCCTATGTACATAAATTGAGAGACAGAGATCGGTTGGCCATATCTATGGTTTTAGACTGGTAATATCCAAAGAATACATTTTTTTTAAACGTTTTTTTGGTTATAGAGGAAATTTATATTGAAAAGGTACCTATAGTCCTTCAATGCCTTAAGCTGTTAAGCAGCAAAGATTAAAGGTGGGCATAAAAAAAAACAACTATAATTAAAGCCTTACCATTGCAGAGGCTTTAAAGCGTTGTTTCAACATAATAACCAATGAGTTGTGCACGTCAACATAATGAAGTACCAAATGCATAAAAATAATTTTATCTTATAGATGTAATTAACTACATAATAGAAAAAAAAAATCATAAAAAAATTGTTTATGACTCTAAACGACAAATGGTATTTAGGTACTAAAAAAATATTACGATACAACATATACCGACATACTTTAAATTTTATTAATTTTTATATATGACAATAAAAAGATGTTCACATTCCTGCACGCAGAATTTTAAAGCGCGATATAGTATCTAATGTGGCGGCAAATATTTTTATAACCACTTCTAGGCTGTAAAATCGTTGCTCCCCTGTCAATACCAAGTCAAATTTTTATTACCAACGTCTCTACGTGATCAATTACGTCAGAAATGGTCCAATGACAAATTTGTATTTGAAAAAAAAAGGCTAACAGCGGATGTGACTCACGCCGACGCGACGTAGAATACTCACCAACATGAAGTGTCATTTACAAACAAACAAACTTCGAGGTGTGGAAAATCCACTAGATAATATTCAAACTTTGACCACGTACACTATGTACAGATACTGCATCTCATGGCAATCAAAAGTATTCTGTAGTTAATTGAATTTTTCTTTATGGTCGGTTGTGAGAATAAATTTACAAGTCGTGTCGTCGCTTTTGCAGCAGCTCATTAAGTTATTCAAGTGCGTAGGTATTTGGTGTTGTTGGCTCATCGAAAGGCAACAAGCTTTGAAATGTTGCATTTTTTCGATTACCTTTAGTGGTGTCCTTCGTATTAAAGGGGTGGATGCTATTTGCATGATAAATTGACACCTTGATGAAGAGAGGAACAGTGCCAAATGCATGCTAAAGGACAGTTTAGTATGGTAATGTAGGAGCTTGCAAGTGCGAATATAAATTGTTTTTTTCTCTAAGAAATTCCACAGCAAAACAGAAACTAGGTACGAACATAACTAGATATTTCATTGTTCTTTATTGATTAAACTTTGCAAGGGTATTAGGATGCTACAAATTTTAGAGAGGACTACACATATCTGTTGCAACAAGAAAAACCGCTAAAGTCGAGTTTGATAATTTTTCAGGAGAGCATATTAAAGTTTTGCTAAAAAGTTTAAAATTACAAATGGGTCTAGACTACCTATTAAAAGTCGGATCTTTCTGAAAATAATACGAAAACAAAGGAAATTTTTATCTCTTTTGTTTTATCGATGCAAAATATAGTTATTGTTTTTATTTTAGGCGTGGCAAGCCAAATAAATACTTTAGCTGTTAAACTCCTATGCCGAGTTTAGCTGTTATTCTTCCTTGAAGAACAACATTTTATGTGAACAAAGTTGACTTGGGCTGATATTCCTTGAACTTAAGAGAACATTTTTAATACTTATCTTGACTTAAGTTCTTATGTCAACAACCAAACTGGACTTTAGCGCTTTTTCCTTAACCATCAGGTCAAAAAAGTTATTGAATATCAGACGGAGAAACAAGCAAACTCAACTTTAGCTTTTATGTATTGTGACAAAATAAATACGGATTCTCTTAAGTCGACTTTTCGACTTAAGATAATCAAGTTAAATATTTTTATGAGTTAAGTCGTTTTGGCGAAATGAGGATGTAAGAATTTGACTTTAGTTATTTTGTTTTCGGGACATTGTAGCTCCAATTTTGAAGATAAAGAGCTAGAAAAAATTTATCTTGAAGATTTGAGCATGCTGAATCTAATGGTATCAAAACTCAATTTCGTCTAAACTCGAATTTAGCTGTTTTTGTTCGTGGCAGCAGATATTTTCTTGTTTGTTCTTTCTATTACAAGAAATTAAATCATTTGGCCAAGGGTGTAGATGAAATATCTACTACATGCAGTGCGCCTTTGTTTGAGCAAGTGCTGCAGTATGCGGTTGTGCATATAGCATTTTGCATCATCAGCATTCCATCGTCACCAGGAACATATGGTTTAATATTTTCTTTAACCAGAAATATTTTTTTTATCATCAGCTGCTGATAAAACAGTAAATTGTATACAACTGGGGATACGCTTGATGAAACGTCTGTAATTTGCTGCAAGCAAAAAAACGAAATAAGTACGTCAATCCCGAGAGGAAATCTTTAAAATTTCGAATTTATGTAGATTAGGTTAGGTTAGGTTAGGTTAGGTTAGATAGGGCTATGTGGAAAACCTCATAAAACATTAGGCACCAGAATGGTCCCATCGCGATCCCTGGGAAACCTAAACACTTTCCTGAAACACTTGATTTCCCTACAAAATTTAAATAGCCTGTTTTGGTTGATAAGACCTACCTCTTCTAGGTTGCTGAAAAAGTGGTTACCCAGGTATTTCCTACGATTTCGAGCTATTCCCTGGCATTCACATACTATATGCGTGATGTCCTCTTCCACGCATAGGTCGTTACAATATCTACATACATCCGTGTCTGTAAGGCCCAGTCTCTTGGCGTGCTTTCCCAGAAGGCAGTGCCCGGTCAAGACTCCTACTGCTGTTCTTAGCTGAATTCTGTTTAGATCCAGAATTTCCCTAGTTCTTTTCCGGTCGAATTCTGGGCACAAGGCCTTGGATACCCTGTGACCTGCTGCGCTTCACCATCTTTGGTTGGCTGTTTTATATACTTTGCCTTTAATGGTAGCCTTAACTTCGCACGAAGGTGGTTTGATATCCACGGCTTCGCCTACTGGCAATTCTCCTCCATGTCTTGCCAGTTCATCAGCAAGTTCATTCCTTTTTATACCGCAATGTCTTGGCACCCAGCATAGTTTTACGCGGTTCTGCGTGCATAATACCTTTAGCATTGTGCTGCAGTTCCTGACTATCTCAGTTTTTATGATGTTTGATTCTAGTGCTTTGAGCGCAACCTGACTATCGATATAAATGACAATATCCTTATTGGACATTGATTTCATCTCTAGTAATTCTACAGCCCTGAGTACAGCTAGAACTTCTGATTGGAAGACGCTGCATGTATTAGGCAGTCTCAGAGACACTTTCAGGTCCGGATTCTCAGAGTATATTCCAGAGCCCGTTCCTTCGGATGTCTTTGATCCATCCGTATAAATTGCGATTTCTTTTTGATTTGTTATCGCATTCCCGCGCCAATACTCTCTTCCTGGGTACGTTATCTCGTACGGTGTGTCGAAGTCGAACACGGGAGTAATGTCGTCTGTTTTTACTGAATTGCCACTGATAAATTCATTTAAGATGGAGCAGTGTCCTTTACTGCTTTTCTTAAAGAGACCTAAGTAATTGAGCCTTAGCGCACTGTTTCCGCAAGGTTTTTAGCTTGTAAATCAAGCGGCAAAAGGTGAAGAATGTCGTCCAGTGCCGCTGAAGGGGTCGCTTACGTCTGCGAATTTGCGATCTTTACGAGTCAAATATCACAGATGAGCCGCTTATCATCTGTGATTCAATTCTCTCAAAAAGATATTTTGAAATTTTATATTCGGTGAATTTTTGAAATTGAAAATTTTAAAATTTTCTGTTTCGAATTTATGATTTGTTCTACTAGAACTAGAAATTCCATAAACTTTAGCATATCTTCAAGCCGTTTGTAGAAGCCAATTCTGACTGAGCCTACGCCACCTAGAGCTATCTCTAGCATTCTTGAACAACATACTTACAATGTTGACTTTTTGTGCATTTTTTTCTCATCAATCTGAACTAGAAATGATGCTTCACCTTCTTGCCTTTTTTTTTTAAATAAAACCCTTGCCGATGTGTCAGACACTGCGTATAGAAAATACGTCTCCTTAAACAATGGGTGGTGTGAATAAAAACTAAGAGAACACTCTGAGTGAACACTCAAGAGTGAAGTGTTTTCGTTGAAGGGAACACTCAATTTGGTGTGAATAAAAAATTTCCTCTAACTAGGTTCATCCCCTCAAGTTGAAGTTTGAAAACTAGAGTTGAGAGCTGTCAAATCCAGCAGCTGCTTGTCATGGGCTTTTAAAATCATGGCAAAATTGCCCGTCTTTGTTTCTATCCCCTTTTTGTTCAAATCAATGCCATGGAATTTTTTCTTCCATAGCTTCCAACGAAATTTGCTTTTTAAATTTCATGTCTGGAGTTGGGCTTCTTTCCATCAAGCAAGAATAAAATTGTAGAATTTTTATGAACTATTCTTCGTCCATTCCAGATATCTTTTTTTTAAGGTTTTTCACTTATTCCGTCAAGGTATTCATTTTCCGAAATAGTATTATCCATTTTTTTATCTCCTGAAGTTACCTCCAATGCACACTCAACTTCTTAAAGTGTTCACTCGATTGATTCCATCTTTATTCACACCAAAATGGAGGGAACACTCAACTGTCAAAATATGTGAGTGGAGGGTTTTCGTTAAACTTAACGAACCCTACTCTTATTCACACCAAATGGAGTGTTCCCTCCAAAATGCTGAGGGAACACTCACACTCAATTTTTATTCACACCACCCAATGTAAAGCTGGGCAATTGCAGAGAATGTGTTCGGATGATTCGACCTCCTCCGAGCAGAAGCTACATTCCACGTCTGACCTTAGGTTAAGTTTGTTAAGGTGGTATCTCAAGCCACAGTGGCCCGTGAGAAAGCCCACCAGCTTTCTGATACTTTCCTTATTAAGGTTAAGTATATCCTTATAGGAGTAGGGTCTGATTAGTAATTTGGATTGTCTCAACCCTGGGACATTTTCCCAGTGGTCCAGACGAAGCTTGCGTTCCCAGTTACTAATCAGCGCTGTGGCGAAAGACCAGTTGATGCCACAGTAAGGTTCAGGTCCTATGAACGCAGATTCTGAGCCAGCCCTAGCTAGTTCATCTGCTAACTCGTTGCCTACAATCCCTTGATGGCCGGGGACCCATCCAAGTTTTACCTTGTTTAGCCTTGTCAGAAATTGCAGTGCATCGTAGCAGCTTTTAACTGATATGGAGTCCACTAAATTGGACGTCAGCGCTTTGAGTGCTGCCTAACTATCTGAAAATATAAATATTCTAGCGCCCTTAATACCCTTACTAAGGTGTAACCTAGCGCAGATTTCAATGGCATTGAGTTCAGCCTGAAATACGGTGGGACACATTCCCATAGGTATCGAGACTTTGGTGTTGGGTCCAAAGACACCAGCTCACCAACTCCAGATTCCAATTACGATCCGTCTGTGAACCAAACCAGACTTCTAGGGTCTAATGCCGGAGCACCTAGACCCTAGAACCTACCGAAGCAGTACTCCTTGACCATGGTGTCAGGGATGGTACAAAACATGTCTCTTTTGGGGATTGCGTCAAGAATTTTCAGATGTCCCACATGGTCACCTGATTTATACTTGTATTCTATACCTTCTTGCCTTCCTTTTATCGTGTTGACTTTGAAAGGAGTACTAATTTGGGAGACAGACTGCTGGCACTGATACCATGGTATAGCAATACTACGTTCTATACCACATGTCTGTCACTGCAACACCACGTTAAAACGTAGTATACCATGAATAGAACCTAGTATTGAGATTCGGAAATTTTTGGTGGTATACCACCATCTTATTGATTACAGCGCCACTTTATTTCTGTTGGTGATTCTTCATAGCTTCTTTGACAATTCAAAAGCAAGCAATCACAGGGAGAAATGTTTTGCAAATGGATTCAAGGTAGACAATTTTATCAGCATTGGAAACAATGAAAGCAAAACAAGTTTGGATGAATTATATAGGCGAGCTGCGAGGAGCAAGACGCAATATTGGAGTGTTGCAAAAAATGTGTAAGGAGCTGGAGGAGGCGCAACACAAATGTCAAAGTATACCACGTAACGCAAAAATCAACGCGTACTACGAAATGCAGTCTGTCAGGGGTATACCATATTCACAATACCAGCAGTCTGTCTCCCACATAAGACTAAGCGAATTTTAGCTGCCGGCTTGCAAACGAACTGACCACTCGCGGACTCTGGTTAACTGAAGTCCATCTAATAAAACGGACCACGAGAATACATATTTTCCCGTGCTACGATTTCGTAGTAAAGTTTAATACCAAGATTGCAAGCGTAATTGACTGGGAATCCAGAAGTATTATATACAGCTCCTCGATAGATATTTAGAAAGACCCTTAAACTCCAATTACGTCGTAAAAGTTCTGAGAATGACAGAGAGAAGGCTCACTAGGGATGTAGACCCCAAGATAATACCCAACAGATGTAGCTTCTATCGATATTGGATGACTTTAGCTCAAGAATGTGGGAGAGAATAGGACATGCACATAGGGAATCAGTAGACCTGGAAGCCAGTGGTATATCACCTAAGATTGAACGTTTATTTAAACTGACCACCAACATTTTACAAGAGGCATCAGGAACACTATATCGAACTGATTTCAGGCGCTCAAGTCCAGATTTGGGACAGCTTAACTTGTGGGAAAATTGGTGGTGAGGTGGTAAACATGATTAATATGCCACAAAGAAATGGCATTCCTATAATATGCAGTTTATGTAGTCGAGGAGAATGGGAGGATACCCTCTATTTTGTTCGGAAGAGCCCACCCTGGTCCTTGAAACCGATTATCTAACAGAGAAACACATAAAAATTAGTAAATCGATTTCTGAAGCAGCAGAATTGCACTAGTTTATCGTGATAAGATAGTATATGAGAATTCTTAAATTTAAGATAATTATAGCCTGTATTGTTAATGTAAAAAAAAAGGAAATTAAAATTTGTCAATCAACCATGGTTCTCCTAATATACCTGACAGTACGATGGCTTCATTTATTCTAAAAATAGCACAGCCTTCGAGAGCTACTTGAACATGTAACCTCCCTCTCAAGAAATCAACACAGTATCAACTGCCAACTCTTCCAGGAATCAATGGAAGCAGGTAGTGTAAGATACCTATAAAATCAGTACAAAGTGACTCAGTAGTGAAACCATCCAAATGCGTAATTGCAATTACTTTCCAGCAATTATTGATTTTCTTTCCGTCTTTTAGTTACATTCTGAAAAATATGAGTACCAATTAATTGGAATGACTATTAAGCCGGAGGGAGAAAAATGCTGAAGCAAATACTTTCGATTCACGTTTAATTCATCGGAATTTAGACAGGGTAAAGAATTACGTCAGCAAAATTCGTGTCACGTTGCAGCGCTTATTATTCTCAGCATTGCCTCCAGTCACCATGAAAGATGTGAACGAGTAGAATGCGTCTGAGTGGATGCATAACATGTACGCACTGTTGAGGTGTGGTGTTTGTAGTCTTGACGTCTTCAAAACATCGGCTGTTGGTTATCGTGTGGGTGAATTGTGAATCTTTGTTGCACGTTTTAATATACTGGAAGCATGACCCAACACAGACTGAATTGAATGCATTTCTTGATAAATTTTAAAATAACTCCTGTGCTTTGGAATTAATTGACACACAAATAAAGCTTTTGGTGGAACTTTTGGTTTCTCTCTGTTCGTCATCAGCTTAAATACTCGTAAGGGTGTCCTTAGAAATTTTAACGTAAGTTGCGCAACAGATGCGGGAATTGTTTGAACTCCAGCTGTAAATTGAATAAGGTGATGTGATATGAAAGGCTAGACGTTTAATACTGTTCCACATTATTGACTATTTCGAAAGCAATAATATTCGATGGCTTTCTTGGCAAGGTCAAGACCGGGTCAAAGACCAAAGACGGAGTTGGTGCAGGTGTTTTCTCTGATAAGCTTAACCTAAAGCTCTCTTTCCATCTTCCAAATCATTGTAGCGTGTTCCAGGCGGAAATTATGGCGATCAGAGGAGCCCTATTTTGGCTTAAGAAAAACGTGGTATCCTCTAGAGATATCCGCATCTATTCAGACAGCCAGGCAGCAATCAAATCCCTGGTACCGACCTCTATAAACTCATTAGTAGCTCTAGACTGCCGTTCGTCTCTTGTGGAGATAGCTGAGCAGTTCCATATTCACCTGTGCTGGGTGCCGGAGCAATAGAGAATAGAGGAATTGTAAGGCCGATGAACTCGCCAGAGTAGGAACAACTATACCAATCTTGCCGGACAATGGCACCTTAGGTATTCCAATCGCTGCTCGCAAACTTAAACTTAAGCTGGATGCTGTCGAGACTGCAAATCTTAGGTGGACAAGTGGATTAACAAGTCTAGCGACAGAACAGATTTGGCCGAAGCTGGATCTAAAATGCTCTAAGAATCTGATTTCTCTCAATAGATTGCATATCGGCACCACAATAGGTGTCATCACTGGACACTGTCTAATAGGCAAGCATGCTCCAGGGCTAGGCGTCTTTGCGAAGCTGCTGGAGGAAACTATTCCTCTGAAGGAAGCTTCACTTACGAGCAACCTGATGAATATTGACATTAAGAGCCTCTTACGCTTCATAAGAACTCCAAAATTGTTTTACGAGTAGGTTGAGAGAAACTTTCTCCCATGATCCACGTGGTATCACAATAGACCTTCCATTGGTCTAAGTGTGTTGGCGAATCTTAGCTGCAGCCACTTTAACCTAACCTACTCTGAGCGGTGCATGCCTGTATGTATTCGAATGGATATTAAAAAAAATCAAAAATATTCCGTTGCCTGGTTATACTCATGTGATTCAGGAAGTCTCGTTGGGAATCCAATATGGGCTTGTGATGCGTCAAAGTAAAGTAACATGCTTGACACTGTAAGTCAGAGGCAATAAGATCCATTCATTGAAACTCATGAAGATAATTTTTTGCTTGATTTCTGACACTGGTTACTATTGGATGTCGGTAGGTGAGCAAGTTTTTAGTTTCCATTCTTATTCTACTCTTAATTTTATTGTTTGGTTCGCAGTTCGTAAATAGCCAATATTAAGCCATTAAGGAGTTCGTTGTCTATGGGAAGTCCTATCTTCTTTGACCTTAAGCAACTACGAATTCTACATCCACAAGCTCAGACTAGAATGTAAGCCCTAATTATGTGTGAAGTCGTCATCGTAAAAACTTCGTCTTTACTGTAGCGTTACCTGGCCCAACTCCATGGTTTTCAATTAACTTATGGTCCATAGTAATGGCGTTAATTTGGAGCATTTTTGCTTCTTCTTCTTTTTTTTGGTCTGCCAATAGATATAAAGCAATTGACAGATAATTTTTTTCACGTCAATTTTCGATGGCACAGCAGTCCGGCGTAAACTCAAACTCAACCCAAGAGACTTTTCGAACCAACATTATCTTTGGCTAGCTGAATTCAGCTTCTTACACAAGGTAATTTAAGATCTCTCTCCAATTCTGCGCTTCTTCTAGAGTGGGTTATCTTTTGCGTTGCCCCACCGGTATGGAATGAAAGACCATTTGGAATTGTTGTTCGCACAGTTTACGTATCTTAGATCTTAGACGCCGCATTCGCCAAAGAGCAAGGAAAAATCCTTAATTAGTAACAACCAAGACTACTTGCAAAAGGCGTAATTCGAAAAATTGTGATTAAAAAAAGTTATTTTTTAGACAACTGTATAGTTTTTTTGTCCTCTTTATCCAAAAAGCAAAAGTAATCATACAAATTCCTAACCTACTCGAAGTTATAGTTATACAGGGTGACCAGATAGCAATGATACCTTTTCCATTCGTTATGTTTCAGCAGCTGTCAAAGTTGCCAATGACATCCAGTTGTCAAAATATTCAGAAAGGTTTGATTTTAACATGCATCGTTTCACGCTTGCCGAACGTGCGGAAATTATTAAAAAAATTATCGAAATTCCGCCTCAGTTGTAAATACGCAACGTGAATTTCGTCGAATTTCATCTTCTCGGACGTTCCATTAATTGCCGTAAATGGAACGAACACAATCCACAAGTGTTCGACCAAGCATCAATGCATTCACAAAGATTGACTGTTTGGTGCGGTTTATGGCATGGCGGCATCATCGGACCTTATTTCTTTCGAAATGAGGAAGGAGACACCGTTACCGTCAATGGTCTCAGGTAGAGAGCGATGTTAACCGAATTTCTGTGGCCAGAGCTCAACAACATCGATATATCCGAGCTGTGGTTCCAACAAGACGGCGCCACATGCCATACAAACGACGCAACGCTCGAAGCTGTGAAGGAGAAATTTGGCGACTGGTTTATCTCACGGCGAGCGTTCATCAATTGGCCGCCGTCTACGACTACTTAGTCTACGCCAACAAGCCAAACACTTTGGGCGAGCTCGAGGCAAACATTCAAGACGCCGGAATAACGCCGTACATATTGGACCGAATGCTTGAAGCCCTGTCAGCGAAGCCGAGGCGGTCATTTAAATGATGTGCTATTCCACATATAATGGCATGAATGTAGCTTCAAAATAAAGCCAGAATCAATTTATATCTCACACAACCTTGTTGTGTTATTTACATCTTTTTCCCTATCGTTCTTATCTGGTTATAATGATGAAATTTTGTTCAATTGGCCGATAACCTACACGTGACAATTCGATATCCAAGAATGCCAATAAAATTCATTTACTACCCCCTTGACACCCTTCTTTTGTGGCACATTTCAACAATTAAAGATTTCAAGAACTAGTGGTCTCTTTTCGGTTACAAATGAGGTTATCGCAGTTCCGCATTTCATCCATACCATCTTGCGAATTGCCATAAAAAATTTCCATATCATTTCTATCCTTATTTCCTTGCAAATGCTATTAAATATATATTTATCGATTAATTTCCTCTAAGCGACTGAATGACCTTAAAAGATGAATGAGTTTGATTGCAGTTCTAACCCCAAAAAAAAAACCACACACTATCTGCAAACTAGATAAAAACTACGAATCCATAAAGTAGCGAACATCGACGGTCGATTGAGTTTGACAGCAACCTTGGAGTAGAATAGTTGGCATTTTTATTTTCACATCAATGTTTGGTTATTGCAGATTGTGGTTCGAGTTACATATCTTTTCATCGCTTCTTGCTGCCATTTGTTTTGGGAAATGGTCGTGAAAGTTTCCAAGAAATCTGGTTTCTTTTCTGCTGTGCATGAGATAATAGCCCGGTCTTTCTATATTTCATTGTCATAATTTTTTTTACAAAATTTCTCCAAGTAGATAAAATCGCTAAAAAAAAAACAATTCTCTCAAAATGTTTTTTTTTGTTTTGTGTTTTGCCTTGCGTTACGGAGATGCTTTTCTTCATAAAAATGCTTAAAAATTTGATTACTACAACTGTACTGAAAACAGCTACATAAATGTATCTACTTCATCTGTATGAGTACATATGGATATTTACCAAAAAGTGGTCCCGTAATAATTACCATCGTCGATTGTAGACGATAGCCCGGAAGTTTATTTGTCTACTCTCGAGCAGCACTTCAATTCAATTAACCATTCCTTTAATGTCTGTCAAATCAATTTGTAATTCAACGGACATAGCTTAAGAACTCTTGTAGTGTACCTACAAATGCGCGTGTCATTGAATAAAATAGATTACCATCCCACACAGTCCGACCACACTCGCCGTCAGATTTTTTTTTGCGTTTTTTTTTTTTTCAATCGTGCTTAAAAATTGTATAAATTATTGAAGACAATAAATACTCTGTAAATAATCTTATAGCGCGTACATCGAAAAGTTCATAACTGGTTTCACAGTTATGCGAGGGAGTGTTATGGTAAATAAAAGAATTTATAATTAATTCATAGTACGCCGTACGGGAGTTAGAATCAGCGAAAATAACTATGCGTGGTAGAACGTTAAAATACATTTTTCACTGTTGCGTGAGAGTATTTTTATAAAAAAAAGTTTTATTGGATTTTGATTAAATTTAGGATATCCTCCGAGATGAAAAAAAAATATTTCCAGTGCAAGAAAACCATCACACATCCTCCTCACGTATCCATTCATTGAAAGTTGGATCTATGTAAGTAGGTTGGTCGGAAATTAATGGAAGTAACCTACAACATTTAAGATTAATGATAGCTGGGTGGGATGGTTGCAAAATGTGAGGATGGTGAGAAAGGTAGCTGCCCGCAAGTTAGGTAATAATTTTTCGGAAAATATTTTGGAGCTCAAAAACAAAATTTTTGGTGTAAAAATAACTATCTACAGTTTGACCGAAAGTAGGATTGTGAGGTAAGAAATACCGGATTCATGACATACACGAGTATGTACATATGTACGTGCATCTAAGAGGGACGTGTAGTCTGGAATTTCGAAGTTCAACTGAATTGTGCAGAATCAAATTCGCGTTTACCAGAACTTCGTGCGAAAATGATTTATGTTGTCTCTGAATAATCAGAAAGCTATGTGCTCACCATAATATTAGATTTCAAAGTGAAGAGCGTGTAAGGAATATCCTGGAGTTATGGTTGCAGCGTCGACTATTTCCTTTCTCTAGAGTGTGGCAAACGTTTTCTTCCCACCGAAAGCAGATTTGTCAAAGAAGGGATTCATTCGGTGAATGTTTTTTTTTCGTTTAAAGAGATACATAGTATTCACTGTTTTTTCAAGGTCACAACATGATGAAGGTGGGGAAGTTGGCAAAAACACTGTTCATAGGACTAGCTAGGACTTCAACTCTCAGAGATCGGGGGAGACTATTGGTGGTGCATATGTCATCACGAGTTGTAAGGATAACATTTACCCATATTCGACGACAGTCCAATCAAGAGTCTTTTGCTAACGAAGGCCAACAATGGGGCCCGTTGAGAGCATAATAAAATATCATGGGTTGAACAAGAGCCGCCTTATTGCTAGGCAACTTTGACCAAAACTAGACAAAAGAAGATTTACCGGACTTCTCAAACATAAAAGAGGAACCCTCTTTTCACTAACCAACAGCATAACCGTACACTGCAGGATAGGCAGGCATGCTCAAAGTTTGTGCACCCCCTAAAAAGACTTCTGCATTAGTTGCTGAGACGGGGCGGAAGATGAAACAGTCCTTCACTTCCTGTGCACGTGTCCTGGAGTTGCTAACATCGATGGTCTCAATTACCTTAATACTGCCTCTACGGCTAACTTTAGCAGCTACATAAGAAAAAGTAATTTGTTCCAGGAGCAGACACTGTGACCCACCTTTTTTTTTTTTTTTAGAATTAACCCGCACTCAAGGGGTTATGAATACCCTTTAACATGTTTTCACATGGTGCGGGCGTAGGAAAGATAGATAGAGAGAGAGCAAAAAAGAGATGGTGTAGTGGTTTGAAACTCAGCTGTAATTAGGTTTCACATTAGCTCCAGGGGTGGTGTCCAGAATAACTGGGGAGATTTGATTGCTGTCATGTATTTTTTGACTTCACTTCTGATTCACAGTATTTTTTTCCCGATCCACCTGATGTCATGAGCATATCAATTATCAACAGAGCGATCAATTTCTCCAGCCATATGACAAACCTCCTGCCAGTGTTATGCCTTCGCAGTAGTGTTGTCACAAACTTTCGCAATTGATCGCACTGCGTCTTATCATATAATGCTTGCTGACATCAGGGATTGAACTGTGAACCATCAGTTTGACAAACGATGACGCTACCACTACACCATTGCCACCCCTACTTCCCCTATCCAGCGGCAGCACAATGGACATGCATTGGTCTAAGTGTACCTTATCGAGGGCCAAATCAACCAACCAAGAGCCGCCAAAGAGGAACCATTTCAATAGAAAGTTAATATGTCAATATCGTCTAAGATGTTACTGTTTAGGTCTTCCCACTCATTAAATAATCTACCCAGAGCCATCCGCCTTCGTTTAGCCATAAATGTTTCAACATCTCTCCCTTCATCAAAGAATGAAGACAGACAGAGCCCTCATTTCTGTCCAGTTTACAAAATCTTCGCATTTCATTACTGATTTCCTCGTTCAGAGTGCTGCATAATATCCGGCATAAAACCATCTGCATTTAATAGTAATTGACCATCAGAACAGTTTCCTAATCCTTTTCTGTGGGTAATGCCGCACCCAATACTATTTGTTATTCAGGGATAATGCGGTGCATTGATAGTTAAATCTTGCTCCACTGGACTAAGATTATCAGTGGGACGATCAGAGTGCATCTGTCGGGTGTGAAGTTGGGTGTGGAAGTGCTTAATGCTCTCTAAATATTCGTTTGGATTAATCTAAAGTCAGCGGGGTCCTACCTACATATGTACACACATACATATATATATACATATGTAATAACTGTGACGTCTTCGAACGTCTTCCACACATTGGAATCCCACCTTACGGTTGGCTTATGTATGGCTTCGAATATAATACAACTGAATCGTTTTGTTTACTCAACCCCTCAGTAGCTTTAAGGCGAAAACCTCGTTCTCTGCTAACAGGTTTATCCATCCGGGCGAAATGGTGCAGGTAATACTGGCTTTGTTAAACAGGTGAAAACATGAAACACTCTTCTTTATTGCTGACATTTTTTTAAGGTCTCATATCACAACCATAAGCATTCCAAATGTGTCAACCTGTTGGTGACATAACTGCTTCTACAGGACCAATCCAACACCACCGCAATCGAATGCTTCGCATTTTCTAAAATGGTTTCTTCCTTAAAACCCTCGTAATATTTATTTTATTTGGCCATAAATAAAGATTGTAAATTTCAAAATCAGTAATAATTTCAGTTAGTCGTATAACCCGACGACAACTTCGTTTCCGTCAGCAACTTGTTATAAGGCAAAATCATATCAAATTTCTGCTGAACATCCAAAGTACCTTCCTACCTACCAGCCAACCTATCTACCCACTCGATGCTCCTTAAAGCATTTCAATTCTCGAGGCACCAGTTTCTGGGTATGTGTGAGTATGTGCGTTGGTTATGTAATCGCCAAAGGCCGCCTTGTGTGTCGTCTACGTAGTATACGCGTCATTAAAAGCAGCTGCATACCTCAATATGGCAACATGTCGTGTAAGCCTAACAGACATAATGTCTATCCAACGACGCAATTTTATTGCAAAAACCTTGAAGTTGACGATAAATGGTTAATGCCCACCACCACCACCACTTATCCACATGCGGATGCACGTAGGAGCACTCTCCAGCGATAAATTCGTTAAATTTATTCTTCATTCCTGGCTTGGTGCCATAATCCAAGTGGCTGGCTTTGATGGAATATAAAATGTTGCTCCTTAAAGCTGAGTACTCTCTGGTGGTGTTTTGATAATCCAACATCTAAGGGATAAGTCACATGCATCTGGGTCATTGGACAGTTAATTGGTTCTTCGGCTGAATGGGCCTTTGCCGTTAATTCTATCTGACGATGGATTCTGTGGTTTGTGCCCGATTGGTATTGAAACGTGAATGGGCTGCAAAATATAATAGAAGACCGCAACTCGGCGTAACTACACCACAATCGCACTAGGTCGCTACCGTCTTTGATGCTTATTTGTGCAAGCAAGCGAATCGAGGACAAAATTCACACGTGCAATATTAATAAAATATGGCCAACAAAGAAATGCATGACCGAACTACCAAATTCCTTTTTCGGTCACCTCCAGTCCTGAATGCCCATCTAACACTGGCAGCTGGACCAGCTGCATTCGAGAGAACCAGTTCGCGCCACCATTGTTCGAGATGCTGAAAAAATATTTGCACAACATAAATAGCAACATCTGTTGTCCAGCAACAACGCGCCCGCCGCGCCGATTACACACAAATTCTAATCCAATTCCAATTCCAGTTTAATGGTAGACCTGGCATGCCCACTCACTTACACTCACCATAGCGGCCGGTTATCAGCCGCGCAGTACCACCACAAATAAGTAGATGGGGTGACAAGAGAGTGGTGGACGCTGGGCGGCTTTGATTGGCGGTTTACTAAGGGAAAACTGACAACAATTCCTTTGTTCGCGAACCACGACTACGACGACGACTAGGAGTTGTACTCTTGCCTGGACAGTCGATGCATATAGATTGGCCTGTTGGTTTGGTCTGAACTATGTGAATGGGAAAAGCCAGAAACCAGTTTTCCACGTTAAATTTTTCCACAGAGAATCTTTGACTGTTACGCGAACGAGGGAAGGGAAGTTACGAGTGAATTTGTGTGCAAAAATGGTTAACTTTATGGTTATGTCTTTGGGGTGAAAACAAAAACAGCAGAGCAACAAATGTTTTCCTTTGATTTCAGTTACTCAACTGTGTTGCTGCATTCCGGCAGTGAAGCCACATTCAGAGCAACAAAAAAAAAAAATGCACTTTGGTGTGAAACGTTTGCCTTTCTCTGCTCACCGCAAGTACTGAGTTTGGCAGTTCGATTCGATTTTTAATTACTATTCGATTGAGGATTGGGGATGCATTCTATAACAGCAATGGAATGTTCATTGTTCTTCGATTGGTTCAAGTTTATCAAATCCTTTCTTAGAAAGTATTGATTGCGAGTGAATGTCAGAGTATTGTATATTTCTCTTGAGTTTGTAGTCAAAGGATGCGTGTTTCTTATAAAATTTCTCGGAACTTATTCACTTTCAGAAGGAAAACTATAGTTCAACTTAGTTTTGATTTTCATCCATATTTTCGAGATTTGTTGTTTACTGGAGACATTGACATAAGCCACCTTAAGCAAATAACAGGTACTCAACGACTGAGCGTATAGACTATTATAACTTTTGTAACAACACATACATAGTATGTAGCTAATCTGATTTGTGAAATGCGTGAACTGATTTACTTTTGACGACTGGATCAACTTTAGATTGGATCAACATAAATTGCATTTCACTTACAAGACCACTTGTCAACTATCAGATTAGTCTGATTCAGAAACCTGTGTAAAAAGCATTTAATCAGCAATTAAAAGCGGACGTGCAGTTTACCATAGGTGATAAATAGGAACATAGCGGAGGGAACACGAATGGTGAATCTCGCTGTGCATGTCTTAAAATGGCCGCCTGAAATCAGTTCTATCCGATCGGTGTTTATTGGCAAAAGAATAGCTTAGCTACAGAATTGTTTAGCAATGGTTGAATAAAGAAATTAAATGTAAATAAATTATTGATAGATACCAAAACATGCATACCACCTTAGGCAGAATAATGTTAGCGGTAATCAAAATACAAATACAAATACTTGGCGCAACAGACCGTATGTGGTCCAGGGCCTAGCTTCTCGCAACCATTCGTGTTGTGCGTGTGATATTTTTCTCACAAATGGAAGGGACCTACGGTTTAAATCCATATCCGAAAGGCGATTTGAGAAGCTTTCTCATGACAGTTGTTACTCTCGGACGGGTGTCAGACATTCGCGAGACGTGGCACCGTGAAAAAATTTTTATGGTGTTTTCTGGGACTCGAACCTCTCGCTCAGTGATCCAACGCACTACTACCGAGCCACGGCGCCTTGTTTGTCAGACATTCGGGAGAAGTGGGACCGTGAAAAAACTTTTATGGTGTTTTCTGGGACTCGAACCTCGAACCTCTCGCTCAGTGATCCAACGCACTACTACCGAGCCACGGCGCCCACGGTAATCAGTTAAGTGCAAGCTAGGAGAGCATCCGCAGGGATGGAAATTCTGCTTGACAATGTCCTCCACCAGATCTTACGTTGACGATGCATTTAGATCCTGCTCGGTTAGGAGAAAAAAGAATATCCGTTATCGTCAAACGCAAACAACGCATTCAAGCTCGCTACCAGTCTCCATGTGTACGTTCTAATTTGTTTCAGCGGCAAATTTCGCACGCCATCGAATATTAGAATTATTTTTTCTACGTGGTCCCTTTGGGATGGATTCGAAAAATCGCCGAGCTATGACGTTGATATTTGGTCTTTTTACATGACCTAGCCGCCTTGAAGTCACCGTTGTCTTCAACTATTCAATAAATGTTGAGGGTTTTGTACAATATCAGCTTGGATCCTCGTGATGGACGCTTACTACTTAGCCCAAAGAAACAGCAGGCACACGGTATCCTAACCCTTTAACTATCCATCCATCGTAATATACTGGCAAATAAATACATATTCGGAAACTACAGTCATCTGTTTGGAGCTTGTCACTTGGTCGTTTCTAATTTTATTTTACTGATTCCTTGCTTGCTCTCTCACTCGTTTCATTACCGGATTTTCACCAAAATGCTCCGAAGAATGCTGTGGCTTAAAATTACCAAAAACTTTAACTCAATCTTTTGACTACTGTAAGATAACTAATTGGAGAAACAATCATGACAATTAAAAAAAAATAATTCTGACTCCATCCAGTGTTCCCAGTTTTTTTTTAAATGAATTTCACCTTTTTGTGTCGCATTTTGCCATTTTTTCCCCTTTTCTTCAGTCTATTTTCCCCGCAATATTCCTCTTTTTTTTAACGTATTGAGCCTCTATAATACATACATAATCAGCCTTAACGAGGTATCGGTTCGGAAAAACTTCCAAATCGTTAAAAAAAATCCGATCAGAACGAGTATCACCTTCATAGTATCCACTTGAGTTGATACTTTGTTGCGCTGTTCGGTAAAACAAGTCATTTGTTGGCAACGAAGATTTATGCACGTTGGTGAATTATTATTATAAGATTTTTTGATTTCGACGATAATATTTCAAATACGCGTTTTACCCTTTTGAGACAGTTTGCCTTTTACCACTCAAAAAGCGACCCGCAATATGGGAACACTGACTCTACCTCTTTGATCCCTATTCCGCTTACATAAGATTTCATTTATTTTCGCTATATTCAGGAGGACATACATAATTAAGTTGTTTTTAAAAAAATTATTCGAAGTAAATACTGTTGTCGAAAACAACTCCAGCTGTGGGCATTTCATCTGATAGATGCATAAGCTACATCATAATTTTCAGCAGGGATAAGAGTTATCAAAATTCTTTAAGAATTATTTGATCAAATATTCCAAAAGGAAGTCTGATATTTTTTAAGGCATGGTGGTACCCCTAATGAAAGAAAAGAACAAAATAATATGGAAACCTGGTTCCAGAGTTTTATAAGTTTTGAAAAACTTGTGAACTACAACCGTGGTAGAGCTTGGATGACTTTTCTCTTAGCCAACACATTCCTGCTGCAAAAAAACATGTTTGTTAAATTAAAATGAAAGGATAGCTTGTGTTTTAACTAGGAAACAAAACAACAAAACTGTAACCTTAGAATTTTATGACAAAAAAAAAAAAATACAAATTCTTGGCGCAACGGACGGTCGTATGTGGTACAGGGCCTAGCTTCTCGCGACCATTCGTGTTGTGCGTGTGATATTTTTCACACAAATGGAAGGGACCTACAGTTTAGAGCCATATCCGAAAGGCGATTTGAGAAGCTTTCTCATGACAGTTGTTACTCTCGGACGTTTGTCAGACATTCGCGAGACGTGGGACCGTGAAAAACTTTTTGGTGTTCTCTGGGATTCGAACCTCGAACCTCACGCTCAGCGATCCAACGCACTAACCACTTGATCCACGGCGCCCACTTATTTTTATATCTTTTATGACGCCCGTTGAAAATCTGCTAGCGACGCTCAGTGTAGATAGAATTTTGCTAAAATTGATGACCACTTGTTACTGTCGGCCATCAAAATAATGAGACTTCTCATTTTCCAGATCAAAAGCAAATTAATTGCTACATTTCCTTAATTAATTGAATTCGACGTTCACGGATATAGAGGTGGCGCTATTAATTGAAAATGTTTATCCTTGCACTTCAATTCCGAGGTTTAACTGTTTTCACCTACATTCATAGCTTTCATTTTGAAAATGAAGTACAAATGAAGTACAAGTAAATTAAGTTTTTTTTAACACTGTCTTTCATAATTATAATATTTTTTTCAATACCTTAAATTTGGATAGCGTCGATTTCAACATCATTAATTATATTTCTATAGCTCTAAATATTTATAAAAATAATCACAACAGAGTTCAGATACCTGAAGGGTTGAGTTTGGAAGGCAAGATGACATTCTAAGCAGCCAGCGACTGCTTTAGTTGTTTTCGAAACTAGCAACCAAAAGCACTGCATTATTAAAGATGATTTGCTTACTCAAATAGCTTACAGATTTTGGAAAAGCATTCGATAGACAACCGAGAGATCTGATATACATATGTATGTAGGTGACGCTAAGACATCGAGAAGTTCCAGAACCCTACGTACAGATTATCATTGTCTTTATACGGATATTTTTCATATCTGCGATAAGCAGAGGGTTCTTGATACTCAGTTGATTAACACCCTGATCTAATGTATATCAACCACTCACTTAATGGTCAGTCTAACATATTGAAAACTCCTTACAATACACTATATTCATTTTATATTCTTACTGATTAAAGCGTTTATCAGATATCCTAGAGGTCACCAGTTGCATCCCATCTTCAAAAAAAAAAATCTGATTCTTAAGTAAAATACTGACTCAGTTAATTGAACTAATTTTGATGCATTAATTTCTGACTATTTCTAGCATTTAATAAACACGTTTAAGTACACACAAAGGACATGATAATCATTATTAATTTTGTCTTATTCATAATACAGCCCTTAGATATATCTTAGTGTTATTAACCTAGGTCTGTCCATTCGTGCAAAAATTTTTTGGTAGATTCCTTGCCAATAGCAGTCTTCTTATATCCTTGCAAAGGAAAACGAACATTTTATTACCCCCAAGCGGTAATTGAACATATTTTGTCATTCATTTCTGGTCTGTTCGTACTTCAAAATAAAAGATCCTTCATGTAGGTCACGAAAGAAGATTAATATGTTTCACATATTAATTCCTAAGGACATCTCATCCATCAGAATGACATTTACTTTTGTGTGTTATACCAAGAAAACTTTTTGGATGGATAGGTACATACATAGCTCACCATAATGGAATAATGCCGTACTCGTTGAGAAAGGCGAAGTTTTTTGTTCAGATATTATACAGCCGATATGATGTAATATTTTTGTACATATGTACATAACATATATATTTTTGATTAATGCTTTCTTTTATTTATTATCGAGTAATGGAAGCCTGCGGCTTAACTTCCGCAGTTGTCATTTTGAAAGCATCGAAGTATCTGATGTGAGTTTGAGCGGTGACAGAATAAATTATGCTTGTTATCTTTATGTACTTATCAATCTTTTTTTTTTTAAAAAAAATGCAGAGTAAGTGTCCTCAATTATAAATTTTCTACAAAGTAGCCAACTCACGTCTTTTTTCCTTAAATTCGAAGTGCAAATATCATAGCTTCAAAGCACTCAAATTGAAACACTAAGCTGATGGGTAAAAATGTTTCCTGCCATCCTCGATATAACAAAAGTTTGACAGTACAAATTTTTAGAAATATTTATGTTTCTTCTCTTTCTTAGTACCCAGTATGACTGGGTACTTGAAAATAGTTTTTCTTTTTACGCTGGGCAACCATTTTGCTTTGGATTATTCAATGACAAGGGTGGGATGCGTTAATGGATTTTGTTTCATAATGGTTTTTCATTTCCATTTAATGGTTATTTAGTAAAAAGGTTTTTCAAGAAAAAATTGTTATTTAATAAGGGTTTGACATATGAGTGACAGGACGGCACGTAATATTGTATCTGGTCGATTAATGTTTATGGTGTATCACAATAACTTGTTTCGGTCATTCCTGTTTAGCAGCTAAAGATGAGTAGTAAAAAATAAACGGCTAGATACCTACTTATGCGAATCTTTGAACTAATAAACGACGCTTTATTTCTTTTTTTTTTGTCAGTTAGTGCCTTAACAATGATCTAATTAAACTCACAAGCAAGTTTCAACTGAGTGCATAACGCACAGTAGGCTTACACCAAGACTTGAAGGAGAGTAAACTAACCAGATTTGTAAGCAACTGTAAACATATGATTTAACCCCGAAATGACGTGCTCAAATAAAATGATTGAAAGCAAAGTTAGGAAAAATATGAGCATAAAAGGGTAACAACCACTTCACTTATCGTGAACGAAAGAAACGCTAGAAAGTGTTCAAAAATAGAGACATACTGACATACACAACTACAATGTTAGAACCCATTTTGTACCCCATGATTATATACATACATACGCACATATACTTCCAGGCAATGGCACATTGAACTAAAACTTGAAATAAAATTGTCTGAGCCAACTTGCTGAAGTTATATGAAGGTACGGTTAAACTGCTGGACCCAGGCCTGATTAAAAATACCAGGAATACCAGGTGATGGAAGTCGTTCAAAGTCAGACCTGGCAAGTATGGGCAATGTGCCAGTTATTTAAGCCCACAATTACGGATATAGTGTATTGGCGTCCAATTTGGCTGTGAACTAAGGGATATACCTCAATTTTCTTTTTCTTTTATTAACCGTTGAAATATATAACGCGTACGTACACGTACATGTTAAGCTACATATTACACCCACGTATCTGTCTTGCTACTGCGGCGCTTGTGGGGTTGGCTACATTTGCGGACCTCAATATCCTTCTACAAGCCGCTCTATTTTGGATCATCTCCTCGTTGAGGCCAAAAATTTGCTATTGTTTTTGCATTTGAGTGATCCAATTGTTTCCTCGTCTGCCTGTTTTCCAAACTTCGACTGGATCTTGAGTGGCTATTGCTCTTCGGACGGTATTTTCCGACGATCTTCTTTGTACGTGACAATACCAGCTGATGCGCTCAGCCTTGACTTTTTCATCAACTAGTTTCTTTACATAAAGGCTTCCGCGTACTTCTAATTAGATCGCGTTTTGATGCTCCCGCTGACATCGCTGTCATTTTTCCTTTATAATGTTCATACATCCTCCAACACTGCGATGCGTATATTAAAGCCGGACGCACGACTGTCGTATAAAGCAAGCAAGGATTTACCTCAATATTCTTGGGTTATTTCCCCGTTTTAGCAATTGGATTTGATTGTTCGAACGTTGACCCTTTTGATCCAAAAACATTGATGCCATTGCCGTATCCGCCTACACCTGACCTATTGCTTTCCTTCTTCAGATCTTCCCCACTCAGTTCCAAACATTTCAACTGAAGCAGTTCTGGACAAATCTTGCATAAAATTGAATGTCAACAAAAATTGTGTACCAAAATTGGTGAAATACTCTAGAAGATAGAAGGCGCAGTCCGCTTTTCATTCGGGATAAAAATTATCTAGGTCTTGATTGTTGCTGAAGATTATGCGGTGAAGTGGGTGTTATTTTCATTGCACTGTCTGCCCAAGGATTTCCAATTTTTGCCTGTATTATACGGATCCAAAAGTTGACAATAATCATAACAGTCCAGCCATGGAACGAGCATCCACAGAATTGTTTTTGTTTTCGTACCTTTTTCCAAGAGAAATTCGGTAGTCTATGTTCGAAAGGTGCGAAACTATGGTATTTTTCTTCGGGTTGATGTCCAAGTTTACTTAATTTACGATCAGATAATACGACCCTAAATCGTTTCTGCCATGGAAGGAAGAATCCCTCTTTACAAATTACATGAATCCATTCGCCACTTGCTATGTGATTGTCCATTCCATCACTAGCCACCAAAAGGAAACCCGCTCTTGGGAGCTACTTCCCTGTGGAACTGGATGATCTAGGAAAAATTGAGCTGAACAAACTCTTGAGATTTATACATATATCTGTGGCAACAAGGAAAAACAGCACGAGTCGTTTTTTATAAGGAGAGTCCCTTAAAGGTTTGTCATGAGTTTATAATAAATTATTCATAGTACGAGAACGTTTTTGACACAGAAATTAAGATGAGAAAATATTTGTTTTTGTATAATTCTAGAATCGATTATATCGCTTTCGATTGAATGATGACTCAATTTTGAAATAAGTAGACTTGTGTTGTTTTCCTTGTTACCACAGATACATACATTCATATGTATGTATAAACCATTCATATGTATGTAACATAAACCACCCAGATGGTTTCATTCAGCTGTCGATATTGAAATTTATGTTGTCGGGGATCTACTATTGGGCACAATGGACTCGTCGTTAGTCAATGTGAGCCGTTGATAGTCTCATGCCAACTAGGGCACCCATCTACCTAACCTAACCCACACATTACACGATGTGCTAATGTTATTTACATCTTTGTTTTAATGTGAAGCTAATCGGTCATATGCAGCAATAAACAACTGACTTTTCCCTCCATGAACTTCTCAGTCAACAAAAAAGTTATTAGCCTACACTAAGAACAAAACACTTTTAACAAAGGCAATAAATAAATGCAGATCCTAACTTATGCAAATTATGTAAAATAAATCCAACAAGGATTCCTTTAACATCCGTACCAAGAACAAAAATCGTAAAAATTTGTCGAACTTAAGCTCATCGGCACGCATACCATTTAAATCTGTTTGCTTTTATTACCTTCCTCATTATTACTGCCGGTCATAAATAATGTTTATAGCCGTTTTCAGAAAAAGAAAAACTATCTGCAAATACATACTCAGAATACCATATAATACAAATTGGTGCGCGGCGGTAGTTACCAATCCCTTTTGTACAATAACGAAACATTTTGCCGCCCTTCACTCCTAAGTGCTAATTAGATCCATTAGCTTCATATTGACCAGCTCGTGCACACACTGTCTTGCATGTGAACGACTAGATCGGGCTAAAACGAGTTCTAGAATGCGTCAAATAGTAATTAAGTAACTTAATGGCTCCACAGAGCCATATGTAGAATATTGTGGAATTTTCTTTTATTCGCATGAGCCACACTCTTTTACGGGCGCTAGTCCCTGTCCAAATGCATGTAGGTATAGGTATTTCTCATCCTGATAAGACTACACAATTCCGAGTTCTACCGATGATGCTGCTGACTTCGAATGAAGTTGACGTCAATCATTTAACGTGTACAAGCTGTTCAACTTCATGATCGTATCCTCGTCAACCATTCCCACTTCGGATGTAAGACACTTGTTATGGAGTCGCCTTCTCGATTTAACCGACAACACGCAACTTGATGCCACAATACCAGAGAGAAATAAAAATAAAATTCAACTGACAACTCAATGGGATGCTAGCGAGCAGGTTTATAATATGTTCTGTTCTGTTACTATTCCTGGTGTGTTGGGTACTTCTGTTGGTGGTTCTTGTTAAACAGTAGTAAAATTGTGGCCAATGCGTGGTATTTCCTTCGGCGAATTGGACAAGATAAACAAATAAAAACAGAAACAGAACAATCATCAGAGAGAACGATATCATTAAATGGTGTTTTCACCTGTCTAATTCAATTACTTTAGCGGTAATGGGTGGGTTGTTTTACATCTTGACTTACAAAAGGTGATTGGTTAGCTGTTGGACAACCGAGAGAGTGACAACTTTTCAGATAAATTACCTATGTAGGAGAGGTGTCCCTGTATATTGTGATATTTGCACAACGCAGATGCATAGTGAATCTAGTGTGATGTGCTTTGCATTCCGTATTCCATCCTTCACTTCTTTGTTCAATACTGAGAAGAGGACATAATGAATTCATGGGCTCCATCGTGTTTGAAGTTTTGCTACGTGGTTGAGTTTTGACGCTGATTACTTAAAACTTAAACTTTCTCGATGGAGAGGAAGTTTACTGCAGCTATCACACAAACTCTGGGGGACTACAAGCCGCAAGGTTTTACGCTGTCCAAACAAACACATGAACTTATACCAATTAGAGACTGATTGCAGTTTGAATAATAATATTTAAAAATTTTACAAGGCAAACAGCCTATGGATATTCAGTCGATAATGCTTCGGCTAAATAACTTTCAGTCTTCTTCAAGAAAATTTCTATTAGAATACTGGAAAGGAGGGACATTCTCTTCACTCAAAGTATTTTCATGTGGTAACAAAAACTAGCCTGTCTGATTGTCTAGACTGTGAAACAAACTGACGTTTAGGGCACACAAAGCTGAAAGGGCTAGGTAGGTAGGTAGGTAGATGGGTGCCTCGTGACATGGAGTCACTGCTCACTTAGACCAGGTCGGTCCATTGTGCCCAATCTTTTAACCCTAGAAACATGTGAAACCGCTGTTAGAACCACCCAGATAATGATATGAATATCAGGAGCTCTGTCAGCTCTACATTTCCTAAGTCCTCCAGTTCCGAAAAGAAGTAACTTCCGAGAGTCCTCATTCTTATGACGGATAGGGCAGGACAATCACACAGCAGATGACGAACAGATTCAACTTCTTCTTCGTCCCAGCAACCGAGTCGCTCTGCCAATACCACAATGTCCAGTAATTATGCCGGAAACAACCCGTGCGTTAAACGACTAAGTTTTACCAGAGAGGTTGATCTCTTCTTGCTGAAGGCCGGCCATAGCGCCCTGGCCGTTGCGCATGTTTCCAGATGAACCCAGCGTCTGTTTGCTGGACCGGTGGCTTCATCTTCTATATTTCTACGTAACTGATTGGGGTTACGACAAAACGGAGGACCCCCGAAATAAGTGCAGCGCCGACCCTTTCCTAGCAAGCTCATCAGCCCTTTCATATCCTTTTATATCCATATGCCCTGGTACCCAGCAGTGGGTCACCGCATTGGCTCTAGATATCTCGATTAAGAGTGATTTCCAGGTTCTCACAACCGTCGATCTGATTACAGCGGAGTCCAGAGCCTTAACGGCTGCCTGACTGTCTATATAGACAGTGATCGCCAACGATATTACTCTCGCGAATAATTTCAGCAGCCTGTATGATGGCTGTGACTTCGGCCTGAAAGACGCTGCAGTCGCCGTCAATTCTAAAGGAGTGGTTTATTCCTAGGTCTTTACAATAAACTCCGGCTCCCGTGCCAATGTCCATCTTAGAACATTGGCACGGGAGTTCTAATCGGTATAGAATGCCAGCTCCTTTTTTATGCTCCTACGGTTCTTCCTGTACACTCTGTCAGGAATTCTTGTAGCGAATCTCCTTTCAAAAGCTTATATCGGGTTCATGTGATCAGTTTCCGTCGATCTGTTGGTAGTCTCCCATCGAGACAAAATTGATGCATGACTGTAGAGGCTCGTTGACCACAGTCGACCATCTTTTAGTCTTACCGCGATTTTGGCAGCCAGACTGCTACATTATAGATCAAACGGAATGAAACTAAGCATGGTTTCCACTGCCGCTGTCGGTGTTGTTCTCATTGATCCCATGAGTCCGATACACGCTGCCCTCTGGATTTTGGTGAGGTTTGAGAGCTATTATTGCTTCTCAAGTACCATCCACCATACTAATGAACCATATATGAGAATGGGTCTTACCACCGCCGTGTATATCCAGTACACCACAGCTGGTTTAAAACCCCACGTATTACTGAACGCCTTCTTGCAAGCATAGAAGGCTACGCTTCCTTTTTTGATGCGTTCGGTAATGTTATCCTTCCAATTTAGTTTGGAATCCAGTATTACGCCCAGGTATCGAGCTGAACCTGAGAGACTTAGTTTGCTACCGACCCACTTATCCACTAGTTGTAGTGCGAGATTGAGTCTCTCACTTAGGACTGAAGGAAATTTTCCCGAAACAAGGATGGCCACATCATCGGCATAGGCCGTCACGTTGAAGGTTATACTTCAGTATTACCAAGATCTCATCCACTACAAGGAGCCGTATAAGGGGAGACAGAACTCCGCCTTGGAGGGTTCCTCTGCAAACCCTTCTCCGGACGGTTATGTCTCCTTGCGTTGAATATACAACTCTTGATTTAAGCATCTGTGCAATCCAATTGCAGAGGCCGGTCTTAAGGTGAGCTCTGTGTAGACTGCTCAGGATCGCGTCAGTGCTTAAATTGTTGAACGCCCCTTCAATTTCCAAGAACGCTCCAAGAGTGAACTGAAAGGGCTAAAGAATCCTAAGTTTTATTATACTCGTGCCTATTTGCCTATTGTAGACTCAAAATGTATATTTATTCCAAGAAAAATTAATGAGTTTCGTACCTTGGCAATACTGGTGAGCTAAGAACTTCTCCAGTAGCAGTGCTACAAACCATTCTGTATTCACAAACTTCGCTCTTAAACTACGGAACTCTTTGAATAGAAGAGAACAATATAAGGGGCATCAGATGTCTTGTATCTGGTTCATTCTAATTTATGATCAAGAACTGACGTTTATATCTTAAGGAGATTCATTTGCTTTACAACTAGTCAGATAACTAATTGTCTAGACAAACCTTTCTGAGTTCAGAAAACAAATCTTCAACGATTCCAAGACTTGCCAGCAACTGTATCACATAAGTTGGAGGCTAATTCACAAATAGGCGCAGCTTGAGTACTGCAATATCGCTAAGCTTCTATAATCGGTCATGGACCTATACAGTTCTAAGAGAAGCAGCAACAACTGAACCAAATATCAAGTATTACTAGACATTGCATCTTTGGTAGAAATTCTTACAGGTTGTAGAGCTGCAGAGACGAGTAGGGGAAAAATTAATAGTACTATCCGAAGTGCCGTTCTCACGCCCATATCTGGAAGCCTATGTCGCAAGAATACCTCTTGGAAAACCCGAATGATCCAAAACACTCAATCGATGTTAATATTTTCATAGGGAATTTTACATAAGTAGTTCCAGAAGTTGACGAGGTTCGCATTCCTCGCTCTCCCAGTAATATCACGGACCACTTCAAATCAGCTGAATTGGATTACACTTCACCAATTCACATCTCCAATTGCTGTGATAACCAGTTTTATCTGAACAAGGTCACTAACCTAATGACCGTCACGAAGATTCAAAGACTAGCGTGTATTGGGACCACCAGTGCGATGAGGACAAATCCAACCGCAGGACTTGAGGCTATTCTCAACCTGCTTCCACTAGATATCTTCATCAAAACATCTGCACCCATGAGCGCCATCAGAATCAGCCAGTCAGGAACATGGACGTCAAATGCAGTAGGGCATACGACTATCCTTCAGAAGTATATGGCCATGTACCCATTACGGACTACATCACGCCATACTTAGACTTAAATAAATCTTTCTCAAGCGCCTATCCTAGCAGGGAGGAGTGGTTAAGAGGTCTGATACCAAATGCGCAATCCATTGCCATATATACAGACGGATCTAAAATGGACACTGGCGTAGGGTCAGGCATCTTCTCCGAATCGCTAGGAATATCGAAATCAATACGCCTCCCAGACCACAGCAGCGTTTTCCAAGCGGAGGTCTTGGCAGTGACAACAGCCGCCCGTGAGTCTGTAGTAAGGGCAATACCACAAGAGGGTATCACCTTCTTTATTGACAGCCAGGCAGCTATAAAAGCAATAACTGCTACAGAAATTAAATCGAAACTTGTGAAGTGTCGACAGCACTTAAGCTTAAGGTTCTTGGAAGACAGCACAAGGTATCGCTCTGCTGGGTCCCTGGACATGAGGGTATACCAGGTAACGAGAAAGCTGACGAATTAGCAAGAGAGGGTTCTGCAGCCGTTTCAAGACAAACTTGAAACGCACTTAAGCTTGATGTAGGGAAAATAGCCATGCAGGATGCGAACACCAGATGGACCTAATTGGATTCCTGTGTAATCACAAGGAAACTATGGCCGTCCTTCGATAAAGGCAGAACCGAGAGACTTATACGGGAAGACAGGAAATCCCTTTCCATCCTCGTTGGGATTTTCACGGGGCATAACTCTCTACGGTATCATTTGAAAAAACTACGTCTGACGGAAGAAGAACTCTGCAGAGGTTGCCGTGACGAGGGAGCTTTTGAGGACACAACCCACTTCCTATGTCACTGGGCCTCCAACACAGCAGGAACAGATTTCTAGGGAGCTACTTCTTCCAAGACCTAGATAAACTCGCCAGCACGTCATCAGACGAGATAATGAAACTTATCAAGTCCTTAGGATGGTTTGTTTGCAAAGACTCGCATCAATAACTATCGGAGTAAATTATCATCGGTATCGGGTTTCAATGGGCAAGGACATCCTTTCCCCCAAAGGACATCACAATGGGTCAGCATTGACCGGAGTGTGGTGGGGAGTCGCTCTCCTCGCCAACCAACATACCTAACCTAACCTCACCTTCATCTGTGTTCTATAATTAACTTTATAAAAAGGATGAGTTGGTTCCGCAATGATGCTTAATCCATAAGCTACCCTCTAGTGAAAATTATTTTTTTTTTAAAGTCGTCTCGATTTCTTTATCTTTTTTAATTAAAAATGGCTTCAAGCACAAATGCAGTGCCTTCCTTCCTCTCCATAATGTATGCAATCCATACCAATTTGGAAAAAAAAAACTAGATCAATTTCAGAGCATCGTCGTCACAATTGATTTTCCACTTTTCAAGTGCAATATGCAATTCAAAGCAACGGGATTTCTTAATTTGCTATGTCATTCTTCCACTCACTGACATTCCACTCTTCTGTCCATTTCCACTCTAATCCATATGAACTAATGCCAAAGTTACCCATACGAGCACAGAGATCTCCACTTCAATGGTGGTAAACTAGAGCTGACCCAATGACTATGGTAACCGACAGTGATATATTATTGGGAACACTTTTGCTTTGTATTTGAAGAGAACTTGAGGTTTTTCATTGTACCGATAGTTATCATGTGTATAAGTGAAGGAAGCTATTCTTACTGCTAATTCATTGGCTGTAGGGTACTCAGGATATACCTAAGCTTGTTACACACTTTCTTGCATGCCATGCATTCAAATTTATTGTGATAGATTAACGCATGGGATGGGGGTATTTTATGCCCTGGGTGGCTTGAGATTACAAGACTTTGTTGAAATTTCTAAAAAAATTCCAACGTATGTATCTAGAAGTAACACCTATCCGTACAGATCTACATATTTCGTAATTAACTTTGAAGGCGAAGTTACCCTCTACCTAGTCGTTTTCTTGTAGGCTAATGCATGAGATGCACTCTTAATAATTACGTAGATACCTGATGATGGTATTGTTCAATGCAGAATTCTAAAGACAGACATAAGAGAAAAGAAAAATTAATGAAAAGAGAACACACATTCACTTTTCTCTATATACAACCTCACTCTTGTACGTGGAAGCACTACGAGTACTGTTGTTAGTTAGTTCCTTTGCTGTATCTTTCACCTGAAATATTATCAGGACCGCAGGAACAACCACTGTTATTATTTACCACAGCGGAAAATGAACAAACTGACATAAATAAAATTGAGAATGCATTTTGTGGAAGACTTTTGACGATCCCCTGCTTGTAACATACTTTGCTCAAGTACCTGCAAGGAGTCATGAACATACATATGTATGTAACAAATTTAATTTTACTATCGAGAGAGTGTATGGTTGGCTAAGTAAACGGGTTTCATTCAAACCAAAGTCGTGGAAGCATAAAATTCGCAAAACAAACTCGCCGCAAATACTCGCAGGTATACACATACCTGTTTATCCTTCACTTGAATATTATTTGATTTGTCCACCTTAATCAATTATTTGACATCGTTATCTGAAGGTTGAGACTTGCCTGCAATCCGTTCTGCCGCATGTTTGAGGTTCGGCTCAGTGCTGTTGATCTTTTGTTTATTTACTCGTATTAGCAAAGCTCTTAAGTGACTTGTTGAAAAATTAATTTAAACTCTTTTAATTAGAAAATAAATAATTTTTGTAATTTTTTTTTTTAATTTTCAGATGACCAGAATACGCCAACGAAACTTAGGAAAAATGACATTGTCAACGACAACGATAACCATGATGTTGTTGGTCATCGTCCTCGCCTTCATGCACCACCCAGCGATGGGTCAATCGAATTACGCTTCGCATGCGAACAACGTTGAATATCAGGGCGAGGGACTGCCAGAGGAGGCGACACTCGACGGAAAGGTATGCGAAACAAAGATATCAAATCTCCCAATAAGAATATATAGTGCTCTTGTGGTGCGCACATCAAGTGCAGTACACCAACATCAAAGCATAAAATCGTTGAAAGGGCATAAAATTCTGCCCCGGGGTGCGGCTATACTCATTAAAATTTTCTCACAACACACAGATATAAATGAGGAACGCGAACATATTGTGTTTCTTTTTTTTTTTTTTTTTTGTTTTGATTGGTTACTCAGTCGTAAAAAAGGACGAGTTTGTTCAACCTTTTGTAGATGGGTTAGGTGTAAAGATGAAGAGGATTTCGTTATGTGGTTATGACACGGCATGCAGCAATATTTTAGTTATTTTTTTTTATTGTTTGGAATTTTATACTACGCTATGAAATGTTTTCTGTGAAGGAATTCGTTGATATTGCAACACCAAAATGGATAAATTAAATTTCTTAAACACATCTTGGGGCTCCCTTGTTTAAGGAGCATTTGAAAAATGTATGTATACTCGTACCCGGAAGAAATTCTCGCCATTACTTTTATTTGAAGCGAGGTCGAGCATTTGTGTACAACTACGTACATTCCCTACAGGACTTTTGCAGCATAGGAAGTCCAACTAAGTCCTACACTTTACTATGGTGGCTCACGATTAATATCATACCCGAAATGGGTAATTGAGAAGCTGTTCACGAAAGTTACTAGCTTAGATATTTGACAGACTTTCGCAAAAATAAAACTTTTTTGGAATTTTCTTTGATTCAAACGTTTACGCTTCCGCTTAGTAGTCCACCGCAATAACCACTGCGCGACAGTACCTACAAGCCTTAGTTCACTTAATCCTAGAAACCTTTTCCAAAACTTTCCTCAAGATAAATGTTTAAGGCTTCTTTGCCAAATGAGTTAAAAATAAAAAAATACAAACACTTGTGCGACCATTTGTGTTGTGCGTTGTTATATTTTTTCACACAAATGGAAGGAACCTACAGTTTAGAGCCATATCCGAAAGGCAAAGTGAGAAGCTTTCTCTTGACATTTATTACTCTCGGACGTTTGTCAGATATTCGCGAGAGGTGGGACCGTGAAAAACTTTTTCGTGTTTGTTGGGATTCGAACCTAGAACCTTCCGCTCAGCGATCCAACGCACGAACTATTGAGCCACGCCGCCCAGATTCTAGGTTCATAATAAAAAGTATTTTATAATAAGCATCTTTTATACAATAAGTATCTTTTTTATACAATTTTTGGGGAACACACTTTGCTCTCAGAGCAACATTTTCTTGTCCTCGCTGGAATTTAATTTTGGACCTGTTGGATATACATATCGGGAAATGAATGTCTTTTTAGCTGCAAAAACTTAAATTTTAAAATGGTATAAGGGCTTCTAAAAGTTGAAAGTTGTCCTATTAAGGGCGATATTCTTGACCATAACCAACAATTTTTCATTCACATCGTAAATTCTCACATCGTCGACAACATTTACATAACTATTCACCCTCAAAGGCTAGCAAGTTGATGCAACGTAGTATGTAGTCATTCCTCTGGCCTTTCTTACTCTGATTACTGCCTGGTCCACCTACACTGCTTATACAAACAATATTGTTTTATTTATTTACGTCTAGCACCTAACTATTGGCGTTACGCATTCATAAGGAAATTTGATCCTTAGAGTGACGTGAAATACTATGAAATGTTCACTCCTAGTTAAAGTGTGCTGCCACATTACGTCGTGGTATGTTTATTGTAATCCAATACGGAGTTGTTTCTGGTCAGATTCAATTAGCTAAGATTTATTCAGATACAATAAATATCTGGAAGACCAAACAAAAATCAGCTTTAACTACATACCTAGGAAAGTATGTCCTTGCTAATGAAATGGTTCTTTACTCAAACTTTGCTTTTGTTTCCTACATCTATACTGGATCAGTTTTGCTTTAAGATTGCCATATAGGGGCACGTGAGTGTACTCGTCAGTGTTACTTCCAAAATTAATTAAAATATCTTTAGTGGAAGTTTGATGGCAAAATTTATTTTGCTCGTCTACATAGCGATTGGGAAGTAACTTTGCTTTTCTTTGATTAGATTGATTTTACAAAGCAATTTATTCAGAAAGGGAATCAATATTGTTATGTAGATTTGACCAGAGGAAACTGACCTTTTTTTGGATTAAAGATTTTTAATTGAAGTATTAATAGAAATATCAATTAAAAATGCATGCGCCAGGGATGTTTAATTACACATCATTGACGATGTGTGGACTGTACAGGGTCCAGCGACTGTGGCTACAGTTGTGTTTTGGATAGCTATGTCGAAGTTATTCATTATTCTCATCATTATTCTCTAAACATGTAATAACGAATGGTTTCATGTTTAATTATGTCCAACACAAAATAATCCAACGGATAAGGATCTGACGAGTGAGTTAGTGGCCATAAATTTGGTGTTATGTGATCATGAAAATTGATCGCCATCAATCCCGGAGTCGAAGCATATTTGTGTGTTGGCGCAGAGTCATTCACATCATTGGAACATGAATGGTCATCCTTTATTTTCATTATTCATCCAGAACTTAACAACTGTTGCTAGTATTTCGTTGTATCCGGCCGCATACTCTCCATAACCTTGTTTGAAAAGTAAAGGGGCATAGCATGACCTGTTCACCACTTAGACCATCACACGGGCAGAAAACTTGGTGTGTAACACACGGGTGACATTTGAAGGCGTTGCACATAGCCATCTGTCGATCTTTCTATCGAGCTTATAGTCCTGATTGAAATTTGTTCTTTCGGAAGAGAACTCAAGAAGGTCTAGATCTTACAGATACTTGCTGCGGTGATTCAACTTGTTGAGAAACTATCTATGACACGGCGCTTGCTTCGACATAGACTATCCATTTCTCATAGCATTAAGCTCACATATGTACATATGCATATCGGAGATTTCATGAACCATACAGAGAATCAGTCATTCAGACACTTGAAAGTTGCCCTCAGTATCCTGTTGCTTGTGTAGAACAACGCCTTTTCAAATCATGTCCTCAGTCATCGTTCATGCGAGGAAATGACCACTATATGTATGATTAGTAAAGGGAATGTAGTTTCACCATTTCTTTGGTTTCTTATTGCGACATATGTATTCAAAACTTCCCAGAAAAAGCTATAGAAACAGAAATCTACGCCACCCGCTTCCCAATACTTACACATTTGAGATATTTGGATTAAATACTTTATACGTTCCTAAAACGACCTTCGGGTGGGGACTGTATCTTCACATCATACATTAGACATAGACACTGCAATAATTGCGCATATCGCCCCATAAGTCTGTCTATTGCGCTGCTCAAAAATTAAAAAACTGCGTAAACAAACTTTTTAAAATATGTAACAATGCTTTTTGTATGACGTGGTATCAGTAGGGAGTGTAGTACGGAAACTGGAAATACCATCTGGAAATACTTGCTATCGAGAAGGTGGAAGGCCCTATTTAAGAAAGCAACTTACGCAAATACTTAGGCAATGACAAAAAGTCATCATCGGACGTGCGGCCACCTTCAATGAAACTCAATATATCATTTCAAGGACTGTGTGCATCTACAACTTGAAATCGCTTGGGAAGCCAGTTATTATTTACTTCCACCTAAAAGCCCAGGTGGTTTCGTAAAAAATCTCGATTTCGAGATTTTTATTAAAGCGTTAATAAGTTTAGTGGGGGCCGTGGCTCAAGTGGTTAGTGCGTTGGATCGCTGAGCGGGAGGTTCGACGTTCGAATCCCTCAAAACACCAAAAAGTTTTTTACGGTTCCACCTTTCGCGAATGTCTGATAAACGTCCGAGAGTAATAACGGTCATGAGAAAGCTTCTCAATTTGCTTTTTGGATATGGCTTTAAATTGCAGGTCCCTTCCATTTGTGTGAAAAATATAACACGCACAACACGAATGGTAGCGAGAAGCTAGGGCCTGGACCATATATGGTCTGTTGCGCCAAGTTTTTTGTTTTTTTTTTAGAAATACAGTCGACTCCCTCTAAGTCGAATTTTCACGGGAGATCAAAATTAGTTCGAGTTAAAGGGATTTTTGGAAAAATTTGAGTTAGAAGGAAATTCGAGTTAGTAGAGGTTCGACTTAGGGGGATTTGAGTATATATAGGTTTTCATTCGTATTTTTGGGCACTCGCTAAGTAATTTTATGCTTATACGATATAAGCGGAACTTAGCCCAGCCCTACCAAATATAATCGAAACTTAAAGATAATTAGGACAATAGAACATTCCTGACCACATAGAGCAAAAGGAGACACGTATATACTAGAATCGTATAACTTTATATCGTGTTAGTATAAGTTATCATTGACTTAAAGGTGATATCAAAAAAGGCGATCTTATGTCCTGCAAAAACTACAGGGGCATATCCCTGCTAAATGTGGCGTATAAGATCGTATAAATGTAATATGTGAACGTCTAAAGCCTTTCTGCAACACACACATCGGCAAATACCAGTGTGGCTTCCGGCCCGGCAAGTCGAGACTCACCATCTTTTCATCGACTTCAAAGGCGCATATGATAGCACTCATCGCCGTGAGCTCTACATGGCGATGGCCGAATTCGGGATCCCGCGCAAACTAATCCAGCTTTGTCGCCTCACGCTTGAAAACAAGCGATGCAATGTGCAGTTTGGAAACAGTTCTTCTGAACCATTCCAAACGTGTACCAAATATCGGCAAGGAGATGCGCTATCATGCGATTTCTTCAATCTTGTGCTGGAACAGATAGTGCGCAGGACAGGCGTCAACACGGAAGGCACTATCTTCAACAAATCCGTCCAGCTGCTGGAATACACAGACGATATTGACATCACTGGTCGCTCCCAGCGTGCCGTCATAGAGGCTTATACGGCAATTGATCAGGCGAAACGAGTCGGTCTTGAGGTAAACGAGGACAACACAAAGTAAATGTTGTCAACCAACAAAGCAGCATCTGTCCACCGCCTAGGACAAAACGTCACTGTTGACAGCAGTAACTTCGAAGTAGTTAAGGAGTTTACCTACTTTGGAGTAAACATCAACTCCACGAACGACACCTTAGTGGAGATCCGACGAAGACTAATCCAAGCACACCGCTGCTAATTCGGTTTAGCGAAACAACTGGGTTCAAGACTCCGAACTCGGAAGACAAAATGCGTGCTCTACAAAACACTTATCCTGCCAGTTCTGCTCTACGGTGCCGAGTGCTGGACGATAAGCAGGAAAGCAGAGCAAATTTTGAATACATTCGAGTTCTCAGGCATCACCATTGTTCTCGCGACAGTTAACGAAAATTACCATCTACATCTAAAATGAAATGCATTACCTAATGCTATCCGACCGGCAAACCATCGGAAATACAGAATGACAAGCATAACAGCTCACAGATAAATCAAATTTCAGTTATGCAACGCTATGAGATTCGGAAGCAAATGACGGAAAAAAAGAACACTCTCCCACTTCAACATAGACATAAATCATTTCACACCGGATGACAACAAACGGAAACTAAAAAACCATCCATCATAAATCGAACATGATTTCAAAAAGGCACCCTAAGTCCCCATTTCCCTGGAGAAGTCGCACAGTATAATCATCGTCTATTCTTCCAGACAAGTTCAAGGAAATGAACCGATTTACCTTAAGCCGATTTGGATTTAGACCGATTAACCTAGATTTACTTTTTCAAAACAATGCACTTGAAAAGCAGCAATAGTATCCCTAACAAAGGACCTCCTCGAGACCATCATCAGCGTTTTTATTATTCCCCTCTCGAATGATTAAATAATGATCTCTTCAGAGTTTTTCCTCTTTGTATGCAAATTAATCTACGAGTAGGAAAATGTGCTCATTAATGGCAATAGGCTCTCCTCGAATGATGGGAAAATACGGGCGGCATGAAAAGAAAAACAACAATCACGGATATAAACCTCAAAGTTCTAACGATTTCCATTGTTCTCGACTTGCACAACAATGCAGGAATGTGCCAGCAACCATATTGTCAGGGGGAAAGACTACCTACCACTGGAGTGCTGTTCATGTAGTAATTGTGCACTGATAGGTACGTGGGTGCAGATTACGGAATTACATAAAATAAAAGTAAATTTGCATGAAAAAAAATTATTTATGTGCGAGTATACTCGTAGGTATGTACGAGTATATGGTTTTCCTGCTTCACAAGTTGGCAACTTGTTGGCAATGTTCGTTCGGCGGATGGCTCTTCTGGACCATTGCAATGCGGATTGAGTTTCACAGCGCCCGGAGAGCCTTGCTGCCAGGTTTTCTAATCACGTTCCATTGGATTGAACCGGGAGTATATTGTAGCGAATCGAATAAAATAAAAGTGTTGGAGTGATGTGATGGTTTACGGTCTGGTGTTGTTCTGGCGAACTTCATCGTCATCGTCGTCGTTGTTGTCGGGAATGATGATGACAAGCATGTGGCTATGGTATGTGTTGGGATTTTCCTCTGTTCCAAGCTCTCCTACCTTTAAATTATTTCACTTTTTTTTTAGTAATAAAATTCTGGAATTTAGTGAACGATTGTGAAACGAAAAGGGAGGTTGCTAGGAAACCGTGGAATTCCTCCATAATTGAAGGATCCATTAAAAATGGATCAGCGGAAGCAGGGAATAACTTCTCTGTTAGCGGCTCTATTTATGGCCAAATGAATGTGGTAAGTACTTTTTAAATGTTCGATTGTGGTCGAATAATGGCTGCAGTAAAAGAAATATGGCAACCAAATTGGTGAATGATGGCAGTGGGTTATGCTTTCTTAATGCCGAAGGATATTACACATATCCCTAAACGTAAAAGTTTATGTTGTTCAGTATGGCCACGTTACATTGTTGTACGACTCCCATTATCTTTATTGAATTACATTACGAGTCATAAGTAATGGCAAACCCACGAGAGTACAGTTATTTAGTTAAGGTAAATGGGTTTCAAGTAAATGTTCGTCCTCTACATCTATTCCTAAAGGCTAAGGCTACACAAACAGCAACATTATTATGGGTTCCTTCCAAATCTCAGGCGCTGTGCTAGTTTGATTGTACGAGTATACTCCTAGTAAATTTGGCTGATAAAATAAGCAAAACATCATCAGTTTATGGATAGGTACTGGGATGTGAAGTATACGTCCTTTCATAAGAATCTAGATAAAAAAAAGCAAGCGGACTGGTTCTTCAGAGATGCTTCGCTTTTCACTTTAAGCGCTTTACTAAGATATCCTGGCCATTTGATCATTTAATCCAGTCGCTTTGTCCGATGCTGAGCTGATTGCAATGTCGAGGTACCTAGGCACTGCTTTATTGTGTTTTGACACAGTTAAGTATTCACAGGCGGGCGGGTCGCACGCTATTAGTGCTCCATATTAATTTTTTCTTAATCTTCCCATTTCACGAATCCCGTATATCTTAGAAACCGGCGACTATTTTTGAAAGGATCAAAGCAATTCTTTTCTGTCGCTTGTTTGATTGTTTTCAGATGCTCTGCTCCAAAACCATAGGAGAACTTCAAACAAATTGTATTCGGGCTTCATTTTCATAGCTTTTGCCAATAGCTGTTTCTTTGGGCTGAGAAGGCAATTGAATAGAAGGGCCCTAGCTCAAAAGACTAAGGAGACTCTTTATAAGACCTTAATCATCCCAGTTCTGCTTTATGGCGCTGAAGCATAGACTCTTTTGAAAATGGATAAAGATATCCTTGGTCGCTTCGACAGAAAATCTTTTCGTAATATATACATTCAACGGAGCAGTACAGTGACATCGACCTGGTCAAAAAACTCCGCATCAGTCGGTTGAGATGGCTAGGACATGTGGAGCGTATGGGCAACAATGCTCCGGCCCGCAGAATCTTCGAATCTAACCCGGAGGAACAACGCAATAGAGGAAGATCTCGCCTGAGGTGCAGCCCACAAGTAGAAGATCACCTCAACCAACTTGCAGTACGCAACTGGAGGCAGTTAGCTGAGGACCGGGCTAACTGGAGAGGTTTGCTGGTTGAGGGCCAGGTTCACCCCGAACTGTAGCGCCACCTAAGTAAGTAAGTAAGTTTGTTTTCAAAAGTCTGGTGGAATAAAGTGTTACGTACGCAAGATGGAGAGCGGGAGTGATGGAGTTTTAAAGGGTTTTGAAATCGTTTTTGCTGAACGGATATTGGGTCTTAAACTGATAAGTTGGGAATAAAAATACGATTTGGTGCAAACAGGCCATATAGGGCCTCGAACGTCTTGCAACCATTCTTGTTGTGCGCGCTATATTTTTCGCGAGAAACGCTTTGTTAGCAGTCATGCTTAAAAATCACCAGAATCGAATGGAATAAGTGCAAGATACAACGTACGACGATATTCACTTATTTTTCTCGAGTGCGTGACTATTTTTGGTTGGATCTCAGATTATTGTTTAAACTTTTAGATGCGTTCTTTGTAAAAGCATTCAAATCGAATGGATGCGAGATAGGATATATCGGAGTGGATTGAAGGCAAATTCTAACCGGGTTCTATAATTGTAAAAGTATTCAGCTCAACCATTGAAAAAGCGACAAGCGGCCAGGTAGACAGAGGGACTATTGAATCTGTAAGTGTTGTTTTTCTGCTGAAAACATGATTGGAGATTGGCTGTTCGACCAGCATCAGACGATCTTCAATTTCTTAGAAACGTAGCCTACGACAGGATGTGTTAACCTCTACCAAAATATTTAGATTCTTGCTTTTTCAAGCTGAATATTGTCTATTCCAAGTGTTTATCTAGACTTATTCATCCACCTAGCTTCACCATAGGCGATTATTTTGCTGATTTTATTTATGTCCACTTTTATTGCTTGGATATCATTCTGGCCAGAATACACAACATTTCTGGATCGGGTTAGCTGAAAAACTTTTCATTAAAGAAAACGTCAGTATTAAAGCTTTGACTACATACCGCTCGGGGAAAAATACCTCATTTCTTCATAAAATTGTCTCTTTTTTTAGAAAGTTTTTGATTCGATCATGAGCTCTGAATGGGTCGGTTTTACCTTTCAGAAAAACACATGTGTACAAAAATTCAAACGAAATGATATCCATAAAGAAAATACAAATACATACTTACTTGGACAGACCGTATGTGGTCCAGAGTTTAGCTTCTCGCGACCATTTGTCTTGTGCGTGTTATATTTTTTCACACAAGTTGAATGGCTCTACAGTTTAGAGCCATATCCGAAAGGCTTTTTCTACCTTTTGAGAAGGTTTCTCATAACAGCTATTATTCTCGGTCGTTTTTCAGACATTTGCGGGAGGTGGGACCGTGAAAAAACTTTTTGGTGTTTTCTGGGATTCAATCGTCAAACCTCCCGCTGAGCGATCCAACGCACTAACCACTTGAGCTACGGCGCTAAAATGATATCCATCATTGCTCAGAAAACGACGAAATGGTTTCCTGAAGTAATATAAAATTGCACCAAAAGTAGGTAGTACGGTGGTTTGGGAATGATAAGCGAACAAAGACTTTGTATTAATGCATTCTTGGGCAGCTACTAATAGAAATTATGATCATTGTTTTGACGGAGTTTTTTTTAGACCCAATGAAGTCAGGTGTAAGCATTTAAAATCTAACCAGGAATGTATATCACTCTAGGACTGAGGAAGGCATCTATCATCAGCACGAACCAAAAACTTTATTGATTTGCGTCTACGTTTTTTTTATAACAGTTGACGCAAGCCATTACCACCTATCGGTTGGGTGGTTAATGCTAATAGTGCTCTTCTGTGCATTTACTTTCCACCTTCCTCTGATCAAGACGTTTTTGGAATATTTTATTTTTTTCTTTAAATCATCCTCATTGGAAGCACGGCTTAATCGCCCGTGTGGATGGTCACAGTACGTGATTGCTCGCGTTAAATTGTCCTAAAATTATTCCCGCCCAGTGGCATCCTTAAGTCTTTTATGGATTGGTCTTGCAAATTTTAACAGCTGCACTTAAACTACAGTAAACCTCATTTCATTTAAATGTATCCGTGTATTTAAACTTTTTACTGATCACTATATGATAACTGGACTTCCCCTTCGACTATGTAGTTAAAACCAAATTGTATCAACATAACCTTCTGCAACATACCTATGACAAGGTGATTGACATAACAAAGATGTATAAATCTTGCCTAATCGTCACTGCAAGAGTTCCGCGTTCCCACGTGCCGTGAAGTCTGTAGTTAAAAACTGCAACCAAGCCCCACTTTAGCTCCCCGTCCATTTGAAGTGTTCTTTTTGTTCAGTTAATAGTAGGGATAGAAGTTAAGATAATGCATTGTATGGTAAGACTATGACACATGTGGTACTCATATAGCTTTGGATGTACCTATACATACTTATTTTGTCGAGGTAAGAGTTGATCGGAGCAGCTGCCATTTTAGCAGCTCAGCATTCCGAAACCTCACACTTCTCCTTATCTATAGTTAACAACAACTTATCAGATATACAATGCCAGCATATGTATAATTCCATCTTTATTTTTCAGGTGACTAAGCTAGATGATCTAAGTCCAATTATTTTCTTGAATCGCACCAAAGCAGCCTTAAACTGCGCAGCTGGCTCAATGCAGGTTTGTATTTCACTTCAAAATATCAACAAACTTACATATGTCCGCCTTGAAAACCGTCTTTACAGGTTGGTCTAAAATTTAACGAACCATTCTTTGGCATTGCCTATGCTGATTTCGACAGAAATAGCGCCTGTCAGGTACTCGGTAAGGGTGACCTTAGCTACAATCTTGAACTGCCATTAAAAGGATGTGGAACTAAGCAAGTAAGTATCCATTGACGACAAAATCTTATGGCTTTTCGAGAATATCTATTTTACTTCCAAGTTTTCTGTCCAAAGCTGGCTATATCGTTTTAAATATAAATTTAAAATAATTTTAGGAACCACAACGCGTCTTTACGAACAACATTGTAGTTCGTTTCCATCCGGGCCTGGAAATGGATGGTGATGAGATCATTACCATTGTTTGCCGATACCCTCCTCCAGTGCCATCGATTCCACCGGGTCTGCCAGCACCAATGTAGGAATTGCCTTAAGACCACTTAAACTTTTTTAAACTGCACTCTCTCATTTGTTTCAGCTTGAATGAGCTTGTAACTGGATCTGTGATTGAGCCTCCTCTGAAGGGCATTCAAATCCTTATGATTATCTGCGCCATAATGTTCCTCACCTTGTTGCTGCTTGGTTTGGCTGTTTCATATTATTGCCTACGTCGTAGACCAATTCCAATTGTCCGACGACTTCCGATGTCCATGGGAAGTGGTTCCGAAATCACAAAACTTAGTGACAGTAGTCTTGGAAACCTGTCGAACTTTGAAGTTTTGAAAATACCAAGAGCACATGCTGCACTTGCTGCAGTACACAGCTCATCAGGAAGTGAAGGTGTACTTATCCCATCTGACTATCCAAGCGAATCTCATTCAGAAATCGAAGAAATTGACACCAGGTAAGGAGGCTTCTCTTTTCAGAATTTAACCAAAAACTACTTCTTCCGCATGTAATTTTAGATCTCTACCATTCAGCTCAGCAGGAAGCTTCGAAAACCGCGCATTTGTTCAAGAGACTTCGAGCATCTACAGTGAGAACTATGGACATACCCAGGAGTTCCAGACCTCAAATGCTGTAACTAGTACTGTGCCACGTCTACCAATCGCTGCCAAGGAATCGTCACCGAAATTCGATGTTCAAGTCCGAGTGAAGAAATCACCGCCACCACCACCATCGCCAGTAACTTCTGATACAGAGAGCGTTGCTACCCTTCGCCATGAACGCAACAATCTCTCCACCATTATGGAGACTCATGAGGATCGTGAAAGCATCATCACGATGGACTCACTGCCACAAGACAATGCACAAAGTCAATTTACCTATGTTCCTGAACTGCATGCTGCTCCGAAACTAGAGTTACCACCACAACCTGTGTTCTCTGTGTACACTAGGACCCATCATGAGATTAACCCAAGGCAGGAAACGTGGTCCGAGGATTATACTGACGGGCCAGCAGCTAGTGACACTCGTAGTGTGATATCTGTTGACTCCGAAGTAAATGATATGCATTCAGTCGGTGAACTAGTTGACACAACTCACTTCTACGAATCACAATACCTGCCCGAGCCACCAATCGTTGTCAAGAAACCACAGATCTCGTCCCACACAGTTGATGATGTCTTTCTGCGTACTATCACCGAGAAGAAGACTATCGAGGACATTGAGAGTCATAAGCGAAGGATAACGGAATACAAACCAAGACCAATGCCAGATCCAACTTGGGATGTCACCATCCGCAACTACCCCAGTGAACAGCAGCAACAACAATGGGAGAACTTCTCTGACATTTCAAGTGCATCCGGTATGACCCTGACACCAAAAATGGAACGATCCACTTTGAGTATCCCACCGCCGCAGCATATCGAAGAAACCGGAGAGCAACTTATGTCTCCGCAGTTGGTCGGCAACATGAAACCGATTGAAATTCCACCAGAGGACAAGGCTGTTCCCAACTGGGACGTTCTCATTCGAATTTTGGAGGACCCACAGGAGAGTATGCCCGACGTTGTTGACGACACTAGTTCCATTCAGTCAAGCGTTCATCCTCTTGTCCGCCATATCAGTTACGACGACAAAGCGAAATGGAAGGAAATCATCACCACCGAATCTTCACTGCGAACAATGTTAACCGAAGCTGTTGTAAGGGAAGATTTCGAACGCATTCGCCAGGACACACGCTACGAGAGGATTTTCCAACCACAAACTTGGGATGTAATTGTGCGTATTTTAGCACCACCCGCTGATGACAATAACGATGAACCGACTGCTGTTAGACGCACCAAGAAAAAGGAACCTTGGGATACCCGATCACGACGCAGTTCACTGCCAACCCTTTACGAATACGATAGTGATGGTGGCTCTAGCGTGCGTACCATACGTAATGATCCGATTCAACCGTCAACCTCAAGTGCCTATCAGCCAAGTGGACGTTCACGTCGCACTTCACGCTCTTCGTATCGCTCGGACAACATTGACTTCCGTTCTATGTCAGAGATGACAGTAGATTTCGCTCGGCCTGACCATTTGGACAACATGTCCGATGCTAGCTCGTTTTATCCGAATCAATACTTTGGCGATGAGGAAGCCTACGATCGACGATCATTCCATCGTTCTATCAGTCATCCCAGTTTGGCACGATCAGCTAGCGAATTTACTGAGCACTGGGTCGCACCGGATAACTCAGATATTTCATCACCGGAGACAACACCAAAGTCGCGGAGATCTCAACGAATGATGGTAAGGATCAAAAGATATTTGTTCGTAAAGGAAACTTCTACATTCAATTAAAAAAAAAATCAGTTACCGAATGCCATAGAGATGTAGAGGCAACTAGATGAGCAAGAGTGGAAGCTCTTCGAACATCAGACACATAATTTGGTTCCTATATGAATCGCAGTCGAAGTTCTCATCATCAGGCTCCAGTATCGTACTTCGTATGCTCTTTCTGCCTCCTTCTAAGATTTCGATGTTTTTCGTCCTTATTTGTTCGTAGAACACGTGGGCATCTCTCGTCCGTTTTTATACCGTCGCCTGTCTCTTGTTTATTGGACCAGTGGTTTTTACATGGTCGAGTGAAACCAGTAACACAGAGACGACATCTTTAATAGCTTGTTGCATTGTAGCATATGTATGTTCATAAATATTAGCTCAAATCTATTCATATGTTGGCCCGTTGGAGGGTCCTGACTTTCCAGATACTCGATGACTTTGTTTCGTCGACCGTGGTTAAGTTTTTTTTTTGTTTGGTGTGTGGAAGGATGGCCGGGCCGTCTCCAGTAGATGGAAGAGGACTGAGACGAGGACTTATGACCGACTGACGTTCCTCTACGGACTTAGGTTGTGGCTGAAGGGCTACCTTTCACAAATTCCGGCCAGAAAGGTAGCATTTGGTTTGTGTCGCAAGACATGAAGGGTGGGCTGGCCAACCTTTGCCATCAACATCTGGCATGCCTCTTGACGAACCTATGGAAAGGAGAGACACTGATTAGGGCGTTAGTTAGGTTAAGTTTAAAATAGTTTAGGTTTAGGCTAGGGTTTAGTTTAAGTTTTAGGTTAGTTTAGGTTTAGTTTAGGCTAGTTAGGTTAGTTCGCGAAGTCCTTCCCGGTCTTTCTCCTGGCCATAGGCATAAGCCCATGGACATTTTCCTTTCCTTCTCCTATCTTCTTTTCTATATTTTGAAGTCCGTTCGAAGTCAACGTAGAGTAGAGCTTTCTTCTTTCTTTTTCGAACAACCGCGAGCATGCCGCCGTCCTCCTCACCTACACCGAAGTTGTCTCCGTTGCCTCATCCCGGCTCAGAACAGGCTCCAGTATTAATTTGGATGACTTTGAGTTGATCATTAGACTGCCTGGTCCCCGTGTGGACTTTGATGTGTTGGAATTCGTTACAATAAAGTTTCGCCCTGTCTCGAAGTCTAGAATCATTCTTGGAGGTGCTATCGTGTAGGCTTTGTTCCAATATGCTCCCAAGGATGTGACCCTATCAAATTTCTACATTCCTGTCGACAATGATAGGCTCAACGTCATTATTCACACATTATTGTCTCTATACGCATGCGCTGAAGTGAGAATTGGTTGCACACGCTCTCTCACGTGTCACAAGAAATCGGCATCCAATTGAGTAGTATGGCATGTTTCACAGTTTTCGAGTGACTTCGATTTTAAAGAAATGTAGCCCCATTTGTATTGTATTGTATTTGTGTAGGGTCATCTTGCACTGCGACCTAATGGTCTATTGTGCCCCCGCAATTGCCTTGGAGAGGTTCGTTCCCTCGTTAGAGTTCCCCTCGCATCTTGATTCCATCAGAATTGTGTTTGAGGGTCATATCCTCTAGCTTTGCCTTGGCGAGAATAATTCACCTTAGAGCTCTTTCTCCAGACCAGTTTCTTTTAAGAATCTGAGTATGAGAAGCGGGTTGATGGTTGGCATATCCTCAGCTGATAATTGGTACTTGCCCAAGTATTTCAGTCTTTGTGGGTCAGTGCCCCACATGATTCCAGAAGATGCTCCGGAGGGTCACTTGACTCGTTGCAGAATCTGCAAAGGTCTTCATTTGTTATTGCTATTTTCCTTAAATGCTCCCTGAGCTGAGGCATATGTAGGCTTCAAATCTTTTCCGGTTATAGTGTCCCAGTAGTTTTTTAGCTTGCCTCAGGCCTATAGTGTTGTTCCAGGTTCTCGCCCTGTCTTCTTTCTCTATTTTCCTGAATTCTTCGCGGATGGTATGTTCCCCTATTTCGCAGAATGGTTCAGGGCCAATGAAGGGTTCTGCAGCTCCTTGTCTTGCCAGTGAATCTGCTATTTCATTGCCTTTTATCCCGACATGACCGGGTACCCAGCAAAGTGTAACTAATTCACTAAGTTTTTTTAAGCATTGCCAAACAAGTTTCGACTTAATAACATAGGAATCGAGTGCTTTGATAGCTGCTTGACTGTCTGACAGTATTGCTATGTCACAGTTTCTATATCCTCTTTCGAGATTCCTCGTGAATGGTACTATCGTGGTTTTAGCCGGGTTTATATTCAACCCAGCCTGATGGCACCATTCTTGAGTTGCTTTTAGGCCCCTTTGTATAATATCACACAGGGTCTCTTCAAACTTTCCTCTGAAAATATCATCAGCATAGGCTTGACAGTTGCTTCCGAGGTTTGTTAGCTTTTCAAGTAGTTCATCCACAACAAGGCTCCATATTAGAGGAGAAAGCACTCCTCCTTGCGAACATCCCCTTGTCGTGTTGACCTTGATAACTTCTCTTGATGTTTGAGTATCTGCTGATCTTGTTCTCAGTACCTCATACATCCACTTAGATACTGTTCTGCTTACTCCTTTCCTGTCCAGGGCTCGTTTAATAGCTTCATGCGAAGTGTTGTCAAATACCCCCTCTATGTCTAGGAAGGCGCAGATTACTGTCTCTTTTGTTTCAAGAGTTCCTTGAATAATTTCCGTCAGCTGATAGAGAGCGGTCTCTGTAGATCTGCCCGTTCTGTATGCATGCTGACGATGATGAAGTGGGGATGCGCTAAGAACATCCTCCCTTAAGTGATTATCCACAGCTTTCTCCATTGTTTTGAGAAGGATCGATGTTAGGCTGATCGGTCTGTATGACTTCGGCTGTGCTGGGTCTTGGTATGAACACAACTTTCGCCCGTCTCCACTGGTTTCGTATATAACCCAGTGCGAGACTAGCCCCATATGTAGCGACCATAAACGCTTTCAATTCAAACTAATTTTTAACATTCCTTTCAATTTCAGACCACTTTCCAGAATAGAGGACCAGCACCACCACCACCACCACGTGCCGGACGTGTTGTTACTGAAACTCAGAGCCAATATGTTGAATCTCGTATGAGTACATTCCACACCGAGAACGAAGGACGTCCGAGAGAATGGTAGATCAGGCATAAAAAAAATTGTATCTAAAAGAAAAAAAAAACCGTTTTATGCTTTCAAATCACTTCGCGAAAATAGTCAAATGAACAAACGCTAATAATTATGTAATAATTGTTTATCCTTAAAAAAAGTTTGCTTTTAGTGTTTAATTTTTATTTTGGGGAAAATTTAAAACTAAACTTTTTCTTTATCTTTTTTTTTTAATTTTTTTTTTGTATAATAGGAAGACTAGCCTTCGGTTCGTTTCATAATACAAAAGTGCCAAATGTTATAGCTTCGGATATGTTTTCCTTTTTTTTTAATCTTTATTTAATCTTTTATTTTTTATTTACATAGCGATCGAGATAATAGTGTTTATAAAATATGCTAGTTATATGGATAAAAAAAAAATTACTAAGATGTTAAGTTAGTACACAATCGGCCTATAAAACTAGACACTGTGATATTTTTTTCAAATATCAACTGAAATTAAAATGATTCTTTTTTGAAATGTGGAACTTGATATAAATTGCACGGGAAATGTTTTATACTTCGTCGATAGTGCGGTTATTTGGTGAGGATTTATATAATATAAAGGGGTGAGAATATATAGTGGAAAGTAGCAATTTTTAAGTATACAAACAAGAATACTCAAAATACCCCACTGCCATGTTGCTCAGTAAAAAGAGTCACAACGATGTGAGAGAGAAGAATACGATTTTACTAATAAAGGCATACATGTATGCATGAACATGTGCAATCTTTCAATAAATATCCTGGCAATTTAAATTGACTTCAAAAACTGTTTTCACCCGGTCCTGAACACATCAACATTTTTTTTTTGCGGAAGGAATCTTTTTGTATTTCTTTCTTGCATTTCCTTTTCTTCCTTCTTCGTCGAATAAAGCCTATGTACATCCTTGAGTAGCATTCTTGGTATGTACATTAGAATTTTATTCTCAAAATTCCCGTCTCTAGAGAACAATTACAGTCGCGCACTTCCGTAATCTTAAAGTCAATTCAAGTTCCCCTCCGAAACGTGTTTTATCTCGTATTTAGGAAAACCTTTTAAAATGCTATTTTTCCTAAAATGCTCATCCTAGGATTTCGGTAAAAGTCTCGTTTTTATTGCCCTGTAAATATTATTTTCCAATCCTGGGAATTTGATGAATATAGGACGTTCTTCAACGTTCTGTTATCCTTATAAAGACCTCAGATTAGGGATGGGGTCAATCTTTTTTTTTTCTCCTCATCTTTCTGGAAGGCACAAAAAAATGTCAAAATTCTCGCCAAATAGCCATCACTCTTGTTGGAACGAAGGTTATCTCCCACACCAACAATGACAAGTGTGGTGACATCCGTGACAGTTTATACAGTCACGCGCGTATCTAGGAAGAAAAAAAAAAATAATAAAACATTGAAAATAATAATAAAAGCGTTTGGAAGAAATTAATTTCCCTCCATTTTCGCAAATAAACACAATCGCCACCGAAGCGCCGAAAATTAAGAATAAAAGTGAAAAAAAAAATCCAGTTTGCTTGCCAAATTTCTTTGGAAATGTTACATATTACTCCCATGAGCATCTCTCTCTGTATCCATGGATGTATTCATCCTTTTTCATAGTTTCACGTTTAACTCGTGTACGTGAGAATCTGGAAAAGGGTGAGAAAATAGATATTCAGGATTTTTAGTTTAATAATTTAAAGGATTTTTTTTTTTTCTTAAAATAAATTGGGATCACTTAGGAACTCATTGTAAAACCAGGAATAAAAAAAAACATATCATTTATACTCATTGTAGTAAAGAAAAACGTATTTGTATCTACTCCTTAAACTAGGTGGAGGGACTCAATTGCAATCTATCTACTATTTTATTTTCTTAATTTTTTTTTATTTTTTTAATGCGAACCAACGTTATTAACTCCCTGCTTCGAAAACATTCCATAGAGAGGTACAATTGAAAAAAAAAAAAGAAAAATTGGACTTAGTTCATTAATTTAGTTATAAGGACAATTCAACTAACTGCATTATACGTGTATGTGAGAATATATAGGTAAATGCAAAATTTATTTTAATAAATGTAACGAATTAAAAAGATAAATAAAAAATCAACTCCAGTGAGTGGGCGTCCTTACGATATTCGATATCGCATATTATGTAATTTGAAAAATGAATATGATTAATGAATTACTTGATATATTGTAAAGTTACTCGATGAATTATTGAATTATAACATGAAAATAAATTACTAACTAAATAAATTTATTTTGTTTGATTCATGAAGTGGAATGTTTCTCACGGAAACAATTTATTTTATGTGAAATGACTCTACAACCTTGTCTTTAATCGATTTACCAGATAAACATACATATGTATATATATGGTTTACCCTTTCACCTCTGTGCGGATGGATATGCAGTTTCTGTGAATTGAGTGTAAATGAGGAATTCAAGTGTGTGACATAATCATCTCGCAATCTCATTCCATTATTATCGCAAATACATTCATGTTTGGCACATGCATTTCTCATTAGTGCAGAAGCAATCTCTTCGAACATCGTTATTATCTATGGATGCATTCTAGGTACCAGATATTTAGAAATTCACTAGTGCTGTCCAGCGATTTCACTTCACCGGACGTACATAGATAGACCGCTAAATGATAGAACATAAAATATAAACATCAGGTGATAAGCAGATTACACTTTGTCTCCCAATAGGGTTCAGCATCTTGAGTCTTCACTTGTAAGCAGCGTTCCCAGATTGCGGGGAAAAGCGCCACTTTTTGAGCAGAAAAGAGGAAATGGGGAAACTGTCGCAAAAGAAGAGGAAAAGGTGTATTTGAAGTATTATTTTTAAAATCACCAAATTTTATAATAATAAGCCACCAATATGCATAAATCTTCATTGTTAACAAATGACTTGTTTTACGAACATAGTAAGTATGTAAGCATCAAGTCAAGTCCATCCGTTAATACACGTTGATAATTTCTGTTCGAAGACGGATACTAGGAAGGTGATAAGCGTTCCGATCGGTTTTTTTAACGTTTCAGAAGTTTTTCTGAACGGATACCTCTATAAGGCTGAATACATGTGTATTATAGAGGCTCAATATGTGTTTTTCCTTCGTTAAAAGAAGGGGAATATTGTGGGGAAAATTGAATCAAGAAAAGGGGAACAAATGGCAAAATGCGACACAAAAAAAAAATCATTTTGAAAATCTAAGGGACACTGCTTCGTAAGTTACGCGAGTTGAATAAAGGATGCAAATCTGTGGGTATAACATTTGTCAATGGCTATTTCTTTATTGCAAAGAGCGCACCATCCCAATAGTAGCGCAAAATTCCGGCATATTTTCGATTGTTTTTGACACTATTCCGCGAATGGCTCGATTGATAAATTTCCTTAAGTGTATCATTTGTTTGCAGATCATTGGAGTAAAAGTGGTCGTTAACAGTTCGCCATAAACGAGTGTCAAACAGTATCAAATAACAGCTGCGTGAACGTCCTTCTTGAAAGTTTTTATTCATCTCTTATTAATTTCTAACTCTCTAGTCAGACTCTTCTAGCATATAAGGTCTTTACAAAAATGAACGTCAATTGGAGACTTAATTCAATTTCACTCTGATATGTACGAGTATATATGTATGTAAGGAATAAGGAATTGGATACTTCTAGTCCAAACTTGTCGCATATACAAGGTGGCGCAAAATTAATCATCCTATCGGAAGATGCTATAATTTTTGCAAATGGCGTCGTACGTCAATCATATTTGACATTTCTGAAATAGACAGCTGCTCCGCAAGAGCGTGGAATAATTGTGACGATTTTTTTGACCAATAATAGATCGGTGGAGTTAGCGCAGCGTGAATTTCGACATCGATTTCCTATCGTGTCGCGGCAACTGGGCAAACATTCCTGCGCTTAGCTACCCGACTCGAACAGACTGGAACCACTGGAGACCATGCAGGGCGTGGCCGCCACCAGACTGGTCGTTCGGCCGAGAATATCGCGGCTGTGGCTGCGGGTTTATGCCAACAAGCCTTAGACAATCGTCGCTCTTAAGGAGAATATTCGACAGGAATGCGAACAGTTATCAGCGGAAATCTTGCGGAAAGTCATGGAAAATGCGATAAAACGGGCACAAATGTGTATCAACACTGGAATTACGATCGTAACTAAAGTTGATACAATATCGGTGGGGGTTTACTACAGTCATTCAATCATGAAAAAGGACTCATAGTGCCATCTCTTATTTGTTTCTTGCACTATTTTCACGACGGTCTTATTGACGCGTAGAGGAATGAATTATTCGCTTGAATATGATGTCATCCCAAATTCGAAAAATTTTGAGTTACAACAGTATTGTGTTATTAGTGCGATATGTACGTCTGTTGCTCCAAGTATTTGTATTTTTTAAAATGTATTATTCTTATACCAGTCGATGTGAACTTAATCACCAACGTCGTCGTAAATCCTTTGTATATTTTTAAAACAGAGCACTTCGACTTCCGTTCATCAGCACGTATTCTTCACGAGCGTTTGTAGGTTGTTTTATGAGGTGAGAACAGGTCACTAGAAAGTGGGGCTCCAACTGAACCACTGCTATTTGGCATTTGTGCTTGCGCTCAGTCCTCAGTGACGGCTTAAGGTTTTCTTCTTACTCTGAACTATATTCGATGATCGGAGCCTTCTAATTGGGACATGCGAGAAGTTTCTTTTATGACTCTGGGACTCCCCATCCTTCTATGTAAGCATAGCCAACATTAGCCTGTCACAGATAATCAATAGCAATTCCTGCTGATGTAATAACAGATTTGAGGGTGGGATAATTTTAAATTATTTTATTCATCCACTCCATTAGGCCCTTTCTCACTAACACCATCGTTGCAAGACACCTAATGCTTGCAATTGACATAACCTACATGGCTCGAACATAGCCCTTCAGTCGTTCAAAACCACTATAAAAGGACTTCAATCTTCTGAAGTGTCCTCGCTTTTCAGTTATACTTGACACCTTTTATATACCAGATTTTTTTGAGCAAACATCGATGAGGCCAAGTGCCATAGAATCTAAGAGGGGACTTAACTTAAACGCTCAAAATCCGCTGAAATTACTCCCAGGTCACCTTTACTAAGTGGTCTATATGTATAGCTTATTAGAAAACTCTTGATATGACCTAACACCTTTTAAGAATGACTTCTCTCCTCCAACTGGGTCTATTACTTAATACCACCCTCTTAAGTACTTGCAAATCGTTATAAAGTAGACCTATGGACCTTGCTCTAAAACTCAGTGTCAGCCTTTTCTTTAACATCTCTGGTAAACATTAAAAACCCGTTATCAACGACGTTAAAAATCCGCCACTGGCTTGCTACCACAAAAGCGGAAGCCGCATGATTTATTAATAAAGTGCTTATACTGCCCAACCTACAGCCAGAGCATGAATAATAAAGAATTTAAATTGAAAAAAAAAAAAAAAAAAAACGAAAAGGAACTCACACAAGTCCGCAACAATTATGCGGACATTTTCACCGCGCTCCACCCTTCATCAGACGCCATTAGGAACCTTCACCTCCAAACCACACTCTCATTTGCTGTGTGTTCTCTTATCATCTTACATTTTTCATGAAATACCGGAAGATAATATCTTATTCAAACTCTTACTGTGCTATCAAAGAGCAAGTCCACAACAGGGACCCAAAAACCCGTAAAGGTATTTCACTCAGCAAGGATTTTTAACCAAACGTCAGCGTAACTGGAGAAGTAATTAAATCCATAACACTAACGACAGACAGAACTTACGGAGTGATTAAAAAGCATCGCCAGCAAAAACCAAGAACGCGCATACGAACCGAACAACAAGAGCACACACATTGAAAAGGCGGTCCTTTGGAGCACACAACACTCGACAAGGGACACAAACGAGCACCCATCTGAGCCACCCGGCCATTATTCCTTAACCCCATATCCTTTCCAACCTCATCGAGGCAGAAAATGTGCGCCAGAAAAGTTTCCAAATAAAACAAAACTTTGTTGTCCTTTTGTTGTTTTTTTTTTTTACTTGTTTGTGTCCTTTACCTGGGACTACCATGGCGCAGCTCTGGCTTTCAATTAGATTTTGCGGAACTGTAAGTTGTCTCCCCTTACAAAAGGACGATGAAACCGAAAATCATTGCCATATACATTTTCGGATGTTGTATACTGAAAAGCAAAAGAAATGTCTGCAAGTGCATTCGGGCGCTGTGTGTAAAAGCTCTTGTTTAAAGTAACCAGCAGCCACAGTTAACTAGGATAACGATATGCTGAGTAGGGGAAGAGAGAGAGAGAAAAAAGAAAGCCAACAAGTAGCAGTAACCTTCAACAGCAAACAGCACAGCCATCAACAGTTGGGACGATACAACACAAGTGCTTTCATCCTTTAAAGTCCTTGAAAGCTTTTTAACACCGCGCGCCATGTACACTGGCTGATGCCGTTGTTCCTGGTGACTGGTTGGTAGTTTCGTTTTCTCTGCAGCATGGTACGGTTGTGTTTGACTAGTGGAGCAGTGGGTTTCAACTGAAAGTTCTGTCTGCAGGACAAGGTAAACGGTTTGAAAAACAAAGCACACTTTGTGCATGAAATAAAAAAAAGAATAAGTGAATCTAATAGATGCAACAGAAAACTTTTATTTGTCCTGTAATTCGGTTGAGTGGGTTTTAATTTTTTTTTTTTTCTGTGAACGTGCGGGTCATGTGTTTCGCGTCAAATTATGTCCTTTGTGAGTTTATGTAACAAACAAGTGAGTGCCACTGGTCGTCGCGAATGCGTGTACAATATGTAACCCCATGCATATGTTGTCGTTTTACTAGGAATTTGTACATGCATCTGTGTGTTTGCTGTGCTACAAGTGAATATTAAGGACATCCTGATGCATTTACTTCGTGTATCAAGAGATGTAACAGTTTGATTGATTGCTGCACTCAGAGCCAAGCGGAAGGATGTATACGGGAAAACCCAGTCACCATAGTTTGAGTAAGAGGATGCAATATTTAATTTCACTTCTATCCTTCATAGGATAATGTTATAATCAAGTCTACACTTGCCCTAGAGAGTACTTTCGATTTGTAACTGGGTGGGTGTTGGTAAATAAAGAGAAAAGGACTTGTGTAACAGATGTTCCAGATCACGTCCTATTTTCTTTCCACCGTCGTACCAATTTGTATTCCACTCGTAGGATGAAGGTGGAACAGGTTAAGGATTTTTTGCCCATTTTTCTACCCCCGCCTCCACCTCTCAGCCTTCACATCTGCGACACTTAAGATCGATGAATTTAATGCTTCGACGATCCCAGCCATGAGTGGTGCTTTTACAACTGCAAACTGCTTTCATGTAAATAGTATTCCAGCTCAAGCATCTCTATTCGAGTGCACTTCAGAAGCTGGATTCGTGATGGAATTGCGTACACCTTTTGAAGGATATATCACGTACCATGGATTTGGATTCCATACGCAAGTGGAACCCTCTTTGATGTTATTGAATTCTTTATGTCTCAAAGTGTTCAGGAGACGGAAAAATGCTGCAAACGGTAAATTAGAGATCAAATGAATCTTCAAAAACTTTCTTAATATATTGTTTTCGAAAGAATTCCTTTGGCATGATTAATTGGAACGTGCATTAATACAAGCAAGCAGTTCTGAGCTCTTCCATTCTTTCCCTCTTGGAGTACCTAACTTAAAAAAAAAACTTTGTTTCTTTAGCATCAAAGTTTTAATTGAATCAGTTTATATACGTACGTACTTATGGGAGTTATGGTGGCTACATCCCTTTTTATGTGACCCTGAAAAAATGTGGCTAGTAGTTGTGGGAAACTTCTCGGAAGGATAATGAGTAGGATTATGAAGAATGTGTTGCTTCAGAACAACTGCATCATTTTCTATTGGCGAACGGAAGGAAGGATGTTTAGTTTTTAATTACTGACAATGAAATTTCTTTTAAGATTTTTCGTTTCAAAAAGATTTATGATACTTTGGGCTGCAATTGTTGAGAACTTTTTTTTGGGCTTTTTAGAATCATGGATTATTTTTTTTTAATCTCATCGTGGGTTCTTGTTTTGAGGCATGTATTTGAAAGAAAAAGGTGGAAATGAATGAAGTTCAAAAAGGGTTTGAAATGTCTTGTAACAATTGTCTACAACAGTATCCGTGTTCCTATATATTTCAGAAATGTTTCCGCAGGGGATATTCTCTCTTTCACCTGGAAGGTAAACCTTTTGTGGTTCAAAGCTGACTTTCTGGTACAATGCATAGTTCTTCTGGGTTGCAATGCCTTCACGATCCTTGACGTGGATAAAATTGTTAAATAAAATTGTTGTTAAAAGGTTTATACATTCAATTTTCGTATCTATCAGTGGACTTACACCACTGTGCCTACTCATTTGTATATGTATGTATACTCGTACATACATACATATGTACATATAGAATAATAAATTTTATTATGTCTTTAGTCAGCTACGGAAAATAAATATTTTCTGATCCGTTTGGAGAAGAATTCTTTAGTATAGTACACAATATTCTTAAAATGACATATTCAAATGGGGCGAATAATTAGTGAAATGGAAATACGGTGAAAACTCTCCTGCTTCTCTGCTTCTCCGCCCATTGGAACCTTGCAAATGTATAATAAAACCTACTCTAGTTACTTACTTGATTTCAAGTACAAACCACTTTGATGACTTGGCAAAGTTCAGCATCTTGTCTGTAGGAACGCCAGAGAGCTCTTCTTTGTTTCTGGAATGTTGGAGTCCAAGACAGTGGCATAGGAAGTGGGTGGTGTCCTCAAAACTCCCTCGTCGCCACAACCTCTGCAAAGTTCTTCTTCTGTCCGGCGCAGGTTCTTCATGTGGTACCGCAGACTATTATGCCCCGTGATGATACCCACGAGGATAGAAAGGGATCTTCTGTTCTTTCGTATTAGTCTCTCGGTCCTTGTTCTATCGAAGGACGGGCATAGTTTTCTTGTGATGTTACACGTTTCCATGAATTTCCATCTCAGGTTCGCCTCTCTTATGGCTAAATTCCCTGCTTCAAGCTTGAGCATGCAAGGCGGGATGCTTACAGAGAGATCAGTTGGTTCTATTAAATTTGTTGAGCCTTTCCTAGCTAGTTCATCAGCTTTTTCATTGCCTGGGATACCCTCATGTCCAGGAACCCAGCAGAGCGATACCTTGTGCTGTATTCCAAGAACCTTGAGCTCTTCGCGACCAGTAATTGCTTTAATAGCTGCCTGGCTGTCTGGCTGTCCTCCAGGCATATCTCGCATGAAGTCAATTATTGTTAAGATTATGCTAAATGTTGTATGGTATGGTAAGAGGGACGCGCACCTGTAAAGATGCTTTCACGGGGGCCAATTGGTTCATTGTGTTATCCCTATTATGTTGTGGTACCATAAAAAATTCTATCGGTTTGTTTGGTTGAACCAACCTGCACTCTTGACGAAACTCATAATGTTCCAGAGTGGAACTTCCACCAGGTCCTCTAATTCCTCAAATAGTCTGTTTCCCATATAGCAGGAGCGGCGGATTTGGAGGCTGGGGCAGTCACAAAGCAAGTGTCTGTTCCTTCTGTGTCATGACAGCTTCTGCAATAATCAAGAGAGTCGAAGCCCAGTCTAACGGCCTACCGGACAATGCCCATTTAGTACTCCTATCAGTACACTGATTTCCTTTTAGTTCATTGAAAAAAGGCTTTTAGTCGTCTTATCCTTCAGTATAAACTGCGAGATATGACACAGTCTCCTCTGGTCGCCCAGGAGGAGTTGATCATTTCTCTTGTTTTAAGGTCTATTCTTCTTTTCAGTACACCAATAGGGATGGCTATTGATGTGTGGGTATAATCCTCATTTAATGCTGACCCTTTCCGTGCAAGTTTATCTACTGCTTCGTTTCCTTCTATATTCCTATGTCCAGGAACCCAACATAGAGTGACTTCGTGCGTTGCATATTCTGTTTATAATTTGTCGGCATGTCGCGACTGTTTTTGGTCTAACTTTATCCCTGTGCCTTGAATGCTGCTTGACTATTCACTACGCTTAATGTGGCCATGCCTTGTACACATCGCAGCTACTGATTCGAGCGTTCTGTGATTGTACTTCGTGCTTTATTTTCAAAACATCTGTACTGGCTTTTTTCGAAGTAAGCATACAGATATTCCATGAATACTATTTCTCAGTTTTTTTTAGCGAAAATCAAACTTGAACCTTAATACTCTCATATCAAATGATTGCACATAACTAATAAAAATTCAAAAGATAGCACATCTTCAGCTTACGAATGCAGTTCAAAAGTGTTCATTAATTATTGACTCTCAATGAGCTAACGCTACTTTGTAGATATGTACATACCTTAAGCTCGTTAAGGAAACTCAAAGTTTGAATGTCTGCTAGAAAATCGCTACCGAAAAAATATTTCCTTATTTTCTTTTCCTATAAAATTCAGATTTTACATCCTCTGAGTGAAGATAAATGAATTGCATAAAATAGGAAGCTCTGGGATGCAGAATAAAGTTAAAAAGTTTACTTCGTAGTAAAAACTTCTTCAATATTTCTTCGAGGTTATGTTCAGAGTGAAAATAATTACCAAAATGCAGATTGCGACTAATGTTATGGTTCCGATACATCTCGCAAAAGTTGCTCTCAAAAGAGTACAGCAATAGCTAGCACAAAATACAGCAGAGAAATGAGTTTCAACAAACCACCGCCTAGGACAAAACGTCACTGTTGATGGCTAAGGAGTTCATCTATGTATGTACATCGGAGTCACCATCAAATCATAAATGAGATGTACGAAGGCTGACCCTTCGAAACCGGTGCTCTTTCGGTTTGACAAAAAAAAATGGGATCAAAACACTTTACTCAAAGGATACAAATTATCTCCTATCGTACGCTAATCCTATCATTTTTACTGTCCGGCGCCGAGTTCCGGACTATGAGCAAGATAATTGGACGCTTTGTAGTCAAAAATTGTCCGTCGAATTTGCTGTCCTTCTGAATGGAAAAAAGATACAACCGCAAACTCTACGAACTACAGAAAGATGCCTTCATTCGTTCAACCACATAGAACGCATGGACTACAACGCTCCAGGAAGAGCAAACCTCCGCTATAAGGACCAGCTATCACGGATCCCACAACGCTTGATAATGACAACTAGAAACAGTGGGTTTATCATCGGTGTACGCGGAAGGCTACCCTGCCTCAGAGACAACCTCATACCGTGTCGGAAACCCACTAAGTAAGTGGGTGAATAACGGACTCAATGATCCTTTAATTTGATATATGAACATACATATGTATGTATTAGATAGGCCAATGCAATTTGAAACTACATGCGCAAGTTGATTTCAATATTAAGATTGATGCTTAAAAAATAAATGTTTTACCTATCTTAGCGTAAGCGGGCGCTATGACTCAGTGGTTAGTGCGTTGGATTACCGGGAGGTTCGAGGCTCAAATCCAAAAAAACACCAAAAAAATTTTTATGGTCCCACCTCTCACGAATATCTGAAAAACGTCCGAGAGTAATAACCGTCCTGAAAAAGTTTCTCAAAAGGTAGAAAAGCCTTTGGGATATAGCTCTAAACTGTAGGTCCTTTTCATGATTCACATCTTTAATGTACTTATGGCTTCGTGAAATGTATTGTTTAAACTAGCTGAGCTCTCCGATCTATCTAGCTTCTTCCAACCACTCTGACAGAAGAGCCCTACAGTTTAATGTCTTATCCGAAAGGTGGAACTATGGAACTATGAACGTATTAGGAAGAGATGGATCCGCGAAAAGACATTTAAGTATTTTTTTCCGGGGACTCAATCCGGACCTCCCGATCCCAGTGTTAAAGATTTCTTCCATCTCGTAATTTACGCTTAAACATCCTCCCACCAAGAACTGTTATATTGATCATTTCATAAGCGCAACCCCCAGCCTAAATAAGCCCATCAAGGACCATTGAATGCGTAATAATAAATTCTAGCATGCAAGTAAAAAAAAGTGAAATAAAATAAATAAATAAATATTTTTTTAATTAAATTACTTAACCCTTTGATGTCGGTATTACGATATTAATTCATTTGCTGCTTTATGTGTACATACGAGTTGTTATTTAAACACGTATAGAAATACGATGATTTTAGCTGGTTTGTTATTGAAAAATATAGCTGTATCGATGAATATGAAATTGATATGAAAACTCAATTTTACTTTTTAATATTCGTACATGCTTTGGACAAAAAAAGACGGAAAACAATAGCACAGCCATGCTCACTTTATAATAAATATTTAAATTACTTATCCGAAATTGTGGTACTAGTGAAAAATGAGTAACTACGTTTAATGCAATGATTTCCTTGGCGTAGAAAAAAGAAATTGTTTCCTTTACTTGTTTAAGCTTCCATTTGCGAGTATTGCACGCGAACAAACGATTTTAGTGCCCACTTTCGTGACTATGTTCAAAGAAAGTAAAACGATTTTCTTCTTTAAGTGCTTAGAGATTAGATTTGACCTCAGGAAATGTATGTACGTCTGTAAATATTGTGAAATTCAGTCGTAAATAAATTGTATTATAGGACAACAGCTGTTGCTTTAAGAAATTGTTATTTTATTCCGCCATAAAATATAATCCGATTATCTGGACTTATCCATTTGTTGTTTTTTATATTGTTTGAAAATCGTTTAGAAAATAAAATCGCAAACATAGTTTCTGAAATAAAATACAATTGCTTTGTTGTTTTGGATTAAAATTTTGAACGTGCCGAATAAGTTTTAAAGAAGTCGATTACTAAATTCTAATAAACTTTCAAACTTCAGTAGATTTAGCTTTGGATGCTAACAGTAGTGTCTAATGAGCAGCAAGTAGCAAAGGAAGAGTGGGCAACGAACTAGCGAATTTCTAAATTCAGTCCTTCACACAGAACAGAGAATTTCTCGTGAGCATAATAACATAAGTATCTAGTCGGCGACAAGGCTCTTTTGGATTTAGACAGACCAAGTCAACACGGCCACGCATATCTACAAACAAACCGCGACGTTTCTTCTGCCCCTCTGGAGAACTATGTATCTAATAGCAGACAACTTTTAGGTGTCCTTACATGCGTCTTCGCTTTTACCAAAAAAACATTTTCTCTGTTTTGTCCAGCCTTTGTTCGTACCAGGTAGCTATCTTTGGAGCCGATGTAGTAAGTGCTAAAGGTAATGGTTTTTCCCCAAAAGTCGGGAAAAAATAATTAATGGAATTGTCTGCGCGGTAGTACAATGGACGAGGAGCTGAGTCTGAGTAGCAAACTCAAAAAAAAAATAAACAGGACCATATGCACCAATTTGCTATAAAAAGGAAGGCATACATATGTAAATACATAAATATGTATGCTGACTGCACATTGTGAAAAGCTACGTCATGAAGTCATATTAAACGGAATGAATAGCATTCCATTCAGTGCAGTGGCAATCGTTGAACAGAAAAACTATAATATTTCAGGAATGCTGTCCTTTCACTCAAAAACTATTCCAAGTCAGAGTTTACAAAAGATATTCCACCCGAATACTCCAGTATAACTGAATAGATGCATTGTACAAAATTTCAGTTTTATATTTCGTACTGTGGAATGTAATATTCTTTTCCACACAAACTTATGTCGAAGTAGGTAAAAATTCGTATACATATGTACATACCTCAGGGCATATGTAAACTTAACGAAGGGTTTCATCGCAGGCAGGTTTATGAAAGAATGCAGTCATTTCAGTATCAATTCTTTGGAAATATTTTAAGAATCGATTTAATTTGTTAAGCTTCGGTTCTTTGATTAAGAAATATTAATCTTATATCAAATAACAACAAATAACAGGAGCACGTGTCAAACACAATTTCGCTTAAACTAGCAGTATGGCAAAGAATGCTAAAGAGAAAGGCACTACCCCGCCAGACACTACTAATGCTACGCATGGTTGTGATCCTGGGTCAGAGCTATTCGGTTTCCGGGGGATAGCAAAAGAATGCAACGGCTTTTTCTTTGCTGACGATGGAGCCATCACAAGTGAGGATCAAACGTAGGGTGGATGAAGTTGCTATCTTCTGTGACCGAAAAATGCCTCCTAAGCTGAAAGGAAGGCTCTACAAAGCAGTTGTTCGTCCGGCGCTTACGGTTCGCAATGCTGGACAATGTACAAAAAGTATGAGGGCAAATTAACTGCAGCTGAAATGAAGATGCGGAAGTAACAAAGCTTGATCGAATTAAAAGATCGAAGATCTGAGGAAGCCTTCACGTCAATGAACCCATCTCGAAAAAATTTAAGCACTACCGGCTCAGTTTGAATTGCCCTGTTCAAAGGAGGGATCCTACAAACCCTGTCAAGAAGGCAATCTCAATCAACGTTCCTACACAAGCGCGAAAGAGAGGCAAGCCAAAAACCTCAGTAACGAAGTGATCCGATACCGGGAGATACTTTCTGAGGTCGAATCGCCGAACCCCACAGGCGGACCAGTAGGGGTGCGGTAAAGTGGTAGGGTTATGATTGCTATAATCCTGATCATAACCTCGCTGAACAAAACGAAGAAGAAGAAGAGGAAGATTTAAGATACTTTTTAAAAGACCCTGTCCTGAGACTCAATGAAACATTTCTTGAATGGTGACTATAGTTTGTAAGTCGAAGTATCAAAACAAAGTACATACATAATTATTTCATAATATCATTGCTTCTTCAGAACATCTAATAAATTTGATGGTTTAAGATCAGCCAGCAATGAACAAGAAATAAAGAAACTAAGTTGATATAAAGCTTTGCTGCCTTTTTGAGAGACAGAACCTAATCTAAGGTTTCGTTTGCAATATTTTTAATAAATTCATCTGATAAAATTGTTGTCAGTTGATTGCACAAAGTAAAAATATTCAGTACTAAAATATATTCAAAAATATTTAGTCGATTTCGAAATTTGAATAACTTTTTATTTGATTAAGTACATACTAACAGAACCAGAAAAATATTAAAGCTTAAACTTTTCTATGCCTTTTGATGTAAAAAATAAAAATATAATATTCTGGAGTTCACCCTCTTTTTGGTTTTCGCAAAATTCGAATCTTTTAACGAGATTTTCCATCATTTTTCGAAGTTTGTGGTGTCAAAGCCAATATGCATATGCACTTAATGTTGTTGGGTTGTTTAGCTGGCGCGAACATTGCCTGGTTGATGTCGAGGGATGTTTGCCAACAGATGACTGTATGCAGCTTATGTTTTCTCGGTAACGTTCAACGTAGGTTCATCCTGTTCTGCTTGTTTTGGCATTTTCCTCAAAACGGATTTTCATTAGAACATGCAAATACTACACAATAATCGTAGCTTTTAGCCATGCATGTAAGTAGAAGAGAGTGTGCAAATACGTACTTTATAAGCTTTACCAAGATGTGGACTCGGTCACATCCAATCAAGATCAAGGTCTTAGCAACACTAAAAAACCAGAATACCTATGCTAATAAACGTAAAGTATCTTGGGTAGCAAATTTTCATATGTTTGAAGCCAGTTAGAAACGAAAAGTATCAAGTAAAAGTCCACCATTGAAAGTGATGTGGCTTAGGAACCGTCCTTAAACTTTGACAAGCGAACACGAATACTACCAGATGTCTGTTAACAAAATATTTGGTACATTGAATTTTAAAATATTCATTTATGTACATCTAGGGAGACATTGGGTTTCCGTTTCAAAAATAATAAAGCTGCATTCTAACTTGCCGCCCCCTTTATGCGCACCAGAGATGATTCTCATGTTCAATGGAATCAATTGCTCAATGACCCTGATTGCAAATCAAAATCAAAAATTAATTTAATTAAGTTCGCAATACACGACGAAGAATCATCTTACATAAATAACCGTCACAAGGGCTTATTGGCATAAGTTGAGCGACTTGTCAGAACGTATGTATGTAGCTACAAGTAATTTCCAACATTAATCTTTGAAAATGCACAAACATGTGGGTTTTCCGCTTCCCAAGTTCGAAACTAAGAAAACTCCAACAACTTTTTCACGATCCCACCTCTGACGAATATCCGAGAGGAGTAAAAACTTTCATGAGAGTGCTTCTCAATTTGTCTTTTGGACATGGCCTTAAACTATAGGTCCATTCTGTTGTAAAAAAATATTTGTATTTGTAACAAAATAAATGTATTATACGATAGGGTATAGGAGTCGTTTTTAAAGTTTAAATACTCTATCAGTAAAGTCAAAAACAAGTACGTATAACAAATACATAAATACCGCACACACTCAGACATTCAGAATTGAGCTTAATGCATACTAATTTGCTTTTGAACTTATGTAATTAGTGGTCTCGTTGTGAACTAATGAGGATGGGAAATTAAATTTTCGCCCATCTGTTTTAATGGGCATAATTTGTGTGGGTGTATCCTCTGTTTTGTGAAGTTTGTGTTCTATTTTCGATAGACGAGTACATTTCAGCTGATAATTCTAGTACTGACCTAACTTATTATTTCAGAATTTTAAATAAACGATGAGTGCCGATGAGTATATTATTTCTACTAGGCCATCATTATTGATGATACAGAGTTATACTGGAAATATAGTAGAAAAAAAGCATTAATTTGCAACCGCAAAGAAAAGGGGTAGTCATTAACTAAAACAAGACTATTCATTTTGTGCTTTATGGTATTAATTTGAATCAAATTACAAATACTAAGAAAATCCAGAAAATTTGTAATCACTGTTTTAAATTTTGGACTGTGCCATTATGTAAAGAATACACTATCGAGTACATGGGAGCCAAGGGAGTTTTTACAAGGTTAGGTCAGGTTAGGTAGATGGGTGCCTTGTGACATAAAGAGTCACTACTCACTTAGACCAAGTAGGTCCAGCATTTAACCCTGGAAATATTGTGAAATCTACTGTTAAAACCACCCAAATATGAATCTCAGGAGGTCCGTCAGCTCTACATTACCTAAGTCCTCCAATTCCGAAGAGAAATAACTTTCGAGAGTCCTTATTCCTATAACGGATAGGGCGGGACAATCACACATCAGGTGACAAATAGATTCAATTTCTTCTTCGTCCCAGCAACCGAGTCGCTCTGCCAATACCACAATGTCCAATAATGTCCAGATGAACCCAGCGTCTGTTTGCTCGATAGATGGCTTTATCTTCTATCTTTTTCCGCAAGGAACTGATTGGGATTACTACAAAAGGGAGGACCCCCGAAATCAGTGCAGCGCCGACCCTTTCTTAGCAAGCTCGTCAGCCCTTTCATTTCCTTTTATATCCATATGCCGTGGTACCCAGCAGAGGGTCACCGCATTGGCTCTAGATATCTCGTTTAAGAGTGATTTGCAGGTCCTCACAAGCCTCGACCTGATTACCGCAGCGTCCAGAGTCTTAACGGCTGCCTGGCTGTCTATATAGACAGTGATCATTTCGCCTACGATATTACTCCCGCGAATAATTTCAGCAGCCTGTATAATGGCTGTGACTTCGGTCTGAAAGACGCTGCAGTCGTCGTTTATTCTAAAGGAGTGCTTTGTTCTAAGGGGTTTCACAATAAACTCCGGCTCCCGTGCCAATGTCCATCTTAGAACTATCGGTATAGAACGCCAGCTCTTTTTTCATGCTCCCACGGTTCTTCCAGTACTTCTTTTGTCAGGAATTCTTGTAGCGAATCTCCTTTCAAAAGCTAATATCGGGTTCATGTGATCACTTTCCGTCGATCTACTGGTAGTCTCCCATCGAGATAAATTGGAGGCATGGCCGTAAAGGCTCTATGACCATAATCGACCTTCTTTCAGTCTTACCGCGGTTTTGGTCGCCAGTTTTTACAAACTTCGATTCTTGTGAGTTAATTTTCTATCAGTTTTTGACACCTTTCTAGTTGTATTGCCATAATAAACTCACGGACATTGATTGATTTTCAAGTACTCTGTGTAAACAAGATCCTTAGCACAGTCCCACAAAGAAAAATCCAATGGGGTTAGATCGTACGGCCAACTCTTGACACCATATCTCGAAACTAAACGGCCGGGAAGCTTTCGTGCAATACGTTCCCTACGTCTCACATCAATTACCAAGTATCTTTGTCAAGTATAAGAAAGAGTCTATAATTTGAGTTAATGGCTTCTTGGGGAAAAAATTTAAAACCCGTTAAGTTGATAGTGCATTCTCATGATGGTCATTCTGAGGCTAAGAACAGTCATGACTTTTTAATGCTTTTATTATACTCAACTTATCCACCCTTAACTGCTTCATTTTATGAGATTTCGCCCAGCCAGAGAAACGATGTACTCCAAATCACCGTCATTGGGTTTCAATGACGGAATGGATTATACTGTCACACATTCACGCAAGGAATGATGGTTCAATAACACAAACTGGATGCATTTCACTTAAAGCGAATAAATATATATGTACATATGTAGGTAGAACGTACTGCTGGGTTCATTAAAATGCATTCATGAATTTAATGCCAAAATAATTGGTTTAAGAAAGGGTATGCAATTTACTATACTTTATGCACAGTTTGTATCCAATTAGGATCTATAAATCAATAAACTAACAAGTTCCTCTACTTTCGTTTACCTAGAAATTTAAAAATCTAAGGAATACTTGAGATACTTCATCCATTGACAAATAAGGAATTTATTCCTGCAAAGTGAGCAAAATAACAGCACCATCCACTGCCTTGTGTTACATACGGATAGTTATCTAATCATTTACAGGGATAAGCAGTCCCTTAAGGGTGTACCCACACTCCGATTTATCATTTGAACTTTTTTTCAGTCAGCACTTTACATGATTGATAAATTGATCAGGGGAATCATGATTTATGACGGTATAGCTTCGTATCATTAGTTGGATTTCATCACATTTAAGTGGATACAACTTTTTGTATTCGTCCGCTAATTCGCAATTTTAATTAGATATCCTTCCACTCCTTTTTGACTTTTGTACGTTTGTAGAATCATTAATTAATTACAGACTACCTAATTCACTAATCCTTGGAATGATACAAAGTTGACGAGGGCATTTAAATAAGACCGGGAGAAAGGTAGAGACTAGAGAGGGGTTTGTGGAAAGTGTATTTTGATAGGATTAATGGGTTGAGTGGTTAGATAAATTATGACAGATTCGGGTCTGGACTATTGTTGAAAAATTGTATAACAAGGTAAAACCTTTGTCATTTGTACTAGTATGTCCTTAAACATAAATTTGTTTCCTTTTTATCTTTTAATTTTTAATAAACTATGAGAGCAGATTATGGAGTAATATTACTCCTACCTATGAGATGATGAAATATCGACACGATACATCAAATCCGATGTCAATGCGAAAAAATCAACAAAAGAAGACCAATCCAATGCGAGTGCAGGCAGTTAAACGAAACATGTTTGGGTCATAGTATCGAATACACAATTAAGAATAAGACGTAGAGTTGATGTAAAAGTTACATATCATGTCAAAACGTACAAATGAACAAAACAAAAATCAACCCTTGGATACTTGAAATAGACTGGACAATGAAAGGAAATTGTGCAAGAGAAGCGGGTTGACGACGCTGGTACCTAATTTATTTTTAAAGTAATATACTGCGGTGAAAAGATTCTTACCTAAAAAATAAATAAAAAACATTTTTTTTTAATTAGTATTTCTCCTTCCCCCTTATTCATAAAGCTTCTATCCCAAATTGAACAAAAAAAAAATACTCATTTCCCCCTACTTAGATTTATACGTTCTTAAAAATGTTTGTCGTTCTAAATATTTTTGTCAAAGAAAAGAAGAAATTAAATTCAAAATGAAGTGAGTCGGGCGGATGGGGCAACAACTTGCCTTTGCTCAACCGACTTGTGCAGCCGCGCATTATCCTGATACAAGAACAGAAAACTTTCAAGTAAATCTTTAGTTTTGCTTCAACTGCTTTTCAATCTCAGCGACACTTTCGAAGACGTGAAATCGTTAACGATTATGTTTTGTGAGCGTTCATAAGAGAAGCAGTTTCCTGTTTTCTTGATCTTTAATCAACGATCAACATTGAAGGCTGCTACGAGGGTCATCTTGGATGCTTTCTGGTGCCCATATTCTCACTGATAAATAGGCCGAAACAAATCCCTGTAGACTTGATAGCTTATCCTCACGGTAGTATTTTGTCTTCATCCTTTTGGTAAAGATGAACTTAATAACTTCACGGTGTTTCATTTCACCATTTCACAATTTTGAAACGCTTTGGATAAACTTCTAAATAAATTTCTTTTAGCTTGAATTCGGACCGAAAATTATGAAATAGTCATTCTAACTATGCAGCGAAAGACGAATATAATGAGGTTATTCATACATATGTATGGGAAATCTGCAGAAGTTATGTATTTTTTTTTTTTTTGTTGCGCCCAGGGATTGTGGTAATCTTCTGAAGATACTAATAGCCTGGGCTACTAGCATGCACGATTCGCAACCCGAATAATCGATGCCCTAGGAATGCGCCTACATACTAACCCACATCCTGCACACTTCTACCACTATCCCCACGGGACTGTCGTTAAGTATTACTTCACGGAGCGGGTTAGCATATCAAGCTATTCGTGCTGTTCACCTGCTTCAGAGGTTTCTGCGGTTTCTAACGCTTCTGATGTTCCGTTTCTTTGCCTTTCTATTCTCCGTAGCTCTTTTTGTACAATTGTTACAAGAGCACTTATTTCCGTCCAATTCTCCTCCAACTCCAACAAGTGCTCGAGGAGTATCGACGGACTAGGCAGAGTAGTTCTGCAGACGAGCTCGCCAGACAGGGTACAGCTCTAAGGATTCTACCTGATAGGCAATCCCTAGGTATGACCCTAGTTACATCTAAGCATCTACTAAGGCTGAATGCTATTACCAAGACCATCCTCAGATGGGAAAACGGCTCAACGTGTCACATTTCGAAACAGATCTGGCCTAGGGTAGATCATAAATGTAGTGCCGAGTTGGTCAAACTAAAGCGATCACAGATTCAGCTGCGTTGTCGGTGTTCTTACTGGACACTGTCTTATAGGCCAACATGCCAGAAGACTTGACCTCTTTTCTAACGATTTCTGCAGGAGCTGTAAGTGTCTAAGTGTGTCTGCATTCTCGTGCGAGCCTGACCTAACGTAACCTCTCAATACTGGTCAGAGAGGCAAGTCGTTTTTAGTGAAGCTAATAGCATTTCTACAGAGAGTAAAAGCATAAATAGTATTCTACTGATTTCAGATACTATGCTTGAATAATAGTAAGTGGCGTCCAATTAAAGGAGAAATTGACAGTAACTGAACTGGTTTCCTATTACAGAGTATTGTATTGTATTTCTAATCAATGATACTCCATCATTATTACACATTTCTCCACACCAATACTCCACATATCCACTAAACAACAAACGAGGTCGAAAAGGAATTTAAAGTGCCAGTTGCATCTGTGTTCTGTGTATAATCTACGCTCTTAGTCTGTTAATTTTCCTTTCGAAAGAGCTCTGAGTAAACTTTGGACATTTTATTGAGATAATAATCAAGCAAGGAATGTACGGATAGCAAGTCGGTTAAGAGTTTTGAAAATCTTTTACGCACTCATATGAAGCTAATTGCTTTATTGCCTTGAAGCTGTTTCAAAAAGCCTAGATTTGGAGGGTTTTTTGCAAAACGATTTCACCATCAGGCAATCTGTTAATGAACGTAGTTGCGTTTGATTTGACACAATACAAAGGATACACACGTTATTGCTGGAATAACTATTGTGAAACAAAACCAGTTATAATTATCGAAGAAGCCAAGTGCCCAGGCTGTAGCACATGGTGTGGGACTCCGCTAGTGTATGTAGGTTCGAACTTCGCTACAGCAATTATAGCCACCAGCAATTACAGCCACCAGACTATAAAGGGTAACGAACAATATCTTAGTTTCTTCAAGTACTACAACAACAAAGAAAAGGCTACCTGACAGTACAATGAACCAGGAGGACTGTGATTTCTCTGTGATTTGGTTGCCCTTTTCAATAGGATCACAACTGTTCATAGGATCACAAGAGATTTGTCCTTCCAACTGCCGCATCCTTAAGGCAAATTCATGTAGCACGCAAAATGCTACATAATGAAAATTCTTATCAACACCTCAAAGACTTGTAAGACTAGCTTTAAATCGATTCTGCTTCAAGCCATATATGTACGATAACAAGTGCGATAAAAATGCTCTGGTTGTTTCGAAATCTACATACCTACACATATGTTGCAAAAATGGACTCAAATCCCAGTAAGGGCATACAAAATCCAGGTAAATGGCCGTGACGTGTAAAAAACATTGACCCAGAAAAATCGCAATTCACTAAAAGTTGCCTTTATACGAGTTTATGCACATACACCACTGGTGAACATTTTTGATGCTGAATGATTCTCTAATTCTCAATAGGTCGTAACGCCAAACAATTTACTAAATTGAAACAATCTGAGAGTTATCTTATTTTTCGGAAAATCTACACATGTACGGATGTGTGTATTGATTTTGCTTTTTATCTCGTACGTGATTTATCTAAAGGGATTTCTTTATGAACTTGTTCGTTCGTTCACGCCGAATGGAGAGATGTAGTCGAAGCACATCTATCGACATTTTTTTTTCGTTCATAATGAGGATGATACATTGGTGGGATACATCAGTAAGTTTATACCGAACTTTTGCTACACTCTGATTAATGATACCTACTTAGAAAGTCCCATTAAAATCTCTGTAGATACAGCGTCAATATTGTTCGTTCAACTCAAACGAACGCATTTGGACTACAATCCGAAGGCAAAAATCATTACAATATCTTTATGGCAAAAGCCTTTTGGAAATTGACGCCCTCTGCAGAATAAATTTCTCAATAAAACGATTTATTTATTTTTTTATTACGCAATAAGAACCCAACAAAGAATTCACTGAGATCAACCCAAGCGTAGATTATGTTTAAAGTTTTTTTTTTTTTTTTTGCAAACACCACAAGAACACATTAGATAGTTAAAATATTCATCGCACCCTCCACCAACAACTAGCAACACTCTCATAAAATATCGAACCAAAGCAAACGCAATACAAAAAAAAAAAAAAAGAACAAAGTCATCTAATTTAATAAGAATCTATTCACTTCAAAGCTCTTTAAGTGGCATACGAATATGTTTATTCCGCTCCTGTTAGCATGCTGCCATATGAAATTCTAATTGAATTTATCACCATCAATTTATCACGGAACGAGACCGACTTTCTGGAAATTGTTTTTCACCCATCTCTGTATTTATCCGTGGCTTTTGTTTATCAGACGGAAAGAACAAAAACAAATAAATAAGCAACTTTTCCCTCATGTATCTCATGTATCTACATATGTTTCTTGTGTGTGTGATATAGAAATTCGTCTCAATTTTTCTGTTTGAATTTCGACAATCGAAGTTATTCCTTCGATCTCCCCCCAAAATAAACTTCTACCATGCACAGCAGAACCTATGAATATAAAAAAAAAGAAATGTGCGAAATAAAAACCACAGAAAACCCTAATAAATATCGTTATAAGGAAAATAACCATAACTTTGCGGGCGAACGCATACGGACACAAGCATTATCTAAGTTGCCAACCACTCGTCCTAATATGTTTTTCCAGTTTATGGGATTGATGTTCTGTTATAATTTTCTCATGTGATGATGTATAAGAGTCTAATGATATAAATAAGTGAACGCAGATAATCCAATGCCCACCCTCACCTCAGGTGGTTTTATTTTGTTCGCTTTATGAAGCTCGCCCACTTGGCCACCCACTCACCCCAGACATGGCACATTATCAACGTAAGTCAAAGCAGAGAAAAGAATAAGTCCTGGTAATGAAAGAAAGCAGTGTAATGAATAATTCACTTTCATGATTTGATCTGGACATGGAATGCCACCCTAGGGATGGTGGTTGAAGTCACCCAAAGACCCGAATCAACGCACATCGCAACCATCACACATACGTATCCTGTGTCGTAAGTTCTAGGATAAACGCGGACTTATTGTCTTGGTTGTTTTGTGGTTGCGAATGCTGTTCAACATGTGACATACGGAGAACACATGCCCTAGAAGCGCTAAGAAACACGGAGAATTTACAACATCATGGAGAAGGAAAAATAAGGCGTACGGTACAGGTCGCATGTACTTGCAGTGATGTACACACATATGTGCTGCTCGTACATTTGTACATTGCAAAAAGTGTGCTGTGATGGAAGCAGATTGCCATGGTTCAAAGGGACGAGGATGTAGACTCCGCAATTTTCTGGTCAAAAAGTCTTTTGAACCATTTAATTTCCAGCATTTGCCAGCGCTATTCTTGTCGATAACGCTAAGAAAAGTTATTGACATTTATAAAGACAGTGAAGCAGCCATCATACCCGTGGGGATCAAATCAAATCTGGTAAAAATTTGTCACGATGAACTTAATTTCATCACAACTACACACTTTGTTGAATCGCAGGACACAGGGGTGCTCACTCAAACGAGAAGGCGGATGGATCAGCAAGATAGGCTTTAGAACAAGACCTATGCATTGGTCGACTTCTAAGTACCAATGTTTTTTTTTTTTCTAAAATGAAAAACGACCTTGACTTTCAGAAAATAGTTACGTGAAACCAACCGCACTCACCCCATGCTGTAGTTCCTCGCGCTTAGCAAATCGTGTTTCAAAGTTCACATAGGTGTCAAAATAGCACACCGCTTATTGGGGGCCCATCTACAGTTCGGAAACATTTTGCAGAGGACGTGACGATGTAGAAACAAAAGAGGGCTCCCCGCCACACCCAAGGCTTAGCAAAACCAAAAGCTGGCCAATCTGCGATCGCTTTACTAATGTGCATTTGAGAAATTCCGATTCTCCCTGGACCAGATTTACCTGGATATTTGACATGTCGCGGTGTTCTCAAATCCAAAGCTGACTTTAGTCATTGCATCCCTGTTGAGTTATTGTTTAGTCTAGTGCATATACATACATACATATGTATGTACGTACTTCAATTTTTCTATCGAGCATAATCGTTGGAGTTGTATTACCCCTCGCGACTGCAGCTGCTAGTGCAATAAAGCTTCAACTCCTATGTAATAATACTAACACCAATCTAGTAGGACATATGAAAATCCTGGCGAAAATCCCGCTACTATCATCGCCAGCGATCTGCTCCTCGAATTTCATGCCAAAAAGAATCCATCTCAATCACCCTTTCAAAGTCATTATACCGGACTGCAGGTTTTGGGATAACCCTCTCATCCCTCAAACCACATCTTCAATTGATTGGTACACTGACGGTTCGAAAATGACAAATGGGGCTGGAGCTGGTATTTTTGGTAATAACTACAAACTCTCCACTTCAATCTTTCAAGCAGAGGTCTATGCAATCGAGCTATGTGCCAGAGAATGCATTGGACGAAACCTCCGTAGATCACAAATAAATATAATGTCAGACAGTCAAGCAGCTCTTAGAGCTCTAATATCCTTCAATTTTGAGTCTAAGCTGGTTAGGAATTGTCTACAAGTACTCCTGCAATAAAATTACTCTTGTGTGGGTCCCTGGACATAGGGGCATCCTTGGCAACGAATCTGCTGATAAACTTGCCAGACTAGGTGCTCAATCTCCGTTTATGGGACCTGAATCCTTTTGTGGCTTACCAACTAACCAGATAAAGATAGAGCTCAATCTATGGGAACGACTAGAAGCGCTCTCATTCTGGAGCTCGCAAAATGGCTTACCAAAAAATTTATAAATTTTTCAAAAAAAGATCTAGAGACATTCTTTCAATGAGCAAACGCAAGGCTAAGATCATAACTGACTTCCCTACTGGACATTGCTCTCTCAATTATCATCTCAAGAAAATGGGCCATGTCCAATCGGACATGTGCCGTCTGTGGCTTGAAGACACCGAAACAGCCCAACATATACTGTGTGAATGCCCGGCCATAGCTCGGCTTAGGCTTAAACACTTTAACAAAGGCTTCACATCACCATCTGATGTCACATCCTCTTCATCTCAAACTATCTATAGTTTCATTAATGAACTAGATTTCAGCTAGAAGGCAACTAGCATACAACACAGCAAATTTCAGGGGATAGCTCAAAAGATCTTCTCAGGTCGCCGTGCTTATCAGGACTAACTTGTGCCTGATTTGAAATAGTATTAGATATCGCTGGCAATACTAAAACCGTTGCAAAATAACAAAAAACTAAAAAGAACCTGAATTTTTGGATTACATTTCTCAGTTTGAACTGAAACACTCTCCCTTGGCTTCAAAACTTGTACTAAACCAATACGTATCCCTTAAATGGAGAAGTAAAAAGCGAAACACAGTGTCACGTGTGCAAAAATGACTGCTCTTCACATTGCGTTAAGCCTTAAGGGCAACAATATTGATCCAATCTGGTGGAGCCTTTAAATTGAATCGACAAATATTCGTCAAGGCTGCATTGTGTAGGTACTCGGTACTGTGTGCCTTTTTTTTTGTTCTTGTATCTTTTCCTTTGCATCTTATCTTTTCTTCACCCTATGGTTGAATGTTATTTTTTTTCCACATGTAGCATATGTGAAATACCTAAGGGGAATGATTGACTTTCCTTATTCGCTTTACATTCATGCGAAGACAAAGGGGGTTTCCCTATCCAAGCGCAATAACTTGTGGAGTTGTGATGTATGTTTAGGAGTGTTGCCAATTTGGGATGGAGTTTTTCTAAGCAGGAGGTTTTGTTCTTCAAGGCTATGACGGCATTGCGTACACAAGGAAAATTAATTATTTCTGAAAATTTTACGACGGTAGAGGAACCCTTATAAGCTTTTGAATTATTAGACGCGGGCATTTGAGGTTTTTGACAAATATTTTCAAAATGTATGGGGTAAGTGGTTTGGGGTAGCAGCTGTAACCTTCGGAAAACTTTTGAAATTTGAGAAGGTATTTTAGAAATTATTTTTATTAATAGATGACAGGATGTCTAATGGTCTGTGTACTGAAATAAATATAAATGAGCCTTAGAAACCAGGTTTAAGAATTCCAAACACTTAATTACCCCAACTACAGGTATTTTCTTGAATCAGTAAGACTCACTTCATCTGATTACCAAGGTTATGTTTCGAAATTAATTGCCCGTAAAATTTTCTTCGATTTATGTGCTTATCTGAAGATAGCCCACGACTAATGTGTTACATTACTCCAGTTACATTTGAAAGGTTTCGCCAATAAATTTCCAAGACTACGTGCTATGCAGACAGATTTTTGCAAGATGTATCCTAGTAAATCCTCTGTTATTGTTGAATTTCTTATTTTTATTTTCAGTTCCAATGTGTACATATGTATGTACATGAGAGTACATAAAGTGCTTCTTAGCGAGTTCTCATGAAGAATGAAAATAAGGATCCGGTACTGGTATGAATAGCACCAATGGGGAAGACTTGATATAACCTCCAGGTGGCTGGTTTGCATTTTCTAATGCATTTTTAAATGCGCGTTAATAGCATGAAACAATTTCAAGGCTAATTTATTCGGGTTAACATGCGCTGCCTTATTTTGCTCACTTACTTTGCGCTAAACGTGGGAAATATCTTTGCCCTTGAACTGTACTATAATTCGAAAGGAACATACACTCCTCGTTCATTAGCATGCAGGCGCAAAAGCATTTGCTTTCAATATCAATTAGATTTTCAATTTATGATGAGAATATGTTCGACCGCACTACTGAAGCTACAACTTTGAAGTGTAATGTAGGTCAACAAAGACTTGTATATAATGTACATTCGGAATCACTGCTATATATCGGATTTGGACCAAATTTGTTAAAAAGAAAACTATTGGCCAATAGTACCTAATGTAAAAGATACTTTAGATGGCTATGGCAGCCATTCGGTAGGCAACACGTGGCCACAATAAAAAACTTCAATAACAATGTACGCCAGATATGAATGAACAAATCTTGACCTTTATTTGCCGTTACTCGCATGTCGCGCGACAATTACTATTCATAACTTCACACATAAATATGTGTGTTGTGAAGCAGAAAATTATGAACATGCCTATTATTTATTTCAGGGTTTTCAGAAGAGGGATCAATAGCCTTTAAGGAAAGGGTATTAGCCTTTACCGACTTTAAGAATGGAAACTACACACGCCTACTACAAATATTTGCAAGTGTAAGAGACATTAGGGTAACATTGTACAAATTAATTGGCATTGCATTAGCACCATTCTCATGCAGTAAAGTATTTCATTGTCATCACTTATTTCATATGATTCAGTATAGGCGAATTTTTTACTTAGATTTATGTAAAAGCCAGAATGTCAAGCGATGACCATGATGACTTTGCCAGGACTTTTCTCATAAAAGACACTACCTTTACATTGTTGGATACAAGTCATCTGAAGTAATTTCTTCAATAATTTCTTTACGAATTTTATTAATCGTTTCCTTGAAAATGTTTAGCCAACTGCTGCTGTGGCCATAGGATGCAGTAAAGTACAAAACATAGACCAACATAGTTTCCGATTTATTTGTAGGTCTGAAAAATTCGTATTTTTCGCTCAGTAAAAGAGTACAAGTCCAGAAAATGAGCTCTTAATGTATACACTGCTAGGTGACAATTTCGAAAAAAAATATAGATATGCAATAGAGTCCTTTAAAATCAATCTTTTGCTCTATATGCTTCCTTTTTGTCCATATGATCCTGTATCAACGACAGTATACCCAATGTGGCTACCATTGGCTGTCGCCTATAGCTGACGTTCATTAACATGAAATAAATCGACTTGCATGATAAATATTCCAGCGTTGACTCTAGGGGTCTCCTCTTGATAGAAACATCCTTCTGTTGTGGGAAATCTATTTCTGCCGACTGTTTATCAGCAACAAAGACCAATATTCTGCTGTCAGGTAGAATATGCCATTCGACGGGGAGGATGTTAGCCAAAATTTCCGTCTACATGATCGAACTTAAGTTTAGAAAAGAGTTCTGTTCCTGATGCCTTGCCTTCTGAGATATTTAAAGCAGCTGCACGAGTAAATGATCTGATAGAGAGCATACAACAACTCCTCTTAAAAGACTGGTCAGATGTGTATGTCTGATAATTGAAATCTCAGCATCGCTTGCCCGATCCACAAAAAAAGAAATCCTCTCAACTGTTCCAATTACAAAGGTAAGAGCCTCCGCTACATCGTGTATAAGATCTTATCTGTCATATTTTGTGAAAGTATGAAACCAATTGTCAACTGTCTGATCGACCCGTTCCGGTTTTAAGTTAGAAAAGTCCATAATCGATCAAATCTTTTATAGGGGCTAGATCTTTAATGGGTCTATACGTACACAGAGGCAATACTAACTACATTGCAAAATCATCAAATCGGGTAGAACCTCGCAGTAGACATACATATGCAATTTCGGTTTCTGCATATTAAGAAGCCAATTGAGTAGTTAAGCCCTGTTCTGAGCAACAACTATAAAGATATCCTCGATTATTTTGAACGAAAAATATGTTTTTGGTCCGGTTTTTGCCGAAGGGATTTAAAGAAAAAGATTCAACAACGCTTTATGCGATCAAAAAACTCCACATTTGGCATTCGGGATGAATAGAACATGAAGCGCAAATGAACACTAACTTTTTAGCTCAGTAGAGGACGCGCGCCGTCGCTTTAGGTGACGCACACAAGTAGAAAGAAACTTGGAGTGCGTAACTAGCAACAGAAAGCTGAGGACCATTCTATTTGGAGAGACTTCTTGGTTATGGCCCAGGTTCACCCCGAACTTACCTACGTGAGTAGTACAAAATATGCGCTAGATTCTAAACTATTCGGACAGAAGAAATGTTACACAAGAAGAAGTTGGAGACATCGATTACAGAACTCGCAAGACGATGTCATATGGGTGTTGTCGGGAAGCATTTTCTACAGAATTCATAAAGTCTTCAAAAATCTTCTATCTTCTATTTAACAAAAACTCCAGCGTTCATCATGTATTGAATTTCAGAACACCAAGTCCAGTCATTGTACTTTTGTTATTTTTAGTGACTTGAAAAAGTTAAATTTTACTTGTTTTCTAACAGACTATGGCTGATGATCCCTTGCGACACATGAACTTGTGTCACGAGCCGTGTCACGAGCAATCACACTGCTTTTACACGATGGCCACCACTTTATATCTACAAGGACGATGATTTTAAGTCACCTCTACCTACACTCAGGGTATTCGTATCTATGCAGAGTTTTTATATCATTAATTTTTGAAAAGCCCAAATCCTATTTTTCTTAGGTACTGTCTTAACTTTCCTTTCCGTGTGTCGGAAGGATTTCTCCAATACTCGGTAAATAGTTTTTTTTAACAGGTCCGCCTGAATCAGTTTCTCATACACTAGTGCAACTGTCTCTTACACTACAATATTCGACTTTCCCTCAAAGAAGAACTCCCTATCTTTATTTCATCTTAAATTCTACATTTTTTCTCTCAATATTTTAGCTGTTCAATTTCCACAGTTGCATCCTAGTCGCGCTCTAATTCTCCTAACCAATCTAAAATGTTTGTTTAGCTGCAGTACCTTTCGGGAGAATATTTTTCTATTGTATGTGTCTTCCTACAACGGCGTCAATATTGTGTGTCATTCACATCCGCTAAGATCATAGTTGTTAACATGTTATGCGAGGATTTCAAATACTACTTTATATAAACGTTGTCTATTCAAAGTCTTTGTACCAAAATGTACCATTATAAGGCGTGCACAACCATAAACTGGGCGAGATACAACCAAGTAAGCTCAAGTCATACCTGAGCCCACTAAATCAATATCCTATTTCTACTATTCCCAATCATTTGTACCTTCAGTTTCAAATATCCTTCGGCTATCAAGTAATACAGTAATCTTCCCCCATAGTTCATCCCTTGGCTTATGATAGTAAATTCAAACTTGAAATTAATTTACTATCTTTTTCCGTTACACCATTTCAGTCCTTTTACCCGCATCAGAAGTACAGGCGCATTTGCAAGTCATTAAAATTATAGCTCAGAAAAAGTGCATTGATATGAATTTACTTCATGTATAACATTTGCTTTTGCCTTATATACTCCCTAGATAAGAGTACGAGTTGTAGTTACTATACACTAGAGTAGAAGAGTACCAAGAAAAGCTTTCCTCTCTTAAACGTAGCCAACTCAAATCAACAGTTTGGTCTGAGAAGCTTTTTCGAGGCACACAGGCTGCAGGATTCACCTCGACCCCATCCACTAGCATCTCCGTGTGCTGTAACGAGGATAAATTATTTTTCAAGGGTAAAGCGCAAGCAATGAAAGCGCATCCCCTTATCGGTTTATGAGTTCACTATGTCTAGGTCAAATTCCTGTACGCTGTGGTGTGGTTTGGTCATGACCTACAAACCGATGGAGCGCATTTGAAATTTAGTTGAAATTTTATGTGAATCTGTTGGATGGGAGAACATGAATCTAAAATGTATTTCCATGGCTCTAAGTCAGGAAGAAACGTGCACACACCTGTAATTACATCGGGCGTATACTTGCCTTTTTGCTATCCTCAAAGCATTGTACCTTTTCAGGATGTTTTTCTAATTATCCTGTTGCACTCTGCATCTATTATTTCTAATTGAAAGGATTCTCACGAATATTAGCGCGACGCCATTTGGATGGAAGGTAATTTTTGGTCGATGAGTACAAAATGAAGGAGAAAATTTTCACGAAATCCCATTTAATTTGCAAAGAAACTTTGCTCCTTTGACTGTCGAAACCCTGTTAATAATGAGTCTGATAATTATTGAATGAAATGCGCACAGAAGTGGTTTTCTTGGAAAACTTTCCGCTGATGAGTATCTGGAGTGATGGGCTTAAAGATACTGCCTCATAATTGACTCAGGGCGAACAAGCATCGACTAGGTGCTTTGCTTTCATGTTTCAGTCGCTGTTTTAATGGATGAAATTTTCTGTATAAATTTTATATGGTATTTGGGTTTTGTAATTACGGCGATGTTAAGCTTGTTTCGTAGTTGCGAGGAATTTTAACGTGTTTTTGATTGCCAGTCTAATTTACCGCTCAAAATAAAGATGAATTATCAATTTAGCTATTCAAGATGTTCATTCTTGAGTCAAATGATTTCGACCTGAGGGTGGCTTGTGCTTAAATACCGTTGGGTAAATGGGTGACACTTAATGCTGGTCAAAAGGAAGTTATTTTACGATCGACTAATATTCCACTGCTTTGTCACAACCCCTTTTTTGACAGATTTTGATCAGAGTTACTATTTCTAGACTGTATCTATGTTTAGTCCTAATTTATTGATTCTGGTAAATTGAATGAACTATTTTCCGATAAAAAAGAGGCGACCAGGAATAGAAAGTCTAGAGATGGAACGACAGATGGTTGTGTGCAGACCTTTCAGATGTCTTTCATGAAATTCACATCAAGTTTCTTGCAAGTGTTGAGGTCCTTGGATTGGCCAGCAAGGTTTTTTAGTGATGTTTTGAGCTCTCAAAAATATCAAGTTGCTAGACGCTGGATAGACAGTGTGACTGAAAGAATACCATACGTATTCAAAAATCCGAGCACAGTGGCCATAAGTGATGGCAGTCATGCCTGTATTTGCAAGAAATGTCTTAAAAATAGTTTTTCTCTTAAAATATTTTACAAAATAAAGTATACGGCTCAAGGGCCATACTCTTTTTTCTTAATAAGATGAGGGGGGGGAGGAGGGTTAGCATGTGCTTCATTATATTTTCCCTGTGCTTTAGAAAAATTAATGAAAGTGGCACAAGCAATTAAGGCCCGTTGGCTGATACTAGTCCTAAAATTGTGTCTTATCTAAGTAATACTTAGTGCTACGTTGAAAGCTGAAGTTCATCATAGCTTATTTTCAGTTGCTGGAAAATATTTAACGATTTCTTAGCAACGACGCACTTTCGTGAAATGCTGCCAACTTCGCACCATTGACAACTGTCAAATATAATAATTTTATTCGAATAATTTGATTCATAGTATTTATTTTAAAATCTTATAATCTTTCAAAATAGTTATTTACTAAGTTTCCACGTTTTTGCAACCCTGTGTTTGTTAATGGGTTCTCTATCGAAATCTAAGCTCTCTAGTGGTTCCTCTAATACACCATGCTGTCGTAACATGTTGTGCAAAACACAACCTGCGACTTTTACTGTTGGCACAGTGTTTAATTTTAAGCGGCAGCCATATGCTAAAACTGGAAATCTTCTTTTCAATTTTTTCGAAAGCTTTTCAATGGGCCCTCTGGAACGAATTTGAGATTCGTTGTAAAGTTGCTCTGCTGCTGTTTGTGGGCTAGGTAAGGGTCTTATCTAATATACCTTTCCAGGATAAGCTGAATCACCTAAAGTCTTGTTACTATTGTAAAAGTATGAATTAAAAGCAACACAAAAAGTACCTAAAATAACACAATAAGCGTAATTTTGTGTTTCTAAAATATTTTATGTAAATGGTTGCATCATGAGTGGACAAAGGCTACATGGCAACAACATCGGTAAGAACTATATTCGCAGTACACGTCGCCTGAACGTTAAGTGAAAAGTAGCCTTCCCTATTCCGGAAGACTTCTGGTTCTGATCCACCTAATACACGTTAAAATTTATGAATTTAAAAGCAGTCAAATAGATTGGGTTATGTCATACTAGGCGATTGAATTTTAATATGAGTTCCACCCACTGCGCCAATTACAGATCGAAAAGAAGCTGTATCATAAAATTGTCTTTGTCATTGAAATGCTTAATGTATTGCTTAAAGAGGGTAGCTATTGGCAGTGAGACTTTCAAAATGATTCTTGAAACATGCATTCCTCCAAAATCAGCAATGCTTAAAAGATGACTCCCAGTCGCAAAAAAGCGTAGAGTCGCTAATAGTTGGTTAATCGACGCAATCGAATTATTTCTAAAAATAGACAATAAAACTGAATGAGAATTGCAACTTTATAAAATAATCGTGCCTCGATCTGTTCTAGAACAAAGAGACTCATTTCTTTCGTCAGACGGAATCGCTTGTAAGAAGAGAGTTCGTCGAAGCTATAAAAGTACTCCTATCTTTCGTATATTTGGCGGGGAATATCTACTTCGATAATTTCAAGTATTTTGACATCGTCTTCCAATAAATCCAGGAGCTCAAACTCCGTAGCTGCTGACTTAAGGTTTTTTAACCACACAATGCATCGAATTGTCACTTTGATAACATAACCCTTTAAACTCCTTAAGTATTACTTAAACTCCTTATGATCTACTATTTCTGTGGGCAAAATTAAAGTTTCACTTACTTATATTTAAGACTTACTTTGTATTTCGTGCAACCCGTTAAGTGTTTCTTAGGTGGTTAAGTGATACTTAAATACTTATGACTCGTATCGGCAAACGGGCCGTGTTTCAATTTGCAAAAAACACAAAGATGGGAACACCGAATCGGATCCAATGTTTTCTCTGCTGACATAAATCAAATAGCCTGTCGAATACATATTTTTAAACTCGGCTTAAGGAGCATAGAAGTACCAGTATTTGTCAATTATAAAAGTATATCGCTAAATACATCGATGCACCACTATCTGGCAGTACCTGTCTCCCAATCAAGCTCTTTTTTTCTGATAGAGAGTATTTATACTATCGTGAGCATGTAGGCAACTGGACTCCATCAATATCCTCTACGACACACAATTGCCAATGTACAAAGATCACTTTTTTTTCTAATTATTAAAGACTGTGTCTCTAGGCAACACCTTCCCAAGTTTTGCACCAAAGATTAGGATCTCATTCAATCAGAATTTTTCGAATAAATCTACACCATGATGGATAATCCTTCATTTATGAATCCGTCTAAATTTCTTGACTTAAAACGATTATCAAATGCTTTATGAACGATTTTCAAAATATCCCTTTTTTGCAAGAGTCTATGACCTATTAAAAACTTTCTAATAACTTTGCTGGCAAATTGAAGTTCCTTCTGATTGAATTCCTAACACTTGCTTGTGTAATGAAGGATGTATCTCTAAAGTCACCTTATAGATCCTGCTACATTCCAATCCTAATTAAATATTACCCATTTACATTTATGCTTTACAAGTATGAACGTAGACTCTTCTCAATATTTTAGTTACGCATTTTAACTCTGTAATCCCTGTGTTTGCATCTCATTTACTGTGGCTGAGGTAAACATAAAGTAATCCCACAAAATCCACTCACCTGAAAAGCATCAAAAGTGAGCTCCTTTAATTCACCTTCTTATACCGACGAATTTTAACAACAACGTACCCTGATTGAGTTAACCCTTCATCTTGATAATAACATCACCTGAAAATTTTCAGCAATGAAACTGCTGAGTTAATTAAGTTTCCGGTGATTATCCTGCCATGGTGGCATGCCTTAATGTACCGTTTTCTTTGCTGTGTTCTCAAAATTGTCTAACACTTCCCAAACAAATTCATTTCGTATCCACTTAATTATTCTACATTAGCATTATCGTGCGTGCCAAACCTACCCAATCGATGCGGAGGCTCTATAACTTTTCAATAAAAGATATTCCCACAAAATTGTGAATCAATAAATTTCCCATCTAAGCAAGTAAAAGTATGGAAAGTATTCCGTAAGAATGTTCGAATGATCCGAACTTATGTGTCCTCGTGGAAGCCGTTGGTTCGCATTTTGAAATATGTATGATTGTATGTATATTACCAGGACCCACCCAAAGTAGTGCATAACAGAATAACTTAACAAGAAGTCGGCAATTTGAATAATTTCTTCATATTTTTTGTGAGAGTTTTTTCAACACGAAAAAATGTGAAGAAAAGAATGAAATTCCCAAGGGTTATTACGCCAATAAAATCGAAAGTACCCCAACAGTGTTGTGTTGTAGATGGAACATTTCAACGTAATCTCACGTGTCAAATCTCATTTCAAATTCACAGCGCAACGTTTGTAATAACAATTCTTGCACGATGGACCAATCAACCACAAGCAATCAATTCCCTGACACCGAGTCCGCAGAGGCGATAGAATCATGCGAAGATTGTCAGAAGTCAATGTCTCCAGCATCGGCTGGATCTTTACCCACTAGCGCAGGGGATGGCAGTTTGGATACCAGCGCTTCGCAACCGTCTTTAATTACACCATTACAGAGGAAAAAAGGACGACTTCAGCGTTCACATAGATTACCAGCCGATAATGTTTCGCTTACATCGTATTCAGCTTGGGAGGCATTGGTAAAGGAGAGCTTTGGACAGGTAGCTTGGCCTGTAAAAATCACCTCGTGGGAATTGGTTGACGATCGGGTTAAAGTTGTGCCCACAAGGTGAGTGTTTTTTTTAATTAATTTTAATTTTTTTTTTATTCCATAGTACTGTAATAGTGTTAGATTGAGATTGTTAGATTTAAAGATACTAGTTCCTTGCTTTATATAGCGCCACGAAAGGGAATGAGCGACGAGGATAATGCTCTTAAAACCTTAAAGGAAGCCTTAATCACTCACACAATATTTAACTATTCAATGTGAAGTAAATTTATAAATGTGTAATGAAAGTGAAGATTTTATCTTACATTGCATCCTCGAATTAGTTATAAGAAGCCAGTTTGGTATGGTCTTATGGATCTATGCCACTTTGATCGGTGGTCAGAAGTATTCTTCAAAGATTGTCTATTATCTCTAAGTGGGCTTCATCAAGCCAGATATGTTTTAGAAGCTTACGTTTTGCCTAAGTTCCGATGAAGCTCTTGACATGATTTCTAAGAAAGTCGAGGATCTCTTTATGATCAACTTTATGATTGTGAATGTTTATCTCCTCCGAGTTTATCTCATTCATTGTCAAGTTCAAATCCAATGTATAAATAAATGAGCCTCACGACTCTGATATTGGCATTAACAAACTGGATCTCCGCCTTAAACTCATGAATGAAAGTTAAAAAAAAACAACAAAAAGTCAGAACCAATTATTATCATAACAACACATGGCTTGGATATCAATATTAATCAGTTCTGTTTAAAAAAGAAATTAGTTTTCATCGTCCTGTAATGCATGCCATTCAATGTGATTCCATTTTCAGACGCATCCAATCACTTTACAGGCCCGAAAACGGCACCAAACAGTGACGCATTGCATTCTTTTGAATCAAAAGCGTATTCTTTGCACCAAAATTTGGCAATTTTCGCTTTATAAATGGCCAACTAAATACGTATTTGGCATAATAGACCGTATGGGATTCAGGGCCTTGCTTTTTGCAACAATTCATGATTTGTGTTTGAAATTTTGTCACGCAAATGGAAGAGACCTACAGTGTAAAGCCATATCCGAAAGGCCAGCTTTCTCATGGCAGTTATTACTGTCGGACGGTTGTCACAAATGTTGCATCGACAACGACTTTTTCTTAGTGTTTTCTGGGATTCGATTTTCGAACTTCTCGTTCAGTATTCCAACGCACTGACAGCAGAACCACATAACCATTGAGTTCTCTACAATCAAATCATCAGTTTCCTAATTTTCTTAATCTTCGTATTAAGGATACGTCTAGAGCATAGAGGTTTCCTCATTTTTGTAATGGATTTCAACAATAGTAACTCAAAAATCACAATTTTAACAGATGCCATGTATGAAATTTTTAAAAATTGCCAAAATTCTAGAAAACAGTGGGCCAAATTGGCCCTATAACTTGGCTCTTTTACAGAGCTTAAGGTAATCATACTGGCTGCAATCTTCATAAGGTCATACGATGCTGGGTTTTATAGCCCACCAGTGACCATACAATGCCGCGCAGCAATTGAACTCATATTCCGAAAAGTTTTTATCAATAATCGCCTTTTCGATCAGATGCCAACAAAGAAATGCCAATTGTTTGGATTTTTGAAGTCCACAAGCAGATTGTCTTACTTAACTACTGGATAAGAACGCTCTTTGTACATATGTCCTGTTGTGTCCTACATCTCTTTTGGACACAAATTTAAATTTGCACAAATAAACATACAAAACAACTAGATAGGTACGAAAATGTACGCATGTACGGGTTCGTGTAGTTGGTAAAGTGGTATAACCATTGACGTACACTAAACCATTTTTGTCCTTAGCCTGGAGCATTGAACCAAACTCTGCTTCTCTGTCGTTCTTTGTCATTTAAGTGCATAGAATCCCCTAAACTTTGGCTCGAACAATAGTTTGTAAAAGTTAATTAAACTTCCTGTTGCACAAAGAATAAGTGCATGTACACTTTGTAAATGTGCGGGTAAGAGACTCCTGGTAAACTCTTGCAGTTCCCATGGACTGGTCCCCAGTATCTGCCAAAATATGGACCACAGTTTTTGGAACCGTATAAATTGAATTATAATGGTTCATGGAAAAGAGTTTTTTTTAGTGCATCTATGCAATGACTTTTAAATCAATCAATCCATTTAAAAATGTAAATTTGATTAGGGATACTCAAACTAGATTATGCATAAAATTATTCAAAGCCACTCAATCCTCCCTCTATGGTACGGAATTTTCCGAAAAAAATAAAATAAAACCGAAATGTTTTCGAATTTTAATTTCTCTGAAAAAAAGCACAATGGGGACAACGATGTGTGGGTTCTTCCTAGAATGCATGTTTGTCAATATTTTCTGGTGTGAATTGTATAAAGGGATATACGTATGCAGTCCATTAATACGTTTTATTATTTAAATCGAAGGAAAACTGGTGGAGAAATATAAACGAAAACATGTTTATTTGCTAAGTATGTACATACCTGCGTAGGATTAAATTGGCAGTCGAATCGAAGTTAAATTAAATCCAATACTCGTACTCTATGGGACAGATTGAAGAGCACTTAACGTTTTGAAAATTCGAAAAAACGATGATCCGGATGGTGAATTATTCATGGTTTCGAAGAAGTGTTTGTTCAGTCTATAAAAACCATTGTGTAAACCTTCTCATCGGTCATTTTCCGGACTTTTCCAGATTGGTTGTTGTAGCATTTGCCTAGATAGTTCCTACTTAATCTTCTCTCTTTAACTATTGACGAATAAAATTAACGGTCTTTCTTTCCCACTGTCTTGCAATCGTCAGTTCATAGGATATCTCGAATCACAAATATGCTCAATGACCGTCTGCCTGGTTTTCGTAGCAAGAGGTTTATTGGGGGCAGTTTTCGAATATATGCTCGTACACATCTATCATTCTGAAAAAATTAAGTTATTGCCTTTGATACACCTCAATCTTTTGACAAAGCTTGGAATCAACAACTAGAAAACCTCCTCTTCTGGTGACATGTGCGTGTCACTGAACTATCTCATTCAACTTAGGCTACCGCAGTTGCAGGAATGTAAACGAGAATGAAGCCCCAATCAATTTCTGTATATGCAGCTCATTATGATTAAAGCAAGTCTCCACGTTTGACGGCTTTCACGAAGTTCTGCGGACAAAATTGGTATAAAGCTCTCCCGACCCCATAAGATTCATAACCAAAAAGTGTTGAGTTATCTCCAAACTCGGTCGCCACACAAGAAAAATATATAGAAGGGTCCAAAATGTAGTTCATCTATATTTTCGAAAACTGTACTAGATTTCACTAAATGTCTCATAATCAACTGTACATATACATGGTTAAGTTAGGTTAGCTTGGCTGTCCGCACGGGAGTGCAGACACACTTAGACCAGTAAAGGTCCTCTGTGATACCATGGATCAAAACCATTTGGCCACTTAACTGCACACACATACTTCGTAAAAATTTTAGGTTATAAAATGCTTTACAAGTAAATGAATTCCTTAAGTACTTTCAACTTATAGCCATCGTGAGCTTTCGCCCTAGGCGTTAGATGGATACATCTTTGTTTTGTTCTTTTCAAAAAAGGTTTCCCGACTGCAATGCTAGTTTCTACGGCACATGCTAGAAGCGTCTCATGATGACGTTATCGTCTTCACATTACAGCAGTTTGACGGACTTTAAATATACTGACTTCCGTGCTAACCCCAGGATTAAGCACTATGAGTTGCAATACGAGATTAAATGCATATTTTTCTTGTTCCAACTTATCTGCTAAATCCTAATCTGCTATTAATTTCTCGAAATTGTTTTCCATTTTTATGTGGTATTAGCTATGCTACATCTTACTGTTCATTGAAGGAAGGAAGAAACAAGGAATTATGGACTTAATCCTCTTCGATGATAGCAAAAATTCAAAGTCAAGGTTTAACCAAACAATTACTTTGTACCCTATTAAAATATTATCCTACTATCAAACCTGTTGGCCGACCAAAAATTCCCATCTTACTTGGTACGCACTATAAGCGTTGCCGACCTACTCCCACAAGGAATATACGAATATCCTTTGTTTTCCCATTACCTCTGCAAAAGCCATATGGGAATGAGAGTCCACTTAACCTTATTCTTTCCATATTCCATAAGCTGCTTTCCGGGTATTTCATGAGCTGGATCAGCTCACCATACCGAATAATTCAAATTCTTATCTTTTCATAAACTTTAATCCTTTTTTGCCTTTGGCCAACTGGTATGGTATTGTGGTAGATAATATATTTTTTTTTCATCCGAATTTGTATTAGCTAATAAACTGACATTTCTGCCAGTGTATCTAAACACAATGATCAAAAATACCCTCCCCCTCCCCCTGCCCACACACAAAAAAAGCAACATATTAACCCCCCAAGGAGAGAAAATAATGAGTTGTGCTGCCAGCTATCCAGGATATAAAATAATGCAAGACTATTCCGTGACGTCCTAACAGACAAAAGGCCATTTGCAGTGGGGAAGAATTTGGAATATCGATTGAATATGATGAAAATGGTTTTCAACGACGTCCACAGGTACCCAATCGATTAGATGTTCGATGGTGATTAGCATCCATGTAGTTACACATGCTGGGAGAGGGTATGAACAGACTTTGATTAAAATTCATGAAGGATGGAGGTTTTATTACACAAATAATTTGCTTCCGTCAGGAGTTGTAGTACTTTTAATTAAAAAAAAAGAGAAACGTGACTGCATTCGGAAAATTTTCTTAATGTGTTTCGAAAGATAGAAACTAATTATGTCTGACAACATTTTCTATTGTCTTCTGGTTGAGGTAAATATGAAAATGAAACTTTCCTAATTTATGGTGAACCAAAATGTTTAATTATTATCCAAGCAACAGAATAGGAAGAGAAAATATTATTTGTTATTTTGATGAAGTAAGACTTCCTGAAGTAGGGGTTGGATGATGAAATATTTGAATAATTTCCGGAACTATCTTAGGCAAATGAACCATCCGTTTACGTACGTGTTAAAGCAGGAACATTTTGAAAGACAACAACCCTTATACTCTTTGAAGTGAGTATGAAATTAAAATTGTGTTTAAAAGTGTTTATGAGTCCGAAAGGGTTCTGTACAATTGTGGAAATTATAGATCAAGTTGGGATTGTTTTTTGGAAAAATGTGAGATTTTATATTTTGGAAATTTGGACCTTGACAGCATAATCAAATGGGGCTCAACTAACAGAGTGGAATTTAATGCATCCAAAACTCAGTCTCTCTGTCTCTCAAGCAAAACCAAGACCCTCAACCATTATCCACAAATGGTACTTGCATCGCAGAAACCGAAAGACTTGCCATTTTCGGTATGTGTATTAACAACCATCTTCTTTGGAAGGATCACATATTCGAGGTCGCCAAAAATGCTGCAAAATGCCTAGGATTCCTTAAGGGGTGCAAGAAATATTTTACCCCGTCTGATCTGGCCTCAATATATAAGGCATTCATCCGCCCAAAGCTGGAACACAACGCCCACATCTGGTCTGGTGCACCAAAGATCGTTTTGCACATTCTAGATTGGGTCCAGAACCGCGCGTTAAAACTAATAGGTGATAGAGACATTGTGAGCTTCATAGACTCACTAGAACATCGCAGAAATGTCTCTTGTCTTTCCCTATTTTATCGCTTATTCCACATAAATGTTCCATCGAAATAGCCACTTGCATTTCTCCCCTTCAAAATTTCACCCACAATACGTTTCGAATGCACATCAGTTCACCCTCAAGCCCAACTTCGGACTTACTGTCAAATGTTCCGTTTATAAGCCGATCGACACGTATGTGAAATGATCTTCCAGGCTCTGTATTCCCTCATCGGTACAGAATTCAAACATTTAAAGCCAACGTGCACCGGTATCTCCTCTGTTCCTCTTTCCCCTTCTTTCAAACGCCCGCGACCTGAATAATCAGCATAAGGGCATTCACATCCCCTTTGGCACTCGCGATCTAGGGAGGGTATGTATTTAGTTCCTATTTAAACTTACGCGCTTGCAGATATTTTTGGATGATCGACAAACAATAACTTCTCAAACGTCTAGGCTGTGTTACGTAAATGAACCTCACGAAGATGAATTTGTAGTTTTCCAAATATGAAATCTCCGGGTCTACAAGGCTTAAGGACATATTCCTCGCTACTTGAAAATGCAGTCAAGTTTTTGAGACCTTTTGTCTTTGCTCTCGATGAGGGCTTAATTTTTCTTAAATTTTTTTTAGTGCATTCAAATAGAATTCTGGTGTTTTAGGCTACAAATGTGTACCTTATTTTAAATCGGGACAAGACGAATTTAGCAGTAGGAACCAATTACATACATAGTTGGTTCCAACTCGGCACGGTAGGTTTTTTAAATAAACATGTTCTAAAATGTGTGTTGACGAACTGTGACAAGCTGTTGGCTCTTAGGTATAATTTCTACATCCAGCTTCTATAACTTCTGCCATCAAATAATGAAAGAAATTTGCATTTCATTTGACCTCTATCATCTTCATATGAAACCTATGCAGCAGAGGAGGAATCTGTAGTTCGTTTTAAAGAGTCATAGCCCCGCTCAAACTAACAACCAGACGAAAGGTAGGGGGCTGTTCAAAATCGTAGAGTCGTAGCCTTACTATTTGTCTTAAAATATCGCGTCCACTTTCAGAAATCCCTGCAGAAAACTGGTTGCATGGTAGATCTGCAAACTACAAACTCTGGCTTAAAACTCACTTCCCAGGAAATCAAACCAAAGCCGACCCCTTGGCAGTTCCGAAGATTGACAATGAATGAACAGATAAATCTACTCGCAGCTGGTATACTGTATCTCGCGTGGTGTCAAAGGAGGCTGGCGAATTTATCTAGTGTCGCAACCTTCAATAGCTTCATTTACGCTATGATTTATTCGAATGACATCGCCGTACTATGCGTCGGTTCATGCCTACTGAGTTGTTTGTTTAAAGTAGAGATGTACCTAGACATGGTCGATGAGTAGTGCTCAGGAGGACATGGTCGATGAGTAGGAATGGGCTTTCAGTTGACTCTATTAAAAGTAAGTTTATTTTCTTCAGAAGAAGGATTAAGTTGACCGATTAAACTTTGAGGAATTTAATTTTTTGGGGATCATCTTGGATAGCGACCTGGTCAAAGCATGTTAAGCTGAAAATTACCAAAGTGCTCTCGACCTTTTGACAGTACAAAGATGCTTTTAGCAAGGCATGAGGCCTAACGGTAAGACCAATCCTTGCATAAGCATCGACTGTTTGGTGGAAAAAGCTGTTTTGTAATCGCGTCACTACTTCTTTTCCTAAACTTCAAGGAATGTCTTATCTCGGCTGTATACGAGCTTCCCTGGCACGGCTGCCTCTGCTCTATATATTGAGCTGCTCTATAAACAGAGCTCCTCTATAAACAGAGCTGCAGTATCATACACACTGTAGCTTCGTTGACCTTGCGCGAAATAAGTAACTTCCCAGAGTCCTCATTCTTATGACGTATAGGGCAGGACAATCACACAGCAGATGACGAACAGATTCACTTTTTTCTTCGTGCAACTTCTGCAAAAAGTCGTTATGAAGCACACCGAGTCGTTCTGCGTGAACGCCGATAGCACAATGTCCAGTAATTATGCCAGAAACAACCCGTGCGTTATACCGACTAAGTCTTACCAGAGAGCTGATCTCTTCTTGCTGAAGGCCGGCCATAGCGCCCTGGCCGCTGCGCATGTTTCCAGATGGACCCAGCGTCTGTTTGCTCGACCGGTGGCTTCATTCTCTATCTTCTTCCATAGGGAACTGATTGGGATTACTGCAAAAGGGAGGACCTCCGATATAAGTGCAGCGCTGACCCTTTCCTAGCAAGCTCGTCAGCCCTTTCATATCCTTTTATATCCATATGCCCTGGTACCCAGCAGTGGGTCACCGCATTGGCTCTAGATATATCGATTAAGAGTGATTTGCAGGTTCTCACAACCCTCGACCTGATTACAGCGGAGTCCAGAGCCTTAACGGCTGCCTGACTGTCTATATAGACAGTGATCGCCAACGATATTACTCTCGCGAATAATTTCAGCAGCCTGTGTGATGGCTGTGACTTCGGCGTGAAAGGCGCTGCAGCCATCGTTGATTCGAAAGGTGTGCTTTATTCCTAGGGCTTTACAATAAACTCCGGCTCCGGCGCCAATGTCCATCCTAGAACCATCGGTGTAGAATGCCAGCTCCCTTGTCATGCTCCTACGTTTCTTGCAGTACACTTTGTCAGGAATTCTTGTAGCGAATCTCCTTTCAAAAGCTAATATCGGGTTCATGTGATCAGTTTCCGTCGAACTATTGGTAGTCTCCAATCGAGACAAAATGGATGCATGACCGTAGAGGCTCGATGACCATAGTCGACCTTGTTTTAGTCTTACCGCGGTTTTGGCAGCCAGACTGCTACAGTATAGATCAAGAGGAATGAAACTGAGCATGGTTTCCATTGCCGCTGTCGGTGTTTTTCTCATTGATCCCATGACTCCGATACACTCTGCCCTCTGGATTTTGGTGAGGTTTGAGAGCTGGTATTGCTTCTCAAGTACCATCCACCATACTAATGAACCATATGCGAGAATGGGTCTTACCACCGCCGTGTATATCCAGTACACCACAGCTGGTTTAAAGCCCCTTGTCTTTACTTAACTTCCATATGTATATTGACAAGATTCTTAATGCAGCACACTTTATACGATGTCTTATAGGAAAGTTCCTTACAATTTCCAATTTAGTCGTATATTTTACATTCACAATAATTTAAGAATTTATGTTTCTGCTCCCAGAGTTTATCAGAAACTTTGTATTACGAAACCCACCGCCCTCGTTATATGTATCTTATTACTATACAGGAAACGTTGACTTGTTTACACAAGAAATTATGAAGTTCAAGTTAATGCTGCACTTTTCAGCGTTAAAATATGCTGCTGTGAGTTTTCCTTATTATAATTATGAAACTTAAGAAACCCATTCCGGTTGCTGCACCCCAGTAACTTTGTTATTATTAGTTTGCTTAACCACTCAGCAAAAATGTGTATCGCAACTTCTGAAGAGTGAAGTATTATCTTAAACTTTTCATGAATGAAATTAGCGTCTTTCCTGCTCATAACATATCACACAGAACGCCGCAAAAATAAAATCAATGGCATTTATACTCGAATTGAATTCAATCATGCATGCAATTCATCGCCCTACCCTTATCCTCGGCTCCCACTATTTTTTCTCATTTTCTCTCATTTACCTCTGCTTCAAATCAAATTCCATTCATTCATCAAGGATTCACTGCTCGTCCTCTTGAGTGGTGTTAATTGCTCCCGGTCTACCACAGAATCACATTTGCCCCAACAATTTCATTCACTGTTACGTACCCTCTAGTAGGAGATTGAAATTAGTTTTATCCCACCACCACTAGAGACCTCTGACGATAGTCGCTGGACTTGGAGTTTGCAGCTCGTTTGTTCCAATTTGCGATGGATAAAAATAATGCTACATCCCCTTGGACTTTGGCGATGCAAAGACAACACCGCCCGAGCTGCAGTGTTGTTGGTATCACCAGATAGGTAGCCAACCTCAATCAATTCTTCTTGAATTGATTCATGTTGGTCATTTGAGCAAAGGGAATCAAAGCAAAAAAAAAAAAAAGAAACAGACACTTTCCACTACCAGCTGGTCAACGGATTGTGGCATCCTACACTTAGTACGTTGCCATAAATCTTGTGGCTTTGAGTCATTTCAGTTGGACGGTGATTACCCTCGTGATGTGTGGTGTTTTAGAAACAAGTCCTGAGTGTTAGTTATCAAAACAATTTGCATAAATTTCGTCGCATGTGCAACGTGTGTAATCGCCACATTAGCAATCAATGTCCTTTTGGAAATTTTAATCAAAGTGCTATCATGTCTAAGTGGTCGTTCTTGCGAAATGAATTCATTCCGGTGAAAACACGTGGAGAGCGCTCCTCCTATCAGCATCATAGCGCGGAATCATCACCCAGGAGTATACTCAAGTGGCAAAGGAAAACAGAAAAGTCATCACTTCACAGTCGACAGTATCTAAGCGAACAAACGAAATCGAAAAGTTTTGATTTCGTGACACGTAACATTATCGGTCGCCGCTATCAGAATAGCTACAATGAAATGGTTTCCGTTGAACCGGCTTTGGTTCCCATTCCGCCAAGTTCCTCTTATTTGCAACGCCGACGTGAAAATGTATTCCAAAAACGACGACGATTCGGTTTAAATTCATGGAAACTTCCATTAGATGAATTGGAACAAACTGTTGCGAGGTAAGGATTCCGGATGCGATTTTATGGGAAAAATGCTTGTCGGACACACATTACTATGAAACCACATAAATTGATAGATACTCGTAGATACCCGTGACAGAATATCCGTTGAAACTTAAGTGCCCAGACAGCTAAAGGAAGTTTAATGAAAAAAAAAAAAAAAAAACAGGAAAATTGAATTTGCTTCTATTGTCGTAGAATTATAGAGGCTTTTATGGTACTCAGCTTGATAGCGCTGTAATGTCGCTAGTTGTATATCCTGCTGCGATAATACGTGGTCTAGAAAAATTGGGAATAGAGAGTCTAATGTTGAATATGGAAATAAATACATATGAGTGCATACGTGCGAGGGGTGGCTTAGAAGTATATACCGAGGTAAATCTGTAAACTTTATACTCTGGATAGGGCCGGAATGGTTTTTCTCCCTCGTTTTTGGTTATATGGGTAGATAGGTAGAAGTGGTTGTTCCTTCCTTTTTAGAAGGAGAGAAGAGAGCCCAAGTAGTGCTTATGATTCTCCGTTTTAAAACCACAATTTTGTTAAAGATATGAGACACTTAAACGCCAGTTCGTCGATATTAAGAAAAGGGAGAGTTCTCCAATCCTTTTGCCAGATATCTCTTTGGGGTCGTCGAAAAACGGCTTATCGGGCACCTTGTATGAGTCATCTGCACAGTAAATGAATTGGAAACTCCTTCTCCAGAATATTGATTCTTTCCGACATCGATCCATTAGGGTTGACTGTTGCCTATCAACTGTTCCGCCCGATCATTTCCCTCAAAATTTCTGAGTCCTGGGAGCCAGATGAGAGTAACTCTTAATCGGGAACACATGTGCTTGGGCTCATTCTAACATTGCTCTACCAATTTTGTTGATGTGGTAAAGCAATGATGACTGTCTGAAAATATAGAACTGCGGTAGGCCTCACGCATCGTGAAAGAGACTAGCTTAGTCCGGCGGATGAAAATTCTTCGGTCTTAACAAAAACGTCAAGGAAGTTGGGACCATAAATCAACAAACAAGTTTTTTTCTAGAACACTTTAAGGATACTTTCACCCAATTTGGAATTGATTTCTTTTAACAGTGCCTTCTTAATTCTCCTTTATATGACCTTCGTAGCCCATAGAAAGGATAATTAGCAGGCGTGATATACTGCTTGACTACCTTAGAGGTACAGCTATTTATTGAGTGTCGTTAATTGTTGATAGCAGATTCTTTGTCTTATGCTCGATGCTGACGAAGGTAACAATGACACCTTGTTTCACTCTGTTGATGTTGTTAATGTTGATAGAATTGCCAATTAGTTCCTCTAACTTGAAAAAATAGTATCCAAAGGGCTGGCATGCGAATCCCTTAAATGTGTATGATTGAAAAATTATATTTGGTGTACGTTTTCTTTATCCACCCACACTGTTGTTTCATTACAGTAAATATGGAAGATATGTATGTGTATCAAAACTAGACATGAGACTATGTAATTCTTTTACAATTTTAGCGCTCCACCACTAAAATCTACTCATAAACCCTACTCTATTGCTGCGCTGAGTTCGAGAAGGGTTTCACTTATTTTTTATTTGAAAACCTTGATGCAGCAAATACATAACAAGGCCGATGGGGTTAGATAGATAGATAGATAGATTGATTATGGGTGTAAGCGCACTGCGACCTTATAGATCTATTGTGCTCCCCTACTTTAGCTCCCGTCGATGAGATACTCGACTTGAGCACCTCCTCCAGTCCAATTTCCTTGCTGAACCGGAGTATCTTGAGTGGATCTAGCGATGGTAGATCTTCTTCGGATAGTTGATAGGCATCCAGGTGTTTCCTTCTTTCGTGGATCAATGCTCCACATTCTTTAAGAAGGTGCCCTGGGGTTTCTTCAACATCCCCGCAGAATCCTTTTCCTTCTTTATCTCCCTCGTGTGCGGTCCAAGCCCGCAGAATGGCTCCGGACCGGGGTAGTCTCCGAGCCTTTTCTAGCTAGTTCATCAGCTGCTTCATTTCCCTCTACTCCCACGTGACCTGGTACCCAGTAGAGAGTGACTCTGTTGATTTCACTCAGTCGGTTTGCCTTGTTTAGGCACCCCGACACCAGTGTAGACCTGATTTCATGAGAGCTGGGGTTGTATGAATATACAACTGTTGAGACAACAGTGGGTAAGTTCCGCACTCTGCGAATCTAAAATCATAAATACACTACTGAAATCCTTCTCCATCGCAACACGATGGTGGTGCTGAGGTGTAGTAAGGATGCATCATACACATTTTAGATAAGCACATTGCAACCCTGAACGTTTTCGCGCTGAGCTTCAGGAGAGTTTCCAAATCGTGCGCGAAGTCGTAGTGGGAATTCATAATACGCGTCGTTACCTTAAGACTTCATTACATTGTGTATCTTCTGAGAAGCACTCCAACTACCATCGATAGTGATTTCCTATTTGTCTACTAAAGTTTGCTGGTTCTGACTCCAGCTTATCTTGGTCAAGACTTTCTCGATATTTCACGAGTGGTTAACGAGTTCCATCTGCTGTTAACATCTATGAGAAGCTCATACTCCATTCATTCCCCGGCGTTACAGGCTGATGGTTCATCGACCATCTCGTTGTTAGTTATGACCATGTGACCCAACAGGCTTTTACATTGTAGGTATGTAGGTAGGTAGAGGTGGCTGTTTCTTTAATTTGAAACACAATTAGCGCTAGAATGCACCGTTTTGATACCACAAAACTGATATAACCTGGTTGTATAATGTTGTTTACGGTGGAGTTGAGAGATATACTACACCCATCCTGTCGAGTTCAGGAAGAGGATGAGGGCTCCAATCCTTCTGTCAGATATATCTCTCAGCTCGTCGAAGAAGGGTTTACCTACAGTACGTTTTCGGGTTCTCACCAGGTCCGGACACCTGCAAAGAAAATGAAGAAGAGAGTCTTTTTCGTTAGCATCTCTGCAGCTACGGCAGAAGGTGTTGTGCGGGATGCCAAGCTTGGCTGCATGGTCTCCTATCGGCCAGTGGATTGTGCTTACGGCTACAATTCTGGCAATATCTGGTCTTGGTCTACCTAGTAGCTCTTTAGGTTTGCTATACCTTGGCCATGTCTTCCTTGATATAGCGCAGCTGGAAAGCGTGTTCCAACCTAGGTTAGCCAGGTTTAAGAAATGGTTGTGAATGTTACCCTTAATGACTCCTAGCGGAACATTGACTCTTTCTGCCAGCTGGCCGGTAAGGGCTGACCTTGCATGGCCAGATCGTCTGTCCGCTCGTTTCTCTCATAGTTACTGTGTCCTGGGACACGAATTTCTCGCGAGAAGCTGGGCCCTAGATTCGGTCCACTGCGCCAAGTATTTGTTTTGTGAATCTGGGATTGCCACTCCTAGCGGAACATTGACTCTTTCTGCCAGCAGGCCGGTAAGGGCTGACCTTGCATGGCCAAATCGTCTGTTCGCTCGTTTCTCTCATAGTTACTGTGTCCTGGGACACGAATTGTCGCGAGAAGCTGGGCCCTAGATTCGGTCCACTGCGCCAAGTATTTGTTTTGTGAATCTGGGATTGCCACTCCTAGCGGAACATTGACTCTTTCTCCCAGCAGGCCGGTAAGGGCTGACCTTGCATGGCCAGATCGTCTGTCCGCTCGTTTCTCTTATAGTTACTGTGTCCTGGGACATGAATTGTCGCGAAAAGCTGGGCTCTAGATCACATTCGGTCCACTGCGCCAAGTATTTGTTTTGTGAATCTGGGATTGCCACTTTCTGGCTCTGTACTTCGATTTCTGTTCGAAGGTACAAATAAATAAGCACCAGTTCGCGACAGTTGTTGTACCAGTAACGGCAAGGATGACGTATAATGGGTCAATCAACTTGCAGTCGCCTGGCTTTAAAACCCTCAATTAAACAGATGAGTTGAATATACATACTTAGATTGAGAGTTGTAGTTTATAATTTGAAAGAGATAAAACCTCTAAGTCTTTGGTATCTAATTGTAGCCTTGCTTTGAAGATCTTATTACAATCCGCAACATTCACAACAAAATTACTTAATTCGACCAGAAAGACAATCCGCTCCAGAAAAATTCTGTTTAAATAGCGATCGGGATAGTTACACATGTATATAATTTTTCGTTTTATTATATACACACTCGAATATAATCGAACGTACACACAATCTTATTTTTCTATCGATTACCACCTGAAAATGTTTACTCGCTTATTTAATTACAAATTGATTTTCTAATGATAATATTTAAATTATGCGTGAAACTGTTTTTTCCGGTGAATAAATGATTTCACTGCAATTTAAATTTCCACGAAATTGAATTCGAAGCAAGGGAAAATTAATGATGATAATTTTAAAACACTGACCGGCGCAGCGGGGCAAAGGGGAGATTTAAAATATTAATAAAATCATTCATGCGTTCATTATGTCAGTGGTATTATTTTTGCCAGAATTTGTATTATTGTCCTACTATAACACTACACGGTCCAATAATTCATTTCTTATTTTTTGTAAAGTATTTTTTGCTGATTTTCGTTAAAACACTCTTTTTTATGAGGTTGCATTTAGACATGACCGAGTCTATTCAAGGCAAACTGTCACATGCTTCTAGTAGATATGATCCCAAGTCAACGGACTGGAATTTATATCGAGGACTTGTTCTCTCAAAACTGGATATGCTCGTTACACCTATCGAGTCCATAGGGGACCTAAATGAAGCAGCATACCAGTTGAATGATGTGCTGCTTACTTCCTACCACGACAGCTGTATGCATAAAACCAGTTTGTGTAAACGAAAGGTTCCCTGGTGGAATGACCAGCTTGCCAAAGTTGGGAAGAAAGTTAGAAAACTCTTCAAATATGCTAAACGCACGCTCTTACTGCATACAATTTAGAATTGAGGCGATCTAAACGTGCTACATGGAAAAATTGTTGCGAAAACATTGCTGACTTGCCAGTAGCAGCACGAATCCATAAGACACTCGTTCAAGATCATGCTAACTGTGTAGGCTTACTAAAAAAAACCTGATGGCACCTACACGTCGGACCGTATGGACACTCTCAAAACCTTACTTGAGATTCATTTCCCAGGTTCGTCTACTCATGTAGACAACACATGTACTCGAATGTAGCTGACCATAGGGTCAGTATTGCTGATAGAGCAAATAGTTTATCTGGAAAATTTTTTAGTCCAGATAAGGTTAAATGGGCGGTCAGCTCCTTTAAACCATTCAAAGCCCGCGGTGGTGATGGTCTTTTTCCAGCACTTCTGCAGAAAGTTTTCGACCTCATCTTGCCGGGTATTAAAGCTTTATTTAGAGCCAGCTATAGTTGGGGATACATCTCGATTACCTGGAAATAGGTAAACGTGATCTTCATTCCCAAACCGGGCAATAGGCCCAGTGAGCTGCCTAAATCTTATAGACCCATAAGTCTAACATCATTTGTTCTCAAAACGATGGGGAGACTCATCGATGTTCATATTAGAGGTCGGTTAGATTTGTCTACCGCTCTGCACTCAAGTCAATTTGCATATAGGAAGGGCAAATCCACAGAAGGGGCTCACTATCTTGTGAAGAAAATTGAACGAACTCTTGGTTCTAAGGAAATAGCCCTATGTGCCTTCCTTGACATTGAGGGCGCTTTCGATAACACTGGCTAAAGCTCAATAGAGAGAGCAATCAGTAGCAGAGGCATCGAAGACTCGACCAGCAAATGGATAAGAGCCATGCTTGAAAGTCGAATTATTACTTCCTAATCGGGAGGAGTGTCAGTGTCTGTGACCGCAGCTAAGGGCTGTCCCCAAGGCGGAGTTCTCTCTCCCCTTCTATGGTCACTAGTCATAGACAACCTTCTAATGTCATGCAAGGTGCTTTACTACATGTTTTAGAATGGTGCAGCAGAGAAGGACTATCTACCAATCCCTGCAAAACTGTTCAAGTGCCTTTTACTAGGAAAAGACTGATCAATCTAGGACCTATCATTATCAAAGGTACTACTCTAGCTTATTCCAGTGAAGTCAAATACCTTGGGGTCATCCTCGACAAACGGCTCAGCTGGAATTCTCATATCAAGTTCGCCATCGAGCGTGCTACTAAGGCCATATGGGCCTGTAGGCGCCTGTACGGCAGAACTTGGAGTCTAAATCCAAAAATGATACATTGGATGTATACAATGATGGTGAGGCCGAAAGTTCTTGAACGGACAATGGCAGTTAAACTTCAGAAGTTACAAAGAATTGCCTGTCTCGGTATCACAGGTGCTATGGGTACCTGCCCAACGGCAGCTTTAGAAGCAATCATTGGGCTTTCACCCCTTCATATCTTCATTAGGAAGACAGCCGCTTGGTGTGCTATCAAGTTGCAGATAGAATGCACTAGGAACTAGGACCACTAGGAAATCGTCCTACATGCCACATGGGCAAGGGTTTTATTTAAAAAAAAAAAAAAAGAGTCCATTAAACATTAAAACGGGCTTACAGAAGTCAATGATCTCAGTCCCCGCTAATTTTTGACATTTCGGAACCGCGGAAGTTCATCCCTAAGCTCAACGGCAGAAATTTGCATAGAGAATCCAAACGAGAGTACTGAATTGAATCAGAATCATTCATTTTATATCGAGGCAGTTTCTATCCCGGTCTGTAAATTTGTGCAAACGGCACATTTACTTTATTTACTTTCATGAAATGGACATGAATTGAAAATGTGTAATATTTCCATATCGATATGGAAATAAGAGTACCGGACTTAGTTTTTGAATCAAGAAAAGTACAGAATTTCAGACCCATGCACCCCACGACTCCACTGGACATTGCTTGCTCTTTTAATGACTTTTTCGATAGCATCGTTGCATAATTGTGGATCGAAAGTGACAATAGCACATTAGATGTCCACCTATGGTTTAGACGATTATTTGTTGTTTATTTATATATGTGGTTTCAGAAAAACCCCAAGAAAGAAGTCGCATGATGTCAACCCCAATCAGCTGGCCAATTCTTAGCCGCAATCATTGAAATTACACAGTCCAGCAAATCAATAGTTTCGAGCGTAGTGTGCTGACAAATTGTGAATTCTGCTGGAACCACATGCCTTATAGATCGAAATCAATGAATCCCGGGCAAAAGAAATCAGTTTTCAGATTTGTGTAGTGCAAACCATTGCTCTAACCGTATTTAGAGCTGCATTACAGCCAAGTGACTAACCAGCCCAAAACTGCACCAAACGACGCGTGGTGGTTATATTAGTTTCTCTTGTGTTCCTCGCACCTCAAATTTTACAATTTTGCTGTAGTAATTGAGTTGTTTGTTGTTAATAATCCAATTTCCTCACCTAAAATGGCCTCCTGGCTTGATTCCTTGGGCCAATTAACCCCTCTACGCATACAGACACTGGTGTTTTACGAGAATTCGCTGTGAAGTGCTTCCTAAAACGTCTAATTCTTGCGAACGGTGCCTATTGGATTTTAGCAATACTTATGTAAGTACACTCACTGTGGCTCCGTTTTCAAGAGACTATCCGCTTCGAAGGCGTATGTGTAACAAACGAACCAGTAATCTTATTTTTGGTTTTAGTTAATCTTTGAATTAATGACTTCTTTAGAGCATTATTTCGGTTTAAAATCGCACAAAGTTTACGAGTTATTTAAAATAATAACGCGTTGTTTTTTTTTTGCATAACTTTCCATATTTATCAATCATCAATCGCTGTTTATAGATGTCATACATGATTTTTTACGCACCTCTCAGAATTTAAAAAAAAAAACTCAACCATTGTGTACTGTTCATTCCTGACTAACTGAATTAATGTACATACATATAAATCCTTAAAAGCATCTGCAGTTGAATTGCGTAGTGTAAATATACATACAGGCTGTCCCAGTTATAAGATATAATTCTTCAACTGGAGATTCCTGACGGACTATAATTCGAACTGAAAATAAACCCCCCTGCCATACCATTTTTTGTTCGTCAGAACTTCAGGAATCTCCAGTTAAAGGATTATATCTCTTAACTGGGACACCCTGTATATGCTTTCCAAATGTTCCGGAATGTGTCTTTACAACTTCAATGATTGTGATTGTAGGAATCTGACCGTGTAAATTTAATAAATTTACGATGCTATTGACGAAAAATTATTTAAAGATTAAGTTTCGCTATTTTGAATCAAAAGCGGAGACATTTTACCAAATACACCAACCCGTATTTACTCCGAAAACTTTTCAAAAACTGGCGGTAAGCTTTCTCGAATTCCTACCAAAGACGACAACCACACAAATAGCTTTAATTTACATACTGATTTATTCGTTAATTTTGAATTTTGCAGCAGTCAACAACTCCTTGGCGAACTTGCGCCCTTTCAATACAATCCACCATGCGTCCTTGCCAGGATAATCACACCAATAACCCATGTATATATCAAAACAATGCAGACGACACGAAGAAATAAGCGGAAATTTTCAACTACCACCGCTGTGGACTGCAACTAGTATGTGCCCACAAAAAAAATGTCATTCCATATCGGTCTAAAGGAGCATAACGGCCTGGTTATGTAAAATTCTGCAGTTCAGTCAGTTGCGAGACTCCGTCGTGATTGAATAGGATTCTCTGTCCGCGTGTGTACGCAATACGTCCTAAACGAAGTCGAATACAACGAAAAAAAACGACCTTTTGTTTAGTTTTCTCTCCAAAAGGAGCTCACGTAATTAATTAATAATAGTGTGTGTGTTACAAAAAAGATTTCTATTTTGATAAGCCGTGACGAAACGAAAATCAATTACCGGGTAATTAAAAGTTTCTCCGAAAAGAAAAAAAAAGAAAAAAAAATCAATTAGGTTCGTTGGTGCTCATTAGAGTCTTTCCCCTCGATTTGCTGCGGAAACTAATTGCAATCGAGATAATGAAATTGCTGCGTTAATATCTCAAATGTCGCAGCAACTGCAACTCTTTTATGCCACAAGGCAACAGCAGAGTGGGGACTCTTTTGCGTGTGTTTGTAGGTCTCAAGTGTGCCGGTCGTCGTCGTCGGTTTGGTAGATTGCGTGCGGCCTTTTTCCGTAACAAGTCCTCACTCAGTTTTCGCGTTACCTGTAATTTAAATGCAGAGTTTGAGCTGAATCCTTGCTCGTTAACTACTAGTACAACGAAATGATATTTACCCACTGCAGGCGGATGCATTTGGCCACCATGACATTGCCAACGAAGCCGCACAACGAAAATGGGTCACAACACAACGAGGAGTAGTTTTTGCTCCAATTTCATATACTCGCACTCGTAGTTTCAGCAGTTTTGGCTTCGATTCAAATGTGACGTTGCTCCTCGACTTTTGACCGCCTCCTTCTCTGTGCATACTGCATATTCCGTGTATTTTCACATTTTTCCCCTTTGATATTGCTGCGTCACCCTTAATGACTGTGATTGTTCGTCGGATACATTCGAGTGTCAGACTGCATACAGACGAAGATGCTGTGCTTCAATTTAAAATTGGCCACAATTTTCCGATCGTATCGTGAGGAGTCCGTACGTGACCGCAGCCAGAGTTTATGCGCCCCACCGAATCGGGCGCCACCTAATAAGGATATCGGTGCCCTGAGAGTTCTTCAGAGACGAGCTTCGAGTGTGATGTAAGTGTGAGTGAGTATTTCTAGTGATAATAATCAGTGAGATGCACTTAAGGTGACAACTTGACATGAATAAGCGTTGCATCAGGTAGTCTGCAGCCCCCATCCCCTATCCCCCATCCCCGAAATTTATTTTTTTTTTACTGTGGGTGATGAGTATATTCAAATGACACAATTCGGGTGGTGGCAGCAACAGCAGCAACGCAGTCGATTGGTTTGTCAGGTGAAAGATATTAATGAAATGCTTACTTGACCTATAAATGAAGGGCGCAGGCAGAGTGAACGAGGGAATTGAACATTTTGTTTGGATTTACTTTGATTAATGTTGATGATTGGGGTCGGTTGTAGGTGGAAAGGGTGTGGGTGCGGCCAAGGGTTCATCTGGGAAATTGATTGAATTGATAATGGGCCACGGGGTGCCACAGTGTATCTGTTGTTTGCGCCTAGAATATGGATTCGTTAAAATTGTAATTCATTGCTTTCACACCTTGTTGAATGGTATGGAATCTGTCGATAATGGCATAGTGATTAATTATGACCGAAAGACGGGCGGGACGTGCTGCTGAAATGTTAAAGAGCTCCCTGTTTCATTTCGTTAGACGATGGCCTGCAATATTTGCTTAGTTGAATGGCAACTTCAACTGTCGAATGATTTACGATTGAGTAAAGTGTATCTATTTATTTATTTTTTTTTTCGGTCTCGTAGTACCTACACGAAAAGAATATGCTGCATAGAGAATCAGATTTTATCTAATCTGCGGTAGTGCGCTGTGGCTTGTGGGCCATAAATCACTCGATAGCACTGGGGCATTGCTCACTGTGGGAAATGTCTTTCGCAAAAAATGCCTCCTCATGGTACATAAAGTGTTTTGATTAAAAGCGAGTACCAAGTGGCTTTGTTTCGCCTCTCGTTTTCCAAGTTTTCAAGAAAATTAGCAGCTATGTTATGCGTGGGCCGGTGGTCGTTGGTGCTGTTGCGTTTCGTGATTTAAATAATGGAGCAACGTGGCAAACACGTTGTTGATTAATTGTGTCCTTTTAGAAAAATTAAGGAACATTTCAAAAGCACTTTATCTGATCGTCAAATGAACCCGCCCTTTTCAATGGTATGCAAAGTGAAAAAAAAGTGCTTGCACTAATGTTGGTACACAAATGTATAGTTTGACAGATGTTATCGAAAAAAAAATAGCAAACCTGATGACGTTAAATTGAATTTCCATTTTGAACTGTTTTTTTTTTTCTGATTGAATCGAAAGAATGTACAAAAGTTGTTGTGTTCCTATTTCTTGTAATTTATGCCGCTTCATGAAAATGTAAATTTAGTACAAAATAAAGGAAAATTGATGAAATAAAGAAATTGACCAACAGAAGATGTGAACGAAACTATGTCCTGTCTCCAGTGGGGTTGTTTTTGTTACATTGAATTAAAATATAAATAGATGCAGTGGGAGAACTCCCTCCTGTGGGACTTGGTTTTCTAAGAAAAAAGGACATGTGTAGTTGGATAATATTCCAATTTTTTTAAGGGATTCAATCTAGTACGGCATAGGGAAATACTGTCTTACTTCGGATTTATTTATAAATTTTTTTGGTTTGACAGATCAAAGTTCTGAACTTTTTCATTGACATGAGCAATTGCTATGTTGGGCTCTGTCAGTCGGAGAAACTTATGAAATTAAAAAGAAATCCGAACATATTGTGATGGAATGAGGAGCTCAGCTTAATTAAAAGCAGAAATAGAAAGTCTTTGAACAACTTCATCGACTTGAGCGAACGCTGACTGCTCCTGATTGTAATGACATACATGAACATATGTATGTATGTACGTAAGTGGTCTGGCTTCCTGAGTTGGTAGGTTCCATTGCATAGTTTTATACATATGTATAGGTTTTTTTTGTAAGCGGAGGGGGGAACCTTGCAGAGGCACCGCTGTCTAAGTTACACGGAAATATCAGATTCTTACTGCCTAAACCTCACCCGCGCTAGCTCAGACTCGCCCCGCGGGACCACTATTACTTCGTGAGGCTGGTACTCCGCATTATGCGGCTGGGTTACCAAAGTGCAAACTGCCTCCCATTTACCCACCGATTTTAGCATCTCCTGTATTTGTAGCATTTAGTTCACTTTCCAGTCTCCGTTTTTTCTCCTGGAACCTTGGGCAGTTAAAGGCGACATGTTCCGGGTCTTCATCATACCCAGGACATACTGGGTATTCTTGCGATTCGTTGAGTCTAATGCGGTAAAGGTATCGCCGATACCCATCCGTGACCTGATAGAAATTGCGTCAGTTGGTAGTTGACTTCACCGGGGCTTCTATTTATCCATGATTCCATCCTCGAAATAAGTTTGTATGTCCACCTTTCCTTGTGTGAGGCATTCCATCTTTGTTGCCGCATCCTTATTGATGTTGCCCTTTCTTGTGTTATTAAGTCAGTCGAGTTTCCAGTAATTCCGTCCCGAATTCTCTTTGCTTTATCAGCCAGGATGTCTATGGGGAGCATTCGAGGGTCCTATTAGCCGATATAACTCGTAGTGCGGTAAGTCTGTAGACTCTATTTATCCGCAGCCGTTGTTGCTTAACTTTTAGCGCCTCCGACCACATTGGAGATGCGTAGAGCATTGTTGAGCTCACCACTCTCGAAAGGAGTATTTTCGTGGTGCTTCTTAGGCCCTCAACATTTGCCAGCATTCTTGAATGCGCCGAGTATACACTTGAGGCCTTCTTTGATATATGTATACTCCATATGCTTACCGTAGTTAAGTCAGTCGTCTAACATAACGCCGAGATACTTAATGCAGTTTTTGGAGTGTTTCGTGCAGCTTCCCACCTTAACTTTGTTGGAGTCTCTTATTTTAAGGCTACTAATAAGACCTGCATCCGTCTTGTGTTCTGCCAACGCTTAAGTCTTTGGCTCTAGCCATTGTTTGACAGAATCGATGTTTTCGTTTGCGTTTAGTTCCAGCTCGTCTAAAAGTTTTGCCGTAACCACTACCTATCGCTATGTCATCCGCAAAGCCTATGATTTGAACTCCATCGGGGACTCTCAGTCCATTATGTTCCAGAAAACTGGTCCGAAAACGGAACGCCAGCGGTAACGGAGTACTTCTTTATCCCCATTTCGGTATTGTATAGAAGCACCCTTTCGTGGAGATAGTTTTCTATTAGTCGGAGGATACATCCTGGTGTATTCATACTTCTCAGCGCCTCCATAATATGGACCCAATTTGCTGAATTGAATGCGTTTTTCTACATCAAATGTAATCACTCCGCAATATTTTGTAGGTCCCCGCCAACAGCTAGAGCCTTGTATCGCCGTATGGCAGTTAGCACACCTTACCAATAGCATTCACCGTTGACCGCGCTTTACTAAAAGCATATTATTGGTCCAATGGACCTTCTTCTGATTCAGTGACCAGGAGTATTCTACTGAATGTTAGGTGTTCAAGTATCTTTCCCATTGCGTTAAGCAAACAGATTGGACGATAGGACTATGGATCGCCAGAACTTTTCCTGTTGTTGGTAGTAAAACTCGCCTCTCCTCTCTACATATTGACGGGAAGGTGCCAGTTTCTAGGCAAAGATGCATTGTTTTGACGAATATGGCAGGGTTACACCTTATTGCTGCTTTGAGGGCCTTGTTGGGAATCCAGTCCGGTCCTGGACATTTTTTATCGCCAATCTTTCATCTAAATACTGCGACTTGCGGTATCGTTAATATTTCAAAATGGTGCGGCATTTCCCGTGGGGTGGCTTGCGAGAACAATGTTGTGACAATTTTCTTTAGCAGCCCAAAGCATTTCTCTTGTGGCATCTTGTGGCCCTTGATTTTTGCTATTACCATCCTATCCTGTATGCCGAACCCCATTGCGTTCTGTCCGCTTCCTCGTATAAGGACCTGAAGCTTGCTCTCTTATTTCTTTTGATTTCGTCCCGAAGTTCTTTTCTCAGTCGTTTATCCTCTTCCCCTTTTTTATTTTCGTAGTCTGGCCTTCCGTACGTCCGCTGGCTTTTCCTTCGGGCTCGAAGACACATTGCACATACATACATGCATATACATGCATATATACCAAAAAAGAAAATCTTGTTCGGTTCCTTTTCGCCTCTCTCCAATGAATCGGTTCAGTCAGTGATGCTCTTTGGATTTTTCCATCTCCTCAATTCTTCGCAATCGTCAGAGTTTCCAAGCGCTGATACGCCATGATCCTTTCTTCTGCTAGCTAATGCCATAGTTTACAGATATTATTCTCCCAAATACCCATCTTCCTTAAATGATTCGTGTCCTATGAGAAACGTGTCTAACTGTTCTAATTATCTTCTCTCCATATTTCGAGCTTTCGCATGGTAAACACTTTATGTATTTCAACCGCAATTATGACTACCCTACAGGTCACGTTCAACTACCACTTACCATGTTTAGGTTAGGTTAGGTTAGACAGGGTTGTGAGGAAAACCCCACAAAACACTAGGCACCAGAATGGGCCTATCGCGATCCCTGGGGAACCTCCATAAAAAGCAGATGGAAACCTAAACACTTTCCCTGAAACACTTGTATTAAAATTTAAATAGCCTGTATTGGTTGATAGGACCTACCTCTTCTAGGCTGCTGAAAATGTAGTTACGTAGGTATTTCCTACGATTTCGAGCTGGCATTCACATAGTATATGTGTGATGTCCTCTTCGAAGCATATGTCGTTATAATATCTACATACATCTGTGTCTGCAAGGCTCAGTCTCTTGGTGTGCTTTCCCAGAAGGCAGTGCCCAGACAAGATTCCTACTGCTGTTCTTAGCTGAATTCTGTTTAGATTCAGAATTTCCCTAGTTCTTTTCGGTCGAATTCTGGCCACAAGGCCTTGGATACCCTGTGAACCGCTGCGCTTGACCATCTTTGGTTGGCTGTTTTATATACTTTGCCTTTAAAGGTAGCCTTAACTTCGCACGAAGGTGGTTTGATATCCACGGATTCGCCTACTGGCAATTCTCCTCCATGTCTTGCCAGTTCACCAGCAAGTTCATTCCCTTTTATACCGCAATGTCCTGGCACCCAGCATAGTTTTACGCGGTTCTGTGTGCATAATACCTTTTTCATTGTGCGGCAGTTCCTAATTATCTTAGATTTTATGATATTTGATTCTAGCGCTTTGAGTGCAGCCTGACTATCGATATAAATGACAATATCCTTATTGGACATTGATTTCATCTCTAGTAATTCTACAGCCCTGAGTACAGCTAGAACTTCTGATTGGAAGACGCTGCATGTATTAGGCAGACTCAGAGACACTTTCAGGTCCGGATTCTCAGAGTATATTCCAGAGCCCGCTCCTTCGGATGTCTGTGATCCATCCGTTTGTTATCGTTATCCTGGCCCGTGATTGCGACACTGGCCGTTCTTTGTACCGCCGCTAATTTTCCTAATGCTGTTTTCCTGTTTGTTGCTTTCCACCACACAAGTGCCCCATATGTGAGAATGGGTCTGACTATCATTATGTAGAGCCAGTGCATCATTGCAGGTTTCAGCCCCCAGGTTTTGCCAGCTGTTCTCTTGCATATAAATAGAGCATTATACGCCTTTTTGATTCGTTCCTGTATATACCGTGTTACTTACCGCGTTTAGTAATAGCTCTTTTAATCAGTGCGTCGTCTGCTTTTCCTTTTCTTCTATCCCTCCATACCCCTTCACCCAAATCAGTGTCAAAACGTTATAAATGTCACAATCACTGAATTTTTGCACATATTCCAAATGCAATACTGGGTTGACGTCAGTCTGATCCATGCGTTTGATCACTACTTGATTGACCAGTGCTATGAGGATATATTTTTCAGCCACCTAAACCTCCAACGCATGTAACACAGAGAGCATCTCGGTTTGGTACAATGAAGTACTTTTTACCGGACTCACATACAGCACTTGCAGGACATGTACTCCTGCTTTGCCATCTATTTTAAATCCATACGTGAATTTAGTGAAAAGCGTAGTAGGTGTCATTTTTCATTATGTCGTCAGACAATGCTCCGTTCCACGCCAAGTGTCATGTCAGTCTGACTCACACTCGGTTTCAACAAATAGGTACAATGGAGTGGTATGGTCGCAATGAGTAATAAATTCTGTCCGAAATTTTGGCATTATTGAATTTGGTCAATATAACCTATTTACCGAGGCTATTTTTAGTTCAAAAGCATCTCTGGATCTGGCCAGAGCAGTGTCTATATGCTCTTTGAAATACATGTAGATATTTATCTAGCTAAATTCCAAATATTTCTAGCGAGCGTACAGATGTCCTGTAGTTCGGAAGTTTATCTCCTCCTTCCAGTCGTTCATATCGCCTGATCCTATCAAAATCACCTCGCAAGGGTATTGCAATGACCTCAATTTTTGTTCCTGATCTGTACACGATCAATACACGTGCGCTATGGTTTGGTGAAGAGATCCTATGAGATCCCTTGTGTAAATGATCGGCAAAACAACCGCACCCTGAAGTAGACTGTTTTTAATTTCTAACGTCTCAACAGAAGTCATATTGCGATTTTTCACATTGAACTGTCGACTGAAAAGCATTTTACAAAGCAGCGGTTCGCCTAAGCAGAGTCTTTAGAAGAGCCATACGGTATCCAAAGACTTCTCCAAGTCGACCAGGCAGGCATCCATGCATTGGGTCTTGCTTCTATTTAATGGGACATACGATATCAGTTTAGACGATGCATTATGCTCCGCCTTGAAACCAAATTCGTTATCCGAAACTACATAGTCGTTGATCACTTTTTCGAATACCTTGCTGGAAGGAGACTTGTCGACCTGAGATTCGCTGAATTGGAAGTATCTTTATCCCTTTTGGGAGTGGGCTGTATCACTGCTGCGTTCCAATGCACAGATAATAAGCATTATTGAGTGCATTATTAAAAAGGGTGCTGTTCATGTCGAAGCGCAACGTTCGTTCGTTCCTTCTTACTGGGTCGAAGATCTTCTGGAGTTCTCCCTTCAATGGGGGATAGTAGTCTAACGCACTAACCACTGGACAAGTTACCCTCTGAGTTTTGGAAAAGATGGTAGATATCGGGTCCAGATGGCTCACGATTCTCATCTCCAAACTCAGACGAGATTTAATGCCTAATCAATGGAAGGAAAGTTATCTTCCTCCTTTGCATGAAGGAAAGGGTGATATAAGAAATTGTGATAGTTACCGTTCTATTAGGCTGATGTCACACACCATGAAGATCGTTGAGCGGGTATAAGAGGGACGATTGTGACTAATAATACGGCTATCTTATGACCAGTGCGGATTTGTCGCTGGTAAATCAACCACAGATGCAATCCAAAGTATAAGGATCATAATGGAAAAACAGTGATTCCTAAAAGGATTTGCATATGGTGCTGGTTGATTTTGAAAAATCATTTGGCAGACAGCCAAGAGATCTGAGGAGTACGGGACAGCTACGTACAGATGATCATGGACACGTATGACGGAACAAGCACAAGGGGAAGATGCCACGCCGGAGTCACCGAAGAGTTCCCAATTAAAGTCGGTGTGCACCAGGGAAGCATCTTAAGTCCTTTGCTATTTATTGCAGTCCTGCTTGAAGGAAAAGTGACAGACTTCAATGTGCATGAGTTATTCTTTGCTGACGATGGAGCCATCATAAGTAACGATCAAGCGTCCCTGCAACGAGCACTTGATGTATGGGTGCATGTTTTGGAGGGAAATGGGTATCTAATTAGTCAAAAAAAAGACAGAGTACTTCTTGTACTGCCCATTCTCTGATCCACTCCGACCTAGTCCAGACATTTATTTGAATGGAAAAATGATTCCCAAGTGCGAAAAGTTCAAGTATTTGGGATCTATGATCAATAGCAAAGCAACTATTGATGACGACATCAATCATTGCGTAGGCGTAGGGTGGATGAAGTGGCAGGAAAACTCTGCTATCTTGTGTGACCGAAAAATGCCCCCTAAGCTGAAACGACATACGGTTCGCAATGCTGGACAATGTACAAAAAGTATGAGAGCAAATTCACAGCAGCTGAGATGAAGATGCTTCGCATAACAGCAGGAGTAACAAAGCTTGATCGAATTAGGAGTTCAAAAATCCGAGGAAGCCTTCACGTCAATGAACCTATCTTAAAAAAATTGGAGCACGACCGGCTCAGTTGGTATTCTCATGTTAAAAGGAGGGATCTTACGAACCTATTCAAGCGCGGAAGAGAGGCAGGCCATAAAACTTCTGGATCACACAAATGCAAAAACAGCAACATTCGATTGGCCTCAGTAACGAAGTGATCCGAAACCGGGAGGCCTGCACATACTTTTTGAGGCGAACCCCACAGGCGGACCAGTAGGGATGCAGTAAAGTGGGAGGGTTATTATCCCTATAATCCCGATCATAACCTCACCGAACAAAACGAAAAGAAGAAGAAGGAGACTTCATTCATACGAGTAGTACAAATTACCACAAATAATTATAGTATCGTTTAATCAACAAATAAGAACCCCATTTCCTAACACCATTAGGCCGGGCATAATATCGTAATTGCCTTCTCGATTATAATGTTCGCTTGCGGGATAACACGCCAAGGCCTGTCATTAAACCCCTAACAAAATGCCGTGCAAAGAAGTATGTATGCACATCGAACGTTTTGTTTATAAATAAAATATTTTTATCTGACTATGCATAAATCCTTTTTTTAGACAAATTTAAAACCGCAATTCTTTCAAGTATGTGCACACATACGAGTACAAGAACTGAAGCCATCTTCGTACTCGTAAATCAAATTTAAACTAGGTCATGTATGTAACGCAATTTAAGGATTTATGGCAAGAATTCTCTTTTCATAAGAAATCGATTTATTCGAAAATTGTTTTACTCCATTGCGTTATCTAAGTTCCATCTGCACACATGCATGCATCTAACGTCGCGTTATTATTAAAACAATCCTTGTGGTACAGCGAGACAAAAAGGAACACGGAGAAGAAAATGGCAGTTTAATTAAAAACAAATAACTTCAAGTCAATTGTGCAATGCAAATACAATAAAAGTTTAATTTCTGTGTCCTTTCTCTTCACGTCCTTTGTATGAATGTTTTTTTGTAGGCTCTCTATCTAACATTTTGTCACGCGAACTGTTTACTTGTTGTTTTAATTTCATTCATTAGAAATAAGATATTTGGATAATATTTGAAGAGCACGTGTTGGATGTTTGTAATGTAACCGAATATATTATTCTATTATCCTTCTTTTTATTTGTGTAGCGCAACAGTATATGAGGACACAACATGCTCGCACAACTGTCTACAGCAGTTGTTTCTCACGATTTATAAAGGCGTGATTTTTGTCATTTGCCAGATGTGCTCCTGAGATATTTATCACTGGCTAGGTGTATCGACAGGATTTGTTTGATAGACGAATGAGAAAAATTATGCTAAATATGTACAAAGATACAAACGATGACAGCTAAGATGAAGGTTCATTGAATTGTAAACAATTCAGTCACGTTCAAGGGTTAATTAGTAACTTTGTAGCTTTGTTCGTTAAGCCACACATCACGAGTGGAATAGATTCGATAGTGGGATAGGAGAGGTACTGGTGCACTTTGGTTTTAAATAATTGAGGGTCATTGAGGAAAATTAATGGTGGCAAAGCCACCACATTTATGCTTACATGCAGTTATGGACAAAACAATTTTTAATAACTTTTATAAAAAGTAAGACCAGTACATAAAAATTATAGCAAATTGTAGAAAATTTTGAGAAAGTATAACTGCACGGACTTTTCTCGGTAAGGCTTCGACCAACGTGCGACAAGTGCTCGCTGGTATGACGTACCAAGCTGCCTGGATTCGGCTCTACAATTCTTCTTTATTTTTTGATTTTTCGCCTCCAATGGACTTTATTACGATTGCTTATAAATTTTCCAAGGGATTAAGATCCGGCCATTAGGCGGGCCAGCTCAGGAGATCGATATCGTGCCCTTCCAGCCACCTTTACCACCATATACTTCGGGTTGTTGTCATGCATAAACTGTTATTTCAATAACGTCTCCCTCTCAGCATACGGAAGCATGACCTCTTTTATTATTTTGGCGTACAGATGCTGATCCACGGTCTCCTTGATCTAAAATATTGGACCTGCACCATACCATGAAAAACATCCCCAAACCATGTACTTCCGCCTCCATGCTTGACACTTTTGCTGGTGTATTAAGGCTGATATAATGAACTTTCAGGGCTCCTCACCCATCTTTTGCCATCCGATCCCACTAAATTTATTTTTGTTTCATCGGACCAAAGAATATTTCACCATTTTTGTTCTTTTTGCGAATTGTAGACGGTTCTTCCGGTGCTTTTTGGTAAGGAGTGGCAACCTCTGTGACTTCTTCCGAAGAGATGTTGTTCCTCGAGTACTATCCGAGAGCAAACTAGCAAGTCCAATTCAATCTTGATGTCTGCAGCTGATTTAAAATGGTCTCTCTTGGACGGGCGTTTTATTTGGGCGTCATCTTTCGGAGATCCTTTCTAGGTCGACCTGTTGGCATGTGTAAGGCATTGAAAATAAATATTTTTGATCTTCCAATAAGCCTGGACACCTTCCGCTACGACTTTCCTTCCTGTGTGAGTTTTAGGATGAAGTCCGTTTCCGTTGTGGAGTAATGAACGCCGCGGCCCATTTTGCCTGTTTCCATAAATAACTCTCTGCATCTTAATACACAGATATTGTTTATTTTTATACTTACAGCAGTATACTTCAAAAATAAAATGAACACAATTCCTCGAATATGCAGACAGGCGCGAAAGTTTATTTAATGTCAAAGAGAAAAAGGGTAATTGTTTGAATTTTCCTTCCTGGTCTTACTGTTTTGTCCATAACTGTATATTCTAAGATCAACCTAAGTGTATGCCATAAGCATTCCGGTGAGAAGTGTATTGCGGGGGACCTTTTGACAGTTTGACCTTTTGACAGTTTATTGAAAAAGCTGTAAGACATTTTGTCGATGTCTATTGACTATTTTTCTAATCTGTTAACTTCATCACCCGATTTTGGATCTTACCTAACAGACATAGGGAGGTGTTGGGTGCTCCTAGGCATTACATTCCAAATTAGTAAGTATATACCTACATATCTTCTCTTAATGAATGGCAGCCATATCAGATGGGTTTGAGGAAACTTAAATACTTCGCAGCGCTCTAGGCAACATCGAATATGTGGCCGTTGCAACGAAGGTTGTATTTAACGCACATAAACGAAAGTCTCTCTATTGGTGATACAAATTTCACAAATGGATAAATGCTCCCTATATTTCTCTTTAATGACGGAGCACAGTACTGAGCCTTTGAAGCCTTAAATTCGACTCCGTTTCGATTAAGTATGCTTTCAAGATCGGGGTTTATCGAAATTTGCAATGAGGCAGGACCTGTGTTATGCCTTTGAAATATAGTGCGCAACAGTCCTACTATCGCCAGAAAGATGTATGGAATAATTCATCATACATACATATGTACGTACTGCCAATCGTTTAGGAGTTGTAATGACTCAAAATGTTTCGTAAGCTTGCCATTTATCCCCGTTTCCATGACTTTAAAAAGAAAGGACGTGTGAGGCATGGGAGAGAGAATAAAATTAGCTTTTCTAGCGACGAGCTAAACAAATGTTGTCTTCCATTTACTCGGAAAGATTCTTGAAGAGTCGAAAAGATGATAAAGCCTCCGCAGTGGTTTTGCCAGAGTGGGAGACCTTCTCTCTGAATATCGATATCTTTAAGCTCTCTGTTCTGTATTAGGAGTTGAGAGACTAAATTCCTGACGAAAGAAGGGAAACCTTCAATCATAGCCAGTAAGTGATGAGACCAGTGTTCCTTCGTTTTCAACTGTGAATTTCTTGTTTAGTGGATAGTCACTGAACTCAAATTCTCGCAGTGTACATCCGGTCGAGAGGATTGATGATGACGATGTTGAAAAATTGAAATAACAAACGGTTAGTTATGTGGGAGACAGACTGCTGGTATTGATACTATGGTATGAATGCCATGGTATAGTGAATACTATAACCCCTGACAGACTGCACTTCGTAGTATACTTTGACATTTGTGTTGCGCCTCCTCCAGCTCCTTACACATTTTTTGCAACACTCCAACATTGCGTCTTGCTCCTCGTCGCTCGCCGATAATTCCTCTAAACTTCTACTACTTCATTGTTTCCAATGCAGATAAAATTGTTCTCCTTAATCCATTTTCAAAACATGTTTTGCTTTGATTGCTTACTTTTGAATTGTCAAAGAAGCTATGAAGAATCACCAACAGAAAGATAGTGGCGCTACAAGCAATAAGATGGTGGTATACCACCAAAAATTTTCGAATCTCAATACTAGGTATTATTCATGGTATACTAGGTCTTAAGGTGGTATTACAGTGACAGACATGTGGTATAGAACGTAGTATTGCTATACCATGGTATCAATACCAGCAGTCTGTCTCCCACATTAGGAAACAGTTGAATGAGATAGTTAACATTTCAACTAGAAGTGTCTTGTGGATCCTGCACGAAAAATGAGGCCCAGAATGTTGACAATCGAAAATATGGGGCAAGGACTTTCGGCTTAGAAAGAATTTTTAGGATAAGCAAAGCCGATTCCAAGGAAAAGTTGTTGTCTCATTCCGAAATTAAATGACCCATTTAGTCTTAGAATGCGACAGTAAGCCCAAACAAGGAATAGTGCGGTCGCAGCGACGCGTGGAGATTCAAGACTCAATCCAGTGATGGCAAGAGTATATACATTTGTCTTCCATTTCTGGGGTGCCGCATAATTATTACTAACTGATTCTTTGCTAGCTTTAAAAAAAGACGTGTACACACACACATGCTTCATGGTGTGCTCATGCATCTGTTTTCAAGTCACATTCTACACTGAACTTACCTACTAAGGGATTGCGTATTTCTAGACCTCTTCGAAGGTCATTAAACTCATTAAACTAATTATTCCCCGTTTCCGAGAGGAAACAACCCAAATGATGAGGGAACCCGAAAGCCAAAGAAAAAGTTCATACCGCTGTTTCTAAACACTTTGACCGAAAAGTTTTCAACTGGCTTTCCAGAAGCAATATATAGGTGCAAAGTACATACTGTACATATGTAGTTCCAGGGAAGTTTCAATAAAAACCAGTGAAGTTTAACAGTTCTGCTAAAATCGTTTCAACCTCTCCACTTACATCAATTTATGTACTCCAAACTTTAAGAGAAAGTATCTTTACAAATAGTTTGTCTCTTAATAGGCTGATAGGTTCCTATATCATCTTAACTGAGGGACTGCATAGAGTGACTGCAAGTATGAACATAACAGCTTTTATTTACCTGTAGGGTCGTTGTCAGATACTTCTGTTTAAGTGACGGAGTCATGGCATTTCCCATTGCTTATTTCTCCCCCCAAGAGCCCATATAAAAATACGAAACAATGTTTGTTTAAACTTCTTGAGTAGACCTACGAAAAATGCTCGAGTTACGTCCTTAAAAGTAAACTTTTAGACGACACGATAGGACTTTTACTTCTCAGCCACCTGACTATAATCCGTCAACGACCGATACTTCCGGAAACATGACCGTAAGCGAGTTCAACATTTAAGTGCTGGAATTGCAATATAAAACATTTGCCGATTCAGTGTCCCTAGAGAGCTTTAATTTTTTATAACAACTTGCAAACCTGCAAGTAAGTTTGGCAGTTGTGTGCTGCTTACAACATCATCCCCAACCCAACCCTGTGAAAGAATAATGATTTTTACAAATGAAAACCAAAAAAAAAATGTATAAGTACTTAAACTGCTTCCTTAGGGTGTACAAAAGCGAACAAATTGCACAATCTCCATAAATATTTAATAACAATACTTAAGCGCTCTGACTCTCCTTTGCGAAACCAAGAACTACCAACTTCGCCCGAATGGAATTAAAAATATCTTCATTTAAGCTATATGAAGTGCACACAGTACAGCTTTAATGTTCTGAAATGTAAAAAGGATAAAACAGCATAAAACGTTAAGTGCCTACCGACCGAATAAAAGTGGCGGACTCAATCTTCTGTCTGGCCGAGTTTAAGTGTTCTCTTTTGAATCTCTTGTTGATGTTAAAATTTAAAATGTAATACAATATTGTGCATGCTACAGTGTAAAGCATTAAGCTCACGTGCCAATCTAATAAAAAGCAGAAAAAAAACCATAAAAGTATCCTCGCCATCATTGCTGCAAGACCAACAAAAAACAATAAAAATGGAAACCTTTTATAGATTTCTACTGGTCAACTTCTTTCAACCGACCTTCTCCCCGCATAATATATGAGAGGACATCCCCAAAAATTCGTTTGTACACATAAAGTTAACAACTCTCTAACAGCATAATAATTTAGTGCGGTTGATTAGTACGTCCTACGTTGTCAGGGGTTCCCAGGATACTCTCGTACCCTCAGATAAACTTCATAGTTAAGACTAATTGGTTTTAAGGCAATTTGACTGTATGACTGGACGAAACCTTTGTTCTTCGCTTCTCGTTAAGGGACCAACTTTTACCCCACAGCTGTGTTGTGCGGTCGATAATAGAATTTTTTGGGCAGCCAAAGCCATGTCATTTCCGCTTTGGTTTATGCAAAACTGACAAATCATTCACTTTATTTGGAATAAAATTGCAGCACGAAACGTGTCAGCTGCTGCTGTTGTTGCTGCTAGGCTGAATCAGGATAGGGTGGCTGGCAAGCATTTTATGCCAGCTACCGCATGGAGGCAAAAAAAAAGGACAGCAGCAACAAACTGCAAAGCGAAAAGCCATTTGTCATTCTGGACATTTCTTCGTATCGTTAATGTGACCGTTTCGTATACACTTTGTAACATGTGCGGTTGATGAATGTGGATGAATTGACCTGTAACCGGAGCTGCAAGTTGGGGAATTCTAAAATTAATGTAAATGTGATTATCCCTTTATATAACGATCACAAAATTTGGGACTAGCCTAAAGGGAAATGTATACTCATACCAAGGATTTCCTGGCATTTAACATTATAGCATTTAAATAACTCAGACATTTGGCATTCTATTTAATTTAAAATCGATATGTGACAAGGGATACCGAGGGAATATGTAACGCAAAGCAATTTTATTTTGTAAGACCTATTACAGATATGTCAACCGTTTTCTATGGCCCAAGCTGGTAAACGTGTGAATAATTAATTTCAAAATGATTTTCCATAACTTTAAGGACATTTTAATGTATGCAAGTCCTCAATGGATGTTGTATATTTTTTGTGCCCACTGGTCGACCACGAGGGTAGTCTCTCAAGGACGCAGATTCTGGAAGTTGGAATTAATTCACTAGTCCTTTCCATCAACATTTTTGTAGATAGACTCTAGAGGTGTACAAACTCAATTTCGATAAAGCTAAAACTTTTCAATAGGGGAAGGGCAAGTCTTCAAATACTCGTATAAAGAGAATGCACGCGTGCAACTGACCCACTTGATACCCAATGAGACCTCCCAAACCCATTCGTCATCGCAGCTAGAATTCTACAGTAGGTCTTAAGTGCCACTTAATTGAAGGAACACCGGATGATAATCCTTAGCGGTCTTATATCAGCTCACAACCTTAGAAACGAGAATTCTTCGTGGAAATGAGTTAAGCTAATTGAAGCATCATCGTTCCTACATATACATATGGTAATATAGGTAAATAAAAAAAAAAAAACAAATGCTTGCAACGGAATCCACCCATTTTTCTGACAAACAGCCCGTAAGCTGGATTGGCACATTACTTGAGACAGAAGTAACGACAGACTCTGCTTATTTTAAACAGGCTTTATCAACTTTGAAATGTTGAAAGAAGAAAAGTTGTTAAAAAACTGTCAAGCCTTTAATGATGAGATGCAGTCTTGCAATCTCATAGGGTTGCAGTGGCTAGCCACTACCAAACTGCAACCGGAGATTCTTTATTAGAATTCCTAGCAGAGAGGAATGGAATGAAGGGAGAGTCCCTTTCGACAATGAACTGGCCATCTTCACCGACGGATCTAAAATGATCGCTGGTACGGGTGCTGCGAGTCTCGAAACACATATCGCTCATTTATACTTGAGGACAGATCCAGTCTTTTCCAAGCTGAAGGCTTTGCAGTCCACATCTATAAGATCCAAGCTCGTAAAAGTCTTCAAAAATCTATGATGACCCTATGCTGGGTACCTGGCCACACGGATATCTTCGGTAACGAAAAAGCGGACAAACTAGCCAGAGAAGAGTCGCTTAAGAACTCCTCACGGGCCCTCTCTGAGGCCAGTATACCGCTCAGCACACTGAAAAGAGATCACGGCCAATAAGGAGGCTAATAAACGCTGGTACCGATTAGATGCATGCGCAACAGCAAAATAATTATGGCCAGTCCACGACAAAAAGGGATCTATCAATCTTATGGAACTATGTCGCAGGGATATCTGAATAGCTGTTGGCGTCGTGACAGGACACTGTGTGATAGGTAATCACGCAGCACGGCTAAGATTACCGCACAACGACTTAACTTAGCGAAGATTGATATTTAGGTTCCCAGGGTTTTTAATTAAAAAAAAATTAAAAGTTTTGGGCACAATGGACTCTTATTGGTCTAAGTGAGCCGTTGACAATCCTTTCAACAAGGGCACCCATTAAGCTAACTTAACCTATAGTAGCTAGCGCAGTATCTGAACAAATTTAAAGGCCAACTGATGCAAAACAACGGGTCGTATGCAAAAAGCATTTGCTCAGTCTCAAGTCTCACTTTTTATAGCTTAAGCTCGGGTTCGTATGCAAAAAGAAAATGAGACACATCTCAGAGCCTGAGCTTTGCTAAATGGATGAGACAGTTCTCATGCTTTGTATGCAAAGAACATTGCAATGTTTCAGAACAATGAGATAAAGCTCATAAAAAGTCAAGGCTAGAAATTTGATGTCTCATGAGGTCAAATGGCTGTGTACTTGAGCGATCTCGGTGCCACTGCGCAAAATCGGGACTCCAAAAGTTTGTATCGATCTAATTCGATGCAAGTATGTAGATTGGATAATTGATCACTTTCTCTAAGACAGGATAATGGTTTTCTAAAGACTTATTGGAGATCCTGGACTTCGAATATTCACAGCGGAAAAGATTTTGAAATAAGTCAATCCAGCGTTACCCGAAGAGCTAGTGAAATGGCGAGAAATAATGGAAAAAAGTGAATACTGGATAAAATTCCCTATGAGTACGGTGGAATATGACCCTGAAATGCCCTTATGGCAGCTAAAAAACAGATTTCCATCATGTATTGGAGCAAAAGACTGTCTTCATGTTCGGATAAGTAAGCCATAGCAGCATCGGAGAGACAGAACAGAAAACAGAAAAGGGAAGCTTAGAGGCTCTTATTAAGTGTAAATGATTGTAGTTGTGATCTTCTTCTAGGGTTTAATTCAATCAACGTGCAACCGACATGCAAAGAAGCCGTTTAATAGCGTGGATGTCTTGTGGCTCGGTTCATGACTCTGGAATTTTTAAAATTCAAAAACTTATCAGGCACTTCTTAATGATCCTATGCCCGTCCTGATCTAACCACTAATTTACAGTTATTTTCATTAAATGCACTTTTTATTGCCATTTCTTCTTCACTACAGGCTTCAGTGAACTCATCTATGCAATTTTTCAGCAATCAAAAGAATGAGACTAAGCCAAAGAACTGAGACAAAGGTTCTGCATACCAATTTGAGCTCGATACCTTTCGCTCCGTCTCACATCTCAGTCAACTGAGACTGAGCGAAAGTTTTTTTGCATACGGCGCATCATCTCAAAACGCACAACCACCTTCACCGGTGACACATCTATGTACATACATAGTCTGCAGATTTGTAAAGCCTATTATCCTTCTTATCGATGCATTTAATCGCCGCATACCAATCGTTCCACCGTTCAAAACCTTAACAACAAATTTAAGGCTTGAATAAAAAAAAATTACTTGCGAAGGAAGGATACTAGAGTGGGTGGAAGAAACTATGTATGTTCATAATTTTTCATTTCAATGTACTCAGTAATTAACCCATTTATCACCTTTCGTACATAATTATCACTTCCCTCCCTCGCGGTTGAATGAAGTAATTAATTACTCAAGATTAGCTAAACAAGGATATGAGTCTGCATACAAACTCCACTTAAATTCATTTTCATTATGTCTGACGTACTACACATACACATACATACTTCCTGCTAAGACAGCATGGTAGAGCTCATTAAGTCGTGTATTCCTTACGATATCCTTTAAGCAATCAAGTTCGAATACTTCTATTTTTTTCAGTTCCCCGAACGACAAACGCAATTTTTAATTCGTTCGCCATTTAACCATCTATCGAATAAATACAGGGTGGAACAAAAGTCTCTTTCCTATGTAAAAAATTAATATCTCTTTTATTTATAGATATTTTTGAGCTATTTTATTTTTGGTTTAGATATAAGGCTTGGGAGATTTAGGATGGAGCACTACACGATCGCACAGCGAAAAAAAATTGTTAAATTATTTTTTGAAAATAACCAGTCAATAATTTATACTCAACGTGCCTATCGGCAATTTTATGGCGTAAGAAATGGTTCAGAAGCACCCACTATTCGTGCTGTGGTGGTCAAATTTGAGCAATATGGGAACGTTGAAGATGTGAGGCCTTCGGGTAGGCCTCATTTTGGACGATCGTTCGAAAACATCCAGGTCGTTAGGGAAAGTGATGCAACCGATCCTGAAACATCGACACGACGACGTTCAACACAGTTAGGCATACCGCGTAGCACGATTCATCGGATTTTGAGGAAAGATCTGCACCTATACCCTTAAAAGATCCAGTTGGTCCGACAGCTCAATCCTGGTGACCCAGAAAAACGTCTGGAGTACTGCAAAACTGTCCTAAATATCGCCGAGAATAACGATGAATTTTTGGAAAATTTTATGATGACCGACGAGGCACATTTTCATCTGAGCGGGTTTGTGAACAAGCACAATTGCAGATTCCTAAAAATCTCCATCAACGTCCCTTACACTCACTTCGTGTTACTGTTTGGTGTGGAATAACCTCGCGTAAGATTTATGGGCCATATTTCTTTGAAAATTATGCGGGTGCCAGCGTTACGGTCAATGGGTGCCGCTACAGAACAATGCTTCAGGACTTCCTTTTTCCACTTGTGCAAGCAGACAACAATGCTGAGCAGATTTTGTTTCAGCAAGACGGAGCTACCGCTCACACCACTCGTGAGACAATGAATTTGTTGCGCGAACAATTCCCGCCTGATCTGTCGGCTCCGGACTTTTTTTTATGGGGTTACCTGAAGGAAAAGGTTTACATGAACAAACCACAGACTATGCAGGAGCTGAAACTCAACATTCGCACAGAAATCGCTCAAATTACGCCGACAACACTTCAAAAAGTCATGGAAAGTGCCATCAAAAGGGCCCATGAATGCATACATTCTAATCGTGGTTACTTAACCGATAAGATTTTCCATAAAATTTCCATGAAACAAACTTTTATTTGTACAGGGTGTCCGCCGGGAAGGTATATTACTTTGTTTGTTTATAATTTTTGATTAAATGAAAGAGAATGGATCTTATATTAATAAATGTTTTATTTAATGTCGGCAATTATGTATGGAATACAATATCAGGTAAATGTCCGCCTCTGCTAGTCTCACAAATGCGAGCCCTTTTGAGCACATTTTTCATTACATTCTCACACATTTCACGCGGTATTTCATTAATTTTATCACGAATATTTTGTTTGAGTTGCTCAAGCGTTTCTGGTTTGTTTGCATAAACCTTGCTTTTCAGATATCCCCATAAAAAGAAGTCAGGAGCAGTCAAATCAGGCGACCGTGGAGGCCAATCAACATCACCATTTTTTTAAATAACTTGTTGTGGAAAGAGGTCTCGCAGTAATTCCATTGTAATCCTGGCTGTATGCGATGTGGCACCGTCTTGTTGATACCACATGTTAACCAAGCCCAAAGCATGCAGTTGTGGCGTTAAAAAGTTTTCAATCATATCACGATATCGCTCCCCATTCACAGTTACCGTTACGCCGTTTTCATTTTCAAAGAAGTAAGGTCCAATGATTCCTCCTGACCAAATTGCACACCAGACTGTTACTTTTAATGGATGCAAAGGTGACTGATGAATAATTTGACGGTTTTCCATTGCCCAGAACCGACTATTCTGTTTATTTCATGAAAATCGGGGTTGTCATGGGCTAGCTGTAACATCGTATTGGCATATGAACGGCGGCGTAAATGGTCTTCTTGAAGAAGCTCTTGGAAACAAATGCAAATCCTTGTGCAAAATTGTGGCCAAAGTTGTTCTTTGAAGACCAAGCTCCTGAGCACGGCGTCGAATTGAGGTTGATGGATTGTTTTGAACACTTCCTTGAACAGCAGTAATGTTTTCAGCCGATCTTGCAGTACGTTGTGGCCCATGCTTGGGCCTATCACCTACAGACCCTCTTTCTTCGAAATCATTCACTACACGATAAATAGTGCTTTTTGTTGGCACGTTGTTTCTCCCAAAAATTTCACGTAACTTTCTCATCGTCACAGTAATCGATGATTGATTTTGATAAAATGTTTTAACGATTAAAACACGTTGGTTTATCGAATATTTTTCCATAATAAATTTGCCACGTATCTACTTCACGACTGCCAAATATGAACTGTCAAGACTAATGTTTACCAAAATGGCGGCAAAACAAAGTAGTATACGTTCCCGGCGGACACCCTGTAATTTATTTCATTAGTTTTTATCTTTTCGTTCAATAGTTATTCCAGATATAAATAGGAAAACGACTTTTGGTCCACCCTGTATTTGTTTGTCTCTCAAAGACAAGTCAGCTTTCATGGAAGAAATACTCATAATTGCTGGAAATTAAATTTTTCTGTTTCCATTTAAAAAAAAAGTTCTCCTACGCTCCCAGCTAATTGTCTCAAAAAATAAAAGTCGACGAGGTGTTTTTACATCCTTAGATGCATTGTTGCAGAAAATAGCGCGACCTTTTTTTTTCTTTAGATGAAAAAGCAATTTACAATTCTGAATTCGAAAAATAGAATAATTCATCAAATTGTCTGTCTTATTGTAGTTTTTTTTTTTGTAAAACCAAAACAACAACAAACACTGCTCTTGAGCAGGACAAAAGGAAATTCGTTTTCATTCCGCAGCTGTGAAAAAAAAAAGAATTCTAGAATTCCATGTGCATCCTTTGAATTGCACCTCAATGAATGCACAAAGCATTGCAGATACGCAAAATGTAAATTGCATTCGTAGAAGAGTTGTATAGTAACATTGTCACTGTGAATCCTTTGTGCTGTTCCTGTTTGATCCTGATGAAGATTTAATATAGCAACTGTATACATGGTACATACTACTTGTTATTGAAGGTGGTTACATTCTTATTTCATTCTTTAAAGCACTGACTGTTTGAATATAAATTTATTTAATTTCTTTTTTGATTTCAGCTCTTCAGCAACAGAATTGATTTCAAGGCGAGGTGTTTTTGCACGTCATCATTATGGATCCGTTGACCAGGTAAGAGCGTTCCCTTATGTACATGTGTACTGGATCTCAACCCTTGACTAACTTCTTGTTCATTCGTTCGTGGTGAAGGAGGTAATGCAGACATCTTGTTTTAAATGTTTCATTCGAGTAAAAATAATAAAATAATCCTAATTGGGAAACTTTGAAATGGGAAAACATCCCAGTTGGGAAATGCTTTTGGGTATTTTGTAAGTTTTCATAAAACATACCCTCAACGACAAGAACATCGGGCGACTTAAAGGGACACCTGCAAATGAAGGGGTCCCATCGGTACACAAATTAATGGGGTTTTCCATACGTCTTTTGCTTGTTGTATGCCATAAGGTCTCCAGTTTTATGTTCTCCCCCACTCGTACGCCTTGCGAAAGTCGTTCGAAAAGTTTTGATCCTCAACGTTAATATGGCGATACTTGTCAAAACTATCACAATCAACATACATGCTTTGAAAGATGGATGAAATGTTAGGTATTTTTAATTCTAAGTTTTTGATTGACAGTGATTTGTATAAATCCATGTCAGTGTTTTCGTAAAAATTTGACTTCGCACAGTCATTTCCGAACATAGAGGGATGAAAGTGGTATTTAAGCCCAGTTGTACCAGCTTGATCGTTTGATGATCGGGTTTGTCAACAACAGCTCGATAAAATCGAAAAAAATAATCAAAAAATACTGCATAACTGCCAAAACAATTTCAGAGAGATAGCAGAGGCTGTGCCTCGTTTATTCGCGAGGCTTTAAGAGACCGGTTTAAGCGAACAACCACTACTTCCCAACACGAAAGAAGAGTCAAAACAAACCTTTGCTAGAAATGCCAAATTGCAAAGCTGGCAATCTACTTTCTTCATCCTGTATGGGTGGTCGTTGATGCTCCGAAAGTTGCTGTATGAAGTAGATTACTTCACCAAACGTCCATTTTATTCACTCAGCAATGTTTCGAATCTTCCCGTGGTTTTTCCCGTGCCATAGATCTTGCAATTGTTACGTGATAAACGAACTCCTTGGCTTCCAATGTTGGTATTTCCTTACCCACTTCTGCTCTGTTCTCATAGACTGTTCTCATTTTCTTCCCACGAGATCCTTCTATGACATCGTAGATCAGCCCTCTTTCTCTGATATAAGTATTAATCATACAAGGAATAACACAGTGTTACCGAACACAGTATGCAAATGACATATTGTTCGAAGGTTTGTGGAGCACGTTGCGTCATCATCAAAGCCCGTCCACGTTCTATTATTATTGTGTTTCTACAATGCACTCCGTTCACAGTAAAGTTTTTGTCAGCATCATTTTCCAAGGAATAGGGAGCAATAAAACCTCCACTCCAAAGACCATACCAGTCACTCTTTGAGGATGTATTGGCTTCTCTACCACAACGTGTAGATAGACTCCCAAATCGTACACTTTTGCATGTTGACATGGTAATGATCTTCGTTCGAAAAGATGGCATTTGTCCTTGCGCCGAAATCGACATCATTTTCCAACTCATTTAACGCCCACACAGTGAAGCGATAGTAAGGCTCTTAAAGCTCTTAATGCTGTAAAGGTCAGCTCTTAAATGAGTTGACTCTTGTAAGCAGATAATTTGAGGTCTTCTTGTAATTGTCTCCTCAGAGAAGTGCGACTCATATTCTGTTCTCGGGATCTACAACGAGTTAAAGTTCTTGGGTTTTCCCGCACACTTTGAGCAACGGACGAGCAGGCGGTTAGCTATATCCATTTTTGATGAATCTCCTTACACAAGCCACTAAAGGAGCTTCTTCATTTCGATCAAGTTTCGTTCAGTTAAGGCAACAAAGTAATCACTTTTGAAAAATAAATCAATATTTCCCAGCATAAAACATTGCATTTCCTGCCGCTGAGTTGTGATACTACATACTAGCCAATACTGCAAGCTTGTTAGTATAGCCGACTTTACCCATCTTGCCGGACAATGGCACCTTAGGTATTCCAATCGCTACTCGCAAACTCAAACTTAAGCTGGATGCTGTCGAGAGTGCAAATCTTCGGTGGACAAGTGGATCAACATGTCTAGCGACAAAACGCTACAAGGCTAGGCCTCTTCGCGAACGTTTTTTAGGAGTAGAAGCTGCATGAATGAAGAAGAGGAGGAAACTGTTCCTCACCTTCTTTGTTTCTGCCCAGCTCTCTCCCGTAGAAGGAAACTCCACCTAGGAGCACCCTATTATAATGATATAGGCGACCTGATGAATATTGACATCAAGAGCCGCCTACGCTTCATAAGAAGCTCTGGTTTTAAAACGAGTAGGTAGAGAGTAACTTCTCCCATGATCCACGTGGTATCACAACGGACCTATCATTGGTCTAAGTGTGCTGGCGCTCCTAGCTGGCAGCCACTTCAACCTAACCTAACCTAACCTAGTATAGCCGGCGTCGAAATCTAAAAGACAGCCAACAGATGGCTTATCTTTATAAAAGGCTATACTACCCTTAAAAAACCAGGCAATGAAATCATCTTAAATGTTCGGAGAGCAACAAAATGAAAAGGTTTAAAAATATGTATGTACTCACTCTAGACTGCATCCCACCGACAAACGTTAAGTATTTTTACATTTGACATAAGGCGTTCTTGTGCCCAATCCGAACATAGTACAAATTACATACACGAACGGTAAGACTAGATACATATGTGATATGTGGCTAGGCGAAGTGAAAGCTATCCACAACAACACTCAGATCAATGCAGACCAGTTGTGATACACGTAGGGGAGATGTATCTGTCCCTTGCTCATTGGTTATCCTTGTTCGGTGTCTATGATTCAACTTCCTGTTTGCAATTAACTTGCAAACCATTCAGTTAATTTGAAGCAGTTCAAGATGTCGTTCACTGGTCTTTTGCATATACATAAGTACATATCTTGTAGATCCTGAAAGATGTGTAGCTCGAGATATTTGTCTCTTAGTTGGATGAGACCTGGACACTGACAGAGAAAGTGGGTTGTGTCCTCAAGGACCTCCTCAGCTTCACATCCTCGACTTAGGTCTTCTTTCATTAGTCGTAGTTTTTTCATGTGGTACCGCAGAGTATTATGGTCCGTGATGACTCCTACCAGGGAGTCTTTTTGCATAAGTCTGTCGGTCCTTGTTTTGTCGAAGTAAAGCCAAATTATTTCTGTAATTCCACAATTTCTTAAGGAGAACCATCTGTTGCTTGTCTTAAATAAGGCCTTGAACCCTGCTTCTAGTTTACGTGTGAAAGGCGTGGTGTACAGTGGTGGACACGTAAATAGCACACTCGCACTTTTATCAATAAAAAGATTTCACAGTATTTCACTGTCTTTTTTCTTGTATTATTTATTAGGTCTCAAAACGTTCACTTAATTCACGAAAAGATGAGATGATGTTCCTGAAAAATAAAAAAATTATACGCACATTTGTAAAACTATGGCTGGCCACATAAATAGCACATTATATTGCATTGCATTAAAATTATAAAATACCTTTTTCGACAAACCGTAGAAGTTAGTATTTTGTCGGAAAACCTTTGTTCTTTATAACAGCTGCACATCGTCTTGGAAGACTTTGCACTAAAGCCTGGCAGCGTTCTTTAGCAATGGATGTCCAATAGATTTGAATCTGGTTCCACAACTCAGCTGCATTTCGCGGTTTTACTGGTTTTTACTGGTTCTACAGGTTCTCGATCGGATTCAGATCGGGAGATTGGGCTGGCCCCTTTACAACGCTGACATTTTGATCGCTAAGGTAATCCTTAACAAGGCGAGAAGTGTGCTTAGGATCGTTATCATGCATAAAACGCCAAATTAGTGGCATATTTTCTTCGGCAAAGAGGATCATTTGTTGTTCAAGAATATGTTTATAGACATGTTGATCCATTTTCGTGCCTATTTTTATAATAGGTCCCACGCCATGCCAAGAAAAAGCAGCCCACACTTCCTCCACCGTGCTTCACTGTTTTTAGTGTGTATCGCGGGTTGTGTTGTTGGTTAGGTGGACGCCAAACATTTGTTCAGGTGTTCTTTTGCAAACGACTTTCTCAGTTTTAAATTTTTGTTTGTCACGAGTGGCTTTCTCTGTGCGATGCATCCCCTCAAGTTTTTTTTCCAGCAAAAGCCGTCTTATAGTCCTATCAGATACAGAAATAGAGTGCTGGGCAAAAACACTGTTATTTATTGCCTTAGAGCTCGAAAATGGGTTGGCGGCACAAGCTCTGTAGATCAGAGTGTCCTCTATCTTTGTGGTTTTCCTTGGCCTTTGAGTACTTGCAACATTTTTGGCTTTGCCGTAAGCCTCCACATGACGTAAGGCATTATGAGCAACCTTTCGGGAATATTGCAAATGTTTCGATATTTCAGTAATGGACGAACCGTTAGCCTTCATACTGCAGATGATATTGCGTCTTTCTTCCGAGCAATGTGGTCCTCTCCCCATCTCTAGGTACATCTCCTGATATTTAATGTTACTATATATTGAGGAGTCTATTTGATCTGGTCCCGATTCCAAACCTCTTCTCCTCTTTATTTCCAGGGACGCAACAGAGCGTAATCTTGTGCTGCATTCCAAGAACCCTTATCTTTTTTGAAAGCACTTCACAAGCTTGGACTTACTTTCAATGCTAAAAATTGTTTTTGTTGCTGCCTGGCTTTGCATGAAAGAGGTTATAACTTCTAGTGGCATTGCCCTCAACGCAGTCGGAGTACATAATTACATGAAAGTCATAAGATAATGACTTAAACGATGCATCTTAAATTCAATAGCTGAGTCTGAAAAAAATATAGAATATCTAGTCTCACAGTGGACTATGGCTATCATAATGGTCGTTAAAAAATATTATATGCTATTAAATATAAAGACACCTACTTCACTTTGCTATAATCACTGACATTGGGTCATCACTATCCATAAAGAAGGACTGAAACGATTAATAATGACCCCACAGTTTACGTAAACATCTAGCAAACCCAACGGACTTATAAAGTGATTTTGGCATCACTTACTCCCTTTCCATCTCTGCACCGTCGCTTTCCATAACATCAGAAAAAATTTAATAAACATTATCAACTAAGCTCGTGACAGTGAACGAAGATTGAATATTTTTTTTATTCGTCGTCTTTCCTTTCAAATTAAAAATTCGTTGGATAGCGTTTGTCCTAAGAATGCACTTGAAAAATTAATTGAAATTGGAACTTTTCTTGCACAGTTCAAATAAGGATGCCCTACTCTGGCGATATAATAAAGCTATTCAACCCTTCTACTCCTTGAATTATTAAGACATTTAATTTAATAACTCATTACCGGTTCCATTGTTAGCCAGAGAAACATGATATGCTCCCTAATGAGCATACCCCTTCCTAATCGAAAAGTGACTCCAATCGAACAACATTTTTTTTCTCGACCCCATGTTGTGAAAGCGCCACAAAGTCCTTCGTAGACGCTAGGTTACTAGCAATAGATTAGCAGCTGCTGGTTGTGTTTGTTTATTTTATATGTAACTGTTAGTGAAATATGTTGTAACAAGAATTTCCTTTTTCGTGCGACATTACACCCAATGAACTCCTTTTTTTTTTTTTCTTGGGAGAACTAAGTGTGTACACTAGGCACCTCTAAGTGTTTTCTTTTGCACACTAGTAAGGGATAACATTTCAAAAATTTAATCGCCTAAATGGACGCTTTAATGCTGGTACAACGTGCAACAACTGGTGTTAGGTTTTGTTTATAGGAGGGGGGGTTCAACAAAAATGTATTTATCTACTTTCAACATGACCACACCCACAAGGTTTTGATAGCATTGGTCGGAAAATAAAAGCCATCTACGGTGAAGTGTTGGCTTACAACGTGAGCTTATGCTGGAACAAAAGGGATTATTGGAAATGTTTGCGGTTGAAATCAATGAAATGGATTATCCATCAGTGTCCTTGTCGGAGAGAGGCGTTTAAACTTTTCATCGTTGGAGCAGTAGTGCAGTAAATGTGTTTTAAGATAATCTTTCGATTGAATTTTGTGGTGGTGGACTGTTTTGAATGAAAACTGATCAGAAAAAGAGATATTCAAGTTGGCATGTTGAGGCTGGTACCTCGATTTCTATGCTCTTATCCTGAACTTACAACGAGTTTTTCTTTAAGATGCACACACAAATGGACTTTAATTGAACGCTTAAGGTGCGTAGTTAGACTTAACTTACGAGTGCGATTGACTCAAAATGAGTTGACATGGAATCTGGGTGGCTGTTCATAGACGCTGATGTTGGGGACAGTGATAGGGCTGATGCATGAGATGAGTTTTTAAGCAGTTTCTTAAACGCTTCAAACATTTTTCTTTAATTTTTTGATCCCATCGCTTGGCAAGCAATGGAATTGTCGCCTCTCGGAATTTTTTAGTGTCCAATCCACTACCACCTCCGTGGAATTATAATGTCTACTGACACATTCTCTCACGGTGCTCCGCATTCAAAATGTGGTTAGGCCAGAAATCCCGTAAAATGTTTCGTAGAAAAGGTTTGCAGCTTTCTTATGATAGGTATTTACGGACATTCTGTAGGTACTACAGCCATATATTTATTTACTTACTTACTTAGGTCCTCCCACCCCTCCTGGTGTACAGGGCGTCAACAACACATGCGCGCCATCGTGTTCGGAGTTCGGAGCAAAGCGCTTAAGCTTCCCAAGTCATCCCCAATGATCTAGATTCTTCCTCGACTGTCCTTCTCCATGTCTTGCAATGAAACTGTCTTCTCGCCGTAAGGTGTGACCAATCCACTGCCACTTTCTTCTCTGTATTTTGATGTTTATTGGCTCCTGGTCGTTATCGCGTGTAGTTGATCGTTCGATATACGGTTCGGCCAGAAGATCCTTAGGATGTTGCGAAGACATCTATCTATGAAGGTTTGCAGCTTCTATTGTAACGGCGTTGGTCACTTTCCAGGGACCATACCCATCAAGTAACACTCACGTTTGAACGGAACAGTCTTAACTTGATTTTTGTGCTGCAAAAATTACTTTTCTAGCTTTTAGACAGCATACTGAACGCATCCACATCTAGTTCAGTACCACCACCTTCCGATGCCATATTTCCTGAATATAGAAAGCTGCTTCCTTTCTCAACTTGCAAGGAATGTTGAGCGGCTCTGGTGTTTTGTTGAAAAGTTGAAGTGCTTAGGGCTTTCGTTTCCAGTATTTATTTTAATCCCTACTTTGTTCGCCTCTGACTCCAAATTATGGGCCATCTGATGTAAGTCCATTATCCTGTGTGACAGCAGGCAGAAGTCATCTTTGTAGCCGAGATGTTTGAAATATCATGTCATAGTCCATCTCAGTCCCATGTTTTCTTCAGACAGAGCTGCCCGGATCACATAACTGATTACTACTAGGAATAAAAGTGGCGAAATCATGCATCCTTGTCGTACTCCACTACGGACTTTCTCTGACACCTTGCTGTCATGATATTTACGTCCATCATATGTAGTCTTTTTAATACAGCGATAAAATAGCACAGATCTAATACTTGATCGAACAGGCGTAGCTTGATCATCAAGTTAGTAGCATTGATTCTCCCTATTTTGGACAACACACCAAACGCCGATATTTCCTTGTTCACCCGATTTGCTGTGCCTTGTTTGGTCTCGTCTTCGGCCGAAAAGATACTTCCAAGGCATTGAAGGCACTCTTACCTCTCTACCAATTGGCTTACAATACTAACTTGGTAGGATGAGGTCGTCCTAGTTTTGGCAGAGTCAATCTTAATCCTGGCGACGTTGGCTTTCCTCTATACGTCAGCTGTTATTTAGTGGAAGTCTAGGCGATAGTAGACAAAAGTCATCTGCGTAGTCAATATGCTTGAGTTAAGATGTTAGAGTCCATAAAATTCCTCTAGTTCCTGTTGACAAAGAAGTACGGACCACATCGCTCGACATCAATAAGAATAATATCGGTGAATCAAAAATGAATCCTGACATTTCGATTTGTCGTACATTGCCCACACAATAGCTATCAGTTATAGTATCCTAGTCCTGCGCAAGCCAAATAAACTCTCTGGCAATACTGTCGAATGCCACTTGAAAATCGTAAACAGCAGCTGAAGTGGTGAATGACATTCAACGATAATCCGCATGGTGTCGAGGTGGTTAATACAAGCAGATCCAAAGCCTGCTTACTCGACATCGTCTATGTATATTCGCTCAAGCATAACCTTTGCTATAATTTTGGCACTGCCAGCACTCACAAAGATCCCACTACAGTTCACGCACTCCAAGAGCCTTTTTTGACTCCTTGAGAAGAGATGCCCTTAGCTTAAAGCGAAATAAAAATCTAGAATAAAATAACAGGTCTCGTATACAGATGAAGGGTAATCTTACGAACGACCTCCAATGAATTTCAGTAGAAGTGTCCTTGAAACAACCACTTGGCAAAGTTATCAAGAGGGTAGTACACTAAAATGTTTTTCGTACACATAATGAGTTTGCAATATTGTTACTTTGGGTCAAGATACACTTCGTCAAAATATTGCATGAAAAAGTTGAATGAGTCATGAATCAGCTTGATACTACAATAGTTTGTGTTGCCACCCGTTAAGTAGAAACGACGTTGGAGGACTTTACGTGCTATCTAAAGGATGGCTTCAAACAGTTTACTCAATTAAGAAGATATGGGTACGTAGATGAACTGAAAGGATGAAATGGAATACCCTAGTTCTTACTTATTGATGGCTTAGAATAAATGAAAGGGATTATGCCTGATCCAATGTTATTTAATTTTTTTATATTTACCTTGAAGTATATCATGGTAAGAAAACGGTTACACTTGTGTGCTAATATGAGTTCATTACTCTATTCAGTCACCTTTGGAAATGATTCCATAGAAATGAAACGCAGCCAAGGATTATAACCTTGAAATGTATAAAATGATTCATTATGTGCTCCCCACATAGGTAATACATATATTCCTTCTTAAAAAGTATTATAAATCATTCCGTACGTTTGATTCCATTCAATTTCTTTACGTTCTCATGAGAACCGTGGAGGAAAGTCATCTTGATTGACGTAATCCAGGATTGAAATAGAAACAGTAAGTGGGTGGTATCTCCTTTACGTTACGTGATCTTATTTAAAAAAAAAACGCACTGGAACCAAATAAATGGGTTTATTTATTTAATACCTCCTTCTTCGGGTTCAATGTGTTAAATCTCAGAGTACATTTCCCATGAACTCTATAGAACTGATTATGTTACTTGTTGATTCAAATATTAATCGATGAGCTTTTTCGAAAGGAATCCATCCTTACAAGGCTGACCTGATAGTCAAGAGGTTAAATTTTTTGGTAATCTCAACGTCCTTTAAAGGAATTTTATTAACACCAACCCTACATTTGCAAGAGGCCAATATACTGGGCTTATAGACTTTGGATAGTGAATTACCAGGCATTAAATTCCCTGACATTCAATTACCAGCATCAAAGTGCTAGTAAAACTAGAGCTTGAAAGGATATGCTGGTTGCAATTTTATTGTGTTAAATAGTAGATGTAGATAATTTTACTAAGACTGCTTAAAACTTTAACAAACCCAGTGTTAGCACACCCAAGACCAATAGCCTTCTGAAGAAAATGAAAGTTTCTAGATTTGATCTACAAGCGATTGCACCACCAATTAAGAACGTACTGCATTCCTAAAAGTTCAAAAAGTGGATCAGAACAAAAAAAAATACTGCAAGAATTACCGGGGTCATTGGGGGTTTCTAGCTAACCCGCAGTATACGAGTATGCAGCATTAGCAATCAAAAACAATTAATTCCTCATTTGTACGTTACTGGATTTCTGTTTGCCTGATGAGCGGGTATGTTCATCGATTAATCGTGTTTGCTTAAGCGCTTTTGTTTTTCCACAACTTACTAACTAAATCAGTGAGCACTTTATTCCCCGAAAGAACTAAAATGTTTTATTTTGGTTGATAAGATCCACTTCCTCGTGATTATTAAAGAAATGGTTGCCTGCCATTTCAATCTATTCCCATGAACTATGGACACAGTGCCTTGCACCTACCATATTTAACCATTTTGGTCGACTGTATATTTTTCGCTTACAACAAACGAGAGTAGCATCTACCATTTTGTGTCAAGGCATTTCCCTCACTAGCTATGCAGCTCTAATTGCAAAACTCTGCTTCTTTGGAGGTAGTTCTGCCTTCTACTGAACAAGCAAATGGAAATCAGTGGAGTTTTACCAGTAAACCAACGCCCACCCAAGCTATACCCGGTAAGGGATTTTGTTTCTGATTAACAATAGTACATCATTCTAGACATTGTGCGGATCAAACACGATCACTTAGCGCATTCAGTGATTGTTCTTCGGTGAACAGATTCTCCTCGGAGAACAGAATCGTACACCTTAAGGTTTAATCTTGTAAGGACGGAGGTGCAGATCATCTTTCACTAAAGGTTTAACTTTGCGGATCCACTATCTGACGATCTTTGGATTTTAAGTATTGCAAGCTGTCGTCCTGGCTCAGTTGTTAGTGCGCTGGACTACTGCGTGAAAGCTTCGACTTTCGCATGCTAGAAAACACCAAAAAGTCCGAGTAGTCAATCTAATACAAACCGGTAGGCAGTTAAAAAAAAATTGTCTTATAGTTAAGCATAGCTCGCATTTCCTGGCATCCGTGCTGGCAATTTTTGACTAGCACGTTGGAGTAGTTATTAGCTCACGTGTGAGTTAAACCGTCATTGCTAGTTTTTTTCGGCAATCTTAAGCTTCATTACAGTCCACACCCATCTCAATTGGATCACCATTTAAGGACAATACAAGATGCCATTTTGTTCCTTCCACTTGATACAAAGCCTACTGCATCGCTTTGGATTCTTATACTCTTGGAGATCCCAGTTTCGATTGCTTGTGCAATACAGTTCTGCAGACTTCAATAATTGAAGTTTAGAATTGCATTTAGAAATCCTTTAAATCAAATCAAACATTCTACAAGCAGATACGTTGTACCAAAAAGCACTCGGAAAGGTATACCTTTGGTGATGTTTAATAGATCGTTGGAGAAACTTCGCACCCTTTTCTGACTAATTTATTAGAGTAAACAACCAAAAAGAAGACTCGTCTTTGAAGACAAGTTTGATCCGATAACGATTTTTTGTGAAAGAAAGAACTTTTTTGCAGTACTATTAAAAGAGGCCCTGCTTTCTTCTAATCGCTTTCTGGTCGCAGAGTGTTTTATCTGGCTTTCATCAGTTTTAATAGGGAACTCTGCTGCTGGAAAATTTCGACTACTATCATGTCTTGTCGTTTTGTGGTTGTCTGTTTTTATCCTCGAACTGGTTAATTAGCGTTGTTTCCAGTTTCTTCAGAATGACTAGACCACGTTGTTTCTTGTTCCCAGGTACTCTGCTGCTTTTGTTGTATTCCATTTCGGTGTCTTGGTATGGTGTGACTCGAAGTCTTGAATGGTTTCTTCTATTTCGCATTCATCGCTATTTTGACCGGCTTAATCAACAGCGTGCATGAAACTGAAGTGAAGAAATTATTAATGGTTGACATTTTAGTAGTTGAACCGACTCTCTGTGGGTATACTGTTGTGTCACGGTGCCTGAACGCGGTGCATTCCTGCTTCCATAACCTCTTCTTGAAACCTGTTATCACTTTATTTCGTCAAAGTTTTCAGAATATACAGAATGTGCAAGGATTCAAATACATACATAAATTCAAATTGCTACTTTAAACTGCAAACTAGTTTCATTTTGCCTCATTCTGTTACTGACTTTATAACTTTCAAGCATGTCACGATAACGAACACCATTAATTACTGCCTGACCAGCCGCATTTCGAAGAAGAATGGTCCGATAATACCTCCAGCCCAAAATCCGCACCAAACAGTCACGCGTTGTGGATGCATTTGTTTCTCAACAATTACTCGTGGGTTTTTTGAACCCCAAATGCGACAATCTTGACGATTAACGAAGACATCAAGATGAAAATGAGCTTCATCACTGAAGATGATTTTGTTCAAAAAATCAGCATCCACTTGTTGTTGTTCCAAAATCCATTCAACGAACTCTCTTCGCGTTGCATGGTCAGTAGTCTTCAGTTCTTGAGTCAATTGAACTTTGCCATATTTTGTACGAAAATTGCGGACTGTAGCTGACAAACCTTCATTATTTTAAAATATTGCTCAACAATGAAAATGCGTTGCTCTTTCGTATAGCGCTCCATTTTTACTAACCCCGAAATGTCAGCTGTCACATTGTTATCTTTTTTGCGTTGGCATCACTGTACTATTAAATGGCGCGAAATTCAAATTTTGCGTGAATTATGGGACATCCTTTACATACATAAGTGATAAAGGAACAGAGTATGGATTTGACATACCACTACAACCAATTTTCAATTGTCATTCTCAAGGATAATTAATAGATTGACCTTTGAAATCATAAGTTTACATTCTCTTGGTCATGTAGAATTAGTAACTCATTCAGAATTCCATTGTATACACCCAAGTAAAGTAAATACTTGGTTGTAGCACCCACCCCCAAAATAACAACGTCAATCATAAATTACTCAAATCAAACAGCAGCTCTGAGCACTAAACAGTATTCATAGCCTCCCTTAGGCACGGTACATATAAATAACTAAATTTCCAGCCGTACTAGATCAATTGTGTTATGTAATTGAACCGATTGGATAAATCGCCATTGGCACGCTCTTCATGAGGCCACAGGAGTGTAAACAAATATTAAGTTATATCTTTTTTTATTACTTCAACCATGTTACATGGTGTGTTAGTGTTGATTGTTGATGAACAAATTTAAGCACCTATTACAGCGTAACACTTACATTATAAATAATAAACTGACAATTTACCACACGCTCACTCACAGGTCAGCTATTCGAGTAATCGTTCATTCATAAAACATAACATAATACACCCTAAAATTATGAACATTCGAGTTCTGGTATGTACATATGTACATGTGTATGTCGTACATACTAAAATAAAATTTTAGTGTACACTTGAAGTATCCTCTTTGCGCGCAGTAGTTTGCCAGTGCATATGGCAATAAACTTATAAGGGGAGATGTGGTAAAATAAAACACCACCCATCCACCATAGCAGAGGAGACTAACCTAACCCGCGAAGTAATTTTGCTCGAAAGCCTGCTTAACTTCTCGGTTACGGTTACATTAGGCTCAAGAGGTGCTGCCGCCATTAAGGGGTTGCTCTGCTCTCATTCCAAAAATAACCTTGTAACCACCATGACAGCTCCATTTTTTTTTTTTTTTGTGGAAACAAAAATCGAGAGCTTTAGTTTGGTTTTCACAGTTCCTGCGTTACGTTGGGGAGAGAAACTTGCGAGTCCCGTGTGAATGGGAGTTGGGTTGAGAAATATACATACACACATATGTATGTATGTCATTTATGGGGATATCTATGTGATGTGCCTTCAACTATTTATTTTTTTATTCAGCTAAAAATATTGTGTAGACATTATAATATCTGTTATAAATATGTCAAAGGTTACGGTCGAAGGCTCGTAGGGATAGCTGAATTATTTAACTGACACACACACTTCTACTGCACTGCATGTCAGAGTTTTGTGAGTTGTTTCTCCTTTTTTTTCGCAAATCAATTATGAATTTCAGAAGTGGACAAAAACAAATACACAAAAGGTCCTGAATTTATTGTTTAACTGAGTAAAGTTCATACGATACTTTAACCATGACAGAAATGTCAAGGATAGCATAAGAAAAACCTTAAAGACGAAAGGTTTTGAGACTACACATCATAATTCATTATTTCACACAACGTTAAAGGATGTAAGACTCGCAAAAAAAACTTAAATTGAAGCGAAATTTATTAAAGAGGCTATACGAAGATTTCCACTTCCTTTGGGAAATAACGTTTCTCTCGCTTCCTTCCTGGTTCGTAACAACGATTTAATGTCCTGGGACTGGCTGTTGTGAGACCGAGAATGAAATGAAATGGTGAAAATATCATATTTGCGTTGGCGTTGTTTTCATCGTAAAGAGAAAAGGATTCATTGCGACTTCAGATTTACTATTTCTGGTTATCTACATCTAATTTTAAGTACGTTGCGAATAAGTCCTTCGGGGAAATTAAGAAGTTCTTGATGAAGTATTGCAGTTTATGAATTTAGTTTTAAGTGAATGTGTAGCTAAATGAACTTTAGCACTAATTGTTGTTTGATTACAACGTTCTACGAGGAGATGATGTTTCATGAGGGAAGTCTGTGTCACTGAGGACTTTTTTGGAGGATTGTGCACACAGGATAATCATGTAATTAGAGGTAAATATATATAATCTGTACAGTGCAAAACTATTTAAGAGATTAACAACAATTTGCCACTAGCATTCGTATAACTTTGTTTGTTTTTGGTTGGCATATGTACACAACTACATGAATATAAGGGTCTGTGCTATCCTTTATTGCGTGCTGCCTTTTCCGGGATGAAAAGTAAACCAAATTTTAAATATGGCCTTTACATGTCCGGTTTTGCCGCATCAACATGTGGAACAATTATTAGCATCCCATAAAACCGCATAGCATAGCTCCGAGCCTTATGACGAAAGGGTATCCATTCAAAATTAAGTCCAAAAAAATTAAACAATTTTAAGTGCTTGTCTTATATTTGATTATACTTATGTTATGTTTTTTTTTTTAGTAACGTTATTCATTATTCTCATATTTTCTGGCAATGGTTTAAGGGATTAAACTGTTTCCCTTTCGTGATTGTGCTTCTTGCGCTGCGACGCATTTCTTATTAAATTGTACGCGACATCCTGCTGCTAAAGGTTGGGTGCTCATGATGGAGGAGTCTAAGCAACTGCCAACACCGAAAACTGTGAGATATAATAACGTTTAAGAGCGTTTAGGTGTGAGGTACATTATGTGTAATGCGATGGAAAATCGAGAGGGATTTATTAAAGCACAGGCTATTTTAGGAAAACTTTGAAAAAATTCCTAGATGCCAACAACTTATACAACAAAAAACCGTTTATTAGAATATTATTTGGGGCATAAATACCTATAGGAATGTACGTCTGTAGCCCATATTTATTCCATTGACCTATCTTCAGCATCGAAATTAACCTTAAATTGTTACAGAAAACTTGAGGATAAATTGAATCGTCATTGATGATGAACACTCAAAGTTGGTAACGACCTCAACGAAAAGCTTAATGTCAAAAAGTCTTAGACAAGGTGATGCGCTGTCATGTGACTTTTTCAATATTATCCTTGATAAGGTAATTTGAAACTAACAAGCCAGCACAGGGGGCACAACCTTTGAAGAGTCTGTCGCAGGTGCGTTTGCGAGGATTGAGACTGAAGCGGTTAAAATGGACTTACCTAAACAAGCGCAAAACAAAGTTTATACTGTAGACAAGAAGAGACACGGAATATGGACGAATGTTTAGAAAGTCACAGTGGACAGTTGTAACATCAAGGTAGAAAGGTCCTTTGTATAGTGAGTGCCGTGGCTCAGTGGCTACTGAGTTGGACTTCTCAGCAAGACGTGCGAAGTTCGAATCCCAGAAAGTACTAAAAATATGTCTTTACATTTTCACCTCTCGCGAATGTTTGATAAGCGTCCGAGAGTAATAACTGCCATGCTTTGAAAGCTTCTCAATTTGCCTTCGTACATATATCGCTTTAAGCTGAGTTCCTTCAATTTAAGGGAAAAAAAATATGTAAAACACGCAGCACGAAATGTCGCGAAAAGACATGTCCTGGACCCTAAACAGAGCGTCTTTGTATTCCTGTATACATCTGACAATTATGTACATCAGCGGAGAAATCAAGCGAAGAATACCTCGAGTCAATCGCTGTTCCTTCAAGCTAAGAAGTTCAGTAATAAGTCCTGTCCCAAACTCTATATGAAACTCTGACCATCCCAGGCCTACTTAATGACGCGAGAACAAGGACTTCATTCAAGACAGATGAAGTTTTCCTAAGATGTTTTGCAGGAAACATTCTTTGTAAGATATTCGGTCCCTTTTGCGTTGAAGAACTTTGGAGGAGAATATTAAACGATGAGTTATACGATCCATAGTCCAGCGACGCCGACATATTAAAAAAAAAGTGTGCCTATACTGAATGGACACCAACACTTCGGTCCGCAGAGTCTTCAACTCTAACCCGAAGGGACAACACAGTAAAGGAAGTCTCATCTTGGATAGCGCACAAATACTAGGATATCTCAACCAACTTGGAATGCGGAACTGCATTCAGTTAGCTAAATACAGGCCTAGTTTTAGAGACTGTTGGTTGAGCCCACTGTGTACCCCTAATTGTAGCGCCACGTGTCAAAGTAACTACTACTGGATAATGGTAGTGCACTTTAGGTAGAAAGAAAGTCCGAAAGTATGTAAGTCTCGATCACCGATCGTTGATCTCTGATTGAGATCAAAGATTAGATCGAGATCTTACTATTTGCATGAAGTTCCATCTTTACAGCACGAGAGTTGATTCAAATTGGTTTCGATATCGAGGGGAACGGATGAGTACAGAAGTGGTTTTTAATTTGATTTGACGCCGGCTCTACCGGCACTTTATTAAGCTTAATACAAGCCGTACTTAAACAGTCTATACTTAAAAACTAGAGATAAACTTACGAACTATCGGGAGAAGGGAGAGAGGGATTAGGGTTAGAGGGGGAGAGATGTGGGACAGTGGCTAGGCTGAGTTGAAGCGATGCTGGAGGATGTTCCAAAGGGTGGCTCTGCTGTTGTGAAAATCAAACGAATTTTTCATATTGTTAGCCAAACGAAGCATTCTGGACAAGGGTGCGTTATAACCATAATTGGTGCGGTGAGTACTGAGACGGAAGAGGGGAATGGACCTAAGGCCACGGGGATTGGTATTAAATGAAACCAATGCAAGAAGCGCTGGGCAGTCACTGTGACCAGTTAATAAATGATGTAAGAAGAGGAGGTCGGCAATTTCGCGACGATTTTCGAGAGACTGAAGGTTGATCAGTTTCAGACGTTCAGAGTAGGGAGGCAAATTGAAACTATCAACCCAAGGAAGATCACGGAGAGCGAAACGTATAAACCTGCGTTGGACGGCTTCAATACGTCGGACGTGGACAGCATAGTGAGGGGACCAAGCTTGGCTAGCGTATTCGAGGATGGGTCTGACGAATGAGATATGTAGGGGTCTGAAAATTCCTTAGACCAACGTTTCACAAAGCCAAGCGCAGAATTGGCTCTGTTTATAATGTTGTCAATATGCGAACGGAAGTTAAGCTCCCTATCGCAGATGAAACCTAAATCGCGCAATTGACACTGAAGGGACAGGTTCGTTACAGAAAAAGTAATCCCTATGGGGTGGTGGAAGGCGTTTACGGGAGTATGTGATGGATTGACATTTGCTGGTGTTAAGTTCCAGATGATTTTTTTGACACCAGATAAAAATCTGTTTAGGTCGTCTTGGAGAAAGCAAGAGTCGGTAGTGGAAGAAGTGACTTTAAAAATTTTCATGTCATCGGCATAGACGGAGAGATAGGAGTCTTTGACAATGCGGTCGACATCGTTGGTAGTAAGGACGAAGATTAAAGGACCCAGATGACTGCCTTGAGGGACGCCTGATGTGGCCATAAAGGGGTTAGAGACAGAAGATCTAAATATAACCTCGTATTGTCGATTTGCAAGATAGGATTGGATCCATTTTATAAAACCGGCTTGAAAACCGAGAGCTTTCAACTTGAGAGTAATAATAGGGTGAGAGATTTTATCGAAAGCTTTACTGAAGTCAGTGGCTATTACGTCGATTTCGGAACCGTCTTCAAACGCACAAAGCGCCTGAGAGACAAATTCTGTTAAGTTGGTGGTTGTCGATCTACCTTTGAGGAAACCGTGTTGCTTAGTGGAAAATAACGATTTACAATGAAAAAACATTGTATCGTAAACAATGCTTTCAAAGAGTTTGGGTATGGATGACAGTTTAGCGATAGGTCGATAGTTGGACATATCGTTTTTGGGCCTTTCTTGTGAATGGGTATGATAAATGATTTCTACCAAAGTAGGGGAAAAGATTCTTGGGAAATAGACATGAGAAAAAGGGCGAAGTGTGTCAGGCATTTCTTTAAAACAATAGCGGGCAGCCCATCGGGACCGGGGGAGTAGTCATCCTTAAGTTTGTTAATCTTATCAGTGACAAGTTGCGGAGTGATATTGACCAAGACTAAGGATGTTTGAGCGCAGTCATCCATATAAGAGAAGTAGTCAATGTCTGGTTGGAATATGCGGTCAGTGAACGATTGACTAAAAAAGTGGGCGAATAGGTTTGCTACAATTTTGGGGTCCGACGAGGAGGAGTTGGCAAGCTTGAGGGTAGATGGATAGCTTTCAGATTAACGTTTCTCATTTATGAAATGGTAAAAACGCTTGGGGTCAGAGGTAATCTTGGTAAAGAGCTTCACATAGTTCAGCGAAGTGTGTATGTGTGTGTTGATAAAGGGAGTAGTCAGAGTCGGAGCGAGTTTTCAGGTATGCTCTCCAAAATTTTTTCCTCTTATTACCAAGCGTACGCAGTTGTTTATTATATCACGGAGGGGATGAAGAACAATTTTTTTTGGCCGAGTAAGGAACAGTTTGCAGAAGGCAATCAAAGATTAAAGAATAGAAAGATGCGAGAGCGGTATCGACAGAAATATCTCTGTAGTCAAAAACGGCATTACTGAGCAAGTTGTTGAGTTTGGAGAAGTTAGCTTTCGGAAATTAAAGCTGTATGAAGCCTGGGAATGAGAATTAGAATTTAAGTCACCGTATGCAAACGAAAGAAAGAGGGGTGGATGGTAGCGGTCAAGAGTAGAGAGAAGATGATTACTTGCCGTCACAATACAATTGTCAGCATCGGAAGAGAAACTTTAAACCAGAAGAGCCAGAAAATCATCCGCCCCTGGGATTCATTATCCGGTACCTTACATGTATGTGCTATCGGTTGAAAGAGGCTTCCACCTAATTAACAAAACTCGCAAGTATGACATACGAGCATATGTAAGCTCCTTTTTTCCTAATTTAATATCTGCATAATTCTTGATTGACTTGCCTTGGAATTTTCGCTACTATCCCATTTAATTCCTCTCTATAGTTCTTGTCAAATGGATTATTTATTTCCAACTGAGCTTTGAACACCATTTTTATTTTAATTTACCTACCATGTGCAAAACTTTAATCTTTCATCTCCCCAAAGCCTTACCACTTAAAGATACTTTTTTTCTTTATTTTTTTACCACTCCGGCAATAGTGTGGCCGCAATATTTCATAGCATGACAAGCCTAAGTAAATAGAATGGTCTGCAATTTGTCAAGAACAGAATTCTCTATCTTATCCCTTTTAGTGTTTGCACTCTCTGAAAGGAATTTACTGTATATTTGCTAACATTCTATTAGACTTCTCCTATGTTTGTTTTTATTTATAGACTTAAAGCAAAATTAATGTTTTGTGGTTTAAAAGCACTTACTTATGCCCAGATATAATGCTTTTTTGTTTTTTTCAAGTATTACGCGGCATAAAAATATTCTGACTAAGAATCACATAAAATGTTACCTACTAAAAAAGAGACTTTGGTCGTGTTGCTTATGTTCATGTTACAGTATAAGGATAATGAAAAAAGTCATATAATTTTGAATTCTTTAACAAATTTGTCGGTGTTCGCATGTCAACTTGAAGAACTTGAAGGGTCGAATTCCGAACAGGAATAATACTTAACATAAATTTATTAATATAAAAAATATCTCCTTTACAAGCGGATTGCCACCCATAGGGCGAACAAGGACTTATGCATATCCCTACGCAAAAATAAAAATTTATTTAAATAAATATGAAATCTGGAGAAGCATTGCCTTACGTCAGGAAGAATTTAAATAACTTAAAAATGCACATTTGCATATGTATGCGTATGTATTTAAAGATTCAATAGATTCCTGTAAATCCAGTATTGTTAAGGTCTACTTAGTATACGGGTTTTAGTTCAGTCGTCTCCCCCTTTACTTGCCACCGGACTACTCCAGGATCTGTTAATTACGATTGAAATCGTGGAATGAGCGTAGATATTCTACAAATATTATTTTATACGACTTTATTGAAATTTGTTTTCGTTCCATCGAAGTTGCATAAAAGCTCTTTCGACGATTCCAATTGGAATTCTACAAGCGATTATCGTACTCAGCTATTGATGAATCAAAATTGCATGCATACACCTTTTAGGATTGCGTTTTAAAATTCAAACACCGATTAATCTGCTCAGATATCCCAACTCCCCCCTTGGGCAACTGCCTTTAACTCTCTAACGTTTGTAAGCCCCAAATTTTTTCATTTATTTTTATAACCCAAACGACAATTTCCGGCCCGTTACACAGTGTATCATGTTTTTTAATACAGTAACCTTTAAAAAGTGTTGAAAATTTAATATATTCTTGTAACAGGGATTTTTCTTTTTCTTGTACTAGAGAGAAAAGTTTTATTAAGCGGCCCTTAGACGATCAATATTATTGTGCAATATTTGATACAGGGAATTTGATACGGCACATACCCAGTTAAGAGGTATATTCCTTTAAGATTCCTGAAGTTCCTGCGAACAAAAAATCGTATGGCGGGGGGGTGTATTTTCACCCCAGTTCGAGTTATAGCCCGTCAAAGTGAAACACCTCCGATTTAGAGGTACAATCACTTTAAATAGTATAACTTCTGCATTGTTACAGCTACTTGATTTTTTTGACCATTTTAGGCGAATGAAAATGGCTTTTACTACAACTTCGGCTAATCGTAGGTGAAAAAGTTATTTAACGTAATTCTTAGATAATTTATCAGCGCTAAAAGTTTTATAAAAAAAAAAGTTGTTTGCTTAGTAAAAGTTTTGAGAAAAATGCATTTTAAGTAAAAATTTTATTAAGAAATTTTCATAATTTTGACTTTAAGGAGCCAACATTACTTTTTTGTGGCTGCATGAAATTACAAAAAGTTTTCACAGCCACTGAATTGTCCCTTTCCAGATGTATAAAACTGTTTTTGTAACTGGAATAAACAGAAGTACGTCCGAATTGGAGGTGCCCCACTTTGACGGCCTATAACTCGAAGGAACTTCAGGAATCTCCAGTTAAAACACTATAACTGGGACACCCTGTATATTGTGTCGATGTCAAGAAGATGTCCAGAAAAGATGAACCAGATTTCTGTTAAACAGATGCTAACGTTAACGCGAGGAATCAAATCCAGAGAAGAACTGTGAAAAAATCCAGAGAGTCTCTCAGGCTAAGTTTGATCGTGGAAGAGAGACCAAAAGGGGCCCATATCTGTGGTCTGATTCGAGATCTCTCGATATAATACATACATATGTACATAACCCCAGGTTTCGAATCGCTTACAGGATGTACATATTTCCCCTTCATGGAGTTAAATACATTTCTCCAACTTTTTTCCTCAGCGAAATGCTTGCCCTAATCGCGTCATAAATTTATTCTAACATCCTCAGATTTCTCCTTAAGAAGACGAGGCCTTAAGTCTCGGCGATTTGCTGTTCACCTCAAATATTTTTAGTGGCATTCGAACGGGTGAAACTTGCAATTTAGCAAGAATTGGTTTAAATATATAGGACTGAGTAAAGAGGCACATGTAGCTTCTCCTCGCAAGCGTCCATTTTTCTTGTCGTGCAAACAGTCAGTGCAATGGCCCCACAACAAACTTCAGTATCACTCAACATGTTGTCTACACAAATATCAGCGGTCAACTGAATTATTGGGAAAAATATGGCACCATCTGTGGCACCCAGCCAATAATATTGTGCAATATATAAGCGGCGACTAGGGGCCGCTTTAACCCTTAACTTTTAAAGATTTGCAAAAGGAATTCGAAATATTTTTATTACAAGTTGCAATAATTATTCGGAGAACCTAAGTCTTAAATTACAGGGTTTTTGTGGTTTTAATTTTATTTAACATACTAGATAACCTTCGCAAAAAGAATTCTGTGACAAAATCACCTGGCAGCATTTTTAATTGACTTACTAATAGTTCAACGTGTTTGAAAAGATTCTCCAACAAATTTTTCAATCTTTTCATAAGGGGCATCTTATGCCATATAGTGAGCTGGATCAAGGTTTTCACTCCAAAGTCTGTCAGCAGGTCGGGGGGATTCACTCTGTTACGAAAATTCCATCGCCATCAGTTTGGATCTTCTAAAAGGTGTTATTATTTAGAATCTATTCGACTAAAGGGTGTTTGATTTCCTCTGTGAATAGGTGGAGAATAGTATCATAGAGCGGCTATGACGTCTTGGATTTACTATAGCTAACTAATAAGTCATTTTCAAGGCTTTGTTCATAGAACAGCATAGTGTGTTATGTACCTTACCTAACCCTCCACTAGAATTTCGATTTCTATCAAAATTGTAACCTTAACGAATCCTGAAGATTAAAGTTAATACGTCCAGGCATTTACAACACAGTAGGCCATACGTACGGAGGGATAAACAGAGTTGGAAAACCAACTATCCTAGCTTCTTTAGACATTTTTACAATTTTTAAAATTGCACCACTCCTACTATTGTAGATAAGGATTTTCTGGCTTTTTATAAGAAATTGCCGGTTCCGTTTTTATTGAAAAGCGGTTATAATTCCCTTGCAAGTGATCAGTGAGTCCAGCTTGTTGTTATCTTCCCTGAGAGATTTATGCATTGTCCTAAACGGGAGATCTACAAAGTTGTCAGCTTGTTTCAGGCTTTATGTACTGAGGACTACAAGCTTCAATATCTTTGTTTTCATATACATATGTACTCATATTCATCGAAATAAAGAATCAACGGAAGATAGGGTATCCTTGTGGCCACCCTACAACTGCTCGGTACACTTGAAGTGTGGTGTTTCTCTGCTGTGTTGTCCCACCTGGGTGAACTGAGAACCTCCCAGAACCGCCGGAGTGAAAGTTCATCGTTAAACCGTTGTCAACACACTCTGTCCATACAAATTGCGCCGCCTATCACTCAAGAACTTCCGAAACAATCAAAGCTTTTTTCATTCACTCTTAATAACGACCATGCTTCAGCGACACGTACATAGAAGGCGTGGTGTCGCTGTCAAAAAATACAAATCCTTGGCGCAACACACGTATGTACATATGTATATGGTCCAGGGCCTAGCTTCCCACGACCATTCGTGTTGTGCGTCTTATATTTTGCACACAAATTGAAGGGACCTACAGTTTAGAGCCATATCCGAAAGCCAAATTGGGAAGCTTCCTCTTGACAGTTATTACTCTCGGACGTTTGTCAGAAATTCGCTAGTGGTGGGACCGTGAAAAACTTTTTGGTGTTCTCTGGGATTCGAACCTCGAACCTCACGCACAGCGATGCAACGCACTAACCACTTGAACCACGGCGCAGCGCCACGGTGTGGCTGTCAGATCGACAAAATTTTTAATTTAATTCTATAAGGTGTAGTGTCTTACGGTGAAATTTTGTCTAATCCATCGATGTTATGTGTTCCTTTCTTCATAGTCAAACAGATCTTTGCTGCAAGTTTATATGCGCATCACTAACCACTCTCTTTTCGTACACCTAATATTAATAACATCCGCGTACCTTAGGCATTGTTCAGACTGTTGCTATATTTTAGACCCATAATGTTAAGCTGAAATTTTCATACACTCCGCAAGAACGTGGAATAATTGTGTCGATTTTTTTGATCAATAATCGGTCGGTGGTGTTAGCGCAGCGTGAATTTAGCCGTCGATTTCCTAATCCTGTCGCGCCAACTGGGCAAACATTCCGACGCATATCTACTCGACTCGAACAGACTGGAACAACAGGAGACCATGCAGGGCGTTGCCGCCACCGGACTGGTCGTTCGCCCGACTGGCCCGTTCGCGGCTGTGGCTGCCGATGTCGCTGAGAACGAAGGAACATCAACCAGACGACGGGCCATGCGATTGGGCATCATCAGACGGACGCTACAGCGAATTTTAGTGAAAGACTGACACATGTTCCCGTACAAAGTGCATCAGTTAATGCCTCCTGACCGTCAGTCGCGTGTGAATTACTGTCAAGCCATCCTCAATCTCAACAACGAAGAGGACGATTTTGCGTCGAAAATCATCATGAGCGACGAGGCGCATTTCCACTTAAGCGGTTACGTCATAAAATCCGCACTGAAAATCCGCGTGTGATGCATGAAGAGCCATTACATCCACTCAAAGCCACTGTGTGGTGCGGCGTTCACGCGGGAGGAGTAATGTTTTGAGGACGCCATCGGCAATACGGTCACTGTTACTGGCGAACGCTACAGGGCCATGATAAACGACTTCTTACTGCCGGAATTGGATGAGCGGGGCTTGGTAAACACGTGGTTTCAACAAGACGGCGCAACCGCACACAGAGCACAAGCCACAATGGATATTGTGAAGGAGGCGATTCCTGGTCGCGTAATCTCCCGTTTTGGCGATTTGCCGTGGCCAGCAAGATCGCCCGATTTAACCATCCCAGACTTCTTTCTTTGGGGCTACTTGAAGTCGCGGGTTTATGCCAACAAGCCTCAGACAATCGCAGCCATTAAAGAGAATATTCGACAGGAATGCGAACAGTTATCACCGGAAATCTTGCGGAAAGTCATGGAAAATGCGATAAATCGGGCACAAATGTGTATCAACACTGGCGGCAGCCACTTGGCGTATATCATCTTTTCCACTTAACAGAAAAAATTTTAAAGGTCCAAATAAAGATTTCCATCACTCAAAATCATTTTTTTTTATTTAGTGAAAAAGTAATTCAAAAACAAAATTGGAATATTAATTTTGCGCCACCTTCTATGTTTGTAAGTGCGATAATAAAGGTAGTAGAATGTTGTTGCCTTAGCTCGACGTTACTCTCCATCGCTTGCTTTTACCATATGTGCGCTCTCATAAGCGATCTCAAAATTGATAAAGGTGTGGGGAGTACGGATGTGAAATTTCTAGATTTTCTCCGAAATCTGTGACGACTGAATATCTGGTCGACGATAAACTCCCTCAAACAGTGCAGAATATAAGATCCTCTAGGATATCCTTAAAAGACTATTGCCCCTCTCTTTGGGAAGAGAGAGTATTTCTTTTTTTGGAAAACGTCACTCAGATTCCCTTCATCAGACATAGATACTCTCTTCTGACCAGATTTAATGAATTTATGTATGCTGCCTATAACAAAGCGTCTTGGCTTGTGATCCAGCCGATGCATATTCAATACCTGCCAGTCATCTACTCTTCACCAAAAAAGAGGTTACTGCTTGGTACAATAAATCTAAATCGAATCTGAATGCTTTCAATTGGTTTTCCGCTAGTTATATGTAAGACAAAAAAATTCTCTTGATAAACTTATCTATCTCTGCTTTGAATAGCTCAGCGGGTAGGCCATCAACCCCAGCAGTTGGTAGTCCGATGGTAGTTGGTCGGTTTTTATTCTATTTCCTGTGAAATATGCTAAAGGCACTTGTCGGACGGATGTGTTGGGTGCAATCATCCAAGTTTAGTGGTTCATTCTATCTGACAGCAGACTATTGATCGTTTATGCCATGTAAAAGTTTGCAGAAATGTTGGTTCCAAATTTTAAGAATTGACTGTAACTCGTCCTTGCAGGCTATTGTTCGGTTCTTTTTCCAGTACATGCTCATTGTATAAAACTTTCGAATGCTACCTCTCTTGTGGAATGCTTGTGGAACACAATGCCAACCATAACGAAGTTGAATTCAATTGAATTCACGTTTCGATTTCATCCTTAAGCGGTGTTAATATTACAATAAACCCAAATTGTGTGTATTTTTTTCCATTCTTTATTCATTTTTATTTTGCTTATTTATTATTAATTCAATGAACTACCAAAAATATTTGGGGCCAAAAATATTTGATACATGCCCGCCAGGATAATTTCATGTTTCAGTTATTTGCCATTGTGCACACATGTGTTTATTCTATTATATTTTCCGGCAGATTTCTGCTTCCGCTTCCTGGTTGCTGAATTCTTTTGGAGGAGAATCTGTTCTGTATTGTTTTTGTGTTCCCAGTTCCCTTTCTGGTTTTTTATGCTTCATTCAGTTTAGTTTGAAACATAATGGATTGGCGTGGTTCCTGATGGTATTTACCACTTCCTAACCAGTTTCTTAACTTAATTACTTCTTTTTGTTTGCCAAAATTACTTTACTAACTTTTAATTGAATATTGAGTAGAGTCATCAAGCCATCACAAAATGTGCACACTTCGCTGCTTAATATCTGACCCTTAACATTTCCTTGACGACTGAAGTGAACTGATAGCTAATGACACCCCACGCATTCATGTTGTAGTCTATTACTTTTTTCATGGCGCGCGTGCTATGCGATATTTTTTTCTTTTTAAGGAGGACGTGAAAGGACTTTTTATACTTTCTAACTTTGAACTTACACTTGACCAATTTGTTGCTTTTTCTTTAAGAAGTTAGGAACACACCTTTTAAGGATTCCCTACGTATTTACATTGAATTAAAATGTTTTGGAAATTAAGTCCTCAGCAGTTTTCATCCTTCGTCCCATTTGAGACTGTAAGGCGAAGTTAATGGCATCAATCTGCGGACAGTAATAGGTATTTAATTAAAGCAAGGCGGAGGATGCCCACCTGCGCTCATATCCTTTCTGTACAATTGAAGAGGCAGCATTTATGTATGTATATCTCAATGGAGATGGATGGAATTAAATGCTTCAATTAACCTAAAGAAAAAAGAATGAAGAACAATAACATTCCAGTTGCGTGATCACATTCAGCTGATGCAGCTCTTGCTGTCACTTTCACTTTTTTTTTTTGCCTTGTTTTTTTAATTATCATTAACAGTGAGACAAAGGATAAAATTAAAACTCACCACATGTTGTAATAAAAATCTGTCCGGAAATGAACGCCATTATTTTAGCTTTAACTAAAAGCCTGCCTAGCGTTCGTTTCGAATATTTTTCTTCTTTATTTTTTTTTTTTTTCTACACTCACACATGAAGTATCATTCAGGAACAAATGAAGCACTAATGTGTGCACGCAGCAGTGATGATTAATTGTTAATAAGGTTGGATCTGGGAGGGAGCATCCACTCGCACCGGATGAAGTCCATCACGAATGAATGAACAAACCCCATTAGGATATGTGTACATGAACTGGTTGACAGATATATCCCAGGAAGTGCGTCACCCCTATTCATGTCTGTTTCGAATCCGTACATGCCAGACTGTATCATTGTACAACGTGGTATTGCAATTACTTCTGAACTTGTTTTCTTGTTTTTTTGTTTTTATTTTTCGTTTCAGCTGCCACAATCGGAACTCGATGGCATCGATCCGAATTTCAAGAGATTTCGTATTGAAAATGGGGAATCACTGGCGGAAAAGGACGAGGTGAGTGTTTTTTGTTAGAGATACAATTTTTATTTTCCCATTTGGTAATTTAAATAATTTCGATTTGTGCACCTCAGAAAATGTCAAATTCAATTTCTTCTGGTTTTTGGGTGAAAGCTTTTTTTTTGCGTACTTTTTTGACGTAGTTCCGCTACCATCTCCTATTTTTTGTGGATGGATTTGTCACCTACACTCATGTCAATGCAAATCAAGTTTCGATGAGAAAATGTTACCTGACGTGAGTGTTAAAAAGGGATCTTCTACACAAAAAAAAAAAAAAAGGGAAAAGGGATTTTAAAATATGTTTTTGATTCGGAATTTGTTATGAAGAGATTTTGAAAGGGATATTCGGAGAAAAATACGAAAAATGAATAAAACAGTTTATTCCTCTACGGTGTGGAATATTTTTTTAATGGAAATTGTTACATCTTGTTGTGATGAATATTTACTCCAGGGAAATAACGACATGCATAGTGTTCAGGAGGACGTCAATGCTGGGGGATTAGCTTTTCTTCTACTTTGGTTATAATCTTCTAAATAGCCAAGCCGTAAATCAGATGCGATAAAGCAAAACATTGATGTTTATTGAAGAATTAATTATCCAAATCCACTAAGTATTTCTCATACACTCAGAATGCTATAACTATTTCAGCGCCAGATGATGTGTGTGAAGTAAAGGGTGTCCCATAATTCACGCAAAATTTGAATTTTGCGCCATTTGATAGTACAGTGATACCAACGGAAAAGAAGATAACAATGTGACAGCTGACATTTCGGGGTTAGTAAAAATGGAGCGCTAAACGAAAGAGCAACGCATTTTCATTGTTGAGCAATATTTTAAAAATAATGAAGGTTTGTCAGCTACAGTCCGCAATTTTCGTACAAAATACGGCCGTCATAGTGATTTAAAACCATCAACTGTGAAGAGAATAATTGAGAAATTCAGGGAGACTGGATCAATTAGTGATCTTAAACACTTTGGGTGTCATGTCACAAGTCGTTCAACAGAAAACATCAAAGCAGTTCGCGAGAGTATTGCTGACAGTCCGGAACCATTAATTCAGCTAGCCAGGGAGTAACAATTAATGGTGTTCGTTATCGTGACATGATAACCCAGTTTTTAGTGCCTAAATTACAAGATATGGATGTGACCAACATGTGGTTTTAACAAGACGTTGCCACATGGCATACAGCCAGAAAAAACAATTCAATTACTGCATGACTCATTTCCTAATCGTGTAATCGGCCGTTTTTGCGATCAGAATTGGCCATCCCCAATCTGTATACTCTATGAATGAATAAAAAATATAAGCTTCCTAATTAAAAATCTGTATTTTCTATCAAAATTACATTTTGCGTGAATTATGGGACACCCCTTTACATACGCATATTTCTGGAAGTAACCCAGATCGGTTCTTAAAGTTTTAACCAAGCTTGCACTAGATCTTTAAAGTTATAAGCAATTTATTTTTATTTTAAGGTATTCGACTGCTTCACTCGTCCATAGTTTACATTTCTTAAGCTACCTTGCTGGCATTTTAAATGGCTATTGCAAAGGTTTTAAGGATTTGTTTTCAAATCATTTTTCACCATATGATTTCTAGAAGAGCCAAGAAAAATATACATGTTTTCAAACTTTTGGCTAGGCAACGGGTCAGGTTAACCTCTACGTACCTTACAAGAATATGGACTACCTAAAGTCAAGTCTAGGGCTTCCTGTCGAATTTAAAAAATATATATAGTTGTTTGCCTATATTATAACTTGCCGTGTTGAAATCTACAGAAAATGAAGGTGAGCACTGCATCACTTTTTTTACGGATGTGATTAATTCATAGAAGCACATGGCCACATGACCCGCCGACATTCTTCACGAGAACCTTAAGTAAAGATTTTTTAAGTTTCGAATTAATTAAAAATTGTATGTCCACAATGGATTTCTTTTTCATAAACAGATGCACAAATATTGCAAGCGAACTGACCAAATTTTTTTCACATTTCTACTAATTGCCTCGAAAGAGGCCTAGAGGGCGGAGGAAAAACGCTAATGCGCACGAGAAACAGGCCCGTTCTGTTTCAATTAGTGTGGGACTCACGCGCCACAAAAACCCACCTTTGACCCCTTTTTTCTTATTTACACCTTCCACTCCGGCACCGCCTTCGCATTACTTCAGAGAGGTGTCGTTTTCATTCCACTATGGGGACCGGCTTTTTCATTTCGTCTTCTGTTTCGGGTTTATTTGTCTTCTTGCCGGTAAAGCTTTTAACTTCTTATAGAATTGTTTTCTGAGGGCATGCTTGCTTCTTCCTCCTGTTCCAACTGGTGGTACTCGAGATCATCTTCTGGACCACGTTGTCTGGTGACAGGCTGCCTATCTATACGATAAAGTCCATGCCGAAATTTCAGGTAGACAAAATGTCTAAAAAAATGTTAAATTGTCCAATCTTCCATCCAACAGTTACGAAATCAGGAAACCTATTTAATTCGAGGGGAGTTGATAGCTTTCAAGAGCCTTTTGGTACTAGATCGATCCTCCATCCGCATGCAAATGGGATTAATCACATGACACTGCGTCATCGGAGCTATGCTCAGCAAATGGAACGCAGAGTCTCACGAATAATGCAGAAACTGCGGTGACTAGAAGGAAGTGGAATCAATGCAACAGCTGCTATGCTACTGCCCCGCCCTGCAAGAACGTCACGCCCACGTACTCTAGGATCCAGGTTCTTCACAAACATCGCAGAGTAGTCCAGATAATCCGAAGCAACTGGTTGTCAATGCCACAAATTAGAAAAGTTACCACGAGTTACCTCCCGCCAATATATAAAAAGGGGATTCACAATGGACCATTAGGTCACCGAGTCAACGTGATGAGTTCTGTCCATCACATACCCCTCTTAAATTATCCTAATAGCTTTCATTTTGCTCACATTCAGCTCTAAGAAATCATATTTGCACCACTTGAAGCATAAATTTAGGCCATTTTAAAGTAAGGGAGAATCCGATGGGGAAGAAAGATTTCATCCTTTAAGATTAAATCAACTTTATTTATGGCATGGCCGGGAAAGTGGCATTTATGAGGTCTTACACTAAATGTCTAAGGAGGACTATATGCTGACGTTTCTCAAAGTGAGACCTAATCCAGAAAAAATATTAGAGGAAGACCAAGGGCTCCAAATAATTTGGTATGAAAGTTTTATTATAATCTGAATTAATAACACAGTGCTTGTGGGACAAATCCAGTTAAGTTTGCCGTAGTAGGTCTACCTCTTACGATACCGTGTTATGCAGGGGGAAAAAAGGTTTTGCAAGGACAATACATAGAATCGTAAAAAACATTTTCAAAGAGCTTGTGAATGCATGATCAGCGCCTGGCAGCTGATTGAGATCCTTTCTTGTGAATAGGGAAAATGAAAGAGTCCAAAAAATAATCAGCTGCAGGTTTATGCAAATGGTTAGTACACGACTGACTAAAAAAGGTTGCGAAAAGGTTGACGATTACTTCTGGCATAGCTGAAGGTTGAGTGTATAGGCTTAGAGTGTAAGGGAAGGCATACATATGATTGAACGCCTTTCAGATAATAGACTCAGCTCCATTCGGAATACTTATTGTAAAGAGATCAGAGTTCAGGAAAAAGGCTGTAAGCAGTGGGGAAGTTAGAGTAGTCAGTATCAGAATTAGTTGATATGGAAGCTTGTTAAGACTTGTGTCTATTATTACGGAATGAGGAGAGCTCTTTCTTTGATGATTTGGACAGGTTGCACGAGGTTTTGAGGTGCCGAGGGATTTATGGTTTCTCTCGTCTCAGTTATGTTAGAGCTCGCGTTCATATGTTCGAACATTATGCCTTCAAAACTGAGGGTGCCGTTAAAAAAAACTTTGGGATTAATATCGGAATCAATACTTCTAGGCGATGTTTTCGAAATTCGTGTTTAAGTCATGCCAACCTTTGTATTTCCTCAAAGTTAGATTTTTATTTTGAAACCTTGAAGCGATCACTTTTGAAAACTGGACTATTAGCTGGCTTTGTGTACTCTATTCCTCTTCATTCAAAGAATTTTTGTTTTTAAGTTCATCTTATATGTAATTCAAGATAGATTTTCAAGGAAATTGCTATTCTCCTGCCCTCGACGCTCCTAGATCACCAATAACTTCTCTGAATTACTATACAAGAGATATACTGAACATTATCCAAGGCAGGCATTTGAATATCAGTTATTTATCAATGGAATGTTCATATCCTGTTTCTTGAATCCAATAATTTAATTTGGTTGAATTGGTTTTGAAATGGTCAATTTTGCCTTTAGCCTCATTAACAAAAAAAGCCATCGCCTGTTAGCACCATCTGTTGTAACACCATCCAATGTAACAATTATATTCTCAGTACGGCGAAGGATATCAGCAGGGTATAATGTAAAGCTCTTAATAGTAAGAGCATAAGGAAATTTCGTGTACCTAAATACCATTAAAAAAATATTTTAAGAGCAAAAATTTATAAAATGACCAAAACTTATGTTCCAACTTATGTACCACACCGGTATGATGAAACAAAAAGGAGTAAAGAGAAAGAGGGAAACTAGTTGCCTTAATTTCAGTTTTCTCGCAAAACACAACGAAGCAGTAGTTCACTAGAAGCTAAATCTCTCCATTCATCCTCCCATAAAAATTTACTAAGTGGGTGTGCCTCGACTTTTTCTCCATCTGATCCTTGTTGTGTATATGCAGATGGTGCATAATGTAATTTCTTCCATCGCATTAAGTCAACCTAACATTGCGCTTACCAACCACTCTTAGTACATAAAATTCTGTAATGTCAATACCGGTTAATTTTATTCGTAGAAAGCTCCCCTCTTTCATCCCAATGGACTCTCCAAGTGAACGAATTAATTACTCACTTCCATAGAAAAAGAGAATTCATTCAAACAGTGAAATTATTTGCCATTCCAATCCTCCATCCTTCAGTTGTCCAACCCACAAGTGCTGCTTGAGAACTTAGAATCGAAAATCTGAAATCAATTCAAAGTTCCACGGCGCGACTTATTTCCCAAATAATCTTTCTATTTGACTTGCCTTCGTCTTCTCCATTTTCGCCAGTGTTTAATAACTACTCCCACGCACTTAACAATCATTTCCACAATAATCAATATTTTCCAATAGTCCCACATGAACCTTCTATCTAGGAACCCACTTTTCTGTTGATTAAAAAAAGGATCCTGATTAAATGTTAAATTCTTCCTCAAACAAAGGATGAAAGAACAACAAAAACACGAGTTTCATAGCCTCCATTCGTCGTTGTCCTTTTTTCAAGTGGTAGTAGCTCAGAAACTCCAACCTTTTCAACTAAACAAAACAAAACGAAAACTTCCAAACAAAAGTGTAGCAGATTAATAAAGAACTTCGTCGACACATTTCACTTTGTTGATAAAAAAAAAAAAAAACACCTCACTCGGTTCAGAACAAAAAAAAAAGAAAACTCTTTCACCAGCGCACACGAAAAGGATAACACAGCGTTAAGATTAATCTTACGTAATACAGACACAAACAAACTACTAAAATGTCCCATTTACCCGTCAAACACCCACACTTTCCTTTGTGTCTCCTCTCATTCAAATGTATTCCAAGTGCGTATCCGTATCTCACTTCAGTGCTATGATTTTACCCTGTCTGTATACTTATTTGAGATTTAATTGTCGATTGCCATTTACAGGTATTTGGGTCTCCGAGTACGCCAATTCTTGAGAATCCGGAACACCAGACGAGATGGTATTTCAAATACTTTTTGGGCAAACGTAAGTTGGATCAATGCGAATGGAGGGTTAACGAGAAACGAGGACAATAAAGTGTCCTTTATTCGTCTCATCCAATTCAATGAAATTGTAATGGTTTCTTTTTGTATGCTTTTCGCTTTTAGTGCACCAGAACTACGTTGGCATCGATGTGGAAAAGAATCCGTATTTTTTGTCGGTTGTATCACAGGATTCTGGAAATCAAGGATCTCCTTTGTACAGGGCTATTTTATTCAGAAAACAGGTGAGTTTGTATGTATTTTTTGTTGGCACCTATTGTTGACGTAATATCAATATTACTGAATTATTTCGTTATTCGGATGGATACACATACATATGTACATATGTATGTATGTACCTATAAAACGTGTGACATCGAAACCGCTCCGACCTCAATTTTGTTTTGTTTTTGTTGTGCATTCAGTTTGCTGAAAAAAGTTAAAAGTTTGAGTTTTATTTTTATCAAATTTGGTGAAGTGTTAGCAGCCTTGACATAGTCGTTCATTTTAGTACAGTGTCCTCTAATCTCTTCCACACTACGGAAAAAAACTACATATTCCAATTAAAGGAGGTTACTTCTACAGCTTCTATGAACAATGCAAACGAATACTTCGCCGGAAAATTCAACAACTCCAAGAAACAGGATGCTTTTGAGATTTTTTTTTTATTACAAAATTCTATAACCAGGTTGAGGTCAGCAAGCTTTAAAAATAAAACTTCTCGCGGGAGTAACGAACAAAGGACAAAAAAATGGCGCAACAAACCGTATGTGGTCTAGGGCTTCTCGCGACCATACGTGTTGTGCGCGTTATATTTTTTCACACAAATGGAAGGGACCTACCGTTTAGAGCCATATCCGAAGGGCAAACTGAGAAGCTTTCTCATGACAGTTATTACTCTCGGACGTTTCTCAGACATTCGCGAGAGGTTGGACCGTGAAAAAACTTCTTGGTGTTTCTGGGATTCGAACGTCGAACCTCCCGCTCAGCGATCCAACGCACTAACCACTTGAACCAAGTCGCCTTAGAAGGACACCGCTAGGTTATTCAGCACAGAAAGTCTTCTACTACGAGTATTCTTGGCCAACACTTAGAGACTGGGTATTACTTCAAGATTTTCTATCAAGTCGACTGCTCCTCTCTAAATGCTGTCGGGTAGATTGGGCCAAGCTCCAAACGTAAGAAGAATACTTAGCCCCAGTCTTAATTGTGCACTACATGTGTATAGAAGGAGCTGCGCTGATGCGATACTTATTTGAACGGTAATTTTGCGATTTTGGAAATTTGGCCAGGCCTTGTTACACGAGGGTTTGTTGTGACACCAAGGGGATGCATAGCCAAGCCTGTGTTTGTCTGCTTAAAGCTGTAATTCAGTTGAAGTCTTCTTTCTGAAAATGGTGGTAAATTGATTGAGAGTTGGTAAAAATGTATACACCCCGACTTGACTTCATTTAACCAGGGAAAAATGTCCACCCAACCATAGCCCTATTGAATCGCACCACAGTAGGTAAGCTTGGTTTATGGGACGGTATACAAGACTCAATACAATTGTAGTTGAAAATCCACTGAGAAAACCATATTGAAAATCTTACTTAGCCTGTGTCCTTCTAGACATGTTCTAATAGCAGCATTATTCGTTTGGCCATCCCTTTAGATATGTAGCAACGGCAGTAGTTTCGTGCAACATTAATTTTTGAACATAAAGCATATAAAAGTCCTTAAAGAATATGTGCAAGTTCAGGTTACAGGAATATGACTTAAGGCTTCTCCTTGGGTTTTGGAGATAGTGATCCTGCCTCTTCCATTAGAGATGACAAGAAGGTTTTACTGAAATTGCTGCTTATCACTATCAGCAGAAGGGACCCAAAAAAACTACTGGAACGATTGTGAAGCTTATTAGCGACTTGGATAGATTTTCTTTGCTCTTTCGGCTCGAAGCACAATTTCTTTTTTCACCCATGCTCATGAATATTGGAACAGCTGCGTCGCCAAGTTTTGACTAGATAATCCTGTTTGTAAGCAGCAGCCATAGTTCTACGGTTCGTCACGTGTAATTTCCCTAGTCACGGCGATATCGAGGAATGCCACCATAGTATATGCCAAGAAAGTGCAGGATCCACAGTGTGCCAATTTTTTTTATTATAATGATACCATCCAGGCCTGCTAACTTAAAAGGTTTGAAGCTAAGTTTTTCCCAAAGAAATTTGCTATTGCTAATGAGAGGAATGTGGGCGCCATTGCTCAGTGGTTAGTGCACTGGACTTCTGAGCAAAAAGTTCGAAGTTTGAGTCCCAGAAAAACACCAAAATAGATGTAGATCCCTTCCATTTGTACGAAAAAATATAACACAAACAGCCGCGAGAAGGTAGGGCCTGGACCACATACGTTGTGTTGCGTCCAATATTTGTATTTGAAATGAGAGAAATTGAGCTGCTTGAAATTAATCTTGCAGGGGCTTCTTAGAGAAAAATAAAATAATAAGAATGCCTGCGACAAGATACCCTTTATATTCTTTGCCCAGTAAAACTTATTTGCGCGTAATATTTGTATTTCAATAAAAATTAGATACTTTTAGCGCAATCCTTGAAAACGGTTGTATTGAAGCACGTGCCAACTCATGAAATAATGAATGGAAAATGCGTTTGTAGCTATCCCAAGTATCTTCGCGCAACTGCCACAGGTTTACTGTGGGCCATTGAATTGACGGATGCATCAAATGCGCGGCGATATAGTGAAACATTTCAAGGAAATCGCTCAAGTGGCTCAAAGTTAAACTAGCAGCTGCACAGAACTTTTAAATACCTAACCATAGGTGTAAGCCCCCACAAAACTGAACTAGTACTCTTTTCAAGGAAATATAAAATTCCGCTAGTTGACCCTCCCTCTCTTAATGAAACCAGCTTAACCATAGCTTCTCTAAGTTGGAAACCTAGTATTCAAGGAAGAGTAAAGAAAGCTACAGTAGCACTTTTCTCTTGGAAGAAAGCCATTGGGAATAAATGGGGACTACAACCTCGAATTACTCACTGGCTCTACACCTCGATCATTAGACCGATACTCACATACGGGTTGATGGTCTGGTGGACAGCCTTAGATAAAGCTATAAATCGCGACTTTCTGAGTAAGGTCGAACGTACAGCTTGTCTGTGCATAAGCGGAGCATTACGTACAACACCCTCCGCGGCACTGGACATTTTATTCCATCTAATACCCCTCGATATACATATATAGCAAGCAAATGGCAGCGATTGCAGACACTGACGGGTCAAAAACTAAAGACGGAGTTGGTGCAGGTGTTTTATCTGATAAGCTTAACCCTAAGCTCTCCTTCCGTCTTCCAAATCATTGTAGCGTGTTCCAGGCGGGATTAATGTCGATCAAAGAAGCCCTATCTTGGCTTAAGAAAAACGTGATATCTGCTAGAGATATCCGCATCTTTTCTGATAGCCAGGCTGCAATCAAATCCCTGGAATCGACATCTATAAACTCTTTAGTAGCCCTAGACTGCCGTTCGTCTCTTGTGAAGATGGCTGAGCAGTTCAATATTCACCTGTGTTGGGTGCCGGGGCATTGTAAGGCCGATGAACTCGCCAGAATAGGAACAACTATACCCATCTTGCCGGATAAAGGCACCTTAGGTATACCAATAGCTACTCGCAAACTTAAACTTAAGCTGGATGCTGTAGAGAGTTCAAATCTTAGGTGGACAAGTGGATTTAGCGACAAAACAGATTTGGCCGATGCTGGATCTAAAACGCTCGAAGAATTTGATTTCTCTCAATAGATTGCATATCGGCACCACAATAGGTGTCATCACTGGACACTGTCTAAAAGGCAAGCACGCTGCAAGGCTAGGTAGGGCTCCTTGCCAATGACTTTTGTAGAAGCTGCATGGATGAAGAAGAGGACGAAGCTATTCCTCACCTTCTTTGTTTCTGCCCAGCTCTCTCCCGTAGAAGGAAACTCCACTTAGGAGCTCCCTATTATAATGATATAGGCGACCTGATGAATATTGACATCAAGAGCCTCCTACGCTGAAGAAGCTCTAATTGGTTTTAAAACGAGTAGGTAGAGAGAAACTTCTCCCATGATGCACGTGGTATCACAACGGACCTCATTGGTCTAAGTGTGCTGGCCACTCCTAGCTGGCAGCCACTTCAACTTAAGCTAGCCTATGATTTTTCGGCTAGGTTATGAAATTGACGAAATTGCAGAATTCTACTTGCATTGCTTCTAAAGGGAAGGTACTCTGTTACACTCCCTCACTATAGGTAATAAACTTTCTTTCAATGTGCAAGTAATCGTCTTGTGTATTCGGGTTTTCGATCGATTAGTGTTATCATTAATTTTTGTTGCCGATAAATACGTTGTACGACAAGTAAATACTCACCTTGACATTCGTTGGTATTTTTGTTGAATTTCCCTTGGTGTGAACATACCTACTTGTACCAACGCAAAGGATGGAATGGGAAATCACACTGCCAAATACGTCAAAACACGTTACAAGACATTGGTTCGTGTGCCAATGCCATCACAATCAAATTGCACGTTTCCAACTAAAACACACGAAAATATGTTCAAAAATATTTATGTGAGGAAGGAATGCATGTTTTTGCAATTCTGTATTTTTTTCATACTCACGCAAGAGTATTTGCAAAGTTTGCGTATTCAGACACGATTTGGCCCATTAAATTATTCTCATATCTCCAGACTACTCCCCAAAGCGTAACTATCCTAGCTGTAGACATTCCAAGCGAATACATATATGTAATAACTTTTGCATCATAAATAATTGTAAACGTAAACTAGGCTAATGGTCCGACGCAATTACCCAAGCCTAAACAATATGACACACATTATGCGAATGTGTGTTCTCCTTTATCATATGAAATGTTGGTTTCATAGAAATGTCATATGTACATTTTATGACCCTACATACATACATATATGTACATACTACCGGTACATTCTGCATAAAATGCAGCAGACGAGTTTTGGCTCACGTCTTTGCTCCAGAGAAATGGTATTTCATGAATAAATATATAATTTTCAACCCTTGTATAATGTAGTATCTTTGAATACAGAATTTGGTTTCACTTAGATACTTAAGTACTTAAGTATGTAGGTGGTTGCTCCATAATGAGTTAAGACATGAAACTAATGCGACTATGATGAGGAACACAAGAATTCTTTCAGAAAGCCATTAAAACCATTTGGCGTTAATGTACAGAGTGTTTTCAAACGCATATCTAGCCAGGGATTCCAGTTGAGGGGATTACGATTTTTTAAGGAGTCTGAGAGTTGGAACTGTAGACAAACCTTGCGTTGTTTTCCGGGATTTGAACTTTGAAACTCCCGCGCAATAGTCTAATGGAAAAACCAATGACTTACACCCTGCGAGTTATTGCTATAGTTATTGCAATATAGCTGATACCAGGATACCAGGACTTAAAAGGTCTATTTAGCCCTGGGAACGTAGACAATATTTTTTTTCCCCCGTAGAAAGAAAAGATTCTGAATGATCGATCGAAACAGTATGTCGAGTATTGATAGGCTAACAAAAAATACTTCCTGATACTTTTTTACCCTCAAAGATTATAGTGTCACTACCAACCGGCCAATCTTCTTGATAATGTCTACATGTAAAATACTCACCCGGTTTGTTCTCCAGCAAAAAAACGTTCTTCTTCGTGCATCGGGCAGTAGAAGATGATAATGTTCTACAGCTTTGACGGATTATTCTTGTGCCTGATCGTTGGAAATAGGCCCTAAGGAATGCATGCCCAGGTATCATTTGAAACCAAACTCTTTAAGTTATTTGTTGGTCTATGCGGTTAGGTTAGTTGTTAGAATGTAGTAGCAAAAATTTCTTAGACAGCAATCTATTTCTGGCTAAGACCAACGAATTCCAGCACGTTACACATCATTTTTTCATCAATTTTAAATCCGCATATAAGAGTGTTCATCTATTATATGAAGCTCTACAAGGCTATCAGATGGTTGCATTCCGTATCACGTCAAATAAATCAAACTACGTCATGTTACGATGCAATGTACGTGTGATCATAGAAGACACATCTTCAACAAATTCATCTAAGTAGCTGCTGGGATGCACAGACGATATCGATATCATTGGTCCCTCCCAGCGAACCGTAGTATGTAGGGACTTTCATGGCAATTGACGAACAGACGAAAGGAGTTGGTCTTGAAGTAAACGAGGGCGAACCCCAGCATATGTTATCAACAAATAAAAAACCATCTGGCAACCGCCTTAGACAAAACGTCAGTGTTGATAGCCTTAACTTTATTTAAGGAGTTTATCTGCCTCAGAGTCAACGTCAACTTCACCAGTCATACCTTAGTGGATATCCCTCGGAAACCAATGCTACTTCGGTTTGACTAAACAAATGCGGCCATAACTTCTTACTATGAAGACAAAATGTGAGCTCTATAGAATGCTTATCCTGCCAGTTCGGCTGTATAGTGCAAGTGTTGGACTATATGCAGGAACGCAGAACACATATTCTGCAGTTTCCAGCGAAAATTTCTTCGTTTGTCATGTATCCTCTGCAAACTACTCGGTCCCATTTAACCATACATTGACAATCTTTGGGCGCCGTGGCTCAAGTGGTTAGTGCGTTAAATCGCTGAGCGGGAGGTTCGAGGTTCGAATCCCTGAGAACACCTAAAAGTTTTTTCACGGTCCCACCTCTCGCGAATGTCTGACAAACGTCCGAGAGTAATAACTGTCATGAGAAAGCTTCTCAGTATGGCTTTCGGATATGGCTCTAAACTGTAGGTCCCTTTCATTTGTGTGAAAAAATAAAACACGCACAACACGAATGGTCGCGAGAAGCTAGGCCCTGAACCATATATGTACGTCTGTTGCACCAAGTATTTGTATTTTTTTTTTGACAATCTTTAGTCTTGACTAGAGAGGCAGCGCCAGGAAGTAAGGCTTCGGGTTAGGTGGCGTGCACAAGCAGAAAGGAGCTTATGTTTCCCAATGTTGATTGAGGTTGAGCATTTAAACTTGGCCTAAATAAAGATGTTTTATGTTATGTTCACCCCGAATTGTAACGCCACCTAAGTAAAGAACTAAGTATCATAATCACCAAAAGTCACTCAAATGTACCCACTTATTGTTGTTCTTATGTAGGAAGATTGCTTCCTCTATTTCTCGAATTGGTAAGCCCTCACTATTGGATAAAGCAAAGTCCTGGTTAAATCATCAGAATCGACATATGTACTTAGGTTTATCTCTTAATCTTTTGTGCAAAGATGGTTCATCTTTCGGATAAAAATAAATTGCCACTTCAAATGATTTGCATATTGCTATAAATTCAGCTCTAAGTTGAAACAATTTGTATCTTTTTGTTTTAATTCTATTAATAGATTTAACCCCCTTAACCCAAATTAATTAAAATGCCGCGCTGTTTCTGTGGCAACACCAAAGCTAACCTCACTCTCACAAGCCCTGATCTATGACAAGCAAAAAAGGCCAAACACCATCAAGAACGCCTCACAGCCAATTCATATCAATTAAGTCAAGCGAAAGGTCAAAATTTTCGTCATTGTCGTGGCGTTATAAATTTCCGTCAATTAGTCAGCGTCCCGATGGCTAAAAACCTTCCATTGTCAGCTCGAATGCTGTGAGAGGACACCACCAAGAAAAGGAATGAGAAAGAGAATTTCATTGAAGGATATACCCAAAGCCCATTTATAATCCACTTGAGGAGTGAGTATGCAAATTTTCAACAGCCTAGCCAAGATAAAACGAGCCCGGAGGTTGAGGGTGTACTTTCCTTATCTAAGACTCGTGCTTCATCTACGTGCGAAAAAAAATATTAAATTACATCAAAATTGTTCTTTCTTCAGAAAAATAATTAAAACCAAATAAAAACAAGAAATGCAATTAACACCGACACCGTGTGTATCCTTTTCAAACATTTTCTATACGCTTCTACTTGCAGGGTGCACAAAAGATTGCTTTGCCATACAGTGCGGGGCAGAAATTAACGGTTAAGCAGATTCTCACCCACTTCACAGGAATAGACGCATCCACAAAGAATCCGAAGGAAATATTTTCTGCCGACATTCAAAAGGATTTGCTACTACTTGAGGAACAGGAAGGTTCAGTTAATTTCAAATTTGGAGTGGTGTATATGCGTCAAGGACAAGAATGCGATGATGAGATGCTCAGCAATGGTAAGGAAGTGTGATTAAATGACTTATCCCACATAATTACTTGGTTAAGGTGCATGTTTTAATGTACTCATTAACAGAGGAAGCCAGTCAGGATTTTGAGGAGTTTCTCGATGTGCTGGGGGAGCGAATACGACTCAAGGGATGGGATCGCTTTCGTGGCGGATTAGATGTAAAAGGTGGGTAAAGTTGGTGTGCGGTAGCTTCGTTGTGGTTAATTAAATGCAAACGTAATTCTCTATCTGTGTGCCAATTAGGTGATATGACGGGAAAATATTCTGTGTATACATTGTACGAAGGACATGAAATTATGTTTCACGTGTCAACGCTCCTGCCTTTTTCCAGAGATAATCGACAACAGGTAAGCATCTCATTATCGTTTGTACTAATTAGAATAATTAATATTATTTCTGTACTTTTGTGGTGGTTATAGTTTGCGAATTTAATTTATTTTTATTTTTTTTTTTTTTTTTGCAAACGACAGGTGGAACGGAAACGACATATTGGCAATGATATTGTGAATATTGTTTTTATCGATCAAAATCCGAGGAATGCCGAAAGGATATTACCGACAAGCTTTGATCCGACGTGGATAAAAAGCCAATTTACTCGTATCCTTTTTGAAATGATGAATTTGTGAATTTGTAAGTACACACGAAACATAAAGGGGTGGCCGCATGTGTTTGAGGTACAATTTGTTGGGAGTGCTTAGCGTAGGGGTGGTATGACTGAAAAGTTTAAGATTTACGACAATTTATGAGCTGATGTTGACGTAAAATTACAGAGGGTAAGTTAAACATGATTACACAAAGCTTGGGTCAATACATGTAATTTGTATACAGTCAATAGAGTAGCCTTATTTTTATCATATAGGAAGACTTCCTAATACTCGTAGCTTCTTAACTGATAGGAATTTAAAGAGCACTGTAGGTCCCTTCCATTTGTGTGAAAAATATAACACGCACAACATGAATGGTCGCGAGAAGCTAGTCCTTGCACCACATACGGTCTGTTGTGCCAAGTATTTGAATTTGCATTTGACTGTTTATAGACTTTCCTTGGGAAACAATCTAACCGATAAATAAACTCAGCCACCAATGACCCTAACTTTAAAATCCGAAGTAGAAAGAGAGCTTGAAAAATACCCCCTAAGCTGAAAGGAAGGCTCTACATCGCAGTTGTTCAATGTACAAAAAGTATAAGGGCAAATTAACAGCAGCTGAAATGAAGATGATTCGAAGATCCAAGGAAGCCTTCACGTCAAAGAACACATCTCGAAAAATTGGAGCACGACCGCCTCAGTTGGTATTGCCATGTTCAAAGGAGAAATCTTGTCAGGAAGGCAATGTCAATCAACGTTCCTATAGGTTAGGTTAGGTTAGCGGGCTGGCAGAGAGAGAAAAGCCTCCTGCCGCACTCAGGTCAGTGCCCATTGTGTTAGCGACAGGGGAGGAAAGGTGCTCCTCCGCCCATTGGAACCCTCTAAATGTCTAATCAACTCTACTCTAGTTACTTACTTGTTTTCAAGTACAAACCACTTTGATGACTTGGCAAAGTTCAGCATCTTGTCTGTAGGAACGCCAGAGAGCTCTTCAAGGCTATAGAAGAAGTGTTTACCGAGGAATTTGTTTCTGGAATGTTGGAGTTCAGGACAGTTGCATAGGAAGTGGGTGGTGTCCTCAAGAACTCCTTCGTCGCCACAACCTTTGCAAAGTTCTTCTTCTGTCCGGCGCAGGTTTTTCATGTGGTACCGCAGACTATTATGCCCCGTGATGATTCCCACGAGGATAGAAAGGGATCTTCTGTTCTTTGGTATAAGTCTCTCGGTCCTTGTTCTATCGAAGGACGGCCATAGTTTTCTTGTGATGTTACACGTTTCCATGAACTTCCATCTTAGGTTCGCCTCTCTTGAGCATGCAAGGCGGGATGCTTACAGAGAGATCAGTTGGTTCTATTAAATCTGTTGAACCTATCCTAGCTAATTCATCAGCTTTTTCATTGCCTGGGATACCCTCATGTCCAGGAACCCAGCAGAGCGATACCTTGTGCTGTATTCCAAGAACCTTAAGCTCTTCGCGACAGCATCTCACGAGCTTCGATTTAATTTTGGTAGTAGTAATTGGTATTATAGCTGCCTGACTGTCGATAAAGAAGGTGATACCATCCTGTGGTATTGCCCTTACGGCAGACTCACGTGCAGCTGCTGTCACGGCCAGGACCTTCGCTTGGAAAACACTGCTGTGGTCTGGTAGTTTAATGGATCTCGATATCCCTAGCGATTCAGACAAGATGCCGGAACCTACACCGGTGTCCATTTTCGATTCGTCAGTATATATTGTTATGGATCTGGTATTGGCCATATTTCCGGTTTTCCATTCTTCTCTGCTAGAGTAGGCTGCCGTAAAAGGCATGCTAAAATCCAAATATGGCGTAATGTAGTCTGTTTTGGGTACATAGCCAAAAAATTCTTGAAGCATGGTCGAATGCCCTGTTGCATTTGACTTCCAGTTCGCTGACTGACTGATTCTCAGGGCACTAATGGCTGCTGATGTTTTTGTAAAGATGTCAAACGTTTCTATACAAGCGCGGAAGAGATGCAGGCCAAAAAACTCCTGGGTCACACAAATGCAAAAACAGCAGCATTTGATTGGCCTCAGTGACGAAGTGATCCGAAACCGGGAGGCCTGCGGATACTTTCTGAGGTCGAATCGGCGAACCCAACAGGCGGATCAGTAGGGATGCCGTAAAGTGGGAGGTTATGATTCCTATGATCCTGATCGTAACCTCACCGAACAAAAGGAAGAAGAAAGAGAGTTTGATATGCCAAAATAAAGCAGTTAGTATAATGGATCAGACCATTGCTTTTACTCATACCAATTAGTAGCCCTGTTTGGCGGAAGAAAACGATCACCACAGTAAAAATTAATTGCCGTGTTCAATTGAATATCTTGGGCAAGGTCTGACTAAAGAGGGCTACTCCTAAGAAGAGTTCCAAATTGTAGATCTGTAACAAAGAACTGATGGGAAATTTCTTCGGGACCTTTATATGTATATTGATGACTGTAGCGTCCAATCCATCCATTTATTCAAAGTGTTAAGGAAGGTGTTAAACTGAGTTTTCATCTGAGTATTTTAATGGGACATTGAAGCTTCAAAAGGCAGCTCTATTTCTTACTTGCTTTTGTAGAGGGAACTCAAGTGTGTTATCTTCCTAGTTTTCTGGTGTTTTAGGGAGACCATCCCCCTCTTTTCATTTTATGTATTGGGACAGGGTGTCGTCTTTCATTAAACAATGTTTATTATTACAATATAACAGGCACAGCTTCGCAGGACTTACTGAGGCTTGTTAGACTATCTACGCTCAGCACTATGAGTGGAAGTATCTCTGCGGTGGAAATGTTGGCAAAACTTTCTTCTGCGTGCTGATGCGAATGTCAAGGAACCCTGTCTTACACTTTTAGTCTCTTATAAATATCCTCAACTGTTTGCACCGGCTTAAGCACTGAAAGTAGACGTAGACATGTTAGATTTATCGAGTCTTTGCTCGTCTTAAGTTTCATTTTGCTGCGTTGAAGGTTCTTGTATTCTTTTTTCTTTGGTAAAATATTTAAATTCAATTTTTTTATTTTAAATTTAAATTTTAGAAAGTGTTGGAACTTACGAATAAGTGTTGGAACTGTAGGCAGTTAAATTTGGGCCTATGTATGTAGTAAGTAATTTTTACAAAATAATTTAGAATTTTCAGGATTTCGAATGTCAAGCGGGAAGTTTAGTAGTTAAACGCACTTACTCCTGAGCCATAACATCCATCCTTCAGAGATTTTTATCTATCTGTATCTACCTATCTCACTGTTTATCATAGAAATATTAACACGATGGGGTTGTCTGAAATTTAGTTTGCCTATGACTAACGATAATCATAGTTAACAAAACCTTTCGCAGGTACAAAATTTGTCGTTATTAAGTACATATATTTTCTTAGACATTTTCTACATATATATCCTCTTCAACAAGATATTGTACATGCAAAGTTATATAAATAATATGCTCCTCTGTCTTCCATCTATCACTTTCGTAGGAAATTTAATCCCTGTTTTCAAATTCGCAAGAATTTCAATACTCACGCTACACGTCTATCGGAATAATATGTACATATGTTTGAGGGTTAGTGGGTTCCAATACCAAAAACCAAAAACCATCAATCCCCCGACTGAAGTAGTTACAAGTCAAAATATCCTTCCAAATTTGATAACAAACTTTTTCGATCTCCATTTTCTTTTGGTTCACTTGTACATTGCTACGAGTACATTGTGCACCAGGTGGTGAAAATTCTTATATCCTTGCTGTCCCTCTCATTTCATTTTATTGGTTAATTTTTTTTAATGTTTAAATTCCCTAATATTGTCTAACTTTAAAAATTTCCTTTTCAGAGTAAATTGAGGAAAAACTGCTTAAATTGCTTAAATTGCACTGAAATTATGAATTATTTTCCCTAACAAAGAGTTTTTTAGATATTTTTGCTGTTGTTACCAAAGTAGAGAACAGTTACCGTTTAGCTATTTTCTGTGATGAAACTGTACCTCCATTTGGACCAACTTTACCAAATCCACCCGAATTTTCCGTAAGTATATTTGATAATGAAATTTGTTATTAGAAACTTTTATTTTTAAATTATTCCAAATTAAAGGTTTTTTTTTTTATTTTTATTTAATTATGTCTCCAAATTGAGGAGGAAAATGTTCGTTTAATAATAATGTAGTAAACAAGTTTGACAGAGTCTTACAAGTTAATTTTAAATTTTTGATTGAATTCTTTAAAATAATTGATTTTGGCTTTGTAGTACAAGTCCATTCCGTGGAGTTCATAAATCTGATCAAATTTCGTTCTTTTCTCTGACATTTCTGCGAGATCGTCGAAGAAGGGTTTGCTAGTCTGCGATGTCTGGTTTTACATCTGCAGAGAAAGTGAAAAATAGTTTCTTTCTCATTTGGATTGTTACACCTGTGGCAATATGTTACACAGAATGGCTAATTTGTTCCCCATTGACTTAGGCAGAAAGCCACTAACCTATCCGATCGAAATCTATTTTGGACAAGAAATAAAATTCGTAATCGTTTTCATTTTTTTCACTTTTCTAGTCCTTAGTCGAAAAAGTCTTTTGTCTTAAAAATGTCTCTATGAGGTAGACTGCTTTTCCATGAAAACAAGTAAAAGAAGTGAGTTGCCAAAGTTGGCACACTCATTTCAATTTCTGACAAAATATTTTAGCTCTTAATTCATGGCCAATATTCTCCCAAATGTAGTTTTTATTACTCCTGTCGACACGAATGATGTAAATTCAACGATTCTTCAAGTATACCCTCCGCTGCTTTTGTCAAGCCTTCGAAAATAAGGCAATCATCGCGCATAAATCGTCTCATGACATTCCCCAGATGTTTATCCAATCATGAATTGTTTTTCATTAGGATACAATATTCCTTAATCATTGGCATTGGATACAACTCAAGTTAGTTTAGACGTCATTTCTTTCGCTATCCACCTCCAATGAAGCTTCACACTACTCAACTAAAACTGTTCCGATTGCTATCCCAAGAGATGTAGAACTGAATGCAGTATAAGTTGAAGAGCCAGGTCATTTAACTCGGTGCCGTGACATAAGGCCAAGTATCATAAGACGAGCTCACCCATCCCAACTTAGTATTGAAGTGACTAGCGGGCGAAAGCCTGAAAGTCGGAGTGGGTAAGCTCACTACGCTTGCAAAAAAAAACTATGGATATTTCCTCGACTCATACACCGAACGGGCTTCGGTCTAACATGCAGGTGCTCAGGGCGCCGCTACGCGGCATATACATACATAGTTTGATATATTTTTATTTGACATTTTTCATTCTGATAAAATTTTGGACTTATGTCCCATTTTAGACCAAACAAATTGTGGACTTATGTCTCGATGGGATGGGACATTATTGCCTTGTGACCGACTTAAAATCATAAATCGATCGAAATGTTGGCGTTATGTCGCTTTTCGAAAGTGTCATAGGGCTAAAATTCAAAATTTGGTCTCATGTCACTTGGCCTCATGTCACTTGGCCTCATGTCACTTGGCCTCATGTCACTTGGCATTATGTCACGTCACCATTCGTTTCTATGGTTTCGAAACAGATGCTTTCCGTTTCGAATTTGATTATTTTTTTGGGTTGGTAGCATATTTCTAAGAACCCTAAGTCGTTCACGATTATCTTGGCGCATATTCATAAAACATACCCACAATCACGGCTATCTTGGCAATCTTTAATTTACACTCTTTTCGAAACAAATCGAATATTTTTTTGACGTTTTTAGGAAACACTGATAGTCATTCACTTAGAGGGTGATCTTCAATAGCTTCTGGACTACGACTACGACTTTCACCGTTGTACGTAAAACCGCACAAAACAAACGAAACTTCAGATAAATCAAAGAGCTCAAAGGATGCAGTCTGAAAAAATAAGAACTCATGATAACTTCGACATGAGGCAAAAAAAAAACTTTCTGATTCGACCTCCGTACAGTGTTTTCAAGTTGAAGTTTCGGCCCTTATAACAACTCCATTTAGTGAAGCATAGCACAATGGTATTCAAGTTTAGATAGTGTTTGCCTACCCTTATAATCCCTGAAACTTCCAAATCATAGCAATCCACGTAAGGACTTCCCTTAATAGTCAATCACAACAGGAATTGATTTATGCGATAAACATTTCATCTAACACGCCATTCAACCATTCGGTAGGCTATCTATGTAAACTTCATCAAGTTCCCATACTGCATCTCAATCATTCCTGAATTTATCATAAAATTATTATTCCTACAGGATGTTTTCATGTTCCGTGAATTTCTTTTGGTCAAATTGATAAATGCAGAGAAGGCAACTTTCCAAACACCGACGTTTTCACAGAAACGTGAGCGAACTCTAGAAATGCTCATCAAGGATCTATACGAAGAGTACGTTCACGATAGTAAACTGGTAAGTGCATATCCCTAACCAACCGCAACGTTAATTCAATCCACCCCACAATTGGTGTTATCCGTAGAATATGTTAAATCGGCGGGCATTCTCCGAAGTACTATACGATGTACCACGTACGTCCAGGCTCAAGGAGGACGCTAGACAAATTGAATTTGTTCGAATCGGGCAGGCACTTAAACTGGAAGCTATCGTGCGTGGTGATGCTCCGACAAGTATAGCATCGGCTAGTCCATGCACGATATTCAAGAAACCACCATGGGAGCCGCAGTGTTTCTATCCGACATTTCAACATCGAGGCACATTAGCAGGAGACTCATTCAGTCATGATTGCATTTTCATGGCCACAGATGATGGTACATTTCTAATAAAGGGTGAGTGAGCACATAGTCTTCATTAAAAATCTATTAGATTGAATTTTCGTTTGTGTTTTATTTGACAGAGGACCAATCACTGCAACTGGTATTTGACAAAACGTTTTTTGTCAGACAATTGAGTGTCCTGGAGGAGCATGGGTTATTGCTTATTCGCGGTGGATCTGCTACCAATCGTGATTCCAATCGAATGCATGTTTTTCGACTGAGAGAATTTCAGGAGGAGACTATTCGTAGCCGTAGTCGAAATGAAGTCAAGGAGAGGCGGATTGAACGCACAAGAGGATGTCATTTGTATGCAAGCTCGAAAATCAATGGTGGTCATTTGAGACTGGTCGTCGCTGTGGGTAGAAAGATTCAATTGTTCCAATGGAAGCACACCGCTGCATGGGCATCATGGTGTGCGGAAAGTGATACGGAAACGGTAGAAGGATTCATTTTTCAAAAGGAGATTCAGTTATGCGAATCACCAGCTATCATGACACTACTCGAGGGACCGACAAATACAAATGCTGGAGGACTTATTTGCGTTGGATATAGGTACGTACACCATGAGAGATGTTTTTTTTTTATTTTTGTTTAAGATCTTAAATTAAATAAAATATTTCAATATGAGGATGAGGGATAGTAGGAAGGATGATAGTAATAATAATGAGGGTGGACACTGTCGATGTCGATATCGATGAGAAGGATAATGATTGTGAAAGTAAGGACGACAATTAGAGTGAAGATGAAGATGAAGACGATATGAAGAGATATGCATCAGATTGAACATGACTGTAACTATTGGTGGGGTTATGAGTGAACTTATATATGGAGATGAAGCCGATATTTGAAGGACAAAGCAATGTCATCCTCACGTTGAGGGACTATTTTAAGCGATATTGAATGTAAAATAAAATTATAAGGGCACACGTTGAAGGTAACAGGGTATACTTAGTATGCAAAATCATGATGTGATTGTTACTAGCGAGTATGTAGGAATTTTAGCAATTTGGTACCATTCAAGGTGTGGTAATTTATAAATTTACGATTACGATACGTCCATGAAGCGGACGTTCACTCATAATCACAGCCGCTGGGACAGAACGTTTTATTACAACCTCAAGGACATCAATTTGCGTTGTTTACAAGAAGAAGACGTATCAAATTCTTACGAAAGGTCTTAATCTGCATACATACAGATCCAACCACTTAAGCCACAAACAATTTTTGAACTTAAGGCGAAGATCCAAAGTGTTATTGCGGCTGTCGAATCCTATCGTTGGTGCTAGTCTAGCTAGTGCTAGAGTTGTAGGTATAATGTGTATACTTCAGAAACTAAATCCGGTGCGCTTATTGGATCACCATTTATGTATGAGTATTTCAAGCTGTTTTGCCGTTTTTCCATTTCCCTTTCAGTCTTGCTGTGTACAATAGAATGATTAAATTGTAATTTCCATTTGTAGGTACCACTATGAGGTGGTCTGCGATCAATCAGGATGTGCTTCCCGTCTCTATGAGGTGGAGGCATCGAAAAGAAATCAGACACAACTCAATGCCGCAATAGAACTCTGCGATGGTCAAGAGACAGAGCTTCTGCTTTGCTACAACCGTAAGTTACACGAACACCATCTCAATCCATTCCCAAAATCAATATTTTTTTCTCTTTTGCAGATACCTGTCACTTTCAGAAACTTAATAAGGACACAACTTCCTCGCAGTTTGACTTTCACTGGAATACATCTCCCACATCAATTGTTTGCGCTTTCCCCTACATTCTGGGTTTCACTTCTGATTCAATTGAGATAAGACTACTTGTCAATGGCAATTTGGTACACACAGCCATAATGCCTGAACTGCAATTAATCACATCTAAACGTGACATCTACTTTGTAACGACTGCACCCGAATTCATATCCAAAGAGCTCAACATCAAGGGTTTGCAAATAAATGAAATAACTCCAGAACGCAAACTGATGACAACACCTAGCGAAGCTTCATCAAATGAGGAACTTTCACGAACACCTGAGAAGAAAAATCTCGATGAAATCCCTATAAATCCTGAGAGTGAACTACAAACCCTCCTAACTCTTCCCGTTCGCAATGATGGCGGAGGACCATCGATTCAACGTGCACGATCACTTCAAAAAACGAACAACTTCAACGAGGATCAAAAGCCAATCATAGCCAAAAGCAATTCATGTGGTGATCCTTATCGATCTGATGGTACAAAAGATAGAGAGCTTATTGATCAGCCCAGTGTCCCACCCAATTCTCCACGATCGGTCAGTAATCAACAAACTCAACAGCAGAAATGCGGCTCACCAATGTCTCCGACCAAACGAAACTCCAAATACCGAAATTTATTCACCAGCAACTCTGGCGATACATCATTTAGTTCACCAGATCGGTTGAAGCCCTTACGAATCTATCGGATACCTTTGTCCAAGCTCACCGGCACCCATTCACACTTCCATGCGCATTCTTTCAACACATCAACATCCTCTTCTGGTTCATCGGCAGCGACAACAACAACAACAACTTTCAAACATTCCATTGATGTACCCATCATCGGAAGCCGATCGCAAGAATGACATCCGAGCATATCAAACTACTGGGATGACAATAAGAGCAACGCAAAGTCAATGGATCTTAGCGACGATTCTGAGACGGTTTTGTGCAATGACATGTGTCAGTCGATAGATTTTCAGTACTTGATCTCACAGCAGCTCATGAGGTTTCAGCAAAATAAAAGCCGACAAAATTGAGAACATAAATGATTTTTAAAAAAAAATTCAAAATACATCATTTTTTAATTTCTTGTTAAACGTTGGTTTTTACCACCACACAAAACACGTTTTACATGTATGTACGTATTACTGCGCATTCCGCATATCTGCCTTTTGGTTTTCACTGTAAATTTCTTGTAGGTATTTATATATTTTTTTTAACTATTGTTAGACTCTTCCTGTGTTCTGTAAAATAGAAATTAAAAAATATTCTAAGAGATAGAACCACAATATATGTGAATGTATACAAGAAAAAAAAAAAGAATTAAATAACTATAAAATGTTACATTGCTAAAATTTATATATGTATGTTTAACTAATTTTAATAAACTTAAGAGAAACCATAAACGCTAATTTTATTAGTCATTTGGTTGCAGCAACAACAAGTAGGTACTGGATTGGACTAGATTATAAATAAACCTATGTACCTAAATGTAACAGCTTCGACTGACAATTTTTTAATCTTGTGCCTATCGCATCTGGAGATACGATGCGAGACCTGATCCAACGCTTTAAAAAAAATATGTTTACTTCAGCTTCGACCTCTTCAATGATGCACTGCAAATCACAACTCTCAAGAGCAATGCAAAGCTCATGCGAAAGGGAGGATATGACAGTAGTTCAAGGCCACATGTATACATTCAAGCCATGGCTTGATGCGATAAAACACAGCTTTCTTCACTCAATATTCCTGTGCGCTTTTTCTTCATCTTCTCTCGTAGCCGAAGCATAGAACTGCAGGGATAAACCAACATTTTCAAAAAATTTTTTTCAAAATATCTTCTTTCTACCCCAGTAGAAACACTAAAATAAAACTAATATAGTATGCATACTTCTGTAGGCACGATAATCTATTACAAAAATAAAAACCTGCTTCTTTTTCATACTCTTTTTATAAAGAGCATTTTATTGCAATCGATTTTTGTGTATTTACATTTAAACTCTTACAACTAAAATATTAGTTAGTTTATACTTAAAAACTATTCGAAAGTAAATTCAAAATTAAGTATTTTTTGACATTTTGACAGATCTTGCAAAAAGCAAGTTAAATGTCGTGCAAATTAAACAATACAAGCATGCGGCAGTATAATTGTTGTTTTCTACAAATGAAATTTACAACCAAATACAATTGGCACAATGCTAGACTAGGATTTTTACAACAATAAACAAATCGCTTCCTGTCAACTCATTTGTCAAATTATTTCCAAAAGTAATTTGGCATCACTAAAAAAGAAAACTAATGCTAATAATCGAAAAAATAAAAAAAATATAATAAGAAACCAAGGTAAATAAAAATCACAGAAAAGATAAATAAACATAAAAATATTTGTATAGCATTTCTATATATCAGATCAAGTATCTTTGGATTGGATTTGTTAATTTTTTTTTGTTTTTGTTTCTTTTCTAAAGAGAAAAACTCAACACGGACGAATTTAACTCTTCTGACCTAATCACAAATTCACATTCAGTAACTTATTTCTAATACTTTAATGGCTACGTTTGTTTTTAGTACTTGGTATAAAAAAATCACTTAACTTTACAGAGAAATATGAAATGAGAGTGACAGTTCGTAAATGACGTTTCAGCATAGTGAAAAAGGGCGTTTTTTTCAAATTTTACCAGTCTTCATCTTCATTGTACTCGGAGATTTCCAGTCGGAAGGGAGTTTTTGCTTTTTTCAACTTCCTGTGGCAGCTTCTACCAAGAGGATTGTGTCGTAAGTCAACAACTTCTAAGCTGTCGCTTGTGATCATTTGATCGGTGTCGATTTCTTCAAAAGAGATTCCAAATTTATAGAAATCGTGTTTTTTTTTAAAAGTTAAATAATTTTAGTTACCTATGATTGCATTGTGACTTGCGTCCAATTCACGAAGTTTAGGTATTTTGAACACAACTGGTGGCAAGACAATGAAGGTATTATGTGATATGTTAAGGCGGGCTAACGATGCTAGATCTGCCAACTCGTCTGGCAGTTTAGCCATTTGATTGTGTGATAGGTTGAGATCTGTAGAGTAAAACGTTTAAATTTTCTAGATAACAATGGTTTAAGAGTTAGCACATACCTGTGATTAGGTTGAATTTTACGGCGAATTTGGGAGAAATTTTCTTGATGACATTTCCACTTAGGTCACAAGTTTTCAAGGAGGTATTCCTCATGAGATGGTATACAGCTTCTGGCACTTGCATCAATTCGCATTCTGATAGATCTGGAAACGGTAAAAATATGGGTTAGCAAAAGGTAGAGAGCAAAGATATTTTGTGCAAATCAGTGAAAATTAAAATGGACCTTTCATCCTGTATAAACAAATAGACTCTTGTGCTAAACATTTAATAAATGTCAAACAATCTTAAAAAAACGTTTGAAAAATAATCATATGTGCGGCTAACGGTTAAATTTTGTATTGAAGTACCAACTTGTTCGTTTATGATTTTTTTGCTAACACGAATAGAAAAAACGAGATCATTGATTCGTTTGGAAATGAATGGAGTTTTTAAAAACTTCACGAAATTTTTTAACCCTTAAACCCTAACGAATTCAACAAAACAAAAAGTTTTGAGAACATACGCAATCAAAATGAAATTGAAAACATTTTCCAGATAAATTTCTGAATATGAAGTAGAAATTTTCCTCCTAAAATTTTGCCAAGCAGTGTAAACGTCAAATAATCAATGAAACTGCTAAATCTCTACACACAAATCTTTCATTCAAAATTTGAAATTTCTTGGTGGAAAAACGAAAATGAAAGAATATTATCTCATTAAATAAATAATATAGTAATTCATATTTAACTGCCATTTTTACATAAATCTCTACAAAGAATATTCCTCCACTTCACTTAGATTTTTATGTCATCATTTGGAGCAGACACAATTCAAATCGTGTAGGTAAGTACTAGACTTTATTGTAACCATTGCTTCTAATGGCCTACTCTACGAACGTACCTCATTGAGCTGACAATTTGTTCCAATTCCAAAATATTTTTGTTTGACAGTAGCGGAACTCACGAAATTTGATATGTTGTCTATAAATAGCAAAATTGTGCAACTTTAAAGCATATTTTATAAGCGCCAATATTTTAGTGAATGAACTTGGAAATTTACCCATCCTCTGCTGCACATTTATCCATATACAAATACATTAGTAAGTCGACGCAAATTTCCTAAATAGCTGTTATTACGTAAGCAAGGCAGGTGTTTAGATATCATACCCAGATGCTCGTCCTCTTGAGCGTTGTTACACCTTTCAACAACTTTCACAACCGCGTTTGCCATTATGAATGAAAACAAGTTATATTCGGCTTCAGCAAAAAAAAAAAAATGATACCAAGCACGTCTGCCAGGGACACCAGATGCTTAATATATGCGGCTTTCGGTTCGGAAATCTATTTTTATCCTGCAAATAATATATCGCAGAGGGTTTATGCTTTCGATTTCTGTTTCACAACTAAACTAAATTGGTGGAAGGTGAAGAATGCGATTAAAAGAGAAATTGTGTGAGTAATAACTATTCCATGTCAACATAACAAGTGGAAAGCGTGACATAAAAGAAGTACGTTCGTTTTTATCTTTGAAAGTCTTATTGGAATGAAATGAAAGTGAAATGAAACACATTATTCTGACAAACAAATCCATTGGAACGATGGGACGTGGTCACACTGAAAGCTGCTGTGAGCTTTACAGAAATAAAGTGCAGCCAAATCCACATGACATGTACCTAAAAAAAAAGTGGAAACATTACAATATTTTATTACTCAGCAGTCAGTTTTAAAATAATGTTGGTGCATGAACTTTTTCAGATAAAACTAGTCAGTATACCTCAGGATGTGCATATAGTTACCAGTTGCTAGAATGTTTGTGCATAATGTCTTATACTTCCGATCTGTTTGGTTCCTACATTAATAACTAGAGTTCATAAGAAAAGTTCTGGAGTAAAGAGTCATGTGAAGTTGTACCGACTTTTGAATCCTAAACATACCCTAACGACCACTATAACTACCACTACACACTACGCATGTCGGTTACTATGTTGCTTAAACAGTAACGGAAAACCACAACAAATCCTAAGAATAAAAATAGTTCAACAACCAGTTACTTCTCTGTAGACAAGTTTTTTCAGGAACAAGGTAAAGGATTCATCTTCTTTATAAATTGTATTACATATCTACGCTTGAATCTTTATAACAGCAACCATGGAATCAGAGTTAGTCGCAAAAGTTTCCGAACTGGGAACTGCCATTCTCAACATATCCGATGCAGCAGAAAGTATCCAAAAGAGAAATCTACAACAGACACCAATTGCTCCTCCCACTGGATATACCAGACCGCCAACATCTTCTCTCTTTTCACGTGGCAATCTAATCAGCAGTCGCTTAGGTGGCGATAAGACCTCTCTAGCTCGACCGTCGACAGCTGTCCGCGCTGTAGGATATACAGCAGACTCAGAGAAACTTCTTGACCAAGCATTCCTGCAGAAGGCAAAACAACAACAGGGCTTGGGTGCCCCAGTTGAATCGTCAGCAAAAGACGTAAATCCTTTAATCAGATATAGACACTTGGAATCAAAGATAGCTGGGCTATTAGAATCCTCAATTCTCCTAAGTGCCGAACCGAAACCAAATTATGCCGAGTGTTTGAACAAAGCCAAAGAGGCTTTTTCTCTAGATCGCACTCTGCATCGTCTACGTGACCAATATGGTGAGAATCTTTTGCACAACTTGGAGTTAACCTATGCAGTTTTCTTCAACCTCGCCGAACAGTACAACAACAATGACATGTATGTAGAAGCCCTCAACTCTTATAGCGTGATGATCAAGAATAAAATGTTTCCTCATGTGAATCACCTAAAGCTGAACATGGGTAACATATACTTTAAAATGGGAATTTATACGAAAGCAATAAAAATGTATCGCATGGCTCTAGATTCAGTTCCGAGCAGTCATAAGCAACTACGATTAAAAATCACCCAAAATATTGGCATCCTGTTTGTTAAAATGGGACAATATTCGGATGCGGCAACAAGTTTTGAGTTTGTGATGTCCGATCGACCGGATGTCCGAAGTGGGATACACTTAGTGCTCTGCTACTATGCGATGGGTGATGTGGAAAAAGTTAGGAATGCCTTTAGAACATTGGTGGATATTCAGGTGGAGAACGAGGATGACATTAAAGTACAAACGTATATCGAGGAGAATGAAAATAGCTCTCAGGTATTTGACGCGCTGAAGACCGATGAGTTCGCAATGTATAACAAGCATAAGAGGAACATTGTAAAGAAGGCGATAACTATGCTTGTGGATCTGATATCACCAGTTATCGAGGAAAACTACAATGATGGCTACTATTGGTGTATTGAGGTCATAAAGACATCAGCGAATTTGTCGTGGCTGGCGAGTGATTTGGAACTGAATAAGGCTCTGGTTTATCTTCGTCAAAATGACGTCAACCAGGCTGTGGAAACTCTCCGAATGTACGAGAAAAAGGACGAAAATATGGCTGCAAATGCTCTTACAAATTTAAGTTTTATCTATTTGCATATTGGCGACTTGGAAAATGCCCGGCTATGCACGAGTCAGTTCCTTGAAATAGACAGGACGAATCCAAGTGCCCTAGTAAATAGTGCCATTTGCGATATACGATCTGGGGAGTTTAACAACGCCAAACAGAAGCTTCACGCTGCAATAAATGTAAGCCCAAATCAATTTGAAGCTAACTACAATTTGGGACTTCTAGCTGGAAAAAATCTAAGCGAAGATGATATGGACGTGGCCGAGGAGCAATTCGTGAAAGTAGGGGAAAATATCCAACACCCACATGTGCACTTTCAACTGGCACGCATCCACGAGTTGAACAGCTCTGCGAATAGTGCTTTGGAAATTTATTTACAAGTTCTCGGCACTACAGGTGAGATGGACTCAAAGTTGTTTGAAAAGTTTGCAGCTCTTTATGAGAATTTCGGCGACCATCAAGAGGCAAATCAGTGCTACAATGAGGCCTACCGTCTCAATCCCAGTGATATTGGTATAGCTACATCGATAGGCTCGTACTACGTTAAGCTACAGGCATTAGAGAAAGGTCTGTATTATTACGAACGAACAGTCCTGGCAGATCCCAACGACCCAAACTTGATGCTGCGGATCGCTTACTGCTTCAGGCACTTGTATATGCCGAAGAACTATCTAGAGCTATTTGAGAAAATCTATGCGAAGTTTCCTAAGAATTTAACATGTCTGCGGTCTCTTGTTCATGTTACAAAATCGCTTGGAATGCTGGAGTTGCATGAGAAGTATAGCGCGGAGTATGCAAGGTTAGATAAAACTACGCTGGAGATGCGTCAAGGATCTGCAAGGAATGGTGGCCAATCGAGGACTAAGCGCAGATCTGCTACAGTCCGAAATAGTGGTGCAAGCACTCCAATGCAGCAACAATCCCAGGTGAGTGCTATTAATGGCACGGTTTATGAAGGATTTGTTCAGCACGTAGATCCATTGGGACCACCAGCAGAGAGACCACGTACTGGAATGGTACGCCGTTCATCCGATGATTCAGGCGATGACGATACTGAGTTGTTGTTACCAATTTAAGGAGTGTTATTCAAAGAGCTGATAAATATATATTTTTGAATATTTTAATATCTTTTTTAATTTCATGATGGAAACTGCGAAAACCGCTTAGATATTGTTTTTATTGGTTGAACGATTTTATTTGACGTCGTTAGTCATTTCATTGCAGCCCTGTTTTGAACCGAATAAAGGAAACGCATAAGTACATATGTATAAATAAACAAATAAATACCGCAAGGGGTTTTTCGATTCAGTCTATTTTTCTTCATCCCCTTTCATCGAATCGATTGTGAAAGGTGTGATTCAGCACAATGGAACGAAAGAACTTTATTTCAACACACATATGTAGAAATAGTCGGTTGCGCTCACGTAACGTTATAGCTATAGGGGTTGGTTGAGTGATATAAGGGGAAAATACGAGAAAGAATTAACAACAATAAAGTCAGGTGCGCTTGATCGATGTTGTCATCGACTAGACGTTACTTGTTTGTAGTTGGTTTTGTTTTCTGTAAAACAATATAGTGCCTACCTACTACCCCATTGGTGGACCGGTCGATTGAGAAACCGGAGTCAGCATTACATTTTTTCTACATTATCACTTTTTAGTCCACGAATGATGGCTTAAAATTTCTAGCACAAATACGTTGCCCAGACATCTTAACTCAGTGCAAGATGTTTTAATTAACAACTCTGGATGACAAAGATTCGGTCGGCAAGCATGCTCAAGATTGCGTTGAAAGGCAGAAAAACTTTGAATAACTTTTGAGGCACAAAACCATTGGGTTAGTTGGTTACCTCACCGAGTTGTCTCATCCAATGTGGAAAATTACAGAGGGCTAACTACTCGACAGACTAACTAGTTGCAAAAGAAGCTCTAAAGGTAATGTGGATAAAATTGTGCTAATACAGACCCAAAGAGGTACTTTATTGTATTTATAGAGAAGCTCGTACATCACGAGGGAATAGTGTCTCTCATGGGGATTAAACCAACCAAGACTGGAGACAGTATCTTATCAGGAAACTACTATACATATATGTACATATGTGCAAGTCTTGTCAACCTTACTTTCACTCGAGATTCTTTCAGGGAAACGAGACTAAAGAGCGTCCTTTAATATTAGCATTATTTCGTTTTGAATAATATATTAAATGCAACTTAGGGTCACATCTGGAATATGTAATAAAAGGTGAGACCGTTATAAATAAGTATCTATATACATACATATGTATGTTTCTTGTTCGATTGAACAAATAATCAGTTTCACTCTGAAGATTCAGCGTAGACAGTAGTAATCTTGGAACACCCGTCTCCCATTCTTTTTAAGAAAATTCGGGATTTTCAGATTTTCTCTAGAATAAAGAAATGGCTTCAGTTATGACAAAGGGATGCTGCCCGCATCCAATCGACCGGAATATGGTGGAAGAATAAACTCCTAAAAAAGATTTTGATTTCCGGACCAGCAGCAGAAGTCCAGAAGTGAGTGGGATTCGCAAGCGCTTGCAGTTAAATTCCTGTATATTATGGGACAGCTTGGTACTAACTATCACGTGATGAACCATCCTCTTTCCCTTGATCTCAAGACTTCAGTTTTGTATCATATAAATAATATATCATGTTAGAGGAAGTGGGGAATGTAGTTGTTATTTGATCTTCCATTGTAGATTCTTGCGATTTGAACCTAATTACTGGCTATTTTGGCGCTGCTACTTCTTCATTTATTCTTTCCCTTAACGAACTAATAGAAGTTGAACTCACTTAAGCCCGTATGACACTACATTTTTTTCTCATTTTTAATGCTCTGAAAATGAAATTAGAGCAGTACGAAAAATTCACTACTGAAATTTCCATTAAGTGTGAGTGCGTACACACTAACCTAATAAATGTGAAAATGTCAGAAAAAATGCATTAAAAATGTAACCCAAACTACATTTTTCAGCCGCTGGCAGCTTGTTTTTTGACATTTCTGCATTAAATTGGTTCATTGCAAAACTAAATTGTTTTGAATTTGCGAAATGGATCCAGATGTACTTATTTTGTGTGTTTTAAATATAAATTTATTAATTGCAACCGTTTTGGAAATGTTCAAAGAGAAACAAAAACCTAAATTCCCAATTAATTTTTGCCGTTTGTGATTCTGTTCGGCTCAATACAAAAACAAAAGCTGACAGTTTATTATTTTCCTGCAAAATAATTGCTTTCCCTTTCTTAAAAAATCGTGTTGTCTCTTTTATGCAAGGCTGACACTCAGACATGATTTAATGCATTAAAAATGAGAAAAAAATGTAGTGTCATACGGGCTTTAGAAAGCTGTACATTTTCCAAAATAATATCTAAAATCGTCAGATACCATTCGGCAGATATGTACTTCTAGAAAGCTTTTGTGAGTCTTTTATCGCACTGTTAGTAAAAGCTTACAACGAAATGTCAATTAAACATTATCATCCACGTATGTTTGTATATACTTGTGAAACTCTCGTTTAAATTTACAACAATATTATGTTTTGAGTGAAAAGACATGTCTACCGCATTATAACTCACATATGCACAGATCTTTCAGATATTGCATCACGATGAGTAGCGACGTAAGTACATACATACATACATACATACATATGTACAGACTCAAACCAATTAAATCGTCATAAAATGTTGTTGGCATCAAAAATTAACATAACCAATGTTCATGTCGTACACTGAATCCACAACGCAGATACAGACAGATACAAGTACCTGTCTTATGCATTATTGAAAATTATCTTCCGCATTTTCCACGTTTTTCCCCATTTGGTTATCAGCCGTTCATTCATAATAATGCGTCTCTTACCATTTTGCGATAGGTAAGGTCGTTCGAGTCTCTATCAATTGCGCGATAAGTTGTGCTAACAAATAAATAAAATCTAATCCATAGCGGGAAGTAGGATATCGAACGATTACTAAATTCATTGTTAAGCTATTAGCAATGATTGTCAAAAGTCAGGCACCTACTTGAGACAGATAAACAATATAATAAACTGAAATAAAATTGATTACTCCATTGTGAGTAAGATACCTTATAAATGATATTATTCAACGAAACCTTTAACATATTAAGCATGAAATAATGTAGGTCAAAAGCTATGCATATAATAGATGCATTTATGTATGAATACCTATTTAAATTTACATACATATGTATCTTAGATTAGCTATTGTGTAGTCATTGACGAAACTATAAAAAGTTAAATGATGTAGAAATTTTGAATTTTGTTTCATAAAGATCTGCAGAGTACTTAATCAAATCTGAGCCAGATACCCATTAGGGTCGATTTTGAAAAATGTGAGCGAATTATAAATAGAGGGATCATCGACTTAAATATCCCTTTTTACCAACTAAGTACATACATACTTATGTATGTATGAATGGGAAACCATTCAATATTTTTTTCGGCTAGAGTAGTATTGACGTAGCACAAAACTGGTCAGAAATCCATGAAAATATGGGAAATAAAGTGGAATGAAGCAATTTAAGTACAGCCAGCACTGGAAACGAAAAACGTGGCGAGAGATGGGATGTAACCATTTTCTTTAAATTTGTAAGCAATTTACCTTTAAAGCACTTTTTTCGCTTGGATAGAACCTACGATAGGTATGACTGTCAAACTCAACTGTCATTCGCCCTTGTCATTAAAGTTTGTGCAAGTCATCATAAATTATCAAAAATTTCGTTGAAAATCACTAACTTGTCGATTGGAAAAACTTGATAATCGTACATCTGAACTAGACATCAGCTAAACTGTGGATAGACTTCGTAGCACATACACGTGAAAGTGAATCCAGGCTCTGTCTGTCCATTACGTCGAACATTTTGCACAGAGATTTTGGCCAACGTTTAGATGGCGCAAAAATCAAAGCCACAAAACCATGGTTTCTGTCATTCTTTTGCTGATTGGACTCTTGAGCAGTTTCAAGCTCAGCAATTATTGTCGCATACGAAGTGAAAGTGAGACCAATGCATAGACCTCCATTACATTCAGAAAAATTTACCTTTTGGTGCTGTTTCTACACTGGAGACATCATCGAACTTCAATACTTCAAAAATGAGGCCGAAGTTCACTGATTTGTTTCCAAATTTGAATGCAATTTATTTCAAAATCTCGTGGTTCCAATAGGTTGGAGCTACGACGACCAAACCAGATATGTGAAACGTGACCGTTATGCTTATAAAAGTGACTATATTTTTAAATTTCAATCTTCTGAGTCTCGTATCAGAATAATCTCTACTTTGAAGATAGAACAAAAATTCGTTAAGTGAGTTGGTATTGGGCTGATTACATCTCATTCTTTTAAGATGAGTTTGCTGATAAGACATATCGCGATAGTGAACGAATTGAATATTACAACAGACTGCCGATATGAGATCTACTTTAGCTTTATATTTAATAGTTTTAGATCAAACCATTTAGAGAGATCGTCGATAAGTAACATCACCCACAGAGAGGGTTCGGGGTAATTTGTAATGATGAAGTGAGGATGGGCTTTCAAAAATTTTCCTTTACGTTAGATTTAGTATGTATTGTTTCGTTTCTTCAGCATTATTCATTTATAAATTAACTTAAACCATCTAAGCCAAGTTTTCGTCTAAGATTCTAAAAAATTGCGTGAATATGTGTGATGTAACATTTGGAGAGGGGTTAATTAGATGATGAGGAGGAGTGATTTAAAACTTGCATAAGATTGCATCACAGTTGGCAAATTATGACTCTTTTTCTTATTTTTTTCTTTTACTTGACTATCATTCCTCAACTGCGCCAATTGCAGAAGAATCAGCCTTCTCAGCATCACGTATAAGATTTGATCGGCTCCTATGAGTGCGGTTTTAGGCCACGATCGACCAAATGTTTACCCTCCGGTATATCCTGGGAAAAACCTTATTTGCCCAATAATACCCACCATCTCTTTATCGATTTCAAAGCCACGTACGACAGCAATAAAAGAAAAGAGCTATACAGAGCCATGTATAGTTTTGAAGTCATTACTAAATTCGACCGTCTGTGCAGGATGATGATGAAGAAAAAGATTCAACGTAGAGTTATACGAGCTGAACAGCGGCATGGACCTAGTCCAAAAACAGGTCATTGGACGTTTTAAATGGTTACGACGTGTACGAGTAGACACCAGCGCGCTGGCCCGCAGACCTTTTGAATTGAACCCGGATAAAGAACACAGTAGAGGAAGGTTTTGCCTTAGATGACGCGCTCAAGTAGAAACACATCTCAATCAACTTGGATTGCCCAACTGGGACATACATAGCTGGAGACCGGGCTAATTTGAGAGCCACACTTCTCGTGGACATCTAGCCTTATAAATGGTCTTAAATTACTTGTTCTTAAACCTGAACTCATCTTTGAAATCTCCAATTCAAATAAGCTAGCGGAGCTCTGAACATTTCTAACGCTTTTCATCCACTGAGCAAATTGCGCTCGTTATTCGGTTATATTCCGTTCATGATCGTCTTAAATTGTTTGCCTTGAAATATGTACTTTTCGTCAATTTCCATGACGTTAAGGGTATTTAAAGGGACATACATACATACATAATATATGAACATAATTCCTGCTATAGCATTGGTCTGATTCTCATCAATTTTGATTCTTAACTGATTTCTATAAAGTGTGATACAACCTTTTTTTGCTGCCGAATATTAGCTGTATTCTACAAATTTTCAAGTACGGTCACTACCCTTAGTTTCGTAAGTTAACGATCTCCTTGTTAATTTATATCTACGACTCATACTGTACATAAACTTTTTTTTTCTCAAAGTACAATTCAACGAACCCGAAAAAAAATATCAGAAAATATAAACAAAAGAAATGAAAATCCAAACAACTTTATCATGTCTACCTCTACCAATGTCAGCTCTTTGATTTGATCACTCAATCAAAATAAAATTACGTCGCTCTTACCGATAAGATAATTCAAAATGCTTATTTTTCTAACTTTCGATAAAATAAATAAACTTATCAGTTTTCATTATTGTCCTACTTTCAATAAGACCCGTGTAAAAAATTTGTATAAGTGCGCAGCTCGTTTTCGAAGGAAAAAAAAAATTGTTTTGCGTCTCAGCGCGCATCTTTGTGTGGAACAGCACAAAGGAAAAACTGCGCAGACTTTTGGAAAACCCCGTGTTTACATACACATAAATTTTCCAACCTCAATTTTTTGTTTATTTCTTATTTGTTATTAGTGAAATGCGAAATTTCCTTTATTCGCCTGAAACTGACCAATTGGCAATGGGCCAAAAGTACTCAGTGTATTTTCCTCGGAAAACTGTGAAAACGAAAATTTTCCAATGTCAACCAGTTTGCAACGCAAAATGCTTTGTATGACGTGGCTGGGGGTGGAAATGATTCGCGTGCTGTGAATAATTTCGGACACATGCGGACCGTGTTACGCATCTTGACGTACATATGTATTTCCTTAACGCTCGTGGGATCAACATACTTTGTTCGGTGGATTCAATAAACGGTTTTGGTTGAAAAATACGAAATGACCTAGTTCTTTGTGAAAATGCCCGTACGCGTGTGGTGACCTTAATAAATTATAACTTTTGCTTTGTAGGTATGTTTGTTCAGAATTACAGCGTAGATGTTTGAATGCCATTTGACTTTATTTTTAATCCGATTTGAGGTATTGACCGACCAACAAAAGATACAGACCACAGTTGCTGTTATTTTTTTTGGTCAATAACCTTGTCGAATATTTTTTGAAATAGATTTGAAAATCATTTTTCAACCGCAGCGCAGGTGCTAAATTTTAAATAAAAAGTGAAAACTTAATGAATGGCGATGAAAATATTTTATGCGATGATAAGCAAATAAATGAGCAGGAGTGTTAGAGGGTCCACGGGTCTGTGTTTGCCTGTCACAACTGATTAAGTCAATTGGTATTGACCTTGTGGAATCCCAGCTCTATTTTAGCAATGTAGAAAATGTAGTCTATCTAAACTGTTCCCACTGCGGTCAAGTGCTTAAATTAATATTTCAATTGAAAACCAGTTTTTAAACAAGCAATACTTTCTATTAGAAAACGATATTGTGCGCCTTTTTACTTCAAAACTATTGCTAGTATCGGGTGTTTCGATAGATGGTCACCAGAAGCTTGTGCAACAAAGCCATACAGGAACCATTTTTCACATGGATACTTAGTAATAATTCCCATAAAAGGATATAACCTTAATAATTTCTCTTTGGGAGAATTCTGGATTATATCCCAAACCTTACTATAACTACATTTTCAGAACCAACAATTTTTCATCTTGACCTATAAGGTATTAAAAAGCACCATTAAGTTCAAAGAATCTTAGACTTATTCACCAGAAAAAAAGAAGAGCGGTATGAAGACTTCGCTCTAGTTTTACAGCTTCAGTTCTAGAGCTTCAAGTTGCAACTCATAGACCGAAGTCAACTACCAAAATCTCACAACTTGTAAAGTTTTTCAACTTGTGTGGATTGCAGTTGTTCGAGGAGGTTATTAAGAGTTCAAAGTTTTTCAAGCTTAAACTTTTCGAGCCCCCGTCTCTCACAAGCCAAAATCAATTCTAAAGGCTTTAAAACTTGTGTAAAAAAATTGCTTTCTGCTACTTGTTTTGCAAGTTGTGAAAGCTTTGTTCATTCTTTTTTTTCACTTCTATATAGCAACTGTGGGGGCCGTGGCTCAATGGTTAGTGTATTGGATTACCGAGCGGGAGGTTCGTGGTTCGAATCCCACAAAACACCAAAAAGTTTTTTCACGGTGCCACGTTTCGCAAATGTCTGACAAACGTCCGAGAGTAATAACTGTCAAGAGGAAGCTTCCCAATTTGGCCTTCGGATATGGCTCTAAGCTGTAGGTCCCTTCCATTTGTGTGAAAAAATATAACGCGCGCAACACGAATGGTTGCGAGAAGCTAGGCCCTGGACCATATACGGTCTGTTGGGCCAAGTATTTGTATATAGCAACTAATTGCGGAGTTGTTATAGTATAAGTTGTGGGCTTACATTTTTTAAAAGACTGCTTATTGAATTTTCTTTGTCGGAACACAGTGGCACATCGATCTAAAATATCTTTTACTACGTCTAAGCTATACAACATGCTATGGAATTCACTAGTCGTCAAAAAACGTCATTTTTACTGCAAATCTGTTTGCGCTTTAATTATTCATGTTTTTTCGCTTTCTCTCTCTCTGTATTTTCGAAATTTTTGCCAAAAAAAGCCGAAACTATATCATGTGAATGGTGAACTGTTTATATGAAACACATCACTTCTCGTTAAATCATCTCTCATTTTCGAAAGAGAAATAAATTTAACGAGATATATTTGTTGTTTATGGTGAGCGATGAAAGTGCACCTGACAGAGAAATGAGTGAATTTCTTTGTACGGATTAATGGCGTGTCATATGAACAAAAACTCACGTTAATTTGAAAGAAAAGCTAAAGATTTTAGAATGGGTTTTAGGAAAATTCACAAACCCAGGATGCTAATACAAATCATTCGATGCAATGATTTGAAACATTCTTACTGTATATATGTACATACATACATACATTCATATGAATATAGGTACATGCAACCCTCTTTTTATGATACGAATCACAGGTTAAGGACGTTGAAGGAAGCGTTTACCACCAAACCTCTTTAACTATTCAGTGGTTCGTGTCGTAAGTTACACGACATCTTTCACTCCTCGGAAACTGCAAAATGGGTAAATCCGTCTGAACGGTTACATTGACTCTATGAGCTAAATTTTTCCAGAGTCATTCGCTTTTATTGAAAATGCATTTCGATAGGATGTGTAGTCAAGGAATACTTTATCCTTCGTCGAAAGGCTTGTGGACCACTATAGATCTCCGCTTATTGATTTCGAACTTTTGACAGTGTAGACTGGGATTATAATAAAAAAAAAAAATGTCCGTGATCTGAAAATCAGACAGAAGTTTCGGTTGCTCAGAACAGAAGTAATTTACTGTCATTAATGATGGTCAAGGCAGTGGGAGATGGAAAATAATGCCCAAGTTTTAGGAAGATCTTTCGATGATCGTCTTGCTCAATCTAGGATTAAAAAACATCAGCTCACTACACAATTGAGCTTGTTATTATGAAATGAAATATCCACCAGACAGTTCCTGACAGGCTCTTAACTTACATACATATGTATGTACATCAAAAATGTATTAGATCTTCACTGAATCGAAACATTTCTTGACCAGTGGCATACTCATTGAGATACTGATCGAATTCGACTTCTTCCAGTTACATGTTCATTGTCGGTAACTGTCAGTTAAAACATTAATTTTTGACCATTTCCCGTCTTGTGCGCTGTTAAATTATTTCAATTGAATCAGTTACAATTGACTTCCTTATAAAATTGGGTAGTTGCTACCTGGAAATCCATAGTTAGGCAGACAATCACTGCATTTTCTGCACGCCAATCTGTTGAGTAACAAGAGACTGCTTACGCATCTATGCAAGTTATGCGCACATTAAATCAGAGAATTCGAAAAATTATTTCCCCAATACCCAAACTACTTCTTAATTAATTCATTTTGCTTAAAATAATTTTTTTTTTTTTCGGTTTTCTTTTTGTAACAATTTTCACATTTCACGTATGAAGTTGTAATCATCTAAGACACACTGTACCTGTACTGTAAATGCACACGAAAAAAAAAACAACTTAAGATGAATTTTTTTTTGTTCATTTGTGGCACTCGTTTTTCCACTACATTTCAACTGCTTAGGATGTCTCTTAAAATTGTTTTAACTCTTTTTGCTTTCGTACATCATGCCGCCGCAATAACCTTTTCAGTTGCATAACTAACTTAGTCGTTGCTAATGTCAGGTTGAATAAAAACTTCCTAGTGGCAGTGGTATTACCATGATCGGATAATGTAGATATGTACATACATATAATTGTTTACATTAAAAAGGCAACAAGCCATGTTTACCTTCGGATTTACTCGTACTTGTTAGTAAGCGGTTAGGCCTAAATGCTTCCTTTGTTTCGTACAAACACGATGGGTTGTTACTCACCTAACTTGCTATTTTCTTTGGCATCTTCACATCGACCGACAACTTTAATGACACCTCGTCCAGCAATTGGTGAAAATGTAACGATACCGCCGATCCTGGCGATATGGGGTGGAATCCCTGTAGGCTCATCACCTCCATTTCCATTGTTGTTAGCAGTATTGGTGATATCATTACCAAAGGATGAGCGTGGTGGTGGTCTCATTTTGATTGAGTTTTATTTTTTTTTTTTTTTTACACTTTTCACTTTTTTATAATCACAAAATTAGGTTAATTGTATCTTTAAGTAGTGTTTCGTGTCTCTACTTTTTTTTTGTATCTTTTTAACAACGATCGCGCAATTTAACTTACTAACTTGTTGGGTAGTTATTTATCTCGCAAAACGTTTTTCTTTTTTATAATATTCAAAAATTTTCTTTTTTAACGTGCGCTGCGGCCGTCTTCCGCTTTTCAAATGGTTGCAAAGCTTTTGCGTCAGCTGTTTTTATATCACGGAAGAAGAAAGAACGCGATCAATGATCGCGAAAAAAGTTTTTTGTTTTTCTTTTCGTATTTTCCATTTTTTTTTTTGCGTTGTTTGTCGATTTGTTTTGGTTCGTTGTTTTTATTTGGAAAGCTTTGATGTGTTGTGAAGTTCCAAATGCAATATGCACACGGAGGATGAGTGTGTGATGATGATGGCAAAACAAAGAAGTCAAATGATAAGAGCTTTTCGTTTATAAATTGCATTGATTATACAAATAATTGTATCTAGATATGTACTCGTATAAAATGTGAGAGGAAAACTGACCTTGAACTGGGGCGCGACTATTTAACTTGCAGATTATTTTTTTTTGTCAAATTATTATTAGTTCTTTAAATTATAGATATACATAGATACATACATGTGTATTCTGTTTTAGATATGGTTAACCGTCACTGCCGCATGACTGAAGTTTAGAATGTTTTCGTAAAATTTCATTTGTGTGGAAGAGAGTGTGCAGAAGGATTACACAGCGCTTTGCAATTAATATCCCTTTTGACCTAAATTTACGTACATACATATGTACATTAAATAGAAACGCATTAGTCAAGTTTTTGATAATTCTATTGCGAGTGCGTGATTAATTCAGTATGAGGAAAGTTCGTGGTTTTGAATGTGAATTTATTTTTTTTATTATGTAAGCATTGGATGTAGGTACTGCGCTGTTAAAAGAGAAGTGAGTACCTATGTATGTACATATGTGTGTACGTAATAGATAAGGCAACAATCCTCCATAGCGGGCAGAAAAGTTTACAGTTATCTGTATCATGAGAATTACTAGATAGAACCGAGTGTTAGGGACGCAATTTTTTGTCTTATCTTACGCTGATGAAAGTCAGTAACATGGCTTTAAAAGCCTTATAATTCAACTTCGGAGCAAAGCTAATTAGGAAGTTAGTTTCCAACAGCAAGTTGTGACAGTTAACTTTACGAGCTGCATGTCTACGGCAATAGGTGCGTAGTGGTGCACCACCAACTTTTTCCAGTTCCATCATATTGATTTGTTCTTGAAAATGAGGTCATGATTCCACATTCGATGGATCATACGCGTTTTTAAGTTCATCAGAAATTGAATGTGGAATTCTGATTGTAAGGCAAGGACATATGTTCGTATGTACATATGTATGTATAAAAAATTTGTATTACGGAGGAGGTGAAATTATGATTTTGAGCCAATGGAATTGATTGCTGGTTTTGTGTTTGTCAGCGTAAGTCGTCATTTATAATATAGGGTGCGGAGGCTTTTTGAGGACATAATATGTACGTAAATACATATGAACAAATCTTTGTTCAGCCGTAGTGTTGATAGCAGACGTCTTAGCAGACGTTTTAGTTTTTCCCGAGTAAAATTTCAGATACATTTATTCCTAACCCACGAAATGAACGCATACGCTATGCCTATACGCTGTTTTTTTTGCCGTTTGCATTCAGCGACAACGAGATTGTCGTGGGAGGTTGCAATAGTGGATGGAGTATAGTGCAGTTTTCAGCATTTCTACGAGAGAGGTTCTCGACTCTACTGAGCTGTCGTTTCCACTTGTTGTGCTCCGACAAAGATTCGTCGGCAAATGTCTGTTAATATACACCACTCGCTTGCTATTTGGATCTGATAGTAGGCTTAGCTTATATGTATGTATAAATCAAAAAAGTACTTCCCTTCGGATTTCTAAAATGACAGCATTGATCCCAAACTTTTTTTCTAAAGACAAGGAGTTGCTGCCCATAACTGCAAATTATGTCAGTAATGGTATTTTCAAATATATTTGCACAAAGTTTTTATTATTCACTGTGCCTCATTCGCTTCCCATCTAAGAGTGCTTTTGGTAACGCATCGCAAGCCAAAAAAGAACTACAAACTGTCAAATTGTCAGAAAAATATTAAAAAACATCAGAACCATTTGTTCAAAAGTGGATAAAGAGGTAGGTATCTTGATGAAGGTCCACAGAGCAACGTCGATAGAGGCCATTAGAGTAATTGTGTATTGTTTCGGAGAAACCCACAATAAGTCAAAGGAACATAGAAAAACAAATTGACTTGCACAGGAATTAAGGAGCCATCAACATAATACAAGGTGGCGCAAAATTAATCATCCTATCGGAAGATGTTATAATTTTTGCAAATGGCGTCGTACGTCAATCATATTTGACATTTGTGAACTAGACAGCTGAGAATTACGCGTGTGAATTACTGTCAAGTCATCCTCAATCTCAACAACGAAGAGGACGATTTTGTGTCGAAAATCATCATGAGCGACGAGGCGCATTTCCACTTAAGCGGTTACGTCAATAAGCAACATATTCGTTTCTGGGGCACTGAAAATTCGCGTATGATGCACGAAGAGCCACTGTGTGGTGCGGCGTTCACGCGGGAGGAGTGATTGGGTGGAATTTTTTTGAGGACGCCATCGGCAATACGGTCACTGTTACTGGCGAACGCTACAGGGCCATGATAAACGACTTCTTGCTGCCGGAATTGGATGAGCGGGGCTTGGTAAACATGTGGTTTCAACAAGACGGTGCAACCGCACACACAGCACGAGCCACAATGGATATTGTGAAGGAAGCGTTTCCTGGTCGCGTAATCTCCCGTTTTGGCGATTTGGCATGACCAGCAAGAACGCCCGGGTTAACCATCCCAGACTTCTTTCTTTGGGGCTACTTTAAGTCACGGGTTTATGCCAACAAGCCTCAGACAATCGCAGCCCTTAAGGAGATTATTCGACAGGAATGCGAACAGTTATCACCGGAAATCTTGCGGAAAGTGATGGAAAATGCGATAAAACGGGCACAAATGTGTATCAACACTGGCGGTAGTCACTTTCCCGCGGATATCATCTTTTCCACTTAACAGAAAAAATGTTAAAGGTCCAAATAAAGATTTCCATCACTCAAAAATCATTTTTTTTTTATTTAGTAAAAAAGTAATTCAAAAACAAAATTGGACCTTGTACTACTCTATTTGACAAAATCCGCCATCAAAAACATAAAGTTATATTGTGCATAAAGAAATATTTCTCAAGGATTTGGCTAAAACATGATTTGCTAAAAATTTGTTACATTAAATCGACACTTGCATGTTTCATTTATAGTTCCTTAGTCGCCTGCTGTAAAGCGCACCCACTTAAAATAAAACCCTGACGTAAAACGTTTAAGTAAAGAAGTTTGAATAAAAATCAAGTCACCTGAGCTAGTGGTTTTTTTTTATTATAGAAACCGATAAAATTGTCTTTGTTCTTTAAATTTAACAGAAGACTAAACAATTTCATAATAGATTTAAAAATATTTCTCTTCCTCCGTAGTACACGCTAAAAATCCTAAATATAAGATGATAAAAAATAGAAAAAAAAGTCCTTTACTTTTGGCACCACGCTTGTATGCATCATTACGCAAACAGAAGACATCTGAAATTAGAAAAAATTGCGTTTCGTGGACACACGTACTACGTGTATGTCGGATACATTCCTAGTGAATATTCTAATCTAATCTCGGAACAGAAATTTAGTTCTTCGCACTGTAGGTAAAGCTGTTCTGCATTTGTTCGATACATCGAAATGCCAGCTTTCGTATTGTAAATCTATTGCCAAAAATAATGAATTCGAAAAATAAAAGCCAATTAAAATCTAAAAAGTACAGCGAATTTCACAGATACGAGGACATCAGCCTTTGACATAAAAAAGGGAGAAAACAACAACAAAAACCTATTGGGGCGATGCCAAAACTCGCGCGCGCAAATTCACCGATCGTTCATCGTCTTGAGATCACATACGTGGTATTTTTGAATTGGGCAGCAAGCCCATTCGATCGACGAAGAAATGCGTTTGTCATGACGAGAGCACTTATCTACGCAGTTTTGACTTGTCCGGGTGGACCGCTTTGTCGTAGGAGACCATGTAATTTTTTGTCCATGGTATAGTCACCTTTAAGCTTTGTCAACTTTCCTGTCGTCTCATTGCGTATAAAAGTTCCTTTGCGTATGAAACAAAGCCGATTCGTGTTAAAAGTTTGCCGATTTGTCAATGTTTTTACGTTCAATGTTTCATGTGATTTTCTTGTTGCTTTGTTGTTTTTTTCCTGTTGAATATTAATTTATTACAAGCACCAGCGGCTCTGTGTTTTCCAAAGAGCTTTTCTGCTTCGCCATTGGCCGAGTGCCAGCCTGTAGAGCCGTTGGGAGCTGAGACGTAGACAGAACAAAGTTTACGTTGGGCTCTTCAGCCAACTGCGACCTCAAGCATGCCACGTCGCGTCAGTTCATTTGAATTGAGTGTTAAAAATAAATTTTTATAATTAAATTTTGATCTAAGAAGAACAGGAAATGTGAAAATTTATGATCTATTTTGTTTTTCTTTGTGTTTGGAAAACACGCGTTTTTGGATTTTCAATCGCCCAAAAGCACGCAGTAAAAAAATCAGTTCGTTGGTAGTTTTTCAATTTTTGACGCCAGTTTGTCTGCAGGCAAATTTTTAAGCTTTTGTCTACCCCTCCAGCACTTGTGTTTATGATTAGAAGGTTACGAACGTTGAACGACAATATAATCGCATTGGAATTAAGTTTGGGTAGAATACTATCTGTACATGTGTGTAAGTATCAGGAAACGCTGAGATGCAAAACAAGATCCATAAGAAAAAAAAACAGAGCCATAAGCCACCAATAACAACAACTTTACAAGCAGCTGTTGAGTGCCAGATAGAGAGAATGATCGGGCAAGAAGCAATTCCTCCATTAGGTATAGATGGGATTTGTAGAGCTACTCTCGTATATAAATAAAGGCTGAAAAAGTGTATAAAGCCAGAAATAATCAACCAGATATGGGTGTACAAACACATGTCTAATAACTATGACCTTTTGAGGCTTGAACCTTGTTAAATGCTGCGAATAAGATGGTATTCAGCGTACTACAGCAATCCAGCGTACTACTGATATGAATCATCGCGGCTTCCGGTAGCAATCGACTAAATTTTCAAGATGAATCTTGCAAAAATTGTACAAATTTCAAGCCGGAATCCAAAACTTATTTATCGACTCCAAAGCGGCTTAGAATTATTGAAGACGATCATCAACATCGAAATCACGAGCAATCTAGTGCACCTTATTCGCGTAACACTGGAATACACATGCGGTGTACTGTGCACCAAGATGTGGATGTAGCAAAAAAATTAGGGACTACAGCAACATTAACACCAAGATATGATTCCCTGGTTTCGTACTCGGGGAACGAGCTGCGTACTTAACGCAGCTGTCTGTCAGCCGGAACCTCTTCGCGGGTCGGGGGCCAGTTAAACAACTAAGTACAAGATAGTCATTGAATTCTTGCTAAAAATGCTGAAAGAATGGGAGTAAAGTACGTTATATAGGGAAATTGTACCAGAAGCTTCCCAGTAAAACATTCGTACATGTACTTTGGGTAGTTTTAGGTGCACCTACGGTACAGAACCCGGGGAATAGGGGGACGAAAACTTTTAAAGTCTCGCAGGACTTTACCGCGTTGGTGAGCATATTTGATCTCAGAAAGAAAATAAGTTCGAAGAGCAATTTTGCGTACATGCAGTTCAAATAGTCTATACGTTTTTAGGCAGGATAGAGGTTAGACTGATGACTTAAAAACTTTTGACGAGTTGATAGTTGTCCTTTTTAACCAGTGGTATGAAAACCAATTTGACCATATGCCAAGAAGAAGGTAAAGGTGAGCGCTAGGCCGTCAGTAATATTTTTTTTTTGGTTGGCAGGAACTTGTTTATAGAATGTTTCAACATAGCCGGATACACACCACTGGTGCCAGGCGACTTGAAGCAATCGATGGACGCGTTAGCATATTCGATGGTCTCATTCGTCACCACGCGAGATGCAGTGCTATAGCTGCTCCAAATTGTGTGTGTTACTGTCACTTTCCGGAGCCGGAATTGCTATGGAACCACGGATGATTTGATTTCCTGGCAAGTCTCCACTTTTTTTGATGATTGGCTTTGCGGAAACCTGTTTTGTTCTCGTTTTTTACATGTTCGTTTTAGTTCGGAGCTGCAGCTTTTCAAAAATCGATCTACACATGATCTGAACGGGCAACTTCAGAAGAAACTTTCCAGTTGGTAATGGACCTAAAGAATGTCTTAGACAGGGTTAAATCAATCACCTGCTGTTGATGGTGAGGTCAGTCGATAGTATGAAATCCAAAAGTCGCTCTCTATGTTTATTGAATTTGCTGCTGCACCAAATAGTATTCCGAGCAACTTATAAGGAAGCCTATCTTCCTGGAAGCACAATAATCTACGAGTTCAGTTACTGCCCCTGGTAGATGAAGTAGGCAGATGCGACGACAAATGACAATGGTTTCTTACTTATCGCTCGTTTTGAAGTTCAATGTAACAACTACCAGATGATGGTCACAGAACTGTCCACACAGTTGCTGAAAGATAGTTGGCTACGATGAGATAAGTTGTAGGTTTGTCAGGCTGTAAAGAACTTTAATGTCACGCATACTCTGAATGCCACAGATGCGACTTCTCAACACCCATGGTTTCAGAGTGGATGTTATGTGAAAATATATTACATTCGGACGGAAAGTCAGAAATGGCTTCCATTTTTGGCGATCTACTCTTAACTCCGTTCTTTCTTTATGTTGCAGTACAAATACATTATAGTGGGATTGGAAAAAAAGCAACCCGAAGCGTTTCTAATCTTCGATAAGTCTTCAACCATCGTAGAGTAAAGTTTATACGATTTAAAAAGACACACACAGAATCTTTAGTACAATTCTATTATTTCCATTTTATTGTTAACACAATTCAATAAGCAGGTCAGGTCCTAACACAACTTACAATAACAATCCTTTTTTAAATGATTTGTCTTACCCGAATTAAAATAAATAAATAAAACTATTGAAGTTAATGCATTATACATATTCTCTTACTTAAAATCTAACACAATATGTGTGAAAAAATTTTATAATAATTGATAATTGTAAAGGCAAACCATTTGGTGTAAACATTCCTGAACTATCCAACAGAATTTTACTAAACTTCTCAAGCAATACCTCGCAGAATTCAATTTTTAAGGATTTATGAGTGAATACATATGTGTATCGGGATTTGGTTACATAAATATTTTGTAATGGCATTTGATGAGACATGCAATAAACATCGACTTATGTTACCATTGAGACGTACATACATAGTTTTCTGTTTTAATTAATTTTAGTTTTCACTTAATTTATTGGGATGCCACCCCTTGGGCATGCTGTAGGCCCGTACAGAGATATAGCATTATAACACTAAGGGCTTGAACTCTTTCTTCGGATTTGCTTAATTCGAATGCTCTACGCGCCATGTTTTCTTTGCTTGATCCTCTTGATTCGGTTGCATTTATCCGCTCACTATTCTCTGTACGAGTACTATCAGCGGATGCAGATCTGATGATCGAATTTTCATTTGGATTTGCTTCCAGGAGCCTGCTGTGATTTGAAGTTTCGCTGTCCAAAGCTAAACGCAATTTGGTTAACTGGAAATTAACACACTTATAAATGTATTTCAAAAACATATTTTTCAAACAAAAGAATTCACCAGTTCGTTAATTTTGTCCACTCTTTCCGTAGCGCTGAGCTCAGTGAATAGTCTTTTGCTAGCTTCTTTGGCCATAGTCATCATATCCTCATCTCGACTAATATTGATGATGGGCTCTGTGATGTTGTTGATCTGTTCGGTCGTTAATTGTGGGAGATCAATGGGAATGGATTCAAGTATTTGCGTGACGATAATAAATGGACTAACGCTCTGATTCACCAAAGATTGTTTTCTGTGTAGAAAATAAAGAAACAAAAATTAATTTTTTTTTATTCATTTAAATGTCTTACAACAGAGCCATGTGGCTTAGCACAAGTGATAAAAAAGAGCTATCTCTCGCAGGAGGGATTATCTACATCGATGATCTCATATACATAGTAACTGAGGGAGTAGTTAGTGAGAGGGTTAGGCAGGACTTCACCATTTTCCAAAGGTGCACTCCCAAGCCAAAAATACACCAAGCGGGTAGTACTAGTTCATGCATCTTCATGCATCTCAATTGTTTGAAACTTTGCGGCCGGGCTAGCAGTCCGAAAAGACGATAAGAAAGTCAGTATCACATATTGATAAAAACATTTTTAGTCATCTGTTCACTCTCTGACAAAGTCTGGTAGAGTCTGTGATCATCGTCGACTTTTTGCTCCTAGACGCAAAACCAAACTTTCGATGTAGGAACACCATACACTAAAATTTTACATGTTTACATTTAGTAGTTATGCCAGATCCTGGAAAAAATCCAAGAAGTCCTAATCGATACTCAACATCTTTTTATCGATTTTAAGGCCGCATAGGATAGCATTTATAGAGACGAGCAATACAGAGCTATGTCTAGTTTTGGCATCCCTGCCAAACTCGTTCGTCTATGCAGGGTGACGATGGAGAACGCTCGTTGCTCCATCAAGGTCGGTAATGACCTCACCGAGACCTTCGATGTCAAAAAAGGATTTAGACAAGCCCACACCGGAGGCACAATCTTTAAAAAGTCTGTGCAACTACTAGGCCCTATCTTGAAAGATTAAGGAGACTCTTTATAAGACCTTAATCATTCCAGTCCTGCTTTATGGCGCTGAAGCATAGACTCTTTCGAAAGCGGATGAAAATATCCTTGGTCGCTTCGAGAGAAAAATTCTTCGTAAGATATACGGTCCCGTTTACGTTGACGGGCTTTGGAGGAGAAGATTCAATGACGAAATTTACGAGCTGTACAGCGACATCGACCTAGTCAAAAAACTGCCCATCAGTCGCCTAAGATGGCTAGGACATGTACAGCGAATGGACACCAATGCTCCGGCCCGCAGAGCCTTCGAATCTAACCCGGAGGGACAACGCAGTAGAGGTAGACCTTGCCTAAGGTGGCTCGCACAAGTAGAAGGGGACCTCAACCAACTTGGAGTGCGAAACTGGAGGCAGTTAGCTAAGGACCAGGCTAACTGAAGAGGCTTGTTGGTTGGCTGAACTGAAGCGCCACCTAAATAAGTAAGTAAGTTATGCCAGTGAATTAATGATATAGTTGTTTAGGAGCATTGGGAAAGGACATCTTACCACATACACCTATCTTTGCTCGTGTTAATCAGGTTATACTTGTAATGTCTCCTAATTTTCGCTAAGTTGTTCAGAAGAGATCTTTCCAAAAATAAGCATTACTTTTGCAAACGCCACTGAAACGCGTTAGTTTCGACACCCCAGAGATCTTCAGAGCCTATCTTCCTATGCTTCCTTCTGTATTCTGATGCTGATGCATCAAAATGTCAAAGAGGATCAGAAAATTGAAAATTATGGTGAACAACTCCAATCATTTTTAAGATGACAGCTACTTTCAAGGTTTTATAAATGTGGTCATTATCTTCTAGCAAACCAAGAGCCTTTTTCTAAGATGCATGTTTGAAATCCCTTGCTTTAATGTTCCGAAATTAAGGGATACCAACCTTAACCTCTTCTTTAGCGCAAATCTACGTGGGACTGTAGCTTGATAGGAACCTCAACTAGGGGAAATATTTAATTAGAGAAAAATTCCAACCTAAATTTACTGGAAAGGACTCAATGAGTAGAATGTCTCAGAGTGCATTGAGCACGTGCCTAGCAAAGATGTTCTAAACCACGTCAGTGAACAGGTATCTCAAACAATTTTCGGTTTAAACGAAACAAGGCTCGGTATTTACCATCAGTGACAGGTGACTTAAGACAATCGAAGGACTCCACATCTCTGTTCGTCAATACAGCTGAAGCACCATACTAACTATGCAGAGCTGTTCGAATTATAACTTTCTCAGCCTTGTTGATCGGAACAGGATGTGACCTAACTGAGGTCTAAGTACCTGGGCAATGGGCGCCTGCAGAGGTTTTCGCATCCGTAAACTCAGCTTCCACTTTTCATAGAAGATTACTGATGCCGGTGCATCATCAAGCTATTGACACAAATGATGACGAAATCAAAGGTATTTGCAATCTATAAGATATCTCCTAGCCAGGCTTACTTGGCAAACAGGATTTTTTGTAACATTCATATCACACCATTTTTGTAAATACAAAGCTTACCTTGGACTATGCTGCGGGCTTGGTGGGAGACTCTTGCTATTCTGGTTTAATGATGAAGATACACCAGGAATTGCCAGGTTATTTGCTGAATTGACACGTTTCAAACCTTGTGCTATAAGACCTGTCAAACTCTGTCGATGACCACCATCTATGTTTGTTTCAAATCTTATGTCATCTTCTTGCCAATCCTCAGTGCTCACATTCATTGGTGGGGCTTCAGTTACAGTAAACTCTGGTTGTAGTGTCGATATCGCATTTATAGCGCCTGAAACATCTACAGGTCCGCAAACTGTAGACTTTTCACATTTAGTAATGCATTTTTTATGGCAAGTCATGGAGCAATCGGCACACTGGACGGCATCTTTCAACCAAATTTTTTTTCCGCAAAAGTCGCACTGCGTGGTCCGTTGAAAATGCGTGCGAATGAAATTGTGCGTTTTAGGATTATTGTGTTCAGACTTTTGAATTCCTTCAGCTTTATCGGAGGAACATCTGAAAGGGTTATTAAGTTTTGAGATATTGCATGAAATAAAAAAAAATGTATTTGTTACTTTAGTTTGGTAGGCTTCTTCTCCGGTTCATTCTGTGTGGAGTTTCCATCCCACGAGAATGTCAGAAGAATATCGCCGAAGCATAGGTTAGGTTCGAAGCCCGACAGAGTTGATACGTACGGGTGGCAAGATTTTCTAAAAGAAAGAAGTCATAACAGATAAATATACGCCTGCTTATTAGGACGTTGCCCAAGGTTACATAACATGAATACTTACAAGTCCTGTGTTACTGGAGGTCTAAAATTGTATGACCTCACCATTTTAATTAAGTTCATCTCAGAGTATTCACCGAGTAGGCATCTGATTGGAATGTTGGCATATCCAAGCAGTACATGGCGTTCTAAGGACTTGCCATAGACGCATACATTTAAATACTTGGTGTTGGGGTCCAACTTAAATTGGCAAAGGTCGTCCATATGAATGAGTTTCGCCATAGTACACTCAATTGTGGAATGCTTCTGGTAGTATTCAATGTCCTTGGGTGGTGCAGATGGAGATGTTGCTGTATCTAAATCTGGAATTTCAGTAGGAGCTGAAGTTAAGATTGGAACAGGAGCTGGAGCTTGAGTTGAAGTCCATCCAGAAGCTGGAGCTTGAGTTGAAGCCCGTCCAGGAGCTGGAGCTTGAGTTGAAGCCCATCCAGGAGCTGGACCTGGAGCTGAAGGTGGAGTTGCATGTGGGGATGGAGCTGGAACAGAGTTCGATGCATCTTCAGAAGCTCTTGACTTATCCAATGGATCACTGGCATCCCTATTAAGAGTTTTTTTTATAGCCTTAGCTATAAGCTTTGATCTTTTTGGGGAGTTGGTTGGAGTACCCGGTATACTGGATTCACTGGAGGAATTACTGCGTCCTTGACGTGGTAATGATTTTTCGCTTGTCTGAGAGATTGATTCAGTAGGAGAAATCGACTTCGCTGAAGGTCTCTTCTCTTCAAGATCTTCGTAAATATCACAGTCCTCTAAAGTTGTATCACTGAGTATATTGCCAGGAATAACACGTTTAATCCGTAGAATCAATACCGTTTCATTTAGACCTTTTACAATTTTTGCAACGTGCTGAATAGAATGGACTTTTGTCCCTCCGATAGAAATCAGGATATCACCCGATTTGAGATTTGATTTAATTGCCGGTGTATTAGGTAGAATAGCTTCAATCTCTACGAAAAAATCTCCTTGTCGAAAGAGTATACCAATCTGTTGATTTTTTGCCTTATGGATTTCAATATCTATTAAAACGACTACTTTGTGGTCAGCATTTTGTATAGCCTCTACCCATGCCATCGGAGCCATTGTTAAAGTGCAATAAATATTGTTAATAGTTGAATCAGGAATAAGCAAACGAGATAGTTCAGAAACTTTAACTTGCAGGTTACCGTTTGGCTGAATGCTACCATCGAACTCGTCACTGACAACTTTTTGGAAAAATGGCTTGTAACGAATCTTATATTTAGGTAAGGTATGCTTGCGACGCACTGCTCTGCGAATCTGACTGGATATAAGATTACAGATATTCGATTGCATTTGACGTCCTTGGAATTTTGATTGAATGCCTAAGTCTAGCTCAGGATCACCAAGAAAACTTAAAGACCAGTGTGAATAGGGCCTTCGTGTAAATTGTAGTCGAGCCAGTCCTAAGAGGCGTTTAACTGTAATAAAATTTTCATTTCTTAGATACATACAGCAAAGTGTTAAAAGATAAACAAACCTTTAAGAGTTACTGAAGCCTTTTTGCCTAGCAGCATGTCAGCATCGATTGCCAACCGAAAATTACCTGTGTATTTTATATCCAATAGCAAATCTAGATTTTCAATACAACCTTCGGTTTCATGAAGCTCCACATCATGAACACGAAGAATTTTTATTTCAGGAAAATGATCACCTAGGTCCAGATCTTTTAACTAAGAAAAGAGATTTAAACAATTTTATTAAAGTGTAGAAAAATGTGTTTTCAAATTATAATTGGAATCCTCCTACCAGGGAACTAGCGAGGAAGGGGGCGGATAACACGGACACACCCCCAACCATACAACCATAGAAGCAGCCTTGAAGGTAGTTAAAACCATATAGCAGCACGTTCGCAAAACACCACGACAACATGTGGGAAGGATAGCAAATCTACAAAGCTGCAAAAGCCATGCTTGAGCGCACCTCCATCCATCAAGCAAAGAGGGCGCTTGACCTAGGCAGAGGACAGCTAAGACAGATGGTAGGACTGTAGATCGGCTACATGAACCTGACAAACACGCCTACAAACTGGGACTAGTGGCATCTAGAACTTGCCCGGGTTGCGAGGAAGAGGAAGAAAGCCTCGAGCAGTTCCTCTGCGAATGCCCAGCAACAGGGGCGCTAAGATACAGACACCTTGGAAGACACGTCCTACCCGAGTTGAGTTATCTTAGACGTTACAGTTTCGGAAAAATCCTGGATTCCGTTAGAAATACAGGACGTTTCTCGGAACACAGTGAACCCCATCCGACTCTCCATCCTCAAAGCAAAATTTTGTGTACAGCACCATTAAATATAGGCCAGTAAAGCAACGCCGTTTGTCTTTTAACGATACTTAAAGAGAACCAGTACAAGCTTATTCTATGCTGGGTACCTGAATACCGCGAATTCCCGAAACTATACTCTTCCGCATAGTATTGCAAGGCAGGGTTCTCTGAGTTGGAATGTATGCAACGTCAATGCACTTATCCCCTTTGCCAAGTAAATGAACAACCTTAAGGCGCTTATGAATGTTAATCAGAGATTTTTGCAAGACCTCAAGAATGCTTGTAACTACGTCGCGTCAGTAAAACGAGTTCAGTAGTAACTCTCTTATTATTGCGGCCCTTTAGATATAACATTTCTAGAGGGTCTAGCCCTAACACTGGGCACTGTATTCTGTACATATTCTGTACATATGTACATAATATTTCTATGACCAAGACCTCATGCTTTTGAAAAACCTTTCGGATGTGGATCTAAGTTGTAGATCTCTTCCGCTTGTGCGAAAAAATACATATTACAAGCTAAAAACTAAAAACTGTAAGAAAAATCGACATACGTAAAGGTTGTCCCATAATTCAGCAAAATTTTAATTTTGCGCCATTTAATAGTACAGTGATGCCAATAGAAAACAAGATAACAATGTGACAGCTGACATTTCGGGGTTAGTAAAAATGGAGCGCTATACGAAAGAACAACGCATTTTCATTGTTGAGCAATATTTTAAAAATAATGAAGGTTTGTCAGCTACAGTCCGCAATTTCCGAACAAAATCATCTTCAGTGATGATGCTCATTTTCATCTTGATGGCTTCGTTCATCGTCAAAATTGTCGACTTTAGGGTTTAGAAAACTCACGAGTAATTGTTGAGAAACAAATGCATACACAACGCGTGACTGTTTGGTGCGGATTTTGGGCTGGAGGCATTATCGGACCATTCTTCTTCGAAAATGCGGCTGGTCAGGCAGTAACAATAAATGGTGTTCGTTATCGTGATATGATAACCCGGTTTTTAGTGCCTAAATTACAAGATATGGATGTGACCAACATGTGGTTTCAACAAGACGGTGCTACATGCCATACAGCCAGAAAAACAGTGAAATTACTGCATGAGTCATTTCCTAGTAATCGGCCGTTTTTTGCGATCAGAATTGGCCATCCAGATCTTGCGATTTAACGCCATTGGACCTTTTCTATGGTGTATGCAAACAAGCCCACGACCACCAACGCATTGAAAAAGGAAATTGGGAGGTGTATTAATGAAATTCAGACACATTTATGCGAAACGGTCATAGAACTTGTCAGCAAAGCCGTGGCGGCCATTTATCCGATGTGCTATTCCATACATAACCCCAATCTGTATACTCTGTGAATCAATAAAAAATATAAGCTTCCTAATTAAAAATCTGTATTTTCTATCAACATTACATTTTGGGTGAATTATGGGACACACTTTATCTAGACGTCTGAAGAACCTTCTATGGTAGCTCCCCCCACTGTTTTAGAATAGTCAACCCCTTTATCAACCTGACTACTGGATGAAAAAAAGGAAACCGTTTCGTATTTACAACATAGTGACAACGTGGTATATCTAGGCGTACATCTGGATGGAGATACTCGTACGAACTATTTCTTCTGCTTACCGAGATACATTATGTATTCACTGTCATCTCGATGTACGATGTAAAAAACAATGTACTTCACCTTTAGTTTACCCCAGAAACTAAAAATCAAAAGTCATTAAATGCATAAGGACTAGGCAAAAAAATACAATCAAGCTGTCTAACTTTTAGTATCCACAAGTTGTTTGCAATAAAATTCAGAGTTTACGTCGAACACCAATTCAAATCAATCACTGTACCCTTGCGTTACACGTCACTATCTCCCTCAAAACCAATAATACTACAAAATAATTCAACATTGTAGCACTCATCCACCCATAGCCCTTTATACGAACCCTTCCCAAACACAGAAACTCAAGATGTAGTACGACTGCATGTATAAGTGCAATTTAAAGTGGCAAATGAGTGTCCCTAATGCTACGGCTTATCTTGTTTTATCTTTTATTGCATTCTTACCGTCAACTTATCGAATAATTTGCCAGTGGTAGTATTCTGAACCAATTCATGCAGCTCCATGGAGAGTTTCCGGTAGAACCACCTACGTACCCGGGTTGTGTGCCTTAGTTCATGGAACAGGTATTGCATTATCAAGTTAAGAGCCATCAGGGGTGCCTTACTATCAGGATCAAATTTTGTTGCATTTTCTCGAATATCCTTTGAATGATGTGTTTTTTTTTTTGGGGTGGAAAAAAGGAAAAACAATTTTTGTAAGTTACCTCTTGGTACGGCCATATTGTGTTAAAAGATACGCAATTAGGTACATACCTCGGGCAGTGCATACTTTTTATTGAAGTCCCTTTGTTCCATTGTCACAGTCGGCATTCCAACAAAGCGTATATAAATGTAATACTGAACAATTAGCATTAGGACAGCTCCAATAGCCAGTGAAATAAGACAAAACAAAAATAGGCTGGTCAAATCCATTTTTACCCGCGCCAGTAACTGCTCACTGCCATATACTGAAAAATTTGCTCAACGATTTGTTAAGGGCGTGGAAGAGGTTATAGGATTAAATTTTAATAGCTTTCCATTGGCACTTGGCTTTTGCTCCTTGTAAGTCCTTCGTTCGCCATTTGGGATAAATTTTAGTAGAAACAAAATCTTTTGACAGTCTTATGAAAATATTTTTATAGGCACGTAACTCTAAGGAACTAACACTCGTACTAGGAAACCCACCAAACTGACGGGTTGTGGTAGTGATGGATATTCTCAGCATATGCACGGCAATGGGGGTGTTGTTTGATAAACACAGAGTATATTATTTGATGGTGTTTGTTCGAAAAATCGATTTCGGCGCAGGAGTTCGCATTTGTCGCAAACAGCTGTTTTTGGTTTGTAAATAAACTCCAGAGCTTATGCGATGAAAATTGTTTTTGTTTGAGTAGGGTTTGGTCTAATATTTCCATTGTAAACGCAGGGGATGAATGAATTGTAGATGGTATTTATGTAGTTCACTCTGACTATTTAAATCGAAATGAATAATAGAACAAGCAAACGAGTTTTTTTTTTTTCATTCACAGAAATAAATGAAGAAGTGCCCCCACATACATACATATAAGCGGAACAGCTTACTAAATTTTTTCGATGTATTTGAATTTGTATTTGAAGTTAAAAAATTAAAAGGCTGCGGTCATTTGATTTGACGGAATTTTGCAGAAACTATGCTTTACTCAGATAAGAATGAGTTGGATTGGAACCCTTATAAGCTTCCGTAGCACGAAACTCCATTACTACTCGAAACGTAAATAAAACAAATTCATTTCCATCACTGGCTTGCTGTTTGGCTTGCTTTTACATTTAATTGAAAATTGAAAGTGATGCCACTGTAAGTTCGAATAGGCCTACCACACCATCTATAAACAACATTTTCTACATGAACATACATGTTGACGTACATATGTATGTATTTAGGTACATACATATGTAGATCTCTGAGAATATTTCAAAAGCTCTGACACAAAAGTCCGGATCGTAACTCTGCTAGACGCCCATGATACGTTTTCAGTCGTCCCGGGCTAGTGGTTTTCCCTCTTCACCTGATATATGATGGTTTTTGTGGCATTTCTGATGCACTTAATAAGAAGTTCTTATTCAGAGAACCAAAATGATGCTCTATAGGACGTTCATCCTTTCCTTAGCTGCTGGTCTTTAGGAAACAAACCGAACAAATCCTGGATTATTTCGATAGAAAAATCAGGCGTCCAAAGATACAAATACAAATACATAGCGCAACGGACGTATGTGGTCCAGGACCCAGCTTCTCGCGACCGTTCGTGTTGTGCGTGTTATATTTTTTCACACAAATGGAAGGGACCTACAGTTTAGAGCCATATCCGAAAGGAAATTTGAGAAGCTTTCTCATGACAGTTATTACTCTCGGACGTTTGTCAGAGATTTGCGAAAGGTGGGACCGTGAAAAAACTTTTTGGTGTTCTCTGGGATTCGAACCTCGAACCTCCCGCTCAGCGATCCAACGCATGAACCACTTGAGCCACGGCGCTCACATCAGTCCGATATTTGGAAATACATAGATTACATGTGTGCGATGTGGGCAAATGGAGCAGAAGGTACATGTAGTTGTAAACTCTACGTGGTACGAGCATACCATGGTGTATGGTATGAAACATCTACATTGACTTAGGGTTTTAGCAAACGCTCTAACCAAAAATATCAAATCTCATCCAACCAGCTCGAGGAATATAGAACCTCTTACCTAAGGGATCAGCGATGGTGGATACTGGGCTGTTTGGTCTAGAACACCAGAACCAATTAGTCTGGTACTCAAGAAATAAACCTGTTGGTATTTATTTATGGTTTCTTATTCAAATCTTTCTTCAGTTTTTGGGACACGTAATACTGACTAGGTGCCATATCTAGACTGTTGTGTGAATGAGCCAATGCCTGAAAGCTATATGACTTCGTAGCAGCCATAGCTTTTTGAGCCTTGTAAACAGTTGCGTTGTCATTAAATAAGACCATACCCTTTGTTAATCTCCCCTTCCTTTTAATTATAATTGATTTACTTAACCATCATAGAATATAAGAGTAGTATGACCCTCCCAGCTGACTGTACGAGCTCAAATTTCTTGGGGCTGGATTCGCACTTATGTACATATAGCCCACTGAAAAAAAATTAACGAACACTATTTGTTGATAACTGCTGCTGGATTGTCGCCGATTTTTTTTGATGCAACGCAAAGATTTTGGACACTTAACTTGCGCTGATTTTGACGTTTCAGGATGGTAATCTAGATTTGAAACTCGTTTCTTCGATAGTGACGTTTTGTCCTAAGCGGCGGACAGATAATAGTATGTTTGCCGACAACAATTATTGGGTTTTGTCCTCGTTGACCTTCAGACCAAGTTACCGATATCGTCTGCGTATCCCAGCAGTTAGATTGACGTATGAAAGATAGTATCTTCCACTTTGACACCAACCCTTCGTACTATCTACTCCACCACTAAATTAAAAAAAAATAGCACATTTGACAGTGCATCTTCTTGCCGAAATCTTTTACTTGTCCGAATTAGGCCATCGCCTTGAAGATCTCCAAGCCCTGAGTGCTGTCATACGCAGCAGCGTTAAAGTCGATAAATAGATGGTGTGTTTCGACTTGAATTTCGTTGGTTTTTTCGAGGATTAACTTACTCTTCTTTCGACTACTGCAAGCGAACTAATTTTTTAATGAACATGAAAATTCGCATTTATACTTAAAGAGATGTTATATAACAACAACAAATTAATTCTTATTCCATTCCTTTGGTATGTGTTTTGCGGTTATTGAATCACCTCCGACTAACCCGTGTATTAGCGGAGCAATTCGTACAACTCCCTCTGCAGCACTGGACATTATATTCCATCTAATACCTCTCGATATATATAGCGATATATACAGCGATTGCAGCCGTTCGCCTTGAAACTACCCAACAGTGGTCAAGAAAAGAATTCGGCAACGCCTCTATTCTGAATAAATTCAAAATCTCTCCCGAAAACACGGACTACACCATCCCACGTCTAAATGGTGCGTTGTAAACTATGATCTGCAAGAACTTTTGTTAATAATTTTGAATAAACATTTGTGAAACACGGTTCGGTAATATCTCTTTCCATTCACACGGATTTGGAAGGATGGGGGGAAATATCAAATACCGTCTCAAGGAAGTTAGACTTATTTTAATTTCAATTTTTTTTTAAATCGAGTATTTGTTGCTGTGATAAGCAGTTCTACTACATTCGCAGCAGAGACTTAACCACAGCATTGATATCTAATGGCAATCACCTCTCTCGGACGAAATAACTTGCAATTAAATTAAGAAATATTTCACCCCATCTGATCTGTCCTCAATATTTAGAGCATTCATTCACCCAAAGATGGAATGCAACGCCCACATCTGGTCTGGTGCACCCAAGACCGTTTTGCACATCCTAGATAGGGTCCAGAACAGCGCGATAAAACTAATAGGTGATAGGGACATTGTGAGCTCCATAGACTCACTTGAACATCGCAGAAGTGTCTCTTGTTTTTCCCTATTTTATCGCTTATTCCACAAAAAATGTTCCAACGTAATAGCCACTTGCATTCCTTCCTTCAAAATTTCACCCGCAATACGCGTCTCGCTTCGAATGTACATCAGTTCACCCTCAAGCCCAACTTCGGGCGTACTGTCAAATACAGGGATTCGTTCATAAGCCGTACGACACGTATGTGGAATGATCTTCCATGGTCTGTGTTTCCTCATCGGCACAACCTTCAAGCATTTAAAGCCAACGTGCACCGGTACCTCCTCTGTTTTTCTTTCCCCTTTTTCCAAACGCCCGTGCCCTGAATAATCAGCATAAGGGTATTCATACCCCCTTTGGTGCGCGCTAATCATAAAAACAAAAAAAAATAATTCTTCCGCAAATGCAATAAGTCGATGCAATAAGTGATATCGCATTTAAACAATAAAAATACGACCGTAATTAAATAAAAAGCCAAATTTAATTTCTTTTTTTTTTCCAGTTAATAAAATGTTTTTTTTTTAATGTTTTTTTTTTATTTTTTATCATTTTTCTGTTTTTTTCATTTTAAATATTATTATAATATTTGTTCTCTTTTTTCATTTCATTTGAATTTTTCTTTTTAAAATAACAGTAACACATTTAAAATATAAGATTCGGCTTGGTATCGACAACATGCTTTAACAAAAAAGCTTAAAATTATTAAGGATTTTTAGTTTTGCTCTATGTAATAATAATTACAAATCATTTTTTTTTGTTTTGTTTTGTTTTGTTTGATTTCATTGAATAGATCTCAGTAATAATAATTATAATAGTAATAATATAGTACAGTAATTTGAAATAAAATATTATTATCCGTATATTAATTTTGCAGTTTATATATTTCAAATTCGCGATTGTATCTATATCTTAATCTTTCATTCATAATCAAAATCTATTTCACGTTGGTTTTATGTTTTAGTTTATTTTGTTTGTTTTTTTTTATATTGTGTGTATTTATTTATGGATACAGTTGTTTTTTTTTTTTTATTAGAAGTAACAAAAATCTATATGAAATTTATAATGCTAATTTTGCGTAATTTCCCAACGATTTTGTTCATTAGTTTTAGTTTTTTTTTCGTTAGTTTGGTTTGCTTTATTTTCAATTTAATAAGCATAATCAAAGGATTGGACCATTAATTTTTTTGTTTTTGTTTTGTTAATTTATTTTATTTTACTAGACAGTAAATGTGTTTTTCTGGATTCTCTTTAAACAGATTAATAAAATATTGTTGTGTGTTTTCTTATTCGTTTTTGTTGTTTTGTCGGAGTGTCGTGTTTTGTTTTATTGTTTAAATCACTAAAAAATAGTTTGCAAATGGATATTTTGTTTTATAGAAAATTCTGTTGTTTTTTGTTTGTTGTTGTATCAGAAAGAAAGAACAAACTACAAAACTTGTATCGTATTTGTAGCCGAAGAACTAATCGATGGGTTTTATAAGAAAATTTCCTATTTTATAAATATTTTTTTTTTTATTTTTATTTATTTTATCTTTTTTTAAGTGTGGTATTATTGTGTCAGTAGATAATAATATATGTATATATGTATGCATTATTAAAATTTAAATAAAAATTCAAATGAAGGCGAAGTACGATTATAAGTAAGCTAATTTATTACTCAAGAAAAGAAAAAAATAAATAAAAAAAGAAAGAAAAGAAATAAACTGCTCCTGGTCGACATTATAGGTAGCAAAAAATTATATTTAATTTTTTTTCTTACTATATACATATAACGTTATAATAGGTATAAGAGAAGTAATGGAAATGGAGATTTGATTGTGTATATATTTCGGAAATTAATGAACGAATTTATCATTGGTGTAGAGGAAGGAATGCAGAGATGTTGAGCTTTGAAGCTGTAGGTCATGCTGTAGCACAAAGTCTTTTCTTAATCACTATGGACACAGCGTGAAGAACGATGGGTCTACATGTATAGATAATTCTTACTGTCTGGGCATTGGGATAGTGATATTCAGACAGATCTAAATTATGCATGACAATATATGTACATACACTGTGTGCCGCTTTCGGAGTTTCTTTTTGCAGCTGTTGGTATGCGATCGGTATGAAGAATATTACAAACCAACATAAGCGGCTTTATGGTCTACAAGAGGAACAAGATGTTGACTTCTAGCGTGGCTGACAAATTCCCTCTCACGACAATTAGAAATCTGAGGATGTATCATCTGACTTTGAGGCCTCTGTACTGGCTTACATTGATCTTAAAAGTTCAGAAGTAGTTTTCAACAAATCTTGGTTTAGTCTTAAAGAAAGAGTAAAATCGTGCATCGTAAATGATACCTGCACTAGGATCAATTTATTGTACGCCTTTGCATGGCAGGGAACAGTATGTGTATGTAACTGTTAACCTATTTAATAATAGGCTTACATATTTATATGTATATATCCTTCCATATCACAGAGCCTCTGCTATTTGAATAAATATAAAGCATCAAAATTAGCTTTTTGTACTAGACAACGATGGCAAGCAACAAGAAATTTTATATGTGATCGGCATCACAAACAATGTCAGAATGATATTGTTTTCCAGGGATACATTTTCTTGGCAACACTGCTACACATGATTCGAATTTAGCATTAAACATCCGCCTTAATTTGTTTTCGGAAATCCTCGTGAAATCAATTAAATACAGTGTAAAACGAAAGTCAACACTCAATAAGGTAGACAGGGTATTTTTGCCACTTAGAGGATTGACAACTCTAAAAGAACAAACCTCTCTTGATTTCTATGAAGTTTAAGTGGAGTTAGAATAAACTAATGACATTCAAGACCCAAATCTGGCATTTAAATTATCTCAGATATTTGTATGTCCAATCAGCTTACATTGCTTTCTTTTAGGGCCTGGGAGAAACTTTTTGACATGCAAATGCTAACAAATTTTGACAGTGCATTCGAAGATATGGATACGGAAAGTATGATGTAAGAGAAATTGCGCTACCCATCTATTTCTAAGGAACTTAAAAACTGTAAAACAGCAAGTTAGGTTATGTTAGAAAGGGCTATGAGGAAAACTAGGCACCAGAATGGGCCCATCGCAATCCCTGGGGAACCTTCATAAAAAAGCAAATGGAAACCTAAACACTTCCCCTAAAACACTTGATTTTCCTACAGAACCTAAGTAGCCTGTTTTGGTTGATAGAACCTACCTCTTCTAGGTTGCTGAAAAAGTGGTTACCTAGGTATTTCCTACGATTTCGAGCTATTCCCTGGCACTCACACAGTGTATGTGTGATGTCCTCTTCGACGCATATGTCGTTACAGTATCTACATACATCCGTGTCTGTAAGGCCCAGTCTCTTGGCGTGCTTTCCCAGAAGGCAGTGCCTGGATAAGATTCCTACAGCTGTTCTTAGCTGAATTCTGTTTAATTTTAGAATTTCCCTAGAAAACAGCAAGTTAAGCTACATTTCTTAATGAGCTGATTGGCAAATACCTTTCAGACATATTTACGAGCATGTAGACAGGAATGTAATGAATCTTCTATTTGTACGGGTTTTGGTGTATTCATAGATACATACATATGTATTATTCATAGATTGAGTTCTAATCTACATGGACAATATTGCGCGGCTAAGGCAGACTCTATGAGGTTTGGTTGACAATATTTTTTTTTCTCGAAACGCGAAATTGACTTTTTAGTCGCGGACTATGTAACGTTAAATGTTATATCTTTAGGTCTGTTCCTTTAATTTCTGCTCCAAAAATAGCAAGTTAATAAATTTCAAGGAGTGGGGGTAAGATTCTCTCAGAGAGAGGCAAATTTATGAAAAAGTAAAGGAACGCTTTCAACCACAAAAGTTGCAACAAACGAAATGTCATAAACACCTCGTCTATAAAATATTTTGGTCGACCTTAAACCTTCTTGTTATTGAATTCAAATATCCACTTATCTGTTTGAATACGTTGGAATGTCTTAGGAGAACATTCAACTTTCATTTGCGCTCCTTTTTTCTTCCATTTTTCAATTTGCAGGAAGTGAAAAATTAGAACATCCAAAGTAACAGCTGACTTTGACAGATAGTAAACTTCTCACCGGCAGAAATTTGTTGGGCAAGAATTCGTAAGATTTTTACTGAGGGGAAATTTTAACTCTCTCGTTGCCTCTCTTTTACGTTTTTTTTTGTGTTAACGGGGTTAGTCTAGAATTCGTACGAATTCGTAAGAAATAATACAAATTTTCAGGTGAAGGAACAGACCTTTTAATGCAAGAGTATACATATCTAAGGAAAACAATATCTGTGTATCTGTTCTTTAATTTAATTTATTTTGCATTTTTCCATTGTAATGGAAGATTCCTTTTTGTTTTTATACACGGCTCAGAACATTTTTTCAGATTCCTAAACTCTCGATCAATGTAAGAGTTTCCAATATTGGTTTGCGATTTCATTTGTGTGGATCATATTCTGGAATTCCATTACCATTGTCTTACCAACATAGATTTGATTTAGTAATAGAAAGACTAGAGAATTAAATTTATAAGATGCGATCCGGAGGCCTTCCCGCCATATCAGTAATAAGGCAGTTCCAAGTAGGGGCAGTGATAAAAACGACCGCTGTCCTTACGAAATTTGATTGGTCATCTCTTTGTTTGGGGCGGAAGCGTAATGGCAATCGCCACTTCTATTTCACCGCCGTTAAGATGATTAATTTATTGAATTTCGTTTGAGTTTCTAAGCCAGATGTTAATGCAACATATTTTAAGTCACCCTGTACCTTCACTGTTTTGCGAATAATTTTCGAAATATTTATTTAAATGCCTGTGAATTATTATTGCTTGATTAATTACATTGAAGAGACAAGAAGCCCTTTGAAGTCATATCAAATTTGGAGTCTGTAAATTCCCATCTTGAAAAACTAGTACTGATACCCTTGACCAAATCACAACATACTTGTATTAGTTACAGATACTTCTGCAGAACTTAAAAAATTTCCTTCATTTTTAGAAGCCCAACATTTTCTAATCTCCCTTGGGTAATATACTTGCGTCAAAGTGTATTCTTTCTCATTTTGTAATGAAATTTCAAATTTATATTTATGTATGAAATATGACGAGTAATTTATTTATTGTTTAGAATATTACATTTCTCGTTTCAATTAATTATATATATTTTTATCTTTAAGTTTTTGAAAAAAATTAATTTCGACGTTATAGTCTTTTTTTTTTTCTTTAATAAAAATCGTAGACTGGCAGTTTCCATTATAAACGTGTATTTAAATTTATATTTAAATCGTTTATTTTTTTATTCAAAATTATATGTATATATATTTTTATAAAAAAAAAAAAGAAAAAGAAAACTTTAAACGTAAAATATAAATAGTATTCCGTTGAAATCCTGTTCACATAAAAATGGATTTGTATCTATGGTATTAATTTGTATTTATTGAATAAAATATTTATTTTTACTATGAAATGCATTGAAAAATTAAAGTCTCACAAAATGGCAAAAAAATAATATTTTAAGATTTTTACACCAACAGAAAGCAACATCTTCGATTAAGCCGTTTTTATACGAAAAAAGGCGAACAGAAATCAGAGACGAAATACACACTTGAATAAGGCAATGATTTAAATTCGAATTTTATGCATTTCTAATTTTTATCCATTTTTTAATAAAGGTGTTCATTTTTAATTTTAAGGATCTGTCAATATTATCAAAAGAGCAAATGATCGCTTCAGTGTCGCGAATGAAATTGAAATAAATAAGCAAAAGAAAATAATAATCAAAAAATTATCTGTTCGTATTACTGATTGGATTTTAAATAGTGTAAATAATGAATTGTAGGTAAAATTACTCAATGAGAAAATGTAGTTAAATCAAACGTTAAGTTTGTATAAAATGCCACAGAGGCACTTCGAATAAGCAAATATTGAAAAAGAGCATTGAGAAAGTAGTCAGATCGCAGTAAAAATAGTAAAATCGGCCTCATCGATGCTCTATGTTTTTGAGGTTTCTCTTATTCGTTATTGGGGAAGTTAAACTTTACTCGTCCAATTGATTTATTGAGAGTTCAAAAAATGTTTGGTGTGAAATTCAGTTACTGCTCTATTCCGAGGTTCGTGTCCGTACTAGTTGAGGACAGTTGTAGAATTATTTGTTTTTGCTTTGGGTTATAATTCCTAACATTTCTTTCGGGAAATTTATACAAGCAAACCGCTGCTACTTCGGTTAAGCGAAACAACTGGGTTCAAAACTCCTAACTCGGAAGACAAAATGCGTGCTCCAAAAAACACTTATCCTGCCAGTTCTGTTCTACGGTGCCGAGTGCTGGATGATAAGCAGGAAAGCAGAGCAGATTTTGAATACTTTCGAGAGAAAAATTCTTCGTCGAATTTTCGGTCTCATATGCGAGGAGGGCGAATGGAGAAGAAGATATAACCGCGAACTCTATGAGCTGTATCAAGATGTGGATGTAGTCCCGAAAGCCAAAACAAGTCCACTACACTGGCTCGGCGAATGGACAATAATGCTCCAGCTAAGTGGATCTTCGAATCCCAGCCCCCGGGTTCGAGACGACAAGGAAGACCGAACCTCCGTTTTAAGGACCAAGCTATCGCGTGCCCAGGATCGAAGAGGATGGAAGGCTGCTTTGTCTCAGGCAGGGACCCTCCACGGGTTGGGAGCCCGTTAAGTAAGTAGTAGGTCAATCATTAACAATCATTAGTTCTGTTAACAAATTACGGCCCAGTATCCAGCATCTGTGGGCGCCGTGGCTCAGTGGTTAGTGCGTTGGATTACTGAGCGGGAGGTTCGGGTCCCAGAAAACACCAACAAGTTTTTTCACGGTCCCACCTTTCGCGAATGTCTGACAAACGTCCGGGAGTAATAACTGTCAAGAAAAAGCTTCTCAATCTGCCTTTCGGATATGGCTCTAAACTGTAAGTCCCTTCCATTTGTGTGAAAAATATAACACGCACAACACGAATGGTTGCGAAAAGCTAGGCCCTGGACGTACGGTCAGTTGCGCCAAGTATTTGTATTTTGTATCCAGCTTCTCCTTATAATGATGGAAACGACATTTAGTTAACAAATCGGCCGTAAACAGCAGAGATTGGCGCTTCTCCTGGAACATCCTTAGAATTAAAGGTCGCGTCGAGGGATCTTAACGCATAAAGAAGATTTTTAAATGGCAGCTAAACTCTTCGTTTTCGACTAAATTACATAATATCTAGAGATCCCGATTTGACGAACACAGTTAAAGTCATCTTAAAAAAAACGAACATTTTTCGTATAATATTCGGTCTCATTTGCGTTGACGGGCTTTGGACGAGGACAGGTATAGAGGAAGGCATCGCTTTAGATGGCACGCACAAGTAGAAAGGGATCGCAGTCAACTGGCGGCACTCAGCCAAAGACTAGACTAATTGGAGAGCATTTTTGGTTGAGGCCCAGGTTCATCTCGAACTAAGTAAGAAAGTGTATGAATGTATACAGGAAATCCAAGAAATCGTCAGGGGAGTACAAAACAGAAACAACCAGCTACCAACGCAACTAAAAGCGAAAATGCAAATGTTTGCTGTCGTAAGCAGCCACAGTCATTATCATATTTTTCAAAATGTCAAAATAGGACGATAGGATTTCCCGCTCAGTTTTATCAACACGGGTAGATATTTCTCTTAATAAAGAATAAACTGACCATCTGAGGAAAATGCATGTGCAGCTTTATTCTATATCACTACATATGAAGATTCTAATCCGAGCAATTTTTTTCTGACCCTTTTATTAACTAAAGTAAGCAGGACATTCGGGGGTTGTATGTGAGTGCTGCTATGGACATAAGTTATCAGATTCTGCGGGAGAAATTATGTGGATCACAAAATATCTTTCAAATTACTCATTTTTAATATTTGCCTCTGTGCAATTATTATTTAAGAGAGCTTCAACTTTACCTGTGTCGATTTGTAGAAAAATTAAAGAAATTAAATGAATTTTAATTTAAGTAAAAGTAGAATAAAATGTTCACATGAAATTACTGTTATATACAAAAAATGTATTTATTTGTTGGTTTTATTTGACTTCTTTTTGTTTTTTGTTTGGTTTTCCTTTGGATAATAACTGTAATTTGTTTTAATAAATATTATTTACAATAAAGATGAATTTAACTATCGTTTAGTATGAAGCGTTTATGTGAATTTGATTTACTTAAATATGTAATTTATTTGAAATTATATTAATGTATAAATTATTTAATTATTATTATTTGTTTTTTGTTTTTAAAGTATTTATATTTGGTTTTATATTTTATTATGTATTTAATGTCTCTTTATAATGATTGGATTTTGGTTGTTGTGGTTTGTTTTTAATGATTTAATTTTTTTTTATATATACTTTAATAATATATAATTATATATATTTTTTATTGAAGGCATTTTTTAAACTATATTTATATTTTGTCTTTTTTTTTTTCTTATTTCAAATAGTTAAAGTATTTTATTTATCAACTTACATAATTTGAATACGATATCTAGATTTTTTTTTTGCATTTTTTTATACTTTTTTTTTTATCTTATATATATAGTTATTATTAAAAATTTAGGTATGAAATTTTTTTAAATATTTTTTTCGAGTTTTTTTTTTAGTACTTTTTTAATAATTTTTACCTAAGTTTTTTGTTTTTCTTTTATATATAACGAGTTTGTCCTCTTAATTATTCCTGAAAAATAACATCGATTACGAGGGTAAACTGTTTGTTCTTTTGTTGTTGTTATTATTTCAGGAATTTTTTTTTTTTTTTTTACTTTATCATTGAATAAAATTGCATTTGTTCATTTTATTATTTGAATATCTAGTGTTAAATATAATAATAAAATTCATAATCATATTAAAGTATCCTAAAATTTATTTTATACATGCCGCCATACAGAAAGGAACAGACCAAGCTATTCTGTATTTTTTTTTTGTTAAGTATAAAAGGTCATTTCTGTCTGGGATTTTTTTTAAAATGTTTTATGTGGAATGAACAAACGAAAGTTGTTAATTACAATTAATGGACTATTGGTATTTACATAGATGCGCCCTTCAGTTTGATGTACTGATGAATATGGCATTTTTCTTACGTAAGCTAATGTGGAATCGAAATTGTAGGAATATCTAAACAGGCTGTAAGGGGTTCTCAGGAAAAAGTTCAAGTATTTCCAGATGCTTTAGTACAAAATGTAGTATAGAAGAGAATCTAGTATGTATTTAAACATTTGAGCAACGCAGATTGAGAACGTTGATTATTGCATTCATTAAGGTTGTCTTAACCTTGAAATTATACGTTATAGCATTAGAGCTGACAAAGCCAAGGCGATCTTTGGTATTCTTGTTTATAAAGCTATCTAGACTTCTTTGTGAAGAGTATACTTGACATTGTGTCGTATCTATCCTTTTCCAATGAAACGCAGATTTCAGGATTTCAACAGACCATTTTAAACCAGGTCGTTGCCTTAATATATTGTGATAGCTAGACACACTGCTTTCTATTCTTAACGAAAAGGAGGCAGAGATTGAATTTTGCCCATTCCCACGACATATGTGCCTAAGAATCAAGGTGGTTCGACGTATAATTGCTTGCCTAACCAGGTCGTAGGTTCCATTTACCTCATGGACAGTCACGGTTTACCATATCAAGGTAGAGCTGGTCATGTTAAGAGAAACAATTCCGACCAGAGACTTTCCCAATTCGATAATCTCTGCACTGAATTTATTAATAGGCACTAGCGATAACGAGTTAATATTGCGAGAAATATATGGCTTGGAGCACCCTTAAAACTTTATGTATTATCTTAGGGCAGACAAATTTTACGTTTGAAAGGAGGCATTGACGCGACTCAAGCCATAGCTTTAATCATTTTTGTCAATCGTGCAAACAGAGTTAGAGTTACCCAGGAAAAATTTGAGTGTCTCACGATTGAAGAGGCTGATGGTTCTAGCTCTTCAAAACTGTTTAGAAGTTCAATCTGTTAGTTTAGACCGTCATATTCAGCGCGTATTCGATTTGGACATCAATAACTTATCTCAAGTTTGTCTTCCTTCAGATTGTTCTTTAAAATTCATGGGATTGTGAAAATAATTTCGAATTTGAAAGGTGCATCGACATTGAAGTTTGTAATTACTGCACAAAGAGAGTGCAGACAGCTTTGACCCACATCCCAAGCGGATTTATAATTAACACGTTGAACGTCAAGCGCTTTTTCTAGTTTGCTGGCTGGTACCACGGGCAAAACTGAAATTTTTGTGTTGGTTCCAATTTTTTTTTTTTTTTAATTCTTGGTGCATCTAGGTTTATTTTTTTAAAAACGCTGATTTATTTGGACTTTGAAGAAGTAGTTTTCTTGAAATTGCATTTTTTCTGTGAAACTCACATATGGGCAACCTGTACGTCAATTGAAAAAAGCTTTCTGGTACCTGTCACTTACACATGAGTGTCATATTGTTAGACCCTGTGGTCGGATAAAAAGTATACTAAATAATAATAATGTAATATTTACTATAACTTGTGAGTTCTTACATTGTATATTTTGTATTTTTGGTGTTTCAGATCTAACTAGCAAAAAATATTAGAGACTCTAAAATGTCTAGAAAAAGAAGTTCAACAACATCCAAAACATTGTCAAGCGAGGACATTTCTCACCTTCTTGGTGAATCTAGTGAAGATAGTTTGTATTTTGATGGTTCAGACGCTGACCCTGATTATGTTCAGTATGAAAACCATACCGATTCGATGCAATCCTAATTCTAATAAAATCCATTTTTTAATTTTCCCACCATCCCGAACCATAACATCCGATTTCGGAACCAAGGGTACTGAATTGCTCGGACGTTCCACGACTATCCACTCCCTATAAGAAATGCATTGAATTGACACTCATAAATGAGTTTCATGTAGATAAATGGAAATAGGTCGCGTCGCCCATATATGAGTGTCATGTTCCAGTTTTACACTAGGATGACACTCACATGTGGGTTTCATGTATCAGCGGAGACGATGGTGACACTCACATATGAGTGTCATGGCGTTCAACGTGTTAACAATCTGTTTGAAAATTTGAACATGCATGCTGCAGTCCAAAAAGCGACCAACACAATAGAGTACATATTATTTTTAAAAATTAATTAAAAGATAGAAATTTAATGAAAGCATGTATAAATCAAACCAACTATGCGTTTGTAGTAGGATTCATTGCATACATACTTCACATACCATTATCAGCAGGGTTACTTCAATATTTAATGGAATCACCCATAAATTGATTTCAAAGGATAGTTTTTGAGAAAATTTGCTAATAGACCGCTGGTGCAATTTGGGTTCCCACGTGCGAATGCATAATGTAAGAGAGCTGAATAGTTTACAAATAAATTTTTCCTCGTCCTTGTTGTTCCATCAATATTCGAAGATGAATATCTGTAGGCTAGTGTCGTCCTGTAATGAGGCCAACAAAATCGTTTGTGCCTACCCAGCATAAGATCATGATTTCGTTCTAACTACTGCCTTGGAAGGCTTAAAGTATGGTCGCCTGGTTGTCTGTCTACATCCTGTGCTAGCACGTGTACCAGAGACTTCACATCTTTGTCAACTAGAAAGTTAAGTTTAAATTTTACTCAATCAACACTTTCAAGTGTTGTGCTGTGGCAGTTTGAATCGTACGGTTTTCAGGGTACCTGGTACATGACTTACGTAAGAAAAACGTCATTTATGTTTTTTATTTTTTATTTTCTAGTTGATGCACCCCCTTTAAAAAAGCCTGAAATAAATTTCAAAAAATCTTACAATATAAAAAAAAACATATTTTGAATAACCCTTAGAATTGTGAGATCAAGATGAATAAATTTTGTAATTTTCTTTTTTTTTTTTATTTACTATTATTTTTGCGTTCTTTGTAGATGTTTTTTTTTTTTTGTTTCTTTGCAGTGTAGTACAATTTCGAAGCTTAAAAAATGTACAGCAAATTTTCTAAAGTTATGTACAAATTGTTTATTTTTTGGTTTTTATATTTTTTTTTTTATTTTGCCTATTTAAAAGATTACTGTTCTAATTCAAAACAAAGATAAGTAATTAAAAATAAATATATATGTTCTTTCATCGTTTCGTATCGCATCGTAACTTTGTGCGTTTGCTGTTGTTCTTTTACCTATTTTATATTTTAAATTACAATTACTATTAATTTGTTTTTATTTTTTTTTTATGTTTTAGAGGTTCATTCTATAGGTACATTTACTACATTATAGTAACAAATACTATTTTCTTTTTTATTTGGATGTTTATGATTACAGGTTTTCTTCCGTTTTTTTTTGGTTTCTTATTTAAAATGTATTTTTTGAATTTACCTATCTAATGAGTGAGTGTGAAAAGCAAAATTTAATGTATATATAAATATTGAATATTTTTTTTTATTAAAAAATAACTAAAAATAAAATATATATGTATTCTTAACAAAATCAAAGGTTTCGAAAGTTCTTTGGCGATCGTTCAAAAAGTTATTAAGTAATTTATATCTCTCTTTGGTTTAAGTTTTCATTTTTTTGGTTAAAATTGTTCTAGTTAAATATGAAAATTAAATATTAAAAAGTCAAGTTCAACAATTGGCTAAATATGTTTTTTGTTTTGTTTTTGTTTTTTTTTTTTGTTTTAACAATCCATGTACGATATAGCTCTCAAGATTTGGTAAATAACGTTCTCTCTTTTTCATTTGTAACAGTTAATAATCAACAGAAATAAAGTGCTAATAAACAAATTTATTTATATAGAATTAACATAAATTTTAAACTACAACTTTAAGGGAACTCCTCTCTTTATTTTTGCCGGCCTTTCTATCTGGAATAGTTTGGATTTTATTTTTAAAAGAAAAATAATTAACACATGCATGTATAATTGTATAGGTACTAATCGTTCCGTTTTTTTTTCTTTAAAAAAATTCGTATATTTTATTTTTGATATAAGAAAAATTGATTAAATAGAAAAAAAGGTAAATACTTCTTATTTTTCTTGTAACTATTCGTTTTCATTTCTTTTAGCATTTTTGTTCTTAGTATGTTTGTTAAATATTTTTTAAATATGTGTTTCATTCGAGGGAAAATAGAAAACGTAAAATTAAAAGCTATATGTTAAAGCTGTGGCAATATATATTGGGATATAAAACTTTTTTTTTGTGTTTACTATGTGATTTCCATTATTCTTGGAGATAATTTTTTTTTTGTTTGTTTTTGTTTTCAGTTGTCTTTACATATTTTGTACGATCTTTGAAAATTCTTTTTAAACCGTTGCTTATGATAATCAAAAAGTAAGTTTTTGTATTTTTTTTTTCATTATTTTTAGCGTATAAAACTTCGAACTTATTATAGCAGATTGTAGAGAAAGATAGACTATTAAATGTTTGTTTGTTGCTGCTGGTTTCGTTTTTCTTTTATGTTTAACATTATTGTGTTGTGTTATAATGTGTTGTTAAACCCAGATCTGTTCCCTGCGATCGCGCCGAAATCAAAGCCTTTGCTAGCACCAGTCTTCCTCGTCTGAATCCGAATGTCGTGTGTGTAGGCCACCTTTTGGCTTGTAACCATTTAAAACTGGCGAAGGCAGAACTCGTCCCGTTCGTCCCATTGCAAGAGCCTGTTCAAAGGACAGAGGTGCAATATATTCCAGTCTGTAAGAAGAGAATGTTGTTACATGTGTGTGAGAAATAAATTTATTTCTAGCGGGTGGGACCGCTTTTCATAACCCCCGTAAGAAAGGCAACGTTATGGAGGAAAGGAATGGATGAGCACTTTGTGCAATGGACGCAACTTCATAAGAATGCAACTATTGATTCTATTGTACTGAATTGAGTGAGAACCTGATTGCAACATAAGCAGTTAAAAATATTACGAGTCCCTTTGAAAGTCATTCTCCTTTAATACTGCTGATGCATTTCTTACTAGTTGCTGTCTCGAAGAATATGACTTTGAATTTTCGCTGATGGTGTTGATGATGCAAATTTTTCATACTCGTTTACTATTTAATACAAGTATATAGATACATCGTCGATTGAAGCCATTTTAAGCCCATATAGTATTTGTATTTATTTATTTTTTTTAATCTAAGATGTAATATACGACTTAATAATTTATGCGTAAAATGCTTGATTGTGTCGAGCTATGTACCTTTAACTAATTTTTTTAAGGGGCTTCAACTTCTTTGTGACCACGGGCTTGTTTAATTTGATAGTACTTTGGATACTAAGATTATTTCGTGTTCTCGTTAAGTACTAACACCAATTGACCAGGATGTGCCATGTGACTGCTTTTTTGTCGGGCTTTATGAAATCTTACCTGCGAGCAAGCCGTTTGCAAGTAATTACTTTCTTTTTTAGCGGAAACGTCTTCGAACGGCTTATCAAAGGGACTCATGGGTGGAACCATAGAGGTGAAAGATTTTTAAAGAGATCGTCCCTATTTTGGGACGAAGTAGAAGGATTATTACTGGTTTAATTTTTCATATTTTGCGTTCCTAATAGGGCCCCATTTCTTTGTCTTAGATTTAAACGTAACCATCATGTAACCATCATAATGCTAGTAGCTCAGTATACTAAAGAGATGGGGAATAGCAGATGTTTATGATGTCAGATAATTCTCCGAAGATATCAAGCTATTCACGTATCTGATATGAGGTCTAATGAAAATTGTTTCGATTTATTTAAAAAAAAAACAGTAAGTGTTGTTGATTTCAGAAAATGTTCTTAACCACGTTTACGAGTATGTATGATTCAAAAACATAAAATAAAAAGTGTGTCTTCTACTTAACTAAAAATGTAAAACTAAAGCTTTGTCTGAGTTAAGGTGGTCCCGCATACATTTGTTCAATGAGAGTTCATTAAATTACAAAAATGGAAGGATATTTATAAAATTTGCAGGAACCATCTTAGCTCAGTCTTTTCAAAACCAACCAATTTTAACCTTGTCATACCTTTCTCTTTCCAGCTCACGCTCGCGATCTCTTTCTCTTTCATAGAGCTCCCGTTCCCGATCTCGATACTCGTATCGCAGGTCGTACTCCCTCATTCTGTCCCTATACCTTTCACGATCTCTATCACGTTCTCTACTACTATAGTACATGTCCCTTGGATCCCGCAACAAATCGCGGTGGTGTGGCAATGAGTGAACACTATGAGGTGTCGAATGATGTGTCTGAGTATAAAAATAAATAAAATAAAAATTATCATTAATTTTAAAACTTATTTAAGGATTTTAATTTATTTTTTTTTTTTTTTTTCAAAAATCATGTAAATCGTACATGCGTTGGACTTGCATTCAGTTTTGGAAAATTTATATTTGTTGGCTTCAACTGCAACGTTGATGGTTTGCACGGTGTAGGCGGTAGCCGTCGTCCAGCTCCACCACGTCTCGCCGCCAGAACCGGATAGCTGTGCTGTACATGTGTACCTCCTTCGAAAAGAACAAATAGGTACATCGATTAGTTATAGTATAAAATTGAAAAAAAAAAAAACAATTTTTAAGAGCATATCTATAGCTATGAATGAGAGTGGTAATACAACAAAATTTTAAACAGAAACAAAGAAACGAAAAAAATCAGCGACAATGAGTTAAAGGAAGGAAATAAAAAATAATGTTCATATTCGATACAAGGATACACTGAGATACTGAAAAAAAATATACATATATATAAAAGTATTTGTTATATATATAATATGAGAGTGCGAAAGGGCATGCTGATTGTTAGATGGTTAAAATGGATTTATAGATATAAATGCAATGCTGGCTGAGGTTTATGAGTAAGTTTTGTGTTGCAAATGTTGCTCCTGTTGTATAGATGTAATTGATATGAATTTACATTACACGCTCTTTGTTTCCTTTTGCCATGCGCCCTCATTGCAAGAAAATAAATGATATATACCTCACTTTAGGTAGTGTCTTACGCATACATACGTACATGAAATTATAATGTATATAGATCTCTCAGAAACACGGAAACAAAAGAGAACAAAACACGTACACAACACAAAGAAAATTAAATGTTGAGAATAATGAAATGTAGTTTAACACAAATGAATTGGTGATTTTTTTTTTTTTTTTAATTGATTGTATGTAAGAGTATGTTTTCTTATTTTTTATTTTTTTTGAAAAATTTTGTCGAATTATTTTTAATTATTATTATTTTTTTTTTGATTTTTGATTTTTGTAAGTCATTTGCAAAAGTACCCATTTCATCAATCCCAATACCAAGTCTATCTCTTTCACGCATCTCCTGAAGTCGAGCGGGACTTGGTGATCGTGATCTTTGACATAGACTTGTCGTCCCATATGTGGGATAAGGCAGGTGATTACGCCTACTTCGAGATAAATGGCCACCATAACGAGAAGGTGAAGGCGAACGGGCCGGACTTGTCGATGCTGACCATGAACCTACAGTGGGGAAAGATATATAGCTAAAGTTGTAGTTTCTGATGGTTTTTTTTTTTTTTTTTTTTTTAATTTCTTTGTTTTGTTAATTTTTCTAGCCGCAAGACAGTGTTAAAGAAAGTGTTTTTCTCTTTTTAAAAATAAATTTAGTTAAATACAATTTTTTTTTTATTGACAAAATAAAAGATTAAAAAAGAATTCGAAAAGCAGTATATACCTTTTAAAAAACTAGAAAGAAAAAAAAATAAACATTTATAAATATAGAATTGGACATTTGAACTTTTCTAGCAAAGACATAACAAGTTATTTTTTTTTTTTTAGAAGAAAGCAGATTCAAATTAAAAGTATACAATTTTTGTTCTTAAGGAAACTAACAGTAACACAGTAAAGTCTCACTTTCACTTCAAAACTCAGCGCGGACTTGGGGATACATATTTTCTTTTTTGAAAAAAAAAACAAATACTCTCGCTAAAATTGAAATAAAAATGTGATAAATCTTGGAATTGTTTTTCCTAAGGAAACACTAAAAACGAATACAAGAACTGAAAAGAAAATTCATCAAAAAGTAAAACTGTCTGATATAATGTATTTATAGATTAGAAATGGGCACTATTTTTAAATGGATATACACAATGTGTGTCTGTCTACTTTGATCAAGAAGATAAGATTCGTAATCTGATTTATAGACTACTTTCAGTCAGTGGTACGCTTTGAGTATGTACACGTAGTAGCCCAGTGTAGTCGGCATGGCATCTTATAAATTGAGGTCAAAAATATATCATATCCTCTCCATATTAGATCTTTGCTTTGTCCTACTACGTCATCAACTGCGATTATAAAATTAAGTTGATATTTCTTTGTCCGGTATTTGTGAGAAAACGGCTGAACCGATTTTAATGATTTTTTTTTTATTGAATTCGAAATCGCATGGACTAGGTTTAGATAAAGCTACTTGTTCAGTTTTGTGCTTGGGAGACCACGAAAAGAGACAAAATAACTTAGAAACACAAATAGCATTAACTTTGCCTTCGTCGATTTTAATCAAATTAAAATCAATTGTCGTTTAGAGTTTTTAAAGACGCAATTTTCAAGTCCAAAATCATGATTCTACGTCATCTAGAAGCTGAGCAATATCAAAAATATCATTTGTAAAATTCAGAATTTGATTAATTTTTCGTTGATCATGTCTTTATTCTTTATTCTCCTTTCGCTGCCTCTTCGTTAAATTTATGAGCTGAGGCGAGTGGATGGCGATAGAAGGGTGTGTGTTTTCTTTTCCTTTTTTCCTTATTTTTCTGTTATACATGCATACTGGATAAGTTGCGTACATGTTGTGTCTGTGTGTGCTGTGGTAGCGATTTCCACTGGGGTGGCGACGATATAATTGAGTTTGCACATTTTCAGTACCTATTGTAGTTTAACCGAATCAGTTGCTATGTATTCCAACGAATGTGTGTGGCGTCAACTAAAATGAGCAAGGGATATTCTAAGCCTGATATTGGGCCAACGAGTAAAGATACAAAAATTAGGCGGATGTCTCGGCTGAGAAATGTGTAAAGTTCCACTGTTAATAGACTTGGTTCTGTTAGTGAACGGTTTATTCTTGTCGGTGAAAATGTTATCCGACCGTGGAGCCTTAAGAAAAATTCATGTTTTCAATATGAACGTTTCATTTCATACGAAAAGGAGTCGCATGTTGGTACAATGTCTGAGCTTTTGTGGTGTACAAAAGCGGGCAAAAGAATCTGCTGGATTGTGTTGTTCAAGCGGAAAAGTTATGCTCCGAGAAATCGGTGCACCGCCGGAACCACCAAAGAGCATTCTGCTGGGTGATCATATCCTTCGTCAAAAACTTTTTTAGAGAGTCCTAGAAAGTTTAACTCAGCCTTTCAAATGACCTCCTTTAGTGGTAAACGCGTAACAGAAGGCAACTTTTTGCCAACTTTTAAGATTCAGGGTCAAGTTTACTACCTTATCGGAACATTAATGCCTGAGAGTAACGCTAATCCCAATTTCCTACAAATCTATTTCATGGGGAATTCAGAAGCTGAATACATTTCTGTCTTAAAACTGGAAGGGGGCGAAGCGAAGCGAGCACCGGTCAGCTAGTGTTACATATACAGTGCAGCAGCTGTGCGAGAGCATACATAGACAAGTGAATTGCAGGAGCAAATTCAGAAGAGTTGCACCTTAGAGTGTTTTTTGGTTTCTCGCAACCCCTAAAGCTTTTGATCTGTATGTGGTTGATAATATTTTAAATGAATTCGGTCTACTATATGACGAAAAGCTTTTGTAAGAATTTTGTAAATAATTTCTTCGGGCGCCGAAATCTGAAAATCAAACCTAGCAAGATCAAGATCGCGCTGTTGATGCATATACAATGTCAGCAATTGGTAGAGTTGATCGTTGGTCTGATCAGCACAGGAAGGATGTGGCAATGGTGTAGTGGTAGCGTCATCGTTTGTCGAGTTGATGGTTCACAGTTCAATCCCTGATGTCAGCAGCATTGGCAGTAGGTTTGTCATATGGCTGGAGAAATTGATCGCTCTGTTGATAATTGATATGCTCATGACATCAGGTGGATCGGGAAAAAAATACTGTGAATCAGAAGTGAAGTCAAAAAATACATGACAGCAATCAAATCTCCCCAGTTATTCTGGACACCACCCTGGAGTTAATGTGAAACCTAATAACACCTGAGTTTCAAACCACTACACCTATCTCTTTCTCTCTCTCTCTATCTATCTTTCCAACGCCCGCACCGCGTGAAAACATGTAAAAGGGTATTCATAACCCCTTGAGTGCGTGCAAATTATATATAAAAAAAAAAAACTGATGCTTGGCCTCAGCGAGGAAGTTATCCAAAATAGAGCGCCTTTTAGAAGGATATTGAGGTCCTCAAACTTAGCCAACCCCACAAGCGGCGCAGTAGCAAGGTAGATACGTGGGAGAAATATGTAGCATAAGATGTACGAGTACGTATGCGTTATATATTTCAACGATTAATAAAAGAAAAAGAAGAAGGAGCTCCAGAAGCGTAGAAAATTAGAGCCTTTAATTGCGAATTTTCAAGCACAATTGACCCTTCCTTAGCTCAATGAAAAGTTACATTTTTCTTATGCAATCTTTGCGGTGTACATAATGGATTTGAGATGCCCTCACAAGCTTCCTCTTATTCCCTATCGTTGCATAATATTTTAGACCAAAAGATACATTAAGTGCAGTAGCCCCTGGACTCCCATTTTTTACATATTGCATACATCATTTGATTTTTGTTGTTAGCGCACCACTGATTGAAACGACGAGTATTACAATAATTTTATGGACTTTATTTAACAGGGATTAAATGTTATAACACCTCTATAGCATAGATACTCTATCACTCTAACCAACAAATATATTTTGTGTCGTCATGTTTATATACAATTTACTGGAATAAAAACTGTTGGTGTTGTGTGTTGAATGAAAATGTGATAAGTACGAATAATTGCTTAGACATAAATTTTGAAATGCTTAAGCAAATATGTGTATATGATGAGTACGAGTATAATTCTTGTTGTTTTCTCTTATTGTGTGTTTATTCTATTTCAACTCTATACTATACTACTCTTTTTACTTTGTAAATATGTTGTAAGTAAAACAAAACAAAAAATACACAGAAGCAAAGAGATAAAAAAGAAGATTATAATGTAATAAAACTATTTAGCCTAAAGCATAAAACAAAAGTTCAACGCTATGCATATTTGACTAATAGCCTTTTACTACTGAGATAGACTATTAATAATATTTCAGTTTGTTTGCATCTGTTACATGAAGCTTATAAGCCGCGCAGTCGGTTGGGCAATATAGTGTCTAAACGGCATTTATCAAAGATCTAGACTGGTTTCCACAGTCTCTGATTTGCCTTCCGTTGGGTAGATCGTATTTTTTTATTTTGATTTATCCATTCGTTGTGGGTAATTTTCGTTCCAGATACCATTAATATCTGCTTTAGTTCATTAAAGTTACAAAACAAAATTAGGTTTCAAGCTACCTAAATTAGAGAATGGAGAAAAAGCTGGCTCATTCAATGAAGATTTAATGTAATTCAGTCTTGCTTTCGACTTTTTTACATAAGCGGAAGCAGCTGGGCCATTCTTTTGAAAAAAAAGATCAAGCGATTAAATTTTTTCAATAAATGATATAAATAAATGATGTTTACTGTCACATTATACAACAGAAGTTCACTGACGATAGCATCTATGTAGTATAGATGTCCATTGGCTTCGAGAAGGCGTTCAGTAATACCAACAGCGAGTGCACATTATCCTCTATGTAGAATGGACAATTAAATAAAAATTTCATGGAACATAAAAAAAGGCTGTTCGAGGATTTTGAGATTCAGTTGGCGTTCCGCAAGGTTGCATACTGTTTTCACTACTTTTCCGGTGGTGATCAGTAGCGCTCTCCAAAGTGCTTTGTCGGTGCGATATGATTAAGTTCCTTGAAAACTTATCTCAGGAAGTGATTGTACCTCCAAATCGGAAGTGTCCCACTTTGACGGGCTATAACTCAAACTGGGGTGAAAATAGAAAATAGACCCCCCCCTCCATACGATTTTTTGTTCGCTGGAGCCTTAGAAATTTTCAGTTGAAGGATTATACCACCCTGTATGTGCATAAGTTCGTTAAACGATTTGAATATAGTTTTCGAGGAAGCTAAGTTCAGTATTTTTGTGGAGTAAATCACTGAGCACATTCAGTATTTCAATAACTGATTTTTCAGAAAACTCAAACTTACAGAACGTAAAATGTGATTGGATTGTGAACTTTGTTGCCATCCACTTCCTCTAATATTTCGTCTGTTTATTTTCCTTATTAAAGATGTTTTATAGAAAACTATTTATGAAGAATTACGCAAATTAACATCAATTTAAAGTCGGTTGACATTTGGTGATTACATACAAATATTTGACAGTTTTCAATTGCAAAAATTCAAGCAAAAATTTTGGCTCTGGTTTTCTTGCTCTAGACATAAGGGAAGACTAAATGCAGAGATGATGGTCTAGCATTCGCGTTGTGGATGTTATATTTGTCCGCATTATTTTTTTGCACACAAATGGATGGGACATATAGTTCAAAGTTATAAAATCGAGAAAATTTTTCATGACAGGTATTACTCTCCTACGTTTGTCAGACGTTTACGAGAGATGAGACCGTGAAAAACCAGAGGAGTACAACTATTTGTTTGCTTCACACGGTGAAATATCTAGGAGTTCTCTTCGATAGAAAACTAAACTGAAAATCCCACATTAAAAAAAAAGCGCAATGGCTTCGGTCCGTGATAGTATGTATGGCAGAACTCGCCTTCTGATCACACACCATGATGGAAGACACATCCTGATCTACTCGTTAATTGTCGGATGGATAGAAGCCAACGAAGCTGTAGTCGTCAATAATTTTACACAATTTTTAAGAGAAACGCGCCTTGGTATAACAGTGCAATGCATACCTGCGGTATAACAGTCATTAAGGCTATTATCGGGCTCATCTCTTCCATATATTTGGGTCTCATGAAACAGCTGCAATCGACGAAACGGTTTGCGATTTTATAACCAAGACACTTTGCTCTAGAAGGAGGTTCGAGATTGAGATTCCAAGCAGGGATTCATGGACCACTGGCAGGTCACTGTTCAATGCAAATGGAAACAGATGGATCGAAAACGGATTCTCCCAATCGCGCAGGCGTATATGGACGCAATCGTAAAACCTCGACACCAAGTCCAAGCGGTTTGGAAGCCGAGCCTAGCGTCAGCATCAACCTGAATTCAGGCGTGAAATATCCATATACTCACGGTCACTCGCGCGACGCTAAAAGTTCTGAGTTCCCACTAAGTTAACCTAAAATCAGTTTTATTCTACTTTAATAATCTGAAAAGCTTGGCTCTACGCAATGAAGGAAATTGTGGTGGATCCTGGACCGTCAGGAAAGGCTCCACTCATTTGATCATAGGCCCTAACCCCTATTGCTTAATCTCTGGTTCTGTTTTCAGTTATACCCTAAACAGGGCAAAATGTGCATATCTCACTGGATCAGCATCCAATGACTCAGACAGGTTAAAAGAGCCTGACTCGTCCATAAAAAGATGTCATGAAATACAGCAGAAATGACAAGGCTTGTGTACCTTCTTTCTGGTCACTATCGGCTCAAGTACCATCACGAAAAAAGGAATATCGCAAAAAATATCAAATGACGCCTTTGTCTAGAAGCGGAACACGTACATACATACATATAATATAAGGAGCAGCGTTTTCCATAGAAATTAAACTGTAGAGATGGCTAAGTTGGCAATAAATGTCCTCAGTCGCAGTACCTTCACGCTCATGGCTTTGAACTGAACTGCAACGCCATGTAAACTGAATTAATTAAAAACAATAAGCAGAAAAAAATAAATAAATTTCGAACAAATTTGGAGCACTTTTGTTGGAATTAACTGGCATAACTCAGGTTAGTTCAACCAGATCTGGAGAGCCATCGAAACTGAGGTCACTTTGAACAATAAGCAGAATAGAAGTATACGCCTTCCAAATAAATGTTTAACAAAAATGGTTACCAGGAATTTTTAGGAATCGAACAAAATTTTCAGATGAATCAAAAATTCAATAAAAATATCGCAAAGAATGTAAGAATATAAACCGCCCTGCCATCGTTCGGGAAAATGTTAATGTTCTGTTACAGTAAATCATTTCTTTTAATCTTTTTGACTACTATCAGTAGGATATATGCACATATGTATAAATTTTGTTTGCATTAGTTGCAATTAATGTTTGCACCTTGCCTTAAAAATAGCAATTCGAAAATATTGTTTTGTTTGTTATATAAAGTGTGGATTCGAATTAGACTCCTAAGAAGTCGGGCCACTTTTTAAAGGGTTTTGTCTATAACTGAACATTTTATCACATAAAATATGTTACAACACTCAACACAGAAATAATTCCTTTTTTTTTTGGGGTTTTTTATAACTCATTTCTAAAACTAGGGGGTCGTTAACAACATGTATCTAATACTGCATACACATTTATGTTTAATATTTTATTTTGGTCATAATCAACTTTTATCCACACAGTTGAAATCCATACACGCAAAATCAAAATACGATTGAATCATAGTGTTTCTTTCTGTTTGTAAAACATGCTTTCAGGAAGCTAAACAACAAAGCATATTAAATTGCAGAAAACATGATAAATAAATTAATATATTTTACATTTACTAAAATATTCAAATTTATTTTAAGGGCAAACAAAGATAAAATATATAAAACTAAAGACTAAAAAATAAAAAAATAAGAGCCTGTTTTAGCAAAGAGGTAGAATATTTAAATATTGTTTTTTTTTTTATTTATTTATACGCAATATTTAGGGGCTATCATAAAATTACCTCTTGGATATCGAGTAGGGTGACCATAACTATGCCTAGGATGACGGGTCTCCTTGACCATCTCTACAACATTAGATACGGTATCGGAGAACCCAATATCATGATGTATATATTGATGACCTCGCCGTCTAGGACTTGGAGATCTGGCCAAAGGAGATCCGTTATGCCTACAAATGATATTCACAAGGTAATATTTTTTGTTTTTATTAATCATTTAAATAAACTCTATAACTTTATTAACTGTATTACCTTAAGCTAGGTGACCTTCGATGGCCATTCGTGTACGCATGACCAGGATGCAAATGCCCAGCATCGCCCCCAGTTAACGATTCCTGAGAAGGGTGCCGTGATGGAGCATCTTGTAACTCCAACATCTATATTGTTCAGGAGGCATATTCATATATGGAAAATAAAAACAAATGTGAGTAAGATTCTGCATAGAATAGAAAAAAAAAATTCTCTTTCAACAGATACAATCCACTGACAAAATTTCGATAACCAATATTTTTCTTAGCTTTTTATAAAAATTTCGTTTCTACTATATTAATTATTTTACTTTTTAAGCTTTTTTTTTTTCTTATTTTTTGTCCTATATTTATTTATTTTTATATTTATATATTTTAAAATAATACAAATAAAAATTAAAGCAGTAATTAAAATCAATGTTTATATATGTATAACTTGTTAAGCATGCTACAAGCCCAATGATACACATGCCACATGCAGACGCAAGTGATGTTTCTTTATATACTAGTAGTGTCATACTGTCATGCTATATGTGCTTAAGAGGGTAGTAAAGTTTGTAAAAGCTTTTACAAGCGATATTTACATTGACTTGTACTTACCGGTGACTTGCTTATATATTGATTAACATAACACTTAATAACAATTTGCTTGTTTTAAATACACAATTACAAACTAGCTTTATGGTGAGATTAAATAAAAATAAAAATTAAACTAAAAATTTTCAAATAATTGAGGAATACATCGAAAACTAATGCTGGGTATTTTTCCGAATGTGGTAAATCTACTTAAAGTTATTTCCTTTAATGATTATAATTTTTTTAAGCAACTATCAGATTTGTAGAATCTACTCTCATTTATCTAGTATTAAATCTATTTCTAAGCTCCCGAAATCTATTTAAATATAAACTACGTAATATGTTAAGAATATCTTTAGGGTTAGAGAGGAACAAATCAATTTAAAATCATTGACAGATCAATCGCAGGTATCGTGAAGAAATATCGTTACTTTCGAATAAGTCAGGTTAAGTAATTAAAACCAATATCTTTCGTTGAAGACATCTAACGACGAAGAAGCAGAGGACTTGGAGCCTTTAATTTGAAAGGCCTAAAAACCTTAGTTTTATCACTAAAATGCATTTACTAATGATTTAAGGACTACAAATTGGCGCAAAATTAATCATCCTGTCGGAAGATGTTATAATTTTTGCAAATGGCGTCGTACGTCAATCATATTTGACATTTGTTAACTAGACAGCTGTGAATTACGCGTGTGAATTATTGTCAAGCCATCCTCAATCTCAACAACGAAGAGGACGATTTTGTGTCGAAAATTATCATGAGCGACGAGGCGCATTTCCACTTAAGCGGTTACGTCAATAAGCAACATATTCGTTTCTGGGGCACTGAAAATTCGCGTATGATGCACGAAGAGCCACTGTGTGGTGCGGCGTTCACGCGGGAGGAGTGATTGGGTGGAATTTTTTTGAGGACGCCATCGGCAATACGGTCACTGTTACTGGCGAACGCTACAGGGCCATGATAAACGACTTCTTGCTGCCGGAATTGGATGAGCGGGGCTTGGTAAACATGTGGTTTCAACAAGACGGTGCAACCGCACACACAGCACGAGCCACAATGGATATTGTGAAGGAAGCGTTTCCTGGTCGCGTAATCTCCCGTTTTGGCGATTTGGCATGACCAGCAAGAACGGCCGATTTAACCATCCCAGACTTCTTTCTTTGGGGCTACTTGAAGTCGCGGGTTTATGCCAACAAGCCTCAGACAATCGCAGCCCTTAAGGAGAATATTCGACAGGAATGCGAACAGTTATCATCGGAAATCTTGCGGAAAGTCATGGAAAATGCGATAAAACGGGCACAAATGTGTATCAACACTGGCGGCAGCCACTTAGCGGATATCATCTTTTCCATTTAACAGAAAAAATTTTAAAGATCCAAATAAAGACTTCCATCAGTCAAAATCATGTTTTTTTATTTAGTAAAAAAGTAATTCAAAAACAAAATTGGATGATTAATTTTGCGCCACCTTGTAGTTATGTGGGATCATAGCAAAATCATAGCAAAGGTGATCAACCTTTAGGAAAACAATCTGACTGTGGATTTGAGGAGAAGCAGAGGCTTTGAGCTCTCTATTACAAAACGGCGTTGTCATCGAAGGATGACCTCTTTTTGACGTTTTCTTGAGAGAAAATCCACCGCGGTTCTTGTTAAATTGGGATAGTACTAATCTGGTGAAAAAGACAGTATTTCAAAATTACCGGTATTTATGCTAAATATTCCTTACCTAAACTTGAGGTCTTCTAGCAATAGTATTTGGTAGAATCTCGGCACTATATGAGTACTTTCTATATGACTTTCTGGAACCTCCTCCTACTATGAAGGTAGAATTGTTCGCGAATGTAATGCAAGGATGAAAACGACCAACATGGGATTGGGCCAGCAACAATCTTCATTCCATTCATGCTCGCCTTAACATAGTAGCAGAAATTTAGTGAAGAGATGCCAGAAAACCCGTCAAATTCAAATATACGGATGCGTTATACGCAAATGTGTGTGAGTATCTTTAGTATCACAGCCCAGAACTATGAATGAAGTATCCTATAATAGCTATAACTATAAACACGGGTGCAAGGACATGAATTATGTGATTACTACGAGGCTAATGTAAAAGTGTTTAAAGCCTCAACAATGATAAAGAATACACAAATTACTCTTTGATAAAACACCTTTAAAATATTTTATCCACAAACCTAGTTTCGATTTTCATCAAAATAGGACAAAAGCCCTCTTCCTCGGAAATTACATGCGGATAAACGAGGATAAAGCAGAAGCGGAATTTAGTAATTACCATAGGGTTGAAATAGCAACAGCAACATGCTATATTTCTAGGCTTCATTAGAGAGTCCCAAAGTACAGATACATATGTACACGAATGAATGGTACCTACATATATAGTTCTTACGTAGCAATACTATGGAGCGAAATATTTTTCATTTTTTCAAGTCCACGTAAGAGGATTTGGGGAAATGAAATTGTTAAGTTAGGAAAACCTACCATCATCTTTAGATGGATGAAAAATTCCACGATTGGGAGGGACTATGAGGAAATAAGCTCTGAAATTCGATTCCTAATATGTACAGACATGTGCATACATACATATGCAGTTTGTGGGCTGACATACAGGCTGGTAACTATGTGATTTAGGAGTAGAATAAGCCGTGGGATTACAAAAATGGAACGTTGAACTGCGATATAATGAAAATCGGGTCAATGTAGGTTTTCAAAATATGTAGGTATGTAAGTTTTCAAAGGAACTTCGCAAAACCAATACTGCCAACTAGAAGTGTAGACTGCTCTAAAAACAGATTCGATAGAGTGATCATTTACATAGTTGATGCAAAATCAAATTCGTAGGAGTTCCTGCAAAAATCATGGGAGTATATTCCGCATGAAAAAATTATGGTGCCAAAAAGATTTTTTCTATAAAAATCGTTCAACACCGTGTAGAGCCGAAGTCAAGGTATTCACGAGAATTAAGCGCCTTAAGCATACCTCATTTCCGAACTGATTTAAATTTCTGACTGGACAATGGTGACGGTGTTGGATGTTGAAGATAGATAGGGATACCCATTATAAAAAAGGCATACTATAGTAAAAGAATATGCTAGCTTTAGTACACCTTTTACACAATTTTTTTCTGCGAAGTATCTGCAGTGATTAATTGCTGTAAGAGCATACGAAACATAATAAGATTCCACTCCAGTTCATCCAACAATTGGGGATTTGTTTTTAAGCAAATGGACCGATTAAATTAAATTCTATTACTAGAAATAAACTTTTATGTAATGAAAAATAAGTTTCAATAGAAAAACAACTGAGTCTCTTTTTTTTGTAAGAAAAACTAGAGAATAAAAGCGAAGTTTCAATCACTTGGATCGACTAAATACTCGTATTATCATAAAATGCTAATTATATCTTTGATTTTCTATTAAAATTTGGTTGATAAAGGCGTTTACAACAGAACAACAATAACACCGACTAGAAATAAGGGTTTATAATATCTAAATACTTTTTTTTTTTTTTTTAATATATATGTATGTATAGATACGTATACTAAAATATTGAACATATCGACAAATCACATCGGGAAAACATATTTTTTTTTTGAATTTTGTTTTACCACTTTAAGTATTATCACCTTTTTGTTTCTGAAATTTTAAAAAAATTAGAAGAGGTTTTAAAAGTTTTCAATTAAATTGAATAAGGGTAAGAGAAAAGTAGACTTTCGAACTAAGGAAAACAAAATAAAACACAAACGAAATAAATGAATAGTTAACCAGATCAAGGGGAAATTATAGCAAATGTTTGATTGGAATGTGATTGCTTATTTTCTTGGGAATCACTGCCGCACTCGAGCGAGTTCTGCTTAACCGCAAACTTTCTAGCTCTAATGAAATATTTGATTATTTAATCAATTCGATTAAAAACAGTTCTGGAATTTTCAATATTGCATTCTCTTTGTTGACCTTAAACGATTTCTTGCGGTTTGAGTAGTGGAAGTTAGGTAATTTATTTTAAAAGTGTGTATATTATTACAAAAAACATCAGCAGCATTTACATAATCTTTCATAAAAATTTTGACAGTTTCATCAATAACAAGGAACCATAAGTTTTTTTGACAATAGAGCGACATCTTAAAATATTGAGTTATACCCGGTGCACGCTGTTAAAGATGGCGTTAGTGCTAATGGTATTAAATGACCCATCAATATACAGAAAGTATGACGTTGAGAATCTCATATGCCACATGGATTTTTCCACTGTGAAAGTAATGTGGAGTAGATGGTGCTACGAAAAAATTAAATAAAACTTCAAAAACTTGAAACAGGTCTCATTTAAAGAAGACATGTGCATGCAAATACCGCAGATAGTCGCTAAAATATTAAAATAGTGTTTGCGAATCTCATCTCAATCTTGAAACTGGCCATCAGTTCGACTAAAAGGGGGCTAAGTAGAGCACATAACATACTGTAAAAATACCCAAAAAACTTAAATATCCGCGGGTGGTTCCAACTATATTTCACTTATCGTTAGTAGACATTGTATATTTTATTTATATTTTCGGACAGTTCTAAGCATACACCTATGAATAATATCAATACGCCAAGGCAAGTATTATATGAAAATTGACATGCAACGGTCAACTCATATATTGGAACTAATCTGGCGCAAAAGTTGATTATTTTAGACGACCTCGTAATTAGTAAGAAAACTCCCTTATTATGTCCATTTAATATTTAAAAAAAACTGTATGAGCTGTACACAGGCTTAAATTCATTCTACGCAGCTTGTACCCGAATATTACATTTGGTCCATCATATCAAAAGAATGGGCAACTGCTCCCAGCGTGGTATACCTTGTATACCAGTACCGAATTCGATATGGAAAGTTTGGTTATGTAGGATCTAGAGATAATCATAAGACACTAGGCAGCATAGTGCGCCTCACTAGTAAGAAACTTAAATGATTTCTCCAAGACAATCAATATCCTTACAGAATTTAAATAAATCATTATTTTGAGCCAAGACGCAACCCATGCTAAACTATCAAAGAAGTAACTTTCAAGGTGTTTTAATCTGCATAGTTTTAAAAGTTCCCTAGTTTTTTTTCGATCTAACACAAGATCTTAACCTTCAAAGTTAGACTATTTTTGGTCATCAAAATTCTCTTGAGAATAACTCTCCAGGCCACACACATGGTGTTTTAATACCTCCAAAGTGACATAAGCTTTGTGGGAGCTCATCAGTTTGATCAGTTTGACGGCACTTTCATTGCCCTCTATATCGAAGAATCCAGGTATCTTACATAATCTGATACCTTTCTGCTTACAAAATTCCCTGAGCATTGTGGGACGCAGTTCCTGGCAAGTTCACATTTTGTGACGTAGGAATTTAGCGCCTTAAGCGCAGCCTGTCAATGTAGATGGCGATATTCCTACTCGATATTGATCCCGTCTCCAGTAATTCCGCAGTTTTAAGCACAGTTGGAACCTATACTTGGAGCACACTGCATGCGACTGGAAGTCTAAGGGCTATCTGTAGGTTTACCATCCGCGTGGACTATTTTATTTTTTGTTTTCAAAAAATCACCAAGCGCCCCTGGTTGTTCAAAAGTATGGCTTAGTATATTGGAAACAGTCCGATGTCGCTAAGGTTGGACGACAAGTCTAGAGGGTCACAAGTACGAACATGTAATGAAATGGATGCGCCGTATATAATTATAATGTTTGTAGGGATCGTATAGATGTGCACATACGAGTACATTCGGGATATTCAACTGTTTAAACCTAAATTTTTTTTGGTCATAAAAAAATAAATTATAATTTAAATAAGCAACCACATTTCCATTAAATTTCGTATTTAAAGAAAAAAATTAATAAATAAAAAAATAAAATAATTATTAGTTGTTATTTTGGTTTACCTAATTGATCGCTTTCGTATCGTACTCCGACGTGCTAATGTCGCCAAACTGTTATGATCAGCATCACCATTATTATTTGGTTGATTATTATTATTATTAGCCAGCAAATGCGTTTGTGAATTAGCACCTTCGTGATTGGGCTCTAAACTAATGGAACCTGTACGGGAACCTCCCTTCTCTAGCGCAGCCATATCAAGCAAGCAATTGAAGAATGATTGTTTCTGTTTTTTTTTTTTTTTAATTTTTTGTTCAGGATTGAATTTTATACAATCGAGCAATATGTTAATTTTATTATTTTTTTTTTTATTTTTTTTGTGTTTTATACAATATTTTATTTGTTTGTTTAGATTTTTATTTTTATACATCCAATGTTCCGGTGTGTAGTTCCGAGGTGACCAATAAGGTTTTTTTTTTAGTTTATAACATGTTTTTTGTTTTATGTTTTTTTTTTTTTAGCAAATGGTTGCAGTGAGCAAGAGCAAGAAAGATTCGAAAAAATCAAGCAAGAAAATTTTGTATTTATTAAAAATGCATTTGTTTAGTAAATGAATTTGTTTAAAAAAGTTAGCAAAAATTTTAAACTATTTAGAAAAGGTAAATTAAGAAAATATGTATTTTGAAAACTTTAATTTTACTTATAGCTTATAAAAGCAAATCCTATTTATTTAAGTTTTTTTTTTTTATTTTAGTATTTTAATTAAAAATATACTTCTATGTCATGCAAAAACTAGCTAAATTGTTCTATTATTGTATAAAAAAATTGTATTCTATTTAAGGAAACACTTCTAGGAATTATGCATGGAATTTGAGTTTGTATCGAAAGTTAATGTGTATTTCCAGAAACCCATTCGAAAAACTAGTTTTGTTTGCTTATGGTACATATTTACAATTTTTGCATAGTGCATATATTTGAATAGACAATATAGATCGGGACGGACATAAGACAGATACATATTTTATTTTCTATAAACATAAGGCTTATCGAATTGATTTCTGAAGTTGATCAAAAATATTCAATGTAGAATAAAATATACACTTTGTTTTGTTAGTAAAATTAACTGTGCAAAAATCTTAAGTATTTGAATTTAATAAAAATTTATAAAAGCGAAAAAGAAAAAAAATTAAGTTTTAAGCTAAAGAAATTATTACTAATTAAACATGCCAAAATTAAAAAAAAAATTATATAGAAAAACTAAAATACATGCATAATTTTTAGCTAAATTATATTTATCATAAGTAAACTAAAAAAATATTTATCTTTGTAAATATAGGACAACAATCTGTAGACTTTTTTGTTCTATTTCTAAATTGTTTTGACTATTTTTTTTTTTAAATATTAATTTTTATTTTAATCTAATCGAATATTTCCCTAATTGACTTAGAACTAAGGTATATTTTATGATTAAATGAAAAATTAACTCTAAACTAAGACCATAGCATTAACTCTAAAGAACTCTAAAGGCAGTTATGAATGTAAAATAAAATATTTTAACGAGCAATTCATTTTCTACGGAACTGTTTTTTTTTCTGTTTACTAACGAGTTCTTAATGAAAATTTTCATTCCAAGTGGTGCCAAAAATAATAAAGATTAAATAAATAAAAAATCAAATAATTTTGTTTCGTTTTTTTCAATTTAATAACAGAAAACAAATCAGAGTAACTGTGTACTTTGTTATGTCAGAAAATAAATGAGTTTATTACGATGGAATACCATGTAAAGATTGCTTCCCGTGTTGATATGTTGGAAACCATCATTCAAAAGGTGTCATGAGAAAATACACAATAGCTATCAACCTTAATTCTGCGCAAAACAAATAACGAGGCAAATATTTTCGAGACCCAAGAAGTCCAAATCGATACTTTTTATCGATTTTAAGGCCGCATATGACAGCATTTATAGAGACGAGCTATACAGAGCCATGCCTAGTTTTGGCATCCCTGCCAAACTCGTTCGTCCGTGCAGGATGACGATGGAGAACGCTCGCTGCTCCATCAAGGTCGGTGATGACCTCACCGAAACCTTCGTCAAAAAAGGGTTTAGACAAGCCTCCACCGGAGGCACAATCTTTTAAAAGTCTGTGCAACTACTAGGTTACGCCGATGACATCAACATAATTGGCAGAACACAGCGGGCTGTCACTGGTGCGTTCGCTAGTATCGAAACAGAAGTCGCCAAAATGGGTTAAACTGTAAATGAGTGCAAGACCAAGTATATGCTGTAGACAAGAAGGGACACACAGCATCGACGAATTGGACAGAACGTCACAGTCGACAGCTATAACTTTGAGGTAGTAAGGGACCTTGGCTTTGCTATACATTCTGACAACAACATCTTGGCGGAAATAAATCGAAGAATAATTCTTGCCAATCGCTGCTTCTTTGGCCTGAGAAGGCAATTGAGTAAAAGGGCCCTATCTCGAAAGATTAAGGAGACTCTTTATAAGACCTTAATCATCCCAGTTCTGCTTTATGGCGCTGAAGCATGGACTCTTTCGAGAGCGGATGAAGATATCCTTGGTCGCTTCGAGAGAAAAATTCTTCGTAAGATATACGGTCCCGTTTGCGTTGACGGGCTTTGGAGGAGAAGATTCAATGGCGAAATTTACGAGCTGTACAGCGACATCGACCTAGTCCAAAAACTGCGCATCAATCGCCTAAGATGATTAGGACATGTGGAGCGAATGGACACCAATACTCCGGCCCGCAGGGTCTTCGAATCTAACCCGGAGGGACAACGCAGTAGAGGAAGACCTCGCCTAAGGTGGCGCGCACAAGTAGAAGGGGACCTCAACCAACTTGGAGTTCGCAACTGGAGGCAGTTAGCTAAGGACCGGGCTAACTGGAGAGGCTTGTTGGTTGAGGCCCAGGTTCACCCCGAACTGTAGCGCCACCTAAGTAAGTAAGCATGTAAAAGCATACTCCGTCAAGCCCTAATATTGCCTTCCAAGCAATCATTAAGCAAAATAAAACATCTTTCTATCACGGCTGTGACCATCAATTAAAGCCACAAGATCGTCATTCATGCTGTTCCCTTGCAGATTGAGCTCTAGGTCAGTGACAATCTGACCTGTTGTTATACCAAAATTGTTATCAAGTTTGGTGTATTTGTTTGGCCTAAATTGAATTGAGGATGAATTCGAGGTTAGATTTTTCAATTCTTATTCTTAGATGACATTACCGAATTCATTGGGGGTGGAATAACAGTTGCTGGAATAGAGGTCAATGTTCTAATGTACGCTGATGATTTAGTAGTTCTTGCCGAATCGCCACAAACGCTGCAGCTCATGATAAATAGATTAAGCGACTATTGCACTATCTGGAACTTGACAGTCAACACCGAAAAATCAAAAATCACCACGAAGGATGGTCGTACAGGGGAGAAGCTACCGAGATTGTTAAGGAATACAAGTATTTGGGCTACCTCATTACTAGTAACCTAAGTATTGAAAAACATCTGGAAGAAAAGTTAGCTGCTTCGAAAAAGGCAATTAATATTTTTGATGCGCCGTATATAGCAGAAGATGTCAAATATAAACTATCTCTGGCAACGGCGCAAAATAGCATGAACTACGCGGCGCAGGTGTGAGGGTGGAGAAAATGCGATACGGCGGAAAAGCTGTTGCGTTTCTATCTAAAAATACTTTTCCGGCTACCATATAACACTCCAAACTACATGTGCCACTTAGAGACAGGACTGCCACCATTATTTATCACCAGCTGCATGTAGACTATATACTGAAGGTAATGGCAATGGAAGATACTCGAATTCCAAAACGCATAGCTATACATGCTCTACAGTGAAAGATCCTATAGTTTGAGAAATGGGGTGAGTTGGCGCGCATAACAATCGATATCTCAGCGAATAACCTGCAAAGTTGGAAACCACAACTGTACCGTCAACTGCAAAAATTGGACGAACGCATCCGGGAGGACTACATTGAAAACGCGAGAGCATCAACCCACAGACAAACATACAGTCACCTGAATTATAACTTGCAGCAACGAAACTATTTCAGAAGCGATTATAATACAGAACAAATGGCGACGATATTCAAGGCACAGCTAAACTATATCCCCCATAGGAATGATCTACCAGTACTGTGCTCTGTCTGCAATCTTTCCCAGAGAGAGAATATAATGCACTTTATGGGAATATGTCCAATTTTGAAGGAGCATAGAAGAGCATTCTTCCATAAAAACATACTTACTGAGAAGGAAATCGTAGAAATTCGAAACGGATCGAACTGTGGAATAGTTGATATCAATTTTGTAAAACCGCATTGAAATACAGAGAACGAATTTTAAGCGAACGTTTTTAAAAAAAAGATTTTATTGCAAAATCAAACCGAATAATGTAATAAGTTACTATCTCCTACTAAGGAAAACCCTATGTTGTCAATCTGGCCGACGGTCTTAATCCAAGCCTTTTACATTAAATTAAAATTTTGTACTTTTTATATTGAAATAAAAAACTACTCTATATGAAGCCAGCACATACGGAAGCGTTAAGAAACAAATATTTGACGCTCTATGCTTCAATCATGATAATGCTTAAGCATTAGTCAACGATAGATCCACGAAGCCAGTATATTTAAAATATCTTCTTGGTTACGGTAGCTCCCTTTTATGCGAATCAAATGAGAAAGTTTTACAGGGTATAGTCAATTAAAGAAAGAGTTTCTATTTTATCTGCATACCGTAGCCAGAGTTTCAGCACTACAGATAGTAATATACGGGCAAGAAGAAGGCTTTCTTTACGGAAAATATAAAATGTACAAATGTAGTAGACATAAAGTGAATTAGTAACTTTAGGAAGAAATCCTGCAGTGCCATCCACTACACTGCACACTATCATCTTCAGATATATTATAATTCGTTAAGAGTTCCGAAAACAACTCTACATTACATGGATGTGACCTGACATAACAAAGTTCATTATAATAAACTTTCAGATAAAAATCAATATAGACAATAAAAACTAAACAAATTAAAATAAAAAAAATTAAAGATTGTGCACTAAATAGATTGTGTGAATATTGCTATGACGAAAAAAAATAAATAAAAGCTGTTTTGTTTGAAAAGCGACCAATTTTGTATGTAACCAAAAACTGACAATATAAAAAAAAACTAAATAATGTTCTCATTTTTTTTTTGTGTTACATAAAGTTATCGAAGTGAATTGGACTGGCAGAAGCAAGCGAAACTCTTGTAAAATATTGAACTTTTCGTTATTCAATAAATTTACACTTTGGAAGGGACTATAAGGAAAGATGTTGAGAGAAAATTCTAAGAAAATGGAATAATTTTATGTATATATACGGTATATTCATTTCAATGTCACATAGGAGAATCCCAAAGAATTAAAAAGGTAACAGGAAAACATAATCATTAGCGATAAATTTATATAATCATATGCCAACAAACGAAGCGGGAAATAATTTTTTTTTTTTTTTAATTTAATTTTTTGAGTATAGCGTAACTAAACATAAATAGTGAACAGTAGATATATATTATATATATATTCATTTTTTTTAAAACAAAATTATAAATATTTTGAAAATATTTGCAAAGGCATGTACCGGCTGATCGGCAGCGGTAGGACTATTTTTCATATCATCATCTTTCTTGGCCTTTAGCATGGAAGAACATTTTTTTTAAAAAAATGCAAGTCGTTATGATGTGAATAAAAAAGTAAATGAAGAAAAAAAAACAAATTTAAGAAAATTATTATTAAAACTATTAAAAAATGTGTTTTTTTGTATATAAGTATGTATGTATATATGTATTTTCTTTTACAGAAAATTATATTTTAGTTTCTCTACTAAAGAAAAAAAATAAATAAAATAAATGAAATAAATAACGGCCTTAAAACCCTTTTAACAACTTAAAAATTAATTGATACCTAAATATTTGTGGAAGTTTTAACTTTGCTATGGTCATGAAACTTTTTACCTACAGAAAGTTTTTTTTTTTATCAAAATTTTCTATTTTAATCAACACTGAACAATTATTACGTTTTTATTTCATTTTTTTTTAATATTCTTTAACGAAACTATATTGATATTGTTAATGTTTACTGTACTTCAAAGAGAAAGATACAAATTTAAATTAATTATAAATTTAAATTCAAAAATACTAAAAAGAAATATCTCAAAAATTAATTTTAAGAGAGAAACTCAAACAAAACAAACACACACAATAATTGGTGCGATTTAATATACCTCCTTCCAATTCTGCATATTTTTTATCACACGTGAAATAAATTTAACAGAAAACGATTAAAGTGTTTACGTCGATACACAAAATGTACTAAAATTAACAGTTGTGTTCAAAAATCCTATTTTTTTATAATTTTTAATTTTTTTTTTCTATAAATTTAAATAAAGTGTACATAATAAAAATAAAATTTGAATCTGTTATGAGTGCATCAGGTTGAAAAGAAAAAGTAGACCATAGAAGGAGCAAGGAGTATAGCTCAAAGGACCTGTTCTCGTTACTACGAATATTGATAAAAAAGAATCATTGTGGACGGTTAGGTATCGACCTGTTTTAACGATATACAAGGTTAATATGCACAATTTGAGAGCTACCAGGGTAAAGAAGTGTTTCGAAAGTTGCTAGGTTAGATATCAGGAAGTAAAAAGAGATTTGAGTAAGTATTAAATGAGACGTCAGACATAGTTACATATGTATGTACATACATACAGTGACTCAACTTTTTGATCACGTAATGAGAAAAAAAATATGTGTTTGTTGTAACTTTTTTATTTTTAAATGTAAGTTAACGTAATTTTCAAAGTATAATGATATGAATATTGTTATTCAGAAAATAGGAAAAAAGCTTCAAATTCTTTTTAAGTTTTATTATATTTTAATGAAACGCAAAATATGGCACTTGATCAATAAGTTGAGTTTGCTGACTAATATTTGGTATGCCCTTCTTGGCTTTAATAACCGCCTGAAATCTTGTAGGCATTGAGTTCACTAGTGTCCTGCACTTGCTAGAGTCTGTATTGTGCCCAGCAATTTGGGTTCTGCACCACAAATCGTTAAGGTTTGGACAATCCCCTGGCATTTCGGAGATTGCGCGTTTGACCTCAACCCACAGATGTTCGATCGGGTTGAGGTCAGGAGATTGTGGTGGCCAATTAAGCATTTGAAATGCCTTATTTTGTAACCAAGCTTTAGTTACCCTTGCTGTATGTTTAGGATCATTATCCTATTAAAAGATAATGTCCGACGCATTCTGGTGCCAATTATCAAGGCTTTTCTGGAGTCCGAGTATGCTGATATACTGGATAGCATCCATTCGCCCCACTATTTTGACACATTCACCAACACCTTCCATGGTCATACACCCCCAAATCATTTAGATTTCGACCACCAAATTCAATAGTTGGTTTTACATGGCGATCTTTGATTGGCTCACCAGGCTTCTTCCAGGTCTATTGGCGACCATCGGACCCAAAACGGTTAATTTTGGTTTCGTCAGACCAAACCACTTTTGCCCAGTCACTAATGGTAAAGCGTTTGTATTTTTTAGCAAATTCTAGCCTTAATTTCTTATGCCTTGTTGTCAAGAGTAGTTTTTTGGTTTTGAATTCAACATTTTCTTTGACCTTTATCTTTATGCAATGTGACAACTGTGGCATAACTGGTGCATAGAAATGTTATATTAATAGCATGACAGGAACATGGCAGAAATGCAATTTAAATCTGACATGATTCAAATCACACAAGTCTTGCACCGAAAAGTAGTAATTTAGCTCATCTATATTATAAATGCTGCGCTTGGATAAGAATAAATCCGGTGTCAATCCAAAATTGCGGAATACTATCTACCACCAGGAAGGCGGCCGAGTGACAAGAAGTGGAATACACAAATTTTGCTTCTTCCAGTTCCATGTGTACATACATATGTATGTATATTCAACATTTCCTTAAGCCAGTTATTGAGGAAACAAACGTATCCCAGGTCACCAATTTGGTTACAGAAGCAACCATTCAACCATTGAGATGAGGCAATGTGCATAGAAGCCTTTGATAGGGTATGACATGAAGGCTTGAAGCTAAAATTACGACAGATTTTGAAGTTATAATATACTGACAACATGTCTCGGGAATAGAATGTTCCCAGTCAGATACGGAAACAAATACTCGTAGTTCAAGGAAACTTCAACTCTCCTACCGCAACGAAGCGTTTCTGTATTTTCTATAGGTACATAAACTCCCTTACTGCAAAACATATTCTAAGCTTAACATTGACAACAAACAATAGAAGTATGTTCTGAATCTGGTGTGGACCTACATATATACATACTTATGTCCATATCTGAGGATTGGGCCAAGAAAACTAATGGCAATATTTTAAAAACTTTTAAAAATAAAAATTGTTCATGCACCGTGGTACATTAGAAATGACGGTATCCACAGAGATCTGGGAATTCCTACATTCGAAAATAAAACCAACAAAATCGATTAAATGAACATGTTAATAAAACAGTCCTATAAATTCTGAAAAATTCAGAGAATTTCATTGCGCTGCGCCGGCCGTCTTCAAAGGAAAAAGCACGATATAGATAACCCGTATCTAAAAAGCGCAAGAAGCAGGAGTGTTCACTGTACACACCTGCTAAGGGTCTTCATTTCATAAAAAAAAAGCTCGGAGAGTCTCAACTTAGTTGCAGTTACTACGAAATTCTTATCAAAGGAAAGTGTCATTTGTGCGTGAGAATCTCATAGTATTAAGAGCAGGCGTCGGCGGTCCTCGTAATTCTCTTGCTATGATTAGGTCCTCGTAATTCTCTTGCTATGATTAGAACTAGGCTAACACTACGTGTATATTGCGAAAGGATGCTCCTTAATTAAGGCAACGAATTTAATATTTATATTGGGACTGTCCTAAGAACAAACGAGAGATGATTGGGAGCAAATATTTTTGTCGTATTCAAGTCCTTTAGAGCTTATACACTTTAGTATCGGGGAACTCTTGAGGTTTTCGTCAAACAAAATGATATTAGGACGCTATGACTATAGGTACTATACATACACAGAAGTATAAACCTCTAGATATTTGATCCCAAAACTAGGTAACCAACCTGCTTAGTCCAACAAACTCTCAAATTTCAGGATTAAGAATAACTTCAGTGATCTGACTTCACTCATGCAGTTGGAGGGAAGTATTTTTTGTGTGAAAAACACTTTTGAATGCAAAATTATTATAAACTGACTATGAATGTAGAAAACGACCTTTTTATGTTATTCAAAATTCGTGTCATATATCTCAATTATTCTATAGCTTTATGACCCTACTTCCGGTCAAAAATTTACTTAAAAATATTTTTTTTTTTTACATGTTATCCAATTTATTTTACGTCGCAATCATAACAGATTTCATTCGATTCCATTTAATGATTAAAATAAAAAGAAATTTACTAAGAAAAAAAAAAAAAAAAAATCAATAAATAAACGACACATATATTTACTTTGTCTACACATAGATTTTTGTATATAAATTTTTGTACAGCTTCTTTGGCTTAGTATCCAATACCTATTTTGTGTTGATACTTAAAACCAATAATACTCGCAATTGGAAATTATATTTAATCAATAAATCAATAAATATATATATTTTTAAATAAAACATATAATTTACCAATACGTAAAAAAATTTTCTGTTTTCTTTTTTTTTAAATTTCTATATGATAAGTGTTGTTACCTAAATAATGAGCAATGTGTTATAAAGTCTAAACAAATATAACTTACCGGCATGCCAGAATCAATTTGACCAAAGCGCGTATTACGCCAGGATTCTAATATAAGAAAACCAGCGTAAATTTTCCCAACTGATAGCTTTCCTTTATTCAGTTGATCGCTTTTCGGCACCAACAAGTCAAGGACCTTTCGGGCCTGTAACGGCCATATATGCGTTATGGTTTCCCTAAGTTCCATATCAGCCTGATCCATTTCTTCAGCTGTTGAGAAGTATCGAATGTTAGTTAAAATATTTGTAAAATAAAAGTCGTTTGAATGCTATAATCATTAAAAAAAAACATTTTTTTGCTACAGATATTCAACTGGGGCATTAGCAGACAACAGATACTATCAGAATCTGTAAGACAACAGCTCAACTTTGACATTCTGGTGCTAAATAAATGGCGCTGCACACAATATGAGCTAATAGCTGGGACTTCTAACAGAATAGAATTTTGATGGAGGGTCGGATGTAAGAATGTAAGAATTTCTTTAAAATGTACAGATACTCTTATAAAAAAAAATAATAATAAAAATTAATTGACTAGGTATCAGTACACTGGTATTTCGAATTCAATTCTAAGAAAAACTCAGTAAAGTTATTTATAATGGACAAGAGAAAACAATCTTGAGGTAACGAACGATCGTGCTAGCGTTGAAAAGCAAAACAATCTTTACAACTAATCGGATACAGATACATAGACAAGTAGGCAGGTGGATAATGGCTTCTTTCTCATGATATGAAAAGAACGACTTAATTTTCCAGAGAGTTTTAATTAAATTTTACTAAAATGTTCGTCACCACCAAGTACCTTCACATACCTAGTGATGGAGTGAAAGGAATGTAAAAAGAAAAATTTTAAGGAAAAGAAGAAAAAACACATATAGAAAATGAAAGAGAGTGAGGAGTTGCATTAATTTTTAATTCTTAAATTAGGGGTCATACGTTTCTAGAAATATTGAAGTGAGCAATTTATTTCACATCCAAATTGAGTGCTTAAAAATGAGTTCCTAAAAATCACGATGCGACTCCAAAATATATGGATTTACTGAGAAAGCCACATGGGAGGAATACAGCTCTTAAATTCATATGAGCAATTATTAGTGGAGTGGTGGTGTTAAACTAAAGGAAAATACCTGCATAAATACATAGATAACTGCACGTTTACCCCTGAGCACGATCTTTCAAGCTCGTGTTTCTACCCAAATGTTCACATGATGCCGTAAATTTCGTGGTCCATTGTGCAGGAGAGAATAATCGTTAGTATTTATTGAAAAATCTAGGTGAACTTCGCTAGTTTGCAAGGTATGATAAAGATCTGCGTTAAGATACATTTCGAGGAATGACGGACCATTCGGTTCGTCAATATCAACTGCTCCTAATTTTAGGTGAACTACCGAAATATCTCGCTTTCATGCTAGAATAAAACACAGAACTCAGCTTGGTTTTGCCACTTCAATTGATGATTCAGAAGATACGCACATATTCATATATTCATTTAACAGTGCTTGCTGGTATTTGTAACTGGTTTGATCATCCTGATCCTCATATACAGGAGCTGGGGTGACAGAAACTACATTGATACCAGACAGTGATTAACCCGTAGGCCAAAATTCAATAAAAGTAACGTTATCATAAAGATTTTACATTAGCCAGTAAAAAAACTACTCAGAAACAAATATTTTCCGAATCTGTTTACAATACACATCAATCAATTCTGTGCCAATAAGGAAAAACAGCACAAGCCGTTTTTACAATTTTTCAGGAGAGTCCTTTAAAGGTTTGTCATAAGTTTACAAAAAAATTGTTCATAGTTTGAAAAAGTTTTTGACACAGAAATGAAGGTAGAAAATTAGTTTCTGCACAATTCTAGAAACAAGTAGACTTGTGCTGTGTATCTTTGTTGCCGCAGAATTTAGTGTAACGAAAGTGAGCACATGTGACAAGTGGAGGTTATTTTTTTCGTATTCTCGTAGCACGTGAGACTTTCGATTTTTTAGTGCATTTTTCTGTTGTATATCAATTTTTCGTAAGCTTGCAATGTATATGCTTTCAATCGAAAATTTTGGAAAAGTATTCTTTGGTGATAGTAGCTGTAAAATAAATTCAGTGTAGCGCCCGGATGAAAATTTGTAAATTAAAAAATTTATAACCACCAAAGTACATATCTCGAAATATATTACCACATACCACAGAGTTGTGAGTGCCAAGAAAAGAGTTACCCATTATACGAAACCATGAAGGAATCTGCGGCTGAAATTGAATTGCAAAGTTTATTGGATCACACAGACTCTCGAATACTGAGTCTCAAACAAGTTTTAGAGAATGTAACTTTGATTGGGAAAGGGATATGCAATGGTAGTACGGGACACAGTGCAGTGGAGTAGTGGTATCACAATTGACCTCTCATTGGTCTTAGTGTATTGGCGACTCCTAGCGGGCAGCCACTTCAACCTAACCTAACCTAACCTATGGAACACAGTGAATGCAAGCAGAGTTTTTCGGACTCTTCCATAGACGATAGCAGTTTATTTGTCACATCTCAGCTACTGTAACAACTTGAAATGAATATAAATTCTTCTGGAAAAAAGTACAGAAATATTCTTACCATACATGGACCTATTGGTTTTAAATTAAAGAGCGTTCCGTTATGTCCTTGCATGAGGAAGTTTTTAATAAAAAAACTGTCTGCTCAAGTTATAGAATACTTATAGGGAAAAATTGTGTTCATGTTATTGCATTGTTCAAGCTATCGTATCTTTAAGTTAGCGAAAGCCCACTGTGTTTATGTATGTAAGCATCTAATGTGGGAGGCAGATTGCTGGTATTGATACCATGGTATAGCAATACTACGTTCTATACCACATGTCTGTCACTGCAATACCACGTTAAAAGCTAGTATACCATGAATAGAACCTAGTATTGAGATTCGCAAATTTTTGGTGGTATACCACCATCTTATTGCTTGCAGCGCCACTTTCTTTCTGTTGGTGGTTCTTCATAGCTTCTTTGACAATTCAAAAGCAAGCAATCACAGCGAACAATTATAAATATCTACATGTTTTGAAAATGGATTCAAGGAGAACAATTTTATCTGCATTGGAAGTAATGAAGTAATAGAAGTTTAGAGGAATTATATCGGCGAGCTACGAGGAGCAAGACGCAATATTGGAGTGTTGAAAAAATGTGTAAGGAGCTGGAGGAGGCGCAACACAAATGTCAAAGTATACCACGTAAATCAAAAATCAACGTATACTACGAACACAAATTTAAAACCAAACATTGCATTAATTTGGCTATGGTAGATGGTAAAGTTTACAGTGCCCGATGTGAAACATCCGTCTGTAAACGTTATACATGTGTTTAAGTTGAGCTACTCTCAAAGAGATGAATAAAGCATACATTTGCCTAGATAAAAAGGTTGCAGGAAGTATGTTTGCGTTCGGATTGTCTACGCTGTACTCATGGACTCGATTTTCTGAGTATTTTACTGAAAATGTCAAAAATAAAAAGTGGTGAAACGTCGAAGGACGGTAACGCACCCAGAAAATTTCTTGTTAACTCAAGGGTATAAACTTCAATTGAAGGTTTAGGAAAAGACCTTATAGATCGTTGTTGCACAATACTACAGTGTTTATCCCCGGGATATAATACAACAAAAACCGCACATCAGCTAGTTGAGGAGTACCCGTCGTAGAATTATCGCGCTTCCGTCCATAAAGGACTCATTCAGATGTTATAGATTGCTTTGTTATCAATAAGAAAGCTTTCCGAAGAAACAGCGGCATAAACTAACAAAAACCTCAAGACATTAAGGAGTGATCAGACGCATAAAAAAAAATTTCACGCGAAGTTCGTTACAAACAAAGACTTGCTGCACAGACTCTTACTTAGTTTAAACCCTTTAATAGCAGGAGGAATAGGAAGTCATCCCATAAAAACAAATACTTTCATTGAAGTTTATACGCCGTTCTATACAACTTTAACCACTGAGCGTTGTGAACTTGTAGTTATGGTTCGCAGGGGGAAAACGCAATCAAAAAAATTTATGCTATAAAGGAATAGCATTTCCCATAAGCTGCGATATGTTTCTATCTAAATAACTTGTATAAATCTACTAAGTCTATTAGAAAAAATAAAAAATAGTAACTAGTACTTACCGGATCGCATTTTAATACTGAGATTTTCACGTATCAGCGCGAATAAGGTCGTTGTAAAATTCACTCTAAGTTCGTCATCTAGTGGCATATTCATTCGAATTAATTTTTTGTAGGCGAGGCGATTGGGACATTTGTTACCGAACCCCAATGGAGGATCCATGTTTTTTAACATATCATACATTTCTGTGTAGTGAATTTTACCCCTAGAAAATTTTGCAATAGGATTGTTTTTCAATTCATATCGATCTCGAGATGTCATTGGCCAGATTAAAAATACTTTATTTGACCATTAAAAATGTGAAAAAAAAAATATAAAAGAAAACAATTAAACAACGATATACAGTAACACACACACAACAAATGTACAATTACATTAAAGATGAATGCAAGTAACATATTAAAATGTTGAAAGAAATTATTTTAATTTATTTACTTTTGTTATTAATAGGCCATTGTATTATTTTAGCATTTAGTTAGTGGGGGATTTTATTTAAAAGGTGTTTTGTTTGTTAAAGAAAAGTAGAGTTTGAGTTAGTTTTGTTTTCACGAAAAATTGCGAAAAGTGAACAAAGAATATACATTTAAAGAAAAGTGTTTTGCATATGCATTAAGGCAAGTTTTGATATGAAACAAATACGATCAAATAATAATCAATTTAATAGATTTACAGAGACGTTGTGTTAATTCGGAAATGGTGTAGGTTTTTTTTTTACATTGTAGTAAACACAACGAACAGATTTAGAAAACAAAAAAAAAATTATAGAACATCAAATTAAAAGATACACCAAATTAATGTAATTTTTAAAATTAAAAATAAGCCATATTATATTACACATTTATTTTAGCGGAATCTTTGACAATGGTTTTAGTTTTTAATTTTTCCTGGGAAATATTTCAAAAATTACTAGTGTGACTTATATATATTTAAAAAGCAAATTAAATTTGAATCAGCTGCAAGGAATAATAATTTACTGAGTGCCTTGGGAAGGTTTTATGAAAACAAATTAACTTTGTAAGCGGGATAAAAACAGTCGCACATCTGTGATACGAAAAAAGAAAACTTTTAACAACCATTTGTATACCATTGCCAGAGATTCAATCATATACAGAAATTTCGTTCAAGCAAAAAACATTTTTTTTTGTAAATAAAAATAATAATACCAGCAAATTTTGCAAAATTTTAGCATTTAAAAAAAAAAAAGAAAAAAATAACAATAACAAGAGTATTAAATTTGATAATTACGTCGCATTTGGATCATATTCAGCCCATATCCGAACGAATTCGTCCAAATGATGGGCACCCAAGATACTGGAATCACGTGTTAGATAATCAAAATTATCCATGATGACGGCGACAAACAAGTTTAACATCAGAAATGAACAAAAAAATATGAACGACACAAAATATGCATATGCCAATGTGGAACCACATGTTTCATCCCCTTTCTCCGCACGCTCATCACATGGCTTCCCTTTAAGGCACGCCAGCATAATGTTCGGCCACGCCTCGCCTGTTGCACATCTATAAATAAAAATAGCTTTAGTAAATGCTAAAATAAATTACATATTTATTGTTATTACTAATATTATTATTATTATTTTTATTTTTTTTTAACATGTGTGAGCTATAAAACATCAAACTATTATGTAGTATTAATTACAATAATAACTAGAATATATATTGCTTACAAAAAAAAACTTTTAATTAAAGTAATTTTTTTATTATTTACAGAAGTTGTAAAACGTCTAATTTGCACATTATACTTGTGACTTGTTATAATATTTTAGTTGGTATTTTCAATTTAATAAAATAATTTCAATTAAATATTTTAAACTAAAAAAAAAAAATTAAATAAACAAATAAAATAATGCAACCAACTTCTAAAGAGGTTCGTATAAAATCTACCAACAACTTAAACCAAATAAACTTCATAAAACGCTACAGGGGTATTTATGATAATATGTCCTTTTAAAACAATATATATTTTTTTTTTTAAATTTTTTTTTGTTTTACCAATTGCAATGCTATATTGAATTTCCTGTTTCAACAATGGATTTTCCTTGGAACAGTAATTGCAACAGTCTTTTAAAAAAACCGATGAAGGTTTATATAAAACCAGTGTTCAGATACTTTCGAAGAATCATCGTAAGTATTTGCAAAAGGACACGTAGGAAGAAATATTTTAGTTCAAGAAGTGCAAAAGTGTTTGTTTCTTGTAGTTTCCTAGTTGGATGCAAAAACGTAAAGAAATATTCAAAAGAATTCTACGTCAGTCTTTCATGGCGGCGGTAATCGAATCGCATCGATAAGGATTATCTTATCTAAGAATCTAGGATTATATTCAGCCATAATTTAAATGGTGGATCAAATCAAGGTACTTTTCTCTGAACACTCCTGACACATGTTGGTTCGATGTGATGGTTACATAGCATGGTTCTATGCTTATTTGAACTTCAAATTAGTTGTTCTTAGGAAATCTTATGGAGCTTTTCTTAACTCTGTAAAATACTGCAAGAATAAGTCGAAAAATAGCAGAAAAAAAATTCCAGAAATGAAAGTTAGCAGTAATAAATGGATATGGAAGGACAAAATTCAAAATACAAATACTTGGCGCAACAGACGTATGTGGTCCAGGGCCTAGCTTCCCGCGACCATTCGTGTTTTGCGTGTTATATTTTTTCACACAAATGGAAGGGACCTACAGTTTAGAGCCATATCCGAAAGGCATATTGAGATGCTTTCTCATGGCAGTTATTACTCTCGGACGTTTGTCAGACATTCGCGAGAGCTGGGACCGTGAAAAAACTTTTTGGTGTTCTCTGGAATTCGAACCTCGACCCTCAGCGATCCAACGCACTAACCACTTGAGCCACGTCGCCCACATGGATATGGAAGGACAGAACGGTAAATTATCCTCTTAATCCCTTTCTATATATTCGACATTTCTGCAAAAGGAAATCGTCATGATTACATTTGTCGTTACGATCTCCAGCATATTCTGAAGGAGAGTCTATCAGGAAAAGGTGCTTTTTGATCGTCTTTCATGTGGAATTATTAGACTCACTTTATTCCTCTTACATAATTGATCCCACAGATCTTGCCCATTTGGCAAGATTTCGGATATACAGTCATTGCATCCATGTACATTTGTTGCAACCACTTGTTCCCAGGATCATCCATTTCCTCTTGGTTGAATTTATTAAACTTATTTAACAAAACAACGTTCAAAATATTTGAATATTCTACAAAAACCCAACACTGGGAATTCGCTATGCAATTTTATTTAACTTTTAATATCTTACTCATTCCAAAACAAATATTTAAAAAAAAAAAATTGGGGTTCTTAGTGCTTAAGGATGGTTGGCAGTCAATGAAGGATATTATGGCAAAGGGGTTTCAGGCTAAGGTGAATAGGGTAGAAGCAACTGCAAGAAGCACTGTTGCGCAAGGTTATTAAAACGGGGATACAAAAAATCTACCTACAATCGTTTATAACCTTATATTCACTATTTATCAGTTTTTGTGATATTTGCTAGTTCACTATTCCAACTGATTCTACTGTGCAAGCAGCGTTTTTTTTTTTTTTTTGTTGGTTCTGTTTGAAGTCAAAACTATGAACGTTTGTGGATATGGATGTGTCTGTATCTTTTGAATTAAATGATGTGTTGTAAGATTAAGTAATTTTTTTTTTCTCTAAAAAAAAATTAAAAAATACATAATTTTATTATATTTATCGTTTAAGTGCATTTTGTTTCCAATTAAAAATAAATTTTAAATGAAAATAAAAGAAGGAAAACTAATTTAAAAAAAAAAAACTTGTTTTCTATAAACTTGCTATCTGTTAATACTTTGAAAATATTTCCTTAATCGATATCTAAATCTATGTTTCTAAATCCGTCTGAAGTGTTTTCTAAGAAAGTAAAAAAAACAGAAAATTTCTCTCTAACCGCCTATCGCGCCGTTGACACCTTTCATACCAAACATTTTGCTAAAACTAATGGAATTGAAAAAATACTTTTTTATATCATTTGGTTTTTTAAAAATTTCTCTGAATTTTATTTTTACTTATTCTTTTCTGCATAATATCTATTTTGCTTCACAATTATTTTTTTTCATCGTTTTTTTTTTTGTTTGTTGTTGAATTGGACAAGATTACATACCTGAACAGCAACATGACTCCTTGCACAAACGATTGGAAGTTGTTGTGTCTAGTTATTGACTGTTCCGGTGTACTTAGTTTGATATTTCCAAATACCTATTTGCAATGTAATAATGTTTTTTTTTTTCATAAAAAAGAATTTCAGAAATAAAACAGAACCAAAATAAATCAAAAGTATTTCGATTCAGTCAAAAATAAATAGCTTTTCTTTCCAAAATTTTAAGTTTCTTTTCTTGCTTTGCAAAATGTAATTGTTCGGAACGTAAAATTGAACAAAAAAAGAATTATAAATAAAAACATGTATATTTTATTTAAGTATATTTGTGTGTTTTTGTGTTGTCGGCGATTTCAAATATTTTAAGTGATGATTTTTAAAAGCTGTAGTATGGTTATTTGTACAATATAAAGTTCAAAAATATATTTATTTTTACTGTTCTAAGAGATATTTAAAAGGGTCAATGTTATATTTACTGATTTTTTTTTTTTTAGCTCAAAACTATATAGATAAAATGGGTAGGTATATTTTCAAAGATGTTGCTGTTGATAGTATACGCGGGATTTGAAGCACTTTATATGAATCTGTAATTGTACATCAGATGCAAGGGTTCTTAATGAAACCTACATATTAACGAATTTAATTTGCGACATGAACAACAACAATTTTCTAACTTCCTTGTAAGGACGGGGGTACACTACCTTAAGCTAGATGAAAAGGTGGCTAGCTACAATTTTTTTTAATGGAGCTGAGAAATTTGTTTTTGGAACGAATTCAATTTGAAAAAAAAAAATGTATAACTTTAGGGAAATTACAACCATTCCATTAGAAATACAAAGTATTTAAAATCATAAATAATTTTCAAGAAAAAAATAATAATAACAATTAATATTTAAAGCATGCAAGTTAGGTGGTTAACGTAAGTCTATAGTTTGGGTATTTTTTTTTTTATATATATATTGCGAATTTTATTTTAATTATATAACATAACTATTGGTTAAAATAACAATAAGAAAATACGTAGACCCTTAATCTGATAAAGTATAACAAAACTGAAAGAACCAAAATGCAAGAAGCTATAAAGATTTTAAAGTTGAATTTTATTTATAAAACTTACTAAACAGGGTTGCGAAGATAATAAGGAAAATTCTTCGGTTATAATTTGGATATTATAACGAGAATGAAGCTGGGTATTTTATTAGATAAATAAACACAATTAAATGGAAACATCCGTCTGCAGGATTTAAGAAAATAAAAATTGCAGATTCAATGCATCAAATGCAACAAATAAAGCATTACAATGACTGACTTAAGAAGATCTTGCAAAAGCTCTTAGAATTGAAAACAAATTTTCCTCAGACTACAAAAATATTCATGAAACCCATTAATACATGGATACAGATCATATTAAAGAACATCTTCGATGAGATTACCTACTTACAGCTACAGCCTGGGCATAACAATCATTGAACTTAAGGAACATGTTTGCTACGAAACTGGACCAGGTACTCTGTCTAAATATTATACTCTTCCTTCGCGTTAAGTGCACTGCATTTGTAAGTCTTTTTCAGTTCATTTAACAAGGCAACTTAGAATTATCACAATCCCCCCTTTAAGGACTAACCAATCGTTTCTTGGTGCAATCAAGACACCAACAAATAGGTAGAAAAAAAAGTTCATAAATTTAAGAGCTGGCTAGGATCACAAATCTGAAATGCTAATCGGAAGATGCAATAAACGGAATGTAGAGGAACAAGTGACGTTACAATGCAAGAAATGGTTCTAAAAGTCAAACATGCCCTCATGGGGGTAGAGCCCACTATCCACCGAGTCTACAAGATCCATCTTGGGATGTCAAAAATCAGCTCACCACTAAACTACATATATGTATGAGCTCTTGTAGCGGTTTTAGAAATCAATGCTTGTTTTTTTAACTTTGGAGTTAGGCTTGAATGAGGTGAGTTTTGAGCGTTCAGACTGTTGACAGATGAAAACAGGCACAACGACTAGCGGCATTTCTTGCCATACATATATCAGATCGATTTTATTAAAAATATCATAATCGTGACATGTGAAAAGACTTGGATTCACCAGTAATCCCCGAATAAAAAATTATGCTGTTTTACTTGTAAAACCGTACGATATCCTTCTTGAAGGAAATTGCGGAAGCAAAGCACATATGGCGTGTTGTGCTCATTTTTCAATGCGCCAATGCATTTGACTATAAAGATTCATCCGGCTAGTTCTCAGTATTTACTTTGACGACAAAATCTTAATTTTTCCAAGGATCTATATCATTCGAAAACCGATATAAAATTCTCAATGAAAACCTTATCCTCTTACTGTTAGGTCGAAAACGTTTCTACCTTCTCAAGTACGTGCTTACAAATGTATGTACTAGTACACATCTGCCGCATTCTTCCTAAGCAATAAATTACTATTGCAGGACATATGAATGCAAGAAAGGAATATAGTAGGACCTGTATTTTTAGTGTCGTAACTTGGCCATGAAAATAACTTTAAGTCCTCTGAAAACTCAAATATTTTTTGGCTGATTCTGACTTAATGTTGTCTTCATATGTTCGATTCTTGGTCTGCCGGGGATGATGGTATAGTGCTACCTATCTTCCACATTTTGTTAGCTTATTACTGCAATCGTATTACAAACTTCTACAGTAGGGCTTTCTAGGGCTTAAGGCATTTGAAGAGTGGGTGAAAATGTAAATATATGTGCAAAATGTCGGCAAACAATGAAACATCTGCTCACCGTATATGTAATTACTTTGAGCAGCTAAGCAGCCCTGACAAAACTAAAGCTCCAAGGAGTGCCCTAGGACTGACATTGATACTCTGATTGTGCTATAAAACCGAAATGTTGTACGATGAGTAGAAAACCTGAGGACAGACTGGGTTCTTCGGGGAAGAAATATTTGTCGGATATTTAGTACTGCATGTGAAAAGGACAAATTCAAGCAAAGGAACCGCTGATAACTGTATGAGTTGTAAAATAATATTAATATAGTCTTAATATGAAAAGTTTCGTGCTTAAATTAGCTTGGATGGACGTGGTAGATGGCTATTGTGTTCCACACCTGACTTTTCAAATAATGCCACGTTTTTAACGGTCGGAGATTAACTTCAGAGTTTAAGGCCTTAAGTCATAACATAGGCCCCTCTACTGTTAGTGAATATAAATAAATTAAACGAAACTGCAACAAACTTAACTTCATACAATAATCAAAAAACTGGGGGCAATGAATAACTCTTATAACATATTCCTCCGTGATACTAGATTATATTTTACTTTTTATAACAATTGAAAATAATTTTTCAAACTACAATATATATACAACTCAAAGTTTGAAATTGTACCACTATTTGCTACTTAACAAAATAACTAAAACTTTTAGTGTTATTTTAATTAAAGAATAATACAAATATTTCAATAATTTATTTAAATACATATAAAAAGAATACACAACTTCTTAATTGATAAATTATTAAAAAAAAAAAATAAACTAAAAGAAATTAAGTGAAACAGAAATAATCAACTCTAGGCAAAGTAAATAAAAATAAAACTTAAAAAAAAATGTATTTTTTGCATTGTACATTATATAATAACTTATGTAATGAATAAATTTTTTTAATTACAATTAATAATACTTTAAATAATTACTTTTTCTTTCAATACTTGTTTTAATCAACATTTTTTACCGAAAAAGCAGCATGATTCCTCCAAAGAACGATTGAAAATTATTATGCCTGTTGAGCTGAGTATCCGGATCATATTTTATATTTCCAAAAACCTTTATTTTCGTATACACATTTATGTATAATATTTTTGTTTTTTTTGTTTTTTTTTTTTTTTAATTACATATAATAAAAATAAAATAAAAGAAAAATATTTAAATCAAAAATAGTTTGTTAAATAATTTTTAATTTTTTTTTTTCTAAACTATGCAAAACTGTGTGTATAGAAAAATATCTAAATGAATTAATTATTTTTTTTTTATTTATTTATTTTTTTTTTTTAATGCCATTAATTTAAAATTTTGTCTCTATTTGTGGCTAAATATTTGATTTCTAAGAAAATTAATGGCATCATTCTCTACTTTTTAATAGTATCTAGTTCTCTAAAGAAAAATAAAGAATCAGGATCGTATCCCTATTAGTAGGTGGTGGTTGTGGTAAACCTACGCTAGTGTGGAGTATTGGAATATATATTTTTTTAATTTATTTATTTTTTTTTAAATTCACTACCAATTAGAATCGTTTGTGTTATGTTGAATGTACAATATGTGCTTTTAATATATATCGGTTGACCCTTTTAGATTGTTATTAAGAAATTATTTTGACTTTGTTTGGAGAAGAAAATCAAATAATATCGAACTCAAATTTAAGCAATTAAATAACAAAAGAAAAATAAAAAATAAAAATGTCTATTAAATGCACAAATGTTGACACTTACCTGCATGCCAATAATGGCATAAATAAAAAATAGCATTGCAATAAGCAAACAGACATATGGAAGTGCTTTAAACGATTGCACGAATGTCCACAGCAGGATTCGTATCGTGTATCCTTGGCGCAGTAGCTTAATTAGACGAGCCGCACGAAATAATCGCAGGAAGCCAACGTTAATCGAATTCGACTGGAATTATTTTGGAATTTATAATTAGTAAGAGCAAAAACAATTGAATTTATATTTATATTCAATTTTTTTTCTATTGATTTTACAGTAGAGAGCAATACAATTATTGGTTTCATTTAAATATATACACATTTATTTTATTATAAATATATGTAAAAAAAATAACATAAATTAAATTGAAAACAAATCTTATTAAAAATTGTAGAAATTTTTTTTTATTAGGATAGTAAAATTTTATTTTTGGCATACAACACTTTCAAGCCATAACATCAGCATCATTTAAAAATAAATTTTTTCACTACTAGCTTAATTAGTATAAAAAAAAAGTATCTGCATTTAATGCTTCTCAATGGGCAAGCAAGTTCAGAAGGATACACACAGAAAAAGGAGATAATTTAAATTCCGTTCCTGAAATCATTCATTTTCAATGCCAAGTAAAGAAGATATTACTTTTTTTTTAGTTCTTAAAAATAGAGATTCATTTAATTTAAACTTAAGTGTATTACTTAGAGAGAAAATGTCTTGTTTGTGTTGGACAATTAAGGTTCAATGTTTTATTTTGCTTGGAAAGTGTTGTATTCCATAAAAGAAAAAAAATAAACAAAAAAAAAAAAAAACAACAAAATATTTAAAAACAGCAAGGAACTGAACAAACAAAAAATATTGAATACAAAAGCAAACAGCTAGAAGATTTATTATATAAAATCAACAAAAATTTAAGACATTAGACAATTATGTAAGCAAATCATTAAAGTTAACTCTTTTTTTTCCAACAGAAAATTGTTTCACTTAAATTCTCATATTAATTTAGAAAATATTTATTTTAAGGCCAATGAGATGAAACAATTTTCCTAAAATTATAAAAATAAACGAATTAATGTTAATGTTACTTTAAATACGAAACGATTAATTATTTTGCCTCTTTTTTTGGAATATAGAAATTATTATTTTTTTAAATAGTCATCGTGATGTAAATTTGAAGCATTTGTTTGTTTCCCAATTTCGCTGAGATTAAAACGATGTATGTTTTTTTACATTTTACCAAAATTCACTGCCAGATAAGCAATATAAATAATCGTTTCAGGTAATCTAGTAATAATAATAGGTAATAAATAATGTTAAGTATTATTTTATGTAAAGTAAGAGTTTTATAAGTAACTATGTATAGTTATGTACTAGAGACCATAGTTGTTTTCAGTACTGATAAAAGGATATTAACTAAACTATGATAATGTTTGTTTTTTCTAAGTTTAAATTTCACTTATAAACTAGCAGGCTAAATCTATTTTATATTATTTTTAAATAATTCTAAAGTAAGAGTTTACCTATGAACACTCCGAAGCCTCTGATGAGGGTTTTCATTTGCTAAGATTTGTTAGAAAACACGTAGGCATGGCAGAAGACATACAAAGCAATACATTGCACTCTTCCAAATAATAATGGTAGTGGTAAATTCAGTTCTTAGGATTCAGGAAGTTCTCTTCGAATCAGTATAACAAACACCGATCAAATCATATAAATGGACGTGTTTAGATATAAAGTAGGGAACATCTTTGTACATATGAAGATCTTTTCCTTAGATATTCCTAAAGCTTTTGATCCTGTTAAAATTTCCCTCAATTTCAAAATTGCTAAAATTTTGAAATGGGGGAAATCCTTGAGGTTCTACAGGCTTTCGGTAGAAATACCACTTTAACGCTGCTCAAGGCTTAAAGTGTATAGGAAAAATTTGGGCGGCTCTTTAGAATGGGGTAGACCCTGGAATTATCAAGACCATAGAAAATTTTTTTGATGTCAATAAGTCGGTGCCATTGGTTGCCTCATGGCACGTAGATATGTATGTACCTCCTCTTCAATGTCAGGCATATTTTTAAAGATATATTCATTGATCATGGCCAGGTAATTATATCCATTGACCTTAACGCCTTTTATTTTCCGAATATAATGAGGTACATATGCATGGTTTATTTTGTACTAGTTTTGCTCCAAATGTGGCAATTTCAAACACAATTCAGCGATAAAACAACTGGTCAGCTTACAACTACTCAAAAACCCAATCAACTAAAGAAATGCGCAAATGATAGTCTCTGGGCTTTAGTTCTTGCCATTATTCCTACTGGATCCTATAGGTTAACAGGCTTAGATCTTTGCGCAGAATTTTCAGTATAGTGGACGGACAGAGTGCCAATTGCTGCAATAGCCGACGAATCAATGAAAAGCATACCCTGCCAAGTTTTCATTGCCATGTCTAGATGCACTAAATAAAGCTGATCATAAACTAATGTCCTCGCTCACAAGTCATATCAACGATTTGCATATATTCGTGGAGAAGGATTTTTTTTATTTGAAAGCTTAATCGCTTATTTTGATGTGTTTACCACTCAGAGCCTTGCATATAAGCCTTACGGTATAAAAAAATGAAGAAATATGTACTGCAGGTTCTCATAAATCCTTTTCTGGTGTTGAAGCAATTTTCATACTCACGATAGAAACCTCTCATCTCAGGGTGATTACAAAAAATAAATAAAAACTAAAAGGACTCAGTGAGCCATTAACGGCGTAAGCAACACTGCAGTCTCTAGCCTTCGTATTTCTTTAAAGACAAGTTATATCCGTTAACCATTTATTAATTTAGCGCGCATCGAAGAATACTAGAAGAAGCTGTGGGATAGGCTATAACCTCAGAAAACATCGTGTTGATAGCGAGGATACATGGAATGCAGCGGGAGGTATTGTGGCAAATACTCGTATATGAAAATATCACAAAGAAGCAGAGCAAGGATCGGAAGGAACCGAAACAAAATGTAATGAAACCGAAGCAAAGTTTGGTGAGTAGGAATCTCAATCTGTGCCAGTGACTTCCTTTGAAAGTTTCCATCTTCCTGCGCTGCAGAAATAGGATGAAATTATTTCTTTATTTTTAAAGTCCTTAATTGGTACCGAAACTAACGATTCGCTTACAATGCTAGCGGCATACCCCACAGCATCGAACGTCTCTGTGCGGAAGCCGACATTAACCCATGGGGCTAGGCATACAGAATAGTAATGACGAAACTGAAGGGCAATAGAACTCCTCCAATAACATATCCAATGATGTTGAGATCTAAAGTAGAGCACCGTTTCCCCCAAACACCAGCTACTATGTGCAGTATCGTAAGAGAGCTCAATACAACGAATATTCCGCAGATTACTCTAAAAAGTTGCTTAAAGCATGCAGCAAAATAGGCGACACCAAGGCGCCCGGACCCCACGGCATCCCGAATAAGGCAGTAAAGGCGGCTATAAAAAAATAGACCAGACATGCTCATAATGACGATGCAGAAGTGCCTCGAAGAAGGAACGTTTCTCAAAAAGTGGAAAATGCAGCATTTGGAGCTACTGCCTAAAGGAAAGAAGCCTCCAGGAGAACTATCGTCCTATCGCCCAATATGCTTACTGGACACAATGGGAAAGATTCTCGAGAAGATAATCTACAATGGATTACTCGCAGTGGCAGAGGACAAAGGAGCTCTCTCAGATCGCCAATTTGGACTTAGAAAATGCGATCTACTGTTGACGCCATAAGAGAATTAGTTAATATCGCAAAACGTGCCATCGAAGGGGAAAGATGGCTCTACGGTACAAAGGAGTACTGTGCAGTAGTAACATTGGACGATAAGAACGCGTTTAACTCGGCAAACTGGTCGTTCATTAGAAGATCACTCGCCGGGATTGATACACCATATTACTTGCTGCGTATAGTGACCAATTACTTTATCGACAGGAAGTTGAGATACTATACAGATGAAGGGGTAAGATATTACAATGTCACTGCGGGAGTTCCACAGGGATCGGTCTTAGGGCCGTTATTGTGGTACATCATGTATGACGGGGTCCTGTGATTAGCGTTACCTAGGCGGGTGACGGTAATTGGATTCGCCGATTAAGAGTACAAGGATGTAAAGTACAAGGTATATGCTTGAAGCTTGAGTCAATATGTCAAATTTAACAACCATGTTGACAATCTATTTATACTAAGCAACGTGGTCGGCCTGGTGAGGAAAATATGCATTTAATGCTTTACCTAATTAAGTATTGCACAGTTGATTAGAAGAAATGCTCCTCATCCGAGGAGAATTGTAGGTTTTATGGATCATGTTCCATCAAAAGTAAAAGAACTCATTCGCCAAATATGATTTATTGAATTCAAGAGAACCTTCTGTATCTGAATAACCTCGCTTATTGTTCAATTACATGTGCATTTGGTCTACAAGAATGCAATCGTGTATAGTTTATATGTTGTCTTCGCCTTCCAATTTAATTTGGTTCAGTTTTACATACCATTTCTACGTTATCCTGAATATAACAAAATATTTTTCATTACCACTCATTTCTATGTTTCGGAGTGTTTAACAAATTATCAAAATTCAAAAACGAGGTACAAAGAGACAAACGAGCACTCCTGTTTGTGTGGGTGCCTGCATCTCTCAAGCTCACTCAGAAGCTAGCACGTGTTTTTGTTTTTTTTTTAGGAAAAAAAATACTACAGCAAAATAGGGGCAACAGGGTTGTTTCTTTTTTTTAGGGAGGGGGGGAAACAACGTCGATTTATTTAGAATTGACGAACCTCTAATTAGAAACATAGTCAAGTCAGTGTATATAAAAATTCGAAAAAGTAACATCTAATGAAAAATGGACAGAAGACACATTAAGGTGATTCAAATAGTAATGTTATATCTTACACAAAAACATAGTAGATACGATCTTTTTTTAAGGATAATCAACTGGGTACGAAGTAAAGCCTTCACTACGTTAAGCATGTTTTTTTTTTTAAGACAGTTTAAGTAAAGTAATTGCATCTAAAGTTTTTTTATCTAATAGCAAAATTCGTTAAATTTAACAGTTTTAAAAAATACAAATACAATTTAAGTTATTACTGAGCTTTAAAAATTACTTTTTTGATTTTTTTACTTTTCTTATTTTTACTTACGTCCTGATGTTGATTGGAATTGGATTTTGTTTGTATTTTCGAATTCAGATTTCGAGTTTGTTTGGATGTGGTTTTATTTTTGATTTCGAATTCGTTTCGAGATTTTTATTTTTTTTTTTGAGTGATGTTGTGTGTGGTATATTTGATTTATTTTGATGATGAGATAGACAGATTAGAGCAGTTTTTGTTTTTTGTAACATCGCAAGCAATATAGCATTCACATTCGATATTTGATGGATATACATACATATACATATATATTTTTTTCGGTGATTAATTTATTAGTTATTTAATATCAAGAAGAAGTTGTTACAGTCACGGGCATCATCAATTAAGAAATTTTGTTAATTTCATTCAATAGTATATTTTAGGATTTTTTTTTTTATTTTTTTGGTTTTTGCAAAAAAAGAAGAAGAAATAAATGCATTAATCAGATTTGATAAGAATGGATATTTTGAAATGGCATTTCAAAAAACAGCAAAATGTATGAGCGACAACATCCAAAAAATTTACTACGATAGTTTGCCAACAAAATTCTATTCTATGGTCGAAGGATGTCTAGAAGCTCTAAGAGATGGGGAGATTTGATGTTGGATTCACTAGATCGCAGGGCTCAAGGGAGATTTGGTTTAGTTTTTAATTTTTACTGGAGCTCACTACAAGGTTACTAGGGGAAAGAAGCAACTTTTTTTTAATATCAGGGGTATGCTTCGCTAATTTGTTTTACATTTTTTTTTGTAAAAAAAAACACACAGAACACTACTTAAATTTCACTAAACAATGATGTGATAACCCATCACATTGTAATTTATACGAATTCTAGATTCACTTTTCTTATTTTCAACAAAATACGTTTTGTTTGAAATTCAAAACTAAAAGTTAAGTTAAACTAAAACAGACAAATTAAATTATGTTTAAAGACTGTGTGTGTAGATGGTGTGTTGTTATAAATTGTATAGATATCGTCATTTAATGTGCAAACTATGAACTTAAGAATTTTAAAACACACTCTACTGTACAATCTTAATAAATATTTTTTTAGTTTAATTTTTAAAGCTGGAGTTCATCTCTATTTAGAAGCAATTTTCAATTACTTTTTTTATAAAATGGACAAGCTTACAACTGGAATTTAAACGCTTACAAGGGCAAGGTAAAACAAGCGAGGAATGCAGGAGGCTATTTCGCTGGAGCATTTTTTTTATAAAAGAAGCGATAAAATAGGCAAAGACACGAAACATTTCTGCGATGTTCTAGTGAGACTATGGAGCTCACAATGTCTCTATCACCAATAAGTTTTAACTCGCGGTTCTGAACACTATCTAGCATGTGCAAAACGGTCTTGGGTGCACCAGACCAGATAATTGTGGCCAGATCAGAAGGGGTAAAGAATTTCTTGCACCGCTTAGGGAATCCTAGACATTTTGCAGCGACCTCGAATACGTGATCATTCCAACGAAAATGGTTGTCAATACATACACATACCGAGAATGGCAAGTCTTTCGGTTTCTGCGATGCAAGTACCATTCACGGATAATCGTTGAGGGTCTTGGTTTCACTTGAGAGACAGAAGACAGCACCGAGTTTTGGATGCATTAAATTCCACTCTGTTAGTTGAGCCCCATTTGATTATACTGTCAAGGTCGGAATTTAATGAGTTTAACATACGTTGCCGTTCCTCTTCTACGGCCGAAGAGTAGGGACGTGAGTTAGGGAACGAATATGAAAAACTGAGGGTACTGTCATCAGCGAAGGAATGGATTGGATTAGAGGTTGCAGGTAAGAGATCATTTATGAAAATGAGAAAGAGAGTTGGAGACAAAACTGAGCCCTGGGGGACACCTGCGTTTATGTGGTGAATATCAGACTTGAAGCCGTCCAATACGACTTGTATTGAACGCTCCGAAAGGTTATTTCTAATCCATTGAAGAAGAGACTCATCGATGCCATATGCACGCATTTTCGACAAAAGAGCCTGATGCCAAACTCTGTTAAATGCCTTTGAAATATCAAGCGCAACTATCTTTGTTTCACCGAAGTGATGGAGAGATTGGTTCCACTTCTCGGTGAGATATGCCATCAATTCACCAGTGGACCTGTTGCTACGAAAACCATGCTGCCGGTCATTGAGAAGTTTTCGTGAATCAAGATATTTCGTAAGCTGACAATTTATCAGCGTTTCCATGACCTTGGAAACAAGGGACGTAAGTGCAATGGGTAGATAATTGGTCGGAGAGGAAGATTCGCGTTTTTAGCGACAGGCTGGACAAATGCTGTTTTCCAACTTCTCGGAAAGAGTCCAGAAGACAGCGAAGAACAACACCTCTTCAGAACTATTGGGGGGATACCATCTGGACCAGCGGATTTGTGTATGTTGAAACCTTTGAGAACTCCTGCAACCGTGCGAGTGCGAAAATGGGCTTGTCCCATAGAGAATTCAACGCTCTCAAGCACAGGGACAGACAAAGCGCTATCTTGCAGTGTAGAATTGGCTGCAAATTGGGCAGCGAGCAGATTGGCCTTGTCTAAGGAGCTGACAGCTGGAATGCCATTGTAAATGAGCGTTGGGATGGCAGATGAGACAGAGTTTCTAATTTTTTTCACGAATGACCAAACAATTTTACTACCTTTGGGACACTGTAGTATTTTTTGCCTCAATTTTTGGTCGTAAAGGAATTTGACACGTTCAATATGGGCATTGCAGTCATTTCTGGCTTGTTTAAACTTCTTTCGGTTTTCCTCAGATTTCTTGGCTTTATAAGACCGAAAATTTACTTCTTTCAACCTGATAGCCTCTATACAGCTCTGGTCGAACCATGACTGTGTCTCAGGTTTAATGCTCTTTATTCTGTTAGGAATAAAGTCATTCATACCTAAGAGAATCGTGTCGGTGATCATATCAGCGGCGGCATCCACATCACTATCGAGGAAGCATAGTGACCAGTTAAAACTCCTAAAGAAGAGTTAAGCTATTAAGAAGAAGCTATTAAGGCCGTCCCAGTTGGCTTTCTCGTAACGCCATACTTTTCTTTTGGGAGTTTGCTCTTTAACTGAGTGGTGGGAGTACGAGAATTTAGCTGATATGATGTTATGGTCAGACCGGCCTAGGGGCGCTAAAACATCGATGACGTATTTATCAGGGTGAGAAGTAAGAAACAAGTCAAGGGTGTTGGCGGAATGACTTGCAATGTCAGGTATTCGTGTCGGCTCATTTATAAGCTGAGTCAAGTTGTTTACCTCAGCGAAAAGTTCAACATACCTTCCTTCGGGTGTTGTCTGGCCAGAGTGTCGAAGCCAATCCGAATTGTGTACATTGAAATCGCCCGCAATGACGATTTCAGTACGAGGATACAGGGATACAATTCGAGTGATGGAATCGGACAGCGCATCAAACTCGTTAAAGGTTGAGTTGCTGTCCGCACTAGGGCTTCTGTATATAAAACAGTAGTGAATAATTTGCTTACGGACGGTGAATTTTAGCCATTTGAAGTTAAATTCCGGATTGGAACAGTGGCCATACTGTGATGGAATTCGGTAAGCAATATCACTACAATATGCGAAAAAGAATTTCCTTGTTTGTCAGTATCTTGATAATGGGTTACTATGGATAAAATATGAATCCACCACTGTACGCCAAAAAGGATACAGCAGAAAACGGTGGCTCTGCACCAAATTTCAATTGCCTGTGTGTTCTAAAATTCAAAAGGGACTCTTTTTATTGATTACCTTCAAGGGGGTAAAATATTAGCAGGCGAATACTATGCAAGTCTTCTGGAACAACTGGATGACCAAAGTCGAGAGATGGTGCCTGGATTAAGGATTACTGCTATAAGAGTACCTTATTTTTCTTCAATTTTGGTTGTTCATGCCTTACGAGCGCCCAAGGTTAACTCGGAGTTCTACCTTATTCCAAACACAATGGCATCAAAGACGTACTGTTATGAAATGTAACATCCATCAGCTACAGTCGTGAGAGATTGCCAGAGCTATTATCGAACCACTGTCCACTTCAACTAAGTACTAAAGGATGACGAAGTTAGATAGAAATCGAGAAAATCAATCTCTACCGACAGTTTAGTTATGGGTTGTGGGGTTGGATCAGGTACATATTTTTTCAGAGACACTATCCCAATCCTATCGCCTTCCCGACTCATCAATAATTTTCTGAATAGAATTATTTACGTTTCAAAAGGCCTCTCGGAAACTTAGATACAATCTTAGATAAAAAATTTAAATATTGTCATCCTTAATAATAAATTAGCCGCTATCCAAGCTCCTGATTAGGCTATATCATCCTCAAAACTCTTGGAATAAAATAAACAAGGTTTCGTCTAGCTAAGCCATCATATCGCGGCAACAAATCTCAACGTTCTAGATAATTTGTAGCACCTTGGAGGGGAATGAAGGGACCGAGAGATTGGTCATGCGTAGATTAGGTCTTGAAAATTCTTTGCGGAGGAAGACTCATTCCTACTGGGCACACTTTTAATGAAAAGCCAACTGTACCTAGATGGAATAGTCTTAATAGCTGTGCCATATCAAGAAAGATGTGATCCATATATGATGCAGTAAATTTGGAAGAGCTCCAAAATAGATCTCATGCGAGTATTGGCAACTTAGTTGCCGTCTGGGCAGGTCCCTGGTGAGAAGGAACACATGCCGCCAGATAAGGCATTCCGATCAAGACACATAGCGCACGTGTTAGAATGAAAATGAGAAGGAAACTCTTTTACACTCCTTAAATTCTTTTGCGACCTTGCATGAAATTTCAGAAATAATAGGTCATGCGTGTTGTGATCATCCAAGCAACATATGAGTCCTAATTGTATCCTCTACAAGCTGGCATGAAACCACAGTTTTACTTTCAGAAAATAAGTAAGAAAATGTTGAAAATTTCTTTTATAATATATAATAATTTTGATATATTCGCACAATTTAATAACAGAGATGAACCTTACCAGCCAATTTTCAATCTAAATCATTTTTTCTCACTATGTTTGCCTTTGCCTATTATAAATTAAAATACTAAATATACATATGTACCTCAGTCCCTTATCTAGAAAAAAACATGCCAATAGATACAAGTATGTTTCTATTTTTCGTTTTTATCTACTTTTTTTTCACTTAAAGCGAAAACAAGAAAGTCACTTCTAAAAAAATCGTTGGCAGTGTGCTATAATTTTAACATTATCGTGATATAAACAAATGAAAATAAATGTAATAAAATTTAGAAAATCACACACATTTAAATTTGCATATTCGCGGACAGGAAACATAAAAGAAAGCACTTTCTAGAAAGTGTATAGTGCTTATCCTTTTTAAAAGAGCACACTTTTTTTTTGGTTAAGTATATTTGAAGAAAGCTAATTTTACGGAAAAGCAACTAAATTTGTTTAGTATTTTTTTTTTATTTTCAATCTATTTTGTCTTATTTCTTTTCGATAAAGAAAATAGAGAAGCAAAAATTAAAACAAAAGTTTTTGTTTGCGATTACTTACAGATGCTGCGGTTGGCTGTGTTATGAAGGATGAATGTGGCGATGGTGGTGGTAATATATTTAATAACATTGAAGTTCAAGCCAAGTTTGGATTTATTAATTTTCAAAAGTATGATGGACATATATTTTTAAGAGATTTTATTTTGTTTTTTTTTTTTATTTTTTTAAGGTGTGTATATTTGTTTTGGTTTATTATTGTGATGTGATTGAGTGAATAGTGCATTGTATCCGTACATTTTACACATATGTATATGAAATAAAAAGGAAAAGTAAGAAAAAAATATTCATGTGAGTATAAATCATATTAATTGTTTTATTTTTTTTTTATTGTAAGTCTAAAATCATTTTTCGAAGGAACAAATTAAGTCCTAAGATGGGTTCGCACTCAAGTTTAGGATAATGAAAAAAGCATTGTTTTTCGATCTCATCAGTAAATAAATTGAATTTGGTGATCAGTTACTACTTATATAGAATTACATAACTTAACATACATAGACCTATTGCATTCACAAATAGGTTTTTTTTTTCTATAGAAGCGTTCTCATTTCATATTAACTTATGTATATGATTTGTTACATTAAAAATAAAGTGAAAGTATGTTTCTTAATATTTGTATCAATATAAGAACACTAAATTTTTGTTATACGTTATTTTTGTAAATAATAACATCTTTTGGTTCAATTTAAACTCAAACAAAATAGATTAGACACAAGCTTTTGGAATTGAGCATTTTTATAGTTTCATGGCGAAGGCCTAAGGCAGGGTCAAGTATTTATATATACACAGCTGAGGTAGGAGACCATAATAGAGTTGAAAGCCAGCATGTAATGTGTCAAGCATTAAATACTTGTCTTTAAGATTTGTTAAAAAATTTTCATATTTTGAAACGCAGCCCGGATTTCTTACTCTCAAATAAACAATTGCTCTCTCACCATTGCATCGTTCTATCGGCAGCCAAAAGCCCAAAAAACACTAAAGGCTATGTATATACATATATAAAGCATTTTTATAAAAACACATTGCATCACATCCTCAAGAAAAAAATATATTAAGGAGCAGTCAATGTGCATGTTATTCACAAGTTTTTTTCTCATAATCTCAAACTTTTTCAAAACCATCATTTTCCAGTGTATTGGTAGTCGACCCAACCGAGATTCGAATGAATATTGGATGCATTTACTTGAACATTCAATCGAAATAGGTTTCAAGCATTATGATTTGGTAAAGAAACATTCAAGGTAGATAGCCATGTTGGTAGGCGAATTGGAAGTACTCCACTAAGCCCTACTCAGATCAATACGGACCCAAACCCAGAATGACTCAAACAAAATAGTAAAGAATAGTGCAGACGATTGTCCCATTTCAAGGAATGAGTAATGAAACAGAGCGCGGAATAAAGAACTCAATAGACACCAACATAAAGTCTGAAGGGAATGAGAAAGGAGTGCATAGCATACTCATTGTCTTACCAACCTCCAACCTCCTCCTCCAGCCAAGAGAGACATTTCTCCGAAACATTGCCATAGCGATACCATACTCGGTTTATTTCACAAGAACAAGAAATCCGAGCCTTGGAGTACAGTTATTCATTTGTACAAATGAAGTAATTCTAGACGTACGGAAGGATTTTTTAAGTTCGCCAAATATGGCTGAAAAGTGGGCGCCATGGCTCAAGTGGTTTGTGCGTTGGATCGCTGAGCGTGACGTTCGAGGTTCGAATCCCAGAGAACAAACATTTTTCACGGTCCCACCTCTCGCGAATGTCTGACAAACCTCCAAGAGTAATAACTGTCAAGAGAAAGCTTCTCAATTTGCCTTTCGGATATGGCTCTAAATTGTAGGTCCCTTCCATTTGCGTGAAAAATATAACACGCACAACACGAATGGTTGCGAGAAGCTAGGCCCTGGACCACATACGGTCTGTTGCGCCAAGAATTTGTAAATATGGGTGAATGTAGAGAAAGTTTCTCTCTACCTACTCGTTTAACCATTTTGAGCTTCTAATGAAGCGTAAGATGCTCTTAATGTCAGTATTCATCAGGTCGCCTGTATCGAGGGCTCCTAGGTGAAGCTTCCTTCTACGGGAGAGAGCTGGGCAGGAACGAAAAAGGTAAGGAATAATTTCCTCCACTTCTTCATCCCTGCAGCTTCTACAAAAGTCGTTCGCAAAGAGGCCTAGCCTTGTAGCAAGCTTGCCTATTAGACAGAGTCCAGTGATGACACCTATTATCTGAGAGAAATACAATTCTTAGAGCGTTTTAGATCCAGCTTCGGCCAGATCTGTTTTGTCGCCATACATACTGGTCCACTTATCCACCTAAGATTTGCACTCTCTATAGCATCCAGCTTAAGTTTAAGTTTGCGAGTAGCTATTGGTATACCTAAGGTGCCTTCATCCGGCAAGATAGGTATAGTTATTCCTATTCTGGCGAGTTCCTCCACAAGAGATTTAAGAGGTCGATTTCAGGAATTTGATTGCTGCTTGGCTGTCTGAAAAGATGCGGATATCTTTAATAGATATCACGTGGTTCTTAAGTCAAGATAGGGCTTCTTTAATCGCCATTTCCGCCTGGAACACGCTACAATGATTTGGAAGACGGAAAGAGAGCTTAAGATTAAGCCTTTCAGAGAAAATACCTGCACCAACTCCGTCTTTGGTCTTTGACCCGACCAGCAGTTAAAAGTCGGTGTTAATTTTAAGACGCTAAAAAAAATAAAATACAGTGTGAAATGCTGCCAAAAGTTTTCAGATTTATATCTATGTCGACAATGCAGCAGAAGTTATCAATAAAATTATTGCTGGAGCTGACTTATTATTATAAGTCAAAGTAGGGGTCCATGCATTGTAACCCACTGGGTTATTCAGCCTCTAGAAAATTTAAGGTTGTTTCATTTCGTTGGAAAGATCATAACAATAGTGTTTTGGGACTCACAAGCAATCCTTTCGATATACATAATAATTATAAACCTATAAAAAACACCAGCATCACAGGGGAATACTACACCAGGTTCCTGCGATCCTTAAGAGTAAGGACGAGGGGGATATTAATAACCGCGATCTCATTTCTTGATAACACATCGGTTAATAAGGTTCTACTCCCACGTATGCTATAAAGTCGTGTGTTTTTTTTTTTTGGCTAATTGGGCTTACAGTCTTGATTAGCACCTAGAGATTTTTATTTGTTCTCAAATGTGAAGAAAGACTTACATACTCGTAGAGATGGCCGACGAACTGGCCAGAAAAGGCTCAGAATCAGATGACCTACACGCAGACAACTCTGTACTATTGCCCATCAGTCTCCTCATGTCCAAAATCTCTACAGACTTCTTAAATAAGGCCAACGCAAGGTGGAACACCATCAACGCATGCCGAGTCTCTAGAAAACTCTGGACCCAATTTGACAAAAAGAGGACCAAAGAACTGCTATCATTAAACAGACCACAGCTGTCACTCCTCATTGGAATCCTTACTGGCCACAATTCAATGGCGGCCCATCTCAGGAAAATGAGAAACAGCACCACCGACCTATGTAGAGGCTGTGGCGACACAGAGGTAGAGGAAAACTCAACACACTTCCTCTGCGTATGCCCAAGCCTCTTCAGAACCAGACTCTCAACCCTCGGAAAATCACAGTTCAAAGATCTTAGCGAACTAGCAAACACGCCACCGAAAACTACCCTAATCATGATTTCATCATGAAATCGGGTTGGTTCAGGAGGGCCACCCCTGCTACAAACTAAACAACTAACCCACTGCTTATTTCTCTCTCTTACTTACAGATATCTCACACCGGCGTTTGTTTTATAGGTATCCCACACCGGGGGAACACAATGGATCCGTGGAGACCCAAGTGAGACTGCACCCTTGCTGATGCAGTCACCCCCCCCTACCTAACCTAGCCTACATACTCGTACGTCGACAGCGTTTTGATAATGATGAATCGTTATAGACATGAGAATAATTTTTATGAAGAACTATAAATGGACATATGTGCTTGTCCAGCTGGTTTATAGGAGAAACGTATATTTTTGTCAAAAGAGTGACAATATCTAGTACGGCAGTCTTCAGAATTAGAAAGAAATAAACCCGCATTCTTGCAATATTTCTGCTCTAGAGGAACCGAAAACAATTCTTAATCTTTTTCCCTGATACCTGTGTTAAGTAAAATGTTTAAAATTGAGATCATAAGCCGCTAGGTTGGCTTAAGATTAAGATCGTAAAATATCGTAGGCTAGTTTTTTGCTGAAATCTGAAATAACTGTGAAGTAAACTGATTGATACTGGCTTCGACAAGTTTCAAAATGTTATAGTGGTGTTCCAATTCGTACTTCATGCCAGTACCATTACGCATAAAAGTCGCATCTATCTGTTTATCTACGTATATTTAAATGGCACTCAAAGCTCAAATACTTGATGGCAGTAAAGTCGAGCTGTAATAAGTTCTGTGAAACACGGGTATTGAAGGAAAAGAAATTGCTAACAAGATAGCCGAAAATTCTTACTCAGAGGTGTTTGAAGGACATACGACTAATGTGATGAGGACATCATATCAGTGTAGGGTGGATAAAACGGAAAGAGAGCTTAAAGCTTAAGGGCAGATTATACGCCACAGTCGTGTGTCCGGCTTTAAAGTACGAGTCTCAATTTTGGACGATGTACGAAACATGCAAAGCAAAATTAATACGGCAGAGATGAAAATGTTACGGATGTCGGTCGGAATTACAAAGCTAGACAAAATAAGAAACACGCGTATACGGGGAAACCTACACACAATGAAACCGATCGCCGAAAAGCTCGAAGCTGACCGACTAAGTTGGTACTGCCATGTGCATAGAAGACCTTGTGGACAACCCGGTAAAAATGACAATGACGACTCATGTTCCGGCAGAAGGGGCCGAAAGAAAAACAATTGGATTACTCAATTACAGAAAAAGCTACCACTACTCGGCCTGAGCGATGAAGTAATCCGAAACCAAGAATCCTGCAGACGGATACTCAGGACCACAAACTTAGATAACCCCATGAGCAGCGCAGTAGCAAGGCAGTAAAAATGGGATACCCTATATAGCATAAGATGTACGTGTACGCGCTACATAATTCAAAAGCTATAAACGTAAAAGAAGAAGAAGACGCCTTATGTGGAGTATTAGACTCTATATCATAAAGGCCTATAATATATGTATAACGTAACAATAACCTCTTATTCTACCCAGAGGCTGTTAGAGGTTAAGGGAGTCATGGGAATGACGACAATTCAATGTAGCAGGTATAATATCAGAGGTATTGTAGATTTCCTTTGTAGTTATTCTCATTTAATAAAATCAACCTCATGATACTGAATGTGTATTCGTCTTTATGTTTATACCCGAAAATCCGACCTCTTAAAAATTAACTCTCAGATCTAATACTTGCTATATCACAACCCTTGGAATAAGCATACAATTAAGGAGAAGGAAGGTGGGTGCCATAGAGTTGTCGGAAGATCACTGGTTTCTTGAGCAAAAGCTAAAAAAAAAAGGGTACGACAAAGGGCCTAGCCCGATAGTCCTTTCAACGTTTTCTTCTGCCCCCCTCTCTCTTTCTCCCACTAAATAATAGACGTAAAGGTAGAATTGGCGCCGATGTGGTTAGAAGAGTCTGAAACCGCTGAAAGAACGGATGCACATCACAACTCAGCCCCGGAAAGGCCCAGCTCAAATAGTGAGCACAAGTGGAATTAGAATCTACACTCATACTAGAGTGAAATACAAACTGCCATTTCGTATAAGTATTAATTTTAGTAGACGTAAATATAGATTAATAACAAAGCAAGTAATTCAATAAATAATATTTAATATTAATTTAAAGATAGTTGAGCTTTTTTTACGTGCCATATTCACCCTATATTGATACAAATATAATTTTTGTTATTAAAACGATATATGATATAAAAAAACTATTACTAAAATATGTTACTAAAGAGCTAATGAGCAATGAAATTTCGTATGTTCATAAAATGTGTGTGTGAGGTGTTGTACTTACATCGTGCTGGTGTTTTTGATTGTTGTTGTAGTTGTTGTTGAGCGAGTAGATTATTATTTTATGTTAATTTTTTTGTTTACCACAAAAAAGTTTTGTTAGGTTAATTTATGAAAAAAAATTGTTTTTTTTTCATTCAAAATTTTGTTTGTTTCATAAAATTTCGAATTTTGTTTATTGTATTATTGGTTTTGAAATTTGGTGTTTTTTTGTTGTTGTATTTTTGTGTGATTATGTAATTTTTGGACCCCATTTCGTAATCGTATAATCAAATCAAGTATGAAAAAAGGAAAATTAAAAGAAAATATATATTTTGATTAATATTAAATCAGTTGATTAAAAATAATTAAATATTTTATATGTTGGTTTTCTAAAAAAAGGATTTTTGTTTTATATTAATTTTGATGTAGTAAAGTGTTATTTATTTTGAGTTAACCGAAATAATTTACAAGAAACTCAGCACTGCCTTAGAAATGTAGATAAATGTTCGTGAATACCTATTTAATTTAAGTTTTTTTTTTTATGTTAGATTATTTTCAAATTGTTGCTTATAAATTGGTTAAAAATAAAGATTATATATTTTTAATATCATTCTATTTTTCCATCTTAGGAAAGAAGTCTATATTATATAAGAAAATGTATATAAATAAATGCAACTTGAGTATAAACAGGTCTTCTGTTTTAACTGCAACATTATGTATAGGTCTATTTAAAACTGAGAAAAAAAAATTATGACTTTCTTATTTCTAAATAGACTATAGTAATTATCAAAAGTTGTTTGTGTATTTTCAACCAAAATACGTGTATTGTAGAATATATAATGAAAATAAAAATTGATTAATAAAATTATTTACCCCGAACTCCATCCATAATGCATCAATGATACTGCCAACGACAGTAATCAAATCGAAGATGTTCCATGGATCCTTGAAGAAATTCTATATTGAAGAAACGTTTTTGTATTTAGAAATACGATAATAGCAAGGAAAGCGGATTATATGAACACATTATTAATTTGTACATTTTGCTGAAATTTACAAATGCCACATACTATCTATAATATTTTGCAAATAAACATGTGCTTCTTTGCATTTTTTTTTAAGTAACTAAAGTACATAAGGATTTTTTAAATAAGCAAAAGAAGTTAAAATATGATAAATTTGACTTTGATTTTGATTAAAATTAAATATAAGAACATGTACACTATAAAAATAAATAAATTAAAGGAGCTGCTGTAAGTGTTTTATATGTCTATGGTATTTAGACTGCAACCGTTATAAGCTGGGCTGGGACTGGGCTTTAGAAATTTAGCTTTAATCTATATTCAAGGGAGTAATTACTGATGATTAATTAAACATAATTTGACATCGTTTTTATGGTCAAAAGCAGAGCTACAGAATTCGACAAGGCTTGACGAGGCCTACTATCGGGTCCGTAGATAAAAAAATTGGAATCTCGTCGGTGGTTTCGAGTCCGAAACTAGCACGCAGGGCATACTAGTAGTTGGTAGGATTATGCAAAAAATACATCTTACATAGAACCACTACTGTAATACTGGAAACCGAAGTGAAAAAAACGGCGTCATCTGTTGGTTTCTTTCTGAATCACTCAAATATTGACATATGCTTGCCAAAGGAATTTGTTTGTCTTGCGGTTAGGTAACGCTAGGAAAAATTGTAAAAACTGAACGAAATTTGAAAATAGTTTGTGGTTGAAATGCTCATTGAAATGCTATTGTATGTATGTATGTTTTACAAAAGATATCCGCATGTTCGCCTGGTGCGCACAGATGAAAAAATTGCTGCTTTTGCCCAAAGTGTACCAGCGTAAGAGCTCCTCTGTGTGAGCTTTAAATGATTTGGAAAATGTCGTCGATTTTGATTGCAAAATCATCTGTTCGGACGGAGCTTATTTTCATCTCGGAGGCCAAGTCAACAATCAAAATTGTATAATTCGGGGTTCTGAAAATCGGCACGTGGTCGCAGAGAACTTAAAACTAAGATAGTTTGCTGCGAATTTTTGAGTAGTGTCATCATTGGTCTCCACTTCTTCAAAAATGAAACTGGCCACAACGTGCGGTACAGATAAATGGCCGAAATTGGATAAACGATCGAAAATGTGCTGCTGAATTGAGTTTAGAGGAGGTGCAACTTCCAAGCCAGTAGCAGCAGCCATTTGAATGAAATTAATCTCATGCCTAATCAGAAGGTGTGCTCTCTTTTCAACAACATATGTAGTCGCAATAGCAATTTCAAAAATAAACCCAAAGATTGGCCACCTTTTATTACCATGACTGCTAGTCTATTAAGAAGCGAATTCGTCACTAAAGCTACACATGGGCATGTTTCAGGCATATGAACAGACAGAACAGGCCGTAGCGAGCATGTGATATCTACACCTCAGCATATACAGTATAAGAGGACGATTGTCTTGTCAAGTATAAATGTGAAAATACAGCCCATTACTATGGCGGAATCCCACGCACTAACCGCAGAGCCACCCCAACAAGCAACATTTGTACAAGAAACTTCGAGTTCATCATCCTTTCGATAGATAAATGTGAAGGAGACCTGACCTACAGGCGGCACTACATACTTATATTACTGAACAGATTGGGTATGAAGTGAACTTGAAATTGTCTTCAGGTCGGTCTGGGTGATCATTACGGTGGTAGATATCTGTTTTTATACAATTTGCCCGCACCAAAGCGGATACGAATACAATTCTTCATCCTCTCAGTAGTTGTCCAACCCCAATGAAAATTTGTTTGGAATCAAGCCTCCAAGACAATCTTAATGTTCAGCCAAAAGTGGCAAAAGCCATTTGCCCCTGACTCATGATATGGAACTTCAGATGGATCTGCGGAAATTGTCTCGGAAATTCATTTATACTTTGGGAATCAGAATGGTTCTCGTACTGGTGTAAGTTGAACAGGTTTTGAAAAAGTGTGGTTTATGTTTGTCTTGGATAGCCAAAAGGTGTCTCATTTACTTTCTTTTATAATGGATTTTTTACCTCACATAATTTTTCTGTTTTACGTTTCCATACGGATTACTGAAAACTTAGGAACCTAGAATCGAAATAGGGCAAATATTTTCTCGGCTGTTCCTGTTTTACGAATACCTACTTCTTTATATCTCAGGTAAGTAAGCCGTATCTTTAACTGATAGAATGTAAGCATCGCCATTTTCAGCAGCTTTGTCAGGCCATGAAGTTGTTAAAAATAAGCAATAAGCAAGAACCAAAGGTCATAGACGATGTAATATAACTCTTAGAAATCCAAAAGTTTCTTATAACAATTAATAATTTTATTTGTTTGCATTTATAACAAAATGTTAACAAAAAAAGCTTTTATTATGCATTACTATCAGAAATTTATCTAAGAGTATTCAGTAGCAAAAAATTGAATAAACTTGTAAGACATGTTTTTTTATTTTAATAGTTGCTTAAAAAAACAATTTCGCATAGAAACTAAATATTAATAAAATGAACAAATTTATGATTATAAAATAAAATAATTTCAATGCAAATAGATTACCAAAATTTACCTCTGCTCAAATTATTTTTCTCTTAATTATTTTTTATTTTTTTTACCAACCTTACATCCGAAAGCTATTACTTTTAAGATGGTTTCCAAAAAGAAGAACAATGTGAACACCAAATTCATGTATGTCAAGATGTCGATGTGTGTGGGCGGTGCATCGTGAAACTAAAAAAATAAAATATAATTTTTCGATTTCGTTTTTGATTACCCACTGTATTAATCCATTTCTTTTTGTTTTGTTTTTTTTTTTTTTTGTGTAAGAGAGAATTTGTTTTTCTAGAGCTTGCAGTAGTTGATAATCTGGACTCGTCTGATTGCAGCCAACATAAATGCTTTCAGTTTTGATGGATGATTTAAAATATTCATTTTCAAAACAAACAAAAAAAAAATTCTAAGGACAAAAGGAGATAAGTAAATAAAAATGAAAATATTTTTATACAAAAATGGGTTATCGAAAAAGGTTACTATGTATTGGGATGGGTTGCTTCGAAACATTTCATGGATTAAAGTCTATGTCAATCTAATTTTATGTTAGCTACATGCAGCGAAGACACCTTTTCTAAAAATTATATTTTTTTATTATTTGTTTTTTTAACTAATTAATAATTTAGGACATTCTATTCTGTTAGAATGTCCGACTTCGATTGTGTTTTTAATTTTTAGTTTTAATTGATTTTCTAGGGAATAAAATTATTACTAAAACGTGTTGTCACTGTGTCCGTGTATGATGTGTGAAAAATGTTTTTAATTGTGAATCGTGTGTAGGTGTTTCATGCAGAAGGACAAAATATTTAGGACAAGGATATGTATGTACATACAATTAGACTGAGATAAAAATTGTGAAGTGAAACATGCAAAATGTACAAACACTGGTGTCCTCACTTTTGGTCAATCCGAAACGTTAAAAATGTTGATTTACAATGGTACAAGTCATGCAATAGGTACTTGGGATTCATGCGGTAAATTAAATTAAATGTCTGTGGTATGCATGCAAAAATAAGGACTATTTGATTTACGGACTTACTCGTTCCTTTCCTTCAAAATTGTTCCACTGAATCTTTGTGTTGACCGTGAACATACCTGTTGTCGCAAATATTTTCTTATCCACCAGTTGATCTAGTCTTTTATTTAATTTAAATAATAAAAGTGAAATAAAAATATATGTTCTAAATTTCCTTTTAAATTTTTCTACAGTGAACCTTGGCTACAATAATCGATAAAAAATATTTGTTCAAATTAGTTGTAGCCCACTGTGCATAGTATTTTCTTTAATCCGTTTATAAAATAATTTTTTTTTCAACTTCTTCTTAATGTGTGTAAATTTGTAAATTTCAGCTTTATGCACCTTTTCCCAAAAAAAAATTAAAAAATTAAAGAGTCGATAAAAGAAACCCACCTTTACACCAAATCCGATTATTTTCAGTACCGTTTCAACACTGAACATTCCAGTAAACCCCATGTTGATATATTTTAAGGATTTTTCATACATATCGCCTTGGTTATGATACTGCAGAAATTTAATGACGGTTAATGAATTTATTTCTTTTTTTTTTAAAGCTTCTAGGTGCCTTTTGATTTGTGTTTGTTTTTATTTTAACAGAATTCTCTTAAAGTCAACTTGTAGTAGTACTATTTTAAAATAAAATTTGTGTAAGTTGTGTGTGTATGTATTTTAATTGCACTACCTATTTTTAAGTTTAAATTATTTTCACTAAAAAATAAGTTTTTATTCATCATAAAGATCATAAGAAAAATCATAATTTTTATTTGGAAAAAAAATGTAAAAATATACTTTCCTTCTAATTTTCCCATTAGGGGTTCAAAAATTTGTAAATTATACCGAGCATGCATAAAACATAAATAACGTGCGTTTCAAAATACAATATTACGTTCAGAAAATAAGGAAAATTACGTAAGCATCAAGAGAAAATCATTTAACGTCAAGGACAAACAATAGATAATTTGTGCGATCAGATTGTAGATACATCTGAACACAAGCATGCAGAAAAGAAAAATTTATAAAAATTTTACTAGATTTATAGACAACAAAATAAAACTTTAAATCACAATACAATTATTTTAATTTCAATCTTAAGTAATTATGCTATAATATTGGATTAGTATTAGCTTGTTAGCTACAATAGCCGTACTCAGGATAAGCTTTCATTGGCTGGGCAACACAATTAGCGAGATTAATAGGAAACATTAAAAGCATTTTACAATAAACAGGACCTTAATTATAATGGAAAAGCACATCCACGACATGTAGCAGAAGAGGCATTTTGGGCTATGTGTTTATCTGAAGCTTGAAAGGTATGAGGAGGGATTGAAAACTTCCCGGACTGATCAATAAAATAAACTCGGAAGCTTACAAATTGCTTTTATATTTCAATATCATCTTCGTAAACATTTCTGCCATTTAGTCACAAATCGATTTTTAAAAAACGTTTCCTCAAGGCCTTTGAAAAAAAAAAACGTTAACTGCAGCCTTGACCTCTCCATTCGTTAAGGATGGAAAAGTTTACTATTAATATTTAGTTTCCATACTTGTACAAGGCGGCGCAAAATTAATCATCCAATTTTGTTTTTGAATTACTTTTTTAGTAAATAAAAAAAATGATTTTGAGTGTGATGGAAATCTTTATCTGGACCTTTAAATTTTTTTCTGTTAAGTGAAAATGATATCCGCCAAGTGGCTGCCGCCAGTGTTGATACACATTTGTTCCCGTTTTATCGCATTTTCCATGACTTTCCGCAAGATTTCCGGTGATAACTGTTCGCATTCCTGTCGAATATTCTCCTTAAGGGCTGCGATTGTCTGAGGCTTGTTGGCATAAACCCGTGACTTAAAGTATCCCCAAAGAAAGAAGTCTGGGATGGTTAACCCGGGCGTTCTTGCTGGTCATGCCAAATCGCCAAAACGGGAGATTATGCGACCAGGAAACGCTTCCTTCACAATATCCACTGTGGCTCGAGCTGTGTGTGCGGTTGCATCGTCTTGTTGAAACCACATGTTCACCAAGCCCCGCTCATCCAATTCCGGCAGTAAGAAGTCGTTTATCATGGCCCTGTAGCGTTCGCCAGTAACAGTGACCGTATTGCCGATGGCGTCCTCAAAAAATCACTCCTCCCGCGTGAACGCGGCACCACACAGTGGCTTTGAGTGGATGTAATGGCTCTTCATGCATCACACGCGGATTTTCAGTGCGGATTTTATGACGTAACCGCTTAAGTGGAAATGCGCCTCGTCGCTCATGATGATTTTCGACGCAAAATCGTCCTTTTCGTTGTTGAGATTGAGGATGGCTTGACAGTAATTCACACGCGACTGACGGTCAGGAGGCATTAACTGATGCACTTTGTGCGGGAACATGTGTAAGTCTTTCACTAAAATTCGCTGTAGGGTCCGTCTGGTGATGCCCAATTGCGCGGCCCGTCGTCTGGTTGATGTTTCTTCGTTCTCAGCGACATCGGCCGAACGACCAGTCCGGTGGCGGCCACGCCCTGCATGGTCTCCTGTGGTTCCAGTCTGCTCGAGTCGAGTAGCTAAGCGCCGGAATGTTTGCCCAGTTGGCGCGACACGATTAGGAAATCGACGTCGAAATTCACTCTGCGCTGACACCACCGACCGATTACTGGTAAAAAAAATCGACACAATTATTCCACGCTCTTGCGGAGTATAGCGCTCCATTGCTCATCTGTTTGTATACTGCAGCTGTCTAGTTCACAAATGTCAAATATGTTTGACGTACGACGCCATTTGCAAAAATTATAACATCTTCCGACAGGATAATTAATTTTTCGCCACTTTGTACATAGGTTTTCTTGCTATTTTTTATTTTAGTATTTTTTAGGTTTTGGGAATCCTTGTAAGGTGCATACAAATTCGTATTTGAAACATTTCATTAACTTGCAGGTCAGAAAATGTCGAATGAAAATGTAAATATGGGACTATATACAAGTGAACATATATACACATGTATGTCGTTACTAAATGTATAGCCATCGGCTTAAATTAAGCATACTTTCCATACCGAGCTACTGAACGCATAATTACATTACTGTCAAAGCAATTGTTTCTATTGTTTATTGCATTAAAAAGTTCATCTAATTCAAACGTCCTGAGCTTCTTACGACATTACAGGGGGATGATATAAAAGAATTCAGCTAAATAGATGCACAAAATCAATGTTAGCATTTTATTTATTTATTAATTGCATACATACAACATGCAAAAATTAAAGATTTTAATAAAAAAAAAATAATTAATAATAATAAGCCGAGTGTGCTCATGCAACAAAATATGTATTAAACTTAATAAAATTTTAATAATACAGACAAATAACTTTATATAGTGCGTAGACTTATTTTTATTAAGCTTTATGATCTGTACATACACAAACAACAATTTAAGATTTTATTTGTTTCGTTTCAACAAAGATATTGCTTAAAAGTGTGTCAAGTATTAATTTCTGTTTCTGTTTCTGTTTTTTCTTTACAAAAAAAAAAGAGATATGTTTGTGGTTTTAAAAGTCTTACACGTCACTAATTTTAAATAATTATTTCTAAGTGTAAAAAGATGAACTGTCGTACGAAATTATTAAATATTGTTCTGCTATGAAATTTAATACCGATATACAAGTTTATTATTTCACGTTATATTTTAAATCAATAGATTCATACATACCTTCATCATAAGTAAAAGCGTATTGAACACAATTAGCATCATTATAAAATACTCGAACGGTGTTGAAACTACTATCCGCCACACTTTGTATTTGAAAGTGTTCCGATTCTTCGGCATATATCGTTCCAGAGGTCGAGCTCCGATCGTAAAGTCTATGCAAGATTTCTATTGAATAGAAAGTTTTTTTTGTAAACATTTTTAGACAAACAATTTTCAAAAAATTCGAATTAAGGAAAATTAAAAAAAATGTTTTTTTAATAATTCTTATCTGGTAAAGTAATGTAATTTACAAACGATGGACCGATACGACTGCAGTCACAAAGTACTGAGCAACATCAGTGGAGTAGGCCTGACGTCTACTTACCATTTGCAGAAATTAACGTGTAATCGGGTCTTGGAGGGAAAAAATATCCGTATTTTTCCATCTTACTAATTATGTGAAATAAACAAGCTTAGAGTCTAACAGTGCAATTTCAGGGAAGCTCAAGCGATTTCTGGTGGCATGAACACGAATAATGTTTTGAAGCCATGATCCAATTACTTAGTAACAGAAGTGTGCTGTGGCAAAAGTCATCTCACGCGAGTATATTTACAATATTGTCATAAACCAGAAGCTGTAGGCATAATTACATGGGAGTAGCATCTTGAGGTACGGTTGCGGATATCCCGAACACCGCCAAGACAAGAAAATACTGCGAGGAAGTTTGACGTCGGACTACTACAATCGCAAGAGATCGCCAAATCCTTTTCCGATCGAGTCTCCTTCAATCTCTCAAGAGGTCCTATGCTGCCAGCATCAAGTATTGAGGACCAGTGGGACCACTGCCATTAGAGATGCCGCCTCTGGTGCACTGGGTTTCATTCGGCCATCACAACGAAACCCCTGGTTTGACGATGAGTGCCGGCAAGCACATGCAGCTAAACAAGAAGCATACAAAGCGGCGCTGCATAGAAGGACTAGAGCTGCTCGTGAGTTCTACGAGCAGAAGAGGAGAAACGAATACCGGATTCTCAGGAGGAAAAAGAAAGAGCATATAGAGAGATGCTACTCTGAGTAAAAAGAACCCTCGGAGGCCGAACCGAAGCCTGCAAGGACGATCAAGGGAACATCGTAGTAGAAACGCAGTCGATGCTGGGGGTATGGAAGAACCATTTCTGCAGACTGCATAACGGCGACGACGACCAAAATTCCACTGTCAGGCGAACGAACCATTCAATCTGGACGATGGTAACCAACATTTCCGTCCCGCCGACCTGGATGAAGTTAAGATAGCGATATCTAAGCTGAAATCCAATAAATTTGCTAGAGCTGATGGTCGTCTGACTGCCGAGCTATTCAAAGCAGCAGGGAATGACTTGGTAAGGAGCATGCACCAACTCATCTGTAAAATATGGTCGAATGAAAGTATGCCCGATGAATGGAACATCAGCATTGTTTGCCCGATCCTGATCTGAACTGCGCCAACTACAGAGGCATCAGTCTCCTCAACTTCGCGTACAAGATCTTATCTGCCGTATTATATGAACGCCTGAAACCGTTCGTCAACAACCTGGTTGGTCCATATCAGTGTTGTTTTAGGCCAGGAAAGTCCACCATCGACCAAATATTCACATTGCGGCAGATCTTGGAAAAAACCCAGGAACTTCAAATCGATACACACCACCTTTTCATCGATTTTAAGGCCGCGTATGACAGCATTTATAGAGACGAGCTATATAGAGCCATGTCTAGTTTTGGCATCCCTGCCAAACTCGTCCGTTTGTGCAGGATGACGATGGAGAATGCACGCTGCTCCATCAAGGTCGGTAAAGACTTTACCGAGACCTTCGATGTCAAAAAAGGATTTAGACAAGGCGACGCGCTGTCTTGCGACTTCATTAACATTGTTCTTGAAAGAATTGTGCAAAACTCACGCGCCAACACCAGAGACACAATCTTTCAAAAGTCCGTCCAATTACTCGCATACGCCGACGATATTGACATAATCGAAAGAACGCAGCGTGATGTCAGTGAAGCGTTCGTGAGTATTGAGACGGAAGGGGCGAAGATGGGTTTAGCGGTTAATGAGGGCAAGACTAAGTATATGCTGTCAACAAGGAAGGACAACCAACATCGACATCTCGGACAGAACGTCACTATAGACAGATATAAATTCGAGGTAGTTAGGGACTTTATCTACCTACACTCCGCTATGAGCTCAGAAAACGACAATTGCGCTGAGATCAGACGAAGAATAACTCTTGCCAATCGCTGCTTCTTTGGGCTAAGAAGGCAATTGAACAGCAAAGCCCTCTCTCGAGCAACTAAAGTGACCGTATATATAAGACTTTATAAGGAAGGATAAGGAAAATAGGAAAATTCTTCGCATGATTTTTGGCCCCTACTGCATAGACGGTGAGTGGAGGAGGAGATACAACAGCGAACTTTATGGGCTGTTCAGGGACATCGATTTGGCCAGAAGAGTGAAGGTCTAACGACTGAGGTGGCTGCGTTATGTAGAGCGTATGGACACAAATGCTCCGGCCCGGAAAATCTTCGAATACATTTCCGAGGGACGGCGACTCAGGTGGCGAACGCAGGTGGTAGGGGACCTCAACCAACTTAACGTGCGAAACTGGAGGCAGATGGCTATAGATCGAGCTTGTTGGTTGAGAGCCAGGTCCACCACGGACTGTAGCGCCACCTTAAGTAAGTAAGTAAGTAACATCTTGAGGCGATTTTCTTTTGACCTTTCTTCTGCTTTCTAGAGTGAAGTTCAGTGTTCAGCAGAAAACCAATCTATTCCCAAAGATAATTGTTGAGCTTTAATCTGCGCAGGATGCTAAACATTGTCCTGACGCCAACGTTGGTGATATCAATATCAATAGGGACTTGTAGAGTGGTATAAAGTTATCTGTTAACTCTTGACAGAATGGAATGTTAAGTCATTTGGCCAGTGTTAAGGTCAAGATACTAAACGAATTAGTCCGCCTCCAACTGATTATAAAACCGCCGACGCTAAATTTCAGAAAACTTGTTTAAGTAAAGCTCCAAACCAAAGAAGAATTGAAGTATGTGAAAGTGAGACAGCTACTTACAGCTGTGGAGCCAGCACAGGCAGTTTTTCTAATAAATGAAATGTATCTAAATCCTTTATTATTGTGCCAATATCTTCCAGCGGTGAATATTTGAAAATCGTGAGACCAGTTGCGCGCTGTTGAATTTTTTATCGGGTTCGAAAGGAAATCCCAATTTCGCCTTTAATTTTGACTCAAAAGAACTCAAACATCAAGTTGAAAAAAATACATCTAACTGTTTCGACAGAAATATACATATACAGACGGACAAGCAGACATGTAATTTACAGATTTACTTTTTCGAGTTCCTCGATAACAGTCGAAATTTCTAACGAAACGAACACTTTCCTTTTGAAGTGCAAGTAAAAATCGTCACCCGTTGCTGCAACAACGCAGACACATATAGCAACATGAGAACATAACTACGACAGTTTAGTGCTAGGATAAAATACAAAGCCTGAGAATTTGTTACGGTTTTTGAGAAAACTGGGCGGACATGGTGCCCTAAGGTGATGCGGAATCTCAGGAAGTGATGTTTGATCAAAAATTCTGTCGAAAACCTAGAGGTCTTCTGTGGTTTATAATTGAAAGATTTATACAATATTGCTTTCCTGATTTATTTTTCTTTTAGTTCCCTTTGACAATAGTTTCAACTACCCACAGCATGGAGCCTAATATAACCTTTTCCCATACAATAATATAAGGGATATTCAGCGGGGACATAGGTAAAAGCCAATCCATAAACTAACTACCCAAAGAGCCGAACAATTTCGTGAGGATTATAATATTTCATCTCGAACTATATAATTAACTTACGACAGCTCTAGGTATCACAAATGTATGTACGTCACAGGAATTTAGTACCTAAAAGCAATCAATTGACTTACCTGATTTTTATCGATTTCACCATCTTGCAACTCAGCTTCGCCTTGCTCTTGAAATGTAATGATAATCAAGGCCACGAAAATGTTAACGAAGAAGAATGGAAATACTATGAAATATACAATATAAAATATGGACATTTCAATCCGGAAATTTTGAATTGGACCCCTGTCTTCATATGTGGCTGCCATGGAGTGTTGAAGGACTCTAAATAACGAGATAAAGAAAAATTAAATTAAAAATCGTTCCTTTATATAGCTACCAAGACTTCCGGTCTTGAATTAATTTTTTTTTACTAATTTTTTTTTTTTGTATAGAAATGTCTATATAGCTTACTGAGGCCATCCTTCACCGGTCTGTACAGCGAATAATGTTAACATGGCAGTTGCTACATTATCGTAGTGAAAGTTTCGCGTTTTCCAAATCCGCCGTTCCTCTTTTGGTAATAGTTCATCTTCTTCATATTTGAAGAAGGAACCCCTGGTAAATATCAAATTTCGTGTAAAAAAATGTCTGCTTGTGTTTTGGTATTTTTTTTTTTTTTTTGTACAAAAAAATAATTTTTTTCATGGTTGCAATTAGGCGTAAAAAAAATAGGAAATGTTACAAAATCGATTACAGAACAAAACCAAATACACAAAAACGTTCTTCATTGAAAAGCTCAAAATACAATTATACATAGTTTTACAATAGCTTGTGGATAGTAGTAGTGTAGAGTTTTTAGCATTGTTACGTTTTTTTTTTTTTTTGAATCACGTTTAGCATTCTACAGACATATTGACTTCTTTGGGACTGATACACATTAGGATAAGCTGTCTGGGAGAGGGTAGTGTTTCTTTGAAAAGAAGTAAGTGTCAGGGAGCACACAACACACATATTGCGGACAAAAATACAACTAAAAAAGGATACCAAATAAAAATTCACACACAGGATATTAAGCTGAAGGAGATATTTTTTTTTTTCTATATACTTTGTAAGATGACAATAAGCTTCAAAAATAATAAACACTTAAATTAAATTAGCATTGGAAGCATTTCTCTTAGGTATTTTTTTTTTATAAAATAATTCCTTAATTGCAACACTTTGGTGTAGTTAAAAAAATAATTTCGAAGATAAAAAAATGCGTGTCCTTAAATTTTACGTAAAAGATACTCAAATGAATTTTTTGATTGCTGTAGCTCTGTGATTGATGATTTTAGCTTATTAAGAAATCTTCTGGCAGTAGTATGGTTGGTATGGTATACTTGTGTTACTTTTATAAAAGCTTATTTCACTTCAGATACAAGCAATAACACAATTCTATAGATACTTTATTTTCTTGATTTTTTTTTTTTAAAGAGAAGCTAGTGCGTAACTATATTTGTTTTGCGTGAGATCTTCCTGGCTGTTCCAGGCGAAGCCTAAGCAATATGTGGAAAAAGATTTGGTCGCATGTGCGTTTAATTTAATACCTAAGAGATTTCTGACATTTTCAAGAGCTAAGCAGGTAAAAGAGTATAATTTGAGTTTTTAAAATTTTCTGCTGTGGGGTTTTAAAGGAAAAAAAAAAAATATTAAAAATAAAAACCTAAATTCTTAACGCAGAAATACATACTATGTATCTGTTCCTAATGATCAAAGTTTTGATTTATATTCTTAAAATTTGGACACGTAATACAACAAATTCAGGATTCTACCTCTGTAAACTTATATGTTTTTTTTAATAACACTGGTTTCCTCATTCATCGACGACTAAAAGCATTTTTTAATAAATAAAATCTAATATAAAAAATAGACTTATAGACTATATATATTGGCGACGGGTATTTCTAAATTAAGCAAAGTAAAAAAAAAGCCTGTTGGATGTGTTTTTGTAATTTTCGTGTCGAGTTCATTTCTCGACGAAACAGCGCGTATTGAAAAAGCGAAACTTTACTCGATCCTGTCTTTGTAACTTTCGCATCTGAAAAACTTTTTTTTTTCGATTTGAAATGCGATTAGGTACAAGAATATTCAAAAATTCAACAGAAATATATCTGAAATGGTAAATATGGTTTAAATAGAATTTTATATATATGTATATATATATATATATATATCTGTATATATGTATGTATGTAAAGTATAAAATTTAAAAGTTAACATAACAACAATTTGTTTTAAACTACAAGAGTTTCAACAACTCAACAAGAAAAATCAGTAGAACACAATATATATATCGGCCAATATAAAATTTGTATAAAGTCTAATTTAAATTTAATTTTAGTTAACACTTACATGTGTTTTTAAGAAAGTAAATCAAATTTAGTTAATACTTGTATCGAAGATGGACAAAATTCTTGTCGACAATTTTTATTATAAGTAGCTTCTTTGAGGCTAACAATTAATTTTATTAACTAGAACGACGAAGACGTCTATTAAGCAAAGTTTTGTACGCAAATTTTTAACTTTCTAAAATATGCAGTTGGTTTTTTTTTCTTTTTTTTTAATAAAAATTTGTCTAACAAAAACTACCGATTTTAAAACACCAAATCACAACTAAAATCATGAAAAATTTACTTAAATTCTAGGAATAACTTCGCTAATTATTTTTTTTTCATTTTCTTCACTCCCATTGGAGTGGAAAAAGGATATAGATAGCTACTACAGAGACCGCTTTATTCGTTCTTTATTATTTAATCCTTGAATACAAGCAATAACGATGAGAGAAACAATCCGATCTCAGTTCGAAAACTATGAGTTTTTTAAGACTGTATACGCTTCTGATAGTTTTCCAATGCTACGATTATAGAAATTGAACTTATGTTCGGGGAAAATGCTACGCCAATAGTTCCAGAGAGCTACGGCGGGAGTATGACCTTTCGAAAAAAAGACAGTCGACTTTATGTCTACGACAAATTTAGTAGATTGTACATATAAAATGCAAAGCATTGACAAGCTCACATAGTAATACGTCGGAGAGTTGTGAAATGTAAGACGTGCACTTTCATGGAATAGTATTCGACATCTTACTAAGCCATTCCCGACGTCGATCTTTTTACAATATTTCGCTCGTAACTGAATTAATTGAACATAGCGACAGCCTAACATCCAAAAAAAAGAGCTGTGGAAAACACTGAACGAGTCAACAAAACCAGAAAGTATTGGGTATTGGATTAGCTTCGTCGGTGCAGTTCCTGAAAACGTAGATCGTATATATACGACATCTCAAAATAATGCGAAATGGTTTCAGTTGGTAACAATCCCAAGCCCACTGAGTACGTATTCGTCCCACACAAAAAAAAATAAAAACATATACATATGTATATACACGTATAATAATAATTTACCAAAAGCAAACAAAGAATATTCACAATTATACTCCTATGACAGCCAAATTAACCGTCTTTCATCGTTCTAGATAAAATAGAATCTCTTAGTCAATTTAGCTAACAAAATACGTCGATCTTTTATACAAGTTTTATTTTTGAATTCCATAATTTTGAGTTTGTAAGTTTATTTTTTATTATCTTAATTTATTTCATCTTACTTTGTACAACGGAAGAAATGTACAAAAAATATTCAATTTTAGGAATGTCGCAGATTTGGAAAGTCGGGAAGTATTTTAAGCACAACTGGAGAATTGTAAACAAACGTTCTTATTTTACTATCACAATATTTCCTAATTTGGCTTTTTACGAAATTCGATTTTATAGGAACAAACGTAAAATAGGTAGCAGAAGTATAAATTTTTTTTTGCGCTTAATGTAGGTCATGTTTCCACATAAGAAAAGGAAACAATCTGCACATAATTACTGAGTCAATATACATTTGAGAAATGTCTACAAAATGTTCCAGACTGATAGGTAAAATTTGGAATACCCACTAATAAAGGCTAGTCCTTAAATGTGGGGAAACATTGAGTTTTCTGGATTTGAAAAACTTCAAAATCGTTTAGCATCCTTTATCATCACAAAACTTTACCGAGACAGTATTCCCACGCATGCACATGTATGTAGATACTGCTGAGATACTGTTCTTGCTTATTGTATTTAAATGTTGTAGATGCTAGAGAGTATTAAAGAATTTATATTTATCTAATAAAAGGTACTCAAATTTGTATTCATCGAAACCATAGTTAGTGCTTGAGTTGACTCGTTGTCATCGGTGCCTATTGGTATTACTATTCCGCTCCAAATAGGTGGAATTGACAATATTTTACATACAAATTTCTAAATGTTTTAGAAAATTAAAAAAAAAAATGCTACCACGGTGGAGCTTCTTTCGATTTTTGTAAGTTTATCCCAACCCCTTAGGCTTATAAAATTTTTATAAAATGTCACTTCCTACTAAATAATTTGCCATCAAAGTTTTTTATTATTTTTTTGTTTAATTTATCTAACATCGTTTCTAAAGAGGTAAAGTAGTATGTAGGTAACACTATATAAAGGAAATATATATCTACAATAGAGTCAGAGGAAACATAGTTTTTCTACAGCTAGTATTCGTAACAAGAGGGTAGAGAAAATAATAGTTTTCGTTAAACTAAAGACAGTTAGTTAGGGGAAATGTCAGAGCATAGACTATACATAGGTAGTAGTATTCTAAAACTAATTCGTTTCACACAGGTTTCATGGGCAGAGTTGCGTGCTCTAGATACAAAGTATTGAAAACTTTTCAAATATACCATATACATATAAGTCATATAAAATATATATTTTGTTGGTAGATTTGCGTTTATTTTTCAACACTTTCTATTCGTATTTTTTAAGTGGTAAGTGTTAGATACCCTTTCAGCCGTCGTAGTCCCGTCTTGATATCTAACACCTACAAAGCAAATTCATTGATATTGTATCGCTAAAGAAAAATAGTCACGCACTGCTCCATTCGGTTTCCACATACAAAAACACATTATTGTAGAAGAAGGGGAAGTTACACATATATATTACACACGCGAAAAATTTCTACAGGACTCTTTTGTTTTTGAAAACGGAAATTAGAATGCAATAGATATTCTAGCATACACCGACAAGATGGATAGACCTGATTTATTAGTTTTTTTTGCTCTTTTTTTGCAAACTACAAACCAAGGAAAATGTAGAAAACAAAAAGATTTTCAAAAACAAGACATAGATCAAGCCAATTATAATATTTTTGTTTTGTTAAGTAAAGACATCTAAGCACAACGCACACACAGAAAAAAAAAAATTAAAACGAAAAATGAAATTAAAGTAAAAAAATAACTTTTTTTTTTGTTTTAATAATAATTGTTAAAATTTTGAAATTTTTTACTTACTGGCACTCTATGGCAGTATGTTTACTTTCATCCGTACAGTAAAAAAATTTCCCATTGAACAATTGTACACCAATTACAGAAAAAATAAATTGAAACAATATATACACGATTAAAATATTAACAACATTTTTTAGCGAATTCACCACACAATCGAATACCGCTTTCAGTTTCGGTACACGTTTAATTGTCTTCAGTGGACGCAGGACACGTAATACACGCAACGACTTAATCGTTGATAGATTTTGTCCAGCACTGCTACCGGTCATATCGAAACCGAAGCTAACAGCAGCGCATATAACGACCACAGCATCCATAATATTCCAGAATTCTCTTAAATAGCTGCCAGGATGTAATATAATACCTAAATCTACAATTTTTAGTAACATTTCTATTGTGAATACGCCCGTAAATGCATAATCGAAATAATTTAAAATTTTATTTCGCGTCGAATTCTCAACGACGGGATCTTCGGCGGCCAACGCTATCGATGACAATGAGATGACGACCATAATGAAAAAATCGAAATATGGCAGATTAACCACCCAATGGGCTCCACGACGAATTCTGTTGTTATTGGTGTTGGTATCAGTCGATTGCAAGGACGAAATTCATCATCGAAATTGGGATCGGGAAAGAGAAATAAAATTATATATTTTGATTTGTTAAAAAAAAATTAAACAAAAAAAAACTGTGCATATATGGAAAAAAAAATATTTACGGGTTTGTTGGCGATAAAATAAACATCGATGAATATGGCAACATTGGCTTGGGACCTTCGGTGACTTCGTCTTCTTCCTTTTTCTCCTCTTCTTTCTTTTTACTTTTTCCTCCTCCACCGGGTGATGTTGTGGACCCCTCAACATGGACACCATCGCCCTGAAGGGCTTCCATTTCTTTTTCTAGCTCCTGCAGTTGTTTCTCTTTATCCTCTTCAACTTGCTCTTCCTCGGCGGCTGTCAGTTCCTGGGCGTTCGCCAAATTATCGACGGCGATAGCCAAGAACACATTCAGCAGTGTATAGTTACCGAATAGCACCAAAACGATAAAGTATCTGCGTTGTTTGAAGTAACATTTCGGTTTGCAAAAATAAATAAAAAGATACATGACAAATCATAAAATGTGTTTCAAATAAAAACAAAACTAATTGTTGTTTTTGTCATTTTGAAATTTGAATGAAGTACGAGTACAAGTATGATGTGTGTTAAGGTTGTTAGTAAAGTATGTATGTATGTACTTGAGTTAAACTATGATCACTACGTGGTGTTACAATAATGGTTACATGTGTTATTTTTTGCATCTAGATCTAGCATTTGAAACCAAAAAAATGTATCTATGATTGTGAAAGCAATCACATGACCATTTTTTTCGAGTCAAAATTCTAAGGTTTGTTTTTTTTTTTTAGAATACTCTCTGTTGTTCGATTACGTTAGGCTGCCATTTTCTCCCGAAATTATTTTCGTAGCGTAGATATGCGTAGAAAAGGAAATTGCACTTTCCTGAGAACTCGAGAAAATCCATCACCTAATTTCATTTTATATGAAATTATCTTTGAAATAAATATTTTTTTTTTGTTTTTTGACAAAAATTACAAATTGTCAAAATTTTCGTTTTGCTTTTCCCTTCTTCTTTGTAGTTCTATTTATTTATTTATTTTTTTAAATCATGCAAATAAATGTTCTTAAAGTAAGAAGCATTAAAAGTGATTGCCAATTTCAACTTTCCAGTACTTAAAGTTAAGCGTTTTTCTGTGCACTGTTTTTAAAAATGCGTGCTGAATTGCTTATATAATATTTTGAATACTTTTGTATTTAGCAACAAGTGCAGAAGGACTTTTCGATGATGGATAGAAACATCCAATTAGTTCTAACTCTCTGAAGTAATAAGTTTCGTTGTCGGGAAAAAATAAACAACCTTTTCTAGAAACTAAAACAAAAAGTTAAATAAATAAGCATGCACATGGTTTTCTTTCTATTTTAGTTTTTATCTAAGTCCTGTGTTCTATCTAAATCACTAGGTACATATAGCCCTATTTTTTTGTTCGTTTATTTATGTACTGTTCCAATAAATCTAAAAGTAACTACAACACACCAACGGCATAAGTCAAAATTTGGAAGAATGAAGGCTTGCTAAAATATAGCCTTTATATTGGCTCTCGGAAAATTGAAGTAGAAAATGCCTTTACGGACATAAATGCTGGTCTTGCCTTTCGCAACTGAATATTTTGGAGTTTATTTATCAAAGTTTTTCTGGGGCTCACTGTGCGTACGGAAATGCGAACATATTGCCCATGTCCATCTCTCTAAGCATTATAGCGACGAATACATTAAATAAAAGCGATGCTATTAGTCTGCCTAAGTCTCTTAAGTTCAGCTCGATACCTGGGCGTAATATTGGATTCCAAACTAAATTGGAAGGATAACATTACCGAACGCATTAAATGAGCAAGCGAACCGACAGCGGCAATGGAAGCCATGCTTAGTTTCATTCCGCTTGATCTATACTGTAGCAGTCTGGCTGCCGAAACCGCGGTAAGTCTAAAAGAAGGTCGACTATGGTCATCGAGCCTCTACGGTCATGCATCCATTTTGTCTCGATGGGAGACTACCAACAGATCGACGGAAACTGATCACATGAACCCGATATTAGCTTTTGAAAGGAGATTCGCTACAAGAATTCCTGACAGAGTAAAAAGGAGCTGGCGTTCTATACCCATGGTTATAAGATGGACATTGGCACGGCAGCCGGAGTTTATTGTAAAGCCCTAGGAATAAACCACTCCTTTAGAATTGACGACGACTGCAGAATTCAGGCCGAAAGTCACAGCTATCATACAGGCTGCTGAAATTATTTACGAGAGTAATATCGTTGGCAAAACGATCACTGTCTATATAGACAGCCAGGCAGCCGTTAAGGCTCTGGACTCCGCGGTAATTAAGTCGAGGCTTGTGAGAATCTGCAAGTCACTCCTACATGAGATATCTAGAGCCAATGCGGTGACCCTCTGCTGGGTACCAGGTCACATGGATATCAAGGGAAATGAGAAGGCTGATGGGCTTGCTAGGAAAGGATCGCCGCTGGAACTAGAGGTCTTTGGAAATGTAGAGCTGACGGACCTCCTGAGATTCATATCATTATCTGGGTAGTTCTAACAGCGGTTTTCACAATGTTTCCAGGGTTAAAAGATTGGGCACAATGGACCTACCTGGTCTAAGTGAGCAGTGACTCTATGTCACAAGGCACCCATCTACCTACCTACCTATTACTCTGCCTTGTGTGAGGCTATTAGTGACATGAAATACCGGGACATTCTAACCATGTCCAAGGAGAGATATACAACGTTTGGCATTTAAATTCCAATGAATGTCTGAAAAATTAATTTTGCAAAAGCATGCACCAAATATCAAATAGTAAATCTAACATCCTGGTGAGCCTAAGCAGTCTTCGAATCACGAATAATATAATTAATGACTTAAACAAATGTATCTGAAGTGTACTTTGTTTAAGATATGACAATGTACGCTCTACAATGCTCTAAAAACAGCGACCCCATATATGTACATGTTCGTATGACGTGTGGTCCTTAAAACTTTCGTTTTTAAGTGAATTTCGAATAAATCATTCCAACTAAAAGGAGATGCTGTACTACAAGGATATCTGATCATTTCCACACGATATAGAGGTGCGAGAGGGAGTTTTTTCTTCTAAGGTTTAAATGGAAAATAGAATCTGCTGAGCACATTAGGATTCTATCTGTGAGACAGTCAAACTTCATCAAAGTTATCGATGCCTTTGATATCATTAAATAGCCAATCTGCGACAATATCAGATATCAATTTCACTCTGGACCTTTTAACGAAACGAGTTAAGTCGTTGAAATGCAATGAAATCACCAGGGATGTCACAAATTTAGGTACGCAACCAAAAAGGGAACTCTGCATATACATACATGTATATATGTATGTACATGAACTCTACATATATGTATGTGTCCGAGCTCCTGATCATATCACAAGGTAAATTAAACTTTGACTGCATGAGAAATGCTCAACAAATAAGGTATCTTTTATGTCAGATAAATGGCATGCCGGTACATTCCTTGCAAGTAGACTTCTTTGAAAATGACCTCACTGATCTGTCAGATGCATTTATGAAAAATCTTCAGCCCTTCAGTAAAAGCTTTAAATAATTTTCCAAGAGTAAGTGTGCATAAATCAAATTAGTCTCCTTCCTTTATCTTTAAAAAACAACAATTCTAATCTATTCGAATTTTACTGAAAAACAATTCAGAGATGCGTAGATACTCAACTCTCCTGCTGTAGTTCAATATAAAAAATGCTGCTACTCGAAAAAATACTACTTTTTTGAAGTCTCTGTTACAATATTGAGAACAAATTTGAGCATGCAACATAAAGTTGAATAAATAAAAAAAAAATAATGAAAAATAAAATAACAGCTGCGATCTCTTTTTACCCGATTATTTTTTGACTGTTTTTCTTAAAACCTCAAATTTCCCTGTCTCAACTCAATTTTTTGTACTATAGCCCCATGCAAATTAAGTATATTTGTATCTAATTTAGGTAATTTCATGCTTGAAAAACTTTTATCACCTGGCACATAGTTGGAATACAGATTTCTTTAAAAGAATTAAAATTGTCGGATAGAAGATCCAAACAGTTAGTAAAAAAGAAAAAAGAAAAATCTACAACTACAAGTTTGTATAACTTTTCCTGGTTCTTCTTGCCAAAAACAAAACGTATTCAGGTTTGCCAACATTAGTAATTCTTTTAAATGAAAATCTGTAATCTCTTGAAGATACGAGTATTTAACGACGATGATTGCTGCGGACATTAATGGTTCGACGTTCAACGTCTTGATGTCGTAATGATTGTACCTTTTTCTTTTCTAGCCACAATACAAGTACATAGATATGTAAATACGTACTATGAGATACATTGATTGATTAAAATGCGTTATTTTCTTCTAGATGACTACTGATGCGAGTATTGTTGACTTGACACAACATAGACGAGTACAAAACGAGTACGATTACGAATTTATTCTAAACAAATACTTTTGAATGAAATTTTTGACATCACATTTTGATGAGGTTTGTCAAGTTTACTTTGTGAACATACATATGTCAAAGTACTCATTAGCGTTTGTCAATGAATGAAGGACAGTAGTTGTAGTAGTAATAGTAGTAGTTGTTGGTTGTAGGTAGTAGCAGTACAAGTACAGTACAGAATTATTATGAAACTGAAAAAACTTACAGCGAATAAATCATTCCTTTTTTGGCTCCACCCTGTGATATAATACCCTGATACATGACCTCGTTCCAATCCTCACCGGTCAATATTTGAAATACGGTTAAAAGTGCAATCGGGAATGTGTTGAAATTCGTTTCGGGCGTACCGCCTGGCAAATTGAATTGTCCACCAAACAATTGCATGCCAAGCAATGCAAATATCAGAATGAACAAGAAGAGCAGGAACAACAATGAAATGATGGATCTCATCGAGTTCAACAGCGAAATCACAAGATTCCGCAGCGATGACCAATACTTGGTCACTTTGAATATACGTAGTAAACGGAGGGCGCGCAGAACGGACAAACCGAATGAGCCGCCTTTCACTTCGGACCATACCACTTCGAATATCGAACCACTAATGACGACACAATCGAAACGATTGAATGATGATTCAAAATATATCCGTGGACCCAGTGCATACATCTTGACCCACATTTCTGTCATGAATAGACCGAGAAATGCAAATTCCGCATAATCTGAAAGTAGAGTTGAAAAAAATTGGAAAAACGAGAAAGAAAAACAAAAATTATTTATTACATTAAATTTAAATTAAATTTAACAACATTTCGACGTGGACTGCAGCAGGTATGGTATCAAGCCCAATTGTGTAGTGGCCGACCAGGATACTTACATAAAAACTGCGTCAGCCAAGGCGGCTGGCCGTAATGTTCTACAGCTACGCAAACGGTATTCAGAAACACCAAAACTATGACGAACCAATAGAACCATTGCGTTTTAACGGTGTGCCGGATCCAAAAACGAAATCGCTTTTCGGCATGCCAGAAACCCTTACACGTGCCTTGTGTTTTCGTTCGCGATTTGAGGTATCCTGAAAACAATTTTCTTAGTTTAGTAGTTCAAGGGAAATGCTCGAATTTTCTTTCTTAAGTTTTTATGGTTACATATGCAAATACACAGAATATGAATTACTCAGTGGCATTAAAAACATGTGTTTTTGTATATAATTTAGAAATTTTTTTCTTTTTATTTTCAGTACTACAATCAGTGGTTCCTAAGGTTTTTCCAATCTGTACTTAAAGAAGGGCTACATTACTATTAAAACCAATTTAATATCTATTTACTGCATGTGTTGACTAGCCTCGGCTTGCGTCATATAGGTAGTAAGTAGCAAAGCAGGTAAGAATTCGAAACGATGTAACGATTATGGTGTTAGACAATTCTTTCAATCGAGTTAATAATTTCGACTCTGCAATTAGCCAAATATCTACTTGGGTGTCAGTGAACCTTACAGTCAACGTATTTAAATAGGTGCATGTGATTGCGTATCTTTGAAATATTATCGGCCATTTTGATAACTGAAATCACTAATCCACACCCGGTTTCTCTTATGGAAATGGATCACTGACATTCACAGTTTGGTAATGGGAAGAATAACGGTAATTTTCCCATTCACCAACAGTAGAGTGCACTAATCTAAACGTCCCTTTGGCTGTACATAAAATTCTGACTAAAAAATCTAAAAATTTTCAAATTTTATTTTGATTGATCAAATCGTTTGATGCCATCGTTAAAATTTAGATATTAGGTTAAGGACCTAAATAGTTTAGGTAGTTAAAATTTTTTTTTAAACAACCGACCATATACTGGTGGATCTCAAGTCCTAGCACGAATGGAAGGGATCTGAAATTGTGCAGTATCCTAAGGAAAAGCTAATATAGAAAGACCGTGAGAAAGCTTTTAGCTGTTTTCTGGGATTCGAATTTTGAACATTTCTCTTTCTTGGTTATTCATTCATTATTCATCCAATAAACTTATTTTCTAAAAAAATTAATCATGTCCCAAGGGAATAACGTTATTTTTAAAATGTTTCTTTCGCTCATTTGCAAATGCATTTACTGGTACGACGCTTAACACGTTCGCGCTTATTACGGCTATGGTCGTCATATTCTTATAATTTACACTATAGTACGAGTACGATACCATATGACATGACAACACTTTTTGCGTTTAAGTTCGGTCCGAATGTGTTGCGTTTTGCTTTTGAAATGGGGAATCCCCTATGTCCAACGAAAATTTAAATTTGAAGTTCGTTGAACGAAACTACTTTATTTGAAGTAGTGCATGTTGGAAAACAGTGTGCTTTGTGAACTTTTCTGGTAAGGATAAATTTAATAATTAGTATGTGGGATTTAGGAAATAGATTTTCTATTTATTTTTAATGCAGAATTATGGAGGAATACAATAAAAAGGAAAGAGCAGTTCTTAAGCTGTTTGAAAAAGTCGACAGTGACTGCCTATCGGAAATTGGGTCGGAATTGGAAACAGATTTCGACAGTGAACCTAACGACCCATTTTGTGACGATGGCACATTTGGTGATGATCCAGACTACGATCCCGGTCAACTGGAAGAAGAAAGTGAGGATGAGCAAAGCGGAGAGGTTATGCTGCAGGAAATTATTCCAGAATACCAACCTACGGAAGCTGGTAATACCAACGGTCAGTCTGTACAAAGTAAGAATTCCTGAATTTCCATTTAACACTTTTACTAGTGGGATACAAATACATAGATGTCACGAATGACTCATCATCCAGACAATTTTTTGACCAGTTGTTTTCAAATAACATAGTTGAGTTGCTGGTGAATTCTATAAATGCCTATAGCTGTCAGACGGCCGTCATTTGTGGCACTCATATGCGACTACTAATTTGTCATGCAAATGACGGCTATAGCAGTCATTTTAAAAAACGCTTTTTATTATTCCAGTCGATTTAGATTTCAATTTCAGACATTTCTGCATACTTGCCAGACCTCAAAGGGTATTTCTACCATGATTACCAAAAGTGTATATCTGAGCAACTCCACGCATTTAAAAGTGAGCGCGAACGTGCTAAGATACCAAAAAAGGACTATAAGGTGGCCAATACAGTGAACTTCAGCAGCTTTCACGAGCTCAAAAAGGAAGTTAAAAGTTTTCGATAATCAATTTTTGTCTTCTCTTTCCGTTAGTACTCAGAATTTTGAAACATTTAATAAAATGCAAATCGTTTAAGTGTATTAACTTTTAGCTGATTCCTGTTAATCTTCGTGGGGCATAGTGCGCGCCATATTGTTTAAACTTCTGCAATGTGCTTCGACTGTCTTTAACCCTTTCTAAGTGATCTTGATTACCCCTCAACTGTGCTGAGCTACGTTTGCTTGGTGGCTTGATCTTCTGCTAGACTGGGTACTTAGAAATGGGGTTGTCTTCATGTCGTAAGGTGTCACGGATGAAATACTACATAGTAGTTGCAAATAATTGAAGCCAACTCTAACAAAGCATTATTGAGTGATTGCGCATATGGATGATAGAAGTTGATAAATCGCAGACACGAAGGCAACTGCGTAACATGAAATAACATCGATTCGGATATGGTGTCCTTGCAGAGGAGGGCGGAAGAAATCTGGAGACCGATTAGAAATACTGTTCCGCTAAATACAACCACTAAAAGGGGTTCGAACAGAAGGAAACACGAAAGCAACAGCACAAGATAAGGAAAAAGCATTTAATGTTGAATTCCACTCTCCGATGTAATGCCTAATTGTAGATCCTTGGGGATGCTGAAAGATTAATTGAAGAAATAATGTAGTGACAATGAGCCCTTCATTGTCTTTCGTATGTTTCCGTCTTCCAATACAAAATAAGGACTCGTGTTAAACAATTAAAGCTTATCTTAGGAAAGAAATTGATTTGATTAAAACGTAGTGCCATAACATACGTAAAAGAATATTGGAAGTCCAGCTTAAATTCCGGACTGAGATCACAGGTATTGCGATGAGCAATCTAAATTGTCCTGAGAACGACCGACTAAGAACTTTGGAACGAGCTTAGATCGACTAAGAACCTAGGGACGAGAAGTAAAAAGCTGCGTCTAAGGTCTGCAGAAACAGTTTGTAGAATCAACTTAGATACTTTTCTACCACTGCTCAAACTTGTAGTTATTGCTTTGATTGAGCTTCAGTTGAAGACCCTGAATACTGATTATCAGTTGCAGAAGAAAGGTGCGTGTAGGTATTAGTCGTGATTTTACAAAAATTTCGATTTTGCCGGACAATGGCACCTTAGGTATTCCAATCGCTACTCGCAAACTTAAACTTAAGCTGGATGCTGTCGTGAGTACAAATCTTAGGTGGACAAGTGGACCAACATGTCTAGCGACAAAACAGATTTGGCCGAAGCTGGATCTTAAACGCTCTAAGAATTTGATTTCTCTCAATAGATTGCATATCGGCACCACAATAGGTGTCATCACTGGACACTGTCTAATAGGCAAGCATGCTACAAGACTAGGCCTCTTTGCGAACGACTTTTGTAGAAGCTGCAGGGATGAAGAAGTGGAGGAAACTATTACTCACCTTCTTTGTTTCTGCCCAGCTCTCTCCCGTAGAAGGAAGCTTCACTTAGGAGCTCCCTATTATAATGATATAGGCGACCTGATGAATATTGACATCAAGAGCCTCCTACGCTTCATTAGAAGCTCTAATTGGTTTTAAAACGAGTAGGTAGAGAGAAACTTCTCCCATGATCCACTTGGTATCACAACGGACCTATCATTGGTCTAAGTGTGCTGGTGACTTCTAGCTGCCAGCCACTTCAACCTAACCTAACCTAACATACAACCAGATTTCCTGCTCTCCCTGTGCTTAGTAGCTAACATTTATCAGAACGGACAATTTAATTTTTAACAGAAAAATCTTAAGAACCACTGCAGATGCATCTCTATGCACCCATCCATGAAGAAGTTAATTTGCTTTTGTGTGACATTTATTGAGTGAACATAAATTTAATCAATATTTTTGAATACACATTCAGAACAATAAAATAAACGTTAGACAATGTGCATATATTCGGTATTTATGTATATCTTCTTCAATAATTTAGTTTAAATGGTGCTATAAGATCATCTAAACTAAGTACACAATTTTTAGACATATGTATGTTAATAACGTTGCTAAGTTGTTTCATGCTAGCATAAATACCAGCAGCAGTTGAGCTATATCTAGTTCAGTCAACCTAATATTTCTTATTTAAAAAGCGCTGTTACGAAATCCTTAAATAGTGCTACGTCTTTAGTAAATTGTTCATACATAGAATCGTTCACACGGCTAATACATGAAATGGAGAAAATATTATGAAAATTAAATCTATCTATGACGATGTAACAAAAAAAAAAAAAAACTAATGCATTAAATGCTGTGATTTTCATATGAAACAATGGAAGCTCTAATAGTATGCGTATAACAAGTCTAGGAACAATTAGCACTCTTCAGTAGAAATATATAAGTCTTAAGCATGATGCTTGCCCTGTCAAAGCCGAGTATGGTAAAACAAGTACAATGAAAATGACTGCATTAATTCTGATTTAAAAGCCGGGTATGTGCAGTAACTTGTGATATTACTAGGAGTTGGTATGTGCTGCATGTTCGGCTTCAATAAAAATTAAGAGATACTGCGACAGTCAGACTCTCTATATAGACATTCACATTTGCATTTGAAATATATTAGGTTGCCCTATCGTATGGATAAATATGCAGTATTTTTTTTAGTTAATTGCACTTGCTAAGATTTTACTAAACTAACTTATGTTAAAGAAGAGTTGACACAGATGCAAATAAATACGATTTTTTAATAAATTTGCTATCTAAATCAAGGTTGCGCAAAATTAATCATCCTATCGAAGATATTATAATTTTTGCAAATGGCGTCGTACGTCAATCATATTTGACATTTGTGAGCTAGACAGCTGCAATATACAAACAGACAACCAATGGAGCCCTATACTCCGCAAGAGCGTGGGATAATTGTGTCGATTTTTTTTACCAATAATCGGTCGGTGGTGTTAGCGCTGAGCGCAGCGTGAATTTCGACGTCGATTTCGTAATCGTGACGCGCCAACTGGGCAAACATTCCGGCACTTAGCTACTCCACTCGAACAGACAGGAGACCACGCAGGGCGTGGCCACCACCGGACTGGTCGTTTTGCCGAGAATATTCCCAGCTGCCGATGTCGCTAAGAACGAAGAAACATCAACCAGACGATGGGCCACGCAATTGGGCATCACCAGACGGACCCTACAGCGAATTTTAGTGAAAGATTTACACACGTTCCCGCACAAAGTGCAAACAGTGCATCAGTTAATGCCTCCTGACCGTCAGTCGCGTGTGAATTACTGTCAAGCCATCCTCAATCTCAACAACGAAGAGGACGATTTTGTGTCGAAAATCATCATGAGCGACGAGGCGCATTTCCACTTAAGCGGTTACGTCAATAAGCAAAATCTTCGTTTCTAGGGCACTGAAAATCCGCGTGTGATGCACGAAGAGCCATTACATCCACTCAAAGCCACTGTGTGGTGCGGCGTTCACGCGGGAAGAGTGATTGGGCCGTATTTTTTGAGGACGCCATCGGCAATACGGTCACTGTTACTGGCGAACGCTACAAGGCCATGATAAACGACTTCTTACTGTCGGAATTGGAAGAGCGGGGCTTGGTGAACATGTGGTTTCAACAAGACGGTGCAACCGCACACACAGCACGAGCCACAATGGATATTGTGAAGGAAGGATTTCCTGGTCGCGTAATCTTCATTTGGTATGGCCAGCAAGAACGCCCGGGTTAACCATCCCAGACTTCTTTCTTTGGGGCTACTTGAAGTCGCTGGCTTATGCCAATAAGCCTCAGACAATCGCAGCCTTTAAGGAGAATATTCAACATGAATGCGAACAGTTATCAGCGGAAAGTCATGGAAAATGCGATAAAACGGGCACAAATGTGTATCAACACTGGCGCATCCACTTGGCGGATATCATCTTTTCCACTTAACAGAAAAAATTTTAAAGGTCCAGATGAAGATTTCCATCACTCAAAATCATTTTTTTTTTATTTAGTAAGAAAGTAATTCAAAAACAAAATTGGATGATTAATTTTGCACCACCTTGTAGGTTCATCTGAGGAATTTGCTTTTTAAATAATGATAAGTGATTATATTTTTTTTTTGCAATATTATTGAAAGCTTATGCGTTAACATTTTTAATCACTTTTGGGAAGGTAAATGCATTCTACACAAAAGCTTTTAGGACTGTGGGACACGGCTTAATGTACACTAGCACTTTTCAAATATTTTTATATTACTCTTTCCGTACCTTCCTTTTCATTATCAGTCTCAACTGAAAATAAATATTTTTGAAAGATAATACGTGTGCGCACAGTAGATCTTTTTTTTTTTAAATAAGACATAATAAACTGTAATATTGGAAGGCTTTAGTTTCGAATATAACAATTGGAACCATTCTCCTCTATTTCGAAGTAAACCACAAAAGATATATGTAAATTACAAAAGTTCCATACACAGTTATACAGTTAATTGTTAGTAAATATGTAATTCTTGGCAGGTGTTTTACTAGAATTTTAAATAAAGCAAAGAAAATGGAGACGTAGACGACGGACATTTTTACAGAACGTTTTATCTCTCCACTACAGAAATCTTAGTGGAGAAACCATGTATGCTGGAAAGGACACCCAAATAAATTTTGGAAAAATGTCTAACATATGTATTTTAGGCGAATAGTTTGCAACATTCTGTAATACTAAAAATACACGATGCAATTAAATTCTTACAAGTAGCTCATCTGAATTGTTTAAACGTGCAACGGATTTCGACAAGAAGATACGCTATAATATGCTTTATTCAATCTTATGCTGGAGAGTGCATAGCGAAGAAACTATCTACAATAAATTCATTCATGTGCTGGGATACGTAGACGACATCGAGTTGACCTTGAATTGAACGAATACAAGTCAAGCAAGTCAAGCATATGTATGTTATTAACAAACGAAACACAAGGCTTAGCCTTAACTTCGAGTCAGTTAAGAAATTCATCTACCTAGGAGTCAATATTAACTCCACAAATCACATCTTTGTGGAGATTCAAGGATTCGTCGAGCTCGAACTCTATGTACCTAGATCAAGTCCTCAAACAAGGCCATTGAGGTTTTAATCAATATCAACGGAAGTGCTTCGTCTCGACCATTACAGTGCCATTTTAAAAACGTTATTTAACAAAGCAACCACAAAATGCAAAAAAAAACATTTCTTAAGCTACGATTAGATTATATGACACACTGTCATACGTATGGCATAAAATGTATGACACAAATTCAATCCAAACAATCGTATGACAAGGCATATCAAAATGCTATATCACATTATAAGGCAAAATGCCAAATTTGAACTGGTAACAAATAATGCCAGTTGCTTTTGGATCAAACAGTTTGTCAAACGGACTGGCTCTATATTACATTGTATGGCAGTGCTATGTCATTTCCTTGAAAGTTAATCAAAGCTGCCTGACAATTTGTTTCATTTTGAATTAAACATTAAATTGAAAAGCGTTTGCAAAATGAGTAAACAACAGAAGATTCTTGTTGGTTTGGCCATAATAGGGTGTTTGCTAGAGGAAGAGGAGGAAATGTCTCGTGCCCAAACTGAAGAGCTATCACGAAAAACCCGCAGTGTTTGGGTGAAGGAATGGGTCCAGAAACTCCAAAAAGAGAGATTTTGTGTAAAACTTTTCAAGGAGTTACGAGATGAACAGCCAGAATTGAACCGCAATTTTACTCGGATGACCTATGAACAGTTCGAGCGTTTACCTATTCTTGCAACGCCGCAGATTAAAAGCAGAATATACAATTTCGAAAAAATATTCCAGCAGCAGACAGATTGGCACTTACGTTGCGCTATTCGGCCACCGATTAAAGTTTCAGGTCTCTGCAATATCTTTTCCGAATTCCCCAGAGTACTATCACAACAATAGTTCCAGAAGTTTTGGATGCTTTTCACAAGGTGCTTGTAGACGAGTACCTGAAGGTGATAGTTTCTTTTGCAATACAAATCGAGCTGTATGTGTTATAAAATACCTGTCTGTTATAGATACCTGCGACTTCTGAAGCTTGGGAATCTATAGCTCAGCGGTACAATGAATGAATACAATGAAAACAAAATATAGGCCTTTGAATTTCACAGCACAATGACAAAAATGAGCTGGCACACCTGACACTTTATTTATTTAGAGAAGTGCCAGTCGTTCAAATCCTTAAAATTACAAAATCTGACTGGCACAAATAATTGCCATATATTTTTGGTGCCATTCGTTGCCATATGCAAATATGCCAGACGTTTGTAACAAAAAAATTGGCGATTACACTGTTTGGTGCTGGTTGACAGGCAACAAAAAAATGCCATACGTATGACATTTTGCCATATAATCTAATCGAAGCTTTACAAGTTTTATCACAAATCTAAATCTGGGCAATCTTCCTACTTTCGAGAAATACTTCATTAATTTTGGACGACTCTCCCAATTTGCTCACAAAATTTGGATTGTGGCTAGGGTTGCCAGAAATATTTCTTAGCAAATCGGGAGGATTCAGGAAAAATATCGGGAGATTGAGAAAAAATCGGGAGAATAAATAAAAACTCATTACTCCATAGTATAAAACATTTTGTAATTTTATTTCAGGTTTCTGTACAAACATTACTTATGACATCAGGTGGATCGGGAAAAAATACTGTGAATCAGAAGCGAAGGCAAAACAAATAAATGACAACAATCAATCTCCCTAGTTATCTGGACACCACCCCTGGAGCTAATGTGTGAAACCTAATACACATGAGTTTCAAACCACTACACCAATCTCTTTCTCTCTCTCTCTATCTTCCTTTCAACGCCCGCACTGTGTATAAACATTAAAAAGGGTATTCATAACCCCTTTTGAGTGCGGGTAAATTATAAAAAAAAAAGGTACATTACATTTGATATTTTCCGTAGAAAAATTTTAAGCCACCATTCTCCTTCTAGCAAACAAATATATTTTTGGAAATGTCAATGTTAAAAAAACAAGAAAGAGTAATGCCAAATTATTTTGTATGCTTACATTAGGCGCTGATTACACTTCTTCGTAATAAAACTTTTTCTGAACTTGTTCGTGATTTTTGGAAATTGAAAAATCGGGAGATTTCTTAGAATTTCCGGGAGACCGGGAAATTAGTAAAAAAAACCGGGAGACTCCCGGAATATCGGGAGAACTGGCAACCCTAATTGTGGCACATGCATAGTTTTCAGTCAGAAATTTAGGGTGCGTTGAACATTTTTATTGCAGAATTCTTGGAAATTTGTTGTTTGGTAAGGTTACAATTTTTGGGGACTATTATACCCTGATATCTATGTATATGGTTGTATCCGCTTAGGACTGGAGGACGATTTTATTCAACCATGTAGGTCGGAGTATACTGGTATATTAGACAAATACATAGATTGGATGAATAATAGAGACCAAGAATCACAAAATTAATTTTTCTATCACCTGTGTATGGATACTTTAAATTGAATTGACAAGAAATATTTCTATCCTCATACCATCATCACCGTAATCCTCTTCGGCTTCCTCCTCTTCAGTATCCGTTGACTTGGATTTCCCTAAGCTTTTCAGCTTTTTCCGTTTGGCGGCATTTCTTCTCCTCGCTGTAAGAAAAAAAATTTTGGATATTTTTTTGTGTAAAATTTCGATAAAGTGTTTTGTTACCCTCCATTATGTGCATCTTTTCCTCCTCTGTTGTTCGCTCTTCGGCTAGTATCACTTCCTCTGAAATAGTTTTTGTTTTGTACAAAATTTCAAATTAGAATTGGAACGTTTCTATTGCACGCGATAGTATTCTTCGAACACAGTCATGGGAATAATACTCTATAGTTCAATCAGGAGTGTGGGTATAGAAAGGAATTATGCAGGAAATATTGAATTAAAAGGAATCAACTGTGTTTTCATCAAATCAGCATTCAACTACTTTAAATTGTTTGTGATTTTTTTTTTTAGTTAATACTCTACCAGCTTTACATATCCATTCAACATAGCCGTTCAACTCTCTTTCTAGTTGCTGTTGTCTTCTAAGTTTAAGAAACTCTTGCCTATTTTCTACTTTTTCTCGTTCTTTTGCGAATTCACTACGAAAGACAAAACATTTGTGGAATTTCTTTTGTTTTTTTGTTTGGGTAAAACAATAATGCATTTGTACAAGGAAGTTTTTATTAAATGAGGACTAGTATAGCAATTTTTTTTATGAGATAGTAATGTATAGGTTTTAAAAACAAATAAAAAAAATAAAAAATAAAAAAAAAAAAAGTAGAAAAATTCTAAGGGAAATTAAAGAAAATATGCCATTGTTATGTATTTATGCGATTGTATGTACAAACGATTATATAATTGATTCTCTACACTCAGGTATATTTTTCAGGTTTAACTAAATGCTAGACCTAGCAATACTTGGGCTGCTATCCGAAGTAAATTTGGTTTTTGTCAAATTTTTAGCTGACATTTGCTTACAAGTTAAAGGATGTAAGACTATATCTAAAAGGATTACTACTATATGAAACGTTGAAGACGAATATGTCAGATTCTTTTGACATGAATGAAAATGGTTTTATACTTGTGAAAAAGTCAGAAATTTATTACACATTTCCATAGATGACATAAGGCCTGTGACGACAAGAGGATATTCGAATTTTGAAGTGAGGAAGTTAACTACCACTGAGGGCCTTACAAGAAATGGTACTGCATCGCACATTTTTTTTTATAATGGAGTGAAAGGCAGGCAACCACCATGAGTTTACTATTTCTTCTGCCGAGGATGTCAAGGTATTCTTCTGGTAACAAATATTGAACTCTTTCCTGTTTCTGACAGACTGATGTGCATAAGAGGACTTTCAAAATTCGCGAGACTCTGTTAGTATATGTCTTTTACTTTTCGTTATCTCTATACGGGTAATTAATTCAGTCAAAATGGAATGACGGAAATATTGGTCGAATTATACATTTCGGATTAATAGGAACCCTACTACGGTTCGAACCGTTCATTTAGAGAAAAATACGGAAGTCATCAGAAACAGATTAGAATCCCAAGAAGAGTGCACAAAGAAATTTTGACCTCCTTTGAGGAAAGTCTTAAGCAAAGCATCCAGACCGACGCTTTCTATAAATACAGATGACAGTTCCACTACTGCGAATTCTAATGGATGTAGATACAAAGCAAATACAAATTTTTCACACAACGGACCGTATGTGGTCCAGGACCTAGCTTCTCGCAACCATTCGTGTTGTGCGTGTTATATTTTTCACGCAAATGGAAGGGACCTACAATTTAGAGCCATATCCGAAAGGCAAATTGAGAAGCTTTCAAAGACAGACAACCTTGAGATATTATAAGCAATAAATTGGAATAGATTACGCTCTACCGATGAAGCTGCAAAAGCTGGAAGTACTTTAGGCATGTTTAATTCCTACAAAAAAAGGAACAGGAGGTGCGCATGTTATTTTCGTTCACAAAGCTTAGATAGCTAATCATAATCCTTTAACGGGCAAGGGGCCTGCGTCTGGTAGCAGACACAAAAGTTCTAAACACAAAGTTTTGTGCAGTTATGTAAACTCCAAGGAAACAGAACCAACAGCTCATGCACAAGGAGCAGAGACAATAGCAGTGACATGGCAACGAACTTGGAAAAGCACTGCAATCCATGTCAGGAGATATGAAGGTGTGAGTAAAAAGTTCTCCAAAAAATAACAAAAGCAGAGCATCACAAATTTTCGAAAAAGTTTTGGAATTTTAATTGGAAAATACCCTGCAATGAATTGAAAGATACTTTTCTACCTTCTCTTATAGGAGTTTGCGCAGCAAATCTGAGGGTATTGCCACTCTAGTGAGAACTCTTCTTTATGATTGACTTCGAAAAGCCTTTTAATTAAAAACATTTACGGAAAATTAAAAATGCAACAGAAAAATTAGTGGACAAATGCCCGAATATTAATCCTTTTTCCTACAGAAAAAATTAAAGGATTTTCAGCAACGATTATTGCAATATATCCCTTTTGCTATGCTTTTGCTACTTTTCACGGTGTGATTTCTGGGTGCTGATAGTACTAAGTATTGAGTAAAAAACTTTAATGAAATCCACTAGACAGAAGTAAAATAGGTTCGGGCATCCAAAGAAAATACTTCAAGAAAAGTCACCCTCAACGGATGAGTAAATAAACTAATTCTCATGGCAACATTGGAATAAATCCTTTTTTGTATAATGTAGTGCGCTATATCAAATACCAAGATAAAGCAAATAATGCCTCGCTATGAAATAAAATAGACAACGCTGACTTAAAGCTCAAGAAAGGCAGACAAACGGATATCTAGAGAGTTCACTACCTTCTGCAGAGAATTAAGAACCAACAGGAACTCCACACGATGAAGCTTTCGCGTGATAGATGCCATCTTAGTGAAAAACGTACAAAGAGGCTGCGAAAACCTTAAGACAGTCAAATGCTCAGACACTAATTTGTTGAAAGAGAACTATGGGCAATCAAGGTCCGTATGTACTAGTGGTGTAAAAAAAGTATTCATTTAGTACAATGTATTCGTTACTACCATGTACTCATTCGTAATCGTTACCTGCAAAGTACTCAGATACGTATTTGCTTACTCATTCTGTTTGCACTACCCAACACATTTCAGGGGATTCTTATTCGCCACAGATATGTATTCGAATACCCAACCAACAAGAATTATTTTAAGAGATTTTCTTACTCGCCCTACACCAATACTATAATCGTACAAAATGTCCTTTGTAAAATATGTCAACAAAACAATATCACCTCACAAGGAGGTAGACAAATTATACACACGGACACGCAATATGTTTTGTTCACTTTCAATCAAACACACGGCCTGGCAAAAGTGAAAAGAGAAATCTGTTTCTAATGACAACAACAATATTGAGGGAAACAAGAGATTACTTTTGTATTCGGTTCGTGGAAAAGAGACAGAATTGTAGTTGCATAGTTTCCAATGTATTTTATAGGTGGTACTCGCGAGTATTAAGTATTCGTTACTTTTATCCGAGTACTTATAAAAAAATGACGAATGAGTACGAGTAGTCAAATGTATTCACATTTTACATCACTAGTATGTACTCTGCAACAGGAAATTGTTTTAGTGTCACGATGCAAATTGGTAAATAGAATGGAGAATTTGACATACATACTTGTATATGTATCAACAACTATTATTAAATGAAGTTGATATTTCTTTGTCCGGTATTTGTGAGAAAACGGCTGAACCGATTTTAATGATTTTTTTTTTATTGAATTCGAAATCGCATGGACTAGGACTTAGATAAAGCTACTTGTTCAGTTTTGTGCTTGGGAGACCACAAAAAGAGACAAAATAACTTAGAAACACAAATAGCATCAACTTTGCCTTCGTCGATTTTAATCAAATTAAAATCAATTGTCGTTTAGAGTTTTTAAAGACGCAATTTTCAAGTCCAAAATCATGATTCTACGTCATCTAGAAGCTGAGCAATATCAAAAATATCATTTGTAAAATTCAGAATTTGATTAATTTTTCGTTGATCATGTCTTTATTCTTTATTCTCCTTTCGCTGCCTCTTCGTTAAATTTATGAGCTGAGGCGAGTGGATGGCGATAGAAGGGTGTGTGTTTCCTTTTCCTTTTTTCCTTATTTTTCTGTTATACATGCATGTTGTACCTGTGTGTGCTGTGGTAGCGATTTCCACTGGGGTGGGGATGTTATAATTAAGTTTGCACATTTTCAGTACCTATTGTAGTTTAACCGAATCAGTTGCTATGTATTCCAACGAATGTGTGGTGTCAACTAAAATGAGTAAGGGATATTCTAAGCCTGATATTGGGCGAGGAGTAAAGATACAAAAGTTAGGCGGGTGTCTCGGCTAAGAAATGTGCAAAGTTCCACTGTTAATAGACTTGGTTCTGTTAGTGAACGGTTTATTCTTGTCGGTGAAAATGTTATCCGACCGTAGAGCCTTAAGAAAAATTCATGTTTTCAATATGAACGTTTCATTTCATACGAAAAGGAGTCGCATGTAGGTACAATGTCTGAGCTTTTGTGGTGTACAAAAGCGGGCAAAAGAATCTGCTGGATTGTGTTGTTCAAGCGGAAAAGTTATGCTCAGAGAAATCGGTGCACCGCCGGAACCACCAAAGAGCATTCTGCTGGGTGATCATATCCTTCGTCAAAAACTTTTTTAGAGAGTCCTAGAAAGTTTAACTCAGCCTTTCAAATGACCTCCTTTGGTGGTAAACGCATAACAGAATGCAACTTTATGCCCACTTTTAAGATTCAGGGTCAAGTTTACCACCTTATCGGAACATTAATGCCTGACAGTAACGCTAATCCCAATTTCCTACAAATCTATTTCATGGGGAATTCAGAAGCTGAATACATTTCTGTTTTAAAACTGGAAGGGGGCGAAGCAAGGCGAGCACGGGTCAGCTAGTCTGTTATATGCAGAACCGGAAACTGTAAGATACGAGTACTAATAAAATTTGGTACATTTGATGGGCTAAAGAATAGGAGATAATTTAAGTAAGGAGCTTCGGTTATAGTTTTCAGGCGTATTCAAATTTTAATAACCCCGCTTATTTTTGTTATGAAATCTGAATTGTAACGAACTGAGCATGGATGAGTGAAATGAAATTAAGGAAATGTATATGTAGAAATGTCTGAACAAATCTTTTAAGTACAACTTGATGTATTGGACAGTGAATTGGGGAAACAGTCTCATTAACGTTCGAGCCATCTATATGTATATATTTTTTCAAACAGTGTTTTATGTATATCTATGTATGTATTTACGTATCCGTAAACTCCACTGCAGTGAGTGTTAAATAAACTTCACTACGAGAACTAGCAATTCATCACACATCTTGGATTATTTTAAAAGAGATGATTGTATTCACCTATGGAGTAATAGTTTTCTTTGGATTTCAAAACAAATTCAGACACACACAATATAATACATATCAAACTTCTCAACTATTGTGTAAATTGGGTAAATCTGTGTCGTATTTTTGGATACTTTTAGCTATATGTACGAGTACTTTCTATTATATTGAATATTTATGAACCTGCTTGCGTTATCCAATCAAGATACGATGTCATAGCATTTTGAAATAACGTTCTAGTCCGGCATTTTTGAAATTCCATTCGTCGTTCAACACGATTACGTTCATTAGAAAATTCTCTTCAAATGACATAGGCATTATGTTATATATCAAGTTTTGTATAGTATTGTGCAGTGTTAATAAAAAAATAATACAAATTAAAAAAAAAGTAAATAACACAGAAGACATGTTTAATATAGAAGATAGAAAATAATACGAGTAATGAATATTTTTTTAAGTTTTTTTACAACTTACCCGCTAAGAACACCAAGAACTAAGTTGAGCATAAAAAATGAGCCTATAACTATTAGAGGCACAAAATATATCCAATTAAATGTTGAACCTAAAGCGTCGTTGGTCTGAAATAATTTAATTAATAAATAAATTTATGTCTTTTAAACTATAGAATATAAATTTTGAAAAAGTGTATGTATATACATTCGAAAGTCTTTCCAGTTTAAAGTTTTTTTTTTTTTTTTTTGATTTTTAAAACATTCTTATCGAAACATAGATAACACAGACATATATTCACATTTCCCATATTGAGATATACACAGAAAGATATTTATATTTTTTTTTCTTAAATAAATGGAATTATTGTTTTTTTGGTTTTTTGAAAAATTAAAATTTTGTACAGACAGATAATGGTGCTTATAGAAATATACATAAAAATAAAATGTGTACATAGTTTGAGAGTGTGTAGACTAACATATGTGTCTAGTTGAGTTATCCAGATTAAAGTGTGAAAATTCCATTTACTTATACACTATACATATATAAAGGAAACATTTATACACAAAGTAGATAGTTTTTGTTGATATTTGTAAGGAGTAAAATATACATCATTAAAAGTAAGCATGCACACACAATGAAATTCAATGCTGGCGCAAAGTATAAATTATCATGAATCCTACATATTTTTAAATCAATTATGCATTTTTTTAAAACATTGCCAAAATTAAATTTTTAAAACTAAAAATTATTTCTGAACTATATCCTCCACTTTCCAATATAACTACATGTACAAGCATAAGAGACGGGAAGAACATCAGCTTCTCCAGAAGAAGAGAAGCAAGAGAAGCGCGCGATCGAAGATATTGAGAGGTTATACTCCAGGAATAATGTACGGAAGTTATACCAAAAGGTAAAAAAGACGTGTCAGGCCAACAAGACCCGTACGGAAACCTGTAGAGATGATGAAGGAAACCTTGTGACAGTCGGTGCTGAGAGTATGGAAAAACTTTTTCTACAGACTGTATAACGGCGATGAAGACCAACATACCGCTGTCAAGCAGAATGCATCATTCAACATAGGCGATGATAGATAAAACTTCCGTCCACCTGACCAAAACGAAGTGAGGATAGCAATATCCAAGCTTAAATCCAACAAAGCTGCTGGTTTTGATGGCCTACCGGCCGAGCAGCTGGAAATGACATGGTAGAGAGCATACACAACTCATTTTCCAAGATTTGGTCAGACGAGAGTATGCCTGATGAATTAAATCTCAGCATCGTTTGCCCGATCCACAAGAAATGAGATCCCCTCAAATGCGCCAATTACAGAGCCATTAGTCTCTTCAACGTGAACACCTCAAAGCCTTCGTCAACAACCTGATTGGGCCCTATCAGTGTGGTTTCAGGCCAGGAAAGACCACAGTCGATCAAATTTTCACACTCCGGCAGATCCCGCAAAAAAAAACTTAAGAAGTCCAAATCGATCCTCACCATCTTTTTATCGATTTTAAGGCCGCATATGACAGCATTTATAGAGACGAGCTATACAGAGCCATGCCTAGTTTTGGCATCCCTGCCAAACTCGTTCGTCTGTGCAGGGTGACGATGGAGAACGCTCGCTGTTCTATCAAGGTCGGTAATGACCTCACCGAGACCTTCGTCAAAAAAGGATTTAGACAAGCCCACACCGGAGGCACAATCTTTTAAAAGTCTGTGCAGTTACTAGGTTACGCCGATGACATCGACATAATTGGCAGAACACAGCGGGCTGTCACAGAACACAGTGTTCGCTAGTATTGATAGTCAACAAGAACGGACACACAATATCGACGAATTCGACAGAACGTCACAGTCGACAGCTATAACTTCGAGGTAGTAAGGGACCTTGGCTTTGCTATACATTCTGACAACTAGATCTTGGCGGAAATTAATCGAAGAATAATTCTTGCCAATCGCTGTTTCTTTGGGATGAGAAGGCAATTGAGTAGAAGGGCCCTATCTCGAACAACTAAGGAGACTCTGTACAAGACCTTAATCATCCTAGTCCTGCTTTTGGCGCTGAAGCATGGACTCTATCGAAAGCGGATGAAGATATCCTTGGTCGCTTCGAGAGAAAAATTCTTTCTTAAGATATACGGTCCCGTTTGCGTTGACGGGCCTTGGAGGAGAAGATTCAACGACGAAATTTACGAGCTGTACAGCGACATCGACCTAGTCAAAAAACTGCGCGTCAGTCGCATTCGATATGTAGAGCGAATGGACACCAATGCTCCGGCCCGCAGAGTCTTCGAACCTTACCCGAAGGGACAACGCAGTAGAGGACGACCTCGCCTAAGGTGGCGCGCACAAGTAGAAGGGGACCTCAACCAACTTGAAGTGCGCAAGGGCTTGTCAGATTCATTTAAAATGAGTCATTATAGTTCAGATACATATCAGATGGTTCAAGATGACCTTGAAGAAGACCAGGGCTTACGAGACTGGGAGTTGAAAAGAGCTATAAGGGGCTAGGATAAAACGTTCACAGTTCACAGGTAACGACTGGCTGAAGAATGCTGCAAAGAGGTTGACAAATGTGTCAATTTCGGCCGAAGATGTGCTCGATAGTTTTAGAGTGTACGGGAAGTCATCGGATTTTCAATAAACGTTTATGAACTGGTAAAAGCGCTTGGGATCAAAAATTGAATTCAGGGTCATTTGGTCGATATACTGAGTACGGAAAAACGGTTAAAAGCATAAAGGTAGTAAGAGCAGTCGATATCAGATCCGAATAATAAGAAAGTTTGCCAAAGTGAACGCAGGTCTTTATTATACCAAGGCGAGGATGACGAGCAGGGTGCGTCCGGCGTAGGGCACCACCATGGCATTGCAAGAGACTTTTAAGGAGTATAATGCTTCAAATGCAGGTACATATGTATTAACAATCAAATTACCCGGGACAAATTCAATGGAACTGATTAAGTTATTCGGTTTAGCAAAGTCGACTGAAATTAAAAGTTGAAAGAATTTCCTGGATCGACGTACATACATATGTCACCATTTTCGTAAGGGAAATTAAAGACAGAGGAGGGTGAAAATGGCCGACAATTGAGAGAAGGTGAGTACTCTGGAAAACAACACAGTTGTCAGTATCGAATGACGTGGACAACGTTCAATACCCTACGTAGGCATCCCTTTTGAATATCAAGACAATCTAGACTTAGTTGTATAAATTTTAAATGTTGTTGCTCAGAAATAATCTTGTTTATATGAATAACTCAAAAGCCAATAATACCCGTGTGTTAACAAAATCAAATTTCTATGGCTCATGGGTTTCATAAAATGCGCCAATAAGCAGAGAATTTCAACGAAATTAATTTATCTGTGTGCATAGAAAAAAAAAACCAAGTATCTATTTATTATTATTGCACATTAAAAGCAGGCATTTTTCGTCACCAGAAAAAAAAACGTTAGAATCTATCGTAATCGATAGGCAATTCTGTATTAGGTAAATTTATAATGACAGTGCAGCACAGCTGAGAATCAAAATAGAGAGTACGTAACAAAATAAAGAATTTAGAAATTAAAAGTATAATATAACACACGTATATGGTTAAGGTATACATTGTTTTTGATTTTTTTTTTTTTACAAAGAAAGAAGCATCTAATTATTATCTGCAACACCATTAGAGTGCACTGGTGTTACAGAAAATACTGCTCCAGTTTGCAGACACACATTAGTATGAATATCACTTAAGGCATTTCTTTGTTTAGATTTTGATTTGATTTGATTGTTTTTTTTTTTTTTGCAATTTACCCAATACAGTATTGCTGTCCAGCCTTCCATTGTGATGCACTGGAATACGGTCAACATGGCAAAACCGATATTGTCAAAACTAGTTATTCCAGAATTTGGTCCATCCCATTTTTCTAGGCACATACTGTTTGTAAAATTACAAACGTACGCACCACCCGACGCTATGGATGAGTTGTCCGAGTTACAGGGTGTTTCCATCTCCCCCTCCTTTACAATTCTATCTGTTAACACAAAGTAAATATTCAAAAATTAATCTCAAAAGTTCTACACACTTAAAAATATATGTAAAATATAAAAATCTGAAAATAAAATTTTTTCTTTACTTGGATCCTCTAAACTATAACAAGTCTTATGCAGTGCGCCCGAATAGAACTCGAGTCCGATGATTGCAAATATAACGATCGCAAACAGGACCAGAAGTCCGATTTGAAGTAACGGTGCCATTGCTTTGATAATTGATTTTAAAACTACTTGTAAACCTGGAAAATTGTTCATTCAAACACACAGAAATGGTATTAGTAACAAGTTTTTTCTTTTAAAATCGTTTATATAATAATTTTTTTTTTTAATTTAAAAAGTACAAATTTCTTAATAGCATGCATCTATAGAGTATGAAACTATTCTAATCACGAATTGGGAATGAGATTATTAAAAAAAAAACAATCGTATTCCCAATGAATGATATAAATCTAATTTATTATAAGAAATAAAAATAAACTAATAAAACAACAACTCTAGCGAACTAATTCATTTAACTACTCACTAGGAATTCCAGAAACTAATTTTAAGGGCCTTAGCACACGAATAGCCCTTAATGTTCTTAGATCTACTTCGGGCCCTTTTTGTGGGAACATTGTGATGAACCTGATTTTATTTATTTATTTATCACACCAATCAAGCGATTTGTTTATTTTGATTTTATTTCATTTGAGTAAAACATTTTTTTTTTTTTTTTGAATTTTTACAAATCGCGAAAAAGAAAAAAAAAAAAGAGAATACAAAGAATTATTCAAGGATATTTTTTTGTATTTGAAATTATTACACTAGAAACTAGTTCACACCACAGAGCTAAAACACAAAACTAAAAAATCGAAATGATAAAGTAATAATTATTTTTTATTTAACAAAAAAAAAAAAAAAATAACTAAGGGCTATTGTATACAAATAATAAATTACCAAAAAATAAATAAATTAAAAAAAACAAAATCTAGAGAAGTAAATAGAAAGTGTCTAGGATTATATATATGTATGACAACATGATCGTTATGGAAAGGATTATATTTATTTTTTTATTTAAGACCATAGGGAAAGTAGGAAAGTTCGAATCGTAGTTTTATACAAAAAAAAAATAATAAATTATTCAGTTACATTTTTTCCGGCATTTAAATTAAATATATAACATGGAAAGGAATGCTTTTAATGTTGGCTATGTTGCGATGTAAATTAAATGAATATGGATTATGGTTAATTATATTACGATATTTAAGGAAAAATTGAAAATTACATTATTTATAATGCTAAATATACAAAATGTTGCAGATACTTTCTTTCCTTTTTTGCTATCCAAGAATGACTTGCATATCTCAATTTGTTGTTATAAATATTAATAACTGTGGCAACAAGGAAAAGCAACACAAGTTTTTTTTTCTAATTTTTCAGGAGAGTCCTTTCAAAATTTGTCATGGGTTTACAAAAAAAAATTATCCAGAGCATGAGAAAGTTTTTGACACAGAAATGAAGATGAGAAAAAATTAGTTTCTGTACAATTCTAGAATCGATTATAGGATCGAGTATGGCGCCTCCGATTGTATGATTTTGACATATGTAGACTGTGCTGTTTTTCCTTGTTGCCACAAAAATAATATCGACGCTGAATTTTAATTTCAACCCGATTTAACGTCGATCGTCATCCAATAGTCGACTACTGTTAGCTAAGCCGATTAGAATAATATTAATTACTAGGATATGCTGTGGATGGAAAACGCACGGACGAGGAAGAGATTATGGCTATTTCATAAGTACAGCATTACTAATCTTCAAGATTTAGTTTCTAGCTGCACAGCAACACCACTCTATCCAGAAGAGTCCTGATGCAACAACTAAGATGGTTGAGATTTGTTGAGAGGATGAACGGAAATGCCCCAGCTTGAAAAAATTTCGAATCTACCTAGGAGGGAGTACACAGTAGAGGAAGACCTACTATTAGGTGGCACATGCAAGCAGAGAATAGTCTTAATCAACTTCAAGTAAGAATTAGGTTCGGCAGGGTAACAACCTAACTGAGTAGACAGGTATGTTAAGGCCTAGGTTCATCCCGGAATATTACCTTAAAGTGCGTGTCCATTTGAGAGTACATTTGCTAGTAAACTCTCGAGAGTTACTCTCGGGTGGCTGTCCATTTGAGAATAATATTTTCGACATTTTAATATCGCGAGCTCTCTGGAATAATTTTGAGAGTTTATTTCTTTATTTCCTGAGAGTACTCTCATAAACCGTGTCCACTTGATATATTTCTTCTGCTAGGTATCCGTTGGAAGTAGTGAAAGAAACATGTATTATTACAAGCGGAAAGTTCCAGCGGCTTTAATTATTGGTACTGTTCTTAAAAAAGAAAATAAAAAAATACAAAGTGCTGGGTTCAACCATGGATAGATCGTCGTCATCAATTCGGTGCGGGGTCTACTCTTACAAGAGAGCTTCAAATTGAACATGCTCAGCAATTTAGGGATTTTTGCCGTTTAACATGTAGTGAAGTTGAATATATAATGGACCCACTATTTTTAAAAAGGATACTCAATTAAGAGAAGGCATACGAAATGATTTATCCGTCGTTTTCCATAAGGTTTCAAGCGACTCATATTATTCTATTAGTTGATTTGTTTCCTCCAATGTCCACTGCTTTGCCAAAATACGAACCCTGTTGGAATTGTGCGAGCTAATCTCCGATACGATAATGAACAAAACGTGTGTCCATTGGCGAGTGACTCTCAAAAAGTTCGAATGTCGCCGAGAGTAAAAAGTCAACTCTCCGCTAGCGACTCTCAAGACTCTGTCCACTTACGAGTTTGCTCTTGAGAGTCGCTTGAGAGCTGCTCGCAGCTTTTTTACTCTCAAATGGACACGCACCTTTAGAAAACAAGTAATATTGCTTATTCTTTTTTTTTATGTTATAGCATAACCTAAGAGGATCGAAACATACTTCGATCAAATTTTTGAACGGGCGAATCATTCAATAAGTTAAAAAGGGAAAATATACGAATCATCAGTGGATGGTTTGAATTAAGGTCAATCTGACGACGGAAGACAATCTCCATCGACTACATACATGATGACAAAAACTTCCAATTCTACAGTCGCATTGGCTGATCTAGTTTGACTTGATTTATCAGCACGTAACACTTGCAGATAAAATATCTTCATGGAAGCAAATCCCCTCTGCTAAGCTCCTTGAGAATGTACTTAGTGAAAATTTTCGAAGCTTAGCAATCCTCACATGCTGCAGCAAAGCCAAGCCGAAAAGTCAGAATCACCAGAAAAAGTGTCAGAATGGTAAAATTTGCGGAACTGTGATTTCTCTTTTTTCGATATATCTGACAATTATTTACAAATTGCTGTTATTTGTCCCTCTTTTGCTTATACTTAGAAACTGAGCTTTTCTTCAATCAGACTTTTTTTTTAATTAAAAAGAGCAGTCAAATCTCAGAAGCACTCAGACTAGTCCATTGAACTACGAGGCGGCAACTCCTTTTGTGGTGTAGTAATTGGAGAAACTCAGATTTTATTCAGTTCTCAGCTGTGCTTTGTGCTTGTGATTGCTATTCCGCTAGCAGGGCTCGAACTTACACCGGCTATGTCACATGCAACACACACCACGTTCTACTTCGTGGCCACACGCTTATTAACCCTTGTGTCTACAGCCAAAAAATTGTATGAACATAAACATACTCGGGTGTCCCATATATTTTTGTACACGGGCGTCGAAAGGAGATGTACATACAACTGATCTATGGAAAACTAACTTACATCCGTTGTATCGTGCTTCAATGGGTCTCCAACGTTTTTGGGCTATCAGTCGTTTTATCAGATTTGATAATGGAAATACGCGCCAGCAACGTAAACAAACTGACAAAGCAGCAGCCATATCTGACATTTTCCTTAAGTTGAATGGAAACCTCCAGGATAACTAGGTATAAAGCAGGGCCCAACGTCACTGTTGATGAACAACTTTATCTTTATCATGGTGGCACCGGATTCACTCAATATATGCCTTCAAAACCGGCCAATTATGGAATTAAGGTTTAGTGGGCATGTGACGCTATTACTTCTTATCCAGTCAAAGGACAAATCTATACTGGTATGGCACCTTCTGGAGAAAGAGAAAAAAATCAAGGTGAACGTGTGGTTAAAGATTTGTGTTGCAATCTGTTCCGTGGAAGTGCTAGAAACATCGTATGTGACAACTTTCTTACAAGCTATAATTTGGCTCCTACTTTGATGTTAGACTACAATTTGTCAATATTGGGCACTGTTAACAAAAGACGTACATTTGTACCAGCCGAATTTTCTAATCCAAAAAGAAGAGCAGTAGAATCATCAATCTTTGGATTCAGCAGCAACATAAGAAGAAATCGGTTGTGCTTCTTTCCACTTCCCATTATAGTACCGAAATTGATGGTCCTAAAAGAAAGCCAAAAATGATACTCGATTACAACAGAAGTAAAGGAGGTGTTGACAATATGGACAAATGCCTTGGTGAATATACAACCAAGAGAAGAACGAAGAGATGGCCTTTGGCTTTTTTTTATAACATTGTGGATGTGGCTGCATTTGTAGCATTCGTGATCTACTTGGAAAATAATCCACACTTGAAGACATCAACAAACCGTAGACGGTTGTTCCTACAACAGTTGAGTGAACAATTAGCCATGGCAGAAATCCAGTATCGCTCACAAAATACACAAATCATGCGAAATTTTCCATCACGTAGTGGAATTGAAAGATTGGTCTAGATATACCGAATTAGTAAGGGAATGTCTCAACGAACAGCCAATTTCAGGCAACGACCGAAAAGAGATCGACAAGGCAGTGTTAAGTCTCAACGCGACCTTAACTATGGCACACGAAAGAGCATGCCCGATTAGTAGAACACCAAAAAAGGTTCAGCCTAGATGGTGGAACAGGGAAAAAGGAGATAAAAGAAGGGAAGTTCGGAAACTCTACAATAGGGCCAAACTGATTAAGACACAACTTGGAATGAGTACATTGAATGCAAAAGGCAATTCAAGTACCTAATTAGACGATCAAAAAACTCGTCTTGGAAACAATTTTGCAATGATATTGCAGAAACAGGTGAGGCCTCAAGGCTGCGGAAAATTCTCGTGAAAGAGATAAGAATTCCAAGCTACATTAAGAAAAATGATGATACTTGGGCCGAAAGCAGTCAGGAAGTGTTAGAAACTCTAGTGGATACTCATTTTCCAGGGTGCAAAACACCGGAGAACACTATCCTGCATAAACAAACAGAGGAAGAAATTTCACCGCTTGATAACGAAGTGGTAGAAAACATTTTAAGCTGGAAGAAATTACGGTGGGCCATATGGTCGTTCTTCCCGTACAAATCACCTGGCCCGGATGGTATATTGCCAATAATGCTACAAAAAGCTGCGGAAAATGCTAGATACAGAATTAGGGAAATATTCAGACACTGTCTTAAACTAGGGAGGGTACGTACCGTTAGCATGGAGGGAGGTAAGGGTATAGTTCATACCCAAGGCTGGCAAACAGGGCCACATGACAGCAAAGGACTTTAGACCAATAAGTCTCTCCTCCTTTGTGCTCAAAACCCTGGAAAGGCATCTAGATGCCCATATAAGGTACAAATGCAACAGGGGGCAGTTGTGCCAAGCACAACACGCATACATGAGAGGGAAATCGGTAGAAACAGCTCTACATGAAGTAGTGGGGAAAATAGAGGCTAGTCTGCATCATAGAGAATTTGCTTTAGCAGCCTTCCTTCGCTCTGACGACTCTTAGTCGTTGGGCAAGAGATTGCGGACTTAATGTCAATCCATCCGAAACGGAACTAGTTCTCTTTACTAGAAAGCACAAAATACCACACTTCAAACGACCAAAACTGGACGGTGTGGAGTTGTCCCTTTCGAACAACGCAAAATATCTTGGTGTAATTCTAGACAGAAAGCTAAACTGGAATCTAAATATACAGGCACGAATCAAAAAGGCATATAATGCTCTATTTATATGCAAGAGAACAGCTGGCAAAACCTGGGGGCTAAAACCCGCAATGATGCACTGGCTCTATATAATGATAGTCAGACCCATTCTTACCTATGGGGCACTTGTGTGGTGGAAAGCAACAAACAGGAAAACAACACTACGAAAATTAGCGGCGGTACAAAGAACGGCCAGTGTTGCAATTACGGGTGCACTCCGTACGACCCCCTCAGCGGCACTAGACATCATTCTTCACCTTTTGCGCTTGATTTACAAGCTAAAAACCTTGCGGAAAACAGTGCGCTAAGGCTCACTAACTTAGGTCTCTTTAAGAAAAGCAGTATAGGACACTGCTCCATTTTAAATGAATTTATTAGTGGCAACTCAGTAAAAACAGACGACATTACTCCCGTGTTCGACTTCGACACACCGTACGAGATCTCGTACCCAGGAAGGGAGTACTGGCGCGGGAATGCGATAATAAAACAAAAAGAAATCGCAATTTATACAGATGGATCAAAGACATCCGATGGAACGGCTTCTGGAATATACTCTGAGAATCCGGACCTGGCAGAATCAAGCAGAAGGGAAATTGTTACCCATGTCCCAGAAGAAGACCAACACGAAAAGCCTGCAAAGAATGCATGAAGCCAGTTTGTGCTGAACATTCAGTAGATGTAACTCAATGTGATAGATGTCCATCCTAAAATAACACTTTTTTTTATAAAATTTAATATTTTCCTTTTTTTTCCAAACAAAAATAATGTCAAATGAATAAAAAATAAGAATTTATATGAAACAAAAGTGCTTTTCTGCATTTCTAACTAACAATTTACATATACATTTTTCTACGCACACCCGGGTGTGTTGGCCATATGTAGGTAAATCGCAAAAACTACTTGTAAATTTTGACCCAAAAAGAAAAATTTAATTTTTTTTCGAATGTGATAAAAAACAATATTTTAGGAGGCTTTTCAAGTCGATACGGCACCTAGAACTCAAAATATATCAATCTGAAAATGAAAAACACACCCGGGTATGTGGGTGTAGACACAGTCCTTTTTTGCCAAAAAAAAAATCCATTTTGGGTGACTTTTAATAACGAGTTAGATTTTTTCTTTGAAAACCACATTCTTAAATAAGAACAGGGGCCGAATTTCCGCAGTCGATAACGAGTAACTCGTTATCGAAATGTGAGGATTCGGCATTACCGCTCTCGTGATCGAGCATTCACTATCGAAATTTGAGATGACAGCACACGTTATAGTTTATAGTGTGTCATTTCACTCGATCTCTATTGTGTTGTCGAGCTATCGAGCGAAGCAACAAAGATGTGACTATTTTTGTTTTCTAATTTTTTTTTTAAGGGAGTTTACTAATATGATGTTAATTTTTTTAATTAAGGTCCAATCAAAATAAGATCAATTTGTTGCAAAAAAATATTTTGGCCGATTTCGGATTTCGATACGGAGCCGCAAACCAAGGGTCTCATAGCACAGACACTTCAACACCGTCTGCAACGACGGCAAATTAACCCCTGCATAAAGAGGGGGCGCCGGAATCACCGGAATCATCATCATCGGAATCCGAGGACAAATAAAGAAATAGATCCATTGTTTACTTCACTTTCACTTTTTTTTTATCAACCGGAGAAATGTCACTTTGTGAGTTGTAGTACAACTTCTCTAGTACAATTTTATTTTCATTCGATACGTGAGCTTTCGAGTGCCATCATCCCAGTGAGGTTACTCGATCATTCGATCACGAGTCCTACTCACTCACTCGTTATCGACTGCGGTAATTCGGCCCCAGATGCTGCATTCTTGAGCGCAAAATATATTTAACTTGTTGCCTTAATTTTGAAGATGAATAAAGAATCAATATTTATACTAATCTTAATTTTTTTTTAAACCAGCTTCATTGAAAAATAAACTGAGAAGTGGATGCTAGTTGATCCCAAGTTCCTGCATTTAAGTTCGTCAAATTATAAATTTTCGTTAGGTTGTTGAAAAGTTAGAAAAACACATTTTGATGTTGATTTTAATTAGCTGTTGTATTGGGTTTATTTTAGCCTAAAATAAGTGAAATCCTTTTCTAACTTCGGTGCCACTTTTGAGAGCAATTTTTCGAGTAGCCAGCAATGTAGAGGTGGATGTTTAGATACGACTGAAGGCGCCTTCAAATGCTTACGCTAATCGACTTATTGCAACGAAATATGACATCTGATACTTAAGTCAATTGTAAGAATTAGTATTTGTACCTATCACCTTATTTCGTAGCTGGCAAGAGTTGGAAATTAATGACATACGCTTGTTATGGAGTGAGACCCTAACATTGCATATATCTATAGGTACTGACAATGGCCTCAATGAAAGATACCTATGTTCAATAAGATCGTCCTAATACATACTATTCATTCAACTAAGGTGGTGATGCAGATATGCAGATGCTAACGCAGCACTCCTTAATAATTCAGTGCCAGTGCATGCATTGCTTTATAAAACATCTGAATAAAGTTAGTCAAGGTTAGTCGTCTTATTTGACTATGTCAAAATTTTAACTTAATAATAATTGACAAACCTATGTAAGTATATACCTAAATTTAAAAAAAAAACACTATAACTTCTCATGCTTTACTATCACACACTTCATTTCAATGCCACGTATGCATGAACGAAAGTCATCATTTGGTGTACACTAATGGTTGTTAGTATCATTTTAGCCATATCTAATTTGGCCCTTAAAATCTACCCGAGCTATACACATAGACTAAACAATAATCTAAATAAACTGAAACATTTTCTATCATATTGTCTAGCACACTCTAAGTTTCTTTCTAAAAAAAAAAAATGCGTTCACATGTGAAACACATTTCTGGCACTAGTTTTGATTTTTCTTTTTTACTTTTTTTAAGTTGTATACACAATGACGAATTACATTTGGTTTCGTTTTATGAGACATTATCTGTCAAGTTGACGCAATAACTAAATGCCATCGAGATCACACACTAGAAACGAACGATGAATTTATGTTTAACTAAAGACCATCTAGATTATTGTCTTCTCTAAAACACTGATGAACTGAACACATATCTAAAAGTATGTATATGTATTTATATATATATATATAGATAACGTAAAATTCTTAAACGAAGTTCAGCGAACAATTCCTACTTAATGGCACTCCTTGTTGAGCACTCGGACGTCTTACTTGGTATTCTCGAAACGAGCTTAAGCGGCCTTAAGACACGAAATGACCGCAACATTCGCAGGTCGACATCGATATTTGCTTCTGCGAAGATCGTCATAGCGCTGAAGTAATTATTTTAAAAAATAATTACAGTTTTGTTATCGTGATTAATGGAAAAGTCAAAAAATAAAAAAGAAAAACACAAAAATAAATAATAACAAATAGTATAAGGAAAAACAAATTATAAAAAAAAAATAAAACACAAAAATTAAAACTGCAAACAAAATGGTTAAACCTGTCCAAGAGTATGTTTGTTTTTTTTTTCGAAAGATGTATTGCTATAAAGTTAATTAATTAAAATGAAAATAATTACCCCGTTACTACAACGAAAAAATCCATTATGTTCCATATATTCCTGAGGTAGGAGTGTTTATGCAGAACTAGCCCTAAGGCAAGGATCTTGAGCGATGCTTCTACACAGAAAATGCATAAAAAATAGGCTTCGGTTTTTTCCTACAAAAGAAAGAAATACCGTTAATGAAATATATTTTTAGAAAATGAATTTATTTATTTTTGTGATACCAGTTTCTGAGCCAATACTGTTTTATCACCCTCAGGCAAATGTTCCTCTAATGCCAACACTACACAGTTGGCAATGATTGTCAATAACACAGCGTACTCGAAGGGCGGCCATTCTATTATAAATCGTGTATACTTCCTAATTGGATTATCCTCGGTGAGGATAAAAAGTGATGTGGGCCCACCACCGGGTGGTGATTGGCCCTGACTACTCGGGCCACCCATTCTATCAGCTAAGCGATGGGCTCCCCTTCGACCCAAGTGCCCCCCGCTTGTGGAGCCCTGTTGCTGTCCTGCTAGCGCCGCTTCCTGAGCCGCTGCCAACCTGTAAAAGAAAAAAATAAAAATAAATATACACCAAAACGTACAGGATATGAAAACAAACTGTAAAAAGGAAATGCATGTTGTAAAATTTGTTAAAGCACTCTTGCTGAAGTATATTATGCAACAGGTTTGATTAAGTTCAATGAATGGGCAAGGACTCCATTTTGGCGGGGATACCGTACGTTCAATTTGTATTTAGCCACTATTATGCACAATTTTTAAGTGTATGAATGGTATTGAAAGACTGTAGTAGCTATGAGTACACTTTTAAGGCAATATCATAGGATTCGACTTTAAAAAGTCAAAAGGACATTGCCGCAAGAGGGTATTACAATCTCTCCTCAATTTGCACGTGTATACATAATGAATGTACTACAATACAGAATGACAATCTGCGGTCGATTGACTATGCAACAATAAGGATCAACCGGCAGTTGCTCCCTTTCAGAATGAACGCAAAATAAGGCAATAAGGCATATGATAAAAAACACTCCCATTTAAAGCCAGCAATCTAAAAACTACTCGAATCTAGGAAGCAGTGGGGCGCAGATATAAAGAGCGAAGCTCTCACAATTAAAGAACCACTTAATATATAGAGGCAGGTAGAAGAAGAAGACCGGCGGCTGACAAACCCCTTGAGTCTGAGTTCTCTGCGAAGCTCTTTTTACGTATGTAAGTGCAGTGGACGTTCCTTACCCTGAACACATACGAAACCAGTGCTGTTCAAATTATAGGGTTGTTCCAGTTATGTGGGAGAAAGACTGCTGGTATTGATACCATGGTATAGCAATACTACTTTCTATACCACATGTCTGTCACTGCAATACCACGTTAAAAGCTAGTATACCATGAATAGAACCTAGTATTGAGATTCGCAAATTTTTGGTGGTATACCACCATCTTATTGCTTGCAGCGCCACTTTCTTTCTGTTGGTGGTTTTTCATAGCTTCTTTGACAATTCAAAAGCAAGCAATCACAGCGTAAAATGTTTTGAAAATGGATTTAGGAGGACAATTTTATGTGCAATGGAAACAATGAAGTAAGAGAAGTTTAGAGGAATTATAGCGGCGAGCTACGAGGAGCAAGACGCAATATTGGAGTGTTGCAAAAAATGTGTAAGGAGCTGGAGGAGGCGTAACACAATTGTCAAAGTATACCACGTAACGCAAAAGCCAACGTATACTACGAAGTGCAGTCTGTCAGGGGTTATAGTATTCACTATACCATTGTATACATCCTTGGTATCAATACCAGCAGTTTGTCTCCCACATAAATCACGAACTCAGATGAAAGAGCTTGAGGAGCTACAAGTTTCATTCGAGTTCTGCCTCAGAATGATAATTTTATCACGAAAAAATGCATTATGAGGCTCGAAACAACCCTTTTGCTTAATGAGAGATACATACATACATACATACATATGTATGTGCTTTGTAATTTAGAGGATACGCTTTCCTATTCGTTCCTTAGGCTAGATACAGATGGTGCTTAATCAATTAATAAAAAGTTAGATCTTAGAAAATCAAGATTTCGTTGCTGTAAATTTGCTTGTTTGAGCAACAATGTAAGAGAACAAGGTTCCAGATTGGGTCTTACAGTCAAATATTATTCATTGGTTGTACACGTCGATAGTAAGGTCAAATATTTATAATACATATGTCGTATACTACTCGTAGTGTGGTGTACCGCTCAGCAGAGAAATTCTAAATAAAAATTACTAGAAAAACATGAACGAGTAGCATGTATGCACTTCATTCCAGTCGGCATCGTAGACAAACAAATAGTTACAGAGAGACTCCCAGCAATGGATAGGAAAGTGCACTGGAAATTCATAGCATTTTCTTGATGCACCAATGTCTTCCAGTTGTCTCGGAGGCAGGTCTACAAACTAATATTTAGTTTTGGCTGCAAACAATCAATACCGAGCAGAGGAGAGTTGACAATCCGCGAAGCGATATCAATATTCATGGACGCATCCAAAACCAAGTATGGAGTCGGTACTGAGGTCTGAACACATGGACCTTCTTCTCTCTTTGAACGTAGGCCCAGCTTTTCAGAGCATGGTCGCTTTTTGGTTGGTATTTGTTACTGCATCGTGGAGCCACACCATGCAAAGATCGACGGTCAGGCAGCCATTGAGTCATCATAAGATGGATAAGATGGACCATAACCTTATCCCACTATAAATGAAATTCTCATTAAATTAGACCAGAACGGGATCAGGGACGTTGCTTACGCCGATGATGTCGTCCTACTAGTGTCGGGTAAGTGACTGCCCACAATCGCTGATTTGCTTCAAACAGCGCTCAACGCCCTAAACAACTGGGCCAAGCGCTGCGGACTTGGCCTCAATGAACAAAAAACCAAACTAGTCCTCTTCACAAATAAAAGGAATATACCCGAATTCGCTCCACCCAGACTAAATGGAGCTCAACTCCAAATTTCTGACAAGGCGAAATATTTAGGGTGCATATTAGACCGAAAATTAAACTGGAAAGACAATATTCTTGAGCGTACAAAGAAAGCATCGATAGCTTTCTACACTTGCAGCAGAATCTTCGGGAAAAAATGGGGTCCTAAACCAGCTACCATCCATTGGATGTACACAGCCAACGTCAGGCCCATCCTCACGTACGGCTGTCTGGTCTGGTGGCCTGCAGCCGCTTAAGCCACAAACCTGAACACCCTCACCAGAATACAACGTCTAGCTGGCATAGGCACGACTAGTGCTATTAGGACAACACCTACTGCCGCCCTCGAAACCATACTCGGGCTATGCCCACTTGACTAGCGGCTAAAAGTGCCCTACGACTTAGAGAAACCCGGACATGGAAAAACAGCCAAATCGGTCACAGCACCATTACCAAGTGGATAAACGCCAACGAGCCTTCCCAACATCGACTCCAAATTCCCCTCCAGGGAAAGCTGGACAAATGGTGAGATCATAGACCCCACCTCCATATCTATCATCACGGGTGGATCAAAAATGGACGTAGTTACGGGATCCGGCATCTTCTCAGTGGAACCCTCAATTGCCCGGTCCATGAAACTTCCAAACCAGGCAAATGTGTTCCAAGCGGAAATTCACGGTATCACCGAGGCCTGCCGACACCTCTCCACACTGAACAACAACAGACAGGTTGACTTTTACATAGACAGCCAAGCAGCCATCAAAGCCATAACCTCCATCACCACCAAATCTAAATTGGTCCAAAGATGCAAAGAGGAACTCAAATCCCTCAGCACGAGACATAAAATCTCGCTCTGCTGGATTACGGGCCATATGGGTATCCACGGGAATGAGATGGCCGACGAACTGGCCAGGAAAGGCTCAGAATCAAATGACATACAAGCAGACAAATCTGTACTATTGCCCATCAGTCTCCTCATGTCCAAAATCTCTACAGACTTCTTAAATAAGGCCAACGCAAGGTGGAACACCATCAACGCATGCCGAGTCTCTAGAAAACTCTGGACCCAATTTGACAAAAAGAGGACCAAAGAACTGCTATCATTAAACAGACCACAGCTGTCACTCCTCATTGGAATCCTTACTGGCCACAATTCAATGGCGGCCCATCTCAGGAAAATGAGAATAAGCACCACCGACCTATGCAGAGGCTGTGGCGATATAGAGGTAGAGCAAAACTCAACACACTTCCTCTGCGAATGCCCAAGCCTCTTCAGAACCAGACTGTCAACCCTCAGAAAATCACAGTTCAAAGATCTTAGCGAACTAGCAAACACGCCACCGAAAACTACCCTAATCATGATTTCATCATGAAATCGGGCTGGTTTAGGAGGGCCACCCCTGCTACTAACTAATCAGCTAACCCACCGCCATATCTTTCTTCTTTTCTGTTTCTTTTTGTTTTCAGGTATCCCACACCGGGGGAACACAATGGATCCTTTGACCATACATGTCGTACGGTTGTAATCCAGACCAAGGCGCAAATGTAATCAGCAATAAATGGAAACGTTCCGACCAATGCAATAGCACTACGCCACTATGACCAGTATTAAATCAGAAAAGATCTGACGGAAATCTGCGTAATTACACATAAGTTGTAATGATTTCGTTGGGCAGTAAGAGTTCAAATGTACAGTGTCTCACTTAACACACAGTAACACATTAAATAGGTGAAGTTAATCCCTTGAATACCGTGCTTACTTATTTTTTAGTGAGCGATTGCTGACGTCTCTTTTTGTATTGTAAATGACTCCGTTTTTATCTTCTGCCACAGTTCAGTTTAGAAGAGACTGTAGACCGTGGCATTGCAAAACGGATCCTTAGATATTAATTCATTGCTGAAAATTATTTTCGTGCACAAATCTTATTCGATTCCTATGAACTACAGATTTTAGAAGCTTGTCATCCAACTATTCCGCCCATCCTTAAGCTACATGCCTACTATGTATACACAGAGTTTAACATACATTCACAAACGACCATGAACGACCGTGAACAAACACACGTCAATAAATTATGCATTATCATGCAACGTAGTCACCGTATTCATCGAACACAATATACATACATACACATGTATTTATTTATGTATTTACATTCAGCAGATCCTCACTTATATTCGTTATTTGGTACCTACAACAAATTTAATTTCATCCACCATACTCAACATACACTCGTTAAGGATCAACCCCTGTTGTTCCCTACCTCCACACACTACTACAGCCTTTTTTTGTATCTTCCGCCACACAGAACATCCCCTCGCCAAGATCACTCTTTTCATTCCCAATTTGTCTCTACCACACAGAACATCAGCTCGCCGAAGAACATCCCTTTTCTTTGGTTTGGTTCCATCCACCACGCACACTACTATGTAGATACATATGTATATCGAACAACCCTTCGCCAACCAAAATCTGCTCATCTTTTCCAACGTTGCCGCCTTTTTATCCCGCATTTTTGTAAATTAGACACGGCTAAAATCTAGATTTCTGGGTGAGTTAACAAAGGACCTTCAATGGAAATATTTTGGGAGTCGGGAAAGCTGGTTATCAGTAAAGATAGTAGATCTGCGTCCAATGGATTGAGCGTTCGTCGAGACGCATGGCATGGCTAACATAATGGTCGCAATACTCGTATGAATCTGTGATGTCAGTAGATCTTTGGGCACAACCAAAAAAATTTCAAAGCCATTTAGGATGTATCCAAGCACTTTTCCATGCTGTGCTATGTGCATTCATCAACTTGGGCGCTGGTATAAGGGGTGCATTCATGCATATTGTCTAATGACCAGGCATTTCTTAAGGCGCTGCGCTGGGCTCCTTTTCTATCATCGATCTATCTTAAAAATGCTTGAAAGCCGCCAAAAAAAATCTATCTTGGCTTCTTGGACTACATCCACATCCTGGTACAGCTCATAGCGGTTGTATCTTCTCCTTCATTCGCCCTCCTCGCATGTGGGACCTAATATCCGCCTAAGTATTTTTCGCTCGAAGGTGCCCAATATTTGCTGTGCTTTCTTACTTATCGTCCAGCACTCGGCAGAACTGGTAAAATGAGCGTTCTATAGAGCATTAATTTGGTCCGTCGAGTTAGGAGTTTTGACCCCAGTTGTCTTGCCAAACCAAAGTAGCAGCGGTTTATTCTTCGCCGGATCTCCACAAAGATGTCATTTGTGAGATTTATATTTGTTCCGAGGTAGGTGAACTCCTTAACTAACTCGAAGTTGTAGTTATCAACGTTTAAGCCAAGTTGTCAAAGCCAAGTTGTAGTTATTGACGTTTGGTCAGAGGCTGATAAAATATACTTCGTCTTGGCCTCATTCACTTCAAGACCAATTCGCTGCGCCTGCTTTTCAATTGCCGTAAACAGCCGTAAACAGGCGACGGCTCGCCAGGATCTTACAATGATGCCAATAACGCCTAAGTATCCCAGCAGTTGGATAGATTTGTGAAAGATAGCCGTATTTACACCTACCTTTCGCACTATCTGCTCCAACACGATATTGAAGAAGTCACATGACAGCGCATCTCCTTGCCGAAATCCGGTACTCAGAAGAGATGTTTCCAAGTTGCACAGAGCATCGCATGTTTTCCGGTGTTACACGACAAGTCTGGATAAGTTTTGACAGTATCCCGAATTGGGCCATCGCCTGGTAGAGTTCGAGACGATGAATGCTGTCATAAGCGGCCTCAAAGTCGACTAATAGGTGGTGAGTTTCGACTTGAAATTCGCTGGTCTTTTACAGGATTTGTCGTAGTGTGGAAATTTGGTCTATTGTCTATCTGCCGGGCCGGAAGCCACACTGGTTGCAGAAAGGCTTTAGACGTTCACACAGTACGTTCGATAAGAACAAAAATTAAGAAGATAAAAGACAGGGCTTGAATTCCATGAACGCCTTGGCATCAGCTATGATACGTTTCAGAACCAAACAGCATGCAGATGCAATGACTCCATTTGTATAGGTTCGTCCAATGAGAAAGGAAAAAGAAGCAGCAAATACAAGAAAAATTCGTCAAAATTTTGTATGGAACATCGACCTCGCGATATCTGCAAATTCCCACTGGTGTCATAAAAAATATTTCTGATTTTTTGTCCATTGTTTGTAATTGCTATTTGCCCTTCAACTTTGCCGTAAATTATCCTTTAAATTTATGGTCAAAGCGAACAATAGTTCCTTTCACTTTTAGCCATTAGGCGATGATATCAAATCAACTGGCCATGACCAAATAACCGCATAATCTATTTTCGTTCCCCCAGGATATGCTTGTTATTTGATGCGAACTTACAGGAAAATACAAATTTATTTTCGATACTCACATAAAGCTTCGTAGCTCTAAGGATAGGAGAATTGCAGAATTGAGGACAACAAGAACTTATTTATGATTGCAGCATTCTAAGGAGCTACATACATAATTAATGCAGCGATTTTTTTGCATCCTTATGTACTTCAATACAAGTAGGTTACACAAAAATCATATTTATTTTGGCTGCAAATTCAATACATAGCCTGATGTATCTACATATTATATTCGTGTCAAAAGTGGGTGTGTCAGATTTGCTGCCGAAATATTAAGCGTGTTTCATGAGGCCAAAGTGATAGCCGTTAGCATTTGCTATATACTTTCAATCGAGAATAGGTGAACACACGCATAGGAGTATCTTTAGATACACCTACGGAAATGTATATAGTGTGCTAAACAACAATGAAAACGTTAATAAGTTCATCGGTAATCTGTCGCGAGTATATTGAACTCTCCCAGATAGCACTCCCTGAATTTAATTTCACTCCGTTTGAGGAAATAAATAGTCAATTGAAAAACTGAGAAATGAAAATAGCCACTGAATTGGACGTTTTGGAGCGGAAAGTCTTACATTTCAAACTGTGGATAAGGGCAGTAAAGCAAAGTCGAAAATTTTCTAAGCACCTTAGAACCGATATCTTACCGTTTTACTTTGCTTGGTGGTGTTTGTCGCTTGCACATCAATGCAAATATTATTCGTTCCAAACTGTATCATCTCAAGCTCTCAGGGATTAACATAGAGCACGTGCTCCCTAGAAGAAGTTTCGACTACTGACAGTGCAATGTGCTCACTGTTTGCTTTCTTAGAAATGTAAAAGGAGAAAAACCGCTGGGCTAGAATCACTCAGGACGCCTCCATGATCAATGTTACGTGAGTTGCAGAATTGACTGCGTATAGTCATTATTCTTCGCAAAGCAGATGCCGAACAAATTCTATTTGCTTTTGTCACTAGAACTTAGACAAAGCCATTGGGAGATACACTGACACGCTCCGCGAAAATACACATGATGCAATGTTCAGTACGTAGTACGTGGCTGCATTGAATCAGATAAAAGACCCTTTTAATATCAAGGACTTGCCAAAGCGCCTCGGCTCAGTGACTAGTGCGCTTGATGACTGAGCAGAAGGTTCGAGGTTCGAATCCCAGAAAACAGCAAAACGTCCAAGAGTAACAACTGTCATGAGAATGCTTCTCAATTCGCCTTTCGGTTATATCTCTAAACTGTCGGTCCCTTCCATTTGTGTGAAAAAATATAACACGCACAACACGAATGGTTGCAAGAAGCTAAGCGCTGGACCATATAAGGTATGTTGTGCCAGATATTTGTATTTTCTAGCCAAAGAGCCCTAGAGCCTTAACGGCTGCCTGACTGTCAACGCGCAATATAATGATTTTCCCCACCAAATTAGTTTCAGTTTGCAAGGTGTTGCAGTCATAAGCAATAGCAACCCCACAGGATCACAGTAGACACCAAACCGAATGACACCAAAGGCCACATACATAGGTGCGGCTACCTAAAGGCTATTGTGGCAAAAGCCTGCTTCAAGCCAGGAAACGTACGTCTTTGTAGAAGATTTGCCATATGCTAGCTAAACAAAAGCTGGCTTATAAATTTCAAAGGATTACCGGTGGACAATACACTTCACAGTAAAAGTCTTTCACCGTTTGACGCAGCTTACCAAGGATCTTAATCTGCTGCTAAGGGGTTAATTGGCTTGGATATTGCAGCTGCAAAAGTCTCTCGTAATAGGGTACCCAGTAAGGGTGCATTGCATATGTTCAACCGACTGGCGAATTGATCCGCTTAACTGAACCAAAAGGTCTGGCTCTTGGACTTACACGTTTGGTCTTCAGAGTTAAGATGATGGAAGAGAAATTGTCTTTGAGCTATTTAGAACGTTATATGTATACACATGCTCTCAACAAACAAAACTCTGTTTATAGCTTTAATGTAAAGGTACTTGAAGCGTTCAACTACCTCGGAGTTGATATTATCTTGTCATCATCAGCTCAATGGAGCTTCGACGAAGACTGACGCTTAAAAACTCCTGCTACCTCGGTTTGGCGAAAGAGCATATATCCCTGAAGGACAAAATGTATGCTCTATAGAATGCTAATCCTGCTAGTTCTGCAGTACGCCGCCGAATGCTGGACTATAAGCAGGATAACAAAGCAGATATTGAGCACGTTCCAACGAAATATTTTTCTTCGAATTCGTGGTCATGTGAGTGAAGGAGATGACGCAGCCACAAGCTCTCCGATCTGTACAAAGATGTGGATGTAGTCCAAGATCCAAGATACGTCAATTACCTTAGCTCGGCCACATGGAGTACATGGGTAACAAGGGGATCCTCAAATCCCATCCCACAGGTCCCAATGCCCGCTTTAAATACCCAGCTATCGCGGATGCGAAGTGCTCGCCCGGTGTCATGCCTTTCCAGTGGCTATTTCAGACTTCATTGAACCGAAAACGTGTAAAGACAACTGGAGGCAGTGTGCCCGGGATCGGGGAAGATGGAAACCCTCTCTCAGGCAGACACTCTTTACGAATCGAAGCCCATGGCTCAAGTGGTTAGTGCGTTGGATCGCTGAGGGTCGAGGTTCGAATTCCAGAGAACACCAAAAAGTTTTTTCACGGTCCCAGCTCTCGCGAATGTCTGACAAACGTCCGAGAGTAATAACTGCCATGAGAAAGCATATCAATATGCCTTTCGGATATGGCTCTAAACAGTAGCTCCCTTCCATTTGTGTGAAAAAATATAACACGCACAGCAGGAATGGTTTCGAGAAGCTAGGCCCTAGATCACATACGGTCCGTTGCGCCAAGAATTTGTATTTGCATTTGTAACCCGTAAAATGAAAAAAAATTACGGCTCAGGTGTGCATCCTCCTGCCAATGTTGAATAATATGAGCGTGTCCTATGCTCTGTGTTGTACCTTGATACCATTGTGTAACATTGATCCATTAAGTCACCCCAGTATCATAAACGTGTTTGTGTGGATAGATGAATTCCTTTTGTACTTGGCTTAACAACAGTATCATACTTTCTAGAAAACTTCCAATTTTTGCTTCTTTTTTATACAGTTTCCGGTAGTTCCTTCAAAATCCTAGTCACATTTATTGCCTGGAAATGAATAAAACAGATATGCCCTCTATTTGTCTTGTGCATCTCTCCATGAATGAAATTCCGGATCTATCTATTGGCATGACATCACCGGCTCCATATTTTTTTACATTGACAGTTAGAGAAAGATGATGGTAAAATTTCTGAATGGAGTTCAAAGAAATTTATAGGAAATCTCATTATTTCAGCTGTACCTGTTGGAATTCTACTTCTTTCACTAACACGGTTACAGTTCGAATCCTTGTTATAGTTAACCCAATGAAATTAAAACCAAACATTCGATTTCAGATTGAGACGGACGACACATCAGATAAAAGAATTCATTGACAAAAAAAAAATCCTGTAAACATTCAGAATTTCATCGTCTCTAGAGACCATTTAAACTACTCTTTTGACATCTATTCTATGTTTGCGTCATCGAAGTATTTGTACATAAAAAAATTAGTTCATATAAATCGGCAAAATAATGACGTAATCTCCACTATACATTAAATAGATTCATGGACATAGAATGGCCAAGCGATATGCCAATGTACATAAGCCAAAGGAAAACTCTTATTCCAAAGAAGACAGCTTTAAGAGGAAAAGTAATTTGGGTTGTTGTCGGCGTCAATTTCCTTTATGAATTTCGAAATCGGAGTCCTATTGTCTGGAAGACAACCATACCACCGACCGACCAAAGGCCATAAAGTAAATGTTTGTACGCATATTTATATGGGGCTATGCCAAGCGATATACTTATGTACATAACCTATATAATGTAGTCGTAGTTAACTTTAAGGCAGAAGAAGAGTGGTCTACGGAACTGATTCATTAAACAAAAAAAAAACCAGAAAGGACACGAGAAAAATAAATTCGGGAAGTGTTCGTATGGGTTTGTGTGTGTGCGTGTTGTTTTCTGGCGCTGTCAATGGGATTACATATGTTTTGCTTTTTAATATGTATCTACCTACGTAGATATAATATTTTTTTCAGCAAAAGGAACTAGACTTAAATTTATGGAGGACATTCAATGATTTCAAGGGCATCCGTACTTGGATTACCAATTTGTATATGCGTACACATTTTGGTCTAAATGCGGTTCGAACGTAGCGGAAGTGGAAATTATATAAACGTACTGTTCAGCTGCATTTATGGCGTCTGTCAAGTGAACTTAATATGTGATTTCCTGTCAAAATTTCGTACCATAAATACCTATTAAATACATATGTAGGTCCTTGCAGCAACGAAAATTCTTGTGGTCTTTGAAGCAGAGATTACAGCAATACTCAAGCGATCGTTGTACCACCTACCGACCTTGCGCTACTAGTAAACACTACTTCACTCCTGTGACTACATCTGCGAATTTCTTCGAATATTTTGAAGTTAAAAAAAGGACGAATGATAACCATCCTAGTGCCGGTCTATGACCTAGCGAACAGCATCCGTAAAAATAACTAATTTCTCCGAAATGGAACAGATACGGACGTTTGGCAACTTTTGATTATCGAATGACGTTCGGATTCTGAGACGTTATCACCTTTCTCGACTCACAGGAAGAAAATCCTCAAAATGCCAGATTCCCCCAATTTGAACGAGAACTCATAGATAGCATGGGCTGAGTCAATTAAGCCCTGAATGAGTTAAAGCGGCAGCCTTGAAGATCCTGCGCCGGGAGAAGAAGAACTTTGCAGAGGTTGTGGCGAGTTTTTGAGGACACCACCCACTTCCTATGCCACTGTTCTGGACTCCAACATTCCAGAAACAAATTCCTTCTACTTCTTCTATAACCCTGAATAGCTCTCTGGGGTTTCTACAGACTGAGATGCTGAACTTTGCCAAGTCATCAAAGTGGTTTGTACTTGAAAGCAAGTAAGTAACTAGAGTAGAGTTAATAAGACATTTACAGCGTTCCAATGGACGGAGGAGCACCTTTTCCCCCTATGGGTGACACAATGGGTCAACACTGACCTGAGTGCGGCATGAGGCTTTTCTCTCTCTGCCAACCCGCTTACCTAACCTAACCTAAAGCGGCAGCCTTTCAAACCCGTTCACTCAATATTGCTCGACAGGATCTCAAGAAAGTTAATAGCTATCTTTGTCTAGAAAACATCGTCTAGAGGTACCGAGGTTGACGTTGGCGGAAGAATCGGGAAACCGCCCAAAGTCTGGAAAAGGAATGCATACAGTACTAAGAGCAAACTGCACTTGAAAGACTGCCTGGGTAGTGAATAGCCTACTAGGAGTTTTGTATGTAGGTTAGCAATCTCCCACCACGACCGGCAGAATGGAATGTGTGAAGGACAAAACTACAATAGACTTGAGAAGTCTTCTGTGATGGGGCGAGTAAAAGTCGTCTCTTAAATAAGTGTCAAGTGACAAAATTATTTTTAAACTGAGTGCTGTGGTGGACAAATTGTGCGAAAGATCTTTTGATCGAAGTGAAGGCCCTAAGGTGAGTGCGGTAAGGAAATTCAAAAAGAAAGTGACTTGAGACTGTTCTGCTCATGGCTAATAGAAGCTATCTGCGCACAGACGAAAGAACTGCGGTGGTTAAAAAAACCCAAGAACCTCAACGTATTGCAGAGCTCAGCAATTGCACATTAGTCGTAGTTATCTGAGGATAACATTACATAAAGGCTTAATACTTGGAGACCTCTAGGGCCCATCGCATCCATTGAGATCTAATAAATAATTGCTAGCTATGCTGACATTTGACATCGAGAGGTGGGATCGTGGAAAAACTTGTTGGTGCTTTCTGGGATTCCAATTAAGAACCTCTTGCTAGTCGTACAACGCACTAACCACTGAGAACTAATTAAATAAATAAATTTAAAATAAAACATTCATCTCTTGAGATACAAGTTAAATCAATGAGCGATGCGATAGGCTAGTGCTACGATAACGACAGAAATGAATGCCTGTATACATTCTTAGATCACGCATTAGTCCGGGTTGAACCTAAATGATGCAACTGAGACACTCTGTGGCTAGACTAGCCTAGACATCAATCAAGCTTTGGATGTCAAATACTGTCAAGTATTTGGTCAATGTTTTTGGCGCCTTTATTGTTGAGTTACCGCGCTTTTGTTCTATTGGTTTTCCTACCAACACTTTTTTTTGTACATTAGTTTTAAGTCAATCATGAAATAAAGCCTGAAGTGTTAAGTCATATCAGTATTGAGTGAACTGTTGAACCAGCAGAAGGAATGGATGACGGCAATGATGAAGGCAAACGACGGTGTTTCATCCTCTGTGGCTTCATCGCATACAGTAGCACAATTTCGACCTTTCGACGTGGAAAAATAATCATGGTTACAACAGCATTTTTCCGCGAATGCATGCGAAGATGATAGCTTGCGTAAAGCGCATTTTCTGTCAACATGTGGAAGCCACATCAACGAAACTTCACAGGAAGCTGCTGGGAACCGAAGATGTAAGTACACACACTTTTAAAGACTTATCTGCGATTTTGACCAAACATTTTCAATCCAAACTCCACGTGCTCGCTTCGAGATGCAAATTTTTGAAGCAGCGAATGCTTCCAAATCAGTCATAAGCCGAATGGATAGCGGCTTTTCACTGGCGAAATGAGAATGAATGCCCACCAACCAATTAGATTTTATGAAAAACTTAAAGATACAATGTGCAAAACGCAAGGAGACATTACGATTAGGAATCGTCTTCCTAACTAATGATGAAAGAAAAAAGTCTTTAGGTAAGGACTACATACAAGAAGTGATGAAGAAATCGTCGAAGAGACTTGAAACCACATCACAGATTAATGTTGACGCCAAATTAAATTCGTATCAAGAAAAAGATACTTCGTCGCGAATACCAACTATTTCCTTCAAAGTTATAACACCCATAACTAGCGCATTAGAAATCTAGAAACCCAGTTCGATTGTATTTCTTGTACTTGTCATCGTGGTACCGTGTACCTAAATCGATATTCATAATACCTGCTTAGTACATAATGCATCTATTTTCAATGAACTTCAGCATTCAATGTCTCTTTACGTAGACTCATACTTAAGTTACGCTGTGTGTGAGCTTGTCATTATTACGTCCAAGTTTCAAGTCATTACCAGATTAGAACTTGGAACCGTTGAAGTATATGTACGAGTGCATCAGTTGCAACGAAGACGTTAAGTAGATTTTCGACTCTTCACTTAGAAAAAGGAAAAAAAAAAAAAAGTGATTTTCTCTACGCTTTTCCGGAGACACGGTAACAACCTCGAAATGAATTGATTATACGCTTATAGCTGAGGATATTTTTTTTCTTTCTTAGATTTCATTGACATTTACATCTTTTACCTTAAGGCTCACTGCCACTTGACTTTTGCAGTGGATGTGTATGCGACTGGGTTGTTCGATAACAACAATAGATGCACTCGAAGTCTGATTGTCTACAGTGGTGGTTGTACTCGTAGTTTTGTAAAGGCATTCAACGTTTTTTTTTTTCATTCGTTTTTACTACTACTAAGTCCAGTGTAGTAGCAGACATCTTTGTCGTTCAATAACACCTCTTAAAAGTGTTATCACACAAAAGGATACTTTTGAAACCTCAAATTTGTTGGTGTCATCATTTGCTTAGAGTGCGTATGAACTGAAGGGGTTGAAAACTTATTTCAGCCAAACACAACAAAGCTGAAGGCATCGATGGCTAAACAGCTGAGCTGGACATGATTTGATATAACGCAAACACCGACTGGTCTCAATTAAATGAGCGGATAAGTGATGGATATCTGGAGCCTCTACCTCAGCAACGTTTCCCGATTTTTTAAAGAAAAAAACGTTCTCAATGATTTCAGCTGGAGTGGGAGCTCTTTTTAAAGTTCATTTTCTTCAACGTCATACTTGACGGGCTTAAACAAAATTCTCTTGCTTGCCTCAGGAGGTGGCATTTTCAAAGAATCTGGGGATTGGATGAAACTGAAGGAAAAGCTATAGAAAATGTGAAAGACCTTCTTTGGATTGCAGTGTAGTCTTGTTGCCTTAACTGTGCGCCAAAACTCGAGAGTCTTAACTCGTCGCAGACCTCTAAAACTGAATATCATTCGCACTTCCCTGAGGAGGATTTAGAATAAAGTTTATTTGCTAGCTAGATCCAACTTACAGATTTGGTTGTGATTGTTACCATGTACCACACCAGCCGTCGGACGGTTGCTGACTAAGTAACCATCAGCCCTTTTGGAGAGGTATCTTGGCCGCAACGAAACGTTAAGGGCCGTTGTTATTCCAATAATCCTCAAATAACTGAGGTAATTAAGAAAAACATCGGTCGAGCTATTCTTGAAATAGAGTCACAAACTAGAAAATGCACTGCAAAACTGGGTTGCCAGAATGAGCCAGGTGAAAAGCCAGCTGTGGAAATTATTTGAATGAAATTATTTTTCATAAGCAATCGAAAGGTATGTTCTCTGCAATAGATTTAGAACGGTTGGAAAATATTCAACGGTGTAGTTTTAATAGTATTGTCAAAAACAAACCAACAGAGAGCCCACCCTCCTACGCTGCCGGCCATAAGTTTGGAATCACTATCCAATTTTTGCATTTTTCGTATTTTCTTTTTATATTTGCACTCGTCGGTCCATAGCACCTTGCTCCAGTCGTCCATCTTCCAATTTTATGCTATTTGGTCAACAGCAATCTTTTAGCTCGATTTTGAGACCTGGGGAAAGGTTTTCGAACCACTACTCTGCCTTTTATGTAAGCTTGCTTCAATCAAGCGCCTTTTCACGGTTAGTTAGAGAAACAGACTGATAGACACCAGAAAGTGATCCCAAACTAATGTCCGGCAGTGTATATTTTCACTTGTTAGTCTCAACTGTGTCGTTTGTTTTTCTTTTCTTTCATGTATAGTTTCAATGAACTCTTATAGCAGGATATAAACATATTCCGCTTATACCAAAGCTTCTCACCACGAATCCACTTCGATTTGAAAGATGATCGGGTGGATTGCAGTTTCATCGCGTTGCATCGCTCATTGCATTCGTGCATCTTGGTAATAAGATTTGGGTCAACGTAGTTATTAATGTTCAAAATTGTCTCGATAGCCGTCAGATGAAGCGACAAAGTCCTTAAAACTGACACATGTAGTGTCTTTTATAATTTAATGTGTTCTCTGAAGGTGCGCAAGAAGCGTATACTAATGACTTACCAGCGTTTCTTGAGTGTAGAGGGAGAGACTAAGAACCTATAACTACAAAATCTGAAAACAAATGAAAAATTTAGGACGAAAACAGAGGTAAAGCACAAAGGAACACTAAATACGTGCCAGTCGAATGTGTGTCTGAACGTCTAAAATATACGACTAAATTTTCGAAACTGCTAAGGACTTTATCTACCTTAAATTGACAAAATGATAAAAGAGTCTTGCAGAGGAGAAATTAAGTGCAGAAACCTCTGCTTAACCGCTGTTTCTTTCGTCCAGATTCTGCTCAATTTCAACGTCCATATGTCTGGGCAGTGTATGAGAACATTGATGATGAGTATCTGAAGCATGAATTTCCACTTTATAGCGAAGAAGAGTGTGTAATCAGTTTATAAAAATCTCTAGAATTCATAAGTAAGAATGATAAAATTTGCAGGAATACAGGAGATAAAGGAAAACTTCACCTTAGCGGACGCGAACAATTTTGAAGAAAAGTAAAGTGTTGTGAGGAGTTAGAGGTTAACCTTGGATCCACTTGGCTGCAGCCTTTTAATGGATCTACTCCAAAGTAACGCGAAATTAAAGGCTACTCAAAGCAAAACACGAAGATGTCATCGAGGTGTAGTTGCTGTACACTGACTTCTTAACTCTTATTTTGGAGGTACAAGTTCAAAGCTGGGGACGAAACTGTGTGTTTCAAATGAAAAAGTTGCGTGGTTACCACCATAGGTAGGCTACTCTAAAAAAAGAAACCCAACCGGGCAAACTCATTATTTTCGAAGGAGAAGTACTTACTCTCAAGCGAAGAAAATTGGGTTCATTTGCTTACAGGATGGACGAGCAACTTATTTAAAAATCTGATGAATTAGGTCTCATTGACGAAATAGGGAAAGGCTTCGAAAATTTATGTAGAAATTGACGGTGTTTCAGATGCAGCCTTAGATTTAGAATCTTTTGCTCAAGCTGATTTAGTTACCTTTGGGGTCCTTATAGAATGAGCACAAACGAGATTAAATTTTCGCATGCATACCTACATACATATGTATGTTGTCGAAGTTGATTTTTCAAAATAGTTGGCAGGGATGTCTAAATTTGCTGACCAAAATACCACATTCATCGCAAAGTACATACATATGTACATATGTATGTATGCACCTTTTTCAATTTGCCATTCTTTTTTTAATTTTTAAAGTCATAAATATATGATTCAAGTCATATCCTAAGCTATCCCTACACAAGCCACAAAATGTCGATAACTGAAAGCAAAAACGAAATCATATGATTTTTCCATCCCACACCAGCTAGCAGCTACACAGTTACACACAACAGTTCGTTCTCTCTCTTTACCCGAACGTCATCGAAAATAGGTAGCTTTCATTTTCCTTGTTGGATCACATCTCTGCACCAGTTAAACACTTCACTACACAACGTTCCACTAGCCCCCATGAGTCGATGCAATCAGTTCCCAAACAACAAAACAGAGAAAAACGAAAATAACACAAAAGGATACAATGGAAGGATACCATAGTGTGTGATTATTTGCAAACAAAATACAATTATCTATCTTAAAAAGCTGCTGCCACTGCATTACAAAGCCGGGTGATTGTGCTTAGCACACCACCACATAATTACACTTGTATAGTGTAGAGTGTATAGCAAGGAGTCCCCTCACAGATACACACACACTCACAAAGACCTAGGTGTATAGAAAGAAGGCGCCTCGCCAAAGCTCCTCAAAGTTCAACAACGTGTAGTATTTTTCAGAGTTGTGTAGGTCCTTGTACCTTGTGAGTACGCAGGTCTGGAACACACAGCAAAAAAAAAAAATATATAAATCTGTACGTCATATTTTTGTCACCATTTTTATACGCACACACATTCACACAAGGGGATACTAGAATCTGTGATATATAAAAGATAAAAAAAAATAAAAAATTTGTCAGAGATGCCTGACAAGTAACGCACTGCATACATGCGATGTATTATGATTAGGAACAGTTTGAGGGAATTGCTGGTGTGTTAAAATGCGCCCTGGACTTGAGGAATCGGTTGGTATGGGGTCGAAGCTGGAGCGATGGGTAGTGTGACACGTGTGCGTGAGTCGTTTGGGTAAACAGCGTAACCCCTTTTGCAGTAAAATTAAATAATTTATTCGCGATTGAATGAAATTTAATTAATACGACTCGTCGTATCCATGCAGTCGAATTGAATTACTAAGGCTGACATACTCACAGATACTCGTAAGAGGCGCCAATCGGAGTGGTTTGAATGGCCTCTTCTGAGTTATGGATCTAGGACAACATTCGAGTGATATTCGGTGTAAAGTAAGCATGTATACATATATGGTATCCATACCAAGTAGTCCTCAAAAGGATTTCCTGTACCTTAGCACGTTGAAAAACACACACTTGGTGTCGTGTTCTTCTTCGATAAAACGTAACATTTTCTACGAATCGTTTATTGTATAATTTTTGTTACAGTTCGACATTAGAAAAAAATTAAAAAATGAATTTCTCTTACTTAGAATCTAAGAAAGGTAAAAAAATGGCACTAATAGAAGTCACGTGATCTCACAGCTTGGAATGCATCCTAACTATGAATCACGTGGCACACTTAACCTAGATATAACACATTATTATCGCATACCGTAGAGCACCAAACTTTGATATCCTTCTAGAAGGACTGTAGGACAACACAATTACTTTTTTTTCTTTAGAAAAAAATTATCGCTTTTTGAGTTGCTTGATATTCTCGAGGCTCATGAAGATTAAATACCTCAAAATGGATTGGATGTGACAGTCTTACCTCCTACTAATGCAAATGAGGATTTGACGGACGTAGACTCAGGAGCTGAAGATAATCCGATCATAGATAATGTGCCAAAAAGTCAATTACGCTCGGAAATTGTCGTCAACATCACCAATCAGGGCAACCAAGAAATACTAGAAGCAGATACGTCTTCAAATACAGACCCTTGCTGCAGTCAATATATCAAATGTTCCCATCTCGAATAACAGGTATCTCCTGCACCGCCAGAAGGTAAAAAACGATGAAAGTTGGGAACAAAAAAGACTGCCGTAAGGTCTTTCAATTGGACACAAAATGAGCTACTTGAAGCCATGGGAGAGTTTCCTGCTATCTTGTCCTGCAATTTAGAGCCAGGAAAATTACCACTCGAATACTTCCGTATGTTGTTTGATGACGAGGTCTTAAATTTGTTGGTGAAAAACACAAATTAGTATGCCGCAAACCAAAATCTTGTTCTGAACTATTCTGAAAACGAAATGCTGATTTTCATCGCTATCCTTTTACTGAGTGGATATGCAGCAGTTCCAAGGAAAAACATGTACTCGCAATGAACTAATATCAAACGCAATTTCAAGAGATCGCTTCCAGCTTATCATGTCAAATATTCATGCATGTGATAATGATAACTTCAACAAATCGGATCGTATTGCAAAAATACGGTTTGTGAAAATAATGCTAAGCAAAAAGACCATTTAACTTTTCGACAGCAAATAGTCCTTAATAATTTGAAGTCCAATCAACGAGTTGTATCGCGTAGTGGAAGGGCTAGCAAGATGCGCGAAGTAGAAACGAGATTTGACGGTGCTGACCATCTTATTTCAAGCTTACCTGTACAAGAACACACGGGAAAAAAGCAACAACTTATTTGCAAACTGTGCAATAAAAAGGCACCAACAACTTGTGTAAAATGTAAAGTAACATTACACGTCGACTGTCTTATACCTTACCACACAAAAAATTAATAAGATTGTTATTTTTTATATTACATTTTCCCATAATCCTTCTGGAAGGATGGTCTTTTCCAAGATCAGCAGATACGAAATAAAATTTTTAACTACATGAATCTGTTATTTTGACTCTATACCACACAAACTAAAAAACCTAAAAAAAAAATTCAGGGTTATCTGCGTTAAGATAAATACACAACGACCCCTTACCAAAGGGAAAGAAACCCCCACAGGACCCCTCATCGTATAGACCATTGTGCATGTTGGATACCATGGGGAAAATACTAGAGCGCATCATTAGCGATAGACTGGAACGTGCGATTGTTGATGCTGGAGGACTCGCAGATCATTAATATGGTTTTCGAAAGGGACGTTCCACAATCGACGCAATTGATGAAACCGTCAGCACAGCGAGGAAAGCCATCCAAGGAGCAGGAGATGGAAGCACGGCAGTAAGAAGTACTGCGCCATCATCACGTTAGACGTTAAAAATGCATTTAACACCGCGAACTGGAGAAATATCGTGCAGGCACTCACCGCCAAAAGAGTGCCAGAATATCTTCAAAAAATATTGATTGATTATTTTCGCAATAGAGTACTGTTTTACGACACCGACAATGGTACAAAACGCTACATACTGACAGGTGGCGTTCCTCAAGGCTCTGTACTGGGTCCACCGCTGTGGAACCTTATGTACGATGATGTTCTTAGACTGCGAATCCCAAGGTCATCAAAAATAATTGGTTTTGCTGACGACATAGCCATAGTTGTAGCAGCAAAACTCATAGAAGAAGTGGAGCACGACTGCAATGAAGCTATAAGGACCGTCCGAGACTGGCTTACAAGTATGAGTCTAAAGCTTGCGGAGGAAAAGACGGAAGTAATACTAATAAGTAGCAGAAAAGTTATGGAGACTATAACGGTAACTGTCGGTGACCACGTCATAGTTTCCAAGCCAGAACTAAAATACCTTGGCATAGTCATAGATGCACGACTGACTTTTAAACAACACCTACAGTACGCAGCTGAAAAGGCAGCAAAGGCAACCGCTGCCCTGGCAAGGATGATGCCGAATATTGGTGGGCCGCGATATAGGAAAAGACTGCTGCTAGCAAAAGTGGCGACGTCAATGATGCTGTATGGGTCCCAAATATGGGCCAGTGCTATGCAAACAAAAACATACAGAAGAACAATGGAGGCAGCGTACCGAACCAGTGCTCTGCGGGTAAGCAGCTCTTTCCGAACGACGTCCTATGAAGCAGCGTTAGTGGTGGCTGGTATGGTGCCAATAGACCTACTAGCACAAGAAGCACAGGAGAAATACCTCGCCAACAAACAAACGGCGAGACTAGCGACAATGCCAACAGATAGCCAGACTCCACCAAGGACAAAAAGTCTACGAATTTGGCAACAGAGATGGGATAGCTCTGAAAAAGGACGCTGGACTCATAAGATTATACCCAACATCGAAGTGTGGATCGCCAGAAAACATGGAGATTTAAACTTCTATCTGACGCAGGTTCTTACAGGACACGGATGCTTTAGAGCATATCTTCACAGGTTTGGATACGACGACAACCCAGTTTGTCCAACCTGCCCGGGAGCAGTTGAAGACGTTGAACATATCATGTTCCATTGTCTGCGGTATGAAGCAGAACGGCAGCTAGTGGCGCAGAGACTGGGGGAAGTATTAACACCTGAAAACATGATTAAGCACATGATAAGCTCGGAAGAGAGTTGGAATGCGATTAGTGACGTAGCGGCGATCATTATGTTGAAGCAGCGACAAGAGGAGCGTCAGCGGAATGCAGTGCAAGGGCATGAAACTGCAAATATAAACGACTAGCGAAGTACAGCTTTCGAGCTAACCAGCCCCGCGAAGTAATACCTAACGGCGGTTCCGCGGGGAGAGTGGTTGAAGTGTGCAGGGTGTGGTTTAGCACGTAGGCGTACTCCTGACATCGATTATTCAGGTTTGCGAATCGTGCATACTAGTAGCACGGGTTACTAGTATCTTTAGAAGATTACACATCCTTTGGCGCTTTACATAAAAAAAAAAAAAAAAACAACGACCCCTGTACGGTATTGATGGACAGGTCAAGAAAATAAAGATATCTTTCCCACAATGTCTTAGTTTTCTTTCGATTTGGTCTGAGGATGTACTAAATTCTAGAAAAGTTTTGTTGGACGCACATATTGGGGCGAATAAGGATACGGGTAGCATTCGATGGGTGATTACCACGAATGCTGTCAACTTACACACTATACTGTGCATACATGCACATATTTTGGCCAATTGCAGTAGTTAGTTAGATGTTCCTTATTTTGTTCTTGATCTCAAATGCCTTTGACCATTTTCTCCACTGAGCAAAGGAATTATCTCTTCTTCAGTCATTTCGTTCTTTCCAAAATATTGCCGCATGAATTCCTTAAGAATTAGACATACAAGTACACATGCTTAAATTTTCATCCCGTCACCTAAAATTGTATTCTTCTCCTAACTGATTTTGTCGTTAATATATCTGAGGTGCAGTGTACATGGCTGCCTTCTATTCCAGTCTCCAGCATCAAAACGTAAATTGGCAGATTCAGTATCTTTTTTACAAAAAAAAAAAGCCATAAATTATCAACTTCCTCAAACAAGGCACAACCCCAAACATACGCCGCCACATGACTGTATTGATCTGGAAACCACCAGAAAGAGACTTCACAGGGTTGAGAGTGAAACTTTGTTTTCGATAGAAAACTATTCTACGTGGCATTCAAGCTATTTTTCGCAGAGCTGTTTCTCTTTTCGACATGCTTTCCAAAATTCATTCGTGGGGTATGTAGCAGTATTGGTTGTCTTTGAATATCCATTTTTCTCGGTTAGATAGTCGTCCACCTGTTCTGATCATCATCATCTTTGATTTGCTCATATTCACATCTAAATTCCGCTGACTGCAGTACTTATATGGATGTCGTCGGTCAGTTTCACTACGACTATATCATCGGCATATAAAAACAATCTTTCATTTATCTGTTCTACGTTTATTCCACCTCCCAGGTGGTTGTGTAAATCATTCAAGTAGAGCGCAAAGAGTGAAGGAGATAGTAGGCATCCTTGCTTTACACCGGATAGCGTATCGAAGTCCTCCGACAGCTCATCTCCAGCGGATTTTGTCCTGCTGTATATGGTTTCTATAAATTTTACCAGTTTGTTAGATAGATCACGCAACTCATGCATTTTATAAATTATGGCCAATTGCAGTGCTCGCAAGAATTTATCAATTTTCCCAGAACTGATGTTTTTTACTATGCTCCATCAGTTTGTTGCACTGCCCTTATTTGGAGGAAAACAAAGCCACTTTAGTTGGAAATGTTTTTTCGTCTTCCTAGAGCCTCATCCCACAGTTGTCCGAGTTGTTGTGGTTAATTTTAGCTTAACTTACTTGTCTCCTTCCACCGAACAATGTTTGGACGTTAGCAACACACTAGAACTCGATTCCTCCTCAACTGTCCTGTGCCACACTTTGGCTAGAGCGACTCGATCTTCTGCCTGATTGCGTTCAAAGACTTCATTGCTTGGAGTCACGGGGTAACGTTGATGATAGCTTATGAATCAGAAGCTGATTCCTACTTAGACGTAGACTTCTAGCCAATTGACACTCATACACAAATACGAAGTCCGATTGGTAAGATTCATGCACGTTAAACGTAAAACTAATGAAGACGGCTTGCTATGTTTGCACTAAATCGTCAGCATACAGATACGCTATTATCATAGCATACAAAGATGGATTCAATGATCATAGCCTTAAAAAATATTTTAAATTTTTGACATGATTCCCCTCAACAAAGTTTTTATACATATGTACATATTTGCTAAAGTTTTTCTTCCGCTTCTAAGAAAACATTTCCGCAAGATCTTCAGAACGCTCCGCAACTGGCGTTAAAAATTGTTGACCTCCTCAATGTTTGACCAAAAAAAAAATCAGGAAAATAGGGCGGAAGGGGAAAAAATTGAAACCCATAGCTGTGAATTTTTGCATAGATTCCACCGCCTTGCTAACCCACATCAGAAAACCTGTACCTTTCAGAGCTTGTGGTACGATTTTTTTACCAGATGATCTACCACGATAAAGCGTTGGAATTTCAAGAATCTGATGCAATCCCATTCTTGTCAAATTCTTTTTTTTATTTTTCGACTGCTTATGGTAGTATAATTCCGCTTATTGTTAAGAACATGCCCTGAAATGCTTTGATGTCAGCTTCTAAGGGCACTAGAAAGTCGTTGTTAGTATGCGTTTCTATCTAATTTCGACTATAAGATACCTAGCTTATCATTTCCCAAACATTTTCAAAAACACTACGTAATTCGTTTAAGCTAATGCTTTGCGCATATTTTCAAACTGGGTTTTCTTCCTCAACTTTCCTTTTAAGGTCAAAGTGCAGATTTTTTCTCCGTTTGAGCTCGTGCATTACGAGGCTCAGCTGCTTATCTCAGCTGCGTCTAAATGAGCATAACCCCTTCTCATTAGTCTTAGGCTGGGTCTTATAATCCTTATTTTAGCTCATTACATTTTTTTTATAGAGGTGCATGTGTAATCAAAGCAATGTGTTAAATTTCGTCCTTTTTGAGTACTTGTCTAGAATTGTATGTACAAAATCGAAAACACTGACTGTAAACAAATGAAACTTCATACCGGGAGAGTGAAAGCTAAAAAAATATTGGGTAACGAACGAACATTCAAATCCATCCTTGTACGTAGTCCTAGATATTTCAGATATAATGAAGTAATCCACAATCAGTTCATTACTACTTCTTTGCCCACCGCTTTCCGTTGATGAACATTGTTAAGCATATGACATTTTCTCATTGATAGGTATCATTATGTACTAATTGGATTTTGCATTCGCTAAGTGAAATTTTGAAAAGATGGACCTTACCAGGCACTCGGATTTATTTTATCCATGAACGCACTCGTAGACGTACATCTGTTGCAAACGTTTTTCCACCCCACGCCTGTTTTAATAAAAGGACGAGTTGCAACCTATAGCTACTTAAAAATCTATAAGTAAAATACTTGAAACTGTTCTGAGTAAAACAGAGCGCATAGAGGGCGTAGAGAAAAATCATTCTTATCACAGCGTGGTTGAGATTTCGGCACTAAGTTGACCATAGCTAAGTCATCACATAGATATCACAGCAGCCGCCCTGCCACTCGCATTTCCTTCTTCTTCCATAACAGGCTCACCTGTATGTGATAGTTTTGCTAAGATTACCAGTCTCCTGATGTTCTTGCTCCGGAGCTCTCCTATTTTCTTTTCTGTGGTGCTCTTCTTGAAAACTAGTTCAATAGTAAGAATTAGTAAAATCTTCATAGCAATAATCGCAACTGTTCAGAGAGGTAAACTTTTAACCCTAAGACAAGCCTCAGTAGGGTTCTAACGACCGTTGATTCTCCTTCTTCTGCACAACATTTGGAAAAAATATCCCTTTGAATTCAATTTCAATTTTTTTTTTTATTCTATAATTTTGACAGAGCACATTTGCGTCCAACTGGCTGGAGTTCATCCGTAAAGAATCGTAGCGGCTTCCTTAGTCCTTTCGATATCGATATTTTACAGCTACAAAACACATGATATTTAACGAATTTAAAGATTGTAAAGTTCAACGTTCAGGCCTTTCTTGACTCTATTCTTAGGTCCTTCAAAGAGCAGCATATTTTTCATCTCTCATAAGATCTATAAAAAAGTGTGGTTAACAAAGCAGATACAAAGATGACACGTTCACGAGCTACATTCGCCTTCGAACTGCATTAGTTTAAAACAATCGTACGGATATGTTTCGCATTTTCAAGTACAATATCGACAGGCCTAGCCATCCCGCAGCGCGCCAAAAACTTAGGGACCATTTAGCCGAAGGTTTAAAGTCGAAACATCACATCACATGGCTATCCACAGAGACCTGGAAATGGATCGAGGAACTTATTTCACTCAGGACTCAAATCGCAGCAGTCTTAGTAACAGAGAAAGTTGGGCTAGAATCCCAATACCACATGGAGAGAAAGGAAGTTCAGCGTAGTGTGAGACGAGACGGGCGGAATCGCGTAAACGCCCTTGCCTTACAAGCTGATGGAACTGATCGGTAAACAGAGTTCCAAACAATACCCTGTCAGGAGTCTGAACGGGGTTTCTGGCTGACCCCGAATCAGAATCAGCTCAAAAGGTAGAAGGAGCATTTCACAGCGATCTTAAGCCATTTAGATGATAGCGTCGTGTCTTCGTACTCAAATGAGCTCCCAGTAACTCCGAGATCATAGCCGCGGATCATAGTGGGATGTCAGCGCCAAGTACATAGTACACATGTATATCGTCTAACCTTCTTCATCCAATTAGAAGAAGGGCATGGGAATTCTGGCAGAACTAGGGGTCGCCGTAAACATGCATATGTACATACGTGTAGAACGGTTGAAGAGGGGTCTGGCGCCATGGGAATGAGTTGGAAAGAGTTAAAGCCCGTGGCAGAAGTCCAAATACGATGGTGCGCAGGCATTATTGACGCTCTATGCCCCTCTAGGAGTGACAGGACTTAAGTAAGTAAGTATTGAGTACACCTTGCGAATACTTTCGCTGACCCATTTCACCCATTGAATCCACTCAAGATGTCATGGAAGAAATTGGCATTTTCGAATTTACAAGAGAAAATTTGTCAAATTATTCGTACCCTTGTAAACATATATGTACATATCAGTGTAGAAGACTTTGTAGATCAAAAACCTTAATTAAGACCCTTCCAATGACAGTTATTACTCTCAGACTGACATACGCGAGGTGTGTGTCTGTGAAAACAACTTTTAGATGTTTCGTGGATTCGAACGTCTAACCTCGCGCTCAGTAGTAACCATTGAGCCCACATTTTCAAGTTTTATATTAAAGAAATCAAATGACATCGCTTCCCATTGTCTTAGATCTTTCCTACCACCAAAGCATTCGATGATGTTATCACTGATTTTGAATAATCAGGGGGTACACCCGTTATCATCATCCAACACAAATTTACGCGAAGGGAAGGTATGCCAAAACTCGACATAGCTCTGCGGCTTTAAAATTTAGAAAGAGTTGAGGAGTATTGATTTAAATCCTGGTCTTTCTCCAAGATTTTTCGAATGTTGAATACATGGTCCATGGTTTACTTTGTTCGACTCAGACAATTAAAAAAAAGACAGTATCTTATCCACAATGTTGAGGAAACCTATTCGCCTGAACAAAGATGCTGAGGCTCCATTTACCACGTTAATGTACTCTCATCTAATCATATTCTATGGATAAATTAGTGTGTGATAAAGCTGGAATTTTAGACCACCGGTTGTAACAATCTTATTCGATCTAGCTATAAGGCTTGCTAGTGTTGCCAACTCCATTTTGAATCATCTTTCTGTGTTCCAAGTTTAAACGTGTACACTTTAAAAAAAAAAATAATTCTTCGTTCATAGACCTCGCTCATACAAAAGATAAACAAATTTAAAATGATTAATGACCAAGCTGTGCAACTCCAATTACACAGCATCAGTGTCTAAGGAGCCCACCAAAAACTTCATTTAGACTAACTTACAGTAGTTGCTCATAAAATATTCAGTCTTCTGCTTGTCAGTTAAATGAACTCTGCTTACCAACAAGAAAGTAAACGTAAGCAATTCTCACGAACTCCTGTATCACAAAAGGGGCCCACTAGCAACCCTCTTCATTCAAACTAAATATTCATTGTTAAGCTATTTAGCCTTAATTACTTAAATTAACGACGCTTATTACCGAAAATATTCTTTGGGAACGCCATCAACCTTATGCTATTACTTGACAATTTCGATGTATTATTTATGAAATTGAAATGAAGTTTGTCAGTATCTCAATTTTTTTTCTATACCTTTCCCAGTATTTTCTTCTGTTCTACTGGTTTTTCTCTTAACATATTTTTTTTTTTTATTATTATGATTCCTTTTTTACACGTCATCGTCTACGTAATTTGGGATTCCTGCGAGCAGTTTATGTTCGTCCAAGAAAAGCTCACAGTTGAGCGTCTGCGCCAGAAAAAAAAAAAATCATTTTCTTTTACTTTAACACAGTAACAATATAATGGCTAAGCAACTACTACCCCCCAGATATAAAAACAAGTAACACACACACACCCATACAAAGACATGAAAAGGAGAAACTCAACCAGGCAATGGGACACTTGTTTTCCTCCGAAACAAGGCAACAAAACAGAAATACGACCGGAAAGCTTTCTAGTATGTATTTACCCTAATTAAAGTTCATTATTAATGTTATTAAATTTTATTTTATGCAGCTTCAAGCCCCAAGCCCCAAGCCCCGAATATAATACAATTAGGTTTGGGACGAGCATACACTTAAGGGAGACTGCTAGTTTTAGACATTTTCCGCATACGTATCGTGACACTAAGGGATGCAACAAAGAAGCCCTTGGAGTGTACCTTGCGGGTCCTGTCACAAAACCACACACTGCACCGAAGAAGTAACCACACATGAGGAAAAAAAAAAAAAAATATAATAATAATCGTATATATGCCGTGGAGACATTTTTATGTGAAGTCCATTGGCCTTAAGTTCAGGGGCGATATCCATGACGGACAACTTTAGGGTTTTATGCTCTACGATTTCTTTTTTGAATGGAAACTCGAAAATAATGATGTTAATGTGTCGATGTCGATGTCGATGTCGAAGGCGACGAAGTTCGCGTCCATTTGTTGACCGATTAAGGTCGCCCATTTATTGGAATGAGAATTTTCTATTTGGTTTTCTTGGCCACAGGAAATGTGCATTGTTTGTACCTAAGGAGAGCAACAAATCAGGAATAAAGAGGTAACAAGGAAAACCTAACTGTTTCAATTAGTAACTGAAGTTCGTATTAATTGGCTTGTTTTAGTTTTCAAGTTAGTTTGAGGGGGCTTGAGCTGCTTGTGGTTATGTTGGTTATGAATAATTGGTGCACGTGTTAGGTGTTATTGATTGGATGGATACATGGGAGTGATGAAACTCATTTAAGATACTTTTAATGGAATTTAAATTTTTAGGGCTTTCTTATTATTATTTAAAGAAAAACCTTCGAAGTAAAAATAGATGTCCCACAGCTCAAATAATGCCGTGACACTAAAAATAGTTTCCAGTTCTGGTGACCTTAATGTGGTTGAAAGGGAAAAGGATGTCTGTTATCAAAATAAGTTATTTTTTGTTTTTTTGTAACACCTACACTTCAAGTATTTAGAGTGTGATAAGACCTCACACATCCTGTTAATGAAAAAGTTAACCACGGACTACAGGACGATAATACATATCTTTGCGAAGTGTGCATAAGTCTAGTTTAGGTCTACTTTTTTACTTCAAACTGTCAAACTTTTTACTGTCAAAGAAAAATATGGTTTCTACAACGAACTAAGCTCTACCGACGATTTAAAAGCCTGTCATCATTGAGAAGGCGATAACATCAGAGCACTCGGGTTAGTTTTTGGGTGACATGACTCTGGTATACGGAAAGATAGTGGGGAAGGGTTTGCTGATAACATACGTATGCCTTGTCATAGGAAGCACCACGTATTACTAGTGTGAAACTTGCCAAAGGGTCTGTTGCCTGTCCATTGCAGTGAAGGGCCGATTAAATGAATCAAATAACGTCGTGGCTCTTAGCAGACGGTTTAGGGACTGACCTTTAGGAATTCGACATAAACGTGAAGCTGACATTGGACTGATATAAGATTAGCTAAGAATATTGAAAGACCATTTTCTGCCATTTCAAAGCACACTATGGAGGGGGTACACTCTATACTTAGAACGAACTATCTGATGACCAAAACAATACGATTTGTACCTCGCCTGCCAGTGAAGACAAGGTTATTACCCCTGCCAGAGCAATCAAAACTGGCGGTAGGACTTGGCAGCAGGCTTCGACATTCCCATGGAGTTCTGCAAAGCTTCTCCAATAAAACCTGGATATTTTCTGCTCCGATACTCATATAAAAAGTCCATGTGGCTGAGGCATTTTCGAGCGATTGAAGGAAGGGTTGGGAGAACTGGATAGTGTCTGAGTGCTTCCTATAATTGCCATAAAATATTCATAAAACAATTTTGCCAATGATCAAACATTAGCCACATCAAACTACGTATCACCTCTTTTCAAATCTGTTTTTAAGTTCGATAAGTGTTCGATAGCGTGAACAGAGAGTGCTACACATAGAAGTAGGCAACCGGTAGAATTCGGCATTCCAAACGGCATCCGACAAGGCTATGTACTTTCGCCACCACTTTTTCTAATGGAGACAAAAATGATCCTTGGAGTAGTTTGTACGTGCGAAGTGGTTAAATCCCATGAAATATAACAACTTGATTATGCCAATGATGTTTGTCTACGATTTGGTGACAGAATCAAAATGTCGATAAACTGTTGGACGGATGTCTGTGCAGCTGGACAGACGAGAATTGTGAATTCACGATTATCGATTCCAGTGCCAGATTGAAGAAATTTTCCAACGTTATGTGGCTCAGTTGGAAGAGTTTGAGTCGCGTCTTTGGCTACTAAAGCCGTGCTTAAACGTTCAACGTAGACCCTTCGCTTCTGGGCATCGCTGGCACTCCTTGTTGAACAAGGGAAGAACTTGACCCTACTCTCAGTGTACATCCACTATAACTAACTCATTCCTAGCATATCGGTGGGAATTCGATTTCTTGTCGTCTGTTGTTATGCCGTGGTCATCCAAATAATTTGCTTGGTCGGGTTTGACATTGATGACAGCCCCCGTTGAATCCATCAAGGATATCATTTTTCTCGGTAGTAACATAAAGTCAATAGCATTGATCGCAGTTTATATTGACCGTAGTCGGAATATAATCGATGCTCATTGCAAAAGCCTGCGAATTTTATGAACATTCATATCCAAAAGAATTTGTGTATTGTACTCGCCGCAGCGCAAATTATGTCCAAAAACCGTTTTCATACGGCTCAAGATGAACAGACTATTCATCGTCCAGCCGTTCGATTCAAACGTCATTCGAAGACGGCATATAAGACGCACATTGGTAAACTACTGATGATCCGTTCAATGTAGACTGTGAATGCTGTGCTCGAAAGTGTGGAGTAAGTACGACCAGAAACATCAAGAAGAAAACACGCCAAGCAAATCGACATTTCTTGACAATATCTACTCGTATGTATGTCAAAGCCCCAAAACCTAATTTTTTTCCCGTATAAGCACATCAACTATTATCGAGACACCAACAACGGTATGCCCTGGCTACTCTAGACCTCAACGAAGAACGTGTCGATTTTTAAGAGAAGCCTATCATGACAACAAAAGACCAATACATTTACTCGAAAGCTGAATACCGAATCGGAACTCACGCATTATAAAACCAGAGCTATCTGCATCCTCAACGAGTAACTGTTTGGTGACGAATAATTATATTTATGACAGGAGCTTTCGACAATTTTTTGGGGACCGCAATAAAAAGGAAGTACTTACGCATATGATAACGATGGCACTACAACACACAGTTAGCCTATAAAGGGTATGTTTCCGGCCGTCTTATTCCGATTTAATTTGAAAGGAGAGGTTTTTTCGAATAGGACTTTGGGGAGTGTTTCTGCCAATTGTGTATCACCGAAAATTGCCTAGACCTAAGTTTTTAGTTATTTCAATGAAATTATAATGGAAAGGTATACGAGTAGGTGTGCATCTCCAATGACGGGACTTTTTGATCTCTACTTCAGGATCGAGGCTCACAAAAAGCCAATTTTTGCAATTTGTCATCTGTCAAATATTGTACAAGGTGGCGGAAAATTAATCATCCTATCGGAAGATGTTATAATTTTTGCAAATGGCGTCGTACGTCAATCATATTTGACATTTGTGAACTAGACAGCTGCAGTATACAAACAGACAAGCAATGGAGCGCTATACTCCGCAAGAGCGTGGAATAATTGTGTCGATTTTTTTGACCAATAATCGGTCGGTGGTGTTAGCGCAGCGTGAGTTTCGACGTCGATTTCCTAATCATGTCGCGCCAACTGGGCAAACATTCCGGCGCTTAGCTACTCGACTCGAACAGACTGGAACCACAGGAGACCATGCAGGGCGTGGCCGCCACCGGACTGGTCGTTCGGCCGAGAATATCCCGGCTGTGGCTGCCGATGTCGCTGAGAACGAAGAAACATCAAGCAGACGACGGACCACGCAATTGGGCATCACCAGACGGACCCTACAGCGAATTTTAGTGAAAGACTTACACATGTTCCCGTACAGTGCATCAGTTAATGGCTCCTGACCGTCAGTCGCGTGTGAATTACTGTCAAGCCATCCTCAATCTCAACAACGAAGAGGACGATTTTATGTCGAAAATCATCATGAGCGACGAGGCGCATTTCGACTTAAGCGGTTACGTCATAAAATCCGCACTGAAAATCCGCGTGTGATGCATGAAGAGCCATTACATCCACTCAAAGCCACTGTGTGGTGCGGCGTTCACGCGGGAGGAGTGATTTTTTGAGGACGCCATCGGCAATACGGTCACTGTTACTGGCGAACGCTACAGAGCCATGATAAATGACTTCTTACTGCCGGAATTGGATGAGCGGGGCTTGGTGAACATGTGGTTTCAACAAGACGGTGCAACCGCACACACAGCACGAGCCACAATGGATATTGTGAAGGAATCGTTTCCTGGTCGCGTAATCTCCGGTTTTGGCGATTCGGCATGGCCAGCAAGATCGCCCGATTTAACCATCCCAGACTTCTTTCTTTCGATCTACTTGAAGTCGCGGGTTTATGCCAACAAGCCTCAGACAATCGCAGCCCTTAAGGAGAATATTCGACAGGAATGCGAACAGTTATCACCGGAAATCTTGCGGAAATTCATGGAAAATGCGATAAAACGGGCACGAATGTGTATCAATACTGGCGGCAGCCACTTGGCAGATATTATCTTTTCCACTTAACAGAAAAAATGTTAAAGGTCCAGATAAAGATTTCCATCACTCAAAATTATTTCTTTTATTTAGTAAAAAAGTAATTCAAATACAAAATTGGATGATTAATTTTGCGCCACATTGTAGATATCATGCAGCAACCCTAATAAATTTATCTATCTATCTAATCTTATCACAACTGTCCATGTCAACTCTATGGCCTACACATGAGATAAGTGCTTACAACTTTCAGTTCAAGTACATAGATAGTTATTCTACAAATTAATTATACATTCTCCATTGGAAATTTATCATGTGTCTCCCTTTGGACTGATAACTAAATGCCACGATAAAAAGAAAACAGAAATCCCAACCAAAAGGATGTGAAAACCAAAAGAAGTTCAAAAGTGCAGATAATACTTATTAAAGCTGAAAAGCTCTTCCTAGTTCCTCTATTTTCATTTCTTTTTTCTACGTATACCTTCACCCGTTTCATCCGCATTAAACGACGAGATAGAGTGGAAAACTCGGTGACTATGCCAAATACCTGTTTAAGCAAGAGCTCTCGGAAACTATTCGAACATACACACATACTTGTACTGTTCCCTTATGGAAATGGAACAAGCAGCTACGGTTCGTAGCTCCTCTTCTTCTCGGAAATAATTGTCGCAACGTGAATGTGCTGCACCTCGATGGAGAGAAGAAGACATGTACTCGTATCTACAACTTGTGTAATTATACATTTATATGGACATTGTAGATGAAACGACGACCGACCGACTACTGTCGACGATGACAATGGTGGTTGGAAAGATAACTCTCCCCTTTCTTTATCTTTCTGCCTCATTTGCAGGAAACATTGCCCTTAATGGTCAATGGAAAACGAGGTCAGGACACCCGACATATTATAGCAATTGCAAGAACAACAACAAAAAAAAAATTCACTATAAAACCTGGGGACGAGATGTTGCCCTACGGTATGTGGCCAACTCTTTGTTTGCCAAAAATTGTTGCCCTACTGCCGCGATTTTATGATAGCACGCTCCCAAGAGTACGGAATAAAATTGTCAGCCAATAAAAAATATTCGAAAACGGTTTTCCAATTTTGGCAGAGATATGAAGTTTATATTGAATTAAATGGAATGGACCTGCGATTGCTTTTGCCCGACGATGGGATGCAGGGCTCAAAATTTCATTGCTCACTTTGATTAGGCCTTGCCAAGATGTTAATTGATTATTGTGGCATAAATGTGTCACCAAAGGGATTCAAATGATTCATCTGTAATGGAGACTGCAGGGATTTTTTTTTTGATTTTTTATTTTTTGTTTGAGACTATCCTATGAGTCATACATTGTTATGACGAAAGTGATTACATGGAATTTGAAAGAGAAAAGACGTGGGACGAAATGTCATACGTAGATACACATGCTCCGTGGTGTTTTAGTTGTGTTGAGTCACATCCTAGAATGCTATTAAAAGGGCACTTAAAAAGGATATTGAATGAACGGTTTCGCCGCCATTGTCTACGGCCCACTCAGTTTTATTTACTGATGCAATTAATAAATCACTTATTATGTATGAATGCTATAACTTTTTTATGAAAACGTTGGCCATTTGCTGGGCAAACACTGTTGAAATAGATTCGGCAAGGGCCTTCTTTATATTTCTATCAAATCCAGGACATTTATTTCAATCGATAAAACAATGCGTCCGAGGTCGTTTGTCTTGCAAAAGGACCATTAATATATTGTTCTCAGTTGAGTCAGAGATACAGATTCCCAAGTACAACACATGGACAAATTCTAGCAGTCAGAAAGGTAAAAGGTGGTAGTTAATGTCAGGAAATATGTCCACTATATGGAGTACTATTTAAGAGCTTTTATGAACATTGAAGGAATAGAAAAATCGACTACAAATCCTCCTGAATGGCATAAGTTCGTTGAAATATTTTACTATTCCAAGCATTCAAACACAGAAAGGTCCTTTGTACTTCAACCCCTGAAACTATAACTAGCCAAGTACGTTTGTGCTCTTAGTGAACAGCGAAAGGGATCAGAAGAGGCAATACCCTTCACATCATGACTCAAGGTGCATAATCTTGTTTTTGTATAAGCTTGACACCGACAAAGGAAGTGCTCCGTCGTATTCTCGTCTTCGACACAAGACTCACACGATTATTCCCATATTAGTCAGATGATGACTGGCATTATTGTGTCATGTCATTAGCCCGACCAAAGTTTTACAATCCTTTCGAGATCTTTCGAGAAATATTTGGTGATTTTGCATGTGCTCAAATCTACTCCTGAGTGTATTAGCAGCTGGGGGTGTCACGAAACCACATCCTTATCGTCCCGCAAATCAACCTGTTCGTAAAAGTCGTTACCAAAATTGTTGATTCCCAAAATCCCTTTCCAGTACAAAATAGCACAAGATTTCAAAACTGATTTCCGTTTCCAGAGGCCAGCAGTGACCTCTGTTCAAGAAGCTAGTGAGGCTTATTTAGTTATTCTCGTTGAAGATTCTATTCATGTCCTTTGCTAGGATCTTTGTACAGAAAATGCAGTTCAAATACTGCAGATACATTGCATCTTTATGGCTGTTATTATATGGGTTATGAGGCTTAGAGAGACAGACAGAAAGAATGTCAAATCGCGAGACATTACAACGAAAGGTTTTTAGCTCTAAACGAACATAGAACATTGCCTGCAGCTGTACATACTTTTTGCAAAAGGACATTTTCTTTTTAGGACTTTCAAAAGCGCCGCAAATAAGATTGGGGCTCCCATGCCTTAGAGTAAAGTTCAGGTTAGAGTGCTAGAAACAGTCAAACCGATTTATCACGATCTGGAAGTAGGAACTGTGACGATAAATTATCTAAGATCGACTTATCAGATTTGGTGGATCCATTACACCTGCTTCTTAATCTATACACATATGACATACCAGTAATGGCTTAAAGGATATTTGCGTACGTTGATGGCATCGCTAAAGCCACACAACCTCAGAGCATAGCCTTCACGGAAGAAATACTTACAAAAGACGTTGACACTTAGAACTTGTTTTAAAAAGTGGTTACCCTGGCCAAACATTTTTTGTCCGCTCAACACATCGATGCTCATTATCTCAGGAACTATCAGTTCCACACCAAAGAGATTTATCTGGTGTTGAGTAACATCCACTCTCCCAAACTACAACTTTAAAGCGCATAACTGCACGAATTTGTCAAAACTAGTTCGAAACAGTATCTTCGAAACCAAAATGACATCCAGAATAATGCGCTGAGTCGGCTCAAATCCATTACAACCTGTCAAAGCAACCACTTCAATGATACTAAACTATGGATTGAGCAACGGATGAATCTCTTCCTCCATAAACGATATGTGTCAGATAGAGGACCCAACCCACATGCCTGCTGGCCATAATGTACCTAGCCAGCCTCAAACGACTGCGAGAAAATCATGATAGATGCACGTCAAATGGGGAGCAGCCAAAAAAGTACACGCTGCGATTGTGGAGAAGGAGTCCAAACAAACTGGAAATCCAATTAGATACATACGTCACATCCGAATGTGTACTCAGGAAGTATCATGGTACACTGCATGATTTCATGATTTCAACACCGCCAATCCTGCCGCTGTCCAATGGCTACTCAACGTAAAAATCTCTAATTTTTTGGTTTTTAAAAGTAAGCAGTACTGCGTGCTATCCCGGGATGTAATCAGACGTTCGGCGGAAATCAAGTTCAAAATGTCTGGGTTGTCAAATAGCGTTTATGTTTGCGGGTGCTATACCTTTCCTTACACAGCTCCGATTGCAGATGCTTATACCGAATCTCAGCGTTGGATCATCTTATGCAGGACACTGAAGGAATGCAAGGAAACGGATTTGGTGTTAGCACACTTGTAACACTTATCTTTTCGTGTCCATTCGTACTTTTTCGGACAAAAAGTCCTCTACAGGACGCACATTTGAGCTCAACAGTCGAAAAGGGCTTATATCTGTTGGTAGAAGATTACAAACACGTTAGGGGTATTCATCTGCAGACTTCAGTGATCCAGCGCCTATAATTATTGTTCTCCCTAATACGCGTACTAACGCCGTCAAAGTTGATGCTACACTTCTGACTCAAGCTTGGCAAATGTACTATCCGATCGTGCTTAACAACTGAAACCTACAGGAGACATGTGAGGGATGTATCATTACTTTCTAATCTTCAAGGAGATGTTTATGCAGAAGCACCACGCATTGTCGCCACCTCTGATAGGCTAAATTAAGTAAGGTTAAGAGGAGGAGCTGAATGACTCGCAAAGGCTTTTGAAGACCCATACCAATCCATACTCCAAAGACGGAGTTGGTGCAGGTGGTTTCTCTGATAGGCTTAATCGTAAGCTCTCTTTCCAAATCATGGTAGTGTGTTCCAGGCGGAAACTATGCCGATCAAAGAAGCCCTATTTTGGCTTAAGAAAAATGTGATATCTATTAGAGATAACCGCATCTTTTCAGACAGCCAAGCAGCTATCAAATCCCTGGAATCGACCTCTATAAACTCTTTAGTAGCTCTAGACTGCCGTTCGTCTCTTGTGGAGATGGCTGACCAGTTCAATATTCACCTGTGTTGGGTGCCGGGGAATAGAGGCATTCCAGGGAATTGTAAGGCCGATAAACTCGGCAAAATATGACCAACTTTACCCATACTGCCGGACAAAAGAACCTTGGGTATGCCAATCGATACATGCAAACAAAAATTCAAGCTGGATACTGTCAAGAGTGCAAATCTTAGGTGGACAAGTGGACCAACATGTATAGAGACAAAACAGATTTGGCCGAAGCTGGATCTAAAACGCCCTAAGAATTTGATTTCCATCAATAGATTGCATATCGGCACCAGGATAGGTGTCATCACTGGACCCTGTCTAATAGGCAAGCATGCTACAAGGCTAGGCCTCTTTGCGAACGACTTTTGTAGAAGCTGCATGGACGAAGAAGAAGAGGAAACTATTCCTCACTTTTTTGGTTTCTGCCCAGCTTTCTCCCGTAGAAGGAAGCTTCACCTAGGAGCCCCCTATTATAATGATACAGGCGACGTGATGAATATTGACATCAAGAGCCTCCTACGCTTCATGAGAAGCTCTAATTGGTTTTAAGACGAGAAGGTAGAGAGAAACTTCTCTCATGATCCACGTGATATCACAATGAACCTACCATTGGTCTAAGTGTGTTGGCGACTCCTATCTGACAGCCACTTCACCCTAACCTAACGTTAACTACAAGTTTTGACTTTTCCTACAAGTTTAGGTATTTTTTCACATGTTTCAGGATTGCCTGAGGGTAATATGGCTGGCTCGCCAGCTTCCACATTTTCATCAACGTCATTATGGGCTAGTACACAGATGATTTATACTTTGCACTGCTGCTCAGGACCTAGAGGGTCCTACTACTTTCAATGCTACTTTTCATGGCTACCAGGACACTAATACTTGCCTCATCCTTCATGTTCATGTAGCCTAATCCAGGAATTTCGATTGAAAGTGGGGGATCAAAGAAGCCATCGCCTTATTGTCAAGACCAGCTCGAAAAGTCCTAGTTTTTCTGGGAGTTAAGCATCACATGCCTTAAAGTGATTGAGGACTTCTTAACATAGTAATAGATATAAAATACTCTTGGCTAATTAGTGATTGTTATGAAGTACAAAACACGCAAAATGTCGACGACCTTTCGCACGATAATCGGTTATTTAGAGTACAACTGTGTTAAAATTAAATATTAGCTTAGCTACGGATAATAAAGGTGTCGAGTCGTAAAAACAAAACCGCGGCATGTTTGGGTAAGATGCGGCTTTCAAGGTGTGTTTCTATGCATTTTTGGCGCAAGTAAACTTACTCGTGTTTACATTACTAGTAAGGCTTACCGTATGCCTTAATTTATCCCCCAGGGTTGTATTGAGGACAACCATGTTGATTATGACAGATGGACAAATTTTTTATTCCTTTTGCTTAGTAGATTTTCACATGCAATAGAGTTCATGGCGTGATTATATGGAATCTGTCTATTTGTGATATGTTTATTCTACTATTTGGCTAGTAAATGACCGCAAAGATATAAGGTAAATAAAGTGAACGCGCTGAAGGCAGCGGTTGAATGTATGTATATATGTAAGGAACTTTGTGGAAATAGTGGAACAAAAGTGTAAGGACTTTATAAAACTGTTAGCGACGACAAGCCAGTATAAAACGAAGCTACCTCAACAGGAAAACACAGGGCTGCTGCTTATCTTTCAGTTTCAATTCTCATGGGGATGCACAGGAGTAAATTTTAAGGCAGTCAAATAGGTTGCTTGGACTAAACCGAAGCATTTCAATGTGATTTCCACATATATCACAGAGAGTTTTTTAAGGCATGTTTTATGAAGTTTTTCGAGGATTTTGCAAAGAGGTTTGTGTAGAGATTTGAGCCTTAAAATGCGACAGAAAATCGCTGTGGGTATTGTGACAAAGAAAAAAAGAAGAACTGATAGTGTATTCAGCTAAGTTGAAAGGATAAATTATTCTGTTTTAGGTTCCAGGTCCTGCGCGAACTAAAAGCTGTCGTTCTGTTATTCATATTTTTGCTACAATCGATAGCCAGTATCGCACGAGGCTATATTTCTCTAACTTGGGACGGGACTGCGAGAAAATATGTAATCGAGGAGCTGTAATCGCAACTGATCGCCACAACCATCGCCGATCGCGTATCCTGTAACCTCTCGAGGACCCCGAATGCTGTCATGTCCAAGTGCCGAAGATTTGTGGCAACATTGCCAACATTTCATCAAGATGTGCTTGATTTCACCAAACTTACACTAGGAAAACCCTGGTTTGACGAGAAATGCCCGAAGGAACAGATAGAGAAATAAAAGTCTAAGAACGACAGGAAGTTTTCACGAGCTCTTCGAGTATAAGGGGCAGGAAGAACATGGGCTTCTCCGAAAGAAAGAGAAGGCGTAAGAAATGCGCAATTTAGCACATAGAGAGGTGCTACTTCAGAAATGTTGTTCGGAGATTTTACCTAAAGATAAAGATCCCTTGTAGAGATGAAGAAGGAAATCTCGTAGATAAGAGTCATAGTTGGTGCTGAGAATATGAAAAAACTGTCTGCAGACTGTTTAACGGCGACGGAGTCCAACACTCTGGTAGCAAGTAGAATGTACCATTCAACTTCGATGAGTATAGCCAAATTTATGTCCACCTGACCAAACAGAACTGAGGAATCACTATCACGATTTAAGTCCAATAAAGTTGCTGACTCTGACGGCCTGTCTGCCAGACTATTTAAGGCCTGTTATAGAACATACAGCAGTTCACCACAAAAAGAATGGAAGCACAGCATTGTTTTCCTTATCCCCCAGAAAGGAAACCCCCCCCAATCGCACCAATTACAGAGGTATCACACTCCTCACGTAAAAGATCTTATCGACCATACTGTGTGATCGGCAGATTCGGGAGAAATCCCAAAAAGTCTACATCGATACACACCATCTTTGTATCGATTTCAACCCAAAAATAAAAAGATGCCTTTAAAGAGACTAGCTATACAGAGCCATGTTTACATTTAGCATCTGTGCAAAGCTCATATGTCTGTGCAGGTTGACGAAATAGAATGCTTGTTACTGTATCAAGGTCAGTAACGACCTCACCGAGACCTTTGTTTTAGACAAGATAAGGCGCTTCTTTTCATCATCATCGAAAAGATTGTCTGAAACTTACAAGCCAACGCCAGAGGCACACTCCTTCAAAAGATTGTGGAACTGCGTGGATAAACCGACGATTACTAGCAGAACTAATCAGGATGTCATTGGCACGTTTGCGAATATAGAAGGAGAAGTGGCTAAAATTGATCAGCAGCAAGCCCAAAACAAGGTATTTGCTTTCAACAAGAAGGACATGTAATATCGCCGAAAAACAATGTATAACTTCAAGGCAGGGAGAAACTGAGTCTCCCTTGACTTCGCTAATACGATTGAGAATAACATCATCACCCACGAAGGATAATATTGCCAATCGCTGTTTCGCAGGACTAAGAAAGAAATTTAGTGGCAAATTTCTCTCCAAAACAACAAAGGAGATTCTACATAATATAAGACCCCAATCATCGCAATCCTACTTTACAGCCCGAAAGCATAGACTTTTTGGAAAACGGTTCAAGATGCCCTTCATCATTTTGAACGAGAAAATTCTTCGTTAAACATTCGGTCCCCTTCATGTTGCCGAATTTGGAGGAGAAGACTTAACTACGAGTTATAAGAGCTGAACAGCAAAATCACGACGTAGTCAAAAAACAGCGCATAGATGTCTAAGATAACTGCCACATGCAGATCACATGGACACCAACGCCTGACTCTGCAAACTCTTCGAATCTAGCCTGGAGCAACAGTGGAGTAGAGGAATGCATCGCATTCGGTGGCGCGCTCAAGTAAAGAGAAAGTGGTCACACCAAACTGTGGACAACTGGAGATTAAAGGCCGGTCTAATTGGAGAGGCTTGTTGGTTGTAGCCACTTAAGTAAGTTGCTTCAGAATCATTTTAAAACTAATATTGATGTACATTCAAGTCGCACAGCGCTTCATACATGGGTACCCATTTAGTTTTCCTTTAAATAAGGATATTACTTCACAGCAGTCTTTCAGCATTCCTTTTCAGAATGGTTAGCCGTTAGAATAAACAGTCAGATAGATACGGAACACATATTGTCTATTTTGATTTAATGAACGGTCGATCTTGAAACGACGCGTCGTTTTGCGTGCTTCTAATCTCTACAAATACTGATGTACTTAGAAGAGAAGCCTAACTTTTTAACGCGTTCTGCAAGGACACTAATGACAGTAATGATTTGCGATGGTTCAACCGACATATAGGAGTGTTACTGATCTTTCCTAAGCATCAATTCATATTCCTATCAGTGCTTAGTACATATTGCTGACTGTAACAGTAGTGCCATATATTTGGTTAGGCTGCCAAGCTTGAGGTTTCTCGACATATCTCTGAAGCCTGATTCCCAGATTAGTAAGTAAGCTAAACTTTAGACCCTACAAAGGCTATTTGCGCTAAATATTTTTTTTTACGTAAGTTAACACTTATGTAGTTCAAAAATCCAATTTTATCGCTTGATTGTGTGTGGACTCTTTCGAAAGAGGATGAAGATATCCTTGGTCTGCTGTACAGCGACATCGACCTAGTCAAAAAACTGCGCGCCAGTCGCATTCGATATGTAGAGCGAATGGACACCAATGCTCCGGCCCGCAGAGTCTTCGAATCTTACCCGGAGGGACAACGCAGTAGAGGACGACCTCGCCTAAGGTGGCACGCACAAGTGGAAGGGGCCCTCAACCAACTTGGAGTGCGCAACTGGAGGCAGTTAGCTAAGGATCGGGCTAACTGGAGAGGCTTGTTGGTTGAGGCCGATTTTCACCCCGAACTGTAGCTCCGCCTAAGTAAGTCGCTTGGTTGTCCATGATATACGTTACCGCACAATATCCTCCTTTATTACAAATTATTGAACGGAAGTAGGTACTCGAAGTGTGCATTTCGCGAAATATATATCAACTTCCAATTTTGGGTACGGCTTTATAAAAGCGAAGAAGCGAAAAGCCTCAAGCGATAGTGCCAATTCGCACATTTATTACGTGCACGATCGTACATTATAAATAAATCTCAGTTTTTGTGAGGCATATTCAGTTCTTTCAAGTTTAAAAATAACTTCATTTAGCATCTGTGTCCAACCAACAACTATTGCCATTATTATAAATTTATGTCAACTTCTTTAAGCCACTCAATAACGTTTGAAGGTGCTTCTGTAAAGTCGGAGGTGTCTCCAGGATACGATCTTCGTGGGCATTCGGTGACAATGCGTTTGATTGATTGATTGATTGTCGGTCGGCTCCACAGTCACAATTTGGTGAGTCTGAAAGGCCCCATTTGAACAATGTGTCGTTGCAAACGCCGCAGTTGGAACGTATACGGTTGAGTTGCAGCCACATGTTACGTGGCAAGTCGAATCCACCTAGAGACTTCGTGGGGTTTTCAATCGGGACAAAACCAGTAGCGGCAGTGTTCGTTCACTGTGTTAGCTATTCGTTGTTCTTTTCGAATTCGGTTGACTTTAATACCGCGGCTGTCTTTAAGGTTGGTCTTCTAGACTTAAGTCTAGCACGTCGATTTAGGATGGTGATGTCGGTAACCAGGTTAGTACTTGGACCATTGTAGGCAGGCTTTTAGGCAAATTGTTGAACTGTTTTCGGAAGATATCAAGGGGCATTTAGTATCGTTTATGCATGCATGTAACTGGGTTTTTCTCTGACTTTGTGAAAAAAAAAGATTGGGGTTATCGTTTTTTACAAGACTATCGAACCATGACAATGCTTTCTAACAGGCGCGTGTTCCGATAGTCAGGTTCCTAGATACCTTTCCCATGTCGTTCTAACATCTTTTTTCAAGAATTAGGGAGCCATACCGAATTTTTTAGGCATTCTAGCTTATTTTACATAATTTGTGCAATAGCTTAGGAGCTAAACTGCGGCGACATGGAAGTCCAAAAATTTAGGCCAATAGGCTCCAAAATGTTCACAAATCGTAGGCTCTGTTCAATGAATTTTCGGCGGAAAATATGATAAGAAAGACATAGTCACTATGAAAGTCCTTTTGCAATCAAGTCAAAAAACAAATAAGGAATTCTTGGAGGCTTTAAGTTAGAATGAAAGGGCAAAAGCCTGTAAGCTGGCAAGAGGGGTGATGGCAATTTTTCTTGTAAAGCGTTCCTCACCTCCACTATGGAGAGACGCGTCACGTAGATAATCTCTAGAGAGTCAGGAAGCAATGACATTCCCCGTGAATCTGCACCAAACGGTTTGCAAAAATAGAATTTTTATTCTTTTGCAAGCAAAAAAATCCAAATGGTCGAACGTATAAGTAAATTCACATTAAATTCTACATCTCGGATAGTGTGTCCTGTAATTCTGCACGTCTGCCCGTCTGTCTATTCTTTTAACAGCAGTCTGAAGGATTGGGATTCCTATCTGGATCTTGCGTTCATATCCAGGGAGAAACCAAAGTTTTCATATTTATCTCATAATCAGCAGTAGTCGAAAAACTATTCTCGCTCCTGTCATATGGTACCACCAGATTTTTATCAATCAAAGACGTTGAATGTACTAGTAAGCTAGACGGCGCCTAATTCCACAGCAGGAATATAAATAAAATGAGATCATGACTACTGGCAGATTTCCGCACAAATATAAAATCTTTCGAAATTATTGTGTCAAGGATAAAAATGAATACTTCGTTTCTCGTCCTCTGTGTCGTATACTTATTCTTTATAGATATTCACTACGGTGTAAATCATGAACTAGTTTCGATTTGAAGTGTTCAAACGAAACAAGCAGATCTAAACTTGAATCTATTTGTTCTAGATTTCATTCCATTTTGTACATAACAATAAAAAATAAAATAAAATGCATTCACAATCCGAAACACCGTAACCACAGCAAATTTTGTATTCTCCTCGACAGCATTGACAGTAAGTCCTTCTTTTGAAAAGTAAAATCCCAACCCAATTGGTATGCGCTCTCATTCATATTTCACATTTTTGCAAATCTATTCAATGGATTTTTTTTTGTTTTTCCTTTTTTTCCCTATTTTTTTTTTTTTTTTTTTTTTTAACGATTACACGATTATTTGTCAGAAAGCGAAAATGAGTAAAAGAATCGCTTCATCTACGAGTGTATCTAGTATGCTTGTATGTGTTTACATTGTTGTGCTACTGCCGATAATGCTACTGACCCATCTTGTTCTGATTTCCTCGAGTGCATCTGCACTCTCTTCGTTCGCTTTACACATACACAAAGCACACATACACCCGTGTAAGCACAGAAAAACACACACACACACCCGAGCACAGATATTTAGCTTTTTGTTTGTATTGTTCGCATATTTTGCTATTTTGTTGGTGTGTTTTTTTTTTTCGAGTGAAGCAGCAGCACTCCTGGAACTCGAAAAAAAGCTTTAAAAAAAGGATTGAATTTCCACCATCGTGTGTGTATAAATAGCACGCGTTGTGGATAGAAAAAAAAATGTAAGGATATACATGTGTGCATGGAATGCTCGTATATTCCATACAGGACGACAAAAGTGCTAACTGAGAGTAAAATCGTGTTATAGGCATACAAAAACACACACGACTAACTATATAGTGTGGTGTTGTATAGATGCATGTATGTATGTATATGTTTCTTTTTAATTAATTAAAAATACTTAATAGGAAAATAAAAGGGATTTCCGGATTCTTTGTGTTTCCTTGTTCGTCGTTTTTTTTTTTCTCTTTGTGTGCATCAATAAAATGCAAAAAATGATGAGTAGATGACTAAACCAAAAAATGATTCCTCAAAGAGAGGCCGACAACGAAAACGACAACGACGACGACGACAAAAATATTCCATTCATTCACTTTGAATGCAAGGATATTATTTTGATTGCCGTCCTAAATAAGTAAATGAGGACTAGGTCTATGGGTTGGTGGCGACACATTTTATTTGACTTCGATTGGGTATGGGTGGTATAATATCATAAGTAATTGATAAATGAAAATTTTTTTTACAAAAGTTTCACCGTAAATTTATTCAGAGAGGATATCGTTCAACATACCGTCAATATTTCCAATTTCTGATAATTAACAGACGACCGCTCGGCCATATTGTGTTAAACCAGGTTAACTGCAGCACTCATTTGTCCTGGTTGGCTAATAATCCTCATTTCATTCAGCGTTTGATTCATTTGGTGAAATTATTCAATTAGCTATCTCTTCCTTCTTACTTCCGTTTAGGTTTTGTGTTTTTTTTTTTTTTTTTCTTTGTATTATTATTATTATTTAAACAGGATAATTACAATTTAGGATATAGTGTTATATCTAATATATATATATATATGTATGTGTGTGAGTTTGTGTGTACTTTCTATAACGATGATGACACGTAGATTAACCGGATCGCACTGAAGTACAATGTTGTGATTTATTATTTTCTTTTTAATTTATTTTTAAGACTATACTTAATACATTTACAAGAAGATATTATTTATTTTTTTTTTTTTACTTTGACTCGGAAATATTTACGCACAAAAAATCACAAAAATCACAGATAAATTAGATTAATTTATTTTATTACTTTTTTTTTGCTATGAATATTTTATTTTTTTTTTTTTTTTATTTACAAATTCACTAAATTTTGTTGTTTAATTTTATAATTTATTAATTCGACTTAACTATCGGCGTTTTGATGGAATTATTAAATATTATTGATTTTCGGTAAAAATACAAAAGAATTTTTATGGTTTAATAGCATTTTTTTTTTTCTTTTTTGTTATATGTGATAAATTAATTGAATAAAAAGAAAAACGAAAAAATAGACATTGGCTAGAGTAATTTGTTTATGCAATAAGTACTCGCATGAATGTATCTTGAAGTTATTTGTTTCATTTATGGCTTTTTTTCTATTCTTATGTTGAGGGTACTTGTTAAATATTTACAGAGTTCTCGTTTGTTTATATTATTTTTTAATTAAATATTTAATAGTTAAACACTTTTATTGAATTTCTCCTTATTTATTCACTGAACTGAATTTTTTTTTTTTTTGCTTTGCTTCTCTCCTTCTCACACAAAACTGTAATGAAAGGCACAGGATAAGGATTTGAATTTCCTTTCTTTTTTTTCGCTTTTTTGTCGATGAAATTGTATAAGGATGCAAGTAAAAGATGTAAAAATCCCGTTTAACCGCAACGTATAAGCACTAAAATAGCCAGCATTATGAGTGAATGGATGGACGAAAAAAAAAAAATAGACAAATATTTCACGCAATATTTTCGTAGGTTCTTCTTCTAAACGAATTCCCGATTTTCCGATGATGAAAACTGAAAATTTCTCATCAAGTTTATTTTCCCCAAGAAAACACAGACACACACACGCAAGGAGAGAAATATTTTTTCACTGTCACACAGATGAATTGTAAACAAATACAGTTGAAAAATTAGCTAGTATCTGTGGGGGGTTATAATACAGGTTTAGATGAGAAAAGTTTGCTCCACTAACATAGTTCAACAACTAACAAAACACTAATACACTCAACGAAAGACCACTCTAAATAGGTTATTTGTATTGCTGAAGAGAGTTTTTCTAAATGATAAAAATTTAATTTGAAGATGAAGACGCTTGCAATCTATTTTTGCTTAGACTTTCAGCCGGCTGAATAAGACACTACACTACAAATTAAAAAAAAAATATTCAAAAACCACCACTATACAAGTGCAGGTCCTGCAACCTGGTAATGTAAATTTTAACAATAATTAAACAAAAACATTAAAAAATAATAACCACAGCAACTATCTCACGCACACAATACCATCACCAGTCATCGAATGGAAAAGAAAAAAACACAAACCTGCTATAGTCGGAGAAATTTAACGAGGATCGGGAAAATTATAAAAAAAGGAGAAAAGTTCACTCATTTTCATACAAACGCATACCATCAAAAAAAATTTTGACCGAAATTCTCATGGTTTCCATCCATCCAACGAAAAAAAAAAAAAAAAGTGAACTGAATTTTCTTGGGAAAATTTTGCGATTTTTTTTTTCTGAAAATATATTTTTCAAAATTCACTACTGCTTGCTATTGTAATGTAAATAAATCTGAACTTGTTTTTAATTAGATTTATTTTTTGTGTAATTAAATGTAAGAGATTTTTTTTTCATCTGGGGGAAATTTTTTTTTTTTCGCTGCTGAACTTTTTCTCCCCAGTTTTTTCAATCACACATTTTGGGGTCAAACTTGATGGATTTTCACGAAATTTTTACGAATTTTCATTGGCGGGATATTAAATTAATGATTTTCACAATTTTTGACAACTTTTTCACTAGTTTTACCACTTTTTTATGAAATTTTCCACAGAGCTACCATTCGAGTTCGTCTAACCATTTGGGGGAGAAATTCAACGAACCTTACTGGTTACTGTATTCGGGTCTATGGTATGCTTAGGGAGAGAGAGAGAGAGAGAGTGTGTGCTGTGGAGGGGTAAAAATGTCCCTTGGCTTTCCAATTTTTGGGGGGTTGCTTTCCCGGTATTTGACGCAAATACAGTTATGATGTTCACACAGATATGCAATACATTCGGCCGTTTGGGGGTGACTTCAGACTTCACTGGAGGTAATTTAATTTTTTGTTATATTTGAGGTAAAATCAACGTGCTAAGGGGGGTACTTCCATTGAAATGTTTTCTTTTGAATAATTTCTTATTTTCTTTTTGTGGGGGTGGGAGTTTGGAGAGAATCATTTGAACTAGGAGTACATGTGTACTTCAAGTTTGTCATGTCCTACGGATGGGAGAGATAAACGCATTGTAATGCTTTAAGAACACGCCACTTTGGGGAAATTTTGGCGCTAACTCCGTTAGAGAGAGTGCTTCCCACGAGTGATGTGTTTCGTAAGAATGTCATAATATTTATATCTGTCAAATTTCTGACCGAAGAACGATGTGGAGATGGGAAATTGATTTCACGTTGACCGCCAATTTTGATCTACCTTCTAAAAGAGCAAAAGGATTTAGGTACTTAAATATGATGCATGTAAGTTAATTCCCACTTCAAATTTGTATGTCTAGAACTTCGTATGTATGTATGTATGTTGTTGCTAATTTTCTGGGTCCCATATATGTAGGTATGTACATGCTTCATATCTACTGCTGGTCTAGCAGAAAGCGTTCAGCTGGAGTAAAAATTTGTATTTTGTTGGGGACATACCCAACTGCTGTCATCCAGGCTAAATTCTGGAAATAGTACGACGTCTGGTAAACTCTGGGAACACGGAGAATAGATGTTTGTTGTTCATTTAATAGCACACCCGAATTTGTACTTGCTTAAGGAAATGTCTATTGAGTACGGTACGTCCATTGGTGGCGGAGTAGTCGGTATTGTGTTTGCTTGTACTCCATGAGGGTCAGCCATCCAGCAACCACAGGCAGCCAACATAAAGTATAGCAAATAAAGACTGAGTTTATTTAGACCACTACTTCAAAAATGGAGTTCTGTAAGGTACTACAATGGACATAAACTAGTCTGGGGCTATCGTATTGAGTAACATACATAAGTGTAGGAGTCGTGCCTATTAGTTCGGCTAATTTAAGAAGAACATCTCTTGAAGACGAGGGGAGAAATCCAATCTCAACTGATATTTTGTTCTCCGTAAAACCTATTGCCGTAGTAGAGGTTTTCTCAGCAATTGGTACACAGGCGACAAGTTGGCGTTGAAGTGACCATCGTTCACTTATATGCAATCACCAAGACCATACCACCTGTTCACCGCTCAGGACACAATGTCATTATTGAAGGCTTTACCTTCAAAGTACTTAAGGAAATCTTCTATATCGAAGTAAACAACTCTACAATTGACACCTTCGACGAAGACTGACTCTTGGAAACCCTTGGAAATGAATGTTTTTTAGAACACTAGTCCTGCCAATTCCACTGTAGAGCAGATATTGGGCGCTTTCAAGTGAAAAACTTTTCTTCCAGTAAGAGAGCAAGTCAAATAGATGAGAGGATACATCTACGAACTCTACGGACTGTATCAGAATATAGATATATACATCGGCCACAACGGTCACATTGACAGAATGCTCTAGCCAAGAGGATTCTGGAATCACAGCCCCCAAACATCCAGATGGTCAGAAGAACTAAGGCTTGACTTTAAAGCTTTCACGGATGCCAGACTACTTTGTCTCGACAACTAGAAGCAGAGCGTCTGAGATCGTCAAGGATCAAAGGCTACCCTGTCTCAGGCACAGACACTTCACGGGCCAGGAGCCCATTATGAAAGTAAGCAAAGACTTTTGAGATTTTTATCAACTGGAGACTGAAAAAATATGTTTCTCTGAAGAGTATTAAAAATTTCGCCATGGCTCCCTGGTTAGTGCGTTTGACTATTGAGCGGGAGGTTCGAGGTTCAAGTCCAAGAAAACACTAAAATTTTCACGATCATACGATATGACAAACGTCAAAGGGTAATAAATGTCATGAGAAAATTCCTTAATCAAGAAAAACGACTTTCGAATATGGCTCTAACTGTAGGTCCTTTCCATCTGTGCGAATAAATTTAACACGCGAGAAGCTAAGCCCTGGACCACTTACGATCTATTGCCCCATATATTTCTACTTGTCATCCAGTGTAGTAGAATTTACTTTGAAACTGGATAAGCTTTCGAAAAGTCAAGAAATGTAATCGAAAACCATGCTATGTTTCCATTACCATTTATTTTTTATTTGAATGATGTGTAATCCTTCTGGGAAATCTTAAGAAATCTTGCGGTCACTTTCAGAGAGAGAAAGGTTAAGTATAATCTAGTGTCTTAGTATACTGCCTGTTGCCTATTCACAGGTAAAAGATCAGCAATATAATAGGCGCCATCACTGGGCACTGTCTAGGTCTTGGTGTACATTCAAATGAATTCAATGGACGAACGAGAAGAGGAAACTATCCTTCACCTTCGTTGCACCTGCCCAGTTCTCTATCAGAGAAGAAAACTTCACTTAGTGGATCTTTTAGCTGATTTTAAACCGAAATACGTCTGCGAATTGTTTACATGTCACAGTCAATTGAATTATGGCGGTTCACGGGCACTTAAACATTAATTTGTTATTTGCACCATTCACCAACAACATCCACACTAGATTTTCATTAAGCTACCATTATAAGCAAACTACGTTGCTGAAGACTTTTAAATTGCTGTCAGCTGCTTAATTGAATAAGTTTGCTTATCTGTCAGTCACAATTATGTACGAGTACCTATACCTGTCTTGGTTTTGTTAATTTGGGGCCCGATGTATGGGTATCACTGCAGAGTTGTGTTAATCATTCAAATTGTATCTATGAGTATGTACACGAAATATTTTTTCTTGTCTAGTGCTTAATTCTTTAACCGCCTCAGCATAGTGTGACTCACCAAAACTTATATTTTAAGCTCAATTTATGCTGAATTCGTGCATCCTGCAGTTCCATTTCGGTCTGCTCTTCAGTTGTTGGTGGTGTTACTTTCCGTCTGCCGAAAGTATTTACGAGAAATCTGCCAAAAATATGTAATGTTAGCGGCATTTTTTTATAGGTAACCAGCGCATTTCCTTTCTTACTTTCGAATCCTTTCCATGATTGCGGGAGATGTCTTCTTTTCTTCCTGGGAAACCTACGATCGACACAGCTCACTATGCAAGTTCTGGTACCAATAAGCACCGAAATAACCAGGTACGAGCAACACTGTTTTTTTAAACTAACACTGAACCGCACGGCGACTAAAATTAACTCTCACACTGTCGGGAGACGACTGAGTACAAATTGATCATCATTCACACCTAAATAGGTTGCTGCATAATAAAGAAATGGATGTAGAGCTCTATCAAAAAAGTAATTTTATTTAATAGAGGCTTCGAAATACCGCGCACTATGCATCTCACAATAAAGACAAAACTGTTGCTCGCCAAATTGATGCGGTCAACTTTTACAAAAGTTTACTTCTCAAATTTTGATGCGATAAACCTGAGAGAGTGCTATTTTCTGACGTACGCAACTTAGAACCGAAGATTAAAGCAAATAAATTCTACTGAGCTAAGGCGTTACTTGATTCTGAAGGGAAAACATTAAAATAAGAAGTCATCATTGATTTGATTCCATTTAAGGCTCGGGATAACGCCGGAGAACTTCAGTTCAAGACTTTGAACTAAGAAGGTTCCTTAAGACTATAATTACGATTTAAAGTTGATGAATGAAGGCTATGTCGGCAACTTTACGACGTGCAGGGTGAGACTGTAAGTTTTCAAGTTTTAGTCGGTTTATGTACGGCGGTAAGCTTATGGAAGAGAAGTCCTTTTTAAGCGACTCGAATAAAGCCGTGCTGTACAGCTTCTACTTGAAGAATGCGAATGATGTAGTAAGAAGACAAAACTTAGAGAGGCTGAACAAAGGTTTTTGCAAATGGCGTCGTACGTCAATCTTATTTGACATTTGCTAACTAGACAGCTGCAGTATACAAACAGACAAGCAATGGAGCGCTATACTCCGCAAGAGCGTGGAATAATTGTGTCGATTTTTTTGACCAATAATCGGTCGGTGGTGTTAGCGCAGCGTGAGTTTCGACGTCGATTTCCTAATCATGTCGCGCCAACTGGGCAAACATTCCGGCGCTTAGCTACTCGACTCGAACAGACTGGAACCACAGGAGACCATGCAGGGCGTGGCCGCCACCGGACTGGTCGTTCGGCCGAGAATATCCCGGCTGTGGCTGCCGATGTCGCTGAGAACGAAGAAACATCAAGCAGACGACGGACCACGCAATTGGGCATCACCAGACGGACCCTACAGCGAATTTTAGTGAAAGACTTACACATGTTCCCGTACAGTGCATCAGTTAATGGCTCCTGACCGTCAGTCGCGTGTGAATTACTGTCAAGCCATCCTCAATCTCAACAACGAAGAGGACGATTTTATGTCGAAAATCATCATGAGCGACGAGGCGCATTTCGACTTAAGCGGTTACGTCAAAAAGCAGAATCTTCGTTTCTGTGTGGTGCGGCGTTCACGCGGGAGGAGTGATTGGGCCGTATTTTTTTGACGACGCCATCGGCAATACGGTCACTGTTTGCGCTGCCGTTGGAATGGCACCTTTCAAATGCTACCGCAAATGGCAGCCGAGTTTCGAGCCATTTTAGTAGCAGAACATGCACGAGTAATAGCTCCGCAATGACAACCAGGACAAGTGGTAGCGCTTTTCGGCTGCCATGCCATGTAAATGGCGTCGTCCGAAAAGTGTCATGGCGCGAATTCGTATCAGTGGCGCTGATGTTCCCCACTTTTTCCTGACGTCACAACGCCACTTTAATGGCATACAATAATTTAGCTTTATGCCTTCGCTTAATAATGTCAAGGGAAGAGGTGACTTTCATCATGATATTATCAAAGGAAACAGCTATGTAGGTCGCGCATTTAAGTGACCAAGGGAACGGATTCATTGAAAATCAGGTAACTACTAGGTGCAGTCGGAGGACGGTTACGGATGTATGTTATTGACTGACACTTATTAACATTGAGGTGAAGAAATAAGAGCTCCCTCACAATATAGTTCGTTTGGAATTGTTTTTGAGGGTCAAGCACTATTACTTGCATTACTAGAGCACCCTATCTAATCCGGTTTCTCAAAGAAATCTGAGAAATAGGAAGTGGGTGTATGGTTGGTATATCCTCATCTGATAGTTGGTATCTGCATAATAATTTTCAATCTTTTGTGGGTCAGCGCCGCATTAGATTTCGGAATGTTCTCCAAGAGCTTAGCTACGCCATTCGAACGTCGAGCATCTTTCTCAGTAATCGAATACACTAAGCACTCGGCCACGCTGCTTTCAAAAACACATTATTGGCGTTAATAGCACCATTGATCTGCACAGATTCCGAATTCCCACTCAGTCCCGCAACTTTTTTAAATTTCCTTTTCGTAAATCTGGAGCAAGATAGCTGTGATCATCACTTTTCTTTGGCTTAACAGCAGTGCTAGTCAAATACGGTGGTGATGTTTTGGACTAATGCATGCACCAAATCATAAATCATGCATGAGTAGACGATTGTTGGATGACTGGAATACCAGCTCCATATGCCCCATCTAGTACAAAAGCCAACCTGTGTCTACCACCAACTATCGTGACATACTCATGTCGTATAGAAATCCTATCGAACCTACTGAGTAAACATCTAAAGCCTATGATCGGAGCATAACACAGCGCCTTCCTGGCCGGCAGATAGACGATTTACAAAATGTTCACAATAAATCAAATCCTAGAAAATACCAACGAATCTTAAGTTGGGACACACCATCTGTGCCTTGACCTTAAGGTCATGTATAATGGAATTTATCATCTGAAGCTGTGAAGGTCGATGAATTAGGGTAGAAGTGAACACAGAAAGCACTATCTTCAACAAAGCTATCCAGCTGCTGCGACACGCAGACGTTATCGATATCGTTGGTCGATCCCAATGTAGGGTAGTAGAGGCTTTCATGTCAATGGATGGACAGGCGAAATGAGTTGGTTTTGAACTAAACGAGGGTAAAACTAAGTATATGCTTTCAACAAACAAAACACTATCTGTCCACCGCCAAAGAGAAACGTTATTGTTGATAGTTTTAACTTGGAGGCAGAATTCATCTACCTCGGAATTGATATTATCTATGAGAATGACATCTCAATGCAGCTTCGACTACTACTTTAGTTTGACGAAACCAATTAGTCCAAATCTCTACTGTATGGCTTCAAGTGTTGGACCATAAGCAGGATAGCAGAGCAGATATTGGGCGTTTATGAGCGAACATTTTTTCGATCGAATTGTTAGTCTTGTGACACATCTCAAGGTGCGACGACTGCATTAGCCGATAGGTAACTCTACTTTAATATCTAAGCAATCGTGGATGCCAGAGCGCATGGTCTTGATAACTTGGGGCAGCGTTCGCGGAATTGACGAGGACAAGGATACCCTTGGCCTTGCGTAAAATTAACATCCTTTTACGTAGAAGAACAAACTAACTCATTAGGATCTGGATCTGTGTGTGCTGGTGCATTCCCATTGTGTATGTGCCACGGGCGTAGTTCACAGTATTCCTGCCGAGTTGTGCAAGATTTTTTGTTAATGTTTTTAAGCCTTCTTTTAAGCACTATTCAACTTTACTTTTCGAATAGTTCAGGAATGCAATAATTCCTTGAATTTGGTCTCAAGACTGAATCTTTGAATATTACCTGGGTCTTGGGTCACAGTGTCAGAATGAGATTGCTAGACAAGGCTCGGAGGATGATTTCTCAGGACTTGATCAGCTTTGGGGTTTCCACGCCTTCGCTCAGTTCCTCCATTGAAGTTTGAATTTTTTACACAATTGTGTGTGCAACGGTTGTCAAGGATGCGGAACTAGACTAAACGATTTTTCCCGAACTTTTGTCAGAAATCAGCGGCTTTTTTTTGCTGAGCATCTCAATGTGCTAGGCCTACGTGATACCACAGTTTGCGTGGCTTGTGAAGAAGGTGACGACGCCTCTGCGACTGCCCTTCCATCGTTGTAATAGATGGCAGATCTTCGGTGCTGATGTGGTGAGGTGAGTTCTATCATCGTAAGCTCTTCATCACTGGTGTGCCTACTCCACTTTCTACGAAAGCTGAGAAAATTCTAGTAAAATTGGCAAGAAAGTGTTTTGCTTTCTGATAGTACAAGGAACCAATTGTATCTGAGTGCTCTACAGAGCACTCAGCTGTTTCCCACTTTGGTGTGCAATCAGTTATGAAGTTTGAGGTATTCATATCTCTTAAGCTGTTTAATTTGCAGTCGGAGATACCAGCAGCCGGAAGGAAAAATAATGAGATTATAATGATATAATTTTTTAAAGAAATCTCCCAGAACGTCAAAAGTTTTCACATACAGATACTGAATCACCCTATGTAGAAAAGTTTAAAAGTTGACTTTCAGAAGCTTCGGGATTTCGAATACAGTGCGCTTTCGCAGCTTTCAAATAAGTAACTTGTAATTTCGAGAAGGTTCTTACATTAGATGTAAGCTTTCGTAAATGATTCGCAAAATGGGTATCTTTTCCGTGTATCTATCGAGTATGTATATGCTTTTTAGTTTGGATGATTTTTCTATGTTTTTCGATGTTGTTGTACATTTAATTCTATGTCAAATTAACAGAGAAAAATCACAAATTCAATTCAGTTGTACTAAGTTTCATATACAATGGTTGTACACAGATATTGAAGTTAAGACGTACACGAATATCATAGACATGGACTTAGGTAAATGCATACATATATAAACCTAAATTTAATTTAGGACATGTCCATAAGAATGTACAGTAATGATGCAAGAAGCTTTATTTGGCGTAGTTGGAAATGAACCTACAGTTGAATAGTTCTCTTTTGTTTTGAAATACATTCGTCCGTTGAGATATTGAATTATGTACTTCGTAGGTCGACTACTATTATATGTACATATGTAGTTGGTCTTTCTGTTTGAGAATATGCACGATTATGTTCGAGTACATTTCATAAACAGAAACTTTTGGGAGCTTCAAGTTTTATATATACAATTTATATGCAATACTTATGTACTTGTTTTACATAAAATAACATAAAATTGAATGAATCCTCTGTTTTGAGCAATAACTTTAGGCATCTGCTTTGCCTTTTCTTGCTCTTTGTCAACCAACTTCAGGTGAACTAGGCTGGAAAACTGTGTCATATCCAGAAAGATAATAAATGCAGCGTTCAGACTAAGGTATGTTCCACGCATGTGGAAGGTAGCGGAAGTTATTATGGTACCAAAGCCGGGAAAATTACCCAGTGAAGTTACCTCATATCGTCCGATTTCATTGCTGCCAATAATGTCAAAGGTCTTCGAAAAAATTCTTCTAAAACGACTCCATCCGATTATGGAAGAAAAGGCACTGATACCAAACCATCAATTTGGATTCAGAAATAAGTATTCCACTATAGATCAGGTCCACAGAATAACTGACAAAATAGAAAAAGCCTTAGAAGAAAAACAAATATGCTCTACCAAATTCCTTGATGTAACACCGGCTTTTGATAAAGTCTGGCACAAGGGATTGGTTCATAAACTAAAAAAATATCTTCCAAGACAATACTCAGAAATACTAGAGTCATATATAAAGCAGCGATTATATAGAATTAAGCAAGAAAATGAGTACTCCGCATTAAAATGTATAAAATCTGGAGTACCGCAAGGTAGTGTGTTAGGGCCTGTGCTGTTCCTCCTATACACGAACGACCTACCACAAAATTACGAAACTACTGTTGCCACATTTGCAGACGATACAGCTGTACTTGCTGTCGGAAAAACCGTGCAGGAAGTTACCGAAAAACTACAAAGGACAGTAAATGAAATATCTGAATGGACCAAAAAATGGCAAATAAAATTAAATGAACTGAAGTCAATCGATGTTAACCTCACTAATAAAAACGTACAACACATACCTGTGTACATAAATAACAAAGAAGTTCTGCATTCGAACTCAGCTAAGTACTTAGCCATGACTTTAGACGCGAAGTTGCGCTGGAAAACTCATGTCAAGAAAAAACATGATGAACTAAACATTCGATATAAAAAAATGTATTGGCTAATAGGGAGGTATTCATGTCTCTCAATATATAATAAACTACTTCTCTATAAGCAAGTTTTAAAGCCAATATGGACATATGGCCTTCAACTCTGGGGGTGCACAAGTAAGACGACCCTACAAAGCATACAATTCTTTCAAAATAAAGTACTACGCAATATTGTTAATGCGCCATGGTACATACGTAACGCTGATCTGCATAGGGATCTAAAAATTGAAATGGTAGAGGACGAGGTCAGGAAGGTCGCAAGAAGACATGAAGGTAGGCCTCGCAACCATACTAATTTAGAAGTAGTCGAACTACTTAATAATAACAATCTAGTTAGAAGATTACGGAGAACAAAACCATTCCACCATACATATACATATACATATACATATATATAAAGAGAAATATATAACATAATCACCCGAACAAAGTGATAACGAGCTAAAAAACAGAAGGTAACAGACCAAAGTTAGTTCCTTATAACATATCTTCTGTTTTTGCAAATGTGTGATCCAGGAGTTTTTTGGCCTGCCTATCTTCCGCGCTCGTTTAGAAACGATGATTGACATTTCCATTTTGACAGGGTTCGTAGGATCCCTCCTTTGAACATGACAATACCAACTGACCCGGCTTCCTCGGATCTTCGAACCAGGCTATGTATCCCATATCACAAACAGTGCCGCAGTTGCAATGTCGAAACTAAAAAAAAAATACTGTCCGGCATTAGCTAGGACCAGGCAGTGTGCATTAGGCAAATCCTTCTTTAACTCACTTGAGGACTTTAGAGACTTCTCGTCAACACACCCCAACAGGACTAATTGCGTTCTTTACAGAACCGCCACTCCTCCATATGTAGGTAGCTGCCTACTTAGAAATTCGCATAAGGACGTACTGTGTACATATGTGATTGGACTGAATATTATAATCCTTCAAATGACATCAGCCTAAAAGCTGAAGCTCTTCAAGTAAACATCTCTCTGTTTCCATGAAAAATAAGAAAAACGAATAAATCCTCTTTGCACAAACATATTGATATCGTCAGATATTTCCTCAGGGCTATATATGTACGTTAAGCAAAAGAAGGAAGAATTTTAATTATAACGCATAAAGCGGCGAATATCTCGCAACTAATTATAATACTATTCGAAGACATCACCAATATGTTTTTCTTATTGTATCTCACTCGTGTCGAAATAAAATTATTATTCTCTCAGCATTCTAATGAAATAGCACACCATCTTTACATGACATACATACGTAAATATAAATAGAAAAGTAGCTCATGGATATAAACGATATCGAATAACTCACATTATATCTCCTAGTTTCAGTCTCGTTTGTATAAGGGCACAGCTTTTATGGTCACTTGTGGTTACAGCGCGCCTCCTTCGAGGCGGAATTCGCGGTACCATTTGCGAGTTTCCCCCGCTATCTTCTAAGCTCGTCATAACTCCTCCACTAATTCGAACCATTGGCGATGAACCTCTACGTCGGTTCGACATATGTCGACCGGCAACACCCCCCAACATTCTGAAAAGAAAAACCAAAAAGAATTAATTCAGCGTGAATATTTTAAATGCAGTACAGTATATTTAAAACTAACAGTTCTACAATTATTTAATAATTAAAGAATGGAAGACTTATTTATTTATTTTCACACAAATATTTCACACTATCCAAAAAATTCGAAAGAAGTGTATACAACCCATTCTTTATTAATTTCAGGATCTAAGAAAATGGTGTACCTTTGGGAAGGGGGTTGAAAAATCGTGACGAAGATGGAATCCGCTTCTAACTTGCTGACTGAAGTCTAGTAAAAAGATACTGAACGAGAAATTTTCACGAAGAATTGTCTCGCTATTGATCCAGAATTTAAAATTTAGGAAGTGTATTGCACGCAAAATCGGTTCCAGGTCAGTAGAGCAATAGGTTCCCTATATTGTTGTACAAAGCGGATGGTCACGTACAATAAAGATCTCCGAAGGACTATTAGGCGCCCGACCTCGAGAAACAATTAATCTCAACGGCAACTTATGCGGATTTCTTGGAGATAAATCAACAGAATAGGGAGTTTAGGGATCCCCATCGAGAAACTTCGAGATGGCAAATGGTTTTATATGAGCTTTGCTACAGATCCTATGTGAACGCCTGGCTTTTAGAATACCAAAGGTCTTCGAAACGTACATCAAAGTAGGTACAAAAAAGCATAAACCACACTGAAGTACACAATATTAGTAGCCAACGAGTGGTCGGCTATGTAACACCTCTAGAATTTAGCTTTTTAAGGTGCTCTCAAACTACCTTCTGAAAAATGTCATAGAATCAAACGAAACCTTGATAATATTTAGGAATAATGTAGTTATCACAAGGAAAGACACGATAGACAACAGATGTAGAACCACTTATTCAAGGACAGAACACTTAACTTTTTTGCTCTTCTACGAGTATCCTCTGAGACCTGCACGAGATATTCTTATAAACTAGTTCTTCCTAAGCGCTCAGTATGATTATCTGGCTTCCATTGCAAGTTAGGAAGCAAACTGTAACGACGACGAGAGTCATAGATTAATAGATGAAATGGCAACAGGAAACCGCCACACAGTTAACTTGTCACGTTAATATACAAGATGGCGCCAAATTAATCATCCAATTCCGTTTTTGAATTACTTTTTTACTGAATAAAAAAAAATGATTTTGAGTGATGGAAATCTTTATTTGGACCTTAAAAATTTTTTATATCCGCCAAGTGGCTGCCGCCAGTGTTGATACACATTTGTGCCCGTTTTATCGCATTTTCCATGACTTTCCGTAAGATTTCCGGTGATAACTGTTCGCATTCCTGTCGAATATTCTCCTTAAGGGCTGCGATTGTCTGAGGCTTGTTGGCATAAACCCGCGACTTCAAGTAGCCCCAAAGAAAGAAGTCTGGGATGGTTAACCCGGGCGTTCTTGCTGGCCATGCCAAATGGAGATTACGCGACCAGGAAACGCTTCCTTCACAATATCCATTGTGGCTCGTGCTGTGTGTGCGGTTGCACCGTCTTGTTGAAAGTACATGTTCACCAAGCCCCGCTCATCCAATTCCGGCAGTAAGAAGTCGTTTATCATGGCCCTGTAGCGTTCGCCAGTAACAGTGACCGTATTGCCGATGGCGTCCTCAACAAAATACGGCCCAATCACTCCTCCCGCGTGAACGCCGCACCACACAGTGGCTTTGAGTGGATGTTGTTGAGATTGAGGATGGCTTGACAGTAATTCACCGCGACTGACGGTCAGGAGGCATTAACTGATGCACTGTTTGCACTTTGTACGGGAACATGTGTAAGTCTTTCACTTGGGAGAACGATGCATTTTTAGAAGATGATTGTATTCACTTCTACACTGACCTGTCAAAACCCAAAGACGGAGTCGGTGCAGGTGTTTTCTCCGATAAGCTTAACCTTAAGCTCTCCTTCCGTCTTCCTGTAGCGTGTTCCAGGCGGAAATAATGCCGATCAAGCCCTATGTTGGCTTAAGAAAAACGTGATGTCTGCTAGAGATATCCGCATCTTTTCTGATAGCCAGGCAGCAATCAAATCCCTGGAATCGACCTCTATAAACTCTTTAGTAGCTCTAGACTGCCGTTCGTCTCTTGTGGAGATGGCTGAGCAGTTCAATATTCACCTGTGTTGGGTGCCGGGGCATAGAGACATTCCAGGGAATTGTAAGGCCGATGAACTCGCCGAAGAACGAACAACTTTACCCATCTTGCCGGACAATGGCACCTTAGGTATTCCAATCGCTACTCGCAAACTTAAACTTAAGCTGGATGCTATCGAGAGTGCAAATCCTAGGTAGACAAGTGGACCAACATGTCTAGCGACAAAACAGATTTGGCCGAAGCTGGATCTAAAACGCTCCAAGAATTTGATTTCTCTCAATAGATTGCATACCGGCACCACAATAGGTGTCATCACTGGACACTGTCTAATAGGCAAGCATTCTACAAGGCTAGGCCGCTTTGCGAAAGATTTTTGTAGAAGCTGCATGGATGAAGATGAGGAGGAAACTATTCCTCACCTTCTTTGTTTCTGCCCAGCTCTCTCCCGTAGAAGGAAACTCCACTTAGGAGCTCCCTATTATAATGATATAGGCGACCTGATGAATATTGACATCAAGAGCCTCCTACGCTTCTAATTGGTTTTAAAACGAGTAGGTAGAGAGAAACTTCTCCCATGATCCACGTGGTATCACAACGGACCTATCATCGGTCTAAGTGTGCTGGCGACTCCTAGCTGGCAGCCACTTCAACCTAACCTAACCTAACCTACGATGGGAAGCTATAAACCATTCATGATGCAGAACTGTCCACGAAAATTTAAATGTTAAAGACAATGGACCAACACTCACAAATGACTGGAGCTCCTAGAGACAAAAGACTTCGATTCATTCACAAAAGATAACTCAGAAACCAGGGAAAGGAGACTGCTACCTAGGATTTTGTATCTACGACCCCGATTATACCTCTAATCCAAGCTGAAGGATGTTCGGTCTCGTTCGCTTCGCTTGCATCAACTGACATGCATACGTACTCGCAGATATCATCAGCGGCTCATTATTAATAAACTGGAAGGAAAATAAAAATATACGTATGCACGGGTATAACCTTAATGAGAGTCCATTTTCTCCTTCTAAAAGCACCCCACGATTTGGCAGATGAAAAGATGAAAAACCAATAAATACAGGGCACGTCTGTCCCCGACATATGTACACACATACTCGTATATTAACAACGATGCTCTGGCTCTTTGAATGCAATTTTACACAGTGCCCGCAGCATGTGTATAAGTCGAAAACGCACACCAAAGGCAATAGCACCAACGCTTATTAATTAGCACCGATTTGACTATCCATACAATTTCTAACGAAAAGCCAATTTTGTTGATTAATTTGAAACGGATGTTTGTCGTTCACTCCCCAATTGAATATACATAATATCCTTGTTAAAATTGCAATATCCTCAAGCGAAATAAAAGTAAATTGAAATCCATTTACCGACCAACCCAGGACGACAAATCTACTGAAATTTTCATTCACACGATTCGAAATGATTCACCAGAGGTCTCTAAGCCTCATCCCTTCCCAAACCAGGTGTAACTGCTGGATATCGGTGTCTATTGTGAATTTATTTCCCCGAAATGTTCGGTCCAGCAAGCTGTAAGCAAATTTCGAACCAAGTCACAATCAAAATTACATTTCGAGTGAAATATACAAAGCATCTAGGTTTACCAAAATTTCCTTGTAATTATGTCGAAAACAATTTAATCCAATTTTCCAAGTCAAATTCCCCAAACAATGATTTTAATTAGCCCTTTTCAGATTTCATTACGGCCGAGCATCCAAAAGGGAAATAAACTACCACATAACGTCAAAGGACGATGTGTTGCTTATTTCACTTAACAATTGGTGCGACAATGGAACCTACCCATTTCGTCCAACATACCCAATCCATACACATACACTCTTTCTAAGTGTGCTCAACTTGCGTTTGACGGAAATGTCAATAACGTGTCATGAAATCAGAGGACACACATGAAATGTGCTCACTATACCTTGCAGGCGTTTCGATGTGTTTGCCTTATGAAGTAACACTTCCTAATAGCAGCAACGTCTGCTACAGAGAATTCCATTATGAGGGGTTGCTTCCCATTGCGTCACTTGGCAATAAATTGATTCACTGGACATATTTAATCCTGGGACAAGTCCGAACAAAGAGCAGGATTTTTTTTTGGTGTTGTCGACGTTGCCTGCCTTTACTGGTTGCAGGCTAATTCGAATTAGTTTTACTAGGGATGAATAACGGACCTTGAATTAATGTCGACTTTATAGCTGGGTAAATTGTGTAATTTAATATTTAATGTGACATGCATACATAAGTATGTACATACGTCTGCATATCTGTAGAGGTTTGTGTTTGTTTAAGGTAGGTGAGTAAGCAAGTGGCTTATGAGCTAAAGGTCAATGGCTTTCGAATGACTTAAGTATATTTCTCATATGTAAAACGTTAGACTTAGGTTGGCTGCGAGAAATTAGATGAAATGAAGGGAATTTCAATATCATTTACTGAGTTCTTAGGTGGAATAGCTACTGAAAACGAAGGATACCCACTGTATGAGGACAAAGTGGATAGATAGAGATGGATTTCAGTCTCCTTGAACTTTAACACACTTCTTAGATCCATAGATTCACTTTTCTAAGCCTTCATCCATTTTGTCTCGATGGGAGACTACCAACAGATCGACGGAAACTGATCACATGAACCCGATGTTAGCTTTTGAAAGGAGATTCGCTACAAGAATTCCTGACAGAGTGTACTGGAAGAACCGTAGGAGCATGAAAAAAGAGCTGGCATTCTATACCGATGGTTCTAAGATGGACATTGGCACGGGAGCCGGAGTTTATTGTAAAGCCCACTCCTTCAGAATTCAAGACGACTGCAGCGTCTTTCAGGCCGAAGTCACAGCCATCATACAGGCTGCTGAAATTATTCGCGAGAGTAATATCGTTGGCAAAACGATCACTGTCTATATAGACAGTCAGGCAGCCGTTAAGGCTCTGCACTTCGCGATAATCAGGTCGAGGCTTGTGAGAATCTGCAAGTCACCCCTACACGAGATATCTAGAGCCAATGCGGTGACCCTCTGCTGGGTACCACGGACATGGATATCAAGGGAAATGAAAAGGCTGATGAGCTTGCTAGGAAAGGATCGGCGCTGCACTTATCGCAGGCCCCTTCCTTTTGTAGTAACCCCAATCAGTTCCTTACGGAAAAAGATAGAAGGCGAAGCCATCGGTCGAGCAAAGAAGCCATCTGGAAACATGCGCAACGGCCAGGGCGCTATGGCCGGCCTTCAGCAAGAAGAGATCAACCTCTCTGGTAAAACTTAGTCGTTATAGGAAATGTAAAGCTGACGGACCTCCTGAGATTCATATCATCATCTGAGTGGTTCTAACAGCGGTTTTCACAATGTTTCCAGGGTTAAAAGATTGGGTACATTGGACCGACCTGGGCTCAGATCACGTATCTTCTGACGATATCGTTTCGACGATAGTTTTCGCGCCTGAAAGAAGACTCTGAAATTAAGGAAATTTTCCGTACGGAAAATACTCGGACATGTAGCATTTTCTACAAATAAGTTTCCTTCATTTCAGAGTCTTCTTTCAGGCGCGAAAACTATCGTCGAAACGATACCGTCAGAAGATACGTGATGAGGGCCCTGGTCTAAGTGAGCAGTGACTCTATGCCACAGGGCACCCATCTACCTACCTACCTACCTAAGTCTTCATAAAAATATGGATTTCTCCGCTTGCCTTCAAAATGATTGGTTACGTCCTCCTGTATTGATTCATCATCATCAAAATGCATTCCAAGTAAGGCTTGCTTTAAATTTGAGACTAGATAATAATCACTAGGTGCGAGGTCAGTACTGTTAGACACATGACTTCACAGCAGTCATGGTAATTAAAGCTTTATGAAGGTTGTTTTTAATCCCCTTTACTTATAGGATTTCTGAAGCGTTCTAGACACTACTGCTGCTCTGTTCTTCTGTGATGCTGGTGCCTTTTAGTATAAAATTTCTTTACAGGATTCCTTGTGGATCCCAAAATAATGTTGTCATGATCTTCCCAGCCAATGGTGTGGCCCTAAACTTCTTGGGGATGACCTCTTTTACGTCACAGCCTGGACTCCTGTTTTAATTCGAGTTGAATAAGCTCAAGTTTTAGCTCAAGTTGTTGATAACTTCTGCAGGATTGTGACCATACAGATCCGAAAACTCCACACGGTATTTCTTTTTTATCCGGCATAAAATCACAACAGTCATTGACTTAATAATTGACTGCGTGCCAGGTCTTTCTGGTCTTTTCCTAATGCGGAGTCACCCGAGACTCCCTCCCTGGGCCAAAGCGCTAGAGTCCGTCCGCTCATGTCTCAGTCAACTAACTTATTGAATTCGGACTCTTGTTACCATGTCAGTGCCGCTGAAAAGCCCGTACAGTTCGTGGACTTACAGTCTATGTAGACGGTAAACGGACTACCCAATTAATTTTTCTCCTAAAAACAACCAAGGATAACCTCATCTATTCTTGGCACACATAGTAAATGCCTCCGTACCACATAGCATTATTTGGATGATGAAGGTCTTGTAGTCATTTAAGTTGTTCAAAGGAGAACATTGCTTGCTTTCTTAGCTCAAAGAAACCGTAGTTGGCAGGAGTTATTCTTCGCTTGATCTGAGCGATGGTGTATGTAGAACTAAAACTGTGGTCGCAATATAAAGTACTCGACTCTTATTCCCAACGTGTTTGACTGGCATACACGAATAAATATATGTAAATATCACGAATAACAACGAGAAATGAAGGAACGGAGCCCACAGCTCGCCATTGCTTCTAGTAACCTTCTAGTTCTGGTCGTTTGCTATGGGAAAAAAAAAACAAGGAAGGCCTTACTCAAAATACTTTTTGGTGCTGCTTTTTGATTCCTCCGGCATAAATTGGTCTCATGTCATAATGTATGTAAGACTTATATCGGGGGTTTTTATGAGTTACACTGATGATAATTAGTCGCTCAGACACTTGAAGGTTACTTGCAATTGACCTCTTCGACGTGCGAGGGTCCTTTTGAGCTCGATGTTGGACTTCTTAAACATGTTCCAGGTTTTTTGATGTCCGAATCCCCAGAAACCTCCAACTCGACGAAGACGTCTGCCTGCACTCCATGCGATCGACACTACGACTGAACAACTCGAATAGACTCGAATAGTTGGGCATCCGTGACTACTTTTACAGATCTACAATCAACAAGAGCATTTTTATTTTCTCGGATAGCAAAGTTGCCTTGCTCGTGATCAAATTATTCGAAAATACAGACATCTAAGCTGGTTTGGGACTACCTTTAACTATTCATGGCACTAAGCAACACAAACAGAGTCCAACTCATTGGGATACCTGGTCATAGCGGTCACTAGCGGAACTAGTCACAACAGGATCCGCATTAAATTTCATGATGCCAATACCATTCTGAGAACAACACGGCTGTATCAAAAACTGGCTACGAAACAAAGCTCACCATTACTGAACGATACCTGAAGATTACAAACAAGCCAACATTTTCATGCCAAAACAACTTCTAGCATTAACTAGAAGTCACATACGAACAGTCACAGGATTTCGTACTGGTCACTGGCGAGTTGAAAGATACTTCATGACTGTAGGAAAAGTCCAAGGTAACATACACTTTACACCTATAAGGATATACTAAACCAGAAAGCTGGTGGGCTTTCTTGTGGCCGGAATGTAGGTTCTGCTCGGAGGAGGACGAATCATCTGAACACATTCTCTGCAATTGTCCAGCACTACATTGGTTAAGGAGACGTGTTTTCTACAAAGAAATATGTATGTATGTTCGCCAGCGGACAAAGGACATACTATCCTTCATTAGGGACGTCGTACGTCTCTTAGATTAATTTTTACCCTTATGGTCCAGTAGATCTTTTAGCTGGCAGTGTCTGCCACATGGGCAAGGGTTATTCAAAAAAAAAGACAGACGTGAATGCGCAACGAAAACAACGAAACAGCAGAACACATTTTGTGTCACTGTAACTATTTAATCAAAACACGTCGACGTTACCTAAGTACTGCATCGAAGCAGAAGGCATATCTCCGAGCTCACCCAAAAAAATATTCATGTATGACCTCTAAGCCCGAGGAAAACACAATAGGCCCAAACGAGGCCACAGTGACATCCAATAGAATAAACTGTCCGATACCTTTTAGGTCGAAGTAAAATAGAAAACCGTTAAACTGGTGGTGCCTCGAATTGTAGCATACACTATGCAACTCTTACAAACTACATACAGTCACTGGCAAAATTATTTGCACAAATGCAATCAACTGTTCTGGACATGTACCCATAGTTAAATTCTTCGACAATTCAATGCAAAACGATTAGTCATTGTTAGTAGTTTAGCGTCTTTTCTTCAGCCAATTTTTAAAACTTTTAAATGGGCTAGAACTAGGGAACTATCAACCGAGAAACGTGTGGCTATTGTTGCAGAATTTGAAACCGGTGCTTCGGCAGTAGAATTCTCGGCAAAATATCACTGCAGTCAAAGAACAATTTATTACGAAATTGGAAAACCAAAAACACATGGAACTGTAAAAAACCGAACCCGTAGAAGCAGAAAAAGGTTACTTCGACAAGGGAAGACCGCAGAATTATCACACTTTTAAAAGTAGCCCACGTGAAAAGGTTCGAAATGTGTTAACGGATCTAAACAAGGATTGTGAGAACAATATTAGTGAAAGAACGTTACGAATATGGTTAAAGAAAATTCAAATTCAAGCCAACTTCATACAAAAAAGCTCCAAATAACATCAAGCAATAAGCAGCTAAGGCTTCAATTTACAAGGGAGCATATTAACAAACTTGCAGCTGTTTGGAGAAGTGTGCTCTGAACCGACGAGACTGCTTGTTCTTTGGATGGCAGCTATGGTCGAAAATATTATTACTGCAATTCAAAAACGAGATCCAAACAACCCGTAAAGCAGCCCACAAAGGAGGTAAAATTATGATATGGGGATGCATATCGTATTGTGGTGTGGGACCACTTATGCGGTGCTCTGACCATATGACACAGTCACATTATTTAAAGATACTAAATGATGTTGCACTGGTGGTATCCTCGATATTCATCGGGATCGATTTAATCCTTCAACGTGATAATGTATCCATACAAGCTGCCTGGAACATCAAAAAGTTTTTAACGGAAGTAGGACAAGTAGCTTTAAAATGGCCTCCACACAGTCCTGACTTACATTTAATAGGAAATGGCATCTTGTGAAGTCCAAAATTCCACAAAACATTGGAGGATCTGCAGATGAAACATGGAAGGATTTTATAACGGCTTGGAGTACTATTCCGGGAGAGCAAATTCAAAATTTTATGGACTCAATGCCAAGGCACCCCGCAGAAGTTATTGCGGCAAAAGGAGGAAACACAACTTATTAGATAATGCTATGCCCTCAAAACCATTGCGTCAATGTAAAAAAAATTCTCATTTTCGGCTTTCAGAAGCGTAACCAGAAGTAAATTGTACTTGTGCAAATAATTTTGCCAGTGACTGTATGTACCTCCGATTTACAAACTTACTCACACTCACGTATGTATGCACGTATACGTCAGACATTTTTATGAAGTAAATAACAGATATCCGCAAGTAAAAGAAAATCCGTTTTCACTTATCTACGACTCTCGAAACTTTCCATTCCATAATCTTCCCTAAATCAATCACACATCCACCGTGAAAATCAACAAGTTCAAAATAAATCAAAAAATCGATTTTCACGAAAACACCAAATTCCATTCAATTTTCCACAAATCCCGTGAAGTTAACAAATTTTTTTCTTTTTTTTTTTTTTTCGTACAACAGCAGCGTAACAGGGATAAACGTATGTAAATTTGATTAAGGGCATTCACACCTACCTACCCATGTAAGTTCATACTCGTACCTGGATATAATATAAAGAAAGGACGGAAAGCATTCAACCGTAACGGAAGCAAATTCATGTAACCGCTCATCATCATCATCAACATTCGCCAAAACGCTTCAAATTTCCCACCATTCCCTTTCAGCAATCCCCCCGCCCCCTTGCCGACATCAGGCGAACCTCCATGTATTGTTAACGTTTTGCAGCAATTCCAATTCCAATGATGCGTTAAGACATCACTTTGCAGGAGAACATTGAACAAGTAGAAGAGAATTCTACATCCTTCCTGGTTAGTTTGTATAAGATACAACAATAAACACTGGATGTGACTGCTGGTGTAGTACATATTTGTGTGTAACCCTCCTCGCACAATACATGAGCATGATAATTTTCCGATGGTGGTGCAAAAGCTCTTTACCCTCGGATTCCAAAAATAGAATTTCAATATGCAGACTAAGCCAATCGTTTCGCCTAAGCCCACATCAAACCACCCTCGCAATTGTATATTCCATCTGCATGCATCTACAGCATCAATTGGGGGCGCTTCACAGTAAACCATCCCGCCGTCTGACTGACATCACGATTGTGAGACATTGTGTCGAGGAAAAGTGTCAGTTGATTTCATTCACAACAGGTGGCTGCCGCCCCTACATATGCCCCATGAATTTGCCTTTGGAAAGTTATTTTAACCAACTCACCCCCCCGCCCGTTTGGCTAGGAGCGCTCTGTAACCATGACGAGTCATCCTGGACCGCATTTACAGAGAATGTCTACCAAGTAAATAGCAACCGCATATGTAGGTATGTCTATGCATGTTTGGATGCAGGTGAATGTGGGATGTTGGTTTGGATGTTGGGGATTGCAAGCATCTAAAGCCACACCACACACATAGACGGATTGAGAAGTTGGATTTGCCACACAGCAAAGTCTGCTGGCATTTTATCGCAATCCTCGCCATGCCACGGTCCTAGTAAAGCAACGGCAGGACTGAGAATCGAGAACCGAGATCCGAGATCCGAGAATCCTTTTATTAACTTTACCAGTTGCAATCTGCTGATGGTTTGTGTGATGAAAAATAACAGAAAACTCACGCTTTGCTCAAGGACATTGTCTATGGAGGATTAAAATCACTTCCCTTCCAAGGTGTAGTAGGTACATACATATTTGAAGAATTTAGTGCAGTTTTTTCCAATTGGGATTGGTTGTCGTCGTCGTCGTCGTCGTCGTCCTTCTCATTGTTGTTGCTCAGAAAATAACTTGAGAGCAACTTAACTTGTCACGATGAAGTTTATTCCGTTTCAATGCAGATTGACTTGCAAAACGTAGATTGCACTTAAACTGTTGTTGCCTGTTGCTTAAGAGCGTGGTAATCATTGTCTTACGGACAGCAATCATCCTGTCGATAAAGGACATTTCATCAACTTGTTTACTTGTTCCTCTTTTCGTGCTTCTTGATCAATTTACTTAGGTACCTGTCACTTGTTGAAGTTATTTGCTATCGGTTCTGGCTTTCCTTTACCCGTAGTTATGCGGTAGATGCGGAAGGGTGAAAATGGAAATCCTCTTGTAGGTAAATAAATAGCATCAACAGAAGGGTGATTGGTATTCAAAAGGGGCTCTAGAGAATGTTGTCAATACTTGTTGACGTTGTTGCTCTAGGTGCGTAAAAGACACCCTTAATGAGCTCGCACAATGACAGCAAGTGTATTGGCCGCAGTCGAGTGGAGACTCTTTCCGAAAAATAAACGAGTTGGAAGGAGGAAATCCTCATATTTTTCATGAACTAACACCGAGGGTGAATCAAAGGACTCCAAACTGATAGATGGACTTTTGAAATATAATGGCAAAACGACGACAAAAAAAATTATTTAATTCGATAGAAACTAAGTGGGAAACAGGTAGTTCTAGATACTAAAAGTTTTAAGTGAAAAGGGAAATCATCAAAAGGCACTAATTCCGATTTTGCCCTAGTGATGATCAAAGGTTTTGAATCAATTTAACGTCCTAAGTTCTAGGGAAACACAATCGGAAGTGTTCTTCCACTTTATATACAATTCGAAGAGCACAAACAATTCAGATACAAACAAACTCACAGAGTAGGTGGATACACACATATGTAGACACACGTATATATACATACATATTTTGAAAAGATAAACATATGGAAATTGGATGACAATTTTACACAGATAGACTTCATGAATCCTTAATAACACCCGTACTTGCTGAAAGTGGAATCCATATTATTTGTTGATTTTCATATCTGCTTGCGTCAAGAATGATGAATCATTGCCTATTTATACACTGGATGCCGAGCTGTCGATTGGATGCTGTGTATTAATAAACATCGCAACGTTATATGAAGATCCCAACATATCCTTTCAAACCTGAATACAGATGCATATTAAGTAAAAAAAGGTTTCATGTACCAGTTAACTCGCCTGCAGTAGTCAAAAGAATGAGATAGGGTCTGTGGCTTGGAAAAATGAATCTGTGAATCCAAGAAGAGTACCTATTCATTTTGAAGGAGATTATGCTCCAACTTATGGAGTGAATATAAGAATGCACTTACTACCTATAACTCTGCAATTAGCAAAGGCATCCCGCCATTCACTAAGGATCAAAAAGCCCTCTCCAAAACTCATAGCAATGACAAAAGTCTCCCAGAAAAACCTGTTGGCAGCTACACTGAAAGCTGCAAATTGAGTCTACTTCTACAGGCTCACTTTTCTGATTCTCAGCTCACTGTTAGATCCACTTTACCTGCCTATGAACCTCTTCCATCCTGCGAATAGGCACGACAGGAGTCCTTAAAGAGAACTAATCTCTCCCAACTCAATCAGATGAGCTATCTCAACTCAAAAACTCTACAAAGCACCATTACATTGGAGAATTGTCCAATATACTGGTGGACAAGGACAACATCATACGTTAAATAGACATATGTAAGTATAAATACCCAACGGACCGTGTGTGGCCAAGGGCCTAGCTTCTCGCGACCATTCGTGTTGTGCATGATAAATTCTTTCACACAAATGGAAGGGACGTACAGAACAGAGCCATATGCGAAAGGCAAATTGAGAAGCTTTCTCCTGACAGTTATTACCATCGGACGTGTGTCAGACATTCGCGAGAAGTGGGACCGTGACTCGAACGTCGAACCTTCCGCTCAGCGATCCAGCGTACTAACCATTTGAGCCACGGGGCCCGCCGTTAAATCGACACGATTACTTGTATTCCAGGTAGTGGTAGTAGTGTAATGTAAATCATTACTATGGGTAATGCATTATCCTATGCGTAATTCTTAACCTTCTCCAAAATAGTTCCCGAATGCAAAACCTCCTTGAATTCGGTCGGAAGGCTCAACTCATTGAATCTCGTCTGGGTCCCAGGACACAACGGGATAACAGGAGATGAGATTTCCGATGAGCTTGCTAGGCAAGGTTCAGAAGAAGCTTTCTCAGGACCTGAAACCACGTTGGGTCTGCCAGCGTCCTTGGTCAGGGCTTCCATCGAAGACTGGGTTTTTAATGAGTACAATCGAAGGTGATGTAGACAGGATGTAGACAGACAAAACGAATGGTCCCTGACGTCTGTAGGAAATCGGCGGTTTTCTTGCTATCCCTTAGCAGGAAGGACTGTAGACAAGTTACTGGCGTTATTACGGGCCACTACACCTTTGCTAAACACCTAAGTGTGCTAGGTTTAAGTGATACCCCTATCTGCGACGCCTGTGGAGAAGGCGACGACACGGCGGAACATTTCCTATGTGATTGTTCTGCCTTTGCTCGGATCAGGTGGCGGATTTTCGGTGCTGATGTGATGAGTGCTGATGATGTAAGCTCCTCATCACTGAAGCTCCTTCTCGTATTTCTACGAAAAACGAAAAGACTATAAATTAAAATGGGGTTCTCTACCTGGTAGTACAAAGGACCAATTTTTGAGTCTGAGTGCTCCAGTAGGGTATGCCCGCCCCGACAAAAAAAAATTGGGTAATGCTCCATGAGCTAGGGAATACTCCTTTTCGTCAGCATTACCATCTTGACCACAGCCAGGCATAGGCAACCCTCCCATCTAATCTAACCTTACCTGTCTATCTGTTAAAGGACTTGCCAGCTGGAGTAAAGCAAGTACTGGGGTGCAAATACGTAGATCTCTCAAAACAAAGTCGAGCAAAAACTTATTTGAGGAGCACAGTAAGACCTAACCTAAGGATGCCTCAATCTAAAGCCCGATTGCGTATTTTTTATACTTTACGACGACATTATGACTATCTAAATACCAAGAGGCTAAAACCCAAAAACAACCGAGTACAGTCTCACCGATCCCAGCAGAATCCTAGTTGAAAACAAATTCTCATCTTCCCTAACCAACCAACCAACCAACCATGTGCATAAGAGGCCATGAAACACAGATGTCTAACAAAACTCAATACGTACAGCTAGGGGTCCTTAAATTTGAAATGTAATCGTTTCCTTTGCAAGTACACAACTCCACAGACACAAATTTCTGTGAGATGAAAATTCCAGCGGCAACCGAAAAACTGAAAATATATACACAAGCACCTATGCACATATTTATTTGTTGAATACCCTTGACAGCAAGGAGCTATTCCTTTGCTTTTTTTTCATGCCAGAAGCTTTCAGGTAGACTTATGTTTTCAATTGACTGTGACAACAAAACGCAGCGACCGAGCTTATGAATTGCAGCCATTGCTTGCAACTTAAGTGATTCCTGCCATAATAAGCAAGAAAATAAGTTATTCCTTTCGTTCTACAATCTAAATGTGCACACACAAATCCTTCCGCAAAGGAATGGAGAAAGGCAAACTTATCTAACATAGTCCAATATAGAAATGAGAAGAGTAAACTGTACATTTTCCCGAAAGGAAACTAACAAAAAAAAAAGGAAGGAAGGAAGGAATCTACAGTTTGGGAAATGATGCTAAGCTATTATAATTGGCTCACAATTAAGCATTTTCTAAGGATTCTTAATGGTTCATTTGCTGAGATTTTTCTTAATGTCTCCATCGGTTGGAAACATATACATACGCTATATTTCTTTAAAACGTCTTAAGACCGTTATACATGCTACAATTATGCAAGAAATCCAAAAGAGAAACACATTAATCTTTCTGGGAGTGTATTGAAAATCGGTTCACTACAACTTTAGTTGGGAATATCCTTTTTTAACCGCAAAAATATAAATTTCCCTCGAAGAACTACAGCAAAACTTTTGTGAACCTATTTAATTGGATGTGATCCGACAACGTGATGTAGATGTTTCGAAATAGGAGAATAAAATGGGTTGCCTCTAGGCAGAAGCCGTAAAAATAGAATCACCACTACCGTAAGGTAAATACAGAGCACATACCTAGAATCCTGACTACATGTTCTGTTACACTTTTACAGTCGAGGGTTTAACTCAGATAAAAGCGTTTAGCAGACCACAAAAAGGAGGAACGATGAAAAAAGCCCGACAAACACTGAGGTTTGGTCGCTTTATATCACGGACTTTATGCCCTCTCGGATGAACTTCGCCACGCCTTTCAAAGCCATCATTCCGGAACGCAGTGTATGGAGCTATTCGGTTCGAACCTCCTTCAGTTCCCACTCTGTGTGGTACATCGATGGCTCAAGAACAAAAAACGGAGTTGGTGCAGGCATATATGGCCCCAGCTGTTCCCACATGTTTCTTTCAAGCCGAGGTTCTTGCAATTGAGCTATGTGCCAGATGTGCCATCTAGAACTGCCCGGACTCTCTAAAGCAGCTCGCTGCTCACAATCAAATCACAATTCATTGGGTTCCACAATTCCATGAGGCAATACAGGGCAATGAAATTGCTGATGAGCTAGCCTGACTAGGATCGCAATCTTCATTCATTGGCCCGTCTCTGTTTTGCAGCTTACCCACCAGCCACATAAAAATGGAGCTTAACTCATGGGATCATCAAGAAAGAATCTCTAAATGGAACTCAACAACCGGGCTACGTCAAGCAAAGAGATTCATCAATGCTTCCGATAGCAAGAGAAGTCAGGAAATTCTCACATTGAACAACCGTAATGCTAAGCTCCTCACGGACTTCCTTACCGGACACTGTTCACTCAACTACCATCTCCACAAGATGGACATAAGTCCTACGGACATGTTCCGATTTCGTCTGGAAGATAAAGAGACTGCCGAGCATATCCTGTGCGATTGTATCGTCATGGCTCGAAGCAGGCAAAGACACTTTGAAAGGGAGTTCAGTTCCCCGAACATAGTCAACCAGTCAAAAACGATCCGAAGGGTTCCTTCACGACTCTCTTGAATAAAGATACTTCGATCTCTCTTGCAACAGTGTCTGCTTCCCATTCCTATCTGGATGGAAATCCTACAGAAAAAAGTTTTTGGAAGTTAAGTTTGGGTGGAATTTGCTTCTATACTACATCAAAAAACTAAGCAGAGATCAAAGAGCTGCTTGAGTAGAAACCACTAGAACCCAAGGCCAAAGCATTCAATGTGGTTCCTACCACTATACCCCTTGATCTAAAAGGATCTGGCTGCTGCTCCGCAAGAAAGGATCATACGCCTACAAAATCATATCGATTGTTGGCAACACAGACTATTAGGTCTTACCAAGATCGAAGCCCATCCAAGTTCAAATCGTTCAATTGCTGGCACTAAAAATAAGTCATCATGTCTTGTTGGTGCACTCCATTCACCGTAACATTGTTACAAGCTCAATTTTCAGAGAAGTAGGAAGCAATGATGGGCTACATCTCCAAAACCCACTCCAAGAATCCACTTTTTGAGGATGTATTGGCTTGTCCTCGACTACATTTGAATTTTTAAGGACCTTCGTTAAAAAGATGATTTTGCAACCAAGGTGACGTCATTTTTGAACTCGTTTGAAGCCCGCAGAGAAGCGGATGGTCATTTTGCTTCGACTTTTGATTGATTTGGACCATGTAAGTATATAATTCCACTACCAAAAATCTACCCCAGCTTTGGTATGTATTATCCTTATTTCATCAAAATTTCGTAAGTACTTATAATAGTTGAGTATCTATTTTTTCCGTTGGCAATTTTCACAAGCGCTTCCATAGATTTCAATAGATCTTAATCCACTTCAAACGTAAAACGATCTTCATTTTAAGCACGAAGAGAAAGGTACAAATGTAGAAGTAGTTGTTTTCCTAAGGGGAAAACCAAGTTTGGATACGAAGCCTCCTTATAGCTAGGTTAGGTTGGCTTGGCTGTCCGCACGGGAGTGCAGACACACTTAGACCAATAAAGGTCCTTTGTGATACCATGGATCAAAACCAATTCGCTACTCATGGACTAACAGAACCAACCGGAGCTTTTGATAAAGCGATAGAGGCGCATAACGTCTAAGGACGCTATGTCACCAAGGACTTCAAGGAAGGGGGACCCTAAATGGACCATTCTTTTATGCGACAGAGCTGGGCAATTACATAGAAGGTGAGGGATACTTTCCTCCTCCTCCTCGTCTCTGCAGCTTCTGCAGAAGCCGTTTGGAAAGAGGTCAAGTTTTTTGGCATGTTGGCCTGTAAGGCAGTGTCCAGCGAGAACACCAACAACGCAGCTGATCTGTGATCGCTTTAGTTTGACCAACTCGGCACCACGTTTATGATCTACCCTAAGCCAGATCTGTCTCGAAATGTAACACGTTGAGCCGCGTCCCCATCTGAGATGTAGATTTAGATGCTTTCATGTAGCTAGGGGCACACCTAGGGATTGCCTATCAGGCAGAGTCCTTAGAGTAGTACCCTGTCTGGCGAGTTCGTCTGCCCTGCAGTTGCCTGGAATGTCTCTGTGGCCTGGCACCCAGCATAGGTGAATGCTGAACTGCTCTGTCATCTCCATAAGAGATAGACGGCAGTTGAAAGCGGCCTTCGAGGTAAAGGAGCACGATTCCAGGGACTTGATTGCCGCTTAGCTGTTAATGAAAATGGTAACATCCCTGACAGATAGTACATTACACTTCAGCCAGGACAGGGCTACCTTAATCGCCATGATTTCCGCCTGAAAAACGCTACAATTATCAGGAAGGCGGAACGATAATTCGAGGTTGAGCTTTTCGGAGAAAACACCACAACCCACCCCGCCTTCGGTCTTAGAACCATCTGTGAAAATGTGTACCGAGCTGCCATCGATAGGGGGAGAATTGTCCCATACATCCCGTTCAGGGATGCTCGTACGGAAGTTACGGTCAAAACTAATTTTCGGCAGGGTGTAGTCCGTATTTTCATGTTTGAAGTTAAGCAGATCAAGTAACGAGGAGTGGCCAATGTGATAGGGAGACCACTGAGAGGAGGCTTTCAGACGGATGGCCGTACAGGCAGCGATCTGTTTACTGAAAATGTCTAGGCTCAGCAAGTTGAACATAATGTCCAGTGCCGCTGAAGGAGTAGTCCTCAGTGCACCACTGATGCACATGCATGCAGATCTTTGCACCTTAGCTATTTGAATGAGGTGGACAGCCCTGTTAAGAGCGGGCCACCATACGATCACGCCATAGAGTAAAATAGGCCTGATAATGGACACATACAGCCAGTGAGTGATTTGAGGTTTCATACCCCAGCTCCTACCTATAGCCTTTTTACAGGAGTAGAGAGCTACATTGGCTTTCCTGACGCGTTCTAGTAGATTGGCTTTCCAGTTTAGTTTTCTGTCCAAAATGAGACCCAGATATTTTGCTTTGTCAGTGAAGGTCAGACTGGTGCCATTTATCTTGGGAGGGTCTATGAGTTGAATTTTATATTTCCTCGTGAAGAGGACGAGTTCCGTTTTGTGGGGGTTAAATCCCAGTCCACAATTGGAGGCCCATCTGGTGAGCCGAAGGAGAGCATATTGGAGGATTTCCTTGAGAGTATTTGGGTGCTTACCAGAGGCAGCGATGGCAACGTCATCAGCATAGGCGATCACTTTGCATCCTGTCTTGTCTATGTCCACCAGTAGCTTATTCACTACCAGCTTCCACAGAAGAGGTGACAGGACACCACCCTGGGGGGTGCCGCAGCAGACAGTTCTTCTGGCCGATGCACCGCCCAGCTGTGTGTTAATAATCCTGCATGTGAGCATTTGATTGATTAATACTCTGAGCGAAGTATCCACTTTCAGATCTGTAAGTGCGTCGATGATCGCTTTGGTTCGACGTTGTTAAACGCACCCTCAATGTCAAGGAAAGCCACCATAGTATATTCTTTAATACTCTGTCGTTAATGCTCTGTCGTGAGTGGATATCGATTAGTCTTCCTTATAGCTAAAATTCTTGTGATTTCCAATCTTGGTCGGCTTAGTAGCTCGTTTGTTTCTGAGCTGTTATAAAAGGGGCAAATCTTTCTTGACACAGCACAGTTAGTAAGACGAATCTAGCCGAGGTTGGCAAGCTTTAAAGAGTGATGCTGTATATTATCATTAACGACATATAGCGGAACAATATTTTGGGTGGTAGTTGGAAGGCCTTTCAGTATGTGACAAGCGTCACGAATGGAAGACACTGGCATAGTCCGATAGGCGAAAGGACGTTGATACATTCAGTTTAACTAGAAAAAATACCAGCAGTTCATTTCTGAGCCATCTGTAGAGATGTAGTGTCGCCAATGTTGACATAACTCGCTTTTTAATTAAAACCGACAAATGGCCCAGCCTTCATAATCTATACGATTCCGCCACATACTACAGCTTTAAGGTGAAGATCGCAGATTCTGGCTCCAACTCACAGACGATTCCCTGTACCGTTTCAGCTTAATTAGCAACGTTTTATTATTGCTCACTTCAAAAAGGTTTCGAAGTCAAGTATATCCTTGAAAAAATGCGTAAAGACTCAAAATCCTCTTCACTTTTTCATAATTTCTTTCTCAAGAAATAGAAAAATAACAGACATTGCCGCCCGTCCTACTAATTTCTCATTCCAAATCGAATCGATCAATTAAAATCAAATTAATTCACTCTCCCACTTATTCTTCACGAAAACAAACAAACAATTCCCTCCAGTTTCAACACAACAAAAAAAAAAAAAACAAAAAAACAAAAGAATTTCTATTTATCTTCGAAACAATTTTCCTTTAAACTCCGATAACCATTTTAAGAGTGAATGAATGATAACATCCTTAGTACTTCGGCTTCCTACAGGCGAGGTACATAGGTACATACAACGCCCACACCGCATTCGACCATCCGTGGCAACAACCGGGAAACCGGCAACCATTAGATATGGGGGAAGTGGACAATTTCCGCAACATTAACTCGACTGTTCGATGGGAAATCGTTAAAAACTTCTCCCGCTACAAATGGGAATAAATAGAAATAAAAAAAAATTAAGGAAAATACGGGTTACTTTAAATTAAATACTACAGTGAAAATGGGGGAAAAAAAAACTCAAAAATATATGCATTAACCAATTACGAGCACTTGCAATCCACGTTTCAACTTGAGGCGAAATTCCTGTAAAATGTATCTGAAATGAAACTTCCATTCAACATGGGAAATTCGTTTCCCGGATAAAATGTGTGCAAGTGCACACAGGAAATTATGAATGAGCTGAATGATGAGCTTATAAAAAAGGATGTTTCGGAGTGCTGTTTGAACACAGATTTTGTTACACCCCTTCGGCGAGGCGGCACTGTCATGTACCAGTGCACATTCTACAGCTTGTCGTACAATGGTAGGTACTGTTATCGAAATTATACACAAATTTCACTCCACACTGTCGATAGGTATACTTATTCAATCGTCAAAGTACATATGTGTGTGTGTGCGTTTTACCTAAAGGATATATTCACTCGGCATCGGAGGCGCTCTGAATTAATTGGGACTACAATTCCACATAATAACTCGATACGAGGGCTTATCTGCGTTCAATAAATTATGTATATGACTCGCAGGTCACACATGTGCTGAAAAAGTATTAACAGAGATAATACTGGATAAAATCATCTCCACTGCCAGAGTGTTGTACAAAAAAAAAGGAGCTTAGAAACAACTATCTATTGGGGTGCCATTGCATGAGTAAGCACTCGGCCATGGCTGTCATAGAGATAAGAACTTCGATAAGAGGAATTAGATTAAAAGGACTTTTAATTGCTGATAGATACTGAGTTATGTTTCAAGTGGGGTTATACAGACATTTTGAAGCAGTGGGGAAGAGCCCAAAGTTGGAATAATATTTTTTGTTTCTTTTCTTTTTGTTTTAAGGGGGAGGGATTATGAGTTTTTGGGGGATGATGAGAATTCCAATCTAACTAATGTACTTATGGACGTATCCGAAGTATATATTTCACGTATCGCAAAACTGTTTTCGTAAGTGATTTGGATACTTTACTCAAAATCGGTTTTTTCAAGAATAGTTTCTATCGTTACACTTGAGTAAATATTGGTAACTAGGCATTAAGGAGTAGACAAATAAATACAGGGTGAGAAAATATTGACATACCAGAACGATAGGGGTATTAGTATAGGGTTGTTCATTTGCCCTAGGATTTTTATACAAAAAAAAAGTAAAAATGTGGAACACGTTATGGTTTTTTTTACTCTTTAAGGCCTGGATAATGCCATTATGTATGGAATACAACATCAAAGATTTCGTGAGGTAATTTTCGATGACTTTTCGGCACATCTCTGGCTACATCGCGGCAATAACTTCACAAATGTTGATGTTAAAGGCTCCATGTTTTGAAGATTTTTGCATTGACATTGTCCTTAGTATACTAACTTACTATTTAGGTAGCACTACAGTTCGGGGTGAAAGTGGGCCGCAACCAACAAATCTCTCCTGTTAGCCCAGTCCTTAGTTAATTGCCTGCAGTTGCACACTCCAAGTTGGTTGATATCCTCTTCTACTTGTACGCGCCACCTTACGTTGTTCTCTACTGTGTTGTCCCTGCGGGTTATATTCGAAGAGCCTGCAGACCGGAGCAGCAATGATGTCCATTCGCTCTACATATCCTATCCAACTGATTGACTGATGCGCTTTAACTAAGTCGATGTCACTGTACAGCTCGCAAATATCATCGTTGAATCTTCTTCTCCAAAGCTCGTCAACGCAAATGGGACCGATTATCTTACGAAGAATTTTCCTTTCCAAACGACCGAGGACATCTTCATCCGCTTTCGACAGAGTGCATGCTTCAGCGCCATAAAGCGGGACTAGGATGATCAAGGTCTTGTACAGAGTCTCCTTAGTTGTTTGAGATAGGGCCTTACTACTCAATCGCGTCCTCAGCTCAAAGAAACAGCGATTGGCAAGAGTTACTCATCGTTTAACTTCGGCTGAGATGTTGTTTTCAGAGTTCTTAGGAAGGACAAGGCGAACAAAGACCCTTACTACCTCGAACCTCTTTAACATTGCCCTAGAAAAAGAAAGCCATGGGATCAGATCACATAATCTTGGTGGCCAATTCACATCGCTAAACATCGAATCTAAATGGTCAGGGAACTGGTTGTGCTATAGATTCAAATTAGCCTATGTTCGCGTGGCATGTAGCCCTTACCTGTTAGGACCACATATCGCCCACATCAATGTCTTCAATATCAGGCCAGAAAAAGCTGCTTGTCATTTGGCCATAGTGTAGAGAGCTCACCGACACAGTGACGCCTTCGTCGTTATCAAAAAAATACAACCCGGGTTCACAGCATGCACCAAACTGTCACCGTGGTGGAAGCAATGGCCCTTCAGCGATCACATTCAAATTTTCGGATTCCCAAATTCTGTTTGTTTATGAAGGCGGCCAAACGTGAAATGGGATTCATCGGGGTTGCAGGGAATGCCCCATCGTTAAGCTCGGCGTGCAATAGCTCATCTATCAAGATCTATCTTCTTATCGCTATGTATGGCAGATACCAGTTAGTAGAGATGCGAAATCCCAATCTCGAATGAATAACCCTGGTTTGTCTTTGATTTAAGCCACAGCAACCCCACACAAAGACTGGTAAGAGTCAAAAAAAGCTCAAATTTAAACACTGCTTTGCTTGCACTTTTCTTTTAGACTACGCAACAATTCAGCTGACACTAAGTAGCAACCAAAAATGAAGTTAGGTACGTCTTTACCGTGAAGTTTCGCCTATTGACATTTTTAAAGAGATTACAAATAATTCTCTCTTTGATATCCAAAGCCTTAAAATTGTTCGTCCTTAATAAGAAGCGGGTCTTTCTGACATTTCGCAAGTTCTGCGGAATGATTCGATGCATCATCCAAACAATTGGCTCAACAACTAAAACTATAAGGCTACAGCCAGCGTTGGACGTACATATGTACACTCACTCTGTCGTTCAAGAGTTGGGAATGCACCCAATTTAGATCATCTTCAGAGAAAAATCACAATTTTGGCTGAATAGATTCTCAAATAATCATCTGAGATGGTTCCAGCTCGTACCAATTACAGAGCTTCCTTTGTTCACTTTTTGGTGTGGATTTTCGTCAGGCTGCGTCATCGGGAATATAGAAAACGTGTGGTTCCTGCAAAACGGTGCCACGTGCCACAGTCAATAAAATAATGGCGTTATTGAGAAAAACCAAATAAAGATCGCCTTATTTCGAAAATAGTGATGTCAGTACAGTAGTCACAAGGATCTTGCGGTTTGACGAATTATGGCATCGCTCTCTCTATATTAAGTCCACTAAGCTTATGCCAATAGGCCAGCAACGTGAACAGCAAACATGCACACTGTACACGATTGCTGCCATCCTACCGGTTTCTGTCGAAGAGTTATTCAAAATTGGATCTACTGGGTCGCCTCTATGATTCGTGGAACATAATGACGTTGAATGTATTTGAATTTTCAGGCTTGAGCTCTCTGCCTGAGTTCAAAACAAATCGGTTCTTATATTGCGTGTCCCACAAAAACCGCAACCGATTTTGGTAAAGTTATCTTGGAGAATTTTGCAGAAAGGCTTGCGTTCTAATCTATGTAAGATTCAATTGGCACAAACTCTGAAGCCACAAAACCACAGGATTTATCAGAATTTTGCTGACTAAGTCCTTGAACAATTGGAAATGGATCCGAGTTTTAGTTTAGAAATCAGCTTTGGCGAACAACTTCGTAAATAATCAAAATTGGAAAGCATCGTGAGCTCAAATATGGCGACAAATATGGTATTCAACTACTTTACAAATATGAAACTTCAAAGATAAAATATTAAATCTTCACAAGGGTCTGTAACGACACTCTCAAAGGTCGAAGAAGCATTTCAAACCAAGGAAATTGCCCTATGTACCTTCTTAGACATTGAGGGTGCTTCCGATAATACCGGATACGACTCGATAGATAGGGCAATCAGTCGTAAAAGTATCGAAGATTCGACCGACCAATGGGTCAGTCTCCACAGACTAGGCTATAGCGCCATTGGTTATGCAGATGACCTGGCGATCATTTGTAGTGGGAACCTTAACGCAACCATTACTAGAGGCATGCAGAACGCATTGCTTCACGTCTTAGAATGGTACACTTCTAAAGAAAAGGTATTAAAGCCGCCAGAATTCTTATCCTCTCGGATGGTCAAGCAGCATTACAAGCACTGTCTTTCAACATGATGGACTCTATGACAGTTAAATGCTGCCACTATGCCTTACAGGCCCTAGCCAGATACAACAAGGTCAAACTTGGATGGGTACCTGGTCACCAGGGTATTGCAGGCAACTAGCAAGGGCTGGATCAGAATCCGTGTTCTTAGGACCAGAACCTTTTTGCAGAGTCAACTGGGCTTCTGCCTTAGGTCAATTAAACGACTGGGAACATCAACTTCGTCTAAACCACTGGGAAAATGTCCCTGATCTGAGACAATCCAAACGTTTAATTAAGCCTTACTCCTACAAGGAAATCCTTAATCTAGATAAGGAAAGCATTAGGAAATAAGCGAGCTTCCTAACTGGCCACTGCGGCCTGAGATACCACCTTAACGAAATGGATATTTGCCAGGACAAGGATTGTCGATTCTGCCTCGAGGAAGATGAAACATCCGAACACATTTTTTGCGAATGCCCGGCACTACATTGGTTAAGGATACGTACTCTCCACAGGGAGACACTTACTTCAGTGGAACTCAAGGGATCCGCTACCAAGGATGTACTTGCCTTCATAAGGGAGGTAGTACGTCTTTTGGATTAACTCCAACCCCTCGATACAATAGATCTTTTAGGTCGCAGTGTCGATGCCATGCGGGCAAGGGTTGTACAAGAGGAAAAAAAAAAAAAAAAACCATACTCTTAATGAATTCTGTTCATTTGGAGGAAAAATAAGTGTTCTATGCTCAAAAATTTTTTATATTTGTTTTTAAAAATTCCCCACTTGTACTGTGTTTGTTTGTCTCTTCTATAAAAACCACTGAGCAGATTTTGATGATATTTTTTTTTATAAACAATTTCGGACTACTAAACCGGTCTCCAAGAATGTATGCTTTTGCTTCTGTCTAAGAATTCAAGTGGAACCACTTAAAACCATCGGAGTTATGCCCTTCAAAACCTGCAATTAGCAAATAATTCCTTGTAACACACTCAGCTTAATAAACACCCTGTTATAAACATTTAATCAAACGCCCTGTCATAAACATCCAGTACCTCTCGTCACAGCAGCAGATGTCCTAGAGGTCTGCAAAAACATCAAGGATAAAAAAGCACCTGGCATTAAAAGCAGCAATTAATTGGCGCCCACATATCTTTGCAGACGTATACAACGCCTGCCTCAAGGAAGGAGTTTTCCCTGATCAGTGGAAGAAGCAAAGACTTGTCCTCCTATCTAAAGGTAATAAACCACCGCAGGATCCTTCATCATACAGGCCTCTATGCATGCTGGACACCATGGGCAAAATACTGGAGCGCATAACAAGTGATGAAGCGGGAGGCCTCGCAGATAGCCAGTATGGCTTCCGTAAAGCACGTTCTACGATTGACGCCATGGATAAAGTCGTAAATATAGCAAGAAAAGCCATCGAAGGAAGACGATGGAAGGGCGGAAGTAAACAGTACTGTGCAATAATAACACTGGATGTTAAAAAAGCCTTCAACACCGCAAACTGGAGTAACATTCTACGAGCTCTTACCGCCAAGAGAATACCGGACTACTTGCAGAAAATAATAACGGACTATTTTAAAAATAGAATACTGCACTACTACACCGACGACGGAATAAAGCAGTATAACGTCACAGGAGGTGTCCCGCAAGAATCAGTACTGGGTCCATTACTGTGGAACTTAATGTACGATGACGTCCTCAGACTTCGAATGCCGAGGTCCTCGAAAATAATTGGCTTTGCTGACGATATAGCTATCGTTGTAGTGACCAAATTCCTTGAAGATTTGGAGCATGATTGTAATGAAGCTATCGGGATGGTACAGGACTGGCTAGTAAACATGGACCTTAAACTAGCAGAGGAAAAGACCGAAGCAGTGCTCATCAGCAGTAGACGAGTTATGGAGACTATATGGACTATATGGAGACCGTAGGTGATCACGTTGTAGTTTCCAAACCAGAGCTGAAGTACCTTGGCGTTATTATTGATGCAAGGTCAACTTTTAAGCAACACCTACAACACGCAGCTGAGAAGGCAGCAAGAACAACGGCTGCCCTGGCAAGGATCATGCCAAATATTGGAGGACCTAAACAGAAGAAGAGACTGCTCTTAGCAAGAGTTGCGACGTCTATGTTGCTTTACGGCTCCCAAATATGGGCTGGTGCGATGAGGACGAAGTCGTACAGAAGAAAGATGGAGGCGGTCTACAGAACCAATGTCTTGAGAACATGCAGCGCCTTTCGAACAACCTCTTACGACGCGGCATGCGTATTGGCTGGAATGGTGCCAATAGACCTCCTCGTTAAAGAAGCGGAGCGGAAATATTGTGCCAACAGGACAAATATGTCAACAGCGACGGGTCGAAGTGACACTGAAGTATCACCAGAAGTAAGCCTCGAGGAATGGCAAGAGAAATGGAACTCGTCTGACAGAGGCAGATGGACGCAAAGATTGATCCCCAACATAGACCCATGGATTAATAGGAAGCATGGAGAGCTGAACTTCTACCTGACGCAGATGCTTACTGGTCATGGATGTTTCAAAGCTTATCTCCATAGATTTGGACACGAAGACAACCCTTACTGCCTAACGTGCACGGAAGCGGTCGAAGATGCGGAACACATTATGTTCCGCTGTGGACGATACCATGAAGAGCGTAACTGGCTGGCGAATAGACTGGGCGTGGGCTTAATGGACTTAACACCAGAGAACATGACCAGACATATGCTGAGGACGCAAGAAGCTTGGGAAGCAGTAAGCGAAACTGTGGCTACCATCATGAGGGAGCAAAGAAGGCAGGAGCGACAGCGAAAAGTGGCGCAGCTTTAGAGCTAACCAGCCCCGCGAAGTAATACCTAACGGCAGTTCCGCGGGGAGAGTGGTTGAAGTGTGCAGGGTGTGGGTTAGTACGTAGGCGTATTCCTGACATCGATTATTCAGGTTTGCGAATCGTGCATGCTAGTGACCCGGGTTACTGGTATCTTTAGAAGATTACACATCCTTTGGCGCAATCATAAAAAAAAAAAAAACGCCAGAATTTATTTAGGATGAAATCTGGAAGGATGGCATAGACCAAGATATTTCGAACATAGAGATGCCAAACGGAATGACATCGGCTCGAAACCAGGACCGGTGGAGAGACATTCTAAAATGGACTAGGACTGGAAAATAAAAAATTTTCGAGTCTATACCACATATTTTGACATATTTTAAAATCTTAAACCGTTTTCAAGACATTACAATTCATAGCAAATATTTTACTTTAAATCATTTCCCCGCGCGTCCTGAAAAAGCCACTGACAAACAATTTCTGACGGTTCTTCAATCCCTTGCTGTACTTAACAAAAAATGTTCACCAAAATCGCTTCAATAATTCAAAATTATGTGGAAAAAGAACGCGCAGTCAGCTTTTGGAATTGTAATTATAAGTTGCAATCATTTGCTTTTGAACGGAACCCTCAATGTGTGAGTAGTGACCGATTTTTTTTTATAGAGTGAAAAATATCCTTTTAGCTTCATTATTTATTTCATTGGCATAAAATGACGGTGGGGACATTTGACTTGAAATTATTAAAATGCCATCAGGCACGTTACTCAACGCCACCATACCAGTGTCCTCGTTAGACTATTCGATGACGGATGCCCTAAATTTGGTTCCGCCACGACACAGGTTGGCAGAAATTTTATACATTTGGGATGAAGAGTGCAATCCTTGTAAGCAAGCAAGCCGTACTTGTGAGTTGTGATGCGAGAAATGAAGACCTCAATATCCACCATACCTTGACCAATTGGATTTTAAAAATACTCAAGAGAAGGCATAGGCATCAACTGAACCCAGAGGAACAAAATCAGAAGAATACACGTACCGTGGAGTAATCTCTCCACTACTATGGGTTATTGTGCAGGCATGCATCTGTCTTTCAGGCAGATATGTATATTGAGAGAAACAGGTGGCAGGAGCGAGATATCTGCAAATGTAGCGATAGCCAGGCTGCGCTTAATGCACTACTCAACCCTTTAACCTTCTCCAAAATAGTTCGCGAATACAAAACATCCTTGAATTCGATCGAAAGGCTGAACGCATTGAATCTCGCTTGGGTTCCAGGACACAACGGGATAACAGGGAATGAGATCTTCAACGAGCTTGCTAGACAAGGTTCAGAAGAGGCTTTCTCAGGACCTGAATCTACGTTAGCGTCCTTGGTCAGGGCTTCCATTGACGATTGGGTTTTTAACGAGCACAATCGAGGGTGGCATAGCTCTCCAGGATGTAGGTAGACTAAGCGAATGGCCCCTGACGTCTGCAGGAATCGGCCGTTTCTTAATAGGAAGGACTGTAGACACGTTACTGGCGTTCTTACGGGCCACTACACCTTTGTGACCTTAGTGTGCTAGGATTAAGTTATCCCCATATCTGCGATGCCTGTGGAGAAGGTGACGACACGGCGGAACATTTCCTATGTGATTGTCCTGCCTCTGCTCGGATCAAGTGGAGGATTTTCGGTGCTAATGTGGTGAGTGCTGATAATGTGAGCTCCTCATCACTGAAGCTCCTTCTCTACTTTCTACGAAAGACGAAAAAATTATAGAGTAAAATGGGGTTCTCTACCTGGCAGTACAATGGACCAGTTTTTGAGTCTAAGTACTCCTACAGCATTAAAACCATGTTAAACTGACGGCTAAAATACCAACAAATGTGGACCAGCCATCAATCCCCAGAAAACCGTCCTGGTTAGACCTATACTGTCCTATGGCCCTCTCGTTTTGTGACAGACCACCAGCATGACCACCAACTTAACACCCACAGGTAGGTGTTTAAAGCTTCCGTTGGATAAATTTGAACAAGCCTTCGCAGTACATAGTTCACTGCAAATAAGCCAGTCAAACAGGTGGTATCTTTTTCGAACCGCTGGACATATCCAAATCAGTTCACCTCCCGAATCATCAGTGTTCTCCCAGCGGATGTACTGGTAGTGGTAATAGCCACCCGGGAGACTGCGTTGAGGCCTATACCTCAAGAATATATCACTTTCTTTAAAGCTTGTGTCTGTTATGTCGAAAAGGGCTAAGGGTTCTTGGAACACAGCAAAAAGTTACATGAATCCATACCAGGTAATGAGAAAGCCGACGAATTAACTGGAAGAGGTTCGGAATCTAGATCAAATAGAAACCTCAGAAAAGAACCCGGCTTCCACACTCGAAACAGGGTTAGAAGTCCCGAAGGAGGCAAACAATAGATTCCTTTCTTCCCCGGTAGGAGTTACAATGCCCCATATAAAACGCGCGGTGGGAAAAAACTGCAACTTACGGAATAGGACCTACATACATACGTTGGTATGATGAGGAAGTCAGCGAGAACGCAGCCCACTTTCTCTGTCACGGTCGCTTAGATACAAATTTCTCGGGCGACGCTTCTTCAACAACCTTGAAGAAATCTTCAGTAGCCCAGTAACCACCTTCTTCAACTAAGTATATCAACTCACATGGAAAGCCGTCCAAGTTCGTCACAAGTAAGAAGTTGAACCATAGCTACAAAGGAAGGTTTCCCAGTGGGGTAAGGGACAAATCTCCCCTATGGATACCACAATGGGCCTGCATTGACCTGACTGTGGCGTTGTGCATAACTTCCATCTTGCGCCCATCAACATCGCTGAATGAGTATTTCAGCTAAAGCGTCTCTTGCCATAAGCAATTCAGCTGTTGGGGTGCATAATTTAATCAAATTTAGTTTAGTTTCCATAAATAGAAACAATTTGGCACCAGAAATTGTGTGCATAATAATTTTCACTGTAGTGCTTGCTTTTATAGTTTACTCGTTTCGCCCACGAAACTGCTATTAAAAAAATCCACTGCTGGCAAATTACATCATCCTTTCCCCCACTAATTCTATTTTTATGCGATGAGGATATCACTTGTCATACTTAGCTTAGATGTTAAGATGTATCGGAGATAAAGGACAGCTTTCAACATTATGCTTAATCCAGACATATAAATTTTTTTTTTTTTTTTTATTGCAAAACACGTATGAAAGTCTAGGATAAGGATACAACGGCATAGGCCAGATGGTAAGGGCACATAACTGCCCCAAGGCTAAATGAACAATTTAGATATATTTTGGGATTCATGAAGACACGCTAGTTCATTTTTTGCTTGAATAAATGTCATCGAAGGAATATAATGGCCGGCACCAATTTGGCGTTAGTATTACTTTTGTTTCATTTTCAATTCAAAAGAATAAGGTCTTTCCGGGAAACTCACTGCCCACTCAAATCCCTAGAGAGGCACACTTCGAGGAATTGACCCCGGGTAAGTATCATTCGTTCTCAGTATTCTCAAATGAAACACAGTTCGTTCAATAGGAGTTAAGGGAAATTTCATTAATTTATGTATCTTGTTCAATATTTCTTGGAAAATATGCAAAGCACCTGAGGTTTTAAGGAGGAATTGTTCCCTCTCTCAGTGGTGGGTATGTACGTGCATTATTCCTGATGTACAACTCATTAAAAATGTCTTTCAGCTACAGATTGAGGCTTTAATTTGTCTTTATTTGGTTACATGATGCGGTATTGCTTACAACAAATGCAGTTTGCTATAGTTTTCATTTTAGTTAAGGACATTTATGTGCCTCAAGACTTGACTGTCCAGCCGTCAGGGCTGATACACCTGATGCTGTACTGACAGTCTTGGCTTTATGATTTTTTGGTTTATTGACTTAATTCGCGAATATAAATATCTACTCGTTCCAATAGGTCGTCAACGTTGAACAATTATTTCTTCAGCTAGTCTAATAAGAGACGCATAAGGCATACCATCTAGTAACTTCACCCCGGATAATAGAGTGCTCTGTGCATCCATCCTTTTTTACCGATATTTTAAGATGACGACAGAATAAAGGTATAAATATCTGTATCCGTTGTGACATTAAACGTATCTCATAATAACTTAACCCCATCTACGTCGAGTCACATTCATTGCTTCCCGTACGGTGTATTGACCTCTCAGGCTGAGTGTTAGCGCAACGAGTTTCAGATCTAAAAAATGTTTATCACTCATTCTCTTGATTCATAAAAAAGTTTATATTTCATCATAATCGTTACGCATCACCATAAGATGTGATAAAATATTCCTTTAAGAACTATGCTCATGCAATAAGGCATGAAATGATTTTCAGAAGCCTCTCATTCAGTAAATATGAGGTTAGGACTTAATAAGCATTACGGTGCTCATATAAATCAGAGTACGGATACATAAGGAAATTCAATTAAATTAAAGGACAGCTGACGATGGTGCCTTGAATTTTGTTTTTTAAATTTTTTGCTAAAGAAATAAAAAATTTCTATGCATGCAGAGTACCTAAACGGAGTAAGATAAAGCTTTCGTAGTTTATGACTTAAAGTTGACTGGAATCTGTTTCTATTACAGAGGAGTAAGTTTCAAAAATACTGCTTCTTAATTCCAAAACCTTTTATCGACAATCTAACTGGCTGAGTACTGCCTTGGAGACGATTCATTTTAATTTAAAGTTAAACCATTTAAATGAAACTGAGTGAACGAAGTGCATACATAAGTTAAAAAGATAGAAAACTGAAAGGAGACGAATTTTTGTTTTCCTTTAGAAAAACTTCGATTTTATCTTACTCTCCTTTGCCATGTTATGTTAAGGAAAACAAAGTGATGTTTGGAGAATAAAGTGAAAAAATGGCTTACAAAGCTGTTTACAAAACGAATGCAAAGACAGAAAATGCCAGACACCAGATAGCATACATTCAACAGGCTGTCCTGCCGATAACAAACTTACATTCCACACACTTTACGTTACTAGATGAAAAAATTCAACGAAAAGGTCTGTGCTTGGCGTTTATTGATCTCGAAAAGGTATTTAAGAGGCACCCTCCGTATGTACTAAACACGAAAGGTTTCAGGAAAATATGTCACATACACCATAGAACTTAAATGTTGTAGAAACTAATAAAATATCCATCGAAGTTGGCATGCGTCAAGTGTCAGCGCTGAGGCCGCTTCTTTTTAACAGCTTTATGGGACACTTATGATGAAAAATTTCGCAATGTAAGAATATATTTTTATAGAAAAACTAGCGGACCCGGGGAACTTCGTCCCGCCCAAAATTGATCTTTTGATTGAAATAATTTTGGCCATTCACGATTCTACCCGAAATTAATTTTTTCGATCGAACATTTGCGATCGGATAGCAAATGATGCCACTCGAATTGCAATTATTGATTGAATGAAACACTTTTCGAAATCGATTGAATTTAACATCCTTTATTTACACGGAATGTAAAGAGGTTCAGGGAATCACATGTCAGGTCAATTCAATGCTTTGTGGTAGACTACGTTCTTTGTTTTGTTGCCCGGGGCGTAAATAATAGAAAATGAAGGCTTTCCAGCACGTGAACATGCCACATGTAATTGGCCATGCGAGAAGCATGGGAATTCGAGATTGATCCCACACACTTCCAAAGATTGGCCTTGTGATTCATTGATTGTCATGGCGAATGCAAGGATTAAATGTCGAATGACGTCATTTAAAAAGAACCGTTGTATTTGTGGGAATTCGTCAAGAAATGTCTTGATTCTGGGAACTCGGCGTAAAGCAAAGAGCGCAGTGGTTCTGGTGGTTGCGTCAACGCTGGTAATTTGACTTTACCACCTGCACAACACAATCCTGGTGTCTCCGAATGAAACTTTAGCGCATTGGCAAATCACATTTATGGGCCCAATCGTAACACACGACTGTTCGCTGTAGTGAATCGTGCAGTCATATTGGAAATCGGCGAGATGTAATTGGACATTCACGGCACTTTTTCTCACTCGACGATTGGGGTTTGATTCAACTTGACGAAGCAGATCGCAATTGCGCTGCTGTCGTTCAGCAGCTTAGTGTGGTTCTCGTTCCTCCTGAATTTGTCCTGTACGAATTCGCGACGCATGTGTTCGAAGCTGTTAATTCGCTTCGGCGCGTTGCAGGCTGAAATTCACTTGATTGAGATGAAGAAATCGTTCACGCATGGTTTAGGCCACAATTTGATTATTGAAAATCTGATAATTAATTTTCAAAAAGTAATTTTAGTGCAGCATCAACTGTAGAGCAACAACGGCAAACTTGCATTTCCTCTGCCCTGGCATTGTCCAAAATAGGCGGAGCCTAAATTTTCCTGTCTGAGAATGCATGTGAATGAGCATGTGGCCATCAACTGTCTAAAAGTGTAGCGTGTTGTTTCTTTCTTTCCTTTTGAACACTACATTTTGGGCAGCCTGTCGTCCCCTTAACAACAACAAATTGTACAATAATGATCTAAAGAAAATGGCTGCACCCATGACTTCCACCTACTTGTAAGAGTGTGTGAGTGAGGCTCCCATTTGAATTTGCTTGAACGTCAGAATACATTCAAGCTTCTAGGTGGAAATGGACCAATATTAGCTTGGTGGAGCGAATAGTTAGTAAGTATAGTCAGACTATGGACCATCCGTTCCCGAGTTATGAGCGGTCTTACGTATGCCAACTCTTTTGTAAATATATAGAAGATTTTGTAGATTTGTTGACTCAATTTGACGAGTTGGCTGCTGCTTAAAATGGATTTGGGTAAATAATTCAGAAAGTATCTTCATTTTTCTACGACTTATAGGCATCTGCATAAATACAAGGTCAAAATGAGCCAAGAACTCAAATCAGAAGACAAACATAAGCGAATTTGTTCTGTAACTGGTTGGTGTAACAACAGCTAGTCAATGACAATTTTGTTAAGAAAATCATCTTTAGGGATGAGTTACATTCTCAGCTCAATGGCCACGAAAATGAACAAAATTGTCAAATTTAAGGGCCGAAGAACCCAAGAGTGCTTCAAGAAAAGTCGATGCATTCAACACGCGTCACTGGTACAGTTTGGACCGTATTCCCTTGAAAATGCGGCTGAAAATTCGGTTACAGTCTATAGTTTGCATTATAAAATGCTGATGGCTGATTTCTTTTGGCCAGAATTGATTGAATTCGGTCTTGAAGATATGTACATATGTGGTTCGAGTAGAACAGCGTTACCTATGCGTAAAAGAATTATATTCTTGTGAAGAAAATTTCCAGTTCGAGTAAACTCAAGAAATGCGGATAACAATTGGCCAGCAGGATCGTGCGATTTGACACAATGCCACTTCTTCCTTTGGGGTTTTTTTGTGTTAGTTACTGATGCAAAGTTTTTATCGAAAATTTGATCAAAAGAACAGCAAAGTGGTGAGTTGCATTTGTCCGACATTTTTTTATTCCATTCGGAGCATTTGGTAATAATGGTAACATTTTGGTCGAAATAAACCTCTGCTGTCACATGATTTTTTTTTTCAGATATGTACATACATACAAACATAAGTAGATTGAATTTTTCAAACACAAACTTAAAGCGAAGTGATTTGAGGTGCCAAGATTAATTTTAGATAATTTCACTAAATAATTATTTTCGAACAAATTTCCTTTTTATAGCCACACCACCTAGAGGTTGCTGGATGAACTCACTAAAAAGATACGAAATGAGTTTTTCAACGAAATTGAATTGGATTTATCATAAGATTCAAGCCGTGGATATCCTTTTGGTAATAAATTCCATTTTATTCTCTTTATTACGAAAGGACAAAGCGATGTTTATTTCTGTTGAATCCTCACTTCGCATAAAAAAGAACGTTCTGCGAGTGAACGTATGCCATAATCCCAATCTGCTCGTTTACATCTTATACTGTTTTCGTTCGAACGATAACCCATCCGTTCACGGAAGGGACGATTTGGCACCTGAGCACATGTAGTGGGCCTTAGAATAAGTTAGCTATCCCTACGTGCGGTCTTCAGATTTTACCATAGATATCGATTTATTTCAATGAACTAAAAAATATTTTACAATAATGGCTGCTATAACACGAATGCTGCGGCAGTTGGCTTTAAGTAAGTATACATGTGGTTGCCACGGAGGCCTTCCCAAACTAGACGTGAAATCCTTTTGAACTTCCCACACAGTCAACGCAGGTCTGTAGTTATCGAAATCGCCACTCAGACCACTGTCAGCGAGTCTTCTTGGAACAACTTCAGAAGCGAACTAGATGCAGATACATATAAGGTGGGTTCAAACAGTAGCACGAAACAATAGACTTCTTGCATGAAAAAGCACGAACTGAGAGGTTTTTATAAACTTGTCATACCTGGATGGACAAAAGAAAGCGATCGCCTCTACAGGGAGATAGACAAACAGCAATCTGAAAACTCCGGACGAGTTACTTGATAGAGCACACAGTAAAAATGCCGAAACACCGTCGAAAATACTTACTTTGTCCACTTCAGCCGCAAAGCATCGAGCCTTTTCCGAAAACTTGGCAACGGCCGTACCGAAACCCACAACCCACAAACTATGCCCGCCTCCTGCAGACAAAATAGAAAGCAAGATCATCAGGAAAAACCTTCAGTTAAATTAAAAATAGTCACAGGGACTGGCAACATTAACAAGAACCTTCAGCCTTAAGAAAATCGGCGCGGTAACAGCAGGCAAAGCAGCAGGGAGAGTAGGTATATTCCCACAGTTTCTACTGCAGAGCAGTACGAACTTTAAGACCTGCCTTGTAAGGTTCTACTTAAACGTACCTACTTGAAACGGGTCATTTCCCAAAATGAATGCAAGAAAGTTAGACAAGTGACCCTACTTAAACCCGGAAAGCCCATCGACAAGCCAGAAAGCTATTACCCTATCGCACTACTTAGTATCCTGCACAAATGTGTGGGAGAATAATAAATAATAGAATTCGAGCAACTATCAACCGATCGAATAGGTAGTCTTCAGACCGATGCTAAGCAGAAGAAGTAGGTACTAGCGCTATCGACTCAAATCGAGGCAGCCCAGTTTTCAAATGGGGAGCAGCCAAATGGCTACTAAACATTTTCTTGGATTCAAAAGTCGAACCTTTTGCGAAGCTACGGGTAGCTTCATACATATGTATGTTGATTAAAAATATTGAAAAATTATTCATACTCACATTAAGCTTTTTGTAAGGATACTCTACGTATATATCCTGTCAACTGTGATGCACTTGTCTGCTGCTATCCATCATATAACCAGTACTTAGTTGATTTTATCCATTTTGCGGATTTTCCACATTCTGTACACTCGCACATTCATTTTTTTATTTAAAAAAAAAACTGCACAAACGCACACTCTAATCGACTATTTTTTGTTTACTCTAAAAGAAAAAAAAAACGATTAACCATTGAATACAATTTAAACGGAAACTTGTTCACAACAACTTGCACCGTTTGCTATGACAACAAACCAACATCCAATGACAGGATATTGAAAGCGTACACAACTAAAGATACAGGATATTAAGAAATACATTATTTCGCAAAAGACGGCATCAATCTGCACTTCGAAAATCGCGAGATACAAAGCGAATCTCTTCGAATCCAAAGTTTTCTTGTCATGTTAACGATGCATTTCAGAATCGATAGAAGCACAGTCAACCGAAAGTAATGATGTTGTAAACAGTTGCACACAAAACCACTTTAATCAGACGCTAAAGATAGAAAAGCATCGTAAATTTATTCCACTACAACTGCAGTTTGTTGGATGTATATAACTGTGTGTGAGATCAATGGAGATAATGGCATATAATTTGCATTTTATGATGTCTGGATTTTTATACTTTAGCGGAATGCGGCCGGCGCGGCGTCAGCAACGGAGACAATGCGGTTCAATGAATCCTTCTTCTTCCTGCCAGTGTCACCCTCTATTCGCCATGGCAGGGCATTCAAAAACAAATGAAAACAGAGAGAATGTCACGTAAATTTTAAATCAATTCACAGCTTATTTGTTTGTTATTGTTTGCCGGTTGGATTCGCATCCAAATAAGAGAATTTAATTTGAGTTTCGTTTTTCTGGTGAGGATCCACATAAACCATATGAAGATTGATGTGTGCATTTTTGACTACGACGATGCCAGGATTTAAGGACCGCACACGAGTACAAGTATGACAGAGTTGGGGAGTAATTCAATTTATTTTGTGAATGCGAACCCTTGCTGGGTGTGGATTATGAATAACATTCAATGGGGTAGGGGGGCGGGGACCTTACACTAATAAAACTATGCATATGCACTCCAACTTTATTAGTCGAAGGAATGTGAAATTTACTTTATGGCAACGACATTAGCCATAATGTATTCGAAAGATCAACACCCCGCCAGAAAATGTGTACGAGTAACTCCTGTCATTTTGTTGTTATCCTCTTTTCATTAAAAGTGATGAATCGACCATGAATCACACAAAGGCAATAAACCAAGGTCAGAGATAAAATGTGTTATTATAACGATGAGTCCGTCATTTCCCACCATATGAGTGCCGTGCTCATGGAAACGTATTACAGTAAACAGATTACTGTTGGGAATATACTATCTACTCATACAAGTAGGCGTTTGGTAAATTTTTGGGCAATCAGTAATCTGAACTAATGTATCGAATAACTGTTTCCATTTTGACTTCATCATTGAATCACTTCACGTATCCTTATGAGCACTATAAAACAAATTGCCATAGGCATGCATTATTTAAGGAATCTTAAGTTGAAACCAACACTCTAACATATTGTGTACAGCTGTTTGGCATAAAGGGTAAAAATAAACTTCAGCGATATTTTTGAATTTATTGTGCTTCAGTAGGCGGCGACTGGTAGTAGGTCGAATCAATAATGTCAGACCGGGTTATTTCGCCCATATTCAAGGATCTTATCGTTCCGAACCTAGAGGTTTCCCTGTCTCCCAAATGTCAAATTCATTAAATTCATGATCACTGATGAAAGCATCGGCTCAAGTTGCCATTTTTTTTTTGTTTATATAGCCACATTGGTTCTAGCCTTTGGTAATAGAAGTTATAAGACTCTAAACTTCTTTCTATTTAAAAAATGTCCTGCGATTAAGCTTGAAATATAATAGGGCAGGGACCGTATGTTGGCTAAATTATCTGCAGGTTTGTTGCGAATGAATGAATGTGGGCGCTGCGGATCAGCGCTGGATTACTGATCGGCAGGTTTGAGGTTCGAGTCCCAGAAAACACCAAAAAGATTTTTCACGGTCCCACCTCTCGCAAATATCTTACATAAGTTCGAGAGTAGTAGCTGCCATGAGAAAGCTTCAAAAGCCTTTCGGACGTGGCTCTAAAGTGTAGGTCGCTTCCATTTCTGTGGGAACATACATATGTATATCACGCACAGCACGAATGGTGAGAAGCTAGGCCGTGTACCACATACGGCCCGTTGCCCAAGTATTTGTATCTCTTTTTGTTGCGAATTTGTACTCATAAGTGTTAGGCCTCTGAGGTCTTTAGGCTGCAGGGCTGACACAAATTTTTAGGAGAAATTTTTATGAATTTTTTTTGGGCGTACGAGAACATGGCTTGGCGGAGTGCTTCTGGGACCGCTCTGTTGTGATATTTAGTCTCTCCTTCCAAGAAAACGTAATTAAACTCCAATTAAAAAACCGTACCCTAAAAAAATACTTCAGCCAATTTGACTAACTAAGAATTTATAAGCCATATTTTGTGACCTCTACAGCAAGTTGGAAACTTGACCTTTTTCGACCGGACTAGTTCAATTCAATGCGTGCATCCTTAAATTTTTGGCCATATTCCTAGCTTGGGAATGCAGCAATATTATTGCTTCATTAAATTATGACGGAAGTTGTAGGTAGTATAGACCAAACCCTTGACACATTTATGATATTCAGCGTGCCTATTCGGAGTAGATTGAGGTCGGGGTTAATTGTTAGCACAACGACCTACGAGTCTGATCTTCTGATCTTGCAAATGATTATAAAATTTCTAGGTGGGATAATACCTTTAGATGTGCAGCATCGATACAAACGTTGCAGCCTCCATTATCCCACAACCTATTTTAAGACTTCTTAGCTGAGAAGTGCCCAAAGCCCGTGTGGCTTGGCAGAGATCGTACTCTGAATGCGTCAAGGTATTTTATTCTTGCCTCCGGATTAAACTCCCTCTACAGCTTTAATGATTTTGACAAACGTTGTTGTGATCTAAGAAATACTCGCGTTTTTTAAAGGCTTGACATTCAAAGCAGCCCAAGATGCTTTGGTAAGGAGCATGTATTTGAACGGCTGGGCAAAAATATGTCCGATTATACTGATCCCCAACATTGAAAATACTCTGAACTGCAGAAATTACAAAGCCATTTGTCTCCTAAGCATTGCTTATAAAATCGTATCTGCTGCTCTGTGTGAATGCCTAAGCCTTTCGTAAACAACCTTAATGGTCCTTATTAGTGCTATTTGAGGCCATAAAAGTTCGCTGACGACCGGATATTTAAACTACGGAAAATGTTCGAGGAAATGTAGGAATTTCCAATCGATTCTCACCACCGGCTTAAAAGTCACATATGACACTCGTAGCGTATATGGAAACGACCTATACAGAGCTACATATGTCGAGTTTATGCATGATGACGTAGGAGCATACACGCTGTCTCCTTAAGATCAGTAAAAGTCTGTTCCAATTGTCTGAATCCAAAAACAGACTGCGACGCAATCTCTTTTTAGCATCTAACTTGAAAGGTTTATAGGTATGAAACTTGCAGGGTAACGCCAGCGGTATACCGTTTCAGAAGCCTGTGCAACTTTTCTCTTATTGCATAGTTCTTAAAATGAAACAAGTGCTGGGATAACATAAGGAATCACCTTTGCCAACCGATCCATCCTTGGGAAAAGGCAACAAATGCGAAAATAAGTCTTTTCAGGATCGACGGAAAAGGCTCTGAGAATAGCCCTCATCATCCGAGTCAGTCTATATGGCGCAGGAGCATGAACATTAACAAAAACTTGTGATGTATGGAAGAGTTACTTTACAGCGACATCTATCAAACTAAAAAGGGGTGAATCAAGCATCTAAGACGACTATGACACGTGGAGTCAGCCAATGCGGATGCCGGAATAGTCTTTCAGTTCATTTCGGTGGACCAACGCAGGGGAGGAAGCTCAGAGTTGAAAACGGACTTTAACCGACTTGGCATGCTGCAGTAGAAACAGTTAGATGAAGGTCGAGCTGGTGTGAGAGGCTGTGGTTTGTTCAGGCCCTGGTTCATCCCGGACTGTACGGACCACTCAGTGCTCTCTGGCATTATAACATAATTTTATGTGAAATTTTTTGACAAACTCTTTCTGAATTACGTAGCTGTTCCATTCAAAAATTTGAGATTTTTTGAATTGATAACCTCACATCACTAGTCGATATCGCATTCGGAAGAAATAATTACGCGGTGTAAGGACTAAAGGGTGACCAGATAACAATGATACCTTTTCCATTTGCCATGTTTCAGCCGCTGTCAAAGCTATCAATGACATCCAGCTGTCAAAATTTTCAGTATGGTTTGCCTTTTCATCATGCATCGTTTCACGCTTGGCGAACGTGTGGAAATTATTTAAAAATTCTATCGAAATTCCGGCTCAGTTATAGATACGCAACGTGAATTTCGTCGTGGGGTCGGTCGTCATCATGGTCTCAGGCAATTCGTCGCACCGTGGAAAAGTTTGAGCGTGAGTACACTCTTTTGGACTTTAAGCCACCAACCAGATAGAAATTTGTGCGAAATGAAGAAAATATAGCCGCCGTAGCGCCCACTATCGAAGAAGACCCAGAAATGTCGATTCGGCGCCGCCAGAAATTTAACCCGGCTGATTTTGCGATTTTAATCGACCCTCTGTGGCAAGAGCTCGATAACATCCATATATCCGAGCTGTGGCTCCAACAAGACGGCGCTGTATGCCACACAAGCGACACATCGCTCGAAGTTGTAAAGGAGATATTTGGCGACTGGGTCATCTCACTGCGAGCGTTCATCAATTGGACGCCGGGATCATGCGACTTGACACCACTCGATTATTTTCTCTACGGCTACGTCAAGTCCTTAGTATACGCTAACAAGACAACCACTTTGGACGAACTCGAGGCCAACATTCGAGATGTTCAAACTTCCGAATATTGTATACAAGGATCAAAAGTAACTTTCGATACAAAATTCTAAAGTTAAGTTGGCACTCTGTCTACGTTTCGTCATTCTGTCCTTGAAAATTCAATTACAAATACCTGCCGCATACAGCAACAGTATATGGTGCTTTCGCATGACGGTTATTACTCCCGGATGTTTGTCAGACATTCGCGAGAGGTAGGACCGTAAAAAAAACTTTTTGGTGTTTTCTAGAATTCGAACCTCGAACCTCGAACCTCTGGCTTAATAATCCAATCACTGAGCAACGGCCGGCGCCCACATTATATTTCTGTTCCACTAAGTGTAAGTAGATATGCACATATCGTTCAACTTACATTTTTAAATTGAATCAACGATAAATTTTAATACTTTTCCTTAAGGCTGCAGTTTGTGACTCTGAATAAGGTCGAACCACAAATTTCCGGTGTTACTGTGTATACAGATACAAAACACACAAACGGAAGCTCTACGGGAAAAAAACAAGCATAAGAGGAATTCAATAGAAAGTTCAAAAGCAGTCCAAAGGACGAAGATACTTGATGGAAATATTGTGAAATTAAATTCCAAAAGGCAAAGGATTTTTTCATCTTTAAAAATTTATCTTTTTCGATTCAGTACGAAATATTAAGTCTCATTCATAACGGAATATTTATGAAAGTCTTAATGAACTCATCGCCAAGGTACTCATACTTACGAGCATGTAGGTATATATATGGTTTACACTTGCTTTATATTGATTATCGGGTGAAAATTAAAGTCTTATCATGAATCTGTTGCTGCAATAATTAATTTTCCCGACCACTGCATCGAGCCGGAGGATAATTGTCATATCTTCACAGCAGAGTATCCACGTGCCGTCACTCATGCTCTTCAGTTCCTTTCATTCAGCGTAATCTGTACAAGTAATGTGTATATCTACACATAAACATATGTGTAGATACCAGGACGTTTATATACTGTTTTATAATAACTTTCTTTGTTAGAAAACCCCACATGGACTCGTCGTGAAAAAATAAACAAAAATGTTTGCTTTTGAGGCATATGATTGCAATTGTTTTCTAAAATGCTTTTCAAGGATCTAAAAGCAGAGTAGCTACGGACTTAGCTAATATACTTAAATACTATAGTGCAAGGGTCAATATCTTGGTTGAGCTCTTCGTATTGTTTATTAAGATGCTGCTGTATTTTTGAAATTCATTACTCCTTTTCCAGATGACAGTTTTTATTTGAGAAAAAGCGATAGTTTGCTAAAAAATGTGTCTTTTTAAAGCAAACGAGTTGCCAATGACAATTACCATGGTTCTAGCGAAGAAGGTCCTTAAAATGCCAGATGCTTTAAGTATGGGAAAGAGCTCTTATTCAATTATTCGACGTTAAAGAAGTATTTTAGGCTATATACGAGGGCAGTCAGTATAACGTCTAACACAATGGTAAGTATCGGACGATTCTCAAGCTCAATGTGGAGTACGTCAGGGGTGCATACTGTCACCTCAGTTGTTCTTGGTGATCATCAGTGATGTACTCCATAGGACATTGATGGATGGTAACCATAGAATTTTATGGACTATGCTATGACATCTTCCCTTCAACACGTTGACTACTCGGATAATGGACTTTCATCTGATGACCCAAAGTCTAGAAGCTGATGAAAGGAAAGTGGGGCTTAAAATAAACACAACCAAAACGAAATCCATCACCAATTGCAATAGCTCACTCAACTCAACATTGATGGACAGGAAATCCAAAAAGTAGACAACTTTCTATATCTGAGAAGTCAGTCTAGAGAAGCAATGTTCTCAGCATAAGAACCATGCGGCGACTGTCCTCCTCCAAAGTCGAATCAACATTGCTCTACGACTGCAGTACTTGGATGGGGGCACCAGTATCACTCGGAAGCTGCAAACCTCTGCAAGAATATATTTAAGAATCACTTTGAGAATTTTTTGGCCCAGCTGCATCTGAAATGCACATCTTTATTGGAGTTCAGGACAAGAACCCATAGGCATTACTATACGGAGCAGAGAGTGGCAGTGAATTCGACGCACCCTACAGGCGTAGACAACTAGACACCAAGGCAGGCAGACTTCCGGGACGCCAAAGGCAAACGTAGCGCACATTTGGAGTTGGAGACAATTCAAACACGTTGTAGTACTCCAACTAAGATGGCGCCCAAGCGTTGTTGACGCCTTCCCTCGAGGGGTACAAGGATTTAAGTAAGTACCTATACTTGGAGTTGTGCCAGTGTATAGGCGGTGAGTTTCGACTTGAAATTCGTTGGTCATTTTTAGGATTTGTTGTAGTATGAAAATTTGGTTGGGATTTGTCGTAGTATGAAAATTTGGCCTATTGTCGATCTGCCGTACCGGAAGCCACACTAGTACGTGTCGATTAGTGTGTTGCAGAAAGGTTTTAGACGTTCACACAGTACGTTGGGTAAGATCTTGTATGCGAGGGTCGGGAGTCATTTAAGTAAGTAAGTAGTATGCCAGTAAATAAGTCAGTTTACATTAATTTAGACTTGGCGGCCACAAGCCAAACCCATATACTGCTATACTGTACTATAGTAGGGCCCATAATTTACATTGCGACCCATGAGATCTTTTCTATTGGCCCACATAATTTAACAAACAGTTATATTGAGGCTCTTAATAAACCCCAGTAAAGCTTTCGGTTACAAGTTCTTTATTTCTGCTGGACTGACAGCCAATGGTGCCAATGGTATCTAAGTGTTAACCCAGTTAGATTAGGTTAGCCCGTTAAGGTTATTGATTTGTTTTTTGCTAAGATCGAGTAAAATCTTGGGACTCATAGTGCGCTTGCATAGGGACTGTTGGCCGATACCCCAAAATACTGCTCAGAACCAACGATTAGACTAGGCCTTTTCTTGCCATGAAGTTAGCCCACTCCTTACCCTCGAAACCTATATGACCTGGAATCCAGACTAGGGTAACTTTGTTCCTGAAAACAAGGTTCACGAGGAGATTAAGACAGTCCCATGCAAGCTTACAGTGTAGGTTTTAAAGGCTAGTAGTGGTGCTTGACTATGTGAAAAGATATAACGCGGGCCCCTTAACTCTTATCTGCAGACATTCTCTTGCACATACATACGTTCTACTTCAACACCATGAACGTCAGTTTAACCTTCCGACCAAAAGTGGGGTTACCCATAGCCCCACTACTTCTGCTATTCACGTAGAAAAAAAGCCTTGCCATTGGAAGGTTAAAGTATGACTTTCGAAGCAGTTTCGTGCGTTGGAAAATTAGAGCATATACCCTGGCACCAGTACTACCATTTTCCAATTCGGAACCGTGTGGAAATTTGATAGGGTTATCAAACCTTAATTTTTCTATTCGCAGCGGTCACCACATGTTATCTGGAATCATGATGAACATATTCTAGTATTTTCAGATGACCTGATTTAAGGTGCAGTATCTCAGGTAGCCTGGGGATGCATGGCTACTTTCTGCACCTATTTTACTCAGTTGCTCCTGTGATTTAATTTGGAACGGTTTTGGTCACCATACTACTGACGCCTAAGTGGTGATTCGTTTGATTGAATTGGTAGAGGCGTTGGTACATGAATATTGCCCTAGTCGCCTTGTTAGTGACCTTATTGAGGTGAGAGTACCAAGTAAGCGTTTTTTCAAGGATAAGTTCAAAGAACTTCGCTTCTCTGGGCACAAGAACAGAGATGTTTTCCAGTGATTCTTGTCTGAAATGAAGGTTTTTCCAGATAATTGGTCAAACCCTTAGCCCTACACCACCTCGAAGTTAGGTTAAGGCCACCTGGCGTCATTTCTGACAAGGTGTCATCGAATTTGTCCCTAAAATTGACGACAACGTCATCTCCAAAACATTGTACTCTGTGACCAGCTTTTGTTAGTAATTCCAAGGCTTCGTCAAAGCCAAGAGCAAGGGACTGAACCCATCTAGGCATTGACTTTGCAATAAAATTCCACTTTAGAAAAACACTCAAAGACAATCAAGACAATTAACTCAAACGGCAACAACTTCTACCCCTACCTCAAGACTGTGCGTGATGGCAAAACTCTGGACACATTTTCGTCTTTACCAACACTTTAATTTAGTTTCGGATAATTCATGCTATTTCCCCTTTACAACAGGCATGCCAAAGATACTCGATACTTCTACTTTTATTTTAAATAGGATTGCAAGATGTCAATAGACTTCCCTTTATACTAACTGGAATAAAAAAAAAAAATTGGAAATATTTTATAACTGTCCAAGCATAGAAACTAAGACTTCATCGAGCTGCATTGGTAGTTTATTTCCAGCAAAACTTTTCCCAGGAAAAAATCCTTCAACATCTCTTGGAGAACATTTTAATGAATGACACAAAAAAACACTCCGACAGTATGCATTCTCTGAGCTGACAAATTGTAACACTCCCTTAATGACGAAGACTCGCCACTCTGCCCTTGTAGACTTTCCTTTTTTTTTTATTTTTATTATTTAGATGACATCTTTATACATCATCCGATCTGGTTAAATTCAACAAAAAAGAAAGATATAAAACACAATTAGAACTTCAAAAATTCGTCAAAATCAACGAAAGCAAGGACAACAAAAAAGAGCCGAAAAAAAATAGCGACATCACAAAAGAGTCCCTTCATTATTGAGTTTACCTATTTTCGTCCCCCGGAAGTGTGGCGCAAACTACAACAGACCATTCAGCACAAAAAAGAAAAAAAAAAAAAGAGCCAAAAAAAGAATCAACAAACAAATTTATGTCCTTAAAGGTGCGAGTCAAATTCTAGATTCCCTGGGGGATTTTTTTTTCTTTCCTTTGCACAGACGACAATGGCATATAAAGCAAACTGAAAACAAGGCAAAGATACTGCCAATATCTAGAGCGATGTAATCCGATATAATAAAGTATACCAGTCCAATGAATGGTCGGAAGCTCACTCTGTTGGATATCGAAAAATACATACTAATATACTCGCATACTTCTACCCTCTCCCATTTTAATTAAAAATAAACCCTCAACCGAAGTTTAATTGCGTTCGGAAATTGAAGTTACAAACACCCGGCCAACCAGTAACACTGGCAGGAACTTTCGTATCCTTTTTCTTGGTTACCACCGACGAGTTTTTGTTAGTGAGTCGTCTTCAACTTCAAAGTTGTCATTTCAATGACCTCATCTATCGTACCATATGGTAAAGTATGCAGTAACGTAATAAATAGATTCGACATATGCCAGAGGTTTTATTTGGCCCCCCTTTCTTTGGAAAAGGACATTTTTATTCAAGTCAACAGATACAGTGTGTGCATGTATGTAATCGGAGACGAGACAAATTTGTTTTTCTCGTTTTTGTTACGCTTTCTCGTTTTTTCGACAGATAATTATCCCACTAATTAGAGTAAGCAAGCCATCACATTCAATGAACACCAGATCCAGCAACAAAAGTCATGGAAAAAGTTATAAAACGAAAAAACAAAAAAACACACATCACAGAGAGCAGATACGCTGACTCTATGCGCGCGGTCCTTGTACCCTGTACAAGGGCACTATACCACCTCCTCGATTGGAATGAAAGTTTAGTGCTTTGGTGGTAGATACTCCGGGGTTGATGTTAAACCTGAGACAAAAACACTTTCCACCATTCACCTGTTGCTAAATGTGATTGTTTGTGTAGGTGGTACGGTCTTTGGGGGGCGGGGGAGGCAGTACCGACTACACCAAGGGATGCCTTAGCTCATATATCCTGTATCTCTATGTATCCGCTGTGTGAGAGTTTTCATTTCTGTTGCATTTAAAAAAATTGAAATTTTTTTTTTTCTTTTCTTTGTAAATGAAATTTGAAATTTAATTAATTAAAAGTTTTTGGATTCGGGAATTGCTCCTCTTTCTAGAAATTAACACCTTTTTTCGAATAAAAAAAAAATTATCACCACCCGCGACCGAAACTGATTTTTTTATTTTTTTTTTTTTTCAATTTCGCACTTCAATTATTGAAATTAATTTCCAGTGCATTCGTTGCACCCGTTCACCGTTGCACCGTTGCACAAATTGCACTTCAGCGGGAAGGGAGTGTTGGAAAACTATTAACTACCCTAAAACTCAAAGGCAAACACAAAAAGCAAACAAAAATCCCGGAAGGACGCACGTTCGTTCGCTGGCTCGTCGCTCCCAGTAACGTTCGTTATGGACTGATAAAGGTTTCCCATTCGAACGCACATTATACACCATCACCATCATGGATGGATGATAAGCTGATATGCTCTAGAAGGGAAGAACCGAAAAATACTTGTATTAGAAGCAACAAATATCATGGGGCGGACAATGCCACCCCCGCCATAAATTACATCGACTGGTGTCTCTCCCGATTGCCAGGTGAACTTTTCGCCCGATGTCAATTCGCTGCATTTCCAGATGGAGTTTTCCAGATTTTCCACCACAGTTTCGTTGGTCGGATATAAAATCGAGTGCCAAAGTGAGAGCTCTCACAGACGGAGCCTGTAACCAGTTGGAGGCACATCGAGGCGCCTTTGAATACATGGAAACTTAGAAAAATACGTAACTTACAGCAGATCCTGCAGGATTCATGTCACGCATTGAATTTATTGTGGACCGATTTTTTAACTATTTTTTTTTTTTTTCTTTGAAATGGTTGATGAAGCTTTACCTCATCCACACCAGATACTGAACCTAAATCCATTGGTCCTGCCTAGCTACTGGCTTTGATACTCCGAATCTCAATCGCTACGTGAATTAATTACTTGAATTCATCAATTTCACGCTCGGCAAAGTCGTGTGGTGAATTGTCAATGGCGTTCTCTCCGGGTACTGGGGGATGTGTCATGCGAAATCCTGGGTACCAAAATCAGTGTTGGTCTTACAAGGATGGGTGACATTTGGGGGGATGGTTTGGGTTTGGTATTTGAACAAGACAGCCGGTAGGATCAGTGTTGTTCATAATTGAAAGGATTACGCCAGGAGCAATATAAATCAATGGATTATGGCAGTGGCAAGGATTTAAAATCCAGTGACTCCTTAAGAAAGCAGGAGACAGTGAGACGCGTTGAAATGAGATGAATGCGAAGGGAATTTTGATTGACTTGGTTGCTGTGCGGGGCTGTAAGTTTGTCGGATAGGGATATCTACCTTGATGAGGTGGTATTTATGATTATGATGGATTTTTGTGGTGTCTCGAAAATGAGTCTGCAAACGGATTCTTTTGCATGTAAGATGATATTTAAGATTTATTTTCGTGTTTTGTGGGGTATTAGAGTGAACAGGTGGGTGTATTTGTGTGTGATAGGGATGCGTAGGAGGATTGTTTGTGTTGGCTTTTTTTTGCCATTACTTTCAAATTATGGTAAAAGGTGCTGGTTGCTTGGTGAGACTGCAATAATCGGAGGAGGTACGATGAAACCCTATTCAATGTTGATAACTTACTTAAATTGCTGTTGCGAAGAATTCAGAGATGAGTTTGCAAATAAAAAAGGAACACATGTTGGGCAAACATATGGAAGCAAATGTTGAATACCTGCTGTTGGACGAGCGTTCATTTTTTATAAGCTTTCATTTGAATTCCTTCTTAGGTGGCGCCCGATCAAAACCCCTTGGCGATTCGTTGTTTAGGGGTCATTACTTGCCAGTCACCACTCGAGGTGAATAGACTGTGACCAGAGCAGTAAGCCACCTTGTTTGGATTTCTACACTTCGTTTAAGATTTCTCCAAGAAAGCTGATTCCTTCCATCTGATTTGCCATGCGATTGCTTACGTCGGCTTTTGCGTCGGTCTGACGCTTCATGGCGTCTATTTTGCAATGGAGTTGCCATCGTGCATTGAGGAGCTCTGGGACGAATGCCACTTTCTCCTTCGTAAGGTTTTAGGCATGATAGATCTGATCATTCGCGAAGCGGTTCATTTCCGAGTTGAAAGTGGAAGTACTTCCTACCTTCGAAGTTCTACACCCAAAAAGAAGAATGTGCTGACTCCAGCTCGGCGTAAATGTGTCGCAGAGTTTTCTATGTGCCGAGCACATGGCTTACCATTAGCTTTCCCGATTCTAGTGCCTATAAGCAGGCTTGTCTCAGCGCCGGTCAAGATCATGTCTCTTAACAATTTTGAGACATCATTTCCTATTTTATTCCTTGATTTCGCAGTCAATGCTGCCCGTAGTACACTCGTGCATAGTTGATGGCTGATGATAGTAAACAGCCCCGTCACACTTTTACTTCAGTTTTTTAAGTCATCTGTCATCTTCCCATTGAACAGAACACTTTTTCTGGGATCACTCTTCTGCGCAAGTAACATTTTACTTACTTCCTTATGTCCTGTATCCCCTTGTGGGTCCTAGGGCCTCTACTACGCCTACGCGCCATCGTGTACGGTTTCTGGCAATGCGTCTCAGCTCTCCCCAACTTTTCCCCAACTGCTGTGCTTCCTTCTCGACTGTTCTGCGCCATGTTCTCCTTGGACCACCAGGTATTCTGCCGCCCTGAGTGAAGGGGTTCCATTGCATAGCATGGTTCGCTATGGAGCTGTCACCCTTTCGGAGCGTGTGACCAATCCACTGCCACTTCCGTCGTTGGATGGTTGTGCCTATTGGGTCCTGACCCGTTCTCTCGTAAAGGTGTTCGTTAGAGATACGATTGGGCCAGAAAATCCTTAATATGTTGCGCAGGCATCTATTAACGAACGTTTGCAGCTTTCTGGTGATAGCAGTGGTCACTTTCCACGTGCTGCATGATTGCATTGCTTCGCCATATTTTGGACAACATCCCGAACGCGGACTTTGCTTTGGCGATTCTGTTGGCTATATCCAGTTCGGTTCCACCATCGGTCGAGACAATACTCCCAAGATACTGGAAATCCTCTACTCTCTCTACCGGTTGTCCAGCAATGCATATTTGAGCCGATGAGTTCATGCCAAGACTGATAATTTTAGTTTTTGCGGTATTAATTTTCAGTCCGACGACGCCAGCCTCCCTCTCCACATCTGCTGTCATTTGGTGGAGGTCCATAATTCTATGAGAGAGTAAGCATATGTCGTCAGCGTAGTTGAGATGTAAGAGCCTATCGAATTCCTCCGTTTCCCGTCAACGAAGCTGCACGAAGCACATCGCTAATCACCAATAGAAATAGTATTGGTGAAAGAATGCAGCCTTGTCTTACCCCAATTCGGATCTCAAATTCCTCAGACAACCTTCCTCTGTGCAGAACGAGACATTTGTTTATCAATAGTTTATCAGGAATACTTCTCCTGCGTAAGGCACGCCAAATAAATTCCCAGTTAACACTATCGAACGCCTTCTCAAAATCGATGAACAGCAGGTGAAGTGGCGATCGATATTCAACGCACTGTTCGATGATAATCCAGAGCGGAAACCTGCTTGTTCGGCATGGAGTGTGTCTTCGAGATGTTGTTTGATTCGCTCCAGGATGATTTTAGCTATTGTCTTATCTACAGCAGGCAGCACGCAGATACCTCTCCAGTTTCCGCACTACCTTTCTTAGGAAGCTTCACCATCATTCACTTTTTCCATTCGTCAGGAAAGCTCTCGGCTTCGCAAGCTCTCTCTATAAGTGGAAGCAGAAGCTTAGCCGATGTTGTTGGCGCTGCTCGTAAGAGCTCTGCAGGAATACCGTCAAGTCCGACAGCCTTGTTGGTAACATTTTGGTTCAAATCATCGATGGCATCGAAATAAATACAGCAGAGACCGTAACGCGTTATTGGGTGCAAAAGTTCGCCTACTGGAAGCCGCGTCCAGCCGTTACAGGCAAAGGCGGCAGTGAATTTTTCGACGCGAGTAGAAAGAGAGAGAGGCACGTGACGTGACACATTTTTGAAAAGATCTCTTTGAAGATCCAAATAGGATATATGAAGTGGCAGGTTGCACTAGATACAACTTCACTTAGACCAGTAAAGTCCATTGTGTTACCATAAGATCCACATCTCCAAAGAGGTACCCCCTGAACCAGGAGGAGTTAATAATGAAGGGCTGAAGGCTACTAATGTTTGCATTAACCAGTTTGCCGAGGTTGTTAAAAAGGTAGGCTCGGAATTGCAGTCCCCCACGAGCAGAGAAAGCTTAGCATGTGCAAAGGAGATGTATTATGGTTTCTTCCTGTTTTTCATTCAAGCAGCTTCTGCCCAGACTGGTGGCGTGCTTGCCAACTGCCGATTATGCAGTATCCTGTAGCGACACCTACTGCATTTGAAGTGAGCAACCTTTTCTGTCTTATGGGACAGTTGGTTGGTTGTTTGGTTTAAGGGGGCGAGCTTGCGCTCTTCACTTAGGGCTCCATTGGGGCCGTTGTGTTCCCCTCATCTGATTTGTGGTGTGGTGTTGGGAGTTGATGTAGTTATTGGGAACATGGGAGTATAAGCTGCACTATACCTATCGTGTAGCGATCGGAAAGTCATCGTGTGCGTCTGGCAAATTTTATTATGTCACCGATTCCTATCTCTCTGAGGTGTGTTAGATCTGGTATCATTGAGGACCCCAGTAGATAATGAGACAGTTGGAGCTGATGCCAGATCTATCTAGTGACGAGGCACGTAAATAGTACCCATCTGCTCATCTGCGATTGGTTAAGTCAATAGTGTTGAACTTGAGTAGCAGTTTAACTGAAGCGATGTGCATACGGGGATTCGCCTTGTCTGGAAAAATCAATAGGTTACACCCTGCCTAGCGAGCTTATCGGCCATGCAATTCCCTGCAATTGCCAGTCTAGTCTGGAGATTGTTTGGGTTTCAAAGCGTTTGTCAAACAGAAGTTGTGGAAGACTATTGTCGGTGTCTTAAGGACGGAAGTCAAGATCGTTGAGAACAGAGGAGTGTCCAGTACGTAGGATAAACCACTGAGATATGGCCTTATAAAGATAGTACTGACAGAAAATTGTCGGATCTGTACCGATAGGTTAGGTTAGGTTGCAGTGGCTGCCAGCTAGGATTCGCCAACACACTAAGAACAAAGGTAGGTCCATTTTGATACCACGTAGATCATGGAAGAAAGTTTGTCTATACCTACTCGTTAAACCATTTTGAGCTTCTTATGAAGCGTAGGAGGCTCTTAATGTCAATAGTCATCAGGTCGTCTGTATCGTCATAATAGGGGGCTCTTAACTGAGGCTTCCTTCTACAGAAGAGAGCTGGACAGAAACAAAGACATTGAGGAATAGTTTCCCCCTCTTCTGCATCCATGCAGCTTCTACAAAAGAAGAGGCTTAGCCTTGTAGCATGCTTGCCTATTAGACAGTGTCCAGTGATGACACCTATTGTGGTGCCGATATGCAATCTATTGAGAGAAATCAAATTCTTAGAGCGTTTTAGATCCAGCTTCGGCCAAATCTGTTTTGTCGCTAGACATGTGGGTCCAGTTGTCCACCTAAGATTTGCACTCTCGACCGCATCCAGCTTAAGTTTAAGTTTGTGAGTAGCGATTGTCCGACAAGATGGGTATAATTGTTCCTATTCTGGCGAGTTCATCGGCCTTACAATTCCCTGGAATGTCTCTATGCCCCGGCACCCAACACAGGTGAATGTTGAACTGCTCAGCCATCTCCACAAGAGACGAACGACAGTCTAGAGCTACTAAAGAGTTTATAGATGTCGATTCCAGGAATTTGATTGCTGCTTGGCTGTCTGAAAAGATGCGGATATCTCTAACATATATCAGGTTTTTCTTAAGCCAAGATAGGGCTTCTTTGATCGCCCTAATTTCGGCCTGGAATACGCTATAAGCTTAAGATTAGGGCTATCAGAGAAAACAACTGCACCAACTCCGTCTTTGGTCTTTGACTCGTCGGTGTGGAAGTTGATCTGCACCGTTAAATTCATCTGCTTTTCATATCTCAGACCGTTTTCCGTGGTTCAGTAGTTAGTGCGTTGGACTTATGAGCGGAAGGTTCGTAGTTCGAATCCTAGAAAACTCCAAAAAGATTTTGTTCAGTCCCAACTCCCGGACTCTACTCAATAATAAAATAACCAAAATCAGTTCATTAAATCATAGCCGACATAAAACACCCAGTTAAGCTTTGTGCATTAACCTAGTCACACTTGACCCATTCTTTTAGTAATCAGTACTTGCTTGCACCTTACTGCACCTCTAGCCCCTAGGTGTCCATATTAAATCGCTTGATATCTGACTCAAATTTGTAGGAACTCTTATGGTTTGGATTGACTTAGTCAAGGATTTTAATACGATTTAAAAATACACTCCAATGAGTAAAGGTTGTAATTCAGATTCAGTGCATACGCACATCTCTATCCATTCTGAAGCAATTAGTTGCACCATCAGAGCGAAGGGCTCTTACTCTGCGATACGGGGGACTTGCCATCGTCCTTTCCACTTCATAATTTCCAACGAAGTGGGACAGGAGAATGCCGGGAGTAGGGCTTACTAACAAAGTATTGGACTCTAGAGTCTCTTCCTTTTTATCTGGCAATCCAAAATCTGCCAGGAAACTCCGCTCCTTTGCGCCCTATTGCTATGTGGTTATTGGTATAGCAATCAATCGATATGATTGGTGCTATCTACTTTTAAGACAATCTACTCCACGTATCCTAGTTCGTCCAGAGGGTGCTTCACTTCAGTTTGGAATGCGAAACTTCAAGCCTTTAGCAGCACAAGCACACAAGGACTCGGTGCATTCCATAACAATCTACAAAATAAATCCGTACGTACATATACGCGTACGCAAAATACTAAATCACTCAAATACAACATGTTTCACCTCTTTGCGAATCCTTTTATTATTTAAGTACCCACACAATCCTTAGCATCCCATATTCCAGTTTCATATGCCAACTCTGACTTTTTTTTATAACAAATTTTTAAAAATAAATAAAAATTTAATGAGAGGCAAAAAAAAACTCAATTCAATTTCATGTCCAATTAAAATCGATGAAATCAATATGTACATACATATGTACTCACATGTGTGTATACACATAAAATGGCAAACAATTTAATCCCTACCAGAAGGAAAAATCCACCCACACATCCGTAACGCACGGTAATAACGCAAAAATCATACTTTCAGGAGTAGATATCCATCCTTTGCCGACCCTGATACATTCGGTTTAAAGTTGGCCTTTTGAGTAGCATAAGAGTATTCACATTACCATTAGTATAACATTTGAACTGATTGGGTTGTAATGGAGGGGATTTGCCTTATCCTTGTCAATTTGGGGGATAGAAATTAAAACCAGGAAATATGAGGTAGGAAGCAAACGCATAAAAAAGGAACACAATTTCAATCGGAAAGATGGCTTTAAAAGGTTTTCAGATTTTCTATTTTAAAGTGGAGGAGGAGGTGGATTTGACTGTAATCAGGTGAACTGAGCAAGGATTTCTCGACGAATGGTGATTAGCACTTTGGTTATAGGGCTTGATTGTTCGTGGAAAGCGTAATTAAGCGCTCTTTAGGTGAATTGCTTCAGAAGTCATAAGCTTCTTTGAAAACAGGAAAGCAGTTACGAGAGGAACTCCACAGGGGGGAGTCATTTCTCCTTTGCTGTGGCTCCTAGTCGTTAACAAAATTCTAACGACTCTAAAATCCAAAGGAATCAAAGCAATAGCGTATGCAGATGACGTAGTAATCATGATCAGTGGGAAACATCTTCCTACAATCAGCAACATTATGGAAACCGCACTGAAAGAACTGTCTTCGTGGGCAGAACTAAACGGTTTAGGACTAAACCCAACAAAAACCGAACTGGTCCTGTTCACTAGAAGGAGGAAAATTGAAGAATTCGGCCTTCCAAAGGTAAATGGAGTCTCCCTGAATCTCTCCTCAGAAGCCAAGTATTTAGGAACGATCCTTGATTCGAAGCTCACTTGGAAAAGAAACACAGAGGAAAGAATGAAAAAGGCATTATGTGCTTTCTACTCGTGCAAGAAAACCTTCGGTAAACGATGGGGATTACAACCGCCCATAATGCATTGGATGTATACTGCGATTGTGAGACCCATACTTACCTACGGAACAATTGAATGGTGGAATCCTCCACTGGCTGAGTTCATACGCAGCACAGCTGCCAAAAGCGCAATCCGTCTTAGACAATCTAGCACTTGGAAGCATAACTGTTATGGACACGGATCTATACTTCACAGATATAGATCAATTGATCCCGAAAGAACAGCGGACTATATAGTACCATACAGTGACTTTTACAAGAAATACTCCGTTCTTATTCCCGAAAGACAGGAGTGGGAATCCAACATATTAACCAATGTACAGGATCTTCAACTCTACACTGACGGGTCTAAAATGGACATAGGAACCAGCGCTGGAGTTTTCTGTGAATCACTCAACATCAACGATTCATACAAACTCCAGGACGACTGTAGTATCTTCCAAGCCGAAGTCTTCGGCATTAAAAGAGCAGCACAGAGGATACACGATAAGGTACTAAATCTATCCAGGATTACAATCTTCGTGGACAGTCAAGCAGCACTCAAGGCACTGCACAGCGACACAGTTAGATCAAAAACAGTTGCAACACTCACGAAGTCACTCTCTGCTGGGTTCCCGGACATAGGAATATAGAAGGAAACGAAGCAGCAGATGAACTTGCACGGAAAGGGTCAGCATTATATGAGGATTTCACCCAGCCATCAATAGCCATTCCTATTGGTGTATTGAAAAGAAAAATAAACCTTAAAACAAGAGAAATGATCAACTCTTCCTGGATAACTAGAGGAGACTGCGTCATATCTCGCAGTTTATGGCCAACACTGAACGATAAGAGGACTAAGAGCCTTTTATCTATGAACAAAAAGGAAATCAGCTTGATGACAGGAGTACTAACTGTCCGATGGTGCAATGGTCGTCAGACTGGGTATAAACTCACCTGACTATTGCAGAAGCTGCCATGATACAGAAGAAACAGAAACCAACAAGCACTTACTTTGCGACTGCCCCAGCCTCCAAATCCGTCGCTTCCACCACATGGGAAACAGACTATTTGAGGAACTAGAGGACCTGGTGGAAGTCCAACTCTGGAACATGATGTGTTTCGTAAAGAGTACAGGCTGGTTTAACCATACCAACCGATAGAATTTAGTTACGGTTCCACTATTTAAAACTGGCGGTGAAAGCACCTTCAGGTGCGCGTCCCTCCAACGATAACCATAACCATTCTTTGAAAACAATTTTTTCTTACAGTGTTTTTTTTTTTTTTTTTTTTTTTATGAAAACCCTTGCCCCATATGGCAGACAGTGCGACCTAAAAGATCTATTGTATCATAAGGGTGTGGTTAGTCTAAGAGACCTACTACCTCCCTAATGAAGGATAGTATGTCCTATGTCCGCTGGTGAGCATACATACATATTTCCTTATAGAAAACACGTCTCCTTAACCAATGTAATGCTGGGCAACTGCAGAGAATGTGTTCGGATGATTCGTCCTCCTCCGAGCAGAACCTACATTCCGTGTCTGAGCTCAGGTTAAGCTTGTTAAGGTGGTATCTCAAGCCACAGTGGACCGTGAGAAAGCCCACCTGCCTTCTGATACCATCGTTATTAAGGTATATTATATCCTTGTAGGAGTAAGGTTTGATTAGTAATTTGGATTCTCTCAACCCTGGGACAATTTCCCAGTGGTCCAGGCGAAGTTTATGTTCCCAGTTACTAATCAGCGCTGTGGCGAAAGACCAGTTGATGCCACAGTAAGGTTCAGGTCCTATGAACGCAGATTCTGAGCCAGCAATATCTAGTTCATCTGCTAACTCGTTGCGTACAATCCCTTGATGGCCGGGAACCCATCCAAGTTTTACCTTGTCTAGTTTAGTGCATCGTAGCAGCTCTTACCTGATATGGAGTCCACTAAATTGGATGACAGCGCCTTGAGTGCTGCCTGACTTTCTGAAAATATATATATTCTTGCACACTTAATACCCTTACTAAGGTTTAACCTAGCGCAGATTTCAATGGCATGGAGTTCAGCCTGAAATACCGTGGGACACATTCCCATAGGTGTCGAGACTTTGATGTTGACACCAGCTCCAACTCCAGATTCCATTTTCGATCCGTCTGTGAACCAAACCAAACCTCTAGGGTCTAATGCACGATCTAATATTTCTACCTCAAGTAACCTACCGAAACAGTACTCCTTGAACATGGTGTCAGGGATGGTACAAAACAAGTCTCTTTTGGGGATTTGGTCAAGAATTTTCAGATATCACACATGGTCACCTGATTTATACTTGTATTCTATCTGCAACTTGATAGCACATCTAGCGGCTGTCTTCCTAATGAAGATATGAAGGGGTGAAAGCCCAATGATTGCTTCTAAAGCTGCCGTTGGGCAGGTACGCATACGCATAGCACCTGTGATACAGTGGTTTTGAATAAAAGTATCTGCAGCTTGGGTTTTTTTTAAGTTAGACACCACTTGGTACTAAGTTCTATAAAGTTACAGACCAACTAACTTACCTATAATGGCGCTCCAGTTCGGGTTCAACCAGAGCCTCAATCAACATACCTCTACAGCCAGCAAGATCCTTAGCCAACTGCCTCCAGTTGCGTACGCCGAGTTTTTTGAGGTAACCCTCCATTTGCGCACGCCATCAGAGATGAGGTCGTCCTCTTCTGCGTAGTCCTTCAGAGGTAGAATTAAAAATTCTTTGGGCTGAAACATTAGTGTTTACCCGCTCTATATGACCTATCCTCCCAAATCGTTTTACGCGTATCTTTTTGACCAGGTCGGTGTCGCTGTACGGTTCGTATAAATCGTGGATAAACCTCCATAAGCCATGAACGCGGGTTCATGGTTTTCTCGAAAAATTCAAGCGCACTTTCATCCGATTTTGAGGATTTTATGTAGCGATTCCTTGGTCCTCTTCGATAATGGCTTCCTAATGAGTTGTCGGCTAAAGCCATAGTGACAGCGATTGTCAAGTGTTATTCTACATTCGATCTCCGCAGAGCAGACCCTAGGTAGACGACTTCCTTCTCGAAGTTACACTTGTCCATCGAAACGTTCTGGTCGATGTTGTGAGTCGGTGTTCGTGGACAGCATACACTTCGTTTATCAAAACTGTCGATTGTGATATTCTGTCCGATGTTGCGCGCCAATTCTTGTCCGCAGCATATCGTTGGTTTTGCCCTCATTGGCAGCTTCCATTTCAAGACTAGTAAATGCACCAGTGACAGCCCGCTCTGTTCTGCCAATTATGTCAATTCCATCAGCTTACGCTAGTAAGCAGCAGAGTCTTGAAAGAATGTGCCTCCGGTCTCGGTGAGGTCATTACCGACCTTGATGGAGCAATGAGCGTTCTCCATCGTCATCCTCCAAAGACGGACGAGTTTGCCAGGGATGCCAAAACTAGACTTGGGTTTGTATTAGCCCATCTCTATGAATATGGTGTAATATGCGGCGTCAAAATCGATAAAAAGATTGTGGGTATCGATTTGGACTTCTTGGGTGTCCTCTAGGATCTGAGAAGGTATGAACATTTCATCGACTGTGGACTTTCCTGGACTCAAACCATGCTGATAGGGGTAAATCACCTGTTGAGGAAGGGTTTCAGCCGTTCACACAATATTTTCAGCACTGTCACCGGTCTGGCGGCACTTGGTGCTGGCGGCATATTCGTTCGGCGAAGATTCTGGGAGTCTCTTGTAATTGCAGCTTTTCAACGATAAATCTTCTCACAGTAATTCTTCCTTATTGTGACGTTTGGGATATCGGCATTCGTACCTTGGCTGCAACAATGTGGTGGTCCGAGGCGACATGCAGAATACTGGAGGTATGCCTTGCGTCGATCGCAATTTGATCAATTTTGTTGATGGTTTCATGGTCAGGAGACTGCCATGTCCCCCTGTGAATATTGAGATGAGGAAACCGTGTGCTTACTACAGTGGCCGCAAAGTAAGTGGGCCTTAATTCTTTCCCAGATTTGATGTCGTGTAGACAATGCGACATCCTACGAAAGATAATCCCATTTCCTATATTGGCGTCGAAATCGTCTAAAAAGATTTTAACGTCATATTTCTCATTTCGTCATTCTTATCCCCTGTGGAGGCATGAGTGCATATTAGGCTAATTTTATTTTGTCATAAGATGCTCCCTCACGTATCGAAAGTTCAAGTTCATTATACGTCACAGTTTTTCACCCCCTTTTTCTCAGTATATCCCATCACATTTCCTGGATGGCTGTAATTTCGGGTTAATAGCAGTCTCGGACCTCTGTTAATTATTCGGCTGCATGCGGCCTGTTAAATTGTTCTGATTTCGTTTGCCAAGTTTATCAACAGTAGAGTCATCCGAGGCTTGCTGTTGCTTCGTAACAAGGGCTTTTTTACATGGTAGGGAAGTTGACCCGAAGCGTTAACCCCAACCAGGTCCTTGGTTGAGCCCCAAGAAAAAGAGTCAGTAACCCACTTCGTGGATGTGAGCACTGACGTACGCCAATTAAGGGCTCCTCCACCACCATCTCTTTTTCAAGACCGTGCCTTAGTTTGGAAAGTTATCACTGACCTGAGCTCCAATTATGTTGAAATATCTCCAACAAGGTTCCGATAATTTGCTTGTAGACGTCACATGCGGCCCGTCCTCCTTCTCCAGACCACTTACTTGACATCTGACTCGCAAGATTGCAAGTCAGGTCAACTAGAGCTGCCTCGCCTGGCACATACGTGCTGGAGTTAAGTCGGCTAAGCTTCCGCTGGTCCGAGTATCCAGCTCCACATGCACAGACTCAGCATATCCTCATCATTATTTTACTATCAAATAGCTAACCAGCACGTGATGCCTTTTTGCTCACTAGTACCATCTAAACACTAGACCAACTAAACCAACAAATTTATGTAAGATATGTACATGAGTTCTTAACCTAAGCAGTTGCCAAAGAAAAAGTCCTTTAAACCATACGTCCTAGTATCACCATTCTTCTAACCAAGTTCAAACTATCTTCCAAGGAGTGATGCCTTTGAAGGACCAAAGGGCCTCAAGGTGTTTCATGCCCGGTTACTAGAGTCTCTACCCTAGATGGTCAATTGCTGCTATGCTTCCAAATGGAATACATTTTGTAATAAGTACAATCTAAGGACCCAGTGTCTGTGGTGTTCAACACACCTCCTCTGCACATACTTACAATTCATAAGAACGAAGGCCGTACACGAATACATCTTCCATTGATAAAAGTTTACAGGAGAAAACCATTTACTGTCGAAGTTAAATGAAACAGAACCGTTATCATGGTCGCCATTGCAACTTCATAAGAAATTATTACGAAAGGAAGCCCATTCAAGGCGCAACACAGGGATACAGAGACAGAAACCACTCATTGAATTTTTCTTACTGTCATTTACTGTACATTACAAAGTCATTCACAGTAACATTTTGCCCACGTTTCCCACTTAGGGCGACAGAATAGCAAAGTATTCCTTCTTCACTCGCAAGGACAACACAGCTGTCTACCCTCATAAGGAAACCTATTAACTAACCCGATATTAAATTTTCCTCCTTTCTATTAAAGTGAACAATTTCCATAAATTTTCAAGAGTTTTACTGCCTCTCCGAGGGGATAGTAGCTCCTTACATTGTTTGCTTCCGTAAATGAAGTGGAAAATGCGATTTCAATGTAGCTAACCCATGAAGGAATTAATTTTGAAAATTTAAGAATTTGAATAATTCACGAAAATGTCCTGTAACCCCTCTAATTGCATATGAAACTCCTTTCGTTTCGAGTCAGGACGTATCAAAAGTGATTTCTGTATCCAAGCTACTTTTGGCTGGTACTCTACTTTCAACTTTACACTCGATCCTTACGGTTGAAAATATTTCGAAAAGGTTAACTGGGCAAGAATCCTGTTTATGTTTACATTGTGAAAAAAATAAAAATCCGCAAACAGTTTTCACTGAAACAGTTTAGCTGGTCGGGCAGGTACTATAGGTGGACGAGGTCGAACAAAAAAAAGGACCAAAGCGGAGGTCAAAAATGCCACTAGATGCTGAAATCGTGACGGGAATACCAACTCCCATGGGGGGTATACGAGTATCTCTAAACGTACGTTAGGTATTATTAGCCGGTTCCATTCAATTTGTTCTTCAGAGTTCAGAGTTTCTCTACCCAGACACACACACAACACATAAAGAGAATATTGATGTTCAGCTATAGATACTTTATTGAGGAGCCTGTACGTATGTACAATTTAATGTAATAAATTTAAAGTTCTCGAAATGGGGGAGAAACGAAGGTTATTTAGGTGGTTACCCTATATATGGAGGTATCCTTGAATCCGGACATATTTTCTTCTTGGCTCAACTTATTAAATTCGAATCGGTGAATCTACTCTGATTGTAGTTAAAACAATGGCAAGGAGGGGCAACCATCAGGTAGGGGGGGGTTATTAAGTTGTCATAAACTTTTCCGGCAACACGGGAAGGACGAATGAAAGTAAATGCAGTAAAGTTCGTAAACTGAGTTATAGTGGTTGGGATGTCGGTTAATTATGCTGGCAAACTAATCCGCACGCTAGGTGGTTATATTTCCTTGAGTTCAGCTGAAATTGCAACTTATTTGGAGTTTGCTTGAGTTAATGCAAGTTTATACGAACCAACCCGTGTATATGGGCATGGCATGTGATAACCTTGCGTCTAAGCGAAAGCCTTGTGGCTTCGTTATTAAATATAAATTCCAGGCGAATGAACTGCTTTGCGTTCCTGCGGATGTACTTTTATCCTCGTTACATTAAGAGGTTATGTAGTCCTTTAAGCAATCTGAGTTGGGTAGCTGTAACTAAATAAATTCGATATTTGATCATGAGAATCGCAATGCTCCTGCCGTTCTTTGAATATAATTAACTGGAATATGAGGAAAGTAATTGAATCTGGCCAAAAAGGATTCAAAATTTGAGTTGCTTTTGGAGAGAGAGGAAATAATTTTATCCCGAGCAAAGCGCATTACTGTGGATAACCATCATACTGAGTTATCATTCCGCTCATAGAAGATGGAGAGGACGAGGTCCTCGAGCTGACAGGGAAAGCGGAGGCAAAGGCCGAAGCTACTATGCGCCTCATACACCGCGCGTGCGACGTCGCAATGCCTCTTTTGTGGTCGCAGGACACCGGTTTACTGGTGGACCGAAGAAATTGAATATGCCTACAACTCAGACGGAAGGTCACAAGGGGAAGGAGACGATACGCGGAAGCCACTGAAATTGTTCTGACGGAATTCAGAAACGCGAAGTCAGAGCACAAAAGGGCCATTAAAACGAGCAAGACACGAAAGTGGGAGGAACTCCGCCAAGACGTAAACAGCGACCTCTAGGGCTTGGTTATAAGGTGGCGACAGCCCTAAAATTAGGTCCTCAAAAATGAAGGAGACAGTGGACACACTCTTCCCGACTCACCCGGTCAGACCATCTGACACCTTCTCCATACAACCTGAGGAGGTTCCTTTGTTCACCGAAGAAGAACTGATCTTGGCAGCGTCGAGTGTAAAAAATAAGAAGGCTCCCGGACCCGATGGCATACCAGGGAAAGTGCTGAAAATCATCTCAAGAACGTGCCCGCAGCTACTGTTAAATATGTTCAACAGCTGCCTCATAGTCGGGATCTTGTACAAGAACTGGAAGAAACAACGGTTGGTCCTAATCAGCAAGGGAAAGGGAGATCCGGAATCGCCATCAGCCTACTGGCCGTTGTGTATGCTGGATACAACGGGGAAACTCCTGGAGAAGATGCTAAAGTACAACATTGTGTTCGTAGGGGACATTCAACAGTAAGGGCAAAACGCTCAACAAGGCAACCGCCACTCGAGAAAAGTGGTTGTGCTGGTAGCTCTAGACGTGAGGAACGCCTTTAACTCAGTAAGTTGGGCAGATATCCTGGAGCCGCTGGAAAATAAATTCAGAGTACCACAGTATTTGTTGCAGGTGTTGGGGGACTACCTCAAAGACCGGAAACTGCTCTATGACACTGCAGAGGGACGCCGCAGCAACAACATCACAGCAGGAGCAGCGCAGGGTTCAGTACTGGGTCCGGACTTGTGGAACGTCTCGTATGATGGAATCCCTCGGTTGGAGATGCCTGAAGACACTTTTCTCATAGGGTACGCAGACGACATCGGCGCAGTGATCACTGCAAGAGATGTAGCAGAAACGCAGCGAAAACTCAACCAGATCATGAGACGATTGCAAGGGTGGATGGCGGACCATGGCCTAAGTCTAGCAGCCGAGAAGACCGAGATACTTCTTCTAACCAGGAGACGGATCCCGATTCACGTGAATTTCCAAGTAGGTACAGAGACAATCACCAGCAAGAGCGCAGTAAGGTACCTGGGTATGACCCTGGACTGCAAACTAACCTACTGGGACCAAATAAGATCGGCATCAGAGCGAGCGGCGAAAGTCACGACGTCACTCAGCAGGATCATGGCAAACATCGGAGGCCCAGTAATGAGTAAACAGAGACTGCTTATGTCCATCACTCACCCCATTCTCTTGTATGGATGTGAGATATGGGCTGAGGCACTCAACGTGAAAAAATACAGGAGGCAAATGGCTGCAGTGCAGAGACGAGGTGCCCTTCGAGTTACTAGGTCCTACCGCACAGTGTCCGAACCAGCTGTCCTCGTGGTAGCGGGAGTGAACCCCTATAGACCTGCTAGCCGCAGAAAGAAAGTACGTTTACGACAACAAGACGGAAATGGGGATTGAAACGACAGTAGCAGAAGCAAAAGAGCAGACCAGAGAGAGGAGGCAAAGGAGGTGGAACAGTGAAACCAGGGAAAGATGGACCGCGAGGCAAAAACAAAAAAAAAATTCTTTTTTGACATTTATGATCAGTAGGTACACTCTGGAAAATTGTCGTGAGAAGACTCACTCTTGAACAACGCTACCACCTTAATCAATTTTAATTTGAAAATCGGTCGTCTATTCGTGAAACTTTTAGACGAGTTTTTATAGCACAAATAATTGTCCATCTGAGCAAGCTATCTGTCGAACTGTGGATAGATTTCATACAACACGCTCTATAATTTTTTAATTTTTAATTTAAGGTGTACAGTCTGCCCACATCAGCTTCATTAAGGAGAGATACCCCTTGCACCTCCGTCAAGGCGTCCAATCCAAATATGTACAGACCACCATGTTTCAGGATCGGACATCTTCCAATAAAATGAAATTGACTGTATTCTCTCCTCCAATAAGTTACACATTTTGCATACAATAGGCAAGTCCTCTCTGTGAGGTACGAGATTCAGCTTCAAGGGTTCCCCACGCAGTAATTATCATGGTTGATTGGTTGGTTGAAAGTGGCTGCCAGCTAGGAATCGCCAACACTCTTAGACCATACACATGTATGTAGGAAAGTTTCCCCTCCCTACTCGTTGAACCATTTTGAGCTTCCTATGAAGCGTAAGAGGCTTTTGATATCTATATTTATCAGATCGTCTATATCATTGTAACGGAAGGCTCATGAGTGAAGCTTTCTTCTACGGAAGCGAGTTAGCTGGGCAGAAACAAAGAAGGTCTTCACCGTCTGATAGTTTCTCCCTCTTCTTTACGCATACAGCTTCTGCAGAAGTCGTTTGCAAGGAGGCCTAGCCTTGTAGCGTGTCCAGTTATGAAACCTATCATAACGCCGATATGCAATCTGTTGAGAGAAAACAAGTTCTTAGAGCCTTTTAAATTCAGCTTTTGGCCAAATTTGTTTGTCGCTAGACATGTTGGTTCACTTGTCCACCATTTGCATTCTCGATAGCAACTAGCGTGAATTTTTGTTTGCATGTAGCGATTGGTATACCCAAGGTGCTTTTGTCCGGCAGTATGGGTGAAGTTGTTCCTATTTTGGCGGAATGTCTCTATGCCCCGGGCACCCAACACAGGTGAATATTGAACTGCTCGGTCATCTGCGTGAGAGACGATCGGCAGGCTAGAGCTACTAAGGAAGTTATAGAGATCGAGTCCAAGGACTTAATGGCTGCTTGGATATCTGAAAAGACACGGATATATTCAACGGATATCACGTGGAGATTGTGATTGAGTCTACCGTTGATTGTCCTATGTAATGGTTCCGCTGCCTCTGGATATCTCATTCTGGCCTGCTAGACAATTTAGTCTTCCACTTTCCAAAGTCGTCTTCACTCAGTTCGATCCCACATCCGACAGCTAGATCAAGCTATTCCCTGTACCAACCAGCATTCACGACTGATTTTCTTGGAAGACGATAGACTGGCACGTTAAGAACTTTAAGAAAATAGTCTACCTGCAGCTTGAGTGTCCCAATAAATAAAGATGATAAGCCTGCATCAAGCATAAGCATGTTGATAGGCGTGTTCGACGGCAAACTGAATAATTTCGTATTGCTTTCCTCCCTATACTTGCACCGCATATAACAGGATCCAATCGGACACAACATTGATGGCCATTCTAGCTTTTACGAGTTCTACTTTGACATAGTGGTAGGTTAGGTTAGGTTAGGTGGCTATCCTCCGCTCACGGTAGGATTCACTTGGAGCAGGAGAGATCCTGGTTGTGTTACCACACGAGCTGGTCACTTCCGCTAGTCTTGGAAGCATTTTGAGATGCCGTTACCTTATCACGTTCATTCGAAGACCCAATGGTCGGCCAAAGTTCAATGGTCCCTCAACGACTGTGTGCTGCTGTTCAATAATGGACAGTCCCCTACAAATACAATACAACTCATCCTCAAAGTTTTGTAGTTTTTTTAATTATTCTACGCGAAGTATCTCCTCGATACAACTAGACAGAGGACATAAAATTTCCTCTGACACTGAAATGGATTTGACTAGACTCTGAGCCGGGGAAAGAATGCTCACGGATGGCTCCAAAACTAGGCAGGTGTGCGGTGCTAGTGCCTTCGTGGAGAGCGAGGACATAAAATTTCAATCTTCGTCATGTCATTGTGCGCCTGTTCTGTAAGCAGAGATTTACGTAATCCTAGTAGCCATGTGCTTTGTTTTAAAAAAGAGTTGTATAGGAAGGAGCATATGAGCCTGCAGCGATAGTCAAGCTACACTCAGAGCGCTGCCACTTCCAAAATGGTATACGAACTCAAGATCTGTCTGGGTGCCACGTTAGGCTGGAATCCTGGTACGCAAGACCTGCCGTAAACCTTGCAAGAGAAGGCTCAGGGGAAGTTTTCTTAGGACCGGTATCAGAGCCGTACTATGCGACTGGGTTTCTCGAGAACGGAATTGTCGGCGGCTTACCTCTCTCCTCGTTGGATGCAGACAAACCAAGTGCACAAGGCCTGATATCTGTAAAAAAAAATCAGCGGGTATTTTTCTGCCCCTAAGGATAATTGACTGCAGGGGACTTGGAGGCGCCTGTGCAGGCTACCCAATTTTGCCAAGCACATCAATCAAACATATGTACGTGCTGCTTGTGAGCAAGACGGTGATACAGCGGAACATTTCCCCCGTTATTGTCCGGCCTTTGTTTGGAACAGATGGTAGATCCTTGGAGCCGACGTGGTGAGTGCTGGTCACCTAAACTGTTCATCGCTGAAGCCCCTTCTCGTCTTTCTCCGAAAGCGTGAGAAGTCCTTGTGTCTGCAGGGATAACACAAGGGAGGAGCAGTAGTTCAGGCCATGTGTATAAGGAGACACGAGAAGAAGCAATCTCCAGCAAAAAAAAAGGTTACAACTAGAGCATAAGCAAGTCACTGAAGAATTAATGCACCGTTCATGTCCGACTGAACATACTCGTACGTATACATACTTCAGAATAATACTGAAGGAAGCGGAGCTATACAACGAAGGACTGAGGACATTAAAAGCAAAGACTCTTAAAATGACCGTGAAAACTTTCGCTCTTCAATACATGCACAATGACATGGCCAAATGGATGAATTAAATACCATTCAAGTCATGTAACACCGTGCGAATCCTTTCAACCTTAATGTGCCTCCCAATTGCAGTACAACATCAGTAAGCTTATATCCACTCTCCTTTAGAATTCACGACGACTGCAGCATTTTTCAGGCCGAAGTCACAGCCATCATACAGGCTGCTGAAATTATTCGCGAGAGTAATATCGTTGGCAAAACGAGCACTGTCTATATAGACAGTCAGGCAGCCGTTAAGGCTCTGCACTTCGCGATAATCAGGTCGAGGCTTGTGAGAATCTGCAAGTCACCCCTACACGAGATATCTAGAGCCAATGCGGTGACCCTCTGCTGGGTACCACGGACATGGATATCAAGGGAAATGAAAAGGCTGATGAGCTTGCTAGGAAAGGATCGGCGCTGCACTTATCGCGGGCCCCTTCCTTTTGTAGTAACCCCAATCAGTTCCTTACGGAAAAAGATGGAAGGCGAAGCCATCGGTCGAGCAAAGAAGCCATCTGGAAACATGCGCAACGGCCAGGGCGCTATGGCCGGCCTTCAGCAAGAAGAGATCAACCTTTCTGGTAAAACTTAGTCGTTATAATGCACGGGTTGTTTCTGGCATAATTACTGGACACTGTGCTATCGGCGTTCACGCAGAACGACTTTTGCAGAAGTTGCAGGGACGAAAAAGAAATTGAATCTGTTCGTCATCTGCTGTGTGATTGTCCTGCCCTATCTGTCATAAGAATGAGGACTCTCGGAAGTTATTTTTTTTCGGAACTGGAGGACTTAGGAAATGTAGAGCTGACGGACCTCCTGAGATTCATATCATTATCTGGGTGGTTCTAACAGCGGTTTCACATGTTTCCAGGGCTAAAAGATTGGGCACAATGGACCGACCTGGTCTAAGTGAGCAGTGACTCTATGTCACAAGGCACCCATCTACCTGCCTACCTACCTAAGCTTCTATCCAGTATTATTTCGGCTGCGTGTCAAAATCCTGAAATTACATAAATTACGTTCTGAAGCAAATTGCATGCCTATAGGCGGACTGCGAAAAAAAATCCCAAATTGAAAAAGGTTCTCTCACCGGTTTCCAAATTCACAGAAAGAAAAGAATGCAAATCATTGGCAGTAAGTATCTCCAGGCTCCAAAAGGGGATCCTTTTGTTCGAGATGTATAACCCTTTTCATACCCATACTCGTACGTGTGTATATTTTGTGGTGTGCCAGCACATGTACATACGTGCGAGTATGCGTCAAATATATGCTGCCACGGTAGTGACAATATAGAATAAAAAAAAAACATCAAAAGAATGTCGCAGATCAACGATACTTACGAACCCTTTTGGACTCCTTTGGCATCTCCTTACGCAGCAACTTTGCACTGAACACTTACATTGTACGAGTAGGTATTTCAACAATCGTCAAATCATAAAGACCCAATCTGAGCTACACACAGGAGCTGTAGCTAAATAAAATAAAATTTAAATATTTCAACAGGTTGGGGAAGTTGTACAAATGAAATTGCAATCCTAACGTTGCCAACTTAATGAACGAAGAAGTCCTTAATGAAAATTCACCATGGCTACTACAATGTTCTGAGTAAGAGGTATTTCATATCCTTTGTATGTATACTACCGTCTTCGGCAAGCGGAAATGACAAGGACCAAAGGCCAGTTCAACTACTGTGCAACTTTGTTGCAAATGACGTTCCCAAAAATTTCAAAATTGTAGCACCTGCAGGGAAACAAGTACTCAACTGATGCGTGTACTTGCGGGGGTGTTTATCACAGTTCACTAAAGTTTCCTTGTTTAATAGCCATGGTGCGACACACAAGCTCCTAGTCTATCAACAGCATCATAACATTGAATCCATCTACCGAGACTGGTGCCATCAGAAATTCGCACTATAAAATGCTTTCTCCTCTTCAATTTAATACACGAGGAAAAAAAAAATCCTTTTATTCCCTTTCAAGTCTACTGGGATACATGAGTGCAGGCACACACCCATCCATCTACAAAGCAGCTACGGATATGTAGGTGAATGTTAGCTTTGCCTGTCACAAGATGCAACTATGTTCGATGGATGGATATGACAGGCGACTAGAATTGGAACTCGAGACACAACCGCCCGAGCTTGGCTTTCAATTAGGTTGAGTTAAATAGAAATAAACGAAGTTAAGACAGCGTAAACGCGCTGGGATACGAAGTGTGCATCGATAGGTTTCGCATCCATTGACGGTAGAAACAACGATGCCGCAACCAAATTAAGTTATTGTTTACATACGTGGCCACATGACGTTCAGAGTGTATGTATAGTAGATACGAGTATCCTTCCCCTCCTCCCTGTGCGATTTGCGGTTCCATCAACTTGAATTCAATTAAATTTTCAAATTGCCAACGGGGCTTATATTACAATAAACAACAAACAATGGCAAGGCAGCGCCTTTTGATTCGTTTTTGAATTTTTTTTACTCACACTTCAAAGGACAATTAGTGAAACAAAGTCCCGGGGAGTAAGTGAAAAGGTCCACCACCCATTGCGAAAGTGGTGATGCGAATATTGACCAAGATTTTCCTTGCGTTTCTGAAACTTAATTAAAGTAATTTATCGCATCAGGTAATTCATTAGGCAAACATTTCCGTGCAATGTTCCAACATCTCTACCCACACAGACTTGTTGGTGGATTTCTCTTTCATTCAATTAAAAAAAGATTTTCCGCAAGGATTCCTCCGGATACCTAACGGTTAATTGTTGTTTTTTCCTTGAAATGCAAATCATTTTGCAGTTGCTGCAGTGCTACACGACAGTTATAAGACGGTTTTCCATCCATTAAAGTGCTTTAAATAGAAAGCGTAAAGAATAGACGTTTTAAGGATTTAAGAGTTAACGCAGTTCGAAAAGTCGCATTTTTTAACTGTAGTGAAACTGACTTTAGAAGAGTGTTACATGGGTTAACATGAGCCTTGAATGATCCGTCAAGTAGGCCAAATTCCCATTGCCATCGGGCTTGCAATACAATATACTTGCGCATATGAATACGGTCTGAATCAGAGTCACAATGTAAGGGGCAGACCATCTGTTGGTTTCTTTTTGAAATTGGCCTCAAAACTACACTGCCCAATATTTTTCAATGATTGCCATCTTCTTATTGTAAAAGAGGGGTTACCTGGTTTATGGAATTCCATTCAAATGGCTTCCGCAGCTGGCTTCGAAGTTGCTCATCAAGACAACTCAATTTGTGAGCAGATTTATTCTTAAAGTGGGTCCAACAGTGTCGATCCCTAATTAAAATAAATTTTTGTATCAAAATTGATTCTTAAACTAGCGTGGGAGAAACAGGATTCAAATGTGTTTAACGTCTTGCGTTATATCTTACCTCTACTCCATTCGATTTGGATGAAACCCATGACCTCTAAATCAATACCCATCACCTTTATCGATTTCGCAGTTATCTATGACAGCGTTCGTAGATACGATCTACATAGAGTCTTGGCATCCCCGCCGAGTTCGCTTCTTCTGTACAGGATGATCTTGCATCTTGGAAAATGACCGCTGCTCCCTCATCATTGACTGCTTAAATCTTGGTAATGGCTTACGACAAGGCAACAGGATTTCATGTGACGTTTGCCACGTCATTCTTAAAGATTTATGTGAAATTCGCATTTGAAAGAGTGTCCTCAATAGAGGTAGGGGAGGATGTAATCGAAGGGTGGTTTGGTTTGGGGATGGAGAGTCGGATGGGGTTCACTGTTCCGAGAAGCGTCCTGAATTTCTAATGAACTCCAGGATTCTGAACTCGGAACTGTAACGTCTAAGATAACTCAGCCCGGGTAGGACGTGTCTTCCCAGGTGTTTGTATCTTAGCGCTTCTGTTGCTGGGCATTCGCAGAGGAAGTGCTCGAAGCTTTCTTCCTCTTCCTCGTAACCCGGGCAAGTGCTAGTGCTAGATGTCACTAGTCCCAGTCTGTAGACGTGTTTGTTCAGGTTGATGTGGCCCGGTGTACATTCCTACCATCTGTCTTGCTTGTCCTCTGCCTAGGTCGAGCGCCTTCTTTTATTTCCGAAAGACAGGAATGGATTTCCAATACATTAATGAATGAACAGGATATCCAATTCTACACTGACGGGTCTAAAGTGGATATAGGAACTGGCTCCGAAGTGTTCTGTGAGTCACTTAAAATCAACGACTCATACAAACTCCCGGATGACTGTAGCATCTTTCTAGCTGAGATCTTCGCCATTGACAAGGCTGCACAGGCACACAATCTTTGTGGACAGTCAAGCGGTAATCAAAGCACTAGATAGCGAAGAAGTTAGATCATAAACAGTCCTCAGATGTCGTAATAAGCTGAAGAGAATATGCAGCACCCATGATGTTACTCTATGCTGGGTTTCTAGACATAGCAATATAGAAGGGAACGAGATAGCTGATAGACTAGCCAAAGACGGATCAGCATTAGATTTTCAACACGCTCAGGTATCTATAGAAGTGTTTTATAAAAGAAAATAGACCTAAAAGCAAGAGAAATGATTATTTCCGTATGGTCCGCCCGAAGCGACTGAGTCATATCTCGCAGCTTATGGCCGCCATTGGACGAAAATAGAACCAAAAACCTATTGGCGATTAAAAAAAAAGAAATTCGTATCTTGATACGTGCGCTTACAGGACACTGCCCGATAGGGGAAATAGCTGCCAGGCACGGCATCAACTCACCCGACCACTGCAGGAGCTGTCAAGATATAGAGGAAATAAAGACTATCAAGCACCTGTTATGTGATTGCCCAGACCTTCAAAACCGCCGCCTACCCCATATGGGCAACAGGCCCTTTGACGAACTTGGTGATCTCATACATGTTCGACTCAGGAACGTGTTATGCTTAATAAAGAGCAGAACCGCCCGAAAGATAATGAAGTGTTTACAGGTTCAACTCAACAAACGGGAAACACAATGGACCGCAATGCCCCCGTGATAAGCACTTAGGTGCACTTCCCTCCAACCTAACCTAACCTAACATCTAGGTCCAACACCAACTGCAATGACATCTAAGTAAGGATGTGAGCAAAGTAATTTTGTGGATTAGAAGGAGCAGACAAGTCATGGTTTAAAAAGAAAATGAGAAAAAGTGTCGGAGACAACAAAGAGCCTTGGGGTACACCAGCATTTATTTTGAGAAATTCTCACTTCAAACTGTCACAAATCCATAGAATTACAAAATAGCACAAATTTTCGATCATGAGGCTTGGTTCCAAGCTACGCAAAATGATAAGAAACATCAAGCGCACTAGTAATACTTTCACCAGAGCCACGAGCAGATTAGTTCCACTTTGCGTAGGAAACTTTGCCATCAGATCACCAGTGGACCTTTTGCACAAGGTGGTCATTGAGGAATTCCCAGGACATTTAACGAGCTGACGGTTCTTCAGTGCTTCGACAACATTCAGTGCTTTGGGTCTGTAACTGGAGTGAGAAGGGGGTTCATCTTTTGCAAGGACAGGCTGGCAAATACAGTTTTCCATCTACTCAGGAAGAGACCACAAGTCTAAAACCAAATGGAAAAGCTAACACAGTAGTTCTGCCAGGGTGAAAGAGTACTTCTTCAAAACTATGTATGCGAAGAAAGGATATATGTACGAGTACGTAGGAAACTAATGCGATGGTCAGTAACGAGTTAGTCCTATTTCCTTATTGTGGATTAATATATGTACATATACATACCATAGTAGGACAGGACAATAAAAGATGAGAGGGTTCCTCAAAAATTACGGGCAGAATGGATATTCCACACGTTTTCTGAACGTAAACTCCTTTTTTCCGGGTCTTGACAAATAGACAAGTGGTTCATTGGTTTTGTGCATACTCACATGCACACATGATTTTTTTTTTTTTATTTCATGTGATCTCTCTGAATATTGACACAGAGACTCGGAGTTTCTCGGATGTGATTTACCTCATATTTCCGATATCACTTCCGATTAATATCTGCAACAATCTGTAAGGAGTACACTCGTATGGAAATACCAACGTACTCGTACGTATGGATGTATGAAAAAAAAATATGGCGCAGCTGAAATATGACTACGGAATTTCGTTGGTGATTTATTGGATACAAAAAAAAAAATGTTAGCTGTGCAGATGCGAACTTAATTAAATACACAAACACTCGCGTATTCATACGTATGTATTTCGCAAGTTTTTTCCCTCTGTCGCTTGTGTTGCTAAAACGTTAGAATAAACAAAAGAGAAACACTTTGTAGTTTTTTTTTTTTTTTTTTTTTTGAAAAAAGTGGGCTTAAAAAATATGCATTTCATTATTCAGGTAGGTGTTTATCGCCAAGTTCGATCAATATTTCCACCGATGGGAGATACATATTGGATTGTGGGTTTTTAGTTTTCTAACAGATAATTGAAATAGAGTGTTCGCCGCACAGATTAAAAGGGATAGATTGAATCTAGGCAATGAACAATAGGCTTCGCAGTTTCATTGTTGTAAAGTTTTTCAACATAATTTCATTTCTCTATTGTTATCGTTGGTAATGTATATTCAATTGCTGATGGCAGATGCTGCTGATTAGAAGGAGTAATATTCGTGCGAAATTCTTTTGTTCTTGCCGGTCATGGTGTAAGAAATTTCAATCGAAAGTCCTTGAAATTTCAGATTTAAGTGGAAAAGGCTCCTTAAAGCTGCTTGTTGTAGTTGAAGACACATTTTCCACTTGACAGGGGTGGCCATCTGTCGGCTTCTCTTAGAAGTACATATGATTTCGACGCCGACAGTACAAAGGCGCCTGATAAGTATTTAATGCCCTATTCACGTCCAGTGCGTATAGATGAAAAATTGCTGCTGTTGCCCAAAGTGGTTGCATGAAAACCCAAAAGCTTTAACTCGGTGCAGAACCCATCAATTGAATATCAGTTCGATTAGGTAATGCGTTAGACTAGCACGCACAGCACGAGTGGTCACGAGAGGCTAGGCCGTAGAGTACCTAGTCCTTCCATAAGTTCTGTTACATAATTTCTGGCGCTTATCGTTTAAAACTCCTTACAGGAATAGAATCGTTCACTTGTTTTTCAGAACACATGCATGGTTCAGTAAAGACTACTAGCCAGTTTGGTTTCGGCTTGTGACCTATTAGCGTGGAGTGGGGCGTAAAAGAGAATCGATTCGCGGCAATAGCGTTCCATAAGTGCGGAAAGAGTGCTGGCCAAATTTTTGAGTTGCTAAAACTACTCGGAACATCGAGAATATTTGTTTATCGAGGTAGTGGTCGCTTAAGCAAATATTTGTCTGGTGTAGAGGCCAGGGCGAGTCTTTACGAGTGCGGTAGTAAAAGCAGTGCGGGTTTCCCTTAGGAAACCCATAATCATGTCCAAAGAATCGGATATATCAACCAGATCCATGCCTAGGTTGATTTGGGATGATCTGCATATGAAAGCCTATCATCAGTCCACTCCTAAAATAAGACTGGAAAGATGCAAGGACGCGAAAAAAGTTGTTCCAAGGGTCAACGTGGGAGCCTCTCACCAAGGTGTCACATCTCTTCATTTCTGCGAAAAAGGCGTGGTACTGGTGCACAAATTTACCAACAAGATGTGCTAGAGGGTGTCATAAAGGGCTTGACCAATACGGAGACAGATAGATCTTCTAGCACAAAGCCAAAACCACGCAGAAGTAGCTCAGGGTCAATATTAATGGCGTTATAGCAGCAGAAGATTGGCCGTCTGGCAGTCTAAATTTGAATCCAATGGATTACGGTTTGTGGTCAGAATTGGACAACATGACCTGCAGGACTCCTCACAGAAATTTGGAAAGCCTCAGTGCAGCATTGACCGCAGTAGCGTCAACGATATCTATGAAAACCGTGCGTGCCGCTATAGCCCGATTGCCACAACGTTTGAAAGCTCGTGTTAAAGCAAAAGGTAGGCATTTCGAGTGAATCCAATTTTATTTCAATAACCAATATTGTGGTCTAATAAATGATATAATATTGAATACAAAATGTTCACTTGTTTTTTTTTTATGACGTTTTATATTTGTAACAGAATTTTCGGCAGGACTAGGTACATACGGTCTGTAGCCCCAAATATCTTTGATAACTTCTGCGAAGACGGGCTTTAGTTTCAGAGATATGGTGCAACATGCCACAGCAGGTGTCCATCAATCGAACTTTTCTGAACAAACTTTTGTAACCGTGTTATCACCCGTTTTAAAGATGTAACTTGGCAACCGCGTAGCTGCGATTTGATTTTGTTTTTATGGGCAAATGTTAAGGATTCTGTAAGAGTATTATAATGATTCGTAAACATTTGCCATACTTCAGAGAAACATCCATCGAGCTATTCACGAACTATATCCATAAATCACGGAAAAGTACTGCAAAATTTGGTCGACAGGATAAGCAACTGCCAAGCCAGTTGATAACTTTTTGAACGAAATTTTTTTTACGATAATGCCATGATCGCCGATCATTATTTCTTATATTTCCACTTGTGATCAACACTGCCTTAATTTCAGACTACCACTACTTCGTCTACAACTGAGGTTGGACCAGTAGTAAGATTGGAAGAAGAGCTGGAACAAATGTCTTCTAAAAGGAACTGGAAAACAATAACCTCAGTGTATCAAGCCAAGATGCTCCCTAAGTCACTTATAAGAGAGTGAGGAGACTGGGAAGCATCTCTTAATAGCACTAAAAAATGAAATTGACGATGACGAGTACACTATTGTGCAGAAATACAACGAGAATGGCCTGGAAAGGCCGGTTTCAACTGCCGTCTATCTCTTATGGAGATGACAGAGCAGTTCAACATCCACCCATGCTGAGTGCCAGACCACAGAGACATTCCAGGCAAATGCAGGCAGACGAGCTCGCCAGACAGGGTACTACTCTAAGGACTCAGCCGGATAGGCAATCTCTAGGTATGCCCCTAGCTACATGGAAGCATCTAAATCTACAACTTAGATGGGGAAACGGCGCAACGTGTCACATTTCGAGACAGATCTGGCCTAGGTTAGATCATAAACGTAGTGTCGAGTTGGTCAAACTAAAGCCATCACGAATCAGCTGCGTTGTCGGTGTTCTCACTGGATACTGTCTTATAGGCCAACATGCCAGAAGACTCGTTCTCTTTTCTAACGACTTCTGCAGGAGCTGTAGGGACGAGGACCATTCTTCACCTCCTATGTAACTGCCCAGCATTGTCGCATAAAAGAATGCTGCATTTAGGGTCCCCCTTCCTTGAAGACCTTGGCGGTCTGGCGTTCTTGGGCGTCATGCGCATGTATCGCTTTATCAAAAGCTCCAGTTGGTTTTGTTAGTGGCCAAATGGTTTGATCTATGGTATCACAAAGGAGCTGTGCTGGTCTAAGTGTGTCTGCGGAAAGGCAACCTAACCATGGTCTGGATGGCAAAACTCACATCAAAGGAAATAAACAAGAGGACGCTCTGGATAAGCGGAGTGCAGCCCTAGGATCTGTTGGTCCCAAGCCATTTGCTAAACCACACAGAGGAACGATTAAGAGCTTGATTGAGAAATAACCGTTACTGAACCCTGGCAAAGTGTAGGCAAGTCGAAAGGCTGAACAGCTCTACCAGGCAAAAAGTTCCTAACATGGGAAAAGGAACCTTGTAGCGGTTGTTAGCGACACTCCGAGGAAAGAAAATGATCACACTTTCAGCCTACGGACATTAAAAGTTGGAGGCAGCGGTGCCCAACATAAGCTACCAAAAGAACATTGATCTTGTCTTGTTAACGTAAGGGACTAAGGTCAGGAAGGTACTGTGAAACGCACCAAACCACGTGGACTACAAGAACGTCAATGTCGTCAGCATAGAGTCCTCCAAAGTGTACGCCCTTAAAATATCATCCTGCATGGCATTGTACAACAGTGGCCAACAACTGAGCCTCTGATTGAGTGCTCTTATGAGCCTTTATTTGTATTGCTCAGCTATAGTCTGTGGCTGAAATTATCAGCAATTGGCCAGGCTAAGGACACTCTTATTCTTTTAATAAGGGATACAGCCGCAAAGTATATCGATGGTGTCTTCTTCGCGGAACTAGCCTTATGGACGCTTTACTGGCGTTCAGCAGAACCCTAAATCTCATCAATACGTTCATGAGTACCTCTTTGGAGGTCATATCTATCCAAGAACAAGAGTAGATATTTTAGAGATCCCCTTGAATCTTTCATATTACGCGACAAACTCCTACACAAGTGTCACTTCGCTGTCCTTTCCCTGCATCCCTATGTATCGAACGCCATTTGTTCCATCTTTTGTTGAGTGCAATCAGTCAAGTACAGGATAGGCATCCCTGTTCCTTTTCAAAATCAGTCAATCACAACGAATATCAAAATCAAAACGTACATTGGGCTTGACAACCAATTTTGTCAACAAACTGCCCAGCTTCACAGCTTGCTTACTGCAATCCCACACATACACTGACTATACGAGTAGCAACCGAATGCCAGGAGTGTTACAGTTTCTCATGCGTAAAAACATCAACTGAATAGCTAATGTTTTCATTGGAAGATGGAAGACCTCATCCATCTTTTTCGATATACGTCATTCTGTCCATGGGAAGCTGACTCAACCTCACATAAGGCATTATAATTAGGTATCCTTCTATGGTAGCGATACGCCACGACTGCAACAGATACTCGTACCAAACATTTAATTAAGGATTTAGTAAGTTGTGTGGAGAGTACACAATTTGGCATGTTCTATTCTACTCTGATCCCTGCTATCAATCCTTTAATCTCTCTATTAAATGTGTTAATTGATATTTCCTTGCTATGCAAACAAAATCAAAGATTTTCTAGCCAAGGAAACATTTTTAATTTATCGTTGAATCCTTTGATCTCCGAAATTAATGCACGAACAACTTGTTGAACAATTGCAAATTGCCAGCAGAGCTCCTTACCACTCTTTCTCTCACACACTGGCGTAGGGCCTTTGAATTCGCCTTGAAGTTTCCCCACTCCATTAGGTACTGAATGTGAAGTCATTCCAAGGCATGCGCCTTGTACAAGAGTAATCTCCATTAAAGAATTTTTTTTTTTCCAGTTTTGTTTACAACCACTCCAGGGATAGTTGCCTGGCTGACAGGACAAAGGCTGCATCAGTTCATGAAAATGAAAGGATTAAACAGCTGGAAGCTTTCGGCAAATGCACTTTGTGCTCATATTTAGATCCACAAATGCAATGCTGCTTCCCTCAGCAACCATCTGGGCTGTTAGCTCTGTGACAGGCAGGATTGAGGCATGGGATGAAATAAACAAGTACAGCACTGAGGCCCTACCACCACCCCTGCCGGCATGTTTGCAGCGTAGTATCTATGTATCTACTGAAATATTTTTTTTTTTTTTTGTCCTTCATTATTAAAGGCAACATGTTCTTGTGATAGTGTGGAATTTTGAATTTATTACTTAAGGTGAGGCTACAGTCCAGCGTCATCTGGGCCTCAAACAACGAGCGTCTCAAGTCAGCTCGATATTTACTTAAATGCTTCCAGTTTCGCACGCTCCTGGCCTTGCCTGAGGTTTCCTTTCACTTGCGTGCGCAACCTGAGTCACTTCCTCTTCCTCTAGGTTAGGTTAAGTTGATGGGTTGATGAGGATGGATTGCTCCGTTCCCCATCACACTTAGGTCTGCGTAGACCCATTGTGATGCCCGGTTTATGGGTCCGTCCTTTCTCCTTAATCGTTAACCAACGCTGTCCAGCCATTTCGATGATCTGGTAAACCTGAAAAGATTCGTTACCGGAATTATGGATATTTCAGAAATTTCTTGGAAGAAGTAGCTTCCTAAAGTTCTCTTCCTCAATTGACTGAGGCTAGGACAGTGGGACAGAAAGTGGGGTGTGTCTTCACAGCTTTCTGCATCGCCACATCCTCTGCATATGTCGTCAGTGGTATCTTTTGACCCCCGTGATTATTCCCACCAGTAGAGATATGGTCCTTCTGTCATTTTCCATAAGTTTTTTGGTGCGGGACTCATCGTAGTTTGGCCATGTTTTCCTGGAAATTTCGCAGGTGGGTAGTGACTTCCATCTGTTATTCGCCTCTCGCTTCCTAAGATCACAGATTGGGAGTTTTATCCATTGGAGGGCGTGGTTAAGATCCATTGCAGATCTCAGACGTGCAAGCTCATCATCTTCCTCTACTGCGCCATCCCTCGGGAGTGAATTGTCCATGCGCTCTACATGAGTCAGTCACAGTTGTTGGACCTCCCCTCTACTGACCAAGTCGATATTGCTGTACTGTCCATATAGTTAGTTCGTCGTTGTATCCCCTCCTCCATTCGTCGTCGATGCAGACGGAACCAAAAATCACCCGAAAAATTTTCCTCCCAAAGCAGCCAAGAGCAACGTCATCCACGTTTGAAAAAGTCCATGCCTCTGCGCCATAGGGCAGGACTGGGATCATAACAGTCTTAGAAAGAAGGGTCACTTTAGTTGTTCGAGCGAGGGCTTTGCTACTCAATAGCTTTCCTAGCCCAAAGAAACAGCGGTTGGCAGGAGTTATTCTTCTTTTGATTTCAGCGCTGGTCTTGTCGTCTGTGTTAATGGCGGAGCCTAAGTAGTCCCGAACTAAAGTCCTTTAGTACCTCAAAGCTACATTTGTGTACGGTGACGTTCTGTCCGAGACGTTAATGTTGGTTGTCCTTTCCTGTTGACAGCATATACTTGCTCTAGACCTCATTGACCGTTAAACCCATCTTCACCGCTTCTGACTCAAGACTTATGAAGGCGCCACTGACGTCACGCTTCGTTCTGCTGATTATTTCAATATCGTCGGTGTATTCGAGTAATTGGAAGGACTTTTCAAGGATTATGCCTCTGGTGTTGGCGTATGAGTTTTGCACTACTCTTTCAAGAACGATGTTCAAGAAGTCTCATGACAGCGCGTGGCTTTTTCTGAATCCTTTTTTAACATCCGAGGTTTCGGTGAGCTCTTTACCGACCTTGATGGATCAGGGTGAGTTTGGGAGGAATGCCAAAACTAGAGATTGCTCTGTATAGCTCGACTCTATAGATGCTGTACGACAGCGGCCTTAAAATCGATAAAAAGGTGATGGGTATCAAGTTGAAGCTCCTTGGGTTTTTCCAGGATGTACCGCAGTGTATTGGATCTATGGCGGTCTTTCCTAGCTTAAAACCACACTGATATGGACCGATCAGGATGTTCACGAACGGCTTCAGGCGTTCAGACAACGCGTCGGATAAGATCTTGCTCGCGATGTTGAGGAGACTGATGCCTCTGTAGGTGGTGGAGTTCAGAGGCTCTCCCTTTTTGAGGATTGGGCAAAAAGCGCTGAGGTTCCATTCATCGGACATACTTTCACGATATTTTACAGACGAGTTGGTGCATGCTCCTTACGAAGTCATTACCTGCCGTTTTGAACAGCTCGGCACCTAGGCTGTCAGCTCTAGCAGCTTTGTTGGACCCAGGTTTAGATAAACCTTCCTATATTCACTTCATCCAGTTCGGGTGGACGGAATTATTGGTCTACATAGCCAAGGGTGAATGATTCATTCTGCCTAACAGAAGGATTCCATCCGTCAGAAGTGGTTTTTCCATATCCTCAGCATCGACAGGATTTCTACTACAATGTTCCCTTGATCGTCCTTGCAGGCTTCGGTTCGGGCTTCGTAGGCTCGAATCGTACTTTTTACCCTTTAGTAAAACCTCATTCCTACAGTAGCATCCGCGAAATAAGTACAGGCAACGCGCTTGACTACACTACTACACCATTGACAAGCAAAACCACAAGAGCTCAGAAAAAAATAGTCGCAGGACCTTACATCGCAGAATCCTACCTACCTACCCATTTATTACAGCAAACAGTAAGAGACCGCAGAGTAATTCAAATTCCTACGATAGAAATTGTAATTTCTCCTTAACATGCACATAAATACAGAATTTACATGGAAAATTAATTTCATAAAAAAAAGAAGGAAAAAAACAAGGACACGGCTGAATGCTTCCAGTAAGTATATTGGGTGGCTGACTAAATTATGAAAGCGAAAATCCAATCGAGAAACTTTGCCACATCGGTGTAAATAACATATTCATTGGTATTACACGACGGTTTACTGTATGACAATGGAAGTGACGCTGACACGGTTCCCCTAAGCACCCATCGATTATTCTTGAGAATCATCAGACCGGCACCGGAATCACCACTACACGGACCCCTGCCGTTGCGAGTTCCAGCACAGAATGTCCTGTTCGATGAGAGGCTGCGAAATTTATCGTTTGCCCTGAAGCACACTTCATTGGAGACAATCGGTGCAGCCACCACTTGAGGGGTGGTTGTGACTGATGTTAAGTTCCTTGACTTGATGTTCACTCCACCGGATGCTCCTGCTCCGGCACCCCAACCGACAACAATACCGCGCTCACCCTCGATATACTGTGATTCAGTTGAGCTCGACCACATGCATGCAGGACGAATGAAAGCATTGTATCTGTGCAGAGAAAAATTAGATTACTTTTGTTTGTAGATATGCTCATCGCTCAGAGGTATTTCTTACCTAACTTGGCTCTTGAGGACGACCACAGCGATATCCGCATCGTATGACTTCAGCTGGCTATCAAAGTCTGGATGGATAAATATGTCGTCACATGACACCGCCAAGGAGCCCTCCTCATTCCAGTTTTTCAAATTGTGTCTCCCCAGGAATACCAGCACCTCGTTCGCCGTATACCGCCGTTTGTTTGTGTGAAAACAGTGCGCTGAGCTAATTACTATCCGCGAAGATATAAGAGTGCCGCCACACTGATACGCCAGCGATGTCAAATTATTGACATAGATGGCAGCTAGCCATGGCCATGCACCACGAGATATCGTATACGGTGGTGGTGCTAAGAAAGGGGTTTCCTCGTGCAAGTCGTCATCGGCTGACGTTTGAATTTCCACCCCACCGACAGCCAAACGAGCCCTACCCTCACCCGTCCGACCACAAACATCTTTTGTTTGCCTCAATGGATTTCTGAAAAACTGAAATTTTTATCATTTTCGAACAAAGTCTCCATGTAAGCGCCGTTCCATGCTCCCTCGAAAGATATTTACTTTTCATTTGCTGCAAATGGCAAAAGCTTGGTATCAAAGGTTTCCAGGAAAGAATCCTGGGGTGGTAACGGTTGCGATGGTAGTAATGGGGGTGTAGCTGGTGATGGTGGTGGCTCCACTGGGGGTGTCAATTCATGATCAGATGGTATGAAGGTGAATTTTCTTGTGTGCTCCAATTGAATTTGTGTCACAAATACACTGTGATCTGCTGGAGAAGTAGAGAACGAGGCAGATGATTGGAATTTTTCTATTTAACTGGCAAAACTCACCTGCAGTTCCGACACAAACGATTTGATTATTTGCTGCAATCTGCAGCAACTTTGGCGGGAAAGGATTCTTGGGAAATTTAATTTTGTACAAGACTGGTGCATCCATTAGAAATTGGCCTCTGGTAAGGAGCTCTATCTCTCCTAGATAATTCTGGAATAAAAAAGAAAAGAATCAAATCTTTTTGAATAGTCCTGTGAATTGATTATGTCGAAGGTACGGTGCATGTAAGATTTAATTAAATCGAATGCTAGTTGGTAATAGAATTACAAGATGTCCTTAATAATAGGAAAAAATTTGAGAGAAAATATATATTTCCTTAAAAGACACATTGTTTGTCATAACAATGGTAACGTACCACTTCTTTTGCAAACTCTGGACCTCTACTCTACTAAACGAAAGATTAGATTACATTAGCAGTAGTAACCTTTCCTCTGTCTGAAGTAGGAACTATTGTTGGATATCGTAAAGTACATCATATAGTTGCACTGCATCCACTCATATAATGGACAAAGGCGAACCTAGCTGCAACCTTATGGAAATGAAGCGTTCACATGTCAAGAGAAATTTAATGAACTCAGTGGATGGACAATCTGATTTTACTACAACTTCTCGAAGTGATAGGAAACGTATCTCAGAGATTTGTTTTTTTTTTTTTTCCTCTTGTACAACCCTTGCCCGCATGGCATCGACACTGCGACCTAAATGATCTATTGTATCGAGGGGTTGGAGTTAATCCAAAAGACGTACTACCTCCCTTATGAAGGCAAGTACATCCTTGGTAGCGGATCCCTTGAGTTCCACTGAAGTAAGTATCTCCCTGTGGAGAGTACGTATCCTTAACCAATGTAGTGCCGGGCATTCGCAAAGAATGTGTTCGAATGTTTCATCTTCCTCGAGGCAGAATCGAAAATCGTTGTCCTGGCAAATATCCATTTTGTTAAGGTGGTATCTCAGGCCGCAGTGGCCAGTTAGGAAGCCCGTCAGCTTCCTAATGCTTTCCTTATCTAGGTTAAGGATTTCCTTGTAGGCTTAGTTAAACGTTTGGATTGTCTCAGACCAGGGACATTTTCCCAGTGGTTTAGACGAAGTTGATGTTCCCAGTCGTTTAATTGTCCTAAGGCAGAAGCCCAGTTGACTCTGCAAAACGGTTCTGGAACTAAGAACACGGATTCTGATCCAGCCCTTGCTAGTTCATCCGCCGATTCGTTGCCTGCAATACCCTGGTGACCAGGTAAACATCTAAGTTTGACCTTGTTGTATCTGGCTAGGGCCTGTAAGGCATCGTGGCAGCATTTAACTGTCATAGAGTCCATCATGTTGAGAGACAGTGCTTGTAATGCTGCTTGGCTATCCGAAAGGATAATAATTCTGGCGTCTATAATACCTTTTCTCAATGGCATGTACTTCTGCCTGGAATACCGAGGAACATCTTCCCATGGGTATCGACAGTTTGGTGTTGGGTCCAAAGACACCAGCTCCAACTCCAGATTCCATTTTCGATCCATCAGCGTACCAGATCAGAGTTCTAGGGTCCCGTGCCAGAGCCCTATGGCCCATTTAGCACGGTCTGGAATTTCTACCTTATATAGTTTCCCAAAACTGTATTCCCTAACCATAATGTCTGGGATGGACAGAAACATGTCTATATTTGGGATTGAGTTAAGTATTTTCAGGTGTCCCACGTGGCCATCGGTTTTATACTTAAGTTCCAGCTGCAGTTTGATAGCGCATCTAGCAGCCGTCTTCCTAATGAAGATATGTAGGGGTGTAAGTCCAATTAAAGCCTCTAGTGCTATAGTTGGGCAGGTGCGCATTGCACCTGTAATACCTAGGCAGGCAATACGCTGTAGTTTCTGGAGCTTATTAGCCGTTGTTTGTTCGAGGGTTTTAGGCCACCAGACAACAGCAGCGTACGTAATGATAGGTCTCACCATCATGATATAAAGCCAGTATATCATTTTGGGATTAAGCCCGCAAGTTCTGCCATAAAGCGCTGTGGCTGTGACTGACTTGATGTGAGAGTTCCAATTGAGTTTTCTATCTAGGATAATACCGAGGTATTTGACTTCACTGGAGTAAAGCAAAGTGCTGTCTTTTAAGGTGATAGGTTCAAGGTTAACCAGTCTCCTTCTAGGCACTAGAATAGTTTTGCTGGGATTAATAGAAAATCCTTCGGAAGTGCACCATTCTAAGACGTGAAGCAATGCGTTCTGCATGCCTCTAGTAATGGTTGCGTTAAGCTTGATACTACAAATGATCGCCAGGTCATCTGCATAACCAATGGCGCTATAGCCTAGTCTGTGGAGACTGACTAAAAGATCGTCAATGACTAGTGTCCATAATAGGGGAGAAAGTACCCCACCTTGGGGGCAGCCTTTGACCGCCGTTACGGACGCCGACACGCCACCAGAGGAGGCGGTTATGATTCGACTTTCTAGCATTGCTCTAACCCATTGGTTGGTCGAATCTTCGATACCTTTACGACTGATTACCCTAGCTATCGAGTCGTATCCGGTATTATCGAAAGCACCCTCAAGATAGTGCCACCGAAATAGACGTAAATTGTCCAATAATACATCAATCTGCGACAATTCGGCTCAAATATATTTTCAGTGTTTATGTTGTTAGCCACAGGGAAACCATACTAAGAGTAGTCAAAGAGGGCATCGGGAAAGGAAAATGCATTGCACGCGAGCAGCGAGAAACACTTTCCAAATCAGTCCCCCTTTTGGACTGGCTAAGAGATGCTATGGTTAAGAGGTACTGCTTTGAGAGAAAAGAAGCTGAGTAGCAAAAAAGAATGGAGTAGTGAAGTCGGGATGTGCCAAATTGGGCAAAACACCATAGAATGGTACACAGGCGGATCGAAAACATCTAATGGAACCGGAGCAGGTGCATACGTGGGCGCGATACTTTCGGATAGCCAAGCTTTTATGAAATCAGGTCTACACGGGCATGGGAGTATCTTGACGAAATAAACCGACTGAGTGATAACACCAGAGTCACCCTCTACAGTGGACCAGGTCACGTGGGTGTAGAAGGTTGCGAAGCTATGACAAACCAACTAGACAGAGGTCTGAAACCATATTCACTGACCCGGAACAATGCGGCTGGGGCCGCATACGAAAACTAAGAAAGGAAGAAGAATGCAAAAGAGTGGAACTTTGGGAGAAACTCCCTAGACAAAGACAGGCCAATCATCGCGTATGCTGACGATGCTGACGATGTGGTGCTGCTTTCAACTGGGAAGTTCCTCCCCACTCTAAGTGAGCAAATCGACGGGGCCCTTAAGACCCTTGGTAGATGGACTAGGAATTGCGGTCTCAATATCAACTCCCAGTTCAATGCACCATCTGTTGGAGGCACCCCCCTCAAAATCTCTGACAGCGCGAGATACCTAGGACTTATACTCGATAAGAAACTCACCTGGAAAATGAACATTGATGAAGGAACTAAAAAAGCCAATATAGCCTTCTACTCATGTAGTAGAATTCTTGGGAAGACCTGGGAACCTTCTCCAAAGATAATACTCTGGATGTACACAGCTATTATTAGACCCATACTGACTTATGGCAGTCTCGTATGGTGGCCAGCGTTAAAAAAGTCCATCTATCTAATGGCACTCACCAAAGTTCAAAGACTGGTGCCACCAGTGCAATGAGAACAACTCCAACTGCAGGCCTTGAGGCTATTCTCAACCTGCTTCCGCTAGACAACTTTGAAGCAGGAAACTTAGCCATAAGAGAGGTGTAACATTACGATTAAATTATGTGCGTCCTTCGATAGAACAAGGACCGAGAGACTTATACGAAAGAACAGAGGATCCCTTTCTATCCTCGTTGGTATCATCACTCTCCGGTACCACATAAAGAACCTGCGCCGGACAGAAGAAGAACTTTGCAAGGTTGTGGCGACGTGGAAGGTCACCACCCACTTCCTATGCCACTGTCCTGGACTCCAACATTCCAGAAACAAATTCCTCGGTAAACACTTCTTCTATAACCCTGAAGAGCTCTCTGGGGTTTCTACAGACAAGATGCTGAACTTTGCCAAGTCATCAAAGTGGTTTATACTTGAAAACAAGTAAGTAACTAAAGTAAAGTTGACTAGACATTTACAGGGTTCCAATGGGCGGAAAAGCACCTTTTCCCCCCTATGGGTAACACAATGGGTCAACACTGACCTGAGTGCGGCAGGAGGCTTTTCTCTCTCTGCCAGCGCGCTTACCTAACCTAACCTAAGACAGGCCAAAGAACTTCTCCGGAAATATAATCAGAAAAGAAATAATGTCCGTGCAAGCATCAGCAAGAACCGACTACCGATTCTGCGAAGATGTTGATGAAACCCCAGGGCACAATGGGTTGCAATGTGGAGCACTGATTTACAAAAGAAAAAAACACTTGGATGTCTATCACTATTAGAAGAAAATCTATCACTGTTAGATCCACTCCAGATACTCCGATTTATCAAGGAAATTGGACTGGAGGAGGTGCTCCAAGTCAAGTATCTCATCTCTATAAAGGACGCAGTGCGCATATACCCTTATAAGCAATCTACCATTCTAGGCACAGCGCTAAGAAAGTGGCCACTTCATACAGGCTTCAGAAGAAAGTAGCTTTCACAGAAATTTGAACTGAATCCGGAAGTGTATATGCTGACATATGTATGCAAACATAAGGGTTTATGCATTAAACACGTCCTAACCCCAGACGGTATATATAGCTCATGCAAGGAATCTGACTAACTCAAGACGTAGAAGAACAAATTACCTTCGAGAAACTGGTGCAAAAGGAATCTCAGCAACTATGGAGGAGTTAGGTGCAACTGAGACCATCACAAACCATCTGCCCCTGTCCTAGTCATAAAATGCCCTAAATTTCCCTTTACCTTAACTCAGTAATCAAGTTTAACCAGCACTCGATTATACGAGATCTTATTTATACTAGTTAAGGAATCAAGTCTTCCAAAAACACAACTTTGTCGTGTATAAAGCCTAAGAGATGTTTAGGAGGCGGAAATCCACCCCCATGTCGCCCAACTCGGTGCACCCAGTAATCATCATGACTTGAAAGAAAAGAAAACACATCTGCTAGCCTTAACTGAACCTCAAGTCAATTAATCAAACGCACCTGCAAATGTTTTAGGTGTCACGGCTACGAGTTACTTGACAAATGATAGCTTCAGCTTGTTTGCTCAATGAGACTTTGAGTCTGATGACCTTAACATAGTAGGCCTTAGGCTTGTTCTGCCTGGTTCCACCAAATTTTTGTGCTAAGTAATGGTTGATCATTTGTCTAACAAACTAGATTGGACACAGATTCATCACCCAAACTGCTGGAGAACATAGTTTGCAGGTCCACCTGCCCTGTTCTTCGAAACAAAGTCCTTTCAAAAGCTACAAATACAAATATTTTGCTCCAGGGCCTAGTTTTGAGGACCATTCGTATTGCGCGGGTTACATTTTTTAGCACACTTGGAAGGGACCTAGAGCTTAGAGCTATGTCCGAAATGCCTTTTCTTAAACTGAGAAGCCTTATCATGACTTAAATTACTCTTGGAGGTTTTTGAGACACTCACGAGTCCGAGTGCTCGTTCAATGTGCTAGTTCTGAATGCCTCGCAAAGATTTGAGGAAATGCACAAAGAGACCTCGGATTACTTGCGTACAAGCTTTAACTCACTCAAGAGTGGGAGCAAAATAACAATACGCCTCGTGATCACGTCTTTCCGTGGGCTTTAATGGGTCCGTCAATATTTTGCGCACTAAAACTCGGTAACCGTGTTATCAGACGTTTTGGAGACCTGCTTAAGCAGCGATTAGACACCGTTGGACCTAATTTATGGGAATTATTAATGACTCCAATGATACATAAGCAATTGATGAACTTAAGGAAACATGTAGTCGTCTACCAGCCAAATAGAACCTCAAAAAATTTACTTTGTACTGCGAAATCGGGTTGACAGGATGGGTTACTACCAAGCCAGTCGCGGGAGTCGATTGAATTGTGTTACTCTATGTAATTAATTGGAAAGTGTACACTATTCAGTAAATTATTGATCATTGAAAAATATTGAACGATGTTATTTTAGTAGCAGTTTCAAAAAGAAACTAACAGATGGCACCCATGTTGTATTTGGAGCAAATAGCTCTTACAGGACATAGCTTTTCGTATACATTTGTGTTGTACATGTCATATTTGGCGCACGAATAGAAGGGGACTATAGTTTAGGGCCGCATCCGAAGGGCATAATACATAAGTTCCTCATGACAGTTGATGCTTCCCGACGTTTGTCAGACATTCACGAGAGGCCAGGCTTTTTTGCTACTTTCTGGGACTCGATCGTTGAACCTTTCGATTAGAAGCTCAACCAGTCTGTTTGACTAAAAATTAAATGCCTCGATGTAATGCAGTGAAATAAATTTTAATTTAGTCCTTGTCGTCAAAAATTCATTTCCTGATGCCCCGTAAGGGGACAAAGGTTCTAAGTAAAAAACAGTGAATAGCTAGAATTTTTTTTTAACTAAAACTTATCTTTAATTCATACGATTACCTCCACGATATTACCTGTCTTTCTTTCGCAGATAAATAGATAAAAAAAAGAAACTCTTTTGCATTCGAAAACAAATGACGTCAACCACAAAAACCTGAACAGATACTCGTGCTTGGAACAACATTTTCTTACTTACCGTAGTCGGTTTCCCTCGCATGGATAATGTGACCTTTATGTGCAACACTTGTCCCATGTCGGGATTCTTTAGTGACATTATGCCAAACCATTCGGAACCATCGAAGCGATATTGAAAAACTTTCGGACACGGACTAATCGGGATCCCCTGAGTGAGAATTTTATTTATTTGATCGAAAACAAGGAAGAAAATGGTTGTGATATGAAATTTCATTGTTTTTATTTATTTTTTTTTTTTTAATTGAAACTTATACGACAACAAATGGTAAACAAAATGAAAACTAGCAAAAGCATCAACAAGTACACACGAGAGGCAAAACGGCAATGACAGCCAAACCTGCTGTCTTTCTCTAGAAGTGGATTATTTATCATAATACCAACGCGACGTATACATACATACATATGAGCCTGTGAATGAAAGTGGATTGAGTATGTATGTATAACCAAAAAAAAAATGTCGAACATTTCTCTGGAAACTGTTGGTGGCGTTTAGTGCAATAAAAAGAACTAGTTGTGCGAAAATACGTACATACATACATATGTACGCATGTTTAGTGAGTAATAATTTAGATTAAGGGCTGCCACATATTTGTGCTTGGTAATGTTTGACGGGACTCTACCGCGGGTATGACATTGGTGAAAATGTTGGAATCCTGCACTTTCGTTATTTTGCTTTTTTATAATGCCTTAGTGTCTAGTCCCTTATTTCGGTCACAGTAGAAAAAAAATGACGTTTGAGGCCTGCATAATCAACAGCATCTTAATATTATTCAACGGTTTTATCAAGCTGGAGAAACCCTTGCAAGAATTAAACAAAATTAATTTTAATGGAGAGTACCTGAAAGCAATTTGTTGGTTTCATAAAAATTAAGGCAAATATGTCCCCTGCTACTTGAGGCTTGTTGGTTGAGACCGAGATTCAACCCAATGTAGCGCAACCTAAGTAAGCAAGGCTAGCATGTGAACTAGAAATGGTGAATCCAATATTGCGGATAAAGATCAGCGTTGTTAAATGCGTTAACTACAATTTGCTTATAATCCCTAAAACTTCATTTATCAGGTTTCACCTGAGTCCAAAAATTAACACGAACGTGGCCATGGTTCAGTGATTAGTGCGTTGGAGTACTGAGCGGGAAGTTCGAGTTTGAGTCCTAGAAAACACGGAAAATATTTTTCACGGAAAAAAGGTGGTACCTTTCGCCAATATCTGACAGACGTCCGAAAGTAATAACTCTCAAGAAAAAGCTTCTCAATTTGCCTTTCGAATATGGCTCTCAACTGTAGGTCCCTTTCGTTTATATGAAAAAATATAACACGCACGACACAAATATGTATGTATGTATGTTTCGCCAATATTTGTATTTTTTGTTCAACTTCAACTTGTTTATGCTAAACTTCAAACTAAACCACTTGAAGCACTTGACATTTTGATTTATCTGGTACCCTTCGACATCTTTGGCAAGCAAATGACAGCTGTTCGCCTTAAAATAAACTATACAGTGGACCAATAAAGTGTTTGGTCATGCATCCATTTTGAATAATCTTTCTTGAAAGAATTGACTACACCACAACGAAGTTAGATTTTAACTAAAACTTTCCTTCTATTTTGGGAAGGACATGGCTTTCTAGAAGAGAAGTCGATACACTTTTGTACCAAAAAATCAAAAACTAACGACAGTGATGGTGGTATCTATGTACGTTGATGGCCTCTTTTTCCGTCTCCCAAATTATTGTAGCGTGTTCCAAGCGAGAATGATGGCAATCGAAGAGGTGGTATCGGTTTAAGATATCCGTATCTTGCCGGATAGCCAAGCGGCAATCATCAGGTCGTTGAAATCCTTGTCTAACTTCAGTATAAACTCTACATTACCGATCGCCTCTTAAAGGTGGCGGAGCAGTTGAAAATTGGCCATTGTAAGGTGCTGGGACATAAGGACATTCCAGAAAATTGCAAGGCGTATAAACTTACTAGACATGGAATAACAACACCCAGTCAACCAGTAAAGGGTACCAAGATATTGAAAGCTAAATGCTATCGCAAAAACAAATCTTAGGTAAACATGTGGTATAGCGATAAAACAGATTTGGCTAAAGCCGGACTTGAACCGCTCTAAGAATTTGATCTCTTTTAACAGATTTCATATCAACGCTATAGTAGGTGTCATCACTAGCCTGTCTTATGGGCTAGAAAGCAAGCGTATATTCAAATGAATTCTGTAGAAGTTGTATAGACGATGGAGAAGAAGATACTATTCTACAACTTCTTTGGAACTGTCCAGCTGTTCCCCAAAGAAGAAAACTTCACTTAGGGGCTTTCTTTCTGAACAACCTAAGTGATTTTATAAATACGAACATTAGAAACCTTCTACGCTTTATCAGCAGTTCCAAACAGTTATTTTTTCTAAGACCAATTGGTGTCACAATGGACTTTAGTCTAAGTTGTATCTGCCTTTTAGCTAGCAGCCACTTAAACCTAACCTAACCTGCAGTCGAAAACTTAGACTTTAACATACAGTATACCCCTTGGTTTCTGTAGCTATGTATATCCTTTTACAGGCAATGTTACCACATATCCAGACCTGCTCTATAAAATTCGGAGGCATTAAGAGAAAACCAACTTAAAATGGCCTATTCTCCGTCAGTAAATGGTTAAAATCACTTGTTTTTGATGTCCTATCTTAGATTTAAAAATGAAAATAATCGGATAGAGGCAATTCTATCAGTGTATCAGTGGGACAAAATTTTTCTGAATAATTTTCTTAAAACATCTCAAAGAATTGTGTAAACCATTTTGTTGCTAATACAAAAAATGGCGCGCGGTGGAACGTTCCATACCGTTTATTCTGAATTGTTGCTTCCAACTCTCGTAAAGCTCCAACATTTGTAATAAATTCCTAGCGCTCACTTCTTATCTTTTAAAGAGTCTACCAGGATAGCTTCTTCGACATTTCAAGACACTGAGTCAATTGAATTTAAAATTGAGGACGCAGTTTTGTTACAAACGTCAATATAACCTCAGATATTAATTTTTATCAACACGCGCTCTCGAAAAATCAAAATTGACTCACAGTGTGTCTTTAATTCTGAGGTTAGAAGGAAAATTTGAACTTCTCGTCCAAGCATTGACCTCAGAAGCCGGATATTGAGTTTAAAGTGAATCCTTTCAGTCATTTCAGCTGTAGATAGACAGACTGACACTTTTTCGGTTTCCGTTTCTTACTGAAGAGGCTTGGCACTAAATATCTGTCAATATTTCAAATGCTTTAGTGTCAAAATAACATGTACTTCAAAAACAAAATAGCAGATGGTCCATTTTTTAAAAGAGTTTATTGTGGTTAAGTAAGGCTTATAAGTGATGAAAGATGAGGTGATTTACGAAATGTGTTTCTAAAGCAGCCGTAACATTTTTTTTTTAAATTTAATGTTAAATACATATACATATATGTACATAGATTTTTTTATGCTAACATGTGCTGCAATGTATTTTTCGCCAAAAGATCGTATAACTACTACTATAGGTACGGAAATTTGTGACTTTTCTGACACCCCTGATGCCATTTTGGTAAATGTCAATACAAAGAAAACGTTCGATATGTGAGAGGAAATGACATATCAAGTGTTAAAAATAAAGAAATTATCAAACAGAGTTTTTAATTTTCAAAAGATTTTTTTTTACATTTTTCCGTTTTCGCAATGTTAACTCAATTCTTGGTTTGAGCTACTTGCGTACGAATAGTATACAGCAGTAATTATGGGATAATCAACCGAGTACTTCGACCTTGACCGATACTCTGTACCAAAATTTGAAAGGAAAAAGAAAATGTTCACAAATCTTGCTGAAATAATAATGCAAACGCCACGTAAATGAATGTTAATAACCTACTTCCTGTCATAAACAATTTCGCCTGCCGTATATTTAGAAAAGAAAAATTCTCCTAATGAGTCCAATAACTAACCCTTACTCATTCGAACTAAGACGATTCAAAACAGGCTCATAAACTGTAGTACAAGAACAATGTCCCGCATTAACATATCCAGTTACCTGCGCAACCTTAAGGCACCCAAGTGGTTTATTACATAATCTCAGCGACAGTCCCTTGCGACCCTTAAACTAAAGGACAGCTGGGATTAGTAAAATATCCTGTCTTATTACCTGTGCATTAGTTACACCTGCAAAGGGATTCCCAATACCTGCTAGAACCGAAGAATATTTAAGAAAAACCCTCAGAGAGCACCAATTCAGTATTCATAAAGCGTTCACCCGTTTACAACCTATCCACAAACCAAAATCTTAAATTTTTTTTTTCGAAAAACATGAAAAACCCTGGTATTGTAGTTTTAGTTTTTATTCTATGGACTGGAAGTGTAAAATCGTGCAACGAATTTGTTTGTGGTTCAGTGGTGTCAAAGTGTCTCCTTACCCAGAGTTGTCAGTGCAAATTGTCGGACTGTTACTGTTGCAAGGATTGCCTCAACTGCTTGGGAGAATTATTTACAGAGTGCTGTAGCTGCTTAGAAATGTGCCCAAATCAGAACGCCACACAAAGTGCCTTATCACCAAAATCACAAATTGGTGATTTCGATGGAATCCCCGAATTATTTGATACACTGACAGATGTCGACGATGACAAGTGGACAATATATCGGTTTCCAATGAAAGCAGGTTTAAAGCGACAATTTGAAGTTACCAGCCGCCTGGGCGACGATATCGACGTAGAAGCGATAGAAGTGAAGAAACCTCTCCAAGTGCCCATTGTCAACTGTACGGTGATATTTTTGAACACATGTACTTCTAGTAAAAAGTGCATGCAGTATTGTGAGAGTATGGGAGCGAACAGTTATCGATGGTTTCACGATGGTTGTTGCGAGTGTGTCGGAGCGGAGTGCATCAATTACGGCATCAATGACAGCAAATGTGAAGAATGTCCGGAACAAGAACCGGAGGAGAGCATGGATCTGTACGAAGATGACTATGAGAACGAAGATTTATGGGACTACGGGGAGGAGGAATTCACTTATAACTAGAGAAGCAAGGAAAGTGATTGGACTCAGTCATGTCATTAGAATTTTAGTTTCGTTTTAAAAGCCAGTGAAAGTGTAGCTTGTGATTGTTATAAAGTTTTTTTTTTAATTGATTAATAAAAAAGTTCGCATAAAAAATTTGTATTTGGTGTTGTGTTTATTTGTCGGCGATTGTTGGTCAACTTTAATTGCTTTTCAGATGAGCCTGCAGGCGGAAAGGTTAAAGATGCTGCTAGAAAGGTTTCTAGAACGCGAAAATAGCTGATTTCTGCAAGGACAATAATGAAGAATGCGTCTGAAAATTTGTAAACTCGACTGCCAGCGTTATTCAAAAGATAACCCGAACATTATACGCTATACAGAGTGTGATGTTTCATGTAAACATGTGCGGTAGTTTCCATGGTGGATACTTTAAGGTGTTTTGAGGTCTATTAAACCTGTTGATACATTCATACATATATTGCCAGCAATCAGTAGTATCTAACTCCAAACTTTTGTTGTAAAGATAAGAGCCTGTTTAACGTTTTCTATATGCAACCTCAAAAAAAAAAAAATAAGTTTCAAAGAAACATCAGCCAAGCGATGGCACAGCATACTAAATTTTCAAAATATGGACTATTCTAAAAAGTTTCTAAAATCACATCCACTCCCATCGAAATTGATATCTTTTAACCACTCAAACTGATTTTTATTATTTTTTTACCTTACCTACATAAATTCTCGATTCGAGTCGAACGAAGACTTGTAAGTGGTTCTTGAAAACATGTCTCTCACGGAGCATTGCTTGCACCCCGTATTTCCCATTATTTTTAAACCACTGTGCTGATTTGATTTCCTGATTTGTCAGACAATTCTAAGAAATTTGTTTTTTAAATAGCAAAGGCGTAGGCAATGGTAAAGAGAGTCAGGTGCAATCTCATCTAGCTAACCTCTCAGGTTTTCGTGATTGCTCTTGCACTCTTTCTCCCGTTGGGCAAAGAGGACCCTCGATCTAGGTAGAAGACTAATAAGGCAGATGGTCGATCTGTATACTGGGCTCATCAACGTAAATAAACACGCGTCTAGACTGGGACTGGAAACATCTAGCACTTGCCCGGAATGTGGGGAAGAGGAAGAAAGCCTCGAGCACTTGCAACTGGGAAAGCTTCTACATTGAAGCAGACAGTTTCTCTAGAGGGTTGGTAACACAACGGGCCCAAACGGCGGCTTACATATTTAGAATATTCTCACCCTCCCAAAACAAACAAGGCTCTGTATTAGTGGTGAAAAATTTCCCTCACTTCCGGTTGCTCTTATTCTGGTGCTTTTAAGCTTCACCATGGTATCAGCTCTTATATACCTAAACACACACAATTTGATATCATATGAATGGATCTTTTCCCTTAAAGGGCTCACTTGATTGTTTCATGAGTTGTGGAGAAGGATTAATGGAATTTCCGTTGCTACTGCGCAGCCACAGTAAGGTTACAACAGAAATTGCTGGGATCATCAATGATGTCAGGTCTAATATACCTCAGGGTAAGTGGAATCCTTTATATTCTGAAATTCGCCAGGCAAATGAAGCGTTAATACTTTCATCAGTTCCTGTTTACAAATTACATAAAATATATGGCAGAGTATAGTCTAGTACCAAAAGTACTGAGTGAAGGACACAAGACGACCCAAATGAAATCTTAAGCGAATAGTAATCAGCTTACCCTTTCCAATCACCTTCTACCGGACTCTGCCAGTGTTGGCAACTGTTTTTATTCAGTGATTTTTTTATCAGAGCCTTAGATTTTGGTACCATAAATTCCAAGCTGAACAGTGATCAAAATGAGCTCTTGATCAGTTTAAGTTCGTCATTCTCTGAGTCGAGAAGAATGGCTAAATTAACGAGTAATCAAACCTGGAGTCCTTTTCATTGCTGGCACCATCATCCAAGTCAAGGCTACTTAGTGCGCAATATTGAGAAGGATTTAAATCACATACGAATCTCTGGGTTTATGAGGATTAGCACGAGTACCTACCTATTCAGCAAAATAATTAAAATTTTATAAAAAATTTTTGCGGATTATCCTAAATTTTGAGGATGTAGATCTTCTTAAGAAATGCAAAATAATTTACCTTACCTATCACGTGGATAGCTTTTGTTATTCATAAGGATGCCAGTCTCACGAACTTTGTTTATAAATTCCTTTGCACCGGCGCCGAAGACGCCAACATTTTCGACCAAACATTATTTGTCGCAGCAAAAAAATACAAATTCTTGGCGCAACGGACCGTATGTGGTCCAGGGCCTAACTTCTCGCGACCATTCGTGTTGTGCGTGTTATATTTTTCACACAAATGGAAGGAACCTACAATTTAGAGCCATATCCGAAAGGCAAATTGAGAAGCTTTCTCTTGACAGTTATTACTCTCGGACGTTTGTCAGACATTGGCGAGAGGTGGGAACGTGAAAAAACTTTTTGGTGTTTCTGGGATTCGAACTTCGAACCTTCCTCTCAGCGATCCAGCGCACTAACCACTTGAGCCACGGCGCCCATTTCTCGCAGCAACTCAGCATTAATTTTGAAAATAATTTTTCAATATATCCCAGAGCTGATTAAGCGAAAATCTATCCATTTCTTAGGGCGAAGACTTGACGCCAAATATTCATCAAAACTTCAAGCGAATTAGTGTTGCCAGCGTTAAAATAACACGCACTTAAAAATAATCAACAGAAGGCTCACCCTTTATAATTTGTTTAGGACTAGACATTTCTTTCTAAAATTAATTATTCATAAAAAATGGACTTATGAATTCATGGTTTTTCAATTTATTGATTTGAATAACTGTAACATACAATTTTACACCCTAGTGTGCTTAAGCCTAAAAGGCAAGCCTCCTTTTGGCTCTTGATCGATAAATTCTCCTCCTTCCACTGGTAAAGGTAAGATGATAATGAGTTAGTGGTGTTCGAGTCAATTTTGTCAGCAATACCCTTCCAGCCAGCAGGGGATTTAAAATATTTGGCATCTTTTCCAATTTTCGATCAGCTTCCACAATTTCTTGTTGAGCATTTGATGCACTTAAAGTTCTACCATTACTGTCTGAACAATTTTCTTGTAGTTTCGTAGTCTTCAGCTGCTGCTTATATGAAGTGGATTTGAAATTAGTTTGTAAGCGGTCCGTTAAAACGTTTTCGCTCCAAGAATTTTCCGAGAGAAATTCAATCAATGCCATAATTAAGATTAAAATTATTAAATGCATAAAATGAATTTCGATAACTGGCACCAGTATGTTGTCCATAGCTCGATTTTCTTATGTGTCCTCTGACCTCAAAGTGAAATTAGTGTTTGATCTAAAACTTGGTCCATGCACGGTATTTATAAGCAAAAAGTTGAACCTTGTTTTGAAGTTGTTATGGTCACCAGAAAATGGATTCATTATTATCCTTGTTTACACAACAATATGATTAAGTCCATTAAAAACTTTCGGAATGTAGCAAAACAACAACCCTGTGCAAACAACATCTTTCAGGTACTAGAGCCTTGTGGTTGAAGGCGTATTTGTTTGAATTTTAGGCAAACAAGTGCATGTGTGATACGCATCCCTGAATACCCGTAAATATGAACAACAAAGTGTAGACTGAGTAACATTTTAATTTTTTTTATTATCGGAGCAGGTAACCAGACATGTTCGTAATTATTTAAAATATTATTTTTATTTATTTTTTATATCAAAACCAAGAACTATCTATGTACACACAGCAAATAAAAAAAAAAAAAAAGGATTACAAAAATTTTAAAAATTAAGTTTCCTTCCTGGTTTGGACTCCTGTAGATGTTCCTTGAAAGTACTTTTCCGAAACATTTTATACACAAAGTCCAGATATGCCGCAAAAAGGATGAAACACGAAGCGGTTAACAAATGAGTTAAGTGTATTGTGACAAACGCCATGTTTTATTTCTCGTTTAAAATTTTTGTTCGTCCTTTAGTTCCAATGTGTAGCTTCCGAATGGATACAAAGCTTACCAGAGTTCTCGAATATATATACCCGTTAGGAGGGAAGATAATCCTTCGAATAACCACTGTTTTCAGTTATCTACATCTGTAATTGCTATTTTGTTGTTTTGCTTACATTCAAGGGAGAGTACGGCTGCTTTGCTTATCACGCTGTGATACTGGTGATATCTGCTATGAGTCAGAGTAGATACTCATCTACATATGTAGAAACTTCTGATAAACAAGCCATTGTTTGGGACATCAAATAGATGTTCTCTTGTCTGATAATCCGGTGACATAATACCCTTAGATTTATTGATAAACAGCAGGAAATACTGGACTTCCTTTACACCATAATAGGTAGATAGGAGTCGAAGTGGTAATTCCTAAAACTATCTCACTCTAAACCCAGTTATAACCAGCGGTGTTGTATTTCGTTTGATCCAATTGGTACCCGGAGACTACACTAAATGCTCTTATGTCTTACATCTATGCTCAAAAGGATAATCATAACATCTTGAATTACTTCCTTCAAAATCTCAATTGCGGATATGCCGGGTAGAAATGCGTGCTAATCCCCACAAACCCAGCTTATCCATACGATTTTTGCTACGATTTATCGTATGTGGTTTGTATCCTTCTCAATATTACGCACTACCTAGCCTTGGCTTGGAAGATGATGCTAGCAATGAAAAGGATTCCGCCTTTTCCAGGTTTGATAACTCGTTAATTTAGCCGTCATTCTCAACTCAAAGAATAACGAACTTAACCTGATCAAGAGCTCATTTTGATTACTGTTTCAGCTTGGGAGGTATGGTACCAAAATATTAGGCTCTGATAAAAAAAATCACTAAATAAAAATAGCAATGTTGCCAACAGTTTTACGTAGAAGACACTGGCAGTGTCCACTAGGAGGCCGATTATTATTCGCTTTAGATTACCTTTGGGTCGCTTTGTATCCCGCAATTGGTACTAGGCTCTACTCTGCCATGTATTTTATGGAATTTTCGCAAGAGCTAAAGGCAGTATAAATGCTTCATTTGCCTAGCGAATTGCCCTAATGTGTATTAGAACGGACATCGTTGATAATCCCAGCAATTTCTGTCAAAACCCCACTGTCGCTGCAGTAGCAGAGGAAGTGGCCTCAAACTTGTTCAACATCTCATGAAATAATTTAAAAAACACTTGAAATGAAATGATCAGAGCATGCGATATCTAACTCATGTGTTATATTTTAAGGACTCAAAGAGCTGTTACCGTAGTGAGACATAAAATCATCATAGGCTGGGGGGGCTGACATACCTTAATGGTGCACTCAACCTTCAGCCTTCCAACCGAATTTAACGAAGTTTTGCATTCGCGAGGTGTTTTGGAATAAGTTTAAGAATTGAGCAGTGCGTTAAGCGCAGCCTAGCTGTCGCCACAGATGCAAATACTTCGCTCCTTCCACCTGCTGCTCACAATATAGTTCGCTGTCATTAGAATGACATACATCTCTGCCTGAAAGGCAGATACAAGTTTTCCCAATGAGTAATGAAGTCTAATGTTGTCACATTCCACGAAAATATCAGCGCCGGACCCCTGTCTGGTTTTTCGAGCCGTCCGTAAAAATGCTACTACATTCTTTTCCTGGCAAGGACTCTGGCCAAAGCCAGTCCCGAACACGAGGAATGTCGAACTTTGAATTTGTGTCGCATCTGTACTTCTGGTGACATTGCATTGCATAGGATATCCTCGAGACAGGGGTCATATGGCAACCTTCAAAACTCAACTGCGAGTTGTGCCAGGAACCACTTCTTTTTAAACGGAGGATGGCACTGAGTGAACACCGCATGATATAAATACCAAAGCATCTAGAGCAGAGCCAGGTGCTCTGGGAAAAGCTCCCAAGGAGTCGTGATGGACCGTTCTTTGGGGTTCGGCAAAGGCAGCAGTAACGTATTTATGTGAACGCTTATTCCACCACATAACCGAAGCGTATGACAGGAAGGATCTTATCATTGCCGTGTAGATTGAAAGGACTTTCCTTGGCGATGAGCACACCCTTGCACTGAAAGCAGACTGACAGCGCTGTAGAGGTATTCATTTTGACATGTTTCGTTAAAAGAAGTTTACTATCTAGGATTACTCCTAAATACTTAGCTTCCTCGGAAAGTTCAATGGTGATGCCTTTAAGCAAAGGTTGAGTCAAGCCAATCAATTTTTCCCTTCTCGTAAGGAAAACCACCTCAGTTTTGCTAGCCTATTTCTGGTGGATAGGGTAATCCAGGTTAGTTATAATTCATAGAGGGTTAAAGGTAAGCCTCAGCTGAAGCCTACCCAAAACCACTGTGGTACATTACAATAGAACACCAATCGTACGAAATTGAATTAGACTTAGCCCCCAATAGCAGAGTAAATTTCTCAGAGGGAAACCCCATTCATGATGTGTATTGACCTAGGAATGGAATTCAAGGCCTCGAGGTAGATATATAAGACCCATCCCTACGTTGAGATCGTCCGCATATCGTATAAAAGTGCCCAAAATATCATTCAAAACGATCTTGGTTCTCCAAGCTGTCTTCAAGATGAACAACAATGCCATCGACTGACTATGTCAAACCAATGCAGATGATTTTTTGACAGATTTGTGACGAGGGATGAGACCTCGGCTCACTAGCTGAAGATCACTTATAGTTGGATAACGTAATGTCATCGGTTGCTAAGGACTGAAAGGTAATATTGGCGCTTTGATACACAAGACTCCTAGTTATGTATAATACTTTTGCGGTGGTGTATATATGTAGCCTTCGATCATTAGACCGATACTCACATACGGGGTGGACACCCTTAGATAAAGCTATAAATCGTGATTATCTAAGTAAGGTCCAACGTACAGCTTGTCTGTGCATTAGCGGAGCATTACGTACAACTCCCTCCGCGGCACAGGACATTATATTCCATCTAATACCCCTCGATATATATAGCAAGCAAATGGCAGCGATTGCAGCCGTTCGCCTTGAAGCTACCCAACAGTGGTCAAGAAAAGAATTCGGCCACGCCTCTATTCTGAATAAATTCAAAATCTCTCCCGAAAACACGGACTACACCATCCCACGTCTAAATTTTGAGAAGAACTTCCTTGTCACCATCCCTTCCAGATCACGCTGGGAGGACGATGCATTTTTAGAAGATGAATCAATTCACTTCTACGTTGACGGGTCAAAAACCAAAGACGGAGTCGGTGCAGGTGTTTTCTCTGATAAGCTTAACCTTAAGCTCTCCTTCCGTCTTCCTAATCACTATAGCGTGTTCCAGGCGGAAATAATGCCGATCAAAGAAGCCCTATCTTGGCTTAAGAAAAACGTGATATCTGCATGTTTTCAGACAGCCAGGCAGCAATCAAATCCCTGGAATCGACCTCTATAAACTCTTTAGTAGCCCTAGACTGTCGTTCGTCTCTTGTGGAGATGGCTGAGCAGTTCAATATTCACCTGTGTTGGGTGCCGGGGCATAGAAACATTCCAGGGAATTGTAAGGCCGATGTAAGGCACCTTAGGTAATCCAATCGCTACTCGCAAACTTAAACTTAAGCTGGATGCTGTCGAGAGTGCAAATCTTAGGTGGACAAGTGGATCAACATGTCTAGCGACAAAACAGATTTGGCCAAAGCTGGATCTAAAACGCTCTAAGAATTTGATTTCTCTCAATAGATTGCATATCGGCACCACAATAGGTGTCATCACTGGACACTGTCTAATAGGCAAGCATGCTACAAGGCTAGGCCGCTTTGCGAAAGATTTTTGTAGAAGCTGCATGGATGAAGAAGAGGAGGAAACTATTCCTCACCTTCTTTGTTTCTGCCCAACTCTCTCCCGTAAAAGGAAACTCCACTTAGGAGCTCCCTATTATAATGATATAGGCGACCTGATGAATATTGACATCAAGACCCTCCTACGCTTTATAAGAAGCTCTAATTGGTTTTAATACGAGTAGGTGGAGGGAGGCTTCTCCCATGATTCACGTGGTATCACAACGGACCTCAATGGTCTAAGTGTGCTGGCGACTCCTAGCTGGCAGCCACTTCAACCTAACCTAACCTATATATGTAGCTTTCAAACGTAGAAGATGAACGGGGAAGTGCTCCACGGTCACTAATAAGGCCTTAACTCAGTTTTTTATTTTAGTATTTGCGTCCCAGGTCCACACCGAACTGTAGCGCCACCTTAAGTTAAGTCCTCTTTTCTAAATAGAGCATGGATATCCACATAATCATCTTCGGTTGAACCAATTCTCGTGTCACAGATATTTTTTGGATTGGTAGGTTAGATCACTTTTGCAATTTCTATCACAACTTGATTTATGACTTTCTTTATCCTTAATATCCCATTAAATTCCATGCATATTCTATAATTCATGTTGTTTACATTTAAATAAATAATACACCAACCTTAAGACCTATGTATGTACCTGAATACTTGTTTACCAATGACTCATTGTTTTTCTAAACTATCTCAATTTTTTAACCAAATAAAATGTACGTAAACAAGTATCTAGATTCTACCTGTTATTGTAGTTTCGCTACATCATGGTATAAAAATAAGGACATGTGCCGATATTCAGTCAAACTTGAGAATCACTTGAAGGCGAGAAGACATACAAAAAATTAAAACGATGGAGAACATTATTATCAGAATCCATTTATATCACCTATTGATTGCGTCAATTTTAACACTTATCCTGGTAGCAATCCATTTTATCTGCAAAAGATATTGTGGAAACCCCAGCCAACCGTGTATCGAAACGGCATATTCGAATAATAACTTCACGACTTCCTCCGTAAGTCAAAAGGAACCGACGCTTGACCAAAATCCGCCCAGTCTTGAAGGAAAAACTTCGATTCTATCAAATACTCAAATGGAACTTTTGAAAGCTAAGCAAAAAATTGAGAAGCTGACGAGTATTTTGAATCCTCTTCTGGCTGGAAAAATACTACTGACCAAGGTCACTAATACACCAATTTCCCATTATCGACGTTTGTTTGTCTACGGAAAGAGAAAGATGCATCAATCTAAAGCCAGAAGGAGGCTGGAGTTTTAGGTTTAAGTGTATGTAAGTGCATGTCCAAAAGTGTGGCTCTAATTTTATAAGGATTAATAAATATACTAAAAAAAAAATAAGCAGTTTCATTTCGACATCAACGAAACCTGTGATAAGACAACTATCACAGGCAGAAGCCAGATATCGAATCTTGATTTAAAATTATTCACAGTTGTCCATATAAACTGTTATATTCCACTATTCGCACGAATATACCTGCTGATGTGACGGAATGCAATATTCTTCTACTGCGATTGTCTGAGGCTTGTTGGCATAAACCCGCGACTTCAAGTAGCCCCAAAGAAAGAAGTCTGGGATGGTTAAATCCGGCGATCTTGCTGGCCATGCCAAATAGCCAAAATGGGAGATTACGCGACCAGGAAACGCTTGCTTTACAATATCCATTGTGGCTCGTGCTGTGTGTGCGGTTGCACCGTCTTGTTGAAACCACATGTTCACCAAGTCCCGCTCATCCAATTCCGGCAGTAAGAAGTCGTTTATCATGGCCCTGTAGCGTTCGCCAGTAACAGAGACCGTATCGCCGATGGCGTCCTCAAAAAAATACGGCCCAATCACAGTGGCTTTGAGTGGATGTAATGGCTCTTCGTGCATCACACGCGGATTTTCAGTGCCCCAGAAACGAAGATTTTGCTTATTGACGTAACCGCTTAAGTGGAAATGCGCCCCGTCGCTCATGATGATTTTCGACACAAAATCGTCCTCTTCGTTGTTGAGATTGAGGATGGCTTGACAGTAATTCACACGCGACTGACGGTCAGGAGGCATTAACTGATGCACTGTTTGCACTTTGTACGGGAACATGTGTAAGTCTTTCACTAAAATTCGCTGTAGGGTCCGTCTGGTGATGCCCAATTGGGTGGCCCGTCGTCTGGTTGATGTTTCTTCGTTCTCGTTCTCAGAACGACCAGTCCAGTGGCGGCCACGCCCTGCATGGTCTCCTGTGGTCCCAGTCTGTTCGAGTCGAGTAGCTAAGCGCCGGAATGTTTGCCCAGTTGGCGCGACACGATTAGGAAATCAAAGTCGAAATTCACGCTGCGCTAACACCACCGACCGATTATTGGTCAAAAAAATCGACACAATTATCCCACGCTCTTGCGGAGTATAGGGCTCCATTGGTTGTCTGTTTGTATATTGCAGCTGTCTAGCTCACAAATGTCAAATATGATTGACGTACGACGCCATTTGCAAAAATTATAATATCTTCGATAGGATGATTAATTTTGCGCCACCTTGTAGCTATTCGCGTATGCTTGCTGATTTTTATCCGAGATTTGGATGCAATAAAAATTTGTTGGTTGACCTCGGAAAATCATTCGACAGTCAACTACGAGAACTGATATCCAGTTCCAGGAACCTATGTAAAGATGATCATGGACATGTACAAGGCAGCAAAGAGAAAAATAAGATGCCCCTCCAAGTTCACTGAAGAGTTTCCAATCAAGGTCGGTGTACACCAGGACAGCATCTTGAGTACTTTGCTCTTTATTGCAGTTCTTGACTATGTGCTTGAAGGTACGAGTAAGAAATGAATCCCAAAGAGAACCAGTTATTCTTTGCTGACGATGGAGGATCCTTCATCCCTGCAATAAGCACTTGAATTATGAGTGGACATTTTGGACTGAAATACGTACCAAATTAGTCGAAAAATGAAAAGATCGATCTCTGATCCACACTGGCCTATTCCAAACATATATTTGAATGGAACAGTGCTTCCCAAGTGCAATAACTTCAAGAGTATGGGTTATATTATGATCAATAGTGAAGAAGCCGGTGATAAAGACATCAATCATCGTAGGGTGGACGAAGTGACAGGAAAGCTTTTGTTACTGAAAAATGTGTCCTAAACTGAAATGAATCTCTACACCGTCGCGTCGTTGTGCATCTACCATTCACTTAAGGTTTGCACTGTTGAAAAATGTATAAAAATTTTGAGAGTAAATTACATCACCTGAGATGAAAATGTTTCTCATGACAGCAGGAGTGACAAAACTTGATCAAGTAAGAAGTTCGATGATCTGTGGAAGCCTTCACATCAAAGACAATATCTCACGATATATAGAGTGCGGCAAGCGCAGCTAGTATTGTCATGCTTGAAGAAGAGATACTCCCTCAATAAGGCAATATCAATAAACGATATCACACTGATATCACGGAAGAGAGGTAGACCCGTAAACTAGACCACATAAAAACAACTCAATGACAAAGTAATCCAAAATCGTTAAGCCTGCCAATTTTTTTCTTAGGTCAAACAGGCCCACTACACTGGTAGAGCAGTACTCGCAGAAATGCAGTGAAGTAGGGCGGTTATGATCCCTTAAGTTCAGAATATAACCTCGCCGGAATAGGAAGAAGATAAATTTTCCAAATACATCCATTTCCAATCAAGGCGATGATTCAATGTACGCAGAATGTTAGATTAGGTTACAGAGTCTCTGCGACAGCCGCAACTTTCGCTTACGTAGGGACTAAAAAATTGAAATAGGATCAAGAGAGGAAAAGAACACCACTGTGGATGGTCCGTGATATTGAAACTGCACCGCTTACTTCGAAGAGAAATTTTACAATCGTGATTTTGTGTAGATTTCCAAAATGGAAAACAACGACATCTACGTATATAAGCTACTAGATGGTGTTTTTTCACCTCAACCGTTGCAGACGTGTTAAGAATTTAAGGTTATGGCTCGTTAAACATATGCCCCTTGCATATAGAGGGAATATGCTATGGCATTGGTCATAAGGTCAATTAATGTTTTTCTCCTTTTTTGGTATAATAGGATTTTTCCAGCTATTCAGCGAAAATTTAGTGAATTGAGAGATTCGAGGTTCGGATCCCAGGCAACACCAACAAGTTTGTTCCCACCGCCCCTTCTCTTCCGAATGTGTGACAGACGGCTACCAATAGAAGCAATATTAAAAAAAAACATTCACACCAATATCCATTAAATATGTGTATGTGCTCATGTATGTATCTCCATGATATCAGAACATTGAACTGCAAGTTGCGAAAAAATCACATCAATTTCTTATCAAATTAAACCACATTCCACAATATGAAATTATGGCAACGTAATATTTCAAAACCACTATATTATCGTGTATATTCAATCAGGCTGTGTGAAAAAGCCTTCGGGGTTGCATTTCGTAATCCAATTTATTGTACCTTCTACACCTTAATAAAAAAAAAGGAGCACTGTTCTCCAGTCAGTCGGCTTTGAGTGGTCTGTCGATCCACACAGTATAAAGTGAAAAATTAAGTTTTGCAATTAATTACGAAATAAGTCAATAGCATCCCACAATGGAGTTATGGGAGAACGATGTAGAAATTCAAAGATTTCGCAAATATCTTCAGATACCTACCGTACATCCGGATATAAATTACGGTTTGTTTAGTTGTAAAATATTAGGTTGACGACATACATATGTACACATGTATGTAAAACTATAATTTTAATAAACAAAGTAGCGAATACTTTTCAGAGCGTAAACATTGTCACACGTCAGGGATTAGAAAAATGAATTAACAAAATGTGATTAAAAACTAATTGTTTCATAGTGTAGGTCGTAAAAAATATTATCTAATCTAATTATCTCCAACGTGCTCACTACCCACTAAAAAGGCTGTCGATAAAGTGAACGTTACAGACTTTGAACGCCTTTCCTTATTTTTTCCCGATTAACAAGTGAATTTTAACCGCGATAAAAACAAAATGCACATCAGCATAACACCTTAAAGCAGTGCAACAATTTTTTCAGCCATTGCATTTTTTTTTAAACTTTATTTGCGCATTTTAAGCCTTTTTAACACAAGAAGAAGAATTTAGATACCTACACTGCTTCGCTCTGATTGTAGTCATAATTCAATGGTTTTAATCCATGCTTTTTGTTGTATAACACTTTACACAAATATTTATTATAGACACACGCCACTTACTTTGAAAAAGCTTAACATAGCTTTCAGCTGAACACTATCTGGACCACCATTGCGGTTACGCTATTGAATTTGTTTTGCTTATAAATTTTATTTTACAAAAAAATTAAAACAATTTCTCTGATGGGGTGGGTGACTTCCCCTAATTTTTAATTTTTTGCCTTAAAAAGAGTTCTGCTAATAAATATTGAATGCGAAGTCTTATAGGAACTATGCGTTGGTGCATCAATTCCAAGATAAATCCTCAAATTTAGAGCTAAAAGACCGGGATATCCGTTCGTTTCTATTTGAAATTGGAATACAAACTACACCGTTGAATATTTTTCAGTGATTGCTGCTTTTTTGAAGAGACTACACCTTCCTACTATTTATGGAAAACAGTTTCTTTAAGTAGCTGCCGCGGATGGCTGGACAAGGGGTCCATCCCAAATTTTGTAGTTTTTTGTGGATTTTTTATGGCTTAACTGAGTGAAATGTTTCTCAATCACTGGTATTATAACTGCCCTTAACAGTTCCCTATGAAAAATTTACAATGGTATCCACTGTGCGACTAATGCACGTCTCAAAAACGATTGGTAATATGGTTTCCTTCGTATGGTACGTTGCACCGTTATGTGGGAACCAAACACCAAAGCACTATCCACTGGGTCACGGCGCGCGCTCCTATATGACTGGAAGGATTTCTGTACAGCATTACTTTCGTCCTTGTTTTATCAAACTGAAGTTGCAGCGGCTTGCTAGGGTGATTCTTCGACGGGTTTCACAAAAGTGTCATTCGTAGGTGTAGTGTTAACATTTACTCCGAGGTAGGCGAACTCCTAAGCAACCTCAAAGTCATAGCTGCCTATAGTGATATTTCATTCTAAGCGGTGAACTCAAGAGTCTACTCAAGTCCTCCGTAATCAAGGAAGGACATCGATTTTGACCAATAAACACAGCGATTCTACAACGCACAATATTTCGTCAATATGTTGTATAAAACTTCTTCTCTTTCTAGAGCCATGCGTCGATTTCTTGACGGAACAGGCTAAGGATCTTGATCTTCCAGTAAAAGTCTATCGCTTGTCATCTGAAAAGCATCCAGTCATTATAATAAAATGGTCAGGATCTGAACCAAATTTACCGTCGATATATCTAAACTCTCACATGGATGTCGTGCCAGTATATGAAGACAAGTGGTCCCATCCACCGTTTGCTGCTGAAATGGACAGTGAGGGTAAAATATTCGCTCGTGGCTCACAGGATATGAAATGCGTTGGAATGCAGTATCTAGCAGCAGTAAAATCTATGAAAGCCAACAACATTCAGTGCCGCAGAACTATCTACATCTCATTCGTGCCAGGTTAACATCTGTTTACCTTCACGCCCTGAGGGGTTATTAATTTTTGGCAAATCCTCTAGATGAAGAGACTTCTGGTGAACATGGAATGTTATCCTTTGTCAAATCGGAAGAATTTCGTCAACTTAATGTAGGTTTCTCCCTCGACGAGGGAATGCCATCTCCGACAAACACCTACCTGGTGTTCTATGCTGAACGTTGCATTTGGCGTGAGTATATGTGTAAGTTGTTGAACTTTTGACAACGAATTCTGATGACTTGGTAGAAATTGCCTTTAAGATTCGTGGAACCTCTGGCCATGGATCATTGCTGCATAGGAACACTGTTGGAGAGAAATTCCGTTACATACTGGACAAAATGATGGATATGCGGGCTGAGGAAGTCAGACGTCTGGAAACCAATCCGCAGCTTTCAATCGGAGATGTAACTACAGTCAACCTTACAATAGTGCGTGGAGGTATTCAAGTCAATGTGGTACCATTCGAGATGGAATTATGTTTTGATATACGACTGAGTAACGAAGAAAACCAAACCGAATTCCTAAATCGCGTAAGTACGATAAAACAAATTCATTTAATGTACACAGTAACCTTAATTTCAGATGAAAAAATGGTGTGAAGAAGCTGGAGGGGATATAGATATGGAATTCATCCTCAAGACCCCCTTTGTGGAACCAACGAAAACAGATTCCAGCAACCCCTACTGGATGGCTTTCAAAAGTGCAGTTGACGAATTGTAAGTTAACAAGAGGAGCTGGTGAGGTACATTCAAAAACTAATCGATTCTTTTTCAGAGGCTTGGACATAGCACAGAGAGTCTTCTCCGGTGGAACTGATGGCAATTACCTACGAGAGGTACCTTGATCTCATATTAACTTTCTTTTTAAATTCACATGGACGTACCTACTTTCAGGTTGGCATACCAACAATTGGATTCTCTCCTATAAATCAGACACAAGTCCTAATGCACGATCACGATGAGTACCTTAAGGCCGAAACCTACTTACGAGGGATTGATATTTATAAGAAAGTTATAGAAAAAGTTGGAAACTCCTAACGATTTTGTGACGAACATATGTCCTACAAGTGAATAATGAAACTTAAGTAAAGAAAGATGGGAAATAGAGGGCAATAAAACCAAATTTTGCTTTTCAAATTCCTGATTTGAGCTGCGAAAATGGTCTCGAACTAACCTGTGTTTCAGAAATATGGAAATATACATGTGTATATATGTAAAGTTTTGCAATTATCTAACTCTTCAAAGGTGGTTAGGAAAATTCCTAAAAGTCTCCCTTTCATAACTCAAGGGGTTATGAATACCCTTTTACATGTTTTCACACAGTGCGGGCGTTGGAAAGATAGATAGAGAGAGAGGAAGAGATTGGTGTAGTGGTTTGAAACTCAGGTGTTATTAGGTTTCACATTAGCTCCAGGGGTGGTGTCCAGAATAACTGGGGAGATTGGATTGCTGTCATGTATTTTTTGCCTTCGCTTCTGATTCACAGTATTTTTTTCGCAGTCCACCTGATGTCATAAGCATATCAATCATCAACAGAGCGAACAATTTCTCCAGCCATATGACAAACCTACTGCCAGTGTTATGCCTTCGCAGTAGTTTTCTCATAAGCTTTCGCAATTGTTCGGACTGCCTCTTATCATATAATGCTTGCTGACATCAGGGATTGAACTGTGTACCATCAGCTCTACAAACGATGACGTTACCACTACACCATTGCCACCCCTGTGGGGTGGGAAATAGAAGGCAATAAAACCAAATTTTCCTTTTCAATTTTTTTTTTCTTTTATAATTGGCGCGCACCAAAGGGGGTATGAATACCCTTATGCTGAATATTCAGGGCACGGGCGTTTGGAAAGAGGGGAAAGAGGAACAGAGGAGGAACCGGTGCACGTTGGCTTTAAATGCTTGAATGTTGTAGTGATGAGGAAACACAGAGCCTGGAAGATTATTCCACATACGTGTCGTACGGCTTATGAACGAATCCCTGTATTTGACAGTACGCCCGAAGTTGGGCTTGAGGGTGAACTGATGTGTATTCGAAGCGTGACGCGTATTGCGGGTGAAATTTTGAAGGGGAGGACTGCAAGTGGCCAGTACGTTGGAACATTTTTTGTGGAATAAGCGATAAAAGAGGGAAAGACAAGAGACATCTCTGCGATGTTCAAGTGAGTCTATGGAGCTCACAATGTCTCTAGCACCTATAAGTTTTAACGCGCGGTTCTGGACCCTGTCTAGGATGTGCAAAACGGTCTTGGGTGCACCAGACCAGATGTGGGCGTTGTATTCCATCTTTGGGCGGATGAAAGCCTTATATATTGCGGCCAGATCAGACGGGGTGAAAAATTTTTTGCATCGCTAGAAATTTTACAGCATTTTTGGCGACTTCGAATAAGTGATCGTTCCAACGAAGATGATTGTTAATACACATACCGAGAATGGCGAGTCTTTCGGTTTCGGCGATGCAAGAACCATTCATGGATAATGCTTGGGGGTCTTGGTTTCGCTTGAGAGACAGAAGACAGCACTGCGTTTTGGATGCATTATATTCCACTCCGTTTGTAGAGCCCCATTTGATTATGCTGTCAAGGTCGGAATTTAATGAGTTGAACATACGTTGCCGTTCCTCTTCTACGGCCGAAGAGCAGGGACGTGAGTAGTGTAAACACTAATGTAGTGTATTTAAAAAAATTGTAATATTTGTAAATAAACAACTCAACGTTCACCTTTTTATTAACATTATTATTTCGTTTTTATTTTAATTTTTGTTTTTCAATTGTTATTGGTTATATTACAAATCCCAGTAAGAATCTTTCACTAAATAATAAATGGGGCTTATTACAGATTGTTTATCTTTTACCTTATAAATAAAATATAAATACATAAAATTATAAATCAACGCATAAAACATAAAATTTTCTTATTCTTTTTTTTTCTTTAATATTAAAAACAAAAACAAAATGAAAAAAATCATCAAAAATAAAATAAAAACATAAAATAATAATCATCACACTATTTACATAATTACATAAAATTATTTAGTTGATTGAATGTTTCGTCATAATTTCGTTACAACAAAAGCTATTCTTGCGTTTCGCCTCTCTCTCTTTCTCTGTATCTTTTGTATACTCCGCGTTTGTGTTTCGTTAGATAGATTTATGGTCATAGTATCTTAAAAACAAATTTGGCTCAGTCAAACAATACCACACACTTGTACAGACTTTATCTGTTGCATTTATCTTCTCCTTGAATTTTTTTTTTAATAATAAATTTGGATGCACTCCATGAATTGTATCTCATCGAACCGAAATACCATTTATTGTTATGACATTTCCCGCTGTTGGTTCCGGTTCGTAGACCTCTTCGTTGGTTCGCATCTCATAGGGAGCATCGTAGAACTGCTCATTTGGTATTTGATCGTAAATGTTTTCTGGAAATGAAATCAAAATTATTTTGCATCGAATTTGGGTTTTTTTTTTCTTACCTGTATGTCGAGCAGTGCCATTTCCATTGGCCCTGCCTCCGTGGAAGGTGTTAAACGTTGCCGGTGGCGATGTATCCAACGGTATACGATTGTTTGCCTCCAGTGTAGAGTATGACATCACAGCAGCATTGCGATCCTCTTTCGATTCAGCAGCTTGAACATTTTCTGTATTTTTTACCGGCCTAGCTTTGTTCCTATGCAGGAATATTAGACCGATAATGATGAGCAGAACGATTATAACAGTCGCTCCAATAGCTATTCCAGTGCCCAGGCCAGAGCTCTCTTGGGCATCAGTTGTAGCGATTTCGCAACGTGGCTCTTCGCCACTCCACCTGGCATCCTCCATACACTTACGAAGGTATTGGCCAATACGATTGAAACTTGGGATGCAGTGGTACTCAGCAGAGCCACCGTAGATTGTCGATTCATTGACAATGATCACACGTCCATTTTCGATTGGCAAAGGTTTACCACAATCAACCGCTGGAAAAATAGAATTCAATCATGGCACAGCTCTTTGCTACTTGAAAAGGACTTACGTTTACAAATCGGTGACTTTCCAGTCCACTTGCCGTTCTTTAGACAGACTCTCGTATCGTTGCCAATCAAATTCCTTCCCTTTGGACATTTAAAGTGGGCAACAGATCCTACTGCTCTGATGCCTTTGTCAACGATTAGGTTCTCACTTATGTCTGGTTCATTGCAAGTGATTTCGACGCAACTTGGAGTCTCATGACTCCATGTTCCGTCTTCAGCACACAGGCGTCTCGATACTCCATCCAATTTGAAATTTGGATCACATTCGTAGAGTACGGCAGCTCCATAGTAGGTTGCATTAGTGGCAAGGGTTACCTTACCATGGGTGATGTTGCGCGGTTGGCCACATTCGACGTCTATGAGAGAAAGGCAGTTGTGAATGTGGTGAATCTTAGATTTCTGTGATTTGTTCAAATACTTACAGACACACTCTGGAACGTGGCCACTCCATTGTCCATTGTCCTCGCAAGTGACCAATGCTTCCCCGATGATCTTGTAGCCTCGCTCGCATCGATATTTGGCCAATGCACCGATCCTGAAAGTCCATGTTAGATGTCTTGAAGAAAATTTAGCGAAAGATGGATTTACCTGTAGGTCTGCGCGCTATTCGAAGTCGATTCAGCTGTTCGAATTAAAGTTCGACCATACATACGGTCATTACCTGTCACCGATAGGAGACTGTGTGGTGCCAAGGCTGGCTCAGGGCAACGAATCTCTGTGAAGTCAAGAACGTAAGCTGGTTAAGCAAATCACAAACACATGTAAGAGTCATTAAATACAACCCACGCATTGATACAACCCACTAAATGGAAGAACAAGCGATACTAAGCTTTCAGCTACAAACTGTTATACGAATCTCACACCCGTCTTACTAGCCCGACTTACTAACCTAACGACGGGCGAGATGCTTCTTATAACACTTAGAACAATAATTCAACATACTAACTACGGAATTATGGCAATAATAATGCACTGTGTCTCCAAACTAGTCCACTCTAGTCCTTACCTTCACATTTTGGGGAGGCATCACTCCAAACACCGGATTCCATGCAAGTTCGCTTCGGCACACCAGTAAGCTTATGTGAATGCGTGCAGCTAAACACAACCTCCGATCCAACATAAGTAGTGTTCTTTACATATTTATGGGTACCATAAGGAACGGGTGTAATTGATCCACAATCGATGTCTGCAATTGTAAAAGCCATCAAAATGGGAACTCTACACATTTCAAATAAAAGTCAACTCACATTCACAATACGGTGCTTCGGCGTTCCACTCTCCATTATCCATACATTCCAAAACAGGATTACCGCGCAGAACATGTCCAGGGTCACAATGGTATTGAATTGTTGAATGTACATTGTAATCGTAACCAACCACGTACGACCCAGAGGGTACATGCGGTGTATAACAAGTAACCAACTCACAGGTGGGTGCATTCCCAGACCACTTTCCATCCTTCGTGCAGTACAAATCGGACGGTCCAACCAGCCAATAGTCTTCATCGCATTCATATCTCACCATCGACCCTACTGTGGTTGACGAATTCACCAAATGACCAGTACCGCGATCAGGTCGCGCAGGAGCTCCACAATCAACGAACCGACATGATGGAGGCTTACTAGACCATTCACCACCCAGGCCGCATGAAATTATCTGCAAGGAGCTGTGACTCATACCAATCACTGACAACATTTTCAAAATGAACTTACAGGCTCTCCCACTAAAACATAACCAGATTCACACTGATACGTTGCTGTAGATCCAGCTCGCTTATCGGTGACCGTCACCAAACCTCCAGCTATTTGTGGTGGCTCTGGACACCAATCCACCAGACATTCTGGCTTTTGTCCCGTCCAGCCATTCATACCACAAGTTCGATTCTCATTACCAATGAGAGTGTAATTCTCGTGACAACTGTAAGTGGCTTGTACCCCAAAATACGTTCGATCCTCTGAGAATAGTATCGCGCCATGGTCCAGCTCCTCCAATGAGCCACAATCAACATCTGTTTCAAGGGCAAAAAATTAGTATAGTGAATCAGTGAGGTGCGTTTGTAAATTACAATTGCATGTAGGAGCCTTGCCACTCCAAGTGCCATCATTGACACATGTTCGCATTGGTTCACCAATGAGTGCATGGCCCTTTGGGCAGTTGTATTGGATTTGGTTTCCGACAGTAAAGTTCTTGCCCACCACTGTGGTATTTTGCAGTGAGTCCGGAGAGCCGCAAGACAAGGGAGCTGTAAATATGTATTAATCGATAAAAAAAAAAAATATGTTTCAGTCCAGGTTTAAAAAAGGACTTACCATGTTGACAGATAAAGTGCAGGTAATCAAGATTGCATCCGACATCGTTCCACAGCCAATTCCTTCCTCCATCTAGTACGACACAGTTTTGCTCGCCATTATAATTGTTCGGTTGGTCTTTGCCCCATGCAGGCTTCAGCACCACTTCGCCTGGAATTTATTAAATTTTAAGCCATTAACAGGATAGTTTGCAGTAAGTGTAGCAAGATAGAGACAATAAGGACGATTTTTTAAGGCCTGAAATACATATCTCCACATTTCACCACATATGTGCGAGTATCTCCTTACTCAAATCGGCTGATTTTTATTGAGTAAGTATTTACAACGATTCAAGGATTTATGTGACAAGGATTAATGAGTTGAATGGATAGAAAGTCAGTAAAAGAGAGATCAAGTAGACATTTTGAAATAGAATGCCAATCCTTTTTAACCCTCTTAACCTCGAGGTGAAGGATGAATCAACATCCTGGTGAATAGAACAACAATAGAAGCCGATTAGGGTTCAATTTCGACGCAAGATTATGATTCGATGGTTTGTGGAGAACTCTATCTAAACTTAGTAAAAGAATTGCTCAACTGTAAGGAGAAACATGAATGTTAGATGTATGCAGTGCCTAGCTACATGGAATGAATGAAATCCTTTCGATTATTTACTTGATCGTTCGGTAGAAAAAGTTTTCCTTTGTCACTGCTGCTTTTACGTACCTTTAAAGTACGTTACGTCTTGGCATGAGGTAACTTTCTTTAGATAACCCTTGTCTAGATATTTATAACTTGGGTTGCACCATCAAAGTTCTATTTTACTCAAAAGGTGACGAAAATATTAGATAAGATACTTTTTTGATTTTGAAAAATGGTGCACTGAACGACCACACAACGCATTTTTGCTGTCGAATCTTGAATTCAATTGTAAGGACACAACGAGGATTTGACAGTCATTTTAATGTAAGAAGTGGCGCATCTATAGATGCCATTTTGTTGCCCGTTTTCGGCAGAATGAACTGCATTCAATGATAGACAAACTGGAATACCTTCACCCGGACGTTCCGAGACAACATAAGTAACATAATCTGTTGACGATCACCCTTTGACATGAACCAAGTGTCAAGCCAAACATTTCAATTTAGTCAGCAACTGCTGGCCAGAGACCGTACAAGTGGATTATTATTGCCTCGCAGGCTGCTTGAAAAATAAAATCGAATTCGCTATTTTTTGGAGAAATCGATAATGTCAGACGAGACGCATTTTTACCCAAATGCATTTCTCGGTCATAGAAAACCCTCGAGTAATTCAAGAGCAACAGATGCATCCACTTAGACCCACAGTTCGATGTGCTATCCTGGCTGGAAAATGTCATAGATGATAAATTGACACGAGCTTAGAGTAAAGTTTGCAAACTTTTTAGATCCGCAGCTGAATCATCTATCGCGTGCCCGTTTGAGATTTCAACAAGACTGCAGGCTTTCGGGTCACTCACTTTTGCATAGCAAATGCGGTAAGTGCAGACTTAAGTGGACAACTATGGCTTGAGGTAGTAAGGGGCCCGGTCTATCTTGGTCCGGCTGACATCTGACAATAAAAACAGCGCTGCCAATCGCTACGGTCTCAGAAGGAATTGAGTAGTAAGGCTCTGTCCCGAACAACTAAGGAAATTCTATTTAGGATTGTCACTATCTCAGTTCTACTTTACGGCACGGAAGTGAAAGCATTGACATTGAAGACAGATACTGGTTTTAAAGGAAAGGGATTAACGACGAGTTATACGACCTGTACAGCAACATCAACCTTGTTAAAAAAAACCTGCGCTTTTAGTCTCCTAATGGCTATGACAATGCAGAGCGAATGGCCACTAGTAATCCGGCCCGCAGAGGGACAACGCAGTAGTGGAAGGCCTCGATTTAGGTGGCGCGTACTAATAGAAAGACATCTCACCCAACTTGGAGTGTCCAACTGGAGGTAGATAGCTAAAGACCTGGCTAATTCGAGAGACTTGTTGGTTGAGGCAAAGGTCCAATCCGAACTGTACCTCCAGCTAAGTACGTAAGTGGAGACATTTTTTTAGAACCCTCAATTCACAGCTGTTCAAGAGCAAAACCATTAAACATATCACAGGCGTCTCAGCATTACACGTCTGCCCGCCTTGAAGTTAGATGGTAGATGCTAGATGTCCCAAGACCCAGCATGGGACAAAGGTTTCTATTGAAAGTATTGTGTGACACTAGACAATATCCATTGTGCATCCACTCTCGCAATTTCAAATCAAACACAGGCTATCTATGTATCTTTTATCACGCACTTCATTGTTTGCAGCAAGTTTCGTTCATACCGCTCTATGCACACACATATGCATGTACATATGTACGTACGTAGGTAGGTCATAGATACATTTTTATTTATTTCTCACCAGCAATCTATTATAATTCATTAGAAATATTTATGTCCATAGACAAGCAATTTTTTTTAATTAGGTTAAAACTTAGAACAATTGGCTCCCGCTTAAAAGTTCACACGTTCATCGGTTTCAAATTGTATGACCACAAAATAAGTTATTGTTTGATGTTGAGAGGCTTATACATATGTACATAGATACATAGTACTACATGTGATAAGTACCTTGCCTCACGTCAAGATCTTTTTTTTAGGTGAAATGAGAAAGTGTATTCAGTCGATTTTTTGATCTTTTTTTTCAAGTTCAGAGCAAGCTCGAGGTCTGGCATGGCATGTCACGTAAACAAACACAAGTTCGTTAGCGCCTGATCAATATAGAGTCGAGATAAGGTGGGTTATTTTGGCAATCAATTCATGATCAGTGCCTGCGTGCTTTAAAAATTACAGAAACACATTCCTGCTCTAGAAATCAGCCAATTGGGACCGTACAACTCGTAGTCAATGCAGAATTTCAAATTCCAGAGTAGATTTCGAAATTTGCAGATCCTCAAAGGAGGATCTATGTAAGACCCTTACCATCCCAGTCCTACTTTACGGCACGGAAACATGGACTTTATTGGAGATTGTATATTGAAATTTTGTTTTATAAACCATACAGCCTCGGGGGGCATAGGGCGTCAACCACTCCTGCGCGTCATCCTGTTCGGTTTGCTGCAAGGCGTGCTGCCTCCAACTCGTTCCTAAAGAGTTTGATTCCTCCTCAACTGTTCTCCGCCACGATCCTCTATTCTTCCTGCCTGGGTGAGCGGATTCCACTGCATGGCGTATTTCGAAATGGAGCTGACCGTAGGGTGTGTCCCATCGATTCTCCTTTGTATACTAATGCTTAAAGGTTCTTGGCCCGTTCTCAGGTAAAGTTCTTCGTTGGAGATGCGGTTCGGCTAGAAAATCCTCATGGTTCTGGTTCTCAAGCATTTGTTTACGAAGATTTGCAGCTTGCGTGTGCTAATGGTGTCAACCTCCCAAGTACTGTACTCATACAGCAGCACTGATTCTATGTTGGAGTAAGACAGTCGCAACGTGGCTCTTAAGCTGATAACTTTGCTTCTCCAGCATTCCAAACGCAGCTTTAGCGTTCTGCTGCACAGATCCAGTTCAGTGCCACCGCGGTCAGCCGAGACTACACTACACTTCCTACATAAGTATACTTGTCAACTTTCTCGACTTCCTAATTGGCAATGTTAAGTTGAGCGCGGGTGACAGAAGTACTTAAGGCTTTTGTTTTGGCTGTGTTTATTTTGAGCGCCACTTTGTTTGCCTCAGCTTCTAGATTGTGGGCCATCATATGAAGGTCCATTATCCGTTGTGAAAGTAGGCAAACATCGTCAGCGTAGTCTAGATGTTTAAGGTAAGATATCATAGTCCAACGGATTCCATAGTTGCCTTCCGTCAATGCTGCATGGATAACATCGCTGATAACCACCAAAAACAATAGTGGTGACAGTATGCACCCCTGACGTACTCCACGATGGACTTCAAAATCCTCGGATACCTTACCATTGTGTACGACGTGACACTTACCACCCTCGTATGTAGCCTTGATAATAGCTATAACTATTTCTGGGATGCCTCTTCTACGCAAAGCCAAGATAGCATCTCGATTCAAGCTATCGAGAGTCTTCTCCAGGTCGATAAACAGTAAATGTAGCGGAGACCGATACTCAATGCATTGCTCGATTATGATCCATAAGGTGTTTATGTGGTCGATGCAGGAGGATCTAGCGGTGAAAACCTGCCTGTTCGAGATCGAAAGTTGAATCTAAATGCTCTTTAATTCGTTCTGGAATCATTCTAGCTATTATTTTGGCTTCGGCTGGAAGAACGCATATACCTCTCCAGTTTCCGTACTCCATCAAGTTCCCCTTTTTCGGAAGCTTTATGACCCATGTCCCAATAATACCGCTGAACTTCAATTTTACTTATTTTTTTCATAGGTTTGCAACCCTAAGAATTTCATACATGACATATGTACATATGTCAATGTGACGATTAGAAAATATGAAGGCTTCACAAAAAAACTGCGCGTTAAAAGTTTTGCTGAAAAAGTTAGGTTAGGATAGGTGGCTATCCACCGTAATCGCAAGGATTCACTAAGACCAACTGAGGTCCATTGTGTTGCCACGTGAGCCGGTTATTTCCGTTACTCCTGGAACCATTTCGAATTTTGGACTAATTTCCAGATGTTGTTGATATCCGAGACGGTGATGTCTGAGAGTTCCTCGAAGAAGTGTTTCCCGACGGTTTGCTTTCTAGCTGAGGATAGTGCTGGGCAGCCGCAGAGAAAGTGGGAGGTGGATTCTTTTCCAGACCAGTAAACAGTCGAACTAGGATACTTATGCGTGGTCTGCAGATCTTTAGCAGGCGTGTTGTTTTCCTTTAATTTAATTGTGGCCATGTTTGTCTCACATGGTTACATGTATCAAGATTACCCCATCTCTCGTTGGCCTGATTCAGTGTTGCTATAGAGATTTTGTAACTTGCCGTTCCTATGGGTAGATGCAGCCCCCTTTCTGCAGCTGGCTGACTCTCGGTGTATATGACGATGTTAATGTTTGATATCGATCTCTCAACAGCCATTCAGCAGCTTCACGAATAGCCTTACCCTCCGCTTGGAACACACTACAGTGATCTGGTAGTCTAAAAGACTTTTGCATATCCAGGGGTGCTGAGAACATGCCTGCCCCAACGCCATCCTCTGACTTAGACCCATCGGTGTGCGAGTATATCTCCAAAGCGGGATTATTTAAGATTTCATTCTCCGTCCAATTCTGTCGACTGGGAATGCTTGTATTGTACTTATGTAATATTGAAGTCTAGGGTCGGTCTTAAGTAATATGTGACTTCTACTACTACGTTGCTGAATAAGCTTAGGATTTTGGCATGCCCTGCCCTGTATCATTGCCGGTCCACTGTGATGATTCTTCGCAAGCTTCGTAGAATTTTCGTTCGAAATAGTCCTCAAAATTTATTCAGTTTAGTACAAGCAAAAGGCCCTTAGCCTTACAACAGAAAATTAAATTAAAAACTAAACGAAGAAGGACAATTCAGGACTCAGAGTTTAGGCGACCAATTTAGAAAAATGTTGCCTAGAATAAGATCAGAAGAAGGTAAGATCGCAGTCGGTATTTCTAAAGATATATACTTATAAAGACATAAGTAATTGTAACGATTAGTGGTCCAAGATTGTTACCTTAAGGTACCCCAAAAGTGACATTGAAAGGAACAGATGCTGATGACTTAAAACGAACTGACTACTGGCACTTATCTCAGTATGATTTGATCCATGAAATAAACTTCGGGGGAGAATCATGAGATTTAAACTTGAAAATACAATTTGATGAAGATTTTGGGCACGGAGTAGTAGGCAGCGCATTTGCTTGTGACCTGGCCGGTGTAAGTTTCTAGCCTCGCCGGGACTCACCGTCTATGCAGACGGGACCGAAAATCACCCGGAGAATTTCCTGCGTTTGATGGAACTGTCTGTGTATGTCTCAATCACAGGTTCCCAAACGCTTTGCTAGAAACGGTGAGCCCATTTGGGTTCCTTTCATAATCCATGTTAGAACTAGCCATCGATGATAATTCTCTAAGCCAAACTGCTGCTTTGCTACTATTTGCTTCTCAAAAATATCAACAGAAAGTAAGTGGAGGATCATTTTCAGTGATGATGAAGGAGTAGGAAGACATTATACAATCCTTGGAACTATTCATGTCCAATTTCCTGTCCAGTGACGTCCACCAGAAAAGTTCGGAGAGTGCTGTAAATATTGGCTTATAAACATATCCAGTAAAGACCTCCAGGCTCAAGGCCCCATTTGGCCAAGAGTCTTTTTGCATGCATATGTGTTTGTAGGGTAATCGAAAGTTTGTTGACATGACCGAGTTTCTCAGGTATTTCTACCAACAAGTGAAGGACAGCCCTCATGGATTTTTCTTTGCGGCGTGCATGCTTTGAAACCTAAATTTGCCTGTCCACTAATGAAGTGGGAATATGCCGCTTCAAAGAATTAGGGCTTTAACCGCAACACAATATATGTCAAAACCTGTTGCTTTTCATAATTTACCCCACTTCAAAACGTCATTGGCTACAATTTTGATCAATTTCCCATTTGTTCATTTCTGTGGTCATAATTACTACACGTTTTCTTATACATATGACTCATGTAGCACTCTCTAAAAATCTATTGCTACTTACACGCGTACAAAAAAGAATTGTTATAAATTTTGACCTTAACTACAACCGCAACAGCATTCACCCAATAATACCCGTAGTAGCAACAATGAAATAAACACAACGAACATGTTCAAAAAGTAAATCAAGTTTCATTCGAAATATCGACCCAAATTGACCACCAATTTCGGCCGAGGCAGACAACAACAAAACCAACTCCACTTGACCTTAAACTTTGAAAAATTTTTTTTTTTGTTTTTTTTTTTAGCACGGACGTAGGTGTCAGTGACGAAAATAAATTGGACTCTGCTAATTGTAATTTGTCCAAAGTGGACAATAATTTATGATGTATAATCCATTTCACACCTAGACAGAGTGATCTAAAGTAAACTTACCGTTCACCCATTTCCAGGTACGTGATGTTATGCCAGGCTCCTTTTGTGCTCCGATCCAAACGAGTTGAGTTTTTAGCTCCGATTTACGCCGTTCCAATTCTGTGAGAATGTAGTCACTAGCTGGGCCTCGAAAATCGTGCACCAGATCCCCACCTGTGCGCAGAAAATTATTTAATATTTTATTTAAATAAATAAAATCATAATTTTGTTTATACCAGTTGATTGACACATTTGTCGGGCCTTTTCGAAGCTCTCGCCACGTGTAACATGGAATTCGTAGCATGTTTTTGCGAACGTTGAAAGGACAGTGTCAACGCTTAGATTGGGGCTGACGCATCGTTCGACGGAGAATTCTTCGTTGGTGAAAACTTCGACTTCACAAAGACTTAAGCTGCCTTCAACGCCTACAAGTTGAATGGCAACATATTGGCCAACAAGTGGTCGAGCGCAGGTGAATGTTTTCGTTATGCCTTCGTCTAAGGTACCAGGATACCATGCACAGAGTGGATTTCTTTGAAGGTCAGCGCTACTGTTTCCAACTCTAATTTCTAGATCCTGCAACGGTTGATGGCCGCAACAACCGCGTGTTGTGATTCTTACTACTCGTACCGCTTGTGGTGCTAGAAGATCTACTCGCCACCAGGGTGAGGGTTCCTTTTGAGTTTCTGAACATTCTTGTCCATCAGGATTCTGGAAAAAAGGATTTTTTTGTTAGATTTATGTATTTCTCATCGACGTTTGAATTTGCTTAATGAATTTTGACGCCCCTTAAAATTTGGGGAGGCATATGGTGGTTAGGTGCACGAGCGTGCAGACGCACTTAGACCAGTAAAGGTCCTTGGTGATAACATGGATCAGGCACCATTTGGCCACTAACAAAACCAACCGCAGTTTATGATAAAGCGATGCATGCGCATGACGCCTAGGGAGGCTATATTACCAAGGTCTTCAAGGAAGGGGGACCCTAAAAGGAGCAGACGTTTATGCGACAAGGCTGGGCAGTTATATAGGAGGTGAAAAATGATCTCCTCCTCCTCCTCGTCCCTACAGCTCCTGCAGAAGTCGTTAGAAAAAAGGCCAAGTTTTCTGCCATGTTAGCCTAAAACACAGTGTCCAGTGAGAACACCGACAACGCAGCTGATCTGTGATCGCTTTAGTTTGACCAACTCGGTACTGCGTTTATGATCCAGCCTGGGCCAGATCTGTTAAGGAGATCAAGAATCGAGGAGTGGCCAGTGTGATAGCTGGACCACTGAGAAGAGGCTTTCAGACGAATGACCGCACAGGCAGTAATCTGATTGCTGAAGATATCTAAGGGTAGCAGGTTAAACAAAATGTCCAGTGCCGCTGAGGGAGTAGTTTCTTTGTATCTTAGCTAGTTGAGTAAGGTGGACAGCTCTGTTAACGATCACGCCATAAAGAAGTATAGGCCTGATAACGGACACGTACAGCCAGTGAGTGATTTGAGGTTTCAAACCCCAGCTCCTACCTATAGCCTTTTTACAGGAGTAGAGAACTACATTGTGTGGCAACGATTTTTTTATTTACCTATGTATGTGGTTTGGTTTATAATCTATGTATATATGCGGCTTAGGACAAAGTTTAGACCATGGATAGATACCATATAGATTCAAGCAAGAGTTGAAATCTCACAAAAATCTACATCGTCTCCGTCTTCCATGTGTACTAGATTTACTGAGTTAATGGAGCATTAGGCAGGGTTTAAGAAATCTTAGTTAAAGGCTTTTAAAAAAAATGTGAACTATTTCAAGCCTAGCTCTGTTCTTTAGATGATATCAATCAAAATTTGTCAAAATCCGATAGAGAGGAGAAGGGCTTTTGAAGAGACTACAAGACGGTGCCATAAATTCACAGATGTGTGGAACCATTTAGCGACCCAAGCCTTAGAGCTGTTAGGCTCAATCTTGGTCCATTATCCTATCAGATGAAGCCCCCTTTCTGATGAGTTTGGAGAAACGTCAATTTCATTCAATTCACTTTCACGAGTACGCCCGCGGGTGTGTGCATTGCTGTTTCCCCTCGGAGCTTAAACCTACACTATTGGGGTTGCATAGGACAGGTAGTTACACCTTTGCTAAACTCTTTAAAACGAGCGATTCCATTCTTTTCCTGAGAAGGACACGAAAACATTTATTTCCGAGAAGATTTTCAAATTTTATTGAAATAAATTGCGTCTCAAATTAATCTTCAACTTCAAGTCTCTCTTTCATGAAATATGCCTTGTAACGCCCTTGTATAGGTCCACTCTACGCTGTCGAAATTTTAGAAATTTCCTAGAATTCTCAAGTGAAAAAAGGATAAAAAGTGTCAAAGTTAATTTCGTTATGATGAGCAATAACGGATAGCCCATCTGTTCGTCTTGCCAACATTTGATGCCAAATGATCATTGGCTAGTACATGACCACAATTTTGCACAAGAACGAAAATAATTTCGTCGAGTCCAGAGCCTAGAGCAAACTCAAATGAAGCCTATTTCTGATAATGCAGAGGAAAAAAAATTTGAGATTCTAGTAGCATAGTAACTTTTCTCGTAAGTCAGAATGGGACTGACAAAAATGAGAACCCTGATGAACGTGCCAGAAAGACTCTCAGGCTGCCAGCACCTAAATTTGTCCAATGTTTCCACCTTAATGCGTCTACTTTAAAAATAATAGTAGGTGCTATCACTCCCCAGAATGGAGACAGAATACGTGGATGCTTCCAGATGACTATGTTTCAACAGAGAGAACTGCGGACGACTTACAGGAGTTCTTACATAAAATTGGTTTAATTGTTTATTTTCCAAGGAATAAAGCGGGGCTGCTAAGTCAAGAGTCAAGTCGTCTACAACTCTAACAAAAATAACAACAAATGTCCAATGCTACTAAGAGGATGTACAAGGTGGCGCAAAATTAATCATCCTATCGAAGATGTTATAATTTTTGCAAATGGCGTCGTACGTCAAAAGTATTTGACATTTGTGAACTAGACGGCTGCAGTATACAAACAGACAAGCAATGGAGCGCTATACTCCGCAAGACCGTGGAATAATTGTGTCGATTTTTTTGACCAATAATCGGTCGGTGGTGTTAGCGCTGAGCGCAGCGTGAATTTCGACTTCGATTTCCTAATCGTGCCGCGCCAACTGGGCAAAAATTCCGGCGCTTAGCTACTCGACTCGAACAGACTGGAACCACAGGAGACCATGCAGGGCGTGGTCGCCACCGGACTGGTCGTTCGGCCGAGAATATCGCGGCTGTGGCTGCCGATGACGCTGAGAACGAAGAAACATCAGCCAGACGACGGGCCACGCAGTTGGGCATCACCAGATGGACCCTACAGCGAATTTTAGTGAAAGACTTACACATGTTCCCGCACAAAGTGCAAACGGTGCATCAGTTAATGCCTCCTGACCGTCAGTCACGTGTGAATTACTGTCAAGCCATCCTCAATCTCAACAACGAAGAGGACGATTTTGTGTCGAAAATCATCATGAGCGACGAGGCGCATTTCCACTTAAGCGGTTACGTCAATAAGCAAAATCTTCGTTTCTGGGGCACTGAAAATCCGCGTGTGATGCACGAAGAGCCATTACATCCACTCAAAGCCACTGTGTGGTGCGGCGTTCATGCGGAAGGAGTGATTGGGCCGTATTTTTTTGAGGACGCCATCGGCAATACGGTCACTGTTACTGGCGGACGCTATAGGGCCATGATAAACGGAATTGGATGAGCAGGGCTTGGTGAACATGTGGTTTCAACAAGACGGTGCAACCGCATACACAGCACGAGCCACAATGGATATTGTGAAGGAAGCGTTTCCTGGTCGCGTAATCTCCCGTTTTGACGATTTGGCATGGCCAGCAAGATCGCCAGATTTAACCATCCCAGACTTCTTTCTTTCGATCTACTTGAAGTCGCGGGTTTATGCCAACAAGCTTCAGACAATCGCAGCTCTTAAGGAGAATATTCTACAGGAATGCGAACAGTTATGACCGGAAATCTTGCGGAAAGTCATGGGAAATGCGATAAAACGGGCACAATATGCGGATATCATCTTTTCCACTTAAAAGAAAAAATTTTAAAGGTCTAGATAAAGATTTCCATCACTCAAAATTATGTTTTTTTATTTAGTAAAAAAGTAATTCAAAAACAAAATTGGATGATTAATTTTGTGCCACCTTTTAATACCTCAATGTCCCTATTCTCTCCGGTTTTCCATTTAGTAGTATCGAGTAGCTGTAGCACATTTGTGTAAATATGTATTTCATGCGACAGGTATCGTCCCCCATTTTTCGCATGATAACCGACGTTACCATATCCTATAGATGTCACTGCTACCATTTAGTCGTTCCCCGCTTCATGCTTAGAAGTTTTCTCTCTGGATACGACCTTCTAACATCCCAATTGCCAATTTGGGTTCAGTTCCTATTCCGCAGGTTCATTAGTGGCCCCTGACCATTGCTCGATCTAAAGCTACAAATGGCTCAGGACCCAAAACTTCCGAGACTAATCCCTAGTATACTAGAGTGTTTGACATTTCATTTATTTCGATTCCTCTTTCTTTCTCCACCAATTTAGTTTTACTTTACGTACATATCTACATTATGTAGAGCTGCACACTCGTTGGGTTTGAGACACATTTCATTGGCAGTGGTTATTGAATGTCCACCCTCTCCATACACTACTGATTGTAAAGCTCTGCCACACCATCCACACGAGTGCAGCAGAGCCAGCAATTCCGTCTCAAAACATAGGCTTATGACCATGACCTTAGGTTTATACATAAAACTTAATAACAACATATGTAAATTGGTAAACTTTTCGTAAATGGTTCAAAACTGGTTTAATGAGCTCAGACAATATTTAGAATTGCCTCAAAACGGTTTGAATATCCGACCCAAGCCGTCGAACAGTCTCATCTTTTTCCCATAAACGAGTTCGTAAAAGTAGAGACATACACCATCTATCTGTCAGAAAAAGGAAACGAAATCTATGAACGCCAAACAAATTTTGAAAGTCATGTCTTTTGAACCACCACCCTTGTGTCAAAACCATCAATCTTACCTGATTTCCCAGATTGCCATCATTCGCATAACCCGCCGGTCCGGCTCTGGTGTATGAACTTTGATTTACTGGTTTTCGATACGCAACGTTTGTTCCGCAAAATGGCAACTCCTTCTCCCAACCAGACCTCGGATCACATTTAATTATTCGCGGGCCAAACAGCTCATAACCCGAATCACACTCATATGTTGCTTCCAGGACGCCACTCTCTCCGGATACTGTCTGCACTTTTGCATTCAATGGAACAGCTGGCGGTCCACAAACTGTAAGGAAAAAAAAAAAGGCAAAGCCACGGATTAGTTATTGAATAAATCCGGTCTGGTCTGAGCAAAGTAATATACGGTCAGCGAACTTCGACTGTTTATCCCATAACGCGTGCTACTCCAAAGTGGTATATGGTCGAAACCAACAACGCAGAAACCAATTTTGCCAAAAAAAAAATTTAATTAAGCTCCACATAATAATTGGCCAATCATGAAAAGGTTATTAAGGTCCCAAGACATCATACACCGCTTCTAACAACTGTCACTAATGCGATTCCACTAGAGTGTAGTCGAAATGCCTGGAATTTGGTGACACCTTTGTCCGGCCCTAGGGTGAGTGAACTTAAAGGCTGACACTTTGTATTTTTAAGTCTTTCTCTTTTGGTAATAAATCCGTAAAAAAAAAACAAGTTTATTTGCACTAGCCCGCTACTGTTTGACTACCTGACAAGAAATTGTTTACCTCAATCGTTAGAAAGTGCGGTGACGAGGCAGGTATGGTTGGACTTAGTGTCGGCGCAGAAGTTGTGTATTTATGATGCGTCTTCGGCGTCGCCTTCGACGTCTGATTTTAATGAGAAAACTCGATCAACCGATGATAATCGAATTTTTACCAAACTCTGTTTTCTCACTTGAATTCGGTGCACGTAAGACTGCTTGGGTAATAGTCACAGATACGAGACGAGATACATATAACGCCATGCTGCTGACAACACTTATCATGTAATGACAGTCTCCCAGAATGGAGTAGGTGCGCACTTAAATAAAAACGTGTACTTTGGGTGCTCAGCAGGTGCCAGTACGTAGTTTTATTGCAAAAGAAAGGCTAGTTCGGTCGGAAAACAGTGATGGATGCACTTTTATACTGAGTTTACTACTTGCAGTTCAATGTTGGTCTTGCATTCACTTTTAAGACGCTTAAGAGCCGTAACAGTTGTCCATAATTCCATTGGCTGATCTGAGTTCTACACTCAGGCAAAAGGGTTCTGCGCAAAGAATTAAAGGACTACTACATACTATGTCTGTGGAGAGTTCACACTCTGAGCAGACTGCATGGAACTTGACAAACGCCTGCTACATCTACTATGAGTGCTGTTGGCGCTGATAAAAATTACGTTTCATTCTATGATCCTGAAGAAATATCGTGGAAATGTACCAACTAGGACTACATTAAACCATACTTATACTTCACTAGACCGTTCTTAAACACATACCAAAGCAGGGAAGAGTGAAAGAATGACCAGCTTCCTAACATGCAACCCATCTCTGTCTACACAGATTAATCAAAGATAGACATAGGCATAGACTTAGATATCTGAGCATAATCAAAACAGTCCGTCTCCCGAACCACATCAATGTTTTCCAAGTGGAGGTCCTAGCCGTGGGACTGTGTTGAAAGCAATACCACTTTAAGGCTCTTCCACTGATAGCCATGCAGCAATAAAAACGATTTCTGCTATCGAAATTAAATCCAAGCTCGTGAAATGGTGTCGAGCAGAGCCGAAGGTTCATGGAACATAGCACAAGGTAGTATTCTGTTGGCCATAAGCGTATGCCATATAATGAGAAGGTCACTGAACTGACTGGAAAAAGTTCGGAATGTGGAACAAATCAAATAAACTCGTCGCTATACATTGCACCTTGTGCACTAAAGCTCGAAGGTGGGTTCAATGCCCAAAGGGAGGCAAACGAAAGATGGTTCTCCCCAGACAATCCTTCAATGACAAGAAACCTTTGGTCACACTTTACAGAAAGGAAATCCCTTTCCCTGGTAAGAGTCATCACAGGGCATATGCGGTATGACATGAAAAACCTACGAATAATGGAAGAAGACCTACATATGTCGGGGATGTAGAGGTGGCTATGTATGTGTCGGGGATGCGGATATGGTGAAGTTAGCGAGGACACAACTCACGTTCTCTGTTAAGGTTAAGCAATGAGCTAGAGGCAGACGCATCCCTCCTATAGGCATCACAATGGGTGATTGACATGAGTTTTGCATTGTGGATCACTTCCACATCGTCTACCAACGTACCTAACCTAACCTACGCCAATGCGAGGTTGTGATTCGAGGCTAAGCTGACCACAAGGGCTTGTACCTTAACGAATTTGTAGAAATCATTCACTTTAAGAGCGGAGTTTCCTCACGCACACACTCCAAAGAGTAAATCTCAACGAAGGTTGTTTTCCTACTTCTGGAGTATTGACATACGACCTTAAAGTTATCCTTTTAGAGGAGAAATTAAATAGAAAAATAACTTCGCGAAGACCTTCGGAATAGATATCCTACACGACACCAACTCCACAAACCAACTCACACTCCGGTGTCAATGAGGTGACAGCTTGACGACCAGAAGTACTTTAGTCCTGGAAAATACTGCAGTAAATTGGAAAGTTGCATGAAAAGATACCAATGCCCTACCATACTTGAAAATTTCAGTCTTATTGGGACATAAGATTTCCTGGTCGTTTCAACAACATTTTCATTTTATATAATTTTCTGTCTAGTCGAAGTCCTTGATGTGCACATATTCCTAGTGTAAAACATTGAGTGTGATTGATTTTTTATAGGTTAGCATAACTAACTTTTCCTCAGTTCATCTACTGATCAAAATACAGACCTTGACGTGTCGGCAGAATTGCACCGTACGAGTGTATCTCTATTGCCAAGAGAAGTTCCTTTAAAAACAAGTTTCTAGGTAAAACCTCTTTTGACACAGGGAGGCATTAACACTCTGCCCTTCAGTATATATTTACTCAACATGGCCAGGTCTACCATTCAATATTTTTTTGGATTTTCTGATGGGAAATGTCCATCTAATCCAGCCTCAGATGAAGTAGACTAACCAATCGCATCATAACGAGTGGGCTATCTGTTGGTTTCTTTTTGAAATTGCTATTGAATCTGTCGCGTTTAATATTATTCAACTAGTGCTACTTTATTGGAGAGAACGTGCTTCCCGCTTATCCATGATGAATAACGTCATTAAATTTGCAACCAAGGCAAGCGAACCAGGCAGTAGCCCATCTTGTCAACAAAATTTTCTAGTACATTGCTCATGGTTTCTGACTCACTTTTGCGAACGGCTCGAAGGATATATTCCTAAAGGGTGTATGTTTTTTACCGATCGTTGGAGTTACAAGAGTCCTAAACAATCCCACAAAAAAAGTCTAATGCCATCAAATCAAAGCTGCGTCTCGAAAATGACGGATAACAAGTTAACCGAACTCAATGCGCAAAAGATCGTTTGACGTGTATTGGCGCCATCCTACTAGAATCAAATCTCGTCTAAGTCCAAATCGTCCAATTGCGGCTACAAAAAATCAGGTGTCATGTCTTTGTATAGCACTTCGTTCACCGTAACGCTGCTGCAAGCTTTATTTTCCAAGAAGTAGGGACAAATGATGCTAGAAGTACTACTCAAAAACCCACACCAAACAGGCCTTCTTTGAGACCTTCTTTGAGGTTGTAGAATTCTCTATGGCTACATGGCTTGCCATTGCCATTGACCGGCAAGATGGGTAAAGTTGTCCCTATTCTGGCGAGTTCATCGGCCTAACAATCCCCTGGAATGTCTCTATGGCCCGGCACCCAACACAGGTGAATATTGAACTGCTCAGCCATCTCCACAAGAGACGAACGGCAGTCTAGGGCTACTAGAGGTCGATTGCCGGGATTTGATTGCTGCCTGGCTATCAGAAAAGAAGCGGATATCTCTAGCAGATATCACGTTTTTCTTAAGCCAAGATAGGGCTTCTTTGATCACCATTATTTCCGCCTGGAACACACTACAGTGATTAGGAAGACGGAAGGAGAGCTTAAGGTTAATCTTATTGGAGAAAACACCTGCACCGACTCCGTCTATGGTTTTTGACCCGTCAGTGTAGAAGTGAATAGAATAATCCTCTAAAAATGCATCGTCCTGCCAGCGTGATCTGCAGAGATGCTAACGAAAAAGAATCTCTTCTTCACTTTCTTTGCAGGTGTCCGGTCCTGGCGAGAACCCGACAACGTACTCTAGGTAAAACTTCCTTCCACGACCTGAGGGAGATATCTGACAGAAGGATCCTCTACCTGAACTCGACAGGATGGGTGTAGATTATCTCTCGCCTCAACCGTAAACAACTTCTCTTACAACCAGGTTACATGAGTTTTTGGTATCAAATCGGCGCATTCTAGCGCTAATTGTGTCTCTATCTAAAGAAACAGCCACCTCTACCTACCTACATAGGGAAGTATTCATTCTTTCATCTACCAGAGTACGCGGATACATTTTACTGTCCATAAGCATGACAGTTTCACGAAATTTCTTTACGAATTTTCTTACAAAAGTCGCTGAAAACGCTTGCTTCAAACAATTTTCAAATGTTGCACAGTTTCTCCGACACAGAGTTCAGTAAGTCCTTATTGTTCACCGCGAAAGCTTGACACTACATACTTGTCGATGTTTGAGTCACAGAAGTGTTGCACTTGAAATAAGAACCGACAGATAGCCCTCCCTTTCTTAAGAACAGATACGTAGCCCAACTAGAAAAGAAAAAAATATACGATATCCTGAATGAAAATTGCCAGAATGGTAGCCGGTTTTATGTCGAAATAAAACGAAAATGGAACGAAATACATTTTGATGAGGAACTTAGAATCATCTGTTCGCAAACTAGGACAAAATGCCACTGAAGGCAGTTAAAGCTTTGAGATACTGAAGGAGTGCGCCTGAATCGAAATGAACTTGGGTAAAATCCACAAGCGACGCTCCCATGAATATGCGACGAAATTTGATTGAGGAACCACTTCTACGGCTTGATGATGTCCAAGGTCTTGAAAGATGGAAGAGTACTGTATATTAGGGAAAAAGTCTTCATGGGACGGAAGCCCACTAAAATACTTGAAGTCTGTATCGGTCTATTTGGCTGATCCCAGTTTTCCTGTTCACAATTATATCCAAATTCTTCGGCTAATTCTCTAGGCTCTCTGTATTGGAAGCTGCTAAGCAGGGATGAATTTTTTCCTTTCAGAGAATGCGAGATGACAAAAAGGGTCAGCTTTGTCGACCAACCTGAGGATATCAGCGAACAGTCTAAAATACCAGAAAATGTTGTCGAGAAAGTATGTCAGATGCAAAATTTGGATTTCAGATGACGGAGATCCTTTGGCACAATTTTTGAACTTACTTAAAAAACAAAGATGCGAGTACATAATGTGATTTAAAAATGTTAGCAGTCTAGTGCAGCTGTGCTGCTGGTTCAAGCACTGTCTTGGGCGACCAATAGTTTCCCAAGCAATTTCCCGACCACCCACCTTACATGTTTCGTTGGAATTGTGAATCTGAGCAAAGTTCAAGTCGTTAATACCCACGGGGGAAAGCAGGACCTTTTGTCATGAATTCACCGAGTGTGTACCACTACAGAGCGACTTAATTTAATAAATTTAATGGAGACTAGTGCACTTTAAAAACCACAATGGAAGGTAGTAACAATTATGTGAAAAATGCAAATAGCCAACTGCGAACTGCGAGTATCTACTCCTCCATTAAATTGAATATTAAATGTAAAACTCGTTGGCAATGAAGTCGTTCACAGGAAAAAGTAAAAGTATTGTTTTAACTTATTTATCAAGTTTCTACGAGTACTTACAAATAAAATAAAATGAATAAAAAAAATTATTAAAAGCGCTGCTAGTAGGTAAGAGCACATGACTTTCCCCATTCGGTAAAATTCGCTGGCTCTATCTCACGCCGGCCGTCAGTTGACTGACTAGTTAATGGCGATAGTAGTTACAACTTAATTATGTGAATTATGCACAAAAAGATGTTTTATCATGACTGAGATACAAGTAAATAAACTTTTCTTAAGCTTTTATCGTTAGACAAAATTGCGTATTCACACCAAGCACTATTATCATTATACAACACCCGTATGACTGGCTGTATCTGTATCTTCGTTTCTTTTTAGCTAGCATTTCGCGCAAATATTAACGTAAATGCAGCCTCGTTTTCCAGACCGTTGCCTCCCATCGTTTACTTAATTTGATTACAACGCCCGCCGCCGCCGCCGAGGCAGCCACTACTTGCGTCTCTAATTAAAGTAAATGACGCGCCCGAGACAACTCAATAGTGGCGCGCACTGATTTCGTATCTGAGAATGAAGTATCTGCCAAAATATAGAAATAGAAATATTTTCATAATTGGAAGTTATGTTGGCCTCTGAATTTGCAATAGATACAAAGATACGAGTTTCTGTTTTGTTTGTTATTCTTTTTTTCGTTTTGCTTCGTTTCAATTCAGTGCAGATACTTATGGGAAATTTTTGCTGCTTGAACTTCCACGGATTATGCAAGAAGAAGAGGAAATATTGCTTCTCAAGACCCATCATCCGTGCCATCAAGCACACATATACAGATGTACATGCGTTGAATCGAATTGGATTGCTGCATGCTAGGGTTATTATTTATGCTGTAATTGTGTTGCAGATGATATATTCGGCTTTTATGCACAACTGAGCCTGTGTAGCGCAGCAAATTAATTACGGTAATTAAATTGGTAACAACAAGTTCGGTCACAAAGGTTCGTTCTCCTATTCTCCTCGTACTGTCATCGTTGATGATCGTGCTTTGTAATGCTGCGAGTGGCGCATATTGATTACCTCGGTTTGCTACTTGTATCTGCGGCGTGACTACTTCCTCAGTTTCACTTTTTTTTGCGCTCTCCACATTTGTGTTTAAATTTCTTCTTGTTCCGTACATCTTGTGTTGGTGTAATGGCATGTGATTGTGAGAAATTTACTGCTCCAACTGGTATTCAATGATAGGTTTTGGCCTGGGGCGTTTGAAAGTGAAAAGTCTATCGGAAGACTTATTGCCAGTCCCAGAGACGCACACACTCGTGGTGGGGTTAAATTGTTTCCAGTTCTGACTTAATTACTACTGAATGGATACGAGTGTTCTGCAGTGTAACTGTAAAAACTTGTTTACGGGTTGCAAGATTAATGAGAGAAGTGTAGAATCTGTTTTGTAGTTGAAGAGGTTCTTGCATAATCTCCGAATAGCCATTAGCAGATATTAATGGCAGTAGCCGGCCGAAACAAAGTGTGAAAAAGACGTATGACTTCATCGGCAGTTAACTGCCAATTTCATGGACCGAGATTGAATTCTTGCGTTGCGTAATATCAGTACCGAACCGACACAACTCGTTGTCAATCGCATCTGTATGATACGAAATCCTCCACGTGCATAGTTTCAGCTCATGCGGCTTGATGGTAGCAAGGGTTAGAGGACTAGATAGGCTGCGAAATGGTTACCTCCAAGCCCTTAGCTTTAACTATGGAGACGTGATACTAACGTCTATCAAACCGTGTTACTAACTGGAGGCTTTGCTTGAACTACGCAGCTTCTAGAACAGTATGTAGAGGAGACTCTTAGATATCAGTTTAACAGAGCAACAAAATCTGCGGTTTTCGCCATTCCACAAGGCGCCCCTAATCACCACTATAGGATACCACGTCATTCGACCTTTCAAACCCCCGGAGACTGAATTGCGGTAATTTCTCCGGGAACGTATGGAGGTTCTTTGGGCATTGCCTTGTATTTAACGATTCAATCGAGATTCGTTAAAGAAGGTTGAGTTCACCAAGATTGCAGAGTTTACATACTTATAGCTCCTCCTAAACTCAAAGGCATTGAGCTGCAGATTGCCTATCCCGCCAGAGACTTAGGGGTTGTTTTCGAAAAAACACTCAGCTGAAAAGTGAATATTCAAGAGCGTCCTAGGATGGCCTCAATTGCCCCGTATTCATGTCGGAAAGACCTGGGGTCAAATTGGGGATTTCAACCCATTCAACCATTGGATATACACGGCATTCGTCAGACCTATTCTTATCTACAGTCTGGTGGACGGCACTGGGCCAGTCAATACTCGAGAAGGTTCAAAGATACACTGGAAACTAAGCTCCACCGTTGGCATCTTTGAAAAGCTGATGACGGCCAAAGCAGCATTGTGGCTTAGGGAGTCCTCGCAGCTGGCTTATGCAAATATGAACCACAAGTACTCTAGACTACCATAACATCCTTATTTGGACTTTGACGTCAAGTATAAAACCAGGATTCCTGGTTGAAGTGCTTTTTAATCTGGAGAAATGTTAAATGAGTCTGCGATAGAAGTGTAGGCAGATAGATCCAAGGCAATGTTTGGTATACGTAAGAGAGTCTTCTCCATCGCACCGGACATTTACATCGCCACACGTTTGCCAGACCACTGTAGTGTATTTCAGGCAGAAATCACAGAAGTCCGAGAAGCCGCAAACTAGCTTTTAATTAACGCAGTAGACTCTAACTCTAAAAAGACAGACGAGCATCAATAAAAGCAGGGAATCGCCAAGAATTCTATCCAAGCTGGTAAGGCATGCGGCGGACCCCTCTTAATGGGATCACTGTCAGATGCGACGTATCCGTGTGCTAGGTTTCAGGCCACAAGAATAATCCGAGCAATTGAAAATCGGACTAAGTAATTACGTAAGGTGCAGAGCGTAATCTTCTTCATTATTGGGAGGGACCGCTAGCCCCTATAGAATCTAGTATAGTGTCCACTACCAGTATGGCTAAACCTGGATTGTAAAAAAAACTAGGAGGCTTATCAGACATGCCAGGAGGTTGAGTGCTCCCTTCAAAGATTTTTGTAGAAGCTCTAGAGACGAGGAAGGCGAAGAAATACAGTAGGAACGATCACTGGGCATTGGAGGTTGGGTGCTCCCCTCAGCGGATTCTGGAGAAGCTGTAGAAATGAGAAAGAGGAAGAAGTTATGACCCAACTTCAGTGTACTTATCCTGCCATATCGACTCTGAGAAGGAAAAGCCTTGAAGAATATTTCTTCTAAGATCTTGGTGATCTAACCAGACTCGACTTAAACTAGATCAAACAATTTGTCTCTGGGTTGCATTGGTTTAATGCCGGGATATACCGATACTGGTTATCCAGCCTTTTGCTGCGTATGGGAATTCGCATGTACCTAGGTTCCCGGTGCTGGTTATCCGGTTCCCTCTTTATGGTATCACAGTGGTATTTGCTTCTGGTCTAAGAGCATCTCTGCCTGACTGAGGAGAACCACTTAACCCAACCCCCAACCATCCCAAGTTGTGGTTTTGTCCCCATTTTATTTATAATCCGGATTCCGGATTTAAGCTATCCACCATCAGCATTTATTATCAACTATCTTGGAAACATATTTAAACAAAAACTTGTTTGGGAAATGTTTGCTTTTATTGTTTACCCTAAAACTCTCTTGTTTCTATTGAATTAAATATTTTAATTTGTATGTCTCCACAAAAGTGGTAATGCCTTAGCCAAACAGAACTCGGATTGATTTGCAACGGATTACTGAAGTTCGCTCAGTTTATCCTTGCATTATTCGAATACTCTATCCGTATGCCATATAAGATTTTTTAAGTGCTTTTTGTGCATTACAAGTGTTTGCATTCGTGTTAAAAATATATTTTGTTAGCACCCGCGCAGAGCCAAAATGTAACACTTTTGTCACCCACTTTTCCAGTATCCACCTACGAGTCTAGATGTATGACGTCATTGCAAAAGCAATTAAAATCAACTTAAAATTATTGATGACATTTTTGTGAGGCTTATATACATAAAGTGCGAGTATAGTATTGACTTTGACTGACATTTCAGTTGGATACAACCGCTTTGCAAATGTCAAATAGTGCAGCATAAATTTCGCTCACGAGGCTGCGTCAAAAGATGTAAATTTTGCTTTACTTTACGATTCCTGTCAGTCTGAACTAAAATCTTTTTTTATAACCCAATGACAGACAACTTTTTGAATTAGTAAAAATTCAGAAGAAATCCACTCCCGCATTGGAAAAATTAATTCGAAACCTGTTTATGAAGTACGGGATACACAATAGCGATTTTCATGACAAGTTTACTATAGTCCATCACTTGAATAGCCTGGTTTATGTCTACGATAAATTTCTGATTAACAAATATTATTGAAAGGACAAAAAACAACCTAACACCAGGCGATGAAAAACAGTCGACGAAAACTAGACAGCTCACTGGTAATGCTGCTGACGGTTTACAAACGGAGGCGATGATGTTTCGGTTGTACGCAAGCACCAAATCATAAATCATATTCCGATGGTTTATGACCACGATAAACTTAAGTTAAACCATCATCATGCATGATGTATGTACCTATACACATGTGCATACGTACTTCATATGGCGAAGGCTTCGTCGCTTAAAAAAGGTGTGAAGTGGTGGATTCATCTTGTCTAGAACTTATGTAACTCGAAAACGTAAAGTATGCCAGTTTTACTTTTCAAGTACACTTAGTCGCAAAAGTGTTGAGGGACTAACAATGCCCCAGCAGTGGAACGACATTTCGCTGTTAGTTATCCACTTAACAGGACATATCCGTAAGTAAGTGCTTATGAGCATAGATCCCAAAATAAAGCGAACTTCTGGTTAATTGATAACAAACGTTTGTCAAACGTTTTTTCTGGGACTCGAACTTGAACCTTTCGTTCACTAGCCCTATGCATCAGTGTAGAAAAGTCTGTGGTCAGAATATTGGAGGTACACGAAGATAGTTACATCCATGATTGCATATGCCTGGGTGGTATAGTTACAGACTTCGTCACAAAAGAGCCTTACAAGGCACAGAGTACAACGCTTAGCAGTTTTAATGGTATGATGAGAAGTGACCTTGTGTATTCTGCCACTGGATTTGTACATAAAGAAAACAGCGGCTCTAGCAGCACTTCGGTTACACCGTGATGGTAAATGACAAGACTACTTTACCATCTATCAAAAAAGAAGGATTCTGAATCTCATGAAAAATGAGATAAAGGATCTAAATATATGTGCCCATGGATCGATGGAATAAAAAGTGTTACTGAAAGGTATCACAGAACTCTAGTCGAGGATAGATCAGTTCCTTAAGAAAAGACGGTGGGATGGATGCATGATGAATGGCACAGCTCTAGCAGGGGTCTTTCCAAACAGCAAAATCAGGCTTGTCATCGGAGTCTGGGGACAAAAGCCTCAGTATATCAAATCGTAATGCTAGCTCTGCTGCACGCGCTGGATCACTTAAAAGAGGGTCAGATACAGGAAGGAATATCCTAATAGTAGTGGGCAATCAGTCAGTGATCGGGCGCATGAGGCCAATGGATATTAACACTTATAAGCAAGTGCTAGCGTTAACGCCAGGTATCAAAACCAGGGTGGAACTGTGGAGAAATCCAAAGGGTAGCTCTGGGTGCCATGACTGGTGCAAGGGATACGAAGAGGGAACCAGCAAGATATCTCCCTGCAAAATATGATCATAAATATGAGATCATAGGCCCTATGCATTAAATACTGCTCTACCTCGCACTAACTTACTCACTTAAGGTGGCGCTGAAGTCCGGGATGCATCTAAGCCTCAAACCTAGCCAGACCGATCTTTATCTAGCTGCCTCCAAATTCCCACGCTTAGTTAGCTGAGATCCCCTTCCACTTGGCTACGTCACCTGAGTTACGGTCTTCCTTCATTGCGTCGTGCCTCAGGGGTGGATTCGAAGATTTTTCGGGCCGGAATATTGATGTTTATAATGTTCTACATGAGCCAGCTGCCAGTCGTTGGACCCTCACTCCTCTGGCTACGCAGTCTCCTCCTCTCACCTTCTATGCAGACGGGACTCAAAGAATTTTCCTCTCGAAACAGCCAAGAACCACCTCGACTTTTAACAAAGTGACGTTTTGTCAGAGACATCGGTTTTGACAGCATATATGTAGATACTTGGTCTTGACCTAATTATCCGCTAAACCCATGTTCGCCGCTTCTATCTCAATACTCACTAAAGCGCCACTGACATCACCCTTCTTCCGATTGTGATTGTTCTTCCGATTTTTTTCGATATCGTCGGCGAATGCCAATAATTAGACCGACTTTTCAAAGATTGTGCCTCTAGTGTTGGCGCGTGTGTGATAAACTCTGAATCCTCTTACGGTGAAGTCTTTACCAACCTTGATGAAGCAGCGTGCATTATCCATCCTCATCCTGCACAAACGGACGAGTTTGGCAGGGATGTCAAAACTAGACATCGGTTTGTATTGCTCGTCGCTATAAATGCTGTACGACAGCGACCTTAAAATCGATGAAAAGGTGGTGGGTATCGTGTATTTTTTCCAAAATCTGCCGTAGTGTGAACATTTGATCGACGATGGACCTTGCAGGGAAGTCTAATAGACTAAAATCACATTGATTGTTCACGGCGTTCACACAGATAAGATACTATGTATGAGACGTTAAGAACACCTGTAGTTGACGCAGTTCAGAGAGTCTCTTTTTCTTGGGAATCGGGCAAATAGTGCACAAACGGTGCGCATTAACTTTATTTATATCCACAAAGCGAACAAATAGTATCTTCCACTCTGCTTACAAGGCGATAAATTTTAAGTGTAAATAAACACAACACGAACAACTTACAGGCATTATGCACGAAATCCCCCAAAGACAATACTCGCACACGTAACCCCATCCAAGACGAAATAAATTAAGTCCATCTCATATGTCAAAATGTCATTAATGACCAACTCTGCATGCCTTGAATGTTGAAAGCACTCCGAACGACCCATTGTAACCGAAGAGTGAACTTGTATCCAATCGATGTGTTTTATTGTTATTATCTAACAATTATTTATCCCTATTCGGTCATAAGGTATCATATCACACAACCTCAGTGCTTACAAATCGATCCGATTGTCGAATTAATAAATTATGCGCCTCGGCCGTACTCAAGATGAATGAACCCAAATGCGGTTACCTAACGACAACCCACTTCACCTGTTGTATACGATTCGTAGAGTTGCATGTAATGAACTGCTGCGGAGTAATGAACGCTTTACTAAAAAGGTGTAAACATAAACTTTGACAAACTGTCAGAGTACGGTTCACAGCGCCAGTGCTTGGGTGTGTCCAGCCACTTTAACATCTCGTAAAAAACGTTTCCAAAGTTCTAAACCAATTTTTTTTCTTTTTTTCGATTTCGGAGAAAGTAAGGTAAATACGTACCACGCTTGGTTATAATAATAAAAAAAAAAAAAAAAAAATTGTATCTCAGTCAGTGATAGGTCTGAAGTAGGTATGGCTCGGAATAGTAGGTTAAAAATGTTGACTTTTGGAAGTGGAACAAACAAGTTTGGTGAGTGGCTTGGCTTAGTCATGAATTTGAATTGAGAATATGATCTTTCGTGGGGTCTACCGCACAGTGCTTCGGTGGTAGGAAGGAATGTTTGCTGCTCTTATGGTGAGGGCCTGGATGATGTCAATTCGTATTTGATTGGTTTGCGAATTATAGTCGTACATAAGGAATTGGTCACTGAGCACGTTGGAGCAGTGAAGTCGTTTGAATTGGCAAGTTCCTCTGGGTATTCTTAAAGCAAACAAAGCAACATTTGTGCCGACCATTAAACGTTTGTCTATAAAAATCTGCTCCTTACGATATGAGGTTCTCCTTGACGTTGGAATTTGTTTTACAAGTCATCAATGGAGAATGGAAATGTCTCCACTATCTAGGAGCATCTAATATCATTTCGAGCGTAAGTGGCGGTGATAATTCTTTAAATTCTAAAGCTGGCCTTAAGACTTGGCGCCGTGGGGAGGTGCTTAGTGCATCGGACTACTTCGACGTTGGAATCCAAGAAAACACAAAAAAAAATGTTCACGATCCAACAGCTCGCGAATGTCTAAAATACCATAGGGTATGCTTATAGGATCGGAAATCCAGCGACACTATACCAGCTGACAAGTCTAGTTCAGGAGGCTGTAGACTAGAGAGAAACGGTCATCTGCGCATTTCAGGGCATTGAACGGACTTTCAACGACACACCTCATGAGATATGGGAGCCCTCGAAAAAAAGGAATTAATTCAACAACATTCAACGGGATGTGTGGGGTTTTAAGAACAAGGACTGCTGAATCTGTGGGGGGACAAAAATCCATTACAATGAGCACAAGAAGAGGCTTCCTACAAGGAGTGACTCTCTTACCACTAATATGAAGCCTAGTTGTAGACGAACTTCTGCAAATCCTAGCAAACATCGACTTAGGATATGCCGATGACCTAGTTATCATTGCGAGAGGAAAATTCTATGAGACACTCTGTGAGATAATACAGAGGTGACTGAGAGTCACACAGGAGTGGTGCTTAACTTTAGAACTAAATACATATACACCCGATCAAGACCACAGCAGTACCTTTCACTAGGAAAGGCAGTTGAAACATATGCAACCCTTGCTACTGAATGGGATCAATGCAGAACCATATCAAGTGGTCAAGTATCTAGGTACAATAGACAGCAAAATTCTCAGGAAGAACCATGAAGGAGCTGTGGTAGCCAAAGCAACATGAGACATTTTAGACAAGTTGCAATCCCGCACACTGCAATGGATGTACGCCGTGATAGCCAGGCCCAGGGTCTAAAGAACCAAGCTGAGCACAACGAGAATAAGTCTTGGAAAAGTGCAAAGGCTAGCTTGCATTTACATAACAGGGGCTATGAGATTCTATCCCACAGCAGCACAGGAAGTGACATTGGGATTCCCCCCTCTACATTTAGTACTAGAAAGAAAACATATCAAGCATAATCAAAGGGGGCACCGGGAAAGGAAAATAGACAGATAGCGAGAAACGCTTTGCAAATCAGTCCCGTTTTTGGACTAGCCCAGGGATGATATATTTAAGAGATCCGGATTCAAGAGAATCCTTCAACTGGAAGCTGAGAAGCAAAAGGGAATGGACGAGTGAAGTCAGGATGTACCAACGCAAAGAAAATACAACAAAGTGGTACCCAGACGGATCCAAAACATCCACTGGAGCAGGTGTATACGGACCCAGAACTAAATATTCGGAAGCCATGGGAACATACTCCAGTATTTTCCCAGCTTAGGCCTACGCGATCAATTTAACCTCGATGGGCAGTAACACGGAGAAGACATCGCGATACTGTCGGGTAGCCAAGCCGCCATTCAAGCGTTAAGCTCTCATGAAATCAGGTCTACTCTGCTGTGGGAGTGTCTTACCAAAATTAACCAGCTGAGTGAGAAACACAGAGTCACGCTCGACTGGGTACCAGGCCACGTACGAGTAGAGGGAAATGAAGCAGCTGAGGAACTAGCAATAAAATGCTAAGAGAACGCTTCTATGGGCTGAAACCGCATACGATACAGGAAGAGACGAAGGAAAAAGATTACAAAACAACCATTTTCTACAGAAATTGGACTTGAGGAGGTGCTCTAAGTCGAGTATCTCATCGACTAGAGCTCTAAGTCGGAGAAGCACAATACCTCCGCAAGGTCGCAGTGTGCTTACACTCTTAAAGTCAATATACAATCTACAACATCCGAGAGTAGTAACTGCCAAAAGAAGCTAATCGATTACGCCTTTTGGATAAGGTATTAAAAGTAGGTTCCTTCATTCGTGCGAAAAATATAACTCGCATATCGCAAGTGAATATTAGAGCTAGAGAAAATATTCTGGGTCATTACCACTTTTTCCTCTTAAAACTACGGGTTTTGACAGCATAATGCGCATTCCCGCATATTTTTAAAGTATGTTCCTCACTCTTGGAGACGTGTTCGTTTGGAAAATATTATATTTTAGAAGAATAACCTCTAAATCACAGCACGCCTGTCTCAAAAGTTTGATCAACAAAGGCAACCCCATGAGGTAGTGCGTACGGTGGAAGACTTAAAACACACGGACTCCTTAGGGTGGCATTATCTTTCCTCTGTCATGGTTTATAATCTTGAACAAGATGTTTCTTTGACTAGGCAGAGAGAGAGCGTTAAGATGGTTGCATATGCAGACGATGTAAAGACCACTTCCTGTCAAGAACTCATGAAGAGCTCTCTGGGGTGGTCTTCGGATAGATACAGACAAAACTCAAATGATACTCTGTACTACAGAAGCTAAAGTGCAAGAAGGTTATACGAGTTTGTGTGGTATCAAAGCGTCTTTGGGTTGAACCTTTGCGACAACCATTTTTTTTTTATCAACTTAGGACATTACTTCAACTCAAACTTCTGCTCTAAACGCATTGCTTAGACTTGCAAAATTGTGAGACACACTTTCAACAATTTTTTTTCATCAATCAGTTCCAACTGAGTTGTTAGATGAAATATACTCACGCACATACTTCAATTCCACTTTTTGTCAGAGTAACTTGTAGATAGACTGACGATCTAATCTTCATAACTCACAAAGTCCCGCCTTGAAACGACGAGCCTATTATCTTTTTTCTTCTGACAAGCAATCACTCCCGATTTAACACGACATTTGATCGCAGTTTATCCCATTAATCATTTTGTTGTCACACCTTAAAATATTTATGGAATTAAATAATAAACAAAAGGAAATAGACAGCAGTGCTTATGGAAATTTGGGGATTATGGATCGTCTATCTAACGATCCATCGGCATTACTTCGTGCAGAAAGGTTCTGTAACGCATTGGACACATAACGATCACTCGGAGATCTAAGGGTTCCTTCTGCTTCCCTTCGGGGTATGGAATGAAACGGGTTTGCGAAACATATTCTAATGCAGTGCTGTGCAGTCTGTGCTCCATATAAATCCCAGTAGATCACATATGTATCTAGCTGCTGACGTATATTATTCGCGTGCAGCAGATGTTGAACTGACTTTATCTCTACCTCATTCCCACAGCTTTTGTATTCCTCCATTCATTTGGGAAGCATAGATACAATAGGGCAGTGCCCGTTTATTACTGGAGTTAGGTTCGATCTAAAGCCACAATGCTCTTCGTATTCTTATTTTATTTCAGCCAAAAAGTGTGAAATGTGGCACAGTCTTCCCTGACGAACTAGGAAGAGTTGACCTTGTACTATACTGCATCTTTCGTATCGGAGTCAACATGGATGTGTAAAATTTGTAAAGCATCATCAAATAACCGAACTTAGAAATGTTTTTTTAAGAACTAAAATAACGCGAAGACAAGTATGATCCAGCGATCGTGGCACAGTACCATCCGAACTGTGGGCCATAACCTTGAAGAGGCACGCCCTTGCGAGTACTTCCCGCAGTTCTTTTCGTCTCCTTTTTCTCTTATTATTCCCAGGACTTAATCTAATTGTCAACAGTACCGTGTTGAGTGTCAGACTGGTTGAAGATCCATCAAGAATAGCTCTGAATCTAGACACAGCGATCACGCCAATCAAAATTGACCCGTCTGCGTCTGTGTAATAGCGGCACTGTGTCGACCACCCATTTCCTAGGTAATACACGTAGGACCCAGTCATCCAACCAAACTAAAACAAAACCGACTTTGAGGCCGGATCTTATTGACAAAACTCGAAAATTGCCACTACCTATAGATGCTCTGAAAGCCCTTTAAGTGTGAGGAGTGGTCGGCTAATATCGCCCACAACCAGCATTGGAATTTGTTGAGATTGAAATCTCCCAAAACACGTGCTACTCTCCAAAAAAAAAAAGTATTGAATCGCATTCAGCAGATGCTATATGGCTGGCTTTGCGCAGGAGAGGCATTCCAGAAAAACTCATAGCTATTATCAAGGCTACATACGAGGGTGCTAAGTGTCACGTTTTACACAATGGTAAGGTGTCGGAGGATTTTGAAGTCCAACGTGGAGTACGTCAGGGGTGCATACTGTCACCACTATTGTTCTTGGTGGTTGGTGGTTATCAGCGATGACGGAAGGCTACTATGGAATTCGTTGGACAATGACATCTTACCTTAAACACCTAGACTAAGCTGACGATGTTTGCCTACTTTCACATCGGATAGTGCACCTTCATATGATGGCCAACAACCTAGAAGCTGGGGCAAACAAAGAAGCGCTCAAAATAAGCACAGCCAAAGTAAAAGCCCTGTCACCCGCGCTCAACTCAACATTGCCGGTGAGGAAGTCGAGAAAGTTGACAACTTTCTTTCTCTAGGAAGTGTGGTCTCGGCTAACCGCGGTGGCACCGAACTCGATGTGTGCAGCAGAATCGGGAAGGCTAAAGCTGCGTTCGGAATGCTATCCAAAATCTGGAAAAGCAATGTTATCAGCTTAAGAACCAAGCTGCGACTGTTCCGCTCCAACGTAGAATCGGCGCTGCTTTATGGGTGCAGTACCTTGAAGGTGGACACCACTAACACCCGAAAGCTGCAAGTCTTGTAAATAAATGTTTGAGTATCATCCTGAGGATTTATTGGCCGAACCGTATCGGAGGAGAAAGTGGCAGTGGATTGCACACACCCGCAAGCGTTGTTGACGCCCTATGCCCCCCGAGGGGTTAACGGATTTATCTCTCTCTCTCATTCTGCAGAAGCAAAAAGCGGGAGCACTCAGGTAAAACGGGATTCGCTTCAAACAGATTAGCTTTCTATTTGGGGTCCTTAACAATCTCATCATTATAAAGAAGGGCTAAGAGGCTCGTTAATGTAAGACCTTTCATTCCTTTCCCATACTGTATGCTGCAAACGTTTCTACCCCGCAAACTGTGGAGACTTTAATTTTCTCCAGGATACCTATCTGACATTAGATGATGTAAGCCGAAGCTCCAAGAAGAGAAGAAAGAGCTATCTGATATTTGTCACCGGAAAAGAAAATGTCTAGAGTGTGTTCGCCGTCACTGTCAACGTAAGGATTTATGCCGTTTAGTCTAGTATCTACGTAAGATTGTAAAGCTCAAAGAGAGTTTCAGTTCTGGATTTACCGAAAAGAATTCTAGTAATTGACTTAAAAACGGAAGCGCAATAGGTTGAAACTGGCAAACCTATTCCCTACGTCTTTTTTCGTCTATCATTTGATTTACAGGTATTAGCTCCGCTGAACCCTTCCAAATTTGAAGTCTTTCGCTTCTAAATGGCAAAACGGAATATTTATGATTTCAATACTGTGCCTATTTGTACGGGTATGTCTTTCTGTCCTACCCCTGTGCATGTCACCGTTTTAGCAAGAGAGTTCAAACGAGATCCAGTGAAGGAAGCATTTTATATATTTTGGAGAGTAATTTTGGGGGCATAATACACCCTACGGAAAGTCTGTATCCCTATTATATTGTTAATACCTTTCCCCAATTCATACCAAGTGAACTTTTTACCGGGCGGCACGTTCTTCTGTCAGACTTGGTAAGGGGACGCATTTTTTTCTTTTAGATAAAGCCCTTACCCATGTGGCAGACACTGCGACCTAAAAGATCTATTGTATCATAAGGGTATGGTTAGAGACGTACTACCCTCCTAATGAGGGATAGTATATCCTTAGTAGCAGAGTTTTTCATTTCCGCTGGCGTACATATTTCTTTGTAGAAAACACGTCTCCTTAACCAATGTAATGCTGGGCAACTGCAGAGAATGTGTTCGGATGATTCGTCCTCCTCCGAGCAGAACCTACATTCCGTGTCTGAGCTCAGGTTAAGCTTGTTAAGGTGGTATCTCAAGCCACAGTGGACCGTGAGAAAGCCCACCTGCCTTCTGATACCATCGTTATTAAGGTATATTATATCCTTGTAGGAGTAAGGTTTGATTAGTAATTTGGATTGTCTCAACCCTGGGACAATTTCCCAGTGGTCCAGGCGAAGTTTATGTCCCCAGTTATTAATCAGCGCTGTGGCGAAAGACCAGTTGATGCCACAGTAAGGTTCAGGTCATATGAACGCAGATTCTGAGCCAGCCCTAGCTAGTTCATCTGCTAACTCGTTGCGTACAATCTCTTGATGGCCGGGGACCCATCCAAGCTTAACCTTGTTTAGTCTCGCCAGGGATTGCAGTGCATCGTAGCAGCTCTTAACTGATATCGAGTCCACTAAATTGGACGACAGCGCCTTGAGTGCTACATGACTATCTGAAAATATAAATATTCTGGCGCCCTTAATACCCTTACTAAGGTTTAACCTAGCGCAGATTTCAATGGCATGGAGTTCAGCCTAAAATACCCTGGGACACATTCCCATAGGTGTCGAGACTTTGGTGTTGGGTCCAAAGACACCAGCTCCAACTCCAGATTCCATTTTCGATCCATCTGTGAACCAAATCAGATCTCTAGGGTCCAATGCCGGAACAGTCAAATAACCTAACCTACCGAAACAGTACTCCTTGACCATGGTGTCAGGGATGGTACAAAACATGTCTCCTTGGGGATTGAGTCAAGAATTTTCAGATGTCCCACATGGTGACCTGATTTATTTTATCTGCAACTTGATAGCACACCTAGCACCTAGCGGGTGTCTTTCTAATGAAGATATGAAGGGGTGAAAGCCCAACGATTGCTTCTAAAGCTCCTGGGATAGCGAGATAGGCAACTCTTTGTAACTCTGAAGTTTAGTTGCCGTTGTCCGTTCAAGAACTTTCGACCACCGGATGATGGCCGCGTACGTGATGATAGGCCCCACCATCATTGTATACATCCAATGTATCATTTTTGGATTTAGACCCCAAGTTCTGCCGTACAGGCGCCTACAGGCCCACATGGCCCTAGTGGCGCGCTCGATGGCGGACTTGATATGAGAATTCCAGCTGAGCCGTTTGCCGAGGATGACCCCGGGGTTTTGACTTCACTGGAATAAGCTAGAGTGGTGCCTTTGATAATGATAGGTCCTAGATTGACCAGTCTTTTCCTTAAAAAAAATTGCATGGCATACTTCGAAATGGAGTTGTCTTCGCGACTTAAGGTTAACAGATCCTTTGTCACTCCTTCGCCGTGTGGTAATGTCTTTTGGCTCCTGACCTGTTTTCTTATGGAGTTGTCCGTTTGAGATACATATGATTTGGCCTGAAAATTAAAGCAGATGTGATGCGAAGACGTCTATTCACGAAGGTAGAAGCTTACGATTGACTTTAGTGGTCACTTTCAAAGTACTAACTCAACGTTTTGGCGAAGCAATCACAGCAATGAAGACCATTACCATGGGTCACTGTGAAAAGAACACCGTAACAGAGCAAATATTTAAAGAGATCCCACCTCTTGAGGTGCAAAATAACCCCAGCAAAGACATGGCGGTTCTAACTACCGAACGTGTCATTCTACAATAAAATTGTGACGCACAAAAATATTGGCAATGTATCTGTAATTTGCTACATGGGTTCCATGACTCAATGGCCAATATATTGGACTACTACGCTAGAGCTTTTACGTTCGAATCCGAAGCACGAAAAAGCCCTTTTACACGGTCCCAACTGTCCTGAATGTCTGGTAAGCGTGAACATCTGACAAAATATCGTGATAAGCTTCTGAATGGATCCTTTTGCGAATAGATCCTTTGTGCGAAAAACACCAATGACTACCAGAAAACTTGCTTTCTTGTTATCCCTGCTACTGGTACAACTTACCGTGCAGTCGAAACCCCATCCAGATACAGAGCTAGAAGGCTTTTTATTTTGTTTTTCAAAAAATCTGAAGTTAATTTGGAGACCTTTTGATCAACACCTTTCAAAGGCGCTTCAAAGGCATGCAATTTTCTGGGACTTGCAAGGCCAGCCGGTTAAACTATAAAAACACACTTCGGCTTTGACAATCACTTAAACGACTTTATCTAGATGCACGTCCTTGATATTTAGGCAAATGCCGTAACTAGTTATTCGAATAATTTGTGAATCAAAATCGCCCCCGTCAATCATAACCACTAATTAAAAAAACAGGCTCCAATAAGGAAGCAAGAAGATCGCGACATAAAATTCCTAAAAACACACCATTTCTATGGAAATTTATTCCGCTCATGTATTTCAAACGCAGAATTAAAAAATTCTTTGAATGGTGTACGCAGATACTGGTGGTCCAGTATCACTACTTTATCGCCCACAGTGCACATTTTAAAATTCTTTCGTCCAAATTCTACGCATTTTTGGTCCATTTTTCCCATATAAGTACGTGCGTCAAAATTCTCTATCACCACATCCCACATATTTCCAATTTTGATCCGCTTAAGTGGTGTAGATACTCATGTAGTCATCGCTTTATGCCTTGTGTGTCCACAAAACGGAGAAATGTGATACCTTATTGTTACGCTGCCCTGTTTGGACCTCAATGTATGAACAAATACATTAGCACCAAGAAAATGCCTGAAATATTAACCATATCACGATCTACTACGAGTATTACGAACCACAGTGCGTCATAAACTTGCTCGCGTACGGTAGGTAACTCACCGATCCACTGAACTTACGTCAACTTTCGTTTAGAAGATTGACATCAATTTGTTGAATGAAGCTTGTATCTCCAAGTAGTATACGTACGTATACATGGACAACAGTGCATGTGTGCCAAGTGAAAACTGTCGTAGTATTGTGGCAATTACACTCCAGTAGTACAGTAGTGCTGAAGTATCTTTGTATCTGTTGTAAGTATACAGAAGTTAATTGAATAAAAACACAACACTTGTCTTTCCGCTGACAAGGAAACCCTTTTAAATTACCACACAATCACATGGAAACACCCAAGCCTGACTTTAATTACCTAGATGCAAATTTTCCCGTGCCTCCTTAGTATGTGCAATTTCCGTGCACCCCGGCTCAAAGAAACTGTATACAACGGTGTTGTGGTGTCGCTCTAGAGCCTGAAGGAATGCACATGTACGTAGTGCTCCACCACCCTCGAGCACGCCATCATCTGGCTGTCAGTTGACTTCAAACTTCATGCATACTCTTGGGCCACACCTTTGCATAACAATTCCTTCGAATTGGATTATTTAATAGGAAAAGACCACGACGACGACTCGAATTAGGCTACGGATACATTCGGCACTGGAAACCTATGTGCAATCGAATAAAAATCGATTTAAATTCACCTGAAAGATACTTACCCAATAACTGCTGTTCATAAGCAGCCGCTGCCGATGCCGACTACGTAGGCTTTTGTTGTATTTCTGTGCGTCTGGTTAATGTGTCGTTGATTGCTAATAGTTTCCAAATTCGACAAGGAACACGAAGTACAAATTGCTTTCGAAGTACTCTGACTGTGGTGCTGAATACCCCCACCAGTGTTGGCGAGAGGCCTTAATTATTCGCAATAATTGCGCGGTGGTAATATCCTATAAATATATTCAACCAACAACAACAACATTACACAGAGCGACACAATATACGTGACAGGCATCGTAAGCCTCTGTAGATAGGCACTCGTAAGTCGGTTCACAGAAAAGTAGAGCAATGCTTCAGGAAGAATTCTTAAATAGCTTTTTGATATTTTTACTGTTCTATACGTGGATCTAGTTCGGGTAGCGGAACAGCTTTGATTTGCATCTTTTACATAAGACCATTACGAAAATAATGCATAAGAGGACATAGATACTTTATGGTGTCTTTAAATGGGTTATGTAGTGGTCACCGTTCGGTAGATACTTTATGCAATTCACATGTGTTGTAATTTACTTTTAGAATTCAAATTTCTACGTACGTACGTATCTACTATATTTAGAATGCACGTGCTTTTAATGGGAACAAATTATTATCATAGAAGTAGTAAGACTGGTCTAATTGATAAAAATTTTCGTAGCTAAATCCATGAGTCAATGAGATCCGGGTGTTGGGATGACGATACATGCTTTCACTATACCCGTAGATGTCTAAAAATACGAATAGTTTGACGTCGACAGTCCATTCACTTGGTAATAAAGAATCAATCTTACTAAGTGTACGACTAGACTGAAGCTAATAAATTGGAAATTACATGCTCATCGGTTTTATTGGTGTCAAAATTTTATTTATTGTCAATCAGCGAATGGTTTTGTATGTACGTCGTCGGTTGGTTTTCAATACAAACTTCAAATTCATTTGACGGAGAATTCACGGAAATTCACGGATTTTTGCAAAGCTTTGAGGTGACACGTATCTAACGAATCAGCGTTTTCCATAATCCCCATCTAAGAGCGGTGAAATTACAAATCAGAGACAATTTTAAGCACCTGTGACTCAAATTCGACAAGAGACTTACATTGGTTAGAGCAAAGCCCGTCCTCCTACAAAAATGTAATAAACCATCGCAGGACGCCCATTGGACACCCTGGAAACGATCATAAGCGACAGACTGGAGAGTTCTATCGAAGAGGCAGGAGGCCAGGTTTCGTAAAGCACCTTCTACGACCGACTTCATTGATGAAGTCGTGAATGTGGCGAAAAAAGCCGTTTACTCAAATTTATTACCACGTCGGACGTTAAAATCGCCTTCAACACATCAAGGCTAGGTTAGGTTTGGTTGAAGTGGCTGCCAGCTAGGAGTCGCCAGCACACTTAGACCCATGGTAGGTCCATTGTGATACCACGTGGATCATGGGAGAAGTTTCTCCTTTCTTTAATCTACTCACTAAGCCGTTTTGAGCTTCTTATGAGGCGTAGGAGGCTCTAAATGTCAGTATTCATCATGTCGCCTGTATCATTATAATAGGGGGCTCCTAGGTGAAGCTTCCTTCTACAGGAGAGAGCTAGGCAGAGACAAGGGATAGTTTCCTCTTCTTCTTCATCCATGCAGCTTCTACAAAAATCGTTCGCGAAGAGGCCTAGCCTTCTAGCATGCTGGCCTATTAGACAGTGTCCAGTGATGACACCTATTGTAGTGCCGATATGCAATCTATTGAGGGAAAGAAAGAAATCAAATTCTTAGAGCGTTTCAGATCCAGCTTTGGACAGATCCACTTGCCCACCTAAGATTTGTACTCTCGACAGCATCCAGCTTAAGTTTAAGTTTACGAGTAGCGATTGGTATACCTAAGGTGCCTTCATCCGGCAAGATGGATATAGTTGTTCCTATTCTGGCGAGTTCATCGGCCTTACAATTCCCTGGAATGTCTCTATGCCTCGGCACCCAACACAGGTGAATATTGAACTGCTCAGCCATCTCCACAAGAGACGAACGGCAGTCTAGAGCTACTAAAGAATTTATAGATGTCGATTCTAGAGATTAATAGCTGCTTGGCTGTCTGAAAAGATGCGGATATCTCTAGCAGATATCACGTTTTTCTTAAGCCAAGATAGGGCTTCTTTGATCGGCATTATTTCCGCCTGGAACACGCTACAATGATTAGGAAGACGGAAGGAGAGCTTAAGATTAAGCCTATCAGAGAAAACACCAGCACCGACTCCGTCTTTGGTCTTTGAACTGTCAGTTTAGAAGTGAATCTTCTGAAAATGCATCGTCCTCCCAGAGTGATCTGGAAGGGATGGTGACAAGGAAGTTCTTCTCAGAATTTAGACGTGGGTTGGTGTAGTCCGTGTTTTCGTAAGAGATTTTGAATTTATTCAGAATAGAGGCGTGGCTGAATTCTCTTCTTGACCACTGTTGGGTAGCTTCAAGGCTTGCTTAATATATCGAGGGGTATCAGATGGAACATAATGTCCAGTGCCACAGAGGGAGTTGTACAAAGTGCTCCGCTTATACACAGACAAGGTGTACGTTGGACCTTTCTTAGATAATCGTGATTTATAGACAATCAACAACAACAAAGCGAAGAAACATTCTGCAAGCACTTACCGCCAAAAGAGTCCCAGACTTCCTGCAGAAGATAATGACGGACTATTGTAGAAATAAGATACTGTTCTACGACATCGACGAAGGAAAGGGGTAGTATAACGACAAAGACGGTGTTCCCCAAGGCTTCGTATTAGGTTCGCTATTGCGGAACCTAATGTATGACATTTTGAGGCTTGGAATCCTGATGTCTTCGAGAATAATTCGCTTTGCCGAGGACAAAGCAATCATTGTTGTAATCAAACTCAACGAGGAGTTGAAGCAAGACTGCAACGGACCTGAAGTAGAAATCATCACCAGCAGGTGACACATGGAGGCCATCAGAGTAACCATCGGCCGTTACGTTGTAGTGTCCAAGCCCGAGTTAAAGTGCATTTACATTACAATAGATGCAAGGCTAACTTTTAGGCAACATCTGCAGCATGCAACTGGGAAGGCAGGAAAGGCAACGTGGGGCATGGCACTGATCATGCCAAAAATCGGCGGACCAAAGCACAAGAAGAGACTGCCTGAGCATGAATTTCGGCATCCTTAATGACCTATGGTTCCCAAACTTTGCTTAAAGATGAGGTCGTACAAGAAAAAGATGGAGGCCGCTTACACAATCAACATGTGGAGGTGTATGCAGTACCTTCCCAAGAACTTCCTATGACGAAGCATCTTCTTACACCACATCTACATACTTTGTCAGTAGAACAACAATACCAACAACGAACAACAGTCGAATATCAAGGGCAAGTCTGAGGTAATTCCCAGGGTAAGGTTGGAAGAATGACAGGAGAGATAATGTCACTCTTATAAAAGCAGGTGGATGCACAGAATTATTCCAAAAATATATAGGTAGATGCTTGGATCAAAAGAAAGCGTGGGAAACTAAATTGAATCTTTGCGCGATCCAGATGATTTCTGGCCACGGAAGCCCCAGAGCCACCTCCACAGGTTTGGAAACGACGTCAACCCCCTATTGGCCAACCTGCACGGAAGCAGTCAAGGAAGGAGCACGAAGAAAGGCATCGGCTGGTGCGCAAACTGGGTGAAGACCGAGGCAACATCGCCAGACAGGTGATGAGCATGGAAAATGCTAGAAGAGCAGTTAGGAACACTGTGGCAACCATTATAAAAGAACAGCGAAGACAGAAGTTACAATTCAGCGCAGGAGGCTACCAACATGAGTCAGCGGAACACCTTAGGCAGTATGGGTGCAAAAAAATATTAAAAAAACATATTTCATAGAAAATCGACAGGTAAGGTTAGGTTCTAGGGTTAGACTACCATAGATTCAGCACAAGGATCTGAGTAGTCTCCAAAAAGTTACCCGCAAAACCATTCGGAGTTTGTCATAAAGCACTGAAGCTTAGCACCTACATACTAGGAGGTAAAGTATCCTCTTCGTCCATACAGCTTCTGCAAATGCCATTTGAGAGCAGTCCTAGCCTGGAGAGACTATGGAGGTTTTAAAGTTTTTAACGAATAGGTGTTATGGTAGGGTTAAATCGGTGTCTTGTGGGTAGTATTCTAGATTATTAAGAATAGCGAAGTGTCCGGTATCTTTATACCTACCTATACTGGACCACTGAGATATGGCTTTAATTAGAGGGACTGCGCTAGCCAAAGGCAGCATGAGGAACAGTATGTCTGTAGCCGTAAGTGGGGGGGTTCTTAGAGCTCCTCTTATGCATCATATACAAGCCGACCTAGTTCCGATCTATCCAAAGCCATCCACACAGACGATCACACTATACGTCGGTAATAGTCTGATGATGGATACATAAAAGCGTTTTGTAATGCGTGACTGGTAGGGCTGAAGTGGCTTTCTTTACTCGTTCTAGGATGTTGGGGTTCCAACTAACTTTATTGTCTAAGATGAGACCAAATATGTGACTTCACCTGTGAGTATCAGAGTGTTGTCACGGAATTCCGGAGGATCAAAATGGGGAATTTAGCATTTCCTTGTGAAGCTTGCCTTGAGTGTCAAAATCGTCAGCAAAGGTGATTACTTTATAGCCTTTCACTCAATGGATTTAATAAACCTCTGTCACTACCAGGCTCCAAAGGAGAGGAAGGAACATACCGCCTTGTGACGAACCTCTGAACAGGTTCCTCAGGGAATGAAATTATTTGAATTCAGATGACTGTCAATGTAGATTCTGTGGGTGTTCAACGCTTCTATTGTTAGCTCTCAAACAATGCTAAATTGACACCGAGCCTGGACTGGAAGATCCTCAAGCTGAGTTCGCAACAGTAGGTCCACACAGCCCATTTGCATTTCATAAATTAACTCCCAGCTAATGAACATTTTTATTGAGAAAATTTCCACAGAACCTGTTTACAAGAAAAAAAAAAATATCAAACAGTTCCGTTGTATGCATGTGCTGTGCTGATTGCATGTAAAATAAATGGCTCATGTTACGGTGTCCGATTGTTGTTGTTTTACTACTTATATCAACACAGTGCTTTCGCCCTTTTTTTTAGCAGTTGCTACATAGTTTGCCTAAGACACCATCAACCACAGACATCCAATAGTGGTAGATACTTTTTTTAAGGTAAAAGAAACACAGACAGCTTCCGTTGCATTGTTACCACTTCACAATAAATGACCATCCATAGTCACGCCGTGACCATGCAAGTAACCGGTTAATCCAGAGCACTAGTCACCAATAGAGCTGCCCACGATCGCGCTGCCATATGCGATTAAGTTTCGCGCCAGCAGCTAAACACTGCTCCACAAACTAGTTGACCTTTTTGCCCACAACTCAGCAGAGGAAAATAAAAACAGTTGCAATGCAAAAAAGCAAAAAAAAAAAATTACCATTTTTGCCGCCGTAATGATAGTAACATAACGGCAAGCTAAAGCCCCGTGCACATAGAATACCTTATCATACCGCTGAGATGTGACTAAAATTCGATACTGACGACGCCTTAAAAGAACGGCTTTGAATAGCCTCAAGAATTCCATTCACCAAGTGCATCATCAAATCGGTACGCGCTGACACCCTCCAAATTATGTTCATCGAAGCGTACATGCGTTCGAGTACGTAGCTCTCTGAAGGTGCATTGCATACTAATGGCCACGCCATCACATCGTGGACATAGAACAATGCGCGCTTGTTAACAAGAATTCTTGTATCTACGCAAGAAATCTCTCGACAATGGTTAATTACTTGGTCCCACGGTTATAGGCGTCCATTTGGAGGTCATAGATGGCGTACCCGGCTGAACAGGTCAGCATATGTCTCATGACCCTATTTCCTGAACGCGAAGCCAGGTCGAAAGGCGAAATGTGTGCGACACAGTTCCCGCACGTGATGTCACGTTGGCTTTTACAAAATATCCACTAGATACTTTTGTATCTATACGCTTGATGAAAGATGAAAGTATGTCAGTCGCCATCATGGTGGACTGGTCGGCCAAAAGAAATTACACTTCGAAGAGAGGAGGTTGCTTCTGCCGCTTATATTCATATCTATCTGTACGTGATGGGGACGTGTCCACTAGCTCGATTTTTATTTAACTTGCAGGTGTAGTAAAAGCCAATTTGATACTTGATTCATTTCCTACTATTCTGGTGGAAAACAGCTTTTGCCCAGCCTGGTATATTCTTCTTCCATTCCACTCATGTCCCTCCTTTCTAAGGTCATAAGGACAGCAAAGCCGAGATGATTACTTCCGTATATAAAGAGGCTTTTGACAGAGTTTGTCCAGTGCAAAGCCAAGATCTCAGTTTTCGCCCCCTTGGTGGAATAATAAGGAAGGAAACACGTAAACTTCTCAACTCGGCCAAACGAACAAAATCAGAAACTGACTGGGAACTGTACAAAGCCAGTCATTGGAATTTCAAAAATGCCACGCAGAAAGCCAAGCGACATTCATGGCACACTTTCTGCAACGAAATAACGGACACAACAGAAGCTGCCAGACTGAGGAAAGTCCTCACCAGAGAATCTAAAACTCTGGGATCTCTCAAGGCCCCCAAAGGTAATTGAACTGAATCCTGTAAGGACTCTCTAAAGCTACTTCTGAAAACGCACTTCCCGGGCTGTACAACAGAGCCGCGAAATGACACTGGCATCGATAACACCATGGAAACGGGTCCGCCTGCCGATCTGGTTACTGAGGACAGAATAGAGTGGGCTATAAGATAATTCTCTCCCTACAAATACCCAGGCTTAGACGGAATCATCCCGATCATGTTACAAAAGACTGCAAAAACGATTATCCCGGTTCTCAAGGAACTTTTCCTTTACAGCCTGGAACAACGCTATATACCCAAGAAATGGAGGAAGGTACGAGTCATACGACCGCCAAGGATTTCAGACCAATAAGCCTCACTTCTTTCATCCTTAAAACATTTGAAAGACTGATCGATATACACATCCGTAGCAGACTACGCCCAGGGGATTTATCCCCAGCCCAACACGCTTACTCAAAAGGGAAAAGCGTTGAGACAGCGCTACACAGTGTCGTCAGTACTATAGAAAAGTCAACAAAAGTTGACATCGAGGGGGCCTTCAACAATGTCAATACTGAAAGAACATTAAGTAAGCTGAACATCAATAGCATCCTGGTAAGCTGGATTGTCAGCATACTTGAACATAGACATATAATAACTGAAGTCGGAGGAACAAAACTGGAAGCATGTGCCTCTAAAGGCTCCCCTCAAGGCGGGGTAATCTCCCCACTGCTCTGGGTTATCGTCTTGAACGAGGCCCTACTGCAGCTTGAAAAATTCGGCGTTAAAATCATCGCGTACGCTGACGACGTAGTGCTGCTGGCAGCTGGGAAATTCCTCCCCACTCTAAGTGAGCAAATCGACTGGGCCCTAAAGACCCTTGGTAGATGGACTAGGAATTGCGGTCTCAATATCAATCCCCAGAACACTGAAATGGTAATATTTACGCACAAAAGGAAGGTCCCTCGGTTCGATACACCATCTGTTGGAGGCACCCCCCTCAAAATCTCTGACAGCGCAAGATACCTAGGACTTATACTCGATATATATATATATATACTCGAATATCGATGAAAGAATTAAAAAAGCCAAAATAGCCTTCTACTCATGTAGTAGAATTCTTGGGAAGACCTGAGGACCTTCTCCAAGGATAATACTCTGGATGTACACAGCTATTATTAGACCCATACTGACTTATGGCAGTCTCGTATGGTGGCCAGCGTTAAAAAAGTCCACCTATCTAATGGCACTCACCAAAGTTCAAAGACTGGTGGCACCAGTTCAATGAGAACAACTCCAACTGCAGGCCTTGAGGCTATTCTCAACCTGCTTCCGCTAGACATCTTTGAAGCAGGGAACTTAGCCATAAGAGAGGCGAACCTAAGATGGAAACGTGTAACATCACGAGGAAATTATGGCCGTCCTTCGATAGAACAAGGACCCAGAGACCGTGGGTATCATCACGGGGCATAATAGTCTGCGGTACCACATGAAGAACTTGCGCCGGACAGAACAGAAAAAGAACTTTGCAGAGGTTGTGGCAATGAGGGAGTTCTTGAGGACACCACTTCCTATCCCACTGTCCTGTACCCCAACATTCCAGAAACAAATTCCTCGGCAAACACTTCTTCCATAGCCTTGAAGAGCTCTCTGGCGTTCCTACAGACAAGATGCTGAACTTTGCCGAGTCATCAAAGTGGTTTGTACTTGGGAACATGTAAGTTATTAGAATAAGAGTAGTTTAGACATTTACAGGGTTTCAATTGGGCGGAGGGGCACCCTTTTTCCCCCCCTATGGGTAAAACAATGGGTCTACACCGACCTGAATGTGGCAGGAAGGTTTTCTCTCTCTGCCAGCCCGCTTACCTAACCCTAACCTAAGGTCATAAGAACGCTGATAAACCGCCAATTCATGAAATTCCTCGAATTACGAAAACTCCTCAATGATCTGCGGAACTGTTTTCGTAACAAAAGTTCCACTGATGGCATATCTCACCGAAAAGTGAAACTAGTTCCTCGAACACTCTGATGAAGTAAAACAATTGCTCCTAATATCCTTGAGGCATTTAATAGCGTTTAAATTTAGCTCTTATGTCAAAAATTGCATGCATTTGGTATCGATGTATCTCTTCGGCAATGAACTAAAAATTACCTTTCGGACGTCTTAATTCAAGTTGACTTAGACAAGGCTGCAGTCCATGAAAACACAGGGGGATAGACATAGAGTCTCTCGAGACAGTTTGATAGATACCTGTGCTACAAGTAGATCTCTGTGGCCAATCTATGATAAGAAGAGGTCTCTCAATCTACTGAATTTAGGTAGCAAAGACATTCGCATTGCTATTCGCACTCCGAGCGGACTCTGCACAATAGGAAATCATGCAGCCCGGCTAGGTTTACCTTAGAATGACTAGTGTAGAAGCTTCAAGGATGGAGAAGAAATAGAATCCATTCGCCAATATTCTACACGACAGTATCCTCAGCTACGTATCCGGAGCATCGGCCAAAAGAAATGTCTGCTGCGGTACACCCCAAGGTGAGGTGGAGTCTTGTCACCTCTCCTCCGGAACCTGGTAGTAAACGATGTACTGATGGACCTGGATAGGTCAGGATGCAGAGTGATCGCTTATGCTGATGACTTTGCTATTTGCGGTAAACTGTCTCCGGTAAACACCTGCAGATACTCTCAAGGAAATCCTCCAATATGCTCTCCTTCGGCTCACCAAATGGGCCTTCAAATGTGGACTGGGTGTTAATCCCCATAAAACGGAACTCGTTCTCTTCACGAGGAAATATAAAGTTTCCCTTATAGACCCTCCAAAGATAAATGGCACCAGCCTCACCTTCACTGAGAACGCAAATTACCTGGGCCTTACTTTGTACAGAAAACTGAAGTGGAAAGTTAATCTACTTGAACGCGTCAGGAAAGCTAATGCAGCTCTTTACTCCTGTCAAAAGGCTATAGGTACGAGCTGGGATTTGAAACCTCAAATCACTCACTGGCTGTACGTGTCCGTTATCAGGCCTATACTTCTTTATTGTGTGATCGTATGGTGGCCTGTTCTTAACAGGGCTGTCCACCTAACTCAACTAGCTAAGGTACGAAGAACTACTCCCTCAGCGGCACTGGACATTTTGTTTAACCTGCTACCCGTAGATATCTTCGGTAAACAGATTACTGCCTGTGCGACCATTCGTCTGAAAGCCTCCTCTCAGTGGTCCAGCTATCACACTGGCCACTCCTCGATACTTGATCTCCTCAACTTCAAATATGAAAATACGGACTACACCCCGCCGAAATTGACTTTTGACCGCAACTTCCGTACGAGCATCCCTGAACGGGACGTTTGGGACAATTCTTCCCCTATCAATGGCAGCTCTTTTCACATTTTTACAAACGACATTCCAGGCAACTGCAGGGCAGACGAGCTCGCCAGACAGGGTACTACTCTAAGGACTCTGCCTGATAGGCAATCCCTAGGTGTGCCCCTAGCAACATGAAAGCATCTACTAAAGCTGAACGCTATTAGCATGACCAACCTCAGATGGGAAAATGGGATCTGGCCTAGGGTAGATCATAAACGTAGTGCCGAGTTGGTCAACCTAAAGCGATCACAGATCAGCTGCGTTGTCGGTGTTCTCACTGGGCACTGTCTTATAGGCCAACATGCCAGAAGATTTGGCCCCTTTTCTAGCGACTACTGCAGGAGTTGTAGGGACGAGGAGGAAGAGGAAACTGCCCGGCCTTGTCGCATAAAAGAACGCTCCATTTAGGCTCCCCTTCTATCGCATCCATCGCTTTAACGCGCATCCATCGCCTTATCAAAAGCGGATGTAGAATGCTTTGCTAGGAGCGCATTATAAAAAAAAATCAACACCGCGTTACCGTTTTATACGTGCAAAGTTGCCAAAACCTATGATTGAATGCCCCTGCTTCTGTCAGGCAAAGAGGGCGCTTGATCTAGGCAGAAGACAATTAAGACAGTTGGTCGGTTTTTACACTAGACACATCAACCTGAATAAACACCACGCCTACAGACTGCGACTGTTGACTTCCAGCACTTGCCAGGGATGCGAGGAGAACGATAAAAGTCTGGAGCACTTTCTCTGCAAATGCCTTGCAAAAGGGGGCTAAGACATCGAGCTGAAGCCCTTCATAAAGTACCTGCGGATTCTGCATAACCATAGGCTAAACTGTAGAGAGCACTTAAAGACCCATCGAGCTGTTGCCGCGATATCCAGGTTAAGGCCAAATATTGAATGAACCAGGCAGCCAACAAGAACCCTGCTAGCGAGAGGGACCAGGACAATCCTCATGTATGCAACCTACACTAAGGTGTAATTTGTGGAGTTGATGTTCACTCCGAGGTAGATGTACTCCTTAAGTGCCTCCAAGTTAAAGGTACTATCAGTGAGGTATTGTCCTAAGCGACGGACAGATGGTGTTGTGCTTGTTAATTTTGCCCTCATTCACTTCCAAACTATGTAACTCATTTCGCCTCTCCAGCAACTGTCGTAAAATCCTCTACTATGTTATTCCAGGAGCGACCAATGATGCCGAGCAGGTGAAGGGAGTTCCTTCTGTGATCACGCCTACCCTTCGCACTATCTGCTCCAATACAGGATTGAAAAAGCACAAAATAGCGCATCTCCTTGACCAAATACGAAAGATGCAGATACTATATGTTTCAGAAATGCGTGGCACTTGCAACATACATATCTACAGTGCCGGGCTGAGGCTATGTAGCTAGGAATATATCTAATATTTCCGCCCATCACAGTGAAGGTATTCACAGATTTCTTAAGCTCTAATTTAAATTAGAACCAGCGTCATCGGTCATTTGAGGTAGATACTCCTAAGAGCTCTACACTTGACTATGCAGCTTCCTGTCTTTGACGAATCAACTGCTTCCATCGTTTCTGTACAATCCCTTCTATGGAGAAACGCGCTTCAGCTTATATAGGTACATCCGTTCGCTATGGATAAGGCTTGGTCAAAACACCCACAATTGCTTCGACAGCGATCAACAGAAGCCTCTAGTCTGTGCTTTTGTTGATCGGTTTCAACAACAACACCAAATCACAGTTTGAGTATATTCGGCATGTTGTAGTGGGTGGTGTGCTTGTTTGCCAATCTGAAGGTCATTTCAAATTCCTTTTTTTTTTTATAATTCGCGCGCGCGAAACGGGGTATGCTGAATTCTCAGGGCACGGGCGTTTGGAAGAAAGGGAAAGAGGAACAGAGGAAGTACCGGTGGACGTTGGCTTTGAATGTTTGAATGTTGTAGCGATGAGGAAGCACAGAGCCTGGAAGATCATTCCACATACGTGTCGTTCGGCTTATGAACGAGTCCCTGTATTTGACAGTACGTCCGAAGTTGGGCTTGAGGGTGAACTGATGTGCATTCGAAGCGTGACGCGTATTGCGGGTGAAATTTTGAAGGGGAGGAATGCAAGTGGCTAGTTCGTTGGAACATTTTTTGTGGAATAAGCGATAAAATAGGGAAAGACACGGGACATCTCTGCGATGTTCTAGTGAGTCTATGGAGCTCACAATGTCTCTATCACCTATTAGTTTTAACGCGCGGTTCTGGACCCTATCTAGCATGTGCAAAACGGTCTTGGGTGCACCAGACCAGATGTGGGCGTTGTATTCCATCTTTGGGCGGATGAATGCCTTATAAATTGTGGCTTAAGGAATCCCAGGCATTTTGCAGCATTTTTGGCGACCTCGAATATGTGTTCGTTCCAACGAAGATGGTTGTTGATACACATACCGAGAATGGCGAGTCTTTCGGTTTCGGCGATGCAAGTACCATTCATGGATAATGGTTGGGGGTTATAGTTTCGCTTGAGAGACAGGAGACAGCACTGCGTTTTGGATGCATTAAATTCCACTCTGTTTAATGAGTTTAACATAAGTTGCCGTTCCTCTTCTACGGCCGAAGAGCAGGGACGTGAGTTAGGGAAGGAATATGAAAAACTGAGGGTACTGTCATCAGCGAAGGAATCGATTGGACTAGAGGTTGCAGACAAGAGATCATTTATGAAAATGAAAAAGAGAGTCGGAGACAAAACGGAGCCCTGGGGGACACCAGCATTTATATGGTGAATATCAGGCTTGAAGCCGTCCAACACAACTTGTATTGAACGCCCCGAAAGGTAATTTCTAATCCATTGAAGAAGAGACTCATCGATGCCATATGCGCGCATTTTCGACAAAAGAGCCTGATGCCAAACTCTGTCAAATGCTTTTGTTTCACCGAAGTGATGGAGAGATTGGTTCCACTTCTCGGTGAGACATGCCATCAAATCACCAGTGGACCTGTTGCTACGAAACCATACTGCCGGTCATTGAGGAGTTTTCGTGCATCAAGATACGTCATAAGCTGACGATTTATCAGCGTTTCCATGACCTTGGAGAGAAGGGACGTAAGTGCAATGGGTCGGTAATTGGCCGGAGAGGAAGATTCGCCTTTTTTAGGGACAGGCTGGACAAATGCTGTTTTCCATCTTCTCGGAAAGAGTCCAGAAGAGTAGGACAGACAGATAAGCTTACGCAGAGGTTTTGCCAGCGAAGAAGAACACCTCTTCCGAACTATTGGGGGGATACCATCTGGACCAGCGGTATGTTGAGACCTCCTGCAACTGTGCGAGTGCGAAAGTGGACTTGTCCCACAGAAAATTCAACGCTCTCAAGCACAGGGACAGACAAAGCGCTATCTTGCAGTGTAGAATTGGCTGCAAATTGTGCAGCGAGCAGGTTGGCCTTGTCTAAGGAGCTGACAGCTGGAATGTCATTGTAAATGAGCGTTGGGATGGCAGATGAGGCAGAGTTTCTAATGTTTTTCACGAATAACCAAAAATGTTTACTACCTTTGGGACACTGTAGTATTTTTTGTCAAGGAGGTTGGCGGAATGACTTGCAATGTCAGGTATTCGTGTCGGCTCATTTACAAGCTGAGTCAAGTTGTTTACCTCAGCGAAAAGTTCAACATACCTTCCTTGGGGTGTTGTCTGGCCGGAGTGTCGAAGCCAATCCGAATTGTGAATATTGAAATCGCCCGCAATGACGATTTCAGTACGAGGATACAGGGATACAATTCGAGTGATGGAATCGGACAGCGCACCAAACTCGTTAAAGGCTGAGTTGCTGTCCGCAATAGGACTTCTGTATATAAAACAGTAGTGAATCAATCAAAGTTACTGCTAAGAGTATCTTATGGATAGATCACCATTGTTTACTTTCTCTTTTCTTAATCCTGACTTTCATTGCTTATGAGTGCGCAAAGGCCTAAGGATAAAAGGTCACAATGGGATATAAATTTGTTTTTCTGTATCTTTCACCCACACATGGAGGCTAAGTGATAGTTTATTTATTTATTTATTTATTATTCATCAATGGATTAACAATCTGTTGATTTCAAATATTTCTTAAGTTACTCTTATTTTAATACAATAATGTTTAATGAATAAAATTAAGCAGCTCAACTTAAGCATTAAATAGGATTTTAACAATCTTTTTAAAAATATCCCTTTTCATCGTTAGGCCGACCTCATTGCAAACAGAATTATAAAGCATTAAAGAACGAGTTATTGGTTCGTTCAGACCATAATTTGTTCGATGATTAGGAACACAAAATATATTGTTTCTGTTTCTAATGTTTCGTTCCGGAACATACCAAGAAATCAGCGCGAGTAACTCGGGTGATTTTATAGTACCACTCAGAATATCTTTTATGAAAACAACGCATTGAGTTTGTCTGCGGCTTTCTAGTGTTTTTAAGTCTATTAGCGCACATCTTGAATAATAATCAGGCATCCCGTCGGACCATCTCAGAAATCTCAAGGCAAAACGCGTAAATCTTTTTTGAATCTTCTCTATTCTTATAACAGCGTTCTCATAAAATGGATACCAAATGATACAACAGTATTCTAAAATGGGTAACACTAAGGGCATAAAAATTGTCTTTAGTGTATACACGTCCTTGAAGACTGCTGAGGTTCTTTTCAGAAAACCTAACATAGAACTCGCTTTTGATACAATAAAGTCAATATGCGCAGAGAAAGATAGTTTAGAGTCGAATATAACACCTAGATCTCTTACCTCATGGACTTTTGAGAGGGATTCATTTCCAAACTTATAGATAAAACTCACAGGCACTAAATTACGGTGAGCACTGAAAATTTTGCATTTCGAGATATTGAGCTCTAGATGGTTGTATTTGCACCAGTCTAAAAATAGTTCAATATCCTTTTGAAATCTGATACAGATACTGATTTAACATCGTCCGCAAACATCAGACAATCCGAAAATTTTAAAACATCCGGAATATCATTTACGAACAAGTCAAACAAAAGTGGTCCCAAATGACTACCCTGTGGGAGGCCTGACTAGAGTAGATTTGAAACCATCAATTTCCACGACTTGTTTACGGTTGGACAAATAAGACCTCAACCAATTTAAGAAACTTGGACTAAATCCTAGCTTTTTAAGTTTTTGGAGTAAAAGACCATGATGAACTCTGTCAAACGCCTTAACAAAATCTGTATAAAGGACGTCGACCTGTTTCCGGTTTTCCATGGCATTTAAACAGAAATGAGAAAAAATGCACAAGTTTGTTGCAGTTTATCGGCCACTCACAAACCCATGCTGTTTTGTCGTTATCAATTCTTTAACCGAGAAGTAGAGTCTTTGCGTAACTAATTTTTCGAAAAGTTTCGGTACTGCAAAAAGCTTTGAGATAGGCCTGTAGTTTTTAATCTGATGTTTGTGGCCACTTTTGTAAATTGGACTTACGTAGGATATTTTCCAAACGTCAAGGAAACTACCAGTCGATAAAGACTTATTGAAAATAATCTTTAATGCGCTGCAGAGCGAAGAGGCACATTTAGACAATAAGATGGGAGGAATGGAATCAACTCCAGCTTTTTTGTTTGAATCAAGAGCAGTTAAGCCCTCAAAAACGTCCTGTTCTGAAAAAGAGTCCAAATTAAAGTCTACAACAGAGCTTAATTTTGGAAAGAGATCATTGATATGGGCTATAACATCCGTGTTATAATTAGATTGAAAGAATTTTGCAAAAAGGTTACAAGACGATTGTATTCCGCTCGACTTTTCGCCATCAAGCTCCATTGAATAAGGAAGAAAAGAGGTTTGTCGTTTAGAATTTAAGAAAATCCAGAAAGATTTGCTGTTTCTTTTAATTTTCGTTTCTGCCGAACTAATGTGCTGTTGATATAAAAATTTATTTAGGAAGTCGAACTCTCTTCGAAGTTGAAGAAAGTGAGAACGGTCTTCTGGTTTACCTGATTTCTTTGACCTTTTCAATGCTTTATTTTTTAGATTTTCTAAAATTTTTAATATCTTATTGAACCACGGGAGTTTAAAAGAAGATATTTTTTTATAAGAAGGAACAAAATGATCCACGCCCTCGAATAATAAGTCATTAAAAGTGATATACATATCGTTTAAAGATTTATTCAGAAGTTTATGTCCCCAATCTATTGAACTGAAAAAATTAGATAAGATAGACTAGATTAGATTTTTATTCTACATGTAATTACAAAAAAAAAACCTGATGTAAATAAAGTGCTAATGATTGTGTCAGGGACAACGCTTAAGAAATATTCGCGTTTTATCATTTATTTTCTATGCCTTTCGTGAAAAAAACATTCCCATCGGTGAACTACTTTCCGATCATTCACATAAAACCGGCTTCTGGGCGTTTCTTAATAAAAAAAAATTATGAAGATACAAAAACCAGAAGCTAAAAAAGCACACTGACACCACCAAATAGATACACAAAGCAATCTAATTAGAACCATTTGGATGTGCAAATCAAACTGCAAACATGTCGTTGGAACATACAATCATACATGCACATGCTTGCGTGCCTTAAAAGTCAACCTAAATTCCCCACCACTCTTGTCGAACACACAATTTCATTTCAATAGAATTAAAAGCTAAGTCTGGGGAAAAAAAAGTTTTTTTTTTTTGCTTCCCATGAAGAATACTTGCATGGACTGTATCTAGTGGTATAGTATCGCACTCGATCTTTTTGGCCACGAAACGCAAACCAGTTTATTTTGCTTTTCTTGAAGAGCCGCCAACTTGTGTGCAGTTCTGAAAATTAGGAAATTATGAACCACCGATGTGATCTACCCGTATCCGAGGGAAACTTAACCGACTTTTTTTACAATTAGCCAATGGTCAGGTCTGCTCAAAGCGAAACTTTCAAGCTTTGTGTGCCAATTTCCAGAGACCGTGTTCTTGAGAAATCTGAACGTGGACATAAAATACCTTTTTTTTGGGTTGAATTACCATCACTCGCGGGAAAGGCAGAGAATAAGTTTATTGACCGCCTTACCCGTGATATGAAACATGTTAAGCAAAAGAGTCAACATGGAGGAAGCCAATGTCGTTCGTTCGCTTCCTGATTTCTTTTTTGATTGCAATCCCATCGGGCATTGACACTGGTGCTATTCCGAATAAAAGTGGGTACCAGTTGCCACAATAATCCAGTGTTAGTGCCTCCCCCCGGGAACCTTGTTCTCCAACATTGTTTTCAATTGTATCTCTAAATTGAAGGGAACCGTTTGCTCTTATAGTCGATACCTCTCCTCTCGGTGGCGAATTGATGAATAAAATTATCAGTTAGCGTTAAGTGAAATAAAAGTGGGAAGGCTGGTCGGATCGTTCTGATGATAATGGTGGGTAATTTTCCCATCTCACGTCCGCTTTTCCGCGCTAAGAGTATCTACTAAGAGTATCTGCGGCTCTGTGGGACCGTAGTAATTATTTCTAAGCGAATTCTTTTGCCATTGCTAAGATGAAGACATTCGGGGACAGGCCATTTGAGGTTTTAATGGCAAATTGTTAAGGCTAGTTTGCGCTTAATGATCGCATGAAGTTTGTTAATTTGTTAAAAAATAATTTAAACATTTTTGGCTTTTTTCATCTCTTATAACCAACAATTCAGATACAATTGCGCCCTAACTGGAGACCAGTTGGAAGTCTGCGTGGAGAGTTGATTTATGTTTCCGTCAAGTTAAGTTCCTACTAGTGTAACCTTCATGGTTGTGGTTTTTATGTCGTCATCGTGCGGTGTGCAAACAACAAACGAAACAAAATCGGATCAGAATGAGAATGATTACTGATTTTTGTAAGAATTTGTTGAAAGATTGTAGTTTGAGCAGCGTTAGTGCGTAAAGTTCTGTGCAGTTGAGCCACCAAAATAAGAATGCTTTGGTTGTAGGTTGCTTCTGGCTTAAGAGTTGGGCAGCAGCTTGTTTCAAAAGCGTTAAATTAACTTGACTGAAAATCCAAGCCACATGCTATGTGCTGAGTGTTTTGACATTGATCCAGTCACAGCATGGCAGTGCCTTTTTGCCCAAGCAAGCTGATAGGGAATGGAAACCATGCTTAGGCTCATTCAAGTTGACCTACCTATGTACATATGTATGTATACTGCAGCAGTCTGGCGTTGCTGTATGGTTGAAGGTGTACTATGGTCATCGAACCCTTACGGCCATGCGTCCATGGGAGGCTACCAACCGAAATTGATAACATAAATCTGACGCTACAATTTGAAAGGAGATGCGCTACAAGAGTGCCTGATTCGAAAAACCAAGGCATCATCCAAAAAAACGAAGGAATCGGCCTTCTATACCAACGGTTCTAAAATGGACGTTGGCACGAGAACAGGAACTTATTGTGAAGCCCGAAGGCTAAACCATTTCTTTAGAATTAACGACGACTGCAGTGTCCTTCAAGCAGAAATCACGGCCATTTTACAGGCTGCGGAAACTATACACGAGAGTAATATCACTGGTAAAGCTATTACTGTCTGCATAGATAGCCCGGCATCCATTGTGGCTCTAGAGTCTAGACTCCGCTGTAATTAGATAACTAGAGCCAATGCAATAACCCTCTGGTGGAACGGGGGCATAGAGATGTCGTAGAGAAAGAAAAGACTGATGAACTTGCAAAAAAGAGCCCAGCTCTGCATACATCGCAAGCTGAATAAAAAGAAAATAGAAGATGAAGACACTGGGCGACGAAACCGATGCTGAAATCATCTAGACACATGTGCAATGCCCTGGCCCTACCATCCATACCGTCCATGTGGAATGCCCTGGCCATACTATCCATACCGTCCAGGGCATTGCACGTGTGTCTAGATGAATTCAGCGTCGGTTTCGTCGAGCCAAATCGCTTTTCTCACCTAACCACATGTGCAATGCCTTGGACAGTATGGAAGGTACTGCCAGGGCAATGCGCATGTACTAAGATCTCTTCTTGTTAAAGAAACCTTATTGTCAACACAGGTCATATCCGGCATATATAGTAGGCACTGTGCCATTGGTATTCATTCGGAAGGACTAAAGCAGAAGCTAGAGGGACAAGGAAGAAATTGAATCTGTTCGCTACTTGCTGTGTAATGCCCTCCTGCCCTTTTCGTTAGGAGAATGAGGAACCTTGGTTGTTACTTCTTCTCGGAACTGGAGGATTTAAGTATTGTTGAGATGATTAACCTTCTGATTGGTTCTAACACAGCGGATATATCTTGAATACTATTGGGTTTAATAAATAGGCACAATGGACCTTAAATGCTGGTCTGAATGAGCAGCGAATGTATCTGTGACCAAACCTAACCTAACCTTCGCAGTGCTTCTCTCTCAAGAAAGCTAATAAACCCTGATGTCAATTAGATGCATGTGCTATAGGTGGATGGATGTGGCCAGTCTACGATAAGAAGAGGTCTAGTAATCTATTGAAGCTCATCCGCAAGGATTTAAATATCAAATTTAGGGTCAACAGACCATATGTGGTTCAGAGCCTAACTTCTCGCTTGTGCGTGTAATGTTTTTTCGCACAAGAACCTTCATCTTGGGCCCATACCCGAAAGTTTGGTGTTCTCTGCGATTCGAGCCTGGAACCTCCAGCTCAGTAGTCCAACACACTAACTACTGAGCCACGGCGCCCACGTCGATAGAAATTCTTGATGCTAAAATGCTGTTTCCAGGTTCCCAGGGTTTTTTTTTCTATTATTGGGGACAATGGACCGTATGTGGTCTAGGTTAGGTTAGATTAGGTAGGTGGGCTGGCGAGGAGAGAACTACTCCCCGCCACACCCAGGTCAGTACTGATCCACTGTGATGCCCCTTGGGGGAAAGGTTGTCCCTTGCCCATAGAAACCTAATTCTGACTCCAAATTGGCTCCGATATTTATTGTTGCGACACAAACCATCCTGAGGATTTGATGAATTTCATTATCCTGTCTGTTGGCGTGCTGGAGAGTTCATCTAGGTCCTGAAAAAGTAACTCTCAAGAAATTTGTACCTGCTGTGTTGGAGACCAGGGCAGTGGCATAGGAAGTGGGTGGTGTCCTCAAGAGAGTTGTGCCCCGTGATAAAGCCAACGAGGATGGAAAGGGATTTCCTGTCTTCCCGTATGAGTCTCTCGGTTCTGCCTTCATCGAAGGACGGCCATAGTTTCCTCGTGATTACACAGGTATCCATGGAGGTCCTTCTGGTGTTCGCCTCTTTTATGGCTATTTTCCCTGCTTCAAGCTTGAGGCGGGATGTTCACGAGTGCTTTCTCGTTACCTTGTATACCCTCATGTCCAGGGGTCCAGCAGAGCGATACCTTGTGCTGTGTTCCAAGAACCTTAAGCTCTTCTTGACAGCACTTTACAAGATTCGATTTAATTTCTGTAGCAGTTATTGCTTCTATAGCTTCTTGACGGTCCATAAAGAAGGTGTTACCCTCTTGTGGTGTTGCCCTTACTCACGGGCGGCTGTTGTCACTGCTCGGACCTCCGCTTGGAAGACGCTGCTGTGGTCTGTTAGTTTAATGGATCTCGATATTCCTAGCGATTCGGAGAAAATGCCTGACCGAGCCGTCTGAGCCGTCTGCATATATGGTATCTGACCTCTTAACCACTCCACCCTGCTAGGATAGGCGCTTGAGAAAGGTCTATGAAAGTCTGGGTATGGCGTGATGTAATCCGTAATAGGTACGTGGCCAATAAAGGTACTTCTGAAGGATAGTCGTATGTTCTATTGCATTTGACTTCCCTATTCCTGACTGGCTGGTTCTAAGGGTGCTACTGGCTGCAGATGTTCCTGCAATTGTGGTCTTAGTGAGTCGCTGACGCGTAGTCAGTAGGGGCACCTATATATGTATGTAGCTAACCTATCCGACAGAACGACAGCTATAAAATGAAATTCGGCTTAAAGTCCGCCCCGAATCCTTACATAATCCTTACATCATCGAATCCAGCCAAATCGTATTTTTTGTCTCTCGTATAAAGGGGAGTCACACGAAACAGTAAAGCCTCTGACCTTTGTTCGTTCAAAGCGTAGAAAATAGAATTACGTCGCCTTGTCAATATTGCGCATTAGTGTGGCAGGGAATACGCATAACCGTTGCGAAAATATCATATTCCTCTAGGGGGAGCCTTTTAATTTGAATAAAACCACAAAAGACACTTTTTTCGAAATTTTTTTGTGCACTCATTGACCGATTCTGTAACTAACCAGAAGCACACATTCTTACACACGTACGTACGTACGAAAAACGAGTTGTTCCACACGAGTTGTAGAACCAAACTGGTCGAATGAAATCGAAAGAACCCCAACCAACAGCACCAGCACCCAGCGAGTTATTCTGAATTTAAATCACAAAAGGACACACATTGTGGCTGGCAGTCAAGACCGGATTTAATTAATTCCGGCGTAATGTGTGTGTTGTTGTATCGGCTACGTGAAATGGAAAGTTTGACCATGCCACCAAGAATGTAGGTGAGTGAATGAATAAATTAAAAAAAAAAAAACACAAATTTATGTCCACGGTTTCATTCTAACCCACAGAAATACCACTCGGATCGATGTCATCGGAACGAAAGTGTTCGTAGTTTTTAATTAAATATTTTAATTCTTTCTGGTTAAAGACTTTCACTATTTATACAAAAATGCCGAAGTGCAACAATCTTTGTGTTGGGTTAGGTGCATAAAAACAGTGTTTTTGTGGTCATAAAGTTAGTGCCTACTCTCTCGTGAAAAACCACCAAAAAACGACTCCGAAACCATTATAAATCCAATTTGTTGTCCAACAATACAATGTTTGAACCTTGAACCTTATTCGTCGGCGAACAGCTTAAAATAGATTCAAACAAAGCTTTTAATGTATCTCGACGTAAGGCAAAAGGTTAAAGTTTAAATAAAAGCCACAGATACATTTGAGGTTAAGGAAACCCCATGCGGTCCACGTGATTGCACTCTCAGGTCACGGACAATCTATCCAATTTGATGCTATCTCTGCAATTTATCTAAACCTCGCATACTCGTCGTCACATTCGAGTATCTGTTCTACATTATTCTACGTGTGTGCTGTGTTTGTTGTGAATTCAGATAAAAAATCGTTTCTTTTATTGTGAGAAGTTACTTTCGATATCTTTTGTTGATCAAGTGAAAGTTTATAAATCTCTTGAAAGAAAAAAATTTATAATTGATGAAAAATCAAAAAATAATCACACGTCGTTATTTCTTGCAAGTTTTTCAAGTGAATTGAGATTGATTGTATCTCACGGCCTTTATACTTCGTGCTACTTTAATACGACTGCTATAGAATATTTCTGAAAAGGTTCATGTAAAGCTAGATACAATTAAATTTTGTGTGGGTAATTACCTGACGATAGACGAGGTTTATCATGGTAATTTGGAAGCATTAAACTACGGATACTTGGTCTTAGGTAATAAATTTTCGCATTTATCTGCTGTTTCTTATTGGAGGTGAGGTCATGCAAATTCAATAAAATGCTTATAAGCGCTGCACATTATATGGCAACCGGCTAACTATGGCTCAGTGGAAGGTAGACCTTTAAACGTTGAAGTGATGAAAGCATGTTTCGCCTGGGAAAAATCCTAGACACATTAAGTGAAGGGATAGAATCAGCTCTTAACCGTTTCGGCAAATGGGCTGGAGACTTTGGACTTCACGTCAATCCCATCAGAACTGGTACTTTTCAACAGAAAATACAAGATACCATCCATCAAAGTGACAAAGACGAATACGAGGGATATGTTAGTTAAGATACTTGGATAATCCTTTGTTGCTATGCTTCCTCGATAGCGATGTGCATGCCGCCGCTGATATGATCACCGACACGATTCTCTTAGGTATGAATGACTTTATTCCTAACAGAATAAAGAGCATCAAACCTTAGTCAAACCCATGGTTCGACCAGAGCTGTAAAGAGGCTATCAGGTTGAAAGAAGTAGGTTTTCGGTCTTAAAAAGCCAACAAATCTGAGGAAAACCGAAAGAAGTATAAACAAGCCAGAAATGACTGCAATGCCCATATTCGACGTGTCAAATTTCTACATGACCAAAAACTGAGGCAAAAAATACTACAGTGTCCCAAAGGTAGTAAACATTTTTGGTTATTCGTCAAAAATATTAGAAACTCTGCCTCATCTGCCATCCCAACGCTCATTTACAATGACACTCCAGCTGTCAGCTTCTTAGACAAGGCCAATCTGCTCGCTGCACAATTTGCAGCCAATTCTACACTGCAAGATAGCGCTTAGTCTGTTCCTGTGCTTGAGAGCGTTGAATTTTCTATGGGACAAGTCCACTTTCGCACTCGCACAGCTGCAGGAGTTCTCAAAGGTCTCAACATACACAAATCCACTGGTCCAGATGGTATCCCCCCAATAGTTCTGAAGAGGTGTTCGTCTTCGCTGGCAAAACCTCTGCGTAAGCTTATCTGTCTGTCCTACTCTTCTGGACTCTCTCCGAGAAGATGGAAAACATCATTTGTCCAGTCTGTCTCTTCGACCAATTACCGACCCATTGCACTTACGTCCCTTCTTTCCAAGGTCATGGAAACGCTGATAAATCGTCAGCTTATGACGTATCTTGATGCACGAAAACTCCTCAATGACCGGCAGTATGGTTTTCGTAGCAACAGGTCCACTGGTGATTTGATGGCATATCTCACCGAGAAGTGGAACCAATCTCTCCATCACTTCGGTGAAACAAAAGCATTTGACAGAGTTTGGCATCAGGCTCTTTTGTCGAAAATGCGCGCATATGGCATCGATGAGTCTCTTCTTCAATGGATTAGAAATTACCTTTCGGGGCGTTCAATACAAGTTGTGTTGGACGGCTTCAAGCCTGATATTCACCATATAAATGCTGGTGTCCCCCAGGGCTCCGTTTTGTCTCCGACTCTCTTTCTCATTTTCATAAATGATCTCTTGTATGCAACCTCTAGTCCAATCGATTTCTTCGCTGATGACAGTACCCTCAGTTTTTCATATTCGTTCCCTAACTCACGTCCCTGCTCTTCGGCCGTAGAAGAGGAACGGCAACTTATGTTAAACTCATTAAACAGAGTGGAATTTAATGCATTTAAAACTCAGTGCTGTCTCCTGTCTCTCAAGCGAAACTATAACCCCCAACCATTATCCATGAATGGTACTTGCATCGCCGAAACCGAAAGACTTGCCATTCTCGGTATGTGTATCAACAACCATCTTCGTTGGAACGATCATATATTCGATTTCGCCAAAAATGCTGCAAAATTTCTACGATTCCTTAAGCGGTGCAAGAAATTTTTCACCCCTTCTGATCTGGCCTCAATATATAAGGCATTCATCCGCCCAAAGATGGAATACAACGCCCACATCTGGTCTGGCGCACCCAAGACCGTTTTGCATAGGGTCCAGAACCGCCCGATAAAACTAATAGGTGATAGAGACATTGTGAGCTCCATAGACTCACTAGAACATCGCAGAGATGTCCCGTGTCTTTCCCTATTTTATCGCTTATTCCACAAAAAATGTTCCAACGAACTAGCCACTTGCATTCCTCCCCTTCAAAATTTCACCCGCAATACGCGTCACGCTTGGAATGCACGTCAGTTCACCCTCAAGCCCAACTTCGGACGTACTGTCAAATACAGGGACTCGTTCATAAGCCGAACGACACGTATGTGGAATGATCTTCCAGGCTCTGTGCTTCCTCATCGCTACAACATTCAAACATTCAAAGCCAACGTCCACCGGTACTTCCTCTGTTCCTCTTTCCCCTTCTTCCAAACGCCCGTGCCCTGAATACTCAGCATAAGGGTACCCCCCCTTTGGTGCGCGCCAATTATAAAAACAAAAAAAAATAAAAAATTGCCACTACAGGAGACTTGGGCACTATGCTCATGGCTGGACTCGGTGTGTTCCTGTATTTTTTAACAGTAAACCTACCGGAAAATAAAAAGTGGGCAATAGAGCGCTTCGGCTCACTAACGCAAGGATTTTTAAATCCAATAAAGTCGGGCATAGCTCTGTTTTTAGGGAACCATTTCCCAACATTCCTTGTAGATCGGATGAAATCCTTAACTTCGACACACCATACGAAGTAATGTACCCTGATAGGGAGTAGTGGCAACGGAAGGTAGCTCCAGCTTACGCGAATGGTTTCGAAACCAGTGATGGTACGCGATCGGGTATATGCTCGACGGATATAAACCTTCCTGAGACTTTCGGATGCATGCAATGTGTTCTAAGCAGAGGTTATAGCCGTGCTTAAAGCAGCGCGAAATCACTAGAGGTGGGATTATTATCCGACAAGACTATCGCCATTTACATCGACAGTCAGGCTGCCATAAAGGCGCTAGAGTCCTACGTTATAAGTCAGAAATTGACGCACAATGCTCAGGATATTGTATACGCAGAATCGTATGGGGTACCTGAGCACAGAACAAAAGTGCAAATGTACTGGTAAAAGAAGGAGCTGAGCTCCTACAAAGTGACGTAGTTGGAGGCATAAAACCACCAACGTGTGTGGCTGAGAAAGATATTCTTCATAGAATCTTCCACTTAGAAGGACATAGGGTCCCTAAAGCCTTGTGGGCAGTGTTAGATGAACCTCAAAATAAGCAAAATGTTGAAAATTGTTTCCCGGTGCAGAAGAAGAGGGTTGATAGCTTTAATAAAAGAGAACGAAAAGGGGATGACTTTCTATACTCTTTCTTGCATCAAGTAGGTGCATGACATGGCTGTGTTATCATCTTTTTTTGTTGGAAGCTGCAACTCTTTTCTGGTGGTCTTAGATTCGACCACTGGTCCATTGTAGTAACCATATTGGCACTAAGCGACAAAGATTATTTTCCTTACTTTCGGAGACTAGGAGGGGCTTCAGCGATGAAGAGCTTAAATGACCAGAACTTGCCATGTCAGCCCCAAGGCCCTGTCTTGACCAGCAAGATCGTGTCATTTGACACCAAGTGACTTCTGTCTTTGGGGCTTTTAACGAAGTCGCATATGTATGGTAGTGAATCCTAAGCAATTCCAGAGCTTAAGATTCAACGTACTGTTGCCACAATTGAGCCACAATTATGCAACGATTTCGTAGAAAAAAAGTTTACCAGCAGATCCGTGCGGTGTATTAGTCTGACATTTTATTCCATACGCAATCAAAAAGAAAGGCACTAGAGTGTAGGGTAATACGTGACAAGCATGACCACATAGCCAACGCTTTGGCTCCACAGGCCACAGATTCTGCAAATTAGCGCGTCAAAATGACCGTTTATGGTATCTTCCGAAGCTCATCGAGGGATACAACTGCGTTAAAAGTTTAGACGGTTCCTAACTATTATTAGTTGAAGGCCAGCTAAGGAGATGGAGGTAACTGCCAGCTAGGATTCGCCAGCACACTTAGACCAATGAGGTCCGTCGTGATGGAAGTACTAAATCATTTGGATCACAGCGCGATGGTCCCTAATTTAGATGAACCTTCTAAAGCAACAAATTCTCCCGCATACGTACTGGATCTTCCAGTAATACATAGATTACAGCCGCCATTGATGGAACCAAGCGCCAAGTAAATCGACAGCGCTATAGAGACCTCTCATAGCAAGCACATGGAAAAATGAGGGTTTTCCAGAGGAGCGAAGTGAACACAGGCGAATCATATGTGTTCTTTGGGCGAAGATAATCGTGGAAACGATCAAAGAACACCTGAATTCAACTCTTCAGGATCCTCCAGCACCGACCACATTAACACCTCGCGAATCATTGTAGAGCGATGCATCAAGTATAAGTCTCCACTTTAATAGCTTTTAATGGACTTCAAGAAGGCTTCCGACTTCAATAATCGAGAGTTTATGAGGCTTATCCTGCGTTGGAAAAAATGTCATCCGTATTATAAAGGCTATCTACGAAGGTGTAAGATGTGGTATTCTTCTCAATTGTAAACCATCAGACGCTTTTGAAATACGAAGCGGAATACGGCAGGGCTGCATTTTATCACTGCTGCTATTCCTGCTGAATATGAATTAGTGATGCTATCCGCGCATCAAAAACGTACACTGCGTCTGCTTTCACATTGAGTTGGCAAGAAATGTTCCACAATCTGAAAGGCAACGCATACAGGGTAGGACTGTAGATAAATGCAAGCAAAAAAGCCTCAGCTTTTCAGACCCGTTCACTCAATTTTATATTGCTGGGCAGGATGTCGAGAACGTTGATAGTTATCCTTATCTGGGACACATCGTTTTGGCGGACGGTGGTACCTAGGCTAGCAGCTGTATCACGAAAGCAAGACTGTGTTAGGTGTCCTATCTAAAAGCAATCTACGCATCACCAAGTCCAAGCTGCGACTGTTTCTCTCCAACTTTGAGCCAGTGCTTCTATATGGGTGTAGTACTCTGGAAAGAGACAGTAATAGTCACTCGTAAGCTGCAGAACTTCGTGAAGAAATATTTCCAATGAACACTCTTTTTGATAACAGATAAGGAGCCAATAGTCATCACCATACTGCAAAGAAAGTGGCAGTCGATCGGTCATACCCTGCGACGCGAAACACCTTGATTACGAACTATACCATACCAGCTTACCCAATCTAGCAGAAGTGGGGGCCGCCCTAACGTGGCACAGGTCAGTTGCGGAGGAATCGAAGGCACTTGGGATAGGATATGACCAATCACTTAATATTTTTACTTTTATGATAAATAATGGTTTTGATTCAAAAACTAAATCCGGCGGTCTGGTTGGGACACGTTTCTTCATTTATCATCTTCTTTGTACTCGCCCAGCTCTCTCCCACAGAAGGAAGCTTCACTTAGGAGCATTCTATTGCGATCCAGATATCAGGAGCCCCTAACGCTTCATCAGACTCTCAAGTTGGTTTAAAGAATGGGGAAATATCTCAATGATCCATGTGGTATCACAATGGATGTATTTCTGGCCTAGGTAGGTAGGTAGGTAGATGGGTGCCTTGTGACATAGAGTCACTGCTCATTTAGACCAGGTCGGTCCATTGTGCCCAATCACTTAACCCTGGAAACATTGTGAAAACCGCTGTTAGAACCACCCAGATAATGATATGAATCTCAGGAGGTCCGACAGCTCTACATTTCCTAAGTCCTCCAGTTCCGAAAAGAATTAACTTCCGACAGTCCTCATTCTTATGACGGATAGGGCAGGACAATCACACAGCAGATGACGAACAGATTCAATTAATCCTTCGTCCCTGCAACTTCTGCAAAAGTCGTTATGTAGCACACCGAGTCGTTCTGCGTGAACGCCGATAGCACAGTGTCCAGTAATTATGCCAGAAGCAACCCGACTAAGTTTTACCAGAGAGGTTGATCTCTTCTGGCTGAAGGCCGGCCATAGCGCCCTGGCCGTTGCGCATGTTTCCAGATGAACCCAGCGTCTGTTTGCTCGACCGATGGCTTCATCTTCTATCGTTCTACGTAAGGAACTGATTGGGGTTACTACGAAAGGGAGAGCCCGCGATCAGCCTTTTCATTTCCCTTGATATCCATGTGCCCTGGTACCCAGGAGAGGGTCACCGCATTGGCTCTGGATATCTCGTTTAGGAATGACTTGCAGATTCTCACAAGCCTCGACCTGATTACCGCGGAGTCCAGAGCCTTAACGGCTGCCTGGCTGTCTATATAGACAGTGATCGTTTTGCCAACGATATTACTCTCCCGAATGATTTCAACAGCCTGTACGATGGCTGTGACTTCGGCCTGAAAGACGCTGCAGTCGTCGTGTAGTAGTGGTTTATTCCTAGGTCTTTACAATAAACTCCGGCTCCCGTGCCAATGTCCATCTTAGAACCATCGGTATAGAATGCCAGCTCATTTCTCATGCTCCTACGGTTCCTCCAGTACGCTCTGTCAGGAATTCTTGCAGCGAATCTCCTTTCAAAAGCTACTATCAGGTTCATGTGATCAGTTTCCGTCGATCTGTTGGTAGTCTCCCATCGAAACAAAATGGATGCATGACCGTAGAGGCTCGATGACCGTAGTCCAACTTCTTTTAGTCTTACCGCGGTTTTGGCAGCCAGACTACTACAGTATGGATCAAGCGGAATGAAACTAAGCGTGGTTTCCATTGCCGCTGTCAGTGTTGTTTTCATTGATCCCATGACTCCGATACACGCTGCCCTCTGGATTTTGGTGAGGTTTGAGAGCTGGTATTGCTTCTCAAGTACCATCCACCATACTAATGAACCATATGTGAGAATGCGTCTTACCACCGCCGTGTATATCCAGTACACCACAGCTGGTTTAAAACCCCACGTATTACTGAACGCCTTCTTGCAAGCATAGAAGGCTACGCTTCCATTTTGTGATGCGTTCGGCAATGTTATCCTTCCAATTTAGTTTGGAATCCAATATTACTCCCAGGTATCGAGCTGAACTTGAGAGACTTAGTTCAGTACCACCGATATTTGGGGGTCTGAACGTAGGGGTTGATCTTTTCTTAGTGAAAGGTTTTTGAGGGGTTCACTCCCAGTCCTTTGCTACCGACCCACTTATCCACTAGTTGTAGTGCGATATTGAGTCTTTCACTTAGGACTGAAGGAAATTTTCCCGAAACCAGGATAGCCACATCATCCGCATAGGCCGTCACGTTGAAGCCGTTGTCCTTCAGTATTACCAAGATCTCATCTGGCCTAAGTGTGTTGGCGATAGATGGCAGCCACTGGAGCAGGAGTATTCTTTAAGGCTCTACAGATCAATGACGCATTCGAAAACTTCCAAAATCTGAATTCTTCTTCATTGATAGAGCGACGATGATCCTCACAAAGAAAATAAATACATCTCGTATTACAGAAAGCAGTTTAGCCACCTGAGACCGTGAGACCATAATATTTAAGACATAATGACGTCAAAGCAAGAGCAAGCTGAACAATATCCACCTGGCCAATATATGTATGTATGTATGCTGGGTTCCTGGACCTAGTGAGATAGCCGCCGATAGGATAACGGATGAACTAGCCAGAAAGGGATACAAAGCTTACTCATACAAATAGAGGCGTCTCTATGGGCGTAATGAAAGGGAAGATGGATCCTAGAAGCAGGGAGCTTATTAAAATCCAGAGGTGACTGTGGAATATCCCATAATCGAATGGGTTAGAGACTAAAAGCTTTTTAGATGCGGGAAAAAAAATCCCATCTCGATGGGGGTACTGATAAAACATTGTGCTATCAGCTTAGAAAAATTTAGAAACCATCAAACATGCTCTGCGACTGATACATAAATCTCCAACACCGTCGCTTCCTGCATGTGGGAAACAAACTCTTTGGAGAAATAGGTGTGCTTCCTTGGTGGCCTTAAAGCGATTCATAAGGTGCGCATACTGACTCGAGCAGACTAACTAGGGGTAGTGTTAAACGCGGTACCATTTTTTAAGCTGAATCACAATGGACCATTCGATTTCCGGGCAGGTCCGCCAACATAACCTAACTTAATGTCACATTAGGTGCAGTAGGTTCAACCTCGTGGTTAAAAATACTTTTCATAAACTTGAGCCCACCAATGACCACATAAATTGTCGAAAATACTTGCACAATTCCAAAGAAACCGAAAAAAAACGTTATTTTTCCGAAAAATACATTCAAGCAGAACACTACACTCCAAACTAATAATAAAAGCCGCCAACGAAATCCCAAAATTTCACAAATAATAATTATAAACACCTAATTCCATTAAAACCAATTATATCACCAATCAAAATTTTTTCAGAATTTCATATAAACAAACAGAAACCCAAAAAAGCAGTATCAAATCAAAAAACACTCTAATTACCAGAATTTCCACATTCGTCTCACACAAGCGAAAGCTGTGTATCTAAACACCAATAACAACGACCGACAATAAAATCGAACGGGAATTATTCTTAAGAAAAAAACTGGTTCCCCCTGTGACGCTGACCTTTTCGATTTGTTTAAGTAATTTGTCAAAAGTATTAGGTTTCCTGTTAGCACTTTGCTTTTTCCCCTTTTTTTTTTGCGCAACGTAGAAACATCTTAACCCAAAAAAAAATAGAAAAAAATAGAAAAATAAAAGACGCCGAATGAACTCAATAAACAGTAAATCCAATTCGCTCTACAAATTTTATTTCATAACAATACCTGGAGGGCAACTTCAGCACACCACTATACTACATAACGAGTAGACCTTACAAGCACAGTATGTGAGGCAGATCATTTGAAAAACCTTGACGGTGTGTTTCACTTGCCAGCACTGGACAAAACCTCGTTACAAAAATTAACTGCATCTCCAGACATAAAATGCGAACTCGGAGAATTACAACTAACACAACAATCGGGCAATTAAAACCAAAACTAAAAAAAGATACAAAAACAAACCATGATGCTCACCTTGACAGTTGACTTGCGTTGCCAGCGATATAAACAAAAGTGTTATCATCGCACGAAGCATATCATTCGAGTGTCCTCCAACGGAGTGTTTCCTTCTTTTGGTATTGTTCTGTAAAAATTTCCAACTAATCATCGAAAGTATCTGCGAAATGCCAGTCGGAATATATCTCGAGATTTCTCCGTTTTGCATTTTACAGTCTGTTGTATCCAATTTAGATAATTTTGATGTTGCCTGGTTCGGCATCATTGTGTTTAATTGCAATGCTGCAGGCAACTGAACGTGAACAGAGTTATTTGTTATTTTATTCTGCAACAATTTTACTTTAGCGGTTTTGTGCATTTTCACCAACGATTGGCGCGTCGTCGTCGCACCAAAACTGGAAATCCTAGCGAGAGGGGGTAGTTAATTGACCACTGACTGGATAGATAGATTATTATAATTTTTTTTGTTAAAACATTTTTCACTTAATTTATCATTTATGTATGCAAACACTCAGGCAAGAACCGAAACACCCACAAGAAACATTTTTTTTTTTTTAACTTTTTGTGTAAACTCCGCCGAATGACCACCGACAACAATAACTAGAGTTCGCAGCTCAAGTCTTTTGTTTTGTCATGCATGAAAGTGTGTTTTGTTAAGTAGCGCGATTATTGGAGGTTTGGCAACACTCCAACGCAGAAACAAATCTCGAACTAAATAAATAATTTAATTATGCAAAATCGTAGTGAGAGCAAAAACGAATATAAATCCTTTCTCTTTAGCAGAATGCAATTTTAAAATGCGGCTGACCTCGCTTCGGTTTCACAAGCCCGACCGATAGATCGAAGAAAGCGAATGTGTTGTTGCAGTTACAGCAGTTACAGGGGGAATGCAGAGGGGTAGATTGACACGGAAATACAAACACATCCTTCGGGATGAGAATGAATGACAACCAGGTGCGTACGTTTTTTACCGCGTCTTGAAGGGGACTTATTTTTTATTTGGGAAGAAACTCGCGCGATCGCAACTGGATCTACATCACCAAGGTAAAGCCAGACGATGAATAATACGGCAAAGGCGAAACGTCAGCTCTAGATGAAAGTTAACTCGAAACTGGTTTGTTAGCAGCTAAATTGAATGGCCGACTGGCTGTTGGCTGTTTGCTGCTGCTGCTGGTGCTGGTGCTGGTGCTGGTGCTGGCAACTTGAATGTTGTATTTTTTGCTGTGTGTTTGTATGTCTGTTTGTCCGTCTGTCATTATGTACAATGGTGTGCGATGTATGGACTGGTTGTTGTGTGTATTCAGTTGGCGCTGTGCAATACAGTTGGCGATTATCAGATGTCAACGTTTATGGAGACTATGGGTATATGTACTTTGGAGACTTGATTGATACGAAAGATTTATTTACTAGATTACTGTTAACTTGCGGGGGCTCTTTTGGTGGTAGCTAAACTTTACTTTTTATTGAGGGAAACTCGATACTTACGTACTCGTGCTCAAAATAAAAAACTTAAAAGGCAATTCTGTGCGAAATTAAGTAAAACGAGTTTTATTTTATCGTTAGAGATGTAAATGGATACACTGTTCCCAGGTGTTCAGTGAGTGCTTCAGCCTTTTTGTGTGGTAGTATGGGAACATCTCTTTCTTTCTTGCCTAAGTGCAATAGGACAATTTATCGCTAAAGAATTTTTTTCCAATTTTGTGAGGCATTAAGCAGCAGTTTGAATAAATTAATAATTGCTACTAAGGTGGGCGCCGTGCCTGAAGTGGTTAGAGCGTTGAATCGCTGAACGGGAGGTTCGACGTTCGAGTCCCAGGAAACACCTAAAAGTTTTCACCCCTCACGAATGTCTGGCAATCATCCGAAAGGAATAACTGCCAAGTGAAAGCTTCTCGATTTGCCTTTCGGAAATGGCTCTAAAATCGTCGCGAGAAGCTGGGTCCCAGACCGCGCCAAGTATTTCTATTTTGTACATAAGTTGTCACAATAGGACTGTACATTTTCGTAAACATTTTCTACATCAAATTTTGGAATTACTTGTACCAGTGCAGAGGAAGTAAAAAAATTTAATTTTTCAATTCGACCCGTGTCCGTGCAAACATCCACTACCCTGTTTATCCGGCTTAGGCTATTTTATTCAAGCTTAATAATGACCTCCCTTCATTCACTTACACATCCTTCTCTGTCAAGGAGTTCGCCCTGGTGACATTTCTTGACATAGAAGGAGCTGTCAACAGCGTTGAAACCAATTGGATTATCAATGCCCTACGCAGGGTTAACATATGTAAATCTGTCTATCGTATTGCAGAGCACATACTCAGAGGTAGGGAAATCTTCTAAAGATACTGACGAAATACTCGGTTGGTCAGTATGCCAGATTTCTACTGACTAAAACCACCTCCTTTTTCTACCCTTTTTCTATACTCCGCGGTACTACCTCCAGGCATTCCTTCGCGGGGCAGGATTAAGCAATTCCTGCTTTCTTTAATTGTCTACGTGGCTAGTCACCTGGACTATCCTTCTCCTTTCTTCATCTCTCTTTCTTTCCCGCTCCAATCGTCTAACTTCATTCGATATGGATTTAGTATAAGTGTCTACTGCATCCCATTTTGCTTGGGACTGTAGCATGTGCCCTATTATGTTTTCAGGGTTTGGCATTTCTTCCAGTTCCCGTTGTAGGATTTCTCTTTGAAGTTGGAATCGTGGGCATTGAAAATACACATGCTCAACGTCTTCTTGGCCTCCCTCGCAGGACGGACAATTGGGTGTGTCGTCGAGTTTAAACTTATGTAGGTAGACACGAAAGCATCCATGCCCACTTAGCATTTGGGTCATGTGGAAGTTTAGCTCTCCGTGCTTACGCTCTATCCAGTCGTTGATTGTCGGGATAAGTCGGTACGTCCATCGACCTTTATTTCATGCAGATTCCAGAGCTGCTGCCATTTTCGTAGACTGGCAGTTCGTTCAGCTTCTCTTAGGCCACTTGTTCGCTCAGTGCTGTTCACTTCATCATTTTCGTCGTCTACGTTGTTTTTCTTTTTATAAATTCTCTGCAGTTCATCTGATAACAGGTCAATGGGGACCATTCCCGCAATGACACATGCTGCATCGCTAGATGTTGTACGATATGCACTACATACCCTCAAGGCACATAATCTGTACGTTGTTTCGACTTTCTTCTTATACGACTTGGTCTTCATAGCTCCTGCCCAGATTGGTGAAGCATACAGGATTACTGACTTGATTACACTCGCATACAGTCGTCTTCGGCTATACCTAGGTCCTCCTACGTTTGGCATTATCCGCATGAGAGCATTATTCACTCGTGAGGCCTTCTCACTTACATACTCCAGGTGTTGTTTAAATGTTAGCTTATTATCGACCACCACACCCAAATACTTGATTGCTGGTTTCGATTTAATCTCGTGTCCACCTACGGTGATGGTAATTGTTTCGCACTTTTTCCTGCTGCTGATCAGCACCGCTTCTGTTTTATTTTCGGCAAGTTTTAGGCCTACTGAAGTAAGACATGTTTGGACTATCCTTATAGTGTCGTTGCTGATCTATGGCTTTCTGTGCAGTGTCAACTACCTCCTTGATTGCATCTATCGTGGGCCGTCCCTTACGGATGCCATACTGGTGTTCGACTAGACCTCCCGCATTTTCAATGACTGCTTCTAGCCTGGTACCAATAATTCGTTCCAGTACTTTTCCAGCTGTATCCAGCATACAGAGTGGTCGATAAGATGATGGATCTCCCGGTGGTTTCTTTCCTTTGGGTAGGAGGACCAATTTTTGCAATTTCCATTGACTCGGAAACACTCCTTCTCGCAGGCATGAATTGTATAGTTCCAGGAACAATCTGGCCCTGATTGCGGTCTTCAGAGGTAGGGTTATGACTGTTCCCTTTGAGGGTAGCTCAAAAAGCAAGCACAACGGGGTACCCCTTTGCTCTGGAATTTTGTTCTCCATGACCCTTCTTGGAAATGGAGAACACTGGATTCAATTTTGTGGCTCTGTACCCGAGACACTTGCCGATATCATGCAATTCGCCTTAAGTAAATTAGTTTTTAGTGTTAATCCGACACAGACTGAGCTGGTCCTTTTCACTAAGATATACGAAATCCCCTACTTCGCTCCTCCCACACTGTAGATTCCACTTTTAGTCTATCCAACACCGCTAGATATTGGGGACTACAATTAGACTGGAAACTCCACTAGAGAGAAAACGGGAACTAACGTGTCAAAAAATCTGTTGCTGCCTTGTACTCATGTAAAAGAGCGGTGGGCTCCACGTGAGGCCTACCCTACATAATGTACTGGCCTTGTACGGCGCGATGGTGTGGTCGACCACCTTGAAGAAAAATTCCAACTTGAAATTCAGCTTCACGAGTGCGCTGGAACATCCCCAACAGCGACGCTTCTGACCATGCTTCACCTTCTCCCGATAGACATCGTCGGTAAACAAATGGCTACCAGCTCTGCTCTTCAACTTAGAAACTCTTTACTATGGAAAGAGCTAGACACTGGACATGCCAGCATATTTGTAATGCAACAACATCTCTCCGTGGTCACCGGCCGCTTGCCTGCTAAAACTGATTTCAGTTTACGCTTCAAATACTCGACATGTCCTTTGCGCAGTCAATCTTTACGGACGGGTCCAAAACTCAGGATGGAGTTGGCGCAAGAGTCTTTTCGGTGGACGTAGGCACCCGCCTCCTCTTCAAACTCTCGAGCCATTGCAACGCTTTCCAAACCGAAGCCACCGCCGATCGTCTAGCCACTGCGTTATTCGTCATCCAGGAAGCCATCGAATCCCTCATATCCACCATGATGGCACCTAAAGCAGTGAAAAACTGCTGTGTATCTCTTAACTAAATATGTAGCTGGGCAGCACAACCTCACCCTTTGCTGGGTACCAGGTCACTATGACGTCCCGAGGCACTGCATACATCGCTGACGAATTGGCTAAACCAGGGTCTTTCAACATTTGCCCACCAATGTCGCATTCTGAGAATCGCATCCCCGCTGATATGCTAAAGAAAGCTAACCATAGATGGAGTCAACTTGGCCAATGCCATATCGCTAGACAAAACTAGACCCAGCAAGATGTAACGGACTTCTAAGGCATAAGAGAAGAACCTTCTCTAGCTAACACTAACCAACATAATAACCGAACGCTGCACAATAGGCAAGCCTGCCTATTAAAAAGGTAACCCTTTTTAATAACTTCTGCAGAAACGAGGAGAAGGAAGAGGCAGTCCTTCACTTCCTGCGCACGTGTCCTACACTTACCATTTTAGGGTTACGCTAGACAGGCTGCGAGAACGCAGGTCTTCCATGTTCACATTGCCTAGAACATCTCTCTACCGAAATTCATTTTATTTTAGAACAAACAAACTCTGGATTGCTCAGAATAGATACTTCCAGAAGGTTTCCATCTCCAGCAATCGAAGGAAAGGTATTAAAAGGCATTTCTGAGCGTTATCCCAGCACTATAGGCTCATCTCCTTCGAGAGATTATAAATCTACACTGAAGCGTTGAGTTGCATAGGTACACATGTACGGGTATCAAAAAATTTGTGAAACTGTTTGGCATCATTAAAATGAAACCAATTCTCCAACTACACCAAGTGATTCAAACCAAAAACTAAGAAGTGAAAAACTTTGGAGACCGCGAGCTGAATTTGCAAACAAGAAATGTGGCTCACTCGTGACTTGGATACATTGGTGACCACATCCACGAAATAGATTACCTTCCGTTGTTACTCTATGAATGACAAGCTGCAGATGGTAAAATCTTGAAAGAGACCTGCAACGACTATTAAACCGTCAAAGTTCACATATAAAAACCATTTTATGTTGTACGCTTAACTGCAATTTAACTCGCATACAATTTACGAGTCTTACAACAACAATTCCATTTCGCCCAATTTGATCTGCCGACGGTTCATCCGCATTCTGAAATTAATTCCCAATGAAATGGCTGGCAACCTTAATGGCCTCTTAAATGGCCAGATGTGTTTAGAGGATGGAAGAGGAGGAATGATCGAGAAAATAGGTCAGTCGGCTAGTAAATGCATCGGGACGGGAATGGTTATGCACCAGAACTTCTCTGGTGTGATGCCAGGTAAACCTCTTTGGGCGTCAACATGATGGAAATGCTTTTCGATGGCAATGTCTACATACGGGTTGTAGAGTGGAGAGTCCGCTGGTGGAAAGCTCAACTTTTTGTACAGAAAAGCTTTCTGAAAGCATTACATTTGCAGACAGAGTGAGTTGGGACTTAGGAGCATCGATTTAAATTTTTCTAGTCTTTGTACTCATCATTTAACATAGCTCTGTTAAGTGGGCGTGGTATGTGAAATTGTTAACAAAAATACATAAATGTGTTCGCAATTTTGTATTTTTGAGATTTTTCTTAAAAGCTTTCGGTCTTAGAAAAAACGTGGGCGTGTCTGTCACCAATTACAAAGCTGATTCTCTTAAGATTTTTAGGGTAAACTACAGTCACACCTGTAAGTAGATTTAAAAAAATCTTGTTCGCTGAGGGAAACATGAGCGTGCTGTATGATTGAGCTTTAAAAAAACCTAAAGTTAAAGTTAATTTAAAGTTAAGGTTCAAGACATGTTTTTAGGCGGATCTCGGAAAATTTTTCCCCGAAATTTCAAGTCTAAGAACTGACATACAGTTGGATGGTCTGTGTGTCTGATGATCACAGATATATAAATGGTGCGACATCTGTTGGTGTCTTTTGAAATTTCTATCAAGCCTAAAACAAGTGCTGCTTTATTGAAGAGAATATACCTTCCAACTTTTTGTTGAAAAATAATTTAATTAATGGAAGGCAATGTATACCACGTGTAGGTGAGGTTGGTAGTTTTAAGGCCTTATACTCCTTCGGTTGTTTTGTTATCCTCTCAGCCCAATTTTTTGTGGCTCTATTTATACTATAGGACGATGGATATTTTCCTTAAGTGCGCCTATTATAGCGTGAATTTTTTTATTTTTTTTTTTTTGTTTTCTAGAATTCGAACCTCGAACCTTCAACCCAGTAATCCAAGGCAGTAGCCACTAAATCACTAAGCCACCTCGCTTTAATGTTTCTAGAGCAAAATAACATGCACTTCAAAAAGACACTGACAGATGGCCGGCGTTTAATGTATTCCTGTATACTTTGCCTCTCAATCTTACTTTTCTAAGCTTCGAATTATATGTCAAAAGTGACGTACCCTTAGCTATAGAATATGTCCATAAATAGGCCTCATTTTAGTAGCTACAATTTTACTCAGCTTCTCTAAGAAAGGTCACCAAAATGGTGCATTCTGGTCAAATACGTGTGAAAATTTGCAGCATCTGAAGCCATATGCTATAGGGCAGACGAGCTCGCCAGACAGGGTACTACTCTAAGGATTCTGCCTGACAGGCAATCCCTAGGAATGCCCCTAGCTACATGTAAGCATCTACTAAAGCTGAACGCTATTAGCAAGACCAACCTTAGATGAGAAAACGGCTTAATGTGCCACATTTCGAGACAGATCTGGCTTAGTGTCGAGTTCGTCAAACTAAAGCGTTTTCGGTGTTCTTACTGGACACTGTCTTTTAAGCCAACATGCCAGAAGATTTGGCCTCTTTTCTAACGATTTCTGCAGGAGCTGTAGGGAAGAAGTGGAGGAGGAAACCGTCCCCCTTCCTTGAAAACCTTGGCGATCTGGCGTCTTTAGGCGTCATGTGCTTCCATAGCTGTATCAAAAGCTCCGTTTAGTTTTATTAGTCCCTGTGGCCAATTGGTTTGATCCATGGCATCACAAACGACCTTTACTGGTCTTAGTATGTCTGCACTTTCGTGCGGACAGTCAACCTAACCTAACCTAACCATAGCCATATGCAAGGAAAGGCAGCGTGATAATGTCAGCTGAGTTTGTATTTTGTTTCGATAGTTGAAGACAGACCTAGTTTTGGTTATCCGTAACAGTTGAAGTACTGGTAGAGCCCTTTAGTAGAGAGCCGATCAACGACTCAATGAGCAGCCCGCTACTCAACGATTTCTGAAATCAATTTCCATCCCAGTCGTGGAGGATATTATTGTCGTAACCAGGGCTTAATGAGCCTGTCAGACATTCAGAGCCGTTTGGAGTTATCTTAGAAAATAGAAAATTATACCATGAGCGGCTTAGTAAACAAATACTATAGAAGCCACACGAATGGAAAGCAGTTATGTTAAATCTACTCCTACAACCATCTCTCAATGCAATATTTGGCCTATCTTCGATTCAGGTTCTCATTCAAATGGAAGCTACGCAGAATCATCACGGTCTAATCCACTTTAATTGTATAGGCTCTCGCATCTCCCAAAAAAGTCAGCTTACTATGCTCAACTTGCTGTTGCAGGAGAATGTCCTCAGCACGCTATTGGGCGACATGCTATAAGCCAAGTCTGACGTGCCGATGGTCGACAAATCTGCATCTAGGGTTCTTGTTGAATCCACCGATGTTCACATCACTGCGACTCTTGGAATGTACTCATCCATATTTCAGGAAAAAGTTTTTTTTTTTTTTTCATTAAACTGCGTGTAAGCCACATCGTGCAAGCAGCTTTAAAAATACTTGGATCGGCCAAGCTTACTCTAGAAACTATACCTTTGCTCACGGAAATGGGAAATGTCGTACCTTTCAATGGTCCGAAATCTTCCTGTGGGGGTCAACACAAGACAGTGGTCACTGCCTCCTGAAAAGGAGGTTATGACGTAAATGTGATGAGACCTTTCTTCTCATTCTCACAGAATACCCAGCACTCCTTCATATTAGGAAACGGAGACTAGTCATTGATGGTATTTGAGCGGCGACAGTTGACATGACTTCATTGCTCCTGCCATGCAAATGCAGGCCATCCACGTTCTTTTGGCCCAAGCGAGCAAGGCAAGGCGAGCAAGGCAAGAGCCTTTTTCTAGAGAAAGGTATTACAGTGATTTGGACTCGTGTCTAAGTAAGTAATGAGAGTCCCCTTAGGCAATTATTTCGATATGGTGGCATACACCACGCAGCTTATACAGCAGGTCGTTCGCCTTTCGTCTACTACTAGACTTCACACTAAAGAGGCTAGAATCCCTCATAGACGGCAACCTCTTGTAGTACTAGCAGAAATTTGTCCTTTCTACATTTTCGTAACTAAGAGGAATGATTGGAGATTAAGGAGGATGATTGGAGGTTAGGTATGGCTAGCGCATTTACTCCTATTAAGATCAAAAATATGCGCCACGTTATTTGATTTGCGCAGCATTCTTGATAATGGTTCCTTGTACCCATAGTTAGTGCGATGAGGAGGTATACGAAATAGAGGAACAGACCTTAGATTGCGGGGATTGGTATTTAGAAAGATCGCTTGAAGTAAGGCGGGACAATCAATGTTGCCAGATAACAACTGATGAACATCACGACGTTTCTCCAATGACTGAAGATTAATCAGTCTAAGACGACCCACATAGGGTGGAAGGTTGAGGTTATCAGCCCAGGATAGACCGCGTAAGGCGAAGCGAATGAACCTACGCTGGACAGCCTCAATTCTCATGATATGGGTAGCGTAACGGAAGTGAGATAAAGGGATTTTGTTACGTATTGATCAGAGAACTCTTTTGACCAGCGTTTCACAAATCCAAGTGCTGAATTGGCTCTACTTATGACATTGTCGATATGTGATCGAAAGTTAAGTTCACTATCGCAGATAACGCCCAAATCACGTGCAGACGTGACAGAGGGTACAGGCTCATCACGAATGAAGTAGATCCTAGCTGGTGTTGGGAGACGCTTGCGGAAGTAGGTGATGGAGTGACATTTATTGACATTAAGTTCTAAGCCATTTTTATTACACCAGATGGAGAAGCTATCTAGATCACCCTGTAGTAGGCGAGAATCAGTGGCAGATGATATACGTTTAAAGATTTTCATATCATCAGCGTAGACCAGGAGATCAGAGTTCTGGATGACCTCAGCAGTAAGATGAAGATTAATGGTCCAAGATGGCTGCCTTGAGGGACGCCCGATGTTGCTGTAATAGGGCCTGATACTGTTGATCTGAATCGAACTTTGTGTTGACGGTCTACTAAGTACGATTTGATCCATGAGATGAACCGCGGTTGAAATCCAAGGGCTTTCAGCTTAAAGAGAATAATTTGGTGGGGAATTTTGTCAAAAGCTTTACTAAAATCTGTCGCTACAACATCTACTTGATTGTCATTTTCCAAAGCGTTCAATGTACTAGACACGAATACGGTTAAGTTAGTGGTTGTTGACCTCCCTTTGAGGAATCCGTGTTGTTTTGGGGAGAGAATTGGTTTGCAGTGGAAAGACATTACATCGTACACGATGCTCTCGAAGAGCTTAGGTATGCATGAGAGCTTGGCAATTGGCCGATAATTAGAAACTTCGCTCTTGGATCCTTTTTTATGGATAGGAGTAATGTAAGCGTCCTTCCATAGTTGGGGAAAATTTCCTTGTGAGATTAAGAGTTGAAAAAGGGTAGTGAGCGGCTGTGTCAGATGATTCGCGCATTTTTTTAGTACTATGGCGGGGACACCGTCAGGACCAGGGGAGTAGTCATCCTTCAATTGGTTAATCTTATCAGCAACCATTGATGGGAATATGTCGACAGAGACAAGGGAGGTTTGTGTAGAGTTGTTCAAATAGCAGATATAATCAAGATCAGGGTCATCTAGGTGGGCAGCAAACGACTGGCCAAAAAATTGAGCGAATAGGTTAGCAATTATTTTAGGGTCTATCGAGGAGGTGTCCTAGAAAGTGAAAGTAGATGGATAGTCATCAGATTTTCTTTTAACGTTTATGAATTGAAAAAATCTCTTGGGGTCGGCTATAAGGTTTCGTTGCATTCGATCGAGGTATTCTAGGTAGACCTTTCGCAGAGCTCAGAGAATTGGGTATATACACAAGTGTATTTATAGAAGTCAGAGTCGGATTTAGATTTAAAGTTAAAGTCACTTTTACGGGCTCACCTTCCAAAACTCTGATTATGCTTTTCCAACCCAGTTTTGGGGATTTCTTAGATGTTAACTTTCCTCTACTTGCTTACTTTCTCCCAAGTTCCTACGATTTCGTTTTAATCAGTTGATAGAGCATCACACCCGAGAGAAGATCCAAGAGTTCCAGGTCGATACCCACCATCTATTTATCGATTTCAAAGCCTCATAAGAATAGACTTGAGCTGTTTTGTGACACGTCTAGTTTTGATATCCCTGTAAACTCATTCGCCCATGTAGAATGACGATGGAGAAGACATTGACATTATCGACATAACAAAGCGATCATGGCGCCTTCGCTAACATCGAACCAGAAGCAGCTGAATGTATGCCGTCTACGAACACCGAAATGGAACATCGACGTGTTGGCCAAAACTTTACGATGGACAACTATAACTTCGAGGAAGTAAAGGAAGTCACATACCTAGGCTCTGTTATAAATTCTACCAACGACGTCAGCGCGGAGATCGAACGTGAATAACACTCGCCAATCGCTGTTACTACGGGCTTAGAGCACAACTCTTTTGCAAGGCGTTATCGAAAAGGACCAAGGACATGCTATACAAGACCCTCATCATCACTCTGCCCAAGTAGAATGAAAGCGTGCTTGAAAATTTTACGTTCGATTTATGGTCCCACCTGCGTTGACGATCTGTGGAGGAGGTTTTAACCACGAATTACTAGGGCCGACCTCGTAAAAAAAATACGCATACAACAATTAAGACGACTAGGTAATGTCGAGCGAAAGGATACCGATGCTCCAACCCGAAGAATCTCTATTCTACCCCTGAGGGACGACGCAGAAGAAGACGACCTCATCTCCAATGGCGTACGCACCTAGAGACATCTGGCTAAGGACCATGCTAGCTGGAGAGGTTTGTTGATTGAGGCCCTGGTCCACCCCCATCATAAGTAAGTAAGTGTATCACACACTCCACATAACTTAAGTGCTCCATAGCAAAACTTTTAGTCGCCACTGTACATCTAGTATTTTTATTATTTTCTCCACCAAACCATATCCACTCCTCATTCATAAATTCATACAACTTTTACTCCACTACTTCAGCCAGCGTGTTTCTCAAAACTTCTTGTGCTATATTCCCAGTCCGTAGTGCTCCATTCCAAATAAAGAAAACACAAAACGGAAAATAAAAAAGAAAAGATACTCAGCATAGATAAATATAGAAAATCTCTTGCAAGCACTCTTCTCCTCTTCATCCACAAAACCACAATTTGCCATGGAATGCAATTCAAAGTGCAGCGCAACAGCAACCGTGGTCAATGGATTCTTTTTGGTCGACCGATTGCAATGGCAGCGGCAACTACCAAGCCAACAGGGACAAGCCCACATCCCAATCAACCGACGACGACGACAACGACGACGACGACGTTGTAGACCTTCAATGAAACACAACCTGGACTTGGAGCAGCCTTTTCCACCTCCCCGCGGCACGCCTCATCCTAAAAATATCTCACTCATTCCGAATGTTGATTAGTTGCCTCACTGAAGCAGAACACCAGCGCTCCCTCTCGCTGCTCCGCTCAGGTGTGCACACAGCACAGCACACAGATCGCGGCGTCGGCTAAGATCCACAGCCAGGCAGGGGAGAGGAACGTTCGGCGGCGCGGCAATTCTCACACAATCGATGGGAAAACATAATAACTTTGTTTTCATTCCGTTTTGCTCATTGTTTTCTCTGGCACCGACGATCGTGTTGTTCTACTCGCTCTCATGCCGGCCAGTTGATAGTGTGATCCGCGGGATCGCTCGCGCATCTCATCGTTGTAACACACACAGAAAAACATAATAAAAGCTCAGATGCCGATCGAGAAGAAAGCCAACTCACCTCAAAAGCGTTTTTTAGTCGATCGTAGCTTTTCACTGCGGATAAACGTATCCGAATAGACGTTCCAAAATAGATACAAAAAAAAAACTCAAAAAATTGTTTTAATTGTTTTTTTCCATATTTTTGACTCCAGTCATAGAGTTGGGAACTCTGTAGCGGTACATGATCTACACAAAATATTCAAAAAAAAAAAAAAAAGGTTTTACCACTTTTCGGTTCGGATTGCCTGCAAATTGATCGATTTCTCTTGCTCTTCGTGTGTGAATTTACTCAACAAACGTGCGGGTAATACGATCAAGTGATTTTTTTTTTTCTATATTTTCCCAGTGAATTGTATTCAGCATAATTCTGTTGTTCAAGTTAATTAACGTATTCACCTGGTGGAGTATTGGATTACCACCAGCAACGATCATCGTCGTGTGACCGCCGAGAATCCATGTGTTACATCTTGTTTTCCCAGCTAGAGACGAATTAGTGGTGTTAGCCACCAGAACAACACCCAGTGGAAATCGTGGCCGTGCCCGTCTCCGTGGTAGAGAATAAGAATTCCAAGTGAGTTCAACATTTTTTTTTTTTTTGTATCTTTCATTCTATGTGTTTCGCAAGTTTGGAATTTTTTTTTTGAATATTTACGCGGTCTTTGGTTTCCCATTAACATAATTTTTTGTTGAGCCTCTCGCGAAAAAAAAAAGGTGAAGTTTTTTTTTTTTTTCTTACCAAAAAGGCAGCAACGGAATAACAGACTTCAATTGCCTTGCCATTGTCACGCAAATGGGCATTGTCAAGAGATCCGTTGAGTTAATACGGACTTAAGTGGGAGTTGGTTTCCTACTGTCTGGAGAAAGGCACGAAAAAAAAAGAAAAATTAAATCCCGACTCTGTATGTCAACAGTAGATGACTTAGTGAGGGAATGTCGTCATTGTCGAAGGCTTTGTGGGCGATCAGTTTTGTTACCTGGTTGGCGAAAACAACCCGAAACAAATCTATTTGACACGCCTGTGTAGAGAGAGGTTTGTTGATTTATTTTTATGACAGCGCCGTGGGCTGGAAAGGGGAAGGAGGCGGAGGTTTTTATTGAACTAAGTAGATAATTACTTTTCTCTGGTATTAGTTCCTCATGTGACTGGAATTTGGCATATTTGACACGTGCCATTTGACACAGTAAACATAGGGTCTTGTAACCTCAAAAATGTGCAAGCACGTGGACTGATCCTGTCAAATTTGACAGTAATTTTAAATATTTTATATACTTCACTGCTGGTTACAGCATTACTAACTACATGCGATGTTTAAATTAGAGGTTAGGCTAATAAATAAGATGGTTGGCTAATAATCCAGTAAATGATGAAGTTAAAGGCATCTAATTTAGCAACAGTTCAATGTAAGTAGAATAAGATTTCACTGGGGGTCTCTTAGGTCCAAAAGTGATTTCTTTTTGGACTTCAAGACTCCTCCTGAAATCTTATTATGAACTGCGGCTAAATTAGTTCCCTTCATTCAATGTACAGGGATATTAGACAAGTTATCTTATTTAATAAATAATAACAATCAATCTATCCAAGCAGCTAGTGGCCATTCTGGCCGTTCTTGTTGACCAGGCAATTGAGTCTATTGACCTGATCATTCGGGTGTGACATCATCTGTTGTTGGTTAATTTTTAAGGAACTAACCAAGGAGTTTAAGGGAAGTTATGAAGGCAATTTTAGGAGGAAGCAGAAGTCTGAAATGACTTGCAATAGACTTTATAGATACGTTGTAATTCCATCAAAAAACTCGTAATACCTAGACCCAAATCGACATGAGCCTTTTTTGAACTGTACCCATGGCAGTTGACAAGTCTTTAACTGCTGCTCCCAACCATAATAAGCAAAGCTTGAGTGCTCCCAGCTAGCCAGTGGCCGTACTAATCGCTGCAACTTTGACAGTTCTCTCAAAAAATTAAGTTTAGGCGCTCATATGTTCTACTTGCCTTATTCGTTGATCATACATATGTATATTTCTAGGTACGAAGCAGTAATTTTATTTAATCCACCTCATGTTCATGGGACCTTTCTGCTTTTTATTCCTCGGTGAAGGGTTGGTCCTCATCTGGAGAACGGGTGTTTTTGTCAATTTATAAGCGAGTTGGAGGATTCTGGTGAAGATGTTTCCTTGCTTCGAAACATAAAAATCATGTTCAACATATTCGTACAGCAAGAAAAGCCCAGAAATGGGTTAACAAATGCAACATCGTGCGAGTCCTTTATTTCCTTTCATATCGTATGCGGTACCAGCCCCAAAAATGGTTCCAAGCCGGTAAGGACGGTTTGTGAATCTCTACTCTCACACGGGAACTGGTACCCAGATAACTCTGTTGTTCTCCCTTAGTCCATTTATCTAGGCAGCCACTCCCACACCAGTACACACCTGATTTCATAAGAGCTTACAGACTTGATTGCGGCATGGCTCTCCGACAGTATCGGGATGTCTTGCCGCAATTCTTTCTATCGACGTTAAATTGGGCGTATCTTTTTATTGGGCTTGTAAAATCCTGGGGTATGTACCCATGGATTCCGAATACTTGGTTGTAGGCTCGTATATGCCTGCTTCGGTTCCTTTGAATGTTTTCGATCCATCTGTGTACCACTTTATTGTGTTTTTTCCCTCCTTCATTACTCCATTCTCTTTTGCTACTCAGCTTCCAGTTGAATTTCCTTTCGAAGCAGTATCTCTTAACCATATCAGCCCTAGGCCAGCCCAGAAGGGGGACTGATTTGGAAAGTGTTTCCGCTGTCTGTGTGCGATTACCTTTCCCGACTCTCTCTCTAATAAGTCTTAGTATGCTTTCTGTAGCGATTCTTTCTAGCACTTAATGTAGGGGGGATGCTGCTGTGCGGCAGGGTCTCATAGCCCCTGTTATACAGATGCAAGCTAGCTTCTGTACTTTCCAAGGGTTTTCCTCGTCGTGTTCAGCTTAGTTCTTCCAGCCCAAGCTTCCGCTCTGTACATGATTATGGGCCTGGCCATCATGGTGTACATCCATTTCAGTGTAGCTGGGTAACATCTCTAGGACTTGACTGAAATGCTTTTTCAAGCCATCAGTTCTCGTGTAGCTTTGACTACCACAGCTTTTTCATGTTTCCTTCTTCCTGTGATGTGAACGTCTAAAGTCTTTCTTTCGGCCCACCAGAAGGACAGTAGATCAAATTTTGAAGCCGAGACCCACTACTTCTTTATCGACTTCAAAGCCGTGTGGTAGAATTCAGAATCCTTAACGTATACCATCGCACATTTCAGGGAATCTAAGAAGAGACCAGTCTCCCCAAACTCCTTTTCCTATACATAGATGAGATGAAGCTGCAGATTTCTATGCCACTATTGTTTTTATCCGACGCAATGCACGTTATACATTACACATGAATGTACATGTCAGTAATTTTGCGTAGACCCTTTCAGCTCAACCTTTGACTTCTCACTGAAAAAAAATTTAAATTCCCCAGCAGCCTTACTCAACTTTCTTTCACACTGCACAAAGCAGACTTTGAATCTCGCCTTTATGCATTTTCAAGAACGATCATTAGTCGCACGTGCCCATTGATCCAAAAAACAGCTGCATTACTTCAAAAATTGATTATCTGAACGAGATTTTCGCTGGCAAAATATTTCGCTTTCCTATAAGCATTGAGGAGTACCATTTGCTGGTCTTTCACTGTCGCTTTGACCACTCATACTTTAATTGTTTTATTTATAGACAAGTCCATACCGCATAAATGCGTTTAATATCACTGTCGTTGATTTTCTAAGTTCGTCTGTGGCAGCAGTTAAAAAATTATTCAAAAAAAAAAATGCACAGAATCGATAAAACCGTTCTTTTTGCTCTCGAATGGAATTTCACAAAATTGTTCGAGTAAGCCTAAATTGTTTTCTTTTCAAAAATTTTAAGAGGTAATGGGATTGGTAGCTTCTGTTGAGGGAACGTTATACAAATTTTGGTAACGTGACCTTGTGGTCGAGTTTTACTGTATTGACTGTCTGTTTTTCGTTTGCAACGTGAACTTTAAAGAATGCGCGATCAATAAAAATGTTTATCAAAACATGTGTTAGTCGACCCAGGGTCAGAACTTCACCAGACGAGTATCTTTGCATTGGAAATACCTGCCCAAGCAGGGACACAGCAACTCTGGATGAAGTAGTCATTCCCACCTCCCCGTTTACCCTGAGAAAAATTCGAAAGACCGACACGAGATAGGGCAGACAAACGACGGTCTTATCGCTGCTTATGCCAACTACAGAGCTAACTGAGCCATCTATCCATTCTAGCTAACTAAAATGACTTCTAAAATCAGTAAGAAGGAAATTGGGATAGATTCTGTAGTAATTCCCCGCACTACCACTCTTGCTCTGTCGAGTCCTGTATGAAGCCCTAACTTGATCTTGTCAGTTAGCGATTCAATCAAGACTTAATGCACTTTACTCACTCACTTAAATGTAAGTGGTGCAGAACAAGCGCACAACAGGGCGCTTCGGCTCACAAATGCAGGGGAATAGCTCCATTCCTGATAAATTCGTTGAAATCCTTGGTAGCCTTCCTTGACTTGGATACACCACACGTTTTAATGTACCCTTGATAGGGAGGACGGGCAAAGAAAGGTGGTTCATTCCCAAAATTATATTGCAGTTTACTTCGTGATCCAAAACCAGTCAGGGTGCTGGGTCATGTATATTATACTTAAGGGACAGAAGTCTGCCGATGGCCCTGAGACTTCCGGACGCGTGCCATGTGTTCCAAGCACAGGTTGTGCTAAAAGCTGCTGGAGTTACTCAAAATGGGAACAATCATCGACAGTCAGGCTGCGCTAAAGACGCTAGAGTTCTACGTAACAAATTTTGAATTAGGCTAGAATTCCCAAACAATATTCGGGGTATTATGCACCCACAACCATGTCATACTTGGGCAACAACGAACACCAATGCTTAGGTCAGTGAAAATTCTTGCAAAAATTTGTTTATTTGGCAAATTTTTATGAGGCCTAGAATATCCTAAGTGCCAGGTTGCCGAAGGTATGGAAAATTCTGCCTCCTGCACATTAGCTGAGCATATACTCGTAGTCACTCTGGTCAGGATACTAACTGCTCACAGCATAGTGAGAAAACACGCCGCAAGACTTGGTGTTCCGTCTGTACGCACGAAGAGGAGGAAGAATCGGCTGTTCAGCTTCTCTGCAGCCGCCTAGCATTATCGTCTGCGAGGAAGCCAATTCTAGAAGAATACTTCATCGGAGGACTTGTAGATATTGCCGATCCGGTATCGATAAAAAGATTCCTAGAGGAATGGATTACCGTGGATTACCGGCTCATATGGTAACGCAATGGACTTCATCTGATCTAAGTGAATCCTACCGTTCACGACCTAACCTAACATAGGTGTTGTTAACGTTTGGTTATGATTCGACTAGTACAGCCTGGAACCCCGCCGAGGGAACAACAATCACAGCCACCGAGTTTTCCTATTTTCTGCAACTGCAACCCGAATAGGGGTTACCACCTATACAATGGACCGGTAGACTGTGATTGCTCTGGGATTTGACTGCCTTTTCTATTCACAAGCAGAAATGTCGAGCCTTTGTCGAGCCTTTCGACTACGGAACTGTCCTTACTTACTTACTCAATGTGGCGCTACAACCTGGGGATAACCTGGGCCTCAACCAACAAGCACCCTTACCAGCTTGATCTTAAGCTAGCTGCTTTCAGCTTCGCACGCTAAGTTGGTTGAGGTTCCCTTCCACTTGCGTGTGCCAATTCAGCGGTCTTCCTCTACTGTACCGTCCCTCGGGGATGCATTCAACGTTTTTCCGCGCCGGAGCATTTCTGTCCATACGCTCTACATAACCTTCAGTCGTTGAACCTTCACTCTTCTAGTTAAGTCGACGTCGCTGTACAGCCTATTTCCTCCTCCTTTCACCAGGAAAATAACTCGAAGCAGCCAAGAGCAACCTCATCCACTTTTGACGCAGTCCATGCTTCTGCGCCATAGAGCAGGACTGGGATGATTAGGGTCTTATGAAGGGTCAATTAAGTTGTTCGAGGGAGGGCTTTGCTACTCAATTGCCTTCTTAGCCCAAAGAAACATCGGTTGGTAAGAGGTATTCTTCGTTTGATCTCGGCGCTGGTGTCTTTCTCTCGATTAATAGCGCAGCCTAGGTAGACAAAGTCTCTAACTATCTCTCTGGGGTCACGTTCTGTCCGCGACATCGGTGTTGGCTCTCCTTTCTTGTTGACGGTATATACTTCGCCTTGCCTTCATGGATCCATCTCCATATTCACGAAAGAGTCACTAACCCCGCTGCCTTCTTCCGGTATCGTCGGCGTACATGGTGCGGTCCAGCACATTATTTATTTTTAAACTCTTGAATCTAAATTCCACACTGTAATGCCTCCACGTAGTACCTGTTCACAATTAGATCCTCAAGAATTTACACCTCAACCGCTTCCTCATCGGCGAATATTGACCACAGATGCGGTTTTGTGCATCAGTCCTGCAGTTTCAGCCACGAAAATACTTCTGTGCATCGTTGTATACCGCATTCAACTCCATCGCTGTAGAGGGTATCCATCGGTTTTCGACTTTTCATCCATCCATCTCTAAACAAACTTAATTTGCCGATTTAAATCGCATTTATTTCCGGCACCAAGCATTTACGCATGATTTTCTCTGCGCTATAAATATATGCACATGCATGTGACTCAATCGAGAGATGATTGATTGGGTCTACGCTTTGGAGAATTTTATTTAAATTCATTCTTCTGCTGGTGTGTATCTGTGAAAAGTTGGTAACCAATAAAGTGAGTATCTACATCGTGTTCAGAGTTGTCTATGACTAACAAGTTTGAATTGTTAAATGCGATGATCTCAGTTCTTAATGCCAAGAGGCAAGTAGATACAGTAGTTCTTGTTGTTGTTAAAAATAAGTTATGAACACGAGCAAAGTTTTTGTTGAATTTTCTGACTCTGACTACCATCTCATTAGTGGTGGTGTTGACATACCCCCCCGTAACGATTGTAATGCGTTTGTGGTCAGGAAACGCTGGTCGAAACTTTGACTTATTTACCCAAATTGCACGATATCGTCTTTTTTTGTATCTGTAAGCCTTGTATCTAGACAGTAACTTAGCGCTCCCCAGATGGTCGAACTGCTAATCATATCGGCCACATGCTAATCGATGCGAGACACGCATCCAACATCCTGGATGTACGCATATTCAGAGGGGCCAACGTCGACGCTGACTACTTTATTGTAGCAGTAAAATTTAAAGCTCGTCCAATGAGAAAAAGCGTCATACCATCCAGAGAAAGAAATTTAACGTTAAACGCCTTAGCACGCTTGGGGAAACTACTACAGAGAGCGTCTGAGCATTTACCATATACACACACCTCGAAACTATCAAAGAGGTTAGCCGAGATCACCATCGGATAACAGTCATCGTCCAAAAAGAACCCGTGGTATGATGAAGAGTGCGCGTACCGCGAAAAGGTGACAGAGAATGCACACAAACAAACTTTGCAGCGCAAAATAAAAGCAGCGATGAAAGAGACTTCGAACGGAGGACGAGAAAAAGAGGTCATAGGCAGTCTCCCACCTCAGGGATATCGAAGAATCCGACGATAGAAACAGCATCCGGATGTTCTATAGGAAAAGCCAGTTACTGACAACTGACTTTAAGCCCGGAAAGCAGGATCTTTGAAATAGCAGAGTAGAGTGGTTGGGTGGAGAACACCCCATCCAGTCAAGAGTCCCCCGTCCACCTGTAGAAGAGTTCGGTTCATCCATAAAAACACTGAAGAATAAGGCCGAACACTATGAGCTGTGTCAAGATGTGGATGTAGTCCGAAAAGCCAAAACCAAAGCCATTGACGCGGCCATATCGAGCGAATGGACAATATGCCTCAGCAGAGAAGATCTTCGAATCCCAGTTCCCCAGGTTTTGAGATGACAAGGAGACCGAACCGGAAAGTAATTTTTTTGCATTGTACCACTTCGTCCTTTGTAGCAGGGTTTTTCAACTCCACTGACGTACGTATTTCTTGTAGAAGACACTTCTCCTTGTCTAATCTAGTGCCGGGCATTCACAGAGAAAATGTGTTCGGATGACTCATCTTCCTTCAAACAGAATCGACTTTCCGTCTCTGAGCACAGATTTATTTGTTATGGTGATACCTTACACCATAGTGGCCGATGAGAAAGCTTAAGCTTAACCTTAAGACCGGCTTAAGGATTTCCTTGTAGGAAAACGATTAATCGCTTAGAATATCTGAGCTCCGGGACATTTTCCAGCAGGCCGCTGAGGATTCAATTTTCTACGTGTGTAGGTGGAAGTCCTAGGGGATAATGCGCCAAGGATAGTATGTCATTTGATGTAGAAATATTGGACCGTGGTCTAATTACGTTCCGGTTTTAGATCATATAAGTCTGAACTGGTCTGGTCCTCAGAAGCCTAGTTTGGCGACTAGAAATCTAGTCTGGTGCATCGACGGATCGAAGATGGATTCTGGAGTGGAAGCTGGCGTCTTTGGACCCATCACCAAAGTCTCGATACCTTTGGAAATGTATCCGAATGTGTTCCAGGCTGAAGTCTGTGTTATGTTAAAAATTTGAGGGGGTATTAGTCAGGCAGCTCTTAAAGCTCTATTATCCAACCCAGTTGACCCCAAGTCAGTTAAAGGCAACTACGATGCATTACAATCTCTGCCCACATGTCAGCTCACTTCTGACAGAACGTTATTGCAAGGTGTCTCCAAGAGTTGTTATAAAAAATGAGCTAAGGGCATGCGGACTGCCATAAGCTGGGATAGAAGCTATCCACACATAACTTAACCGTGCTAGTGAGCGACTCTAGATAAGAACACTTCTTTGGACAAAGTGTGTCAAGTTGACGACGTCCAAAGCCTTCTAGTAATGTAAGGGTACTTTTGGCAAGACATGGGACTTATCACCGATGAGGCCTTTTCTAGCTTATGCGTCGGTTGTTTGGTGGAGCGGGCTCTCGCGTAAGTATGCTACTGCCTTCTGCATTCAACTTCAAAGAAAAATCCGTCTCTAATGCACAGGAGCTTTTATGAATACGCCTGGCTCTTCTCAAGACACTCTGCTTGATTTACCTCCCCTTGTTTCGTATTACAGGGGTTGGACTATCAAGGCAATTTACCGTTTTAGACGAGGTAACTTTTGGTATCATTCTCACTGGAGTTTCAATGAGCTTGAGCGACACCTATCCAACGACCCTGGTTCCACGGATATGTCGCCTGATGCAATGACACCGGAACTTCGGCTTCGGATTTGTACAGAGTCTGAGCCTGGAGTGGGCTGTAGTCGAATCTTAATGGATGACTCCAAAACTGGCCAAGAGTCTGATGCGACTTCTCTACTCGTTAGGTAAGCATGCCTCTATTTTTCAAGCAGAGGTCTATGCTATCATAATGGCTACCGACTACAGTGTAAAAAATAGATAGGGAGGTCGGAATATTTGCGTTTGTAGTGACAGTCAGGCTGCGCCTAAGGTGCTTGCCCAACCCTTTAACCCGTTCGAAAATAGTTTGAATGCAAGAATTCTTTGAATTTGATCGGAAGACTGAACTCCCTAACCGTTGCCTGGGCCGCAGGTCATGCTGGGATTGCGGGAAATGTGTTCAGGATGTTTACTGAACCTACGTTGGCTCTTCCCGCGTCCTCGGTTGTGGCCTGCATTGACGATTGGATTTCTCACGAACGCAGTTGTGTGTGCCACGGCTCTCCAGGATGCAGGTGGACTAAAGGATTGCTGCCGAGCGTTTGTAAGAAATAAGCAGCATTCTTGCTGTCTCTCAGCCGAAAAGACTGTAGACAGGGGTTTTCACGGGGCGTTTTCGTTTTGCTAAGCATCTTAGTGTGCTCGGCTTAAAACACACCACTGTTTGCGACGATACCTCGGACCAGTTCCTTTGTTATTGTCCTGATTTTGCTCAGATCAGGTGGCAGATATTCAGTGCTGATATGGTGAGTGCTGATTATGTAATTTCTGCATCCCTGAAGTGCCTTCTCGGCTTTCTCCGAAAGTCTAAAAAATTCCAGTAAAAACGGTAATACTGGGTCTTGCTTCCTGGTAGTACAGTGAACCATGGCTCCAGTGGAATGTTCCCTAACCCGACAGAAAAAATGGACTTGGGGCAGGTAAATTTAAAGGCCACCTCTTTGGAGGTCACTCTTTTCCGATTCCTAATTGCATTGCGATGGGGGCGTCCTCCTGCAATGAAGTGAAATAATAATTTTTCATCACAACATAATTGTTCGCCTAATGAAGGTGTCATTTAACTCTATAAATCCAAACCGTTCGCAGTTAACACCGTTCTCATTCGCCTTTGCATATCATTGTAGACCAAGTCAGCCAGCCAGCCCACTCACAAAAACCGTTGAGAAAGTGTTGGCGTTCCAATAACGCAGATGAATTTGAGTATTCCAAAGATACACAATAACACTTAGTTTCATATGAAGAGTTCTGTGTAGGCGCCTCATTAATGGCGCTATACTGTTGGAATGCAATAAAGACTGAAAGGTGTTTCCCCCCACCAATCCCGAGATAGATTCGTTTATACCCGTTTAAACACAAGTGGTTCTCCACGGCTCTGGCGTTGATTTGAGACCCTAATTCTACTCCCACTGACAAATTGTCTTTATGAGCCAACAGCATGACAGGATTGTGTTTTGTCACAGAAATGCGTGGAACTAATAACCAGTTTCCCAACTCTCTGCAAGTTCTCATGAACCAGTAGGTATCTTGAAAATTATCTTACAAAATCACAACCGCTTTGCGATAAGCTTTTCCTTTTTCAGGCTTTCATTTCCTCATCTGTTTGACCCTCAAAAATACGATAACAAGAGAAGTAAAAAACAAAATAAAGAACGTGACAAAAAATAATTAAGATGCCTAAATCTAGCGTCATCCGAATGGCAAGCGCGCCATAAAACGAATGCGAGTATCTGCCAGTCATCTCTCTTTGTATCTGCCACACACCATAAAAATCTCGTAAAGAAAAGTTTCCTTTTGATTGCCCGATGAGGCCCGATGAGGCCCGAAGCGTTGCAAGTGAAAACAATAAGGAAAATGAAAATTTTTCGTAAACGAACTCATTCACCTGTTTGACCAGTCGTCGGCTGCTGTCAGATATTTCATTAGCTACACTCTAGCACAGATGCACGGATACAACAGTGCTGTGACTAGCTGTAGTGCAATCTCAGAGCTGCTTATGGCCTTTTGTAGATTCGAAGTGAAATTTGTTTTTCTTATAGATACGATGCCGTTCCGGGGTGAATACGAGTAAAAAAAGAAAAAAAAAACTGGAAAATGCATTTTCTTCGATCCACCGTAACGGAAACGAAAATTTTGATAAGGTTGATGCTAAACTGTTGCCAAGCACGTAACACAGTGGGGCTGGGGGTACTACTCGTGTAGTACGTAATTGGTGCATCGAAAACGGTATTTTCTCTTATGAAAAACAACAAGTACCTGTTCGCGTGTGTATGTCTAATTTAATTTACTGGTTAAAATGGAAAGGTTTTCCAAATCTGAAAGTTCAACCTCATTTAAGGGTTTCCTCAGTGCGGAAGGCAATGAAACGTGAACGGCTGGTCTACTCATATGGAAGAGTGATGAAAGTGGCGCTTGCCTTATGAGTCTACTTGGGAAGTGATGTAGTTTTTGTTTGGAAACTTGTTTGACGGCGAAGTGAAGGATTTTCCTGAACTACTATTCGCCGAGCTCCCGGTGAGCAACTCTTAGTCATGGCGGCTGTTTAATGGTGCCGTCAACATCTGCACATGAATCAGTAGATTATCCTAAGCACGCATGTTAATTCCCCTGGACCCATGGCACTTTACATAGGATTTCGATCTTTCTTAAGGTTTAGTTAAGGAATTGCAAGGCCGATGAACTCGCCAAAGAAGGAACAGCTTTACCCATCTTGCCGGACAATGGCACCCTAGGTATTCCAATCGCTACTCGCAAACTTAAACTTAAGCTGGATGCTGTCGAGAGTGCAAATCTTAGGTGGACAAGTGGATCAACATGTCTAGCGACAAAACAGATTTGGCCAAAGCTGGATCTAAAACGCTCTAAGAATTTGATTTCTGTCAATAGATTGCATATCGGCACCACAATAGGTGTCATCACTGGACACTGTCTAATAGGCAAGCATGCTACAAGGCTAACCCTTTTGCGAACGACTTTTGTAGAAGCTGCATGGATGAAGAAGAGGAGGAAACTATTCCTCACCTTTTTTGTTTGTACCCAGCTCTCTCCCGTAGAAGGAAACTCCACTTAGGAGCTCCCTATTATAATGATACAGGCGACCTGATGAATATTGACATCAAGAGACTCCTACGCTTCATAAGAAGCTCGAATTGGTTTTAATACGAGTAGGTGGAGGGAGGATTCTCCCATGATCCACGTGGTATCACAACGGACCTCATTGGTCTAAGTGAGCTGGCGACTCCTAGCTGGCAGCCACTTCAACCTAACCTAACCTAAGGTTCAGTTGGAGATAATTTTTTAGATTTCGGTGGGGGATAAAAGTCCTTTTCCGAGTAGTCCGTGTCCTGTGCCAGCCAAGGCTGGGCACTCACATAGAATGAGAATCGAAGTCCCCTGATCCTCCGAGCACAGGCGGCAGAGAGGCAACTTAGCCTATTTTTTGGGACTGCGAGAAGTGACCCGTGCCATCTTTTTTCCGAAGAGACAAAATTTCTTCAGCTCGGTTACGTGTTGAGTAATCAATCAATTTCTTGGTTTGACGAAAGCGCTGTGTTGAATCCCTCTCAGGTAGAGATTCTAGTCTTTCTCAAGAGTTTAGTTCCAATTTCAGGCGTCTAATGGGTAAGCCACAGAGAGGTAGTAGCCAGTGAGCCTGTAAATGGTAGTGTAGAACCGTGTCTTACTACATAACTCATCCGAGCGATCATTACCATGAATAATACTCTCATGACCTGGAAGCTAAATGATTTTGACACTTCTATGAGCCATTAGCTGATTTAAATTGTCCAAACAAGCTAGGACATAAAAGGACTAAGCTTGACTGTCGGGCAGGATGTTGATGTTGGATCTACGAAGATTGCGCCTAATGTATTCTCTGGCGCATAATTTAATGGCGTAGATTTCGGCCTGGAAAGTCGAGGTTAAAGCTCCCAAAGGGACTGCCAATTGAAAGTGCTGCGTATTCCATTATATATCCTTCGGTGTTACATGTCTAATGGTACACTCTGAGATCAATATCTTAAAAGGGCGGTAGAGATTTACCTCCAAGGGCATGAAATCAGTGAGATTTATCGCTGATGTAGAGAGTAGCGGGATTTCGTTCAGGATATTAAGATGCCCCTTGAGATTGACTCTGATATTGAGTGAGGGAATTCTGGAATTCTAATGGACGATATGGACCCGTTTGTTGGTCTAAGTAAGCAGTGAAAGCAAGTCACAGGGCATCCGTCAACCTTACCTAAGGTCGAGGAGAGAATAGGTCGTAGGTGGAGTGAAAGTCGAGTGGGCCTTAAGAACTCAGAAACCCTCTGTGTATCGCCAAGGTGGAACGTATTCTGCCTGCTGTTCTGGGATGAAAGTGCTCGAAGCTCTGCCTTTTCTATTCGCAATACGTTCAGATGCTAGACATCATTCGTCCCATTGAAAACTAGTGCTTATTCAGATTGAGGCATATGGCTTACATCCGATGGTAAGCTGTCAAAGGATCGACGGAAAGCGGTGAACCCGATGATGTGATCGGAGAATTTGAAAGAACATTCGCTATCAGAATTTCTGACAGAAGTTACTAGCTTTCTATACCAACGGTTCTAAAATTGACGTTGACGGGGGACTTTAGACGACTGCAACGTCTTCCAAGCCGGACCATAGGCAGAAACTATCCTTGACAGCGATATCGTTGGTTGCTGTCTATATAGATAGCCAGGTAGCCGTTAAGACTCTGGACTCTCCGGTAATTAGATCGAGGCTTGTAAAGATCTGCAAATCGCTTTAAACAAGCTATCCAGAGTCAGTGCGGTGGTCCTTTGCTGGATACCAGGGCATATGGATATCGCAAGAAACGAAAGGGCTGATGAACTTGCAAGAAAGGAATCGTCGTTCATCGTCCGTTGGGTTCATTTAGATACATGTCCAACAGCCAGGACTCTATGGCCGGCCTTTAGCAAGAAGAGATCTATTTCTCTAATGAAACTGCATAGCATACGGGTCATCTTCAGCATAATTACTGAGCACTGTCGGTGTACAGCACAACGACTATTGCAGAAGAGGAAGAAATTAAATCTGTTCGTCACCTGCTGTGAGATTGTCCGGCCCTAACAACCGTCAAAGGAAATGGAAGCCGAACGTCACAGTCGACAGATATAGCTTTGAGGTAAAAGACATTGTCTACCTTGGCTCTGCTATGAACCCTGAAGACAACATCTCAATAGAAATCAAACGAAGAATAAGTCTTGCCAATCGCTGTTTCTTTGGCCTGAGAAGGCAATTAAGTAGTAAAGCCCTATCCCGAATATAGAGACTCTTTTCAAGACCTTAATCATTCCAGGACTCTATGGCGCTGAAGCATGAACAGTGTCGAAAGAGCATGAAAATATCCTCGGTCGTAAGAAATTCGGTCCCATTTGCGTTCACGGGCTTTTGAGGAGACGATTCAACGAGGAAATATACGAGCTGTAAAGCGACATCGACTCAGTCAACAAACTGTGCATCAGTCGCCTAAGATGGCTAGGACATGTAGAGCGAATGGACACCAATGCCCCGGCCCTCAGAGTCTTCGAATCTAACCCGGATGGACAACGCAGTATTAGAAGACCTCGCCTAAGGTGGCGCGGACGCAAGTAGAAGGGGACCTCAACCAACTCGGCGTGCGCAACTGGAGGCAACTAGCTAAGGACTGGGCTAACTGGAGAGGCTTGTTGGTTGAGATCCACGTTTACCCCGAACTGTAGCGCCACCTAGGTTAGGTTAGGTTAGGTTAGGATAGGGTTATGAGGAAAACCTCATAAAGCACTAGGCACCAGAATAGGCCCATCGCCATCCCTGGGAAACCTCCGTAAAAGCAAATGGAATCCTAAACGCTTTCCCTGAAACACTTGATTTCCCTACAGAGTCTAAATAGCCTGTTTTGGTTGATAGGACCTACCTCTTCTAGGTTGCTGAAAAAGTGGTTACCCAGGTATTTCCTACGATTTCGAGCTATTCCCTGGCATTCACATAATATATGTGTGATGTCCTCTTCGACGCATATGTCGTTACAGTACCTACATAGTCTCTTGGCGTGCTTTCCCAGAAGGCAATACCCGGTCAAGATTCCTACTGCTGTTCTCAGCTGAATTCTGTTTAGATTCAGAATTTCCTTAGTTCTTTTTCGGTCGAATTCTGGCCACAAGGCCTTGGATACCCTGTGACCTGCTGCGTTTGAACATCTTTGGTTGGCTGTTTTATGTACTTTGCCTTTAATGGTAGCCTTGAATTCGCACGAAGGTGGTTTGATATCCACGGCTTCGCCTACTGGCAATTCTCCTCCATTCCTTGCCAGTTCATCGGCAAGTTCATTCCCTTTTATACCGCAATGTCCATAGTTTCACGCGGCTCTGCGCGCATAATACCTTTAGCATTGTGCGGCAGTTCCTGACTATCTCAGATTTTATGATGTTTGATTCCAGCGCTTTGAGTGCAGCCTGACTATCGATATAAATGACAGTATCCTTATTGGATATTGATTTCATCTTTAGAAGTTCCACAGCCCTGAGTACAGCTAGAACTTCTGATTGGAAGACACTGCATGTATTTGGCAGTCTCAGAGACACATTCAGGTCCGGATTCTCAGAGTATATTCCAGAGCCCGTTCCTTCGGATGTCTTTTGTTTTATTATCGCATTCCCGCGCCAATACTCCCTTCCTGGGTACGTTATCTGGTACGGTGTGTCGAAGTCGAACACGGGAGTAGTGTCGTCTGTTTTTACTGAGTTGCCACTGATAAATTCATTTAGGATGGAGCAGTGTCCTATGCTGCTTTTCTTAAAGAGGCCTAAGTTAGTGAGCCTTAGGGCACTGTTTCCCGCAAGATTTTTAGCTTGTAAATCAAGCGGCAAAAGGTGAAGAATGACGTCGAGTGCCGCTGAGGGGTCGTTCGGGGTGCTTCGGGTGTTGTTCGAAAGGGACAACTCCACACCGTCCAGTTTTAGTCGTTTGAAGTGTGGTATCCTGTGCTTTCAAGTAAAGAGAACTAGTTCCGTTTTGGATGGATTAAAAATAAGGTCCGCAATCTCTTGCCCAACGACTAAGAGTCGTCAGAGCGACTTCCATGAGTTCGCTCAGAATGTTTGGAAATTTACCCTGAATCATGATCACGACATCATCTGCATATGCGGTGACCCCTACACCCACCGATACCCCTAATAATGGGGATAGGACTCCTCCCTGGGGAGTTCCCCTGGTTACCGATCTCCTGATAGAGCTATTTCCGAGAACGGAGTTGACGTTTCGAGTGTCGAGCATTCTACATAACCATTTTGTTATTCCCTGCTCGACCTCCGTACTATCTAAGGCCCTACTCTCCACGTTGTTGAAGGCCCCCTCTACATCTAGGAAGGCTGCTATAGCAAATTCCCCATAATGCAGATTAGCCCCTATTTTCCCCACTACTTCATGTAGAGCTGTTTCTACCGATTTCCCTCTCATCTATGCGTGTTGTGCTTGGCACAGCTGACCGCTGTTGCATTTGTTTCTTACATGGGCATCTAGGAGCCTTTCCAGGGTTTTGAGCACAAAGGAGGAGAGACTTATTGGTCTAAAGTCATTTGCTGTCATATGGCCCTGTTTGCCAGCCTTGGGTATAAGCACTACCCTTACCTCTCTCCATGCTAACGGTACGTACCCTAGTCTAAGACAGTGTCTGAATATTTCCCTAATTCTGTACCTAGGTATAAACGGAGCTTTTGGTAGCATTATTGGCAATATACCGTCCGGGCCAGGTGATTTATACCGTAATTTCTTCCAGCTTAAATTGTTCTCTACCACTTCGTTATCAAGCGGTGAGACTTCTCCCTCTGTCTGTCTATGCAGGATAGTGCTTTCCGGTGTTTTCCACCCTGGGAAGTGGGTGTCCACTAGAGTTTCTAACACTTCCTTACTGCTTTCTCGGAATGCTTATCTCTATCGCGAGAATTTTCCGCAGCCTTGAAGCGCCACCTAAATAGAAATAAGTTACCGTCCAGAGGAATTAGGAAGAATTTGTAAGATACCGTCTTCTCGGAACTGGTGGACTTAAGAAATGATGAGCTAATGGCCCTCCTGAGATCTCCTCTTTTACAGCGCTCTCGGGTTAAATATGCGGGCACAATGGACCCAGACTGTTGGTGTGACCGAGCAGTGACCGGCACCCAACTGCCTAACCATACATATCATCCCTGCGTCGTGCACACTAACCCAGAGACAGTGTCAAAAATATGATAAATCCGCCAAAAAAAAGTTAAATAATTGCATCTGAAGTGCTCGTGGGCACCCGCTGAATCAACTTCAATACGAAAACCTTGATCACAAGTGATCCCTCCTACCGGTTACTGCACGCAAGTCTCTCTGCACTTTGAAAATTTCCGAATTTTCTCTCATTAAACCGGGGGGGAACAGTCTGGCCTCACTGTACCGCACACTTACCTCCGTAAGTACTTAAAATAAAACAACTGCGCTGTCAAAGTTCAAAAAATAAATAAAATCTGGTCAACGATCTGTGTAGGAGGAGTTCGGGAAGTCAACCATCTACGGGTACAAAAGTCATCTCAAGAGCACGCATTACTTCAGTCCGCCCCCAATAGGTAAATTATTTTATAGATGAACAACAAAAAAACAACAACAACAAAGGAGGTAAATAAAAGATCAGCTTTTGTGAACATGCTTAATAGTCCCGCACTTGTGCTACCCACGCTACTTCAGCCTCTTTTGGGTGAAATCAACTGAGCTACTACCCCCGACCATTGTTGGCTGGAGTCATTTGAACGCCTACAAGAAGCCCTCCCGCCATGACTGACATTTTGGAAGCATAAAAACCCAAAAAAAAACTTGTTTTGATTTTAATTTGTTTTGTCATTCAAATTTAACCTTACACCTGACCTAAATGTGTGACCATAAAGTTACCGGCACACACCGCACACGAATGCAGTGACGTAATGACTTGTTAAACAGATAAGAAGCCTACAACTTCCGGCTGAGGTTTTTCAATTAAATTTCCCCTATCAGATGCTCAACAGAAAGCGGCACCGAAAGCGTGTATCTGTGCTGTATGGATGTGGTGACCCGTTTTTGTACCGAAAGTAACGAAATTTCTGCGCGTTTTAGTGTTTATCTTTGGCAGGCGGGTAAACACAACGGTATTTGTGCGTAGCGCGCGTTCGCGCGTACGGTGATGAGTTCCAGCACTGGCTCTTACAAGACTATAGTTTGAGTGTCTATTTTTAGGTTGATGTGTGTGTAGTTTGGTTTATTTAGCCGACATATTGGAGATTAATTAAGTTAATTAGAAGCGCTCGGTCGCCCCAATTTGGCATTTGCCTGAAACTCGAAATACGATGATTGATCTGTGGATCGTTGTTTTGAAGTTTTTTTTTTTTTGTGCGTTTGTGGCCCTGGCTGGCTGTCATTTTGGGTTACGCAATATGTGCTTTGAGTTCCTTTATGGTAGACAGTTTGAATTGTGTGGCTGTCGATTTGGAGCACATAAAATTTGGTCTGCTTGAGAGCACAATCACAATACGTATCGGGGCATGTTCGGGAGTAAATTGATTTAGAGAAACGAACATGGGCCGTACATGGCGCAGAGTTTGTAAGTGCGAATGGTGTGGCGGTTGATTGATTGATTATGTTTGCCATCGATTTTAATACAACTTTGTTGTGGGTGCTGATTTTTCAATGTAAACTATCAAGTGCTAGAGATAAGTACGAGATAAACGATTTCGGAAAGAACATTTAGGCAATTAGAGTTAAATGCCTTTAGTGGTTTATTAGTCATCCACGGAAAGGTGCGATCAGGTGGTGTCTTGGGAAAGGTGTTAAAGCTTCCGGTGGGAAGCCATTTATTTGGTTTTATGGTGAATAAAATTTACACTAATGAACAGTCAGTGGCTTAGGCATCCCCGCGGATGCCGGTTATGGAAATTTCATTAAGATCGTATCGTGGGGCTTGCTATAATTGTATATTTTCTCACCATACTTTTTCGCACACCTTAACAGTCATAGAATCAGCTTTCTTAAGTCTGAATCTTCCTCAGATACCAAAGGCCTGTGCTAATGGCGTGTACGATTGATTTATCCGACCCTGATATAGAGTTGTCAGCCTATATCTGCTAACATCCTAAAACTCACCGCCGAACATAGTCTTAAAACCATTCCCCCCGGGTATTGCTTCAAAGGGTTAATTAGCAATTCATGGTCTGCGTCTTGTGTTAGTAGCTGATGCTTCTGCTACTTCTGATTCTCCTGCTACTTCTGATGCTTCTGCTACTACTGGTGCTTCAGCTACTTCTGATGCTTCAGCTACTTCTGATGCTTCTGCTACTTCTGATGCTTCTGCTACTTCTGATGCTTCTGCAACGTCTAATGCTTCTGCTACTTCTCATGCTTCTGCTACTTCTGATTCTCCTGCTACTTCTGGTGCTTCTTCTACTTCTGGTGCTTCTGCTACTTCTGATGCTTCTGCTACTTCTGATGCTTCTGCAACGTCTAATGCTTCTGCTACTTCTCATGCTTCTGCTACTTCTGATTCTCCTGCTACTTCTGGTGCTTCTTCTACTTCTGGTGCTTCTGCTACTTCTGATGCTTCTGCTACTTCTGATGCTTTTGCTACTTCTCATGCCTCTGCTACTTCTCATGCTTCTGCTACTTTTGATTCTCCTGCTACTTCTGATGCTTCTGCTACTTCTGATGCTTCTGCTACTACTGGTGCTTCAGCTACTTCTGATGCTTCTGCTACTTCTGGCGCTTCTGCTACTACTGGTGCTTCAGCTACTTCTGATGCTTCTGCTACTTCTGATGCTTTTGCTACTTCTCATGCCTCTGCTACTTCTCATGCTTCTGCTACTTTTGATTCTCCTGCTACTTCTGATGCTTCTGCTACTTCTGATGCTTCTGCTACTACTGGTGCTTCAGCTACTTCTCATGCTTCTGCTACTTCTGATTCTCCTGCTACTTCTGATGCTTCTGCTTCTTCTTATGCTTCTGCTACTTCTGATGCTTCTGCTACTTCTGGTGCTTCTGCTACTTCTGATGCTTCTGATTCTCCTGCTACTTCCGATGTTCTGCTTCTTCTGATTCTTCTGCTACTTCTGATGCTAAACTACTAAGCTGTAGTTTCATCTGGGAATTCCTGGAAAGGATGCCAACTCTCATGTCCAAATCGGTGAAGATACTTGAGCTTAACACCATGACCAGACAGGAGAGGTGTAAGATCGTAGTTGCAGTTGCCATGCATTTGGTTTATCTTGGATTGTCGGTATCAGTTTACCCTTTTGCTGCATTGATCCAATGAGTTTGATACATAGCTGCTGAATGCTGGCTTTTGCTTCAATTTTAATCAGCTTAGTGCCATTGGCTTTGTCTTGGCTCAAGGTTCTTCTGTTATTTTATCTGAACATCTAGTTTTCGAGGACGTTGATTGGTACATTTTTCGCCATAACAAAGGCGGCCTTATGTGATGGTTCGAAAATCGCTGATTGTCTTTACCGCACAGAGTCTGTATGTTGACAATAATCTTCTTTAAGCTACCTTCACCGTAAGTGCCTGCGCCTGGACTGGGGCGGCATATAACAGAACTGAGATGGTAGGTTAGGTTAGGTTGAAGTGGCTGCCAGCTAAGAGTCGCCGTCACATTTAGACCAATGGTAGGTCCATTGTGATACCCCGTGGGAGAAAGTTTCTTTATACCTACTCGTTAAACCATTTTAAGCTTCTTATAAGAGGCTCTTAATGTCAATATTCATCAGGTCGCCTGTATCGTTGTAATTCTATGGGAGAGAGCTGGGCAGAAAAAAATAAGATGAGGAATAGTTTCCTCCTCTTCTTCATCCATGCAGCTTCTACAAAAGTCGTTCGCAAAAGGGTTAGCCTTGTAGCATGCTTGCCTATTAGACAGTGTCCAGTGATGACACCTATTGTGGTGTCGATATGCAATCTATTGACAGAAATCAAATTTTTGGAGCGTTTTAGATCCAGCCTCGGCCACATCTGTTTTGTCGCTAGACGTGTTGATCCACTTGTCCACCTAAGATTTATACTCTCAACAGCATCCAGCAAATTTAAGTTTGCTAGTAGCGATTGGTATGCCTAAGGTGCCTTTATCTGGCAAGATGGGCATATACAGTTCCCTGGAATGTCCCTATGCCCCAGCATCCAACACAGGTGAATATAGTCGCCATTTTTTCCGCTGAAATGTTTTGGTAGATGAAAGAAGAGCTTAAGATTAAGCCTGTTAGAGAAACACTGAGATGGTAACTCTAGAGAGTAGATTCCCTTCAGCGTAAACAAGTCCGCCGATGTTAGGAAGTAAGCGCTTTAGGCAGAATTCTTACGTCTATGAGAGTCGACCATTTTGTGAAAATATGCAGAGAGATCTCATCGCCCTGTGAAGGTGCTTTTTAGATTCACAAGAAACATAGAACTCTTACGAGAAAGTTGGAGAAGTAGTTGGTGTACATACATATTCACTCGTATCTTCCCTAGAAATATCCGTCCAGATAACTTTGGATTTCCACAGGTCATGTGCCTTAGCAGTGGCGCCGTGATTTATTGATTATTGGGTTGGGCATTTGAGCCGGAGGAGGTTCGAAGTTTGAATCCAAAGAAACTTGCATAAACTGTACATAGATCCCTTCCATTTGTCCAACTCGAATAGCCACGAAAAGCTCGGCTTTTAGCCCCATGCGCTTTGGTTGACTTGTTGGTTGATGAGGCCCTCGGTAAGGTACACTTAGACCAAGATAAGTCGATTGGGCTGATAGGTTGGGGCATGTGGGTTACACTGTCTGCTCCTGGAACCAATTGATTTTTCTTATGGATCTGTAAATGTTCAGTACTGACATCATTGAGACCATTGTAAACGTTCCTCACTGTGCTCCTGCTCCTGGTTCAGTTGTTCGTAGTTGATGGTGTTTTCAAACGATATTTCGGAAATCCACGACAGCATGTAGATGATAACATTTTCCTCTCCAGCGACGTTTTTTATATCAGAAGGGAACTGTGCAATGCTTCCATTCTGCAATCTTTGGCTGGATCTGCATGTGACAATAGAGTAACAGAAACCAAGCAGTTCCTGTTTCCACCATCAATCTAGGTTGGGCCTTCGTTTTTTCGAAGTTCCATAGATACTTGGTTGGTTGGTTTCAGAGGATGAGCTAGCTATACAGATACTTACTATCGCACTTGCTTGATAGCGTTTAGGAGTGTCTTACAGCAATCAAGCATTTCCGACAGATGGTTGGGTATATATAACTCTAATGCTGAAGGCTACAACGCAATAAAAACCAAGTCAACTGCTTCTCTAATCGATTTAGAGTGCCTGGAAACTAACCCAATCAAAAACTACTATTATAACTCGTTAAAGCTAGTTTGTGTAACAATTTAAATGCATTCTCTATCCAATCACAAGCATCAATGTACCTTATTAAGACCGATCGACGAGAACACATTTTTTCGTATCCGATTGTGTTTCTTAATTTATATACACTTCTACTGAATTCACATCCTCACAGACAACTAAGTCTAAATTTGTATCGGGAACGCCATCAGTTGCATGAACTCTCCTCTTTACAAGCTAAATTTACGATAAAAATTTTTGATTTAGATACACCATCGAACGAAAAAACGCTGGTGTAAACAACAAAAGGTGAAGATCGCTAGAAGATGTTTATAAACACCCAGACCCTTTGATTCTAAAAATACGCATCGATAGTGGGACAGGAAAACGCCGGCGGCATGACGACGTGAAACCATGAGCCATCATGCTATCATCGTGTGTCATGTATCTTAAGTGTTATGATTTGTAATACATATGTCGGTCGCGATGAGCTTCACAGTTTATTATGAGACGAGATGTCAGAATGTCTGCCTCTGAGATTCCCTCTAAACAGTCGCCTTAAATATGTATGTAGAGCTTGGAAAATTACTGTTTCGAAAACTATTAACTAATAGTTAATGCTCACTGTTATTTCCGAGAAACTATTGTGGACACTAAAACTCTCCAATAAAATTCCACAATAAAATCCCACCAACGCGTATAAAATGTCAGAAATTGAAAATTCTAATGAACCACAACCACTTTTTGGAGTCATTATCATAAAAGACGTCGCTCTTTGTTGTGAACGCAACGGAATAGTAATTTATTGCACTTGGAACTTGTATGCTCGTATATTACATGAGTAGAAGTTTTTAGACATCCGCCCTGTGCCGCTCCTGCCTATATATTCGGATGCAAAGAAATAGATACAAAAATGCTTAAGATTTCATTGTTGAATTTTTCCGAATTCTTTTTAGGTCCACAGTTTCATAATTCATTCAGTTGCATCGTCCACATTCCGATGGAGGTCAATAAATTAGACGCCGGGGCCTTAACCTTGTTAAACTCTAACGCAGATACGAGTAAGTAAGTTAAAATTAAATGAAAGACTGGCAACTACCACCTCAAATGGGCACAGACCGCTTATGCTTTGCACTAGACAAAATCATATAAAAAGTGTGTGGTTTTAAATATAATTAAGCACTTATGTACTTAAAAAATGCTTAATTCAAAAACAATTGATGAACTCAAGGAAAATATCCATCGAGCTGATTGCGAAATGTCACCAACAGTCGACAATGTACTACAAAACTAGGTTGACAAGATGAGCTACTGTCAAGCCAGTTGTGAGAAACTTTTTGAATGAAATTATTTTTCATAAATAACCGGAAGGTATATGCTTTTAAAAAATGCAAAAATTTTTTAAAAATATTAAGTAGTGTAGTTTCAATATCAATTTTAAAAAGAAACAAACAGATGGCCCACCATTTATAAGCATGCAAAAGTTAATTTCATAGCGACAGACACGCAAGTCTGTGATTAATGCGACTAAGTTGGTAGTCGTATGTGCATCATTCGAGACATAGGCTCATTACGCCCGTAGTTTATACGATGAGGCTTGAGACGGAAGAGGGTTACTGACCTCAGACTACGTGGTATCGGAAACTTTTCTACGTTCTTCAAAGGACTGCTTGCTAAGCAAGTTTAAACGCTGCTCGTAAGGAGGTGGAATGTATCTATCGAACCAAAGGAGTCCCCGAAGTGTAAAATGAACACACACCTCTGTTGGACACGCCATTCGTCATAGGGAGGCTAGACTTGGTTGGCATATTTAGAAATTGGTCTTACAAATGTTAAGTACAGGGATTTCGTGACGTAAGGATTTGAGAAACTACTGTGGATATGGCGTCATAGAAGCTTTCACGGCAATTGAACAAGAGGCGAAACGAGTTAGACTTGAAGTAAACGAGGACAAAACTAAGCACATGTTGTCAACAAACAAACTAACATGTGTCCACCGCCTAGGACTAAACGTTACTATTGACAACAGTGACTGCAAAGTTTTTAAGGTGTTTACCTACCTTAGAGTAAGCCTCAATTCCACGAACGGCACCTTAGTGGAGATTCGACGAACTAACTTTAGGAAACTGCCGCTATGTACTTCGGTTGCCGAAAGAGCAAAACTCCTAACTCGGAAGACAGAATGCATGCTCTACAAATCAATGATCCTGCCAGTTCTGCTCTATGAAAAGCACTGAGTGCACTAGGCACTAAAGTTGTGTAAGTGAATGGAGGATAAGGCCTGACTATGAACTATACCACAATATTGATACACGACATGAGTACAGACACCCCGTCACGTAGATATGTCCAGTTGAAATCAATCTACCCGGCAAGAGGATCAGAAGTATCGTACCTCTGCTTAACAAGAATGTCTCAAGCAGAGACTTTTTATACATTGTAGGCCCCATAAATAAGACCGAGCTGGCATTTAAGTCCTTCTCCATTGAAATTCTCATTCTTTCCTCTTTTTTTTTTAATTCGATGAATGGAGACGCACGCATCCTTTAGATCAGGCTCTCAAGCACGATAAAAAATTGATCACAGAACAGATCTCTAGGAAAGCAACCCGTGGCTGCTGATATGTAGAAGCCTGGCGGGTAGATCTTTGAGGTACAGTCCACATATCCTATGATGGTCGTATATTGCCATTGTAAAACAAATGTTCACGCAAGACTAGCCTAGTCACAACGAAGAAGACAATCGATAAAAGGGCAATGATCAGCGGTGCTGGTAGCATGCGAACCACGGAGGAATTTCTGGAACTAACTCCTCTCCACTTCTTGGTTGAGGAAACTGCAAACAAAACTATCCTAAGGATGGCAAAAGAGGGACTGTATCGTTGCTCTCCTTAACCAACTTTTTCTTTCAGCAATCTATACAAACGACACCGTCAGGATATTGAACTTCGAAATAATTTCCCTGCGAAGCTCAGCTGTGAAAGAAACTTGGAACAATGTATCGAGTACGAATGTCTAGAAAAACCTAGAATTACCTTCTGATAGATACCTTGTCATGTCGGTATTGAAGGCAATAAACAGATGAACACCCTATCACGACAGGACCTGAACCACCCCGCGCGATGAGGGATAATGCTCTTAAAGAAAAATTCAAGAGAATGGAGAAGGAAAACATGACCCAGAAATGGAAAACCTTAACTGATTGAAACAGGCTAAGAAACTATTAAGGGACCAAATGTTCAAACAAGAACAAATTACGTGCCCTATCCGGTATCATAACCGAGGTCCCTAAATTCAGCAACACCTTGGTGTAACAGAAGAGGGTCTTTACAGATTTCTAAAATGAGTCCAGCGAGACTCCAGAACACATTATGAAATCACACAACAAATCTACAAATTGCAGATAACGATGTACTGACCATATGTACCTAGATCCACCTCTCACTGTGGGATTCCTCCAAGAGACTGGTCTCGAGAGAGTGCTCTAGAGCAGAGAACTTGAATCTCAAACACAATTCTCGGAAGAATTTTGATGTAAGCAGAGCTTTGAAGTAAGACACACCACAAGGTCAAAGTGCTAAAAAAATTTTAATTTTTTTTTAACATTTGTGGCTTCGTGGACGTAAAAGTACTACTGTTCCATGTGCCAACTTTAAACCATCAGTAGTTCCACTTTCCTGGTAGTAAAGGTGAGAATAACTGCTGCGGAGTAGTTCGTCAGATTTTTTTGAGAAATAATCTCTCTATGGAAAGGCTTCTCCTAACCTAGTACAAAGGCACACACTCACTAGACACAGATGGCCGATGGTATCCTCAGTGATGCTCATTTTTGTGGAGGTGGTACTTGAGCTGACCGTGGCCAGAAAGGAACCTAAGTAACCATCCTATGTCGTCTCTGACAAATTTAAGGATATTTCGTACTTTTCGTACGTAAAGGTCGGACGGATCATTTAGCTTTAGTGGGGTATGTACATGTGTAGCGTATATTTGAAAGCAAAATCAGAGATTCCACAAAAGGGTGGAGTTAAATAAACAAATAAGAGGATGCGTGCCTTTTGAGAAAATCTGAAGATTTGTTGCCTTCAGCGCCTATACGTGCCAGTTTCCATTAAGGTTTTGCTTCTTGTGACGGGCCAAATTTTGATTGATGACTGGGTTAATCAAGTAGGAGCTCAGAGCTTTTAGCGCTGCTTGACGGTTCGTGAGTACATATATAAATGGTGGCCGTGGTGCTAAGTTTAGGTTGAATTCGCCGCATATTTCTGTGGTGTAAAGCTCGGCCTGGAAAACACTGGGACTTTTCCAAAGTGATTTCGAGATTAGTGATCTACAGTACTAACGCCATCCATTTTTAAATATTCTGTTTGTATACCATATGTTTCCTTTTGGATGAAGCAAAGGTCCGCCAGTGGAGCTGGAATCCTGGCTAGGAATAAATTCGACCGTGCTGAGGAAATCGGATAATAGTTCTACGAGATCCACCTGATCACAGGGAGTATTTTCACCCGTCTTTCGGAAACGGACTAACTGACTGAATAAAATGCAAGAATATTATGCAAGAAATGAGCACGATAATAGCTTCAGATACGCATTGCGCGGGTGATACCAAGACATGGTAGCCTTTAAGGCCGTTGACGCTTATTGTCGATTGTACCTTCCTTGGCTTTCTCCCAATAGACTATGGATGCGTAGGTCAAGACTGGCTAAACCATCGTGGTATGTAACCAGTAAGCTATCTTTGGGGATAGAGCCCCAAGTTTTGTCATACATTTGTCGACAGGTCCACATAGAACAATTATTATTATTGTACAAGGTGGCGCAAAATTAATTTTTACTAAATAAAAAAAAATGATTTTGAGTGATGGAAATCTTTATTTGGACCTTTAAAAATTTTTCTGTTAAGTGGAAAAGATGGTATCCGCCAAGTGGCTGCGCCAGTGTTGATACACATTTGTGCCGTTTTATCGCATTTTCCATGCCTTTCCGCAAGATTTCCGCTGATAACTGTTCGCATTCCTGTCGAATATTCTCCTTAACGGCTGCGATTGTCTGAGGCTTGTTGGCATAAACCCGCAACTTCAAGTAGCCCTGAAGAAAGAAGCCTGGGATGGTTAAATCGGGCGGTCTTGCTGGCCATGCCAAATCGCCAAAACGGGAGATAACGCGACCAGCAAACGCTTCCTTCACAATATCCATTGTGGCTCGTGCTGTGTGTGCGGTTGCACCGTCTTGTTGAAACCACATATTCACCAAGCTCCGCTCATCCAATTTCGGCAGAAAGAAGTCGTTTATCATGGCCCTGTAGCGTTCGCCAGTAACAGAGACCGTATTGCCGATGGCGTACTCAAAAAAATACGGCCCAAGCACTCCTTCCGCATGAACGCCGCACCACACAGTGGCTTTGAGTGGATGTAATGGCTCTTCGTGCATCACACGCGGATTTTCAGTGCCCCAGAAATGAAGATTTTGCTTATTGACGTAACCGCTTAAGTGGAAATGCGCCCCGTCGCTCATGATGATTTTCGACACAAAATCGTCCTCTTCGTTGTTGAGATTGAGGATGGCTTCACAGTAATTCACACGCGACTGACGGTCAGGAGGCATTAACTGATGCACTTTGTACGGGAACTTGTGTAAGTCTTTCACAAAAATTCGCTGAAGGGTCCGTCTGGTGATGTCAATTGCGTGGCCCGTCGTCTGGTTGATGTTAGTTCGTTCTCAATGACATCGGCAGCCCCAGCCGCGATATTCTCGGCCGAACGACCAGTCCGGTGGCGGCCACGCCCTACATGGTCTCCTGTGGTTCCAGTCTGCTCGAGTCGAGTAGTTAAGCGCCGGAATGTTTGCCCACTTGGCGCGACACGATTAGGAAATCGATGTCGCAATTCACGTGTTTGCGCACAACCCCGACCGATTATTGGTCAAAAAAATCGACACAATTATTCCACGCTCTTGCGGAGTCTTGCAGCTGTCTAGTTCACAAATGTCAAATATGATTGACGTACGACGCCATTTGCAAAAAATATAACATCTTCCGATAGACATATACTCAACTCGCACTGCAACCTAATGATCTCCTCCTGTTAATACCTAGGAGAGGTTTGTTCCCCACGAAATATGATTCGTCCGAAATTGTAGTTGAGGGTTGAGCACTCTTACTCTACTTTGGCGAGAACATTCCACCCTAGAGCACGCTCTCTAATCCGGTTCCTCTGAAGAATCTGAGAATGGGAGTGGGCCTAACGTTAACATATCCACATCTGATAATTGGTTCTTGCCCAAGCATTTCAATCTTTTTTTTTAGAGGATGCTTCGGAGTCTTGCTGGACTTGATTCCTTAGATGTTCCCCGAGACTGCAGTGCAGACAGCCTGTGAGGCAGATGCATGCTTTGAATGTTTTCCGGTTGTAGCATCCCAGACAGGTTGCAAAGTGATCGCCTATGCTGATGACGTTGCCATCGCTGCCTCTGGTAAGCACCCAAATACTCTCAAGGAAATCCTCCAATATGCTCTCCTTCGGCTCACCAGATGGGCCTCCTGGGACTGTGGACTGGGGGTTAACCCCCACAAAACGGAACTCGTCCTCTTCACGAGGAAATATAAAATTCCACTCATAGACCCTCCCAAGATAAATGGCACCAGTCTGACCTTCACTGACAAAGCAAAATATCTGTGTCTCATTTTGGACAGAAAACTAAACTGGAAAGCCAATCTACTAGAACGCGTCAGGAAAGCTAATGTAGCTCTCTACTCCTGTAAAAAGGCTATAGGTAGGAGCTGGGGTATGAAACCTCAAATCACTCACTGGCTGTACGTGTCCGTTATCAGGCCTATTTTACTCTACGGCGTGATCGTATGGTGGCCCGCTCTTAACAGGGCTGTCCACCTCACTCAAAAAGCTAAGGTGCAAAGATCTGCATGCATGTGCATCAGTGGTGCACTGAGGACTACTCCTTCAGCGGCACTGGATATTATGTTCAACTTGCTGCCCCTTGATATTTTCAGTAAACAGATCGCTGCCTGCACGGCCATCCGTCTGAAAGCCTCCTCTCAGTGGTCCAGCTATCACACTGGCCACTCCTCGATCCTTGATCTCCTTAACTTCAAGCACGAAAATACAGACTACACTCCGCCGAAAATGTGCTTCGACCGTGACTTCCGTACGAGCATCCCTGAACGGGATGTATGGGACAATTCTCCTCCAATCGATGGTAACTCGGTACACTTTTTCACAGACGGTTCTAAGACCGAAGGCGGGGTGGGATGTGGTGTTTTCTCCGAGAAGCTCAACCTAGAATTATCGTTCCGCCTCCCTGATCATTGTAGCGTTTTTCAGGCGGAAATCATGGCAATTAAGGAAGCCCTGTCCTGGCTGAAGTGTAATGTACTATCTGTCAGAGATATTACCATTTTCACTGACAGCCAAGCGGCAATCAAGTCTCTGGAATCGTGCTCGTTTACTTCAAAGGCCGCTCTCAACTGCCGTTTATCTCTCATGGAGATGACAGAGCAGTTCAATATTCACCTATGCTGGGTGCCAGGCCATAGAGACATTCCAGGAAACTGCAGGGCAGACGAACTTGCCAGACAAGGCACTACTCTTAGGATTCTGTCTGATAGGCAGTCCCTGGGTATGCCCCTAGCTACATGTAAGCATCTATTAAAGCTGAACGCTATTAGCATGACCAACCTCAGATGGGAAAACGGCCCAACGTATCACATTTCGAGACAGATCTGGCCTAGAGTAGATCATAATCGCAGTACCGAGTTGGTCAAACTAAAGCGATCACAAATCAGCTGCGTTGTTGGTGTTCTCACTGGACACTGTCTTATAGGCTAACATGCGAAAAGACTTGGCCTCTTTTCAAATGACTTCTGCAGAAGCTGTAGGGACGAGGAGGAGGAGGAAAGTATCCCTCACCTCCTATGTAACTGCCCAGCTCTGCCGCATAAAAGAATGCTCTTTTTAGGGTCCCCCTTCCTTGAAGTCCTTGGTTACATAGCGTCCTTAGACGTCATGCGCATCTATCGCTTTATCAAAAGCTCCGGTTGGTTCTGTTAGTCCATGAGTAGCGAATTGGTTTTGATCCATGGTATCACAAAGGACCTTTATTGGTCTAAGTGTGTCTGCACTCCCGTGCAGACAGCCAAGCCAACCTAACCTAACCTAACCAGCATCCCAGATGTTTCTTAACTTCCCTCATGCCCGGATTGTTAATCCTTCCTTCTCGCCCTCTCTCCTTTCCCCATCTTCCTGAGTTCTTCGCGTATCTTATGATCCTATTTCGCAGAATGTTTCAGGTCCAATGAAGTGTTCTGCTGCTCCTTGTCTTGCCAAGGAGTCTCCTTCTTTGTCAGCCTTTATTCCGACATGACCGGGTACCCAATAGAAGGTTACCTTGATTTTTCTACCCAATTCATTAAGTTTGTGTAGGCATTCCCACACAAATTCCCAATAGTACTACTGAACCGAGGTTAAGTTCTCCTTTCTTTCGTAAAAGGTACAAGCTCCTGTAGCGCACCAGTTAGAAACTTCAAGGAGCGCAGCTTGCATGAGTTGACACATATTGTCCACATGTCTTGATAATGATCACTACATCATTTGCATAGCCTATAGCACTAAAGCCTTAGCTATTTAGTCTTACCAGTAGGTTGTGCACGACAAGTGACCACAGTAGAGGTGAGAGGATGCGGTGAGAGGATGCGACCATCACAGAAACTGGATGTTGATGTTATAATGCGGCTATCGAGCTTCGTCCTACTCATGTGGCTGTTGGATAATCGATTCCTCTGCATCACATGCCGGTAGTACCCTCGATGTGAAATAGCCTTTTCTTTAGAACTCTAGGCGGTATTTCTCCTTTTCAATAACAATCTTAATGAAAACAAATTGCGATTCGATTGCAAAATGTTTCTCTATCGTTGTCACTTCTTCAACTCTCCTATGGATTCATGTACACACCGTAAACACCGATTAGTCATTCTCTTATCACTTGGCATTGAAATGTAAACTGAACTTCTCCAAGTTGGATAAGAAACTTCGTTTATCTTGAATAATAGAGGGCGTAGATATGCTTGTTGATTACCAAATAACAAAAGTATCTGAAGGCGCAGGTGTTCAAAATATTTCCACACGCTGCTGTTCTACAAGCTTTCTTATGCCAAGCTGGCCTTTGGCCAAATTTAGTCCAATCCGACCACTGGCACTGTGTCGACTAACTTTACCCCGCTTACAACCATTATTTACTGATATTCACGTGTTCTTTTCCTTTTCAGGTTCACTACTGAATGCTGGCAACACTATGACAGCTACACCATAGAATTTCTTAATGTAGGCGATTAAACCAACTCAGCAACCAATATGGCTACGAATGACGATCGACCAGTTAGTGTTTATGACAATTTGAATGCAATCTTGCCAACTGAACAGTGTAGCACACCAAAAACTCCCACTGCCACAATGAGTACCTCAAATACTTCACCCTATGCTGACATCTCATTTAAATTCGATGCGTCAAAAGCACAACAACAACAACAACAACCACAAGCTACAAGTCCCAACAATGCCAGCAATCAAAGTTCAATCAATGCATCATCACCCGTTCATTACACGTCAAGTAATAACAGTAATAATAGTCCATATAGTCAGGTGAATAAAACAGCCTCACAGTCCAGCCGGCCGCTTAGTCAACACTCAGATACAAACGGTTACAGTAGTATTGCGGCAGTTAAAGCTGCGCTTAACGATGCAAAATCGAAATTTTTCGGTCTAAATGGAAATAACGCTAACGATACACTAGATGCGCATCAAGAATCTCTCCTGTCCAACAGCAGTGAAGTGCCGACAGATCAAAAGCCAAAAATCCTACCAAAATCTCAACCGAAGTACCAGAATATACCGGAAAATAGTGCAATCTTTCGAAACGCTCAGGTGAGTCCGCCACCACCGCCCCCGCCACCGCCGCCAGTAAATGATAATAAATCGAATTCGCCGGATACTAGTAGGCCAAGTACAAATTATTCGGCAAATTCGTCCCCTGTATCGTCGACTGGTCAGAACTCGAAATTTAAAGAATCACCGAATTCAGTACAATATTCCACGATCCAACATAGGCCCATAGCACCCGACATGGACTTTGGCATAAGTTCGCAGCCTTCACAGGTAAGTGGTCGGAGTTGAAGTACGTTTATGTTGCTTGGTCTGGTATGTAAATAATTTTTTTTTTTTTTTTTTTATGAAATTAAGGATAATTAACCTATCAAATGTTGCGGAAAAATTTTAACGATAATAGACGCTTGGTAACAATTAAGTAATTTTCATAATAAATTTATTTATGAGGAAAATAGTTGGCTGCCGGCTTAAAGTTAATTGTTTTCATTTTAATTATTTTTCGAATTAAGGAAAACAGCAGGAAGCTTATTGCACGGCCCCACTTCTCGCAAATGTCTGGCAAACGTCAGAGAGTAATAGGCTTAATGAGAAGCTTCGCAACGTACATAGGTGCCCTCATTCGTGCGAAAATGGTAACACGCTTCTCCCTAGACCCCTTATGGGCTGAGACAGTACAGCCTTTCATCCTCTTCGATCCAGGGCACGCTGCTTCCAATTTTCCAGACCAAGCCCTTTGGCATTCGCAATGGCTTAGTCCTTAAAACGGAGGCTAAGCCTTCCTTGTCATCTCAAATCTGGGGGCTGGGGTTCAAAGATCCGCTGGAGCATTGTTGTCCATTCCCATTATTGTCCCCGCCTGAGACACGGCAGCCTTCCACCCTCTTCGACCCAGGGCACGCTGCTTCCAATTTTCCAGACCAAGCCCTTTGGCATTCGCAATGACTTAGTCCTTAAAACGGAGGCTAAGCCTTCCTTGTCATCTCAAATCTGGGGGCTGGGGTTCAAAGATCCGCTGGAGCATTGTTGTCCATTCCCATTATTGTCCCCGCCTGAGACACGACAGCCTTCCACCCTCTTCGACCCAGGACACGCTGCTTCCAATTTTCCAAACCAAGCCCTCTGGAATTCTGAATGGCTTAGTTAGGAGGCTAAGCCTTCCTTGTCATCTCAAATCTGGGGGCTGAAATTCGAAGATCCGCTGGAGCATTATTATCCATTCACTCGATGTAGTCGATTTGTTTTGGCCTTTCGGACTACATCCATATCTTGGTACAGTTCGTAGATTAAGCGGTTCTATCTCTTCAAAGTATTCCAAATCTGCTCTGCTCTCCTTCTTATGTTTAACAGCATCTGTAGTTTTTGAAGGAGCATATGGAGCTGATTGTCCAGTCATCGGGCAGCTTTAATCCTCCCCAGCTTTGTTGACGAGTTGGTACATGCACCCTACCAAAACATCACCACCGTATTTGAAAGCTCTGCTGGCAGTCTATCTGCGCCTGCGGCCTTATTGTTCTTCAGATTTTTGATAGCTGTACCGACCTCTTCTATACTTGGACGGGAGACTGTTTCTTTGGATGTGGGTGTTCTCCTACCAGTCTTCCATTCAGCAGCTGTTTGAAGTGCTGGTTAAAGGCATCTACTATGTATTCCCTGTAGACTAGGTTTCCTTTACTATTTCGAAGAACCAGCCTTCTGGGCTTGAAGCCAGCTGCCAGTTCTTCCTGTGCAGGATCTTTTTCTCTTCCCTTTCTCTGGCTCGACCCCGCTATTCTTGTTTTGCCCTGCAACGTTTGCATGTATGCATTCTCTTTTACCTCTTTCCGTCGTCCGAACTCTTCATTATACCACGGGTTCTTTTAGGACGGTGACTGGTGCCCAAGGATGGTCTCGACTACCTCTTTAATGGTTTCGCAGTACTGGTTCAACAGATTGATGGCCTTTGTTAATGGTGAATGTACAGTGGAGAGTCTCTCGCTTATGCATTCTCTGTAGTCTCTGGCTTCTCAATACGTGCTAGAGCGTCCAGCATCAAATTTCCTTTTCTGGACGGTTTCCAGCTTTTTATAGTTGGGCACTCGATCTCTGAATATCGCGGCTACGAAAAAGTGGTCAGAGTCGACGTTGGCCGCTCTTAATGTGCGCACATCCAGGTGCGTGCCGCGCATGGATTAGCACGTAGTTGATTGGCAGTTCGACCATTGGGGAGCGCCAATTTGCTCTGTGAAATCGTAGTATTGAAAACCTAGCTACTTAACACCGTATTAAGAGCTGCAGCAAAGTCGATTAGTCGGAAGCCGTTGTAATAATCACTAGGGCCCAGGCCAGGACTGTAAGACGAATGAACTAATGACTTTATACTCGCAACACTCCTGGCTATTTGAGGCTTGTAAGGCGATGAGTTAAAGTAGAAGCATGTTTATATTCCCCTCCTTCTTAGTTTAATAGATTCCCTTAAGCATCTTAGAAACTTAGCGTAGTATTCTCCCGTGAAACTAGTACCATTTAGATTATTATTAACGCGCTTCCTTGTGAGTTTCCAAAACAATGTAACCACAATCTTCCCAGCCGATGGTACGTTGATAGCCGATGGGTCTAGATCACTCCTTTTACGCCACTGCATGGTCTCATGCTTAGACTCTTCTTCTTTCCATTTCCGGTTATGAGGGGTCGGCTCTTCCTATGCTTACTCTCCAGTTTCTTTGCCATGTTTTGTCCTTGCGTCCATAGAGCGCCTTTTATAAAATCGATAAATGTCAGGTGGAGTGGCAACGCACTGCTGCAAGGTGTTGATGTGATCGACACACGCGGATCCAGAGCGGAAACCTGCCGGTTCGGCATTGAGTGCGCCTTCGAGATGTTGTCTCATTAGCTCCAGGATGATTTTTGCTATAGCAGACAACACACAGATACCCCTCCAGTTTTCGCTCTGCATGAAATTTCCTTTCTTAGGAAGCTTGACGATCATTCTCTTTTTGGGCTCGTGAGGAAAGCTCTCAACTGTCCTAGGCTGTCTCTTTAGGTGAGATTAGTACCTCACTCGATGTTGTTAGGGCCGCTCGTTAGACATCCGCAGGAATTCAGTCAAGTGTTTTATCGCCTTGTTGGTCTTGAGTGCTTCGATCCCGGTAGTGCCGACATCCTCACTTGGAGTCGTAGTAAGTACCCGGGCATTGATTTCTGATTTCTGTTCAAAACCTTAGCCAAATGCTTCTTCCATCCCTTGAGTTGGTCGTCATCTGAAATGAATACGATGGTGCGCTTGTCAATTAAGTTCCGGTCTTCTCTTGCTGTCCAAACGTATTGACTGACTGGTTCTTCCGTTCCGAAACAGGAGGCACATCGCCGCCAAAAGCCTCCAACTCGACTCGAAACGAATGATTAGGTTAGGTAAGGTATGTGGGTTGGCGAGGAGAGAGACTCCCCGCCACACTCAGGTCAATGCTGACCCATTGTGATGCCCTTTGGGGAAAAGGATGTCTCTTGCCCATTGAAACCCGATCCCGATGCTAATTTGCTCCGACAATTATTGATGCGAGTCTTTGCATACAAACCATCCTGAGGACTTGATAAATTTCATCATCTTGTCTGATGGCCTGCTGGCGAGTTCATCTAGGTCTTGGAAGAAGTAGCTCCCTAGGAACCTGTTCCTGCTCTGTTGAATGATTAGTCGATCTTGAAAAAGCGCGATATTTTGAAATCACATCACGGTTTGAACATAGCGCAACAATCACGGTGTGTCCTTCCACTTCTTGTGTTAAGTACTGATCTGAAGCTTCAACGCGTACTCCTTTCAACCGAAGGGATGTCCTCAAACAGCCTCTGTACTCTGCATGAATTTTTAAAAGTTTAAAGTTTTCTAATACGTCACATGCACCGATTTCATTAACCATTCCCCCCACTGGCGCATAAGTTGAAAACCCTTAATTGAAAAGTAATGATCAAAATATCCAACAAAGTCTTAAGTATAAAGGCAATCCGTCTATTTGTTAATTTAATCACCGTATTTACAACATGTAATCATTGCTGTTTTATCTGTAATTTATGCGCAATTAATTAAATCTACGTAAGGTACTAAAGGCAAGACGAATGACCTTACTAATCCGTCACACCGTCATTATCATTTGGCAACTTTTCAGTTTTTTTTTTACACCAACACCTCTAACATTAGATACATTCAGGAGATACTACAGCTCGATTGATAGAAGCCACACACGCATGTGTAAGTCGGGCAAATCGATTAAAAGTTTCATGACTCTCATTAAGAACTACATGGGAAGTCTGTCCGGTTCAGTCAGTTGTTATACTCACGCCTTGACAGCTTAGGTAACCTGGGCGTGTAGTACGTGTAGAACTTAATGAATCAGAAGTGGATACCTATGATTGGTGATTGGTTTGTTGGTTTTTTTTTTTTAAGAACTATAGATACACTCGGCGTGATTTATTTATTAATGCATGCAATTATGAAGGTTAAATTTAATGTTTTTCCCGGTCTCTATGCTTACAGGCAGTCTATATGGCAACAACAGTACCGCAAAATATTAAAGGCAGCAAAATAGCCGGAAGACATACACCGACAAGAAATAGCTTACGTCACAGTAGAATGTTAGTGGTCAACAAAAACTATCAAGGTAATTTTTTCTGAATAAATTTAACATTAGAGCTGTTTATTGGGCTGCGTATAAGCAACAGTGTTTTATAAATAAAAGAAGTCACGACCTAGGGTCAGCTGTGGTGGGATATCTGCTTCTGATACTTTGAGATTCCTATTTGGGCTAAAAAGTTCAAAAATTTTCAATGATTGGTGCCTTATTGGAGGAAGGACACCTTCCGATTACTTATAGAATATAATGTCACTTCATGGATGAAGTCCATCTTCCCAACTCAATTTTCTAGTACATAGTCCAGTATTTGTGGCTCTATATCGTGTGCATCGTTGGAGCAACAACGATCCTTAACAGTCTCCTATAAAAAAAAAGGTCCAAAGAATTCAAATCGCTGCTGCGATTTACAGAGCTAAGGCACGTCTCCGAAACGACTTATAATTCTGTCATCGAACTTAGTGCGGTAAGGATCGATTGTTTGGCTGGTATGATGCGGTCCCCGATATTCTACAATCCTGCTTATTGGCATAGCCTCAGAGATGAAAATGAGTTTCATCAGAAACAATGTTTTTCAAGGTTTTTATGATTTTGTGATTCGTACAGTTCTGTAACACCGTGAACACCAAAAATACTCCTAAGTCCTCAACTTTAACCTAAAGGTGCGTGTCCATTTGAGAGTAAAAAAGCTGCGAGCAGCTCTCAAGCGACTATCAAGAGCAAACTCGTAAGTGGACAGAGTCTTGAGAGTAGCTAGCGGAGAGTTGACTTTTTACTCTCGACATTCGAACTTTTTGAGAGTCACTCGCCAATGGACACACGTTTTGTTCACTATCGGAGATTAGCTCGCACAATTCCAACAGGGTTCGTATTTTGCGAGTAGCTGTCGAGAGTTAACATGGCAAAGCAGTGGACATTGGAGGAAGCAAATCAACTAATAGAAAAATATGAGTCGTTTGAAACGTATGTACATATGAACTGACTTACCAGAGGCTAGAAACCTAAGTGTTACTAATACACGCTCACGTACAGGTATGGTTTCTCTTAATAGAGTATCCTTTTTAAAAATAGTGGATCCAACAGCTTCTATTATATATTCTACATCACTTCTTGTCAAACAGCAAAAATCCCTAAATTGCTGAGCATCTTCAATTTGAAGCTCTCTTGTAAGAGTAGACCCAGCACTTTTTCTTTTTTAAGAACAGTACCAATAATTAAAGCCGCTGCAACTTTACGCTTGTAAGAATACATGTTTCTTTCACTACTTCCAACGGATAACTAGCAGAAGAAATATATCAAGTGGACACAGTTTATGAGAGTACTCTCAGGAAATAAACTCTCAAAATTCTTCCAGAGAGCTCGCGATATTAAAATGTCGAAAATATTACTCTCAAATGGACAGCCACCCGAGAGTAACTCTCGAGAGTTTACTAGAGAAAGTACTCTCAAATGGACACGCACCTTTACAGTCTTCATTCAGTCTCCCCGCGGGTTGTTAAGTAATACTTCCCAGGGCTGATTAGCAATTTATGCTATGCTCTTCCTGTATTTTCTGCTTCTGGTCTATTCACCTCTTCGCAGCTCGTCTTGCTCGTTTATTACGAACGTGTTGATTTCCATTCAATCGTCCTCTGACTGCATCATTTGGTTTTTAAGGAACTGTGAACTTGACAGATCTGTTCTCCATTCCATGAAGCGTCTGCTACGGAAATACTGCTTCGTTCGTACATATATTCCTCCTGGTCTGGACAATACCAGCAGGAAGGTGAGGTATTTGCAGTTTCCGTCTTATTTGATTTATCCAAACCTCGATAGCCAGGATCAACCACCGGGCTTATCACACAACCATTTTCTGTTGCTTTTTTCTCGTTCTTGATCTTTTTACAACGCTCGCCTTTTGTTGGTGTTTGGTTAGAGGCTCTTTTGGTGTAGATCATTAGCATGTCGTCCGCGACGATATCCATGCGAATCATTTCGGCTATGACAAAGGCTGTTTCGTCAAATAGCATTCAAAAACTACTGATCGTCAGAGTTTGTATGTTGAAGACAATTTCCTCCTTATTTTCTTCGTCGCTACTGTCCCGCTCAGGCCATGGAAACGTCTAACTACTCTGGATATTAAAATCTTCCTAGCATAACTCAGTCATCGGAAGTTTGACAGTATTTGAAAACGAGCTTCCTACTGCCAATTGCCATGGAACAAAATCACAGGAGCACTTCGACTCTATCACCGTCGTGTGTAAATGATGTCCCATAAGAGGGCTACTTGTACATATTTTTGTGGGATTCCCGAACATACAGTGTACCACTCTACTCCTCAGGTAGCTTCTAAATGAAGCAGCCTTATTCTGTCTTCCACGAGTAGTACGATGTATCCATTTCGACGAGTGATCTTCTTATGACCAATTTTCTGAGTTAAAGGCGTTCTTAATGTCCACAGTCACTACTGCACAAGATTCCTTTGCCCCCCAATGCCATCTTTCTCATTATATTGCTCCAGCTGCTAAACCAAAACTAATGGTCTGGTAAATGCTCCTTTCCGTTCGGCGAATCGTATATAATCCATTTAACTATGTTTCCTAGGGTCTCACTAGAAGCTTGTGAGCAACGCCCACGTTAATTTCTTTACAGAAGCGTTTGACGCATCTTGCCCCGTTCTCCTAATCGACTTTCTTAAATCTAGTCTTGCCAGTTTGAATGTGTCTAGACGTTCATGAAAGTTAGCTCTCCGTCTTGATTGTTGATCTGTGCGTCGGGCTTGTAGGCAGTTTGCTCTGACTGCTGCTTTGTCAAATATTTCAATCGCATTGGTGCTACCAGGGTCGAAATAGTACGCACTTCAAAAGAAACTAACAGATGGCCCCTCCTTTATTACCACATTTATTGATGCTGTCTGAGATGATTGTCTTGGATTTCATGAAGGGCCTACACGGAAGCTGTGGCTCTTTCAACAAACTGTAGGTCCTTCCCATTTGGTCGAAAATTATAGCGCTTCTGTCATATACATATGTACTTTCTAAAAGCATTGGGTTACCAAGAGGAGTAAGGACACAGAGAAGTAGCATAAAGCATGTTTAAGCAGCAGCAAAGATGAAACGTATGAGCCAAAGGAACACAATACGCCGTCGCGAAGCAGACTTGAGTCAACCACTAGAAGACCAAGTAGAAGACCACATGTTGGGACATGATGACTCTTCCTTGTGGCCCTGTTGTAGTAAAGAGCACCTGGATTAAGAATCCCCCATGTTCACTGGTTCAGACATGGGTGTCATCCTTAAAATAATTAATAAGGGTCTTTTATCGCACGCGTTGTGTTCAATTTACCTTGCGATCTATTGAGCAAGTGACTTATGTGTTGCAGTATGACCCGGAAATCTAATTTTTCCGCTACCCTTGGCATTGATGGTAGATCTTGTCGAGGAGCCCGAAAAAATTGTCTCAAACGAAACCAATGTTCACTTATTTTGACAACAATTTAGCAAATCTGTTGCTGTTACAGGAAAAGTCTCCATAAGATTCGTATACTCGCCAGTCCATTTAATGCCTTGAATCTCATAAAAAGGGGTAACGTCTGATCTGTAGACCTGTTTATATGCCTGGTTTGTAGCAGCGATTTTGTCGAGAGCACGATGAAATTGCAACAAACCAACAAATCTGTATCTGGACGGAGTAGTAGTCTCCATAAGAGTCGTCCCAGCCCATTTATTTTTTTTTCCATACATTTAGGAGCCAACTTTTTCAACGGCGAATGCAAGCATTAGTAGTCTCCAGCGCTTCATCACTAGTTCCTCATGGTTCAGTGGGCAGCTCTTTGTAGATGTTGATCCTGTAACAGGTATTTGGTTCATTTTCAGAGAACAGAGAACTCTCAGCTTACGGGTTACACGATGCCATTAATTCACTAACGACGCATGTCAATGAAGAGATCATGACCACTATTTTTGAATCAACACCTTTCGAATAACATAAAAATTTAATCTTCTTACCCACATTTATCAATGCTGACCTTTCCGTTTTCCCTTTTCAGGCTCCACTTACCCAAATCCCATGGGTTTTCGTTGCCCGAGACTGACAAGGGTTCTCCTCATCTTGGAGGTTATCACAGGCATATTGATAACATTTTTGGGAGTATGGATTCTGTTGCTCGCCCCACATACTGATATTCAAGACAATCCCTACTGGAGTGGGTTAGCGGTAAGTTCAATTCCTTTCTCATCCGCAAAAATAAAATAATTTTCTCTTGCAATTCTTTTCAGCTCTTACTTGCCGGCATCCTGGGGCTTGTTCTGATACGTTACAAGCGTATTAAACGCCACAAACTCCGGGAAAACTGTTTCGTATTCATTAAATTGGATTCGTATATATTGTCAATACTAGCCGCTTTGCTATGCCTAATCGCTTTCATTTGTGCTGCTATTCACATGAGCAGGCTATCGGCCTCAGACACAAAATGTATTTCTTCGGATATTTTACTGGAGCATGCCGCATGCCAATGCACCTTCAATACAAATACTATTCCTGTCTCGAATGGAACACTTAGTGACCTGAACCCTATCCCTGACAGTAGTTATTCATTCCATTACAGGTGTGCTAAATGCAATATTTCAATCAAAATAATTTTCTAATTTAATTTCCTTTACAGGGATTTAAGTTGCAGCGAGGTTAACGGTGTTTGGATGTCAATTTTAGGTTTCTCATTAGTTTTAAATTGCATAGGATTTATCCTTGCGAGTATCTACTTAATAGTGCTCTTTTTCTTTCGATACCGAGAGGTTTACTCCTCCGTTCAAACAAGTGTATTTTAAAAGGATGTATTTTTAACTTAGAGAAATATTTTATACCACTTTTTATTATATTTTACCGTACTGACTTTTTGTACTTAAAACTAATTAAGTAATTTTGCATTGCAGATGTACATAAACAAAAGAAAAATGTATTAAAATCCCGTTGACTACAAAACTAGGCACAATGTACATAGACAGATCAATTTAAGTAAAGTTAACTTTTTTTTTTATAACAAAATTAATAAAACACCGTCAAAAGAAATGGGATATGCGTTTGAACATTGTTGCCTTTGGTTAACAGTTTGCCTAGTCGTATGCTCAGCCTCAAGTAGAAATTTATTTTGCTGTCACCTTTAATTTCAGACAAATTAATTACATTCGTCTCACTTAGAGCTAAAAAAAACCGAATGTTGATGCAGTTCCATGTCTTACATATTTGATCTTAAAGGACCCCATTCGGCTTTTTTTAAATTAAAGTATTCTACTTTTTTAATTTTTGGCCAATGCAACAGATGCGGAACATATTAAGGGCAACGATTTACGGAGTTCAATACGTCCCTGTGTGTGGCTAATAAATAAAATGAAACATGGTAGCGCAAAATTCCATTTATCAAAAAATGTCGGTGAACCAAGCTGGCGATCGAAGAAGGACACTGTTCGAAAGTACCAACCGACCGTTCTGATTTTCCAACATAGAATACCACTACGAATATTTGACAGCTGAAGAATTGTAATCGTGAGAAAGCTCAACCTGAAAGTTGAAATGGTTAAAGCAGACTCCCTAGATATGTATCTCTAAGAATCACGAAAAGCGGGGCGCTAATAGCAAAAGGTTCATTCTGTGATGCGAAACGGCTTTTAAAACCAGAATAAAGATGATGACACTACCAACGAAGAGCTAGGTAGTGTATTGCTTTTGATTTGGCCGATATAAATTCAAGCCCCGCCAGTGGAACATCAATCACAGCCATAAAGGACAGCATAGAAAGGAATAAAATCTGAGTTTCTCAACTACTACACCAAAAAATGAGCTACTGCCTGGAATTCCAGTGGAGCGTATACAGTCTGAGTGCTTCTAAGATTTGGTTGCTCTTTAAATACATTTAAAAAAAAATGTTAGACCTTTGAATCTGGAATTCAAAATATACATTACTTTCGTTACCAGTCTTTAGTTTTCCCGACTGTGTTACGTGTTAGAAATAGAAACTCGGCTTAAGCTGCTCATAAAGAGAGTTTTTCTGCATCCAATGACGATGAGATTATTGGTTTGGAATAAAGGGACCAAACTGCGCAAGACATAAAACAGCCTCAAGAAGGTGCAGGGAATAATTCTATATCTTGCACTTCTTAGCTCCGTTAGCCAAAGGAGTAATCATGAGAATAAAGAGGTTATAGATAGAATAGACCAAATCGATTTCCTTAAATAAGCTGCTGCATTTCCCCAAACTTGATCTCATAAAAAAATACAACTTCGGATAAAACTTCATCACTTAATCATTCACGAAATCGAAACTCAGTTCAATCTCGTCAAAAACCATCGCAGGCAAGCTGCTACAAAGCTCCTATGGAGTCAGATCAAAGATTATAAGAGAATGCCTTAGGAAACCATGCATCGTTAGCAGAATCAACAATTTCACACCGTATTCGATCCCGTGGCTTTTAGATGTGGAAAAAACTAAAAAGCTGACAATCTGGTAAAAGAAGAAGTGGAAGGAAGGAATTCGTATGCCCGGAACAGTTTTGGAGAATGGGCATACACATTTCAGCCGAGGAAAACTACATAGATACATACCTAGACGAGGAAGAAAAAGGACCCAGATTATGTAACGGACTTCAAAACAAAGCAAGAAACGGAACTACTCTAATGGCTTTGTGACTAAAATGTTCGACTACTGAGCGGGAGGTTCGAAGTTCGAATACCAGAAACATTAAACAGTTTTATAACAGTCCCACCTCTCGCGAAAGTAATAACAGTCATAAGAAGGTTCTGAATTCGCCTTTCGGATATGGCTTTAATCTGTAGTTCTTCATTTGTGCGAAAAATACGTCTGCACAACGCGAGTGATCACAAGAAGTTAGGCCCCCATACGGACTGTTGGGGGATACAAATATTTGTATTTCTATTACCTTACAAATAAAGGCTACGATCCCAACTGACTTTCTCTTAGGACGCAGCAAAACAATCCTCAATCTTAGAAAATTATGGGAATTTCCAACGATTGCCAAGCACCTGTGGATCACTTACTCAGTTTAGTAAATTACTTGAAAGCTTTCCAGATAATCAAGAAAACCGTTTATCTCTAAATCTGACCAGTCATTAATTTTTTAAGGAAAATAAGGTGGCAGTGCAATTAACTTTGTTGGAAAACCGCCTTCGCTTAGAGCTATTTTATATCAGGTCCGAACAAGACCACTACATTTCATTTCATTTTGTCACTACAAATTTTCTATGGACTTCCTTTGCCAGAGTTAGGGATAGTCTTTGCAAGCCAGAAACCAATCGTCCTCTTGTTAAGGTAGTCAAAACTCATCAGCGCCTGGTTGTGTATGATCCCAACAAACTTTTTATAATTTTCTTCAAATCAAAGCTAAGAACAAAACTTGTATTGATAAGAATTTATATACAAAAGTGTAAATTATATATATTTCTTCACTAAGCACAATTTTATAAATACATATTTTATAATATTAAAAAAAAAAAGAATACCATCAAGGAGTCATCTTAAAATGGAATATGAACGGCAAGTAAAACAAAAGAACATTAAAATAATGACAACTTGATTTATGCGTATATGAATACGTTGTGCAGCAGAACTTCGTATTTTTTGGTATCACATAATTATACATTCCTAAAATATACCCTAGTAAAATATAAATTTTTTTTTAGAAATAACAACACTATCTTCGACTACTTCATGATTATCTCAACTGGCGGCAGTATACTTTCACCGTACAAACTGTACCAAATGCTTGAGAACCAAATTGTCTTGTCAACCCATTCACTGCCGGCCACCACATGACCTATGTATGGTGACTCACGAGATCTGAAAAGAGTAAGATAAAATTTTATTTAGAAAAATTGAAAATCTTTTTAAGACTAACCTCAAAATTTGTTTCTTATTATTCTCGACAAACGTGATGGCCCAACTCCATGGGAAGTCTCGCTTCTTTTCACATCCTAAGTAGGCAGTTACACTGTGCAGGAATATTTCTCTAACAATTGTAAAGGTACCATTCTTTTCACGTTTTAATATCGCAATTTTTCCATCCCTCAACTCAATTTGGAAGTTCTTGAAGGACTTAGTTTTGTTATCGGCGAATTTTAATTCTTTTCCAGGTGTCATAGTCGCTAAATTCCTTACAGCTCTCTGGACATCTTTAAGTATGTCGATGGGTTTTAGAACCAGATTATTGTGTTTACGATCTTCCTCGGGCCAATATGACCAACTTAGAACAGCGTCAAACACTTTGGTGTCATGATGCAGAGGACGCTCCAAGTTACCATTGAGTATAACTTCATAAAGGGTTACTTCGTGAGTGGATACATTCATTCTTGGCGCTAGCTCTCTGCAGATTTCATAGGCAGTTTTCGTTGGAGTTATTGTTACATTTACTTGATCCTTTTCCTGAAAAAAAAAATAAAGAAATAATTAGTTGGACGCATCAATGAAATTGCCACTTATTTATATTTAGGTCAAAAGGTTAAGAAATTACAAGCACGTGCCAGAGTTCCACGTATAGACGGACAGGTAGACGCCATGTTGAAATAAATTAATCAATTCCATAACGGAGTATAAAACCTAAAAAACACATGAATGCTGTAAGTGCGACTCACAATCTACTTATGCAGGACCAAACGCCTGTAGACCCAAAATGAGCTATCTAAACATCTTACAGTTGTTAGAAAATTTGCGGGTGTATTGGAATAATAGAAGCATGGATATCACCACACTGCACCATCAAAAAATGTCCCTAGATGAGTCGTTTGCGGAATCTGGCGTAAAATGTAAAGACACGCTTCTATACTCTGTAGATATGTTCGTCAAATGGTTAATCTAAAACAATCAGAAACAGCGCATTTCAATACCTCAAAAGCAAGATTGGGAGTTTGAACCGAGAGTTTATCGTATTATAAGCACTACGACCTTCAGATTGGGTGTTAACTCGCCGAACCTGCTGGTATACATACATATGTATGGCGAATAAATGATCATACGTGGGTGAGTTTTGACTATCGCCCTTTTGTTTTTATTTTTTTTAATTAAACATTTCAATTTGAAACACGGCACGGACCCTTGACGATAATTTTGCTAATCTATTCCCAGCATCAAGAAAACTTAAACGAGTCCTATCAATGGCGAGGGGGCTTTGCTTACTTTTGAAAAACAAAAATTTTTCTCATCTTGGTACCCACCTTTGCTGCCACAAAAACGTTTCCATTCCAATTGGATAATTGAATGAACAATTAGAAATAAATTGAACTAGAAACTAATAAATAAGCAACCAGTTACCAACTCCGCATGATGTACATACATATGTCCTTCTCGGACATGTCGCCAAACTTCTGCTGAATAGTTTCTATTTTTCGATCAATTATTCATTAAATTGAGTTTATTTCGACCAACTAACCAACAAATTCAGTTGTTTAGTCGATCAACTGTATTCGGTTACCTATTTTCGACCGGGTACTACCATTGGTCTAATGTGTGTGGCAGTTTATTGTAAAAAATTGATTCTGAGGCAGTACATCGAAATTGAAAACTACAATTTGGAGTTAAGGTGTTGTTTTCCTAAATTAAAACAAATCGTTGTTTTTTGAGATTACAGGGCAATCGATAGCAAATTTTGTTTACGATATTCACAATCTAAGTTCAACCAAGCATAAAACATCAAATGTGGCAGAAATATTCGAATTCGCTGAAAAGCGGAAGGACTAGGGCGTATTCAAATTAACTGAAAAGTCGTAACATAGTATACGAAGACTTTATCCTCTTTAAGACGCCACGAAGGAGTGGAAATGGATCTCAAATGAAGTTGGCTAAGTACTGTGGGGATTCTCGCTTTTCAGTGTGCTATTCAGTCAAACCTGGGATCAGTGTTATCATTGTCTTGTACGAGAGCTGGTGACTCCGGTGATAAATATATCCCCCGTGAGTGAAAGCAAGTATTATACTATCTCCGACATGCAACATCGCAAAGGAGGTTTGGTCAACTTAAGAAAGGAGCGTAATGGTCAAGAAACATGTTACATAAATATGCAAGTATAATTTCTGCAGCATTTGCGACTAGCAAGAGCACAAATTGCAAAGCTTCATCGTTATCTACTCAAATTATGGAATACGATAGCAGCTGAATGAAATATGCAGGCACTTTGGTGAGCACCTACTTCTTTGGGAAATAGTATCATAGGATGATGGATGTGGATAAAATCAAATCAATACAATAGCGGAGTGTTGGTAATACAATAATTTATTACACATAAACCATCTGGAACGAACGAATCTGTATTTTCGTAATGCTTTTAACTGCAATTTTGCAAGTTGTTGTCTAATGGTAGATTTTCACATACTGTTGTAGAATACTTTTCTTAAGATTTGAAGGAGGTGTGTTTCATTTGCATTCTGAAAACCATAAGCAAGGTCTACAAACTAACTAGCTTGTCGTGTTTTCTGTTGAAAGCTGTGGATTAAATGGAAGACTGGTAGAAGAGTTCTAATTGAAACAAAATACATATTTGACTGCACGTGCATGAAAGGCACACAAATTTTACACTGCGAAAGTAGAAAGTTACATACATACAGCGTATAGAACTCATTCTAGTCTTTCTCCGATATTGCGATGACTCCTAATAACGTTAACGCCAACACACTCTATAGTCTACACTCAATATTAATCTTTGCAAAGTGATTATTAGGAGCAGAGAAACACCTGAAAATAGCATTCCCCCGCCATTAGTTCATGCCTACAGAGTCTTGTTATAAACAAGATTCTAAATATGATGCCAATAGACTCGAAGGGCCGAAAATTCGACATTAAAAAGTAGATACAAGCTACCTCAAAAAAATGCAAATATTTTGCGCAACAAACTATGTGGTCCAGAGCCCATCTTTCATACAGACAAAGTCATATCCGAAAGGCAAATTGAGTCGCTTCTCGTGACAGTTATCACTCTCACTGTGCTTTCGGTGTTTTCTGGATCTTCTGACAATTGAGCCACTTCCCTCATTTTGCTAAAATTAAACACATACCTCAGTAGAATTTTCCGGATTGGTATTGAGAGTAATCCACATTTTGAGATCTCCAGATTTCTTCACAGCATCAGTGAAAGTCTCAGCAGCAGCGTAATACTTTTGCAAGCATACGAGCATTTCCTGTTCTCGTTTCTTTAAAAGAAAAAGTCCTTAACGTTTAAATTCTCTGACCGAACCTTCAACTTACCACTTCTTCCTCTGAAAGTGGGAACAGATCCTTGTAAAGATTAACTAAATCCACAATCACATCAGCTTCTTTCTGCGAATAAGTCATTTCTTCCACCTAAAAAGAACGTTTGTCTATCAAAGCTGTTTATCAAAAGTTTAAAACTCAAAACCTACCGCATTTTGTAGCAGTGTTGGTCCCCAAATCATTGCTAGATTATTCACTCCCATTTTATTCTTTAGCTTCTGTGAGTTAATAAAAGCCAGATGGCCAATGATTTTCTTCAAAGTCTCTCGCTCAATAATATGCAATCGATTGAGAAGCTCCTTATAAGCGGTAATTTTCGCAGTATCCGAATCGAGAGCAGTTATACTGATAAAACTTACTGAAGTTTTACCCAGTAACCGCACTGGCAGGTCTCTCATAAAACGTTTCAAAGCATTCGCCACATCATGCTCATTGAATTCATTTCGAGTTATCTCAACGTTAAAGGCATCCGAACGAAATTGTGCCAACAGCTTCAAGATGGAATTCTCTGATCCAGATTTCCGATAGATTCCCTCTGACATAGAACCATGAATGTAGACAAAATTAATACACTTATCAATCAAGACCGGAACATCGAATTTGGTCAGCTGTTGCTCTTCTAATGACGGTCCATTGTTGTGAGCCACTTCACGGATGATGTGACGCCATATTTTTGTTTCCCTTCCTGAGGTCATTATCATGTAGATTGTAAACGGTGGACAGTCAATCATTAAGATTGGACCCTTTTCGATGTGAAGATTCTCTATGGATTCATCGTTTTCTTTTAACACTGAAATTAGAAAGGACAATTTAAAACATGGTCACTTATAGAAGGCAGTATACTCACCGATACAACGTGCTTTGCGAAGATCCATCTTTTCAACATTCATACCATTTTCACTGACAAACATCAAGCGTCGTTTATTCTTTTTCAGAAGTAGCCATGTACCGCTCCATTCCGATGTAATTGAGTTCTAAAAGGAGATTAGGATTAAATAAGGTTTTAATGAGTTCGAAAAAGGTCTAGGGTAATGTTACCTTTAAGTAGCACCATCCGGCTCGGTAGAAATGGCACGTGTACTTCGTGGGGAACGCATTCGTTAAGCTTTCCATGATCTTTTGCATCCAGACTGATCTGTGGTCAAAATAGTGAGTTAATACATATGTTCTTCATAGAAAAAGACATTATTTCATTGCACTTATAAATTTCTAACGATTGGTACCCTCACTATGAAAAAACAACAACTGAATTTGGAACAAGTGATTTAAGGGAAGGAAGCAGGAAACCTCTACAAATAGCGACCAGCTAAGCATTGAACATTTCTTTAAAAAGTACTTAGGACGGACGATAGATTCGTGACAATGCATTACCAAGTGCTGCGATCTATAAGGAGATCCCTTGTGCGAATCCCTTGGGTGGTGCATTGCTTTGCCGCCTAGCTTAAGTCACGTTCTCGAAACTTAGGACTGCTTGTGCTTAGGAAGGTATGGACGTCAGATGAACTCGTTAACCCTTTCTGAAACTGTTTTGTTGTGGCATGAGCAATGGCAGGGGCATTCCCATAGGATGTGGTCGGCCGTTACCTTATCCTTAAGACATAGTCAGCAAGTTCCAGACTGATTTCTACAAAATTCTTTGAGATGGTATTTTAGAGAATGATGACCAGTGAGGAAGTCAGGTAAGAGGTTTACGTCACGTTTTTAGAATCTCTTGATAACTTCTTGGTATGTCGGCGTAGAAAAGCAATTTAGCTCTGTTTTTAGTTGGCTAGTAAGTGCGTCAAAAAATAGTCCAGGACCAATAAATCTCTCAGAACTGGCCAATTCGTTTGTAATCTCGTTGCCAGTGATATTCCCATAACCAGGTATCGAGAGGAATGAAAGTTCATTGGGAGCAGCGAAGTGCAAGAGGATTTGTAGAAAATTCCAAGCAAGCTTAGGACTCAAAATTAAGTGATTTAAGAACTTTACTAGCTTACGGGTTTCTTTTGATGCATTCTCTAGAATAATTGAAGGATAAAGAAGCCAATCATATTCTATGCACCTGTCCGGCTATAACTTCTTGAAGGCATGTCTTAGGTGAGCACTTCTTCGATGGCCATTAATTGGTAGCCAGGGCTGACAGCTTCCGATTCTTATTAATTGTGAAATCAAGGTAGACCTTGGGTTAAGGTGTGCCTTGGGAGCAAAGGCAATAATACTAACTTTCAGACTAAAGATACTGAGATCTTCTCTGTCAGTAGAACCAAAGAAATGATTGCGAACTCACGAGATAGGACGGACAACTGGAATGAATGCGAAGAAGTGGGACTTTTAGCCATCTCGAGACAACAGGCTCACATAAATCGTGGAAAGTGATGAATGAGCAAGCTTGCAAACTCAGGACTACGAGTTTATTGAAGAGAGTGCTGCACACTGGATAACTATAAAAAAATTGAGTTCGTTTCTTGTAGCTGTAGCTCTTTTTGGAGACTTGACACGTTCTGCCATTTTCTCATCCGTTGTGGACTCTGCTGACTGCATACAGCTGATTTGCTGATCTCATCCCTGGAAACAGCACCAGACCACCTAGAACTGCTCTGACGAATTGGTTGAAGAGATTATCGCATTGCTGAAACGCCTAGTTTGTCGATTAGCTGGATATACTATTGGCACAAACGGACTTATGTGAGAAGCATCCAGGCTCAACGTGATACCAAAACGATTTTCGCACTCTCAAGTCAGGAACCAGTTGCATTTAGCTACGAAGCCTTGAAAGAAACTAAATAACAGCTGGCCAAGTACAGAAAAACTGAAGAGTTGTGTACAATACTTTTTCGTTCTATCGACTTCTGCATACGCCATTGAGAACGGGCCAAGCTTTTAAGTGTACTTATCAATGAGACAGTGTCCTGCTGGGACCTTGATTTAAAAAAGACCGACTTCAGGAACTTTCTGCAGCCTAGCTATCTGTGATAAGCATTGCATTCTACATCATTGACGAAAAGACTTTCTTGATCGTCGAAATCTGTGTCAATCTCTGTGAAGCAATATCTGTTTCTACAGAAAAACCTGCATAAGTGCTTGACTACTATAAGGTCTTCGTCAACAAAGGGCGTGTCCTAAAATGGTACTCGGATGAATTAAAGCGGACTGGAGCGGAAAAGAAGTATTCGCATTCGAAGAATTAAATACAATGAATAAAGCCTTCAAATTCAAACTTAACCTCACCAGGAACTAAAACTAGCAAGCAAGAGCATGCAATAACGTAAAACACCAACATATGTACCATTAAAGATCTAAATTTCTAGACGAACTTTAGAGCCCAGGTAAGGTCACCACTTTCTCACGGTATTTGGTCTAATTGAAGGGTAATAAGGAACCTGATAAGCTGACAAATACAGAGGCGGCATTCGGATGGTCCGAATCCTTCCTCAGTTGGGCAGATGCTTGCTCAATGTACGAGAAGAGTTACCAACGCAGAAAGAAGACCTACACTTTGTAAACAGCTAAGAAACAAGCTTGGGCTCATAGTTCTTGTGGTCTGAATGATTTTTTTACGTTCCCAGAATATTTCTTCAATCAGTCAAGAGACCACAACACTTCGGTCAGGACTCATCTCGAACACTGTTCGATCAATATGTTCCAAAAACTTTCTGCGACCCAGGATTACAACCTTAAATAATAAAGTCGTTCACGATAGGGAACTAGTCCCATGCGAAAATCCACCCTTTTCCAATCCTTCACAGGGATTGTCCTTTAAGCAATCCGAGTTCCTGCCACCACCTAACAGTAATGAAACTGCCCTTAGCGAATGTCTCGATGATTTATAGTGCAAATTCAAATCCATAAGTAGTCAAACAACTTACCTCTCCGACTCCTTGCCGACTCCGTACAGATGGCACACCCTGGTCATTTTGCAATTGCCCGAGGTGCCACTGCTCATTATAACATTGGAATTGGACATCTGCATCTGAGAGGACTGATTCTTTGGAATCGATGTGGTAATTTCAAAGCAATACAAATGCGTGGAGTTATCGGTCACACGACTGTTGCTGACACACTGTAACGTCGTGATATATTCGAGCGGAATGGTTTCCTTGGGATTTTTCATTTCCTGATCGAGGTAAGTTTGGAACTGCCTATCACGCAGAATCGCCTTTCTGTTCTGCATCTCCTTGAGAATATCCTCTACGACTCCACTTGGGAAGCGTATCAATGGACCTTCATACCTCACCAGGTATGGTGACAATGGTGGTCTGGGAATCATAGTAATCGGCACTTTGACATCCATTGAGCGACTCGCCCGGAAACTGGTCTTCCGCTTGAGAGCATCGACACGGATCCGCATATTCGTGAGCATATTCTTCGAGAATTTGGCTGTTTTCGACTTCAATTCGGAGGGAGAGTACGATGAAGGTTTTGAGTCCGCTCCTGATATAGCCTCAAGGTAAGTTGGCGGGCTTTCGCCTTCGAAATGCTGAAGCTTATCGAATGGATTCACTCTCGCTGGAGGGGTTTTGTCCCCATTGACGAACCAATTTGTTTGGTTTTGCGAGGGACGCGATAAGTCCGGATTGCTGGTCGAAGGTGCTGTTTCATCGACTCTGGACAGGTATGGCTCAATCTCACATTCCTCGACAATGTTCTCCATGCTGTCGCTTCGGAGGTTAGGATTTTGATGAATTATCTGAACCTTGGCAGTGGGCGAGGTTGGAGTTGTTGGTGGAGTTGTTGGGATGTTTGGTTTCTTGGGACTTGTTCCCAAGCATACCTCTGTGGAAGCGGCTGCAGTCGAAGTACTAGCCACACAAACATTGCTGTTATCCTCTTCTGAGGTACAGATGCTCTGCTCATCGGCAGATTGTGCGTCACTGGGGATTTGACCGTAGGTGTCCTCTTCGAGCATATGCTCCAGTAGCAAAAGTTGGTTGCTCTTATTACTTTCGCATACAGACGATGACTTGTCCAAAGTGAGTGGGTCGAATTCGCTCAGTACGTCCTTAGCAGGTCCATTTTGACGGCTAACACGATGTGAGCTCACCGATGGGCCCGCCAAGCGCATGCTTAGCTTTTTCATCTGCGGGGTGAGAAGATCATTGGAGCTGGACTCCATTTCAAATAGCTTCCCGTACGTAGCCTCTTGATTGGCGTACAGTGGCTCAGGCGAGGAACTACCATCGTCTTCATTTTCCTCGTGATATTCCCAAGACTCACTACGTTCAGGCTTAGGAGTTCTTGCCTCTTCCTTGCGAATCATTTCCTTAAGTTCCAGCGATTCGAGACGATATGCTTCTTCCTGCTGCCTGATGCGAATTTCCGTGGAATCAACAGTGGCTCGTGTCGAACTAGGTACCTCGTCGACACGTCGCAGCTCAATTGGTTCGTAGTTCTTCCTCCGCTTTTGCCTTGTTGGTGGCACTAGTGGCTTTAGTTTCCCATATACCGCCTCGTCTGTCGATTGTCTTGCGATACCAGGCGGTGGTGGTGGAGGCGGGAATTTAGGCATTGGCAGGGACAACTCAGCAGAACTTCGATTTCCTTCTGTTAAATTTGGATTACTACGCTGTTTACTTATGACTGGCGGACCACCAGAGGTTTCCGCCGAATGACGCGGCACCATCAGAGATTTCGACGAGGTTGCATTTCTTGGAAAAGACGACGTACTCGTCGACGCAACGTTACCTACAGCATCTTCATACGAGGGACATGGATAGTCTTCATGCACCGATTGTGCTTTAATGCTACGGGGAACCTCATATGAACCATCATCGACTTCACCTCCATGCGATAAGTCTACCACTCCGTTTGTCTTGTTCAAAGGGCTGCTAAAGGTAATCGATTTAAACACCGGATCATTTGGAGGAACAGTCTGCGGACGTTCAGGATCAAATTCTGCAGCACAAGGCTTCTTCTTCTCCTTCTTGGTAAGCGTGAAATTATTCCCAATTGTATTGATTCTCTTGCCAACGTTTTTCAGACGATTTGTAGCATCTGCACTTAAATTATTGATTAAGTCTTGGGAGGTTTTAAAATTTTTATCAAGCTTTTGTTTAGCACCTTTTGCCTTCATTGCGACTCGTTCACTTATCGATTCGGTTAATAGCTTCGATGTGGTTCCGATAGATTTTAGAAGATCACTGGAATTGGAAGAGAATCATTTAGTGGATGGTTTTGTGGTTTATGAATATACAGACGACAGTAAGCAGTAAAGTACATCAAGCGGTGCTCTTGATTTTGTGCGGGCTTGATAAGGAATTTTTAAAAGTTGTGACTTTGTGTTGCGAGTGCGATTCAAGTTTATGAAATTCTTTAAGTTTTTTGCTTCGTTAGAGTAATGCTTTCAAGAAAATTAGGTTAGAGGAGATTAATGGTTGGAAAAAATGCGTAAAAGCAAGGGAAATCTGTCCAGCAGGTAGGGCAGTCTGTCACTGTCGACAGGTACTCTAGTTAAGAAGTCTACTTACCTTGTTTGCAACCTTAAATCATTAAAGACAACTCGAGTGGATCCATAAAACAATTGCTTTGCAAGACTTCATGCTTTATGCAGGGCAATATACAGAAGCACATAAATGTCAAGACTCTGATTAGAAAAGCTACCAAATAGAGGGTATTTATCGTAACAGAACGCCAACGGTAAAGAAAGTGCCGAGTTACTTACTTACTTACTTAGGTGGCGCTACAGTTCGGGTTGAACCTGGGCCTCAACCAACAAGCCTCCCCAGTTAGTCCGGTCCTTAGATAACTCCCTTTAGTTGCGCTTTCCAAGTTGTTAAGCGGATGTTAGTGTACAGCGAATCGGATCAAAAAGGCTCACGTGGCATTATATGCATGCAGACTAGCATGCAGTCAAGGTCCTTCAGACTTGAGGACGATTGCAGTGTTTTTCAAGCAGAAGTGCCTGTTATAAAACAAGCTGCAGGCATGATTAACGAGGATACTCTGGAAAATATTCAGCTTCTATGTGGACAGTCAAGCAGCCTATAAACCGTTGCAGTCAACATCGATGAGGTCCAAACTCATAAAAATGTGCTTAAAAAGACTGGACGATATCTCAGTGGCCAACAAGGTGAACCTCAGTTGGGTAGTGGGCCACATGGATATACCTAGTAACGTAAAGGCGGATGAACTAGCCACGGCAGGATCACATTCAACCGCCTTGCAGGCCCTTCCCGAGGTTAGAATACCGCTTAGCATTTTGAACAGGAAGATAGATGTTGAGTCCAACGAGGAAGCTAGGAGGCCATGGTATCTATTAGATACATGTGCCATAGCCAAATCGTTATGGCCAGTCTATGACAAAAAGGGATCCGCAGATCGCAGGGATATTCGAAAAGCTGTCGACGTTGTGAAGGGACACTGTGCGATAGGCAATCACAGGTAGCACGGTTAGGACTACACCACAACGACTTCTGTAGCAACTACAGCGACGAAGAGGAAATAGAATCCACTCGCCACTTGCTATGCGATTGTTCAGCACTAGCCACCAAAAGGAAAGACGCTCTTTGGGAGCTACTTTCTGAGCTGAGCATCAATAGTTTAGTTCAGCCATCGATAACCAAAATTTAGGAGATTCTCAAGTGTCTACTATTGGGCGCAATGGACTCATCGCTATTCTAGTCGGCTTAATGCCACCCATTTACCTAACCTAACTTAATACCTCGTAAGCTTTGTCGCTGATTTTTCTCCTCCAAAGTCCGTCAACGCAAACATTTTACGAAGAAACACGACCGAGGATATTTTCATCCGTTTTCGACAGTCTTCATGCTTCAGCGCCAAAAATCTGAACTGGGATGGTAAGGGTCTTCTATAATTTCTCCTTAGCTGCTGGGGATAGGGTCTACTACTCACCTCCATAGCCAAAAAAAAATGTTATAGAGCAGGGAGAATTCACCATCCTCTTCGTCCACAGACGGATATGTTTGGCAGCGATACCTGAACTAGAAATGGCTCTGTTTAGCTCGTCTCTATAAATGCTGTGAAACACGGCCTTAAGATCGATAAAAAGATGGTGGGTATCGGTTTAGACTTCTTGGGTGTTCTCCAGGATCTGTTGAAGTGTGAAAATTTGATCGGCTATGGATTTTTCTGGCCTAAAACTACACTAAAACTACACTTCCAGCGTTCGCAAAATATGACAGACAAGGTCTTGTACGCGATGCTGAGGAGACTGATGCATCTGTAATTGGCGTAGTTGAGGAGGTCCTCTCTCTAGTAGATCAGAGAAACGATGCTTAGAATCCATTCACTAGGCAAACACTTGTCTGAAGAGATCTTAGAAAATTATCTCTTGCTGCTCTGAACAGCTTGATCAGTAGGCCAACATTTAAGCTGAAGTATTGCCATTCTCACTTAATTTTGGTCTGCTGAACGGAAGCTTTGACTGTCATCGTTGAGTTAGAAAACTTTACATCAAAGCCAACCTTGAGAAAACATACCCGGGGGACTACCAACTCACACATGGCGATTGTGTGTGTTTGGCCTTTGACTGGGGTCTTTCTTGGTAAGAAAAGTTCAAACGACGCCTGATAAAACGCTTTACATATGTACGCTCATATGAGCACATACTTGGACGCTGATTACCGTCTTCAAACTCTGCTCCCCAAGCTAAATTTTTCAATGAATGTCGGCGACTTCAGAGATAACAATCTGTACGGGGAATTTTTTGATCCACAAGTGAAAGCAAAAAGTCAGAAAATTAGGTTTCGAGAGGAGTAACTTTCAGCCTCATACTTAGCAGACAAGCTTATTACAGAAAAAATACAAATGACAGACACTTCGTCCGGAGGAAATGCATAAGACTCCAAGATCACGTACGAAAGCCTTTGTTACACTCATTAATTTAGTTTGAGTAATAAGGCACTGGGGACTGTAGGCTGTAGACTATTTTTCGCAATACACTCCCGGATATAGGATCAAGCTAGTCATACAGAGCAGTAAAGAATGTGTCAAGGCCACAATGGCAAGCACTTAAACCAAAGCCATCTATACTGATGGGTCCAAAATGGACATTGGCGTGGGGATTCTTCTCTTCTTTTCCGACAAACTGAAGTCTGAGACTAGTTGAATCAGTCAGACTTCCGGACTACAGCAGAGTTTTGTAGGCGGAGGTCTATTGCAACGCGAAAGACAGCGATGAAAGCAATACCACGCGATGATATCATCTTCTTCATCGAAAGCCAGGCGGCTTTAAAAGCCATTTGTGCCAAAAAGGTGAAATCGAAGCTTGTGAAGAGTTCAAAGTTTTTTGCATGATGCTGTATACCAATTGACCTTCTTTCGAAAGAAGCACAACCGAAATACCTTTCCAACAGGACAACAGCATCAATAACGACGAATCAAAATGATACTGGAGCACCATAAAGAACGAGTCTGGTAGAATGGCAGGAGAAACGATGTTACTCTGACAGAGACAGGCGGACGCATAGATTGATCCCCAATATAGGCGCTTGGATTAACAGAATGCATGAGGAACTCAATTCCTACCTCACTCAGATGCTTAAGGGCCATGTGTGCTTCAGAGCCTACCTATAAAGGTTGGAACATGAAGGCAACCTGTATTGCCCAACCTGCACGGAAGTAGTCCTTGCCCGCTATATTATGAAGAGAGTCATCGACTGGTGCACAAATAGGGTGAGGGCTTAACACCAGACAACATCACGAAACAGATGATGAGCAAGGAAGATGCTTGGAACGCAGTTGGAGACACTGTGGCAACCATCATAAAAGGAACAGCGAAGACAGGAGCGACAACTAAACGTAACGTAGAAGGCTACCAACATGAGTGAGCCGACCACATAAGGCTTAAGTCCCCTCTCGCGATGAAATGCTTGACGCCAGTACCGTGAGGACCGGGAATAGGAGAGGAGGTCGACTTAGTGAGTGCAAATCCAACAGTGTTACTGACTACGGGCTCATTTTCGGCCTTAATGGCGTTGAAGCATGAACATCGTCCAAACCGGATAAAGATAACCTCGGTCGTTTCGCGACAATAATTGGTCATGTTTGCGTTGGCGGACTTTGGAGGAGAAAATTTAAAGATGAAGCTGACGAGCTGTACAGCAACTCACCAGAAATTGTCCATCAATCTCTTAAGATGACTAGGACATGTAGACCGATTAGACATCAATGCTCCGGCCCTCAGAATCTTTCAATCCAACCCGGAGGGACAACGGAGTGGAGGACGATTTCGCCTTATATGGCGCAGGCAAATAGAGGAGGACCTCAACCGACATGGACTGTGCAACTGAAGGCAGTGAGCTTAGGAACCGGGATAACTGGAATATCCTGTTGGGTAAGACCCAGGTTCACTTCGAACTGCAGAGTCATTTAAGTAAATAAGATTCACTCCAATATTGAGTATTGACTACCGGCAAATGAACACGATACATTAGACCATAGAAATTCCACCACTCAACTCCAGTTGTGGATTAGCCTGTTTTTGAAAACAGACACAGTTTTAGACCTAAGACGATTCAGCGATGTATCACCCTAGTAAATCGCTGCAGATTCGGTTTGGCAAAACAACTGGGTTCAAAACTCCGAACAGAAAGGACGAAAGTGATGCTCTTCAAAACCTTAATCCTCCCAGTCCTACTATACGGCGCCGAGTGCTGGACGATAAGCATGAAAGCGAAGCAGATCTTGGGCTCCTACGAAAGAAAAATAATTCATCGAATATTCGGTCCCATATGCGAGGAGGACGAATGGAGGAGAAGATATTACAGCGAAATCTATCGGCTGTACCAAGAGATGGTTGTAGTCTAGAAGCCCAAAACATATTCATTACATTGGCTTGGCCACTATGCTCCAGTCCAGAAAGTCTTCGAATTCCAGCGAAAGGAAAACCGAACCTTCGTCATAATGATAAAGCATTCGTGGATGTCAAGATGCTTGGTCTGACGAAGTGGCAGCAGGGTGTCCGGGAGCGAAGGGGGTGGAATGCCGGCAGAAAGTCTTGGCGGGTCGGGAGCTCCCCGATAAGTAAGGAAGTAAGTACACCTCTAGCAATAGTAACCTATAGCGTTGTATAGGCACTTATTTCCACCAGAATACAGACAACTTTAGTAAAACCACGTTATCGACAGAATGCTCGAAATTTGCATTTGAAACGCAGCGTTTCGTCAGATATAACTCAAAATTTTCAAGATGTAGAAAGTTCAGAAGATGCTTAGCCGTCATATTAAAGGGAAAGTGTAAGCCTTTCTTCAGTTCTCCCTAGAGCTTAGCCTAGTGCTATAGCAAACGCTATTCCAAGCAAAATATTTGAATAAGAATTTGGTCAACGACCAGAGATACAGAAAAGAACTTCCAAAGAGCATTTCTTTAAAAAAAAATCTCCAACTTATTGACGATTCCATAAAAGTGTTAGTTTAGGCGTAAAAGAAGGTCGACTATGGTCATCGAGCCTCTACGGTCATGCATCCATTTTGTCTCGATGGGAGACTACCAACAGGTCGACGGAAACTGATCACATGAACCCGATATTAGCTTTTGAAAGGAGACTCGCTACAAGAAATCCTGACAGAGTGTACTGGAAGAACCGCAGGAGCATGAGAAAGGAACTGGCATTCTATACCGATGGTTCTAAGATGCACATTGGCACGGGAGCCGGAGTTTATTGTAAAGCCCTAGGAATAAACCACTACTACACGACGACTGCAGCGTCTTTCAGGCCGAAGTCACAGCCATCATACAGGCTGCTGAAATTATTCGCAAGAGTAATATCGCTGGCAAAACAATACTGTCTATATAGACAGCCAGGCAGCCATTAAGGCTCTGGACTCCGCGGTAATCAGGGCGAGGCTTGTGAGAACCTGCAAGTCACTTCTAGAGCCAATGCGGTGACCCTCTGCTGGGTACCAGGGCACATGGATATCAAGGGAAATGAAAAGACTGATGAGCTTGCTAGGAAAGGATCGGCGCTGAACTTATCGCGGGCCCTCCCTTTTGTAGTAACCCCAATCAGTTCCTTACGGAAACAGATAGAAGATGAAGCCATCGGTCGAGCAAACAGACGCTGGGTTCATCTGGAAACATGCGCAACACCCAGTGCGCTATGGCCGGCCTTCAGCAAGAACAGATCAACCTCTCTGGTAACACTTGGTCGTTATAACGCACGGGTTGTTTCTGGCATAATTACTGGACACTGTGCTATCGGCGTTCACGCAGAACGACTCGGTGTGCTACATAACGACTTTTGCAGAAGTTGCAGGGACGAAGAAGAAATTGAATCTGTTCGTCATCTGCTGTGTGATTGTCCTTCCCTATCCGTCATAAGAATGAGGACTCTCGGGAGTTACTTCTTTTCGGAACTGGAGGACTTAGGAAATGTAAAGCTGACGGACCCCCTGAGATTCATATCATTATCTGGGTGGTTCTAACAGCGGTTTTCACATGTTTCCAGGGCTAAAAGATTGGGCACATTGGACCGACCTGGTCTAAGTGAGCACTGACTCTATGTCACAAGGCACCCATCTACCTACCTACCTACCTTAGTTTAGGCGTCAAACGGTTAACTTTATTTTACACTAAAAGGTACATCCACAGACATTTATACACAAAGCAAACTCGCATGCATACGACCACATAAATATATTTTTCAACGGCTTACGATTTCCTTGTTAACACAATTTATTCCAAACACCAAACACCAAAAGAACACCAACTTCAAACGACTCAAGCAAGCTACTAAATGTTCATTTCTAGAATGCCATGCCTGTACCCTACCCACCCAACAACATGTACATATGTACATATGTATCTCCCTGCTGCCTACAATTTAATTTCAAGATCACACTGTGTTTCAATTACAGTTTCCAAAACTCCCAGATGAAAATTCTAAATTTGGACTCTCACCCCAAATTGGTATTTCTCACAGCTGAAGATCTTCCGCAGGAGCGCGTGCCATTCTTTGTGACAAACGCATACACATAGGGGCGGATGCATTCCACATTTTCCAACTTCATCTCAAGGAAAAGTCATTCACTTTTCCATCACTGTGTGTGGATATATTTAGCTTACAGGGCAACAAAGGCCAACAAAGAGATGCATCGGGGTATCTTTTTGACTAGTTTCTTAATAGTACTCACACATGAGAGTACTAATTCAAAAATTCCTAGATAAGGACATGTAAGTGTGACTCATAGCTATAAATATTTAGGTAAGTGTCTTGAAGGAAGGAAGGCGTCATTAGTCACCTTAACAGTACTCTGTTTGGAGGGAAGGTGAGATAGGAAAGATAATTAGGGTGGCAGCGTTTATAAATAAAATGTTTACCATCTGTACATAATGATTCCAATTACTCAAGCTCTTGTAGTCCTACACAAGGCTTTGTGTTAATGTTTACAACATTTTTCGTCGAAATTCATAATTGCTGTAGTTTTCTATAAATAGAACCTTGTTTCCATGAATTAAATTCGGTTTATGACGTGCATTAGACAAGAGTATCTACTGTCAGTTCTATCGATAGAAAACAATTTGTAGTAGTCCCTAGTCTCTACTTCGAAAACGCAAATCGCAAATTTTTGACGAAGGAGTCATGAAAGAATCCCTTATTAATTGCGGTCGCCATATGCATCTCAGAATACCTAGAGTCCCACGTCATTGGGTAAACAAGAAACGTTATCGTTACAAATAAAACCTTGTGGATCGACTTTTCCCTTTAATGTGTGAAATTATTGCCAGATACGCAGATTTACATCGAATTTCATCCTTCATGAAGCTAAATTTTTGAGTCTTCGTTTTTGAAGACTAAAAAATAGACAGCTTTTGGTGTCAGATCCAAGTATAAGTAGAGGGTTGACCATCTGGTCGTTTCTTTTTGGAGTGTGTATTATTCCGACTCCGGCAACACTTAAGCATTTAAAATTTTGACAGATATGTAGTGTCAAACCTCCGCAGTAACAACTGAATCGCTTTGAGCTTAGACAACTCTGAAATTGAGCTGCACTTTAAAAGTATCTTCGAACGGAATGAAAGTGGAATGAAGAGCATAAACTCATTCCAGAGCTCATCAACTAAACACCAGTCTCACTTCTCTTGGAAGAATATTTCATAAAAATCTCGGATTATTTGCTTACAAGGCCCAACTACTCAAGAGTTAACGCAAAATAAGGATACGCTTCGTTATCCCTTATCGGTGTGAACTCGAAATGAGCTGGAAAATGAACGATTTGAACTTGTGCGACTTTTGGTTAAGGTTGCTCAACGTACCACACTACCTATCAAGCAGGCGGCACTCAATACACATTGTCCGTCAATTCAGCCAAGACTGAGATGATGCTGATCATAAAGCCATCCATCTTGGGCACCCAAACAAAGTTAAATACTTAGGAGTCACCTCCGACCGTAAACTTGCTTTCAAAGAACACCTTGGGAACAAGATCTTAAGGACCACTAGCATCCCTTGGCAGTGACGTAGAATGTTTAGTAAGACCTTGACCTTAGGTTTAAGCCGTGAGACGCTCCACTGAGTATTCACTGGTATAGACAAACCGTATCTTGTGTATGGTGCATGATAGTCAAGGCAGGGATTCTTCCAACGCAAGCTCCGTAAATTGCAGCACCCTGCCTGTGTCTACGTTACTGTCGCGATGAGATGAACTCCGACTGTTACTGTGGAAGCTCCTCTGACCCTTTCTCCCTTATACATGGTGAGGAAAGCACCATTCCGCATTGCAACGTTGCTTGAGCGGGCGATAATTTTTAGCGAAGGGTACAGAGGAGGTTAGGCTGACGAGCTTTCCAGCCTTATGTCACCCGTTCGGGCGTTGTGTATCATACGAACGGAACTTATCTTGGAGCGCAAATTCCTTTGCCCTTTTCCGGAGCGTTCGTAATGGGGAAACAGCAGATGGGCCGGGTTTAAACCGGCTTCTATACAAACGAGTCTCTGTTTAATGGGTTCTCGGAAGCAGGCATCTATTCGGAGAAAGCGAGTATGAACAAGGTTACTCCACTAGATACACCGTCTTCCACGTCGAAGTCTATGCTATTGCAAGTGCAGCTCACATAGTCTTAAAAAGGAGAAAAGGGGTAGAACAATGTAGGTTTGCTCCAACAGCCAGACCAGGATTAAGGCTTGTTCTGCTTGCGTGATCGCCACCAATATTGTAAAGGAGGCAATTGTTAGACTGAACCGGCTCGGGCGGTGTAATCATGCAACGAAAAAGCAGGTGCTCTTACCCGGGCGGAGTCAATCAGGCTCCTTCGTCCCAGCCATTAAAAGGCTGCAGCTTCTTATTCTTTAAGCAAAACTCCATCTCAACTACGGGCGATGCCTTGGTACATGCTGGCAGACGAAGATGTGGATCGACGCACCTAGTACGCGCAGGTTCAAGCAGAGGTTCTGGCAGTAACAGAGGTAGTCAGCGTGATGTTAATGGCAGCAAGAAAGAAAATCCAAGCTTAATCAACTCTGCTGCAAAGAGTTCAATGTTCTTAGCTAGCATCACAATGTAAAACTCTGTTGGGTCCAAGGTCACATGAACATAACTGGCAACGCGATGGCCGATGTACTCGCAAGAAAGGGGTCCAGAATCGGCCATTTTGATGGAAGCTAACATCAGGTTAAACTCTTTATCCACTCGGACAAAATTGGAAAAATTTTGGCCAAACTTCGATAGAATCAGAACCAGCAAACCTTTGCAGAAAAGAAGGGGAACTCACTATCGATGCTGGTAGAAGAGCTCGTTCGTCAGAAGCTTCTCAGAAGTCACACAATGAAACTAAATCTCAAAGTCCGAGATATCTGTAAAGGCTCCACGAGAATACACATCACTCTCTCGAGATTTCGCTAAAGGCTGCGCTGAAGAAGAGGTCCACGAGGATACACATCATTCTGTGTGCCATTGTCCAAGAGTCTGGCTTTTGAATAAGGAATAGAACAATTGAAAACTATTACTTCAAAAATATCCAAGCACTGTCAATCGAATATGTCATTATGCAAGAGTTCGTGTCGTCAAGTCAACAATGACAGCAACGTAACCTAACCTTCCGCTTGACATTACATATCTGGAAATATTTGAAGCGTTTTAGTGTTGCCAGCATCGAAATAACATGCATTTTAAATCCCTTTTTGAGATTTACAGAAACGTAACCGATGACCATCAGCACCTCGTCCCGATATTGGATGTGGATGCTATTTCCAACCCACAACGTGAATTTTTTTTACAAAAATCCAATCTGGCAGTTCTGGTCAAAGAAGCCGAGTCTCTGCAAATCAATCATGAAACAGCTGCGACAGTCTGCCTTATCGAAATCGCTATCAATCAAATCGTTTCAAGTTTCTTATATTGACATTAAGGTACAATGACAAACGGAAGTAGAACATGAACACGGATTTTGACATAAGGCACTATTTGATTAGTTTTAGATTTCGCACTCAAAATATACCTGGACACGTTCTTTGCTCCTAATTTCGTGCTTTTTCTTAAGACACTTCACACAAAATCAGTTCAGAAAATGTTCATGAATGCTTTCTATATTTATCCTCAGACATGGAACACACATAATGAATTGCTGCGAATAATTAAAGCAACAAAAATTAATACAACAAAAAAAAAGTATTCTTACATCAGGAGGAGAAATTTTCTGTAAATCTGTAAATCCGCAAAATCATGTCGAAATTTCTCACCCACATCACAAAAGCACAACAACAAAAAACACACTCAGTACAAAGTTCATCATCACAGTTATAATTCCCAGTTTTCTCACAGGAACAACAACAAAAGCACACTTACTTCGAACGAACGGCAAAAAAAAAAAACAGAAGCATCGATCGATGTACTCGTACTTACTATAGATACACAGATACACATTTAAAATGAATCTTAAGTAGAACAGAATATAAGTACAAAATGCAATCAAATTACAAAGAGAAGAAAAAATGAATTTGCATTACTTTGGATCGCCGCTCTCGCATGACTCTGATGGATGTGTTGGAGGAGGTGGTGGTACATACCCAGGCCGTGGTGACTTGAATTTAGGATTCTCACTGCTACTGGTAGCCGACTCTTCCATCGACGAATTTAGTGTCGTACTCGATGAGGATTTGATGCTTTTCGAATTCTCAAACAGAGAATCGTTCATTTCGGATGTGAAACTGGTCTCACTCCCAATCGAATATCGTGACGGTTTCGCTCGATCGAGATATGTTTTTGGCGGTATATCTGGCGCCCTACGTTTCACCGGTGTATCTTTGCTAATCGCCCCAGTTGGGCGTGGTGACTGAGGAACATTCTCGTACACCTCATCACTAACAACATTCTCATTGTTCAGTGGTTTTCTTGGTGCTGGAATGGGTGTTGTACTGGAAGAATTCTGTGGTGACTTCACGGGTTCTGGAATATTTTGATTCTCATCCTCATGCAGGTTATTCTTTTCCGTAAGGAAGACTTTTGGACTCTCAGCTGTCACATCTGGCACTTGGAAAATCTTATTATTTGGACATTTGTCTATAGCCTTGGCTTGAATATTCTCCGAGTTGATATTTAAATTCTTGTTGATCAAGTCGATGGTTACGTTTTCATATTCACTCTTTCGCGCATCCGGTACATAGCGACGCGGCATCGGCACGGGTCGTTTCTCCTCACCCTCCATGATGTTCATCTGAAAAGAAAACAAAAAAAAAAATCATTTCTACAGTCGATGGCTATTTAATTGCTCAAAATTTAATTTTATTGCTAATAGAGTTATATCCCCGCGATTCAATTAAACAGTGTTGCGTCATATTTCTTTCAAATCCATTGACACAAATCCAGCACCTACTCACTTAAGTGGTATACGCATCTATATCTCTACTTCATAATTTGGACTGCAATCTCTTAAGTGACTGCCATGTGAGTTGAGACTTACGAAATGAAATCGAGAGCCCGACAGCCAATGCACGAGGTTCTCGATACATTAAAAGGCCAACAACTTTCTTCAAAGTCAATTCGAAGTGAAATTCAAAAAAAACCAAAAAAAAAAAAAAAAAATTCAGCGAAATTGATTGTATTTGGACTAAGATACTCATTTGACACCCATTCCGTTCATTTCTCTTTCATTTCTACCATTAAGCGTTTTTTTTTTTAGTTTTCTGCTCAGTTTTTTTTTTTTTAATGTTTATGTGGTGAATTATTAATTTACTTTCACTTGGGGAATTAATATTTTTGAATGTATTCATTTTTTTTCGACGGATTTAACCCAAAGTTTTGTCATATGAGAGTTTCGCAAAAAAATAAAAGGTCATCGTCAAGTTCTTGGGGGGTACTAAAACAATGGTAACCGCTAAGAATGTGTCGAAAGAGGAATGTGAGTACGATTACAATTGAAAATATTCACACGAAAAAGTATTAAAAAAAAGTTTTAATTGAAATTTGAATTTGGAACTCGTTGCAACACAAGTTTTACGACACAAAGTTCTTAAAAAAATATATTTTCTGACCTGATCCAGTGGCTGCATTCTAATGTAATAAATTCCGTGAGTACGTGTGTATCATTTTTAATTGTATAATTGTTCTGAGAAAAAGCAAAATTAATTTCGTTAATTAGACGAAACTCTATTGCTTTCCATGAGTGGAGAGATCTCTGTGTGAAGAAAGTACGTTTCAAACACATCACTAACTTTTCGAAGGGTCTAGTTATACATACACTGCGGCCCATAAGTTTCCGGACAAACCATGTTTTTTTAACACAACTATGCGTTTATCTATGTATCTGTCAAGGTCCCAAATGAACGAAATTCTTTCAAATCATGTTAGGGGCGATGGTAGACATTTATTAAATCTCAAAACAGGTGAAGGGTTTTAAGAAAAAGAAGTGTAATTAAGGGATAAACCTATCTATGGAGTAATAAAAGAATACTTTTTTTCTTTTTTTTCGTAACGGGCTCCCAACCCGTGGAGTGTCACTGTCTGAGACACGGCAGCCGTCCATCCTTTTCGATTCTTACCAAGCACTCTGGTATTCGCAAAACCTCGGGCTGGAATTCGAAGATGAAGATGGAGCTGGAGCATTATTGTCCGTCCGCTCGATGTGACCGATCCAGTGTTGTCTATCCAGTGTTTTGGCTTTTAGGACTACATCCACATCTTGTTACAGCTCATAAAGTTCGCGGTTGTATCTTCTTCTGCATTCGCCCTCTTCGCATATGGGATCGAATATTCGACAAAGAACTATTGTCACATATAATCTCTTTCTCTCTCTCTCTCTAACTTCCTTTCAACGCCCGCACTGTGTATAAACATTAAAAGGGTATTCATAACCCCTTGAGTGCGGGTAAATTATAAAAAAAAAAAAAAAAAAAAAATATCCTGTACTGCATGAAACCTTTCAGTATTGCACTGATCGGGAATACTTACTAGTGTGGCTTTCCCGGCATTTTAACGATTCTTTTGTAAACACAAAAGGCACTTTCATCAACAAATCCGTGCAGCTACTGGGGTGCACAGACGATATCGACATCATTGGAAGCTCAAAGCCCGCCGTAGTACGGGCTTTCACGGCAATTGATGAGCAGGCGATACGACGTGCGTAAAACCAAGAATACATGCATGTGTATGCTCTTAACCAATAAAACACCATCACTGTTGATAGGGATTTGGGATTTTTCCAAAATCTACCGTAGCGTAAATATTTGATTGATGGTAGACTCTTCTGGCCTAAAGCAACATTGATATTGACCGATCAGGTTGTTGACGAACGGTGTTCACACAACACGGCATTTTATGTGCGATGTTAAGAAGACTGATGCATTTGTAGTTAGCGCAGTTCGTTGCCTCCGTTTTCAAGGATCGGGCAAGCAATGCTGAGGATCCATTCATCAGCATACTTTCATCCGACCATATTCAACAGATGATTTGGTACATCCCCCTTACCACGTCATCGCGTGCCGTTATAAACAGCCCAGTAACTAGGCCGCCAGCTCCAACAGCTTTGTTGGGCGTAAGTTTCATGCAGCTATCTTCACTCCTTCCAGCTCGAATGGAGGCAATTGTTGACCTGTTCTCAGGTTGAATGGCTCATTCTGCCTGCAACCGCATTCAGTTCATCGTTGTTGTTAAACAGCCTGCAGAACTGGTCCTTCCATATCATCAGCATCGAGTGCGTCGCTACTACGATGTTCCCTTGATCGTCCTTGCAGCCTTCAATTCGACTTTTGTAGCCTTGACAAGCTCTTTTTACAAAGAAAAAATACAAAAACTTGGCGCAAAAAACCGTATGTGGTCCAGGGCCTGGATTCCCGCCACTCGTGTTTTGAGTGTTATATTTTTGCACACAGATGGAAGGGACCTTCAGTTTAGAGACGGAAGGGACCTTCAGTTTAGAGACAAGTTCGAAAGGCCTTCTAATTATTGAGAATCTTTCTCATGACAGTTATTACTCTCAGAACTTTGTTAGACATTCGCGAGAAATGGGACCGTGAAAAAACTTGTTGGTGTTTTCTTAGATTTGAACCTCTCGCTCAGTAATCCAACGTACAAACCACTGAGACAAGCGCCCACCAGTGTTCCCAGATTACGGGGAAAAGTGCCACTTTGAGCAGAAAAGGGGAAAAGGGAAAAATGCGACACATAAAGGAGAAATTCATATAGAAAATCTGGGAACACTGTATGTCTCTTGTTTAGAAGCATGTTCTTGCCGGCATTCGTTAAAACACACTTAATTTCGCCGTCATTCATATCGAGATCTTTTCAAATTAACTTCACTTTCTTCTCAGTCTCAAAAGAAGTCTTTCTTTAAGCCTTTCATTCAGCAAAAAAAAAACGAAAGTTCAGCCAAAAACCCTCAAGCACGGTTCACCGCTCACAGCCACTTAATCAGTTTACAGTTGGGCTTAATGCCGTGCATTTCTCTCTTTTTTGAACTCCAAATTGCGTATAAATACAAGACTCACCGATCTTGAACCTTTTTTACACACCTTTAAGGCAGCCAACAGTGCGTGGAAAGCGGATGAAATGTTTATATTAAAAATGCAGCCATGTGACACGTCGTCGTCGTCTTCGTTGTCGTTGTCGTATATAACAAATAAATTTTTTACTAAATTAAAAATTATTCATAAAAAGGCGCCATGACTTTCTCGCGTAGGTACTGTTGCACTGAAAATTTTATTATTGTTTTCGTTCAGTTCGTTCATCTTTATATAAACATATTTTTTTTTTTTGTTGTGCTAAACAATAAAATTAAGTTTATTTGTATACAACATAAATGAACGAGAGAGAGAGTGAGTTTGCTGATGAATGATGCTGACGCAGCGGTTGACTGTCAATTGGGTAAATTGCAATTTGGAACAGTCCTCCGTCCGTCCACTCGACAAATTTATATGTCGAGCGTGTCTTTTCTCTAGAAATTCAGTTCAACGACGCACTTAGCCCTCGAATTGATTAAGTGAGTCATATTGTAGTCGTGTATATGCGAAGCAAACTGTTTTTGTTTGTTTGGTTGTCTTGTTTCTTTGTTTATCAATTTGTTATATTAGCCGCTCGATGAATTGCCCTCTATTGGAATGCAAATCGAGATAAATTTACTTGGTCTAGATCTAGATCTAGATTTAGATACTTAAGTTACAGTTTACGCTCGAGGAGTTTCTACCTTGCGAAATTAGTGCTGAAAGATTATAAATAAATTTCATGAAAGACAATATGGGCCCCAGCGAGAGAGACTACACACGATTTAATTGATTTTAAAAGTTTCTATTTGTTTGTGACATTGTCTGGAGGTCTTAACTTTATGACTGAATCGTAAAATACACCATAGAAGTATATAAAAGTCTACAAGTGTGAGCAGAGATATTTGAATAATTATAACGTACGAGCGCAAAGCAATTCAAACTCAAGTCTCTTCGCGAACAGCAATTGGAGAAATGCAAGTGCTAAACAGACAGAGAAACTCGAGGGAAATAAATCTTCAGAACTATTTTTGTCACGAGTAGCTGATAAGTAAGATGAGATACATTTCGCAGTATCTATATATGTACGTATGTATGTATCTGCATCGTCAGTTTCGTAAATTCTGGCTGTGCATTTAGCACAAGTTGCTTGCAGTCAGTGTTTGTGGAGTTTGGGTAGCTAAATATTTCCATTTACTTATGCAAGCACTCATTAAAACCTTTTCATTTAATGACTTCAATATATGTATGTACATACCTACACAAGCTATTGAAATGTTTTAAGGTGTACACAGCCATTGTACGTCCGCCGCTTTCGCTTAGGACCATTCAGTAGCTACGATAGGACTTTGACAGTCGACTGCAGCCATATTTGAAAATCTTTTGCTGTCATTCTGCTGTCTTTGTGATCTGTCATAGTCACCATTTTACCATGGAACGCTACACGATTCAACAACGCATTGAAATCGTATTATCAAAATTCGATGTCTGTTCGCGGAACGTTCCGCGCTTTACGGTCGTGCTCACCGAGCGCCCTTCCGAGCTCACCATTTGGCGAATTATGGAGAATTTCGAGTGGGTTAGTGGCTGATCGAGCAATCCCAGTAAGTTTAACTAAACACACGGTCGACTGAAAATATTGCTGTGGCGGCACAGAGGATGCGCACCAAAAAGTCACAACTTCACAACGTCGTTCTCAAGAACTTGACCATTTCATATGCTTGAACTTGGCGAATTTTTCTAAAGGATTTTGGCCTGCTTCCATACTATATACAAATTGTTCAAGAACTGAATTCTACTGACCATTTAATGCGTCGTGCATTAGTTGAGTGGGCTCTTGAGCAATTGGAAACCGATCCCAATTTTAGTCAAAAAATCATCTTCAGCGACGAGGTGCATTTCTGGCTGAATAGCTTACCAACAAAATTGTCAATTTTTGAGCAATAAAAATCCAAGAGAGATTATGCCAACACTTCTGCATCCCGAAAAATTTACTATTTGGTGTAGGTTATGGCCAAACGGCATAATCGGACTTTATTTTTCCAAAGATAAGCGTTCGGGGAGCGGTACCGAGCCATGATAATCGAGTTTGTTTGGCCAAAAATTGATCGTTTGGGTATTGGCGACATATGGTTTCAACAGAACAGTGCAACGTACCACACATCGACCGAAATACTGGACATATTGAAGGCGAAGTTTCCGGGTGACATAATTTCACGAAGAGCTGACGTCAATTGGCCACCAAGATTTTAGACTTTAGACTTTTTTCTTTGAGGACACATTATATTTCTGATCTATGACAATAAGCCAGCGTCAGATTCGCGTTATTGGCGAGGTTTAGGCAAACTTTTGTACCCGAGTCATCCGCCGTCAAGCAAAGCAGTGGAAGCCATATGAACGGTATCATTATTATAGTATCCATTATTCGATAATGGTATCGAATGCTCTTTAAATGGAAATAACAAGATCCTCCATACCACAAATATGCATTATTTTACTTAAATTCAAAGACGTATCGCACTTAATGAATGACTCTTTATAATACCGATCGTATGACAAAAAACATCCAAAAAGCAGGATGTGGGCGCACTCCCGGGCCACTGAGGAACTGCCCGACCGATGCACTTACTATAATCCAACACCTGCTAGCCATCGATCTACACATTAAAGATACAGCTACATACATATGTATATGCAGAGCAGTCCGACTCAGAGAAATTCAGATGAATGTGCCGATTTCCTTTCGCTATCGGACTTTTCCAGTGTCTTCAGAGCAAAGCTTCTTTCCATTGATGGATCCTGTCACATATTGAGAAATCTTTTTAGGCCTGAAGCCGAAAGAGTCAATGTCCTGTCAGGAACAATATACACCGTCACTGTTAACAGCTGGCTAACTTCGAATGGAACAGCCTATTTGTTAAAAGGATATTGGCGTGATATTCCATGAATTTAACCCAGGAAGCACTGCGATCTAAAGAGATCCCTTTGATTTGTAAATAAGTATTGCCTGCCAGTCGAAATCAAGTTCATTAATAAAATATAAGGCTGAGGAAGAGATGACATCAGAAGGTGATGTAAAGCCTTTATTATGGCAGGTCATCCACACAGGCTACTTAGTTCAGTGTCCTCAAGACAGACTCGGCACGTGTCCAATGGGACGCGACACATTTTCTTGAGATGATAATTGAGAGAGCAATGACCAGAAAGGAAGTTTGTTAAGATCTTAACCTAAATTTTGTTCATTGCGAAAATGTCACTAGATCTGTTCTTGAGAAATTGATAAATTTGTCGGCATATCTTATTCCAGAATACGTGTTCCAGTAAAAGAGCATTTCTTGGCGTTCCCAGTGTGTAAGCTCGTAAGGTTCGAGTCCAATGAAGGGAGATTGGGCTCCTAATCTGGCAAGCTCATCCGCTGTTTCAATACCAGGGGGGTGCCTCTGAGTCCAGCGACCAAACCAGCTTAGACTCAAAATTTAAAGACATGAGAGTTTTAAGGGCTGCTTTGCTATCTGACAGTCTGTTGATGTGCGATCTTCGGAGGTTTTTTCTGATGCATTCACAGACCTCGATTGCATGGACCTCAGCATGGACGATAGAAGTTTGGTTTCCTAGTGGCATGGACAGTTTGTAGTTGGGACTGTGGCGATCCCACAACTAATCTGGCGACAAGGCCTCGTCGATCCATATGTTGTGTCTGGATAAAGGAATTCCACCTCGATAGTTAAAATTTTGCTTTATTGTGCAACTTTAGACTCATCCAAGTGAGATACATCTAGTGAATGTTCGATTTCAATTGCACTCCAAGAACATTTTAAAACCCTCCTTAAGCGGACTCTCAGAAGAAAGACTTGTGATCTCTTGATATGCATATGCATGTATGTACATCCTAGCAAACTTAGCTGACATCAGTCCAGATGTCCAGATCGTAAAATTCCGGACGAAACATGAATGATTTAGTCATAAAGATTCAGTTGAGGGTTCTCAGCCATCCTTTTAATTAGTCGATGCCGATACTTTGTATGTCGAGTTTTTGCTAACCTCTGTACATTTCTGCATTTCGTGCCCAGCACTTCCGGTCAGCATATCATATTTCTTTGGCTGCAGACTGGAATTTCAATAAAACTAAATTGAGATAAGTGCGACTCGCTTTTTGTTTATTTTATTGCTCACAGCTTCCGTTTGCGGCGGCGAAAACTGCACGAACATTGAAATTAATTTTTTTTTTTTTTCGAAATCGAATTTTTGACGTATGAAGGCTACCATCCGAAATTATTATTGATTTTAAAGAAACCGTGTACGTAAGCACTTAGCGTCGTTAGGTTAGAAAATCGAAAGATAATCTCACAAATGGTGATGTAAATAATTAGCTGAGAGGTATAGAATACGTAACGCTGAATGGTACTCGATTGTGATAAAACTTTATCCCCCTTAGCGAAAAATTACAAAGCAAACAACCAAAGGTCTTAAGGGAGAAGTTCTCGAAGCCATTCGTGTTCTACGTGTTAAATTTTTTCTAAGATCTTAGTTCGATTTTCGAAAAGATGAACGGAGAAGCTTTTCATGACAGTTGTCTCTTATTCTCTTATTTGCCCAACGCATAATTTATCGTAACAAAATGGGGATTATCTACGTCTCTTATTTGCGCTGGAATTCATCGAATCTCAAACCCTTAGTGCGTTGACACTTCTGCCGTTGTCGGGCTTCAAATTACTCGTCAAAATCCAAGAAACTTTCCAACAAAACTAATTTGCAAAAAATTCTTGTCGACTCATTGGAAAATATTATGTTTATCAACCACTTCCTTCGCTTTTAGATTCTGTTTACAATCGTCAACAATTTTATTTCAATTAAATGGCCCGGGCAATAAAACGCTGGTAAACCACTTCGTCTATCGGACTCTTAGCTCGCATTTGCCGTGCAATTAAAAATAAGAAATTGATAGATCAAGACGACATATTGAGGTTGAGGAAGAAGCTGATTAGAATTTTTAATTATTATTCCATACGAAAAACTGGCATCGTCGGTCCTTTTACCATATACAGTCTGCTCAGCAAAAAAGAAACGGTTAACGATTACTATCGCATCCGGACGTAAGAAACAAACAAAACGTATTTCATATGCATACATAAATGGGTCCTTTTCGAATCCCGAGGGGTAGGGTGAGTTCATAAACGTCAAACTAACTAAGAACTGCATTATCCGCGTTCATTAAAGCAGATTTCCGATTGAACTAACATAGGTCAACTGCAGTATCTACTGTTCATAAACGTCATTATATCGTCGGCATCGGGCAGATTGCGCAGCAATAATTTTTTGGCTGCAGAAAAAAAATTTAAGTATTAGACGGGATGCAACAACGTGGGACTCTTTTGAAATATTTGATAAAGCCTACGGTGGGAGACACAGTGTATGTCTCCCACAAATCAAATATTAAACTTAGTAAAATTTGTTTCTTCTCCATTTTTCTTCGACGTTTATGAACGACGTTAACATGAAAATTGTACTAAGTTAGGCCTTCATGTTGGCTGCAAATATTCTGCGTAGTGAGTGCGTTCAAAAACGCATAAGAAAAGAAATACGATGGTACTTGCGCAGATTTTTGACGTTTATGAATACACCCGTACTCTTCGTTTTAGTTTCAGTCACGCAGTCAGTTAACTAAATTGTAGATTGGTTATAGGGGTGTGCACTGCGACCTTTATACATCTATTATGGTCCCCGACTTGGAGCTCTACTCTTGACTCAAAGCACCTCCTTTAGTCCAATTCCCTTGATGGATCGGAGTACCTGGATTGAACCCAACAATGGTTGGATAGTTCTTCTGACAGTTCTGTTTCATAATTATTACCGGTTCTTACGATTTTACATTTGAGAACAATGTCAGCACTGTCTAGCTCAATCATTTTAACAGTTGTTGACTGGTGAACAATATAAGGACATGCAGATACCGTATCAAATCCATAAATGTTTTATTTTACGGATCAGGCACAGTATAACAGAATCCAAAATGCACTATGTAGTCTCACTTGACTTACCTGATTCTTTAAAATAATCTTCACTGTCGTCAAAAAGTTTCCAGACAAACCAGTTTGTCTTTGCATCTGTGCAGGACTCAAATGAACAAAATTCATTCAAATCCTATTGAGACGAAAGGCGACCTAATTACATCTTAAAACAGGTAAAGGGTTTTTAAAAAAATGGAGTGGAATTAAGGCATAAACCGATGTAGGGAGTGATAAAACAAAACTGCAAAGGTCATTAAATTATCATAAAACCCGGCTTAAAACGGAAATAATTTGGTTTTTTGTACAAAACTTTCCCAAAAATCTGCAGTTCAGGTATTTTTTTTTGGGGGAAAACAGGGTTCGTTTACTAATTATAAAAGCAGGTTGCGTATTCTTTCGGCGGCAGTTCGTTGGAAACTTGAATTTTCAAAGTTAAAGAGTTAAAAAAAAAATAGGAAGAAAGAAGGACAAAGGTGAAGGATATATAATGCGTATTATTGCAAATAAGCTTAAAATATCGAGGTCGACAGTGCACGATACAACACGTCGCTTTAAAGAATCATCAACTTTAACAAGACTCGGAATAGAAGCGGAAGGACTAAATTACCATCAAAACAAGATGACCAGACTATAAAAATTAAAAGCAAAAGGAATCGACAGCTTACAGCTCCAGAAATCTGTGCAGAATTTAACCGTTTCAGGGTCGAGTGGAAGCACGAAAACCTATGCTTTCAACTCTAAACAACGTCGAGCTACTAGATTCAGGAAGGGAGCACCGGGACTGGACATCAGCCACCTGGTCGAATGGTTATGGACGGACATCCAAAAGTTTTCAGACAAAAAACGTTTGTTTACGTTCGACAGAAAAGCTACTCTTTAGCTGTGCAGTCCCAGCAATCAAGCATGACGATGGTTCGATAGTGCTTCTCTTCCGTCAGTGTTGGAGACCTCATCTGTACTGATGGAATCATGAATAAGGAGAATTATAGTCAAATATTAGAAGAACACGCCTTACAATCGGGTTTGCGATTAATAGGCCCTGGATTCACATTGATGCAAGACCCGAAACAGACGCAGGATACGTGTACCAAGAAGAACCCGACTTTAACCCAATAAAGTTATTTGGGAGGAACTTGACAGATGGGTTCAAAGACAATGTCCCCAATCGAAGACAAAGTTTTGGACATCTTCAGCAATAAGCTGATCCATAGAGTGCCTAAATTGACGGCCAAACTTACGCCACGAGGTGCAAGTGTTTTTATTTTAAGGTTCAATTAATTTTTGCTTATTCTAAACCCAATTTTATTAGCAAGGAAACACCCAGATAGCCACATTTATCAAGAGCTTTGGCATCATTGAAAAACTCTCATACGAAGGAGATTACAACATGGCCGCATCGATCTCACCTCTCCACCTAAATCTAGTCCAATCAGTCTCAAATTATGACCGTACATTCTGTTAAAAAAATAATTCCGATCGATCTTTCTTACCTACGAACCACAAGCTTAATGGCAATATGTACTTGCAAACTGCTAAAAACTAAATCGATCACATCGTATGGCAGCTTACGGCAAAGTAGTCATCAAGCTGGTTCACACGCAATAAATAGATGATGCAAAGCAGCAGAAACACGACCCTTTATTCACAGGAACTGACTAATAAAGTTTGTCATCAATAACGAAACCTCATTAATTACAAAGTGAGACGGGTAGTCATTGTATTCATCGGGGGTATATGTGTACATATGTAGATACAAACATATGACTAGTGTTAACGAACGATCGTGACTGTCTTTGATATGATCACTGAGCACTTTGAATATGAACATTAGATCGGGAAGATTATGCCAATTTGAAATTAACCTAGGTACCAGGATGATGACAAAAAATCAAGCACGTTATAAAGAGGTCTTCATTAAGATCGTTCATTTTTATTTTCGCGGCATTTTTAACCTTTCAAACATAAAGCTGTCATTCTTTGACAGCTGTCAAGTAAAACCTATTCCATTCAAGAAAATGGAACGATATCCAAGTGAGCAATGCATACAAATTTCTTTACAAAAATTGTGAAAATTTTGTGGAGACATTTTGTAATATTCGTACTATTTTCGGAAGCTATGAAATCATTACGAGCAACGATGCCCATTTCCATCTGCAAGACTTCGTTAATAAACAGAACTGTCGCATCTGGGGCACCGAAAACTCGAGAGTGATTATCAATCAACCTCTCCATCTTCATCCAGAAAGAGTGACAGTTTGGTGTTGCTTTTGGGCTCGCGGCGTCATCGAGCTTTGTTGAAAATAAAGCCATCGTCACAGTCAATAGAATGCGATACTGAACAATCTAACCAATATTTTTGGCCTAAAATTGAAGGACTGGGCTTGAATGATGTTTATTTCTAGCAGAAAGAAAAAGTAAAACAACCCCATTATTGCAAGAGAAATTTCCTAGACGCATAATTCTTGCATTTTGGTGACTTCAAGTGGCCACCTATATCTTGTTGATTTAACTCCGCTGGACTTCTTTCTTTGGAAATACATGAAAGACAAGGTCTACGCCCAATGATCTACAATTGATTCAAGCGCTCAAAGATACCTAATATCAGAGCGGTTTTTGGCGAAATCGAGCCGCAGCCGTCGGTAGATACACAAACTAATGCCGTACAAAGAAGAATGGACCAGAAGAAGTACGGTGAAGAAAACTTCTACTTTACCCAAGTCCTAACGGGAGGTGGAAGCATCCGGAAATACCTTCACATACACGGCCTAGCAGATGACCCCTGCTGCCTTCAGCGTGACGGCAAATTCTGGAATTCTGAACATGTGTTATTGGAATACAAAAAATACGAATCCAGTCGACATGTCTTCGAACTAGAGGTAGGAAATGCAGTAACCTCAAAGAGATAGATATCGTTCATGCTATCAACGAGGGAAGCATGGGACACCGCCAACAGAATCGTTGCGAGCTTCGGCAGGAAAATAAAACACCGAGAGCCCAAGAGAAAACCCTAGATCATAAGAAGGAGAAGACATGACGTCAAAACCTGCCAGAACGACAAAATACCTTGATGGGTGGTAACGAAGGGGAGAACATGACACGGTTGGATGGGGGGTGTTTTACTCAGATAAACATACAGCAGCAGGGATATCACCCCTCCAGAGCATCAAAAAAAAACACGAGTCCTCCTTACCTGCGTCGAAGTTGCCTCCGTAGACTCACCATAGCTTACATCAAATCTCCTCAAAACGATGAACATTTGCAAGAGAAGCCCAGGCGGACATTTATCAGATATCGTGTTCCACATGGAATGGTAGTCTGGACCACTTTTTCCTTACTCATTTAAAATGAAAGCTCTTAATGAAGGACCCTTTAGAAGCTCTTTTCTTGATGTCCAGCTGTGGTTGTTATCTAGGTAAATGCTTAGCATACCCAGCAAACATTGAACAGTGAATCACTATTTAGGAAACAACCGATTTACAAGCAATATCCTTAACTATGTGTAATCTCCGTACTTATAGCATTTAATTGTTATTTTTATAGATTGCTAGCCTTTATTATACCACAATACAATGGCATTGAAGTCTCTCTATCGTTCAACTTATAATGCGATAACATGTACATACATGCATTCATATGTTCGTGTATGTTGGTTATAAGAATAATTTTATAAGCTCAACACATGCAAGTAGGTATCTTAGCTTTGGTTCTGGTGTATAAATTCCTTTGCACAAGAAGCATGCACATTTCTAAGCTCAACCAGTCGATTGAGCCGGTCGCTGTGCCGTCAAATTTTTGCGACAGGTTTATAAAGGTTAATCCGCCACTGAGCGTGACAATTCCTATGACACATTGCCAACAGCAATTCGGTTGAGTAATTAGGCCAAATCGTGCAATTTCATTTTCGTTTTAATTTCATCTGTAATTCAATACAAAATTACAATAATCTGCACAACCAATGGTCAGTTTGACTATGCTCAACCAATGCGCAGTAAAATCCCCTAGAGAGCAATAATTCAAACAATTTATACTGTCACAATGATGATTAGTTTTAATCGGAAAATTTTTGATACGCAAGCAATTTTTTTTTTATTACATATTCAGATCATGCATGCAAAAGAGAAAACTCATTTTTATTCACTGGAAGAGCAAAAAAAAAAGGGTTCACCTCGAAAATAATAGACAGTGTCGACAGTACAAAATGAGTCATCATTAGAAGAGCGTATGAGTATAACTATCTGAAAATTCTGAATAAAAATCCATCCACCAGCTAATGTGCCTCACATTCATTCACGTTCTCGTGTTTCACAAATTGATTTCGTGGCGACCGTACCACATAAAATCCGTACCGAGATGATAGTGCTTTATTGTATCTGTTTCATTGAATATTAGTTTATTTACGTGAATTTCGCATTGTTTAACATTTTCATGATTTGATTTGATGACGCATTCGGTGCGATAAGCTTTCAATCTACAGTAATGGGGTCAGAAAAGAAAAGCACCCATGGGATTGGCTTTTGCAGAGGATGGAAGTCTACCTACTCACTGTGAGTATTAATGAAGAAACGTGACAGATAAACAGTGACTTCCATGAATTTTTTGTTAGCAATTTAGACATGGAGGTAGAAATACGTACGTACCTACCTCAGCCACAGCAAATAGCACTGTTTACTATGCAGTGACACTACATTTGATGTAACATTGCCGTCACTGGTTGACGTGACTGCGCTGCATGAGCCGTATTCAAATTTTGCTGCTTACGGCAAGGTGTCTGGTTTAAGACTTTAAACGTTTTTTTTAGTACTTTTAGAAATAATTAGTGGCTGATGGCATGATGTACGAGAATTACATTTTCGTCACGGACAGGTTCATTCTATGCTGACCCACTAGCTTGGATGGCATTGGCGTGTCGTACTATTACTGGGTTGAATGGTGTAACTTATATAGTGCAGGACACTGGGAACGAGCAGTTGGAGTTTAATAACAAACGCAACCGAAGAGCTCTATTAGATACTCACGTGTTTATCGATTAACATACATAACTGCTATTCTTAGAGTTTGATGGCGATACAGTTCAATTCTCACAGAGGATCTCTGTAGTTGGTATCCTTAGCAGCTTTCTCTCTTCGCAATCGTTGCAATTTTGATTAAAATTTATATGCAGCATTTTTTTCATAATTGGTCTCCACCTACCCCACATCGGCAGTAAAGGCGCTATGTGCTCCTGCCAGAGTCAAGAAAGCTACAACAATAAGAGCTGTGAAACTACACCTCTTAAATACAAATGCTTGGCGCAACAGATCTTATGTGCTCCAGGGCTTAGCTTCTCGTACCCATTCGTGTTGTGCGTGTTATAGCAATATCCGAAAGACATTTTTTAGAAGCTTTCTCATGAGAGTTATTACTACCGGACGTTTGTCAGACATTCGCGAGAGGTAAAACCGTGAAAAAAAACTTTTTTAGTGTTTTCTGGGATTCGAACCTAGAACATCCCGCTCAGTAATCCAACGCACTTACCACTGAGTCGTGGCGACCACCTCTCATCATGGTTGATTGGGTAATCTCAAATCCTAAGCGAAATCCCAAATGTTATAGATTTCATGCCCCTGGAGATCAATCTTCTTCGTCCATCTAAAATATTAACCGCACAGCATAACAAATAGAATAACGGGGGCTTTCTTTGAGTAACCCTCACTCAACATGGTATATACACGAAAGGATCTTTTGGCCCTAACTTTAAATGGGCAGTCCCTTTAGGACCTCAAGCCTCGATTTTCCAGGCCGAAATCTATGGCATGAAAAATGAATTAGGCGCAGGCTCCGCACATTCTGTCCGACAGTCAAGCAGCTATAAAACTGCCTTCTACTCTTTCTCTTTTCGGTCTAACATTCTCTGGAATTGCCTAAACATCTTAAAGCAGCGGGCTGCTCAGAATAATGTCACAATTATTTGGGTTCCTAGTCGCAAGGATATTGACGGTAATGAACGCGCAGACGAACTTGCAAGACGCGGCTCTACATTACCCATTACAGGTCCATAACGTTTCTGTGGCTTACCTATGTATGAGCCACCTGAAATTGGAACTGAACTCTTGAAAAAAAAAAAACTCAAATCCCTATCTAAATGGAACACAACTGAGGGCCTTCGTCAGGCCAAGAAATTGATTAATTTCTCAAAACATAACCGAGCTAATAAAAGTTTGTCTTTCTAACGAGTCCCTGCTCGCTCAACTACCATCTTGACAAAATAAGCACAGTTGTCTCAGATCTCCGCCGCCTGTGCTTAAAAGATCAAGAGACGTCGATACACATTCCACATGAATGCCCAGCCGTGGCTTGCAACAGACACAAAATGGCGGGTGAATGGAAATGTTTACCGGCGTGGTTTATGTTCAATTGCTCCTTCTGCCTGCCACCGTATTCTGTTCGTCACTTTAGAAATTCACATTCAAAACACCGATTATGATCCTACTAAGTATTCTCTTCCTTGCCTTTTCAAGCCTACTTTCAGCTTTTTCCTGAATCAACTCCCCTTAAGACTTCTAATTCAAGGTTTCAAGGTTTTAAGGAGAAGTCGATGTATGTAATGCACTTCTCTTGTGCTCGTAAAACTCGCGAGCAGCTCCAATCCTTTTATGAAACTGTACTTTGAATAGCTCTTTTTCTGATTGCGCTTGCTAGCGCTCTTTATCAAGGGTTTAGGGTTGCCAAAAAGAGTTGCCAAAAGAGTCCATTGCTTTAAAGCCAGCAATCCTTCAACTGTTCCTCCCTAAGGTTTCTGCCGCAAGATTTTTATTTCCTTTATCGATGTGCTCGTAAAGCTCGCGAAGACCTCTATTAATTTTATGTTTTTTTTTTTTTTTGCATGTGCTTGCCGACACTTTTCTTCCAACAATGAGTTTCTTTGGGGTTGTCAAGAGAGATCCAATGCTTCAGAGACGGCGTTCTTTGTGGCTTATTGACAATGTTGCTAGTGGTCTATGCTGTCACCAAGAAAGAACAATAAACACCGACGTCTCGGGCAGAACCGTAGACAGATATATGTAACTTTGAGGTAGTTAGAGACTTTGTCTACCTAGGCTCAGACAACAACACCAGCGCTGAGATCAAACGAAGAATAAATCTTGCTAACGGCTGTTTTTTTGGGCTGAGAAGGCAATTGAGTAGCATAGCCCTCTCTTGAACAACTTAAGTGACCCTTTATAAGACCTTAAACACCCCAGTCTTGCTCTATGGCGCAGAGGCATGGACTTCGTAAAAAGTGGATGAGGTTGCTCTCGGCTGCTTCGAGAGGAAAATTCCTTGTGTGATTTTCGGTCCCGCCTGCATAGACGGTAAGTGGAGGAGAAGATACAACGACGAATTGTACAGCCCGTACAGCAATATCGACTTAGCCAGAAGAGAGAAGGTCCAACGACTGAAGTGGCTGGATCATAAAACCGCATGGAAACCATTGCTCCGGCCCAGAAACTCTTCGAATCCAACCCCGAGGGATGGCGAAACAAAGAAAGACGGCGACTTATGTAGGTGGCGCATGCAAGTGGAAGGGGACCTCAACCTACATGGCGTGGCAAACTGGAGACGTCTAGCTAAAGACCAAGTTGGAGACGCTTGTTGATTGAGGCCCAGGTCCACCCCGGACTGTAGAGCCACGTTAAGTAAGAAAGCTAGTAGGAAATCGTTATGCTGATCGCACTGAACTTCTCAAAAGGTTAAGGAATACTCGATCGGCAAAGATTCTGGCAGTCTGCTGCAATTGCAGGCGTTCGATATTAAACTGCCTCACAATACTTCTCCGATCTTGGCGTGCTTTGGATATATGGATATCCTTACAAGGCTACCATCAAGTCGTGGTCTAAGTACATGTTGACTGTTCCAAAAGTGCGGATTTCAACAATTTTCGAAGAGTGTCATATGTCTAACGCAGAGTGGTCTATTTGGTTGACGCAAAATTGTATTTTTTTATTTTTTAAAAAGTGGTCATGAATATATGTAAATATCTATTTGAAAGCACGATCTATTTTTTTCCTATGTTGTAACCATGCATTTAAATCAATACACTCCAGTGGGAACAGTGAGAAGAGAGTATCATTAATGAAACGACAAAGAACACCTAATGGAATGAAGGTTATCTTGCACTAAAAGAAATTCTTTCTCATGACACATTCCAATAGCAATCCAAGTAAGTATTCCTTAAACAACACCAAAAACCAATCCATCAAAATTTCTTTTGTTTTCTTTTTACTTTCTATTCTGCAATAGAAATTTTCTTTTGTATTATATTCTGCCTACCGACTGTGAAACAAACATTCAGATTATTAATGTACCTACATATGTACATACATATGTATGTATACACAGGTATATCCGATTGTTTTTGAAATGCAAATTCATATTTATTTAAATCTTTTCTTTTACAAAATATACTCGAGTTTGTGTTTGCGAAAGTTTCGGTTCATTTGCTAAAGATATTCTGAGCTTAAGGAATTTCCATACCCATTAACAAAGTACGTATGTATGTATGTATGTATCTATAAATATTTTGCAATACACTCTAATAGTGTTTTAAAATATGTTGTAATAAATGAAGATCATTAAAAGGCAATCCCACTTAGGTATGTACATACATTAGGTACCGTCCCACTATAAATGGTTATTGCCTGCCTAACCATTAGGACAAATGGATCGGAAGCATGGTGTAAATGCAAAGAGCTTCATCGAAGATTTGACACGTAAGAGTTGTCACATCAACAAATGTAGATACATATCCATATTTGAGTGTTGCATAAAAAGTCAAAGTGTCTAAGTGTGATTTTGCTAAAAGAACTAACACCGAACCGGTTAAAGAAAACCTGAAATGCGACAAACTTATATCACCTTCAGTAAAAGGAAATACATACGAGTAAAACTAACTCAGATCCTTAGTTTAAACTTCAACTCTTTTTCCTTGGGCTTACGTAACCAAACCAAACGGGTTCCACATACAGCGGTACGATCATGCTGTTGTAGATTATGATTTCCTTTATACAATTACAACGGCAAGAACCCGTATGACTAACACTTAAGACTTAAGTGCACAAGGGCATCTAGTAGAAGCAGCATCAGCAACGATAATCAAACATGTCAGGCCAACTAAGAACAAACGAGATAGATGTTCAATTATTCATTGATGCAGAACGAATGTTCTTTGTTTACAGATACTCATTGTAGCCATTAGAAGACCATGCTAACACGAGCTATACCAGTTTCTCTACATAACAAGCCGTCAAACTTACAAAACAACAACAAAAACAAGCTGATTGCCTAACCATCACCTCACCAGGTAGCCACCACTGCCATGAACCATAGTAAAGGGGTAATATTTGCTGTGCTGCTCAAGTATATGTAGGTATGCTGGCGAGTTTTCATAAACACCCCACCAGAACAGACAATGTAGACACAGATAATCTTGCATACATACCTCAAGTGATGACAGAAGCTCTCCAAAAAAACAAAACAGGTGGAAATGGCCAACTGAAGAAATGTGTCAGCAATCAATTGGAAATACAAATTTTAACTATCAACTATTCGCATGCCAAATGCTCCTATTAATATATTTATCACTTCAGCATACAGACAGACGCACACAAACACTGACACATGGATATTACAAATCCACAATTTATATCGATTGTACACTATATAAAGATTGCACCCACTTCATACTTTTACACTTGATTTCATTTTCGCCTCTATCCTGCTGTTTACTTCGTCATTCACACAACTACGCAACGAATACATAGAGCGTTGACGACACTCTTTGTTATCATCGGGGCTAACCAGCCAGCAGTTAGCCGATCGACTGTGTGCTGGTATTTGTATCTCTAATACGAAATATATCTGCGGTTCGGCATTTTTGCCGAATATACACAAATCCACCACTGAGCGCGATAATCCACTCTTCCACTACTATAAAGAAAAAAATAATAATAAAAACGATGCTGCTAGAAGTGCATTTGATGGATTCAAGGCGCACACAATCTCGCCGTCAGCGATTTTTCATTAGATGAATCACAAAACAAAAAAAAAATCAACCGCAAGTACACACCCGAGATACAGTACACACAAAGGCAAAGTAAAAAAATATGTTTATTCCCCGTTCACTTGGGAATATCATACAGATAAACAGAAAGTAATAAAATAAAAATTAAAAATACATATATGTACATATATGTATCTGTCTACAATCCGGCGAATTGTATCTGAACTTATGTACGATGTCCACTGACGAACGGTTCGCGTATGACTGATTATTTTGTAGGTTTCCGACTTTGATGTTGGCACAATCGTTGGAAGCGTTTTAAAAGTGTGAACACCCAACTGACTGCAACATGTTGGAAGGGGATTGGCACGTTTGAGATAGTTCGATCGTTAAACTTTAAACTATCTGAAGTAGTAAAATATGTAGGAGACGGTATTAGAAGTTAGAAAATGGTAAAAAAGGAGGCATTTCTAGAGCTTAGTAAGACTTATCGATTTTCCACAAATATCTCTGACGTTTCTCAAAGGACTCTCTAAAAGGAGCAATGTTTATAATTCTTTGCCTGCTTTTGGATGGCATAGCCTACTTGCAAATATTTTTCCTTCCACCGTATTGACAACGGCCACCTTTGATTTTATTTCATTTCACTACTTTGTCGTCGTTGATTTTAGCCCATTGACATCCCTTGGAGAATATATGCAGACTTCGCCTTATGTATTCCAATTCATTCGCGAATTAATGTTCCTCTCTCACCTACACCTCGATATCATCCTTACACCTCAACAGCGGTCGACCTTAGCAATAATATTTGAACCAAGATGTCTCATGCTTTAGTTCTACGTCGTATTTTGCCATTTGGTAGGCGATCCTTTAACAATACAAGTATGTAATCCCAAAATTACTCGTACGTAGCGTTTTCGCTTGTGTATTTTGGGGCCCATTGTCTTAGTTTTTCTTCAGTCGCCATAATTCCTTCTCATAATAGCCTATGCAACTGTTGTCCCTTCGAAACCAATGACCAATCCACTGCCATTGGTTCTTGACCACTTCTTTGAGAAAGGTGTGCGTTAGAAACTCGATTAAGCCAATAAAACCCTAGAATCGTTGGTAGCAAGTAATAAGTAATTGCTATGGTGTCACTTTCTGAATGTTGCTTCCACACAAAAGTGGAATAGTGGTGTTGTTCCGTATTCCAAAAGTAAGATTGTCTTTGCCGATAGAAAGCTTATGTCGCATACAATTCGTACAATCGCGTGAATTTTAGCGTTTTCCCCATGTTCACACCATTTTCGATAGAAGAATTATTTCACTGGATTCAGGTCTACCAATGTTGTTTGATAGCGCTGGGTACACTTTTAAGATCACCCTGATGTAAAGCATCACGCCTACATATTTCATAGTGAGCTCACTTTTGTTCCAGTAGTGCCAAAACGACATAACAGCCACCACCTAACTCGGAATGTTTTCGTTGTAGGTTAATTCAACTTCTTTCAGGAACCTTGCACCCTCTGTATAGTTGGTGCAAAATTTTTATGGATGGGGTGTATTGAGCTCATATACTAAATTGAGCCCGAAATCCAGTTTTAAAAATGTATCCAAAGAAAGGCTCTAACCTCTTCTGTACTAAATGAAGGAACTCCGTTTTATTTTACTGACTGAGTTTGTGGACACCGTGGGTCAGTGTATGCATATGTGCATAAATAAGTTATAAACTGATTTAGTATGCACAAGACCTCCACATCGACCCTCTGTAAAACTTTGGACTCGGATTATTCGTTCGTTGATCTATTTTTCTCGGCTCAAACCGACTAGAAGCAAACAATAATGTGAGGTCCAAAATGTTTAGACGTTGAAATATTGGAAAACTAAACACTTTAAAGACTTTTCTTATTTTTAAGTTAAACTTTCGAACATCATTCTCCACTGTCGTTACCATCAGTCTTACCATGCACTCTGCGCCTAGCTGCAAACACATGACTGTATTCGAGATTCGGAATAAATCATTAGAATACTATTTTTCGTTATATAAAATTAAAAAAACAACACATTTATTATTTCCATATGACAGTTACATTAGTGTCCTTATCTATGTCCTTTTCTATACTAAATGGAGACATTCCAGTTTTACAGCAGATCTCATCAAAGTTACAAAGACCTGTGTACAATTTCTGTCGTCCTGATGGCACTGAACCGGTAAACACCGGATATTTGTGAATGCATCGAATAAAATTATGTTGCAGTCCGAATACCACTAGTTTTCTTTCATCGATATTATGATTCTGCGGGCATAGGCGTTGACAAATCGCACGTAGAGTGATACCATGTGTCATAGAAGCATAAAATTGAAATATTTTCTGAATGGATGGTATCGACTTTTCTTTCTCGGGATTGAGTGAAACGTACTCGCGACATGCCTTTGTCAATTCTGAGCTCTGGATAAGAGTTTTTAGATGCTGAGTACACATGTAAACGTTGCTATATTTTAGAATTGGTAACAAGTGAACTACGCCATAATAAGCAAGGTTTTGAACGCAGGATTTTACAAGATTCGTTTCCACATCTGCTTCCGCTGCTATGCGTGCTATGTGGTTAATTCCATTTATGTAGGGTAATATCTAAAAGTAGAGAAAATTACTTTAACGGTTTTTGCTTCGTATTTGGAATCATACCTGTTGTGTTGTAAGATCCCAACTTTCGAGAGGTGTATTTTTATATTCAAGCATTAAAAGTGGTACCATGTGATCTTTCACCACTGGTGGATCTGGTTTATGTGTTACAATTTTCAAATAGATTGTCGTATCTCCCTCTGAAATTTGTATTATTTAGTTGTACTGTAGTATAACATTTTTAATAAACTAGAAGCAATATAAATATTTTAATATTTATCACAAGCCATCTATGTTACGCTAATTTATTTACAAAGCTCTTGGTTAAAACATCCAAATTTAACTTTCAAAACCGTTTTTTCTGTAGGATTCCCCTCAACATCAGAATGAGCAGGCACTGTTACGAAAGAATTCGAAGTATGTAGCTACATATATATTCAAATATAGCGTCTTGCAAGACCGAAGTATGACAGTTAGGGAAACATGTACTTCACAATGAACAAATCGACACCCAAACAAAGAATATCTAAATTCGTCGACAATAAAAGTAGAAACACAATGTGGCGTTCGCGCGGTCGCGCGTTGACAGATTGAGTAGAAACAATGGGATCTTATGGGGTAAAAGTAGAAACACAATGTGGCGTTCGCGCGGTCGCGCGTTGACAGATTGAGTAGAAACAATGGGATCTTATGGGGTAACACAAAATGTGACCTCACGCGTTTGGTCGGTTTTTGATCGTAAATATCGTAAGCGCGACCTCAACGTCGAAGTAGAGCTACTCTCTACTATTTTCTACTATGGTCGCGCGTTTTGACAGCTCACAGCTGTTTTGGATTGACATTATTCTTTGGCTTGTTCGATTTTAGCAAAAGGCAAACCATTGTGTCGTATATGTACTCCGAATTGTTAGCATTTAATATGTAAACATTTTTAATTGCTAATTGATGTTTTTTCAACACAAATTAATTATGTTAGAGTATGCAGAGGTTTTTATTTTTTTATTTTCGTGTTCATACACATTCGTTTTCGAAGTTATTTCTTGTATTTGTTTCCTAATCAAACCATGAAAATAAAAAGAGTACATTTCTACCCCCTTTTCTGCTGCGAAATAGTGTGTGGGAAATTTGAGGGAACAGAACATAATTCTGCCATATTCCTAACCTCTCAACGCACGACCGTCGTGAAGCCACATTTTGTGTTGCAAATTTTGAGGTTGCGCGTTTTGACAAATTTTATCGTAAGTCGGTGCAATGCCTGTCAAACGCACGACCGCACGAGCGCCACATTGTGTTTTGCCCATAAAAGTAGAAACACAATGTGGCGTTCGCGCGGTCGCGCGTTGACAGATTGAATAGAAACAATGGGTTCTTATGGGGTAACACAAAATGTGACCTCAAGCGTATGGTTGGTTTTTGATCGTAAATATCGTAAGCGCGACTTCAACGTCGAAATAGAGCTATTCTACTATTTTCTACTATGGTCGCGCGTTTTGACAGCTCACAGCTGTTTTGGATTGACATTATTCTTTGGCTTGTTCGATTTTAGCAAAAAGGCAAACCATTGTGTCGTATATGCACTCCGAATTGTTAGCATTTAATATGTAAACATTTTTAATTTAATAATTAAATGGAAAAATCCGCGAATTGTTAATTTCTTCGCAGAAACTAGTTAAAATTTAACTTTTTTTATATTAATTGATAGATAAATTAAGCTCTGTTCTTTTGGAATAGTAAAGTTGTCAATTACGCGCCTTTAAATGTACTAAAAATGGTTTGTTCGCAGTTCGCGCATTCGCTGGTCGCTGAGCTGTGAAAGGGCCTTAAGGTTGTGATGTTCTTGTACAGCCTGTATATCTCGTCGATGAATCTTCTTCTCGAAGGCCGATGATATCTTCATTCACTTTCGACAGTGCCTATGCTTCAGCGCCATAAAACAGAACTGGGATGATTAAGGTTTTACATAGAGCCTCCTTAGTTGCTTCGGCCTTACTTCTCAGACCAAAGTATCAGCGATTGCCAAGAGTTATTCTTCGTTTGATCCCTGTTGCCGGTTTGGTACTTTGCTTTTAAGATAGTAATTTTTGAAGTAAGCAGCTGGAAGTTGGATTTTAAAACTGAATTTTTGCCAAAGTTTGCATTTTTATCCAGTATTTGCTTCGAAGCTTAAATTTAACTTATGAGTCCGCCGCTAACGCTATTAGGATAGCAAACACATAAAAATGATGAATTGCAAGATAGCCTTACCAACAATTGTAGTCACTTTGTCCTTGTTTAAATCATTTATCACAGTTTTGAAGAGTTTTTGTAGCTTCTTCTTGTTGTCATCTTCTTTGGATAGAAAGCAAGTCTCTTCTTCCATCATTATCTGGGAAGTAAACAAAAATTCATCAACTTTTACCAGACATTGATTTCGTTATAAACTTACCAAGTATTCCGAGAGTTTCTTGACTACGGGTTCATACTGCACTGATCTTGCCCAAGCATCACACACAAAACATAGATTAAAATGAAAGGCATTCCGGGCATACTTCTGATGGTCAATACGAACAGGATAGCCAACAATTTTCAAACGCAAAGCATTCACTGTGAGAATGCAACGTTGAAGCTGTGGCTTGGGTATAATGTAAACATTAATGGCATCGAAAATTTCCTTCGAAACATAATTCTCAGGTACCTAGCACAAAATCTACGTAAACTTCGAAAATTTAAGTATTCTAACATATGCATACTTGACAACTTATTTTGCATCCAGCAGTGGGATGGAATTCACTGAGAAATATGCAGCGTATTAGACCTTCTTTACCGCATCCTTCAAAATATTGTGCATTGGTGTTCATTTTTATTTGCCGATTATCGGATGTCGTAATTAATTATCCCGCATTGCGCAATGGGAATTTGTTTTTCTTACTTTCTAAATTTGAACTTCCTTATAATTTCATCGCGGAACAGGTGCTTTTGACAGTTAGATTTTGGTGGGTATGCAAGGAAAGTCCACTTGGACAGTGGTCGAGGGTGGTGAAAAATGGAAAAGAGTGTATTCAACGATAAAATATGAAATTACATCTTAAAAGACTTAAGATTTCTATGGAAATGTAATGAACAATCGTTTATAGCTGTCAAAATGCAAAAAAGAATGAATATATGTAGGTACATAATGTGCTAAGCTTGGGCGGCGTGGCTCAGTGGTTAGTGTGTTGAAAAATTGAGTGGGTGATTCGATGATTGAACACCAACAAGTCTTATCACGGTCTCAACTCAAGCGAATACCTATCCAAAAAAAAAAACAATTGGATATTGCTATGAACAGAATACTTCTAACTTAATACTCCGGTTTCCGAAAAACACTACCAATTTGCTTTTGGTTTGATTCAGCATTAAGATATACATTGAGATTTAAAAGACTTTATATTGAACAAAGAATGGATTACTGAGCGGGAGGTTCGAGGTTTGAATCCCAGAAATCACCTAAAAGATTTTTCACGGTCCCACCTCTCGCGAATGGCTGAAAAACGTCCGAGGGTAAGAACTGCCATGAGAAAGCTTCTCAATTAGGCTTTCGGATATGGCTCTACGCTGTAGGTCCCTTCCATTTGTGTGAAAAAATATAACTCACGAATGGTTGCGAGAATCTAGGCCCTGGACCACATACGGTCGGTTGCGTCAAGTATTTGTATTTGTAGCTTTTCGCTAAATGGTATAAATACGTAAGCTATTTCATCGAAGCGAATTGGAACCGTTGTGTTAGTGGAGCCACAACGCCAGCTAAACTGACTAACATCCCTGCATACTCTATTCACCACTTTCTCAGCTGTCAAAAGTCGCAAAAGAACAAGCAAAAAAAAAAAAACATTAGGGAAGTGTCAAATAAATTTTCATGTCGTCAGTTCGTTCGGATTGAAAAGGAAACTTTTTTCGCTGTGCAAGAAAATTATTAATTGTGCATTTTCCAATTGAAATAAAACCAATAAAATCCAATCGAATATATTGTGCACTATGCACGAGGTAAGTTCAGTCTTATTATCCGCAAACTCGTTTTCCAAAGGCAAAATCTTTCCGGCTGTGTTTTTGTAGACACGGCTGGATTATTGATTTTTTTCCTTTCCGAAAAGTTTCCGTCCACAAAGGACGAAAAGTTTTCCTCGTCGCAAAAAAGCTGAGTGAGGAGAAAAAAAAACAAAGTCTTTTGTGTGATTTATAAAAATATTTGCTTTGAATTTTAAATAATGTTGTGTGGCATTGCAAAACTTCTCCCCGTCGTTCCTTGCGTGTTGCTCATCAGGGAGAGGGCGTGAACACCACCCAATTGCCTTGGCCGTGTATGCCTTTTCTCTTTAAAGACAAAAAGTGCACAAGTAGTGTCATTTTGATTCAGATACCTTTCTTTTTTTTGCTTACATGTATCCTCAGCAGCACGAGAATGGATTGCTGTTGTAGTGCACTCTAGAAAAGGAAGGACAACCAACAGTCAAGTGCGCGTTTTGAGTTTAGTGTGTGCATCAGCACTCACAAATTCAATAAATCAATCATCCAAATATACCAAACAAAGATGAACTCGGACAGCAGTGAGAAGGGCAGCTCCATTATTCGTGGTCGCACCTATTCCAAAATGAACTCTGTTGTGGATACAGAATTTGAGAAGTTTGAAAAGCCTCAGGAGCGTTACGTTTGGGAGATGCGTACGCGAAGCCCAAATATTACTCCGGCTAGCACCGTCCTTAATTCGCCAGACTTAACTGAAGTTCCATACTCGCAGCATCATGGACGTCAGCATCAGATACGCGTCGGTCGAAGTCCAGTCAGTCAGATAGATAGCATGGTTCCACAAGGTTTAACTAGTCCTGGGTCACCGACAGATGTCGGGAAAGCTGGAGGGCATTGTGTACGTGATGGAGAGATTGTTGTGTTCGATGATATCGACACGAATTGGATAAAGTCTCATGGGAAAGATGGCAATGCCGATGATGTGTTGAAAGTTACAAAAATGATTGGTCAGCTACCAATAGCAGAATATGAAGGATCACCCAGGCGCATTGGCAATCAACAGCAGGGATACAGTCTCCAAACGAGCGGTTTTAAAATGCAAAGCGCTACTGCTGGTGGATTTCCAACTCGTCCGCCAGGCTTTCCTCAGCGTATTTCGCAGCATTCTTCCACTGCCGCACTAGATGCAAAGGAAACCAACCATCGAACAGAGAATCTCATTGACATTGATGATGGCGGCGGCGGTGGTGGTGGTGGAGGTGGTGATGCCGACAATCGAACCGAAACAAGTGTTGTGGATGAGTCACGACCTAAAACTCCAACATTTGATTATTTATATGAATTTTCGGAAACAAGGAAAGTACTCGAGGAGTTTTTCAAAGGAGCCAACACAGATGAGAAACAGTTTGCCGACTTTACCGAAAGCGATGATCTTGGAAGTTGTGTAAGTTTATAAATTATTTACTTATCGTATTCAAATTCAGTTTACTCCCCCTAATTATTCCTTAATCGTGACAATGTTTGCCAAGGTATGATGTTATCGGATAAATCATTCAATTGAACGTAGTGAGTCAGCGGAAGTTTATGTTCTGTGTGTATACCATCATTAGTTTGTGTTTACGTTATAAATCCAAGAGTTGAAATGCTATAATTTGATTTTCTTAATAGATTTGCAAATGCTCTTGCAAAGTAATTAGAATGTCTAGCAAAGATGTGTGGTTCTTTATTTGCAATAAAATGTTACTACGTGTGCGTTTCTAATACGATGTTAGGCCAGGTAATGGACAGCTTTACCTTGCACCAAATCGGAAATATTTAATTTTTGGTGAAAGTATTGCGAATCCTGTAAAATATTCTCAGTTTTGGATTTTTCCCTGCCTCTGCTCGTGACCTCAAATTAAAAATAGCAACCAATGCGTGATTCTCCGCAATATCTGCTCTACTGTTTGCCCGAACGTATTGTGATAATGTGCGCGGTTTTGTCTGGATTTTTAATGATGTAACGACTGCCATATACCTAGATGCGTTATTTATTACAAGTTATATGGGCTATAAGTCAACTAGATTTAAAGGCCGGGTCTATTAGGTATTTACTTTGGAAATGATATTGTCATTAGCAGCCTAAGTTAAAATGTAATGAAGTTCACACTAAAAGCCGAAACCTGTGCTTTTCACTATCAGATACGCTCGGTTTCGCTCGTGCCTAAAGACAATCAGGCATGCTCCCGCGGACATCCGAGCAGCTCTTCAGTTATAACTGATCAAATACACACAGATAGAGAATCATTTCAGTTTTATAATACTCGCATCGATTGACACCCTTTCCAGAGTCGAAGTTTATTTTTGGGATATTCGGTAAAGTACTCTGCGTCCTTGGGTAGTTTTTTCATGCAGATATCTTTGTGATCATTACTACAACAGATGTCCTGGGACCCTAGCCCCACGGGTTTCAGGGTATTGAAATAACTGATGCTCTGATCTCTGATCTGATGATGCCGCCTTTGTTGGTCTACAACTTGGGCTTATGTGCATGATGCCTTGAGGCGGACTTAAAAACTTTAAATTTTATATGTACAAGTGCCCAGTTTGATCCCGCACTGGAATGCCTATCTTTGGCAAATACATTCCTCGGAATGACAAACTGATTGAGCGCAATCTTACTAGTCTCCTTCGCTATGTTAAATAGTGGCGAATCGGTTCTAAGTGTTTGCCGTCTTTGGATAATCCTCTGCAAAATATAATTACAATACGATGCAAATGTGTCCTTACGAGTGTCTTTTAACAAGCCGTAGTAAGAACTACACGGATGAAAAGTTGTGTCCATGTACTTTGACGCGTCTTTTTTGGAAGATCAAAAATCTGGCTGTGTTATATTCTTTACTATTGTCCATACTGCTTATCAGTGTTTTAAAATCCCACGAGAGAAATCCGTGGGACTATTTTTCACTTCGGAACATTTTATCTCGTCTCCATGGGATTGGGATTATTTTTAGACAAACACATTAAAATACATCTCCAAATTGGCAGCATTTTATTGAAAACCCGCCCTAAGCCTAGATAACTACTTGAATAATAAAAAAACTTCAAAACTCTTTTTTTTTTAATTTTGGTGTTTTCATCCTGATTTTGTACACACTTTTGCATGCGCTTGAATCATACCTGAAAGCACTTAGCCTACCGTGACTAGTGTGTCCGCAGAATGTAGCGTAAATTTTCTTGCCAGAGCGCGCTTCACTTTTGTTACACCCGTAGCAGTGTTCAATACTTCTTTAGACCGGTTTTCATTGAATTTTTTGAATATTTTCTTGCTGCAGTATCCAGCGAGGATAAATCATCATGAGAATCAAATGATCATGAATCAATTTAATGCGGGTGACAGATATGCCCAACGATGACATGTTATTTCTATGGATGTATCAGTTGTTCTTTTCCAGCCATTTCCGAACAATATCGATGGTTTCTGGGACGATGGCTATTAAGGCGCGTTATTGAGCGGAGTACGCTCACCTTGGAACTCATTTAACTAGCTTTCTCCATTAGCTAGGGGCGGTGCTTTACAATGAAGTAATCTTTTACAATTTTTTCGAGCACTATTGCAAGTGTTCACACGATTTGATTGACCTGCAATCGTTTGGTCCAAAAATGTTCACGAGTCTTAATTGTTTTAATGCGGGCCACATATGTATGTGTATGCCTAACGATGTCTTTCTGTCGGGACGATGACAGTGGAGGGTAATTCGTCTCATTTCGTCTTCGTCTCTTTGAACGAAGCACGGCCATCTTGTGCGCCCACAGTTCTTGTAAAAAGGAAAGGTGACAGGTTAGAAGTCACCACACAGCACCTTATCCAGTTTTCATCCGATTTTGAATATTTTCAGAATTATTTATCTACTTGCCCGACTTCAGCCAAATCCCAAATTTCATCAAAATCAACTACCGAGATTCTCGAGTAAGGCACACTTATACCCACTCCATGGCCTTATAAACGCGCCAGAATTTCATGTCGCTTAGAAATGATATTTAGGTTTCGTTGTGAGCCTGATTGATACAACAGAAATATTCAGAGTTGTAATTTCAGCCAAAAAAAATTCATTTACTATTGATCTCGTCTCCAAAGGAGTTTCATTTCACTCTGAATAGCCTCGGTCCACTAGCAATGCAGAGGTCTTGTTCTTAAAATTGGGTCTCTTCCAATGTCGATTTGAATTGCATCTATAAGCATATTTATGAATATAAACCCATTTCAGAACCATGGTTGCTCTGAAACTGATACACTTCTTATCAAGATTGCTGTTACAAATTGCAATTCTGACTGATTTCGCTTATAGCTTATCTCGTGTCGTTTATTATTCTGTAGAAAATATTTACTTGCTTTTTTCGCGTCTTATCGCAGAAAACTTCTTTCTCTCTGCATCTTCTAATGCAAAATTATCTGAATATTTCCCGTTTTTTTTTTTTTTTTGACTATACTCGTAATATGTTGCTTTCAAAGCCTCTGCAGTCGTCACTGTTTATAAAATGTAGCACGAGAATACACTGCGTGCCATAAGTTGAGCGAAAAGTTGTTTTACGCGAATTCAAAATAAAGGAGAAAGCTTTTCCAATTGATTAAATGCAGTTATTTTTTTAGTACATAACATCGTTATCGCTTAAATATGTAGAAACCTACGTTTGAAAGTTTTTGTCAGATAGTTCTGGGCTACTTCGACGGTTTCACCCGAGCACACCGATGATTTAATCGCGCGTCTATCATATTTCAGCGGGTATTATGAACTTGCATCGATTGAAAGTGACTTTTGGAGAAATCATTGTGCATAGTGCTGTCCTTTTTTAGATACAAATACAATTGCTTGGTGCAACAGACTGTATGTGGTCCAGGGCCTAGCTTACTCTCGGGCGCTTATTAGACGTTACAGAGAGATGGGACCGTGGAAAAACTTTTGTTTTGTATTCAACGCACTAACCACTGAGCCACGGCGCCCACGGTTATGCTCTTAAGAATTATCTAGATGGATCCCAAATTCAATCGGTGAATACTAAAAACTAAATTTAGTGAGTTTAGCAATGAAACACCAAAAAGCTTCTCAATTTGCCTTTCGGATATGGCTCTAAACTGTAGGTCACTTCCATTTGTGTGAAAAATATAACACGCACCACACAAATGGTCGCGAGAACCTAGGCCCTGGACCATATACGTCTTTTGCACAAAAGAAGTATTGTAGTGATGAGTTACAGTGAGTGAGTGAGTTTAATGTTCTTGAACGACAGCTTAAGCTGCCTTCCACGGCATACTTTCTCTGATTTCTCCTGGTTTCTGCTAAGCCGCAGCGTACCAAAATTTGATTTGTATTTTGCAAATGACAATTCTTACTTACTTACTTAGGTGGCGCTACAGTTCGGGGTGAACCTGGGCCTCAACCAACAAACCTCTCCAGTTAGCCCGGTCCTTAGCTAACTGCCTCCAGTTGCGCACTCCAAATTGGTTGAGGTCCCTTTCTACTTGTGCGCGCCACCTTAGGCGAGGTCTTCCTCTAACCTCCGGGTTAGATTCCAAGACTCTGCGGGCCAGAGCATTGGTGTCCATTCGCTCTACATGTCCTAGCCATCTTAGGCGACTGATGCGCAGTTTTTTGACTAGGTCGATGTCGCTGTACAGCTCGTAGATTTCGTCGTTGAATCTTCTCCTCCAAAGCCCGTCAACGCGAACGGGACCGTATATCTTCCGAAGAATTTTTCTCTCGAAGCGACCAAGGATATCTTCATCCGCTTTCGACAGAGTCCATGCTTCAGCGCCATAAAGCAGGACTGGGATGATCAAGGTCTTGTACAGAGTCTCTTTAATCTTTCGAGATAGCGCCTTACTACTCAATTGCCTTCTCAGCCCAAAGAAACAGCGATTGGCAAGAGTTATTCTTCGATTAATTTCCGCCGAGATTTTGTTGTCCGAATTTATAGCAGAGCCAAGGTAGACAAAGGCCCTTACTACCTCGAAGTTATAGCTGTCGACTGTGACGTTCTGTCCAATTCGTCGATGTTGTGTGTCCCTTCTTGGTGACAGGATATATGCACCTGGTGCACATTTTGGCGGCTTCTGTTTCGATACTAGCGAAAGCACCAGTGAGAGCCCGCTGTAGTTGCACAGACTTTTGAAAGATTGTGCCTGCGGTGTTGGCTTGTGAAATCACATGACAGCGCGTCGCCTTGTCTAAATCCTTTTTTGATATCGAAGGTCTCGGTGAGGTCATTACCGACCTTGATGGAGCAGCGAGCGTTCTCCATCGTCATCCTACATAGACGGACGAGTTTGGCAGGGATGCCAAAACTAGACATGGCTCTATATAGCTCGTCTCTATAAATGCTGTCATATGCGGCCTTAAAATCGATAAAAAGATGGTGAGTATCGATTTGGGTTTTTTCCAGGATCTGCCGGAGTGTGAAAATTTGATCGACTGTGGACTTTCCTGGCCTGAATCCACACTGATAGGGGCCAATCAGATTGTTGATGAAGGGTTTCAGGCGTTCACACAATATGGCAGATAAGATCTTGTACGCGATGTTGAGGAGACTGATACCTCTGTAATTGGCGCAGTTGAGGGGGTCTCCTTTCTTGTGGAAATGACAATTCAGTGCTGCAATATTTTCTTCAAGTTTAGTCAGCTACTGAAAGTAAAATCGACGTACGTTCGGCAAAAATTTCTTTCGAAATGGTTGTAAATTTTTGTTATCGCACAATTACCCTTTGACCCCAAAAATATATAATCCTGGTAACGTCACATTCTGACACATCATCGTCATCTTTAAACATTTTTCATTATTTTTTTTAGGACACACACCAAGAATATGAACGAGAAGAAGACAAAAAAGCAGAACAAGCATATATTGGTCAAAGACTGGCTAGAATTCCAAAAGAAGAGCTTTACATGGTACATCGCTCACCTAAAAAACAAGTACGATACGCCCTCCATTTGAAATATATGCTGTTTAATCTTTCCATTTGTAGCACTTTGATAACTACAACGACCAGAATGATATAGAGCTTTACATCGACTCGAACAGTCGCAGTTCGGGTGAGCTAGCCGATACAGAATTAGAAGCAAATTTGCGGCGACATTCACGTAACTTTACTCTTTCACCAGAAACAACTGATTACGACTCGAATTGTGGTGATTTGGATAGTCTATCGAATGATATTAATTGTCAAACGGATTTCGGGAAGTTGTATACGAGTATGCCTGTCCTTGAGGATGGACTGTCTAGTGGTCACGCCTCTGATACGGAAAACAATATTTCTGTTGTAATCGATAAGAAGTTCTTAGAATGCAATAATTTAAATGCCAGTACACTGGAGCAAGTTGAGAATAACAGCGTCATAAATAATTGTCAAGATGGATCTGATAATGATGTGAAACAGTTGGCGAATGATGTGGCGACTAGCGACAGTGGTTGTTGTAATGCGGTGGCAAACAATGGGGACAATAAAGATTCGCATAACTATGATGCTGTCTACGCAATAAGTGAGTTTTCTATGAAGAAGTGGACTGTATATGTTGTGATTGTGTTTTGTTTTTATATTTAAGGTATGCCGCAGAACACTCCACCACCACCGCCAGCACCAGTTCCACATCGGCATGCGATAACTGAGGCGGAGTCGCAAGACATTCAAGAAGCAATGAAGGATATTCGATCGGCCTTACAACGTGCGAAAACTCTTCCAGAAAAGGCGAAATTTTGTGATGAGGTCTTACCCGCTGGCCGTGAGTCACCAATATGGGTTCCACGGACCAACTCACATGAGAATTCTTCTGTTGATGTTATGCACAAAGGTCAGTGCACTGCCGAAGAAGAGGAACATGATACAGATTTGGAAACTGATCGATTGTTGGGGCAACAACGACTCGATGATCAGGGATTTTATGACGATAAGGTTTGTTACGGAGAATTCTTACCAGAGAAGTGATATAGCTATAATGGGCCTTTTTTTACAGCAACTCTGGTCAAAGAACTCAACAACTCATTCTCCAACTACCTCGGATATAACAATGTTGAACAACTCAACTAGCATTAAGCCGCAAACGTTTTCTTCCGCCACTATACGGCAAGGAATTGGAACAGCACTCACACCAACCTCACCAGATCACTGTCAAATAATTGGTACAGGCGATGTCACAATAACATCGCCTGAGAAGTTACAATACTCCAAGAGTCCTACAGGTTCCATTAAATCTCTGAAGGACTCTACAAACAGTGATAAGAAGGCGAAAACTCGCAACAAAGAAGGTTAGCTTTGTAAATTTCTGTCTCGTTTTTAGTTCCCCATCAGTTGGCTTTACTTTACAAGTGAAAACTAAGTTTAATGGTTTTCTTTTCTGTCTTTCTTAATTACATTCCACGCTTTCATGCGCTTGCAAATTGAATAACAAAATTCGCAAATGCAACAATCAAATGTCCTCTAACCAAACAAAACTCATGCACTAAAAATACATGTAAGTCCCATGAATGGTTTCCGTTTTGGTGTCTCTTTTGTTTAACTTTTATGTGATTCTTATGTGTCTGAGAGGTAGCTAAATAGTCAGGGAAACTCACATTGACGTCTTTTTCCAGCTTTACTGGATCCTGCAGTCCTCATTGAGGGCGTTCTCTTCCGGGCAAGATATTTGGGTTCAACGCAACTAGTGTGCGAGGGACAACCAACGAAATCCACCCGAATGATGCAGGCTGAAGAAGCAGTTTCTAGGATTAAGGTAGGTTTGCTAACTATTTTTCAATTCATCATTCTCATCATCATCAATACAAAGAAACACTTACTAACTTCATTCCAACTCTTTGTTTGCATGCATACTAACAGGCTTTGGTAAGTGCGCTCTATTCGACACATTCATCCTTAAATTGCATTAAAAGCGTTAAGTTTCTGAAAATACTTTGTTTCTATTCTTTTAGGCACCCGAAGGTGAAAGTCAACCATCCACCGAGGTAGATTTATTTATATCAACCGAGAAAATTATGGTCCTAAATACGGATCTTAAGGAGATCATGATGGATCATGCTTTACGTACAATCTCCTATATCGCCGATATTGGCGATTTAGTAGTTCTAATGGCAAGACGCAGATTTGTCCCATCGGACACTGATGAAGGCCCGAAACCAAATCGGACACCAAAGATGATTTGTCACGTCTTTGAGAGTGATGAAGCACAATTTATAGCGCAATCGATCGGTCAGGCATTCCAAGTGGCATACATGGAGTTTCTGAAGGCGAATGGAATTGAGGATCATAGTTTTGTTAAGGAAATGGATTACCAAGAAGTGCTCAATAGTCAGGAGATTTTCGGAGATGAATTGGAAATCTTTGCGAAGAAAGAATTGCAAAAAGAGGTAGTTGTACCGAAAGCGAAGGGTGAAATACTCGGTGTGGTGATTGTGGAAAGCGGGTGGGGTTCTATGCTACCCACGGTGGTAATTGCAAATTTAATGTCAGCTGGCGCTGCAGCACGATGCGGTCAATTGAATATCGGTGATCAGTTAATTGCAATTAATGGTATGAGCTTAGTCGGGCTTCCATTGTCGACCTGCCAGAGTTACATACGTAATGCGAAGAATCAGACTGCTGTTAAATTTACGGTTGTGCCTTGTCCGCCGGTAGTCGAGGTTAAGATTAAGCGACCGAATACCAAATATCAATTAGGATTTAGTGTACAAAATGGAGTGGTGAGTATTTTTTTTTTATAACTTTTTCATTCATTTTGTCGAGTGGATATTTAAAGGCGATTGAGTAATGAAAATGCATAGAAAGATATCACATTCACGAGAATCTAGTCAATTTTATCTTTTTAGGTGCGCACGTATCCCTGGTTGAATGTTAATGAATGTGTATCGGTAGTGCTTAGGTTGATAATGTGGATAAGACGTTCAAGGTCTTTAAAGCGATGTGTTTTCATAGAGTAAGGCACTGTTTGTACAGATTGAAGAGCATGAATTTCTAACTTATTTTGTACGTTCCTTTCAAATCGTATATATGTACTAGCTGACCCGTGCTCGCCTTGCTTCGCCCCCTGCCATTTTTAAGACATTTAGCTTCTAAATTCCCCTTGAAATAGATTTGTAGGAAATTGGGGTTAGCGTTACTGTCAGGCATTAATGTTCCGATAAGGTGGTAAACTTGACCCTAAATCTTAAAAGTGGGAATAAAGTTGCCTTCTGTTATGCGTTTATCACCAAAAGGAGGTCATTTGAAAGGCTGAGTTAAACTTTCTGGGAATCTCTAAAAAAGTTTTTGACTGAAGATGATCGCTCAGTAGAATGCTTTTTAGTAGTTCCGGCGGTGCACCTATTTCTCTGAGCATTACTGACCGCTTGAACAACACAACACCACAAAAGCTACAAACCTCAGACATTGTATACCTACATGCGACTCCTTTTCGTATGAAATGAAACGTTCATATTGAGAACATGAATTTTTCTTTAGGCTCCACGGTCGGACAACATTTTCACCGATAACAATAAACCGTTCACTAACAGAACCAAGTCTATTAACAGTGGAACTTTGCACATTTCTCAGCCGAGACATCCGCCTAATTTTTGTATATTTACTCCTTCGCCCAATATCAGAATATGTATTAGAATATCTCTTACTTATTTTAGCTGAGGTACAGACTCGTTGAAATACAATTACCAACTCAATTATAACATCCCCAGTGGGAATCGCTACCACAGCACAACACAACATGTACACAACCCATCCAGTATGCATGTATAACAGAAATATAAAAATAAGGAAACACATATCCTCCTATCGCCAGCCACTCGCCTCTGCTCATAAATTTAACGAAGACGCAGCGAAAGGAGAATAAAGAAAAAAAAAATGTTTATCACCACTGAGACATGGTTGGGAGACATGATCAACAAAAAATTAATCAAATTCTAAATTTTACAAATGATATTTTTGATATTGCTCAGCTTCTAGATGACGTAGGAGCTTGATTTTGGACTTGAAATTTGCGTCTTTACAAACTCTACACGACAAAACTAATTTGATTAAAATCGACAAAGGCAAAGTTGATGTTATTTGTGTTTCTAAGTTATTTTGTCTCTTTTTGTGGTCTCCCGAGCACAAAACTGTATAAGTAGCTTTATCTAAACCTAGTCCATGCGATTTCGTAATCAATAAAAAAAAAATCATTAAAATCGGTTCAGCCGTTTTCTCACAAATACCGGACAAAGAAATATCAACTTCATTTTATAATAGTAGTAGATATATAATGCTGCCTGCAAAAATATTTTATCTAAAACATACATGCGTCGTCTAGACTGCCTCAATCAAGTAATATTAAAGCTTTTCACTTATCTTCATATGCTTTTGTTTCAATAACGAGTTTGGATACGTATTTAAAAATATATAATATCTGGGATTAGGGCAATGATAATAGTGTGCAATGACGTAGTCGAATATTGGGAGGCTTGCCAATATATGTACTACATAACAGAGCTGTCGGTGCAGTAGATGTGCAATCATCTCTAACTCATCACTTCGAATGCAAAGAACTAAGTTGAGTTTAAAAGCCCAGCACTGTCCGTCTTCTGTTTTCGGAGCAAAATAGTAAAGTAGTCAAACTCAAAATCAATACAGCCTCCGCTGGCAGAGAAAATTAAATGTTAACGTTTTTTTTTCTCCCACAGACGTGGGATAAAGTATATCTATAAGGTTTATACTCTTCCGAAACTTCAATTTAACTTATATTTAGGCGGGACATTCCGCAACATGTGCTAACTAATCAGTGAACAGACTATATACACCGGAACTCTACTATACGGGTATTTCAACCGCAAGAATTTAGACGAAACCTATTTAATTAATTAATTAATTTAATTATCGCCTTTATTTCCTTCTTCTTCTTATTATAATTACCTTTACTCTTTCCTTGGACAACTGTGCGGAAGGTTCAATATTCGAATCCAAGAAGATAGCAACAAGTTTTTTTTTTTTGTTCCTCTTTTCACAAATGTGTGGCAAACATCCAAGACTAGTAACTGACATGAAAACCTTTCAATTACGCCTTTCGGACATAGCATTAAAAGTAGGTCCCCCATTCGTGTGAAAAATGTAATACGCATAACACGAATGGTTAGGAGAAGCTATGCCCTAGGCCTTACATGGGCTGTTTGCTACAAATATTTATTTATCTATTTAAACTCAAAACAATTTACGAATGATTGCTTGGTTCTTTTCAGATTTGTAGCCTGTTACGTGGTGGAATTGCCGAACGTGGTGGTGTGCGAGTGGGTCATAGAATAATTGAAATAAATAATCAAAGTGTCGTGGCTGTACCTCATGAGAAAATTGTTAATTTGTTGGCGACATCTGTTGGCGAGGTAAAGTAACTTGAAATATTTCTATTTTAACTATTTCATGATTATTTATTTCAGATCTTAATGAAAACAATGCCGACTTCGATGTTTAGACTCCTGACTGGTCAGGAGAATCCAATCTACATCTAAGTATTTCCACTTTCCAAACAAAATTAAAAAAAATACCTAACGTATACATACATTGCTACTAGCTTCTAAGACTATAAAAAAAAAACCTAACGAATATTTGAAACCAAAATACAAAGAAATTACCCACGCACTTATTTGCTAGCGACAATTTTACGATTAACAAAGGCAAAAACAAAGAGAAAAAAACACGAACAACTCCAGACTACACTCACTGTTAAAATTTCTACTGCGAACACCTAACAATCAATTTTTGTAATTTTTCATTACTGTTTAAAATTGTGTTTTGCGCGAGTGTTCTAAACTAGAAACAGAGAAACAGAAACAAATAGAACTCTTAGGTACGCTTTACTGATCCTATTGTCTTCTTCCATAAATTCAATTTCGGATAACAGTTTGTTGTTAGGAAAGTATATGTTTTATACTTACTTTTTTATTTTTTTTTTTGTTTTATTTAATATTTATTTTTATGTTGGCTTTGAGCAAAAATACCATTTGAAATGGAAACCGTTTGTATATTTCCATAACGAGCTAGTTAAACCTTTGGTTACTTTGTAGCGTGCAGCGGATCTGTGAATAGCATCAAAGTTAACTTCGAATTGGTGAGGATCTTTTTTGATATAGAAGCGAGCGCAGCAAATGACATGCTCTGTAATGATGCTTTGAATATGGAAACTGTCGTATGTAGAGGTCGATATGAGTGACGCAATCGGTCATGAGACTTGAGTCCAGTTGAGTTTTTTCATTCATGACCCGGGCAGCAAAACAATTTCAAACTTTTTTGGAGATTCAAAGTGAAAATGAATAAAATACGTGAAGAGGTTACCATAGGTGACTTCTACTCTTTCACCCAAACAGTGTTTCCTTTTGAACTGAACAGAGTCTGATTTTAAACGCCCTAAGGAATCAGATTGATATGCAATATTATAGCTCCGCCCATAAAAAATAAATTCGTTTATTTTTGTCGGGTAAACCAAGTATGAGTTCAGAAACGCATCAACTTCAACATATGTGACAGCGTTAGCTATACAATACGTTTCGAATAAATAACAAAATATCATTATTGCAAGGCTTGGTGCATTAACTTAGGAAACATTTAATTCCGACGTTGAAAGTCAGGAGTGCAATTGTCGCAATTTGACATAATTTGACGCACAAACTTTGCAAAAACGAATTTCTGGCGTTGGAAATCAAAAGTGCAATTGCCACAATTTGGCGGATAGACTTTGCAAAAATGAATTTCTGGCGTTGAAAGTAAAGCCGCAATTTGACGCATAAACCTTGCAAAAATGAACTTGTGACTTTGAAAGTCAGAGGTGCAATTGCAACAATTTGACACATAGGCTTTGTAAAAGTTAACTTCTTACGGTAAAATTGACGTAGGCATAGGAAAAGTTTAGCATAACCGATGTCGATGCATTTCCGAATTTACCAGTTGTTTGATGACTTATCCGATGGTTTGTCAGACCCTCAGAAGAGAATTAGACATGTTCATGCTCGCCAAAATCTTACACACGATCTAATTGATCAGAACGACGCCATCCCGGACAATTTGATCGCTGTCCTTCAAAGCCATTGTTATTTTTCTTAGTACTCCCAAACAAACGGTTCCCCTTTTAATTACATTTTATTTTTACTTTTTATTTTATATCGTTTTTCTTGATAAAACTTTGTATATTCTTCAGTCTTAGTTATTAATTAAGTTTTAATAATACTATTAATATACGTCACGCATTTATAACTTTGCAAAACCACTCGAGACTGATCAGTGCATGATTTTCTTGTGTTAAAATATATTAACGTGCATTAAACCAAAAATAAGTATATCAAGCGAATTTAAAGAAAAATGTAAGAATTTAAATTTTTAGTTAACATTTCGAGATATACAATCATTGTAATATTTATCAACATCTTTTCAAGATTTCTTTCCTTTTTTTTGTTCTTATTCCTTCAAGTTCCAGTATTTAAATTTTTTCTATGAATGTTTTTATTGTTTTTAAAACAAAATTATTTTTTAAACAAAAGGAATGCAATATAATTTATTATAACGTACTCGTGCCATTTATTAATATCATTTGTTTCATATTTTTGATAAATTTTCTCTAATCTTTATTTTGTATATATATTTATTCCATAAACAAATATATGTAAATTTTTTTTATCGATATGACATTGTTTTATTTTATTTTACTTGTTTTTGTACACAAATGCTGAAAAACCTATGACTGTTCTAAACGTCAAACATCACATATCCTCATTAAATATCCTATTCGCTTATCTCCGCGTATTCATCTTCAAAAACAAAATAATTATCTATGTACTCGCATGTTTGTATGTATATCTAAATGCATGCTGATATACATCTGCGTTGGTCAAAGCGTAGTACTTTTTGTTTGTAAATAAATGTTTATCAGAATAAAGAAGACCCTTTGCAAGTGTTAACTTCTTGTAAATGGATTGCTAGATGGTTAAGTAAAAAAGAAAACATAACAGGCGAACAGAAATGCTCAAAACCATTAATTTTGAAATCAGCATTAAAGTTGTATTGTGCTATTTAACCGAATTTATGTAAAAATATATAAAACGGTAAATTAATGTAAATTGATTAAACTCAAGTTTATGCATTTAACGTATGATAAATATTTGCATTTATTGAAGCCTTGGTTGCCACCAATTGTTAACCTTTCCTTCACACAAGCATGTGCATATGTTATTGCATTTAATTTGTCCTTTATTTCGTTTTGGATCTTACGGGCTCCTGAGCTCATGTGCATTGTAGACGATTCGTCCCTGGTGTCGCAGTTGCATACGAAGCCTTCCTACCGGCTGAGATTGGTCTTTAGTCATTCTGCGAAAAGTTTTTTGAGATCTCCTCACTCTTGTCCGTCTTCCATACATGCAACTCACTTCATATTTAATTATATATATATATATTGTATCCACGATTCCGATTCGGAAGTTTTGACTTTCATTGTCTAGGTTTTCCTAGAATGGTTGACATTTACAGGTTCCTGTTCGGTCTTTGTTGCCGTGGCGTGTTATTTTTGCCTTTTGGTGAAACTGTCGAAAAGTGGCCCCGAGCCAAACCTCTATGACCTGGAGCGCCCGCTTCTCATGGTCTTTCTTTTTTTTTAAAGATGCCGATGTTTGCCCTGCCATATCTACTCGTAGAGCACGCAAGAAGGTCGCGTTCTTTCGCTTCATATGCATCTTTTTTTGAAAACTGAGGCCTTCTCGGTGAAACGCGATCAGCGAAGATTGTGACGGTCTTTTGCCAATGTAGCTTCTGAACAGCATATTTCCTTTAGTAATTCTTAGCTGCTGTGGTGTAATCCATATCCGCATTGGAAGTGGTCCGATTATGTTGGCCGGTCGGAAAGTTCAGACATCACCCAGTACATCAGTTGCGACTTCCTTGATGGCTTGTTGGTAGCGTTGTCACTAGTCTTCGACACTTGCTGCTGGTGGTATTCGACTTTTCGAAAGGTTACGGGATACGCGATCAGCAAAGATTGTGACGTTCTTTTGCCACTGTAGTTTCTGAACAGCTTTTATTCCTTTAGTAATTCTTAGCTGCTGTGGTGTGATCCATATCCGCATTGGTAGTGGCCGGTTGGAAAGTTCAGACATCCAATCGAACTGAAGCGATGTCATGCGTCCATCGTAGTTTTGTCAATTTGGTTAACGTTTTTTTGGTCAGAGGTTATCTATTGAGGTAGAGAAACCATGCGTTGGCTATGATGACGTTTCGTCCCACAGCAGAGACAATCATGAAGAGATGAAGTTTGTTTACAGATCAGTTTTTGTTGGTGAATTTAGCGTTGATACAAATTTTATAAGACGTTAACTTATATGTCAAATGTTCAAGACTTCTTGCCTAAGTTTTTCATGTATAATAAATCCGCATCCAAATAAGCACTTCTGCTCTCCGTAATAGTCACGATAATATGTACATGGAACAGATTTTCATCCCCCTTTTGGCTGGTGCATCCCATCCGATCTCCTAAATGGCAGTTATGTCTGCTTTATACGGCTTTCACTTTTCGTTCGGATGCCTTTTACGGGTTTAAATACTTCAGGTTAGATCCGAACGTCTTCATCCTTTTTTTTTTTTCATTTTACAGGGTCATCGATGACAACAGCATTATCCATTTACGAGGCTGATTGCTGCTCAGAATGGTTTATTTTTCCATGGTGAGACAGTCAACCACAAAGCCTCCAACCTGTAGTGCCGGGTTCTTTGCTGGACTCTTTGGATGAAAGGGGCCGGGTAATCCAGTGCTTATTGGCCTAAGATCCTAATATGTTGAAATAGACTGTATAAAATGGACACCAAGTAGATCGACTTAACTAAAACTGTTGATGGCACCGTTGATCCCGTCTATTGAATACCTCCGCTGCTGTCCAGGTATGAGGAGTGCTTTGGTCGGAATATCTCTCTGTTGTGTTGTAGGGAAATTATTTATGGTATATTACTCCACTTTGATTTGTCAACCATGGGTGGTGTTTTTTAGGAAACACATTCTACAATCGCACAGCTAAAGGGGTTATTGTAGAGGCATAGTACCTGCATTAGGCATCCCATCGCGATTCCTATGCGAATATGCCAGATATTAACTTTTCCGCTTTCAAACTCGGTTCCAAATCAAATCCAATAGTTACAATTAGCAAATAATCATTTCTACAAAATATGTTATAAACTCTGTTGCATTTATTTAATTTCTTATATTTAGTCAATCAAAAATCTAGTGTAAATGACACAGCTTGGCGTATACGCAACATTATTTCCATCGGAATAAATTTCTCTTAAGTGTAAGTGTTAAGTAAAATTTAAGATTAAAACGCTACTGCAAATAAGAAACAAATTTTTAATAATACAAGGAGGTCCTTAAATTTTAAAAATTCTCAAACAAAAAAACATTGCAAATTATTTAAATCAATGGGAGAAAATTCAATAAAACAAAATACGGCGTGATAATTGTTGTAATATTTACAGAAAAACCAAACATAATAAAATAAAAAATATGTTTACTAAGACAAAAATTAAAAATAAAAATAAAAAACACAATTTATATATATAAATGTAATAATTATGTATTCTTATTAACCGTAGCTAGAACCATGTAAAATAAAACTAAAATAATATTTTAATGAAATGTCATAAAACTATAAATTAAAAAGTTTACGCGATATTAAAGCGCAGCAGCACAATAAAACAAAAATGGGGGCGGGAGTAAAAAAAAAACCAAATTAAATCGAAGTTGTGAAATGGAAATGACAGTTGTTTATTTACTTGTTTTTAATTATAATTTTTATATTGCTCTTATTTATTGGATTTTTATTGCGGTTGTATATTATTGGCTGGATGGCGGGGTATCCCAACACCGGTTTGTTTATTCAGCTTAAATGAAATAAATTAGGAAAATCGAAAGACTTTCGATCGTATTATTTATTGTAAGAGCTAAAAATTGTTGTAAGACAAAAATATTTATATAAATATATGTGTTTATTTATTATAACTCTGTATACTGTAAAATGTATAAAATAAAATAATAATAATTTGTTGCAAACAATACAGGCAAATATAAGAAAAAAAAAGAAACAAAAAAATAGTAATACAAGGAAACATTGTATCAATCAGTGAATAAATGGCATATAATTTCGCATTTTTTACAAGAAATTTGTTTATTGTTAAACATAAAATTTTATTGATTTATTCGAGGGCATCTGAGTCTGATTGATGAGGTCAGGTGCCAGCGTAAGAAAAGCAAATGGTTTATGGGTGCAGATATTCCCTGGGTGATTTGAAAGTCATTTTTTTTTGTGGGGTTAGGAAACACTCCACTGGAGTGCTCAGACAAAATTTATGTTGAATTTTTTCGACGAAGAAAGCCGAGAAGGAACTCCAGTGATGCAGAGCTTACAGAATCAGCACCGAAGATCTGCCGCCTGATCCGAGCAAAGGCAGGAAGTAACACGGAAAGCGATCCGAAGTATCGTCGCCCTCTCCACAAGCGTCGCAGACAGTGATGTCTCTTAAGCCTATCACGCTAAGATGCTTTGCAATAGGGAAATGTCCTGCGAGAACGATAGTAAATTAGTCCATCTGCATCCGGGAGAGCCATGCCACACAATTGTGTTCGTGAGAAACCCAATCGTCAATGAAAGCCCTAATCGAGGAAGCAGGAAGACCCAATACAGGTTAAGAAAACATCCTATGAGCCTTGCTTAGCAATCTCATCGGTGATTTCATTTTCCGCAATCCCAGTTTGACCTGGGACCCAGACAAGAGTTAGAATTACTCTTCATTTTTAAACTCTTTTGGAACAGGTTAATGGATTGAACAAGGCCTTAAACGCAGCCTGACTGTCACTACAGATGCAAATACTCCGAGCCCTCCACATATTCTTTACACCTCTGCTTAAAAAACAGTGGCATGCACCTAACGAGTAGTGAAGTCTACTGCTGTCGGTCTCCACGAAGACACCAGCACCAGACCCTTTACCGGTTTTGATGCCATCCGTGAAACTCGACTACAGACCAGTCCAGGTACAGACTCTGGCCAAAGCCGACTCTAAAGTTACACAGCAGCCGGAGTCCCGGTGTCATTCCCTCTGACGGCATATCCATGCGATCAGGGTCGTTGGATAAGTGTTGCACAAGTTCAACGAAACTCCAGTGCGGATGAGCCCAAAAGCTACATCGCGAAGTCTGAGACGTTGGAAAACGTCAAAGTTTTCGGATTCTGTTAGTTTTTGACTGTGTTTATGCACACCTAAAAGCATACATAAGTATTGGTTTCGTGAACATTTTGTATTCAACAAGTGCCTACGCAACATCTTAAGGATTTTCTGCCCCAATCGTATCTCTAACGAACATTTCTGCAAGCGAACGGGCCAGAAACCAATATGTAGGCACAATTATCCAATGACGGAAGTGGTCACATGCTCCAAAAAGGTGACAGTTCCATAGCTAATTATGCTAAGCAATGAAAATCGTTAACCAAGGACGCGAAAATACCTGGCAGTCCGAGGAGAACATGTCGCAGAAATGTCAAGTTGAGCAGATCTGAGACATTGCCAGGAACCATATACGATGGCTCATAGACATAAATAGGCCTTATGACCTACAAGTGGATACAACACAGAAGCCAGTGGCAAGTCATAATCGCTAGGAGCCAGATTAGGGGCCGAATTACCGCAGTCGACAACGAGTGAGTGAGTAGGACTCGTGATCGAATGATCGAGTAACCTCACTGGGATGATGGCACTCGAAACCTCACGTATCGAATGAAAATAAAATTGTACTACAACTCACAAAGTGACATTTCGCCGGTTGATATAAAAGATAAAAAAAATATTATTTGCAGTGAAATTGATGTAAACAATGGCCGGCGCCCCCTCTCTTTGCGCGGGTTGATTTGCCGTCGTTGCTATCAGACCCTTGGTTTGCGGCTCCGAATCGAAATCCGAAATCGGCCAAAATATTTTTTTGCAACAAATTGATCTTATTTTGATTGGACCTTAAAATAAAAAAATTTACATTATATTAGTAAACTCACTTAAAAAAAAAAATTGAAAACAAAAATACTCACATCTTTGTTGCTTTGCTCGATAGCTCGACAGCACAATAGTGATCGAGTGAAATGACGCACTCTAACGTGTGCTGTCATCTCAAATTTCGATAGTGAATGCTCGATCACGAGAGCGGTAATGCCGACTCCTCAAATTTCGATAACGAGTTACTCGTTAACTTTACTCGCCTTTAACAAATCTCCCCCTTTTTTATTTTAATAGATTCTCTTAAGCTTCTCAGAATATAACAATAGTATCCCATGATCTTCCCATCCGATGCTAGGACCTTAAACTTCATTGCGCCTGTATTACCCCTGTTACTCCACCCTATGGGCTCCGGCTTTGACTTTGTGTGGGCATAGTAATGAGTCCAAGTTTCATCTTCAGTAACAATTTTGTTGATGGCTTCTGCTAGATTGTCTCCAAACAGCTCCGCAAACTGCTCACAACATTCCACACGAATATTTTTTTATGCATACACCCACCTTGCGCTGATTTTTGACATCCCTCCAACACGATGAATATCTTTGCGCCATACGAACGAAGCCTTCTTTCTTCTTTGTTTGGCTGTTAGTCAGAAGCCCATCGGAGTGCGCCACTTCTGGTGCTTGTTCAGCAGAGTCTTCTCGAGACAGATTTTCAATGGCAGCACTTCGATCAATTGCGCGACTTGAAATGCACAAGCCTTATCGGGTAAAACCATTCCGCCACTTCATGTCCATTTTCACGAGCAATTCGGAGAGTGAACCGCAGGAGTTTTCATAGACGAGCACCCGTACCATTGTTTGAGGAGGAGTTTGAGCTAAAACATATGTTGGTTGGTGCCTCCAATATCCCTGCCCCGACCGCAGCCGTAAAGGCCTGGAGTAGACAAACCCTTAGCCAAGACGCCTTCATACAGCAGAAATATCCTTAAAAAGCAACTCGTTTCGCCCATTCATCAATTGCAGTAAAAGCCTCTACTACGGCACGCTGAGAGCGACACGTATCTCAGCAGCTGGACGGATTTATTGGAGATATATAGAACCATCTGTGTTCACTCTGCCCCGCGCACTATCAGCTCAAGAGTGAAGAATTCACGTGATAGCGCATTCGATACAAGATTCAAACGAGCTACTACATCGCGTATGCTCCTGTATTTATCGACACAGCGACCGCTCTGTAGATCTTCAGTCGATGAATGGTATCGTATGCGGCTTTGAAGTCGATGAAAAGATGGTGTAACTCAATTACCTGGTCTTCTGCTTTATTCTTCGTCTTATTCATAGCTGCGCCAACTCACATTACTGGGGAGGAGATTAATTCTTTGTTGACCGGAAGTGGGTTCCCGCCTTGCATTCTTGGACTCATTTGTCCAATTAGTGTCTGCTGGAAAACTGCTTGAACACATCTCCAAAATTCTGTGCGTCGGTGATTCAATTCTCTTCACTATTTCGAAGGCTCTGCGTTTCGGCCTTGTAGCCAGGTTCCATTTGCTTAACTTTCCTGCAGAACTGTCGGATGTTGTTACCATAGCGTTAGTCTTCGATTGCCTTGAACTGGGAGACTGCATGTGCCCTCTTTTTCTTACGCATGACTTTCTGCTCCTGATTCGGTATTGTTCCCTCGCTGTCCTTGGTCTACGTTGCAGCCCTTTAAAACGTGCATCTTTTGTCACCTAATTCCCATATTTGCAAGCATTATCATACCACAGACTCCTTTTTGGAGGTGGTTGGTATCGGATTGTAGTTTATTTAATGATATTGACTCCTCTGAGTGTTGACATTAGTAGAAGGTAAATGCACGGATTCGGCGTCTCCTTTTTGGGACTTCCACAGCTCCTTCTCATTGGACAGTCGAGCTCTAAATTTTGCTGCTGGGAGATAATGGTAAGAGCCTACATTTGCCTCTTAAAATTGTGCACATCCAGGATATTTGACGAGTATCTCGCATCGATCAGAACATGCTTGTCAGTTTGACAGTCTTTGTAATCTTGAGAAACTTGTGCTACTCGTCAAAGTATTACGAGCTGCTGCAATGTCGATTAGTCGGAAGCCATTATCTGTTGTGGTGTCGTGGAGGCTTTGCTTTTTAACTAATCCGCCAAAGATTTTAGTATTGAATTCCTTGACTACCATTATGACATTGTTCTCCGGACTGAGTCTGTAGGCACCATCCAGGAGGTCATAAAATTCCCACTTGATTGGGTTTTTAGCCTGATCTCTGGAGACGTGTACACCTATTAGGCTGTTGCTACAGAAATTGGCTTTGATGCGCATGACAGCCAGGCGATCGCTTATTGGCTTCAAGTCAAAACTCTTGACACATATGTATGCAGCCTTTTGGTAGTCGATGTCGCTATTCTTTCCATCGTGTCTCCTGAATCGCAGTTATATTTGCCCTGTACTACGAGAGGAGAGTTTAGTAGCAACCGAGTGTACAGTTTGCCGTCATTCCAAATGCATACTCGCAGGTCGTTGTCCTTTAATGTTTCGGGTCGCATTATCATTTGAATGGGATTATCGTTATAGAGGCACAAGTTTCCCTCATAATAAGGTTAGGTTAGGTATGTGGGTTGGCTAGTAGAGAGACTCCCCGCCACACTCAGGTCAATGCTGACCCATTGTGATGCCCTTTGGAGGAAAGGATGTCCCTTGCTCATTGAAACCCGGTACCGATTCTAATATGCTCCGATAGTTATTGATGCGAGTCTTTGCATACAAACCATCCTGAGGACCTGATAAATTTCATTATCCTGTCTGATGGCGTGGTGGCGAGTTCATCTAGGTCTTGGAAGAAGTAGCTCCCTAGGAACCTGTTCTTGCTGTGTTGGAGGCCAGGGCAGTGACATAGGAAGTGGGTTGTGGTCTCAAAAGCTCCCTCGTCACCGCAACCTCTGCAGAGTTCTTCTTCCGTCAGACGTAGTTTTTTTAAATGATACCGTAGAGAGTTATGCCCCGTGATAACCCCAACGAGGGTGGAAAGGGATTTCCCGTCTTCCCACATGAATCCCTCGATTCTGTCTTTATCGAACGACGGCCATAGTTTCCTTGTGATTACACAGGTATCCATGGAGGTCCATCTGGTGTTCGCCTCCTGTATGGCTATTTTCCCTATTTCAAGCTTAAGTGCGCAAAGCGGGATGTTCACGAGTGGTTCTGTTTGTCTTGAAACGGCTGCAGTACCCTCTCTTGCTAGTTCGTCAGCTTTATCGTTGCCTGGTATACCCTCATGTCCAGGGACCCAGCAGAGCGATACCTTGTGCTGTGTTCCAAGAACCTTAAACTCTTCTCTACAGCACTTCACAAGTTTCGATTTGATTTCTGTAGCAGTTATTGCTCTTATAGCCGCCTGGCTGTCGATAAAGAAGGTGATACCCTCTTGTGGTATTGTCCTTACTGCAGACTCACGGGCGGCTGTTGTCACTGCCAAGATCTCCGCTTGGAAGACGCTGCTATGGTCTGGTCGATATTCCTAGTGACCCTACGCCAGTGTCCATTTTAGAGCCGTCTGTATATATGGCAATGGATTGCACATTTGGTATCTGAGCCGGAAAACTTAAGCGGGGTGCTTCCGACAGATGGCGTACTAAACTGTGGTAACTTCCTTTTATTTGTGAATAATACGAGCTCGGTTTTCTGAGGGTTTACCGTGAGCCCGCAATTCCTGGTACAGATGTCAAGGGATTTGATGGCCCGTTCGACGTGTTCGCTGAGTGTAAGGAGGAATTTGCCTGTTGCCAGTATCACAACGTCGTCTGCATAAGCAGTGATACTGAGCAATCCCCAACCTGGAGTGCTGATTCTATTGAGAAGACAATGATGAAACCGATGTCAATAACCCACTTCGTTGACATAACCGCTGCCCATTGAGGGTTCATCCAATCAGGTACTACGTCGTGCGTAACTAAGGATGTGCCTTTCAAAACATGACCACAACATGTGGAGATGACTCTGTGCAGTGACTCCTAATAATTCCTCTGTAAATTGGCCAGACTCTAACAAAGGTGATGTCAGCCACCATTTGAGATTCTAAAGTAGAACAGTCCAACACATTTTAAGGAATCCCATTCTACTCAACTTGAGGCAGAGCAAATTCTGTTATGTCCTTTGCAACAAATAAACTTTCAATTAACCTACCAAACAGTTAAACCCTCACTAAGCACAAAACTTGAGAGAATGGAATAAAATTTCATGTGGCGCCTCTGAACAATTTATACCCCTTCCCCTAGCTCATTAACATTTCCACTTAACCCGCTTTCATTCCCACAACCAGCACGAAATCCATACAATTATTCGTATACCTTTTCCAGATTACAATTACGTTTCCGCTCTAATTTCATAGTGAAATCATTGTTTCCTAGGAATTAAAGTGGGGCCATGCCATATACCAAAGGCGACAAAACAGCACTCTAAAGAGCCTTGACATGAACTTTAAGGTGCTTTGCATGCAATTCCCCAGCAAACGTGAATGGCGAAAACTTTTGTGATGGACTTCATACCATGAGGGATGGAAACAAAAAAACTTTGAATAGAATCAACATTAACCAAGGGAAGGATTAGAGTTGTCCTGTCGTGAGTTGCTTTCGCCCTGCGGCAGTGAAAGAACGCATTCCTCTGACTTTAATGCCACAAGGAAGGGTTCAACTTTGCTTTGTTTTTCTTTTCTCTGTTACCTTCATGTTTCACCGAAGGAATTACCATAGAGGGACACCCAGCCACTCGCAGTGCTCTAAGGACTAAGGAATGATGGCGGAGGCAATGCGTTCACCAAGCAACCGATGTGCACAATCTGAGACTGGGTATTCTGCATTGCATGCTGGATACGTTTGAATGTTTGAATAGTCAAAAGGGCGTCAGATACATTCTGTTTCAGTGCAGCCATTCACCGCATTGTTGTGTTAATTATACCAAACAAATAAGCAGATGAGTGGTGGTAATCTGCTGTTTCACACTGCCCCAGGCTAAAGAAACTTTGCAGTGTGGATCGTTGTGCATTTATGAGATACTTCCGGGTAGGTGTACTTGGATTACATGATACACTTTAACGCGTAACGTGGGTCTACGAGTATGCTTTGAAGCATATTCTGAGAGAAGTATGGATACGTACGGTCGTCGGAGATTCGTCAAGCATGGATGGATGCTTTCACTGGAGTACTAGCCATGTGCGAAATGGAAATTAATTAACTGCGGATGTGCAAGATACGCTTATTCCTGGGGCAAGAGAACTGCGGTGAGATAAGAGATCGTTTTAGTCCTGCGGAATATGTTAGCTTAGCCTTATCTTTAATACTGTGTCCCGATGAGTTAAGGTCCTTTAAAACTCTTCTTTTCGTAGTCAACTCTGCTCGCGGATTTGCTGGTTATGAAAATTTAAAGAAATACCGATTTCACGCTTCCACGGTTTAACACTTAGGTAGGTAGATAGGTGCCTTGTGACATAGAGTCACTGCTCACTTAGACCAGGTCGGGCCATTGTGGCCAATCTTCTTAACTCTGGAGACATGTGAAACCGCTGTTGGAACCACCCAGATAATGATATGAATCCCAGGAGGTCCGTCAGCTCTACATTTCCTTAGTCCTCCAGTTCTGAAAAGAAGTAACTTCCAAGAGTCCTCATTCTTATGACAGATAGGGCAGGACAATCACACAGCAGATGACGAGCAGGTTCAATTTCTTCTTCGTGCAACTTTTGCAAAAAGTCGTTATGTAGCACACCGAGTCGTTCTGCGTGAACGCCGATAGCACAGTGTCCAGTAATTATGCCAGAAACAACCCGTGCGTTATAACGACTAAGTTTTACCAGAGAGGTTGATCTCTTCTTACTGAAGGCCGGCCATAGCGCCCTGGCCGTTGCGCATGTTTCCAGATGAACCCAGCGTCTGTTTGCTCGACCGATGGCTTCATCTTCTATCTTTTTCCGTAAGGAACTGATTGGGGTTACTGCAAAAAGGAGGGTCCGCGATAAGTGCAGCGCCGATCCTTTCCTAGCAAGCTCATCAGCCTTTTCATTTCCCTTGATATCTCTCGAAGCGACCAAGGATATCTTCATCCGCTTTCGACAGAGTCCATGGTTCAGCGCCATAAAGCAGGACTGGGATGACCAAGGTCTTGTACAGAGTCTCTTTAATCTTTCGAGATAGCGCCTTACTACTCAATTGCCTTCTCAGCCCAAAGAACAGCGATTGGCAAGAGTTATTCTTCGATTAATGTCCGCCGAGATGTTGTTGTCCGAATTTATAGCAGAGCCAAGGTAGACAAAGGCCCTTACTACCTCGAAGTTATAGCTGTCGACTGTGACGTTCTGTCCAATTCGTCGATGTTGTGTGCTCCTTCTTGGTGACAGGATATATGCACCTGGTGCACATTTTGGCGGCTTCTGTTTCGATACTAGCGAAAGCACCAGTGAGAGCCCGCTGTAGTTGCACAGACTTTTGAAAGATTGTGCCTCCGGTGTTGGCTTGTGAAGTCACATGACAGCGCATCACCTTGTCTAAATCCTTTTTTGACATCGAAGGTCTCGGTGAGGTCATTACCGACCTTGATGGAGCAGCGAGCGTTCTCCATCGTCATCCTGCATAGACGGACGAGTTTGGCAGGGATGCAAAAACTAGACATGGCTCTATATAGCTCGTCTCTATAAATGCTGTCAAATGCGGCCTTAAAATCGATAAAAAGATGGTGAGTATCGATTTGGACTTCTTGGGTTTTTCCAGGATCTGCCGGAGTGTGGAGATTTGCTCTCGATTGTCGACTTTCCTGGCCTGAAACCACACTGATAGGGGCCAATCAGGTTGTTGACGAAGGGTTTTAGGCGTTCACACAATATGGCAGATAAGATCGTACGCGATGTTGAGGAGACTGATGCCTCTGTAATTGGCGCAATTGAGGGGGTCTCCTTTCTTGTGGATCGGAATTGACTCTATGTGGTCTAAATGAGCAGCTGATGCATAGTCACCAGCGGCACCGACATAGCTAACCTAACCTATACCTCTACACTTCCATTGATCTACATTTGACAATATCGCAAGAAAAGTTTTCCTAAAGTTCATTCCGCATCATAACTCCCAGATTAAGTAAGGTATTTCTCTACCGCATTGTCCCTCTGAAATGGTGTCGGGGACTCAGCTTGGTGTTCATATCCTATATAGTATGTCTCAGCCTCTACGCTCATGCATCCATTTTGTCTCGATGGGAGACTACCAACAGATCGACGGAAACTGATCACATGAACCCGATATTAGCTTTTGAAAGGAGATTCGCTACAAGAATTCCTGACAGAGTGTACTGGAAGAACCCCAGGAGCATGAAAAAGGAGCTGGCATTCTACACCGATGGTTCTAAGATGGACATTGGCACGGGAGCCGGAGTTTATTGTAAAGCCCTAGGAATAATCCACTACTACACGACGACTGCAGCGTCTTTCAGGCCGAAGTCACAGCCATCATACAGGCTGCTGAAATTATTCGCGTAATATCGTTGGCAAAACGATCACTGTCTATATAGACAGCCATGCAGCCGTTAAGGCTCTGGACTCCGCGGTAATCAGGTCGAGGCTTGTGAGAATCTGCAAGTCACTCCTAAACGAGATATCTAGAGCCAATGCGGTGACCCTCTGCTGGGTACCAGGGCACAAGGATATCAAGGGAAATGAAAAGGCTGATGAGCTTGCTAGGAAAGGATCGGCGCTGCACTTATCGCGGGCCCTCCCTTTTGTAGTAACCCCAATCAGTTCCTTACGGAAAAAGATAGAAGATGAAACCATCGGTCGAGCCAACAGACGCTGGGTTCATCTGGAAACATGCGCAACGGCCAGGGCGCTATGGCCGGCCTTGAGCAAGAAGAGATCAACCTCTCTGGTAAAACTTAGTCGTTATAACGCACGGGTTGTTTCTGGCATTCATATCATTATCTGGGTGGTTCCAACAGCGGTTTCACAATGCTTCCAGGGTTAAAAGATTGGGCACAATGGACCGACCTGGTCTAAGTGAGCACTGACTCTATGTCACAAGGCACCCATCTACCTACCTAAATACCATGTCTCAACGTTTTTAGTCGATATATTCGAATACGTCTGTCTATCAATTTATAGATGTCGCTGTAAAGCCCATAAATCCTACTAGCGTCGAAAAAAAAAAGTTGAAATAGATTCCATTCATCCTCATATTCAGTAGACTTTTCATGGAACACCTTTTTTTAAAGCTTCCACCTGTCAAAGTTAAAAGCATCCAGCAAGGAGGTAGGGGTATGTATGAACGTATCTTACCTTTGCAAAAACATCGAAAACGAAACTCCCCCGAAGTGTTTTAAAAGCAACTTACCATCGTTCTTTCTCTTTGTTTTCGCTTTTTGTTGTGGTTCCACTTTTTTTTTTTTGCTGTTTATTCCTGTGCGGTGAGAGTGTACTTACCTGCTGTAGCTTAAGGGGCGCGCTGCAAGCCTTTTCCTCCATTTGCGTGGAATCAATTTCTATTCTGTATTCCTTGCAGAGTCCTTAAGTAAACAATCCTTAACCAGAACCATTAGTTGTTTTCCTTTACGTGATGTGACTTAAGAACCGAACTCCACTAACTACAAACGAAGTGCTTAAGAAAATCCTTTTACATGCATAAAGAGGAACGGTCTTAACCTACTGCAACAAAACCGATGCTGATGTATGTATTCGAACGGTTTTAGGTACATTTTGGGTGGGAAAAATTGGGATGAATGCTCCTGCAGTTGATGTGTAAAATGCACCGCTAAGTGTTGTCCTGAGAGCATTAATAGTGCGCACTCAAATTGGGCGGAATGGTATTCGATATTCGACATTCAAGGCAAACTGTCAAATGCTTCTAATAGATATGATTCCAAGTCAACGGACTGGAATTTATATCGAGGACTTGTTCTCTCAAAATTGGATATGCTCGTTACAGCTATCGAGTCCATAGGGGAACTAGATGAAGCAGCATACCAATCGAATGATGTACTGCTTACTGCCTACCACGACAGCTGTATGCATAAAACCAGTTTGTGTAAACGGAAGGTTTCCTGGTGGAATGAACAGCTTGCCAAACATAGGAAGCAAGTTAGAAAACCCTTATAGGCACGATTATAGGTCCGCTCTTACTGAATACAATCTAGAATTGAGGCGATCCAAACGTGCTACATGGAGGAAATGTTGCGAAAACATTGCTGACTTGCCAGTAGCAGCGCGAATCCATAAGGCACTCGTTAAAGATCATGCTAACTGTGTAGGCTTACTAAAGAAACCTGATGGTACCTACACGTCGGACCGTGTGGACACTCTCAAAACCTTACTTAAGGTCCATTTTCCAGGTTCGTCTAAACATGTACAACACATGTACTCGAATGTAGCTGACCATAGGGTGGGTATCGCTAATAGAGTAAACAGTTTATCCGGAGAAATTTTTAGTCCTGAAAGGTTAAATGGGCCGCCAGCTCCTTTAAACCATTCAAAGCCCCCCGGCGGTGACGGTCTTTTCCAGCACTTCTGCAGAAATTTATCGACCTCATCTTGCCGGGTATTATAGCTTTATTTGGAGCCAGCTAGAATAAGGGATACATCCTGACATCCGGATTCATTCCCAAACCGGGCAATAGGCCCAGTGAGCTGCCTAAATCTTACAGACCCATAAGTCTAACATCATTTGTTCTCAAAACGATGGAGAGACTACCCCTCTGCACTCAAGTCAATTTGCTTATAGGAAGGGTAAATCCACAGAAGGTGCTCTTCACTACCTTGTGAAGAAGATTGAAAGAACTCTTGGTTCTAAAGAAATAGCTTTGTGTGCCTTCCTTGACCTTGAGGGCGCTTTCGACAACACTGGCTACAGCTCTATAGAGAGAGCAATCAGTAGCAGAGGCATCGAAGATTCGACCAGCAAATGGATAAGAGCCATGCTTGAAAGTCGAATTATTTCTTCCTCCTCGGGAGGAGTGTCAGCGTCTGTGACCGCAGCTAGCGGCTGTCCCCAAGGCGGAGTTCTCTCTCCCCTTCTATGGTCAACCTTCTAGTCGATCTTCACAGATTAGGCTATATCGCCATTGGTTATGCGGATGACTTGGCGATACTTATTAGTGGCGAGCACAGCTTTACTACACGTTTTAGAATGGTGCAGCAGAGAAGGAAGGACTATCCATCAATCCCTGCAAAACTGTTCTAGTGCCTTTTACTAGGAAAAGACTGGTCAATCTAGGACCTATCATTATCAAAGGTACTACTCTAACTAATTCCAGGGAAGTCAAATACCTCGGGGTCATCCTCGACAAACGGCTCAGTTGGAATTCTCATATCAAATTCGCAATCGAGGGTGCTACTAGGGCTATGTGGGCCTGTATGGCAGAACTTGGGGTCTAAATCCAAAAATGATACATTGGTTGTATACAATGATGGTGAGGCCTATTATCACGAACGCGGCTATTAGTGGACTCCATAGCAGTTAAAAGCTGCTACGATGCACTGCAATCCCTGGCGGGACTAGGGTTGGGTTAGGTTGAAGTGGCTGCCAGCTAGGAGTCGCCGGCACACTTAGACCAATGGTAGGTCCATTGTGATACCACGTGGATCTTGGGAGAATGTGTCACTCTACCTACTCGTTAAACCATTTTGAGCTTCTTATGAAGCGTAGGAGGCTCCTAATGTCGATATTCATCAGGTCGCCTGTATCGTTGTAATAGGGGGGAGAGCTGGCCAAAAACAAAGAAGGTGAGGAATAGTTATCCGCTTTTCTCCATCCATGCAGCTTCTACAAAAGTCGTTAGAAAAAGGCCAGCCTTGTAGCATACTTGCCTATTAGACAGTGTCCAGTGATGACATCTATTGTGGTGCCGATTCTTAGAGCTGGACATACTGATCCACTTGTCCACCTAAAATTTGTACTCCCGACAGCATCCAGCTTAAGTTTAAGTTTGCGAGCAGCGATTGGTATACCTACGGTGCCTTTGTCCGGCAAGATGGGTATAGTTGTTCCTATTCTGGCGAGTTCATCGGCCTTCCAATTCCCTGTCTCTATGCCTCGGCACCCAACACAGGTGAATGTTGAACTTCTCAGCCATCTCCACAGGAGACCAATGGCAGTCTAGAGCTACTAAAGAGTTTATATAGGTCGATTCCAGGGATTTGATTGCTGCCTGGCTGTCTGAAACGATGCGGATATCTTTAGCAGATATCACGTTTCTCTTAACCCAAGATGGGGCTTCTTTGATCGCTACAATGATTTGGAAGACGGAAACTTAATTTGTCAGAGAAAACACCTGCACCAACTCCGTCCTTGGTCTTTGACCCGTCTGTGTAGAAGTGAAGCGATTCATCTTCTGAAAATGCATCGTCCTCCCAGAGTAATCTGGAAGGGATGGTGACTAGGAAGTCCTTCTCAAAATTTAGACGTGGCATGGTGTAGTCCGTTCTTTCGGGAGGGATTTTGAGTTTATTCAAAACAGAGGCGTGGCCGAATTCTTTTCTTGACCACTGTTGGGTAGCTTCAAGACGAACGGCTGCGTTCGCTGCCATTTGCTATCTAAATATATCGAGGGGTATCAGATGGAGCAGAATGTCCAGAGCCGCGGAGGGAGTTGTACGTAATGCTCCGCTTATGCACAGACAAGCTGTGCGTTGGACCATACTTAGATAGTCCCGATTAAGAGCTTTATCTAAGGCTGTCCACCAGACTATTACCCCGCTGGCGGGACTAAACAAGGGTTCCCGGCCCTCAAGGGATTGTAGGCAACGAGTTAGCAGATGAACTAGCTAGGGCTGGCTCAGAATCTGCGTTCATAGGACCTGAATCTTACTGTGGCATCAACTGGTCTTTCGCCACAGCGTTGATTAGTAACTGGGAACATAAACTTCGCCTGGACCACTGGAAAAATCTCCCAGGGTTGAGACAATCCAAATTACTAATCAAACCTTACTCCTATAAGGATTAATAAACCTTGGTGATTAATAACTGTGGCTTGAGATACCACCTTAACAAACTTAACCTGGGCTCCGACACGGAATGTAGGTTCTGCTCGGAGGAGGACGAATCATCCTAACACATTCTCTGCAATTGCCCACATTGGTTAAGGAGACGTATTTTCTATAAAGAAATATGTACGCCAGCGGAAATGAAAAACTCTGCTACTAAGGACCTACTATCCTTCATTAGGGAGGTAGACGGTCTCTTAGACTAAGAACACCCTTATGATACAATAGATCTTTTAGGTCGCAGCAGTGTAAGGGAAGTCATACTCGAGTGAAACTTATGACCTTCCAACGCATTAATTCAGTAAACTGGCAAAAAAAAGGAAATTCAGGACCAAAACGACTCTTGAATCAAGCGTTTCCCTAAAAAGATTCCTTGAATCAATTAGTCATGCTCTTACCTCCTTGTTGGTGGGTGCCAACACACTGTACAACAACAAGGAACCATTTCCCTTTAGGCCATTTTGTTCCATCTATTTGTACTGCAACTTGACAGTTGAAAAAAAAAACCGGGTAGATACATATTTACCAGCTAACAGCATCCAGTCGGATGCAGAATGAAGCTGATTGAATTCGTGTTTGCATGTAGGCCACCATTCAGGACCTGATTTCGGATTAACAATGGTATTGGACAAAGCCATTGGTTCGCATGAGTGCACAGAGGAAGAGACAGAGAGAGAGGACGTATAAGTAAGCACACTAACGTGTTGTGCATGTTTTTGGCTGACTGGATATGCAAACACAGTATTTTAACACCGAAAGTTTATTTAGGTGGTCAGTTGGTCAGGTCAGTTTGATTCCGAAATTGAATTCGGTCAGGAACACAAAAAAAAAGGAGCAAAACGTTTGTGTGCCAAATGTACACTACAACAGTTCGTTTACTGCTTTTATTTTGAATTTCGCTTGACGATGCGATGAAATTGGTTCCCATGAACGTTCTCCATTCGGGGAAAGGATAATGCGGTACAAATTTATGGTGGGGACAGTGGTTTACTGTTTTGTTCCAAATTTTTCTGTGCGCTAAATCATTTCATTTGCAAACTATGCTCCACGCAGTTCGGTCATGGGAGCCAATTTATGTTCATGAGAAAGCTTATGAGAGCACACCACATCAGTTTGAAAAGCCATGGAAATGCTGACATCCCTTATACGTTCTTCCTAGTTTCCAAGCTCGATTAGGATTCAAACTACCAGGTTTTGAGGGAATGCCCCTAAGGATATCTGCTAGTGCGGAATAGCAATCATAGTCGACATGAAACTTAGCTGGAAGCTCAATAAAAGAGTAAGAATAACTGCGACTGCTTTCAATACATGCAGCAGTATCTTCGGCAGAAGACGGGAAGCAAACCCTGAGATAATACTGTGGATACATACGGCAATCGTAAGACCTATACCTAGACCACGGACAAAGAAGCTAATCTTAAGGCAATGACTTAAGTACAGAGGTGATCGTGCATAGGCACAACCAGTGCAATGAGAACAACCCCAACAGCAGGGTTGGAAACAATTCTTCCCCTAGACCTCTAGACAGGAATCAGCCCGTCAAATGGCTGGAACTCAAATCAGGAAGGACATGCGCGGATTCTAAGGAAACTTGTAGCAGTGCGTATACATATGTATGTGTGTTACCATACCTCGACATTGATAAACCATCCACCTGCACTTTCCAAGTAGAGAACACTGAGAAACCAATGATCCAACAAAAGATCAGACACGAACGGGACAGGTATATTCTCAAAAAAACTTGACATTCATAGCTCCATCAAACCTCCTGACTGCAACAGTGTATTCCAAGCGAAGATCCTGGCAGTGACAGAGGCAGCTGGAACGGTATCAATGATGTCAATACCATGACATGATATCACTTTTTTCATTGACAATCAAGCAGCCATTAAAGGCAATTTTTAAATTTAAGGTTCTTGGCTCGCACGATATCACTCTCTGCTGGGTCCCTGGCCTCTAATCGGTAATCTCAGAGAGCGAGTTGAGTGTAAGATAATAATGATAGCAAACAATAGGTGAAACTCGCTTATTGCCTGTGACATATCAAGGAAGCTTTGGCCAAAATAAGTCAAAGCCAGAAGACCAACACACAAAAATGACAGAAAATTGTTGTCAATGTTGAGATGTGCTCTTATTGGCCACAGCCTTGTAAGAAACCACAGAATGAAACTCAAATTCAATGATGACAATGTATGTGACGAAGAGGCTCACCAGGATACACCTCACTTTCTCTGCCACTACCCAAGCCTATGTCCTTTGAGGAACAAAACTTTAGGAAAACATTACTTCCAAGACTTGCAAAATTACCTAGGTTTCTGAGGACGTCACAATGGTTAGCGAGCGGTAAGAGGGCAACCCAGTGCAGGAGCTGAACCAACCGCCCCAATGAGTATCACAATAGGTCCACGAGTATCGGCATCTTAACCTAACCTAGCTGGAAAGAAAATGCCGATAATAGAATATAGAATATAGAATATAGAATATAGAATACTAGTATGTGACATTCTGTGGATGGATGAGAGCCTTCGTGATATACTAGCACTACGGTGGTAAGGCTCATTCTACATATGATTCGATAGTCTGGTGGAAATGACTCGACAAGAAATGCAATCCTGACAGCGTTTCAACGATTCGAAGAGCACGCTGTTTGGGAGTGACGGGTCGATGAGATCAGCATCTACAGCAGCTCTGGAATCGATATTCTTTTGTCTTCCACTAGACATACATACATATACTGCGAAAGCTCGGCAACTAAAACTGCACTCAGACTAAGTGCTGCTGGTCTCTAGACAGTGAGGCTATATGGAGATGCCTCAATACTAAATCAATAGTGTGTCCTGAAACTCAGGACGAAAACGGACTACATCATGACTCTCTCTCATTGCAATTCGAGATTTAACCTTCCGACCACAAGTAGGGTTACCCATAACCCCACTACTTCTGCTATTCACTTAGAAAAAAAAGCCTTGCCATCGGAATATTCTGGGTCGCAAAATGCACTGCCTCCTCATGGTGCAACCTGGATAACCCTAAATAGTGTACACCTTTGGATGCCAGACCAGATACAACAGCATGGATGTTCTCCTGGCAACCAAGAACAAAACATGCATGTAATCGAAAATATTTTGAACCCAAAGATCTATGAACACTCAACGCCCAAAAAAAACCATTAATCGGTACTTCTAAGCACCGTTTGACCAGACATATCGGACCATCAGTCCGCACATGCCAATTAAATATAGCATCCGCAAATATAAGAGCGAGCATCTATCTAAAATCATGATAGACAACAATATTGACGTAGCCATCATTCAAGGGACGCATGCTGCTGAGGAAATATCCCAGGATTCTCCCTGATTGGAGCGACCTACCATCGGGCGTACAGAACAGCTACATACGTCCGAGACAATCTATCTGACGTCCACCTTGTGGAAGAGAACGCAGATAGTGATATCCATAGAGTCAACATCAACGTCGCCGTCAATAGCCACCATAGCCTATGGACGTATGCACCGAATGATACAAATGGTGAACTTCTGGTTGACTGTGCCGATTCAAGATGAACAAGATGCATTTAGTTTTTGATGCTTAGGATCACGGCACTTTCCACTCTAGAAGATGGCTCCGCGACTACAACCCTGACTTATGTTTTGGATCATCTGATCTCGAAAATCGACCCCTCCCGGCATCCAGAACAGTTCTATCGGACTTTCCACATAGTCAACGTTGACCCGTCATGATAGCAACTGGCATCCAAGACCCACTCTATGCCTCTACCTCACTGGAACCCGGCAAAGTCGCCTGGCAACAGTTCTCTAAGGAATTGGACAGCTGCATACACATTATTGCCCCAGAAATATGCAACTATAAACGGTTTTCTGGATTGGTAATAGCCATCGCCAAAAAGTACATTCCTCGCGGATACAGAAAAGAATATATCCCTGGCTGGAGTGTCGAAAGTACACGTTTGTACAGGGAATTCGAGAAAAGCGGAAATCCTGAAATTGCCGATGATCTGCTCCGATCTCTTGACAAAAGTCGCATGGACAAGTGGCAAACTACTATGGTATCCTTAAACTTTACCCACTCAAGCGGCAAGGCATGGAGCCAACTAAGAAAACTAGGCGGTGGAAACTTAATCAGGACTGGACAACAAATGATGTAGCCAATCGCATACTTAAGATGTCACGTGCACATTCAGACAAAAAACATACCATCAACATAAAGCGGAAACTAAAACGGATGAAAGCGGAATCCTCAGAGACATCGCCGTACACAAGCTCCATTACACCAGAAGAGATAGCAGTAGCCCTGTCTGCCGTCAAGGCTGCCAAAGCACCTGGTTTTGATAACATCTGCCCAGAATTTCTGATACAAATTGGGCCCAAGACCAAAAGATGGCTAGCGTCGTTCTACTCTAAAATTATGAGCTACCACGGGCATTTAAACAGACGAAAATCATCGCCCTTCTTTTGCCCGCGCTTACATGCATGACTTAAGTCTAGAACATGCTGAATTCATTTTGTTCGAGATACAATGAAAGCCCAACAGTTGTTTCCCTTCGGACCAACACGGAAGATAAAAGCATCACCCAAGGCGGCGTTCAAAAGTCAACACAGTCATCCACCAACTTGACTTGCGAAACTGCAGGAAGCTGGATAAAGATAGAACCGTCAGAAAAGGCACATTTAAAAAAGTAAGGAAAAGTAAGACACTTTCTAGGAACTTAAAAATACCCGGAGAAGGACTTAAAATAATTTCTCTTCTTGAAAATAAAAAGCGAAAGCCAATTGCTCATAAGGGGTCACAAAAAATTCAAAAGAATCCTTGCAATTGTAAAAGTCACAAAGGAAAACCGAAGGATATTTACTTTGCCTCTTGAGCATTCATCGCCTGAAAGATTTTTATTTGAATTTTTTCCCGTCATCTAAAGATAATAATTGTCCTGCAAAGGAAGTGAAAAAAATTTTTCCTACCTCCTCACACAACAGACAAATATGGAGGAACTTTGAACCGTTTGCCGCCAGACAATTCCTTGAGGACTTACTACATCAAACGAGCATCGAATGCTCGTCCTTGAGTATCAGTTGCAAAATGGAAAACTATAGAGACTGCAGCTCTCCCTGTGCCTGTGGCCCAAGGGAAGGAAACACCAGTAAAAGGAAATCGAGAAAACTTAAAGAGTCATTCCAAGAGGGATGTGTGCCTATAGGAACGCGAATATGTATGCCTAGGCAAGCATTGAACGGATGCACTTTGCACTTGTTGGCGGAAAACTCAAGTAGAAGGACCTGGTTTTTTTCATCAGCGAATAGATTGGATGTTGAAACTGATGATTTTTTTTTTTTTTTTGGATGCGCCAATGAATGTGGTAATCTTCCAAAGATACTAGTAGCCCGGGTTACCAGCACGAACGATTCGCAGACCCGAATACTCGATGCCAGGAATGCGCCTACGTACTAATCCACACCCAGCACTCTTCAACCACTCTCCCCGCGGGACTGCCGTTAGGTATTACTTCGCGGGGCTGGTTAGCAGTTTATTCTTTGTTCACTTGCTCTGTTACTTCTGGTTTCCTCTGACTGCACCATTTGGTCTATAAGGAGGAGTGTCCTTGGGAGATTTGATCGCCATTCTATGAAGCGTCTGCAGTGAAATACAGCGTCTTCTGTATCTTCCTCCTGATCTGGACAGAAGGTTGTGGTATCGTGTCCAAAGCGATGTAGATATTACCGGTAGCCACCGTGGCCGGACAAGAATTGTGTAAAATGGTAGTTACAGTTTCCATGGATCCGATTTGTCCAGACCTCGATAATCGGGATCAACTTATAGGTCCATCTGTCTTTGGTAGTATTGTCCCACCGAACTTGCCATGCTGCCATTGAAGCTGTTTTTTCTTCTTCCTTAATCATTTAGATTTCTATTGGTTCCAAGTGCCTCGAGGTTCTCCTGTTATAGACCCTAAGCATCTCGTCCGCGAGGATGTCAATGGGAACCATTCCGGCTATGACGAAGGCAGCTTCATCCGAAATCGTTCGAAAACCACTGATAGTCCTTAGCGCACAGAGTCTGTAAACTGACGTTAATTTCCTCCTCGTTTCCTTCGTCACTAGTGGCCTTGACAAAACTGGGGCGGCGTATAAGAGAACTGAGCTGACTACTCTGGATATCAAGATTCTCCTGGCGTATCCAGGTCCTCCAATGTTTGGCAGCATTCGAGAAGAGCTGTCCATTGTGCAGAAGGAAACACCTTGGGTTGGGCCTTCACTGTTATTTACGAGAACAACTTTTTACCCTTTTATGCTCGTAGGAATGTAGTTAGCGACCTAAGGATATTCCTGAAGTCAGGTGGTTAGAGTTTCTCTCTGAGGCAGGATAGCCTTCCAAGCTCGCCGGTCCGGGGCACGCTGCCAAGACAAAGTGCTCTGGCAGAAAAGTGTTCTCGATACCTTGGTATTTAAAGCGGAGGTTTGCTCTCCCAGGTAGTCTCGAACCTGGTGGTTGAGGTCTTCTTCATTGGAGTGTTGATGTTCATGAGCTTGGTCTTTTCGACTTCATTCACATCTTGGTACAGTTCATCGCACATAGAACCATAAATTCGACGATTTTTCACTCAATAATTGGTCTGCTATCCTGCTTATCGTCTAGTTCTAGGCGCCGTATAGGAGAACTGTCAGGATAAGCGTTCTGAGAGCATACATTTTCGCGTTTGAGTAAGGAGTTCCAAGAGTCAGTTTTCGTCGAATCTCCACTAGGCTGGCATTTGTGGCGTTGATGGTCACCCTGAGGTAGATGACATGCCCTACTCCTGAAAATTGAAGCTATAAATAGCTACGTTTCGTCCTAGGTGATAGAGAGATGGTGTTTTGTTTGTCCTCGTTCACTTCGCCTGTTCACGAATTGCCGTGACAGTCTCTACTACGACACACTGGAAACAACCAATGATACCGTCATCGTCTGCATATCCCAGCAGATGGACGGATTTGTTGAAGATAGTGCCTTCTGTTTTCGAACCTCATTCTCTGGTTCAGTACAAGATTGAAGAAATTATGTGCTAGCGCGTATCCTTACCGGAATGCGGTACACGTTTGGAATAACTCAGAAGAGCTACGTCCAAACTGCACATTGCATCGATTAATTTTCAGCCTTACTCAACATCAGAGGCGATGTCCTTGTTATTCTTCCGCTTACGAATGGCTGAGCTGACCTCTTCTATATTGGACAGGAGAATTATATCTTTGTTGAGTGGAACGAGTTCTAAATATTCTTGCCCCATCACTCTCTCCACATTATGTCCATCGAGCAGGTGTTGGAAGTACTGCCCGAACATTCTCTGTGCATCGGTGACTAGGCTAGGTGGGTTGGGTTAATTGATTATGTCCGCTCAGGCCGAGATGCACTTAAACTAGGTGGAACGTCCAGAGAGAACCGGATTACTAGCAACGGGAACACACATGAAAGTTTCCTGTTCGGGATATCGGGATGAAAGGCAGCGTAAGCAGATTCTGTATGAATCTCGTGATTGGCGATTTGACCCAGAGACAACATTTTTGACCTTGTTTAAGTCGAGTCTGACCAGATCCCTAAGATCTTCGAGAAAGTATTCGCCAAGGCTTTTCCTTTTCAGGGGCGATAAGGCAGGACAAGTACACAGAAGGTGGGTCATAGTATCTTCCTCTTCTTCGTCTCTACAGCTTCTACAGCAAACGTTGAAGGGTGCACCCAGCCTCCCGTGAGACAGTCGCCAGGATTTCCTAAGCCGTTGTGCTACTTTTGCCGCTAACAGCTTGCCAAAGATGTCAACGGGAAGAAGGTGGAAAGCATAGTATCCAGTCCAGCTGTAGGAATTGGAAAGGAAACCAATTCTGACGCAAGTGCATAAGGAACTTTGAATGAATTTCGCCAGGATGCATGTCGCTTAAATGGCAACGTCTTGTCTTTTTTACTTATTTTTTCAGGACATCACAGTCACACATCAGGTGAAATGGTGTGGGGAGGTATCACCTACTATGGCACGCTCTTATTGGAGTTTCTAACTACTACGAGTATATTGAACGGGAATAGCAATAAGTGTTTGCTGGAACGGGCATATCCAAAGCTGAAGAGAATTTTTTCGACTTCTACCCTCGATTTTCCTACAAGGCAATGCCCCCATCGACTCTTCTAGGGTTGCTCGAAGCTCGATCAAATCGAAAAAAGTGGAACTTTTGCAATGGCCGTCCTGCTCAATCATATTTGGGTCTGGCTCTAAACTCAATATTTGACATTTTTATACACAAATCCGCTGGTCCAGATGGTATCCCCCTATTAGTTCTGAAGAGGTGTTCTTCTTCGCTGGCAAAGCCTCTGCGTAAGCTTTTCTGTCTGTCCTACTCTTCTGGACTCTTTCCGAGAAGATGGAAAACAGCATTTGTCCAGCCTGTCTCCGACCAATTACCGACCCATTGCACTTACGTCCCTTCTTTCCAAGGTCATGGAAACGCTGATAAATCGCCAGCTTATGACGTATCTTGATGCACGAAAACTCCTCAATGAACGGCAGTATGGTTTCGTAGCAACTGGTGATGGCATATCTCACCGAGAAGTGGAACCAATCTCTCCATCACTTCGGTGAAACAGAGATATTCGCGCTTGATATTTCAAAGGCAGAGTTTGACATCAGGCTTTTGTCGAAAATGCGTGCATATGGCATCGATGAGTCTCTTCTTCAATAGATTAGAAATTACCTTTACAAGTTGCCTTGGACGGCTTCAAGTCTGATATTCACCATATAAATGCTGGTGTCCCCCAGGGCTCAGTTTTGTCTCCGACTCTCTTTCTCATTTTCATAAATGATCTCTTGTCTGCAGCCTCTAATCCAATCCATTCCTTCGCTGATGACAGTACCCTCAGTTTTTCATATTCGTTCCCCAACTCACGTCCCTGCTCTTCGGCCGTAGAAGAGGAACGGCAACGTATGTAAAACTTATTAAATTCCGACCTTGACAGCATAATCAAATGGGGCTCAACTAACAGAGTGGAATTTAATGCATCCAAAAGGCACTACTGTCTTCTGTCTCTCAAGCGAAACCAAGACCGCCAACCATTATCCATGAATGATACTTGCATCGCAGAAACCGAAAGACTTGGCATTCTCGGTATGCCAATCATTCAATCATCTTCGTTGGAACGAACACATATTCGAGTTCGCCAAAAATGCTGCAAAATATCTAGGATTCCTGTAGCGGTGGAAGAAATATTTTACCCCGTCTGATCTGGCTTCAATATATAAGGCATTCATCCGCCCAAAGATAGAATACAACGCCCACATCTGGTCTGGTGCACCCAAGACCGTCTTGATAGGGTCCAGAACCGCCCGATAAAACTAATAGGTGATAGAGACATTGTGAGCTCCATAGTCTCACTAGAACATCGCAGACATGTCCCGTGTCTTTCCCTATTTTATCGCTTATTCCACAAAAAATGTTCCAACGAACTAGCCACTTGCATTCCTCCCCTTCAAAATTTCACCCGCAATACGCGTCACGCTTCGAATGCACATCATCAGTTCACCCTCAAGCCCAACTTCGGATGTACTGTCAAATATAGGGATTCGTTCATATGCCGAGCTACTCGTATGTGGAATGATCTTCCAGGCTCTGTGTTTCCTCATCGTTACAACCTTCAAGCATTTAAAGCCAACGTGCACCGTTACCTCCTCTGTTCCTCTTTTCCCTTCTTCCAAACGCCGTGCCCTGAGAATTCAGCATAAGGGTATTCATACCCCCTTTGGGGCGCGTAAATTATAAAAAAAAGACCACCATAACCGCGACACCCTAAGGGTAAAATAGCACCGGATTAAGTAAGCAATTAAAGCCACCACACCTTGTCACTTTACCTAATCCTATCGACTACGGCAAGCTAACTAATTGGTAGCTCAACATGAACCTTCACATTCATACCTAAAAGTATTACCTGCCAACAAGTATTCCAACCTCGCTCCTTTCTACCCTCACCCCTATTCCGCGCTAAAATAAAATTTCAAAACATCGTTTCCCTTAAACCTTAAACGTTGTTTTCTTATACTCGTCCTTAAATATTTATTATCATATCCCAAGTGAGCTTCAATGTCTTTCCTGCCATATAATGGGCTCCTTATTTCGCGGCACTCAGTTTATCGGTTTATCCCTCAGGATACACAATGTACAGCAAAAAACGTTTCAGTTTATCAAAAAGACGTGAGAATACATGAGTGAAAGTCCCAAAACTTAAAATATTCCATTTGCCTGCCGTATGCGATACTTTGTTGGAAAATGCTTGTGCGAAATGTCTAATCGCACATCAGATACGTAGATACTTACGACTACATACACTTGTAGATACATTCTTTTATATGTATCTGCGTGTTAAGTTGTTTACTACATCGTTTCGCTATTCTAAAGAATTTAAAGTGCACGCTTCTCACTCATTGTTCGAGTATAGTAAAGGGCGATCTGATTTGAGCTCCCGAATTGTTTTTTTTTTAAACAGAAATTTGAAGAAACCATCGTCCTTTTTTATTGATCAAAAATGGGCGCCTGTGGACCTTCTGCAGCCGTTGATCCTTGGAGGTAATTTTCGATAACTTTGTTGTAAATTGCAGGCGCTATCTCGGGTATAATCCGGTCGATGTTGGATTTTAGTCTCTCTAACTTTACGGGTTCGCGGCAGATGGCAGTTTCACTGAAAATGAGGAACAAAGAGCACTACTGTTCGAGTTCGCGGAATTCTTGTAAAGGGAGCATGACCAACATAACCAGACCTCGGAAAGAAGACTGGAAGATTGCAGGAAATATCTGTTCCAGAGGGAGAATTGAATGGGCAATTAGCTCCTTTCAGCCTTTCAAGTCACCAGGTGTGGATGGGATCACACCAGCCTTACTGCAAAGGGCGCAAGAGGAACTACTACCACACCTAGTCAGAATAATGAAAAGTAGTCTCGCACTGGGTTATATACCAAACCAAACCGCTCTCTATCAGCTGACGGAAATTATTCGAGGAGCTCTTGAAACAAAAGAGACAGTAATCTGCGCCTTCCTAGACATAGAGGGCGCATTTGACAACACTTCGCATGAAGCTATTAAACGAGCCCTGGACAGGAAAGGAGTTAGGAGAACAGTATCTAAGTGGATGTATGAGGTACTGAGAACAAGATCAGCAGAAACTCAAACATCAAGAGAAGTTATCAAGGTCAACACGACAGGGGGATGTCCGCAAGGAGGAGTGCTTTCTCCTCTAATGTGGAGCCTTGTTGTGGACGAACTACTTGAAAAGCTAACAAACCCCGGAATCAACTGTCAAGCTTATGTTGATGACATTGTACAGATTGCCAAAGGAAAGTTTGAAGAGACCCTATGTGATGCTATACAAAGGGGCCTAAAAGCAACTCAAGAATGGTGCCATCAAGCTGGGTTGAATATAAACCTGGCTAAAACCACGATACTACCATTCACGAGGAAAAGAAAACTAAAACTAAAACCGATCCGACTGTCGGGCGTGTTACTGACACCGGTAACAGAGGTAAAGTATCTAGGGCTATACCTAGACAGTAAACTCGTGTGGAAAAAGGACACAGAGGCTACCCGCGCTCTAATGATATGTAGGAGCCTTGCGGGCAAGTCTTGGGGACTCAACCCAAACATTCTAAGATGTATATTGCCATTGTGAGGCCAACGATCACTCAGTCTAGTCACAACGAGGGAAAGACTCACTAAAGTGCAAAGACTTGCGTGCCTCTGTATCACTGGGGCCATGAGAACATGTCCAACAGCTGCCATGGAAGTACTCTTAGAGCTGACTCCGTTCCAACTCGTAGTGGAGCAAAGTGCAAAGCGAACGATCCTAAGGATGGCAAAGGAAGGTATTGGAAGGGAGAGGAATATGACGCACTTCTTAAAAAAAATCCGTAGGAACGACAGTATTAGAAAATTTAACTTCGGCAAAGACTTCTGCACTAAGAGCAACGAACCTGCAACATATGGACTGAGTAACCACGCGATAAAGTGGTACACAGACGGCTCGAGAACTGAGGAAGGGCCAGGGGCAGGCGTGTTTCGGCCAAGAACGAAACACTTAGAACCCATGGGCAACTGCACCAGCTATAGGCAGATGCATCCAACTCAATCTCTAAAGAGGATATAGAAACTGTCACATAGCAATACTGTCAGACAGTCAGGCAGCTATCAAGGCACTCGACTCCTATGTCATTAAGTCGAATTTGGCAGGAACAATAAAGTAACACTTTGCTGGGTACCCGGTCATGTCGGGATAGAAGGCAATGAAGTAGCAGACTCACTGGTAAGACAAGGAGCTGCAGAAACCTTCATTGGCCCTGAACCATTCTGCGGAATAGGGGAACATGCCATCCGTGAAGAATTTAGGCAAATGGAAAAAGAAGACAGGGCGAGAACCTGGAACAACACTATAGGCCTGAGGCAAGCTAAAAAACTACTGGGACACTATAACCGGAAAAGATTTGAAGCCTACATAAGCCTCAGCAGAAACAACCTACGAATCCTAACAGGCTTCCTAACGGGGCATTGTAAACTCAGGGAGCATTTAAGGAAACTAGGAATAACATATGAAGACCTTTGCAGATTCTGCAGCGAGTCAAGCGAGTCTCCGGAGCATCTTCTGGAATCATGTGGGGCATTGACCCACAAAAGACTGAAATACTTGGGCAAGTACCAATTATCAGTTGAGGATATGCCAACCATGAACCCGCTTCTCATACTCAGATTCTTAAAAGAAACTGGTCTGGAGCGAGAGCTCTAAGGTGAATTATTCTCGCCAAGGCAAAGCTAGAGGACATGACCCTCAAACACAATTCTGATGGAATCAAGATGCGAGGGGAACTCTAACGAGGAAACGAACCTCTCCAAGGCAATAGCAGGGGGCACAATAGACCACTAGGTCGCAGTGCAAAATGACCCTACACAAATACAAATACGGGTTTGCTGGCGTAGACACGACTGTGTCTCCGTAAAAAGCAGTCTAACAGCCTTAAATAGCATATTCTCGGCGGCCAGTTGAAGTCACCAGAACGTGTAATAATGCGATCTGGGAACATTTCATGCAAAACATCCAACGTTGCACCCGATGTATGCCAAGTTGCTTCGAATTGTTGGAGCCAAAGGTCCGTTTCATCAATTCAATTTCGTGTCAGAAATACTCGGTTATGATGCCCCGTTTGCGCTCACCATTGACTGCTACAGTCCGACCCTAATCATCTTAAAAAAGTGAGGCCTATGCGCACCAAATAGAGACTTTTTAATGATGTCTCGTGATGTCTCCTCGCCTCATATGCGGCAGTTTTCCAGACCAAGCGCTCTGGCATCCGCGATAGCTTGGTCCGGTCTTCCTTCGATCTTCCTTGTCGTCTGGAACCTGGGGGCTGGGATTCGAAGATCCTCTTAGCTGGAGCATTATTGTCCATTCGCTCGATGTGGCCGAGCCAGTGTAGTCGACGTGTTTTGGCTTCCGGACCTACATCCACATCTTGATACAGCTCATAGAGCTCATATGGGACCGAAAATTCGACGAAGAATTTTTCTCCCGAAAGTATTCAAAATCTGCTCTGCTTTCCTGCTTATCGTCCAACACTCGGCACCGTAGAGCAGAACTGGCAGGATCAAAGTCTTGTAAAGAACGCACTTTGTCTTCCGAATTAGGAGTTATGAACCCAGTTGTTTCGCCAAACCGAAGTAGCAGCGGTTTCCTTGGTCTAATCTTCGTCAAATCTCCACCAAGATGTCGTTCGTGGAGTTGATGTTTATTCCGAGGTAGGTAAACTCCTTAACTACTTCGAAGTTACTGCTGTCAACAGTGACGTTTTGTTCTAGGCGGTGGACAGATGCTGCTTTGTTTGTTGCCAACATGTACTTTGTTTTGTCCTCGTTTATCTCAAGACCGACTCGTTTCGCTGTTCTTCAATTGCCTTAAACCCTCTATGATGGCACGCTGGGAGCGACCGATGATATCAATATCGTCTGCGTATCCCAGCAGCTGGACGGACTTGTTAAAGATAGTGCCTTCCATGTTGACGCCTGCCCTGCGCACTATCTGTTCCACAGCACTATATAGCGCATCTCCTTGCCGAAATCCGGTACACGTTTGGAATAGTTCAGAAGAACTGTTTCCAAACTGCACATTGCATCGCGTGTTTTCCAGCGTGAGGTGACAAAGCTGGATTAGTTTGCGCGGGATCCCGAATTCTGCCATCGCCATGTAGAGCTCACGGCGATGAATGCTATCATATGCGGCGGTCTATCGTCGATCTGCCGGGCCGGAAGCCACACTGGTATTTGCCGACGTGTGTGTTGCAGAAGGGCTTTAAACGTTCACATATTACGTTGGACAGGATCTTATACGCGACATTGGCTGATCTACAAGCCAATCTGTATAAATTCTTTGCTGTCCATGGTCTTCAGTTCTTATGTTAACAGAATTTTACGCAGGTGTAGGTGGGTTTCAATGCGCCAAGACAAATCCAAACGCCGAAGAATTAACAATTCCAGGTTCCAATTCGGCCACTCTATCACTCACAGCAACAATATTTTCGGCTGAACTGACGCCACTACGATGCACAACCCTTGTCCTATCTGCAGTGCTCCCAGTCCCCAAATTTTTTCACTACGCCGGAAATTGACCAAAATTTTCCTGTAAATTTCGATACACAGTTCGGACAGAATTCTTATTTCTGTAGAACAGTTGAACAATTTTAATGCGTTGAGCGTTTGTTCCATTTCGTAAATGTGTTGTACTAACTTTTGACACTTTGAAAGCAGGTGCTTATTGACAGCTGCTTGATTCACAGTGCTGCCAACATAGGCAACTCGAATTGGATCACCCTTTACATTTACGTCTTTATTTGTTTCCCACCGGAGTCGTTGCAAACAATGTCTTAACCTCCACACAGACCGAGATCGAGGATCGAAATCGTTTACATCGGAAAAAGCCGAAGAAGGCCATGTTATTCCGAATTCTTGAACCGCCTTCCTCGGAAAAGACGCTGCTATTTTGATTTCTGGGAAATAAATTGACCACTTCTCATCGTATCAGTGGTCCGTACCAACCATACTGCTATCTATCTATCTATCGAACGCTCGGACACTTGAAGGTTCCAAGACCCTGGAACATCGAACCTCTTCGACCTATTGGCAAATACAATGTCGCACTTATTGAACATGGTCCGGGCTTTCGAATGCTTTCTATGTTTTGAAACAAGGGAAGGTCGATGCAAAGCTTGAGAACGAACGACCGAGCGACTTTTCGAGATCACTGTGGTCTGCTCATGTGGCAATAATGACGGCGTTTCTTTTCATTTCTTGTGTCAGATATTTGTCTAAAATGGTACTCGGCTTTCAATGCGATTAATACTACGACTGAACAGGGACCTGCTCTCAAATAGTGTTCCGTATATTGTGTGATATCCTCTACGTACATGTGTAGATGCTGCAGTAACATATGTATGCGTCGTAGAAGATACTTACTTCTTAAGGGGTCCTGACCAGAGAAAGGTCTCTGCCTAAAATAGGGTAACCTTCCACCCGCGCCTATCTTGCGCACGGTGGACGGATTCGTCTGTACAAACACAAGATTGAAGAAATTACATGATAACGCATTTCATTACCGAGATCCGGTACAAGATTCAAAAGACGTACTTCGTAGCTACATCGCATATTCTCCAGCCATCCACACAGCGGGATTCTGAAATCAGCAGTCGATGAAGTGTATCATTTGCGGCGTCGAAGTGGATAACCAACCACGTGGACCTTAACTTGAAATTCGATGGTCTTTTCCACGAGTTGTTTTATTCTTCAGGTAATCTATAGCTGCGCCAACCTATACTGGGTGGGGGATTACCTCTTCGTTGACACAAAGTAGGTTCCAGCCTTGATCTATGATTCTCTCGACATCATGCTGCTTGAATACATTTACAATTCCTTGTCCATCAGTGACTAAGTTCTCTTCACTATTTCGATCGAAGGGTCTGTGTTCTGGCCTTGTAGTCAGGTTCCAGTTGCTTAGCTTTCCTGTAAAACTGAGGAGAACATATGTAAGCTCCCTTCGTCTTACGCATGATTTTCTTCTCCTCTCTTATCCTGGCTTTTGGTATTCTGGGTTCACTGTCCTTGTTCCACGTTGCAGCTCCTTAAAATGTCCATCTTTTGTCCTCTTTCCCATGTTCGCAAACATCGTGGCACCATGGACCCATTTCGGAGGTGATTGGTAGCCCAATCTGGTTTCGGTTACTTCTATGTCGATGTTGTGAAATCAGGTCAAACGAGTGTTGATATAAATTGAATGTGAATGCAAAGCGGAGAGTCTTTCATTCAAATTTTCTTTGTAGTCCTTGACGGCTCAAGGCAGGCTCTTCTTATTGGACAGTTGAGCTCTGAATCTGGCTCCTAAGAGATAACGCTCAGATTCAACGTTTACCTCTCAAAATTGTTCACATCAGAACATGCTTGGCGGTTGGACAGTCTTGAGACAGCCAGGTTTCTGTGTGGATTCGTAATCCTGGGAAACTTGTGCTACTTATCAACGTATTATCGGGGGCGGGGGTATACTGCCGAACGCCACCTCTAAATCACGCACCCATCTGGAACGATAGGTGACTGTCTTTCAGGCAGAGATTTTCGCTACACTTAAGGGTGTGAAACTATTACTTAGTACTTAGTACTTAGTACTGGACAGTCAAACAGCCCTTATGGCACTAGCAAACCCAAGAACCAACTCAAATTGGGTGAGGGAATGCAAGGAAAAACTCAACATCCTGGCAACTTCCTCTCAGGTCAACCTGGTTTGAGTTCCTGGCCACTGTAACACACCAGGGAACGAAGCCGCGGATGAACTGGCGAGGAAGGGGGCGGGTAACACGGTTACAACCATAGGAGTAGCCTTGAAGACCGCATATAGCAGCACGTTCGCAAAACACCACGACAGCATGTGGAAAGGATTGCAAACCTGCAAAGCTGCGAAAGCCATGATTGAGCGCCCCTGCACCCATCCAGCAAAGAGGGCGCTCGACCTATGCAGAGGACAACTAAGACAGGTGGTAGGACTGTACGCCGGCCTGGGAGTAGTGTCATCCAGCACTTGCCCAGTATGCGAGGAAGAGGAAGAAAGCCTCGAGCACTTCCTCTGCGTATGCCCAGCAACAGGGGCGCTAAGATACAAATACCTGGGAAGACACATCCTACCCCGGCTGAGTTATCTTAGACGTTACAGTTTCGGAAGAATCCTGAAGTTCGTTAGAAACACAGGATGCTTCTCGGAACAGTGAACCCCATCCGAGTCTCCATCCCCAAAGCAAACCACCCTTCGATAACATCCTCCCCTACCCCTACTTTACCGGCTAGCTTCGTTTAAAGGGAGCACAACGGGCCCAAGCAGCGGCCTACGTGATGAGGACACTCCTCACCATCCTAAACCAACCCACCAACCAACGTATTATGAGCTTCTGCAAAGTCGATTAGTCGAAAGCCTTTTGCCATCTTGTGGAGGCTGTGCTTTCCTTACCCATTTTAGCATTGAAGTATCTTCAAATATGCTTCGCCCCCAGCACCCGCCTTATTGCCATTTCCAATCAAATCATAAATGCCGTCCCAGTATCCAGGAAAATTATCGGATTTCCAACCTTCATAGCACAGATATCACCCTTCGTTATCCTTCTCGTTATCCTTATGACACTCCTATGCCGCACGGGACCATATACAATAATTACTAAGAAACTTAATCTGAACATTATCCAAGTGGATATCATCCATTCTCACTTGAAGATTCTATTCTCGATGACACTTAACCATTTACTATCTGAGAGTTGATTGTCTTGCTTTATGAACCAATTACTATGTGTGGGTAGGAGAGGCTTGAGAGCACTGATTCCCCTCCTAAACATGTACTCAGGAAATGAGTGTATTATTTTCGATTGCGCCATTTGAGATACTTGACCAAGAAGTACGGGTATTCAAGTGGCAATAATCCACTTGGGAATGTTGTTGTTTTGACAGGGACAATAAATCTGTTGGATTGATTTATTAATTTCAGAACGTTGACTGAATTGATAAATTCACGCCTCAGAGTTAGCTCAAAAATAGATGTTTAATCTGATTTTCAAATCAGGTTTTAGGGTCATTCGGAAATAGGCGGATGAGCCTTATAGGGACATCGGTTGAGCCGACCCGTCGTCCTAGGGTTTCCACAATGGAACTGATCCTCCATGCTAGGGGTTGTACCACCGGAGTAACGACCGTAAAATAAAAGATGATGCGAAGCAACAACAAGCCTCAGATACGGATGCATTTAGTGAGGCAGTCGTTGGAGGCAGATTTTGGCAAGAAGTCTTAAGTTTCAAACGAGGCGATGATTACTACAATTCGCATCGAGGCTGAATTCAAAGACGTTAGCGTAATATATGCGCATGTCTCCACAGAGGAGAATGAAGACGACACCACAGATATGTTCTACGATCTCTTGGACAAAACATACTAGCAGTGCCCTATTTATGACATCAAAACTGTCCTCGGCGATTATAACGCATAGCTAGGAAGAGAGGGCACTTTGGTGGCACATTCGGAAAGTACAGCCTACATGACACCACCTCCGAAAACGGTTTCAGGCTGACCGACTTTTCTGCGGGGCGAAATGTGGTCGTAGCTGGTAAGCGGCTCCCGCATCTCGATACAAAGCAACTGTCAACCAGATTGACCACATTGCGATTGACGAAAGGCACTCCCCCAGTATTATGGATGTTCGAACGTTCCGAGAGGTCAACATTGACTAGACCACTACCTTGTTGTAACTAAGGTACGGTTGCGGATATCCTGAACATGTGAGGAAGTTTGACGTCGGACAGCCACAATCGGAAGAAATCCTTTTCTGATGGAGTCCCCCTTAATTTTTTTAAGGTGTCCTATGCCGCCAGCACCAAGTAGATATTGAAGGATAGTGGCAACATTGCCAAAAAACCATCACAGATGCCGTTTTTGACTTATTGGGTTTGACTCGACCATCGCAACGAAACCCTTGGTTTGGCGACGAATGCCGACAAACATATGCAGGCTAAATAAGAGGCATGCGGACCGGTGCTGCATAGAAGGACTAGGGCTGCCCGAAAGGTCTACGAATAGAAGAGGAGAGACGAGCACAGTAAAAAGAGCTTGTCAAGGCTACAATGCCCGATTCCAAACCTGCCAGAACGATCAAGGGAACATCGTAGTACAAAGCTTTCCATCCTTACGATAGAACCATTTCTGCGGATTGTTTAGCGGCGACGACGAACCGAAGACCGCAGTCAGCCATATCATAATGCACCATTCAGCCTGGAGGATGCAGACCAAGGAGCATGTACCCATTCATCTGTAAAATATGGTCGAATGAAAGTATGTCAGATAATTGGAACCACGGCATTGTTTGCCCGATCCTCAAAAACGGAGATATTCTGAACTGTATGAGCTACAAAGGCATCAGTCCTCTTAACATCGCGAACAAATTCTTCTCAGCCATGTTGTGTGAATGCCTGGAGCCGTTCGTCAACAATCAGTGTGGTTTTAGGCCAAGAAAATCCAACATGGATCAAATATTCACACGGTAGATCTTCATCAGTTTTAAAGCCGCGTACGACAGTATCTATAGAGATGAATTATACAGAGCAATGTCCAGCTTTGGTATTGGATGACGATGGAGAATGCCCGCTTCTTCATTGAACTCACCGAGATCTTTGATGAAAAAAATGATTCAGGCAAGGTGACGCGCCCTCATGGGGCTTCTTAAACATCGTTCTTGAAAGAATAGCGCAAGACTCACGCACCAACACCGGAGGCACAATCTTTCAAAAGTCCGTCTAATTATTCCTTAATGCGGGCGATATTGCTTGGTGTCAGTGGCGCTTTCGTGAGTATTGAGACGAAAGTGACGAAGATGGGCTTTACGTCCAATGAGAGCAAAAGCAAATATATAATGTCAACAGGAAAGGACAATCAACACCGACGTCACGGACAGAACAGGGTTAGGGACTTTGTTTACCTAGGCTCCGCTATTAATTCAGACGAAATCATAGCAGACATCAAACGAATAATAACGCTTGTCGAAGGCTCCTTTGGGCTAAGAAGGCAATTGAGTAGTACAGCCCTCTTTCGAAAAAGTAAAGTAACCCTTTATAGGACCTTTATCATCCCAGTCCTGCGCAGATGCATGGACCCCGTCAAAAGCGGATGAGGTCTCTCTTGGCTATTTCGAGAGGAAAATTCTTCGGGTAATTTTCGGTTCTGTGTGCATAGAGGGTGAATGGAGGAGGAGATATATACAACGACAAACTGAATTGGCTGTACAGCGACATCGAGTTAGCCAGAAGGGTGATCCGAAGACTGAGGTGGCGGAACCTCAACAAACATTTTTCTTTTTTTTCATAATTCACCCGCACTCAAGGGGATATGAATACCTTCTAATGTTTATACACAGTGCGGGCGTTGAAAGGAAGATAGAGAGAGAGAAAGAGAAAGATATTGGTGTTGTGGTTTGAAACTCAGGTGTATTAGGTTTCACACTTTAGCTCCAGGGGTGGTGTCCAGATAACTGGGGAGATTGTTTGTTGTCATTTATTTGTTCTGCCTTCGCTTCTGATTCACAGTATTTTTTCCCGATCCACCTGATGTCATGAGCATATCAATTATCAACAGAGCGACCAATTTCTCCAGCCATATGACAAATCTACTGCCAGTGTTATACCTTCGCAGTAGTGTTGTCATAAGCTTTCGCAATTGATCCGGACTGCCTCTTATCATATAATGCTTGGTGAAATCCGGGATTGAACTGTGAACAGTGAGCTCGACAAACGATGACGCTCTGAGGACATTTTATCGTTCATCCGCTTAGTGGCTCCTTAAAACACACGCTTTCAAAACACCCGACCAAAGCTGGATGGGTCAGCAAGCCTTTTTATAATTTTGTTCTTCCACTTCTGCTGGTTGACTGGTGGTCCAATATTTACATATGTATCTCGCGGACGCGTTTTCGCAACATTTTTGAGCATTATTTTATTTTATTGTAGTAGAAATTCCTAAATTTTTCCTTAGTATTATCCACAATTTACAGAGATACTATGTAGTTTATCTTCCTTACAACTGAACGGACAGCAATCAAGTAATTTCGTTATTCTAAAAGATACTTTTCAACATTTGCCAATGAATGCAACTCATCCATAGAAAAGTGCCAAGGAAGTTTTAAAATTATTTCTAAGACCTTGTTGTGCATAGCTTGCAACCTCCAAATGTGGGTTATACAACAAAAAAGCTTGGAGAAGGGTCTTATCATGACCATTGTATTAATAGGGTACATGTTTCTTTGTCGTACTGTATTGAAATGTCTAATAGTGTGAATGGTTTCCGGTTTAAAACGTTGTGATAATGGAATAACTACTGACATGCATGGACACACAGTTGATTATAATCGATTCATTGTTCCCTACAATCCACACCTCTTAGCCTCAATGTCATTTGAATGTTGAAGTCTGTGCGACTATTAAAGTGTCAAATATCTTTACAAGTGTATGTGTGGACAAAGGGTGTCATTGTTCGTTTAGAGTAGTGAACCCTGATGTGAGTGGTTAATTATGGATTAATAAAATTCAAAATTTCTTGAATGCACGATATGCAGGTTCAACTGAAGCTGCATGGCGTATCCTCGACTTTCCCATGCACTATGAATCGCACACTATAGTTTCCTCGGTGATAATGGTTGTTACACTTTCGCAGGCACGAGATTGCGAGTATTAAAATCTCTTGATCTCTTAATTTCCATTCCCATTCAGTCTTTTTAGGAAAAAGGCTTGGATTGGTTACAGATAGATAGTAGCAATTACGGGTCTAAACCCACGAAGATCTGTAGTTGTTCCTCAATTTCACAACATGTACTTCACCTAAATTACATGTGAAATTCGTTTCAAGTGAACCGTGCGTCATATACTTCATTCATTTTGCTAATTGTCACAACAATTTGCTAATTGTCACTAATTAAACATTTTATAGCATAAAATTATTTTTTCTTGTGGTCGATCTTACCATAGTGGTGTGTGTAATAAGTAATTATGAACGGGGGCCCTGACATATGATGCATTCCTACACACAAATGAACTGAACAGAGCAACGAGTAGTCTAATGTGTTTATTTGTTTAATTGTTAAAGAATTATTTATCACGGATTTACATATGCATAAAAAAATATTGATTACCCGGCAAATGTTTTTTCGAATAATCTGCATTTTTAAGGCCAATTCTTGGTATACGCCCCAGGGGGAGCATGAAATTTATGAAGAAACAGTTGTGACAGGTCAACCATTTTATTATGTGTCATTGCTTATTTATTATTTATTTAATTTGCATTTTTTTATACACTTCTTATAGTTTTCATTTAACTTGTTTTAATATGGTCTGGGTAAATTTGTTTGTGTACAAATCAACTTTCACAATGTGGCGCCAGAGGCGACACCCTATCAGAAGATCCTCTGATTTTTGCAAATGGCGTCCTTGGCTTTGACATTTGTACAGAAACCTTTAGCGGAATACAGGTTGACAAACCTTGATTGTAGTACTGTTCAAGTACGGTGAGTAATTGTGTCAATTTTTTGACAAATAATCGATCGGAGGTTATGGCTCAACGTGAATTTGACCGTCGATTCCCAGGTCGTGTGGCATTAACTGTTTAAACATTGTCACTCGCCTAGATGAGATTGGCTCAACAATGGACTGTAGCTGACGTTTGGTCGAAAATATCGCTACTATGGCTGCAGATGTCCAAACATCAACCAGACAGAGAAGCACGCAACTGGGCAGACTGTCCTTGTAGCGAATTTTGATGAAAGACTTGAAGGTGGGTCCTTACAAAGTGCAAACAGTGCCTCAGCAACTGCCAGCAGATCGCCAGTCGTGTGTAAATTACAGCCAAGTCCTCCCAAACCTTAAACGACCGCTATAAGGATGATTTTCCATTGAATACGGATACGTGGACAACCAAAATTATTGCTTTTCGTGCTCTGAAATTCCGCGCGTAGTACAAGAAGAACCTTCACATCGTCTCAACGTTACTCTTTGGTGCAGCGTTTATGTACTAGGAAAGGTTGTGGGTCCATATTTATTCAAGGATGGGTCTCAGAAACACTGTTACTACATATGACTGGTAAGCGCTACAGGACCATTATCAACGGCTTCTTGCTGCTGCAAATTGGAAAGCATGTGGTTCCAGTAGGACGGTGTAACCACACAGAGAGCATGCGCGACAATGGACATTCTGAAGCAAGCGTTTGCCGGCCGCTTAATCTCTTGTTTTGGTGATTTGCCGTTCGACTGTCCCAGACTTCTTTCTTTGGGATTTCTTGAAGGTATGGGCCTCTACGAATAAGTCACAGATCTCGGCAGCTCTAGAGGAGAACATCCAACAAGAAGTGGAGAATTTATCGCAAAACAATGCATACTCGTAGTCGGCTTCAAGCTCAAGCAGGATTCATACTAAACGGTACGACACATCATTAAACTCCCTAGAACCAAAGTGTTTAGTTCACTAGCAAGAAAGAGTTAAGCCAATTCTACCAAATGGGATGAGTGTCAAGAAGCGAGTAGGCCATCCGTTGGTTTCTTTTTTAAGCGTGTGCTTGAAATATCGTCTGATATCTAGTGTTAAGCCTCCGCGGTAAGAAAAGTATCGTTTTGAGCTTGAAAAACGCTGAAAATATTGAAAAACTGTTTCCAGTGTTTTGTTTGAAATGAATCGCCTTTAGCGACTGTTATAAGGAAACTCAAGACTTCAACATGTCTTATGTTAAGTCCCATCCACGCCGATGAGCTAAAGAAAGCTAAACTTAGATGGAGCCAATTCGGACCATTCCATATCGCTAAGAGAGAAACCCTCTCTACAAACAACAACCCGACACTGGACGATAGGCAGTCATGCTCAAAGGTTGGGCATCCCGACTTCTGAAGGAGTTGCAGAGGCGAGGAGGAAGAAGAAACAGTTCCTCATTTCCTGTGCACGTGTTCTGCACTTGCTGACATTCGGAAGGCTACACTTGCTCAGTCGCCTAAGATGGCTAGGACATGTAGACCGAATGGACACCAATGCTCCGGCCCGCAGAGTCTTCGAATCTAACCCGGAGGGACAACGCAGTAGAGGAAGACCTCGCCTAAGGTGGCGCGCACAAGGAAAAAAGGTACCTCAATCAACTTGGAGTGTGCAACTGGAGGCAGTTAGCTAAAGACCGGGCTAACTGGAGAGGCTTGTTGATTGAGCCCCAGGTTCACCCCGGACTGTAGCGCCACCTAAGTAAATAAGGAAGTACACTTGCTCATTACCATTTCCATGGTTTCAATGACCTTAATAATACCTCTAGAGCTAACATAAACAGCTTCACAAGAAAAGTAATTGATTCCAGACGGAGACAGTGCGACTCACCTGCCCCCACCTAGTGGCAGCACAGTAGACCTATCTTGGTGAAAGTGTACCTCATCGAGGGCCACATCAACCAACCAACCAGCCAAATTGGCCACCAAGATCTTACGATTTAACGCTGCTCGATTATTTTCTGTGGAGGTGCGTGAAATCGGTTGTTCACTTGGATAGAATAGATGCGGTTGAAGCTTTGGAAGAAATCCGTCGAATTATTGCCGATACTCGACCAAAGATTCTTGAAAAAGTGGTCAAAAATTTGACCGACAGGACACGCTTTGTAATTGCCTCTAGCGGTGCTCATATTGTCTTTCAAGTAAAAGCAGTTTTACGATCAAAAGCCGATGTCGTGTATTTTTAAAACGACGAACTGCGATATTTCTTTGAATAAAAAGTTAAACGCTGATCCAACTCCTGGAATGAAATATTGATTTTGAGTAGGTAGCTGACGTGTGCACATTTTAAGTACTCACTGCAAAAACTTAATTCAATTCACGTGCGCGGATGGCACTGACATCATCAGCAGAACAAAGCGAGCTAATATCGAATGAGAAGCGGATAAGATGCGACTGGTTCCGGAAACCAAAAAAATTAGACAAAGTTAATGCTACCAGCGAATAAAAATTCCCACCTGCAACACCTTGGCCAAAATTTTACGACCGTCAGCTACAGACGACTTTGAAGTAGGAATTTGCATACTTTAATTCTGACTAAGCAGAGGCGGTGATCAGTAATTTCTATGCACCACGTCAATGTCAAATGACTGCCGATGCCATGGGAAAATCAGAGAGCATCAAGGAATAACCAGAATACTCGTTCAATGGTTTTATTTCCTGACATTGAGGAAGCGTTCAACAAATGTCAAATTCTGAGCGACCATTGGCGGAAGTTTGAAAGTCCATGCTTCGCTTGGAGTCTTAACTAATTAGCTGTCAACAGACTGGATTATTAACATAAAAATGGGAGCATCGGCTCAGAGGCTTGCAGGCGGCAACACAGCCTAAGGTGGTGTCTGATCCCATAAACTGGTAGCTAACGAGTTACTGGTAGACATGGAAAGGTCAGTGTGCAAAGTGTTTGACTATACAGATGATATTGATGATATGTACAGTGTGCATCCAAATACGACTCCGAGTAATAACCAACTACTTGGAAGGCAGAATTCTCTACTACCACAAGGAAGAGCGACCAAAGATGTACATGATCACGGAGCGAGTCCCCCAAGGGTCAGTTCTGGGACCACTCTTGTTTAATGTATGACGGCGTACTAAGAACACACAGCCCGAGCTGAGTAAATATAATCGGTTATGCTGACGATATAGTAGTAGGAGTAGTGGCCGAACACTAGAGGCAGTGAAGCAGAATCGCAAGCGAGTGATTGGGCAACGTTCATCAGACCTGGAACTAGTGGATCAAAAACTTGAAGCAGTCATAAAAATATGTAACGCCTCACAATACAGGTCGGCAAGCCCACCATCGAGTCGAAGCCGTTTATTAAGGATCTGGGAGTGTTGATAGTCCCCAGACCCAACTTCAGAGAACATCTAAGGTATAAAGGCGAGAAACCATCCTGTGCAGTGGCGGCACTGTACAGACTAATGCCAAGTATAGGAGGACTAAGGCAGCCAATTAGAAACTTATTATCAACTGTGAGCAAATCAATCCTCATGTACGCGGCTCGAATAGGCACCAGCAATGTTCATTAGAAGGATAAGACCGGTACACAAAATTACATCTCTATAGATGCGCCTTCCGAACGGTCTCAGTGGATGAAATAACTGTCATTTCAGGCCGAATGCCCATCGATCTTGAATCGAAGAAGTCTGCGGCAATACGTGAAAATGAGCATCAGGACAGGAAAAGAACCATAGAAGCCTACATGGCTCAATGCAAGATAACGTCGATGGACATACACACTGATGCCTAACATGGAGCAGGATCAGACGAAAACATCGAGAAGTAAACGATTACCCCATGCAGTTCCTTTCGGGACATGAATGCTTCTCGGAGTATTTTCACAAATACAAGCACGTGTATGAACCAAACTGCCAGCATTGTGAAGGTGGGCTACAGCCTACAATGCTAGAACAACTCAAGTGCTAGTAGCATCCTGGCAAAGGAAAGTGACGGACCAGTGACACCAAGAAGCATAGCAGTATTCAAGCTGACGTCGAGCGAATCACTACAATGATGCAGCAATTGCGCATAAAAGAACGGGCAGCGAGAAGCACAAGAAACGAAGAAATACCCCTGGGAAGGAAGTGACGCATTGTCATGCCTGCCATGTGTAGGGATGCCTTGATGGCGGAGCCGCAGGGGATAAACAGAACAGAGCAATATGAGGTTTTTTTTTTTAGCCACGTTGACATACAGGAGCATGAAGTCCAGCATAACTCGTAGTACGGCCTACAGAGTATCCATAAGGATTTTACCACTATCTAGCCGCCAACAAAAAAGGCATCCAAATACTTTGCATCCAAATACTTCACATCGAAATGGGAAGGATACCACACTGAATGTAGCATTTGCTTCCTTCAGGTTACCTCCGTCAGAGCTTTACCGAGCATATTGCTGATGATCACCAGGAACAGGAGTGGCCCAGTGTGTAGTTTTGTCGTACTCCACTTTGAACTTCAAAGTCCTCTCATAGCTTACCATAATGAAAAACCTGACACGTCACACCTTCATGCAGCTATAATCCTTCCTATAATGCATCTCCTGTGCAAGGTTATTTAAATGAAATCTGAATTAAGGCTGCCAAATCCGTTCCTGAAGTCGATGAATGGCAGATGTAGCTGAGACCTATACTCAACGCATTGCTTTACAATGAGCTGAGAGGTGTTTATGTAATCAATGTGGAAGGATCCTGAGCGGAAGTTAAATCTCAATTACCCTGGCTACAATTTCAGGCAGCCTCTGCAGAGTTCTTCTTCTGTCAGACGTAGTTTTTTTAAATGATACCGTAGAGAGTTATGCCCCGTGATAACCCCAACGAGGGTGGAAAGGGATTTCCTGTCTTCCCGTATAAGTCTCTCAGTTCTGCCTTTATCGGAGGACGGCCGTAGTTTCCTTGTGATTACACAGGAATCCAAGGAGGTCCATCCGGTGTCCGCCTCCTGTATGGCTATTTTCCCTATACCGTCTTGTGGTATTACCCTTACTGCAGACTCACGGGCGGCTGTTGTCACTGCCAAGACCTCCGCTTGGACGACGCTGCTGTGGTCTGGGAGGCGTATTGATTTCGATATTCCTAGCGACCCTACGCCAGTGTCCATTTTAGAGCCGTCTGTATATATGGCAATGGATTGCACATTTGGTATCTGAGCCCTTAACCCTATTAAAGTCTATTAAAGTCTAGGTATGGCGTGACGTAATCCGTACTATGTAGGTACGTGGCCAATATACTTCCGAAGGATGGTCGTATGCCCTATTGCATGTCTCTGACTGGCTGATTCTAATGGCGCTTATGGCTGCAGATGTTTTGATGAAGATATCTAGCGGAAGCAGGTTGAGAATAGCCTCAAGTCCAGCGGTTGGAGATGTCCTCATCGCACTGGTGGTCCCGATACACGCTGGTCTTTGAACCTTCGTGACGGCCATTAGGTTAGTGGCCTTATTTACCGCCGGCCACCATACAAGATACATCCAGAGAATTATTTTAGGAGAGGGACCCCAGGTTTTCCCAAAGATTCTCTTGCATGAGTAGAAGGCTATAGTTTAGTTTCTTGTCTAATACACGACCTAGGTACGTTGCGCTGTCGGAGATCTTAAGCGGGGTGCTTCCGACAGATGGCGTACTAAACTGTGGTAACTTCCTTTTATTTGTGAATAATACGAGCTCGGTTTTCTGGGGGTTTACCGTGAGCCCGCAATACCTGGTCCAGGTGTCAAGGGACTTGATAGCCCCTTCGACTTGTTCGCTGAGTGTTGGGAGGAATTTGCCTGTTGCCAGTATCACAACGTCGTCTGCATAAGCAGTGATTCTAATGCCCCTGTTTCTGAGCAGATGTAGGCGTTCGTTAAGGACAATGACCCACAGCAGTGGGGAAAGCACCCCGCCCTGAGGAGTTCCCCTGGAGGCGTATGCTTCCAGCCTTGTTCCCCCAAGTTCGGTTATTATATGTTTATCTTCAAGTATGCTGACAATCCATCCGATTAGGCTGTTATGAAGGATTATTGTGCCTAGCGTTCTCTTAACCGCTGAGGCTCCTTTAATGTCTAGGAATGCAGCTAATGTGAACCCCTTGTCCTTCAGAGATTTTTCTATTGAGCCGACAACACAGTGTAGCGCTGTCTCCACACTTTTCCCTTTCGTGCAGGCATGCTGGGCTGACGAGAGGTCCCCTGGCCGAAGTCTGCTACGAATGCATATGTCGATCAGTCTTTCGAAGGTTTTCAGAATGAAAGAGGTGAGGCTTATTGGCCTGAAGTCTTTCGCAGTGGTGTGACTTGCTTTGCCAGCCTTGGGTATAAAAATAACCTTAACCTCTCTCCACGTTCTTGGAATATACCTCAGTATGAGGCTATTGTATCTGCAACTAACGCGTGTGCATGTTAATTTGATATTTCCTACGAATCGGAAGCACAACTATAGAGCGTCCTATTTTGTACGACAAATTTTATGACAATTTATTTATGAGAATCAAAATTTTCGATCAAAATATCCAGTGTGTGACCTTTTAATCATTTCGAAAAGTTATGTTTTTTTTTTATGCAAATTACTTCGAAGAAGTATTTGAATATTTCGATGGAATTGCTTCAGGTAAACAAAATTCAGGTTATCAACTCTGAACATACCTACTACCGTCGACGAAGGAGAATGAATGTCTAAAATGATTGAGGTGGCGATGAAGAGTCATTTGGTTAATTTTCATTAAATTATGTGCGCTCTCTCTCTTTTGTAGTATTTTGCTGTGTACAATAGAAAAAAATTAACGAAGAGAAATTAATGTTCCTGACAGGTAAAATAACAGGTAAGCACATTGGTGGGGAGGGGATTAATGACGCAGATGTAGACTTCATCAAAATACGTATTAATAGCCTACCTATTCGTACATACGTCAATTGGTATCTACTTCGCACAAAAGATGAGAAAGATACGAATATGCGATGGGTATGTTTACTGAGCAGTATTTTTACTACGTTGCTGTCAGGTGGGTAACACTCGGATAAGGAAGATATACCTAAGGAAAGAACATGTCAGTAACCCCGTTTCGATCCCACCTTTTTTATGATTCATGACACTTTTAAAAAGTAATTTGAAGTTCATCACAATGAAACACTTTTGAAGTGTTTACTGTTTTTTTTTTTTTTTTTTGGTTGTGTCGGGTATATCCCATTACAAGACGAATCTTTGTTATATGAGGACAACTCATCCCCGAAGAAGCTCATACAATGGATAAGTCATCCATATTCTTGCGATTTTTTTTGGAAAATTTCCGCCCGTTTAAAGCAACCTTTCGGATGCGGCATTGAATTGTACATGCTCCTGAAGGTACACACAACAGGAATGGTTGTGAGAGGGTATGCTTCAAATGCAGGAATACTGAAGATAAGACGGATACCAAGACGCACAATGGGATCGAAAATTTGTTCAATTTTTCTGGGCAAAATTTTCCCGGCAGTTTTTTTTTGTATCTGGCGCACTTAGACTCATCTTCTGATTCACTGTACTCCCCACGCAGATGCCTTACTTTGACTTTTCTTTCCAACTTTAGAAGAAGACAAGAAGGGGCTTTAGCGATGTAGAGCTAAGACGGTCAGCACAAATCTCCTGCGACCTGGTGCGAGCAAAGCCTGGACAATAACAGATGATATGTTCAGCTCTATCACCGTCTTCCTCACATGCAGTGTAGGTAGGCGAATAAGTGGCCTAAAAGGACGCCTACAAGTCGCCTTGAAACAATTCTCCTGAGGGATGGAAGAAAAGTCTTGGATTTTTCGCAGGCAATCCGGTCGAATTTACTTGGCTTGTCTGCATCCAGCAGACGGTTCTATCGTGCTCACGATGAAACTATTAATCGCAGATCCAAGCAGACTCAGCGGTTCGGGTCCTGGGAAAGTGGAAAAGCCCACTTGTACTCTCTTGAAGTCACAACTTTGGCCGAAAATATTCAACGCTGCGCCATTAGTAGCAATTTCAAATAGAAACCAACAGATGGCACACCGCACACCTTTTGTGTTGTGAATTTTTTCGTTTGACCTTTGTGATGGTTTTTGAGGTTACAGATCAGGTAATAGCTACACGGTATCCTGCATATCCTCAAATTTCGAGCTGCCTATTGTCTGGTATGTGAAGTTCAAGCAATCGATGCTGATTATCCTTCAAAGCTCATTAACTGCTTAACCCATCTTCGACGCTTTTGTAAGGATTTTCATAAACTCAACATCACTGCGTTCCTCCGCTTGTTAGCACAGATTTTTGAAAGGTTGTACCTCGTGTGTTTGCCTGGAAGTTTTCGTTTTTACAATCCCTTTATGGATGTGTTTAAGAAGTTTCACGATAGCGCATCGATTTTCATGTCCTATGGCCTCAGTGGGCTCAGTAGTGTCAACCTGACTTCGACAGACGGATGGGCTTGACAGCGATGCCAAACTAGGCAGAGATCTATGAATGCTATCGTTACGTCGCCCATCATAATCGATTCACTAAATTCACATCAAAATTACAGTGTGGGCCATCTGGTAGTTTCTTTTTGAAAGTGCTAGTATGACTACACCGCTCAATATTCTTCAATGAGTCTTGTTTTATAAAAGGGCGCATTCCAATTATTTTTGTCTTGTAAGCACTGTGTAGGAGAAAGCCAGAACATGTACTGATGGTATGCCAAAGTACACAAGTGATAGAAACGTCTTAGAAAGGAAATTTTGGCGGCTAAGTGACCCCAAGAAGACTGCAAGGAGACTGCAAGAGAACTTTTTTTTCGTGCGTACAAATATTCGACGTAACAGGCCGTATGCGATAACACGTCTAATTGCGTCCACAAAAAAATCACTTATCATGTGGCTGAGCAAACTACGTTCAACGTAACTTTTTTGTCAGCCTCAGAGACTACTGATGTCACAGCTAAGAAACTCTCACCGAACAGACACTTCCAAAGAAACGAGCCGATGACCTAACCTTTGTGAATGCCTCAAACCTAGTAGAGCTAGCTGAAGACTGCGTTTGCAACTGCCATATAAAAGAGGCTGTCCTATGTTGAATATTTCTTTTTTGAGCTTGCTACTATGTTCTGGTGCATTATACTAAGCATGCGTCTGCACCTTACTCTAAGGATTTTTTTCCAAAGATGAGGGACTTCTGCGATGAAGAGTTTACATCTCACCACGTAGGCCTTACGGATCTGTCACCTGGTGCAAGTAAAGGCCGGACAATGGCGGTGGAAAAGTTCCACTCTATCAACATGTCCCTCACATGCAGCGGAGATGATTGTGACACTTAAATCGGAAACACGTTGAGGTGCTTAGTAAAAGCGAAGTTGCCTGGAAGCCATCTGCAGTCAATTCTCCTGAAGGACAGAAGAAAAGCCACGGATTTCTTGCAGATATCTGGCCGTATTCACTTGGTCCCTCTGCATCCAGCAGAGCGGCTGAGATTGCGCTCACGAGAAACCCAGTCATCGATCTACTAATCGTAGATACAGACTAACCCTGTGATGGTTCCTGAGAAAATCTCCCCTGTCTTGCAAGTCCATCGGAGATTTCGTTTTCCCTGGATTCCATTGTGACCTGACGCCCAAGGAAGAGGCAATAAATTTAGTCTTCTGATCAAATTGAGAGACGTCTTGGGTTCACATACTAAATTGGAAGTGGTTATACGGTTACGCAACACCTTGAGTGAGGTGTAGTTATCGCTGGAAACGCATATACTCCTTTCTGCCCACTTTTCCTTAAAAAAAAAAGGAACAACAAATTTTCATTAGGATTGCGTAGATTTCTACGGACACACGAATGGAGAAGGGAGTCTCATTCTCCATTAAGACATTAGCAATGGACTCCTGTCTAGTTTCGGAACGATCCCTCGGCTCAGAGTCTGGCTAAAGCTATACCAGCGCCAGGCGAAAGTCGACTGTATTCCATTTCCGGTGTTTCTCCATCAGAGGGCATATCCATTAGATTGGGGTTGTAGGGTATTTGTCGCGTAAGGTTCAGTGCGAATGGTCCCAGAAATCGCTTCTCTTTAAACGAAAGATGGCTATTAGTGTGCATACCATGATATAAATATCAAGGGAAGGAGCTTCAGCAGGGCACCTAAGGTAGAGCCAGGCGTCCTAGTGAATGCCTCCATTAATATTATTGCATACGGCTAACTTGTACTTCGACTTAATGGTCTAGTCCGCCCCCTGCTTATGCCTAGGGGAGGTTTGCTTGCCCAATTAGAGTTCCCCTTGCAATATGGTTCCTTCGGAATTGTATTTGAGGGTCAAGCACTTTGCGTGGCGAGAACAGTCCACCATAGAGCATCGTATATCTAATCTGGTTTCTCTGTGGAATCTGAGAATGTGAAGGGGGCCTAAGTGCCTGGTCCTTGGTGCCTGTCCAAGAATTCAATCTTTTGTGGGTCAGAGCAACACTAGACTCCTGAAGATAAGCTGGAGTCTCCCTGGATTGATTGCAGAATCTGCAAAGGTCCTCATTTGTTATACCTACTTTCCTTAGATGTTCCCTGAGTCTACAGTGCTCCTTAAGAAAGCCTCTTAGCATACGCAGGTTGTTTTTGCTGAGATAGATTCAGGCTTTGAATCTTTTCCAGATGTAACATACCAAAAGCTTCTTAGGTTGCCTCTGCTTTCTTTCTCCAACTTCCTGAGTTCTTCGGTTACAGTATGATTCCCTATTCCGTGGAATGGTTCAGGTCCAATGAAGGATTCTGCTACACATTGTCTTGCCAATGAGTAGGCCTCCGTCCAGTCGAAACAAGTCGTCCTTTGGAATGTAGAAAAAGAAGCAGTGAGATAAGCGTATCTACGAGGAACAACCCTTTTGTTGGTTCGAATTAAAGGGTGAACATATGCCCTTCACTAAGGCCTCCATTGAGGTTGTTGGGCTCCTCTTCGTCTCTCAAAATGTTAGGAGTAGTTCTGTGCTGTGGAAATCGTGTGTTGAGAGGGGATGTGAACATTGGGATCATGGCGAGAACAAAAGGGAACCAAGACGAATGCTCGCCAGAAGCTAGGCCCTGCAACACATACAGTCTGTTGCGCTAAGAATTTATATTTGTATGAACTCTAGTGATCAGGGAGGCGTCTTGTTTCGAAAGGCCTTTCCTCCTGACGTATGTTAGACTCGGTATTGTCAAGGACTATTCGCTGAATGCAGAGCAGTGCCAGATGAAGTGCTCTGCATCTACCTCCTCCTCCTTCTCACAGTTGACACAGATTTAGCTAGCCCGAGTCTGAACGAATGTTTGTTGAGATTGGTGGTCCATGTACATAAGTCCTACCATCAATCTCACCTGAATTCTGGTTGAGTTTAATCTTTCTCTTCTTCTTCCTTTTGTTCGGCGAGGTTATGATCAGGATTATAGGGATCATAACCCTTTACCACTTTACTGCATCCCTACTGGTCCGCCTGTGGGGTTCGCCGATTCGACCTCAGAAAACAGCTGCAGGCCTCCCGGTTTCGGATCACTTCGTCACTGAGGCCGATCAAATGCTGCTGTTTTTGCATTTGGGTGATCCGGGAGTTTTTTGGCCTGCCTCTCTGTAGGAACGTTGATTGACTTTGCCCTTTTGACAGGGTTCGTAAGATCCCTCCTTTGAACATGGCAATACCAACTGAGCCGATAGTGCTCCAATTTTTCGAGATGGGTTCTTTGACGTGAAGGCTTCCTCGGATCTTCGAACTCCTGATTCGATCAAGCTTTGTAACTGTCATGCGAAGCATCTTCATCTCCGGTGCCATTGTTATACTTTCTGTACATTGACCAGCATTGCGAACCGTATGTGAGCGCTGGACGAACAACTGCGGTGTAGAGCCTTCCTTTCAGCTTAGGAGGCATTTTTCGGTCACAGAAGATAGCAGAGTTTTCCTGCCACTTCATCTGCCCTACGCTTACGCGATGATTGATGTCGTCTTTCAATAGTTGCTTCGCTGTTGATCACAGCTCCCAGAAACTTGACACTTGGGAAAATCTTTTCCATTTAAAGAAGTGTCTAAACTAGGCCGGAGGGGGGCAGTACAGGTACTCTGTCTTTTTGGACTAATTCGATACCCATTTCCCTCCAAAACATCCATCCAAACATCAAGTATTCATTGCAGGGACGTTTGATTCTCACTTATGATGCCTCCATCGTCAGCAAAGAATAACTGATGCACTTTGGAGTCCGTCACTTTTCCTTCAAACAGCGAATCTAAGACCGTAATAAATAACAAAGGACTTAAGGCGCTTCCCTGGTGCACACCGACTTTAATTGGGAACTCTTCGGTGACTCCGGCGGGGCATCTTACTCTTGTCTTTGCTCCGTCATACATGTCCATGATCATCTGTACGTAGGGTTCTGGAACTCCTCGGTGCCATAGCGCCACTCATATCAGATCTCTTGGTTGTCTATCGAATGCTTTTTCAAAATCAACCAACACCAGATGCAAATGGTCCTTATATGTACATCCAAAGGACCTTTTCACTAATAAACCCCTCGCCTTGCTAAAGGCACCTTTTTACTGCCACAAGGCCGTCGGTTCTTGGGTGGTGTTCGACTTGGAAAATCCCAGACATTCAACTCGTCGGAGATTTGAATCGATTTGTCTGGGTCAGATCGATTAATATGATTGTGAGTGGACTTTAGGGTCTGTGGACTTTATTCGTCTACCTCAAAACGTAATGCCGCAAAACCTGTTCCATTCGAACAGACATACGCTGTCCACAGATACCTATCATCAGTTTGCCTTAACTTAGGCGGTTCGCACTACCTAGAAGTGTGACTGACCAAAAGTTAGCATTTCTGAACCCGGCATCTAGCCTAACATGACACCAAATCAACTCACAGAACGTCTGGCATATGAACGCATGTTATTATGCGGTTTGACAACAACAATCTATTTTTTGCTTGGAAGAGATTGCCATCAGCCTCATGAATGCTAATGGAACCGCCATGCCGATAACGAGTTTATAAACAAAATTACTGACTCAAGGCGACCAAGACGTCGTAATTTCTTGCGATTAAATCACTGCATTGCCCTCTGTGCTTATCGAGACCTTCTGCCGCACCAAAGGAAGTTCATTCGTAATTTCGTAGTCACATTGACATTAATCACTCGCGATAGTCGTACCATGAATGAAACTCATCTCAGTTTACTTGCTAGCGCGGGATGGGCAATTTTATTATGAGATTCTTATTAACTAACACTTAAGTATACAGATGGCTGTAAATGATATATTTTTAAGGACTTATGTTACCAGCTATCCATGGTAAGTACGAGATTACTCTCACGTATATGCCTGGGAAGTTGGATCCACAGAGTGAGCTACCAGCCGATACGACACCATACTGGACATACCGTGCACTCAAACGATATTTTGCGGAGTTGAATATCGGTCCACCGGAATCACCCTTGCAGGTATCGATCTCGTTCTCTCCACCAGCGCACAGTTGCTTGTCAGATAGCTGAAGGATTCTATGAATTTTTTGACAGTAATCGATACCTCTCACTGGCACCACAGCCTTTTGAAGGATATTCGCTTTTATACCAGTCTCTATCCGACCCCAACCGGCGATGATCATTCGATTTATCGAGGCTTGCTTGGATGCTTCTGTTATTGGCAGGCAGATTGGTTGTACGTTAGCTGAAATGTAACAAAAAAAAAAATTAAGAACTCACTCAATGCACTCAATACGAACACTTACTGCGGAAGACTGCCTTGCTTTTCAGGCGAATTAGTCCAATGTCATCGGAAAATTTCGCTGCGTTATAGTCCTGATGATATACTGATTCTTCGATATCAATTTCCTGTATGGGCGGGGCACATTTTTTTTTATCGGCTTTACCAACACAATCGATGGTTTCCTGTGTATCGTGCTCACCCAAACGTACACTTACTCTGGTTTTAATAAAAAAAAAAAAATTATTTCCTTCGTAAGGAGGGGAAAAAAAACCGTTCTTACAGTTTCTTATTCCTAGCGCGAATGCAATGAGCGGCCGTTAAGACATAACGATCGGTAATCAATGATCCACCGCAGTCCAGAGTCCTGTCCAGCCCATCGGAGTAAACTAATAACGCCATCCATGGGAACTCCGAGAGATTGGCCATTTCTCCGTTCGCAACTCGATCGGCTTGACTTTTTCCACACACCAGCCCTCCTAGAATACTCATTCCAGCCCGAACATCTGCGTCGGATTTGCTGACACTAGGGCGTACCCTGGGACCAGATCCAGAATCACCACCCGCGTCGAATCTCTGTGTTGTCGGCGTTGGTGGGGCTCTTGTCACTGATCCTCCTCCACCGCCACCATCTTGTGCACAGCAGACGTAGTGCTGGAATTTAGAAAACTCAAATTAACCCCTTCACTCACAAAATCCAGGATTCAACTCACCACATCGTTAAACGTGCCACAGTGCGACCGCTGCACAAGTTCGATAATCGATGGCGGCAGAGGTCTAGGCGCACTGTTCAGCAGCTGTGTTATCGGCTTACATGTCAATATAGGTACACACATTCCTGGCTCGAGACGTGTAGTCGTACAGGAACTTTCTACAAAAGAATTTCAATTCACTTGCTGCCTTTCATACAATTTTTCTAAAACTCACGTGCACCGACATCCACAACTAAGACTGCGGCAATCAATAAACTGACTGCCAACTTAAATTTACTATTCTCCACTAACATCGTTAAAATATTTATAAAAAAATAAAACCGGGACGGGCACTGGCTCCGTAATTGAACTTATTCGTGCGAGGCTCTCAATGAGACTGACCGTGCTGGACTCTTTAAATTAGCATCAGAACACTGTTTGATTGAAAACTTGTTTGCCAATTCGCACTCTGGCGATTTGACGCCTCCAATGAGTAACCCTGGTGTGTGGGAATTCCACTGTAGTATTTATTTACAAAAAAAAAAAAAATAAATAAATAAAAAAATTTCAATAATACGCCTCGAGAGAGCTCGCGCTAAAAATAACCATCAACTCGTCTTAATTGCGTTCATAAGCATAACGAGTTTTTGAAAACACGATAGAAACTGCTTATCTACGATTTAGTAGATGCCTGCTGTGAGGCTAGGTGTATCTAGTTAGCCTCTTGGATTTTCAGTTTAATGTGAAACTGGAGTATGAATTGGGCCAAGCCTTCTTCGAAGTGATTGTCGTGCTTTTGTTGGGGGAATTTTTTCTCAATTTTATTAGTCAGTCCATTATAGGGAATGCATGACTGTCGTGGGGGTCTTCTTGCAGCAATTATTGTCAAATGTTTTAACGAGTATGTGGCCTCTTACGAATTATAATTCTCACTAATAAATGTAGGGGGGGTTTTTCTTAAGAAATTTTCTCATAAATTAGATACAATTTAGAGAAATGAGCGTCAAATAAATTGTCTGAGCTTTTGCTTCGAAATCATTAAAATATTCTACTGCGCAGGTGTTTTTCTGTAAGCTGAAGGGAGGTTATAAATCATAGCTGGTGGAGGGATCTCCACCCTCTGATCCCTCTTTTCCAGCGAAGTGAACATTTGTTTACAATGTTCTTGTTGTAGCCGGCTTTTGGGTTTGCCCAGGGGCGTAGAAGGAGGCATGGAATTAGGGGAGTTGAGTTCTCTGAGTGTTAAGGCCATCATGAACGAACTAAGTGCTTGGGAGAAGGTGCAATATGACCGAGCCAAAGCTATTCTAGCTGATAGAGCTCTAAGTCAAAAACTGGCAGAGAATAAGAGGGAAGTCGACCAGAAGGCGTCGAATGCCAATTTGACCCCCTCTACGTCGGGAATCAAAAAGGCATTATAGTAAGATAACAATTTTTGACCTTACGAAACCACAGGCAAAAGCAGACGCTAAAGATAGGAGGGAAGGTTTCCATAGCAAGAGGAACAGATCCGACGACGTCGCAGAGCCCAGCGAAGCGAAGAAGGTGAACGCTGGAACTTCATCATCGCATCGTAAGCTCAGCGACCCGAAGGACGAGCTCCTCGTTGCTGTGATCAATGTGCAAGAACCTTGTTGTCGCTTGACCGTCGACCAGTGAAGAAACGTCGAAGAGAAGTTTCAGGACGCTCTGTGGAAGGAGATGACTGCCACGGAGAACAGTGATCTTCAATTTGATGGTGCTGGCTGGGACGGAGGCCGCAAAGTTGTTGCTTGTGGAAACAAAAAGGCAGTGGAATTTTCTAGATGTTTCGTCACCGAAATCACCGAAACTTGGGAACGCATTAGGTTGAAATGTGTCACGATCGCAGAGCTGGAAAAGTATACTCTGCCAAAGTTACTGGGCCTCCTCCATGTACAAAATCGAGAGCTGAAGACCGATACATGGAAGGTTATAAAAACTGGCCCAAGAAGACAATACGGGCAGCATTTCTTGCTGACCCTGAAGATCGCTGCCACTCTTAGAAAAGATTGGGGGTATGATACTCAACAGCATGGGTAGAGTCAAAGTTACGCCCATAGTTAAGGGCAACGAGGAGGTTGAACCCAAACCTGAAGATGGAAACGATGCAAATCAATTTGCATCACAGTAAGGCTGCGACGGCCTGCTTAGCGGAGTACATAACTAAGCAGGACATCACAGCCATTCTGATACAAGAGCCCTGGATTAATAAGAACAACGGGATCCAGGGTCTCAAAATAGGGGATTATTCGTTGTTCTATAAGGCAAATTAAGGTAAAATACCTGCAAGTGTCTCTGCCTAATATATGCAGCGTCTTCCAATCAGAAGTCCTAGCTGTACTCAGGGCTGCGGAACTACTAGAGATGAAATCAATATCCAATAAGGATATTGTCATTTATATCGATAGTCAGGCTGCACTCAAAGCGCTAGAATCAAAAATCATAAAATCTGAGATAGTTAGGAACTGCCTTAAGGTATTATGCACGCAGAACCGCGTAAAACGATGTTGGGTGCCAGGACATTGCGGTATAAAAGGGAATGAACTTGCTGATGAACTGGCAAGGTATGGAGGAGAATTGCCAGTAGGCGAAGCCGTGGATATCAAACCACCTTCGTGCGAAGTTAAGGCTACCACTAAGGGCAAAGTATACAAAACAGCCAACCAAAGATGGTTAAACGCAGCAGGTCACAGGGTATCCAAGGCCTTGTGGCCAGAATTCGACCGGAAAAGAACTAGGGAAATTCTGAATCCAAACAGAATTCAGCTAAGAACAGCAGTAGGAATCTTGACCGGGAATTGCCTTCTGGGAAAGGACGCCAAGAGACTAGGCCTTAGAGACAAGGATGTATGTAGGTACTGTAACGACATATGCGTTGAGGAAGATGTCACACATATACTGTGTGAATGCCAGGGAATAGCTCGAAATCGTAGGAAATATCTACTTTTTAGTAACCTAGGAGAGGTAGGTCCTATCAACCAAAACAGGCTATTTAGATTCTGTAGGAAAATCAAGTGTTTCAGGGAAAGTGTTTAGGTTTCCATTTGCTTTTATGGAGGTTCCCCGGGGATCGCGGTGGGCCCATTCTGGTGCCTAGTGTTTTATGAGATTTTCCTCATAACCCTTTCTAACCTAACCTAAGGCCATAATGACTGTATTTTCTTATCGACATACTTGTACAAACAATACTTATAGATAACAAGATACTTTGAAGTGCACCGCCAATGTTTGAGACCACTTTAACCTAGAGGCCGGCTTAAAGGGGTCTCAGTTCCAAGTAGTAATGAGCGTTGAACAATGAAATTAAATACAATGTTGGGGAGGAGAACCGATGCGAACCTAGAAGCTTTTAACACAAAAAGTTCATGAGATACACAGAACTTAAACAAACTAAAGGGTGAGCCATCTGTTGGTTTCTTTTCGAAACTACCCTCTAAGCTACATTGATACATTTTTTCCAATGATTGTTACTTTATTGAAGAGAATATATCTTCCGATTATTTATAAAATTTCACTCAAATGGTTGTCGCGCTTAGCTTGGCAGTGGTCCAACTACTCTAATGGATATGGTCTCCGATGCCATCACCCTGGAAATCCAACGCCACAGTTGACACCCTTTGTTGCTGGAATGACTTTAACCAGACTCTGAGCGGAAGAAATAATACCATTCCATTTTCAAGAATGGCCAAAAGACTAAACATGCGCGAAGACATTAGACTCCGTTCTTCGATAGGATACTATTCCTTTGCCTTCTAAGCGGACATCTCCGCAATCCTAATGGTTATGTGCTTTGTTTTAAGGAAAGATGGAACATATGAATTGATGTCTAGTCGCCATCAACAGTTTTCCACTAACACTAAAGTTTTTCTCAAATTTTTAGGTCCTTATAGAGTCACAAGGTCTCCCCGAAGGAAAGATATGAAGTACGCAAGGTAAATGCCCATGAGAGCCCAATTAAGACGACAACCTGCATAGAACTTATGAAGCCATGGCCAATGACCGAAGACGCCCCATGCCACAGCGAAAGTGATCAGAATAAGACAAACTCAACAAGCAACCAACCAACCAAGACATTACGACCCACCGAGGACAAAGTGTTCCTTCCTCCAAAGGCTATTAAAAGATGCAGATGGGCCGAATTTATCGGGTTACCATGTCCTCTCGTTAAGACGGGTCCCTCCCTCTCTCACCGCGGCTAAGACTTAACATGGGAGAGGAGTGATGTGGTAACTTCAACTCGTACTCGTAAGGCCAGTTCAGTCGAATACGTTGCTACTGTCGCTGAAAACCCAGGTTTGTCCATTAAAAGACGTACCGCTGCCTCTCCCTATACTGGAGCTGCTTTCCGAACAAGTTTTTTTTTAACGAAAAGATACTGGCATTGTGTTTGGCTCATGACTTTATGCAGCTTATATAGCTTAAGACCTAGAAGGTGGTGGCAGAGAGAGCAAGAACATTAGGGTTAGAGGTATAAGCTGCGGTATGTTGGGCTACAAAAAAGTAGAGCAGATCTTGTGCTCATGCCCACAGAGACAGAATACACGAGTAGTCCAAAAAAGTAAGAAACCTTAACTGTTTTGGTTAGTGAACATCGAAAAAGAAGGCTCGCCATCTACTGACACGTGGGAGTAGAGGGAAAGGAAGCTTTTAGCGGAACCTTTTTACGGGCTGGGAATGAATACGATACGGAAAGAGTTAAGGAAATAGGAAGACCGCAAAACTCTGGGAAGAACTCCCTAAGCAAAGCCAGGCCAAAAGCTTCGCAGGAATAATAAACGGGAAAGAATCGGAATTCTGCGGAGATGTTCAGGAAACCCTAGGGCACCTTCTTAAAGAATGTGGAGTTCGCATTCACACTTGGATGACCATCAACATACAGAAGAAGATCTTCGACCGTTGGAACCACTCTAGATACTCCGGTTCATGAAGGAAATTGAACTGGGGCAGGTGCTCTAAGTCCGAGTATCCCAATTAAGACTAGAGCTTCAAGTTGGAGGAGTCACAATAGGTCACAGTGCGCTTACACCTCTAAGATCAATCTACGATCGAATAGATAGCAACGTTTCTTTAAGGGTATTTGAATGCCATCCCGTGGGCAGCAGATGTCAGCGAAGACCGCACGTTAATCGGAATTGGAGACGATTACCAGGATCGTGGAAGGAGCTGGCTCTGAGCTGAGCTGAGTCCTCTAAAGTGAGTAAAGCAAACGTTTCAATAAATATGGAGTGTATGAGCATATACTTACAATTGAAGGTTGCTGAAGACGTTCATTAAGGCTCTATGCCGGACTTCGATCTCGGGGTATACCTCCTTCAATCTACATTGAATAAAAAGGAAATAAATGTGTAATAAATCCTTCAGGTCTGTAAGTCTGCACGTACCTTCCAAAGCAGCAAGCGAGACATCTATTTATGATCAAAATAACCCAACGCCTTCATGGAACTGCAAATGAGTCTCAACCTCACTTTCGAACATAACTCTGTTGACTGCAATTCCCTTTCCATAGCATGGCAGCGAGACGAAGTCTTACGAAAATCTGGCCTTTCCGCAGGACAGGCTTATGTTTACTGTGATACTTCAGTCCTAGTGACTAGAAATTTGATAGTAAACCCCATCTAGCATGCCAACTAGGCTGTACTATATTTCGGGTTTGACTTTCACACGGGAAAGACTACCACTACCACCACAGTCGACCTCTTAGCATGGCTGTAGCTCCTTCAAACGCAAATACGAGTACAAACCCTCAGTCACAGCAACGACAGCAACAGCAACACCTTCGTCATCGCGACCATTTTCGTCTGCCGGTGGATTTGGTGGGGTGTCGCCCTCTAACTCCTCCCATAGTATCTCACCATCAAGTAGTAGTGGCAGTTCCTGACTTGAGTTCAGCCGGACTATCTGCGGAGACGTACCTCCCATTCAGCAAACTGCATCCAGTTTCAAGCAACCCGTGGCTGGAGTTCGTAACCAAGACCACAGCAAGGTATAAGAATCTCGATGAAAAAGTTTTGGCAGAGGATGACTCAAAAAGAGATGCTATCTACGTTTGTGGAAACGTGAGAGCAGTTGCGAGGCATCTCCAAACGGCACCCTAGAGGAATTCCAGAGCTTGTTGGATAGACTTGTGGGTGGTGATAAAGGTCGTAGCCCAACAATAATGACTGGAGACTTCAACGCATGGGCAATTGACTGGAGGAGCACAAGTACCAAGGCGAGGCTCTGCTAGAAGCCGTACGAGTATCGTCACTACACATAATGCTTAACACAGGAATCGAGAGCGTTTGTAGTAGAAATGGTGAAGGCTTCATAGTTGACATTAACTTTTTAACTAGATCCCTAGCGAGAGGCGCCACGTGGGAAGTCAGCAATTAGTATACCCAAAGCTCATTTGGCGATCCTGTATGGAGTACAATTGAGAGGAGCGACCCAAGAACTCCCCTCAAGAAGGCACAACGAATGGGAAAACCAACGCCCTGGGCGAAGACATTTCTTCCCTGATTTATGGAGAGTCTACAACAAACCCGGGAACAGCAAATTCGATGGCCGCTGATGTGAAAAGGCATGTAACCAGGGCTTGCGACCAATCCATAGTCCGGAAGACGTTCACAAATCCCCGACCACGAGTATACTTGGGGAACCCAAAGATAACAGGGCTGCGCAGCTATCTTGAAGGGACAAGACTACTACAGCGATCCATCTGCAGGTGCAATACAAAAACAGGGATCTGAAACTAGTCATCTGGAGAAACAAGGGGCTTAAAAGAACTCTGTGAGCAAGTAGACGTAAATCTTTGGGATCCCAGGAGATCCTATCCGTCATGCAAATGGAGTTCCTGGATGTATGCAGACGGTTCGGCAGTAGCAAGGACTACCCAACCAGGCCGTTAATCTAGCCATCAAAATGAACCCGGAAACATTTGTGAAACTGTACAACAACTGCCTAACAGAAGGATTTTTCCAGACCAATTGAAAAAGGAACGTCTACTACTACTGCCTAAAGGGAACAAACCAGTAGATGAGTCCCATATGCCTGTTAGACACAATGGGTAAAATACCCAAGCGAATTGTATGCAACTGACTTGAGACCGGGCGACTCATATCCAACTTTAGACGAGCTCGTTCTAGAGTAGATGCTATACGGATGATAACTACAACCTAGAAAGAAGCTATTCAGGGCAGGAGATGGAAAGGAAGTGCAAAGAAATATGGCGCCGTAACATTGGACGTCAAAAATTCGCTCAACTCTGCCAGCACGGGACTTGTAGTACACTCCCTTAGGTCAATGATGATGCTAGGGTTTTAGGACCTATCCTGTGGAGCATTATGCAGGACATTGTTCTAGGGCTTGGAATCACAAACGAGCTAAAAATCATAGGCTTAGCTGATGCGAAACACATGACAGAAATTAAGGACATGCATCCGAAAGTGACACGGAAGGAGTACTCGTAAGTAAAACAAAAAAAAATATTTGGCTTTACACCGTATATGGTCCAGGCTCTAGCCTCTCGCGACCAAGTATTAGTAACAGTCGCAAGAAAAGAAGGACAATCACCATCAGTGTAGGCGAACATGATATTAAAAGCGGTCATCAGCTATCTAGGTGCGGTGATCGACTCTAGGCTTACTTACAAGGAACATCTCGAAGGAACGCGCGACAAAGCGGCTCGGATAAGTGCTGGAGGACCCACCAAAAGAAGGAGACTAGTTCTGTCAAGACTGATGCAGTCCATCATAATCTATGCAGCACCAATATGGGCCAAAGCAGTGATAAATCTTACGCCAGAAGGATTAATCCTTCAACCGACTATGTGCGCTGAGGGTGTGCTTAGTGTCAGACGATGCTATATGTATGTGTCATCGCGGGAATGCTACCAGCAGATATCTCGGCTAGCAAACTCCTACGGTGCCAAAATTCGAGAACCCCGAGCTCCAGTGAAAGATATTAAACTGGAAGAAAGACAGCGAGTCATGAGAATATGGATCCAGTTGTCGAAGGAAGATAAACCTCTCGACTCATATCCGATATTAAAAACTTGGATGGACCAGCACTACGGAGAAATCAAATCTACATCAGTCAGCTCCTATCCGGACACGGCTACGGTTGAGCGTATCTGAGGAGGTTTAAGCTCGATGAATCTCCTACCTGTTTAAATTGCGGAGAGACCAGTGCCCCGCTTCCACACAGAGCACAGAGAACTTGAGAAAAAAAAACTGGAGGCACACCAACTCCAGATAATATGGTAAGCTTTACATGGAGCGACACATGGGATGCGGTGAAATTGGTTGCAGCAGTAATTATCAAGGAACTCGGAGATTGGAAAGAGTTAAAGCTAGCATCAGTGAAAATCAAGCCCAGGTAGTATCTGCGACGAATCGAAGGATGGCAAACGGGTTAACATAAATTGCTAACCAGCTCCGAGAAGTAATAAAGGGATAGCAGATCTGCTATTTCAGTTTGTGGTCGCATCAGAATCTACAGGAGGAATACAAAGAAGGGCGTAAGGACCTGAAACTAGCCGTCCGGAGAAGCAAAGGAACTGTGCGAGCAGGCAGATGTAAATCTTTCGGGTGCCGCCTACAGGACAGTCATGCCCAAACTCAATGGCGCTTGGGCATCCTCCCTCAAAAATAGTATATTTCCACTTCAAACACCAGGAGGTCCAATTTGCCACGAAAATCGAACTTCTGGAACTCCGCGGGGAGAATGGCTGAAGTGTGTAGGTTGCGGGTTAGTACGTGGGCGCATTCCTCGCATCGGCTTGCGAATCCTAGTCATGGGTTCTCGTATCCTTAAAACCGAAGAACAGCGAGGTAAAGGATGATCTCAAAAATGACAATAAAGAGAAGCCTACACAACTTTTCTGGAAGAAACGCTCGGAGGGTCTAGGTGCGTGTAATATTCCTGGCGAGGAATTCGGTAACATCGAGTTGCCACGTGGAATCAGGTCTGTTGGGCTCTATGTTGTCGAAGAAACGAAGCTGCAGGCGGTAGTCACTGCATTGCATGGGAAAAATTAACCCGTCACTGGCCAGACCCCATCGTGAATCCCGATCAGCATCGTAGGATGGCATTCGCCGGCAATGGGACGACGATGTGAATGTATGATAGCTAGACGAAAACTTCAGGGTGTTTGAAGTCTAGGATTCCAGTGCCAATTTATCTCCTAAGTGATGTCCTAAAATATAATTAACTTGACTAAGTTGGTGTACACATTAGCGACTAAGATAAATGAATAACGTGCTCACCTTGGAGGTCGTCTTTCTAGGCCATTTATTCTCGATCCAGGAAGGATGTGTTATGCTTCCTTCAGTGGTAGGCATCTTGTAAGGTGATTCTCGTCTTGCACACGTCCGATTCGCATATATTTTTCAGGTATGTCTCTAGGCAGCTGCGTCCAGTCTTCAGTCTCCTAAGTGCTACTGCATCCTTTCTTGGTGCTTGGGCTATTGTGTTGTAGTATTTGTTTATTTTTGAATCCTTTTTCGGTTGGGTATGTTGTTTTTTTACACTCTCTTCGGCTCTGCCAATGATGTGGGCTTGTTTTTTCGGCAAGGCCGTCCTCTAGTTTCTTGCTCCTGATGTCTAGGTGCACTAGTCTTTATTGAAATTCGATTAAGTGTGCTCTTTCTATGCCACCTTAGGTCAGGTCATCCTCTACGTTGTCCCTCGGGTTGGATTCGAAGATTCTGCGATCCATAGCATTAGTGTCTATTAGCTGGCATCTGGAGGCTGTTTCTTAAGCCCATGTCACCTTGAACTGTAGCGCCACTCAACAACGAACGTAAGTTGTAGGGTGGACTACATGTAATCCACGGATGTTTATGGTGGTTGTGGTTTATTTTTGGTTTTTGTAGAGTGGATTTTGAGTCCGGAAAAGAACCGATATTTTTTGTATTTAGACTTCTTTTAAGGAATTGAGGAAAGGCATACTCTGCAGCTGCGAGCTCTTTTTTCAAAGACGTTGGTGTTTGTTGGAAACGCGAAGCAATAACAAAATTTGATGACTAGACTGCTGCTCCTGTGCCGATCGATTAGTTCTCGGGACCCCTCGGCGGCATCAGAAATGCCTGCGAGCCATTGTACGCGGATCAGCTGTCTTCAGCTCATTCCCAAAAACGTTGCTTCTTCTCCTCAACTCGTCAACTCCTCAACTGTCCTGTGCCAAATTTGTTTATGGCGGCCCGTCTTCCAGCTTGGGTCAGTGGATTCCATTGGTGCGCCGATGCTGTCTCTCATAAGAGATTCTCCTGTGTAAATACGAATCGCCGTGAATGGTTGCTGTATTTGGTAGCTTCCGATGGAGTGGCTAATAACAGTCCCTTTTCTACCTGCATCCATATGAAGTCTGAAGAGCTTGTGGAGGATGCTGGAAAGGGTTGAATTTTGGTGTAGATCCAATCTGGTCTAGAATATCCTTGGTTACTTGCACGTAGTTTGGATAGGTTTTGAAGCGATTATAGCGGTTGTAGTCTTAGCTTTTCATATACACATGTAATGTTGTTTTCTGTTTTAATTGATGCATTTCTTCTGAAACTTTTTAGCACTGGTGTTAGAGTCGTTTTTACTGCTCCTGTCAGGATACAAAGGACATTATTTTTTTGGTTGGAAACCGTTTTATTGTTGGTTTTGTGTATGCCTTAAGGAAGTTCCACCTCATTTACATCGTGCTTTTGTTCAACTTGATTTCAGGAGGTCACACACACTGTGGCCTTGTAGATCTATTGTGCTCTTTGTTGGCCTTTAGTTCTTGTGTTTTCGATTTAGTTTTGGGTCTAGAAAGAGTCCTAGGTGTGTGGTAGGGTTCTTTCGTTCTATTGCTTGGTTTTCCTGATTTTAATTTCAATATCGTCCTGTTTATGTTTTGATGTGAAAACTTGTTTTGGTGGGTTTACTGTGCTGATTTTCTGGTTGCTTTCAATCGTTAATTTGTTTGTAGGCTCTGTTAGCGTGCGGTACTCCTTGTTGTCTGCTCCTGCCCGTATTGCCACGTCATCTGCTCTGCGTGAATGGCAATTTTGATGCCCGTGTTTCATTGAGATATAATCTTGTGGGACGCCTTCTTCATCGAGTACTGACCCATCTTACTAAGATCCAGCGGTGTTTGGTGGAACATTTCAACCAACGTAGTATCCTGACTCCAATGCTCGTGGTACCCTGCCTTCAGTGTTCATGTATAGTTTTTTCAACCTATTTTCGAACGCTTTGGTGACTTGACGCATAGTGAAGAAATGCTTCTGGAAGCCGGCCTTGCCCTTGATGCATGGTGGAGAAATGTATCCGAAAGTCAGCTTGCTCTATATCCTGTTAAGTTTTTGTGTTCCCAGTGTGGTCACTATTTTTTCCATTAGTTTCGCCTGGCGAAAGTGGTGGGTGGTTTGCGAATTGTTGGTTGGTTCGTCTGGTTTGCCTGGATTTAAAATGGAACATCTAGAGTGGTAAACGGGTTTTAGGATAAACTTAAAAAAAAGGTTTTATTATTATTAGAACTCTCTCTCTCTTGCCGTGCCACTTTATTTAGTTTTATGGCTTCCATAACCTCAAACGTCTCGATTTTATTGTCGATTTTTTTTTAATTAACTTTTGCAACTTTGTGAAATGCATTCATTGACACATGTGTGAACTTTTACATGAGTGTATGGATAGGATTTTTAAGCATGTGAACGTAGTATAAATGTTGTACGTACATATGTTTGTTTATGAGACGTTTTTTATGAAGGTCCTAATTTATATTTACAGTTTGTACAGTGGACCCATTTTCTTCACTATTTTTTCTCGAAGCAAACGGGTCCAACTTACCTGAAGGATTTTTTAGGATTTAATGTACATAAATGTTGCCCTGCTCTACTTACCCTTGCTCGCTCGCGATTCCTTTTTCTTTATAGTTATGGAGGTTCTTGAATCGCCATCTTTGGTTGATATACTAGATATGGTTTTCGATCGAACTACTAGCTCTGTCGGCGGTCTACACACATCGTTACGGCTGCAGCATACGTAAGGCTAGAATTCAGAAAAGTCAAACTCACTTATTTCCGTCAAATATTTCCCACTGTGTCTAACCATATTTTGAAATAAACCACATGGCGATCTCGACCGTTTCACATGATCCGTTACCGCATTGCGTAATGGCGGCGCCTCGAAGATCAGCATATGGGTTATTCTTTCACATTTTAATAGCGGGACACACACTCCCATGTCATTATTTGGCGTTACGCAGAATAATTCTACAAAAAAAAGTTAGAATTATATATTTTTTTTTTTTTTTTTATTTTAATTCTCAAGACCCACGTGCATCGGCATGTACAACGATAAGCACAATAAGAACGATAAGCGTGGAATAAAATTTAAAATTTTCTTGTAACATCGTTGATTTTGAAGGCACCGAGAAGGCCGGCAAGCGGTTTGGCAATTGAACTTTTGTGTACGAGTCTGAAGCTAAGCTCTAAATGAGAGAGTCAGTTGCAATAAGATTGTTTGAAATTATAAAAAGAACCTTATCAGCTGGTGTTGTTTTATCGCGAAGCTTGGACTTCAACTTGTATGCAATTACTCTTAGTTCCCGTTTTTATGGCTTTAAAGCCCTGTCCCACATAGGGTATATTGATCTTGATGCACAGTTTGCAACGCACAGAATTGTAGTGTATTGTATTGAAAGGCGGAAGAGCTTTCGTGAGGCTCTGGCACTACGGCTTCATAATTAGGCATAATGCGCCTTACCTGGTTGGGTCCTAGAGCAAACTTTTTACTCCGGAGGCAGTCAGAAGGATAAGAGTCTTCTCTGGGTGTAGTTTGCAATGCTCTTTCTGAGACGAAAGAGAGCCGGACACTCTATGAGAATATTAATCAAATGAGGCTCAACTAACAGAGTGGAATTTAATGCATCCAAAACTCAGTGCTGTCTTCTGTCTCTCAAGCGAAACCAAGACCCCCAACCATTATCCATGAATGGTACTTGCATCGCAGAGACCGAAAGACTTGCCATTCTCGGTATGTGTATAAACAACCATCTTCGTTGGAATGATCACATATTCGAGTTCGCCAAAAATGCTGCAAAATATCTAGGATTCCTGTAGCGGTGCAAGAAATTCTTTACCCCTTCTGATCTGGCCACAATTTATAAGGCATTCATCCGCCCAAAGCTGGAATACAACGCCCACATCTGGTCTGCTGCACCCAAGACCGTTTTGCACATCCTAGATAGGGTCCAGAACCGCGCGTTAAAACTTATAGGTGATAGAGACATTGTGAGCTCAATAGTCTCACTAGAACATCGTAGAAATGTCTCGTGTCTTTCCCTATTTTATCGCTTATTCCACAAAAAATGTTCCAACGAACTAGCCACTTGCATTCCTCCCCTTCAAAATTTCACCCTCAATACGCGTCACGCTTCGAATGCACATCAGTTCACCCTCAAGCCCAACTTCGGACGTACTGTCAAATACAGAGATTCGTTCATAAGCCGAACGACACGTATGTGGAATAATCTTCCAGGCTCTGTGTTTCCTCATCACTACAACATTCAAGCATTTAAAGCCAACGTGCACCGGTACTTCCTCTGTTCCTCTTTCCCCTTCTTCCAAACGCCGTGCCCTGAGAATTCAGAATAAGGGTATTCATACCCCCTTTGGCGCGCGCGAATTATAAAAAAAAAAAAAAAATTAAGAGAGGATTTGTCAGGAAAAATTGTTTGGACTAGATCTGCCCAGGTGAGTTAAGCCAGACTTTATTGGATTCGATGCGGCTCATTAGTATGGTGGATGGTACTTGAGAAGCAATACCAGCTCTCAAACCTTACCAAAATCCAGAGGGCAGCGTGTATCGGAGTCATGGGATCAATGAGAACAACGCCGACAGCGGCAAGGAAACCGTGCTTAGTTTCATTCCGCTTGATCTATGCTGTAGCAGTCTGACTGCCAAAACCGCGGTAAGACTAAAAGAAGGCCGACTATGGTCATCGAGCCCCTACGGTCATGCATCCATTTTGTCTCGATGGAAGACTACCAACAGGTCGACGGAAACTGATCACATGAACCCGATATTAGCTTTTGAAAGGAGATTCGCTACAAGAATTCCTGACAGAGTGTACTGGAAGAACCGTAGGAGCATGAAAAAGGAACTGGCATTCTATACCGATGGTTCGAAGATGGACATTGGCACGGGAGCCGGAGTTTATTGTAAAGCCCTAGGAATAAACCGCTCCTTTAGAATTCACGACGACTGCAGCGTCTTTCAGGCCGAAGTCATAGCCATGTTACAGGCTGCTGAAATTATCCGCGAGAGTAATATCGTTGGCAAAACGATCACGGTCTATATACACAGCCAGGCAGCCGTTAAGGCTCTGGACTCCGCGGTAATCAGGTCGAGGCTTGTGAGAATCTGCAAGTCACTTCTAAACGAGATATCTAGAGCCAATGCGGTGACCCTCTGCTGGGTACCAGGGCACAAGGATATCAAAGGAAATGAAAAGGCTGATGAGCTTGCTAGGAAAGGATCGGCGCTGCACTTATCCCGGGCCCTCCCCTTTGTAGTAACCCCAATCAGTTCCTTACAGAAAAAGATAGAAGATGAAGCCATCGGTCGAGCAAACAGACGCTGGGTTCATCTGGAAACATGCGCAACGGCCAGGGCGCTATGGTCGGCCTTCGGCAAGAAGAGACCAACTGCTCTGGTAAAACTTAGTCGTTATAACGCACGGGTTGTTTCTGGCATAATTACTGGACACTGTGCTACCGGTGTTCACGCAGAACGACTCAGTGTGCTACATAACGACTTTTTGCAAAAGTTGCACGAAGAAGAAATTGAACCTGCTCGTCATCTGCTGTGTGATTATCCTGCCCTATCCGTCGTAAGAATGAGGACTCTTGGAAGTTACTTCTTTTCGGAACTGGAGGACTTAGGAAATGTAGAGCTGACGGACCTCCTGAGATTCATATCATTATCTGGGTGGTTCCAACAGCGATTTCACATGTTTCCAGGGTTAAGAAGATTGGCCACAATGGACCGACCTGGCCTAAGTGAGCAGTAACTATGTCACAAGGCACCCATCTACCTACCTTATTGGATTCGAGTAGGGACAGACTCCTGGCGAAGTCTTTGAATTGACTTCTACTGACGCCGCAAAAGCGTTCGGGCCGAGGAGTGGTGTTAAAGCACCAATTTTAGGCAGTGAGTCAGCTATTTCATTTCCAGCAAAACTACTATGGCTTGGCATCCAATGGTGAATGACTAGGCTGTCATAGGTGACTAAATCGGTTTCTAGTATGAGCCTAGATTTTATAACAGATGAATCGAGAACTTTGAGAGCTGCTTGGCTGTCTGAGAAGATAAATACAGCGTCCTCTCGCATTACGGACACCCTTCATAGCCGGACAGATTTCAAAGAATCTTTCTTTTAAAGGTCCTTTTGTTTGTTTTCTCATAACCGGACACCTCTCACAAGCGGACAAATTTAAGTTTATTCTGACACACGGGTTGATAGCAAGGACTTCTGCTTGGAATATGGATGAGTCTTTACCAAGAAGTTCGCACGAGGCGATTCACGTCCGTATACCACACGAAGTCATGTGGTGATGGGTGCGGTTTGTATTTCTCCCAGTCCTCCCTCGGGACGACGACGATAGAGAAGCTTCCATAAAATTTGTATTTAGGAAGCATGTCATCCAAGAATATGCTAAATGCACTTTCAGACCCCATAGCGTCGAGTAGAGACAGATAACATCCACGGTAGGAGTAGGGGTCGATATTATTCGAATGGAAGAGTCGATGAATGCGCCTTCTCGCTTCCATTTGAATGTATGTTTGGATCGGTGTTAGGCCCAGAATGACATTCAAAGCTGAGGTGGGGCTGGAGCGCAGACAACCTGTTATACAGGTACTGGTTGTACGTTGAACTCGTTCTAACTTTTTGACTCTAGTGACTTCGTTAGTCTTTGTCCACCAGGCCACAGCGGCATAGGATAGTGCTGATCTGACCACCATCTTATACAGCTAAGACCCCAATTTTTCCCGCAAATTCTACGGCTGATCCAAAGGGATCTGGTGGCTTTATTTACAGTGCGTTCTATTTGTGGGTTCCAGGACAATTCCTAGGTACTTGACTTCCCGACAGAGAGGCCTTCTTTGTCACACCAGTTCTGTACTAAGGAAAGAGCATATTGCAGCACTCCCGAAACGGAGTTTTCTAATTTTCCACTTTCTTTTAGTGTCCTTGCAGCTTCTACAAAGAGTGTCTCGATCTGCCAAGAGGCTTGTTTGATTTAAATTTTTTATAACTGGGCCACGTCCTTCTGGATATGGCACAATTAGTGAGATTGTTCCACATGCGATTGGCTAGCTGAAAGAAGTGAAGGTGGTGAAAGGGATTCGGACTCAGAACGATTTACTGAAATTGATTGTTGGTGTTTTGTAATCGTTCGAAGGCGCAACCAGTTCACATGGTATCGGGACCTTACTGTGACCATTTGGCTTAGCGGTCCAACACCCTGATTTCCTGGGTCAGACTGCGCTGCATATGTCTGTATGCTTAATGCGTAGGTCAAGGGGGGTCAGGTGGAACGTCAACATTCGGTGTGGAATCTGCATGACCCGCTACAGATGTCGAATACTTTCCTACACAGAGTCAGAAGGGAAATCCCTGAAAGAGAGTTGTGTACAACTTACTCGTAACTAGAAGTTGTTACCATCCACGTGATCCACTCCTATCATTAGATGAATCCTGAGGATAACATTTAACTTAGATGCTACGCTTGCGAGGATATGAATAAATGTGTTGGTGGAACTCGTATCTCAAACGTTCAAGTCTCGTTGCCTTAAAATTCGGAGACCAGTTCGATTGAGGAATATTTCAGAAAATCCACAAATGCCAATAAACCCTATGCGAGTAGAATGAGTAACGCTGGAGACTGGATATTCCACTCTAATCACTGAACTTGTCTCAGTTTGTTGGGTTAATTTTTTTTTTCTAAAATTTCCCGAATAAATTGCTTTCACTTGGATAAAACTAACCACTCGAAGTGAGTAAAGTTTGGTGTAATTCCCCGAACAGATTTGGGGAAAACTAAGTTGTATTCAGGAGCTGATAACAGTGGAACTATGTGTGTAGATACTTGTACATCACTCCATGAGTAAAATCAAAATACCGACTTTTAAGTCTTCACGGCTAAACAACCAGTTGTGTACTCTCCTCATATTGTAGCCCTAGATACTTTGGAGTCGTCCTCGGTTGCAAGCTAAACATAGGGTACCAAGCAAAAGCAAACGATACATAGTCCTTTACGCTTGCAGTTAAGGTTTTGATGAGAAGTGGGACTTTCAACCGAAGATGGTTCTGTACATCGCAGTGGTATGACTCACCAAGGACTGTAAGAGAACAGCAGCTATAGACTGGAGGATGAAGTCCTGCAGCACTTGATTTACACATCAGAACAACCACGCAGCGCGCTCATACTCAAGTAATCAAGGTTTTGGCTTGGGAAGCCGTCTGGTTATAGTACGATTTTAAGCTCGGTTCTAGGAGATCTGACAGAAAATCTAACTGACAACGCCATTGCACAAAGTGAGTATCAGGAGGAGAGACTGGGAGAGAGGTTAAGTACCAAAAAGTTCGACACTGATGGTTTCATGGTGGACTGTGGACATGATGGACTGGGTAAGTGTGAAAGTTTTTTTTTTCGAAAATATCTAAGTCCCATCATCTCGCAGATTTTTTTATCTTTCAAAATCTTGTCAGTGATAGTCTGGAGGCTATCAAGCTCCTAGATGGGGTAACATCATCGTCCAAAGTGTTAAGAGCAACTCATCTCGCTGGTTCAAGACATTCTTCTATGGGTACCGAGTCATAAAGAGGAATAAACAGTCTGAAGAGTTGGTGAGACGAGGATCATGCCTTGGCAGAATTTGGGGGTTGACTCACTTTCAAAGACATCTCTACGAAACTATTTTATGCCGAATGGAGAGCAGATTTAAGTGGTCTCGCTAGGAGCATCGTATGCAAATGTTATGGTCAGGGACATGGTCGCCTACTACACACCACATGACTCAGTCCGCATCCCTGCAACGCAGAAGGAGAACCTCTCAGCTGGCATCGAACTGAAATAGTACTTCCAACCCATCAACGTACTCAGAGGTTAGTGTCATCAAAAAACCGTAAGTAAGTGCCATGATAATTTTAATATTAGAAAATCGTGTCCCGTTTGTTTCACACAACACCTGAGGAATAGGTGACTCAATAGGTGATTTCTGCCAGCGCCGTGGTCATATCAGAAGCGTTTGCTTATCAGTTAAGGGTGCCAATCTGAGGATGAGCCTTCTGGCATTGGCTCGTTGACGGACTGGATCTTTTATGGCGACAGTTACATTTTCCGCTTCCTGCACCTTATTTTCCCTAGCGCTGACAGCTGTAGTGGATTTGCCCACTGTACTGCTGCAACCTGGGTTGCACGAGATCACCGTGCAGGCACTGTCTAGTGTCATGTCCGCTTCCCGGGATTTCCTATCGAGGGCACTATCGCTTGTCGAAGCTACCGATACTGGTCTCAGGTCTATTGGGTTTGCATCCTTTAGAGCAATTTCCGCATCCGGCGTCAGCAGCTCCGCACTCTGTGGTGTCATGCGCTCGTCCTTAGTCTAACAGGTACGAGCGGAGTGCTCGAGGCATTGCTTGGCGGGATTTGGGCAGGACACACCCTGCTTTAATGCCGCTCCCAACTGCTTCTGTTCGGGAGTTAATGTAGTCGCTCCTTGCCCCGACGGAACGTGGCACGTCAAGGACTTGGGCGGCTGCAATAAGTTCCCTTCACTCCCAGCCTCCATCTGGTATGTCTCAGTAGGGATACAAGCAGATGGCTTGTAGGCACTAATGGACACACCTTCAAGGAAGTCAAGTGCTTTTGAAGCCTCTTCTTCTCCCTGTCATCTAGTAGCTCTTTCTTCCTAAGTCTTCTGATCGTCAGCTTACAGTTGTTAATCCTTTTAATAGCAATTAATTCAAAGACAAAACTGAGCCCGTACTCCGTAACAGTGTGGGACTTCCACCCACAAAACCCAGCTCCCCTCCTACCCCTTGTCCTCGCGGCAATGCCGTTAAGGATTTCATTTCATCGCAAGAAAGGACTTAAGCCGTGGGTGTTCGGCTCACGCATGTTGGCTTTTGTTTTCGCTGCTCCTTCATGATGGTTGCCACAGTATCACTAACTGCGTCTGAAGGATCTTCCGTAATCATCACCTCTCTGATTATGTTGTCTGGGGTTAGGCGCTCCACCAGCCTATTCCGCTCTACATAATATCACGGGCAATGGAACATGATGTGCTCCGCATCCTCAACTGCTTTCATCCAGGTTGGACAAAAGGAGTCGTCGTCGTGTGAAAACATGTGGAGGCAGGCTGTGAAGCATCTATGGCCAGTAAGCATCTAGGTCGGGTGGAAATTGAGCTCCATATGCTTCCTGGTGCTCCAAACTTCTATATTGGTGGTCAATCTGTGCGCCCACTTGACTTTGACACAATTTTGACACGTCGTTGTTGATGCTGTTGACAAGATATTTCTGTTGGTCTTCTTTCGTAAGAAAGTCCTTCCCAGTCACTACACATGCCGCGTCGTAGGAAGTTGTGCAGAAGGCGTTGCATATTTTCAACGCGATGATTATGTAAACTGCCTCCGTCTGCTTCGTGTTCGACTTCGTCTTCCAGGCACTAGTCCATATTTGGGAGCCGTAAACCATTATCGATGCCTTCTTGTGCTTAGGACCGCTAATATGTGGCATGATTCTTCCCAAGGCCCCGGTTCTTTTGCTTCCTTCTCAGCTTAAAAATTAGCCTTGTATCTATGCCAAGGTACTTCGATTTGGAAACTACAACGCATTCGCCGACGATAACCCTTATAATATCCATGACTTGCCTGCTGCTGATGACCACTACTTCTGTCTCCTCCTCCGTAAGTTATAGGCCCAAGGCTATTTGCCCGTTCTGAACTGATAGCTCATTGCAGTCGTGCTTCAACTCCGAAAGGAGTTTGGTCACTACAACGATTGCTAGATCGTCGTCGACGCCAATTATTTTCAAAGACATCGAGAGTCTAAGTCTAAAGAAGTCACCATACATTAGGTTCAATAGTAGCGGACCTAGTGCGCAGCCTTGGGGAACACCGTCTGTGTCGTTATACTAATCGGTTCCTTGTCGGTGTCGTACCCCAGTATTCTATGTTTAAAAAAGCCCCTCATTATCTTCTGAAGGTAGTCTGACACTCTTGTAGCCATAACTGCTGGTAGAATGTTTCTTCGGTTTGCGGTGTTGAAGGCGTTTTTAACGTCCCGTGAATGGGAGTACAGTTTCCGTCGTCTTACTTTGTTAGTTATTTCCGCTAACGACTAACAACTTCGTCGATGGCGACGATCGCAGGACGTAACTCACGGAAATCATATTGGTAACGCCTCCTTCCTCGTCGATTGCACTTTCCTCAGTATTTTCATCACGGTGTTGAACATACGATGAGGGATCCAGCGCGGCTCACTTATTAACTTTTTTTTAAGGAGGACCAGAGTTTCTTCCACTGGTTGGGGAATACTCCTTCCTTAGAAAGCCCTTTCGTTTAACTTGTCTTAAATATGAGAACAGCAAAGGATAAATTTTTATTTCATTTTCTGACATTGAATACAACAGATATCCTAAGGACTAAGGTTACCAGCTATCCATGGCAGGTACGAAGTAATTCTTGAATAAAGTCCAGGAAATCTTGACCCACACCAAAAACTGCCAGCCGTTATGACACCATACTGAATGTATCGAAAACGTCGGCGATAGTATGCCGAAAAAAATATTGGACCACCAGAATCGCCCTTACAAGTACCATTTTCTATCAAATTCCATCCAGCGATGCTCATTTGTCCTGAAGTGTGCCGTTGCAACCTGGAAGTCACTGGGAGGCATATCGGTTGTACATTGCCTGAGTTCATAAAAATTCGTTATTTCTACTCAAGGATTTGTAAGATTTTCACTTACTGCGGAATATTGCCTTGCTGATCAGGCGAAGCAGTCCAATGTCGTCGGAAAACTGAGTTGGATGATGGCTTTCATGGTAGACTGCTTCTTCGATGTCAATTTCCTGGATAGGTGGAGCGCACAACTTTAATTCACCACTACCACTGCAGTCGGATGCCTCCTTTGTATCGTGTTCACCCAAACGCACACTAACTCTGTTTTAAACAAGAACAAATAAAAAAGTTGCACATGGACGTACGAGTGTGTACTCGTGTATAGGTAGTTACAATCGCTTCGTCCTAACGCGCATGCGGATACAATGAGCGGCAGTTAAAACATATCTCTCGGTGATCAAGGATCCACTGCAGTCAAGAGTTCTATGCGAACCATTGTAGTACACCAATAACGCCATCCATGGGTATTCCGACAGATCGGCCTGTTCTCCAGGCGCAACTTGGTAGTACTTTCTCTCTCCACACTCAGACGCTTCTAGGATATTCATTCCGGCTTGGATATGTTCATTTGATCGTGTAGCAGCCTGGAGGATTCTGGGACCAATGTCCAGTCGTGTCTCCGTGGTATTGAAAGGTGTCGGCGTCGTCAGTAGGGAAATTGATGGTGTGGAACTCTCAGGAGTGACACGGTTTCGATCACAGCAGACGTGGTGCTAGAAAGTTTCGAAATCGATTTATGTTTTCGTGGAATCTAACTTAACTTACAACGTCGTTAAAAGTCCCACAGTGGGATCGCCTTACAAACTGGACAATCGAGTTCGGAAGGGGTTTTGGCGACGTTATTAGTAAAGTTGTTATTGCTTCGCATCGCAGTATCGGTACACATGCTCCCACACTCATACTTTGCGTCATACAGGAAGTGGCTGCAAAGGAATTCGAGTTTAGCAATGGCTTTGATGTTTTATGACACACCTGCATGGGCTTGACCCAATAGGACCGCTGTAATCAGAAAGATGACCGCCAGTTGAAATTTATCCGTTTCCTCTTGCATCGCTTTTTATAAACAAACTAGTGTCGCACTGGCCTCGCAATGTGGGAAGCTTTGATAAGAAACTTTGCTAAAGCTTTCTGCTTTAATCTTTTTTTTGTTTAAAAAAAAAACATGCAGAAGCTTGCAATTCACTTTGGATCATTTGTACGATACCCTATTCTGCATCTTTTAATCCTTTTCGAAGAAATAGCACTACGCGTCCTTGGTGGTAGGAGCTGAAAGGTGACCGTAAACGGGCATGAAGTGATGGCGTTCATCGACCTGGGCAGAGACTGGGTAACACTGCATAAATCGGAGGAAGTTGCTGGGAAGCTCAACTCTGCTCCGTATGGGTTTGGTTTGGTAACGGAGGATGTACGACTCTGGGCGTATATATGTAGAAGTGTCGGTCGAACCACTAACGGCTTAGTGTGGGACTTTGGTGGTTCCCGCCGTAAGTCAGCCGTACTCCATGATTATTGGTCGGAAACACCTAGACCAGCCTCAAGTCAAGGTGGAGAAATGATTTAGGAAACACTCCTTTGTCGACATCATAGAAAAAACAACTCAACGGGGCGGTAATGGTCGGAAATGAGTACCCCAAGGCGGCGAAGACGAAGTTGATGGTTGCGGACCTTGATGTCTGAGAAGTCGAAGGACCGCATAGGCAATGGCTGCAGGAGTTGATTGATCTTCACCGAGATTGTTTCGCACTATGTCCCGGAGAGGTAGGGGAATCCAGATTAGGCGAGTGCAGGATCCAATTGTTTACATTCCAATCAGTCTGCATGCACCCGTATTGGCTCCCGTTTACTAAGCGACCGGTTGCCAATGCAAAGGTTGAGGAAATGCTAAAGTTAGGATTAATCCGGCCATCGTCAGAGAATTGCTCCCCACTTATCCTAACGAAGAAGATACATGGAACTGACAGGTTTTGTGTCGATTTCCGGGCACTAAAAAAAGGTTACGATAGAGCGGAAGCTCCCCTGGCCAGTGATCGAAGAGGTTCCTACGTCGCTCAGTGGCAACGCATTTTTCACCGTATTGGACTTGGCATCAAGGAACCATTAAATTCCGATGGCGAGCACAACAAGAAGTTCACTGCTTTCTAAACAGATGAGGGATTCTTTGAATTTAACCGGATGCCCTTCGGCCTCGTTAATGCTCCAACTCACGCCTGCATGAATCTGGTGAAGCTGCCGTGTACTTGGATGACATTATTTTTGCCAACAAGACGGTGGAAGATGGGCCGAGCAATCTTCAAAGGTTTCTGAAGACACTAAAGACGGTGGGCTGGATGCTAAACTTGAAGAAATGTGCATCTGTCAAAACAAACATCGAGCTACTTGAGTGCCAATTGGATAAAGCTGGAATAACGCCGAGCGCGCGGTCAATCATGGAGTTCTCGACGCCACGAAACTTCCTTGAGGTCTGACAGTGTGCTTCCGAAAGTTCGTCAAGGACTACTCGCAAGTGGCAATACCTCTCACGGAAATACCGAGAGCTGACTCCAGTGGATAACCAGACAGGAGATGGCTCAGTATTGCGCCCACTATTGTTTTACAGCCGAAAATTGTCCGAAGATGAGAAGAAGTTCGACTGCTATGAACTTGAGGTGTTGGCCTTCGTAGATAGCCTTGATAGTTGCCGGGTTTATATATGGGGCAGAGAGTTTAAGGTATTCACAGCATGTGAAGCGATTCTGGTAGGTTGGGCATGTGGTGGCTTAAGCTGCAGGAGTTTTCGTTCGAGACGGTATAGCGACTGGAGAAGAAGGTGGCTTATGTAGACACCGTGAGTCGACAACTTGTGGAAGAGTAAACAACGATGAGAGCAACATCCCTGTATATCCTCACCCTGCAAATCGCGGAAGATGATTGGCTGGCGATGATGCAGTATGCAACATGTGTCCTAGACATAGTGCACAATTTCACGAAGTACATATGTTTATGTAAGGCATCCTAAACCATCCCGTTACAATGTTGACGATCTCGTCTAGATCGAACACGAACCAGTCGTAACTGATGAGTCCCGAAAATTGGAGCCGCTCTACTGAGGTCTGGCAGACAGAGGCTACGTCATTGAAGATACCCCAGGCATGCAGAGAACCCAGCGCAAGCACAACACAGTGGTGAGTTCGGCCAGGCTGAAGCCGTGGTGTGAGTTACTGGACGAAGGGTTTGTTTATTTTGGTGGTGATGTCGATACTGAGCATGCCACGTCAAGCAGTGAGGGTAGCAATGATGATGCTGAGCTGATGATCCCCGAAGCCGCCACTGATGCCGATGCCGAAAGTTTAGCTGAAGGACGAATTCTTCTCCGCATTTCTTCAGATTGCACGACATGAATATTTTTCTCGCAGTAGTTAATTATTTCTGTGTAACAGGTTCCGTCCTGCAAGAATCACATTCCGCTTAGATCATGACATTTGACAACAATTCCAAAAGAGCAGAGCTCAATATTGTCTATCGATTAATAGAAAAAAAAATTAACAATTCGCTGATTTTTCCGCGAATAGGTGAACTGTCAAATTTCATTCACATTCCACAGATGTGGAACCCAATCCAAATAACCGCGATCAAAACATTCGCGAGAGTTTAACCTCACAATTAATTTGAGAAATTCGCAGATTGGGTTCAAAATTGTCAAATGTCAAAATTTGCGAATATTCGCTCGTTCGTATTCGCAAGTCGCCAAAAATGGCTTTAGCCAAAAATGTGCCCTTATTTCTAAAAATTCACGGTCAGTTGGATCATGTTCGCATGTAGCTGCAGGTATTTTGCAAAAAATTGTTTTTGAAGCGTGTAAGATTACGAATTGATGTGCCTGGGAATCCATTAGTCCTTTCTCTAATCGCGGGTCTCTTTTCAAGTGAACGTCTGAGGAGAAGACACATGGGTGACTTATTGTTCACAAGTGAACCAGTGTCATATTTTTGTTTTAATCTATCTTCGAATTGATGATTTATTTGGAACATTTTTTGACGGACAATTCGCCAAAGTTTGCGAACTGACTTTTCCCATTTTTATGGGCACAATAACGTCTTGTTCTTTCATGAATCGTCTGGAATTTATTAATCGAAAACTTTGACGCGTTTTTTGTGAAGTGCTTCCACAGTAGCACAAACAAACAATTCGCCGTGAAATCATCTTAAAAACAATCGCTTAGATGCAAGCTGTCAAAAGTAGAAAGAAATGCAACAGCAACAACTCTGCCTTAATTTGCAGCAGTTACATCTACCCCTTGGCAGTTGTATGCTAACAGTGCGCTCTTCGAATTATGCATCTATAGGTACACGATGTATCCAAAGCGTCGCTTCCAGCCCATACTGTCGATAGTAATTGTCGATGGGATGTTGTATTTGCTATTCGTGCAAATTCGAACATTGCTGCCAATATCGTTAGCAAGACAACACACGTTTTGACAGACGTCATGTATCGAATTTTTAGGCGTGCCAATCTTGCAAAAATAAATAAATGAAGTGAAATCTAAATCTGTCGTTATTTTTGGGATAAATCTTAAGTTTTATTATTTCAAACATAATTTACACTCGCCCATAATACGAAACTTGCTAGCCTTGGTGGGTTTGAAGTTTCGAATTTCAGTAAACGAATGCTGTGAGATACTATGCCGGGACGATATGTATGTATTTGCGATGAATGGACAACAGCTGTGCTACTAAGCTTCGGGTTTTTATTTAACTAAAATTAACATCTTAATTCTGTGACACTAAAATAATTTTCTTGCAAAATTTCAAAATAAATTCATAGGTAACCCTGACCTAAGGTTTAAGGTTAGCAGCTATCCATGGCAGATATGAAACAACCTTTGCATAAATGTTTCGCGAAGACGGACTGTTTAGTCCGTAACCAGCCGTTAAGACACCAAACTGGACATACCGGGTGTCTCTGCGAAAGCGCATAGAAATAAATAGCGGTCCACCAGAAATCCCACGACCATCTACATTTCTGCTCCCTATCGCGCAAATGTGCTTTTCCGTGATTCGGATGATTCGAAAGACTTGCTGACAATAGTCGTTATCCATCACTTGTACTACGCCTTTCTTAAGGACACTTGTTCGCTTATTGATGAGCACCTCGGTTGTAGACCATGCAGCGACTATGGCACGATCTAAAGTGTTCGATTGTGATTGTGTTGTAATAGGCAGGCAAACTGGGTGGATGTGAGCTATTAAATGGTAGAAAATGTTATATGAATGTAAAGTTCAGTTTCCCTATGTATATTTACTGTTGAATATAGCCTTGCTAACTAGGCGAACAAGTGCAATGTCGTCCCTTAGATTTCCTTGGTCATAGTCCTTGTGATAAATCGCTTCTTCGACATTGATTTCCTGTACAAGGGGGCCTTTAGTCTGGTTCATAGCGTACTCCCCCAAACGTACACTGACTCTGTTTTGGAAGAAAAAAGTTGTAACTATCTACATCTGATGTGTGTAGAAAGACCTCTTACAATATCGCATCGATTTGGCAAACACAATGAGCGACAGTTAAAACATATCGATCCGTGATCAAAGATCCACTGCAGTGCACCGAATTACCACTCTTGTAACCAGTTTTTTCGAATACTAAATACGCCATCCATGGATATTCCGAAAAATTTGTGTCATTTTGAGCCTCGTCAGCTTCACCTTTTCCGCACTCTGTTGCTTGAAGAATTGACATTCCGCTCTGGACATCTGCATCTGTTTTCTCAACACTTGGGTGAATCCTGGGTTGCAAAATCACAGGCGACTCCATGGTAGTCGTTTCTGGAAATATCGCTGTTTGTGTAGACGCTTCCCCTTCAGTGACCCGGCCTCGTGCACAGCATACGTAGGTCTAGAATTCAAAAAATTCAGGCTAGCCTCTTACTTTGTCAGTTTACCTTACATCGTTGGTGGTACCGCATTGCGCCATCGGAGGGGTTAGAAACGGGTCCATTGCACATGCTGTGTCTGGCACACATACTCCTGTCCCACTGCTCTGAGTCATGCACGATCGTTCTATAAAAAAGCTTTGACTTTACTACGTTCTTTTCCATCTTTTAAAGTACCTTCAGACCGACGTGAATCCGGATTCATGTGAAGCATTATTACCACCGAACCCGTCAAAAACAAAAAGATGACGACTAGCTTAAGTGTACGGCTTTCCGCTACCATCTTTCAAAAAACGTAATACTCACAGCGACGTATGTGAACTTTACAGAACGAGAGTTAGAGCAAGACTACGTAATTCTTGTGGAAACTTGAGGCTGATCTTTATCTTTCAGTTGGGGAAAAACGTGAACCTATCATCGCCTGGGTTAGGCAGTGATTCATCGCTACCCTTTGCATGATTCTTTAGAAGCGATTGACTTTTTTTATGATTTTCTCTCGGGAGTTGCGAGAGCTCTCATACTGCTCCGAGAAGTTTGCTAGTTCTGTTCTTAATTTGTTGGAGATTAAAATTTTTTTTGGAAATATCTGTCGTTGGAGTGAATATCAAAGTTTTCGAGAAGAATTTGCGTAGTTGCCAGGTGAACATGTTGTATACCAGTCCATTAATTTTCCTGGACCATCTGTCATTAAAATATCAGTAGAACAGGTATAAGCAAGGTAATTGCTTTTATTGTTCATATTTTTGGAGGCCGAATGGCAGTGGGCGCCGTGGCTCAAGTGGTTAGTGCGTTGGATCGTTAAGCGTGAGGTTCGAGGTTCGAGTCCCAGAGAACACCAAAAAGTTTCACGGTCCCACCTCTCGCGAATGTCTGACAAACGTCCGAGAGTAATAACTGTCAAGAGAAAGCTTCTCAATTTGCCTTTCGGATATGGCTCCAAACTGTAGGTCCCTTCCATTTGTGTGAAGAAATATAACACGCACAACACGAATGGTCGCGAGAAGCTAGGCCCTGGACCTCATACGGTCTGTATTTGGCCAAGAATTTGTATTTGTATTTGAATGACAGTGTCGGATAACGGTTACTGTGGCTTTTGGATGCTGTTTCGCAGGTTTAAATGATATTTTGTGGTCGGTCTCCATGCATGTGAACAAAACTCAAGCCCGGTCTAACTTTTGCTGCACCGATGTGAACTATGTATGTATGTCTTTGGTCTAAACAGGCAGCACAACTTCATGGATAACGTTTTGCAATGTTGGATATGTGGTTATACCTCTTATATCTGGAAGACTCTGCCCTTAAGTAGGGGTATTATCACTCTTCCTGTGGATCGTATTGTGTAGTAGACAACCTTCTCGATAAGCTAAAAGTCTCCGGTACTGACTATGTGCAGAGGATACTCCATTAAGAGCTAGAGGCAAATTCGGGGCGTTACAAAACTACATTGATACCATTTATGACAAGAGGTCAGGCTAGGAAGAAAGCTCCTCAGAAATAGGTAGAATGCACGAGGAATTAATAACTGGCAAAGCAACTCGAGTGCTAATGGTGTGCCTAGGACTTGCGTGTCGAACCTGGGGATGTATAGTATAATGAAGCGACCAATCATCATCTTCAGCATGCTGGCTTAGGGTAAAAGCACTAAGCTGATAACATCCAACAAAAGCCTGGGGAAAATTCAAAGGATTTCTTGCATTTGAATGACATTAGCAATGAAGTGATGCCCAGGACGTTGCAATTGAAAGGTTGAACAGAGGAACGTCATCATTGTTCATAGCAAAAGAAAGTACATACAGGGATCTATGACTTGGGCCCGGGGCGGGGGCATGACGAAAAATATATAGCTCCGGAGTAAACGCTACCATAAAGCAATGAATCCGCAGTATACGCATGCCTTGATTAACAACACTATAAAGTGGTATACGGAGTGATCAAGAATAGTTTACGGAACTAGGACAGCGTTATTTGGGCCAAGAATGAAAGTCTCGCAACCGATGGATATATTGGCCAATATCTTCCAAGCGGAATTCCATCGTACAGGCGCTACTCAATTTCGGAAGCAACTACGGATGACAAGGGATTTTAATTTTGCAATACATCCAAGGGATGTCAAGGATCGAAAAGCCCGTTCGTACGCCCGAACTTTTCTGTGGTATGAGCGGACATATTATCCAAGAAAAACGTTGAAAAGATCAGAAATTTAAATGAGCCAAACTATGAAGACAACTTCCGAAATCGAGGCCTGCAAAAACACTACTCGGGAACGACAATCGAAAAACTTAAATAGAAACGGGCTAAGAATACTTTAGGGGTACGATGCTGTTGTGAAGATGTTTGCCGATTTTATGTACGCAACACATAGAGTAATTGAAAGCCTGGTGAGGCTGACACCTTTTTTTTCGATGCGCTGGATGGGTGAAATCCTTTATGGATACTCAGTAGCCCGTGCTATGCGAGTTATGCCAGACTCCATGCTCCTGCATGTTTACGTGGCTAAAACACCCCCCAACACTGTCCTGATTCCCCTACGGTACTGCCACTCAGGCATTTCTTCGTAGGGCAGGTTTTACATCATGTCTTCTCCTTCTTATGATCCAGGGTTTTCTTCCTCTTGGACTCTCCGCTGTTGTGTGCCTATGTATGTACGTATGTCCGCCTGTCTGTCCGCCGATGTAACTACTTTAGCTAGGAGTATATTCGGCATAATCCGCGCAATGGAGGCGTACACCCGAGAGGATTTGTTGCTTACATACTCCAGATGTTGTTTAAATGTAAGCCTTGCGTGAATCATAACGCCAAGGTATTTAATGGCTGGTTTGGATACCATTTCATGTCCACCTACTGTGAGAGTAATGGTTTCTCGTTGCTTTCTACTGGTAATTAGTACAGCTTCCGTTTTATGTACAGCTAGCGTGAGGCCCATTGATGATAGCCACCGTCGAACAATTGAAATTGTTTCGTTGCTAATTTGAACCACTTCTTCCAGCAGTTTTGCTGTTACCACTATGCATATGTCGTCTGCAAATCCCACAATTTTTGATTCACCTGGTATTTGACGTCCAGCGTTATGACGCAACAGTACTGCTTTGCACCTCTTCTCCATCGTCTGCCTTCTATGGCCCTTTTCGCTGTGTCAATCACTTCCTTAATGGCATCAACAGTCGAATGTGCCTTTCGAAATCCGTACTGGTGTTCTGATAGTCCTCCTGCTTCTTCAATTGCTGCTTCCAACCTGTTGCCGATGATGCGCTCCAGGACTTTTCCCGCCGTGTCCTACATACAGAGCGGGCGGTAGGCTGATGGATCTCCTGCTGGCTTACCTCCCTTGGGTATTAGTATGAGTCTCTGTTTCTTCCATTGATCAGTTCGAAGACCTTGTGGGAAAAGGGAGTCACAACATCTTTACTATTCAATACCATTTGACCTTCTTGGTCGAAATTGTTTTCATTAAAAAAAAACCGAAGAAGACCCAGATCTTGCGGACGCTCCAACTTGTTGAAGAGTCTCCTTTTGGGACTATAAGCTGCTGGCCACACTGGCTTAAGACTTATATGGGAGATTTTCATAAACTTAAAGGTCACCCACTTGAAGGTTCCTTGCAATCTAGGCCTGGATATTTTGGACTTGACGTCGAGTTGTTGGTGAGCCGTCTTTCTCGGAGCCCACGGTGCTTTTTTGTGTTCTCCGACATAAACTGGCCACATATCGTGACATAAGAGCCATACGGCGAATTAGGTTCTCAAAATGTTTTCTGCAATTGACCTCATTAACATTACAGAGCCTTGGTGAATACAGTGTTGTTCTTGCTGAACAAGTTTCGTATTCTTGTTGCCCGAACGTATTGAATGCTTTTACGTTACGAAACAACTGCAATATCGACGCCAGATGCCTGCAACTTGACGCAAAACTTATTGTCGAACGATCGGGCAACTTTCAAAACACATACGGCAACAGTGGTTGCATGCCATCAGTAGGCCTATCGAATTATGTATCTATAGATACACAATGTATCCAAAGCAGCGCTCGCAGCAGATATTGTCGATAGAGATTGCCGGTAGGATGTTGTCGTTATTCGCGTAAATTCGAACATTGCTGCCTACATCGTTAGCAAGAAAACACACCTTTTGACAGACGTCATCGAATGTATCGAATTTTTAGGGGTGCCAACATTGCAAAAATAAATAAATGAAGCGAAATCTAAATCTGGCACTGATTTTGGAATAAACTTTGCAGTTTTTATTATTTTATGAACAATTTACACAAATGCTGTGAGATCTAGGCGGCTAGACTATACGGCGCCTAATTTACTAAATAACGTTTGAATATAAATCTATTGGTAACCCTGATCTAAGGTCAGCAGCTATCCATAGTGAATACCCTTTCAAGACTGTCTCGCAAAGAGCAGCTATTGAACCGATAAAACACCGGACTGCACTTAGCTACGAGCATAGCTCATAGAAATGTATAGAGGTCCATCTGAAATCCTAGGACCATCCACTTTCCTGCTGCCAATAGCGCAAATGTGCTTTTCCGAGATTCGGATAATTCGATAAACTTGCTGACAATAATAGTTGTCCACCACTTGTACTACGCCTTTTTTTAGGACACTGGTTCTCCTATTGATGAGCACACCGGGTCTGGACCATGCAGCGGTTACGGCACGATCTAGAGTGTTCGGTTGTGATCGCGTTTTTATCGGTAGGCAGACTGGGCGGATGTGAGCTATTAAATGGTAAAAAGAATTTGTATCTATAGATAGTTAAGTTTTTGTATATATTTACTGTTGAACGTAACCTTTCTAACCAGGCGAATAAGTGCAATGTTGTCCTGTAGCTCATATTTCTTATAGTCCTTATGATAGATCACTTCTTCGACGTTAATTTCCTGTACAAGGGGGCCTCCAGTCTGGTTCATAGCATGCTCCCCCAAACGTACACTGATTCTGTTTTGTAAGGAAAAAGTTGTAACTATCTACATCTGATGTGTGTAGAAAGACCTCTTACAATATCCCATCAATTTCGCGGATACAATGAGCAAGAGTTAGAACATATCGATCTGCGATCAATGATCCTCTGCAGTACGCCGAATTACCACTCGTATAGCCAGTTTCTCTAAACACTAAGGACGCTGTCCATGGAAAGTTCGAAAAGTTTGAGTCATTTTGAACATCGTCTGCATTATCTGCTCCACACTCTGTTGCTTGAAGGATTGACATTCCGCTCTGGACATCTGCATCTGGTTTTTCAACACTTGGGTGAATCCTGGGTTGCAAAATCACAGGCGAGTCCATGGTAGTCGTTTCTGTTAGCTGCATTTGGAGTTGACTTGCTTGTGTAGACAGCTCCCCTTCCCTGACCCGGCTTCGCGCACAGCATACGTAGGTCTAGAATTCAAAAAATTCAGGCTAGCCTCTTACTTTGTCAGTTTACCTTACATCGTTGGTGGTACCGCATTGCACCATCGGAGGGGTTAGAGACGTGTCCATTGCACATGCTGTTTCTGGCACACATACTCCTGTCCCACTGCTCTGAGTCATGCATGATCGTTCTGGAAAAAAGCTTTGACTTTACTATGTACTTCCCCATCGGTTGAAATACCTTTAGACCGTCGTGAATACGGATACATGTGCAGGACTATCAACACTACACCCGTTACAAGCAAAACAAGTGTCATCAGCTTAAGTGTACTACTTTCCGTTAACATCTTTGAATACCCCAAACAAATATTTAAATACTCTCAGAGAGAAATTTGAACTTCACAGCCCGAGACTTTGAGTGAGACTGCTTGTTCAGATGGAAACTTGATTGTGTTGTTTATCTTTCATGGGGAAAAAGCTTAGCACACCAACGTCTAGCTCTAGGTCGTGCAGTGATTCATCGTGGTTCCACACTGAATTACGTCACTATGTATGTAGGTATGTAGCTATCAGCTTCGTGGTGACGTACAATGATTAGAGACTTAGGCAAATGTGGAGGCATTTCGTATACATATGTATGCAGCTCAAGAAGGAAAGAATTTTGTCTTCTTCGAGATGTCTGCTCTTGAGTGTCTGGGGATTCAAGAAATCTAGAAATATCTATCCTTGGAGTGAATATCAGAGTTTGCTACATATGATGGACCCTTGCAGGCTGTTTGGTGAGGCGTCGTTTCGTTGAGGTTTTTCGCAACTTTGCCATGGAACTAGGCATAGGTCAGCTAGTAGCGCTATGTTAATGTCGTATCTTCTACTCTTCTAATCGTTCATTTAAGGATTTTGACGACTACCAATGAATTCCTTGAGGCCAAGTTCCAAATCACACGTAACACTTAAGCCCTGAGCCCGGTTTTGGACTGGGAACCTTAACACCCCTGTCAACATACACACAACGTGGAATGATTCATGGTGACCGCACTATTTCAAAGTACGAGCTTTATAGAGAGAACCCCCGAAGTCAAGGAATGTGTCATCGTATGTATGTACATTCTTAGGTGGAGCTCTAGGTGTTAACATTTTACACGAAGCCTTGCGACAGCGTTTCTAAGATGTGGGGTACACAACCTAGTAGTAGGCAAACATCTCAACAAGCTAACAGCTTCCTGGGCTTTTGGTGACATGAATGTAAGCACCTGAAAACCCCTTTGATACCATTCTCCAGGAAAAGGCTCCCGCTATACTTTAGCTCTATTCTAATGGTAGGAACAGATGTTTAATTAGCACAAGCGGTCATGCATCTACGATCATTGGTTGACAGCAAGTTTTTATGGGATAAGTACGAGGGATTAATAACCGGTCTAGCAATTCTAGCGCTAATTGTTGCAAGTCGAATAGGGTGATGTAGCCGCATCAGTATCTATAGGATCAAGCTAGTCGCAACACAAAAAGGGAAAATACAAAGAATATCCTGCATCGGGAACCGAATCCTCGCAACCAAGAGAGAGATAAGGGAAATCCACACAACGGGACGCTGCGCTACTCAACCTCGAAGACAAGGTTCTGTAATCTTTTAGGATACCCAAGCTGTAATCAAATTGGCAAGCGGGCATCAAAGCGGTGACGACAAGCGAAATTGATTCCAAGTCGGTGAGACTAAAACAAACTTTACAAGTTCGGCCGGTCCAGCATCGTCGAGCTGGTTAGAGGATGTCTTTTGACGCCTGTGGCGACATCAGAAGAAGGAACAGGGTGCGATGACAGAGCTCAGGTTCTATCGGTACACAACAACCAATTTGAATTGTTGACACAAAGTCTCCCTTTACACAGGGTGGTCTCTACGATAGAGAATACCCTTCAAGCTAAAGAATGTACGCTGGGTGCGTATTTTGACATCGAACGAGCTTTTAACAATGTAAGTACTGAAGCCATAGTAGACAGTCTGCATAGGGCCCAAATACATTCGGGAGCATGCAGATACCCTAGTATGAACGGTATCGATCTGATGCCTCAGAAAACTGCTAAATATCTCGGCGTTATTTTGGATTCCAAACTAAACTGGAAAGCCAACATTGACAATCGAGGCAAGAAGGCCTTTGTGGCATTTATATGCATGCAGAAGAGCCTTAGGTAAATCATGGGTATTCAAGCCTAAAGTGGTATACCGGCTCTATACAGCGGTAGTAAGACCCATCTTATCCTACGGTTCGGTTGTCTGGTGGAAAACTCTCGAGAAGAAAAACCAACGTGAAAGCGTTACAAAGGTTCAACGGGCAGGCTGTCTGGGGGTGACGGGATCGATGAGATCAACGCCAACAGAAGCTCTGAATCTGCTTCCACTTGACATATTCTGTGCGAACTCGACAGCTGAAACTGCACTAAGACTAAGGGAAGCCGGTCTATGGATAGCTAAACCTTTTGGTCATGCCTCAGTTCTAAATCGATGGAATGCATCGATAATCCGGACGGAAACGGACTACATCATCCCGCTACCAAACGCAACCGGAGATTCTCTATTAGAATTCCTAGCAGAGAGGAATGGAATGAAGGCAGAGTCCCTATCGAGAATGAACTGGCCATCTTCACCGAAGGATCAAAAATGATGGCTGGTACGGGTGCCGGTGTATACTGTGAGTATCGAAACACATTTCGGTCGTTTAGACTTGAGGACAGGTGCAGTGTTTTCCAAGCTGAGGTTTCTGCAATAAAACAAGCTGTGGACATGATTATTGAGGAAAATATTTCAAAAAAAATAATCAGCATCAATGTCGACAGTCAAGCAGCCATTAAGGCTTTGCAGTCCACATCGATAAGGTCCAAGCTCGTAAGAATCTGTAAAAAGCGACTGGATGACATCTCAGCGGCCAATAAGGTGACCCTGTGTTGGGTACCTGGCCACACGGATATCTCCGGTAACGAGCCAGAGAAGGGTCGCTTATGAACTCCTCAAGGGCCCTCTCTGAGGCCAGTATACGGCTCAGTACACTGCAAAGGGAGATAGAAATCGAGGCCATTGAGGAGGCCAACTAACGCTGGTTCCGATTAGATACTTGCGCAGCAGGCAAATCATTATGGCCAGTCTACGACAAAAAGAGATCTATCAATCTTATGGAACCAAGTCGAAGGGCTATCCCAATAGCTGTTGGCGTCGTGACAGGACACTGTGTGATAGGTAATCACGCAGCACGGCTAGGATTACCGCACAACACCTAATGTTGCAGCTGCAGGGACGAAGAGGAAACAGAATCCGTTCGTCACCTTTTTTGTGACTGTCCAGCGCTGGCCACTAAAAAAAGACGTGCTCTTGGCAGCTACTTTTTTTCAGAACTGGACGAGTTAGGTTATATTGAGCTAAGGAAACTCCACAGATTCAAACATTTATCTGGGTGGTTTAACTTAGCGGTCGAAGAGTGATATTTAGGTTCCCAGGGTTTTTTAAATATTGGGCACAATGGACTCTTAGTGGTCTAAGTGAGCCGCTGACAATCCTGTCAACAATGGCACCCATTTACCTAACCTAACCTAAATGCACAGAGGACAAAAATTTCATCGAGTGGTGAATTTGTATTCAGTATTCTCTAGGAGCTAGGTAACATGAACAATTGATTGGATCGTGTATAGATAAAGTTTAAGCCATATGACATGGAGAGCAATGGGCTCCATCGGTTTCTCCCGCTGTAAAGCCAAATCTATCCTAGCAAATAAATAGAGACCGCGCTTAGAGAGAATGAGCAGATCGTAGCCAGTTCTTTGTTAATTGTTGAGTTTACTTGAGTCGCGGTACAGGCTTACAGATTCGGTTTCTTGCCCAGGAGGTACCTGCGAATACGGTTTACCTACATATATGATCAAGTAGTGGGCTCCAAATATTGCAGAATTTCGTAATAAGCACGCTACTACATGTCAGTACAACAGATGGGGACATATGTGTGTATGCTTGGTCCAGACTGCTGACTGTCCCACTACCCCTTGGAGATCCGAATGGGATTTCTTTTTATTTTTGTGTTTTTGTTCGAAGACGCACTCATGATCAACTACTGGTCCATTATACTAACCATGTAGACCCCTTACTTTAATGAATTTTTTCCGTGATGAAGGTCATAGGTCGTCCCCGACGATCAGCCACCAAAGGATCTGCAAGCAAAGGCCAGACAATATCAGAGAAATATTTCGCTGTATCATCACGCTCCTCACATGTAGTGTAGTGCATAGTGAGGTGCTTTCCAGAAGCCTGCAAATATGCCTACAAATCGTCTGAGGTTTATTCTCCTGCGGAACAGAAGAAAGACCGCGGATTTCGGTGTGCCTGTAGGCACTAGAGTTGTTGTCAGTGGAACTATTAATTGGCAAAACTAAGGAGAATTTCATCTGCCTGTACTTGGCAGACCCAGTGCTAGTTCAAGTCCTGAAAAAATGTCTTCTTTGTACACATGCAGACATAAACAGTCTCTGTATGCTTTTAAGCAGGAAAGACGTCCTTAACAGTCGTCCTTTTCAACCTTTGATATGAAAACTAAATTGACCTTACGAAAAGGAGATGGTGTGTAGGCGACAGCAAGTGTAGCCGGATGTGTGTGTTTATTTAGATTCAGATTTGGTTCTCCTGGAAGTGGGTCCGCAGCATGAGACTGAGAGTGTCCGCTTTCCCCACAGTGTAGGAATCCATTTTCCTGAGCGCATCTAGTTTGACCGGTTTGCCTCTTTTTAGAGCGTTTACAATCCTTCTAGTTACGGTTAGTGATTTAACCTCGTCGTAAAATATTCTATAAGATACTTTTTTCGATTTTAGTGGTTAAGATTCCAGTTTCCCCCTAGATTGGTCCCGAGGAACCTGTTCAGATACTTGTTGGTTTCTTAATTAGTACGCTACCGCAGTATCGGATTTTTGTAACATGGATTCGAGAGTTCAGAAAATGTAGCAAGGGCGCCACAGTTCTTAATTTGAGTGGGGCTGTGACCGATGGACCAACCACGTCCTTAAAATGGGTCCAGTGGATTCTTCTTCGTCTGCAAAGGTTTGATTTCGAACTCATTATGGAAATCTCTGTATATTTCGGCTTACAGAGTAACTTCTAAAGAAACTCTCCAGTTGATGATGGACACTGCCTGGCATCTATTGGACAGGAAGGATTCAATCACCTTCTGTCACCTAGCAGATACAAAAGCTGGCTTGCAACCTGGCATCGAAGTCATCAACCACACTGTGATGGATGGATGTACATCATGATGATCAGGCTTATTCTAACCTACGGAGTGGTAAATTGGCTCAGAATTAAATCTTGAAAAAGCACACAGGCTTGCTTGCATTTGGAATACAGGGGGTATGAGAACTTGTCCCACAGCAGCACTCAAAGTGATATTGGGACTCACCCCATCATATCATTTCAATATACAAATTTTGGACCTCTGATGATATGGTCAAGAGATACTGCTTCGGAAGAAAATTCTACAGGAATCTGAGAAGCAAAAGAGAAGGCAGCAGTGAAGTCGGGATGTATCAACTCAACCAAAATACCTAGAGGTGGTATACGAACCGATCCAAAACATCGACAGAAACAGATACAAGCACTAGGAAGCCATGGAAACATACTCCAGTATTAACGCGGTCAAAGAATGCGCCCTATTCAACCGGACAAGATGTCGCTATGCTATCGGATAGATAGGCCGCCATCAATATCTTAAGCTCTCATGAAATCAGGTCTACGCTGGTGCGGGAGTGCCTTGCTAGGATAAGCCAACTGAATCAGAATAACAGAGTCACCCACTATAGGGTACCAGGCCGCTTGGGAGTACACGGAAATGAAGCAGCTGATGAACTATCTGAGACCGCATGCGATACGGAAGAGCTATTGAAAGGGGAAGACCGCATAAGTACCAAACTTTGGGAGGAGCTCCCTAAGCTAACACAGATCAAAGAGCTTTCAGGAATTACAATCGGAAAAGATGTACGGTCTGCTATTATCAGAGCTACATGCGTTGTTCCAAATGTCACGTTTTGCACAGAGGAACGTTGTCTGAGGAATTCGAGATCCAAAATGGGGTAAGGCAGGGCTGCATCCTTTTACCAATACCTTTCTATTGGTGATTAGCGATGTAGTTCATGCAGCTTTGTCGACGGGTAATGGAGAAATTCGATGGACTATTATACCCCAACTGAAACATCTTGGCTACGCTGATGGTGTGTGCTTACTCTGTCAGAGAATTATTATGGACCCCCACCAAATGGAAGGAGATGTGGAGAGGAAGGCAGGACAACCGGTAGAGAGAGTGGAGGATTTTCAGTACCTTGAGAGTATTGTCTCGACCGATAGTGGAACCGAACTGGATATATCCAACAGGATCGCCAAATCAAAGAACGCGGATCTGGATGCGGTCCAAAATACATATGGCGAGGCAATGCGATCAAGTTTGATCACCAAGCTAAGACTGGTCCGCTTCAACGTTGAATGCGTGCTGTTATATGGCTGGAGCACATGGAGAGTGACTGTCACTATCACGAAGGAGGTGGCTGCGCAACATCTTAAAGATTTTCTGCTTTAACCGTATCTCTAAGGAATACAGTGGCAGTGGATTAGTCGCACGTTCCACAAGGTGACAGTTTCATACCTTACCATGCAATGCAAAGGATCGAGTCCTAGTGGATCGAGGAAAACAACTGGTTGTCTATCAACTATAAGAAGCAAATCTACCATCGTTGGATCCACTCCAGATACTCGAGGTTAATCAAGGAAGTTGGATTGGATTGACAACAACAGTTAGAACCAAATAAATTTAATAAATTTATATTCGTACATTACAGTTCCCCTTGTTTCACATAGTCTAAGAACGGATGTTACTAAATATCCACGGTAGATACGCAGTTACATTCGCAAAAACATCTGGAAAATTGCTTCCGCACAGAGAACTGCCAGCCGATACGATACCATACTGAATGTATCGTATCACTCTGCCATTCTGTAGGCCAAAAAATAGCGGTCCACCAGAATCGCCTTCACACGAAGCAATGTCATTCGTTCCTCCGGCGCACAAATGTTTGTTGGTAACAGTGATAAGCTGATGGACATTCTGGCAATGACTGTTTTCATGCATAACCACCACTGCTTTCTGCAGAACACTCGTTTCTCGACCTTTCTCCGTCCGACCCCATCCTGCAATTTGAACTTGGCTTAAACTGACCGCTTGTGACTCTGGGCTCACTGGCAAGCAAATTGGTTTGACGTTGCCTAGGTATATTGAAAACGTGTAGAAGAGACTTTCATAAAATGTTGCATATCCTGCTGACACTTACTGCGAAAACGGACTCTGCTAACCAGGCGAATAAGTCCAATATCATTGGAAACCTGGCTCACGTCATAATCTTCATGGTATATAGCTTCTTCGACATCGATTTCCTGTACAGGAGGAGCACACTTTTTTGAGGTATCACTGCCAGTACAGTCTGTGGCTGTGGCTGTATCATGTTCACCCAAACGTACACTAACTCTGAAACGGGGACCAATGAAAGAGTGAAAATGAAAGTAAATGACGATCCATACAATTTGACACTCCGGCGGATGCAATGCGCTGCCGTTAAGACATATCGAAAGCTGATCAGTGATCCTGCGCAGTTCGTAGTCCTAACCACACCATCATCGTACACTAATAAAGCCATCCATGGAAATTCCTCGAGAATGGCGTTCTGTCCATTTGCAACTCGATTAATTTTGACTCTGTCACACCCGGTGGAGTCAAGGACATCCATCCCGGACTGAATATCGTCATCTGATTTCGTACCACTCTTAAGAATCTTGGATTCATTTGTAGTTTCAACCGTAGGCTCTGGTGTGGTGGTGGTGGTACTTGAAGTCGTCGTAGTCAGCTGCCTTTGTCGTGATAGTCCTGTTAGTGTGACTGATGGTCCCTGTGCACTGACACGATTTGGTTCACAGCACATATAGACCTGGATTTCAGAAAATTTAGACTCGCCCATAACCGTTTAAGGATCAACTTACAATATCGCCAAGTGCACCGCAGCGCGACATTTCTAAATACCGTTCAACCTGAGGTGGTGGAGGATCTGGCCATAGTTTCAGCAGCGTTGTTATTGTTTCACATCTGTATTTCGGTACACACACTCCCGGTGCTTTGCGCGCAGTTACACAGGATCTTTCTAGAAAAAAAAAAATGCATTTCGTATTTTCTAGTAAAACTACGATTACGATACCCACGCGCATCTACATGTACCACTGCGACCGCTGTTATTAAAAGGACGGCTGGCAAACCAAGTCCACGTTTTTCCGCTAACATCTTTAAACAGAAGGAAATCTGTAAACCGGGGCAGTCAAGGCCTCCGTAGTGGAACTGAATTGTGCCAGGTTCTCTATATGACTGAACGTGTTGTACGAGTACATCGATGCATCGATAGCATTTTCGTTGATTACATCTGAGATAGCTGCACTAGTACATGTGAAACTAGAAACATTCTCAGATGCAAGGTTGAAATACAGTCGTTAAAAAATCCCAGCTATCAGCGCGATGCAAGCAATGTCAGGCTGGACAAACACAAAAGTATCACCACAGAAAACCCCGGCTTTCTAGAATCTTATCAGGGAGTGTACCAAGTCTACAAATGTGCAGCCAAAGTGGCTAATTGTCAAGGATGTAGTGTCGCTATTGAACTGAAAAATTTTACAAACAAGAAATAAATGTCAAAAATTCAAGCAAGTTTCCATGCTTAAGGTTTAACCAGATTCTACTGAAGTGAGTCTAAGGAACAAGGCTACCGTGAGGCTTGAAAGTTAGCAACTGGTGCCAAAGTACCAAGTCTTAGGCTCAAGCAGAGGCATTTGTCGTAATCTAGAACAACGCAGAAGGACGACTATGAACAGATAGATTACAATTTTCATAAAATAAGCTAAATGCGAAGCTAAGTGCTCGACTTACAATTTTGGACCGCACAATCAGCGTTAAACATTCGAAAAAAAAAAAATGGCCAACGATCTAAGAATATTATCCTGGAATGCCAATGAACATCGAGTCGCCGACATAGAAAACATCGATGTGAAACACTTACCTACTGTCTTAACGGACTCTCGACCCAAAAAAGTATCTGCCTGAGACAGGGTAGCCCTCGATCCTCCCGAGCATGCTGTTAAGACCAAGAGCTACGAATATGGTATCCACGATAACTTGGCCATTAAAGTGGAGGTTCAGCTTTCCATCTCGAACCTGGTGCTGGGATCGAAGTTCCTTTTGGCTTGAGTGTTGTTGTTCGGACTATTGTAATCGGCATCTTGGGCCTTTGAACTACGTCCACATTTTCGTACAGCCTGCAGAGTTCGCAGTTGTATTTTCTTCTGCATTCGCAGGACCAAAAATTAGAAGAAGAGTAGGCAAGATAGCGCCTAATATCTGCTCTGCGCGTGTACTTATCGTCCTACACTCGGGACCGTACAACAGAACCGACAGAATTAGCGTTCTACAGAGCAAATATTCATTATATCCTTCATGGAAGGAGTTGTGGCCGAAGTAGGTCCGGCTTCTAAAGGTCAGTCTTTGTCGAATCTCAACATAACTCCCCGAATGGAGTTTAAACCCATCAACAGTGACGTTTTGTCCTAGTCAATGGAGAAATCGTGTTTTGTTTGCCGACAGCATATACTTGGTTTCGCCTTCGTTCACTTCAAGACCACTTCGTTTCGCCTGTTCGTCAATTGCTCTTAGAGCTTCTACCCCAGCACTCTGGGATCGATCAATGATATCGGCAACGTCTACGTATCCTAGCATGCAGATGGATTAGTTGAAGAGTGTGCTTCTGTGAATGCAGTTACCCTACGCTTTAGCTGCTCCATCGCAAAATTGAGGAAAACACATGATAGCGCTTCTGCTTCCCGAAATCCTGTTCAAGTTTGGAATGATTCAGACGAGTTACTTCTTACAGCCATCGGCTTGTAGCCCTCCAGACAATGTGAGTTTGAAGTCGATAAGAAGATGGTGTGCTGGTCTTTTCCAGGATTTACTTTAGTGTGGAGATTTGGTCTATCGTCGATCTACCTGGAAGGAGCCAAAACTGGTACTTCGCCAACAGCTTAAAACCTTCACACAGTACGTTGGATAGGATCTCATATCCGACAGAGATATACCTCAATAGTTGGTGCAAGACATATGACCGCCCTTCCTGTAGATAAGGCATATGGAATTAATTTTCCAGTCATCGGCCATACTCTCGCCATACATCGCTGTATGTGAATAGCTCCGCTGGTAAGCCATCAATACCTCCTCAAGTTGCATAGTACAAGCTCTTGGATGTGCCATGGTGTTCACCACCAATTCGGAAGCCTTCCTCTCCTGCGAGGTCAATTTTCCCGAGTAGTTCACAGCCATTAATCCACCTTATTCAATATGCGCGTAATTAAAAGATTGGAAGCACTCTTGTTGTTGTTTTTTTTTTACTTTTCATTGCTATCAAAATACGGTCACATGTGACTACATGTGCTCGTAAGCCGATAGTTTTACGTAGAAGCTACACTAGTAGTAGCAGTCAACTTCATTTCTTCTCTACAGACACACACATATGCAGCGTATCTATGTATAATATTTGTAGCGGGCAGATTGCTACTTATAACAACGCAAACGGGAAGCCAGCAATTCAAGTGCTGATAAACCAATCTAGGGATTGACCAACTACGACCTTGATGTTGTTTAATTTTCTAAATACAGATCTGGGAATTCCATGGATGAAAAAAATAAAAAATAACATCGACGCTTGATTGGATGCGATACAGATTATGAAGCATGTACCGAATATGGAGGATCTGTAAGTAAACTTTTCCCATCACGCCGTGAGGTTCATATGTACGTATTTGACGCGTGAGTTTTTGACATTCCGACCAATTTACCAACACATTCTATGTCCTACTCGAATTTGTTTCTAAGACGCAATTAAGTGCTGATTTCGTAGCTCAAATACCAAACATTTTCTAGAATTTATGGACAGGTCTCTCAGTTATAGTAACTCTGTACTGAAATTTCAACACTAGCATGAGTATTATACGCAGAATTATTGGTCCTCGTTAAAAGGACACTCGACCTCTAAGGTTTAATAAAACAAAAACCGTACATGATGAGCATTCATATCCGCATATCCGTAGCCGAGAACTTTAGTACGCTTTCAAATAAAGTGTGGGCCATGCGTTGGTTTGTTTTTGAAATTGTTATTTAAGGAAAACCGTTTAATATTTTTCAATAGTTATTAACTTATTGACGAGAGTGTACCGTCCGATTATTTATAAAAAAAAATAATTTTATTCAAATGGCCGCGCAGCTAGCTTGACAATAGCCGAGCTTACAGTTATCTATAAAAAAAAAAGTTTATGCTATTCAACTGTTTTTTCTGTCATCCAAATTATCCATCGTCACCATCAATTAGGCTTATAGCTCAGGGTAAGATTTAGCCTTTTCAAGAATCCTTTTCAATGAATCTCAACTTGGAGCCAATTTCCCCACACTCTTCTTATATAGTCCATCAAGCTATTTAGCTTGGGGCGTCCCCTGTTGTCTACATCGGAAAACAAAGGCAGCGGGAGATGAGAACCGATCCAGAAGAGGAAAATCCTGCGTACGAAGAATAGGACATACGCGGTCTCCCAGCTCATTGAAATCGAAGAGTCGCGAGACAGGAACAAGATCCGGTAGTTCTACAAGGCTGTCACGCAAGTGGCAGCTGGCTACAAGTCCAGAATGCAGGCTTTTGGAAATAGTAATGGAAACTTAGAATTGCTTTCGTCGCGGCAAAAGCCGGAACCAAAATTAGGCTCTAAGGGGCCCTCTGTCTATCCCTAGGAAGGCCAGACAAGCACTGCGACCTAGAGAGATCTTCTGTGTTATCCCTAAGTTCTCCTAGTAATGGAGAGAGTATCTATCCCGAGCAAAAATCAACGTCGTGGATGAACCTTAGAATCGGTTTTGCGGGTGACTGGTTAACTATATTTGAGGAACTTAGTCACTGAAGCAAAGGGAATTGTAGATGTGTCTAAGCAACACTTCCAGGAGCTAGTCATACAGTCGAGAGGGTGATAGTGTAAGAAGAGAACCAACCTCTAATCAACGAACAAGTAATTTTCTCCCTCAGTATAGAAGAGATTGCCGTAGGTATTCATAAGCAGGAGAATAACAAGGCCTTATCTACAGGAAGGGCGGTCATATGTCTTGCACCAACTATCGAGGTATATCTCTGTCGGATATGAGATCCTATCCAACGTACTGTGTGAAGGTTTTAAGCTGTTGGCGAAGTACCAGTTTTGCCTCCGTCCTGGTAGATCGACGATAGACCAAATCTCCACACTAAAGTAAATCCTGGAAAAGACCAGCACACCATCTTCTTATCGACTTCAAACTCACATTGTCTGGAGGGCTACAAGCCGATGGCTATAAGAAGTAACTCCTCTGAATCATTCCACACTTGAACAGGATTTCGGGAAGCAGAAGCGCTATCATGTGTTTTCCTCAATTTTGCGATGGAGCAGCTAAAGCGTAGGGTAACTGCATTCACAGAAGCACACTCTTCAACTAATCCATCTGCATGCTAGGATACGTAGACGTTGCCGATATCATTGATCGATCCCAGAGTGCTGTGGTAGAAGCTTTAAGAGCAATTGACGAACAGGCAAAACGAAGTGGTCTTGAAGTGAACGAAGGCGAAACCATGTACTTACGATCGGTGAACAAAACACCCTTTGTCCAAACGTCACTGTTGATGGCTTTAACCTCAAGGTAGGTAAGGAGTTCATCTTAACTCCATTCGTGGAGTTAAGTTGAGATTCGACAAAGACTGACCTTTCGAAGCCGGACCTACTTCGGTCACAACTGCTTCCACGGAGGATATAATAGATATTTGCTCTGTAGAACGCTAATTCTGTCAGCTCTGCAGGAGTGCTGGATGATAAGCAAGTTAACAGAGCAAGCTCGATATGTTCAAGAAGATTGAATCCCCACCTTAAAGGCCAAGCTATCGCTATCAAGGAACATCTCGTAAAGGGACGAAGCCCTAAGTCGTAAGGTACTCAGGTCTTCGTTTACTGAAGTAAAGCGCTTGACGAGCCCTGTACTAGTCCCTTTTGGGTAAGTTAATCCACATCTTCGTCTGCCGGCATATAGCAAGACATCGCCAGTAATCGAGATACGTTTTAAGTAGCAGTTCAGCCATAGTTTTCTTAAAGAATGCCAAGCTGCAGCCTATTGATGGCTGAGGATTCACGAATGGGCTCATTGACTCCTCCCTGACAAGAGCATCTGGTCTTTCATTACATGGTATCGGGGACTGCCCTTGAACGCAGACTAAAGTCACCCAGTTATTCAGCCTGGGCCGGTTCAGCTTAACAGTTGCCTCCTTCACTATCACATAAGCAGAATAAGCCTTTACTGCGGCCTGGATGTCGGAGCAGATGTAAAGCTCTACTCCTTGTCTTCTTTTGCGATAGCATAGACTGCGGCCTGAAAGACCCTTCTGTAAAGAAGACGATAGTAGCTGATAGAAATCCACCCGATCTACCGATCCGGAAAAGAGCATCGGTATCCGCGTTCAAAGATAAGTTCCGTTCGCAAGATATCCCACACGTGGAATAGGGCTGAGATGCTCTTTAGCTTCCTCTCCTTTGCGCCCCTTGCTAAAGATTACCGCCCTCACAAACAGCGTTCCGCTCTATAAAGAGATGCCGGGGACGAAGGCTCAGAAGAGCTTCGCCAGTAATGCAGACACAGGCAAGGTGCTGCAGTTTATCGAGCTCGAGTTTGAGGAGTTCCGCACATGACTACCATGCAACCGCGTCCTACACATGATACGGTTCGACCAGTGTATATCGAGTGGATCTTACGCCACTCATATGCCACTATCAGAGTCATCCAGGGACGTTCGTTCGCCTCTTTTGATCTATCTTCAGAGAAATTCTTGACGACCTATATTCGTACAGCTTCAGTTCCAAGCAGCAGATGATCTAACACTTATTATCTGCGGCAGCCATTGAAACATAAACGAATCAAAACAACAGAACAGGGTCATCTTGTGGCTACGTACGAATTCATAACATGCAACGCTTTGTATCTCGTACCTATGACGTTACAATAGACAGATGGCCTACAGCAAAAAAAAGCTCACGGTAAGCCAATGGTTCATAGCTTCAAAACAGGATTTTCCAATGTAGAATTGAACCAGAGAGTCTTGAGAAAAAAGATTCACGCCAGTGTGAATGCGATCCAATCGAGCTTGAGCTTCTTATCTATCGCCGCTTGAAGTCTTCAACACATTCAGTCACACCGTGAACTTGGTATGCTTCAGTTCCATTTAGAAACCGGTTGTTTTTAGTTGTGTTTGTACTTCAGAGATACTCGTATAAAGATGTTAGCGGAACGTTGTAAACTTACTCGTAGTTTGGCTGCTATCTTTTTGATTACACGTGCTGTAGTGATTTGCGTACATGCACGTGGGTTTTAAAAAAATCTAATAATTTTAATCATAACAGAAAAGTAGAAAATGTGACGCAATTGGTGATTCTTTTCTAGAGAGTACGTGTTCAACTTTTGGCCAAGAGGCGGGATTGTGTGTACCGAAATTACAATGTAAAACAGTGACGACTATGCTTGCACGATGGCCAGAATCTCTACCCTTTTCGGTTGCAGGATATATAAACAGGACAAGATGTGGTGTATTTGACGATATTGTAAGTTGATACGGTTAGTTGAAAGCTGAAGGGCTGTGGTGTAATGGATGCTTGAAAGGACACTATGCTATGGTAACTGGTGATAAAATCTATTTTGCGCAACTTCGTGCAGCAGACCGTATAGAACCTCGGCCTCAGCGTCTCGAAATTTGTGTCGTGTGTGAGAAGCTTTCTTTTATATCTCTTTTGTTTGGTTTTTTATGTTTAAAGATGAAACTGAGCCCGTACTCAGTTAATATGTGGAATTTCCAACAATCACTAGACCCACCTTCCATCCCTCGAGATACTGCCGTCAAGCATTTCTTCGCGAGAAGGGATTTAAGCCTTGGATGTTCGGCTAGCACGTGTTGGCAGCCCGCTGCGCTGCGTTTTGTTTTCGCTTCTGTCTTCGCTACTCCTTTGTAATCGTTGTCATAGTGTGGTTTGGGGTTAAGTCCTCACTAGTTTGTCCACCAGCCGGTGCTGGTCTTCGTGACATCGTGGGCAATGGAAAATGATGAGCTCTACCACATACTCATCTGTTTCTAGCAGTTGTTGTCGTTTACAAATATGCGGTGGTATGCTCTGAAGCATCCATGGCCAGAAAATGTATGCATCAGGTGGAAATTGAGCTCTTCAAGCTTAGATTGGGAATCAGTCTATGCGTCCACTTGCCTTGATTAGAGTGACACCATCTTTTCTGCCATTCTTACAGACTTTACCGATTTGTCCTTGGTGGTGTCTCAGTATCATTTCGACTCGTCGTTGTTGATGCTGTCCTGGTACTTTCACAAAAAGGAGAAGAAGTGCCAGCCACTGCAAGCTGTTTCCATTTTCTTCTTGCACGACTTCATCTTCAAGGCACCAGCCCATATTTGGAAACCTTGCCTATTAGCCAATCCTGAACCATCCCGATAGTTTCGTTGCAATCATGCTCCAACTTCTTAACGTTACTACCACGAATGCTATGTCATAGACCTCGGGATTCAAAGTCTTAGGACGTCGTTCCTTCGTCGGTTGGGTAGAGTAGTATCCTATTTTTCAAATACACATGTAACATTTGGCAGAGGTAGGATTGTAATAGGATTTTTTTTCTGGAATTCGAACCTGGGAGTCCCTCGGAAAACGTACTAAGCACTGAGCAGCTACCACTTCTAATGTGCAAGGTGGCGCAAAAGTCCTCACTCGATCCGCCAAGCGACCGCTGCCAGAGTTGATGCATACTCCGGCTCATTCCACAGCATTTTCCATGACTAGTTTCAAGACTTCTAGCTTATATAGACTTGGGACTTAAAAAAAAAAGAACTCTGCCTAATATGGTCAAATCTGGCGATATTGCGCCAGTGCAAACCGCCAAAATGAGATTTGGCCCCCAAAAACGTTTGCTACAGAATGTCCACTATCATTTGTGCGGTTGCACCGTCCTTCTGGAACCAAATGTTCTCCAAATCTAATTTGTCAATTTGCGACAGAAAGAAGTCATTGATCATGGTCCTATAGCGCTCACCAGTCCCAGTATAGGGTTGCTTAAGTCCCTTTCACCTTTCCTCCGTAAACGCAGCTCCAAACAGTGACTTTGAGAGGACGTAAATGCTCTTTGTGCACCACACGCTGATTTTCAGTTCCCACGAAGCAATAATCCTGCTTATTCGGGTGCCCGAATTCGGTATCTCTAATCAATGGAAAATTATCCTCATCGCGGTCAAGGTTTGGGAGACGTGGCTGCAATTCACGTGCGATTGGTGGTCTGTAGGCAATTGCTGATGCACTGTTCGGGTATATTTTCAACTTTGTACGAATATATCTTTCAATTCACCAAAATTCCTCTTGGTGATCTGCCGCTCTAGCAGCGATATTATCGGCCAAACGTCTGTTCAGGAGCCGGTCATGTCTGCTATTGCCCCGTGTTGAGGCAGTCTCATCGAGACCAGAGGCTTAATTCTTGAGAGTTTGCCCAATTTGTGCCACATGACCACGAAATCGACGACGAAATTCACTTTCAGTCAAAACCACCGACCGACTGGTTATTTGTCGAAAACATTGTTACATTTAGTCCTCGTCCTTGAAGAGTATGGCAATCCACGTAGCCCAAACCTGGGTTAAGTTTCGTTTGTTCGTAAATAAACGATCTTATGCGCAAGCCTAGGTCAGAACCAATTCAGCAAAAGAGTGGTTATTTCCGATGTTACGATATACAGGGAGTGCTTTCCAGCGAAGCTGATGTATGTAGTTCTCCCTGCGTTTTGGGGGTTAAAGTCGTCCAAGGTAATCACAGTGTCATAGGATGCGATGTCTTTTAAGTGGAACTTCCAAATTTATGTAAAAGATATTCTTTTATTATCATCAGCATCTTAAGTGGGAGTATACGTCGGTTCCCTTAAATTTTCAGCCAGAAAAAATTGTCTCTCTGTATTCATCGCTTTTGTCAGCGCCATTGTTAAAGAATTTGAGCCTTTATCCTTTAATTTGATCGCACCATTTGATTTCATGTATCTCGAGAGTGGTTTCTTCCAATGATCCTGCTCTTAATATACTCCTGACGTTCCATGTACACAGAGTCAAATCATTAGTCCGTTATCGTGATAGAAGGCGAAGTCAAGAGTCAAGATGTTTAAGATAGGTTGTACGATTCACAGGATTCCACCGACAAAGCACCATGAAGGACGTCAATGATAATAGTGGCCACATCATACAGCTTTGTCGGATACGGTCTTAAGTCTCTAGTCCATCTTCTGGCGAACAACTCCCATGGAGTATATGACATTTTGCGCGTTTATAGTTGGCCGCGATTCTAGCCAACTATTTTCCTAGAATAAACGCAGATTCGAGTATTGTGGGGAACCGGCAGATCGCTCTGATTATGGGGCATTTGGCCATCTGCAATGTGATTATAGACAGTCGTAAGTCAGTAAGTATACAAATGTTTCTACCATCGAATCTACTGAAAGCCTTTAAGACTGGCTCAGGCATGGCATGGCACACTATACGCAGAGCTTCTCGTATCTTTATGCGGCACTTGGATGCCAGCTTGCTTCTACCTTTTGCATAGGAGGCTGCAATACGAACTTTGAATTGTTTTCGCTCCTCGATCAGTTACCATGAGGTTCTGCCTTTTTCAGGGTCTACCACAAAATTTTTTTTCGAAGACAAAAACATTTTTCACGGCGGCGCCGCGGCGTTCCAATGCTCTTCTACGATCGATGCCAGGATGCTGCTTGACTGGATGGTCAGGTGTTTCAATGAAGAAGGTGAGTGGTGGTCGCACCTTTCGATAACGTTAGCGGCGCTTCGCTTGTTTCTGACGTCAAAAATATAATTCTTTACTATCTGCCAATCTAAACATGACTTTGTGACAAGCTTTGTGATTTATGTTGCAGAAATCAACGAATTACTCTCCGTTTTCTTTTCGACCACCACCATCTTGAATGTCCGTAACGTATCTGAGTGCTGCTATATTGTCATTGACTCATGGGCACTTCCGGGTGATCTTCCTGAGTAGAGTAGGATATCTAGCCACATCTAGCCACATTATCCAATTTAAACTCATATGAATATGTATATGGAGTTTTGAGGAGGCTTTCTTTCCTTGAGCAGAGAAGCGTTTTTAAATTCCAGAAACCGAAATTTCCTGGGAACCACTGCTAAAAGTAGTCAACTCCCAAATTTGTGGAAACCTCTTATCCGAGGCATGTACCACTTCTTATCCGAGATATGGTACCTGTTTCAGTGACACATGTCTTTCGGTAACGTAGATGCTAGCCCAAGTTACCTTACCCAGAATTTAGGCATTGGACCACCCCCACTTGCAGCACAGGATTTAAGATTTCCGATACTCTTATTGGTTTGTAGAGTGTAAATAGTGAATTATTGACCCTACATGTACACATACATTCGTACATATATGCACCCTGGACATGCACCCTTTTGAGGAAATTTTGGGAATAAAGACTCATTGAGATGCCAGGGGAATATGGGATTCCCTTAGTTCATGGAGCATAATGTATACAATAGTAGCGAGCTAGTATACTACCTACTGTATATCCACTCGATTTGATGTGCCTACAAACATCGTTCACCGGTCTGTCGGACAGTTCCTCGATGTCCTGAAAGAAAGGCTTGGGTAAGGGCACAAAACGCGGGTAGTGTCCTCATGGACATCCTCATCACCGCAGCGTCAGCAAAGGTCTACGTTGATTAATCGTAATTTCTTCATACGATACCGCAGAGTATTGTGCCCCGTGATCACTCCTGTAGGGGTAGAATTGGGTTTCCTATATTTTTGTATAAATTTGAGGCCGCAGTTTGCTCCAAAAATTTTGGGCAACAGGCCGTATGTGCTCCAAGGCCTATATGTAGTCTTTCGCAACCATTTTTGCTATTCTTTTTGCCAACAAATGGAAGGAACCTGGTAGACAGTCTAGGTCTATATCCGGAAGGCTCTGGTTTTTTTTTTTTTTTAAATTAAGGAGCGTTCTCATGCCAGTTTGTCAAATATTCGCGAGAGGTGGGACCGTGGTAGAACTTGTTGGTGTTTTGTGGAGTTCGAACCTCGGATCTCCCTCTAACCACCGAGCCACGGCGCCCACATGTGCTCAAAGAACGGCAGGATGTTCACCGTGTGCTCGGTTTGCTCCGGATCAAGTGCCGAGCCTCTCCTAGCCAATTTATCAACTCTATCATTTCCTGACTAGGAATCCTGCAGAGTCGTACCTTATGCTGCGTTCCATTCCAAGAACCTAGAGCTCTTCTCGACAGCGCTTCACAGGCTTCGATGTGATTATTTCCGTAGTAGATATCGATGCCTGGCATGATATCATCACTTGGTATGGCGTTCATCGCAGTCTCACAGGCGGCTATTGATCCTAGTGCCTTCGCTTGGGAAGCGCTGCTAAGGTGTGGGAGTCTGACTGAGTTTGACATGCTCAGCGAATCCTTAGAGATACCTGAGCATACAGCAATGTCCATCTTGGACGCATCAGTATCTAAAGCTAGTGTCTCTGTTTTTCCATTCTTCTCTACTCCGATAGAGGCTTGTAAAAGGTCCTATAAAAACCAGATATAGCGTTACATTGCTTCTAAGTATATTCCCGTAGATTCATAGCATGACTTGATATGTTCGGCTTCCAGTTGTCTGACTGCCTACTCTTTAGGAGGCTTATAGCTCTCGATTCTTGGATAAAAAGGCTTCGCGGAAGTAAGTTTAGGATGGTCTCGAATCATGCGGTTGATGTTGTTCCTATTGCACACTAACCTCTGTATTTTGATGATGGCTTTGAGGTTGGTGGTCTTGCTGGCGGTACAGCAGTGACTAACTAACGAGACAGTTAATCGAGAAAACATCATACCATACTGCTAGATGGGGAAGTTCAATTTTAGCTTGCAATTTCATTAGGGGGTGCTTGTGACTTGGTATCGTGGCATTGTGTACTTCAAAATTAGGCTTAGGGGATATGGCGTTTAATTCTCCTCCCAGCGTGGTACAATGATTTGTCTCAGTCTTCTTCGTACGCTTAAACTGTTATCCGCCAGGCTTAAGTTTTAAAAAGGTAGGGGGATTGAAAATGGCCCAATGTGGTTGTCTCCCTCACTCTCTGTCTTTTCCTATTCCTTTTAATGGTCTGCGAATAGTTTAACTTTCCGAATTCCAGACGTATGTATGCTGTAAGAGTAAAAATGTCATATCAGCACCAGAATCCTCATCACAAAGGACGCCAACTACTGAACTTGCACCTGAATCCAGAATCGCTGCCTGTGATGCGAAGTCAAATTCAGACCTTCAGTGTGGACTGGCCATTCTGAGAGCATCCAAGTGCGAAAGACAGGGCGCCAATTCCTTGCAACATCCATGGTTCGTATTACTAATGCATCGTGAACTATCGCAAAGCACTGCAAAATGCACTGGGACACTAATCACGGATCGATATGTTTTAACAGCTGCTCATTGCTTGCAGGTTGAAGGATTGTAATAAACGTTTTTTTTTTTTTTTTAATTTTCCGCAAAGATGTACATTTTGTTCTTTTTAAAACAGAACCAGTGTGCGCTTGGGTATGAATCATACTGGCAACACCACCGATTGCACTGAAAATGGCAGATTAAGACGGTGTGCTGGCAATATCCAGGAAATTGAAATCGAAGAAGTACTATACCACACGGACTATAATCACGTAGAATTCTCCAATGACATTGGACTAATTCGTCTGAGTACCCGGGCAGTTCTCACGGGTAAGTTCGTCCATAACACATTCGAAAGCATTGACGACGTACTTAATCACTTACAGCCAACGTCCAGCCAATTTGCTTGCCAATAACCCCGGAATCAGAGGCCATCACTTTAGACGAAATGAAAGTTATTGGCTTGTTCAGAAAAGAGCCCGTAGATTTCAGGGCGAAAGCAGATGTTCAAAACGCTGTAGTAAAAGTGGTGAAAAACAATAACTGCACGGATACGTTTCAAATCTTTTCGATGTCGGAGAAGCAACTGTGCGTTCTAGGAGGCAATTCGGTGCTCGGTCGTGGAGTTGCTGGTGGACCATTATTTGTTTCTACACGCTATGGCAGCGATTCAGAATATGTCCAGTATGGCATTTTGTCGGGTGGTAAGACTTCCGGCATCTACCCAACTATTTTCGTAGACATAATTTCGTATTTGCCATGGATAGCTGGCGGACTTAGGCCTTAAGTGAGGACTTATAACGTACTTGTCTGTATTTGGATAAGTGTCTGATGCTTAATAAAATTATCTTATCATGCTCCGGGAACGAAATAGTTTTTTTCTTAATTCATTCGATCTATTCAAAGTTTCAGTACTCCTTCAAAAAGATAGATACCATCTATAACCCCGATTCTGATCATCATCTCTAGAAGAAGGTATGTTACATAGCGCAAAGTTGGAAAGAGATCGCGATAAAATTTGTACTCAAAGTAGGTTGTAGACCAACAGGTTTGCCGAAGTCAAACCGACCCATAAGCCACACCTCTCTTTTCCTAAGGACAATGGGAAAAATACTTGAAGCACATATCAGGGATGGTTGACTATCAATCAACAGCTCTACAGGTACTCACCATAAAGTTTGACACATCCCTCAGAGGGAAGGACATCAAAGGAGCCTTCGACAACACTGAAGATGCCCCTATATACAGATGAATCCAGAATAAAGAACACGCTTAGCGGTAGAGATATCAGTGCTACACTAGACAGTGATAGAATCGGCTAAGAATTAGCCGATGCTATGGTCTATCGTACTGAATGAGATGTGCAACATACTCGACAATGACGGGTTCTATGTCCAAGGATACGCTGATGAAATTGCGCACCTAATCAGAGGTAAATTCCAATAAACAATCTCGCCTTTCCTCCAGAGGGCACTCAGTCTTGTTCTCAACCGATGCAGGAAAGTCCAAAAAAAGGCACCATTGTTGCTGTCACTAAAAGAAGGATTCAGGACAGGGTGTAAAAACCCACTTTGTTCGGTAAGGGCTTAGAGTTGATGAAAAACTCACTTGGAACTCCCAACTCACGAAAACTATAAACACAGCCAGGATCTCTTTGTGGACAAGTAGGAGTGTTATAGATAAGAACAGGGGAATGAACCACAAAAAGGCGCTGGGGTTTTAGACAGCTATAACCAGAATAATTGTCAGCTATACAGAACCAGTATCGTGGCAAGAAACAAAACAGAGGTCTACACAAGCCAGTGTAAACCAACTTCAAAGGGTAACTTGTCTTTGTACTACGGATGCAAGAAGAACAATTCCTTCTGCAGCGCTGAAAGTTATCCTCAACCTTCCTACACTCCATCTCCAGATACAGAAAGAAGCTATAGTTGATGTTGGTCGCATCTGAAGATTATGTTCATCCATCCATCCATTGTTCTTACTGGACAATGTCATGTTAAAAGGACACCTCATGACCATGTGGATAGTCCAAGATAAAACCCGTAGAATGTGCAACGAGGACGAAGAATAACACACTCGTCACTGGAACTGCTTAATCAGAGCACGTCGCCCTGACTTAGATAACTTGTCCCTTAAGACAGAGGCAGTTCGCCAGAAGATATTCATAGATTTGTGCTGAATTAAGACATCGTGACCGAGTTCACATCTCTTTTGCAGTAGCTCGAGGGATGTTTTCCTCAAGCGCGTTAGTTGTTTTTAAATTATTGGCTTAATTTACTTACTTCCTTAACGGTCTCAAGGTCTGTAAAAAGTCTCTGCCTGAAACAGAGTAGGTTTTCATCTTCGTAGACACAGATTACGCTGCTTTCGGTTGTTAAGACCAAGCGTTCTGGCATCCGTGATAGTCTGATCAGGCTTCCCTGTCGTCTCAAACCTGAAGGCTGAGATTTACGAATTCTTTTGAGTGGAGCTATTGAAAGCAAATGAAATCGACGTATTTTTGCCTTTTCGACTACCTATACATACACCTTGATATACTGGGCCAAGAACTCGATTGCTGTAGTGCTTATCGTCTAGGACTCGACGCCGTACTTCATATAGAGCATTTAATTGCCTTAAAACGTAGGAGTAATCGAAGTAACACCAGTCTCCATGGACCTGGCTTTCGCCAGCTGTTATTTGGGAGCAACCAAATCACAGAAGCACTCAGACTCTATACGATCCATTGTACTACCAGGCAGCAACTCCTTTTTGATTCCTTTCTCTGTTGTGCTTGGTGGCTGTGATTGATTTTACCCTAGCGTGGTTTGAACTTACACCGGGAAGGTCACAAGCAAACACACTACCTACCAATCCGTGGCCACCACTAGGATTTTTTTGACGTTAAATTTGTATTTTGCTGCATGTGTACTGGATTGTCAGGTTTCTGTGATTGTCGAGAAGGATTTACGTTGACAGCTACTCGCATGTACTATCCAAGACAACCTTTATCAATCTCAGAACTTTTCTGACGGATTTGGAATGTGCAAGGGTTTTTAGGCACTTGGAATACTTTCTGACTTAGGAAATGTTAATTAAGCAGGGTAGGGTAAACTAAGTTTCGACGTAGAAAAACTTTTCGACGCGAGAAGAGGAAATAATTTTCAATCAGAAAAACACCAAAAGAATCGCCAGACAGCATAAACTAACACTGATGACGCTAGTAGTCTAAAAAAAGGATGTCAAAGGTGTCAGAAGACTTATACTCAACCCCTTGGACTTTAAAAAACGACCTTTTAACTGAATGGACTAAAAATGTTGATAATCCTTCCAACACATCTCAACGAAAACATCTAAATAAGTTTGCAGCGTGCTGAAGTAAATTTTTCGATATTCAGGAACACCTGAATGTGGCCCTCAACTAAGTGGTTAGTGCGTTGAACTGCAAAGCGGAGGATCCTGAGGAGCTATAAGTTTTGCTTATAAACAAGCGATTTAATCAATATTTACGAAGTAAACACTGACACTGTCGAATGAATTTATTTGCTTGTTATTTTTCCTTGGCATTGCTACTAAAATGGGGCCATTTGAGGCCCCATGAGCTTTTCAGATGATAAGGTTCGTACTAGCCAGTCGTGCGGTTTGTTTAATCATTTCGTAGGGTAACCCAGCGATAACCCCAAATCTAGCGGTGATAAGGCAGTCAAAACACTATTACGAGTTTGTATTATTTCTATTTCGAGCAGTACAGGGTGTCTCATGTAGCTTCCTCAACAATGGCATCACCTTCCTCGACAACGTATTTCGTAAGCAACCCGATAAGCCCCTCTCAGACAGATCCTGAAAAAAGTCAAGATGTCCAAATCGATACCCATCATTTTGTTATCGAGTTCAAGGCCGCCTATGACAGTGTTTAAAGATGGTTTTGCCATCCCTGCCAAACTCGTCCATCTGTGCTGGATCACTATGGAGAACGATCGCTGCCTAAATTAGGCCGTTTATGAGATTTTTGATGTCAAAAAAAGGATTAAAAAAAGGTGACACGGGTTCATATGTCCCCTTCAACAAAATTTACAAGTCTGTGGAAAACTCAACAAGATACCGAAGGAAGGAGAAAGCCATGAATGTGGCAATCAAATTCTCGTCGCTTCTGGAGGATGACTAATTCTACCATCGAAATCTGCCATAAGTATGGCTTACAGGACTGTCTAAAGATTGATAAGAGCTCCTCCATAATTCCAAAAAGACGTCGATAGACCCTTCTATCCAATCTCTTCTACTAGAACTCATCTATTCGCATCTCAGCATGTAACCCTCAAGGGAAGATCAACTGAGACGGCTCTTCACGACTGTTTACGTAACCGACTTCTACGCAATCCTAATGGTGATGTGCTTTATCGTGAAGGAAAAGTGGACTGGAAAGAGCATATCCTTGGCCAACTTCTGTTTTTCTCTCGATCGGCTTTACTCCGGCGACTACTAGAACGGTGAGTTCTGACTCTGTACGGAAGAAGCTCGACACTAGGTCAGGTCCTCTTTGTTGTACTGCTGCCATTGGTTTTCTGTATTTTTCTTGGCTAAGTTCATCAACTCAGATCTCACAGACGTACAAAAGGATAGAATGCGTGACAATCATAAGTAATTTTCGACTACTTACCCTTGCAGCTCTTTCGGACGCAGACTCGATCTGCTGACAATATGCGAGCCTTGTGTCTAGCCTCACTGTCAAGTAAGTCACTGCATCCTAAGTGGTTATTGTCCTCAGGCAGCAGATATATTGGGGATCTGCCTCCTAGTCAGCAGGACCATCCCCGTTTTCCAGGATGGGATGCGTCTCTTTAGCCGACTTTGAGCGTCTTCGGCTTTTAGTGTGTCTTCACTGTCAAACTTAATTTCAATAAAGCAGTAGCTATGCGTATTCCTTTCAATGCGAATGACGAAGGACAAGGACTCGTAGATGGACTAAAGACAGCTGAACTTCGTACATGTTTTCCAGGTGAAACTGATATTCAGCTGCTAGATTAAGCGTCGCAATATACAAAGCTCATTAGGCAGCCATTAAGGCACTCTGTCGTTAACTACAACCTTTAAACAGGCAAACCAGAGTTGAAGGAAACTTGAAAGTTGACTTTCAATAATGTAGCTAGAGAAGCACTAGGAAAAACTATGGACACCTGTGTCTGGGTCATAAGTCCAGAATCATAATAATAGAATTGCTTTCTTCGCTGCCGGAAGGCACCGCTCTGACGGGCCTTCTGCCTATCCCTAGGAAGGCCAGACAAGCACTGCTACCTAGAAGATCTTTTGGGCTATCCCTAGATTCTTCTAATAATGGAGAGAACATTTATCCCGAGCAAAGATCGAGCTCGTGAAGGAACTTGTTTTTGCGGGTGACTGGTTGACTATGTTTGGGTAACTGAAGTCCCTTCGAAAGTGTCTTTGCCTGCTTCGAGCCATGGTGTGAAAATCACACAATCGGTACATCTCCGCAGGACTTATGCCCATCTTGGGGAGATGGAAGTTGAGTGTGAGGAAGTCCGTGAACAGCTTAGCATCACGTTTGTTCAATGTGAGAATTTTCCGACTTGCTATCAGAAGCACTGATAAATCTCTTGGCTTGACATAGCCCGGTTGTTGAGTTCCATTTAGATATTCTCTCTTGATGATCCCATGAGTTAATCTCCATTTTTATATGGCTGGTGGGTAAGCCGCACAACGGAGACGGGCCAATGAATGAAGATTTCTAGCTCATCAGCAATTTCATTCCCCTCTATTCCCTCATGTCCTTGAACCCAATGAATTGTGATTTGATTGTGAGCAGCGAGCCTTTTCAGCCCTTTTGACAAAGTTGCTTGGCAACAGAGCATACCGTTGAAATTTGTTTTATGGAGAGCTACTGAGGTCCATTTCTAGTCCAGTGGCCAACATACAAGCGCAATTAAGAAAAACATCATTCTAGCTATTCGCGAAAAAGGGACACAAATTATCGACAAATGTGCTGCAAAATTGAGTTGGTAGGATGGGCTAGTGTCAAGCCAAATTATTTTCCAGAAATAATCGGAAAGTATTCTCTCCTCCACGATGCACTAATCATTTGAGAATTTAAAGCTGCGTCGTCCTAACAGCAATTCCAAAAAGAAACAAACAGATAACCCATCCTCAACGACTTCCTGATTTATTTTTGAACGCTGTTTCAAAGTACAAAAAAAAATTAAATAAGGCTGCTCTGGAGCACCCTGTGGAAGAGATTTCCGACTTGATTGAGATTATATTTTGCTTATACCTTCCAAGAAGGAAAACAGATTAGAGTGGAATTCCCATCGGCGTTACTCATTCCTCAAAGTGTTACGAGTTTCGTTTCGAGATTTTTTTTTTGTAGACTTCAACAAACTCAGTCAGATTGATAGCCTCGCACACTTAGGTTCAATTACGGAGACGGTGTGAGCCCCGGTTTTTAGATTTGTTTGTATAAAAAGTACGCAATGTTAGCGGAAAGACGTAAACTTAAGTTTTTCGTGATTTGTCTAATTGCAGCCGTCCTAGTAGTCCACGTAGATGCTCGTTGAGTTCTAATAAAAAACCAAAGTAGTCACCAAGTAAATTCGATTTTTTTTTGCAGAAAATTCTTGCACTACTGTACGCAAAAAGGAGGGGGAGTGCGTACCGCAATTGAAATGTGGAACAATAACAACTTTGCTAAGGATGTGGCCAGACCCACCACCACCTCAGGTTATACGCTACATAAATATGGTAGAGTGCGGAACTTTCGACGATATCGTAAGTTCATAGTTGAACCTTAGGTGGTCATACACAGTATCGTCCAAGTTTTCTACAATCTAGACCTATGTATGCTGTGAAAAAAGAAGTGTCCTTGTGGGAGGAGCATCAGCACCAGCGCCCTCACCACGAACATCAACAACTCCAACAACCACTACCATACAACCACCAGTCGCTGCAGCTGCAGCTGAATCTGTGACTCGTAAAGGAGTTCCAAAAACAGATGCAGATACTCAGGCCGGAATGTCTATTCTGCAAGCGGTTATGTGCGGAACAACGACTATAGATCGAGTCGCCAACGGAGAGGATGCTAGACTTTCAGAATTTCCATGGATGGCTTTATTAGTGTACGATGATGGTCTGAGGAGGACTATGGATTGCGGAGGATCACTGATTACCGAGCGATACGTTCTAACTGCCGCTCACTGCCTTCGCCATAGAGCTAGATTGTGAGATTTTTTTATATGTTTTTTTTAAGTACATCTGTTCTTACTTCCTATAACGATAGAGCTAGTGTACGCCTAGGTGAGCATGATACGAAGTCCGAGAAAGACTGCGAGGGTAGAGGTAGAAAAAGGAGATGTGCCCCGCCAATACAGGAAATTGATGTTGAAGAGGCGATTTATCATGAGAGCTACAGTAAAATAAGGTACTCCGATGACATTGGACTCATTCGTCTGGTTACGAAGGCAATCTTCCGCAGTGAGTTTCTGCAGTGCAATTCCAATCTAAGCTTTTAATGTAAATAACCTTCTCATACAGCTAACGTGAGACCAATTTGCCTGCCCATAACCCCATCATCACAAACGGTCAACTTAAAAAAAATGCAAATCGCTGGATGGGGACAGATAGAGAATGGCTTGAGAGCAAGCCTTCTTCAGAAGGCGTTGGTTCTAATGCACGACAATGACTATTGTCAGGACATTTTTAGGCTAATCAATGTCAGTAACAGACAATTATGCGCTGGTGGAGAGGACCAAATAGCCTCGTGTAGAGGCGATTCTGGAGGACCACTATTTTACTCTGTACTCTTTCGCAGAAGTGTACGTTATGTTCAGTATGGTATCGTATCGGCTGGTAGTGAACTGTGCGGTACCGATTATCCAGATGTTTTTGCGAATGTGACTGCGTATCTACCGTGGATAGCTAGTAACATAAGATTGTGAAGAATAAGAGAAGTTTATTTTTTTTTTTTTTAAATTTAAATATAACAGTATACTCGTAAGGATTTCATAATAAAATATGGGGATGCGGCGCAGCACCACCGATCTGTAAAAACTTTGTTATTCGACTCACTTTATCCTTGCGCCATTACAGGGGGGAAAGCCTTAGAGGATGACACATTGAATGAGGAAGTACTTAGCTGTAATCAAAAAAACCTCCAATACGGCAAACTGGACATCCCGTGGGTACTCAATGTCGAAAGGATTTCTGAACATGTACAGAAAATATATGTGACTATATAGGATGCTGTTTTACAAAAGACGGCTCTTGTGGAACATGAAACACGATAAAGTTCTAGGCTAATCCCATGGTCTGCAGAAAGGGCGACAACATAGTAGCCAAACACCCAGAGGAGACAGAACTCGACAGCAGCAAAGCTATTAGAACCATGGAAGTATGGCTGATACATATGCGACCGACACTAGCAGAAAAACTGAAGTGATACTCGCTACCGGTAAAAGAGTAATGAGTACTGTAACAGTAACAATCGGCAACTCTGCTGTAGTCTCCAAACCAGGGATTAAGTACCTTGACATTATCATAGATGCCAAAGCCAACTTTGTGTGAACTTATTTTCCAAATCGCAGGAAGCATGCGGTTTTCACACTCTGCTGCCTTCGCCGGTGGGCAAAATAGCACATGATCACTTACTTGTGGTGCTCACTGGATACATAACCGATAGCGAGCTAGGTTAGGTTTGGTATATGGGTGCCGTAGTTGACAATAGGCCGTCAACGGGTCACTTAGACTAACAAGAGTCCATTGTGTCGTTTAGTAGACCCTTGAGAACCTAAATTTCATTGGCGACGACTGAATTGAACCACGCAGATACTTCTGAATCTCAGAGTTTGCTCAGCTCAATGTTTCTTAGATTATCCAGCTCTGCAGGGAAGTAGCTCACAAGAGTGTCCTTCCTTTTGGTGGCTTGTGCTGGACAATGAATTCTATTTCCTCTCCAGTCGTTGTGGTGTAGTCTTAGCCGTTCTGCCTCATTGCCTACCACACAGCGTTCCGTCACGACGCCGATAGCTATTCGAATATCCCTGCGACTGAGTTTCATGAGATCTACGAATCTCTTTTGGTCATAGACTGGCTATAACGATTTGGCTATGGCACATGTATCTAATCGATACCAACGTCTGTTAGCTTCCTCGTTGGAAAGTGCTAAGCGGTGTCTTGGGAAGTACCTCCTAGGCGCTTAGATGTAACCCTGCCCTGGCTAGTTCATCCGACTTTACTATACCTGGTATATCCATGTGAGGTTCATCTTGTTGGCCACTGAGATTTCGTCCAGTCTTTTTATGCACATTTAGATGAGCTTGGACCTCACCGATGTTGACTGCAACGCTTTAAGAGCTGCGTGACTGTCAACATAGATGCTGATTGATTTTCCAGAGATGTTACTCTCGCTAATCATGTCAGCAGCTTGTTTTATGGCAACTACTTCGGCTTGAAAAACACTGCAGTCGTCCTTAAGTCTGAACGACCGGTCTATATTTCGGGATTAGCAGTAGACACCAGTACCAGTACCTACATTCATTTTGGATCCGTCGATATACATACATAGGACAATAACAAAGGAATTGATCCGTAATAAACCATGCTGATTACTGCAAATAAGGGATTAACAATAGAAATTTAGCCTTTCAGTAACTAGCAAGTCAAACAATTTGGGGATGATTGCTTGCCTGCACGTCTATAATTCTCAATTTTATTTCTTCTACCAGACTTGAACATCGGAACTAAATAAGAAGTCTTGAAGCCTTAAGTTGAAGATGTGGCACACGATTTTATGCAAGGATATGGGACAGTTAATAAGAAAAAAAGAAGGTATACCATCGGGACCAGGACTTAGACTGGACTCCAAACCAACTGAATTCATCAAAACAATATCTTCAGAAAATTCAAAGTCGGGGAATCCCCAATTGCTCATCGCTCATCGAGTCATGATTGGAATACACTGATTGGAAGAAGCAAGCAAAGTTATTGCAAATGGTGGCGGAAGAATCAGCTAAACGTCCATTAAAGGAGAGAGAGGCTGGAAAGCCATTGATGTTGTTTTCGGAATTAATAAATTTTCAACATTTATCGGGCCTGGATGTGAGATTGTTCTGTACATCATTTAAGCTATCTACAGACGAGCAACTAATTGGCCAACTGGTTGACAGACTGGTTGTAATCATTTCCCTACAGACGCAAAGACCAGTCTTCAAATTTCAGTTGTTCTCTCTTTTTCATAGAAATGGAATCGTGCGGGGTGAAAATGGTTGCAACTAAAATTTTACTAACGAGTATAATAATAGACGAACTTTCAGAAGACGAAGAGGTGTTAAATGTTGTTAAAAAGAAAAGAATTTGGGTAAAAGATTGGTTGAGTGCAAGACCGGAATTGACGCATACGCGATTGTCATTGATGCTTCGTCACCTGTACAGGAATCGTCCATTGTTCAAAAGCCAGTGATTTGAGTCTCTTGATCTTTCAAAAACATCAGGTCGTCGTAACACCATATATTGGGAATATATTCTGCTTCGGATGAGCTTAGATAAGGTTAGGCATGTGGGCTGGCGGGGAGAAGTTCTCCACGCTACACTCAGGTCAATGCCGACCCATTGCGTCGCCCGTTTGGGATAAAATAAATCGTCCCTTACTATAACTCTACGTCTATTATTTACTAATTACTAAATTACCTGTTTTGTGGTCCTTCACATACAAACCATCTTGTCGATTTGATGAATTTCATTAGAGCTTCCATTGGCTTTCTGGAGAGTTCCTCTAGGTGATTAAAAAAGTGTATTTCCAGGAACATGTATCTGGAATGTTGGAGGCCGGGGCATGCTATTTATCCAATTGATGAGGATATAATCGATGTTAAGCATAGTTAGGTTCCTACGTACTGCATCAATACGGACATTGAATGCTCCTTCAATGTCTAGAAATACAGCCAGGTTAAATTCGCTTTCGCTTTGGTATAGGCGCGTTGCGCTGGAGATAGGTCTCCTAGGCGTAGTCTACTGCGGATGTGTATTTCGACTAGTCTTTCAAGTGTTTTAAGTATGAAGGAGGTTAGGCTTATCGATCTAAATTCTTTAGCACTCGTGTGACTTGCCTTGCCCGCTTTTAGTGTGAATACAGCCTTTAACTCTCTCCATGCTTTTGGTACGCAGCCATATGTGAGGCTCTTCGTGTAAGTTCCGCAGAGGGGTCCGTATCAATGTTGTGATTGGTGCAGTTGCTGTTGCTGGGCTTCCTGTTCTACTAACACTTTTTCTCTCTTCGGAAAACGGCTCTAATATTATTATTTCTTTTTTTCAATGTTTCAAGATTGCCGTTTACATCTATCTCTTTATATTTGATTAGTACCTCTTCTTAGGCTTAGCTTAGCTGAGTCGACCATATTTTTTACTCGAACTACCGGAACAATTGATTGAAATCAATGACATTAGCTTCAAATCTTATGAAATAATCACTAATCGAAATTGTTCCTGCGCGCCATCTTGTTCGGAGTTCTGCAACTCGTTTCAACTCTCTCCAACTCATTCCTAAAGAGCTCGATTCCTCTTCGACTGTTCTGCGCCACGTATGCCCAGGGCGTCCCGCTGTTCTGCCAGCCTGCGTGAGCGGATTCCACTGCATAGCGTACTTCGCAATGGAATTGTCTTCGCGCCGTAGGGTGTGTCCAATCCACTGCCACTTTCTCCTCCGTATAGTAAAGTCTATAGGCTCTTGGCCCGTTCTCTGATAAAGTTGTTCGTTGGAGATACGGTTCGGCCAAAAATCCTCAGGATTATTCTTAAACATTTATTTACGAAGACTTGCAGCTTGCGGGTGTTAGTGGTGTCCACCTTCCAGGTACTGCACCCATAAAGCAGCACCGATTCTACGTTGGAGCGGAACAGTCGCAGCTTGGTTCTTAAGCTGATAACATTGCTTTTCCAGATTTTGGATAGCATTCCGAACGCAGCTTTAGCCTTCCCGATTCTGCTGCACACATCCAGTTCGGTGCCACCGCGGTTAGCCGAGACCACACTTCCTAGATAAAGAAAGTTGTCAACTTTCTTGACTTCCTGTCCGGCAATGTTGAGTTGAGCGCGGGTGACAGGGCTTTTGTTTTGGCTGTGTTTATTTTGAGCCCCACTTTGTTTGCCTCAGCTTCTAGGTTGTTGGCCATCATGTGAAGGTCCATTATCCGATGTGAAAGTAGGCAAACATCGTCAGCGTAGTCTAGGTGTTTAAGGTAAGATGTCATTGTCCAACGAATTCCATACTTGCCTTCCGTCAATGCTGCATGGAATACATCGCTGATAACCACCAGGAACAATAGTGGTGACAGTATGCACCCCTGACGTACTCCACTTTGGATTTCAAAATGCTCCGACACCTTACCATTGTGTAAAACGTGACACTTACCACCCTCGTATGTAGCCTTGATAATAGCTATGAGTTTTTCTGGAATGCCTCTCCTGCGCAAAGCCAACCATATAGCATCTCGATTCAAGCTGTCGAAAGCCTTCTCGAAGTCGATAAACAGTAGACGTAACGGAGACCTGTACTCAACGCATTGCTCTATTATGATCCGTAAGGTGTTTATGTGGTCTATGCACGAGGATCCAGCGCGAAAGCCTGCCTGTTCGACGACGAGACTTGAATTTAGATGTTCTTTGATTCGTTCCAGAATTATTCTAGCTATTATTTTAGCTACGGCCGGGAGAACGCATACACCTCTCCCGTTACCACAGTCCTTCAAATTTCCCTTTTTCGGAAGCTTAATGATCATCCCTCTTTTCCACTCCTGCGGGAATGGTTCACTATCCCACGCTTTCCATATGAGCGAGTGTAGTAAATCAGCCGATGTATTTGGCGCCGCTTGGAATAGTTCTGCAGGGATGCCATCAATACCCACCCGCCTTGTTTTTCTTGAGGGACTCATGTCCTTGGGACAATGAAATTACTTTAAAAATGATAAATGAGGATCCCAGTCGTAATTGTTAAGCTCTTCAGAAATATCACTACAATTAGCATTTTTGAAGTCAAATCTGAAGGAATCACAAATAAAATTCACTAACTAAAGAACGATGACATAAATCTTCAGGAACGAGAGGAGTGAGACACCTTGATACAAGAGTTTCGTTGCAGCTATTGGTAAAGATGAGATCCAGAGTGCGATGAAAGTGGTGTTTCACATGATTCACCAAGCGTATGGAGCGTATCCACAGCCCCAATTGAAGATAAGCACAGTTAACTAGATTGAGATACGTACAATCAGCATCTCCGATGCCCAGTGAATATTGGGTCGATTAAAATCGCCAAAGATGTATATTGAATCCGAAGAAGATAAAACACTCACAATGAAGCGTCTATATATCTAGTTACATCAGATCGGGCCCTATGTGGAATATAGACACAAACGATGTATAGATTGTCGGATGAGATTATGGTAAGGAAACTGCAACAAGTTTTAATGTCGTCGTAATCACTGAGATCAACAATCATTTTTAATGGCTATGAGCACACCACCAAGACGCGTGTAAATGCTATTAGCCGTTGAACGATCTCAACGATTTACATCAAAGTAAGACGAGAAAACGACGGAATCCAGTCCTATCAGCAGACGAATTGCATTTTGTTTCCTTTTTCTTAATCCCCTTAGCTCATACGAGTATGCATGAGACAATGTCCTCAGTGAAGAGTTTAATCTGTGAAAAGAAAGGAAAAAGAATCATGGGGAGATAATTTTTTTTGCGAACCATATAAACAGGAAAACTGTGATGTGAACATAATCCTGTTTCAGAAGGCTACTAGGTCTCCATACGTTTGTTGTCTATGCTACAACCACATATAAACTAGCCGGCCGGCCGGCGACCCAAACGATGGTACATTAGTTCTAGTTTTCTTGAAATTTCCTGTAGAGTCAACATTCTACAGAGGATCTCATCAGAACGAGTCCCAATCGCGCTTGATTGCGTTACGCGTTTAAAGAATCCAACACATTCAGTCGCTCTGGGAATCTCGGATACTTAAGTTCATTGGCAGATCCAGTTGAGGCCCGGGGGTTTATTTGTGTCGTGTATAAAATTTCACAAAGATGTTCACCGAACTTAGTTTTGCGCTAATTTTTTTGATTACCGCGGTTGTAGTTATCAACGTAAATTCACGTGCGTCTTAGTAAATAAATAATGTTCTGTGGCGTATAGTTAATTCGATTTTTTTTTAGAGAGTTCCTGTACAACTGTGCGCCAAGAGGAGGGAGTGTGCGTACCACAATCGGAATGCACAACAATAACAAACCTAATAAAACTGTGGCGTGAGCCTTTACCACCTCAGGTTATACGATTCATAAACAGCTCAATATGCGCTACATTCGGCGATAGTGTAAGTTTTTGGTTGAACTTTGAATTGTTATGGGACATGCGTTGCGTTCTTGAACCGAAGATTATGAATTCAAGTCTTATCGTCCTGGTTACGGTCAGACTACCGTCCATCCATGGTGTATTGGAAGAAATGATTCTTTTTTTTATTCACTCAATATAGAGCGGCGTACGCTGTCTAGATCAAATCCGAACAGTTCCAAAGTTTGGTCCTGTGCTTTGTTGATGGTGATTGCAAACGTCAATCGAATTGGGAATTGCAATCACAAATTGAAATGGCATATCCGTTTTAATCATAGGAATGCGGGAATAAGGACATCGTTCACATTTGAAAGGTCCTGCCAAGATTGTTGCTTCTACGACGCTGCCCAATAATGTTTTCACTGCAAGCCGCGTGCCGTTGCAAAGCTTTGCCAACATGATAATTGTCACGACGATTTTGGATTGCCATACGTGCGGTGGCATCCCTGGCAGATAGTGTGAATTTAAAAATTCTGTTCGATAATTAACCGCTTCATCTGCTTCCACAACAGTGTCGACTGACTTGTACGTGACTAACTCGTTCGTAGATGTCGTTGGTCTTGGCAGCAAGAATAGCTCGTTCACTCAGCCAACCGTGATTCGTATAATTGGTTTGAATATTGGGAAATATTTTTTTGACCAATTCTTTTGTTTGGCATCACTACAGGGGTGGTGAACTAATTAGCACACCCTGCGATATTTTTCTATTTGTTGACTGTCTAACTGGTGTACTTGCTTCCATCGGGTCCTACCAGATGACAGAATTACAAAGTGGCTGCCATTCGCATCCATGACTTTTGGCGAAATTTATATGTTTTCTCCTATTTACTTGTGAAACCATTGTCTTGTTCAAACTTTGGCATTACCGAATATTATTTCCCAACAAGAGAAATCTTATTGTCTTATCTTACCGTTACAGCACAGTTTGCTTCCATTTCACTGAAATAGCAAAAAAGATTCCTTAGAGAATGCTTCGCTATCAGACTGTCCTCTCGTTTTGATGTTTTTCTTGGCCTGGATTGTTCCCGATTCACAAACGTGCGAAGCTCCTGAAAATGCTTTATGGCATTCTGCACTTTTTTTTTCACTGAACAGTCAATATTCCGCTCGATTTTTGAAATATTTTCTGCATTTTGGTATAAATTCAAAATAAGGCTCCTTTCCTTCTTCGTGGAAGAGCCATTGTGCACTCATCCCAAACAATAAGTTTGCATACCTGAATTGCTGAAAAGACGTTGGACCGGGCGCATTTACCAACAGTATGCCGAAGGAAGAAGCAATCATCTTGGTAGGATAGCCTTTGCTCCTAATTATTGCCTTGCAACGCTTTGGTAGACTTCCAACCATCGCTTACAACTATGCGAAGTAATAGTATCCCACGCTGATTCAATGGCCCGTCAAAGTTCATCCAAATTCTTTCGATTTGAGTCCTTCACTTCAAAATCCACATCGTTCCAAAGGTTCTCTATTGTATTTAGATCAAGTCAAGTTCCGATATCTGCTGCTCCATGATACAGGCATAGATTTATCAGTATATAGCTCCAAATGGTTCTCTAGGATGCTTTTGAACTGATGCTGATCCAAAATGCCATAAATTTTTACGATGGGTCCAACACCATGCCATGACATCGTAGCCCACACCATTGTACTTCCACTATCTTATTTGACGGTCTTAATAGTTTACCTGGAATTGTATTCCTGGCTCGCTGGTACTTTTGCCATCCGATCACAACCGATTTGACGTCTGTCCATTCTTGACATTGGGTCGTATGCAGAAAACGGGGTGAACAGGGGCCACAACCAGTTAGCCCCATCCTTAGTTAACTGCCTCCAGTTGAGCATTTCAAGTTGATTAAGTTTCCCTTCTAATTGTGCGCGCCACCTTAGGCGAGGTCATCCTCTACTGCGTTGTCCATTCGCTTTACTTGTCCTACCCATTATAAGCGACTGATGGGCAATTTTCTGACTAGGTCGATGTCGCTGTACAGCTAGTATATTTCGTCGTTGAATGTTCTCTTTAAAAGCCTGTCAACGCAAATGTGACCGAGTATCTTACGAAGAATTTTTCTCTCGAATCGATCGAGGACATTTTCAACCGCTTTCAACGGCGTGTTTGCTGCAGCATCACAAATACGGACTGGGATGGTAAGGGTTTTGTATAGAGTTTCCTAAATTTTTCGGGATAGGGCCTTACTACTCAATTGCCAAAGAAACAGCGATTGGTAAGAGTTATTCTTCGATTGATTTCTGCTGGGTTGCTGTTTCCGGAGTTTATAGCAGTGCCAAGGTAGACAAAGGCCCTTACTACCCTGAAGTTATAGTTGTCGACTGTGATGTTCGCCGATGTTGTGCGTCCCTTCAACACATTTTGGTAGTTTCCGTTTCAATACAAGCGACAGTCCGCTAGGTCGCACAGATTTTTGAAAGACCGTGCCTCCTGTGTTGGATTGTGAGCTTCACTTTTCTTAAAAAAAACTTTGGAAGTCGATACAGTCATCCTTGAGACTTTCCTTCATAGGTAGAAAAATATTAGGAAAACCCTTTACTGTAGAGAATGGCACGGGGAACTGTTTTCGGGTTATTGAACGGGATCGTCGAATCTGATGGTGTTATGACCAATCTCGCCCCATTGATAAGAAGTTTTTTAGCTTTAAAATTTCTAGTGAGTATAACAGTTGTGTTTGTCCTTAACACAATTTGTGTGGTGAAAGCCCAGAACGGTTTACGCATAAAGTTGTTCAACAGAGTTATCCTCGCACTGTGTGGAATCACAAGAGTAAACAATTTTTGCTTTGCCTTGAATAACGTAATCGCTATTCATCTCGCAGTTCTCATTTTTTTAGACACAGAATAGCAGGATCTACGTAGGAACAGGGTAAAGTTACTCTCATATACCTTGAGTATCGAAAACTTTATGTACAAAGTCGCACTTCCATGACCGCAACATTTTACTCGTAATTGCATCTGTAGATTGCTAAAAGCTGGAATCAACATTTGCGCTCATACTTTAGGTCAAATTTCTAGTGTGAACTATTCTAAAAGTTTCGAAAATTTTGGTAGCAGATTGATGGGTCTATAGTTTTCCCTTTTGGTTGCTATTATTTCAGCGACTTTCCATACTCTTGGAAAGTATCTGTAATCGGATTAATGCATTTTGAATGTAAGTCATTGCGATGTTTGGGTGTCCTGTTATGTTTTTCCCATTAATCATGTCAAACAGTGTGATTTTTTATTTCGTTTTTATTAGGTAGCTTTGCTCCAAAGGAGTGTCAGTAGTCTACTTGTCGTTCTTAAACGTTTTTTTCAAGGAATTGATAATGTTTCCGCTTTTCTGCATTCATTCTCGACCATGTCCCTTTTTGTTGCCGCTCATAGGGATTAATTTGTTGTTGATGTAGCTGTCAGGTTAAAGGGGTATTTTCTTATGATGATATTTTAGTAAATCTGTTTTTAATACTTATGCTGCTTGATTGAGCATTGTCTGGAAATAATTAAAATCTACATTTTTCCAGCTACAATGGTACATGATAAAAAAGTAATGAAGATGATAACATACCCACTCGGTCGTCCTAATCAACATCCCCTTCTTTCTCCCTGTTTTCTTTGTCAAATGGTCATATGATAGTCTACTAACTTTCCAGATCTAGATTTATGTATGCTGTGAGAAAAAAAGTGTTGGATCAGCACCAGCACCAGCACCAGCACCTCCAAAGCCAACACCTATCAAACTTGAATCTGAGTCCAGGACTCGTTCGTGTAACGCAAGCTCAGATATTCAGTGTGGAATGTCCCTTCTGAGAGAGTCAAAATGCGAAAGAGACAACGCCACTATCGTAGAACACCCATGGATTGTACTACTGGTGTACAGTGAAGGTTTGCAGAGGTTAGTGCAATGCACTGGGACACTGATCACCGACCAATATGTTTTGACAGCTGCGCATTGCTTGACAGCGAAGGGACTGTAATAATTTTTTAATTGTTTTTTGACAGTTCGAAAAATGTTCAAGTTCTTCTCTTTAAAACAGTGTTAGTGTCCGCTTGGGTATGACTGATACTGGAGACCCCATTAATTGCAATGGGAATGGGAGCTTACGAAGGTGTGATGGGAATGTCGAAGAAATCGATATCGAAGAAATTGTCTATCATAAGGATTTCACTAAAAGGAGTTTTTTTGATGATATTGGACTCGTTCGCCTGAGTAGTAGGGCAACTTTAACGGGTAAGTTCATACAGTACATTCAAATGTGTTGAAAATATTTTAAAATAAATCCCTTTCAGCGAATATAAAGCCAATTTGTCTGCCAGTAACCCCACAATCACAAGCTATAATCCTAGATTATGGGATGATTAATGGATTGGTCGAGGTTGAGCCCGGAAATATGAGAAGTTTTCAAAATACAACAGTACAAGTCGTAAATAACGATCATTGCAGCAATATACTTAAACTCAAGCAAATCACTGAGAAGCAATTGTGTATTGCAGGAGGTAATGATATACTTGGTCGTACAACTGGCGGTAGTCCACTATATACTCCCACGCGATATGGCAAAAATGCAGAGTTTGTCCAGTATGGTATTGCATCGGCTGGCAGCACATCGAGAAACGAGACTTACCCAAATATTTTCGTAAATGTGGTCTCTTACCTGCCGTGGATAGCTGGTGGACTTAGGCCTTAAGTTAGAGTTTGTAATGTATCTGCCCAGTGTTGAGATAAATAAATAAATATTTGCCGCAAACAGCCGATAAAGGGCCTAAGGCCTACCTTTTCTCAATCTTTTATGTTGTGCGTGCATATTTCTCGCACGAATGAGGGAACGTTTATAAATCATGTGCCACGAGCTGTGGCCTTGGTATAAAGGCTGGTAAAACTGATTTGATGCTATTTACTACTAGGATCAAAAAAACAAAATTTCACCCCGGCCAGGCACTCTCTTTATCCTCAGGTGCAAAATATCTAGGCACAGTCCTCGACTCTAAACTTAGTTGGAAGCTTATTGAACAACGGGTGAAGAAAGCAAGCACAGCTTTCTATGGAGTCCTCAGCCAAAAAATGACTCTCTGGATGTAAACAGCTGTCGTACGTCCAATTCTCATCTGCGGAGCCTGCCTTAAGCAAGAAGTACAATAACGATAGACTAAAAAAAAGTTCAAAGAGCAGCATGCGTAGGAACCACGGGCGCTCTAAGATCCTATCTAACGGATGCTCTTACTGTGATCCTTTACCTGATCCCTCATGAACTTCACATCAGAGATACAGCTCTATGTTGCGAAGTGCGGCTCAGAGAATCTGGGTGCTGAACTGCTATGCATTTCTGGAGACGGTACAAAACAACCTAATTGCGTCTTTGACTGATGATAAAACCCCAACTCTAGATTTCAGAAAACGTTTCTCTGCCATTTTTCCAACCAGGGCGGAATGGAAGGGAGGTAGAGTAGTAAATGATTTTGATACTACTGTCTATACGGACGAAAATGGACTGTGGAGTCGGCGCAGACGTTTTCTCAGACAAGCTGAAATTCTCGAAATCTTTCCGTCTAAAAGTGGTAATATTTGTGTGAGCAGAAATTTCAAATAGAAACCATCTAATGGCCTACTATTGAAGCTATTGATCTAATGTCAGTATAGTATAAATTGTTGCCTGCGTATCTCACTTTATTATTCGGACACGTCTTTCAAGTTAATGGCTTGATGCAATAGATCCTGGAGATAGAGATAGATAGGTAAGTAATTTATTTGAGACAATGACACTTTCGAAAGGATTCAATTTGTTTATTTTTTTCTTTGGCATCAAAGTACGATCACTCTGTGGCTACATTGCATTTTAATTAATAAAGCCACGTACAAGACAGTTGTGTGCCTTATTCATTGATTTCATGTTGTAGTTCTGTGATAACCCACAGATCACGGTGTGATAAGCCAATAAAAACACGCCAACGAGACCTACACAGAGTGTTTAAAAAAAAATAAATGGCCACTAACTGAAGCGATAAATTGTTGATGAGGTTCTTTCAAGTTAATAAGGATTTTCTTATCCAACTATTGCAGTGCAAGGTGAGCTATTTCTGCTTTCAGTCACATAACGCGATCGCCAAAACAGCCCAGTCCGAGTAGTTAATCTCTGTTTCGAATTCAACGTCTGTCGGGTCATTCAGTTAATACTCGTGAGAGGTTGAATAGTTACAAAGATAACTTTTCTGAAATTCGAGCTTAAACCTTCGGATCATAATTTAATCTTTCCTTGAACTAAGATTTTAAATTCTTATATGATTTTGAATCTACGGCCTTGACATGGCCTATGGCACGTTCTGATTAATCCGCGAAGTCATAATCTCTTGAAATAAAAAATAAAAAAACAATTGGCACCTCATCAGATTGCCTGCTTACAGTCAGAAGAAAATTCCTACTTCAAATAGCTTCATATGACTCCCGCTTTGTCTTATCCGTCTATGTCCACAGACCTCTGATCAAAGGGTCACCAAGCATTGCATCAGCATCATAAAAAAAAAAAAAAACATTTTATGTGTCACCCTGCGAAATAATCACTACCAAACGGACTTATCTCCTTTGGGAAAGATTCTGAAAAATGTAGAGGGCGCCAGACTGATTATCTAAAGGACAAAGGGTACCTATATTTACCCCGCAAAGAGGAGCAAAGTTGCTACACCAAGCTCAAACCGAATCAATCCAATCCATCAACAAGTGGTGTCCAATCCACACATACTATTAGCGAAGTAGTCAAGAACCGCTTAAATACAAATACTTGGCGCAATGGACCGTATTTGTAAGTGACCGCCTGTAGAGTTGATGCACCGTTCCATATTCTCCATGATTTTTCCCAAAACTTCTGACGATAAATACTGAACTTTTCGTCGGATGTCCTCCTTTAGGGTTGCCAAAGTCTCCGGTGGATCCGGTGACTTAAAAGGAAGAAGTTTTGCAGGCCACTGCAAACCGTCAAAACGAGATATTAAGAGGCTAGGAAATGCTTGCAACAGAATATACACTGTCGCTCGTACCGTCCTGCTGGAACCAAATATTCGAAATACCTAATTCGTCAATGTGCAGTAGCAAGCAGTCCTTGATCATGGTTCTTGAAAAATATGAGGCAATCATCTTTTCCCCATAAACGCGAGAGGATGTAATGGCTTTTTAGCAATAATTTTGCTTATTCACGTAACCGTATTCAATAGAAAATCATCCTCATCAGGGTTAAGGTTTAGGAGCGGTAGGCTGTAATTTGCAAGCGTTTAGCGATTTGCTGGCAGTTACTGATGGACTGTACGGGCCCTTCTTCAAGTCATTCACTAAAATTTACTGTAAAGACCTATTGATGCCTAATAGCCTGACCCGGTCTCGTGGATATTTGAGAGTCGTCTTTGATATATGCAGCCACAGCAGCTATAATCTCGATCGAACGACGCGACGCCACGTCTACTTTTTTCCCACGTTGAGCCGATATCCCTGAGGCGGGCGGCCAAGCGCTACAGTGTTTGCCCAGTTGGCGACGAAATTCACGTTGAACCGATCGACCGATTTGTCACAAATGTTACGGTCGCGATGACATACGACGCCAATTACAAAAATAAGTGTATCAACCGACAGGGTTATGACTTTTGCGCCACCTTTGGTAACAAAAATGTGCACTACAGTGATAATTGGATTTTACCATATCCGAAAGGCGAATTGAGAAGCTTTCTCATTTTCTTTGAGGTGTTTTCTGGGATTCGAACCTCGGCTCTCCTGCTCAGTAATCCAAAGCACTAACCACTGAACGACGGCGCCCACTTTTGTATAAATTAGGTACAAAAAAAAAATAGTGAAGATATAAAAACGTCTAGTTCAAGGAGTTATTGTGTAAATCCGAGCGATACGTTCCAACTGCCGCTCATTGCCTTTGCCATAGAGCTAGATTGTGAGTTTTTTTTTATGCTTTTTTTAAGTACATCTGTTCTTACTTCCTATAACGATAGAGCTAGTGTACGCCTAGGTGAGCATGATACGAAGTCCGAGAAAGACTGCGAGGGTAGAGGTAGAAAAAGGAGATGTGCCCCGCCAATACAGGAAATTGATGTTGAAGAGGCGATTTATCATGAGAGCTACAGTAAAATAAGGTACTCCGATGACATTGGACTCATTCGCCTGGTTACGAAGGCAATCTTCCGCAGTGAGTTTCTGCAGTGCAATTCGAATCTAAGCTTTTAATGTAAATAACCTTCTCATACAGCTAACGTGAGACCAATTTGCCTGCCCATAACCCCATCATCACAAACGGTCAACTTAAAAAAAATGCAAATCGCTGGATGGGGACAGATAGAGAATGGCTTGAGAGCAAGCCTTCTTCAGAAGGCGTTGGTTCTAATGCACGATAATGACTATTGTCAGGACATTTTTAGGCTAATCAATGTCAGTAACAGACAATTATGCGCTGGTGGAGAGGACCAAATAGCCTCGTGTAGAGGCGATTCTGGAGGACCACTATTTTACTCTGTACTCTTTCGCAGAAGTGTACGTTATGTTCAGTATGGTATCGTATCGGCTGGTAGTGAACTGTGCGGTACCGATTATCCAGATGTTTGTGCTAATTTAACTGCATATCTGCCATGGATTGCTAGTAATATCCTCAAATTATAGAACGTGAGAGGAACCGGTTTCGTTTTTTATTTTTTTTGGCTGAATTTCATCGATTTAGTTTATAGATCCTGCTATTTGCTGGTACTGTAGTGTGGTTATAAAAAATTATGGATGAGTGTGTGTTGGATTGGATATAACCACTCGGAGATATTAATGTCTATGGTACTGATCCTTTTTGTGGTTTTAGGGGAACAAAACCGATATCCAATAAATGCCTCTCCTTTTATCGAGGATTTTTGCAAGCCAGACAATGCTTTCTACAAGACAGAGTACGTGAGCGTTGCCATTCTACAGCGGGGCAACATACGATGGGCCTAAATGTCACGTTATGCACAGTGGAAGTTTGCCTGAGGAATTCGAGTTGCAAAGTGGAGTAAGGCGGGGCTGCATCCTTTTACCAATACTATTTCTATTGGTGATTAGTGATGTACCTAGTTCGTGCAGCTTTGTCGACAGGAAATCCGAACCGAAACATCTTGACTACGCCGACGATGTATGCTTACTCTCGTCAATTTTTTTTGGATGTGATGTGTTACTCAAGATGTTTTCCAAAATATGGTGAAGCAATGGAATCAGTATGAGCACCAAGCTAAGCCTATTCCGCTCCAACGCATAATCCGTGGTGCCATGTATATGCATGCAACACTTGAAGCTGAGACTGTCACTACCACGAGTAAGCTGCAAACGTTTGTTAACAGGTCGTTGTTAGTTGGAAAAAACTTGGCGAGAGCTGAGGCAAATTGCCAGAATCCGTAATCGATGGCGCGAAGGCGTAGTAGAGGCCCTAGGACCCACGAGGGGACAAAAACAAAGTAAAGTAAGTAATAAATGGCTCTCCCCAGAATGACGATAACGAAAATTGGCAGAACAATTTTCAGCTATTTTTACAACCAATTCTATCTGACAGTTCATACGTCGAACTTGCAAAAAGTGTCCACATAACGCTCTATCGTTGGATGATTTATATTATGCTTCTATCTCTTAATCTAAGTTCAATGAGACACTGTGCTCATTCTATGCTACAACTTCATGTGAAAAACCCGACTATAAGCCAGCCGGCTGCATTACATGTAGGTTTCTGAGAATTTCCCCCAGAGTCAAAATCTGATAGGGCATCTCATCAGAGCGAGTTCAAATGGCGCTTTGTTTCGATAACTTTTTCCAACACATTTAGTCGCTTTGGGAATCTCAGATTCTCAGTTCATTGGAGGAACCAGTTAAGGCACGGGTTTTATTTGTGTCGTGTATTAAATTCACAAAGATGTTCACCGAACTTAGTTTTGTGTTAATTTTTCTGATTACAGCGGTTGTAGTTGTCAACGTAAATTCACGTGCGTCTTAGTAAATAAATAATGTTCTGTGGCGTATGGTTAATTAGATTTTTTTTAGAGAGTTCCTGTACAACTGTGCGCCAAGAGGAGGGAGTGTGTGTACCACAATCGGAATGTACAACAATAACAACCCTAATAAAACTATGGGGTGAACCTGTACCACCTCAGGTTGTACGATTCATAAACAGCTCGAAATGCGCTACATTCGGCGATGCTGTAAGTCTGTGTTTGAACCTTAAATTGTTATGGGACATGTGTCATAGTAGTGAGCTGGTTTCCTGAGATTATGAATTCAATATTTAGCCACATAATTATGGCCAGATTGCCTCCCATCCATGGTGCATGATGCATTAGAAAATATGAACAAATTCTAAATTTTCCCAGCTATTATGGCGCATGGTAAAAAAGAAAGTGAGATGAAAACATACGCACACAGTGGTCTGATGCGATGTCCTTTTCTTTTTTTTTTTTGTGAAATGGTCATAGTCTGCTAACTTTTCCAAATTCTAGATTTATGTCTGCTGTGAGAAAGAAAGTGTGAGCTCACAACGAACACCAGCAACACAAGCAAGACCACCAACTGTCGAACTTGATTCTGAATCCAGGACTCGCTCGTGTGATGGAATTTCGGATATGCAGTGTGGAATGTCCGTTCTAAGAGGGTCCAAATGTGAAAGAGAGGACGCCAATTTCTCAGAACATCCATGGATTGCACTGCTAGTGTACAGTAACAGTACGCAAAGGGCCGAGAGATGCACTGGGACACTAATCACCGATCAATATGTTTTGACAGCTGCGCATTGCTTGACAGCGAAGGGACTGTAATAATTTTTTAATTGTTTTGTGAGAGTTCGAAAATGTACAAGTTGTTATATTTAAAACAGAGTTAGTGTCCGCTTGGGTATGACTGATACTAGAGAACCCAGTAATTGCAATGGGAATGGGAGCTTACGAAGGTGTGATGGGAATGTCGTGGAAATTGATATCGAAGAAGTAGTATATCATAAGGATTTGAGTTACGTGAATTTATCGAATGATATTGGGCTCATTCGCCTGAGTACTAGGGTAACTTTGGCGGGTAAGTTCGTGTAATGCATTCAAATGTGTTGAAAATATTTTTAAATAAATCACTTCCAGCCAATATAAGGCCAATTTGCCTGCCTGTGACTCCACAATCACAAGCTATCATCCTAGATTATGGGATGATTAATGGATTGGTCGAGGTTGAGCCCGGAAATATGAGAAGTTTTCAAAATACAACAGTACAAGTCGTAAATAACGATCATTGCAGCAATATACTTAAACCCATGCAAATCACTGGGAAGCAAATATGTATTGTAGGAGGCAATGATCTGCTTGGTTATGGTACTGCCGGTAGTCCACTATATATTTCTACACGATTTAGAAAAAATGCAGAGTTTGTCCAGTATGGCTTAGTATCGGCTGGTAGGTCTTCGAAAAAGCAAGCCTATCCAACTATTTTCGTAAATGTGATTTCTTACCTGCCGTGGATAGCTGGTGGACTTAGACCATAGGTTAGGATTTATGATGTATTTGTTGTGTACTGGGATAATTGAAGCGGTTCGATGCTGTGAATCGATGAAAAAATAAAAGACATGTGGGGTCATCTTGATTTATTTGTCTTTATTATGGATTTAGATTTATTTCAACAAAGTACCTTGGAAGTGATAATACTTAAGAACAAAACAATTAACTGAATCGTTTTCGTCAATTTTTTGTATGAAAAGAGTTTAAGCCTAACCACAATGTTCATAACCTGAACGGTAGGTTCGAATCTCAAAAAACACTTTAAAGTTGTACCCGGTTCCACCTCTCGCGAATATATAAAAAAAATGCCTTTCGTATATCGCTCTGAACTGCAGGTCCCTTTCAGTTGTGTTTTCGCTTACGAGACTCGTGATTTGGGAAAGAGATGTTCGCATGTAGTAAAAAAGAGTGTAGCACTTTAGACAGGTCAGATTCCAATGAAAATTCCTGAGTTTTTATGACCGGCATATACTATGACGCGAGGTCAAAAGGTTTTGTTCTTTGCTGACGACGAATTGATTTGTTCGCGTCAAGTAGTTGAATGACGGTACGGTTACAATGGCAGTGAACACGATCTTTGTGTTTACGAGCAAATTTGGTTATCTCTTCGACGACGCTGGGAATTCCCAGATCCCGATGAATATCTTCGTTACGCACTTACCACGGTGCGCTAACCGTCGTTCTAAGAACTTTATTTTTAAAAGTTTGTAGGATATTTCTATTGCTTCCTGGTACAACCCCACAGTTGTAAACCATGCGTCCACACTGGTTTTAGCACTTGCTTATGTATAAGCAGTTTGTTATGTTGGCTTAACTTCGAATGTTTTCGAAGTAGCCAGTACATTTGTCGGTATTTGTTTTCGAACTCGTCGCTTTTCTTTTTTACGTGCGATTTCCATTTATGCTTAACATCTAGAGTCATTCCTAGGTATTTTGCTTCGTTTGCATACGGTATTTGAGCCGAGTTTAAATATAAAGGTAATCTATAAACTTTTTGAAGTAAAACTTCTTTACGCACGCTTGACTTGGGGAGTAAGCTGGTGAATGCGTGACGAGAGCGTTACGAAAAGTGTGATCGGGCGAGGCGAACGGAAGGTGAGAGGGAGATATAAGTTAGTGAAGATAGAAAGAGAGAGAGTTACGTTTCGTACATTACTGTAGGAGCAAGAGAGAGAGGTACGCGCGCACATTTTCTTTCTCTCTTCCTCTCATAGCCAGTTACGTTTCGTATACAGTGCAGGCCTATTGTTTGTATCACACTGTAGGAGCAAGAGAGAGCAGTAAATATTCTACGTTTAAAGTGAATAAAATTGTAAATTCATTTTAAAGTTCATATTTTGTGAATTTTCGGGTGAATAATAACAAATTATGGCAGGAATTGACACAGACTCTGAATATGAAAGCGGTGCTCCAGGACCAGTTAAAGAAGTTTTACTTCAGTCGTGTGGTCTGAAGCACACTCGTTTTTGTAGGTAAATTTGAAGTGGGTAGATTTGCTTTCATTCAGCACAATACGTCAAGAATTCGTCCAAGCGTGGACTTTATTAATAGCATGTTTCAGCTTTTCAGTTGCTGCTTCGCAAACGTGGCGACGACGAAGTTTCTTTCCTGTGGAATATCACGGGTGTAGATTACATATAGAAGTGGGCTAAGAACATTTCCTTGTGGGACTCCGGCCGCAATCTCCTTGAAGTCAGAATAATCATTTCCGTGCTTAACAAGAAAGAGTCTCTCGGCGAGGTACGATCGTAAGACTAGAAAGAGTTGCCGTGGCAGAAGTAATTGCAATCTATACTCCAAGCCTTCGTGCCAAACTTTATCGAAAGCTTGCGAGGCGTCAAGAAATACACCACAACAAATCTTTCTCGATCACGTCAGTTATTTTGTGGACTTGGTCGATTGTAGAATGTTTGACTCCAAATCCAAACTGATGGTCAGGAATGAGACGTCTTTCGTCGATTACTGGTTGTAGTCGTTTAGAAAGTAGTTTTTCGAATATTTTTGAGATAACCGGCAATAGAGAAATAGGCCGATAAGATTTCTTCTCATTCAGAGGTTTGCCTGGTTTCGGGACCATTATAATATCGGCGACTGATTGGGGAGTCAGGCATTAACAAAGGGTTCGCGGCAAAGGGCGCTTAAAAGTTGTAAACATCAATTCTTGTTTTGAGAACGCATATGCTGACGACTGAGTGTATAGAAGTGTAAGAACACATCTTACGATACACCAGCATGATCATCTCCATCGGCATCGGCAACTGAGTTTAAGCCTTCCAATAAGCTAATTAAAAATGTTTTATCTGCTGCGCTAGTTCGAATGTACATAGACTCTCCAATCTCTGGTTTGAAAACTCGAAAGTTTGTTACGTCAATTTAGCACAAGAGCTTTGCGAAAAATTTTGTTGTTGTGTAACGTTAAGCTTTATTTGACATGTATGCGGCTGTCAGAATCCATTCTGGGAAACTCGTTCTATTTGTCTTCTACCTATCAGCGGATGATTTCTATTATGCTTCTCTCTCTTAATCTCCTTAGCACCTGCGAGTAAGTTCAACGAGATACTGTGCTCAGTACAAAATTGATCACGTCACAAACAAAAAAAAGAAAAGAACATCATGGGGAGAGCTTTTTCTTGAAAGCCTTAAACATCATCTCGCTTCAGAAGGCTACTTAATCTCCAAATATTTACTGTCTATGCTACAACTTCATGTGAAAAACCCGACTATAAGCCAGCCGGCTGCATTACATGTAGGTGTTTCTCAGAATTTCCCCAGAGTCAAAATCTAATGAAGCATCTCATCAGAGCGAGTTCAAATTGCTCTTGGGCAGATACTCGTTTAAAGAATCCAACAGATTTAGTCGCTCTGGGAATCTCGTTTACTCAAGTTCATTTGAGGAACCAGTTCAGGCCCGCGTTTTTATTTGTATTCGTGTATTAAATTCACAAAGATGTTCACCGAACTTAGTTTTGTGTTAATTTTTCTGATTACAGCGGTTGTAGTTGTCAACGTAAATTCACGTGCGTCTTAGTAAATAAATAATGTTCTGTGGCGTATGGTTAATTAGATTTTTTTTAGAGAGTTCCTGTACAACTGTGCGCCAAGAGGAGGGAGTGTGTGTACCACAATCGGAATGTACAACAATAACAACCCTCATAAAACTATGGCGTGAACCTGTACCACCTCAGGTTGTACAATTTATACTCAGATCGAAATGCGCTACCTTCAGCGAAACTGTAAGTCTGTGGTTGAACTTTAAATTGTTATGGGACATGCGTTATAGTAGTGTGCTGGCTTCTTGAGCCGAAGTTTATGAATTTGAGTCCTAGCATCCTGGGCAAAACCTTCTTTGACAATCGCAACGAAATTTCGGGGAAAAGGATCAGCGAACTAGTCAGTTTCCTAGATGCCACAGGATGGTTGTAGTGGATTTCCGGATTGACAGTCAGGTTAAGTGAGCAGTGGTGTTAAAATGGCACTAAGGTGCTAATTACGCCATCGAAGAGCGGTGATTCTACCCACCTACCTAGCCTTCAGGTTATGGCCAGACTACCACCCATCCATGGCGTATGGTGCTTTAGAAGATATAAATAAATTCTAAATTTTTCCTGCTACTGTGGTGCATGATAGAAAAGAAAGGGAGATGAAAAGATACCCACACGGTGGTCTGATTCAACATTCTTTCTTTCTTTTTTTTTTTTTTGTTAAATGGTCATGAGATAGTCTACTAACTTTCCAGATTCTAGACTTATGTATGCTGTGAGAAAAACAGTGTGAACTCATCAGCAGTAACGCCAGGTGAATCCAGGGCTCGTTCGTGTGATGGAAGTTCAGATATTCAGTGTGGAATGTCTATTCTGAGACAATCCAAATGTGAAAGAGGGGGCGACACATCCTCAGAACATCCATGGCGTGTACTGCTGGTGTACAGTGAAAGGTCACAAAGGGCCTGGAAATGCACTGGGACACTAATCACTGATCAATATGTCTTGACAGTTGCTCATTGTGCGACATTTAAGGGATTGTAATGATTTTTTTATTGTTTCATAAGAGTTTACAAATTGTAAATGTTTTTCTATTTAAAACAGAGTTAGTGTACGCCTGGGTATGACTGATACTAGAGAACCCAGTAATTGCAATTGGAATGGGAGCTTACGAAGGTGTGATGGGAATGTCAAGGAAATCGGTATTGAGGAAGTAGTATATCACAAGGATTTCACTAAAAGGAGTTTTACCAATGATATTGCGCTCATTCGCCTGAGTACTAGAGTAACTTTAACGGGTAAGTTCGTGTAGTGCAGTTGAATGTGTTGAAAATATTTTAAAATAAATCACTTCCAGCCAATATAAGGCCAATTTGCCTGCCTGTGACTCCACAATCACAAGCTATCATCCTAGATTATGGGATGATTAATGGATTGGTTGAGATTGAGTCCGAAACTATAAGAAGTTTTCAAAATACAACAGTACAGGTGGTAGATAATGAATATTGCCTCAAAACGCTTAGACTCACGCAAATCACTGGGAAGCAATTGTGTGTTGTAGGAGCCAATGATCTGCTTGGTTCTGGTACTGCTGGTAGTCCACTATACATTTCTACACGATTTGGAAAAAATATAGAGCATGTGCAGTATGGTTTTGTGTCGTCTAGTATTACGGCAAATGAAACTTACCCAGCTATTTTCATAAACCTAATCTCTTACCTGCCGTGGATAGCTGGTGGACTTAGACCCTAGGTTAGGATTTATGATGTATTTGTTGTGTATTGGGATAATTGAAGCGGTTCGATGCTGTGAATCGATGAAAAAATAAAAGACTTGTGAGGTCATCTTGATTTATTTGTCTTTGTTGTCGATTTAGATTTATTTGAAGTGGTAATACTTAAGAACAAAACATAGAACCGAATCGACGGTTTTCTTCAATTTTATGTATGAAAAGAGTTTAAGCCTAACCACAATGCTCAGAACCTGAACGGTAGGTTCGAATCCCAAAAAACACCTTAAAGGTGTACACAGTTCCATCTCTCGCGAATGCCTGAAAGAAAATGCCTGCCTGTATTTGTAGCTTACAAATTGAGAGAAGAAATATTGCAAAATCTGTGGTAGATAGTGAAATATTCTTCTTGTGGACCCTGACTCACGTTATGGAAAACTGAAGATATATGTAAATAGGAGAATTATATCTCTTTGCAATGATACAATTTTTTGTGCTACAAAAGGTTGAATTAAGCCTGTAAGGCATATCCAATTAGGTTAGTGCGGTATATTTAAAAAAAAAAACAAAAATCATATCAACTCTAGAACCTTATAACCCATCCGTGCAGAAGGCAAGACAACTTGACTATACCTATATGGCTCATTTCCTTAAGCTGTGGACGAGAAAACACACATATGTGCGTTGCATTCTGCCGTTATGGAAACTCCCGAAAGAAGAAAAATTCAGCATCAGAAATCGCCTCGCTTCGACCTTGCTTTCAACTTGTTCGGAAATTTTCACATTGAAATGGCTTTATACAAAGCTTTTATGGCTCAGGAGGTGAATTTATACTAATGAATTCTGGCGTTCTTGCGCAGGATCCTTAAATGCTGTTAATAAAAAGTACTACCGCGTAGGTTGCAAAAAAGAAAGTGAAGTATATATTTTACAATTTATACGGTGACATTTAAACAAGGTTCACGTGATTGAAATAAATGTGTTTAGGGATAGTTTTTTCATTCTCAACAAATGTTTTTGTTTCCGGTAAGTCTTTTAACCATAATTTTATAACATAAATAAAACTCAAGAATTTCTATATTTTGGCATAGAACTCATTATAATAGATGTAAACGGTTATACATATAGATACGGTAGATACGGTAAAGGTTCATCGGAAAACAAAGCATCATCGATTGCGAAGCACTCTATAAATGCAACAAACTGAAGAAGCACGAGGGTCACAACAAATTTAGTTCTTAGACTAGTATCGGAAGTTGCCAAGCTCTTTCCAACAAACGACATTTTTGTCATATTTTCTTAATTAAAATAGGCAGAACAATTTTACATTTATTTTTAGAATCAATTCTATCTGGCAGTTCATGCGTCGGACTTGGAAAAGGTGTCTACATAAAGCCATATCAGCGGATAATTTCTATTATGCCTCTCTTTCTTAATCTCCTTAGCACCTACGAGTAACTTCAATGAGATACTGTGCTCAGTACAAAATTGATCACGTCACAAGCAAAAAAAAGAAAAGAACATCATGGGGAGAGCTTTTTCTTGAAAGCCTTAAATTCTGACGTAAACAACATCTTGCTTCAGAAGGCTACTTAATCTCCAAATATTTACTGTCTATGCTACAACTTCATGTGCAAAAAAAACCCACGATAAACCAGCTGGCTGCATTACATGTGGGTTTCTCAGAATTTCCCCAGAGTCAAAATCTAATGAAGCATCTCATCAGAGCGAGTTCAAATTGCGCTTGGTCCGATACTCGTTTAAAGAATCCAACAGATTTAGTCGCTCTGGGAATCTCGTTTACTTAAGTTCATTTGAGGAACCAGTTCGGGCCCGCGTTTTTATTTGTATTCGTGTATTAAATTCACAAAGATGTTCACCGAACTTAGTTTTGTGTTAATTTTTCTGATTACAGCGGTTGTAGTTGTTAACGTAAATTCACGTGCGTCTTAATAAAAATTAGAAAATAAATGTATAATGTGCTGTGGCTTGTAATTAATTTGAATATTTTTTTTTAGAGAGTTCCTGTACAACTGTGCGCCAAGAGGAGGGAGTTTGTGTACCACAATCGGCATGTACAACAATAACAAACCTAATAGAACTATGGCGTGAACCTGTACCACCTCAGGTTGTACAATTAATAATCAGATCGAGATGCGCTACCTTCAGCGATACTGTAAGTCTGTGGTTGAACTTTAAATTGTTATGGGACATGCGTTATAGTAGTGTGCTGGTTTCTTGAGCCGAAGTTTATGAATTTGAGTCTTAGCCTCCTGGGCAAAACCTTCTTTGACAAACGTAAGGAAATTTCGGGGAAAAAGATCAGCGAACTAGTCAGTTTCCTAGATGCCACTGGATGGTTGTAGTGGATTTCCGAATTGACAATCATGTTACGTGAGTTGTGGTGTTAAAATGGCACTAAAGTGCCTCACCGTAGAACCTAGCTAGCCTCCGGGTTATGGCCAGACTGCCACCCATCGATGGTGCATGGCGCATTAGAAAAAGTGAATAAATTCTAAATTTTTCCAGCTACTATGGTGCATGATAGAAGAGAAAGGAAGATGAAAACATGTCCACACGGTGGTCTGATTCAACATTCTTTCTTTCTGATTTTTTTTTTGTTAAATGGTCATGAGATAGTCTACTAACTTTCCAGATTCTAGACTTATGTATGCTGTGAGAAAAACAGTGTGAACTCATCAGCAGTAACGCCAGGTGAATCCAGGACTCGTTCGTGTGATGGAAGTTCAGATATTCAGTGTGGAATGTCCATTCTGAGACAGTCCAAATGTGAAAGAGGGGGCGACAATTCCTCAGAATATCCATGGCATGTACTGCTACTGTACAGTGAAGGGTCACAAAGGAAATGGAAATGCACTGGGACACTAATTACCGATCAATATGTCTTGACAGTTGCTCATTGCTTGACAGCGAAGGGATTGTAATAATTTTTTAATTGTTTTGTGAGAGTTCGAAGAATGTACATGTTGTTCTATTTAAAACAGAGTTAGTGTCCGCTTGGGTATGACTAATACTACAGAACCCAGTAATTGCAGAGGGGATGGGAGCTTACGAAGGTGTGATGGAAATGTCGAGGAAATTGGTATCGCAGAAGTAGTATATCACAAGGATTTCAATAAAAGGAGTTTTACCAATGATATTGGGCTCATTCGCCTGAGTACTAGGGTAACTTTAACGGGTAAGTTCGTGTAGTGCATTTAAATGTGTTGAAAATAAAATAAATTATTTCCAGCCAATATAAGGCCAATTTGCCTGCCTGTGACTCAGCAATCACAAGCTATCATCCTAGATGCTGGGGTAGTTAGCGGATTGGTCGAGATTGAGCCCAAAAGTATAAGAAGTTTTCAAAATATAACAGTACAGGTCGCAGATAACGATTATTGCTTCACAACACTTAGACTCACGCAAATCACTGGGAAGCAAATGTGTGTTGTAGGAGCCAATGATAAGCTTGGTACTGGTACCGGTGGCAGTCCATTATACATTTCTACACGATTTGGAAATAGTATAAAGTATGTCCAGTATGGTTTTTTATCGACTGGCTTCTCTTCGACAAGCCCAACTTTTCCAATTATTTTCGTAAATGTGGTCTCTTACCTGCCGTGGATAGCTGGTGGACTTAGACCCTAGTTTATTATTTATAATGTATTTAGATAATTTAAGCAGTTCGATGGTGGAAATCGATGAAAAAATAAAAGAAATGTGCTGTCATCTTGATTTATTTGTCTTTATTGTGGATTTTGATTCATTTCACTCACCAAAGTACCTTGGGAATGATAACAAAACATAACTTAGAACCTATCTACTGAACTCCCTTACCCAGTCTCATGGAATAGATGTCTGGGCTTAGGGAGCTTAACTTAGAACCCGTCTACTGAACTCCCTTATCCAGTCTCATGGAATAGATGTCTAGGCTAAGAGAACTTAACTAAGAGAGGTATGTGCATATGCTTCAAGATTTCATAGCGAATGCATAAGTATTCAAGGTTAGCCATAGTCAACCCTGCATGGCATATGCAAACTGGCAATTTTTCATCCGTCAAAAGTGTCCTAAAGATGGTGTCGAAAGGAAGGAAGGAGAAAGTGGCGGAAAGGTTTTACATGGTACGCTTAATCTCTCGAAACACAGTTGGATAGTTGATCGCAGTGCTGTTATTGATGGTCTGTCTCGAGAAGCCCCTGCTGATCGACCACCAGAAGTGGCGTACTCCGATGGGCTTCTGATTAAGAGCCAAAAAATGAGCCGAAGGAAGCTGGCTTCGTTCGTGCGGCGCAAAGATGTCTAACTACCTGATGGCGTAAGCACTGAATGCAGTCTTCCGATGGCGAAGGAAAAGAAGATGTGGTCGGCGGAGAGCAGTCCTACCGAATCCGACCAATCGCTTGGAAGACACGGGCCCTGCCTCAGGCACGCAATGTCGGATGCGCATGCGACAGATGTGCTCACAGGTTTTTAACGAAGCTGGTGTGGGAACCCTTAGTGATTCCGGTACTAGCGGACAGCTTCTATTATTTTAATTTTTATTTTCAAATTTTGTTTATTTTTAAACTTTTTCAAATGATGACTAAACTTGTATGATTATGCTTATCAGACTTCGTCGATCGTAAACATGTTTACCACATTCATCCACTGTTGTTGCTAAACATTTGTAAATTGATAAACTGAAGTGCCTCCTCAGCTTTCTCCGAAAATCGTAAAAATACTAGTAAAACAGGGTGTTGCTTCCTGGGTAGTACAATGGACCATTTGCGACTGAGTGCTCCAGTGGAGAATAGTTTTCTCCTCTGCAGCCTAGCCGTTGAGCGTGTATACCTATCGGACAGCACGCCGTAAGGACACCGATAGTATTGCTGATCTGCGATCGCTTAAGCAAAACCAAACCATTGGGGTGTTTCTGATCTAGTCTAAGCCAGACCTGTCTGGAGGTTGGAAATCTGGGATTTACTTTGCTGATTGCATCCAGTTTGAGTGAAAGATAGGGTTGAACTATGGGGAGTTCATCAGCCTTGATTTTAATACTCTATTTGTCTGTTGTGCTTGGGCTGTTGCGACCTCGAGGTTCTTGTTCGAAGTCATCAGAATGGTGTCTTCAGCAAAAGTAGCTATCATCGATGTACAACGCCTTGAAGAAGGAATGTCAGCAGTGTAGAGAGGATATAATAATGATCCCAGCACAGATCCTTGGAGTCGATCCTTGCTCTCGGTCGGTGCATGTTTGAGGTTTGGGCCTTACATTTCACATAAAAATGGCAGTCTGGTAGGTAACTTTTCATTGATAGGTAATTGTCTGGTGGAAGTTTATGTAATAGTGCCTTATGCCAAACCATGTTGAATGCTTTAGCTACGTCTAAAAATACCCCAATGGAGTACTTCTTTTCGTCAAAGTCGGTTGTGATTCTATTCAATACCCTGTGGACTTGTTGAATGCTGTCTGCGGAAACCGAATTGTTTGATAGGATTCAGTCGATCGTAAAAAAGTTTCTCAAAAACTTTTTCCAATATGGGAAGCAGGCTTATCGGTCTGAGGGATGACATGGATTTGCATCTTTACCACGTTTTGATACTGCAATTATTTAAGCAACCTTCCGAGTCTTGGGAAAGTATTTTAGTCGGATTAGTGTTTTGAAGATGTTTCTTAGGTACCTTAGTTTAGATTGCGACTTTATAGATCTATTATGCTCCCCTACTTGAGCTCCGGTCGATAAAATACTCGACTTAGAACACCTCCTTCAGTCCAATTCCCTTGATGAACCGGAGTATCTTTAGTGGATCTAGCGATGGTAGATTTTCTTCCTGTTTGTGTTTCCTTCTTTCGTGAATCAATGCCTCACATTCTTTAAGAAGGTGTCTTGGGGTTTCTTCAATATCCCACAGAATCTACATTCTCTGCGTTGCTCTATACCTAGTTTCCTGAGGTCTACAGTGACCCGTTAGGAAGCCTTTGAGGATGCGGAATCGATTCTTATTGATGTTCATGCAGACCCTACTTCTTTTCCGGTTATAATTCCCGAGAAGTTCCTTGGCCTGTCTCAGTTTTGGTGTTTCTTTCCAAAGTTTGATTCTTTTGCAATCCTGCTCCTTCTTTGGCTTCCTCCGTATCGTGTGCGGTCCAAGCCCGCCTCTGAGCCTTTTCTAGCTAGTTCATCAGCTGCTTCATTTCCTTCTGCTCCCACGTAACCTGGTACTTAGTAGCGAGTGACTTTGTTGGTTTCACTCAGTCGGTTTAGCTTAATTAGGCACTCCCACACAAGTGTAGACCTGATTTCATGAGAGCTTAATGCCTTGACGGTGGCCTGGCTATCCGACAATATCGCGATATCTTGCCGCCGATACTTCTTGTCGAGGTTGAATTGGGCACATCTTTCAATGTCATAGACCTCTGCTTGGAAGATACTGAGGTATGTTCCCATGGCTTCCGAGTATTTGGTTCTGGGCCCGTGTACACCTGCCCCCGTACCTGTGGATGTTTTGGATCTATCCGTGTACCACTTTATGGTGTTCTGTTTTAGTTAGCTCTTGACCATATCGTCTCTGGGCCAGTCCAGAAACGGGACTGATTCGGAAAGTAGTTCTTGCTGTTTGTGAGCGATGCAATTTCGTTTCCCGACGCCCACTTTGATTATCCTCAGTATGGTTTCTTTTGCAATTCTTTCTAGCACCAAGTGTAGAGGAGTAAGTACTAATAACACTTCCAGTGCCGCCGTGGGACAGGTTCTCATAGTCAGTAATTTGTGTTGTAGGTAGTTTCAGACTTGCTTTCAGGTCTTGCTTAGGTCTGGGCGTCCGTTTGAGTCAGTAGGCCAATACGTAGGTTCACCAGTGCTGAGATACTTGCAGCTGTGCATCCTTTTTTGAGCCTCCATGTGCGATTCGGTCGGGGTGATTAGTACTGAAAACTATGCATATATCCTGGTATTTTAAGAAATCTCTTACTGGTGGAGATATTATCAATACATGAGTGTGATTGTCTTTAATAAATAGCTTTAGTTGTAGTACAGATTATATAGTCCGTTCGCATTTCAGATTATGATATTGAGTGCATTATTTGTTCATGTGGTCCGTTTAGTTTGGTGGTCAGAATGGTCAAAATTTGTTACATGTTAGTCATTTGTTGGATTAGGTTTTTCATCATTTCTTTAAGCTCAAGCATATCGTTGGTGCTAGGATCGTATTGGTTTCAGTTGCTCACTGTTGGGATCTTGTCTAGTTTCTACAGTAGGAGTCGTATTGCGAAGACGACAGCCTTTGTTGTTAAAGTGATTTTATTTTGATTGTCATCTGGTGGCTGATGACCTAGATTAACCGGCTTAGATGCAGCTTGAGCATGTATTATTGGAGACCTCTTTGGCTTGTTGCTCACCAGATCTTTTATGCGTAATGAGGGGAAGTGTTCTATTTTCAGGGGTTCGTAGATCCCGCACCTCTTATAATTTGCCGTGTTATTCCCTTTTCATAGCGCACATTTTACCATGCCTTCGTTTAGTGTCATTTTGCAGGCAACTGTCATCCCTGCACATTTGACGCAGACTGTATCTCATGCACAATAATGGTATGCCTATACCCCCTAGGTCCATTTCCCCCTAGAAGCTTGGATGTATTCTGACGTTCCAGCAAAATCAAATGGGAGCCTCGCTCACACGCTCTAACAAGTAGGTGGAAGCCATTTTCTTTAGATCATTCTTGTACATTTTGTTGTTGTTACGGGGATGACAGGCTGCCCAAAATGTTGTGTTCAAAAGGAAAGAAAGAAACAACACGCTTGCACTTTTAGGCAGTTGATGGCCACGTGCTCATTCACATGCATTCACAGCCAGGAAAATTTAGGCTCCGCCTATTCCTGACAATGCCTGGGCAGGGGAAATGCAAGTTTACTGTCTGTTGTATGTATGTAGGTAGTCTATGCATTTCACTATGATCTGTTGCTACAGTTTTTGAGCATTAATTATCAGATTTTCAATCGTGAACGATTACTTCATCTTATTCAAGTGAAGTTCAGCCTAATTTTGATGATTGTTCCGTTGTCAGCTCATGTTTTGTGATTTTGCCGGTAATGAAAGTGGAAATTTCAATGATTCCTGTGAGTTTATCGAAAGAAGATCAAACATTGGCTCACGCAGTCGCAATGGACGAAAATTAGCGATTCGCCGTGCAAATCAAACCCCCGAGCAACGCGCCGAGCACATGCATGGCGAAGTCGTGCAGGATGAACTAAGGAGGAACGAGAAGCACACCCAGCTGCTGAACGACAGAGACATATATCGCAATCGCGACCTGCTTCGTCAAGTTGAATTAAACGCCAATCGTCGAGTGAGAAAAGGTGCCGCGAATGTCCAATTACATCGCGCCGATTTCCAATATCACTGCACGATTCAGCGAACAGCGAACTGCCGTGTGTTACGATTGGGCCCATAAATGTGATTTGCCAACATGCAATGCGATAAAGTTTCATTCGGAGACACCAGGATTGTGTTGTGTAGGTGGTAAAGTCAAATTACCAGCGTTGACGCAACCACCAGAACCATTGCGCTCTTTGCTTTACGGCGACTTACCAGAATCAAGACATTTCTTGACGAATGCCCACAAATGCAACGGTTCTTTTCCAATTAAGTCATTCGGTGCGAATATTGTTGCAGACCGTGGATTTAATCCGACATTTAATCCTTGCATTCGCCATGACAATCAATAAATCACAAGGCCAATCCTTGGAAGTGTGTTTAGCCTAATCTCGAATTCCCATTGTTGTCAATTATATGTGGCATGTTCGCGTGTTGGAAAGCCTTCATCTTTGTTTATTTACGCGCCAGACAACAAAACAAAGAACGTAGTCTACCACAAAGCATTGAATTGACCTGACATGTGATTCCCGTGTAAATAAGGATATTGAATTCAATCGAATTCGAGTGGCGTCAAATGTTATCGATCGCGCATGTTTGATAAAAAATTAATTTCGGGTGGACTCGTGAATGCTCGAAATTATTTCAATCAAAAAATCAATTTTGGGCGGGACGAAGTTTGCCGCTAGTTTTATTATAAAACACATCTGTCTTTCCTTTCGCCTTTATAAATGACATTACCCTAATCCCTAAGATTACCAGCAATCCATGATATATACGGAGTAACCTTCAAATAAGTCCTTTGGGAACTGAAACCACACACAAAACTACCCGACGATACGATACCAAACTGGACGAATTTGGTCTTAAAACGTTCCTTGGAGAATATTGGTCCACCAGCATCGACTATACACGAAGCGGTCTCATTCTGGAAATCATTCGTTGTGATCACTATCGTCTTAAGGATATTTTCCCTTGGTCCAGTCTCAGTTCGTCCCCATCCTGCTACAATCATTTCGTTTCTAGTATTCTTCTGCAATTCCGGATTAATTGGCAAGCAGATTGGTTGTACGTTGCCTATGGTAGAGAATGGTTCAATACCTAACTATACATTCGACGTGTTAACTTACTATCAAAAGTTGCCTGGCTAACTAGTCGAATGAGCCCAATATCGTCGGAAAACTGGCCTGGTCTGTAATTTTGGTGATACACCGTGTGCTCGACATCAATTTCCTGTGTAGGCGGAGCGCATTTATGAAAATTACAGTCACTAGTCTCGCCAATATCGTGTTCACCCAAACGTACACTAACTCTGTTTCAGAAACGAAAGGATATCATTTGTTACACGTGGAAAAAACAACTTCATTACAATGTCTTATTGCGAAAGGCAATGCAATAAGCCGAAGTTAAGACATATCGTTCGGTAATCAACGACCCTCCACAATCCAAGGTCCTATCTAAGCCATCTGTGTAAACCAATAGCGCTAACCATGGATATTGCGAGAGGCCAGCTGCATAGGCAGTATCAATTTTTTTGCATTCAAATTCTTGAATAATGGCCATTCCTGCTTGAACATCTGCATCCGATTTTGGGACACTGGCAACTATGGTAGGGGTTCCGTGTGTTGTTAGCGATTTCCTTGCAGCGAAAACGTTCGACTCACAGCATATTTTAGAAAAACCCTGGAATTTAAGAAAGTTAGCCTTTAAGTCACATTCAAGTTGAAACTTTAACTTGCTCGTTCACACTGCGAATTTTTCATAAATTGCTGAACTTCATTTGGTGCAATGACTGGGAACTCACATGTTACTGCATCTATACACGCTCCCGGCTTCCCCCGGGGAGTGGTACAGGGATTCTCTACAAAATAGTTTCAAACTTAAATTACCAACGTTCTACTTCACAACTTTTATTAGAGCTTCTGAAGACCTACGTGAATCGACGTAAACCACTACAACTGCTGCAATCACAAAGATGATTGCTGTCACCTTAAGGCCGTTGCTCTTGACAGGCATATTTAAAAAAAAAACTGAATCCTTGGCCACCACTAGCTGCGGATGAATTTATGTGCGCGAGGTTATCAGTGAGACTAAATGTGCTGAAGTCTTCAAAATAGCACTGACTGGTGAGTGTTCCATTTTTAAAGAAAAAGCTCGGAATAGCTTATCACCGCTTTTGTGTGTGTGTGGGGTTTTTCCTCTTTATTATGTACAACCAGCTTTTGTTATTTTTCTTGGAAGGTTGATTGAGTAGTGTAGTGTAAATAACGAACGAATTCTTTCAGGAAGGATATAGGAAAGGCTGGGAGCATATTCTGGTCGTCACCCACTGTAGGAGGACACTAAGAGGAGCCAGGCAATGCACAGAGCGACTGAGCGAGAAACTCTCCACAAACTCTCTCACCATGCCACAAACTCCAACGACCAGTGGCTTCAATGTCGCACCACCAATATTAGAATACCCGGAGTGGATTTAACAATGGTAGATCCTCTTCTGATAGTTTGTATGCATCCAGGTGTTTCCTTCTTTTGTGGATCAGTTCTCCATATTCCTTAAGAAGGTTGCATGGGGTTTCCTTAACATCTCCGCAGAATCTGTAGTCTCCACGTTGCTCAATACCTAGTTTCTCGAGGTGCTCATTAAGTCGACAGTGACTCGTTAGGAAACCGGTAAGGATCCGCAGCCAGTTCATTATGAAGGCAGCCGATACATAGGCTACAAAGCACCGCCGAAAGACTGGAGATAAGAAAAGGGCTCATGTATCCTCGTGACAGAAACCTGATCAGGAATTTTTCGGAAAAAGTCAAGCAACTGGCTGCATGCTTCAAGCCCGGAACACGGACTCTTAGGAAAAGTGGCGGAAACCTAGTCACTGACCCGCAGGGAAGTGTAGATGTATTTAAGGAGGAGTTCCAGCAGCTACTGAACGGACACCAAACAGAGAGAGTGACATAGTAAAAATAAATCTCACCAGTCAGGAAGAATTGGTTCTTCTTCCCAGATTGGATGGGGTAAGCATAGCAAGGCTTGATTAGTAATTTGGATTGTCTCAACCCTGGGACATTTTCCCAGTGGTCCAGGCGAAGTTTGTGTTCCCAGTTACTAATCAGCGCAGTGGCGAAAGACCAGTTGATGCCACAGTAAGGTTCAGGTCCTATGAACGCAGATTCTGAGCCAGCCCTAGCTAGTTCATCTGCTAACTCGTTGCCTACAATCCATTAATGGCCGGGAACCCATCCAAGTTTTACCTTGTTTAGTTTCGTCAGGGATTGCAGTGCATCGTAGCAGCTTTCAGCTGACATAGAGTCCACTAAATTGGACGACAGCGCTTTGAGTGCTGCCTGACTATCTGAAAATATATATATTCTAGCGCCCTTAATACCCTTACTAAGGTTTAACCTAGCGCAGATTTCAATGGCATGGAGTTCAGCCTGAAATACCGTGGGACACATTCCCATAGGTATCGAGACTTTGGTGTTGGGTCCAAAGGCACCAGCTCAACTTCAGATTCCATTTTCGATCCGTCTGTGAACCAAAGCAGAGCTCTAGGGTCCAATGCCGGAACACCATTAGACCAATTTGCACGATCTAAGCTAAGGAATAACAGAGCCACCGGTCTCGATGACTTATCGTCGAAGCTCTTCAAATATGAAGGTGGTGTTCCGATTAGGAGCATGCATCAGATCATTTGTAAAGTATGGAAGGCATACCCGACGACTGGTTTGATATGCCCCATCAAAAAACAAAGGCGATCCTATGTTTTGTGCTAATTATCCACCGTCCAGCGTACTGAATGAACATCTTAAGCTTTTCAGGACCACATTGTCATCACATACCAATGTGGCTTCCTGCCCGGCAGATGAACTATAGACCAAATCTTCACCGCTAAGTAGGTTGTATGCTTTGGCGGAGTCGTTTTTGGCGGGTGGAAAACATGGATGCGCTCACGGTAAAAAGGTTGTTGCATGCAACAGCTCGTTCGAAAACACCACAGAAAAAATTTGGAGAGAACTGCATACCTGCTAAACTGACAGAGCGCCCCTGCTCAGGTCAGGCAATCTAGGCAGATGACAATAAAGACAACCTGAATAAACACGGCTACAGGCTAAGACTGGTGACTTCTAGCACTTGCCCGGGATGCGAGGAAGAGGAAGAAAGCCTCGAACATTTCCTTTGCAAATGCCCTACAACAGGGGTGCTAAGACACAAGCACCTGAGGAGACGAGACACGTCCTGATAGGATGAGTTATCCTAGATGTTACAGTTCTGGAAAAAATCTGGTGTCCATTAGAGGTTCAGAATGTTTCTCGGAACAGTGACCCCCACCCGACTTTTTATCCCCAAATTATTCCACCGTTCAGCTCCACCCCCCCTTTTACCCTTCACTACCAGACAGTTTCTATAGAGGGTAACACAAAGGCTCCAAAGGGCAACATTCCAAACCAAGCAGAGTCGAACGTGAAGTACATGCCATAGAATAGTGGAGGAAGAATCACGACAATCCGGAAAGAGTTGGTTGAAAACTCGACTATATCTCCAGAAATTATAGGAAATGGCGTGCAGGCGTAGTAAAGGCCTTAGGACTTCCACAAGATTGCTTTTATAATGCTATCCACGCTGTTAATACCAAGATGACGAAGGGTCAACAATGAATCTAGAGCAGAGCCATCTTGTTCAGGAATGTGTTTGTGTAACCGAGTCGATCCGTTCTGTCTCCACCAAATAACCGATAAGTCTGCCAAGAAAACGATTGCATTTAAACTCACCCTATGTACATGCATATGCATATATGTACAAGTGTTGCTTTGTATGAAAGTTCTGCAGAGCAGTTCCCAGAACAGGGTTATCACCACTCTAGTGATAATAAACCAATCCAAGCTATTTTAAGAAATTAAATCAATTTTGCATGCTCCAGACGAAAAGCTCTGAGAGCTGTAGAACGCTCAGTCTCATTGAGAGCCGCACGCATTTATGTACATCGAACACCAGTGCTAGTGCTAATCCCGAATTTAGTTTTGTTTGTGTCCAAAAATGTTGAACGAAAGTCATGAACTTAAGGTGGCAGTCGGCTTCTTGATTGCTGTGGCCTTAGTGATCCAAGTCGATTCACGTGAGTCTTTTCCAATATCTTTCTAAAAAGCAGGACTATTTGTTCCTCCAACAGAGAGTCCATGCACAACTCCGGACAGTAAACGGGGACTATGTGTACCCATATTAACCTGTGGGCCTATAGTAGCACGGCTTAGAGTGTCATCAAACCGTCCCTCACCTGAAGTTGCGCAATTTATACGGAATTCACACTGTGGTACCTTTTCCAGTGTTGTAAGCTGACATTTAAGCCCTAAGACTAATAAATAAACTAACTGTATTCAGTTCTAGATCCATGTTTGCTGTGCGTCAGCGCAACAAGCCACCAACGCAGCATTGCAATCGGAGATTAACCCAAATTCGAATGCAAACGTCCAGTTGGGAATGGCTATTCTGGAGGCATGTCCGTGTGGAAAGTCATTTTATTTTGGAGAAGAAAGTATTGGAAATGGAAGGGATGCAAACCGATTGAAATATCCATGGATGGCGTTACTAGTCTACACCAAAGGAAGCGATCGAACCATGGAGTGCGGTGGATCCTTGATCACTGATCGATATGTGTTGACTGCAGCTCACTGCATCCGATTACGAAATCCTCGCATGAAATTGTTGTAACTCCCTACCTTCTGCTAGGACTGTGAGATAATTGATTTTATTCCAAAACAGAGTTAGCGTGCGTTTGGGTGAACACGATGTAAATAAAACTGTCTGCGCCGGTCATGACGTTTGTCCCCCTGTACAGGAAATTGGCATTGAAGAAGCCATATACCATAAGGACTTTAGTGGAACTCATGTCTCTGACGACATTGGACTTATTCGCCTTGCTTCCATCGCCATTTTTCGCAGTAAGTAAAATTAAATTATACGACTACAGTTACATACTTTTTTAATCACATAGTCAACGTGAGGCCGATCTGTTTGCCTATAGCTTCAAAGTCACAAGAGATGATTTTACACAAAATGACGATAGCAGGATGGGGTCTGCTAGAGACTGGTGTACAAGCAAATATCCTTCAGGAGGCAGACGTACCAGTGAAACATATAAATTACTGTAAAAATATTCATAAACTCATCCAATTTACCGAGAAGCATATGTGTACTGGTGGAGAGAACAACATCGACACGTGTCTAGGCGATTCTGGTGGGCCAATATTTACCAAAATATACTATCGCTATACATACGACTATTATGTCCAGTATGGCATAATGTCGGCTGGTGGTTCAGTGTGTGGTTCCATATACCCAGGCATTGGCACTAGAGTAATTCCGCATCTGAGATGGATCGCTGGCAACATTAGGTAAAATATTTTTAGTGAAAAATGAAAATAAAAGGTGGGAGAGACGGGACAGAAGGATTTTCAATTTAGGATTCCGAAAAATGAGTTTTCTGCTTTTTTTTTATCGATTAAGAGTGTGAAAATCCATTCACATACTTAACGGGCTCCAGACATGTCAATGTCTCCGCCTGGGACAGATCGGAATTCTAAGTAAAGCTGCATACCATTCGCGATCATTTGGTCTTTGTAAGTTAAGCCGTGTCTCCTTAGACGTCTTAAATTTAGCGTTGCCTAGTTACTTAGATGTTACATACTACAATTCGGGTTTTCGTGGTCAACGTCAACAATCCTCTCCAGCTCCTTCATTATCGAGAAAAGTGCAAATGATTATTTCATTCGAACAAAAAAGCGCCACAGATAGATGCGCCACAGATGGATGCGTCCCAGAAAGATGGTGACGATCTTAGTGGATCGGCTTTTGCGATAGGCGTATTGATTAGGATGCAGATACGTCTTATTTTCAACATACCCCTAATATGGAAGTCTACTAAAATTTTAGGAGGAATGATGTTTAGCTGATCTGGAAGCTCGCTAGCCTTATTGCCTATCTTAGCGATGAAAACCACATTAACTTCCCGCCAAGCTTGTGGAATACATCCGAGTTTGAAGCTAGTCCGAAATAGGTGCACCAAGGATATTATAATATAGTCTAGACCATTCTGGATGAGAGCCTTTTTCACTAGGTCGATGTCGCTGTTCAGTTTGTATAACTCGTCACTGAATTTTCCCCTTCCTGTCAACGTAAACGGAACCAAATGTTTTTCGACAAATTTTTCGCTCAAAGTATCAAGGTAAGGGTCATACATAGAGTCTGCTCAGTTGTTCGGCACAAGGCTTCTCAATTATGTACCTTCTTAGCCCAAAAAAACAGCGATTGGCAAGAGTTATCCTGCAAGCGATTTCTGCGCCGATGTTATTGTCTGCTGTATCAAGGGAACCAAGGTAAATGAAGTCTCCTTCTGTCAGCATATGCAAGAAGATTTCGAAAGACTGTGTTGGTTCGTAAATTTCGACCAATCTTTGGAAGAACTCAGATGATAACGCGTTACCTTGTCTAAATCATTTTTGAAAGACTCTATCATCCCCTGGTGACTTGAAGGGTTTCAATGAGCCAACTGCCTACTGTTTTTAGCCTTGTCTTGACGGAAAGTTTTCCAGAAGGATTTTTAATTTTTCTAAAGTTTCTACTATCAGTAGTCTCAACGGTGACTGATAGTAGTCGGCTTGAAGTAGAGTTGCCGTCTGGTTTGAGAAGTTGTCCTAGTCCATTTGAGTGCTCTTTGGACATAGCTTTTGGCAGACGCGCTGCAACCGACAGAGTTTCTGTACTCTCTAGATTTAATCTCCAAGAGTATCTTGAACTTTATCAATTCTAAGTTGTATTTAGTTATTCCTTGGCCGAGCTTCGTTTCCAGATATTGTTTAATGTAGAAGGTCTGGCTTCCGTAGTCTTACTTTTCTTGGTACAACCGCAGAGTTCAGTAGCATACTAACGTACGTCTGTACAGGTTTTAGCAGCAAAACGCAGCTTGTTCCAGGTACTAAGCTTGGAGTATCGCTTGAGCAACCACTTTGTGCCTTATACTTTAATTTAATTTTAATTTTAATTAATTTGGCTGTTCATAGCTTCAAACCATTTAAATCTACCTCCCGAGTTGCAGAAGTCATCGGACATAATCTTTCCGGTGATGGAGACAATTTGAAAGATTTGTCTAGACCTGGTTTATATACCAAAGATATGAAGAGAAGTTAAGGTTGTCTTTATACCCAAAGCAGGTAAATGCTCTCACACAGATCCAAAAGATTTCAGACCCATTAGCCTATCATCATTCCTCTTAAAAATTTTAAAAGGACTGATTGATACCCATTTACGCAATAGTATTGATAGGAAACTACTGCCAGCGGCCCAACATGCATATTGCAAAGGTAAATGTGTGGAGACGGCATTACACTCATTAGTACGTACTATCGAATACTCCCTGTTTCATAAAGACTACACGATGGTTGTATTCCTTGTTATAGAAGGCGCTTTTAACAACGTCAACACATCAGCAACAGCAGATGGTCAACGAAGTATTGACAATCCTGGAAGGCGAGGAATGCACGGCGATTTCTTATGCAGATGATGTTACTATAGCTGTCTCAGGGAAGCACCTAAATAGTCTAAAAGAGCTCCTACAAAACGCTTTAAACAAGCTAACACGTTGGGCGGTTCGATGTGGCTTGGGTGTAAACCCCCACAAAACTGAACTGGTGGTCGTTACCAGGAAATATGAAATTTTGAGAAGAACCTCCTAGTCACGATCCCTTCCAGATCACTCTGGGAGGACGATGCATTTTTACAAGATGAATCGCTTCACTTCTACACTGACGGATCAAAAACCAAAGACGGAGTTGGTGCAGGTGTTTTTCTATTATAACGATACAGGCGACCCGATGGATATCGACATTAGGAGCCTCCTACGCCTCATAAGAAGCTGAAATTGGTTTTAAACGAGTAGGTAGAGAGAAACTTTCCCCCATGATCCACGTGGTATCACAACGGACCTATCATTGGTCTAAGTGTGCTGGCGACTCCTAGCTGGCAGCTACTTCAACCTAACCTAACCTAACCTTTATTCTTGTGAGGTAGTTTTCAATGATTTTTCGGTACATTTCTGGTTGTATTGCGGCAATAACTTGGTTGGTTTTTAAGTGCCTCAAAATATGAGATCCTTTGCATAGACACTATCTTCAGCATAGCCCCACAGAAAGAGATCAAACGAGGTTGGACCTTATTGGTGGATGACAAAGCTTGATATTAAATGGCCGCGATACTTTTCCTGCAATAGAGTCAAATTTGTTAGTGCTGTGTGCCACGTAGGCCGTCCTGTCGGTCACATCAATGTATTCAATCCAAGTCCAAAAAAGTTGGATACCATTGGGTCATAGCGCAGATAGTGGCGTCTTTGGATACAATGGCCTCGCTTTAAGTACATCAGAGAAGTTAACCTGTTTCGCCAAACAGTTTGTTTGCCACATGCAGAAAGCGACGGTGTTGGCGGTTTATCAGTCGCAGAGCAAGTGCAGGGAATTTTCTTTTCTTCACATCTAAAAAGCTTTTAGTTCTTTCCTCATTCGATTATGGCCATAGGCTACGAGATAGACCACAGTCACCTCTGGACAGCCAAGGGGTTTTAATTAGTTCCTTGCTTCTAGGATTCATCTTCCATTTCATTACTCGTATGGAGATGTCTCTGTTTGTATGAGTGTGTTCTGTCCCTTTTTTTGACTAGTTCATCCAGAAACCCAGCATAGATTGACCACGTGGATTTGACGACATTTACATGCTCTCCTAGATATTATGCTTCTCCTGCTGTAGTCTTTTCCACGATTATCTTCGCCGAAAGAACACATAAGATTCGCTAGTTTTCACTCATCTGGAAAACATTACACATGTGTTTGCTATGCGAGGTCTCTATAGTTCCGTCGATTCTTCAGGGATTCCATCAATACCAACCACTTTGTTCCTTTTGGGGTCTTATAAGCGCCTGCAATCTGTGCACGAGTATTACTGGGGGATTCAGTACGTATGCTTGAATTTGTTGCTTTAGTAGGCTCATCTGCATTAGGGACCATAGCCCTGTCATCCAAATGATTTAGTACTTCCATCTCTTGAGCTGGTCCTCATTCGATGATAGTTATGAACCGTCTACTGTTTTGCACTGTTTTGCGCTCATTGTGACCTGTGCAGCTAAAGTGTTCATGTGGTCATGCTCGTAACGTATTACCCTACACTCTAGCACGGATCTGCTGGTTAACTTTTGCTTTTTTAATGAAATTGTCGATGACATGTCCCATAATTGTGGCTCGATAGTGGCAATAGCACTGGAATACATATGCCACTTTGAGAAAACCCCAAAGGAAGAGTTACATGGTGACGGTCTTGAGGCAAACGAGGACAAAACAAAGTACACGTTGTCAACAAACAAAGCAGCATCTCTCCACCGCCTAGGACAAAACGTCACTATTGACAGCAGTAACTTTGAAGTCGTTAAGGAGTTTACCTACCTCGGAGTAAACATCAACTCCACGAACGACACCTTAGTGGAGATCTGACGAAGACTAACCCAAGCAAACCGCTGCTACTTCGGTTTAGCGAAACAACTGGGTTCATAACTCCTAACTCGGAAGACAAAATGCGTGCTCTACAAAATACTTATCCTGCCAGTTCTGCTCTACGGTGCCGAGTGCTGGACGATAAGCAGGAAAGCAGAGCAGATTTTGAATACTTTCGAGAGAAAAATTCTCGTCGAATATTCGGTCCCATATGCGAGGAGGGCGAATGGAGAAGAAGATATAACCGCGTGCTCTATGAGCTGTATCAAGATGTGGATGTAGGTCCGGAAAGCCAAAACACGTCGACTACACTGGCTCGGCCACATCGAGCGAATGGACAATAATGGGCCAGCTAAGAGGATCTTCGAATCCCAGCCCCAGGTTCGAGACGACAAGGAAGACCGAAATGTGTGTGAAGGCTTATGCGCGGGTCAGGCATCTTCTCCGAATCGCTAGGTACATATATCGATATCAATACGCCTCTCGAATCACAGCAGAGTCTTCCAAGCGGATGTCTTGGCAGTGACAACACCCGCCCGTGAGTCTGCAGTAAGGGCAATACCACAAGAGGGTATCACTTTCTTGTCGACAGCCAGGCGGCTATAAAAGCAATAACTGCCACAGAAATTAAATCAAAACTTGTGAAGTGCTGTAGAGAAGAGCTTAAGGTTCTTGGAACACAGCACAAGGTATCGCTCTGCTGGGTCCCTGGACATGAGAGAATACCAGGTAACGAGAAAGCTGACGAATTAGCAAGAGAGGGTTCTGCAGCCATTTCAAGACAAGCAGAGCTACTCGTGAACATCCCACGCAAGCTTGTAGCAGGGAAAATAACCATACAGGAGGCGAACACCAGATGGACCTCCATGGATACCTGTGTAATCACAAGGAAACTATGTCCGTCCTTCGATAAAATCAGAACTGAGAGACTTATACGGGAACACAGGAAATCTCCTTCCACCCTCGTTGGTGTTATCAGGGGGCACAACTATCTTTTGAAAAAACTACGCCCGACAGGAGAGGGAGAACTCTGCAGAGGCAGCGGTGACGAGGGAGTTTTTGAGGACACAACCCACTTCCTACAACACTGCCCTGGTCTCCAACACAGCAGGAACAAATTTCTTGGGAGTTCCTTTTCCAGGACCTAGATGAACTCGCAAGCACGCCATCAAACAGGAAATTCATTGAATCCTCAGGATATCGGAGCAAATCAGAGTCAGAATTGGGTTTCTATGGCCAACGGACGACCTTTCCGCCAAGTGGCATCACAATGGATCAGTATTGACCTGAGTGTGGCGGGTAGTAGTTCTCCTATCCTAACCTAAGGAAACCCTCAATGCGTGAGTGCAGTTACACTTGACTAAGTTTCCTTTTTTTACAAATTCGTTAGGCAGTTCCAAAACTTCAGGTGTCAATAAAAGAGGTAGAGTAACAAATACAGGCTGCCTAATACTTTTGCCCAAGACTGTACACCCAGACATGCCAATCAAGTTGACCATTCACTGAAAAGCCAAACAAGTTTTAGACCATAATTGTCTGGCTCTTCAACGAATCATTTCAAATTTGGACCCCGATCAAAACAATTTCATTTCCCAGCGCCTACCTACCGCGTATACATAATTACATGCCACCCAGTCAAGGGCTTAATTCTAGCAAAGATTACAGAAGAGTTCTCAACAACTCATTATTCATTCACTGACGCAATTTGCGAATGGAGCTTTTCGGGTGCTAATTTCAAAAACTTCAGCAGTCTAACTGAGACGGCCACTCGCTGAGGTTCAATGTGAAAGCTAGCAGCTAGGTTATTCCGGATTTAATTGACTCATTAAAATGTTAAAAAAAATTTGTGACTTTAAGCTGGCTATTGTCTGTTCATTCGTGAGTGTATCGATGCTAGCATACGGAACAGTACTCCTGCTGAGAATGTGGCAAAACTCTCCATCACCTCAGTTTGTACCGGGCTTCAACTGTGACAGCACGAGCGGTGTTGTAAGTAAAAATTTCAACTTCAATACGCCAATAGGTTGGGATCATTTTTAAAACATTATAGCGTCATGTAGACTGTGGTCAGGACAATGTCACGTCTGGAGAAGGAACACCACCGACGGCAGCGGTGGGCCCAAGAATCACCATCATAAACACCACCAGCAACACTACCACTATAGCACCGCCGCCGCCGGGTGAATTCAGGTGCAAAATTCGCAAGAGTTTTGCAAAAACAGATGCAGATATTCAATCTGGAATGGATACTCTCAACCGGTTCGAGTGCGGGCATCCAAAAATTACTGACGATCGGGTTTCCTACGGAGAGGAGTCTAAGCTCTTCGATTACCCGTGGATGGCATTACTTGTTTACGATAACGTTTTGGAAAAAACCTTGGACTGCAGTGGATCACTGATTACTGATCGACATGTCCTAACTGCCGCTCATTGTATTTTCCGCAAATTCAATTTGTGAGAAGGCTTATCACTATTTCCGAGAAATCCATGCAAATAATTTTTATTTATTCAATGCAGGGTTAGTGTACGACTGGGTGAGCACGATATAAAGACTCCAATCGACTGCATTGGCCATGGTCAGAGGAAAAAGTGCGCCCCAGCTCTGCAAGAAATCGATATCGAAGAAGCGATTTATCATAGAGACTTCAGGCCGTCTACACTTTCGAATGACATTGGACTCATTCGCTTGGTTAGCCCAGCCACCTTTCGAAGTAAGTGGTGAAAATCTATTACAATTAATTTCTACGTAAATTTTATTCATAGAAAACGTAAGTCCCATTTGCCTTCCAATAACACCAGCGTCACAGGAGGTCACTTTGAAGAGAATGATAATCGCTGGATGGGGTCTGATGGAAAATTTCGAGCCAGCAAATGTTCTACGAATGGCATTGGTACCAATTAAGTCGAACAGTTATTGCAAGGGAATCTTTAAGCTTATTCAAGTTTCTGAGAAACAATTATGCGCTGGAGGGGAAAGAAACATAAGAACGTGCCTGGGCGATTCTGGTGGACCGCTCTTTAATTTTGCGGACTATCGGCGAAGTGAGCGGTATGTCCAGTATGGTATTGTTACGGCAGGTGGTAAGATTTGTGGTTCGAATTTCCCGAACGTTTTTGTGAAAGTCACTTCATATCTGGATTGGATTACTGCGAACCTTAGGTAGAATCTTACTGAGAACAATTGTTTAGGCGGCTAAAACCGATCAATAAAAGTAACAAATTTGAATACGCCTTAAGGGCGAGTTTCTTACTGAGACCTGACGTCTGAAATTCCACTCGTGTGGATTTCGAGACGGAATTAAGACGATTACTGTGTGCCATTAGTTATTTTAGTAGGAGGTATGACGCTCAGCTAACACACTTCCCACGTTCCTCATAAGCATACAACACTCAATAAATTTAAGTTTGCGTTAAGTTCTTTTGTTTTAATTATAAGTTTAAATTATTTAATTATGTAGTTGCTAGCACTAAGCTCAAATGAATAAAAACAAAAGTAGAAGAAGACTCTTATTAACTTTAAACACTGTAGTCACTATGGTTTCACAGCAGCGGACTTAGTTCAGGGCATTGTTCTGGTTTGTTGGGTCTCCGTTGTATTTTGTGTTTTTTTTTAAATCATTATCCTCCATGGAAATCCGTCACATTTTAGGCATTTTTTTCATCTAGTACGTTGGTGACATATGACGCTGTGACTCTTGCTACTGACACGTGTTTCGAAGTTCGAATCTCAGAAAACACCAAGGACCCACCACAAAACTTACTTACTCACTTAAGTGACTCACTTCGGGGTGAACCTGGGCCTCAACCTATAAGTCTCTCTAATTAGCCCGCTCTTTACATAACTGCCACCAGTAACGCACTCTGAATTGGCTGAAAGCCCTTTCGAATTGTGCGTATCTTACGCCAGGCTTTTCTCTACCTCCGGGTTAGACTCGAAAACTCTGCGGGCCAGAACGTTCCAAACGTCGAAAACGCACTTTTTGACCAGATCGATGTCGCTGTTCAGCTTGTATAACTCGTCACTGAATTTTCTTCTTCCTGTCAACGTATATGGAACCAAATATCTTTCGACAAATTTTTCGCTCAAAGGATCAAGGTAAGGGTCATACATAGAGTCTGCTTAGTTGTTCGGCACAAGGCTTCTCAATTATGTACCTTCTTAGCCCAAAGAAACAGCGATTGGCAAGTTTTGTCCTACAAGAGATTTCAGCGCCGATGTTATTGTCTGCTGTATCAAGGGAACCAAGGTAAATGAAGTCTCTTTCTGTCTCGAAGTAATAACTGGCGACAGTGAAATTCTCTCCGATGCATCGGTGTTGGATGTCACTGTAATAGTCCGCTAAGTTTAGCCAATAATGCCAACATCGTCGGTATATGCAAGAAGATTTCGGAAGACTGTGTTGGTTCGTAAATTTCGACCAATCTTTGGAAGAAGTCAGATGATAACGCGTTACCTTGTCTTTTTAACATCAGAGATCGCGATGAGATCATTACCGACCTTGATGGAGTAAGGAGCAGACGGATGAGTTTAGCACGGATTACAAAACTAGACATGGCCCTATATATGCTGTCATAGGTGGCTTTTAAGGCAAGTGAACGTGGTCCGATTATGTACTTCTCATACAAGCGAAACATGCTGCAACTACAAGACACAATACAGACATATTGGTAGCAGTATACCACGTGATACCACTTGGATCATGGGAGAAAGTTTCTCTCTACCTACTCATTTAAAACCATTTTGAGCTTCTTATGAAGCGTAGGTGGCTCAATATCCATCAGGCTCTAATAGGGAGCTCCCAAGTGAAGCTTCCTTCTACGGGAGAGAGCTGGGCAGAAACAAAGAAGGTGAGGAATAGTTTCCTCCTCTTCTTCATCCATGCAGCTTCTACAAAAGTCGTTCGCAAAGAGGTCTAGTCTTGTAGCATGCGTGCCTATTAGACAGTGTCGAGTGATGACACCTATTGTAGTGCCGATATGCGATCTATTGAGAGAAATTAAATTCTTAGAGCTAGACATGTTGATCCACTTGTCCACCGAAGATTTGTACCCTCGACAGCATTCAGCTTAAGTTTAAGTTTGCGAGTAGCGATTGGAATACCTAAGGTACCTTTGGCAAGATGGGTATAGGGGTATAGTTGTTCCTATTCTGGCGAGTTCATCGGCCTTACGACTTCCTGTAATGACTCTATGCCCCGGTATCCAACACAGGTGAATATTGAACTGCTCAGCCATCTCTACAAGAGACGAACGGCAGTCTAGAGCTACTAAAGAGTTTATAGAGGTCGATTCCAGGGATTTGATTGCTGCTTGGCTGTCTGAAAAGATGCGGATATCTCTAGCAGATATCACGTTTTTCTAAAGCCAAGATGGGGCTTCTTAGATCGCCATTATTTCCGCCTGGAGCACGCTACAAGCTTAAGATTAAGCCTATCAGAGAAAACACCTGACCCGTCAGTGTAGAACTGAAGCGATTCATCTTCTAAAAATGCATCGTCCTCCCAGAGTGATCTGGAAGGGATGGTGACTAGGAAGTTCTTCTCAAAATTTAGACGTGGGATGGTGTAGTCCGTGTTTTCGGGAGAGATTTTGAATTTATTCAGAATAGAGGCGTGGCCGAATTCTTTCTTTGACCACTGTTGGGTAGCTTCAAGGCGAACGGCTGCAATCGCTGCCATTCGACTGCAATTTTGGACAAGGCTCTGTATTCATATTCAATCCAGCGCAGATTTGTACAGGGGGCGAAGGCCATTTTCGAACAAGCCTTTGTTCTGTCGCAGGGCTGCTAGCAGACGCCTAGTTTTTCCGGCTACAATACCTGATAAGTATCTAACACAAGAAATGAGAAGTGATTGTGAATATGGGAAGGCCATCGTGATCTCGAAATCTCACGTTTTCTGAAACTCGTGCGTTTACAGGCTTCGTGTCGAGTTGAAAGCTTTTGGCGACGATGCTTTGCCTGATTCGAAACTTAAAAAAAATTCGGTTTGGTTGAATGAGTATGGTCTACGGGCGCACGTATCCAATTTTATTCGAATAAACTTGTTTTTTGAATGAATTATGAGCATTTTCGCGTTTGTTTACCTATGTGTCTTCAAATAGTCTGAGTCATATGCATATATAAACCGAATTCCGGTTAATCTACTATTAATTGCTGTCTACCATTAGATAGACTTGCGGTTAGACTGATGAGCAATAGAGGAAGCATGCCGAGTCTTGCGACTAACTAATGCCAGTTGCTGAAAAAAGCTGTAAGAAACAGTAATTTACACGCGACTATTCAACGAATTTATATAATTCGCCGTATTCGTGTGTCATATCAATTTAAATGCTGGACTTTGAACAACATCTGGTAGGTTAGGTTGGAGGAATTATCGGCGCTCAGTATGCACGTAGACCATTTTCATTTCTATGAATGGAGAGAGCTGGGAAAGGCCAAAAGAGGTGAAGACAGCTCCAATAGAAACTGTTTTACCAGAAACCAAACATTTTGCCTTGCAATGCGCAGATATGCGGTCTGTTCTTATTTACTTAAATGGCGCCCAGCTCGGGGTGAACTTGGGCCTCAACCAACAATCTACAGTCTGTTCAATGATGCCAAATTGGCAGATTCAGCTCAGGTTAGATCTGTTTAGTACCTTGACAAGTAGAGCCAACTACGCAAGACAATTACAACCAAATCGCCAATACTAAGGCTCTTTCTGTTCCATTGTAAGATCTCGCTCACAAGCTATACAACCCTCGTTCGTGTAATGCGGTGGACTTTTTCAGGTCAGTTACACTAATCGCTCCCGTCAGTTACACTGAGCAAGCAGCACACTCTTAGCGATGCTAATCTGTGCGCCGAGGTAGCCTAATTGACCATATCTGGTCCGCCCACGTTGTTAGTAGGTTTCTCATCGCCGTCTGTATCCTCCAATGTTTGGCATTAGTCAGGACAGTACAGCTATTACTCCAGTGATCTTTCTCGCTTTCATAGTTGAGCCTGTGAGCCTCAGTCTTGAAGTTGAGCCTTTGGTTCGGGAACATTTTTAAGTTGCATACCATCAAGTGGTATGTTATCGGATTTGACTTCATGGTATGCTCTCCGATTTGTATGGTAAGCCTTTCTACTAGTTTCCTGCTGCTTTTTGGTACTGCCTTCGACTTCTGATGGCCGAAGCCATAGTCTCACATTTATGGCCATCCGACTGCTGTTTTTGGACACTTCTTCTACTGTTTTTGCTGCAACTACTACAATTTCGTCAGCGTAGTCGACGATGTCCATTCAGCCCAAACAGTGGCGCGAACTTGAGTTGTCCTCAAATCTCAGTTACCGGGCTTAAGACGATCGCTTAAAAGGATGCGAGTATAATTAATAGCTTCGTGGCTTCTACGGAACTAGAAGCAAGATGCATGAGTCCGAAGAATGTAGAAGATTGCTATGCCTGAGTGCCTGAATCTTCTGGTCATGATTAAGCGTACTGTCATCTCTCATCACTTCCAGGGGACTGAAATCCGAAGATGTGTGATATGTTTAGCTTGAAAGCACCCAGTATCGGCGCCAGGATTAGCGTCCTAGAGACGTCTTCCGAGTAAAGAAGTTTGAACCTGTTTGTATCGCCAAACCGATTTTGAACTGGATTTTAAGGGTCAGCCGAATCTTCACCAAGATGTCTTTCGTAGAGTTGAGACTCCTACGTCCTTCAAAGCAGTAGTTGTCAACATGACGTTTAGTTATAGATCTTGCTCTCGTTCACTTCAAGATCACCTAGATCCGCCTATTCGTCGGTGAGGTGTTTCGATGAAATATTCGTTGGTTTCTCCTGGATTAGCTTCAATGTGGGAATTTCCTGCGCCGGAATTCCACTACCTTTTGTTTGCCTAAAATGTTTTGGACCAAAAACGTTCATCAAACGTTCGCACTGCACATCGGTATGCATCTGACCCAGAACAGATGGCGCATGTACTTGGTCTACCCGTGCCGCTTGGGTCGATGATTTTGTGGTGAAGAGCCGTGAGCCCACATATCAGGTGGCCAACAACCCAAGGTATTTAAACTGAGTCGATGTCTTATCGATTTTCGAAAGGACAGCATTGGAGCTACAATTACTTACAAATTCCTCTGCCACGGTGGTGTAAGCCTACTCTCAATCTGACGCCTTAAGTGTGACTAGGGAGCGGTAAGATTATCCCTCCTTTTCCGTTTTCTCCTCATCTTTCTTATGAACCTTTGGAGTCATAGCCCACAAACAAAACTTAGTTTGGTCATCAGCTTGGGCTAGAACAGCCAGGGTCTCTTTATTTATTGCAACATGCATATGTGTATCAAGCTGCACTATTTGCCGTACTTTCTCCAGGCTCGCTATAGTTAGTTGGAGGAGATGGATAAAGAGATGGGAACAGGATGATCCAACATAATTTTGAGGAAGATAAGGTTAGTTGCCAGTATAACTTCCATTTACGTTGAACTTTCAGGTGAGGTGCTGCCATTGCATTCGTTGATAACTGTCAGCACAAGGTTACTGCTGATATTTTAACAGAGACGGGGTGCTTTACACCTCTGTCCTATGAGACGGCTTTCGATGGATTTACGTAGCGTTTTTAGTCGCCGTTCCGACAGTCAGCCATGACGGAGTCTGCTGGCCGTGCAGTAGCTCCCATAGTGAATTTTTGAGTCGCGCTTCACGCGGCTTTTTACAAGACTTAGTCTTACATGAATTCCTAAGACTTCGTAGTATCTTGTAAGCGCAGTATAACTCAGCTGACTCCTCAGTCCAAAGAATCAGCGATTGGCACGGATTATTCTTCGTTTCATTCCTGCTGAGGTGCTGTTGTCAGAATTTATAGTAAAGCCGAGGACAAGACATGGCTTTATGTAGCTCGTTTCTATAAAGTCTGTCGTGTGCGGGCTTGGAAGTCATAGTAATATGGTGGATATCGATTTGGACTTCTTGGGTTTTACAAGGATATTGCTATCCTCATTTCGTTCTGGTCAGGTGGACGGAAGTTTTGGCTATCATCGTCTATGTGCATCATCGTCAATGGGGCATTCTGCCTGACAGCAGGTAGGTAGGTAGGTAGGGGGGGTGACTGCATCAGCAGGGGTGCAATCCCACTGGTTTGGAAGTTTCATGGACCGGGCAATTGAAGGTTCCACTGAGAAAAAGTTCCACCGGATCCCGTACCTACGTCCATTTTTGATCCATCCGTGAAGATAGATGTGGAAGTAGGGTTTATGATCTCACAATTTGTCCAGCTTTCCCTGGACGGAAATTTGGAGTCGATGTTGAGGTTGAAATCCAAGTGGGTGACCATGTAGTCTGAAGGCGTTTATCCACTTGGTAATGGTGCTGTGTCCGATTTGGCTGTTTTTCCAAGTCCGGGTTTCTCTGAGTCGTAGTGCACTTTTGGTCGCTACCTCTTTCGTGAAGAGGTCAAGTGGGCATAGCCCGAGCATGGTTTCGAGGGCGGCGGTGGGTGTTGTCCTAATAGCACTAGTCGTACCTCTGCAGGCTAGACGTTGTTTTCTGGTGAAGGTGTTCAGGTTTGTGGCTTTTGCGGCTGCAGGCCACCAGACCAGACAGCCGTACGTGAGGATGGGTCTGACGATGGCTGTGTACATCCAATGGATGGTGGCTGGTTTAGGGCCCCATTTTTTGTGAAGAGGACTAGTTCGGTTTTTTGTTCATTGAAGTCCGCAGCGTTTGGCCCAGTTGTTTAGGGCGTTGAGCGCTGTTTGAAGCAGATCAACGATTGTGGGCAGGAACTTATCCGACGGCCCTGATCTCGTTTTGGTCTAATTTAATGAGGATTTCATTTATGATTAGGTTCCAGAGTAGAGGGGATAAGACACCGCCTTGGGGGGTACCGCGTGAGGCCGTTGCATTTGCATGGCTGCTGCCCAGTTCGGATCTGATGTTGCGAGTATTGAGCATACATTCTATCCAGTCCAATAGGATAGGGTTCACGTGCGTCTGGTCTGACAGCAGCTCCTCCTCCTTTTACGAGGCTTATCCCATCGCACTTCGTGGAATGCTTTAATATCTGTTGCTGGGCTATATGCGATCCATTAAGGGTTCAAATAGTCCGCTTTCAGATCCGAAGATTGTTGTCCTTATTTCCTTTGCCAGAGTCGTCAATAGTAGTGTCATCCATATCCGAGCTTCACAACTAATTGACTGCACAACTCCCAACCTGGAGGGCCAGATCTTGGAAACCCCCAGGACTAGCGGCCGGTAAATCGATGTCAGTTATCCCCTTTAGGGGTATGAGTGCTGCCGTTAGGCAGGGGGCTCATCCGCCAGCATCTCCTTTCAATAACCCGCCTCGGTCAACCAAATCCCAGGCTCTATACGGTTCAACTCCTTTTTAGTGGTTGGAGAAACTCAGATTTTATTCGTTTCTCTGTTGTGCTTGGTGGCTTTGATTGCTATTCCTCTGGTGGGGCTTGAACTTACACCCACCAGGTCACAAGCAAACACAGAAATTTAGTATTCGTTTATCGTTAATTCACAATAGTTATCCACTAGACACCATTTGAGGAGTCTCGAGACTCCAGAGGATTACGAACAAACAAAGTGGACAGACGTCATAAAAAGAGCAAACGATTTAAATGGAGCTGTGCAGGCTATGGCAGATCGTTGGAACCGTTTTGAGGTTTTCTTTTAGGAGATGTTCCATTTCGGTTACTCCCTAGCCGTATTTCGCCATTCTTTAGGGGCAGTTGGAGTCCATGATTGTATCGTATTCGCACAGCATAGACTTTAAAAAAAACCACAAGCTTTTAAAAGTTCTCCAGTGCGTTTCAGAACTCTGTCGAATCTTTCGTTATCTAAATATTACACCAGTCCCCGGCTTACATTGAGATCAAGGGAATTTCTTTATAATTAACGTACGCATTCACCTCGGGAGTACTGAGTTTTGCGCATGATTTCAGTGCAAGATCTTGCGGCCGATAGCGGTCTATGTGATGGCCTACTCGGTTAGGTTACTATTACTCAGACCGATGACGACAAGTGCTGCTTTCTTGTCGTTCTGGCACACGTTTGAACTTTGGACAATGACGTACTTATGTGCGTATATTCATGACGTCTAATGAAAGCACAATCTCTGGAAATAAAAGTCTAAAGCCTGGTATCAGATACAAAATAAAAAAAAAATGAATACTGAAAGGGCCACTCACGAATCTATGAACAGCTCACGTCCCGAACGATTGATAGGCATTCAAGCGATATAAAAAATTGGGACAATCCTGAAGGCACCTGTGAAGGACGACCATTTTTTCGAAAATATTCTATCTCGAAATTTTGATGAATTCAGCTAAGAAGTCACAATTAAAGTGACTCAACCCATACGCCAAAGAAATCACCAGGGATTGACAACATAAGCAACATACTTTAAAGTTTAAACTAAGCTATTTCCCAACGATATGGAAGACTGCTAAGGCCATCCCGATTGCCAAGCCAAACACACCCAAAGATGGGCCTACTAACAACCCATTAGCTGACTAAGTAAAATCCTCGAAAAGATCATCAAGGAAAAATTAGAAAGCCACATTCAAAAAGGCGAAATCCTTCCTGCGTATCAGTTTGGTTTCAGAATTTTTTTTTTTTTTGTTCAAGCTGAACCCTTGCCTCTTCCCAATGGAAGATCATCCGGATTTCTCCGAGAAGACGCTACAGGCATCAAGAAGGGTAGATGCGTCAGAATCTGAAGTGGCCGACTCCACTTCTTCCGTTCTGGGATCTTGGGAGGGTTCAGATGGGGCCCCATATGGCATCGCCTTCTGACTTCCTGACGTTGTTCGGCTGCTCAGCAGCAGACCGAGTACTAGAGGCTGTTGTATTATTGGCCGACGAGAGCACTTAAACTTCTCTAGCTACAACGGGTTGCTCAACAGCAGAACCTGAGGTTTGGTTTATTAATTTTGGACCCACGAGTCTTCGGGAAAGGAGTTCGCCAATGACAGAGCCCGGGATGGCACAGGAAGGCTGGTTTAAAACCGAAGGTAACCAGGTATTCGGAGTTCGCATACTAACGACTAAGAACCCTCTTAGCCATGCATCCCTCAGCGTATGCTGTTCCACCTTGGATTAGGGATTTAATAGTGGGGTTTACTCCCCTCGTCGCTCACTTTAGCCGGCTTTCATGTCGTTACTGCAACCGTTCAACCGGGGCACAGGAGAGGCACATAAGCACAGTTACAAGTTCCTCGGCTTCATGGTAACTACAGCATGAGGGCCGTTGCCCGGTGGCCGCCACGAGGAGGCAGTGAGTCTTCTTGAAACGTTTGCCTGTAGGGATCGTCCACTGACTTTACCCTATACGTACGTACCTGACCACCAGACATGGTCATACCACGTCTCACCATATAGTTCAAATTAAAAGAAAAAGAGTCTACGGGTCTTGTACTCTTAGACATGGAGGAAGATTTCGACACCCTCTGGCATGATGCTTTAGCCTGTAAACTACCTACATCGCCTCAATTTTCCAATAGCTCTCATGAAAATCATCAAAACTTTTATCGTAGATAGACAATGTGTAGTGCATATTGGAAACATTTGCTCCATGCAACAAGAGGTGAAGTTTTGCGTTCTGCAAGGATCAGTCCTAGGTCCAATTTTATTCAACTATTTTCTTGCAGATATTTCCAATGTTAAACTAGCTAGGTTTGCTGATGACACAGTTCGCATTTAGGTTGATGGTTTTATTGGTTGCTTGTAAGTGAGTATTGGTGTTACAATCGCGGTATACATCCAGAAGATAATTCTTAGTTTTGGACCCCATTTCCTGCCGAAGATTCGGTTACATGTATAAAATGCAATTGAAGCTTTCCTCACTCTTTTGTTCTACGTTGAATTTCCAGTTAAGTTTTCTATCTAGGATAACGCCCCAATAAGTTGCTCTGTCGGATAAATTTAGGGGAATACCCTCAATTTCCGGGAGCCTGAACTGTGGAATGATACTTTTATTCGTGAAAAGCACAAGGACGGTTTTCAGTGGGTCAATACACAAACCGCATTGTTTTGCCATGATAACCACGTCGTCAGCATATGCGACTACCTTGATACCACTGTGTCTTAGCTTAATCAGAATCTCATTAACTACTAGGACCCATAACAGCGGAGAAATAACTCCCGCTTGCGGGGTGCCTCTAGAGGCCGTGACTTTTACGTCACCATCGCCCATCGCCGTATTTATGGTTCTATTGTTCAGTAGACTGATTATCAAGTTAATCAGAGCCTGATCGATGTTGAGATTCTCTCTAGGTTAGGATCGGGCCGACTTCGGATGTATACATCCGACAATTTTTCTAACGTCTTTAATATAAAAGAAGTTAGGCTTGTCGGCCTAAAGTCTTTAGCAGTTGTGTGGCTTGGTTTCCCCGCTTGAATTTGTTGTCACCCTGGAAAGTGTGTATTATGAGCCTTACTTAAGTGGTGCTATAGTGCGGAGCTTAAATATCCACTGACATGCCTCCCCAATTAGCTTTCTTTCTATTTATGTGCGCCATCTCCTACTGCGTTGTCCTTTCAGATCTGCCGGCTATTGCGCTGGTGTCCATTCGCTTTGCATGTGCTAGTCACCTCAGACGATTGATGCGCCCGTATACTTCATCGTTGAATCTTCACCTTCAAAGCCCGTCAACGCAAACGGAACCAGTTTCTCTTGAAACTACCGAGGATATCGTTATCCTCTTTCGACAGAGTCCATGTTTCAGCTCAATAAAGCAGGACGGGGAGGACAAGGGTCGTATGGAGAGTCTCCTTAGTTGTTCGAAATAGGGCCTTACTACTCAATTGCCTTCTCAGCCCAATGAAACAGCGATTGGTAAGAGTTATTCTTCGTTTGATTTCTAGAGCCAAGGTTATAGCTGTCGGCTATCACAACCTGTCTGTTCTGTCCAATTCATCCATGTTGTGCGTCCTTCTTAGTTTTGCCCTCATTTCAATACTAACGAACAGGCCAGTGACAGATGTCGTCAGTGACAATGCCAGCGACAGCGCCAGTGACAATGCCAGTGACAATGTTATCGGCGTAGGCTAGTTGTGGCAAATTGTGCGTCCGGACTTCTGGCGTGGACAGTTCTTTCACGTATTATGTTAAAGAAGTTTTACATCATGATCCTGCACCGATGCACGCGTTTGGCAGGGATGTCAAAACAAGGCATGGTGCTGCCTAGCTTCTCTCTATAAATGTGGTCATATGTGGCCTTAAAATCGATAAACAGATGGTGGGTATCGATTTGGACTTCTTGACTTTTCTCAAAGATCTGCTTAATTGTGAAAATTTGCTCGACTGTGGACTCTTCTGGCTTGAAACCACACTGATATGGGCCAATCACGATGTTGAAAAAGGGTTTCAGCCAATAATACAATATGATGTCGAGGAGACTGATACTTGTGTTACTAACGCAGTTGAGAGGGCCTCCTAATTTGTGGATCAGGCAAACGATGGTAAGAATCCATTCTTCTGTTGGTCTTCTTTGCCTTTCTAGCCAGTAATAAAGGGTCTTTCATTAAGCGCTTCCTATCTTTAAATTTAAATAAAACAAAGTGTGTGTGAGATATCATCGAAATTTTTTATTCGTTTGAAAGGCCTATCGATGCCATTATGTATGGAATGTAACATCGTCCAAATGTCCGCCGCGGCTTCTCTGGGTAGCGCGCATCCGAAATATCCAATTTTCCATGACTCTGGCGCATAAATCAGGCTGAATTTGACTGATGGCATGGGTTAAGCTGGCTTTGAGGGCCGCTGTGGCTTAAGGCTTATTCGCATAGACCTGCGACTTCAGGAAACCCCACAAGAAAAAGTCTAACGGGGTCAAATCGCACGATCTCGGTAGCCAGGTCACATCACCTCCACGTGAGATGAACATGCCCTCGAATCGCTCGTGCAGAATTTCCAATGTGGCGTGAGCTGTGTGGCACGTAGCGCCATCCTGTTGAAACCAGATATCGTTGGTGTCCATATGATCCAATTTAGGCCAAAAGAAGTTGGTAGCCATCGACCTGTAGCGCTCGCCGTTGACGGTGATGGCCCGGCCAACGTCGTTCTCAAAGAAATATGGACCGATGACGCCGCCAGCCCAAAATCCACACCCAACAGTGACTTTACCGGGATGCATTGGACGTTCTTGGATCTCATGTGGATTGGTATCGTCCCAAATTTGACAATTTTGTTTGTTGACGTACCCATTCGTCCAGAAATGGGCCTCGTCGCTGAAGATGATTTTTCGATGAAAATAAGGGTCAGTTTCCAACCGCTCCAGAGCCCATTCAGCGAACACACGTCGTTGTCCATGGTCGTTTACCTTGAGCTCCTGGGTCAGTTGAATTTGTACGGGTGCAGGCCCAAATCACAACGCACAATTCGCCAAGTTGTGGTCCGCGAAAGGCCGACGCGAAATCGACTGCCTCGGATTCTCCTGCACACTCTCACGGACAGCGGCGATGTTTTCGGCAGATTCTGCGTTTCGTCGACTTACGGTTGTTGGTTGATCGTTTACTGAATCAGTGGACTCCAATTTATCCACCACACTGCGAATAGTCCTCTCGGAAGGACGATTATGGCGACCGTAAAATGGGAGAAGCGCGCGGAACGTTGCCCGAACAGAACACGCATTTTGATAAAACTATTTTATTATTTGCACGTGTTGTTGAACGCTATATCCGTCCATGGTGATTTGGCAAAACAGGCTGAATAAATGACAGTCAATTTGACAGATGTAGCTTCAACAATATGGCCGCTATCAACTGTCAAAGTTCGGAAGTCCCTATTGGAAGACCCTTTAGCTGACAAGTATATTACGACAGTGAAATAAAAGAAAATCCTTTTACACTAATAAAAGGCCACACCTTTGGAGAGGCGAAATTACCGTCTATTCAAATTTATTAGTCCTTTCCTTTCTGACTAATGTTACCAGCAATCCACTTCACATATGAGATTACGTTCAAAAAGACGTCAGGGAAATTGGTACTACACTTTGAGCTCCCAGCCGTTACGATACCATACTGGACATACTGGGCGCCTTTAAGATACCGTACAGAGGAAAAGAGTGGTCCACCAGAATCGCCAGCGCACGTTTGTATTTTGTATTCTCCTCCAGCACATAGTTGTTTGTCAGAAATTTGGAGAAGTTTATAGATTTTCTTACAATATTCGTACGATTTCAGTGGTACAACTGCCTTCTGCAGGACATTTGCTTCCTTATGGTTTTCCATCCCACCCCATCCAGCAATTATCATTCGTTTGAAAGTGGCCGATTTTAAATTTTCTGTTATCGGCAAGCAGATAGGTCTGACGTTGCCTATAAATTAAGGACAACGATTATTTATCTGTGTTTAGTACAAAATAAGTTACATATGCACACGAGTGTGTATCCTTTTCTTACAATTTCAAATGATTGCGTATGCAATGAGCGGCAGTTAAGACGTGTCGGTCAGTAATCAAAGTTCCACCGCAGTTGACAGTCCTCACTAAGGGATCGGCGTAAACTAATAGCGCCATCCACGGGAATTCCGAGAGCTCAGCATCCTTTCCGTTGGCCACTTTATTAGCAGTACTACGCCCACACTCGAGCTGTTTCAGAGTTGCCATTCCGGAATGAATATATTCCTCTGATTTTGGAGAACCCTTACGAATCCTGGGTTTAGCTTCATTTTTGATTAAAGCCGGTGGTATGGAGGTTGTGGTTGACGTGGTGGTGGTAGTGGTGGTGGTGGTTTTTGGAGTCGACCATATGTTCTGTTTTGAAAATCTGACACCGTTTCGTTCACAGCACACGTAGACCTAAAATTTAAAAAAAAAAAAAATCGTTTTAATCTATGCTACAAGTACAAGGTGGCGCAGAATTAATTGTCCAATTTTGTTTTTGAATTACTTTTTTACTAAATAAAAAAAATTGATTTTGAGTGATGGAAATCTTTATTTTGGACCGCCAGTGTTGATACGCATTTGTGCCCGTTTTATCGCATTTTCCATGACTCTCCGCAAGACTTCCGGTGATAATTGTTCGCATTCCTGTCGAATATTCTCCTTAAGCGCTGCGATTGTCTTAGGCTTGTCGGCATAAACCCGCGACTTCAAGTAGCCCCAAAGAAAGAAGTCTGGGATGGTTAAATCGGGCGATCTTGCTGGCCATGCCAAATCGCCAAAACGGGAGATTACGCGATCAGGAAAAGCTTCCTTCACAATATCCATTGTGGCTCGTGCTGTGTTTGGCTGTGTTTGCGGTTGCACAGTCTTGTTGAAACCACATGTTCACCAAGCCGCGCTCATCCGATTCCGGCAGTAAGAAGTCGTTTATCATGGCCCTGTAGCGTTCGCCAGTAACAGTGACCGTATTGCCGATGGCGTCCTCAAAAAATTCCGCCCAATCACTCCTCCCGCGTGAACGCCGCACCACACAGTGGCTTTGAGTGGATGTAATGGCTCTTCGTGCATCACACGCAGATTTTCAGTGCCCCACTGCTTTGCTTATTGACGTAACCGCTTAAGTGGAAATGCGCCTTGTCGCTCATGATGATTTTCGACACAAAATCGTCCTCTTCGTTGTTGAGATTAAGGATGGCTTGACAGTAATTCACACGCGACTGACGATCAGGAGGCATTAACTGATGCACTGTTTACACTTTGTACGGGAACACGTGTAAGTCTTTCACTAAAATTCGCTGTGGGGTCCGTCTGGTGATGCCCAATTGCGTGGCCCGTCGTCTGGTTGATGTTTCTTCGTTCTCAGCGACATAGGCCGAATGACCAGTCCGGTGGCGGCCAGGCCCTGCATGGTCTCCTGTGGTTCTAGTCTGTTCGAGTCGAGTAGCTAACCGCCGAAATGTATGCCCAGTTGGCGCGACACGATTAGGAAATCGACGTCGAAATTCACGCTGCGCTAGCACCACCGACCGATTAATGGTCAAAAAAATCGACACAATTATTCCACGCTCTTGCGGAGTATAGCGCTCCATTGCTTGTCTGTTTGTATTTTGCAGCTGTCTAGTTCACAAATGTCAAATATGATTGACGTACGACGCCATTTGCAAAAATTATAACGTCTTCCGATCGGATGATTAATTTTGCGCCACCTTGTACATACATTTAAACTTGAGCGTTTACTTACAACATCGTTGAAGGTACCGCAATGCGATTTCTGTACAAACTCCTTAACCTGAGGTGGTATAGAATTTCCCCATAATTCTAGCAGCTTTATTATCGGCGCGCATGAAAATATCGATACACATTCTCCCACTCTCCTGTGTGGAGTTGCACAAGAATTTTCTACAAAATAATCTAGCGATGATCAAAAATTTCTTCAAATTCAATTTTTTGAAAACTCACGTGCATTGACGTGTACCACTATGGCGGATGCAATGAAAATGCTAACCACCGCCCTACGTTCAAAAATCTTCGAAAGCATCGTTCGAAACGTATGAAACGAACTTAATCTAGGACTGCTACTAGAACTACTAGCTCCGGAATGGGACTTAATTGTGCAAGTTCCGCGGTGGGACTGAGTCGAATTGCATTATCAAATGAGAATGACTCTGACATGCGTAATGTTTATTGAAATACTCACTTAGATATGCTAGTAGTTCGAGTGTAGATTGATTTGATTTTCAATTAAGTGCACAACTCGGTCGTACGTACTTGCGCATACTTTTAGTCAAATCATTTGCAATGAGCGAAGTATCTTCTCCATGAATTTTTCGGTAAAAATCAAGTACCTATGCCATCTGGTAGCGCATGCTTAACCTAACCTAGAATTTTCGAAAACCCAATTTTTCTTTTCAAAACTCAGCCATATGTATGCAAAGGACTCCAAGTTTAGGATAAGAGTGTCGATTTCCGGATGTTAAACCCGCGGAGCTCATACTTATAAGTGCACCAGATCGATGGAGCCATCATAATTGAGAAACCTACATCCTTGAATGAGTTCTTGAAGGATTCGGTGGACGTTTAAGAGGGCTATGAGCACTGCGTTAGACCGAGTACTTGTGCTATCCGTACTCTGATCCACTTTATTTGAATGGAACAGTGCCTCGCAAGTGCGATAAGTTCAAATAGCTGGGATCTATGATGGAACCTTTGATGACCTCATCGTGTACATGTTGGGTGGATGATAATGATGGACAATGTATGAGACTAAAGTCACTAAAGCTACCTTATGAAAGCAGCAGTGACAAAGTTTGATCGAATACGAAGTTCAGAATTTAGATCCGTGGAAGCCTTCATTTTAAAAGAAAATCCTCTCACGATGGGCTCAGCTGAAATTCTCATGTTCAAACAAGAAATCATAAGAACCCAGCGAAAGAGAGGTAGGCCTAAAAACTCCAGGATCACTACACTAGCATTTGGCTTACTACCTAAACGACGAAGTGATCCAAAGCCGGAAGACTTGCGAGATATTTCCAGAGCGAACTCCACAAGCCGATCAATAAAAATGCACCAAAGTTGGAGGATTATGATCCTTCAGACCAATACCGCGCCGAAATAGAAAGAATAACAAGTATCAACGGAGCTAACATACATAAGCCCGTGCTGCAGTCGTAAGTATGCGGAAGCAGACAGACTATTTCTATGCAGATAATACATAGATTCATTTACAGATTTTCAGATCGAGCACTTTGAGGAAACCACTACGTGCCCGTAATACCCGTAGGATTGCATGTATGTACATACCTACATATGTTCATATGCAGATATAAGTGAAAAGGCAAAAACCAAGGCGAAGAAAGAGAAATTTCGGGATTCCCCTGATGCGCTAAAAACATTTTTAAGCCAAAGTATATGATTAGAATCCCGCATTGAGTAGCTTGCACATACAACATAATAATGTGCACCTTATCACATTTTATTTACGTACTATCAAAAATTGGGTTTTGCTGAGATGCGCTTGATATCATTAGCAAGTCGATATCAGCTTACGTCGCAACGCACAGTGGGTCGAGTGTATTCGGGAGTCGGCGAAATGGAAATGGAATGGAACCTCATTATTTTGCAAATAACCATTTATAACATATATATCTGTGCTATAAACCTAAAAGTACATGAATAGACGAGTGCCAGCTTTCCCGCCCGGCTTCGTTCGGTCAAAACGAGTTGGGCAACGAACTTTTTATTGAATTTTCCCTTTATTTTTCTGATCTTGTAAATATTTCCCAACTTTATAAATTCTGTATAAATTTTCATTGTTCGATAAACTTTAAACTTTACATGAATAGTAATAGAAATAATAAACAATTAATTACTATGGGTCTTTGATGTACCATCAATATCGTTCAATTATAGATGCACTGGTAATGGTCAAACATCCAAATCGTTTTTAAGTAGGCATATATTGATTAACTAGCTGTTTGCCCGCGGCTCCGCTCGCGTGGGCTACAAAATGAATGCCAATTATTTTTTTTTTTTAACTAAAGCTAAAACTTACATTGTATTAATTATAATGAAATAAAAGATATTTTATTCAGTTTAGGAGATCGCACTAAAAATTGTTTTACTTTTGCTATCTGGAGTATCGCGAATAACTCGATCTTATTGACCCGTTCACGCAAAAGTATTAAGCTACCGTAAGTCTAATGGAGTTTTAATAATTTCATTCACACAATCACAAACCAATATACCTGCTTCATTTTTCGCAAAGACATTTAGCGCATAGCCTTCCCACTCTATTCATTCATATTTTTTTCTCACTCTCACACAATATCTACGTGCAGAAGTGTGAATGAATGACCGACAGTAACAAACCAATCCAATACAAACAGTCTGATTGGAACTGATAAATCTGTGCCTAAAAGGTAAAACATCTTAAGTCGACTTAAGTTGTTTTAGCTGTTTTAAGTTTTATTTGAATTTTATTCTCCTTTCTGTATTTTTTTAGCCAATCCAGGTGAAAAAAATTAAAAAAATGGGCAAGTTATAACTGTTTATAAAATAGCTTAAGTCATCAGTGTAGTGCCTTATATAAGGTAAAACAGCTTATGTTTATTATTTCAGAAGGTAAAGCAGCTTATGTACCAATATTTTCTACTCTTTTAAAAAATATTGCGGAAATGTTGCAGTAAAACACCTTATGTCTGCATTAATTCCCTAATTGACGTTACAGTAAAAAAGCTTATGTGCACCTAAGATTATTTACCGCGAAAAAAGTGACGAGTTCTTTCTTTCTACCGCGTTTTGGATAAAAAACTTAAGTCGACTTAAATTTTCAAAACAGTTAGTTGTTGACTGTTTAATTTAGTTCGACTATGGTTTGCACTGAAAAGAGATGACCACACACTGAAGTTCAAAACATGATCACGTTAGAGCGCCCATTATATACTCACGCACAATATTGCAACTATACCCACTGCTGCAGGACTGCTGGCAGTGATCTCCACTGCAGGAAAATTGTGGGCGATGATTTAAATAATTGTTTTGAACATTGCTTCTCTTCAGGACAACGTAGAAGGATGCTTTATATCTTAAATGAATCAGTGGCGAATTTACTAATTTCACCTTTCATTTTTTAAATCAGTTTTTAGATCCGATAAGCCATTATTGAGTTAGAGCTGTAACATTCAACTATTTTCCCACTTAAATCACTATTATCGTTACTCCTTATTCGTCATTTTACCTAACGCAACAAAACATATCCTATAACCTGAAGAGTGAACATATCTATGAAATAAAAAAAAAATCACGTAAATCGGATAAGTGGTTCTCCGGCTAGGAGGCAACTAACAGAAAATAATTTTCGTTTTTATAAGTATTCGAGATAGAGATTAGAGATATCTCAGTCGATCTTAGACATATGCGAGCTTTTGGAAAGTATGTAAATTTGAAATATACGGATCTGATGTAATTAACAAATGATTAATTAAATCAGTCATGCACAAGTTATTTCGGCGGTTTTGCTGGGTACTGCGCTATAGGTGTGTATGCCGATCGTCAGAGGCACATTCCAACGACTACTGCAAAAGCTGAGGATATGAGCAAGAAATCTGTCACCTGCTATGTGGATGTTCTACCCTCTGTTGAGGGAGTGTGTGAACTCTCGGTAGTTACTTCTTCACAGGGCTGGAAAACCTACACATGTATGTATGTAATGCGGCCTCCTTCGTAAGGCTCTGGCACTGCGGCTTCATAATGAGACCTATTGTGCCTTCCCTGGTTGGGTCCTAGAGCAAACTTTTTACTCCGGAGGTCGTCACAAAGATAAGGATCTTCTCTGGGTGTATGTCTCCAATGTTCACAGATGAGATGATATCTGCACCGAAAATGTTCTTTCAGAGACGAAAGAGAGCCGGACACTCCATGAGAATATGAAGAGGGGACCAGTCACTTTCAAGGCATAATCTACATGAGGGTTCCGGAGAAAGTTTTATTCGGTGTAGCTGTTTTTTCAGTAGGCAATGTTCACTGATGATTCCAGTCAGGATTCTTAGATGGTTCCTGCTTAGATTGATCAGGAAATTGAAAAAAATGTTTTGGAGCAGATCTACCCAGGTGAGTTTAGCCAGACTTTAATGGATTCGAGTAGGGACAGACTCCTGGCGAAGTCTTTGAATTGACTTCTACTGATGCCGCAAAAGGGTTCGGGGCCGACGACTGGTATTACTGCGCCAATTTTAGCCAGTGATAGGCTGGGATCCAATGGAGAATGACTAGGAGAATGACCAAAGCAGTTTCTAGTACGAGCCTAGATTTTATAACAGATGAGTCAAGAGCCTTGACAGCTGCTTAACTGTCTGAGAAGATATTGTCTTACCTCGTGTGTTAGAACTTAAGTTTATTCTGACACGCGGGTTGATAGCAAGGACTTCTGCTTGGAATATGGATGAGTCTTTACCAAGAAGTTCGCACGAGGCGACTCACCATGTATGCCTGATCCAGTCCATGAATCCATCTTGGATCCGTCCGTATACCAGACGAGGTCAAGTGGTGTGGGGTGGGGTTTGTATTTCTCGCAGTCCTCCCTCGGGACGACAACGATGAAGAATCTTCCATAAAAGCTGTATTTAGGAAGCATGTCATTTAAGAAGATGCTAAATGCGCTTTCAGGCTCCATAGCGTCGAGTAGAGACAGACGACCTCCACGGTAGGAGTATGGGTCGATATTATTCGAATGGAAGAGTCGATGAATGCACAGTCCCTCTTCCATTTGAATGTATGCTTGGATCGGTGTTAGGCCCAGAATTTCATTCAATGAGATATTTATTGGCGCCGATGTTTGCTACTCGAAAAAGTGATTTTTAAATGGTAGAGCTGAGTATTTGAATATTGGATGCAGCATCCTCCTTGGAACCCATGAGCTTAAATAAAATTGTTCTCGAATGCATGCATATCCAAAGCGAAACTCTTAGACTTATTTTAATCCCTGCTTACAATTAGTTAACTGCAAGTTTATCATATTCTTTGAAGTATCCCTGGTTTTCAAGGACGTAAGTATCCGTAATGTAATCCATCTTAAGGACAAACAATTTCATTAACAGGTAATGCGATAAACGTAATAGTATCTTTTGGCATTTTTCCTCTAGCTAATGTGCGCATGGATGGACATTGAATCCCATTGGGTGGACATTTGTTGTGCATAAGTATATGTAGTCCCTGCATGGATAGCGATGTACCAGCTTGGACCACATTTTTATTTTATTTGTCTCTTTTTCTCTTAAATCCTTGAAAGTTCCTGTCATATAGTTGAAAAACTTTCTAAGAGGATGGAAAAAGGATGTGCTTTTAAATGCAATAGAATGCAGAAGGTGGCTCCCATTTAAATGCAATTCGGGCAGAGTATGAGAACGAAATTCGTTTATTGCAATCCTAACAGAAAGGAAACAGAAAGTAGCCAGGATTTTAACCTCTTGTGTCCCTTTGGCACTGCTCTGACGGAAAAAAAGATATCACTTCTAAGAGTTTGGCCGATTTTCAAAGTTTGTTGACAGTTATTGCTGGCAAAAATGCTTTCCCCTGGGGGGGCATTTTCTTTATTGTCCTTAATTGCTCTGACAAAATAGATGAGAGAGTTGGGAATTATTTAACTTTAAGGGTTTTATCGGAGGTAACCTCACTTTTGACGCAACAGCCCGGGGGTGAACCTGGGTCTCAATCAACATGCATCTTTAGGTTAGGTTAGGTAGGTGGGCTGGCGAGGAGAGAATTGCTCCCCGCCTCACTCAGGTCAATACTGACCCATTGTGATGCCATTTGGAGGAAAGGATGTCCCTTGCCCATTGAAACCCTTTGCATACAAACCATCCTGAGGACTTGACAAAAATCTTGTCTGATGGCATGCTAGCGAGTTCATCTAGGTGTTGGAAAAAGTAGTTCCCAAGGAATTTGCTTCCGCTGTTTTGGAGACCAGGGCAGTGGCGTAGGAAGTGGGTTGGTTCCTCAAAAGCTCCCTCGTCACCGCAAACTCTGCAGAGTTCTTCTTCCGTCAGACGTAATTTCTCCAAATGATACCGTAGAGAGTTGTACCCTGGGATAACACCAACTTGCTAATTCGTCAGCTTTCTCGTTACCTGGTATACCCTCATGTCCAGGGACCCAGCAGAGCGATACCTTGTGCTGTGTTCCAAGAACCTTAAGCTCTTCTCGACAGCACTTCACAAGCTTCGACTTAATTTCTGTGGCAGTTACTGCTTTTATAGCTGCCTGGCTGTCAGTAAAGAAGGTGATACCCTCTTGTGGTATTGCCCTTACTGCAGACTCACCGGCGGCTGTTGTCACTGCCAAGACCTCCGCTTGGAAGACGCTGCTGTGACTTGGGAGGCGTATTGATTTCGATATTCCTAGCGATTCGGATAAGATGCCTGACCCTACGCCTGTGTCCAATTTAGAGCCGTCTGCATATGTATATGGCATTGAATTGCGCATTCGGTATCAGACCTCTTAACCACTCCTCCTTGCTAGGGTAGGCGCTTGAGAAAGGTCCATTAAAGTCTAGGTATGGCGTGCTGTAATCCGTAATAGGTACTTGGCCAATATACTTTCGAAGGATAGTCGTATGCCCTATTGCATGTCTCTGACTGGCTGATTCTAATGGCGCTTATGGCTGCAGATGTTTTGATGAAGATATTTAGCGGAAGCAGGTTGAGAATAGCCTCAAGGCCAGCGATCCTTGTTGTCCTCATTGCACTGGTGGTCCCGATGCACGCTGGTCTTAGAACCTTCGTGACGGTCATTAGGTTAGTGGCCTTATTTACCGCCAGCCACCATACAAGATACATCCAGAGAATTATTTTAGGAGAGGGACCCCAGGTTTTCCCAAAGATTCTGCTGCATGAATAGGAGGCTATAGTTTACTTTCTTGTCTAATGCACGACCTACTTTGCGCTGTCGGAGATCTTAAGCGGGGTGCCTCCGACAGATGGCGTACTAAACTGTGGTAACTTCCTTTTATTTGTGAGTAATACGACCTCGGTTTTCTGGGGGTTTACCGTGAGCCCGCAATTCCTGGACCAGATGTCAAGGGTTTTGATGGCCCCTTCGACTTGTCCGCTGAGTGTTAGGAGGAATTTGCCTGTTGCCAGTATCACAACGTCGTCTACATACGCAGTGATTCTGACGCCCCTGTTTCTGAGCAGATGTAGGCCTTCGTTAAGAACAATGACCCACAGCCGTGGGGAAAGTACCCCGCTCGGAGGAGTTCCCCTGAAGGCGTATGCTTCCAGCCTAGATTCCCCAAATTCGACTATGAATATTATTAATGTGCCCAGCGTTCTCTTAACCGTTTAGGTGTTGACATTGTTGAGGGCTCCTTTAATGTCTAGGAATGCAGCTTATGCATCTTTAGTTAGCCCGGTTCTTAACTAACGGCCTCCGATTGCACCATTCAAGTTGGTTGAGTCTGCCTTCTACTTGCGCGCACCCTAGGCGAGGTCGTCCTCCATTACGTTGTCCCTCAGCGTTCGATTCGAAGACTCTGCGGGCCGAAGCATTGATGTCCATTCGCTCTACGTGTTGTAACCATCTTAAACGACTTATGCGCAGTTATTTTGGGTCTATGTCCCTGTGCAGCTCGTATTTTTCGTCGTTAAATCTCCTCCCCCAAAGTCCGTCATGCAAAGGGGACAGTGTCTACTTTCGACAGTGTCCATTCTTCAGTGCCATGAAGCAGGTCTGGGATTATTATGGTCTTATATAGCATCTTCTGTTCGAGATAGGGTCTTACGACTCAATCGCCTTCTTAGCCGAAAGGAACTGAGATTTGCAAGGAATGGAATGAAGGCAAAGTCCATTTCGAGAATGAACTGGCCTTCTTCACCGACGGATCTAAAATGATCGCTGGTACGGGTGCCGGTGTATACTGTGAGTCTCGAAACACATTTCGCTCGTGTGCTGGGTACCTGGTTACACGGATAGATATCTCCGGTAACGAAAAAGCGGACGAACTAGCCAGAGAAGGGTCACTTCTGAACTCTTCACGGGCCCTCTCTAAGGCCAATACGCGGCTCAGCACACTGCCAAGGGAAATAGACACTGAGGCCTATGAGGAGGCCAACAAACGCTGGTACCGATTAGATACAAATCAAATCCATATGGCCACTCTACGACAAAAAGAGATCTACTAATCTTACGGAACTAAGTCGCAGGGATATCTGATTAGCTGTTGGCACCGTGACAGGATACTGTGCGATAGGAAATCACGCAGCTCGAAATAGAATCCGTTCATGACCTCCTTTGTGACTGTCCGGCTCTGGCCACTAAAAGAAGACGTGCTCTTGGCAGCTCCTTCTTTTCAGAACTGGACGAGTTAGGTAACATTGAGCTAAGCAAGCTCCTGAGATTCAAACATTTATCTGGGTGGTTTGACTTAGCGGTCGAAGATTGATATTTAGGTTTCCAGGGACAGTCCGCTGTGTTCTAGTATTTGCAGAGGCTTTTGGAAGATTTTGCCTCCTGTGCATGCTTGTGTTTCGCATCGAAGGTCGTAAATGGGGCAGAGAGCCTTTTCCATCGCTATCCTGCACCGACGAATGCTAAAACTAGACATGGCTCTGTCTCTATAAATTTTGCAATACGCACCCTTAAAATCGATAAAATTGTGTTGATTTGGACTTCTCCAGGATCTGCTAAGGTGTGAACATTTAATTGCCTCTTCGTGGCCTAGAACATCGGAGAGTCTCTCACTCAGGTTCTCTTGGTCGTCTCACGCCATTCCAGGCAACGTTTAGACTTCTCTTTTGGGCCATTCGCAGCCTTTTATTGTTGGATAGTTAAGCTCAGAATTTGGCTGCTAGGATGTAATGGTCAAAGTTGAAGATTGATCCTCTAAATATTTAGGATATTTGATGCGTATTTAGATCCGATCAGCACTTCGACGAGCGTCTTGGGACATTTAGATTGCTGTGCGGACTCATAGTCTTGGATGTGCCCTCCAACTAATCCGCCAAAGATATTCTCTTCACAAAGATGTTCTCTTTGACATCCTACTGCGGACATGTACTGCAGAACGTCTTAAAATTCCTCCTTAACAGGGTCTTCAGCCTTGTCGGTAGGGACGTGAATTAAGTTGATGTTATAGAAATTGGCTTTTATGCAGATGACAGCCGGGCGATCGCTTACCGGCCTTAAGTCAATAACTCTTTACCTTAACCGGTTTCCCACGACGAATCCGTATCATATCATGTCCAAACTCATGTGGGAGCTATCCGTAGTAATACATGTATGTGCTGCGAGAGGGCGGTTTCAAATAACCTTTGAGGTTCCGCGTGGTGTTGTCCCATTTGAGGAGGACTATCATTAGGCTACTGGGTCTCTTTATTATTTTTTTCTACGCGTAAGGAAGTTACCACGACGTAAAAACCCCCAATCTGGAGGGCCAGCTTAATTAAAAAAAACACTATGCCGAAGGAGTAGTCTCGCACTGGATTATATACCAAACCAGTGGAGGCGGGCGAAAGTTGTGTTCATTCCAAAAATGGGGAAGAAAGACCCAGCACAGCCGAAGTCATACAGACCGATCAGCCTAACATCGTTCCTTCTCAAAACAATGGAGAAAGCTGAGGATAATCACTTAAGGGAGGATGTTCTTAGCGCATCCCCACTTCATCATCGTCAGCATGCATACAGAACGGGCAGATCTACAGAGACCGCTCTCTATCAGCTGACGGAAATCAGTCGAGGAGCTCTTGAAACAAAAGAGACAGTAATCTGCGCCTTCCTGGACATAGAGGGCGCATTTGACAACACTTCGAATGAAGCTATTAAACGAGCCGTGGGCAGGAAAGGAATTAGGAGAACAGTATCTAAGTGGACGTATGAGGTACTGAGAACAAGATCAGCAGAAACTCAAACATCAAGAGAAGTTATCAAGGTCAACACGACAGGGGGATGTCCGCAAGGAGGAGTGCTTTCTCCTCTAATGTGGAGCCTTGTTGTGGACGAACTACTTGAAAAGCTAACAAACCCCGGAATCAACTGTCAAGCTTATGTTGATGACATTGTACAGATTGCCAAAGGAAAGTTTGAAGAGACCCTATGTGATGCTATACAAAGGGGCCTAAAAGCAACTCAAGAATGGTGCCATCAGGCTGGGTTGAATATAAGCCCGGCTAAAACCACGATACTACCATTCACGAGGAAAAGAAAACTAAAACCGATCCGACTGTAGGGCGTGTTACTGACACCGGTAACAGAGGTAAAGTATCTAGAGCACACAGAGGAGATATCCAAAAAGGCTACCCGCGCTCTAATGATATGTAGGAGCCTTGCGGGCAAGTCTTGGGGACTCAACCCAAACATTCTAAGATGTATATTGCCATTGTGAGGCCAACGATCACATATGGGGCGATAGCTTGGACAAAACGAACCAGTCTGGTCACAACGAGGGAAAGGCTCACTAAAGTGCAAAGACTTGCGTGCCTCTGTATCACTGGGGCCATGAGAACATGTCCAACTGCTGCCATGGAAGTACTCTTAGAGCTGACTCCGCTCCAACTCGTAGTGGAGCAAAGTGCAAAGCGAACGATCCTAAGGATGGCAAAGGAAGGTATTGGAAGGGAGAGGAATATGACGCACTTCTTAAAAAAAATCCGTAGGAACGACAGTATTAGAAAATTTAACTTTGGCAAAGACTTCTGCACTAAGAGCAACGAACCGGCAACATATGGACTGAGTAACCACGCGATAAAGTGGTACACAGACGGCTCGAGAACTGAGGAAGGGACAGGGACAGGAGTGTTTGGGCCAAGAACGAAACACTCAGAACCCATGGGCAAGAGTACCAGCTATAGACAGATGCATCCAACTCAATCTCGAAAGAGGATATAGAAACTGTGACCTAGCAATACTGTCAGACAGTCAGGCAGCTATCAAAGCACTCGACTCCTATGTCATTAAGTCGAATTTGGCAGAAACAATAAAGTAACACTTTGCTGGGTACCCGGTCATGTCGGGATAGAAGGCAATGAAGAGAAGACTCACTCAAGACAAGGAGCTGCAGAAACCTTCATTGGCCCTGAACCATTCTGCGGAATAGGGGAACATACCATCCGCGAAGAATTCAGGAGAAATAAGACAGGGCGAGAACCTGGAACAACACTATAGGCCTGAGGCAAGCTAGAAAACTACTGGGACACTATAACCGGAAAAGATTTGAATTATTCTCGCCAAGGCAAAGCTAAAGGACATGACCCTCAAACACAATTCTGATGGAATCAAGATGCGAGGGCAGGGCAGGGGGCACAATAGACCATCAGGTCGCAGTGCAAAATGACCCTACACAAATACAATGCCGAAGGATCGGTTCACTTACTGTACGGATACATATTTGCCAGTATACCTCACATTTTCCGAACCCTAACCCTAACCAATGGCATAATTTGACCAGGTCTTAAAAGAAAGAATAGCGAGCCAAATTTATGAGATTGTACATTCCGCTGCAATTTATTTCACGTAATGGAGGCTTACAGCTTTGTTATCGATTTAATTTTCCTTATCAAGTAGGTGGGATCACCAAAACTCAGCGTTTCCTCAGACGATAACCACTAACCTGATTATAGGCTGTAAATATATTTCACCGCCCTAGGCAAACCTAGCTATTCGTATGCAATTTATGGTGAGCAAACAACAACAACAGACGACTTAACAATTTACTATACGCACTTCCGTTCAACATCAGAATACGCTCCAGAACGGGGTGGTTACTCCATATAAACTCTATTTAGGTCGACCATAAACACACTCAAATGACCAACCACCGCCATCACGGTGAATAAAATTATCGTTGAAATAATCGTTATAAGCCCCGCAGCAAATTGTCCTTGTGCAGGACGAAACAGAATTCAACGATGGAGCAAGGAAAAATAAGCATACAAACCACACACCTCCTATAATCATATAATTTGTGCAATCCTTACTTTCTTTTAAGTAAACTTCATCACTAAGGACTAAATTCCTTTAAACTTCTAAACCCAGTGACGGAGTGAAAGAAAAGGATATAAATTGGAGGGAAAAGGAAAGAGAGTTAGGTGACGGTGCGCGTTGACCTTAAGGTAGGAGGAAGGTAAGTCATTCCACATACGTGTTGAGTGGCAAAAGGACGAATTTCTGAATTTCGCTGTGCGACCGAAGATAGATAAGGGTGCGCAGAAGAGGCCGCTCGTGTAGTACGATTAAACTGACGGACAGGCGGGACACAGCTATAGATTTCAGCCGAGCATCTGTGGTGGAAATATCGGCACAGGACCGATAAGCATTCAACATTCCGACGGATCACCAATCAGTCTACATACCTGACGCTGGACACAATCTTGTAAACTGAAGCAAGTTGCGGGAGCTCCCGCCCAAATATGTGAGTTGTATTCGAGTTTCGGACGAATATAAGCCAAGTCCGCAGGACTGAAAAAACGTTTACACCTCTTGAGGAATTGGAGGCACCTTGCGCCATTTTTCGCAGCTTCGGAAATCATATGGTTCCAGCGAAGGTCTAGGGTAATTTGCATGCCAAGCATTGACAAGCCATTAGATTCCTCAATATCAGTTCCATTCATTTTTAGTTTGGCTAAATTAGTATCCCGCTTCAGAGACAGGAGACAGCACTGCCGATGATGACATTCGCTGCCGTTGAGACTCCACAGCTAGGGGTGTCAGTCGTGGAGTCGAAACAGAATAAGCGAAGTCAAGAGTGCTGTCATCCGCGAAGGAATGGATGGGATTGCAAGTGAGAGAGAGAAGGTCGTTAATGAATACCAAAAACAGGGTCGGAGAGAAGACTGAGCCTTGAGGGACACCAGCATTGGTAGAGAATGGGGTAGAAGTATGTATATCCGTCTAATACAACTTGTACTGACCGATTACTTAAGAAGCTTGCAATCCATGATGAGAAGATTCTACCGACACCGTAAGCCTGGATTTTGCTTAAGAAGGCACTGTGCCACACTCTATCGAAAGCAACCACTCGGCATTCACCGTGGTGGTGAATACTATGGTTCCATTTTTCCGTAAGGTACGCCATAAGGTCCCCTGTGGAACGTTGTTGACGGAAACCGTACTGGCGGTCATTTAGAAGACGGTTTCTTTCAAGATATCTCATGAGATGGAAATTTACAATGCTGTCCATGACCTTAGAGAGCACTGATGTCAGGGCTATGGGTCGGTTTTGAAGGAGAGGTTTTGCGCGAGTTTCCACCTATCCGGGAAGCTGTCCGTAGACTATGACAGGAAGAAGAGCTTACGTTGAGGTTAAGCCAGGGTAGAAGAACACCTCTTCAAAACAAGGGGAGAGATCCCATCTGGACCTGAAGATTTGTTACAGTTGAGTTCTTTTAGGACTCGAGCTACTGAGCGGGTTCGGACTACTATACAGCGATCATTGGTGGAAAGCTATGGAAAAAACCAGCTATCCTAACAACCTAACTAAGGTACAAAGACTAGCATGTTTAGGAGTAACAGGAGCACTACAATCAACACCACAAGCAGGGTTGGAAATGACACTTCATCTTCTTACCTTGCAGGAGTACATAAGGGGCCTGGCTGCAACACGTCTTAGAGCATCTGGTCTTTGGAAACAAAGTTCCTATGGTCATGCGTCCGTCCTTCATAGCCATGGAATCGTGGACCGCAATAAAAACTCTGGCTATGTTATTCCATATGAAGACTTCAAAAGGAATTACTCCATCCTTATTCCCAAAAGACAAGTCTGCGAGTCCAACACATTAGCAGGACATCCAGGTCTTCACTGATGGGTATAAGATGGAAATAGGAACCGGAGCAGGAGTATTCGCGATTGCTTACAGATTAAGGACTCATACAAACACCCAAATGTGGACAGTCAGAGGCAGCTATCAAGGCACTGGATAGGGAGACAATAAGGTCTAGGACAAAGTCTTGAATATACTTAGCAACATCCACGTGGTAAATCTCTCCTGGGTTCGTGGACATAGCGATATAGAAGGGAACGAGATAGCAGATGAACTAGCCAGGAAAGGATCAGCACTAGGTATAGAACATACCCACACACAGATGGACTGGACATTCTTATTGGTGTAGTGAAAGAAAGAATAAATATTTATATAAACCAACACCACTGGGTCATCAAGAGGAGACTGTGTGATTACCCGAAGCCTATGGCCTCAATTAAACGAGAGAAGAACCAAATGCTTACTAGCCATGGGGAAGAAAGAAATCCACATCTTGATAGGTGTACTGATCGGACAGAGTCCGGAACTCCCCGGACTTCTGCAGGAGCTGTCAAGATGAGGACGAGACAGAGACCATCAAGCACTTGCTTTGCGAATGCTCAAATCTCCAAAACCGTCACCTCCTACATATGGGGAACACATTCTTTGGAGAACTGGACGAATTGGCACAAGCACCGCTGATGGGGCTAACAAGATTCATAAGGAGTAAACGCTGGTACTCTGATATAATGTTAGATGTGGTAACACAGCCTTAGGGGTATCACAATGGACCAATAGGCCGCCGTGCAAGCACCTTTTCGGTGCACACCCCCCCCCCAATCTAACCGGACTATCCTTGTAAAATAATAAATAACTATTTTGCAAGCAGAGTCCTCTTCTATGACTCTGACGAAGGTATTAAGACCTACGACTTAACTGGTGGTGTTCCACAAGGCTCGGTTCTAGGCCCCCTGCTGTGGAATGCTATGCACGATGAAATCCTACGCCTACCGATTCCAGGAGAAGCTTCAATCAAAAACAATTGAAGAACTCATACTCCACTGTAACGAGACAACTGAGACGGTACGTCGTTGGCGGCTAGCTGACGCCGGTTTGCATCTTGCCGATCATAAAACTGAAGCGATGCTCATTACAAGTAGGAAAGTCCGTGGAACGATATTGTTAAGAGTCGGGCGGCACGAAGTAGTTTCCCAACCATTTACTAAGTGCCTTGGTGGGATTATCGACGCTATTATCAAACATCACCTTGCAAAAAATCGTCGAAAGCTGTTAGTGCACTTTCAAGACTAATGAGCTATAGGATGCCCAAAACAGAATAGAAGACTTCTTATTGCAAGAGCTGCCAGTTCAATAAAAGCAGCAGAAATATGGTCAAGTGCCGCAAAAGTTAAGTCTTACGTTCGTGGAGGCAAATCCGTCCACCGTCTCAGCGCACCGTCTAAGGGTCGCCAGGGCGTTTCGAACGGTTTCAAATGATGCTATACTCATAGGATCTTCAATGCTGGCCATCGACCTACTTGCTGAAGGAATGAAAAGACTTGGAAGTAAGGAACCGCAGTAGTGCAACCTGGCGACAGCAATGGAATGAATCCTCAAAGGGAAGATGCACGCATCGTCTTATACAAATTATCGGTGAAATTTTTATCTAACAAAGTTTCTAATGGAACACGGCTGTTTCAGAGAATATATCTTCAACCGCAAACACGAAATTGTCCCAAACGGCCTAAATAGAAAAGGATTTATTAGAGAAATGGGACTTATACTTGAACAGCTAGATAAAAACAGGGATATCGTGATAATGGGAGATATGAATATTGACATTCGAAGATCTGATCGAAATGATGTAAAAGACTATTTAGAGATGTTAGCTGCAAACGGGTTGATGAATGTGATCCAGGACAATACGAGAGTCGATCCGAAAAGAGGAACATCGACATTGATACAACACATTGTGGTAAGCAGAATAGAGAGACCAATTTTTTCCTCAGTAATTGAAAACGACATCTCCGATCACTACGCGGTTTTTTATGGAACTAGGGCTCAGAATGTCTCTAGAATTCAAGAAAGATCAGAGTTATATGTCCAAAATAGGATGGTGGATGAACGAATACATTCAACTGACTGGAAAACACTGTTAGCTGAAAATGATGTTGACGATATGTATGGAAAATTTTTAAAACAAATGCAAGATATCTATGCGAACTCAATGGTGACGAAAATATCGCGCAAGAAATGTAGACAAAACTCTTGGATTACCTCCGAAATTCGGGAAAAATGCCAACAAAGGGACCAACTGTATCGAAGATGGAAGAATAATAGGCTGAACATGACTTATGAAGTAGAATATAAACAATTCCGGAACAAAGTTAATAGAGACATCTTTATACAAAAGTCCAACTATTATAAAGGCAAATTTAATAGCCTTAGATCAGATCCCCGTAAAACATGGAACCTGATCAACGAAATAATGGGACGGAAGAAGCAAAATCTCGACGAAGTCATCATCAAGAATGTTCCCCTAGAGAAGTGCCTATTACCAAAGAGATGCGCTGAGAACTTTTCGGGTCAAATCCTACAGATAGTTCACAATTGCTACATAAATACATCCCATCATATCAGTTCAATACTACCCAACTCAATATTCATCCAAGAAACAAACACTGAAGAAGTACACGATATAATAAAACTAATGGGGGAAAATAAATCAGCGGGAATCGATGGCATTAGAGTGCGTGACATTAAAAGCAATGCAGTTATTTTTGCTCCCGTAATTTCGAGGCTCATAAACCTAAGCTTAAGTCAAGCTAAAGTTCCTCAAATACTTAAGACCGCTGTTGTACGCCCTATCTATAAAGGAGGAACAAAAAGTTTGCTAAGTAATTACAGACCAATATCAATTTTGCCGGCTATTGAGAAGTGTTTGGAAGAAGTAGTTACAAGGCGACTCCAAAACTTTGTGGAAAAACATTCCCTTATCCACGAAAAACAGTTTGGTTTTCAAAAAAACAAAAGCACGGGAAAGCTTATGGGAGAATTTGCAGATACCATCAATGGAAGCTTGAGTAAAAACCACCATGTTATTGTTTTGTTCATGGATTTCAGTAAGGCATTTGATACTCTGAACCATAAAAAGCTAATAACAGCGTTAAATCGATTAGGCGTCCGAGGTATACTGGCTGACTGGTTGCAGAACTATCTAAGTGAAAGATCTTTTCGAGTGAAGGTGGGAGACAGTTTCAGTAATGATACACCGGCTCCTTTCGGAGTACCGCAGGGATCGAAACTGGGACCAATTTTGTTCATCCTTTTTACCAACGAGCTGCTTCGGGTTTTCAAAAATAGTACCCCTTTCGCATTCGCAGATGATACAGTTCTAGTCGTCCAACATAAATGTCTTGATACTGCTATGAGAATAATGCAAGAGGAGTTTGATAAAGCTGTGGAATGGTGCCATGACAATGGACTTATATTGAACCCCTCCAAAACTAAGATGATGCATATTCGCGGGCCACATCATAGATTAACTCAACAGAATATCAGTTTTCGTAGCAGTATCTGCCAAAATACACTGCCGAACCAGACCATCGAAGTTGTCGAAAGTTATAAATACCTAGGAGTCATCATCGACAGCCATTTCATTTGGGACAAGCACATCGACAAACTCCGCTCAGATCTCAAAAAGGCGATGTTCGCTCTGTACCATTTAGGACATTATTCGACGCTTCAGGTCCAGAAGCAAGTTTACTATGCACTAGTCGAATCAAAATTGCGGTACGGGATACTTGCTTGGGGCAACGCATCAAATACACATATAAACAAGCTACAAAAACTTCAAAACACCATTCTAAAGAAGATCAACAGAAGACATCCATCAAGCACATCCGGTGAAAATTCTTTTAAGGTACTGACGGTCAAACAAATTTTCAAGCTAACGCTATGTTTAGAACATTATGATGACATCCGATTTAAAAGACCCATTGACCATCAACACAGCACGAGAAGGCGAGTTCGAGGTATGCTACAAACACCATTATGCAGCAACAACTACGGCAGAAGACAACTGAACCATAGCGTTCCAACTGTGTTCAATGAGCTTCCCTCAAACTTGAAAAATATTATAAATTTTAAGACCCGCAAAAAGCATTTAAAAAATTTTTTTCTTGCTAACACGAACTGTTAATATCTTTGCCTTTTTAATCATTTAATTATTTAATTATGAAATATTTTTTCCTTAAATATGTGAAGATAATTTAAAGCTCACAAACTTTTGAAATGCAATCTTCTGCAGATAAGCCCCTCAGGCTTCGCAGATAAATGAATAACGATGTAAATAAAAATAAATAAATAAATAAATACTAAAAAAAAAAAAAAAAAACATTGTGAACATGTTTCGGAAGACGTGGAACACGTGTTTTTTCATTGCCCACGATATGCAAACGAGAGGACCCGAGAATGTTGTAAATTACATGCAACTGGAACATCGTAAGTAACGTGGCGGTACGCATAATGAGCGATCTTAGGAACCTAGACCGCCAACGCAACGCGAATTCAAACAACCGAGCTTCAAACGCCCAATAACACATAACGGCGAATCGGGGAATATTGCCTAAAAGGCTAACCAGCTCCGCGAAGTACAAGACGGCAGTTCCGCGGGGAGAGTGGTTTGATGTGTGCAGGGTGTGGATTGGAACGTAGGCGTATTCAGGTCTACGAATCATACCAGTAGCTCGGGCTAGTGGTATCTATGAAGATTACACATCCTTTGGCGCAACCATTAAAAAACAAGTTACGCTCCACGAACAAGGGATCTGTTTCCCACATGGGTATCACAAAGGGTCTGTATTTTTCGGCTTTCACTGGATTTACTCGCAGACCCCTACTCTTCCCCAGGACAATCATCGACACAGGTCTCTACCATTTGTTTCTAGAAGTTTTACAATCTCGTCGACTGTTACAAGCCATAGTAGCGGCAATACACTCCACGGTGAAAGCTTAGGGGTGCCCTGGTTGACTATCAGATTGCCATTCATATCTCCTAGAGTGGAGTTGATTACACAAGGATTCTGCAAGGACTATCAATGCTAAATCAATAATAGTTCACAAAAATTCCAAAAATTTAAAACACTCTGTTTTTAAAACTTTGGTGATTAAAACCATAACTATCAGCGTCACATACATATATACACACATATGGATGTGTAAAATTTTCTGCCCCTCATCGTGGGTATTCCAGCGATAAAAAAAAAGTACCACGGTCAAGGGGTGATAAGCAGTTCTTTAGTAAAAAATTAATTTTCAACTGAAACTATTTTAAATACACTATTTCATAGGGTATTACACTTTTGATTCTTACTTTTCAACGAAGAGAAGTACTAAGTATACGGGCATCCGTTTCAGCTACAACGTTGGCCATTCGTCTATGCTTGATCCTTAACCATGAATATATAGACTATATCCCGCCAAAACTAAGACGTGACTGGAATTCCCGAACGAGCATCCCTGCCCTCACTGAATGGTACAACCATGTCACCTTGGACGGTAGTTCAGTTCACTCATATAAAGGCGGCTCCAAGACCGAAAAGGGGCAGAATTCTAGTGACTTCTCTGTAAAGCTCAGTCTGAGTATATCTTGCCGCCTTCCGGATCACTGTAGCGTTTTTCAGGTGTTTTCCTGGCTGAAATGTAATGCAAAACCCGTCAACGATATAAGCACCTTCACTGACAGTCAAGCGGCGATCAAGTCCCTGGAATAGGACTGCTTCACTTCAAAGGCCGGCTTAAACTCTCGTTCGTTCGCAGTTCCACATTCACCTCATGCCCATGGAGACATTCCGGGAAACTGCAACGCTAATGAGCTTCGCTAGAAAGGGTTAGACCCTCAGGTTTCTGCCTAAATGGCAAGGCCTTGATAAATGTCTCGCTACATATAAATATCTAGTTGAGTTGGATGCTTTCAGCAAGACCAGTCACAGTCTTATATCTAGACGGATCTGGCCTAAATTGGATAAGAAACACATTGCCAAACAGCCGCGGGACACTGTCTGAAAGGCCAACATGCTCAGAGGCTGGGCCCGTTTTCAAAGTACTTCTGCATGACACGTATGGATGAAGAGGAGGAGGCAACCATACTTCATCTCCTTTACACCCATCTGGCCCTGTCGGAAGGAACGTTGCTCCATTCAGGGGGTTTCGCCTTCAATGGCTGCAGACAACCAGCGTCCATGGACGTCACGTTTTATTAAAGCTCCGGTTGGTTTGATTAACTGCTGGGTAGCCATGAACTAACGATGGTAAATCATCTTCTGACAGTTGATAGGCATCCAAGTCTTCCTTCTTTTGTGGATTTGTGCTTCACATTCCTTAAGAATGTGCCCTTGGGCTTCCTCAACATCTCCGCAAAATCTTTAGCTTCCGCTTTGCTCTATGCACAATCTCCGGAGGTGTTCCTTAAATCTATGACCATCTAGGAAGCCTGAAAGAATGCACAGTCGGTTGTTGTACATATTTGTACAGGCCTTACTTTTCTTCCGTAGGGAGTTCCTTCAAAGTTTCGTTCTTTCGCAGTCTTTCTTAGCTCTACCCGTGTCATATGCGGACCTCAAAATCGTTTCGAACCAGTGGAAACCAGTGGAAACTAGGTTTGGTACCCTGAACCTAATAACGTTTGCGTAGATGCCTTCCAAACTACTCTTACTTCCACAAGATTTCTTCTCATTCCTCCTCCCGGCTTCTAATCTAGTGGACCGTAGTGTATGTAAAAGCTTCTTAAATTCGGAACTATGCACACATTTTTTTAACAGTCCCCCTTTTTGGAAGGCGTTACAGTCCGCGGTGAACCTGGGCCTCAGTCAACAAAACTCCCCAGCAAGTTTGAGACTCTAAGCTTGCTGCCTCCAGTTTTGTACGACAAATTGGTTGAGGTCCCCTTCCACTTGCGTGCGCCACCTGAGTATCGCCGAGGGACGGCGCTGGCGTACATATTTCTTTATACAAATACGTATCCTTAACCAATGTAATGCTGGGCAACTGCAGAGAATGTGTTCGGATGATTCGTCCTCCTCCGAGCAGAACCTACATTCCGTGCGCACAGTGCAGGTTAAGTTTGTTAAGGTGGTATCTCAGGCCCCAAAAGCCCGTGAGAAAGCCCAGAAAGCTTTCTGATACCATCCTTACCAAGGTTTATTAATCCTTATAGGAGTAAGGCTTGATTAGTATTTTGGATTGTCTCAACCCTGGGACATTTTCCCAGTGGTCCAGGCGAAGTTTGTGTTCCCAGTTACTAATCAGCGCTGTGGCGGAAGTCCAGTTGATGCCACAGTAAGGTTCAGGTCCTATGAACGTAGATTCTGAGCCAGCCCTAGCTAGTTCATCCCCTAACTCGTTGCCTACAACCCCTTGAGGGCCGGGGACTCATCTATGTTTTGCCTTCTTTAGTCTCGCCAGGGATTGCAGTGCATCGTAGAGTCCACTAAATTGGACGACAACGCTTTGCTATTAGTCTTCAGGTCTACGTGGCTGTATAGACCGTACAGTTCGTCGTTGTATCTCGTCCTTCCTTCACCGTCTATGCAGATGGAACTGAAATCACCCGAATTTTCTTCTCGAAACATCCAAGAGCTCCCTCATACCTCTGCGCTACACAGTTGCCTTCTTAGCCCAAAGAACCAGCGGTTGGCAAGGGTTATTCTTGTTTTGATCTCAGCGCTGATGAAGTTGTCTGAATTAACAGTGGAGCCTAGGTAGACGATCTTGCATTTTTAACGATATTCACAGTGACAGTCATGCTTCAACTTACAAATATAGGGTTTTCCAATAAGGACTTGACAACTTTTTTTTTTAAATAAAACGCAAACCATTTGAGATATTTCAAAAACTTTATTATCGGCTTGAAGTACAATCAAAACATTTATGAATGGAACTCGACTTCGTTCATATGGCCACCGCGGGCACGTTTGCAGCGGTCGATTCGTTGGACCCAATTTTCAACGACTCGGCCACACATTTCGGCCGAAACGGCCGCTATTTCGCGTTCAATGTTGGCTCTGAGCTCTTCCAACGTCGTCGGCGTGTTGGCATAAACCAATGACTTAACGTAGCCCCACAGAAAATAGTCAAGCGGCGTTAAATCGCACGAACGAGGCGGCCAATGGACTGGCCCATTTCTTGAGATAACACGCTCACCATACTTAAACTTCAATAAATCGATTGTAGCGTGTGCTGCGTGGCTTGTGGCACCATCCTGTTGAAACCACATGTCGTCCAAGTCCATATCTTCCAATTCGGGCCAAAAATAATCGGTGATCATGGCGCGATAACGCTGACCATTCACAGTAACGTGACGATCGTTATCGTCGACGAAAAAATATGGCCCAATAATGCCGCCGACATGCAAACCGCACCAAACAGTTATTTTTTGTGGATGAATTGGTGATTCATGAAGCACATGTGGATTTTCACCCGTCCAATAACGTATATTTTGCCATTGAGCCAAAAATGAGCTTCGTCACTGAAGATGATTTTGCGATGAAATTCATCATCTTGGCGCATCTTCTACAGAACCCAATCGGAGAACGTACGTCGCTTCAAATGGTCCATCGGCTTCAATTCTTGAGTCAGCTTGATCTTGTATGGGTGTAAACCAAGATCCTTACGCAAAATACGCCATAATGTGGTCTGAGCGATGCCCAATTCTTGAGAACGCCGTTGGAATTGACTGATTTGGATCGTTTGCTACGTACGCCTGAGCGGAAGCGATATTTTCGACACTTCGACCAACCCGTTGTCTCACTGACACGGCAACATCACACAACGAATATGTAGACTCAAATTTTTGCACTAAACTTGTTATTGCCTGTCTACTAGGGCGAGAATTACGACCGAAAATTGGAGTTAACGCTCTTAAAGTTGCAGTCACCGACTCCGAATTTCGGTAGAAAATTTTTATAATTTGCAGACGTTGCTCGTTCGTGTACTTTGCCATGATGAAAATGTTGACTGAATAAATTGACAGTGACAGTTTGATGATTAGTGAAAGAGTGCGTTCACAAATTAATCGGAATTCCGATATTAGACAGTTGTCAAGTCCCTATTATTATCAGCATCCGAAAACAAGCGCTATAAATGGTGACTCACATGACTCACTTTTCGTCCAAGAATTGTCCTAAAAATAGTTTTTCTGATATCGAGGCAATGACGGGTAAATTCCGAAACGGCATGCATAGAGCACGATTAAATGGACTTGACATAGGGTGTCATATGTTATGTCCCAGGCAGATTGCAAGCTTTTCAGTTGTTTTTCAATAGAAACGTCGTCGTCAGAGGGAGTTCCCAAACATGTTTCGATTCAGCTTTGCTTTGGCTACGAGACTTCAGCACATTCAATCTTCTTCGGAGTCTTTGAAGCACAAGTTCGGTTGCGGATTCGGTTGTTTGCTATTTTTTGTTGTTGTTGTTGTTGATAATATTTAGTGTGATGTTTGGTGAAAGTCGTGATCTTAAGTGGGCGGTTATCGTTTTGTTTGCAGCGTTAGTTTATGTGGACGGACGTATGGTCTTGACAAGAAGCAAGAGATAAGTAGCGCGCTGTTAAATAATTTGACACTCTATTTGCAGAAACTTCCTGCACGACTCAAGGACGGGAAGCAGGAGTGTGTGTACCGATATTGGCATGTGAATCGATAATTGAGATACTGAATACGGCGCCAAGGCCATTAGCGGCTTCGACTATCGAGTTTGTACGGAGCTCGCACTGTGGTACCTTTAGTGACGTCGTAAGTCTGAAGTGAAATTTTAAGATTAAATGGTTTAGTCAAGTTCAGTTTTCTAGCATTATGTGTGCTGTGAGCCAAGCCGTGTCAAGCGAAACGATACGACAGCAGTAGAATCCACAAGTGTAGCAACGACTGTAAGGGCGAGTAACATTACTGCCAGTACATCTGGGGATGGTTCTAAGATTCGCCCAAGTGTTGCGAAATCAGATGAAGATGTTCAGGCCGGAATGACTATTCTGGAGGGGAACAGCTGTGGAAATAGTAATGCTGACCGCATTGCCAATGGAGTGGATGCCTACCTCTCCGAGTATCCATGGATGGCTCTGCTAGTGTACAGTGATGGTTTGGATAGGACCCTCAATTGTGGGGGATCACTGATTACCGATCGATATGTCTTAACTGCCGCTCATTGCATTGCAGTTCCAAACAAGCAATTGTAAGGTTTTCCTTCTCTTATAAGTCGAATGTGGAGATAAATCTGTTTTTTTAACAGAGTTAGTGTCCGTTTGGGTGAGCACGATTTAAACGAGGAGGTTGACTGCATTGGTAGAAACCAACGAAGAAGGTGCGCTCCGCCTATACAGGAAATTGACATCGAAGAAGCTGTATATCATCAGGATTACGCTCGACGCACGATCTCCAACGACATTGGCGTCATTCGCCTGATTAGCAAGGCTGTCTTCGGTTGTAAGTGCATGCTAAAGCAAATGTTTGCCGGTACCTTAAAAATTGTCCTTTTTCGTTTCCATTTAGCCAACGTGAAGCCAATTTGCCTGCCGATAACACCACAATCGCAAACGGCTACTGTAAGCAGAATGATTATCGCAGGATGGGGTCGAACGGAAAGCACTCAGAAAGCGAATATCCTTCAGAAGGCAGTGGTACCTGTGAGGGAAATCGATTACTGCAACCAAATTCTTAGATCTATTCAACTCACTGACAAGCAGCTATGCGCTGGAGGAGACAGCAACATCGATGCGTGCAAGGGCGATTCTGGTGGACCGATATTTTTTCCGGCACGCTACCGCAGGGGTGTGCGATACATCCAATATGGTATCGTCTCGGCTGGTAGTGTCGTGTGTGGTGCTAATTACCCGGGCATTTATGTGAGAGTACTATCGTATCTGGATTGGATAGCTGGAAATATTAACCCGTAGATATAGATACATTTTGTAGCTAGTTTTGTAAATAAAATTATCAGTTCTGATTCAGCACAGAATCACTTTTAGTTTGAGTCGATTTTCACATACTGAAAGGAGGTCGGAAGAAGGGTTAAACCGCGGTCCTATTTGACGTTGGTATACACCCACATATGTATGTTTAATGCCATATATGAAAGGCGGGAAAAGTGTCCCCTGACAGTTATTAGTCTCGGACACTTTCGCGAAAGGTGGGAAAGTGAACGTAGAACCTTCTCCACGGTAGTCCAAGGTACCAACGACTATACCGCGGGTTCCCACTTCTCCATATGAAAATTTGGCCACAAGGTGAGAAACCTCCCACCTTGTGGGTGTAGTCCAAAAGGTCAAGGTTCACTTCATTGACTCGGCCACCTCGTGGAGAGTTTGGTTTTGACAACTGGAAGCAGCGTGCTCAGGATAGACGAAGACGACAAGATCCCAAACACTTCACAGTACACCAGTTCATCCAGTTCAAAAAAAAATTCTTCTGTCAATGAGCGACGTTTTGCATGTGACGAACAAAACTTTCCGATCAACGCCGCATCTCTACACCAGCCCGCAAACTGTTCTACGTCTTACGCTGAAAGCGAGAAATTGTGAACTAAAACAGCTTTAGATGCTACCGGATATCTAATGTCTATCCATCCGATACGCTATTCGTTAGTCACACATCTCTAAACCCGCTGCTGAGCCATTAAAAAAAATTTATTGACGACGCATGGGTATAACAGTTCTCCCCTCAAGCGGTGACGATCATCATCATCACCTTTTTGTTTCGAAACCGAGATTGTGATGGAATTTCCGCCAAGTGACTCACTCATGGCAATCGTTTGTCGTCACTGGTGCAATCCGAAAAATGTTGAGATATAGGTTTACTCCGTCCAGCACTTTCAATCTGCTTCGGGGTTTTGCTAGGTCAAGTTCAGTTTGTTTTGTTTTGATAGCAAGAAATGTTAGCTGTGGTTATCTTTTTGATGTCAGTCATGGCTCATGTCAACGCACGTAGGTGTTGTGAAAAAATAACAAAATAAAAAAAAAGTTCTCAAATTGAAGCTCATTTGTAGAAGGCGTCTGTAGAACTCAGCAACTGGAGGAGGGGCTGTGTGTACCAGCATTGGCATGCGAAACGATGAGAGAGATTCTGAATGCGGCACCAAGGCCAGTACCGATTCGGAGCATCGAACTTGTACGGGGCTCGACTTGTGGTTCCTTTGATGACGTTGTAGGATGTTTGGGTATCTTAAGCTGAAACAGGTTAATGATGCTTTTCTCAATTTCAGCCTACTGTATGCTGTGCGCTAAACCGTGTTAGTCGTGGAAGTCGAGCGGTAGGAACCGTCAACACCACTGCCATTGAATCTTGGAATGGAACGAAGAGTGTTGGAATATCAGATACAGATATTCAGTTCGGAATGGCTGTTCTGGAAGAGCAAAAGTGTGGCTATGCTAATACTCGGAATAATCGCATTTCGCATGGAGGCACGACCGCACTCTCTGAATTTCCATGGCTGGCGCTATTGGTTTACGCTGATGGCTTGGATCGGACCTTGGGCTGCGGTGGATCATTGATTACCGATCGATATGTCCTAACTGCTGCTCATTGCATTGTCGTTCCAAACAAGAAATTGTTGAGTTTTCCCTTTCTTATAAGCTTACGCCGAGATAACAAATTTTTTTTTTTTTTTTCAAAACAGAGTTAGTGTCCGTTTGGGTGAGCACGATTTAAACGAGGAGGTTGACTGCATTGGTAGAAACCAACGAAGAAGGTGCGCCCCGCCTATACAAGAAATCGACATCGAAGGAGCTGTGTATCACAAGGACTACTCTCGAAGCAGGATCTCCAACGACATTGGACTCATTCGCCTGATAACCAGCGCCATCTTCCGTTGTAAGTGCATACTAGAGCAAATGTTTTTCAGTACCTTAAAAAATATCCTTTTTCTGTTTCATTTAGCCAACGTGAAGCCAATTTGTCTGCCGACTGTGGCACTACAGTCAGAAACGTTTTCTTCAAGCCACCTGATTGTCGCAGGATGGGGTATAATAGAAAATGGCCTAAAAGCAAATATCCCACAGAAGAGAGTGATACCAGTCAAGGACATCGATTACAGTAAACAAACTTCCACGTCTATCCAAATTCCTGACAAGCAGTTGTGCACTGGAGACCGGAAGAACACCGATGCGTGCAAGGGTGATTCTGGTGGAGCGATATTTTTCCCTGCAAGCGATCGCAAGAGTGCACAGTATATCCAATGTGGTATCATACCGGCTGGTAGTGTCCTGTGTGATTCTAATTACAACGGTGCCTATGTGAAAGTACTTCCGCATCTGGATTGGATAGCGGGTAATATTAAGCCTTAGATTGATAAGCCCTATTTTACATTTAGTTGCATATAATAAAGTTCCCTGCAACGGACTTCTAACGAAGTTAATGAGTCAACATGTTGCCCAACTAAATTTCGAAAGAGCACGAGATCAAGGCGATTGGTAGTGACTGTCTCGTTTGATTTTTTTTTTCTTCGTCCTTGCAGCTTCTACAAAAGTTGGATTCGCCTTAGCCAAGCCTAGTTCGTCGCTAGGCATGTTGTACCATTTTTCCACCTAAGATTTGTCTCTCGATACCATCTAGGTTAAATATAAGTTTGCAATCAGCGACTGGTATACCCAATGTATCTTTGCCTCTAAGGATGGGTGTAGTTGCTCCATATTTGGCGAGTTCGTCAGCCTCATAAATCCCTTGGATATTCCTGTGCCCTGACACGCAATAGAGGTGAATATTGAACTGCTCCGTCATCTCAATGAGAAATCATTGTTGATCTAAAGCTCAAACTAGAGCCGGAGCAGTTGGCCCACGTCCCGGGCTCAAGAAATTGTCAAGTGTTTAGAGAAGCACTAGGTAAAGTGAAGAAAAATGTCCAACAATGACGAGAATCCTACAAGGGAATCTACACAGAAGCAGAACAGCTGGTAACTTACTTACGCAGCTTAGACTGGACCATAAAGTCGACGTAGTAAACATCAGCGAGCAGGACAGAAGTAGGGATAGACCCGGCTGGCTCACGGACGAACTTGGCACAGCCGCTATTTGGATACCGGACACGAGAACAGTCTCTATTAAGAACCACGGGACTGGAAAAGGATATGTTTGGATGAATTGGATGAAATGACCAGGTCACAATAGAGAGCTGCTATTTCACGCCGAACGAAAACATAAGTGACTTCCGAGAGAAACTAAGCGATCTAGATGATACCATGCGGGAATTTGAGGGAGTCATTCTGCTCGCTGGTGACTTCAACGCAAAAGCAGTAGAGTGGGGAATGAGCGCAACAGACTCAAGGGAAGACAGATGCTAGAGATGTCCGCAAGACTGGGCCTAAATGTGATGAACGTAGGAGACACAACGCCCTTCAGGCGTCCCAGACGTTACCTTTGCGTCGGAGACCATAGCAGCTGAAGTAGAAAACTGGAAAATCATAGCAGACTACACTGGTAGTGATCACCAGTATATAGTTCACGACCTACAAAGGCAGCGGCGTACCCAAAATAGGAATTGGAGACGGAGACCAAGATGGAATGTGGCAAAACTCAACGAAGCGCTCCTCACATCAATGATAAACAGAGGAAAAGATGCTGTCCTGGAAATGGTGGGCACCACTGAAGAAAAATAGAAGCTACCATGCGACTCATACATCAGGCGTGTGCTACAGCAATGCCTCGTGTAAAAAATCACAATAGATTCAGCAAACCCGTCTACTGGTGGACAGAAGAAATTGCTGGACTCAGAAGGAGGTGCCTACACCTCAGGCGCAAAGTCACAAGAGGAAGGAGGAGAGATGTCGAAGCTACGGAAGAGGTGGTAGCGGAATACAAACTCGCAAGGCTCTAGCTAAAAAGATCCATAAACCAAAGCAAAAACAGAAATGGGAAGATCTACTACGCGATGTCAATAACGACCCCTGGGGTCTAGGCTACAAGGTGGTTATGCGCAAGCTGGGGGCGCAAGCGACCAGCCCAGTACTAAATGCAGAAAAACTGGAATCAATAGTGAACACACTCTTTCCAACACACCCAGTTAGAGCCCCAGACGTGTCTCTTGAACCAATAGAGGAGATTCCCTTATTTAACGAAGAGGATCTGGTCGAGGCGGCAAATTCTATGAAGAATAAGAAGGCTCCGGGGCCTGATGGTATACCAGCCGAAGCGCTGAAAGCTATTGCCCGACTTTGCCCCCGTCTATTACTCGACATGTATAAGAGCTGTTTAAGGAACGGGATTTTCCCCAAGAAATGGAAAACACAACGCCTCGTACTGATTAGCAAGGGAAAGGGAAACCCAGACGATGCATCAGCGTACAGACCTCGACACAACAGGCGTTGAAGCCACGACTCTCAGCAGCTATCCAGAGGAGAGACGACCTATCAGAACGACAATATGGCTTTAGAAGAGGCCGGTCCACAATAGGCGCAGTGCAAGACGTAGTCAGAACTGTCCAAGAAAACCAACAGAGGAACCGCTATTCAAGAAGGATAATCATGCTAGTAACTTTGGACGTAAGGAATGCTTCAACTCTGCCCGATGGTCCAACATGCTGGAGGCTTTACAAAATGCTTTCAGAATACCGCAATGAATTTAGAGAGATTGATTCAAAAGTTTTGATTGAAGCTTGGCTATCCCCAAAGATGCGCAAATTGGACTTTACCGGCACTATCGCGGTCTATGGTCTTTAGTCTTCACCACATACGTGAATATAAGTCTTCTTACTGCGATATAGTAATGAGATGACACCAATAAGGTAAACGCGGCTGCAAACACCATCTACCCCCGATACCTTCTTTTGCAAAGGAAAGGAGCTACTGATGTAGCTTTCTTGACCCTTTTTCGAATGTTAGGTTTCCAGGTTAGTTGCCTATCCAAACTAAGACCCACAAATTGTGCTTTGTCAGAGAAAGTTAAGCTTGTACCATTATGGGAAGGAGGATCAACGAACGCAATTTTATATTTCCTTGGAAGAGTACACGTTTCGTTTTTTAAGGATTCACACCCAAACCTCACAGAACCGTTCATGTAGTTATCTTATTTAAGGCGTTTTGTAGGAGATCTTTGAGGGTGTTAAGGTACAAGTATGGTTCTAGCTTTATGTTATCATGAAACGGCGTGTTTTGCCTTCGAATAGTATTTGTCGGTTTTCAGCTTTTGATAGCTGCTCTGATCCAATGAAGGAAGGAAGGATTTTTCATGGACTGCAGTTGGGTTCTCTACTTGCTACTACTCTACTTCTCTTATTTGCGTACTTCGAAATGCGGTGAATCACTGACTAGATTTCTTTGACTTTTACGAAAGGGCCTGCGTTCCGGGCTTAAAACAAGCTGATTTTTTTTGAAGAGCATCTGGATGTTATTTTGATCCTCGGACTCTTTGACTTTCTTAAGCTGGAAGTAAGAGTAAATCCATTTTTTCTTGCGAAGTATTTTGTTAGCCTGGTTCGGCACTCGCTTGCAAGTGAGCCTCTTTCATAAATTTTTTTAAACAAAAGCACTCCTCCTCATGGTGGTCTATGGTGGTTTTAGCTACCTCTTTTATGATAGTGCGATAGTGGATGCCTTTCATCCTGTAGACTCCTCTATTCCAGGCTTTCGAAGTTGATTTTTTTTCCTTTTAGAAAGAATGCCAAGGCCAGAATGGCCTTCAGGAAAACAAGCGGACACAAGGACGTACGTCGTAGCTGCCACAAATAACTGAATTTCCATTTAGCTGAGATCATAAAAGGAAATTGACGCTTGAAGAAGGCAGGCTTATGGGGGGATAGACCCATTGTGATGCCCATTGGGGTAAAGGTGTATCTCATGGCGCATTGCATATCCGATGGTGAGGTGGACATGGTAGATAGGGGGTGCAAACGAGTATTGGGGGCGACTGATTCAATCGTACCCTCTCTACTGTTATGCAATTGGTAATTGGTTAGGTAGGGTAGCTGATTCAGTTGAACCCTAATGTACTGAGAATTGATCTCCAATCCAGGCCGCCGACTGCAAGTTCCTCAATTCTCAACCGATTTCGATGGTCTATACCTCGAATGCAGCGTATTTGGATGCAGAATCTTAGAATGTAGCTGCCCGTGGGCTGCTCCTTATACTTTCGAAGATATGGCATATCAGCTGCCACAAGGTGTGCTTCCTGAGCAAATGTACTGAGAATTGATCTCCAACCCGGGCCGCCGACTGCAAGTTCCTCAATTCTCAACCGATTTCGATGGTCTATACCTCGAATGCAGCGTATTTGGATGCAGAATCTTAGAATGTAGCTGCCCGTGGGCTGCTCCTTATACTTTCGAAGATATGGCATATCAGCTGCCACAAGGTGTGCTTCCTGAGCAAATGTACTGAGAATTGATCTCCAACCCGGGCCGCCGACTGCGAGTTCCTCAATTCTCAACCGATTTCGATGGTCTATACCTCGAATGAAGCGTATTTGGATGCAGAATCTAAGAATGTAGCTGCCCGTGGGCTGTTCCTAATACTTTCGAAGATATGGCATATCAGCTGCCACAAGGTGTGCTTCCTGAGCAAATGTACTGAGAATTGATCTCCAACCCGGGCCGCCGACTGCGAGTTCCTCAATTCTCAACCGATTTCGATGGCCTGTACCTCGAATGAAGCGTATTTGGATGCAGAATCTTAAAATGTAGCTGCCCGTGGGCTGCGCCTAATACTTTCGAAGATATGGCATATCAGCTGCCGCAAGGTTTGCTTCCAGAGCAAATGTAGATCTGCAACCCAGACCGCCGACCGCAAGTTCCTCAATTCTCAACCGATTTCGATGGTCTGTACCTCGAATGAAGCGTATTTGGATGCAGAATCTTAAAATGTAGCTGCCCGTGGGCTGCGCCTAATACTTTCGAAGATATGGCATATCAGCTGCCGCAAGGTGTGCTTCCTGAGCAAATGTAGATCTGCAACCCAGACCGCCGACTGCAAGTTCCTCAATTCTCAACCGATTTCGGTGGTCTATACCTCGAATGAAGCGTATTTGGATGCAGAATCTTAAAATGTAGCTGCCCGTGGGCTGCGCCTAATACTTTCGAAGATATGGCATATCAGCTGCCGCAAGGTGTGCTTCCTGAGCAAATGTAGATCTGCAACCCAGACCGCCGACTGCAAGTTCCTCAATTCTCAACCGATTTCGGTGGTCTGTACCTCGAATGAAGCGTATTTGGATGCAGAATCTAAGAATGTAGCTGCCCGTGGGCTGCTCCTTATACTTTCGAAGATATGGCATATCAGCTGCCGCAGGGTTTGCTTCCTGAAGAAATCTAGGATGTCTATGTTGGACAGATCACTTAGATTTTGGAAGAAGTAATTGCCTAGTAGTCTCTTACTCATAAAAGCTAACGCTGGGCATGCTCCGAGGAGGTGGAGGTTATTTTCCTCTGCAACTTCTGCAGAAATCATTTGATAGGACTCCCAATCTAATGGCGTGCCTACCTATCAGGCAGCGTCCTGTAATTATTTCTACTGGGAGGATTATATTCCTACTATTGAAGGATAGGAGCCTTTCAGTTTTCTTTACGTCTAGTATGGGTCAGATCTTTCTGGTCGATATGCACGGGACTAAGTTATTCCACGTGCTGGTACGTCTCTGTTATCAGCTAGAAGTTATCCGGTGCTTAGTTTGGCTAGCTCATCTGCTTTGCAGTTGCGTGGAATATCTCTGTGTCCCGGCGCCCAGCACAGAGTAATCTATCATCTGTCCGCAATCTCGTTAAGAGATTCGTGGCATTGTTTTACCATCTTATTGTTGGCGTTTCCAGAGCTTTGATCGTCGGCTGACTGTCTATGCAATGGACGATAGACTTACCATCTACCGGGTACAAAGAGCGTCTGCGCGCTGCTCGGAAGACGCTACTCTGAGTCTGACCGATTTTGAGATGCCTAACGAATCAGAAAAGATACACATCTGCGCCTATACCAGTGTCCATCTTGGACCCATCAATGTAAATTTCTATAGCCTGTGCGTCAGTGTTAACGTTTTTAATATACCGACGAATCGTATTGACAAATAGATGTGGATGGTTATGATTATGGTTAGAGGGACGCGCACCTGAAGGTGCTTTCACGGGAGCCAGTTGGTCCATTGTGTTTCCCTGTTAAGTAGTGGTTAAACCAGCCTGTACTCTTTACGAAACACATCATGTTCCAGAGTGGGACTTCCACCAGGTCCTCTAGTTCCTCAAATAGTCTGTTTCCCATGTGGTGGAAGCGACGGATTTGGAGGTTGGGGCAGTCGCAAAGTAGGTGTTTGATGGTTTCTGTTTCTTCTGTATCATGGCAGCTTCTGCAATAGTCAGGTGAGTTGATACCCAGTCTGACGGCCATTGCACCTATCCGTACTCCTGTCATCAAGCTGATTTCCTTTTTGTTCATAGATAAAAGGCTCTTAGTCCTCTTATCGTTCAGTATTGGCCATAAACTGCGAGATATGACGCAGTCTCCTCTAGTTATCCAGGAAGAGTTGATCATTTCTCCTGTTTCAAGGAATTTTCTTTCTTTTTAATACACCAATAGGAATGGCTATTGATGTCTGGGTGAAATCCTCATTTAATGCTGACCCTTTCCGTGCAAGTTCTTCTGCTGCTTCGTTTCCTTCTATATTCCTATGTCCGGGAACCCAACAGAGAGTGACTTCGTGAGTGTCGCTGTCCAGTGCCTTGAGTGCTGCTTGACTGTCCACGAAGCTTGTAATCCTGGATGGATTTAGTACCTTATCGTGTATCGTCTGTGCTGCTTTTTCAATGGCGAAGACTTCGGCTTGGAAGATACTACAGTCGTCCTGGAGTTTGTATGAATCGTTGATGTTAAGTGATTCACAGAAAACTCTAGCGCCGGTTCCTATGTCCATTTTAGACCCGTCAGTGTAGAGTTGAAGATCCCGTACATTGGTTAATGTGTTGGATTCCCACTCCTGTCTTTCGGGAATAAGAACGGAGTATTTCTTGTAAAAGTCACTGTATGGTACTACATAGTCCGTTGCTCTTTCGGGATCAATTGATCTATATCTGTGAAGTATAGATCCGTGTCCATAGGAGTTATGCTTCTAAGTGCTAGATTGTCTAAGACGGATCGCGCTTTTGGCAGCTGTACTACGTATGAACTCACCCAGTGGAGGAAGATTTAGCATCACTTCCAGCCCTGCTTGAGGCGTTGATCTCTGTGCTCCAGTAATGCTAACACATGCTAATCTTTGTACTTTCGTTAGATTGTTGAGGTAGCTAATTTTATCCGTTGCATTCCACCATACAATTGTTCCGTAGGTAAGTATCGGTCTCACAATCGCAGTATACATCCAATGGATTATGGGCGGTCGTAGTCCCCATCGTTTACCGAAGGTTTTCTTGCACGAGTAGAATGCACATAATGCCTTTTCATTCCTTCCTCTGTGTTTCTTTTCCAAGTGAGCTTCGAATCAAGGATCGTTCCTAGATACTTGGCTTCTGAGCAGAGATTCAGGGAGACTCTATTTACCTTTGGAAGGTCGAATTCTTCAATTTTCCTCCTTCTAGTGAACAGGACCATTGTTTTCAAAAGAAAGGAGTAGAGACTAATTGGTCTGAAATCTTTTGCGGTGGAGTGGGTAGGTCTTCCTGCTTTGGGAATGAAAACCACTTTCACCTCTCTCCAGGTTTTTGGTACGTATCCTAGTGTTATACAGCTACGGAAAATTACCTTTAGCCATGGTGAGATTCTTGTTAGAGCGTTTTGAAGCATAGCAGGAATGATATTGTCGGGTCCTGCAGATTTATAGGGCTTGAACGATTTTATTGCCCAAACTATCTTTTGCTCTGTAATTATATCTTTAATGTCTTCATCAACTACATGGAGGTTTCGATCGGATTGAACGACAGTTTCGATCTGCTCCGGTTCTATGCACCCAGGGAAGTGTGTATCCATTTGGAGTTCTAACGATTCTTGACTCGTCTCCGTCCAGGAGTTGTCGCTATACGCTTAAGATATCCCGCGACCGATGGGTCTTTGGATAGAACTTTACGCAGTCTAGCGGCCTCGTTAGTGTTCTCGATGGCTTCACAAAAGGTGTTCCATGATTCTTTTTTTAGCTCTTCTTATGTCACGTGTGTAGAGATTGAGGGTGGATCTATAGGAGATCCAGTCCTCTTCTAGTTTACTTAATATTGCTTTATTATGCAGTCTTCTGACCTCTGTTCTGCGCGTTTTAAGTTCGCTAGTCCACCAAGTGGCCTTGGAAGGCTTGCGATTGCGAGAGATGGGGCAGAATTTATTAAGGGCTTTATTCATTTTTTCAGTGATTAACTGAACAGCAGAGTCAATGGATGCGTAGTTTGGAAGAGTCTCATCACAAGGATGAGGAATCCATCCGCTGGTCCATTTTTAGTACTCTGCCCAGTTTGATGCAAGAATTATAAATTTTTGACTTGTTATTATTTTCCTATGTCACAAACCCTCTACGTGTCAACATAAATGCATCCCATTGGGCCGTGGATGAAAAGTGTGGTGGGTAATATGTGCTCTAACGACCATTGGAACTCCCAGAGCGGAACCTTATCCATTCGTATTTTCCACTCATTGTCTGAAAACTTCAAAAGGACCAAAATCCTCGATAATAATTACTTTGCAAGGAATACATGAAGCATAAATCACAGAATTAACAGAACTGCACAATGCCCACCCTTCTAATTCCTAAGTGAGTGCAAGTCCAAAAACTATCCACCCCCAGGAAAGGAACACACGACCCTTTCGCCATTAAAGACTTTCTGATCAACCACCACAATTCAATTAATGTTACATGGTGTGCCGTTCAAAGCATAATCTCTCGTTATCATCTACCCCAGGGGATGACAATTTTCCACCCCTAGTTTGTGGGTGACTTGCTTTACGTAATTTTCGTTTTTATTCAATAAAGCAACACAATCTCCAAGAGATGTGTAGTATAAGGACGAAGTAGCTCTAGTCAAAGTGAAATAGTTTTTTTGAGAGTGCATCAATGCCTTTGAGAGCCTTTTTCGCAGGATATTACTAAAAAAAACTAAAGTTTATGAAATGTAAGAAAATTTGGTCGAGTGTCTTCCTTGCTTGACAGAATTTATTTACAGAAAGCAAGCGTGTCCTTTACATGGGGCTTATCACAGAAAAGGATCCCTTATGCGCCGGCTGTTTGGTGGAGGGGCGCTGGTGACTACACTTCGGTCAGACAGAATGGTCTATCTCGGCTGCACGGGAGCCTTTTCGAATACGCCTGGCTCTCATCTAGACGCCCTGCTTGATTTACGTTCCCTTTATGGGTATATCATGGGTTGTACTATCAAAGCAATCTATCTTCTCAGATGAGGTAGCTTTTGGTATCATTCGCACTTAAGTTTCGACGACCTTGCGCGACACTACGATCCTTTTTTTTATGGTTTGCGCCAATGGATGTGGAATCTTCATAGATACCAGTAGCCCGTACTAAACCACACCTCTGCACTCATCAACCACTCTCCCCGCGGGACTACCGTCAGGTATTACTTCGCGGGGTTGGTTAGCAATTATGCTCTAGTCTCCGTGGCCGCCTCTTGGGCTCTTCTTAAGGCTTCTGCTCTTCGCAGCGCATTCTGCACACACACTATGAATGAGCAGATCTCCGTCTACTCACCCTCCGATCGCGTCATGTGGCTTACGAGGTTTTCTGGACTTGGGAGGCTTGCTCTGTCTGAAAAGCGTATGCAGTGGAATACTGTATGCTCCGCATCCTCCTCCTCATTTGGGCATTCTGGACACAGGGGCGAACTATCGTGTCCAAATCTATGGAGGTACTTCCGATAGCCTCCGTGCCCGGACAGGGACTGTGTGAGGTGGTAGTTACAGTTCCCTCTCGCTCTCTTTGTCCATGATTCTATGGTGGGAATGAGCCTATGAGTCCATCTGCCCATCTGGCTTGCCACAGCACTGCCGATGCTGCCCTTTCCTCCTCTTTTATCCTTTTGGTCTCCTGCCGGTTCGAGGGTCGCCTAAGGTACTGCCCTATTCGGGATGCCATCTGGTCCAGGTGCTTTGCTGTCTCCTTAGCATTGCCGGGCAGGTTAGTTGTGGCCCCCTGTTGCCTTTTAGCTTCTTCATCACCACTCTATATGCTATACCCCAGGGGTCCAAGTCAGCCTCGTCGCAGAGCCGTTTAAAGCTCCTTGCTTTACTCTCCTTAATGGCCCTTTCCAGTTCACGTCTTGCCAATTTAAAGGTGGTTAGCCGATCTTGGAAATCTTGTCTGTATCCTTCCACTTTGGCCCTGCTAGGGTGGGACGCAGTTTGCGTTTCTCTTCGCCAACGTTAAAGAAGATCGCCTGGTGATCACTGTGGGTATAGTCCTCGCTGACCCGCCATTTTGTTTTTCGCAGGAGTAAGCTGCTAATGAATGTGATGTGGCTGATTGACCCTCTGCCTGCCTTTCGGAACGTCTCCACTGCGCCGTTGTTGGCCAGACTAATGTCCAGTGATGCAAATGATTCTAGGAGAGCCCTTCCCCTTGCGTCTGTGGTCCTGCTGCCCCAATCGGTAGCCCAGGCGTTGAAATCCCCAGCAATCCTCTAGACACCTGAAGATTTGGTGAGGGCTTTTCGAACGCGAATGCGGCAGTTCACCCAGCCGACTTTGATTTTACCGGACACTAGCAGCTTGTTCGCCCTTTCTGCCGGCAGCCCCACTACGACCCTGGTTCCATGAATATGTCATCCGATGCAATGACACTGGAGCTTTGGCTGTTGTAAAAGTTTAGAGTCGCCTTTCCTTGCATTCAGGAATGGCTTCGGCCAGTGTCTGAGCCTGGACTGGGCCGTAGTCGAATCTTCACAGATGGCTCCAAAACTGATCAACGGGTGTCTTCGTGGAGACCGGTAACACTAGGTTTTGCTTCCTGGTAGCACAATGGTCCATTGGCGCCTGAATGCTCCAGTGGAGTGTTTCCTAAATGAATCGGGATCGCGCTAAAATTTATCCAGCTGTGTCGGGAAACGTTGGAAAAAACGCGATGCTGTGTAGAGCTTCCGGATTTTGGCAAGGACGAGTATGATTGGATGAGGCACTTTCTTCAACAAATCTGTCCAGTTGTTGGGATTCGCTAATGATATCGACATCAATGGTCAATTTCAATTTTAGTGGCTCTGACAATTGATGAACAGGCAAAACGAGCTGAGTGGTAGCTTTATCTTCAAGTCGGTTAAGTGGAGATTCGCCGAAGATTGATACTTGGAAACTGGTCTTTCTGCGGTTTGTATCGGCGAGGAAGGAAGGCTACCCAATGTTAGGCGGAGACACGGTTCGAGATCCCATTAAGTATCAACTAGCAGTGTCATCTCACTCAAATCTTTATGGATTGTAGTCTCCATTTGGATAGATGAAAAAACTCAGAATCTGCTATAAAAAAGAAGGTGGGGGAGGTGGGAGTTGTGAGAGTTGTTGTACATTGAGAGCCACTCTGGAAGAATCTGACTTTAGAATGAATTTCAAGATGACCTTCGGTGAGTTAGTTTATTCAAATTATTGGAAAATTAATTTCCTAGCCATTTACAAGAGGGGGAGGGTGAGCAATTTTTCTTTGATGCATTTCTGGCATCTGACCCACATTGCGGTCGACGCAAGGCATGCCTTCAGTAATCTGGATGTCCGAACCTTCCCTGTTGCAGCCAAGGTACGAATGCGGATATCCCAAACGCCACAAAGAAGAATAACTGTGAGGAGATTTAACGTCGAAAAGCTGCAATCGCAGAACGCGCCAGAATCTTCGCAGAATGCGTATCCCGAAATCTCTCCACGACTCCTATGCCGACAGCATCAAATTGATGTGCTGGGTTTCAGTCGACCACTACCAAGAAACCCCTGGTTTGATGAAGAATGACGGCAAGCACATGCAACTAAACAGGACGCGTACAAAGCGGCGCTGTAAAGAAGGACGACGGCTGCTCTTGAGTTCTACGAGCATATGAGACGAGAAGAACATTGACTTCTCCAGAAGAAGAAAAAAAGCATGAGAAGGGCGATCGAAGGAGGTTTTACCGAAAGGTAAAAAGAACGTGTCAGGCCAACAAGACCCGTACTTAAACCTGTAGAGATGAGGAAGGACACCTTGTAGTAGAGTCACAGTCGGTGCTGAGAATATGGAAAAACTTTTTCTGCAGACTGTATAACGGCGATGAAGGCCAACATACCGCTGTCAGGCAGAATGCACCAGTGAAATCCATTCAACATAGACGATGATAGCCTAAACTTTCGTCCACCTGACCAAAATGACGTGAGGATAACAGTATCAAAGCTTAAATCCAACAAAGCTGCTGATCCTGATGGCCTACCGGCCGAGTTGTTCAAGGCAGCCGGAAATAACTTGGTAGAGAGCATACACCAACTCATTTCCAAGATTTGGTCCGACGAGTGTATGCCTGATGAATGGAACCTCAGCATCGATTGCCCGATCCACAAGAAAGGAGACCCCCTCAACTGCGCCAACTACAGAGGCATCGGTCTCCTCAACATCGCGTACAAGATCTTATCTGCCGTATTGTGTGAACGCGTAAGACCCTGGAAAAAATCCAAGAAGGCCAAATCGATGCTTACCACCATCTTTTTATCGATTTTAAGGCCGCATGACAGCATTTAAAGAGACGACCTATACAGAGCCATGTCTAGTTTCGGCTTCCGTGCCAAACTCGTTCGTCTGTGCAGGATGACGATGGAGAACGCTCGCTGCTCCATCAAGGTCGGTAATGACCTTACCGAGACCTTCGCTGTCAAAAAAGGATTTTGACAAGGTGATGCGCTGTCATGTGAATTCTCCAATATCATTCTTGAAAGAATTGTGCGAAACTCACTTACTGGTGCGTTCGCTGGTATCGAAGCAGAAGCCGCCAAAATGTGCACCAGGTGCATACATCCTGTCACCAAGAAGGAACACACAACATCTACGAATTGGACTGAACGTCACAGTCGACAGCTATAAATTCGAGGTAGTAAGGGACTTTGTTTACCATGACTTTGCTATTAATTCTGACAACATCTCGGCGGAAATTAATCGCTGTTTCTCTGGGCTGAGAAGGCAGTTGAGTAGCAAGGCCCTATCTCGAAAGACTAAGGAGACCTTAATCATCCCAGTCCTGCTCTATGGCGCTGAAGCATGGACTCTGTCGAAAGCGTTGAAGATATCCTCGGTCGTTTCGAGGGAAAAATTCTTCGTAAGATATTCGTCCCGTTTGGGTTGACGTTCTTTGGAGGAGATGAATTTACGAACTGCATAGCGACATCGACCAAGGACATGTAGAGCGAATGGACAGCAATGCGGCCCAGGTTCACCCCGAACTGAGGCGCAAGCAAATGATTTTTTTTTTGCCTCTGGAGTGTGCCAGTCTATTACACGATTCCGTGGATATACACATCTTGATCCATCTGTCGCGTCTTCATCTTTCCAAAGGCAGACAGTGGAAACAAGAATTTACGACATCTTTTAAATTAAAAAATTCCTTCAAAGAAATCATGAACAATACGGCAGACGACAAGGAAATTGTAACATTCTTCAAGTTAATCCTGAAAATCGATTTAATTAAATGCATGTGAAGTATGCATGTACATACATACAATGCAAGGTAAACAAGCAATCCTTTGTTTGTTGTCTTCAAATTCGTGGTTGAAGGATGACGTTTGAAAGAATTAAAAGTCCTGACAGCTGACAGAGGAGCAATTGAATCAAAGTCCACTTACTGATCAAAAAGTTTCTTATATCGTAAAAAGTCGAAAGCGAAAATTAGACTTTGTATCCATTGCTGTGCAAATCGTACAGTTCGTCCCTTTTCTCCGCGCCTCGAAATGAGGATTAACCAACTTAAGTAGGTACTTGGGTCCTTATCAAATGCCTCTAAGGCACTTTACTGTTGCCGATAATTTTTTTTTTTATGGCGGGTCACTCGTTATCGTAATGTCCTGATTTTGAAAGCATTTTTGCTGGAACCTTCAACGATTTAATGATGACTTAAATTTGGTAAGAGTTGCAGTGTTTTTATGAAATTTAACTAAGTGGTGGCATGGTTATAGAAATAATGAATAATGAGCAATCGTGGTGCATATTACTGACTTGATCCATGGAATAGTTAACTTTATAAGATACTGTTTGGTCAGATATAAAGGGTTTGGACACCACTCTGTCTGAGTCTACGATGCAGCCACTAAGAATATGGATCGTAAAAAATACTCGACCTCATTGAATTTGATGCATCGAAACACTTACGAGGAGAATAATTTAAAATCGAGCCTTGAACTGAGTTATCGGTAGACTGTGCTATCCGGATTGATCCTATTCATACAAAATCATGTCGCAACATTGCCAACAGGCATGCGAACTGGTTATCCTACAGGAGGTGCTACTCCCAGCAGCTGAGAGCCCAATCAGTTATAGAATCCATAAAGATGTTCATGACAAACGTTTCCGTAGATACATATGTACATAGCCACCTAACCTAACCGGTGCAGGGTCCTAAGTCCACAGGCCATGAGTCCTAGGTAGAATTTGAAAACCAACTTCCAAAAGCTGGAAACCATCCTGTTTAGGACGTCGTTATCTGGGGCCTCTGCGGATACCAGAAAGAATTGGCGAAAGTTCTCAATAGTGGGGCAGCACGGGCAACCATTAGCGTCTCGAAATGTAGTCAGATACCTTAGGCCTTGGCTAGACCAGTCTCTGTATTTTAGCAAACATATAGATGCTGCTCTGGCCAGAGCCAAAGCGGCTTTCGCCCTCACAAAGAGACTGTTTTATAGCAGCCAACTCGATGCGAGGGTGAAGGTAATCTGCTACATGGCCCTCATTCGGCCCATGCTCGTGTATGGTTGTCCCGTATGGTTCAACATGGGAGCAAGCTCGATGGAAAGGATTCGGGTGTTTGAGAGGGCTTGCCTTAGGGCCTGCCTTCGCTTATACAGAACACCAGAGTCTCGGTACATAAAATTCTACTCCAATGAGATCCTCTATAACAAGGCGGACATAAGCAGGGTGGATAATTTCTTGATCAAGATGATTCGAAGGCACATTGCACGGGCAATGAACTCGATGAATAACCTGATCTCTGGGGCCTACTACCCCAGTGATATGTGTATCATGAGAGCGTGCGCTCGGGTTCATTCCCCCAAAGGCGTTCCTCTATTTAGATAGAGAAGGTCTGATGCAGGACAAAGTAGCGGTGCCGCTTATCTTCCATGTGGATAGGCGACCCAACTTCGACCTAGACGTCGCGCTCAGCATGACGGAGCGTCGTCGGTTCAGTAGAGCGATAGCAGGTAGCGATTTGCGAGACGTAGTAAGGCAGCATCAGAGATGGACTTATGGTCTGTGGACTTATGACCCTGCACCAACTTAACCTATTTACTTACATATGATGACGCTATAGATGAGACATGAGTCTCAACCTCTCATCTGCGTTGCGTATGCCGAGTTGGTTGAAGTCACCCTCCACTTGCGCACGCCATCGAAGATGAGGTCGTCCGCTTTTTCCCATATTTCTCTTAGACGGGACGATAAATCGAACATTAGAACATTTCTCTCGAAGATTCCAAGTGCACTTTCATCCGACTTTGACAGACTCCATGTTTCTACAAGATGTACATAGCTGGTCGGGGATGATGAGGGTTTTGCTTAGCGTCTTCTTGTTCCTTCTCGATAGGGCCTTGCTAAAGAATTGTGTGCTAAGGCCATAGTAACAGCGGTTGCCGAGTGTTATTCTACTGATGTCGTTGTCGGAGCCTGGGTAGACGAAATCCTTCACTACCTCGAAGCTATATTTGTGCATCGTTCTGGCCGAGATGTCGGTAGGTAGGTAGGTAGATGGGTAGATGGGTGCCTCGTGACATAGAGTCACTGCTCACTTAGACCAGGTCGGCCCATTGTGCCCAATCTTTTAACCCTGGAAACATAGAGAAACCGCTGTTAGAACCACCCAGATAATGATATGAATCTCAGCTCAGGCGGTCCGTCAGCTCTACATTTCCTAAGTCCTCCAGTTCCGAAAAGAAGTAACTCCCAAGAGTCCTCATTCTTATGACGGATAGGGCAGAACAATCACACAGCAGAAGCCGAACAGATCCAATTTCTTCTTCGTCCCTGTAACTTCTGCAAAAGTCGTTATGTAGCACACCGAGTCGTTCTGCGTGAACTCCGATAGCCGAGGTGTCAGTGTCGTGCTTCGCATCATTTTCTTCAGTTCCAGGCTAAAGAAACTCCATGAAAGTGCATCGTCCTGTCTAAAATCTCTAGTGGTATGAAAGGTTGCGGTGGTGTTTTTTTTTGGAGCAGCAAACGTTCTCCATCCTCATCTTGCACAGGCGAACTAGAACTAGCGCAAAACACCTCATCGCTATTCACATTATCATATGCGGCCTTGGTATCGATACCGGAATTCTTAAGTCTTCTCTAGGACTTAACGTAAAGTGAAGATTTGGTGGATTGTCGGTTTCTCAGGCGTAAAATCGCCCTGGTGATCACCAACCAGTTCGTGGACCTATGCTGCTCCAGCATTGCACTAGATAAAATTTAATTCCTTTGTAATTGCCGAAGGTGAGGTGACTTTGCCTTGTGAATGTTGAGATGTGAGAATTAAGTGCTGCACAGCATATACCATGTTTTGCCCCGCGGCAAAGTCGATGTCGTGTAGTGCAGGCTGTGTTGTCCGATGCTCATACCAAAGATAACCTCCGTTCCGATGTTGATGTTGAAAGCTCCAAGAGTGATTCGAGATCCGATACGTTCGAGAGTAATAACTATCATGAGAGGCTTCTCAATTCACTTCCACAACACGAATGCCTGGACTCCTGACGTCAGTTATCTTCAATGATAATGGTGCAGTTTTAACAGCAATTTCTAAGAGAAACTAACAGATGGCCCACCCTTTACTACTGCTAATTATCATTTGAAGCTTAAGCCACTCAAACATTATGTACTTCGAGTTCATCATCGTAATAAATCCACACGTGTATGTGCCTCCGGATAATTTTTATGACCCGTCTAACTCTCGTTGACGGCTTTTTAAGCCGTTAACAGACATGTTTGTTAATTACTGTTTAATCCGATATTCAGTTCACTTCATGTGCGTTAATTTGAGTAGTATCGATGTGTAACACATATTTTCGTATCTGATGCAAAATAACTGCTGGAATGCAATTCAGATCCGCTGGGGGTCTAATTGATTTTTGAAGAGGATTACGTTATGGCAAATGATGCAAATGATTAATTATTTTCGGATTGCGGGATTGTTGTGTAGCAAGTCAATTTTAATGAGAAAATATCGAACGAATTAGTCGTTTGGGTTCGTAGAATTACCTTTGCTGCTAAGCACCTGTGTTAAATTTGTATTTCACGTTTGACAGCAGGTTTTATATATTTTTTTTATAACAACGCATTTTTCTGGCTAGTCAAACACAACGATGAGCCTTAGTGAGTCGGTTTTTGAAAGGTAACAGGCATAATGCCAGGAATGTCCAGGCAAAGATGACACCGGGAATTAGTGTTGGTCTGCCTTTGAATTTCTGCGATCCTTGAGAAAAGAAACCCCCTCAACTGCGCCAATCAGAGATATCAGTCTCCTCAACATCGTGCCATATTGTGTTAACGGCTGAAATCCTTTCTCAACATCGTGATTGGCTCCTATCAGTGTGGTTTCAGGCCAGAAGAGCCCACAGTCGATCAAGTTTTCTCACTTTGTCAGATCGTGGAGAAAACCAAAGAGGTCCAAATTGATACCCACCATCTTTTAATTGATTTTAGGACCGCATGTGACAGCATATATAGAGACGAACTATACAGTGCCATGTCTGGTTTCAGTTTCCCTGCCAAACTCGTCCGTTTGTGCAGGATGACGTTCTCTGCTCCATCACTAGGACATATAGAGCGAATTGACATCAATGCTTTGTCCCGCAGAGTCATTGAATTAAGCCCGGGGGCACATGAAAGAGAACGAACTGGCCTAAGGTGGTGCGCAAAAGTAGAAGAGGCCATCAATTCTCTTAGCATTCGATTCAACAGCTTTGCTAGAAGAAATTCTGCGCAAAGTTCTAGACGTGGCAAGGACACAGGAGCTACTCTGATATTAGATGCCAATATCTGTTCGCTCTTGACCGTTATTATCGCTGCATATGCCATTTCAGAGACTTCGCTCAAACCATGCAACTGTACTGGAGATCAGTCCTCATCCTCAATCAATATTCAGCAGCTTCCTCAACCTCTTGCGTAGATCTACCCAAGTTGTCTCGACTTCCTGTGGAGTAAGGAAATGTCAAGAAATCCGTTGCTGAGTGCCATTAATTTGAAAAATTCAGGGAGACTGGATCAATTAGTGATCTTAAACACTCTGGGTGTCCTGTCACAAGTCGTTGAACAGAAAACATCGAAGCAGTTCGCGAGAGTATTGCTGACAGTCCAGGAACATCAATTCGGCCCCGTAGTCAAGAATTGGGCATTTCGAGAAGCTCTCTACCGCGAATTCTCACGAAAGACTTGAAACTTCATGCTTAACTGAAGACTACTGACCATGCAGCGCAAAGAGAGTTCGTTGAATGGATTTTGGAACAACAACAAGTGGATGCTGATTTTTCGAACAACTTGATGGCTTCGTTAATCGTCAAAATTGTCGCATTTGGGATTCAAAAAACCCACTAGTAATTGTTGAGAAACAAATGCATCCACAACGCGTGACTGTTTGGTGCGGATTTTGGGCTGGAGGCATTCGAAAATGTGGCTGGTCAGGCAGTAACAATTAATGGTGTTCGTTATCGTGGCATGATTACCCAGTTTTTAGTGCCAAAGTTACAAGATATGGATGTGACCAATATGTGGTCTCAACAAAACGGGTGCCACAAGCCATACAGCCAGAGAAACAATTCAATTACTGCATGAGTCATTTCCTAATCGTGTAATCGACCGTTTAGCGATCAGAATTGGCCATTTGACTTTTTTCTTTGGGGTTTTTTGAAGTCAAAGGTCCGTGCAAACAAGCCCACTACCACCAACGCCTTGAAAGAGGAAATGGAGGAGGTGTATTAATGAAATTCAGCCACATTTATGCGAAACGGTCATAGAAAATTTCAATAAAAGAGTACGTACTTGCCAGCAAAGCCGTGGCGGCCATTTATCCGATGTGCTATTCCGTACATAACCCCAATCTGTATACTCTATGAACCACTAAAAAATTTAAGCTTTCTAATTAAAAATCTGTATTTTCTATCAAAATTACATTTTCCGTGAATTATGGGACACGCTTTATAAATCGTCCTTCTATCTTCCTTCCACCAATTTGAATTCAATTTTCTGTAATTTATGACAAGATTCGCTGATGCCGTAGCGTTTATTTATCTTTAACCAAATAGAAACCTGGTATGTTTCTTTAGAAGCGTCCATTTCATTGGGATTCACGGGAACAAATCGTTTAATGATTCTGAGAATGAAAAACACTTGTTGCTAGATAACAGAATATTCATTCCCACTCAAATGTATCTTTTTCAACATATTTCATGCTCTAAGCCCAAACTACTATCTCCCACGCAGAGGCGCTGCATTCCTAATGTTTTCAACTCAAAATTTATGTTTCCACTCAACGTATCTGAACATAGAACAGAGTATCTTTTACTTTCATTTTATGATTCACTCAATGAAAAATTAGTTCAACCTGAATTGTCGTGTGGTAAGGATTGTGCCAGTAGGTTAGCAGTGGTTTGGTTCACTTTCAGTCGAAATATCGACGAATCCTTTAGTTTTGAATATTTACGAACCATCGAATTGGTCTAATTAAAGTTCGAGCAATAAGCCAACGCCAATTAATTTATATTTTGTAACAAAAATAAGGAAATAAGCTTTTTGACTAAGTAAATTGAATATTGAAGTGTGTGCAGTGGCGGCACCCCGTAAACCGGTTTAATTGTGCTTACGAAACGGGTCGAGGTCGAGAAACTTTAAAGTTACTACAACCAGAAATCGAATAAAAAATTTACCAGTTTTCATGTAAATAATTTCAATCTGGTAAGCAATTTTTGGTGAAGTCCTGTAAGGAGTTTGTCTGTTTACGGTTGCAGGTGCCTTCATATGAAAAAATTCAACCAAAAATTAAGAGCTCATGTTGCCGGTACAATCTTTCAAACAAAAAATTTTTAAATTATAGCGTTAAACATAAATAAAGGGTGACCAGATAAGGACGATAGGAAAAAAAACTTTAAATAGAGCAACAACGGTGTGAGATATAAAATTGATTCTGGCTTTATTTTGGAGCGACTTTCATGCCATTGTGTGCGGAACAGCACATCATTTAAATGGCCGCCTCGGCTTCGCTGGCAGTGCTTCAAGCGGTCGGTCCAATCTTTGATGACTTGGTCTAATATGTACGGCGTTATTCCGGCAATAGCGTCTCGAAAGTTGGCCTCGAGCTCATCCAATGTGGTTAGCTTGTTAGCGTAGACTAAGGAATTGACGTAGCCCCAGAGAAAGTAATCGCGTGGTGTCAAGTCGCATGATCGCGGCGGCCAATTGATGAACGCTCGCCGTTAGATGGCCTAGTGGCCAAATTTCTCCTTCACATCTTCGAGCGTAGCGTCGTCATCTTGTTGGAACCACAGCTCGGATATATCGATGTTGTCGAGCTCTGACCACAGAAAGACGGTTAACATCGCTCTATACCTGAGACCATTGACGGTAACGGTGTCTCCTGCCTCATTTCGAAAGAAATAAGGTACGATGATGCCGCCATACAGTCAATCTTGGTGGATGCGTTGATGCTTGGTCGAACACTTGTGGATTGTGTTCGCTCCAATACCGCCAATTTTGCCTGTTGACGCAGCCGCTGGGCCAAAAATGAGCCTCGCCCGAGAAGATGATTTTTTGGCCAAAATCCGGATTCTCCGGCCAGCATTTCCAGCGCTCAATTAACGAGCTCACGGCGTGGCCTATGGTCGTCCGGCTTAAATTCTTGCTTCAGCACAATGTAGGCCCAAATCCAACCGCAAAATAAGGCGGATTGACTCTCTGCCGATGCCCAATTCAGCTGATCGGCGCCGAATCGACATTCCTGGGTCTTCTTCGATACTGGCACCATTTCGCACCAATCTCTGCCTGGTTGGTGGCTTAAGGTCCAAATTAAATTAAATGCCGCATTTGTTCTATAAGGTGGATGAATTCCTCGAATCCGCAGAACCTCACAGCAGCTGTGAAAATCTGAATCTTTTCAACCGATGTGCTGTCATGAAGTAAGAGAAAGCCTTTTGAGTGTCTCCACCTCCTTCATCTCTTCAGCGATTCTGGAGGAGGAAATAATCGAGAGTTGTCAAATCGCATGACCTTGGACGTCAACTTATCACTTTTTTGATGCAATAGATGTCGAAGATACGTGCTTCTATCAGAGTGGCATTGGGTGCCATACGGCGACCGAAACTTTCGATTTATTGAAAATAATCAGGGATCGTTTGTCTGCAACGAACGTAGGCAAGCTTATGGCCTCCTTCCGCAACCCAGATCACTGTAGTTAGTCCAAATTGTAGCGTAGTATCTGCCAGGTATATTAGCATTTTAACGGATAGCCAAGCACTTTGCAAGGGCGCTCTAGACTGCTACTAATCTCGTATGGAGATGGCAGAGTAGCTCAATATCACATTTGCTGAGTGCCAGGCCGCAGAGACATTACACGTAACCGCAAAGCTGGCAAGCTTGACAGATTGTGGATATGCCTCTCGCTACGTGTAAGCTTCTACTCAAACAAGACGCTATCAGTAAGATAAATCGCAGATGGAAGGACTGTAACACATGTCAAACAGACAGACAGACCTGACCTAGACTGGACCAGAAACGCTCGAATGGTTTGATAACTCAAGCTTTTTGATATCGATTCCACTGTCAGTGTTTTCACATAAGCCTAAACCAAAAGGTTCGGTCTCTTATCGACTATCGGTAACGATTCCTACAGGAGCTGAAGAGATGGAGAAGAGGAAGCAACCGTCCTCGATTTCCTCTGCACCTGTCCAACAGAAAATTGCTCCATCTGAGAGCTCTTTTTTTCCATAACCTTGGTGACATAATGAACAGAGATGTCAGAAGCATCCTTTGCTTTATATCATTATCTGTACCTTAGTACAGACAGCCACCCCATCCTAACCTCAAAGGATGGCTTGCTCAGATTATGTGCAAAAATCTCGAAGTCGTCTATAAGTTTCGTGCTTGTTCTTAGAGCACACTGCCGTAGCTTGGCAGTTCTCTAGACCTGACAACGGTATGGTCACCCGAACAAAGTTTTGATCGAAACGCAAATGCCTATGTCTAGGGTCCTGGTTCCTGCATTTTGAAAAAATTCACGTCACGTGCGATATATTTTCCACAGAGTGGGAAGGGACCTACACTGTTAACTCACATCCGAATGGTGAAGCCCTCTCATAACAGTTATTACTGTCGGACGTTTGTCAGACAATCGCGAACTTTTTGTTGTTTTTCTGGGACTCGAACCTCCCGCTCAGTAATCCAACACACTAACCACAAAGTCACGATTTATTATTTGCATTATATTCAACACTTTAGCACAGAAACACTGTGCTAAACGCTCACCCTCCTGTCTCGCAAATGCCCAATGTTCGTTTGAAGTTCTCCTCTCGTTTCGCAGTCCTTTTTGTGTTTGCATCCTTAATTAAATTCGTAACACCTTAAGCAAGTCAAAAGCTTTGTTATTTATCGCTTTCACAGCAGCAACAGATGCTCCTTACAGTTCGTTAGGTAAACATTTGTTGGGAGATAATTCCTGCGAGATGATTATTTTTGGAACCACTTAGAGTTTGCATACATATTTTCCTTGAACAAATCCTCTTTCCACATAAATCAATCAAATGAGGTGGTTTCTTATGTGATAGTATCAAGCGTCATGCTCTGTCCCAACATTTCAAATCGCATCAACAGATGAATTCGAACGAAAAATCTATCCTTAAACAGCTCAATGTCTTTATGTGCATGTAAATTACCTATCGTCCTTCAATTCCCCATCCATTCCCTGGTAAATGCCTCGTGAATAATAATTTATCCGTACTGCCTTCAGATACGTTGAAATCAATGCATTCCGCAAACTGATTCATTTATGTGACGGGCGATCCCTCAATCGTCAAAGGTTCTACTGTTTTTGAATTTAATAGTTTTTCAATAGTTCTATGCTCATTCAGCCATTATAGCCCACAAAACGAATGGCAATGGCCAATGCCTGCCATCGAACGACCGACCAACATCGGCTTCTCCGGATGGATGGCGTACGTGTGTCCTTTTTTATCTTTCGATTGAAGCTAATTTCATTGAACGTTTCGTTCTCAAAACAAAAGGGCACCGATGGCTTTGATGTTTTAAGAAATTCACTCACGTTTCCAATTGCTATGAGGCAGGTATTTTCCCCAGGTACTGGTGTTTGTTGCCATTCGTCACATAACTTTTTATTGCCCTTGCTTCTCTAACGTGAACGTATCTTATCGATGTGAAGAGATATATGTGTTTCATTGAAATTGTTTCTGACAAAATTTCATGTGGCAACAAGCGTGAGAACGTTTTGAATGCATGTTGCATGTGCCCAATAAATGAATGGGATTATGGATGTTTGTGCAAAGGGATTCAACGGCAGTTAAAGGAGATTAGAAATAAGGACTTGCTTTAAATAAAATTTAGAAAATAAACGCATGAACATTTTTTTTCTTTTTGATAAAACCCTTGCCCATGTGGCAGACACTGCGACCTAAAAGATCTATTGTATCGTAAGGGAATGGTTAGTCTAAGAGACGTACTACCTCCTTATTGAAGGACAGTATATCCTTTGTAGCAGAGTTTTTCAGTTCCGCTGGCGTAAATATTTCTTTGTAGAAACTGCAGAGAATGTGTTCGGATGATTCGTCCTCCTCCGAGCAGAACCGACATTCGGTGCACTGAGCTCAGATAAAGTTTGTTAAGGTGGCATCTCAGGCCACAAAAGCCCGTGAGAAAGCCCACCAGATTTCTGATACTTTCCTTGTTAAGGTTAAGAACATCCTTATAGGAGTAAGGCTTGATTAGTATTTTAGATTGTCTCAACCCTAGGACAAGTCCCAGTGGTCCAGGCGAAGTTTGCGTTCCCAGTTACTAATCAGCGCTGTGGCGAAGGACCAGTTGATGCCACAGTAAGGTTCAGGTCCTATGAACGCAGATTCTGAGCCAGCCCTAGCTAGTTCATCTGCTAACTCGTTGCCTGTAATCCCTTGATGGCAGGGGACCCATCCAAGTTTCACCTTGTTTAGCTTCGCCAGGGATTGCACTGCATCGTAGCAGCTTTTAACTGATACGGAGTCCACTAAATTGGACGACAACGCTTTGAGTGCTCCCTGACTGTCTGAAAATATATATGTTCTAGCGCCCTTAATACCCTTACTAATGGCATGGAGTTCAGCCTGAAATACCGTGGGACACATTCCCATAAGTATCGAGACTTTGGTGTTGGGTCCAAAGACACCAGCTCCAACTCCAGATTCCATTTTCGATCCGCCTGTGAACCAAACCAGACTTGATAGCAAACCTAAAGGCTGTCTTCCTAATGAAGACATGAAGGGGTGAAAGCCCAACGATTGCTTCTAAATCTGCCGTTGGGCAGGTACGCATAGCACCTGTGGTACCGAGACAGGCAATTCTTTGTGACTTCTGAAGTTTAGCTGCCGTTGTCCGTTCAAGAACTTTCGGCCACCAGATGATAGCCGCGTACGTGATACTAGGCCTCACCATCATTGTATACATCCAATGTATCATTTTTGGACTTAGACCCCAAGTTCTGCCGTACAGGCGATTGCAGGCCCACATGGCCTTAGTAGCACGCTCGATGGCGAACTTGATATGAGAATTCCAGCTGAGCCGTTTGTCGAGGATGACCCCGAGGTATTTGACTTCCCTGGAATTAGCTAGAGTAGTACCTTTGATAATGATAGGTCCTAGATTGACCAGTCTTTTCCTGGTAAAAGGCACTAGAACAGTTTTGCAGGGATTGATGGATAGTCCTTCTCTGCTGCACCATTCTAAAACGTGTAGTAAAGCTGTGCTTGCCACTAATAAGTATCGCCAAGTCATCCGCATAACCAATGGCGATATAGCCTTATCTATGAAGATCGACTAGAAGGTTGTCTATGACCAGTGACCGTAGTAGGCGAGAGAGAACTCCGCCTTGGGGACAGCCCTTAGCTGCGGTCGCAGACACTGACACTCCTCCCGAGGAGGCAGTAATTATTCGACTTTCAAGCATCGCTCTTATCCATTTGCTGGTCGAATCTTCGATGCCTCTGCTACTGATTGCTCTCTCTATTGAGCTGTAGCCAGTGTTGTCGAAAGCGCCCTCAATGTCAAGGAAGGCACATAGGGCTATTTCCTTAGAACCAAGAGTTCTTTCAATCTGCCTCACAAGGTAGTGAAGAGCACCTTCTGTGGATTTACCCTTCCTATAAGCAAATTGACTTGAGTGCAGAGGGGTAGACAAATCTAACCGACCTCTAATATGGACGTCGATGAGTCTCTCCATCAATTAGGCCTTTATAGTGAAGGACCGATTTTCCTGGTCATCTCGCTTTGAAGACCCTCTTGGATGGATCGTTATTTCCCATACAATCAAAGTGGCCAACGGAATTTGATCGATTGATCAATTTGATCTTGGCCCTTTGGACTTCATTCAATCTTTGTACAGCTCGTTGAGTTCGAGAGTGTATCTTCTCCTTTATTCGGCTTCCTCGGACACTTTTCATTCTATGACTGTGGTATCCTGCTTACTACTGTGCCCCGTACAGCAGAACTAGCAGAGTCAACGTTCTATAGGTCATACATTTTGGAGGAAGGAGTTTTGATCATATTTGTTTTGCGGAGCTGAAGAAACACCGGTTTCCAAGGGTCAGTTTTTGTCGAAGGAGTTCGTCCTCCTTAGCTATCTCGTAGTGAAAGCTATCAAGAGTGACGTTTTGTTCTAAGCGGTGGACAGCGGTGTTTTTTTTATTGATAGCATACGAGTGTGCTTACTTCAAGAGCAAGCCGTTTCGCTTGCTCATCAACTGCTGTGAAAACCTCTACTACAGCAGGCTGAGTGCGATCAATGATTTCGATGAATTTTTTGAAATATGTGGTCACACCTGCCGTACGCGCTATATGATCCAGCAGATGATTTTGGAGAAATTCAATTCTGGCGCAACTCCTTGCCGAGATCCGGTAAACGTTTGAAATAAGTCACAGGAGCTACATCCAAACTGCAATTTACTTCGCATATTCTCCAGAGTTACTCCACCGAGGTGGACTGAATTAAGTGAGATCGTGAATTCAGCCATCGCCTTGTACAGCTCCACATAATGAATGCTATCATATGCGGCTTTGATGAAGCCTTCGGCCTTTTTATTTTTCGGCTTACATATATATGGCTGCCCCGACCGCTTCTGTACTGGGCAGAGGATTATGTACTTCTTCGTTGATTAGAAGTGGGTTCTCTTCTTGCTCTAACACTCCCTCGACATGATTCCCATTCAGCAGCTTTTGGAAGTGATCCTCCGACACCTCCCCATTGGGGACAAAGTTCCCTTCACATTTTTGAACACTTCGCCACGTAGCCAGCTCCTTGAGCGTGTAGATTGCATGCGCCTTTGTAGGATTTTCTTATTTCTCAGACCGAGTTTTCTAAATCATTTTATTAATTTTCTCTTCTATCACTTTTCTTTTCTTTCCTCGGCAGATTCTCCGATTGTTTGATCACCTTCTACTTCTACTTAACTAAAGCAGTCCCACTGAAGCTACCACCAAGAGCTTTGCTTACTCCTTGTCACTGGAAATTAGCAGATGCCATTATGATCCCCAAACCAGGAAAAAATCCTCACGAACCATCATCTTTCAGGCCAATCTATCTTATACCCATTCTCTCAAAAGAAATCAATGATGGGGTCCCACAAGGGAGTATTCTGGGTCCAGTATTATTCCTTTTATTTACCAATGACTTACCAAATCGCACAATAGCTACGTTTGCTGATGACACAGCTATGTTTACTGTCTGTTGCAAAAAAAAAACTAAACCAAAACTCGTTAGAGACATTGTCAGAGCACGATGGAATGTGAAGAATACGGACTTACAAAGCAACCTTAATCTAGGTACGGTTTAGCAGGCAATTTCCAAAAACTCTAGAACTTCATAGAGCTAAGATACCACATCAACCATGAACCGGCAAGCCGTAAGTGACACCACCAGAAAGCCCCCAAAAGGTCAAGCGTTGCTTGGTCATATGATTCAAGCCTACGATTCATGCTTTTGTCGACGCTGAATTGAATTCACTTTAAGGACTATTCATTATAAGTAAGCAAGGTTTATTACCCAAATTTTTCTGATCTGATCCTTTCATTGCTTTGGTATAATTTTGAATATTTTTGTAGTATGCTCATATGAGTAATGCACCTTTGTGCGGATTCCTCAGCTCAGTGTTTTTCATACCTTAAATCTTAAAGGAGCTCACCATCTCTTCTCTGGAGATTTCAAGAAGATGTGTTCCATTAGAGGGGTTGACTACCAGAGCTCTTATTTGTGTCAAAATAATACTTCAATTGGAATAAATTTTAACTGCTGTTTGGTACCTAATTCTTTTTAGTTGAAGGTCCGCAAAAAAGGGACCGTCCGTCTAAATTCGAAATTGAACCACTATTCGTTGACTCTTACGTGTACGTTACTATCTATTTCTCCACTTAAGTCTCCACTACGCTCACAAATCCCCACAATTCCTTGTATCTACATGATAATAATAATTTGCACCTCTGCATCCGCACATACGATTCACTCGTATGTGGGTATACATATCCTACGTGAATATTAATAAAAAAAACCCGAGACAGCAAAGCATTTATTTCAAAAATTTCCACAAAAAAAAGTTAATTTCCAAACCCCTTCCTGAAGACACTCCCGGGCACTAATTATAGGAAACACAGCCTTACAGCATGCTTGTCTGTCACTGTCTTGCGTCTGAGACAATTCATTTTATTCTTTCCTGACAGTTCCTCTTTACAGATACACTTCTCATTCGACAGACAGGAAACCATGAAATACCATCCAAGGTTGCAATTGCACAAAAGTTTCACTTTCTGCACACCACTTACCCCCAGGTGCATGCAATTATCCATTACACGTTCCCGGGGTGTTGTCAGAAACTTTTTTCCAACTTGGGATTACCATTCTACAGTAGCAGTAGTCTACATACCATCGTTTGCAAAAAAAAAAAAAACTTAAGTGGAAGTCAAATGCACATTAGGGCATCGGAAGAGTAGATATGTCTGCTCCTGTACACATACGAGAAAGTATATGTATGTGACTACATGCAGCTAGAAGGCTCTTGTGAATGTGCATCCTTAATCCTTGTTCATCATGAGTACTTATTCTATTGTATGCCTCTGCGCCTATTTCTTTGGGTAAGCTTATTTTTTACGGAGCCGTCTGTCAAAGGAGTCTTTGCGACTCATTTGAATTTACTGTACTGCATGGAGAGGCAAAGTGTGAGATACTCGTAGCTTAGCATTTTAATTTATTTTAAAGCAAAATGTGCACAGGCGACGCTACCACAGACGGCGTTCATTATGTGGATCCTGTCTTCAACGCAGTACCCTTCGGGTATCAAAGTCGATGCTATTAAGCTCACTTACTGAAACAACAGAAGCACAACTCGGTGTATCTACGAACTTGAAAGTATAAACTGAAATCTGCTCATTGAATGTTGCTTATTTGTAGGTCAGAAAATGTGATAGGACAGGATCTGGAGAGCCAAATAGGAGAAGTTATAGCATTCGTCTAGATCTAGCCTCCAAAATCCTATTTTTTGTTGCAATTGAATAGGGATATTCTTTAAAGTGATTCACGGTGCACGGAGCTTCGGCTATGAAGCTCTATATCTCGTATTGCTATAGACAATGCCCGCGGTAGTCCAGTAAAGACTGACTTAGAAAACCAATATTGTTCGAGTTTTTTAAAAGAAATGAGCTCAATCCTTATAACTCAACTTCACTTTGGCTACCATTAAAATGCTGAACCTCTAAAGCCAGCATGATCCTTTGCCAATTGTTTCCAATTGTGTACTACATTTTGGTTGATGGTCTCCGACGTATCTCTGCCTCTGCTACGTATTCTATTCGGGGTGAATTCGGAAGCACCATTTGCCGTAGCAAAGACTAGGTGCATATCTTTCTCCCTAGACCGACTTTTTAGAACGATCAACACTGTTAATAGTAAATTTTCTCTTCCATTGATCCAGTGAGAACCATAGATCGTATCGAGGATTTCTCTTTGCAAGAAGCCTTAATTTCAGCCGCCTTAGATATATCAACCTTTCCTGTACCATTAGCAAGAATTGCGAAAAAGAGACCTTTGTAGAGCCTCTCCTGATATGTTTACAAGTTTCTCAAGGTTGAACAAACTGACATATGACAGTAAACACGCTTTTTTGAATCCTTTGGTGGGGTAGAAGGTGTAGCCGTCTAGGTGGTGTCACGCCAATGCGTTTAACAGAAAAATCGTTGTCATATGCGGCCCCTAAATCGATAGATAAATAGTATGTGGACGCCAGGAGTTAGTACGTTGGATTACCGGGCAGGAGATTCGAGGTTCAAATCCCAGAAAACACCAAAGAGGACCTGATTGGCAATGTGGTATTCTACGGTCTTTCCCAAGATCATGCGTAAAGCATAGATTTGAAAGAATCGATTCGGGTTACCGAAATGGGTTCTTGTGCCTTTAGGTACCACGTTAGGAAATATTTTATAGGTTACATTCTGAAGGCTTATAGAGAATTTCTCATTAGGGCTGCTTGCTTTTAAAAGGCTGAATAAAAAAGAGTCGTGTATTGTGAGAGTTATGACCGAAAGAATATAACATTATCTAATAGCCTTCAAGACTTCGTTTGCAGAAGGCGATCTAAAGACCCGATTTCTGATACCTCCTCCACATAGATCGGGCTGGAATTTGCCAATAACTTGAATGGCATATGTAGTTATTGAAATCGTGAATATTTACTGATTTAAAAGACGTAGCTGGAAAGAAAAAAGTCCAACAGCCTTAAATTGCACGATCGTGGCGATGAGCTGACATCACAAGTTTTTGAACAAGGCGACCTCAAAATTTTCCCCTCAATAACGCCATTGTTTCGTTTACTGTGTGGCACTATGGCACCACCATGCTGGAATCATGTTGTCTATATCCTAGTTGAGCCAACAAATGTCGGTTACATCTTCAACCCCTTTCGCCGTTGGTAGTTACCGCCTTACCTCTCTCATTTCGGAAGACCTATGGCCTTATGAGACTGCCTCACCAAAACGCAGACCTAACAGTGAGTTTTTCTGTTTGGAAAGGAAGCTCTTCCAGATCCCAAATTTCATTTTTCTTTATGAACCCATTCACCCAAAAATACGCTTCGTCGATAAAAATGATTTCTTCGCCAAAATTGAGATGCGTTCCCAACTGCTCAAGGACTCAGTCAGTGAAGTCTGCTTCGGTATTCTGTCTCTCATCGAATTTTTTGTTAAAGTTCGCCGAACTGAGTTCTCGATTATGTCGTGTGTCGTCCTGTGAGCAGAGCAGAATAAATTTTTCCCTGAAGCGTGCAGTTTTCCAAGATTAAAAAGCAGCTGGCACACATATGTATGGCTGTCATTTCGAACATAGCCACAAGCGGCTTCACGGGTTCAGACATGAGTTCGTACGTGGCTAGCTGGCTCAGATGATACGATTTTCTTTATTATGGATCCTTGATTAGCAAAGCAAAGAAGACACACAGGTAGGAGTAATGAGAACGAGACTTAAGTTCACTGTCACACACGTGCTGAGATTAAGTTCATCTCGAATGACGTAAGCTGTTGAAGTTTGTTGGTGAAGGAAATAGGGGATAAGAGCCAGATGAAGAATCTGGTGTCAGAAAAATTGCCTTAGCTTCATCGAATATGATTCTATTACCAGCTCCTACACCTACCTCATTCGATCATCCTCTATTCAAGTCAACCTTCAGAATAAGATCCAGAGGGATGAGATCCTTTGTAGATAAACATATATGCTCGACTCCATGCTCATGCATGTTTATGTGTGTTTTTCGTTACAGCAGCATATGTTAAGCGTTCTTAACCGTGCCTTTACAATGAGTGCAGAATGGGTCCGATGCTATGTTTGTGCAGGCATTCCTCGAAGCTTCCATGTCCCGTCGGGAATTTACTTCACCGTGTTTTTTTCTGCTTCGTTCTGCATTTTTTGCTCGGCTGTAGTTTGTATGTTCACCGATTGTTTTCTGAGGTGTTCTGTCACCTATGCCACTCTTGCTACGTTGCTACTTTGAGCTCCAGCTCGATAGGCTCTCGCGGTATTAAAATTACTGCATCCTCCATTACCGTTCTGTATGTGCCGCTTACTCTGAGCGATGCTCTTCTGTGGACATATTGGCCTGAGTGGTCCGATATTTGGTTATAGCTCGGATATTACGGCAACAGCCCTTCTCAACATCAAGGATAGTGTGTTCACCTACCTGCATAGGTTAGGTTGGGTTAGGTAGAGAACTACTCCCCCCACAGCCAGGTCAAGGGTTGTCCCTTGCCCATAGACACCCAATTCTGACTCTAATTTGTCCGATATCCTAAGGATTTGATGAATTTCATTATCTTGTCTGATGGCGTGCTGCCGAGTTCATCTAGGTCTTGGAAAATGTAACTCCCTAGGAATTTATTCCTGCTGTGTTGGAGACCAGGGCAGTGGCGTAGGAAGTGGGTTGTGTCCTCAAAAGCGCCCTCGTCACCGCACCTCTGTAGAGTTTTTCTTCTGTCAGACGTAGTTTTTTCAAATGATACCGTAGAGAGTTGTGCCCCGTGATATCACCAACGAGGATGGAAGGGGATTTCCTGTCTTCCCGTATAAGTCTCTCGGTTCTGCCTTTATCGAAGGACGGCCATAGTTTCCTCGTGATTGCACAGCTATCCATGGAGGTCCATCTGGTGTTCGCGTCTTTTATGGCTATTTTCCCTGCAACAAGTGGGATGGATGTTCAGGAGTGGTTCTGCTTCACAAGTTTCGATTTGATTTCTATGGCAATTATTGCTTTTATAGCCGCCTGGCTGTCGATAAAGAAGGTGATCACCGGCGGCTGTTGTCACTGCCAAGACCTCCGCTTGGAAGACGCTGCTGTGGTCTGGGAGGCGTATTGATTTCGATATATGTACCTAGCGATTCGGAGAGGATGCCTGACCCTACGCCGCGCCGGACTGTATATATGGCAATGGATTGCGCATTTGGTATCTGACCTCTTAGCCACTCCTCCCTGCTAGGATAGGCGCTTGAGAAAGGTCTATTAAATTCAAGGTATGGCGTGACGTAATCCGTACTATGTAGGTACGTGGCTAATATACTTCCGAAGGATGGTCGTATGCCCTATTGCATTTGACTTCCATGTTTCTGACTGGCTGATTCTAATGGCGCTAATGGCTGCAGATGTTTTGATGAAGATACCAAGCGGAAGCAGGTTAAGAATAGCCTCAGGGCCAGCGATCCTTGTTGTCCTCATTGCCTTATTTACCGCCGGCCACCATACAAGATACATCCATAGAATTATTTTAGAAGAGGGACCCCGGGTTTTCCCAAAGATTCTGCTGCATGAATAGAAGGGTATCCTTTCATTGATGTCCATTCTCCTGTTTAGTTTCTTATCTAGTACAAGACCAACGTACCTGTATAACCAGGCGCTCAACTTTCTTGTGGCTGCTAATGAGCACAGCGTCCTCTGCGGATTGCAAACCTGATGAGCAAAGTTATGTAAATCTTCATGTCATTATTGGTGTTAATGGAGTGTTGCGTCCCCTCCTCTAGGCCCGCCGCTATGTCATCGGCGTATCCGATTAAGTCCACTCCAAGCAAGTGAAGATACATACTCGTATGTACATAAGTATGTGTCTATGTTCATGTCGCTGACATAATGGACGTCCCTAATGATAAGTTCATGGTCCCGGATAGCTTGATGTATCCCTGAAATTGATTTGAAGGGATCAGATACTATTAATACAATTTTCAGTTCATACTTGCTTTGCTTTCTAAAAATTACAAAATTCCCCACAGAATTCGTATGTATCGCACCACGTTTCTAATTACTCGCACAATGGTTCTATAAATAAAAACTTTGACTTCTCCAGGAGGAACAGTGCCGAATCCATAAATAACAGCAAGCATGCTTCTATTCCTATAGCGATACTACGGCAATCGTAATCGAGACAAGCCGTCTACATAAATTTATTATGACACCACATATGCAGATATCTAAATACTTATCTAGATATTTTCGTTCGCACATGTGCTTCAAATAAATGGTGTGCTAAAGCGTGTCAATTACCACAGCATGATAAATGCATGTATCTACGAGTACATACGTTCATATGTGTACACTTTTAGGTTTTTTTTTGATTTTTTTTTTTAAGTTCAAAGTTCATACGCATTATGGGAGATCATTAACTTTTTGTTTTCTATTTTTTCTTTCCTTTCAGAGCTGCGCCAATTATTCGTGTGGATCACTCAGGTATCCGTAATGAAGTGGACGAGACCACTGCATAGGGCATATGTATCTATTCAACGACGTAAAACACTGACACAATGTCGTGCCTGAATGTTAACGCAAAACGACACATAGCATGACTGCCTCCCATTAAATTAATAAATTGGCAATAAATTAATAATCAATGACGGATAATGAAATTCAGATTAGGAGGTCTTTCCTTACGATGAACAGAAGCTTGTACTGCCATTAATCAACTGAAGATGTTGTATACGACTTGGAAATAATTAAAATTTTCCCATAACAGGTCGAACAGCTGAATAGCCCTTCTCAGAGCTCGCAATTAATTACATAAGAGATTGAAATTCGTTTCAATAATTGTTGTTAGAAAGAGGTTAACTTGAATGGATATCCACTAGCAGTGCTATGGTTCCAGGAAAGGGGGAAGGTGCACGAAATGGGATATAGGGTGACCACATAAGAACGATAGGAAAAAACTTTAAACAACAACAGTGTGGAATAGAACATAATTTAAATGGCCGCCTCGGCTTCGCTGGCAGTGCTTCAAGCGGTCGGTCCAATCTTTGATGACTTGGTCTAATATGTACGGCGTTATTCCGGCAATAGCGTCTCGAAAGTTGGCCTCGAGCTCATCCAATGTGGTTAGCTTGTTAGCGTAGACTAAGGAATTGACGTAGCCCCAGAGAAAGTAATCGAGTGGTGTCAAGTCGCATGGTCGCGGCGGCCAATTGATGAACTCTCGCCGTGATATGACCTAGTGGCCAAATTTCTCCTTCACATCTTCGAGCGTAGCGTCGTCATCTTGTTGGAACCACAGCTCGGATATATCGATGTTGTCGAGCTCTGGCCACAGAAAGACGGTTAACATCGCTCTATACCTGAGACCATTGACGGTAACTGTGTCTCCTTCCGCATTTCGAAGAAATAGGGTCCGATGATACCTTAGTGGATGCATTGATGTTTCGTCGAACACTTTTGTTCGCTCCAATAATGGCAATTTGGCGTCTTGACATAGCCGCTGAGCCAAAAATTAGCCTCGTCCGAGAAGATGATTTTTTTTGGCCAAAATCCAGATCCCCGGCCAACATTTCCAGCGCTCAATTAACGAACTCACGGCGTTGCCTATGGTCGTCCGGCTTAAATTCTTGCTTCAGCACAATGTAGGCCCAAATCCAACCGCAAAATAAGGCGGATTGACTCTCTGCCGATGCCCAATTCAGCTGATGGGCGCCGAATCGGCATTCCTGGGTCTTTTTCGATACTGGCCGCTACGGCGCCGCGGCGGCTATATTTTCTTCAATTCGCACCAATCTCTGTCTGGCTGGTGGCTTAAGGTCCTTTGCACAGTGCGCCGAATTGCCTGCACACTGAACCGATGATGACGACCAACCTCACGACGAAATTCACGTTGCGTATTTACAACTGGAAAAAGTATCATTGCTATCTGGTCATCCTTTAATTAGAAAGGAAATTATTTAAATTTTTTTAATTTGATCTCCTTGAACATTAATACGGTTCGTAGATCTAGAGATTTTTACAGATTTGTTTTACGGGCTTAAACGCTCTGCGACCTTGTAGATATATTATGCTTCCCCAACTTGGAGCTGTAGTCGATAAGATGCACGATTTGAAGTGCCTCGTTCAGTCCAATTTCCTTGATGAACCGGAGTATCTGTAGTGGATCAAACGATGGTAAATCATCTTTTGATTGAGTGATTGACATCCAGGTGTTTCCATTTTTGTAGATGAGGACTACAGCCACGAATTACATACGGGCTATATCTGTCTGTCATCATACCTACACTAACGTATGGCGGGATCGTCTGATGGACGTCATTAGAGAAGGCCGTTCACCGCAATCGAGTGCAGAGTTCGGCTTATATATGCATCAGAGGAGCTCTAAGAACTACCATGCTGCTCTAGATATCCGGTTCTACAGCGGTTGGATGGCAGCGTAAGTAGCCACTTACATTAAGACTATACCTTAGTGGTCTAGTGCAAATACGTACCAAACCCTACTCTATTCCCTACGTTCTTGAATGCCTTACGCAAGAAAACAACTACACTCTTCCAAAACTTCTATTTGACAAAAGCTTTGAAACCCAACTAACCTCCAGGCTAGACTGGCAAGGAGATCTTCAGTTACGAAAGGATTCCTGGTTTTTCCGCGCAAATGGAACTAAAACAGAATCATTGGGAGGTGGGGGTATCTCTCCAATTACTACAACTTAAAAATCTCCACCCTAATCACTTTCTCACTGACAGCCAACCCGCGCTTAAATCCTTGGAATCTATCACCTTCAACTCACGAACTACCCTAAGTCTTCGCCTGGTTCATAACGAGATGGTTAACCAATTCAATATCCACCTCATTTGGGTGCCGGGCCACAGACACATTTTAGGGAATTGCATGGCCGGACGAGGCGAATCTAGGTATGTGTATCGCTTCAATTAAACTGCTACTCAAGCTCAACACTATTAACCAATCGCAAATGGGCAAATGGCACTACCTTCTTCATCACTGCACAGGCCTGGTCTAAGTCGGATCAGAAACGCTTCAACTCTCTCATTAGACAGAAAAAATTGCTCATTTCAAATAGGTCTTCGTCTTGTTACAGGGCTTCGGCATTATCGGTAGGCAAGCCACTAGGCTGGACCACCTCGTCAACGGCTTCTGCAGAAGTTGCATGGATGAAGGAGGGGAAGAAACGGTACGACATCTTCTTTTCACATACAAAGCTTTCTCCACTCGTCGGAAAATTTTTCAACAACCTCGGCGAAATGGCTGATTTGAGCATTAGAAGCCTCCAGCGCTTTATTACTAGATCCTCCTGGTTCAGTGGGAAGCTCCTTGGAGCTCCTGTGGTAATACAATGGACCTTACTGGCCTAAGTGGGGTTGCAATTAGTGGCTAACCTAGCCTTACCTTAACGATGTTCCCTGGGGTTTCCTCGACACCTCATTAAAATTCGCAGCTTAAGTGTTGATCTATACAGAAGGTGATCTTTAAGTCTCCAGTGACCCGGTAGGAATCCTATAAGAATGGGCATCGAGTTTTTGTTAATGTTTACACAGACCTTATTTATTTCGGTTGTAATTCCCGAAAAGCTTTTTGGCCGGTCTTAGCTTAGGAAATGTGTTTTTTTACAATCTTCCTTAGCTGTACCTGCGGCTGTGGTCCCAGCCCGCAGAACCGAGGCGATCCCTGAACTTCATTTCTTTCTACTCCTACTTAGCATGATACACCGTAGAGAGTGACTTTACTATTCTCACTCAGTCGGTTATTCCTGGCAAAGGCACTCCCACACCAGGATATAGGTTAGGTTAGGTAGATGGGTGCCTTGTGACATAGAGTAACTGCTCACTTAGACCAGGTCGGTCCATTGTGCCCAATCTTTTAACCCTGGAAACATGTAAAACCGCTGTTAGAACCACACAGATAATGATATGAATCTCAGCTCAGGCGGTCCGTCAGCTCTACATTTCCTAAGTCCTCCAGTTCCGAAAAGAAGTAACTCCCAAGAGTCCTCATTCTTATGACGGATAGGGCAGAACAATCACACAGCAGATGACGAACAGATTCAATTTCTTCTTCGTCCCTGCAACTTCTGCAAAAGTCGTTATGTAGCACACCTAGTCGTTCTGCGTGAACGCCGATAGCACAGTGTCCATGTGCCAGAAACAACCCGTGCGTTATAACGACTAAGTTTTACCAGAGCAGTTGGTCTCTTCTTGCCGAAGGCCGACCATAGCGCCCTGGCCGTTGCGCATGTTTCCAGATGAACCCAGCGTCTGTTTGCTCGACTGATGGCTTCATCTTCTATCTTTTTCCGTAAGGAACTGATTGGGGTTACTACAAAGGGGAGGGCCCGGGATAAGTGCAGCGCCGATCCTTTCCTAGCAAGCTCATCAGCCTTTTCATTTCCTTTGATATCCTTGTGCCCTGGTACCCAGCAGAGGGTCACCGCATTGGCTCTAGATATCTCGTTTAGGAGTGACTTGCAGACTCTCACAAGCCTCGACTTGATTACCGCGGAGTCCAGAGCCTTAACGGCTGCCTGGCTGTCTATATAGACAGTGATCGTTTTTCCAACGATATTACTCTCGCAAATAATTTCAGCAGCCTGTATGATGGCTGTGACTTCGGCCTGAAAGACGCTGCAGTCGTCGTGAATTCTAAAGGAGTGGTTTGTTCCTAGGGCTTTACAATAAACTCCGGCTTCCGTGCCAATGTCCATCTTAGAACCATCGGTATAGAATGCCAGTTCCTTTTTCATGCTCCTGCGGTTCTTCCAGTACATTCTGTCAGGAATTCTTGTAGCGAATCGCCTTTCAAAAGCTAGTATCGGGCTCATGTGATCAGTTTCCGTCGGTCTACTGGTACTCTCCCATCGAGACAAAGTGGAGGCATGGCCAAAGAGGCTCGATGACCATAATCGACCTTATTTCAGTCTTACCGCGGTTTTGGCAGCCAGACTGCTACAGTATAGATCAAGCGGAATGAAACTAAGCACGGTTACCATTGCCGCTTTCGGTGTTGTTTTCATTGATCCCATGACTCCGATACACGCTGCCCTCTGGACTTTGGTGAGGTTTGAGGGCTGGTATTGCTTCTCAAGTACCATCCACCATACTAATGAACCATATGTGAGAATGCGTCTTACCACCGCCGTGTATATCCAGTACACCACAGCTGGTTTAAAACCCCACGTATTACTGAACGCCTTCTTGCAAGCATAGAAGGCTACGCTTCCATTTTGTGATGCGTTCGGTAATGTTATCCTTCCAATTTAGTTTGGAATCCAATATTACTCCCAGGTATCGAGCTGAACCTGAGAGACTTAGTTCAGTACCACCGATAATTGGGGGTCTGAAGGTAGGGGTTGATCTTTTCTTAGTGAAAAGGATTTCCTCCGTTTTTGAGGGGTTCACTCCCAGACCCTTGCTACCGACCCACTTATCCACTAGTTGTAGTGCGAGATTGAGTCTTTCACTCAGGACTGAAGGAAATTTTCCCGAAACCAGGATGGCCACATCATCGGCATAGGCCGTCACGTTGAAGCCCTTATCCTTCAATATTACCAAGATTTCATCCACTACAAGGAGCCATATAAGGGGAGATAGAACACACCAGGATATACATAAGCTCTCATGAGCTTTACACCTTAATGACGATAGTATCGTGATGTCCATTTCGCTATATGTCCTATCGACGTTAAGTTGGACACATTTTTCGATCGAAGATCTCAACGCTCTCCTCCCATTCACGGTTTTCCAGTAACACCTTTTGGTGCTTCCTTCGGTCCTTACACGTTGAAGTCGTAGCCTGTTTAGAATTTGGAAGATCATCAAATTTCGAGTTAACAAATCGAGCTTTTAGCCCAAAAGGATTCAAAAAACATTGTAGAAATGCATGCAAATCGAAATTGAGGTACATTTTGACTCAAAATTTGTTCGCTGCGGGAGAGTTTAGAATTTTTGACTTTTGATGGCGAAATCACGTCATCACGGGAGGAACAGTAACGCTGATTCTATTGCCTCCTTCATCACAATCGACTGCCTAAAGAAGAATTTCGAAAACATCTGCTTAAATACCCGGTTTCGCATTGGTAAGCTGTGCAATGAATGTTCTTTATCCCTGAGTCCTGTTCATGTATGATGAATCAAAATTTGTGATTGGTCAATCGGGGACTACCACAACATTTAAGGACTTCAAAAACTTCAACCGCTTTCAGAAGTTTTTAGTGTCCCACTTAAAGGAATCGTTTTATTGGCTCATATTTTGCATCCACTATCCGAACTGCTTGGCAATGGTGTACAGAAAAAAAGTTTTCCATTCACCTTTGCTATCCTTGTGGTTAATCTCTTATCTTGAAAACAAGTTAAAGTGGAATTTATGTTTTTGTTGCCATAACACCGATTCCAAATAAATTGGCTCTAAGGATTCCCTTTTAAGGCAGCTCAATGGGATATAAAAACTGAATGGTCTTTCAGTTGCCATCAAATTCAGATTTTTATTTATTAATTGGAAGTTTTGAATGGAAAGCAAGGCTCTAGTTATTTTTTTGTGTGCCACCTGAGGTGATATACTGTTTTAATGGGAATTCGGTCAACAGTTTTTCTTTTTAGCGATACTGACGTCATTGTTTTAATACGCAATACCATGAGCTGGCAGAATGTACCTATAAATCATGTGTAATCTTTGAATTTTATAGTGGCAGTGGTAGTGTGTTCCTTATTTTTCAGCTTCCTTAAAAATACATGTCCTATACGAACATGTTTATTGGAGAGTCAAAGCAATTTACGATATTAATTCGGACTAGTAGAAGTCCTTGGGAATCGACGGCAAATATGTGACGGGAATAGATTTCCGTGCAGTAAGTACGTTAGTAAGTGCGTGGCTAAGAGAGTGATTTTCTATAGAATTTTCAACTTGACTGACCTAAGATGGCGCAACTTGGAGAGGCATAAGATATCCAAGTGTTAGATCAGAAAAAAATCTTGGGAGATTATAAAACTCACCAAATCAGGGATATGGACAGCGATAGGGATACTCTGTGGTAAGGCCTTCTGAAGAATCACGCAATGAGATTAGGGTTATTGAATACGGATGTATGCAGTGACATACACGTCTCAGAGGACATAATACTAGCGAAGGCATGGCCCGGAGCAGACTAAGGCACATTGAAAATTACTTCTTTGAAAACTTAGAAGAGGTTAGCTCTTTTTGGCTGGTCTTAGCTTCCTACTTCCCTAGCTCTTTCCGCATTGTATGTGGTCACAGCCGGCAAAATGTTCCCGAGGCAGTCCCTGGGCATTTTCTTGCCAGTTCACTTCCCTCTACTCTTGCTTGGCCTAATACACCGTACGGAGTGACTTTGTTATTCCCACTCAGTTATTTAATCCTGGCAAGGCACTCCCATACCTAATCTCCTATGTTCTTAACGCCTTAATGACGACGGTATTGTGATGTCCTCCTTAAATAAGCTAGACAACTGGACGAAAGGCTGCGGCCTTTACAAAATCCCTTGCTTCACACCTCACACATTAGGAGGTTCTACTCTACAAAGTCAGACCGGGAGCTTCACTGGAAAGAGAACGTCACCGAACGTGCAAAGAAAGCAATGGTTGCCCAGTACTCATGTAAGAAAGCGGTGAGCCCTACGTTTTGCCTACAAGCAAATATAATGTCTGGATATACACGTGGTAAGACCGATTCTCCTGTAGTGGAAATCCAATCTGAAACAGATGGAAAAGCTCAACGAGTGGGATGTATCAGCATCACGGGTGCGATGAACATATCCCACAGCTTCACTTTCTCCCGATCGACATCGTCGGCAGCGACCAGGTCTGCTCTTTGACTGAGAAACTCTCGCCTTTGGAAAAAGCTAGACACTGGCCATGCCAACATACTTAAGATGCATCGGCATCTCCCCAAGGTTACTGACCGCCTGCCTAATGAAATTAATTTCATTCTAGCCTTCAAACACTCGATACCGGACAGAATGCAACGCGATGTCCTACATAACGATTCGCTGTGAATACTATGTACATCGCGGAAAGATATAGTTATTAATATCGACAGCCAGACAGCTAAATCCCTCATATCCAGCATTGTAACATCTAAGGCAATGAAAAACTGCCACACATCTCCTAACGAGATTGCTGGACGGTACAACCTCACCCTTTGCTGGGTACCAGGTCACTGTGACGTCTCGGGGACTTGCGTGGCTGACGAATTGGCTAGACGAGGCTCTTCCGGTACAAATAGCATAATTATAGCCAATATTGACGCACCGATGTCATCCACGCCGATGCGCTTAACAAACCTAACCACAGATGGAGCCAATTTGGCCTGTGCCTCATCACTAGGTAACTATGGCCAAAACTAGACCAAAGAAGATCTCAAAGAAGAGCTCAAAGATTCCAAAGGCACCCCAATTGGAAGTAGCAGCTTCCAAAAAATTTGTTCCCCAGGTTGTAAAGGCTTTGACAGTGGCAAGGAAAGTTAGGCATATCTTCACGGACTTTTTCATTATTGCACGTCTTATACAAATTGTCGTGGTAATGTTTGACTTCTGTGTAGATTATGACCATTGACTTAGCGTATTGGTAATGAGAAGGGTCCCCTCTATCTCTGCAGAAGTTTGTTGCTTAAATTTTGTTCTTACTTTGGCCACAATCTATGAGATACTTCACGAGTGGGCAGTAGTTGCCATCTGGTGTTTGCTGGCTTTTGAATTTGTTGCTCCACTATTTCTTTGAGGTTGCCGAGTGGAGTAGTCATTGAATCCTCCACTCGTTCAAGCTCGAGCCCTTTCCCGCCAAGTCGTAAACTATTTCGTTTTTCGTGATACCTCTTTAGCCGGAGACCCAGCTCAGCTGCAAGCGGAGGATCTTGAGTTCTTCGGCCACAGCTCTTAACAAGTTTCGATTTTGTTTCTACAGCAGACATTGCTTTTAAAGTGGCCGGGCTGTCAATGAAAAACGTTATATCGTCATTGACGCTATATTGACGACTTTCATCACCGCTGGAACTTCCACTGCAGTGGTCAAGGAGTATGATATGTTGAGCGTTTCCGAGCGCTTCTGTGTATATTTCCACTTTCGAACCATCTAAGGGATGGATAAGGATTTACTTACTTACATACGTAGGTCCTCTGACCCCTTTTTGGGGCATAGGATGGCAACAACGCCTGCACCCCATCATGTTCGAAGTACTGCAACGCACTTCAGTTTCCTCCAAGTCATCCCCAATGATGTAGATTCCTCCTCTACTGTCCTTCTCCATGTCTGCCTAGGGCGGCCCACTCATCTGCCTGCTTGTGTAAGTAGATTCCATTGCATGGCGTCTTCTCGCAGTAGGGTGTGACCAATCCACTGACACTTTCTTCCCCGTATTTTGACGTCTATTGGCTCCTGGCCCATAATCGCGTGTAGTTGGTCATTCGATATACGGTTCGGCCAGAAGATAGACAATGATTTGGTGTCTAATATTTTTTCTGTATCCCATTCCTCTCTACTTGGAAAGATGCAGGCAAAGGGTCTAATAAAGTCAAAGTAAAACAGCAGGTGGGCGCCGTGGCTCGAGTGGTTATTGCGTTGGATCGCTGAGCGAGAGGTTCGACGTTCGAGTCCCAGAAACACCAAAAAGTTTTTTCACGGTCCCACCTCTCGCGATTGTCTGACAAACGTCCGAGAGTAATAACTGTCAAGAGAAAGCTTCTCAATTTGCCTTTCGGATATGGCCCTAAACTGGAGGTCCCTTCCATTTGTGTGAAGAAAATATAACACGCACAGCACGAATGGTCGCAAGAACCTAGGCCCTGGACCACACACGGTCCGTTCCGCCAAGAACTAGTACTTATTTGTATAAAACAGCAGGTAGTCGGTTAGGTTAGGTAAGGTTGAAGTGGCTGCCAGCTAGGAGTCGCCAGCACACTGAGACCAATGATAGGTCCATTGTGATACCACGTGGATCATGGGAGAAAGTTTCTCTCTACCTACTCGTTTAAAACCAATAAGAGCTTCTTATGAAGCTTAGGAGGCTCTTAATGTCAATTTCCATCAGGTCGCCTGTATCGTTATAATAGGGAGCTCCTAAGTGGAGTTTCCTTCTACGGGAGGGAGCTGGGCAGAAACAAAGAAGGTGAGGAATAGTTTCCTCCTTTTCTTCATCGCTCTCGAAGAGGCCTAGCCTTGTAGCGTGCTTACCTATTAGACAGTGTCCAGTGGCTTACAACGTGTTGATATGCAATCCATTGAGAGAAATCAAAATCTTAGAACGTTGTAGATCCAGCTTTGGCCAAATCTGTTTTGTCACTAGACATGTTGATCCACTTGTCCACCTAAGATTTGTACCCTCGACAGCATCCAGCTTAAGTTTAAGTTTGCGAGTACCTATTGGGATGGGTATAGTTGTTCCTATTCTGGCGAGTACGGCCTTACAATTCCCTGTTCCTATGCTCCGGCACCCAACACAGGTGAATATTGAACTGCTCACCCATCTCCACAGGAGACTTTTTCAGGGAAAGTTAAGCTGGTTCCATTAAGAGAGGGAGGGTCGACTAGCGGAATTTTGTATTTCCTTGAAAAGAGTACTAGTTCACTTTGAAAACATTGGCATTCAGCTGGAAAGTCAGAATCAGAACACGCTCGTCGTTACGAAAGTAGCAATCTATCAGGCACTGCCATGAGGTAATAATATATTTTCGCCAACTGTTCCCCACTATCTTTCTATCAAATTGTACCTCTTCAGTTCCTGCCTCAATCCTTAAAGTGCTATTAAAAGGAACCCATCTGAGCATGTAACACAAAAGTAGTGCAACGAGAGTACTTAAACTCGATGACAGACACTGTCATGCCATAACAGCAATCGAGTGCAAAAGTACGCCCAAAGACATTCATACTCTATCCCAGCAGTTAAGTTGTTTATCCTGCTTTTACCCGATGGCGTAAGAATAGAGGAAGCCATGTGAAAATATAAAAAAAAATCGATCCCCAGTATGCACATCCTTTTCTTCGACCCACCCAGTAGTCACATCCTGCAGAGACTTTCGTGGTGCATGAACAAGGTAATTATAGGGCAATCCGTATCCGTATTCTTCAGATATGCAGAGCGGATATTAACCACCAAATACAATTCACCACTATTTTGTGGTAAAATCCACATAAATGATTTGAGCCGCTAAATTTACTTCCCCATGCAGGCAGCCTATTTGTCAAAAAAGTTGCCTTTAAGTCCTTGAAACTGTTGTTGATTTCCTACAGAAGTTCGTAAATTTAATAAAAAAAAACACTGAAGTTGCGAATACGCTTTTTGGGAGTACGGATACACACCCAAGGGAAATGTAATAAAAACTTTTATTTCGTTGTAAACATCGTATTACGAACGAGTATCTACAAGTGGTTGGAGGCTTCCAGAGACAAATTGCTGGAATTTAAAATTATGCAGGAAGTACTTTTTACGATTTGAGAAAGGGGATGTCTTCTAAAGAATTCATTTGCTGCGTTGATTTCGCAGAGAAAGGATTGCGCGTATGTATAAAAAGCTCTGGCAAAATAAACAAGCAACCGGCGCGGCGGTAATACCCTTGGAAGAAAATATCCTGATTAAATATAACTTGTGGAAGCTAAGATCAGTCAGATGCCGTCTTTTTTTTTGTATGAATCGAACGATCGACTCTTATTTATTTGAGCAGGATTGAAAACTATACTTGATTTGACGCCGGCTCTACCGGCACTTTATTAAGCTTAATACAAGCCGTACTTAAGCAATCTATACTTAAAAACTAGGGAAAAACTTACCAACTGTCGAGGGAAGGGAGAGAGCGATTAGGGTTAGAGGAGGAGAGATGTGGGACAGTGGCTAGACTGAGTTGAAGCGATGCTGGAGGCTGTTCCGAAGGGTGGCTCTGCTGTAGTGAAAATCAAACGATTTTTCCATATTTTTAGCCAAAAGAAGCATTCTGGACAAGGGTGCGTTATAGCCATAATTGGTGCGGTTAGTACTGAGACGGAAGAGGGGAATGGACATAAGGCCATGGGGATTGGTATTAAATGAAACCAATGCAAGAAGCGCTGGGCAGTCAATGTGACCAGTTAATAAATTATGTAAGAAGAGGAGGTCGGCAATTTCGCGACGATTTTCGAGAGACTGAAGGTTGATCAGTTTCAGACGTTCAGAGTAGGGAGGCAAATTGAAACTATCAACCCAAGGAAGACCACGGAGAGCGAAACGTATAAACCTGCGTTGGACGGCTTCAATACGTCGGACGTGAACAGCATAGTGAGGGGACCAAGCTTGGCTAGCGTATTCGCGGATGGGTCTGACGAAGGAGATAACTTAGTAACTTAGGGGTCTGAAAATTCCTTAGACCAACGTTTCACAAAGCCAAGCGCAGAATTGGCTCTGTTTATAATATTGTCTATTGCGAACGGAAGTTAAGCTCCCTATCGCAGATGACACCTAAATCGCGCAATGATGAGACTGAAGGGACAGGTTCGTTACAGAAAAAGTAATCCCTATGGGGTGGTGGAAGGCGTTTACAGGAGTAGGTATGTGGTGGATTGACATTTGCTAGTGTTAAGTTCCAGATGATTTTTCTGACACCGCATAAAAAATCTGTTTAGGTCGTCTTGGAGAAAGCGAGAGTCGGTAGTAGAAGAAATGACTTTAAAAATTTTCATGTCATCGGCATAGACGAAGAGATAGGAGTCTTTGATAATGCGGTCGACATCGTTGGTAGTAAGGACGAAGATTAAAGGACCCAGGTGACTGCCTTGAGGGACGCCTGATGTGGCCATAAAGGGGTTAGAGACAGAAGATCTAAATATAACCTCGTATTGTCGATTTGCAAGATAGGATTGGATCCATTTGATGAAACCGGGTTGAAAACCGAGAGCTTTCAACTTGAGAGTAATAATTGGGTGAGAGATTTTATCGAAAGCTTTACTGAAGTCAGTGGCTATTACGTCGATTTCGCAACCGTCTTCAAACGCGCAAAGCGCCTGAGAGACAAATTCTGTTAAGTTGGTGGTTGTCGATCTACCTTTGAGGAAACCGTGTTGCTTAGTGGAAAATAACGATTTACAATAAAAAAACATTGTGTCGCAAACAATGCTTTCAAAGAGTTTGGGTATGGATGACAGTTTAGCGATAGGTCGATAGTTGGATACATCGTTTTTTGGGCTTTTCTTGTGAATGGGTATGATAAATGATTTCTTCCAAAGGAGGGGAAAGATTCTTGGGAAATGGACATGAGAAAAAGTGAAGTCAAGGGTAGGGCCAAGTGTGTCACGCATTTCTTTAAAACAATAGCGGGCAACCCGTCGGGACCGGGGGAGTAGTTATCCTTAAGTTTGTTAATCTTATCAGTGACAAGTTGCGGGGTGATATTGACCGAGACTAAGGACGTTTGAGCGCAGTCATCCATATAAGAGAAGTAGTCAAGGTCAGGTTCGAGGATGCGGTCAGTGAACGATTGACTAAAAAAGTGGGCGAATAGGTTAACTACAATTTTGGGGTCCGACGAGGAGGTGTTGGCAAGCTTGAAGGTAGATGGATAGCTTTCAGATTTACGTTTCGCATTTATGAAGTAATAAAAACGCTTGGGGTCAGTAATTAGACTGGATTGCATACGGACGAGGTAATCTTGGTAAAGAGCTTCACTTAGTTCAGCGAAGTGTGAATGTGTATGCTGATAAAGGGAGTATTCAGAGTCGGAGCGAGTTTTCAGGTATGCTCTCCAAAGTATGTTCCTCTTATTACGAAGCGTATGCAGTTGTTTATTATACCACGGAGGGGATGGAGAACAATTTTTTTTGGACAGTAAGGAACAGTTTGCAGAAAGCAATCAAAGATTAGAGAATAGAAAGACGCGAGAGCGGTATCCACAGAAATATCTCTGTAGTAAAAACGGCATTACTGAGCAAGTTGTTGAGTTTGGAGAAGTTAGCTTTCCGGATATTTCGACACTCCCTGCGGTAACAGGCTTTCTCAGAATCAGCCAGTGTGACATCTGGAAATCGAGGCCTACGTAGGTAGGTCCTAAGAAAATTTGCAGGTCAGTACCGACTACCAAACCAAAGACGGAGTTGGTGCAGGTGTTTCGCTGATAAGCCTAACCTTAAGCTCTCCTTCCGTCTTCCAAATCATTGTAGCGTGTTCCAGGCGGAAATAATGGCGATCAAAGAAGCCCTATCTTGGCTTAAGAAAAACGTGATATCTGCTAGAGATATCCGCATCTTTTCAGACAGCCAAGCAGCAATCAAATCCCTGGAATCGACCTCTATAAACTCTTTAGTAGCTCTAGACTGCCGTTCGCCTCTTGTGGAGATGGCTGAGCAGTTCAATATTCACCTGTGTTGGGTGCCGGGGCATAGGGACATTCCAGGGAATTGTAAGACCGCCAGAATAGGAACAACTATACCCATCATGCCGGATGAAGGCACCTAAGGTATTCCAATCGCTACTCGCAAACTTAAACTTAAGCTGGATGCTGTCGAGAGTACAAATCTTGGGTGGACAAGTGGATCAACATGTCTAGCTCTAAGAATTTGATTTCTCTCAATAGATTGCATGTCGGCACCACAATAGGTGTCATCACTCGACACTGTCTAATAGGCAAGCACGCTACAAGACTAGGCCTCTTTGCGAACGACTATTATAGAAGTTGCCTGGATGAAGAAGAGGAGGAAACTATTCCTCACCTTCTTTGTTTCTGCCCAGCTCTCTCCCGTAGAAGGAAGCTTCAGTTAGGGGCTCCCTGATGAATATTGACATCAAGAGCCTCCTACGCTTCATAAGAAGTTTCAAATGGTTTAACGAGTAGGTAGAGAGAAACTTTCTTCCATGATCCACGTGGTATCACAACGGACTTCATTGGTCTAAGTGTGCTGGCGACTCCTAGCTGGCAGCCACTTCAACCTAACCTCAACCTAACCTATCGCAACCTGGCGACACAGTTCCAAACGGGACACGACTGTTTCAGAGAATATATCTTCAAACGCAAGCATAAAATTGTTCCAAGTCGTTCCAAGTGAACGGAAGACGTGGAGCATGTGTTTTTCATTGCCCACGATATGCAAACGAGAGGATAGCTCTTCGGGACCAGTTTGGGGAGTGGGCTACTCCCGAGAATGTTGTGAATTACATGGAACTGGAACATCGTAAGTAACGTGGCGGTACGCATAATGAGCTATCTTAGGAACCTAGAGCGTCAACGCAACGCGAATTCAAACAACCGAGCTTCAAACGCCCAATATCACATAATGGCGAATCGGGGAATATTGCCTAAAAGGTGAACAAGCTCCGCGAAGTACAAGACGGCAGTTACGCGGGGAGAGTGGTTTGATGTGTGCAGGGTGTGGATTGGAACGTAGGCGTATTCCTGACTCCCATTAGTCTACGAATCATGCATGCCAGTAGCTCGGGCTACTGGTATCTATGAAAATTGCACATCCTCTGGAGCAACCATAAATAAAAAGGCCTCTATCGAGTGGCCTCCTAAAGCTTAAAAATAATTGATTTAATAAAAAACAAAGTTTCAGGAGTCATATGCTCCGTTATTTCCTGCCGCATAGCACTCATATATCCTTCTATTATGTAAGCATAACCTCCAATTAAAGGACAAATAAAAGGAAACTACAAAACCCTTAACATTCCCTTTTATCTAAGTAATGAGATGCAAGCTTACAACTTTCTTTTGCAGCCCCATTAAAGGTGCAGATTGTTTGTCACTTTGTTTTTCTTTCTTTCTTGTATTATCTTTCACACCGGAAAAGAAGACAAAACTTCGAGTAGATTAAAAAGTTTCAATGTTGTGCCCTCAGGACGAAAAGTTGTGAATAGTTTCCTCCTTTCGATTGGTCTTTTCCTCGACAATATTTGCGAAAACGGACGAAAAAAAAAATGCATTTCTTGCACTGATTACACAGAGAGAGATGCAAGTCAGTTGGGAAACTTTAAATGAGTCTGCACCTAACCAATGGAATGGAAAAGTCTCCAAAGAAAAAGAAAGCACAACTCACTGGTTCATTCGTCTTAGATTCCCTTAAATATAACCTCCACACTGAGAGAGGAATACGTGGGCATTTGAATCCTCAAAGATCATTTAATTACAATTCGCCTTTTCGCCTCACTTTCCATATATACGAGGCGTATAAGGCTAAAGAAAAAAAAAAAAATTATCGCCGTACATCAAGGTATTGAAAAGTTATTCATGTGCACGGACGATGCATGACTGCCTATATCCTTCCTTAAACGGTGGCAACCAGATAGAGTCCTTCAGTGAATTTATGAAATTCAAATAGATTCACTACACCTTAGACCGGGAAACTGCTTAAGATGCAACGAACTCTTTGGCTTTTCTGTCTGCTTTTCTTCCTGTTTTATGATCATGTTCTTTAAACGTTTCCTTTTGGCAATCGAACGGAAAAAATTGCATATTTTTTGGCAACGATATCAGGACGATAACCAAAGTCACAAGAGAAGTACCTAAATCATTTCATTTCCTTAATATGCGCATAATATAATTTTCTTTCGTATTTTTTTATGCAAAAAGGTACGAGGACGAGGACGAGTAAGTGTCTCGGTTTTGGAATTTAGAGTTTGTGGACAAATCCTTGCTTTTCTTTTTTTTCTTTGGGGTGACAATTTTGCATAATTTTGAAGATAAACATATCAGCTTACATGACAGAGTGACTTTTACCACAAATATTTATTTTGGCAGTTTTTGTTGTCGCCTTGAAGGAGAGCTCAGACAATGAATTCAATTATGCGTAGAAGATGTATCTAAGAGGAGGGTATTTCATTGCATTTGTAAATAATTCTCATAAGAAATGCGTAATGGAACGTAGTCGTATTGCAAGGAAAGAGATTTGGTTTTATTTCATGAGCTTTAGGAGGGAATGCGATGTCTTACTTACTTACTTAGGTGGCGCTACAGTTCGGGGTGAACCTGGGCCTTAACCAACAAGCCTCTCTAGTTAGCCCGGTCCTTAGCTAACTGCCTCCAGTTGCGCACTCCAAGTTGGTTGAGGTCCCTTTCTACTTGTGCGCGACACCTTAGGCAACGTCTTCGTCTACTGCGTTGTCCCTCCGCGTTAGATTCGAATACTCTGCGCTTTCGACAGAGTCCATGCTTCAGCGCCATAAAGCAGGACTGGGATGATCAAGGTCTTATACAGAGTCTCCTTAGTTGTTCGAGATAGGGCCTTACTACTCAATTGCCTTCTCAACTCAAAGAACAGCGATTGGCAAGAGGTAAACAAAGTCCCTTACTACTTCGAAGTTGTCGACAGTGACGTTCTGTCCAATTCGTCGATGCTGTCTGCCCCTTTTTGGTGACAGGATATATGCATCTGGTGCACATTTTGGCGGCTTCTGTTTCGATACCAGCGAACGCACCAGTGACAGCCAGCTGTGTTCTGCGAAATATGTCGATGTCATCGGCGTAAGCTAGTAGTCGCACAGACTTCTGAAAGATTGCGCCTCCGGCGTTGGCTTGTGAGTTTCGCACAGTTCGTTCGAGTATAATGTTAAAGAAGTCACATGATAGCGCATCACTTTGTCTAAATCCATTCTTGACATGAAAGGTCTCGGTAACCGACCGTGATGGAGCAGCGAGCGTTCTCCATCGTCATCCTGCACAGACGAACGAGTTTGGCACGGAAGCGGAAACTAGACATGGCTCTGTATACATAGGTCGTCTCTATAGATGCTGTCATGCGGCCTTAAAATCGATAAAAAGATGGTGGTAAGCATCGATTTGGCCTTCTTGGATTTTTTCCAGGGTCTTACGCGTTCACACAATACGGCAGATAAGATCTTGTACGCGATGTTGAGGAGACCGATGCCTCTGTAGTTGGCGCAGTTGAGGGGGTCTCCTTTCTTGTGGATCGGGCAAACGATGCCGAGATTCCATTTATCAGGCATACACTCGTCTGACCAAATCTTGAAAATGAGTTGGTGTATGCTCTCTACCAAGTCATTTCCAGCTGCCTTGAACAACTCGGCCGGTAGGCCATCAGGACCAGCAGCTTTGTTGGATTTAAGCTTGGATATTGTTATCCTCACGTCATTTTGGTCAGGTGGACGAAAGTTTAGGCTATCATCGTCTATGTTGAATGGATTTCACTGGTGCATTCTGCCTGACAGCGGTATGTTGGTCTTCATCGCCGTTATACAGTCTGCAAAAAAGTTTTTCCATATTCTCAGCACCGACTGTGATTCTACTACAAGGTGTCCTTCCTCATCTCTACAGGTTTAAGTACGGGTCTTGTTGGCCTGACACGTTCTTTTTACCTTTTCGTCAAACTTCCGTACGTTATTCCTGAAGTATAATCACTCAATATCTTCGATCGCACGTTTCTTATGCTCTTTTTTCTTCTTCTAGAGAAGCCGATGCTCTTCCCGTCTCTTACGCTCGTAGAGCTCACGAGCAGCCCTCGTTCTTCTTTGCAGCGCCGCTTTGTACGCGTCCTGTTTAGCTGCATGTGCTTGCCGGCATTCTTCGTCAAACCAGGGGTTTCTTGGTGGTGGTCGACTGAAACCCAGCACATCAATTTGATGCTGTCGGCATAGGAGTCGTGGAGAGATTTCGGGATACGCGATCAGCGAAGGAATGCAGTCTCATAACTCAATTATACTCAAGGTTGATTCGTCAGTGTAGACTGTTTTTTATTTAAATAATTTCTTTGTTACATGACACTGCCACTAGTCAATAAAACCAACAACTAGCTTGGGTTTTAGGTTTTGCCAGTAGTGTCTGTTTTAAAGCAGTCTAGGGCGTCTACTAATTGATCCGCTGCACGCGGTCTGAATCGTTGTTCTTATTTCGTTTGCCAGAGTCGTCAACAGTAGAGTTGCCCCGATGCACAACCCCGAACTGAGAGGGCCAGAAGCTTATATTCAACCTCTAGGCTGAGAGATTTGTAAATCGATGCCAGTAACCCAGTTCGGGGATGCGAGCGCTGCCGTTGACCCATTAAGGGCTCCTCCGCTACCATCTAGCTACAAGACCCTGCCTAGGTCTTGAAAGTTCCCTACTGACCTGAGCTCCAAATATGCCGGAGTAACTCAAGTAGGGCTTCGGGTAGTCTGCCTGTGGAAGTCATCGTTGATTCCATTACTAGAGTTCTTCCGCTGCACGTCCTACTTCTGAGGACCTCTTGTTAGACATCTGAGCCGCAAGAGTGTAGGTCAGGTCAGCAAAGATTTCTCGCCTGGCACATGCACTAAGTCAGAGTGCCCAGCTCCACATATACAGTCAGAATCATCGTTAGTTTACTATTAAATAGGTACCCAGCAAGGAAGAGGTGATGATGCTTTTGCCCTGATAAATGGAAGAAGTCCACCTCAGTTCCGTCAGTTATAGAGGTATCAGTCTCCCTAATATCTGTGACAGAAAGTCACAGTTGACAGCGCAATAATTTTGAGATAGTAAACAACTTTGTCTACCTTGGCTCTGCAAGAAATTATAGCTCTTGCCAATCGCTGCTTCTTTGGGCTGAGAAGACAATCCTAAGTCCCTAACCCCAACAACTAAGAATATTCTATACAAGACCACTGTCATTTCAGTCCTGCTTTATAGTGCTGAAGCATGGACCCTGTCAACAGCAGATGAAGATATCCTTGGTCGTTTCATTTGCGTTAAGGGGCTTTGGAGGAGAGGATTCAATGATGAAGTGTATCAACTACAAAAATCTGCGTATCAGTCGCTTAAGATGGCTAGAGAATGCAGACAGAATGACACCAATGCTCCGGCCCGCAATGTCTTCGAATCTAACCTGGAGGGACAACGCAGTTGGCGCGCACAATTAGAAGGAGACCTCAACCAACTTGAAGTGTGCAACCGGGGGCAGTTAGCTAAGGATCGGACTAACTGGAGAGGCTTGTTCGTGGGTCTCACAAGTAAGTAAGTCAACTGAATTAGTTGATGCCCATCGAAGTCACTAGTTTGTCCGTTGCTCTACCAGTTTGTGCGGCTTCGTACATCGGAGTCCTCTAACTTACTCGCTGCGGCATAGGTGTCTAGATGAATTTCTCACGTGAGCTGCTCCATGCCTCTGAATCTCACTAGATGTGGTCTCCATCCTGAGGTCACGATGAAGATCGGTGTTAAAGGTGTACGATGGGGCAATACTTTGTTTTGGAGCCGCTGAATGGTTTTGAGAGTACGTTTCTTAGTACACCCCCAGATTTGGCTGCCAGAGGTTCGTCCTTTTTTTCTTGATGTTCTCTTTCCAACGAAGCTTTGCGTACATGAACACCGATTTAAACCGACTTACAGGAGCTGCATTTTAAATAACCATGTATCACACTCATGGAGACGAGTAAGAATGGTGTTCAATCCGAGGGCGAGTAGACACGGTCGTAAAAACGCGGAAGTCTGTCTTCATTTGTTTTGCAATCTCTTCAACGCGTTCTAGGTAGACATACCCCAAAAGAAGATCAACAGAGACAGCTCCAGCTCTTCACGAAGTAGTGTGAACAATAGAAGAATCTATTACTACAAGAAATACACTTTAGCTAGTTTTCTAGATATAGAAGGAGCTTTTAATAATGAACACACTGAAGCAGTTCTGGAGTCTCTCACGGAGCTGGAATTCTATCTCCACTGCCTAAGTCTATAAATAGCTTTCAGGCAACACTAGGAAACACCACTATAATAAAATTTGCCAGTAGAGGAACACCTCAAGGCGGTGTTATTTCACTTCTCTTAAGGCTCATAGTCATGAACAAAATCCTTCATGTTCAGATGGGGAAAGAATTAAGGTAGTCGGGTATGCGGATGACATGGCGCTGCTTGTGTCAGGAAAGTTACAGATCATGGAAGGCGATCCGAGCAAGGTTCAGAAGAGGCAAAAAATGTGGCCTTGACGACTAAACGGTCAGCTGCTCTCCCTTTCATTCAGTGCTATCTACCAAGGAGTTATACTAGATCCCAAATTTAACGAGAAACTTGACATAGACCAGCGGGGGAAAAAGGAGCACATATTTAGCCTTCTATGGCAAAAGATGTACACCGCCGTAGTACGTCCAATCCTTGTATATGGGTCGATAGTATGCTGGCGGTGGCAGGCTCCAAGCAAAGCACATAGCATAACCAAACTGAACAGGATACAAAGGACAACATGCATTGGTACTACAGGGGCTATACGGTCTACTCCGTCAGATGCTCTTCCTGTCCTTCTATCTCTAGATCTACACATTACAAATATATCACATTGCATAGCCTCTCTGAGTCCAGGTGCTGGACAGCAAACCCCTATGGGCACAGCAATATTTTAAACTCTCTACCAGGAGAACACACATTATCCCCACAATAAACTTCACAAAGTATTTCAACGTACAATTCCGCACAAGAACAGGCAAAAGACCATATTTATTTATTTAGGCTTAGTACAAGCGGGAGCTAAAAACTAAACCTAAAAACTAAGATTAATTTTTATTTTTTTTTTAACTTAAATTTAAGTATTGTGGGATTTTCGGAGGGAGGAGAGTTATGAGGAGGTGTGGAGGAGCTTTCTGAGGGACGATCGGCTGAAATGAAAATCAATGGTCCTATGCGCCTCGTTGGCCGAACGCATCATTCTAGACATGGGTTCAAAGTGCCCATAGTTGGCCCGGTAACGAGCAAGGCGAAAGAGGGGTACACACCTAAGGTTGCGAGGGTTAGTGCTTACGTAGATCATTTGTAGTAAAGCGGGAGAATCAATCGAACCTACTAATAGTTGATGTAGGAAGAGGATGTCAGCAACATGACGTCGCTTTACAAGAGTTTGTAAATTAATCAGTTTTACCCGATCTTCGTAACGAGGCAAATTATATCTATCATCCCAAGAGAGACCACGTAGAGCGAAACGTATAAATCTTCGCTGGACAGCTTCAATTCTTAAAGAATGCGTAACTTGATAAGGTGACCAAACTTGGCTAGCGTATTCAAGGATAGGTCTGACAAACGTAACGTAAAGGGATTTGGTGACATAAGGATTCGAGAATTCCTTAGACCAGCGTTTGATGAAGCGAAGGGTGGAGTTGGCTCTGTTAATTATGTGGTCGATGTGCAAATTAAAGTTGAGCTCTCGGTCACATATAATACCTAGATCGCAGATTGAATTGACTGAAGGAACGGGTTTATTATCGAAGTAGTAAATCCTAGGAGGGGGAGGAACGCGCTTGTGGGAGATGGTAGTAGCTTGGCATTTACTCACATTCAGCTCCAAGAAATTAAATTTGCACCAAGTGAAGAACAAGTTCAGGTTGCTTTCAAGTAGGAGAGAATCCGAAGGAGAAGAAATTATCTTAAAGATTTTTTTATCATCCGCGTACATGGATAATATGGACTTCATTAAGATGAGATCAATATCATTTATAGTAAGGACAAAGATTAATGGGCCGAGATGACTACCCTGAGGAACCCCGGAAGTGGCTTTGATGGGGTCGGATACAGAACATCTGAAGAGGACTCTGTATTGGCGACTCTCTAAATAAGACCTAATCCAGGAAATAAAGGATGTTGGAAAACCAAGGGCTTTAAGTTTGAGGTAAATAATTTTGTGCGAGATTTTAACGGGAGTTAGAGGAGTTAACTGGGGCAGGATTAAGAGTATGGGAGTGAGTGAAGTTGGGATAGTTAGTAGGGGGATGAGTTACTTTGGGAGATGGGTGACGAGAAGGGGGAGTTGAGACAGGCGTGAGATCAAATGACACGCGGCTTCGGGTAGGCGATTTGTAAGGGGCGTGATTAAAGTTAGGAAAGATTTTCGTTTTGAGAGACCAATTACCGGTACCATTGTTGGGGTTAGTATTGTTGGTGGAAGAGGGATGAGTGGAAGGGAGCAGATTCCGTCGGGTGTATGTTGAATTAGTCTTAGAGCTAATATTGTTAACTGTTAGTCCAAATGCGCAGTTCCATATCGCCGAGGATGATGGCACCATCAGAGGAATTGTGTAGTAGTGTAGTCGACGTCGTTCAGTTTGTTGTTTTTATTTAGCTTATCAAGCCTTTGATTCCATTCAGAAAGGGTCCACGATGTTTCGAAATGTTTTCTTAAAGGACATTTTGGAAATGAATTTCGATATCAGATCGCAACGATTTAATGACATCATTAATTGGATTGGATTTAATAAAAGTTTCGAGGGTAGATTTTAAATCACAACGGAGACCATCAAATCCACTTTTATTTACCATGTCACGGGATATATTATGAACTAATTCAGACAGATTAGCAATATCCTTATCGATTTTTATGAATTTAGAATTGCAAAGATCACGTGAGCACACGAAGGTATTGCTGAGATCGTCAACACATTTAATAATATCAACGGATTTAGACATATAGTCCAAGACTTTTTTGCAAAATAATTTATTTTCATTAAGCATTGATTTAACTGAGTCACTGTGGCACTTGATCGCGAGCATTACGTCCGAGAGGGAGATTACTTTACACTCATCGCAGTAGACGGACAGGTGAATAAGGATACGAGCTCTACGCAAACCCTTTTCAACTTTTATTATTTATAAATTCCACAGGCTGGACTTAGAGGCGCCTCACCAATGCACCTTAATAGCCAAGTCACATAAGTTGTGGTATCAAAACGTCGGCTTGGTTCTAATCGGGTTTTCTCTGTTTAGGAAACCACCACTTCTACCTACTTATGTACCTTAGGGCGTAGTTTGAGGGTAATTAGTCCGACGTTCTCTATGCCACACTTGAAAGTAAGTAAAGGTGCAATTCCGCCGCATTTAAAGGAGTTAGTTCCTAGCCCATCCACTCCATTTCCCTCCACGTATCAATACCACATTATTCTTGAAAATTACTCAGTAAGTAGATATGATCCTGAAGATAAAAACACTCCGTTTGTCAGGGGTGAAAAAGGTGCAATATGTTCAAGATTTGAAAAATGCTAACTGGTCACTTTTTCGATCAGAAATAAATACAAGGCTACGAAGCACTTCTGTCGATATAGGATGTGTTTCTAGTACCAATAATGTTGATGAAATTGTTAATCAATTTACATCGTACGTATTAAGTGCCGCTGAAATTTCTATTCCAAAAAAAACCTATAAAAGAATATTATGTTAAGTTACCTTCTCATATATTAGAGCTAATCAAAATAAGAAATAAATACAGAAGAGAATGGCAGAGATATCGTCTACCTATTTTCAGACATCATGTATCTTATTTGAATAAACTCATAGCCATCCATATCTCACTGCATCGTAACAAGGAATGGAATTAAAAACTAAGTACTCTTGACAAAAACAGTAAACCGTTTTGGAATATTGTCAAAGTAGTCAAAAACAAGAAGAGGCAACTTCCCTTTTTAAAGGATAACACAAAAACATATTTTTCTGACGTCGAGAAAGCAAACGTACTTGCCCGAAATTTTCTAAAAAATCATAGCACTGCAACTAATCTTGGGGATGCTGATACTGAGAGCCATGTAAATAATACCATGCACTCTTATTTTAATGACAGTAGTAATTTTACACCCAGCATTAATTTTGTAACGGAGGAAGATGTGGAATATATAGTTAAAGATCTAAATATAAAAAAAACTGGTGGTGTTGATAATATAAAAAATACGTACCTAAAGCATTTACCTAGATCGGGTATTATATACTTAGCCTTTCTTTTAAATGCCTGTTTAAAAATGGAATATTTTCCCGAAAATTGGAAAATTGCCAAAGTCGTTCCTATTGTCAAGGCTGGTAAACCTCCTGAAAGTCCAGAGAGTTATAGGCCAATTAGCTTGCTAAGTAGTTTGAGCAAAATCCTTGAAAAAATATTAAAGGAAAAAATTTTACGGCATATATGTGATAATAACATTTACCCCAATGAACAATTTGGATTTAGACAAAACCACAACACAGCGCATCAAGTACTAAGAATATGTAACCATGTCAAGTACAATCGTACCATAGGGAAATCTACTGGAATGGTATTACTGGACATCGAAAAAGCATTCGATACAGTTTGGCACAACGGTGTCATCTTCAAAATGATTCAATTGAATTTCCCGTCACATATATGTAAAATAGTCCGAAGTTTTTTGTCCGGTCGCTCGTTTAAAGTCTACGTCAATAAAGGTATGTCTCATTTAGTCTCATTTGCTTCCGGTGTCCCACAAGGATCTGTTCTCGGACCGATTTTATACAACATATATACATCGGATTTTCCAAGTTTACCAAATTGTGATGCAGCCATTTTTGCTGATGATACTGCAATATTTTCCTCACATGAATTTGCTCTTAACATTGAGAGTAATTTAAAAAATGCGATGAAGATATTGGAAAAGTATTACAAAAAATGGAAAATAAAACTAAACGAGGGTAAGATGCAAGCTATTTTTTTCACTCGAAAAAGGAAGACTTGCTACCTTCCCAGTGCTCAGTTACAGGTAAATGGGATTAACATTGCTTGGGAGCCTACCGTTAAGTACTTAGGAGTTCATATTGATAGCAAACTAACCTTTAACGAGCATATAAGTCGGACAGTGAAGAAAATAGGTATCGCAATTAAGATGCTGTATCCGTTTATTAACAGAAAGTCACTCCTCTCAACGAATAATAAAACTATTATGTATAAAGTTATCTTTCAGGCAATTTTGTTATACGGATGCCAAGTGTGGGGAGATTGTGCAAAATGTCACATAAAAAAACTACAAATTTGTCAAAACAAAATTCTAAAAATGATGCTTAAATTACCTTGGCACTATTCAACTCTGGATCTGCATAATAAAGCGAACGTTGAATTAGTTTATTTCAGAATTCAAAAACTTAGAGATACATTTTTTGATCATTGTACTTTTGCTGACAATCCTCTCGTAAATCAATTAAACACTAATAACAATTAATAAATATTATATTTTCAGTTTAACTAATTTAATTTTTAATTTGTTTAATTTTTATTTTTGTTTTTTGTATTAACTGTAATGTATTGCATTTCTTTATTGATCTATGTATTTAAATATTAATTAATTAATTTATTTATCTATTAATTTATTTATTTACTTATTTATTAATTTATTTACTAATTTATTTATTGACTTTTTTTTTTATTAATTTATTTATTTATTAATGTATTTATTTATTTATTTATTAATTTATTTATATATTTAGTTATGTATTTGTTTCTTAAACTGTTTATTAAAATTTATTAATTTATTTATTTATTAATTTATTTATTTTTTTTTTTATTTATTAACTTATTTATTAGTTTATTGATTTATTTACGTATCTATTTGTTTATTTAACTATTTATATATTTATTCAATTATTTATTTATCTATTTATTTATTTATTTATTTATGTATCAAATGTATCAAATCCCTGTGCTGTAAAATGTGCGGCAACAAGCCAATGTAATTTTTTATACGAAATAAACGATCTATCTATCTATCTATCAGTAAGTAGATATGATCCTGAGGATAAAAACACATTCACCAGAGATCAAAAAATAGTCACAAAGACTGGAAAACTTAATTAATACCTTTCCGCATCCTTAAAGGTGGTTCCGTGTTATCGTAGAAAATATTTACGTAAGCATTACCGCACACATCATCAAGTACATCACGGCAAAGGATGCCAATTTATTTCCGCTGTAGATGGCATAAGAGATAACTCTTAACTGTAAAGCCACTACCGTGGTTTATCAGGTGCAAAAGTGTTCACCGCATCGCACATGCATTTAATTAGAATTTAATAGTATCTCAACGGATGTAGTCTCGTATGCATCATCGCAACGTTCGAAATTTCTCAATTATGAAAATTGGAAAATTCCTCTAATATTGCTGCACGATGAGAAATTTTAGTATCAGAAGCAATTTTCTCGAAAATGTGAAAATTTATTACCCAGGGGACGATATTCAACAAGGAGACGTCTAGGTTTAGTTTAAACTCATAAAGGCGAATCATACATCAATGTGAACCATCATTGGGTTTTAGTGGAGATAATTATTTCGGTGTCCGGGCATAGCTGTGAGTTGAATAAGGCCGTAGTTGTAGGACATGTACGCTACATTGAATAACCACATCTCACGTGTCCTGATTGTCATCGGCTCACCATATATCGTCATAGGTTAGTAAAAGCATTTTGATGTCATCTCTTCCTCAGCCCAAGCCGTCGTAGGTTTCATTAGTTAACAAGACTTCGGCTAGCAGGCAATGCTCATCAACAAATAAAAGGCGATGGCTCAAAAGATCTCTCTGGTTAGTCCGTTGGATTACTGAGCAGGAGGTTCGAGGTTCGAATCCCAGAAAACACCAAAAAGTTGTTTCACGGTCCCACCTCTCGCGAATGTCTGACAAACGTCCGAGAGTAAAAACTGTCATGTCATAGTCACCATCCTTTCCAGATCACTCTGGGAGAGCGATGCATTTTTAGAAGATGATTCAATTCACTTCTACACTGACGGGTCAGAAACCAAAGATGGAGTCGGTGCAGGTGCTTTTCTCTGATAGGCTTCATCTTTAGCTCTCCTTCCGTCTTCCAAATCATGGTAGCGTGTTCCAGGCTGAAATAATGGCGATCAAAGAAGCCCTATCTTGGCTTAAGAAAAACGTGATATCTGCTAGAGATATCCGCATCTTTTCAGACAGCCAAGCAGCAATCAAATCCCTGGAATCGATCTCTATTGATTCTTTAGTAGCTATAGACTGCCGTTCGTCTCCTGTGGAGATGGCTGAGCAGTTCAATATTCACCTGTGTTGGGTGCAGAGTCATAGAGACATTCCAGGGAATTGTAAGGCCGATGAACCCGCCAAAATATGAACAATTATACCCATCTTGCCCGACAATGGCACCTTAGGTATTCCAATCGCTACTCGCAAACTTAAGCTTAAGGTGGATGCTGTCGAGGGTACAAATCTTAGGTGGATAAGTGGATCAACATGTCTAGCTCTAAGAGTTTGATTTCTCTCAATAGATCGCATATCGGCACCACAATAGGTGTCATCACTGGACACTGTCTAATAGGCAAGCACGCTACAAGACTAGACCTCTTTGCGAACGAAAGCTGCATGGAAGGAGAAGGGGAGGAAACTATTCCTCACCTTCTTTGTTTCTGCCCAGCTCTCTACCGTAGAAGGAAACTTCACTTAGGAGCTCCCTATTATAACGATACAGACGACCTGATGAATATTGACATTAAGAGCCTCCTACGCTTCTTAAGAAGCTCAAAACGGCTTAAAGAGTAGGTAGAGAAAGACTTACTCTCATGATTCACTTAGTATCACATTGAACCTTTCATTGGTCTTCGTGTGTTGGCGAATCCAAGCTAACCTTACTTAATAACTGTCACGCGAAAGCTTCTTAAAAAAAAGCCTTTCGGATATGGCACTAAACACGCACAACACGAATGGTCGCAAGAAGCTAGGCCATAGGCCCTACGTGAGCTTTTTACGATATAATGTATTCGCCAAGGAGTTGGGCTTAACTGGAACTGTGGACGCAGTTCTCGATACCGCCTTGGAAATTCGTTGCCGTCCGGGTATGAAAAGTGCCTTGGTGCGAACATCTTTCTGTTGTGTTGCAGGGTAATTGCATAGTTATGACAAACATATTTAGTGCTTCACATCAACCTGTCGACCCTGGGTGACTCTTCTTCAAAATCAAGTTCTGCAATCGCATAGCTCATTGTAGCTGACGCATAAGCTAACTCGCCGCTGCAAAGCCTACTTTATCGGTGGAAATCACTGCGTCCAGCTCTGTACTACAGAATCATCAAAAAGTCAATAAGTTCAAGTTCGAAGACTTGGACGACTGAGAAATGTCGATCTTTCAATAAGGTGATACTTATATGGGTAACAGGCTCACCTCATCTAGTTAAAGTCGACTTTAATTGAATGCATGTCAAGGATGCGTTAAGCAACTTCATAAGCAAACCCAGGCACAGCACTAGCTCGAGAGCCTGTTTGCATAAGGCCTACCTACGCTATAGACCGTGTCGCTTTCTACCTAACTATGTCTCCCCTCTTAAAAATTCTTGTTTTCTATTTCTAGACGACGACGTTTTCTGATGCAGAGGCGGGTCTCTAAGTCCTCATTGATTACCTCATCAGTACTTAATACCCTTCTCCCCGCCCTTTCATTTCTTATCTGAAACCTCATAATTCTTAAAAGTCCAATAGTCGTGGTGGGAAGCTTAACAATCGGCTGAAATACAGGCAGAGAAAAAAAAGGACATGCGGCTTAAGTAAAAGTGGGAACAGCAAAAGAAAGTCGGAAGCAGATAAAATAAGTCTATTCCATACCACACGTGGCAAATATCTGTAATGATCCATCAGACCGTGGGGTGGATGATTGCAGTTTTTTCTTAGCTCGTCCTTCTCTTTGAAGATTCCAAAATCATGTAATTTATGATCCTACCAAGGATTTTTTTACAATTTTATATCACATGGGGTGGTGTGTTTCTTTTGAGGGGTGTCTCTGGTAGCTAAATACTTTGCTTCGAAGGGTCGAAGGGGAGAAACATTGTCCTTTGAAGAACTCTACTAGCAACACATATGACCAAAATTAATGCAATTACAGGATATGCTCGTATGCGGAAAGAGTGAAATGGAACCGCCAGGTGTTGAGATACATGCATGCATATGTAGATTAAGGATTCGATTAATGAATGAAGCATAGCAGGACTTTTCACAAGGGTAGTATAGAAAGGGGATAATGTAGCATACAAGAGGACTTGCAACTCCATCCAACGCATCCTTAAAGGTTCCAACTCAAAAATTCTGGACGCCACAAACCTTGTACAACGACTACGAGGAACTGTTCAACTTATCGCAATAAGAAGTAGCCGCATGTTATGGCGGTAGGGTAGGATAGGTTAGATAGGGTTGTGAGGAAAACCTCATAAGACACTAGGCACCGAAATGGGCCCGTCGCGATCCCTGGGGAACCTCCACAAAAAGCAAATGGAAACCTAAAAACTTTCCCTGAAACACTTGATTTCCCTATAGAATCTAAGTAGCCTGTTTTGGTTGATAAGACCTACCTCTTCTAGGTTACTGAAAAAGTAGTTACCCAGGTATTTCCTACGATTTTGAGCTATTCCCTGGCACTCACACAGTATATGTGTGATGTCCTCTTGGGTGCATATGTCGTTACAGTATCTACACACATCCGTGTCTGTAAATCCCAGTCTCTTGGCGTGCTTTCCCAGAAGGCAGTGCCCGGACAGGATTCCTACTGCTGTTATAGCTGAATTCTGCTTCGATTTATTCTGGCCACAAGGCTTTGGATACCCTGTGACCCGCTATATATGACCATCTTTGGTTGGCTGTTTTGTAGCCTTAACTTCGCACGAAGGTGGTTTGATATGCACGGCTTCCCATACTGGCGATTCTCCTCCATACCTTGCCAATCCATAAGGAAGCTCATTTCCTTTTATACCGCAGTGTCCTGGTACCCAGCATAGTTTTACTCGGTTCTGTGTCTGCAATCTGTTATGGCGGTATCAGCAGGTGTTTTCTTGTAACGTAAAATACAAGGTGGCGCAAAATTAATCATCCCATCGGAAGGTGTTATAATTTTTGCAAATGGCGTCGTACGTCAATCATATTTGACATTTGTGAACTAGACAGCTGCAGTATACAAACAGACAAGCAATGGAGCGCTGTACTCCGCAAGGGCATGGAATAATTGTGTCGATGGTGTTAGCGCAGCGTGAATTTCGACGTCGATTTTCTAATCGTGTCGCGCCAACTGGGCAAACATTTCGGCGCTTACCTACTCGACTCGAACAGACTGGAACCACAGGAGACCATGCAGGGCCTGGCCGCTACCGGACTGGTCGTTCGGCCGACGTCGCTGAGAACGAAGAAACCTCAACCAGACGACGGGCCACGCAATTGGGCATCACCAGACGGACCCTACAGCGCATTTCAGTGAAAGACTTACACATGTTCCCGTACAAAGTACAAACAGTGCATCAGTTAATGCCTCCTGACCGTCAGTCGCGTGTGAAGTACTGTCAAGCCATCCCCAATCTCAACAACGAAGAGGACGATTTTGTGTCGAAAATCATCATGAGCGACGAGGCGTATGGGGCACTGAAAATCCGCGTGTGATGCACGAAGAGCCTTTACATCCACTCAAAGCCACTGTGTGGCGCGGCGTTCGCGCGGGAGGAGTGATTGGGCTGTATTTTTTGAGGACGCCATCGGCAATACGGTCGCTGGTACTGGCGAACGCTACAGGGCCAGGATAAACGACTTCTTACAGCCGGAATTGGATGAGCGGGGCTTGGTGAACATGTGGTTTCAACTGCACACACAGCACAAGCCACAATGGATATTGTGAAGGAAGCGTTTCCTGGTCGCGTAATGTCCCGTTTTGGCGATTTGGCATGGCCAGCAAGATCGCCCGATTTAATCATCCCAGACTTCTTTCTTTGGGGCTACTTGAAGTCGCGGGCTTATGCCAACAAGCCTCAGACAATCACAGCCCTTAAGGAGAATATTCGACAGGAACGCGAACAGTTATCACCGGAAGTCATGGAAGATGCGATTGGATGATTAATTTTGCGCCACCTTGTATGTACTTGATTCCTTGCCTTACCTTAGTTATAGTCAACAAGAAGAAGGGATGTGTTTCTAGTGAGTAAGAATCTTACAGTACTAGGAGCATGCCGCCCTTATAGTATCTATGAAAACAACACTCGTACCATGAACTCATTGCACAAATACAAGCGTTTTCTAAATTAAATTGCATGACTGACTCCTTTGCTTCCAGTCACAAGGAAATAAGAAATTTAGTGTCCTCAATGCTCACGAATGCAAAATTGTAGTCACGAAGTAAATTCTTTGAATTTAATATTCCATGTTAATGCCTCTAATTTGTGGCATTCATAAGCACGCAATCTGCTTGTCTAAGCCCTTAATGAAAGCCTGTTTCCATGCGCTCATAATAAAAGCAAATTGAAGATTTTTAATTGAACATTAAATTGTGGTACAGTTTAAGGACCCTAACATTGGTGTTTTGCGTTAAGTGCCTCTTGCGTTATAGCAACTTAATGTTGTTCTTGTGAATAGCTCTTTGAACTTTAGACATGCATATGTGTACAAACAGAGGTATAAGTTAACAGTGGCAGTGCACAGTTTCCACCTAATCTGCGTATCCAATGTCATCAAGCAAGGAGGCAGTACCAATGCTCCAGGGGTAGAAATAATAACACTGACAGTCCTCGAGAAGCCTTTGAAATGGCTATCCACAGAAGCAAAAGCAAAGCTTTACTAACCAGATCGTAATGAAAAAGCTTAAGTGCTTTAGGGCAGTCCTACCCCTCGCTCTAGTAGCTTACAGCTTACACCCGACATCTACACATCTTTCGACATCTAGTCATTCCTGAAGAAATGATTGCAATAAGTAAAGCTTTAGAAAACCAAACAGCACCTGGGTTGTAAAGACTCCTCAACACAGCGTTCAAAGCGGCAGTGCTACAGACGCCAGAAGATCCTGTAGCGTAGCATCCCCTATACTTTGCGATCGATTGAAAATGCGGGGGTACTCTCGAGACAACAATATGGTTTCCGAATGAAGCTGAATATAGCAGAGAAGGCAGTACTGTTATAACCCTAGACGTCAAAAATGCTTTCAACATGCAGAACTGGAATCACATCGTGACGGCCCTAGGTTAGGTTAGTTGGGTGCCCTAGTTGACAGGAGACTGTCAACTGTTCACCTAGACTAACGATGAGACCATTGCGCCCAACAGTAGACCCCTGTGAACCTAAATTTCATTATCGACGGCTGAACCAAACCACCCAGATAAATTTATTGGAGTCTCCTAGATCGTCCAGCTCCGCAGGGAAATATCTTTGAAGTTCCTCTTGGTGGCTAGTGCTGGAAGATCACACAGCAATTGGCGAATGGATTCAGTTTCCTCTTCGTCCCTGCAGTTCCTACAGAAGTTGTTGTGGGGTAGTCCTAACCGTGCTGCATGACTGCCTATCACACAGTGTTCCGAGTTTCATGAGATCTGCGGATCTCTTTTTGTCATAGACTGGCCATAAAGATTTGGCTATGGCACAAGTATCTTATCAATACCAACGCCTGTATCGCTGGGCTTACTTCCAGACCAGGATCTTTGACCAAGTCTTTCGCTGATCACGGGAGGGAATATTTCTGATACCAGAATGGCGACATCATCGGTGTAGGCCGCTATCTTGAAGCCGTTGTTTTCTAGTATTTCGACCAAGTCCTCCACGACTAGGAGCCATATAAGCGGCGATAGGATCCCACTTTGCTCTCTTTCTGCCGTTTATATCTCCTAGAGTAGAATTCACTATGCGAATGCCAAGAATTTCTTCAATCCATCTGCATATACCCGGACCTATTTGGGTCTTCCACAGGCTGCCTGCGATCATCTCTCATCTCATTTAGGTTGTAAAGGTCGTTTGTCAACTAAAATTATCCAAAGAAGAGGATGTAGGACATCTCCTTGATGACAGCTTTTAGTGCTTTTGATGGAAAATGAGAGTTGACCAATCCTGGAACAGATAGTTCTGCTACTTAGCATGTAGCAGATCCAATTTGTAGAGTGTAGGTGAGAATGCCTTTGACATTGGCGTTAGCAAAGGCTGTTCTACGTCTTACGCATAAACAATGAATTGAGTGGATTATTTTGTATCTGGGTTATTCATCTGCGAACTTCAAGAAGTAAACCAAATGTACAGATAATGTCTATCCAACGGGCTTACTAGTCGCTAGCCATATAAAGGATGACCAGATAGCAAATTCGAAGTGAAATTAAGCAGGTCATAGAGTTTGTGGTTCTATTTTCTTTTCGGCTCCTTCTCTATACTCGTAGGTACAGGTCACACGGGGATAATAATAACCCAGGCCTTAGAAGAGAATTTCTCAGGATCTCAACCTGCGCTGAGTCTTTTACGTCGTCGGTTAAGGCATTGCGTCGGCGATTGCGTTTCTTGTGTTCACAGTTGTGTACGATGTGACTTTTCAGGATGCACTCCTGCCACCAAATCCGCGGTAGCATTACTGTATCTCAGTAGAAAAGACTGTTTCACTTATTATTAGCGTAATACCGGAGCACCATGCTTTCACTAAGCCCGCCATTCTTGTGTAGAAGCCCACAATACTGCGGAACACTTTCTCTGTGATTGTTCTGCTTTCCCTCGTATAAGGTGGCAGATCTTCAATGCTGTCGTGGTGGGTACTGATATCGTAAGCTCGTCGTCCCAGAAGCGCTTGCTAGACATTCTTTGAAAGTCAAGGAAATTTAAAAAAAAAAACTAAATGAAGACAGCCCTGATGTGCTTTTGGTTAGCGAAACAAAGCTATCCCAGAAGCACAAACTGAGGCACAATACTAAGATAACGTCGAGCAATGCATGTATGAGTTGATGAGTTCGGTCTTGATCATTTTTGTTTTTCCCGAGTTGATTTTCAGCCCAACAACGTCTGCTTCCCTCTCCCCATTTGTTGTCATTTGATGAAGGTCCATTATTCTAAGAGATAGTAAGCATAGTAAACAAGAAAAGAAAAGTCTATGCCTTCTTTGTAGACTTCAAGGCCGCCTTTGACGGCATACCCCGAAAATCTCTGTTTTATAAGCTGTCATGTATTGGGATATCGACTAAGTATTTCAAGTTACTACGTTTGGTATGGAGGAGTTTCGATACGAATATGGGAGTCAAACAAGGATGTGTCCTTAGCCCACTGCTGTTTGCGTTCTTTTTAAATGACATGCATGATTTCATTGGAGGTGCACTAAATACTGTCACATGCTTCTAGTAGATATGATCCCAAAAGTCAACGGACTGGAATTTATATCGAGGACTTGTTCTTTCAAAATTGGATATGCTCGTTACACCTATCGAGTCCATAGGGACCTTGCTTCATCTAAGCAACATACCAAATGATTGATGTGCTGCTTACTTCCTACCACGACAGCTGAATGCATAAAATCAGTTTGTGTAAACGAAAGGTTCCCTGGTGGAATGATCAGCTTGCCAAACTCAGGAAGAAAGTTAGAAAACTCTTCAACTATGCTAAACGCACGAAGAGCTGGGACGATTATAGGTCCGCTCTCACTGAATACAAAAAATGTTGTGAAAACATTGCTGACTTGCCAGTAGCAGCACGAATCCACAAAGCATTCGTTAAAGGTCACGCTAACTATGTAGGCTTATGAAAAAAATCTGATGGCACCTACACGTCGGACCGTATGGACACTCTCAAAACCTTACTTGAGGTTCATTTCCCAGGATCGTCTACTCATGTACATTACATGTACTTGAATGAAGCTGACCACAGTGTGGGTATCGCTAATAGATTAAACAGTTTATCCGGAAAAATGTTTCGTCCTGAAAAGGTAAAATGGGCGGTCAGCTCCTTTAAACCATTCACAGCTCCCGGAGGAGACGGTCTTTTTTCTGCACTCTTACAGAAAGTTATCGATCTCGTCCTGTCGGGTATTATAGCTTTATTTAGAGCCAGCTATAATTGGGGATACATCCCGATTACATGGAGATAGGTAAACGGGATCTTGATCCCCAAACCGGCCTAGTGACCTTCGAAAATCCTACAGACCGATAAGTCTAACATCATTTGTTCTCAAAACGATGGACAGACTCATCGACGTTCATATTAGAGGTCGGTGAGATTCTACTCCTCTACTCCTCTGCACTCAAGTCAATTTGCTTATAGGAAGGGTAAATCCACAGAAGGTGCTCTTCACTACCTTGTGAGGCAGATTGAAAGAACTCTTGGTTCTAAGGAAATAGCCCTATGTGCCTTCCTTGACATTGAGGGCGCTTTCGATAACACTGGCTACAGCTCAATAGAGAGAGCAATCAGTAGCAGAGGCATCGAAGATTCGACCAGCAAATGGATAAGAGCGATGCTTGAAAGTCGAATAATTACTGCCTCCTCGGGAGGAGTGTCAGTGTCTGCGACCGCAGCTAAGGGCTGTCCCCAAGGCGGAGTTCTCTCTCCCCTTCTATGGTCAACCTTCTAGTCGATCTTCAGAGATTAGGCTATACCGCCATTGGTTATGCGGATGGCTTGGCGATACTTATTAGTGGCAAGCACAGCGCAACCATCTCTAGCGTCATGCAAGGTGCTTTACTACACGTTTTAGAATGGTGCAGCAGAGAAGGACCATCCATCAATCCCTGCAAAACTGTTCTAGTGCCTTTTACCAGGAAAAGACTGGTCAATCTAGGACCTATCATTATCAAAGGTACTACTCTAGCTTATTCCAGTGAAGTCAAATACCTTGGGGTCATCCACGACAAACGGCTCAACTGGAATTCTCATATCAAGTTCGCCATCGAGGGTGCTACTAGGGCTATGTGGGCCTGTATGGCAGAACTTGGAGTCTAAATCCAAAAATGATACATTGGTTGTATACAATGATGGTGAGGCCTATTACCACGAACGCGGCTATCATCTGGTGGCCGAGAGTTCTTGAACGGACAACGACAGCTAAACTTCAGAAGTCACAAAGAATTGCCTGTCTCGGTACCACAGGTGCTATGCGTACCTGCCCAACGGCAGCTTTAGAAGCAATCGTTGGGCTTTCACCCCTTCATATCTTCATTAGGAAGACAGCCGCTAGGTGTGCTATCAAGTTGCAGATAGAATACAAGTATAAATCAGGTGACCATGTGGGAAATCTGAAAATTCTTGACTCAATCCCCAAGGAGACATGTCTTGTAGCATCCCTGACACCATGGTCAAGGAGTACTGTTTCGGTAGGTTATTTGAGGTAGAAATATTAGATCGTGCAAATTGGTCTAATGGTGCTCCGGCATTGGACCCTAGAGGTCTGGTTTGGCTCACAGACGGATCGAAAATGGAATCTGGAGTTGGAGCTGGTGTCTTTGGACCCAACACCAAAGTCTCGATACCTACGGGAATGTGTCCCACGGTATTTTAGGCTGAACTCGATGTCATTAAAATCTGCGCTAGGTTAAACCTTAGTAGGGGTATTACGGGCGCTAGAATATATATATTTTCAGATAGCCAGGCAGCACTCAAAGCGGACGTATTTTCTTTAAAGAAATATGTACGCTAGCGGAAATGAAAAACTCTGCTACTAAGGATATACTATCCTTCATTAGGGAGGTAGTGCGTCTCTTAGACTAACCATACCCTTATGATACAATAGATCTTTTAGGTCGCAGTGCCTGCCACATGGGCAAGGGTTATATAAAAAAAAAAAAAAAAAGTTTTGGTAGTATACATATACGACTGCTGATGTATGCCGATGATATAGCAATATTGCAAATGATAGATAGATCGTTTAGGACAGTATTGTAACTTGTGGAATCTAGCCATACCATTCATATGTATTTGATAGAACACGCTAATGAAATCGATAGTCACTATCCACCAACAGACGACAGTAGTCATTGTTGTATATTTTTTTTTATTTATTTTCCAAAATGAAGTTCTTACTTGCTTACTCTTACTTACATACTTACATACTTAAACTTTGATTCGTCGGAAAAGATAACATTGTTCCACATGTCTTGAGTCCAATTAAGATGTCTTGAGCCCAGAGCAATCGTTTTTCTCTGACTCTTTTTGGAAAATCCGGCTTCAGTACTGGTGTGAGTGCTCTAAGTCCAGCTTTCACGAGCCTTTTCCTAACTGAGCTTGACGAAATTATTTTTCCTTTAGCTCGACACAGATCGTTTTTAAGATCCACCGAAGTCTAGAACCGATGCCGACGGCTGTACAGCACCAAAAACGTTATTCCACTGGGGTCGTCTTTTTGGCCTCCCTGAGCCTTTCTTTCTGCTGGTAGTCCCGGTCTCACGATATTTTTTTAAATTCCATGCCACAGTTTGTTGAGCAACATTTAATCTTCTAGAAATTTCACGTGTTGTCAAATTGAGACGTGACAGACACAAAATATTAGCTTTGCACTCCGAACTGATTTTTTCCATTTTTTTTCACTAAATTACTTCGCTTCGTTTCGGACTGTTATCACGAGCTAAATGCACCTCTTATTCATAATAACATCGACTTGTATGCACTATTTGAACGACATTTTGCTACCTAGTGCAAAAAAAACCCCGTAGCTCTTATAAATTCCAAGAACTGCGCCCGAAAAGGGCAACAAAATGTTTGACCAAAATTTTTCGAACGGCACTGTATGTCCAAGTGTAAGCATAGTGTAAGGTAATGGTGTATGTATTCGACCTTAGATGTGAAATTTTTTTCTTAGATGGTCACAAAATTTCGTTAAGAATGTTCTTTTGTTTACAAAACCAAAAGTTTTGGAGGACAGCATCTGAACTTAAGTGTTACATCCTCCTTGTGCATATGTATATAGTTGGCTAACATCTGAGATTGTTTGGATGACTTCAAGGGAAAATTTCAGGGCGTTTTTTAAACAAAAAAATGGTCAACAAGTTATTCTGTTACAAGTTATAAAGTTTTTAAAAAGATTCCGATTAAGTTGTTCCAAATATTTCGATGGTGTTTACGAGACAACAAGTAGACAAAAGACAAAGAAAACTTAAACTTTTCTGGTAGTAAACAAGGCCCAAAGCTTTTAAGTGATTTAGTTTCTAAATTCTGTGACATTAGTTCAAGATAATCGTTGCACGAGATGGCGCTAAAGTCATCACCATATCGAAAAGTTCTCTCATATTTGAAAATGGCGTCTTATGTCATCGTAACTTTGACATTTGCGAACAAAAATCAATCGGAATACACGTAGACAAACCACGGATTGATATACTCTTCAAGAGCGAAGAATAATTGTGACAATGTTTTTGAGAAATAATCGGTCGGTGATGGATTCACTGGGCCAACACTACTCGTGTCTCATCTCATTTTCAGGCTGGCTTCCGAGCAAATTACTCAATAATGGGTCAATGGACCAAATCTTCACAATGACTGCGCAGAACTGTATGAGAAGCAAGAAAAAAATCGTATGCGTTCTTCATAGACCGAAAGGCGGCTTTCAATACTTTTCTACAAACTATACAATCGTGGCATTTCCAAAAAATTTGGAAAACTATTGTTAAAAGTCTTACGCGAATCAGTCTTCATGTACGCGGCTCCAATATGGGCACCAGCAACGAACCGTTAGTCATACATTAGAAGGATGAGTTCGGTACACAAAATCACATCTCTAAGAGTATGCTGCGCCTTTCGAACGGTCTAAGCGAATGCAATAAGTGTCATTTCTGGCCGAATGCCCAGTCAGCGACAATATCGAAAACGAGGATGAGGACACGAGAAGAACCATTGAATCCATGCATGCTCAATGGCAACATATGCAGGTGGAACACCACAAAATAAGGACGATGGACACATACACTGATCAGGGTCAGCAGAAAACACGGAGAAATGAACTATAACCCCACACAGTTCCTGTCGGGGCATGGATGCTTCCTGGAGTATCTCCACAAATATAAGCACGTGGATGACCCATACTGCCAGCATTGTGAAGGTAGGCCACAGAACGCGGAACATGTGCTGATGGATTGCCAGAAGTACTCTTCGGCTAGAAATATCCTGGAAAGGGAAATTGGCGGGCCAATGACACCAAGAAATATAATAGTGTTCATGCTGACGTCAAGCGAATCGTGGGAAACTCCAATTGCAGTAATCACAGCAAGCACTGAGAAGCGCAGTAAATGAAGAAACTGATAGCTCTGGCAGCTGAGAAGGAAGTGACGAATCGTCATACCTGTCCCTGCGAAGGAATGCTTTGACTAGCGGTGCCGCAGGGGGACGGACAGAACAGAGCAATGGGAGGGGTTTTTTTTGCATGAGCATGGAGTCGGGCATAACTCGTAGTACGGGCTACGGAGTGTCCATAAAGGATTTAACCCCTACCATCCGGACAAAAAAAAAAAAAAACTCGCGCGTATGTAGTAGATACGTACAAGAAAGTCATATTCCTGTATCAAGGATATGGATAGCAAATGCAAAATTCACTTTTGCGTGCTATATGACGGGACACTCATAGATAATTACACCCAGGTCCTATTTCTCCTATCGTCTTAGGGACTGCGCGACGCTAACGCACCATTTCGCTCGGTTTCTGGAAATTTTATGTTACAGCTCTGTCCACCTTCCTCTTAGCTGTCGTGACTGCTCTTCAATTCAACTGTCCTGCGCCAAGTATGTGTGTATGTATCGGTCAATCTGCTCTTCTTCCGTCCTGGGTTACCGCGTTCCCTTGGCAGGCACTGGGGGTGTTGCTTTTTTTAAATGTACTTATGTCCAATCCACTTCCACCGACGTACGTCTTTGAATTTTGATGTCTATGGGATCTTGACCCGTTCTCTCACATATCTCCCAGGAAATTTGCAAACATTTTTCGTAGACACCGATTCGAGGACCCTTTCAGCTTTCTTGTGATAGTTGCGGATATTTTCCAGGTGTTGCATCGTCGTTACTTAGCTGATTGTAGCGCTTGTTTTCGGCATTCAGGCTCTTTATGTAGAAAAAATATAATTATTGTTCCGCATGGCTTCAGCTCTATTATCCTTGTGCAATACAAATTCATCTGATATTAATTGCAACGATTAAAATGTCAAATCTATCGCCGTCACCATACAGAGTACATATACACAAACATACATACGTGTATCCTCTAAGAAATGTCATCTTCATTAGAGAAACGTTTTGACCACATTTCTCTAGTGCAGATAATCGCCAGACATGTTCAAGCACCCATTCTACGGATTAAATGCACATGAAAGAAAAGAAGCAGACAGCATACGATAGTAATCATTCGAATCCTTGGAGCTGTAGCAAGAAGCGGTAGTTCACCTTCTTGACCCCCCACTGCCTTCGACAACACGTACAAGAAGGTGGCAGAAACTACACGTATACGAACTTAAACTGTACTATTCGTATAACCGCGTGCAAAACTTCAAGGGATAAGTAAAATACGCTTTCAGAAGGTCCTTTGAGACGTCAGTCGTTCGAAAAAATTACTCTGAAAGTTTTCGTTGCAAATTATCCTTTTTTTTTTGTTCGAAATAAATCCGTGAACGGACAAAGACTGAGAATAGCAAACATCACGGTCATGTGACGTGTTGCAAACATTTTTAAGGATTCATTTTGTTATCCGTTGTTGTGGAAGGATAAATTGAAACTGAAACTGATAAAAAATAGTATCCATGTCCTTGCATTTGAAAGGAGTGACTATTAGGCAAAGTTTTAAGCACGAAGCAAAAATTGTTTGAATACTTTTAAATGAGTTTGCGTTCCACTAATTAGAGAAGCTACGGATAAGTTTGTTGCGTAATGCTGTTGAATGAAAATGAATTGAAAGTTAAGTCGATAAAATTGTATCTTTAGGATTTTCTGCGAGCATGGAGTTTGTTTTTAATCCTTTTTAAGTTACGTAAGGCTGTTGATTTTATATGAGACTGTTTGTGTGTCAGACTATTTTACCACCATTTGCCATTCTTACCTGAACTAACTGAAACGAAAGTGATCCCTGTTTGTCGAGGACTGTCCTCTGTGACTGTTTAATGTTATCCTTGATGCGGATTGTCATGAGAAGCTCGCTCACGTGTTGGAAGCTCAAGCCCTTCTGCCGCGTATGACAAATACGAATACAAGTAAGCGCTAAGCCTGCTCTTTGTAGAAGGTTGACAGGTTGATGGAACAATTCTGCTAGTTGACGAGATGCACGGGTATCTGGGCAACTTAAGGCCTGCTGCCTTCATCAAGCAGCAAAAAAAGTTTGCTTTCACGGGAAGTGGGTAATAGCAGCATGTTTCTCGTGAGAAATTGTTTAAGTCATCTGTAATCAATTAGACAAGCGTCAGCCCACTAAACAGATGTGTCTTGGGCTGAAAAGGGTTTCGAACTGTTTGGTCACGCCTGGTGCAGGAGTTTTCTCAGATAGGCTTAGTCTTAAGCTCTCTTTCCGTCTTCCAAATCATTGTAGCGTGTTCCAGGCGGAAATAATGGCGATCAAAGAAGCCCTATCTTGGCTTAAGAAAAACGTGATATCTGCTAGAGATATCCGCATCTTTTCAGACAGCCAAGCAGCAATCAAATCCCTGGAATCGACCTCTATAGATTCATTAGTAGCTCTAGATTGCCGTTCGTCTCTTGTGGAGATGGCTCAGCAGTTCAATATTCACCTGTGTTGGGTGCCGGGGCATAGGGACATTCCAGGGAATTGTAAGACCGCCAGAATAGGAACAACTATACCCATCATGCCGGATGAAGGCACCTAAGGTATTCCAATCGCTACTCGCAAACTTAAACTTAAGCTGGATGCTGTCGAGAGTACAAATCTTGGGTGGACAAGTGGATCAACATGTCTAGCTCTAAGAGTTTGATTTCTCTCAATAGATTGCATGTCGGCACCACAATAGGTGTCATCACTCGACACTGTCTAATAGGCACGCATGCTACAAGACTAGGCATCATTGCGAACGACTTTTGTAGAAGCTGCATGGATGAAGGAGAGGAGGAAACTATTCCTCACCTTCTTTGTTTCTGCCCAGCTCTCTCCCGTAGAAGGAAACTCCACTTAGGAGCTTCCTATTATAACGACATAGGCGACCTGATGCATATTGACATTAAGAGCCTCTTACGCTTCATAAGAAGCTCAAAATGGTTTTAGCGAGTAGGTAGAGAGAAACTTTCTCCCATGATCCACGTGGTATCACAATAGACCAACCATTGGACTGAGTGTGTTGGCGACTCCTAGCTGGCAGCCACTTCAACCTAACCTAACCTCCGCACGCTTAATAGCCAGCATATCACTACAAAACAGCTTTCACACTCTATGACACTACCTCATTGCCATGTACCCAAAAAGTTTGGCTCTCTGGTCAAAGGAAACCCCATGTGGTAAGAAAATACCCTCTCTAGTAGAAGCAATCTTCACAGTTTCGGTTAGTAAGCGAATGTGAACATCAGGAACTTCAAAAATGGTTTTAAAGTACAGCGAGATGGCTGAACGATTCAAAATTCACCTTTTTCGGGTAGCGGGTCAAAAGGACATTGCAGGGAACTTAGCAAGCATGACACAACTCTATAGATTCTACAGAAAAGGGAAGTCTCTATATGTCTCAAAATGCGATCAACACCACCAGCGTAGGTGGGCATATGGCAGCACGTGCCTCATCACTAGACTGATTTTGCTTAGGCTGGATCGGATACGCCCAAACTGTCTAATCAGAGTGAAAAGGTCGCTTATTAGCAGGATAATAGGTGGCATCACAGAACACTGAATTACTGGCAGGGACACCATTGGACTTGCCCTCATCACTGCCAATGTTTTTTGGTTCACTCAACAAGAAGCTCCTTTCACATCCCTTCGTTCCGGAAGGATGGGGTCGGAACACCCTGGGTGCAATAGAATGCAGACGGTGCTTACCATTTAAATCCTCGTATAGCTGCTCAATTGGTGTTTCGATTCTTAATCCCATTCAAAGGACATTTTGGAAAAGAAAGTCAGTACCTAAATATCTTTCTAATCATTTGGCAAAGTTTCAAAGTTCAGACTAGTTATTTGATTATCCTTTTATGGACCTTTTCTCCTGCTCTCTTGTATACGTAAATAATGTTCCATTCAAGCCAGTGCTACCACATAAAATTCTGATGGGAATAATATTCTTTTAGTGGAGGAAAGTCATCCTTTAAGTTCAATGAGTATTCATGCAGGAAATCCTTAGAAACGAGTGCGTTAAGAGTCTCAATGCGATTTATTACATTCATCAAGTCTTATATTTCCTCAGCATGTGCATGTATTTTATTAAAAATTTTGTCACACAATTCACATGGCATTCATTAAGACTTTATTCAATCCACCGTCACAATGGTAAACTTTCTCTGATTTCCCACACACAGGGGTAGAACGGAAACGACTTCTAACCTCATCGTTGGCGGACGGACTCATTTTTGCAAATGTAGGGAGGAACAGGAAAAAAAAAAAAATCAGCACAGGTGGCCAAGCCACCACCCCGGTTTCCATTTAAGTTTTCACACCCTGAAACCACATCATCAACAGGATCCTTGATTGTTCCCACAATGCAGATTGAAAAGTTTTCCCATTTCGCTAGTCCACTTTACAAAACCACTAGAGGCCAATGCACATCCTGTCAATGCTGCTCTCTTTCGTAATTCTAGTGCACTAGGGGAAAAGTTCATTTAACTCCTGGCATGCAAGTACGCAAACATTGTGCAAAACTTTCCCGAGGCGACAAATGATATGAAAATCTAGGTTTGTGTAGAAAAAAAAGGAAATACTTACGAGTATACATACGGATGTATGTATATACATATGTGTTCATTAGCAAATAGAAGATAGGCGGAGTGGAATCGATTTTAAGTACATATTCTCGTACGTAAAAGTTTACACTGGGACAGACGCTATTTCAAGAACGACGCTGCAAGTACACGAACCTTTAAGCCAAGTTAGTTAAAGGTTAGGACAACTTTTACCTTCAAAATGATGTACAGCACTGGCGATCAGAGAACAACGGTTTCACCGAGTTCAATGACGATAATATGACAAATAATGTCATCGCCAATGGGGAGGTACATCCGACGTTCATATCGAAGGTAGAACTTCAAGCGATCTTCGACTCATTGAGAAGGAAGAAATCCGTAGGTATCGTGCTTCGACACCTTCGTCCAGAAGCGGTGAACATTTACACCATCCTGTTTAACAATGCGCTGAATAATGCACATTATCCGGCGCACTGGAAAACAGCGGTGGTTCATCCTATTCCCAAAAGGGGTAAAGATACGTCCAATCCGGCAAATCTCCGGTCGATAAGTCTCCTTCCGAGCATCAGCAAGGTATTCGAGAAGGTTGTCAATAGAGCCCTGGCTAAGTGGGTTGAGGACATGCATATTGTTCCGGATAACCAATTCGGTTTCAAGGCGGGGCATGATACAATACATGCCGCGTCTAAACTGGTGTCGGATATCCAATGGAACAAAAGCAAGAAACAATGCACGGGTGCCTGCCTGGTTGACTTGGAGAAGGCCTTCGATACCGTATGGCTAGAAGGACTCTTCTACAAGTTGAGTAGGCTGGGCATAAGTAAACCACTGCTATACATGTTTTGTAACATGCTCACCGGTAGACAGTTCATTGTGAAAAATGGCAATGTAACTTCTGCTGGTACGTTTGATATTAAAAATGGTCTGCAACAGGGTGCGGTAAATTCGCCGATCCTCTTTAACATTTACACAAGTGATCTTGTAGGATCTCTTCACCATGCTATAGCGTATGCCGACGACTTGATAGCGTACAGATCGGGACCAAAGATCGAGGTCATTGCAATACTCTTGCAGCGTGACTTCGATAAGATCAAGCGATATTGCGACGACTGGAAGTTGAAAATCAACTTCCAGAAGTCGGAAACCATCCTGTTTAGGACGTCGTTATCTGGGGCCTCTGCGGATACCAGAAAGAATTGGCGAAAGTTCTCAATAGTGGGACAGCACGGACAACCATTAGCGTCTCGAAATGTAGTCAGATACCTTAGGCCTTGGCTAGACCAGTCTCTGTATTTCAACAAACATATAGATGCTGCTCTGGCCAGAGCCAAAGCGGCTTCGCCCTCACAAAGAGACTGATTTATAGCAGCCAACTCGATGCGAGGGTGAAGGTAATCTGCTACATGGCCCTTATTCGGCCCATGCTCGTGTATGGTTGTCCCGTGTGGTTCAACGTGGGAGCAAGCTCGTTGGAAAGGATTCGGGTGTTTGAGAGGGCTTGCCTTAGGGCCTGCCTTCGCTTATACAGAACACCAGAGTCTCGGTACATAAAATTCTACTCCAATGAGATCCTCTATAACAAGGCGGACATAAGCAGGGTGGATAATTTCTTGATCAAGATGATTCGAAGGCACATTGCAAGGGCAATGAACTCGATGAATAACCTGATCTCTGGGGCCTACTACCCCAGTGATATGTATCATGAGAGCGTGCGCCTTAACGGGTTCATTCCCCCAAAGGCGTTCCTCTATTTAGATAGAGAAGGTCTGATGCAGGACAAAGTAGCGGTGCCGCTTATCTTCCATGTTGCCCGGACAGCTGTGGATAGGCGACTCAAGTATGAGCGACACATCGCGCTTAGCATGACGGAGCGTCGTCGGTTCAGTAGAGCGATAGCAGGTCGCGATTTGCGAGACGTAGTAAGGCAGCATCAGAGATTCTGGTGGTTAGGGGACGGAGGGGGAACACCCTCGTCGTTTCCTTTTGATTTTGGGTAGCTCCTCCTAAGGCGCAAAGCTGGCCTGGCCGGCTTACATAGGTTTAAGGTTTAGGTGTAGGCTATTTATATAAAAAAAAAAGAATATATATATTAATATATAGATATGTGTATATGTACATATATGGTTTAGAATAAGATAGTTTTAAGGGTTATTGTTGAGGTAGTTTTAAGCTTTATTTTTAAGGTAGTTTTTAAGTTCTTATTTTCTATTAGTTTTTATAAAAAACAAGTTCGCTTGTCTAAGTTTTTTATATTTTTCTTAGAAGTCTAGTTGTTAAGTCATTTAAATAAATAATTCATCTTAAGTTGGGTTACGTCGAAAGACATAGTTTTAAGCATTATGTTTAGCTTAGAGCACCCGAATAGGGTCAGTAAGTTAGAGTTAGATTAAGTTCAGTTAGTTAAGCTAGTTTTAAGCCTTTTTGTCTAGCTCGTAAGTAATAATGAGTTTCTAAAATAAAATGCATTGAAAATGAATGAATGAAAATAGTTATAGGTTAGGTTAGGGTATGGCCCAGTTATCCTTAGACAGACCAAAGCGTTCTTCCATTTTAAAACCGTCATCCGGCACTTGTAACCGTTTCAGACATCAGACCAGATGGCATTAAGCTTAGATGGGCTATAAAATACATCCATGCTACCAGATACTCATGGGATTTGCATTCGGCTCGTCTTTGGTGCAGCTGTTTTGAATTAAGGACATATCTGTTGATTTGGCTAAAATTTGACCGATAGCTAAGGTCGTTAAATTAGTGCTTGCCCAGGGAGCATATGGGAGAGGACGAGTGCCCAGTAGACGAGATACCTGACGCCTCACTTTTGTCGTCCCCAAACAGTGTGTATAAAGCTTTAGGAGGTTTCCTCATCCTTCGTGGATGTCGAATGCAGACCATGTTTTTTTTCTACTTCCTAAAATAAATCCAGTTGTCATTCTTAAGTCAGGTCTTGACCATATTTGTCTAGAAAAAACGAAGTTAGTTAATTGCGCGTGGAACATAGGACTGTGTGCCATCTTGTTTGAAGTTTTGCAACGCGATTCAGCTCTCTCCAACTAAACCAGAGTGACATCGTTTCCATCTCAACTGCCTTGCAACACATTTGCTTAGGGCGACCTATTCTTCTGTTAGACTGCCACGGTCACTTGCTTCATCCTATGATGATACTTATTGGCTTCTGATGTGTTTTCATAGGAAGCTGTTCGTTTCAAATACGCTTTGGTCAGAAAAGTCTCAGTGTGATCGGGAGAATTTTAGCCACGAAGGTCTGCAGCTTTCGAGTGACTATGGCGGTAGTTTTCTAAGTATTGACTCAACAGCGAAATATTTAGTAGTAGCTTGGGTTTAGTGCTGTATGCAACGCTTTTCCAGACTTTCCACCGAATGCAGCCCTCACTTTTCCGATTCTGCTGCCAACATCAAGTTCGGTGCCATCTTTAGCCCAGACGACGCTTTCCCGATAAGGAAAGCTGTCAACTTTCTCGACATTCTGCTGTCCAAGAGCTTGTTTTGCTTGCGTTTATTTTCAGTCCCGCTCTATTTGCATCGACTTTTTGATTGTGGCCATTTCATGTGGGTCATCATGTACGATATCATTGTCCATTGTACTCCCCTGCTGCTTTCCGTTGATGTTGCGTGGAGAACATCACTAATCATTGTCAACCGGAATAGTAGCGATGATAAAATGAAGGCCTGTGGTACACAGTTTCAAATTGTGAAGAATGCGACATTTTGCACCTTCACAAACGTAGTCTGAAAATATCAATTTTTTTCCAAAATGTCTCTCCTTCGCACACTAACCAGATAAATTCTCGGTTTAAGCTGTGGAAAGCCTTTTTGAAGTCTATAAAATCTGGAGACCTATGTATACTCGACGCGTTACTGTATAATGACTCCCAAAGTGTTAATGTGTTCGATGCAGGAAGATCCTGAGCGGAGGCCTGCTTTCGACGTCTTCACCGGAAGGACATTTATACCGAGTTCATCAATTTTCCAATTTGTTCTCCCATTTCGATACCTTGTAGTGGAAGTAATGGACGGAAGTCCCAGTTTGACACTCTTGACATAAACCTAAACTACTGCAATGCTGCTACCCCCTTTATTCGTAGCATTCTTGCGGTCAGTAGAACCCACAGATGGCTTTCCGGGTGTGCGTGACGATACAATTCTTTATGATGAGAGATGATGAAAATTCTGACAGAGCTAGGACCTGTCTCATCGTACTTTCAACTATCAAGCATGGACAGTTCTGTGGCAATCAAATGGTAGCTGCTACCGTAAGCTTCAAGACGATCTGTAAGTGGGAAGCTATCATCGCCCGTCTAGCTACTTCCCCAACTGAACTTGTGGGTTTTTGTGAGTCCAAGAAGATGGATCTTGTCATGTGCTACGAGGCTAATGTTAAAATCGCTTTCTGGGGCAGCAGTCAATACCATCTGAGAGAAGATCGTCTTTTGAATCGGCTGACTTCACTATCAACAATATTGGTCCTTAACCAACGCTTTATAGTGACAGAGACCTGGAGGTGATTGACATAATCCTATCATGTCTTGTGAATTTTCTAACATAGATATGTACATCGACTTCCAAATCGAGAAGGAGGAATGTGAGAGGGATGAATTGAATCCTTTCTGACAATGCAAAGCTGTCCTTCTTAGTGGAGATCTACGCAATATTAACGGTCATTGGGTTTATTGCGAAGAAAAGGTGAAAATATTTACATTTAAGTCCCTGGAATCATGCACATAAACAACCGAGGCCACGGTAGATACACGCTAGTTTCTCAAAAAGATGCAAACTTTACCTTTACTGTGTACAAGGTTCCGGAGATCACCTGGGTAACTGCGAGGCCGACAAACTTACCAGAATCACTACTGCTCTCAGAACTCTGCTGGATAGGCAAACTCTTGATATACCTCTTACCACTTGTAAACTTTTACTCGAGCTGAATGCAGTCAGCAAAGTAAATCACAGATGATGTCAAACCTTCAGACATAGGTACATGGCATAAGCTAGATGGAAAACGCTCCAACTGATTGATTTTGCCTAAGCGGACGCAGATCAACACCAATATCGGTGTCCATAAGGAGCACTGTCCGATAGGTCTCTTCTCAAAGGACATATGCTAAGACTGACAAGGAGAAGGGGCAACTATTGGAAACCAACTCCGCCTAATCTAAACCTGTATCACCCTATCCCGTACAAAAATGCTCCATCTGGGATGTATTCTCTTTGACAACTTTGGCGATCTGACGAACATTAACGTCGGCAGCATCCTTCGCTTCATAGCAAGCTAGCCTGAGCTGGCCGTATGTAGCGAACAATAGCCCTAAATCACGTGGTACCACAATCGGCCTCATTCGGTCTAAGTACAGACAACTACTTTATCCGAACCTTACCTGGTACATTGGATCAATAGTTACGTCTGAGTGCTCTGTTGACAGTAACTCCCAAAAAAAAGGACTCAAACTCATAGCCCAGTGTGACATCATCACTACCTTTCATTGGATGAGATGAACATTTATCTTCCAAGGTATCTTTGCATTTGAATATCGTATAATTAATCGTCAGGTATAACTCCTGAAGAGCACATGGACTTCGGATCATTATCCATTTATTAAGCAGCCAGTGTTTGTCATCCCTTTAATATCTGCCACACGAGTTGAACATAAAACTCATAAAAAACGGATTAAATGACACATTGTCTATGGGTTACGTTATAGCCGCCGCGCACGTGAGCGTCATTACGCAACGACTTGTCTCTAACTTCTGGAGCAATCTAAATTCAAGGTATGCATTTCGAAACTTTTCAAGAAAATACCACCCATGGGATGCGTTTATTTTAATGACGCTCTCATGGTTTTTGTTGTTCCTAAAATGAAACGTGATTTCCTTCCCTTTGAATTATGAACATAAGGACGCTACACACCCTATTGTGGTTGTCATTAAATCTTATAAGGCTTCCGGAAGAACTCTAAATGGTTCATATAAGCGAACACCACTCTCCTCAGGGGTGTGGCTGGCTAAGGCATTTATTATTAAAATTATGTCTCAAGCTCAATCCGAAGGCAACCTGGGCCGGTACAGGTACAGCTATAAGCCAGGTCAAAATTTAATTGCAATAAACTCCACATCAGCCATAAATATTCATGCAGTACGATGTTTGTAACTACAACTTCCACTTAGACCCTCAATCACCGTGTGTTGTATTCGATATCGCTTGCAAATTGATTAGTGAATTGCAGGGATAATAGATTTTGAAACGTTAATACGAGCTTGGATGGATTGCATTTTCCAATTAAATTTACAACCGGCTCTGGAGAGATTAATTATGGCTAATGCTTTATTGTTCACAGTAAGTTGTCACACATTAGAGAATTATTGCTCAACGAAAGCATCTGAAAGATACAAATCACAAGACCGTATAAATGCCTCTTTTCGACCTATAGCTAGGGCATCTCATAATTTTCACTTTGCGCCTTGTTTATGTAGAAAATTATTAACAATTCAGAAACATACTCATGTGCATATGTGCATGTGAAACGTATGGGTGACAAATGGGGGACGAAATGGATCACTGACATGCTGACAAACGAGTAAATCTAAGTCGATTGGGAAATGATTAGGGTCTGTTTGTAAATGCATGCCTTGAGTAATTTTTCATTCCATTCAGGCTCTTCTGAAAGCCACATTCCATTAGCAGATTTTCAGATCAACTTTAGTTTGTAGTCCACCGATTCGGAAGCGAATAACTCCGCGTCACTACGAGAGAACGAGCCGGAATACAGGGGAACTGTAAGCGAAACCATGAAAGCAGAGTGACAACAGTGGTGGAATACTACACCCAAAGGAAGATGGAGGTGACCAGATAGTCAACCCGGCTAATTTTGCGGTTGGATTTGGGCCTACATCGAAGAATTGAAGTTGGACGACCATAGACAACGCTTATTGGGCGCTGGCCGGTGATCCGGATTTTGGCCAAAAAATCATATTCTCGGACGAGGCTCATTTTTGGCTCAGCGGCTATGTCAACAGGCAAAATTGCCATTATTGGAGCGAACACAATCCACAAGTCGAACCAAGCATCAATGCATCCACCAAGATTGACTGTTTGGTGCGGTTTATGGCATGGCGGCATCATCGGACCTTATTTCTTTCGAAATGAGGAAGGAGATACCGTGTTAACCGACTTTCTGTGGCCAGAGCTCGACAACATTGATGTATCCGAGCTGTGGTTTCAACAAGACGCCATACAAAGCAACGCTCGAAGTTATGAAGGAGAAATTTGGCGACTGGGTCATCTCACGGGGAGCGTTCATCAATGATCCACACATAATGGCATGAATGTAGCTTCAAAATAAAGTTTTCGGGATTACCTCTCCAAATACAAGCACGTGGGTGATCCATACTGCCCACACTGTAAAAGCAAGACACCGAACATATTTTGATGGAATGCTAGATACATATATTCAGCGGTCAGAAATATCCGAGAAGGAAATATAACACCGAGAGGGTTGATGCCATTCAAGTTGACGACGAAAGAAGCCTGGGAGACTGCAAATCATGTCATCACAGGAACTATGCCAGGGAGCAATGAGGAGTCTGCTAAACCTGACATCTGAGAAATCGAACGACGAAAGTCAAACGTGCCTCTGATGCCTTGACGGCCGGCGGTACCGCAAAGGTACCCCAATGTGCCCTATTTTTGCACAGATATCTAAAACCCTTGGTTTAAGCATTTAAAGCAGTGTTGCTTTTCCGAGGCAGTACAAAGCCAAAGGTATATTTAGATACCAGAGGTAATTTGTGGGCGCCGTGGCTCAGGGGTTAGTGCGTTGGACTACTGAGCGCGAGTTTCTAGGTTCGAATCCCAGAAAACAGCAAAAAGTTTTCCGCGGTCCCACCTCTTGCGAATGTCTGACAAACGTCCGAGAGTAATGACTGCCATGATAAAGTTTCTCAATTCGCCTTTCGGATATGGCTTTAAATTGTACATAGATCCCATCCATTTGTGTGAAAAAATATAATACGCGCAACACAAGTCTGTTCAAGGACAAGGAGAGACAAAATTTGAGTCTTTCAGCAAAAATTCGATTGCACAACAGGATAAGCCATGCTTACTTACTTAAAGTGGCGCTACAGTGAGGAGTGGACATGGGCTTCAACCAACAAGCTTCTTCATTTCTGTCTTTAGCTAAGTGCCTCCAGTTGCTCGAAATTAGTAAAGATCCCTACCTGCTTGTGCACACCACCTAAGGTGACGCCTTCCTCGAATGTGTCGTTCCTTCGGGATATATTTAAACACTCTGATTGCAGGAGCGCGCTTGTCCACTCACTCCACATTTTCTGGCCAAATGTCAATGCGCAGTTTTTTGATTATGTCAATGTCTTTGTATAGCTCGTAAACTTCGTTGTTGAACCTTCTCCTCCGAAACCTGTCATGTCCAAGGTCCATGTTTCTTTAGTTCTTGGGGACGCGATCTTTGTGCTTAATTCCCGTCTGAGTCCAGAGAAAAGGCGACCGGTAAGAGTTCTTCTTCGTTTTATCTCTGCTGAGGTATTCATTTTAGAATTTATAGCAGAGCCAAGGTACATAGACAAAGTCCCTTACTACCTCAAAGTTGAAGCTGCCGACTGTGACGTTCTGTCCAATTCGCCGATGTTGTGTGTCCCATCTGGTTGAAAGCATGGAATTGGCTTTGCCCTCAGTCCCCACTAAGCCTATTTCAGCACCTTCCGTGTCAATACTATCGAACGCAGCAGTGACAGACCTCAGAGTTCTGTGAATTATGTCAGTATTGTCGGCGTACGCTAGTAGTGTCAGAGACTTTTAAAAGATTGTATCTCCTGTGTTGGCTTGTGGGTTTCGAACAATAACATACGTCACAAGACAACGCATCAAACTTTTTTTTGACCTCGGTGACCTTGATGAAGCAGCAGGCGTTTTCTGAACGGATGAGTTTAATAGAGATGCCGAAACTAAACAGGGCTCTATAATGCTGTCATAGGCGGGTTTGAACTGTATGGGCTTTCTCTACGATTAAAAAGTGTATCGACTGTGAATTTTTGGCCTTGAAAACACAGTCATACCAGGTATTCAAAATGAGTTGTTGCATGCTCTCTACCTATTCATCTCCAGCTACCGCCAGGTCCAACAGTATTTTTGAATTTATGCTTGAACATTGCTTTCATCACTTCAGGTCAGGAGGACGGCATTCAATAACCTCCATCACGCGCTTCTCATGTTTTTTTTTTTTTTTTCTTCTGTGGAAGCCGATGTTCTTCGCGTCTCTTTTGCTCGTACAGATCTCGAGCAGACCTCGTCCTTCTTTGCAGCGCCGCTTTGTACACGTCTTGTTTAACTTTATGTGCTTGCCGGTATTCATCGTTAAATCAGTGGTTTCTTGGTGGTGGTCGAGTGAAAGCCAGCACATTAGTTGGCATATTGGCAACATGGCCACCGATCTTCGGCACTTGTACCTGGCGGCATATGCGTCGTGGAGGGTTTTCGGGATACGGGTTCGGCGAAGATTCTGGCAGCCTTTTGCGATTGCTGCTTTTCAACGTAAAATCTTCTCATAGTAATTTCGTCTTTTTTTTGGCGATTCAGATATCCGCATTCGTACCTTGGCTGCAACAACGAAGTGATCCGAGTTGATGTTGGCTGCTCGGAAAGTTCGGAGATCTAGAATACGCTTCGCCCCGCAGCAAAGTCAATAGGCTTAAGTCCGTTGCCAGACGTGGTAGGCTATGTTTCCCAACTGTCCTACGAATACATGTCCTCCTTTCCTATATTGTCGTTAAAATTGCCTGATACATCAAAAGACATTAGTAATGTCCTAAATATGACTTATACATATACAATATACAATCCTACTTCTTAAGAGTAGGAGTAACTGCTCGGATCTGACATGCATTCTTAGGTGTTAGGTGCCTTTTAAAGGGTGTCCCATAATTCACGCAAAATGTAAATTTGATAGAAAACACTGATTTTTAATTAGAAAGCTTAAATTTTTTAGTGGTTCATAGAGTATACAGATTGGGGTTATGTATGGAAAAGCACATCGGATAAATGGCCGCCACGGCTTTGCTGGCAAGTACGTACTCTTTTATTGAAATTTTCTATGACAGTTTCGCATAAATGTAGCTGAATTGCATTAATACACCTCCCAATTGGTGGTCGTGGGATTGTTTGCATAGACCTTTGACTTCAAAAAACCCCAAAGAAAAAAGTCCAATGGCGTTAAATCGCAAGATCTGGATGGCCAATTCTGATCGCAAAAACGGCCGATTACACGATTAGGAAATGACTCATGCAGTAATTGAATTGTTGTTGTTCCAAAATCCATTCAACGAACTCTCTTCGCGCTGCAAGGTCAGCAGTCTTCAGTTCTTGAGTCAATTGGACTTTGTAGGCATGAAGTTCCAAGTCTTTCGTGAGAATTCGCTGGAGACAGCTTCTCGAAATGCCCAATTCTTGACTACGGTGCCGAATTGATGTTCCTGGACTGTCAGCAATACTCTCGCGAACTGCTTCTATGTTTTCTGTTGAACGACTTGTGACAGGACACCCAGAGTGTTTAAGATCACTAATTGATCCAGTGTCCCTGAATTTTTCAATTATTCACTTCACAGTTGATGGTTTTAAATCACTATGACGGCCATATTTTGTACGAAAATTGCGGACTGTTGCTGACAAACCTTCATTATTTTTAAAATATTGCTCAACAATGAAAATGCGTTGTTCTTTCGTATAGCGCTCCATTTTTACTAACCCCGAAATGTCAGCTGTCACATTGTTATCTTTTCTTATGTTGGCATCACTGTACTATTAAATGGCGCAAAATTCAAATTTTGCTTGAATTATGGGGCATTACAAGAGCATCCGTTTGAGCGTTCATTCCGACATAGGGAGTCCTACAGTATGGGAACTCATGTGTTAACTTGCATACATATGTATGTATGTCAGTTTATTTTCACTTTTAGATGCAAGTATTATTGCGCATAGAAAATGCAAAGCATGTGTGTATCCTTTTAAAGAATATCGGCAAACATTTTTTTTTTTTTTTTAGGGGAAGGGGAAATCTTTAAAAGATACTGAAGTATCCGTGTAATCAGTATGCCGGAATTTTACCGACTAAAACCGCCTCCCACATAATTGCAATCTAAGCTTTGTTCAATGAGAAAAAAGGCAAAGGCAGAGCAGAACAGATTTGTGAAAAATGTCAGATCAAAGGTGGAACAGAAAAATGCAGCCATATGTTAGTTGTCAAAAATGACAACTTCATTTTCGATTGTTGGATTTATTTGAGTTTACAAGTTTAGAGATCGTGAAATAAAATAATGGAACTTAATTTGTTAGAACAAATGGTATTAGAGGCGATGGATTAAGAAAGTGACAAGTGACAGTATTTAAAGTGATAGTTTGGAATCCAGCGACGACGAAGCGTTGAATATAGTACCATTTTTTGTAGGGAAAGATAAAAGGAACTGTATCGGATAATTTTTGGAAGAAGTAGTTCCTTCCTATACTGAAAAGGAGTTTATAACTTATTTTCGTATAAATCGAACGCTTTACAAACGTTTGGTGGATACCTTTTCGGCATCGTAGGAATATAACAAGCTAGAGACCCGGAAAACCTTTTCTGAAGAAATGCATATAGCCCTATTTCTGTGGTTTGCTGGTCATGAGGCTTGTTCCTACAGGGATATTGCTGACCGATTTAACCTCGCTCTGGGTACTGTGTGTTTTATTAGCAATCTTTGCGACTCTGTTATTCGATGGCCTACGGAAGAGGAAAAAACGGCAACTGCTCTGTGCATGAGAAACAAAACAGGAATTCAAGGTGTTAAAAAACAAAAATTTATAGATATCTTCGTTGGATATCCAGGATCCGTACACGATAACAGAATTTACGAGAATTCCGATGTATGTTCTCATTTGCCCAATCTATACGGAAGCTTTTTTCTTTTGGAGATTCTGCGTATGCTTGCTCGCAATATTTAATAACGCCATATCGGGACAATGGGCACTTGTCATCAAGGCAAACATTTTTCAACCGGAAACTCAGTTCTGGCAGAATTGTTATAGAGCATTCAACAGCAATGTAGTTGACCAGGAGCAAGGATTTAACCTCCGAAATAGGCTATGCGAAGAAGTTTTCTCCCATTTCAATAGGGAACAGTAAATACAGTAAATAAATGAAAAAGAATAAAATAATTTGATGTGTTTTTATTATTTAAAAATATTGTTAATATTTCTTGCTTTTTGCTCTTGCTCTTTGCTTTTTCATTTTGAGATTCCGCTCTTTATATGCCTCCAGTTTGGCTTTGCTGTACTCCCGCTTAAATTTTCTTTCTTCAGCAAATTCCTCCCTCCACTTCCTCAGTTCTGCTGCCACTGTGCTCTTCTTTTTTGGCCTCTTAGGAACAAAAGAAGAGTCTTCATCTATTAGAGCAGTCTCGCTTCGACTGGATGCAGTTGGCAATGCTTCTAAGTAAACAAACATGAGGAAATTAGATTTTATGTTTTCTTTTAAATTGTTTCCCTGGTTTTTCCACTTCCAGTTGTACTTCCCAACCGATAGGTATGTAGGAACAATTGACGGTCGGTCTAGCATGATGTCCGAGAGCTCACTTTAATATATAAATAGGTTTATTTCATATGGGCATGTGGCCCTATCGTTGCCAGTTTTTTGTTGTGGAGCATTTTGTTTTTGAAGGCCCTTTCCAAACTTTTCCACTTCCCTTCAATCTGGTACGGAGTACCTGTGCCTGTTGAGAAGTTGAAGCTATTGGCACGAAATCTTCATTTTCCAGTGCACCGCTGAAAGATTGCTCAAATATTCGCTTGCAAAATTCTTCATCTAAAGGAAATGAAAATTAGCTTAAAATTTTTTTAATGAACATTAATCATGTACCACTTACTGTTTTCTAAATTATGGCGTGTATTGGGGGAGCATTTGACTACAACTGGTTGCCCTTTATCTGACTGTATCTGGATTTCTTCCATTTTAAGCATCTACAAACAACTTTTCACTTCGAGAACAAAACAATTAATTTGCAATCACAGCTGATTTTGACGTTTCTCACAAATCTGTTCTACCTCAAAAGTAAGTGCAGAAATTGTGCTCAGGGCAGAGTCTAGGCAGAGTCATTGAACAAAACGCAAAAATGAGCTGGACAGAAATTTTTCTCATTGAACACGAAAACCTGAATTTACATGCTTTGGACTGAGCTGGACAGCCTCATTGAACAAAGCTCTAGTCACTTGGACTAATAAGCTATATTTTTTTGACATCTTTGTCTTTCAATGAGTTTCACCTCCAGGTGTCTCCTTTTTCAGATGTGCTGTATATATGGATGTATGTTTGTCCTTTTTTTTTTACTGCTTTTAGTTACGCCAACTCGAGAGGTTTTATTCTTTTAAACCTTCGTAATTGAATTACGTTATTTAGCAGTTTTCTTGCATCTAAGTTTATATGCTCTTCTAGCTTTTCCTAGTGTTCTTTAACACTTTCTACCTTCAGGTCTCGATGAAGGTCAGTGTTTCTTATGTACCAAAGTGCATTCACTATATTTCTGAGCACCTTATTTTGGAATCGTTGTATTATGGTCACGTTAGTCTTTTTGGCACATCCTCATAGCTGGATTCCGTATGTCCATGTTGGTTTCAAAATTTCAAATCACTTTATTTGGAATTGCCACGTTGGAGTTTCTTCCTATCAGCCAGTGTAGCTTTCTTTTCTTTTTCAAGTGTTCTTTCCATCGCATCTTTGCGTCTAGAGTCATACCCAAATATTTCGCTGTATTAGCACATGGAAATATTTTTTGATTTATAATGGGTACATGCTCGACCTTTTTATTAGTAAAGTCAACATGGACTGACTTAGACTCATTTAGTCCATTCGCAGATTTTGTTAACGCCTATTTGGAGTTTTTCTGTGGATTCTTTATCGGTTCTTCGTAAAGCTAATATTGCAGTATCATCTGCAAATGTGGCCATAGTATGGTTTCCTAGTTCTGGAATATCAGTAGTATATAATAAATATAATATAGGGCCCAGTACGCTACCTTGAGGTACACCGGCCCTTATTCTCTCTCAGATTTGTATAAGAATCCCCTGTTTTATTCTAAAATGTCTTCCATCTAGATAAGATTTAAGAATGGAAGCATACTGATTTGGCAGCATACATCTCAGTTTATAAGACCTTCATGCCATACTTTGTAAAAGGCCTGTGCCACATCTAAGAATACTGCCGAGCATGCTTTCCTTTCTTCTAATGCTTCTTCGATATTACTCGTAATTCTGTGCATCTGATGGATGGTAGAGTGCTACCTACAAAAACCAAATTAATGGTTCAGAATCAGCTTCTTTCTTTCAATAAATTTGTTTAACCTTTTTGTGAGCAATTTCTAAAAAATTTTGGATATCATCGGCAATAGCGATATAGGTCTGTAGGATGTCACTTCGTTTGGTGGTCTACCGGGTTTGGGAATCATTAGGACATCAGCAACTTTCCGCAAACTAGGTACTTAACTAGGCTTAAACTAGGCTTAAATGTGGCATTTATTAAATTTGTTATTTTAATTATTGCCTTCCTTGGCAAGTTTTTTAGTACATCACCAGTTATAAGGTCATATCCAGGACTTTTCTTTACATTTATTTCATACTTAATTAAGTTATTTATTTTTCGTTAGGAGTTGTGGGCAGAATTTCTTCGCTTTCCTCCTCAGATGGTTCTATTAGCACAGCTTGTGTATTTCTGCTCTCATCTGGTGGCTTAAATATGCTCTCTAGGTGGTCTGCGAAAATAGTGGCTTTGTCCTAATCGCTTTTTGCCCAGTTTCCATCATCTGCTTTAATTGGAGGAATGTGCATAGTAGGCTGTTTTAATCCTTTTGTCGCTTTCCATAAAGAGAAATTTGTTGCAATATTTTTGTCGACTTTTTTTTAAAGGCAGGTACTACCATTTTCTACGCTATTATAGGCTGGTAATCTCCTTAAAAAAAACTTTTCTTTTTTTTTTCGAGGGCGCCGTGGGTCAAGTGGTTAGTGCGTTGGATCGCTGAGCGCGAGGTTCGAGGTTCGAATCCCAGAGAACACCAAACAATTTTTCACGGTCCCACCTCTCGCGAATGTCTGACAAACGTCCGAGAGTAATAGCTGTCAAAAGAAAGCTTCTCAATTTGCCTTTCGGATATGGCTCTAAACTGTAGGTCCCTTCCATTTGTGTGAAAAAATATAACACGCACAACACGAATGGTCGCAAGAAGCTAGGCCCTGGACCACATACGGTCCGTTGCGCGAAAAATTTGTATTTGTAGGTGAAAATCTTCCATAGACACTATGAGAATAGCAAGCGCTAGCTCATAGTAGTGTCAGACTCTTACTGACCAAAAACACCACCCTTCGATATAAATTTGTTAGATATTGCAACTAAGAAATAACTTATCAAGCAATTTTTATATCACGATATAGAAGCGTTTGGTAGGTTACTTTCCACTGAAAGATCCTACAGGTTCCGCAATATAAACGCGGTGAATCCTTATCTCGCCAAGTCGAAAGGATTCGTCCTTTATGGTCGGCGCAATGGATTTTCCTGCTAGTTCCTGCTAGCTCCGCAGTTTAAACGCTGTTGCTCACTATCGCGCTAACTCCAAAGGTTTGGTTCTTTGTAGACGGCGCAGTAAATTTCTGTCATCCAAAATTTGAAGGACTGTATTATTTACGTGACTTTCTAGTCGACTTTTATGCTTTCACGCATAGTTTCTGATTTCGTCTTCGATTGTTTTAATGCCGAGATCTCTGTGTATATCTCTATTTCTGATATACCACGGTGCATTAACAATTCCTCTTAGCACTTTATTTTCAAGAGTTTGTAAAATATTAATATTACTTATTTTGGTACAACCCCAGAGTTGTATACCATATGTCCAGACTGGCTTTAGCACTTGCTTGTATAAAAGCAGTCTGTTTCCTATATTAAGCTTGGAATACTTTCCAAGTAACCAATACATTTCTCTGTATTTGTTTTCTAGCTCTTTGCGTTTTTTCTTTACATGCGACTTCCATTTCAGCTTTGCATCGAGTGTCATTCCAAGATACTTAGCCTCGTTTGCGGAACGGAATTCGAACCGAGTTTGAAAAGATCGGCAAATTATTTATTTTTTTGTAAGTAAAATTTACATGAACAGATTTGGTTTCGTTCAGAGCGATTCGCCAAACCTTTGTACATTCATTTACTCTATCCAATGCTTCTTGCAATTTTTCCGTAGTCTTTTCGACCGTTTTGCCTACTGCCAAGATAGCAGCGTCGTCGGCAAATGTAGCCAGCGCAGTACCATCTACTTGCGGTATATCACGAGTATATAATAGATACAAGAGCGGACCAAGGACGCTACCTTGCGGTACCCCAGCCAATATTTCCTTAAAGTCTGAATATTCGTTTCCGTGTTTGACGCGGAATAGTCTATTCGTAAGATAGGTCTTCAAAATATTAAATAAAGGATCGGGCAGAACTTGTCGCAATTTAAACTTTAAGCCTTCATGCCAGACCTTGTCAAAGGCTTGAGAGACGTCAAGGAATACACTTGAGCAAATCATTTTTCCTTCAAGTGATTTTTCTATTACATCTGTTATTCTATGTACTTGGTCCACCGTAGAGTGCTTGCTTCTAAACCCGAATTGATGATCCGGAATAAGACGTTTTTCTTCTATAATTGGCTGTATTCGCCTAAGCAATATTCTCTCGAATACGTTTTCTCGTTCGGCGGTTTTCCTGGCTTAAGAACCATTATAATTTCCGCGAATTTCCATTGGCTGGGAACATATTCTAGTCTAAGCGCGGCATTTATAATGAAAAGAAGTTTAATTAAAGCTTTTCTGGGTAGTTCTTTGAGAACCTCTCCTGTGATAAGATCATATGCAGGAGCTTTCTTAGACTTTAATTCCTTTATTTCTTGCTTGAGTTCATTTAGCGTTGCGTTTCTTATGACGCTATTGTCTATATCCGATGCTCTTACATTTTGAATAAGCGCTTGTCCATCAAACGGTTTGAAAGTTTCTTCCAGATGGTTGGCAAAAACTTGCGCTTTCTCTTTGTCATCTCTGGCCCATTCATCATTATTTTTTTTTTAATTGGGGCGGCTTGAATTTTAGGTTTTTTAATACCCTTTATAGCGTTCTACCTTTCTGAGAGACGCATCTTGATCCCAGAAGGTGTGTTTCGCGTTGAAATCGCCACCAATAACAAAGTTTGGTCTAAGGAAGTTGAAAATGTTTGTAAAATCACTTTCTTCAAGTCTGCATCGCAGTGGGCAATATATACATACATAGATGAAATATTAAAAGAAAAATTTCTATTTTTTACGCGTACCGTGCTTACTTGCATCGCTTCTAATTCGATCTTTAGCTCTGCCGAGTGTTCGATACATTCTTTTATGAACAAAGATGATCCACCTCTGGCCCTTTCCGATGGGTGAAAAGCGTGGTAGGCGCTAAAGTCCCTTATCTTAACATTTGATTGGTTTGTCAGATGGGTTTCACAAACCAAGCATATATCAATATTTTTTTCACGTATAAATATTTCTAACTCATCGAGTCTTTGTATGAGCCCGTTGGCATTCCAAGTAAGAATCTTAAGCATTTCTTTCATATTTTTGATTAAAGTGCGCGCGCTAAGAATATTATTTTCAAGTGTAACTAGTCTAAGTTTATTTGTTTTCCTTTGCTCTTCAAGTTTCGCAAGGATAATGGAAAAGACATGAGTTATAGAGTCCTGTGAACCAACGCTATTGCCGTTTTCCGATGCCGCAACTTGAGCGTGAGTCTTGACGGTAAGGTTTGGACGCTTTGCTGTTGTTATTTTTGCTTTATCAGCTATATTCGTGCCATTATCTGTCATCGCCACTTGAGCATATGACTGCACACCAGTGTGTCTGTAAGTTTTGCTTTTGCCACCTTTTCTCTCGGACGTTTATGTTTTTCCTCATTAGCTGGTTTTTGGGCAGGTCTGACAGTTTTCCTTTCTTTCGCTGTTTTTTTACCGTAGCGGTTTCGCGTTCGTCCTTAATTTGTTTCAGATTTGGGCGTTTGTTATTTTGTTATTTTTTTTTTTTTCTTCTACTTACTGGCCGTTTTCACGACTTCGAATCAATATTAAGGTAAAAAAACACTTTATGAATGGTCATGTCTTGAAAATACTCTGAGCATTTAAGGGATTAATTTACATCGTAAGGACAAATCCCATAACTCCAAGAGAAATCAATCAAAATTCATCTGCCACTTAATGACCGAAGTATATTTTTATCCGATAATGTTGAATAAATCGAAATTATTTGAATCGATTTTCTGAAAGGTCAGCTACATATAATTCGCTTCATTAACAAACCATTACAGCTGTTATGCACGCCCAATTTGAGATTATCGGCGTCGAATGTTGCGCTCCTATCGACTGTCGGTCGACGAGTAGGGCTGCTATCTACATCTGTCTGATGTCAGCGATGTATTTTCAAAGATACTTAATTTTAAAATCCATCTGGCTGCTATGGGTGCGTGACATTTTTATTTTTTCCTCACTAGGAAGTGTGCTTATGGCTTGTAGATTAGCCTTTGCAAATGAATTTGTCACGTGAAATGGATTTCAGATATAAATTGTGACCCGTAAGCGTGCCAAGTTGATAGTTCAGATGGATCAAATTTGTCTGGAGTGTGTATAGATACATTGACAATGCATCTTTTGTCCATATTTAAGATGATCATTCGTACGAAAATAAATTGCGTTATACGTCATTCAAATAAGAAAATTGGGATTGCTCACGGAATGGAATTGGAAACAATCGAAACGAAATTGTAATAGATTTAGTCCTGAAAATGTAATATGAAATGGCATTCAAATAGACGTCGTTTGGTAGATAGATAGACTACTATTAATTTATTGAAAACAAAAATCATGGTTACGGCATTATTATTTCGTTTTCGAAACTCCGACGAAAGTGATTACGACGAACAAATTACATGGCGGTACCTAAAGGGATGGAAGCAATCCACTGTCATTAACGAACCCCTGAAATGTGACGTATTAATTGATTATTTGCAGATTCATAAAAAGATTTCAAACAAATAAGGACGTACATATGTATTTATCACATCTTGTCGATTTTAAGCTTCCACGTCCATTTGTGTACTGCTGTTCCGCCCGTCCTACAACTAGCATCAACGCTTTTATTTTTACTAATAATTTTTATGGTAAAATTTATTTTATTGCAGTTTGGCCCAGATCATGAATTTTTTAATATTATCATATTTATTACGGTTATTCAAATACAAGGTGGCGCAAAATTAATCATCCTATCGGAAAATGTTATAATTTTTGCAAATGGCGTCTTACTTCAATCATAATTGACATTTGTGAACTAGACAGCTGCAGAATACAAACAGACAAGTAATCCTGACCGTCAGTCGCGTGTGAATTACTGTCAAGCCATCCTCAATCTCAACAACGAAGAGGACGATTTTGTGTCGAAAATCATCATGAGCGACGAGGCGCATTTCCGCTTAAGCGGTTACGTCAATAAGCAAAGCAGTGGGGCACTGAAAATCCGCGTGTGATGCACGAAGAGCCATTACATCCACTCAAAGCCACTGTGTGGTGCGGCGTTCACGCGGGAGGAGTGATTTTTTGAGGGTGCCATCGGCAATACGGTCACTGTTACTGGCGAACGCTACAGGGCCATGATAAACGACTTCTTACTGCCGGAATTGGATGGGCGGGGCTTGGTGAACATGTGGTTTCAACAAGACGGTGCAACCGCACACACGAGCCACAATGGATAATAATCTCCCGTTTTGGTGATTTGGCATGGCCAGCAAGATCGCCCGATTTAACCATCCCAGACTTCTTTCCTTGGGGCTATTGGAAGTCGCGGGTTTATGCCAACAAGCCTCAGACAATCGCAGCCCTTAAGGAGAATATTCGACAGGAACGCGAACAGTTACCACCAGAAGTCATGGAAAATGCGATAAAACGGGCACAAATGTGCATCAACACTGGCGGCAGCCACTTGGCGGATATCATCTTTTCCACTTAACAGAAAAAATTCTATAGGTCCAAATAAAGATTTCCATCACTCAAAATAATTTTTTTTTATTTAGTAAGAAAGTAATTCAAAAACAAAATTTTGGATGATTAATTTGGCGCCACCTTGTAAGTTTAACTGCCTTAAAAAATTCTGCAAAAGATCTGGCACTACTTATTAAGGGTAAGTTCCACTATTCGAATGATGTTTTTTTTGTTTGAAAAATCCTTTTAGACTTCTTGTCAGCAGCAGCATAGAGTTTTAATAATACCAGTGTTGAATCGTCCTAGAAGTCCTAAAAAAAGGCTTTTAACCGTGCTTCTATGCATTCGCTGTCAAAACTACTTTTGTTTGTTATTGCTGCCTTTGCTCCTCTTCGCTGGTCTTTATGGGAAAGCATTTCTTAATTAGGTTTAATCCTCTCATCTTGGTGAATGGCATGATAAGTTGACTTTTAGTCTAACCAGTAATGTTGGATTCATCTTTGCTCCTATCTGCATTTCGGAATGCAACCTAACCGAAGGCATCCACGGAAGCTGTAAAACCGGAGGCATAGTGCAACAAGAACCCAAATTTGGATAAAACCTACCAACCCAACCCTTAAACGGCAATTAAGGTTAAATGGCAATTAAATACTGAATTCAAATGTACAGACATAACCATGTTATACCGCAATGCACTGTTTGGCTATTTGCTGGTACTACACCACCGAATCAAGCCCGTGTTCCGCACTTTGATTATAATCAAATAAAATTTCCGATACAATTTAGGCTCCATTTAATTATCCTTAATTGCAGTCAAAATTAGCTTGAATAGCACCAACATACGTACACACACCTTTTGGGTATTGTGTTGAAAATTCCGTATCCTGTTGATTTAATTTTCTATGACCTCGCTTACACGAACTTGCATGTTGACTGGCCTACAGCTAGCCTTACCGGGTAGTTGGGCACAGGATGGAACATTAACACGCCGTAGTTGATAATATTGGTATAATTATGTATAACAAATTTACTTGTAATGTTTACGGCGAATAGCTTGTGTTGATTTTCGTACTCCGTCTATGCGAAAGCCGAAGTGGAAAAGGGATTATTGCCATGGGCAGCATGGCCTTGTGTTAAAATATTTATATCAGTACATAAGGTACCCTGAGTAATGCTAAATGAAATAGTGGAGAGTTGCGAGCAATTCCAGGACATATGGACATTACAGGCAATTGTAGAGCGGATGAGCAGGTGAAAAAAGGATGCCCGCCGCGTCCTTGCTGAAGATAGCGATGCTTCGCGTGCCCTTATTGACGTGATTAAATTCTATTTGAAAGCTTTAGTGCCAACGTGATAGGGAATAATGTCAGTACCTGAAAAAACAACCAGAGGAGGTTTAATAGAAAGGGCATCAGCTCTAAAGTTGGAATCATCCCAGGACACTGTTTGGTAAGCAGTCATCCCAGTAGACAATTTCTGTAGAAGCAGTAGAGGCGTCGAGGAGGAATGGAAAATCGTCGTTGCGGTCGAGGTTTAGGTGGGCGTGGCTGTCTGCAGGCGGCAGCTGATGCACTGTTTGCACTTTGTACGGGTACGGGTAAAGATCGTCTAGCTGGCATTACAAAATTTGCTCCCTGTCCGGAAAGGGAAAGGTGTCCTCTCTCTCTCTCTCGTAGATTGCATATGAAATGACTGGTAAATCTTCTCGGTGTGGTATCAAACTCAAGTTCATAATTTCTCCTCTTGCTTTGAAAATGGAAGATACTACTTCCGTCGAGTAGCTATCGCTAAAGTAGTTACTGTCGCAAAGGTTGTGATTGAGGTTTCCATAGACTACTTTGAATTTCTGAATTTTTTGCAGTCAAGCAATTTTTAGACCTATCAACTCCTACGGGTCCCTAGTCTGTTGGACAGCAACAGGAACAAAGAGCTACATGAAGGGACTCTACAAAGTACAACGGCTTGCATCACTTTGTACCACGGGAGTTGTAAAAAGCGCACCGCAAGCAAGGCTGCTCCTGTCCCTGGACCTGTTCATCAAAGGCTCTGCGACAAAAGGAGCTCTTAGACTGAGAGAATCCGACTTGCGGAATAAGACCACCCATGGACATGCGGCAATATTGCGTACAATAAAGAGAATGGGTGGAAAATTTACCTCTGAAAGCTTCACAGCCACATCAGACTACTTAACCCCCTACAATGACTTTAGGTAGGTAGGTAGGTAGATGGGTGCCTTGTGACATAGAGTCACTGCTTAATTAGACCAGGTCGGTCCATTGTGCCCAATCCTGGAAACATTGTGAAACCACTCTTAGAACCACCCAGATAATGATATGAATCTCAGGAGGTCCGTCAGGTCTACATTACCTAAGTCCTCCAATTCTTAAAAGAAGTAACTTCCGAGATTCATCCTTCTTATGACGGATAGGGCAGGACAATCACACAGCAGATGACGAACAGATTCAATTTCTTCTTCGTCCCTGCAACTTCTGCAAAAGTCGTTATGTAGCACACCGAGTCGTTCTGCGTGAACGCCGATAGCACAGTGTCCAGTTATTATGCCAGAGACAACCCGTGCGTTATAACGACTAAGTTTTACAAGAGAGGTTGATCTCTTCTTGCTGAAGGCCGGCCATAGCGCACTGGCCGTTGCGCATGTTTCCAGATGAACCCAACGTCTGATTGCTCGACCGATGGCTTCATCTTATATTCTTTTCCGTAAGGAATTGTTTGGGGTTACTACAAAGGGAAGGGCCCGCGATAAGTGCAGCGCCGATCCTTTCCTAGCAAGCTCATCACCCTTTTCATTTCCTTCGATATCCATATGCCCTGGTACCCAGCAGAGGGTGACCGCATTGGCTCTAGATATCTCATTTCAGAGTGACTTGCAGACTCTCACAAGCCTCGACTTGATTACCGCGGAGTCCAGAGCCTTAACGGCTGCCTGGCTGTCTATATAGACAGTGATCGTTTTGCCAACGATATTACTCTCGCAAATAATTTCAGCAGCCTGTATGATGGCTGTGACTTCGGCCTGAATGACGCTCCAGTCGTCGTGTATTCTAGTGGAGTGGTTTATTCCTAGGGCTTTGCTACAAACTCCGGCTCCCGTGCCAATGTCCATCTTAGAACCATCGGTACAGAATGCCAGCTCCTTTTTCATGCTCTACGGTTCTTCCAGCGCACTCTGACAATGACTTTAACATCGACATCCCTATCATATTTTCAAGGCGAGAAGACTGCTGGGAGTCAAAAATTGTGGACCAAAAAATCAAGAGATCACGATCTACACTGACGGCTCGAAGATGGATATTGGTACGGGTGCAGGTTTCTACTCGGAAGCTCTGGAAAAACAGGAGTCGTTCTGACTACCAGAAGCAGGCAGTGTTTTCCAAGCTGAAATCCTGGCCAAAGAAAAGCCCGCTATATGCATAGAAAACAGTCACCTCTGTCTGTCGGATATAACTATTTTTGTTGACAGTCAAGCAGGCCTAAAAAATATACAATCGAATCAAAGGCGGTTAAAAAATGTCGCGATGCACTGATCAACATAAGACACCATTCGATCAAGTTCTGCTTGGTTCCTGGAGATGGCAATATAGAAGGGAACCAAAAAGCCTATGTCTTGGAAAGAAGGGGGTCAGAAATGAACATCAGTGTAGCTGACACATCCATACTGCCACCGATTGGTAGATTGTACAACGTTATTGACGCCATAATAAAGGTGGACTGTGCTATCTCTCGTGGCCGAGATTAAATGAAACTAAAACAAAGAGTCTCTTGGCACTAGACCGATCCTCCATCAGCATGTTAACGGGAGTAATCACAGGACACTGCGCCAGAGTCTAACGATTTATGCACAAGCTGCGGTAACGAGGAGGAAGTGGAATCGATCCATCATCTGCTATGCCAGTACGTAGGCGCAGGACAGAATCCAGGCAGTAGTCCAGACACCGGATCTCCAACACTCCTTAAAAAGCAGCAAAGTGGTTTCAAATGCCACAAATTAGATAGGTTTCCACGGGTTACCTCCCATCAACTTTTTAAAAAAGGGGATTCACAATGGACCATTGGGTCACCGGGTGAACGTGATGAGTTTTACCCATCACACACCCTTCCTAACCTAACCTGCACCCGACAGGTCACTTGAGTTGGGGTACTAAAACGGCACTTTTTGTGCTAATTATGTTTACAGCATGGTTGGCTGATACAACCACTTCCACCCACCCCACCGAAAAACCCAAAGTCCTTGAAACCTGTGTTTACTAAAACCGAACTTTCAATCCCATTAAAATTCTTTATTTTCCTTCTTACATGAGGACATCCATTTCCTTGCATTTTAGAGGTTTTTCACCTCAAACATTTTCAACTTCTTATAGCGTGACAATTGGCATTCTCTTATGAGTTCCACGACTGTACGAATCGTTACAATTGAGTCCACCCGCTTTTGAAATTTTGCAACCAAGGATATAAAATTACTCAGTACAGCTGCTGGACAAATATACTCTTCAGGCAAAATTGCAAGAGTACACTGCTTCCGGCGTAGAAGAAAGTCAAACAATGTCTTCCTCGCAAGCACCTGAGTTATAACCGACAATATCGCAGACATGGTGTACAAAAGTTGTATCTACATCCATTTGGTGGTTGAATTCGGGCAGGAATTTTTTTTTTTTGTGAGTTATAATTATTGTGCTGCGGTTTTTGGTAGTCGAGCAAGCTGGACATTTTGATGGAATGTTGGCTTAATTCACTGAAATCTACTTGGAGTTGGAGTGTTTTAAGAGATTCTCAGGACCGATAGATATACGGCACACATCCACAATTGGCTTTGATTGTGGACTCAACTTGTGTGTGCTACTCATAAAGTTGGTATCAACATCTGATTGGATGAGCATAAGGCATGTATCTTCAAGTGCTTACACACATCACGTGGTCTAATGAAAGCAGAAGCAGTACAGGTTGCGGTTGTAACCAGTATAAACCATTAAGTCCGTGATATGTATGAGGGTATCACGTGCTCAGTGGCTAATATGAAGTGATGACACGCACATGTTACTCTCAAGCCAATGAAAAGGAAGGGTAAACTGCCTTCATCAAATTTTGGAAAGAACTACTATCAACTCGCCAAGTCTGACCTCCTCCCTACCAAAAAGCGTGGAGAGACTGGTTAACCGGCATGCTCGCGAGTATCATCCTTCTGAGATGCATCTTGCTTGTCAACATGGACAGTCCTGCGAGACCCGCTTTTTAAATTTGTTCGGATTAACACCGCGCTGAGTAGAAAGCAGTGCGCGATAGGCATTTACGACGATATTTAGCGTGCCTCCGATAGCGCAACCCTTGATAATATGCGCAACACGGCGGCGTGGATAAAACCTCAAGCTTGTGGAATAAAGGAATTCGAATGAAGCTGGCTGAAGCGGCAAAAGCGTCATTACAGCGTTGAATGACGCCCATAAGGGCGGGTTATGTCTCCTCTTTTACGGTGCATGGTAGTAAACTCTCTAAATATTGAGGGCTAAGTGCTCTCAATGCTGCTGGCATACACGCTCAGGCTTCAGGGATTCATCTTGCATAGCTAAGTCTTCACGTCAAAAATGTTAAGTTGAGTACTGCCGGAAGGCGTACTTTGGATCTATACGACAACCGCAGGACTTAGACTTGCAGACTCTTGAGTTGTTTGGTGGGATAAGCTTTCTCGTAAATACTTACGTCACTCTTTCTTTTACTGCACTCCAAAGAACGACTTCTCGTCTGAATTAGGTCCTTCAGCACACCTGACTCCACTCTAGGGTGCCCTGATTAATCTCCCCTTTGATATTTATGCCAGAAGCTGCAACCGAAAGCCATCTGTCGCTTGAACATAGGCGAGTTCTGGTACCAACCGCACTAGAGCTTCGATGACTTTGTGTGGGAAATATCTTACGACTACAGTCTAATAGCTACATATGACCTCTGAGGCAAGTGTACTGAAAATCCAGACCAGAGTCTGAGTACGAGAAAGAATACCATCGCATCTTCGGGGATAGCTACAAAACTATGTACGTAGGGTTCCAGTTCTGGTGTTTTCGTAGAGAGTGAGAACATTAGACTCCAATCTCTGTTAGGTCGATTTGCGTTCGTGTTTCAAGCGAAGATCTACAAAATCGTATTGGCGACGCGCTTTATTGTGAACATGTATAGAAAGGACCATATGCGTCTGCAACGATAGCCAAGCTGCACTCAAAGTGCTCCTTAACCCCGTCACCACTTCCAAAATCTCTCTGAATGTGGTCAGAAGATTGAATTCATTGCTTATTGTCTTAAGGTCACACTGGACCCCAGGAAAACATAGAAAGATTTCTAAGGATTCGAACCAATGCTGGGCTTGATTGCATCTGTGCATAATAGTCGGTGGCATGGCTCTGCTAGATACAGATAGACCACGTACAAATGGCTTTCGTATCTGCGAAAAGGATACGATCTTATTCTGTCCCTCAGTAGATTTGACTGAATTTAATCTGTTGGCCTCCTCTTCGCCCGCTTAGCTCCTGCAGAAGTCATTTAGACAGAGGTCTAAACTTTTGGTATGTTGGCCTATTAGACAGCGCCCCGTGATGACACCGATTACGTAGCTGATCTGTCTACACACATGGTACTTGAAGCAATTTTTTCATCTGTGGTTAATCCCATTGAAGGCATCTAGCCTAAGAAGATGCTTACATGTACCGGGGGAATGCCCAGGTTCTGCCAGTTGGGCCTAATCCTAAGAGGTGTACCCTTTCTGGGGAGCTTCTCAGCTTTGTAGGTTGTACGAAACCTTTCGATGAGTCGTCAATCGCTCCAATAGCCGACTGTGGCCATCAATAATTTTTTGAAAACGTTGTCGGTATGATATGATATCATTTTGAAATTTAAGCAAACTCCTTATACTGGCTTAACTTTCATATGGCCTCCCAACATACTGAGAGATAGTCAAGTCCATACTCATGCAGTGTTTCGTGAAATGACCAAAACAGAGCACTGCAAAATTTCTGTTCAATTCGAGTAGGAAGGACTGTAGAACTATGGAAAGGCTACATAAGTACCTAATGGACACAATACTAACAGGGAAATAATCATGTACCCTACATGTGAGTCCTTAAGCTCTCCTTCCGTCTTCCAAATTATTGTAGCGTGCTCCAGGCGGAAATAATGGCGATCAAAGAAGCCCTATTTTGGGTTAAGAAAAACGTGATATCTGCTAGAGATATCCGCATCTTTTCTGATAGCCAGACAGCAATCAAATCCCTGGAATCGATCTCTATGAATTCTTTAGTAGCCCTAGACTGCCGTTCGCCTCTTGTGGAAATGGCTCAGCAGTTCAATATTCACCTGTGTTGGGTGCCGGGCATAGAGACATTCCAGGAAATTGTAAGGCCGATGATCTCGCCAAAATATGAACAACTATACTCATCTTGCCGGACAATGGCATCTTAGGTATTCCAATCGCTACTCGCAAACTTAAACTTAAGCTGGATGCTGTCGAGGGTACAAATCTTAGGTGGACAAGTGGATCAACATGTCTAGCGACAAAACAGATTTGGCCAAAGCTGGATCTACAACGTTCTAAGATTTTGATTTCTCTCAATGGATTGCATATCAACACGTTGTAAGCCACTGGACACTGTCTAATAGGTAAGCACGCTACAAGGCTAGGCTTCTTCGAGAGCGATGAAGAAAAGGAGGAAACTATTCCTCACCTTCTTTGTTTCTGCCCAGCTCCCTCCCGTAGAAGGAAACTCGACTTAGGAGCTCCCTATTATAACGATACAGGCGACCTGATGGATATTGACATTAAGAACCTCCTACGCTTCATAAGAAGCTCTTATTGGTTTTAAACGAGTAGGTAGAGAGAAACTTTCTTTCATGATCCACGTGGTATCACAACGGACCTCATTGGTCTAAGTGTGCTGGCGACTCCTAGTTGGCAGCCACTTCAACCCAACCCAACCCAACTTTCTCGACGGAACAATTCCTCTGCCAGTGTCCAAAAACGAAATCGAGGCATGGTATTATGGGAGTGTATTCTATCCAATCGCTTTTCTTGGTCGAAATTCTGTGGTTCTGGCCAGGGGTTGAAGCACAATAGTCCTGTCTGTGTCTGAATGCTTGAGACAATTTGTGAGTCGCCTGGATAGTGTCCTCCTTGTCCCCTTAATACCATATGTAATCCGCATCTGTATATTTTTTTAGCTTAATTTAGTAGATCACATTGGATGACACGTCCATCAATTCGCCGAAAGCAGTTCATCATGTTTTGTCCTCAACCACAGCACAGTTTATTGGCAGATTCAAGTTCATCGACATAATTTCTTTATTGCCATGACAAGTTCGCAAAGAAGAGAAAACTACATCAAGACGCAATTAAACTCACGTTCCAACATCCCGCATAGTACGTCGTCCTTGCTGAATCGCAGGTTGTGTGTGATGTACTCCATTGCTATCCTTAAAATTCATTTAGCTCCCCAGACTCACGATGCACTTGAATCGTGCTCTCACCAAGGTAGTGGGTAGTCTGAGTAAACCTTCATATGAACTACCGTACCGTTGTCGCTCTGCCACATAACTTATTGCCATAATTTACACTTTGTAGAGGAATCTAATTAATTTAATGATAACTCTGCGGATATGTGTTATGCAGCAACGCAATAAATTTTAGAATTCAAATATTCTGTCGGCACTTGGTGTCCCTAACTTGAAGCGAATTCCGGCAATTTTAGTGAGCGCTCGAACCAGAAAATGGAGAAGAAATGTTGGAAAGAGTGGCGTATCTACACGTTAGATACGTACGTGTAGATACGCCACTCTAGTTTTGAATAGTTTTGTTGTTTGTGAGGTCTGCAGAAATGCAAATATTTAATCTGGTTTTATGGGTTTGTCTTTGCATGGAAGTGCTAACTGACAAATAAGCTTTGAATGTAGTGATTGTGTAAAGTTCGTTGAAATGCAAAACCTAGGTGGGAGGCGATGGAATTGTATAAAATATTCATTTATACAAAACTAGCAGGATAACAAGTGCCTCTCAGGAGACAAAATGTCCCCACGTGCCGGTGTATGTGGTTGCTCTGTCAGTAAGTTATATTCCTACGCAGGCGTGTCATCTAGGATTTTTTCCAAGAACAGGAAGAAAAGAGGATAAAAAATAAGTCTCCTGAAACAGCTTAGTGCTCTATTGATTGGGCGCTAATAATTTGGAAGGATATCTCGTCTACCAAAATAGATTAGGATTATATGGACGAATGTGGACGAGTGTCTCCAAAGCGCTAGACTTCTCATGCGATGCAATGATGGCTTTTGTTTTATAAATCGCGCGCGTCCAAGGTGGTACAAGGTGGCGTCAAATTAATCATCCAATTTTGTTTGTGAATCACTTTTTTACTAAATGAAAAGAAATTATTTTGAGTGATGGAAATCTTTATTTGGACCTATAGAATTTTTTCTGTTAAGTGGAAAAGATGATATCCGCCAAGTGGCTGCCGCCAGTGTTGATGCACATTTGTGCCCGTTTTATCGCATTTTCCATGACTTCTGGTGGTAACTGTTCGCGTTCCTGTCGAATATTCTCCTTAAGGGCTGCGATTGTCTGAGGCTTGTTGGCATAAACCCGCGACTTCCAATAGCCCCAAGGAAAGAAGTCTGGGATGGTTAAATCGGGCGATCTTGCTGGCCATGCCAAATCACCAAAACGGGAGATTATTATCCATTGTGGCTCGTGTGTGCGGTTGCACCGTCTTGTTGAAACCACATGTTCACCAAGCCCCGCCCATCCAATTCCGGCAGTAAGAAGTCGTTTATCATGGCCCTGTAGCGTTCGCCAGTAACAGTGACCGTATTGCCGATGGCACCCTCAAAAAATCACTCCTCCCGCGTGAACGCCGCACCACACAGTGGCTTTGAGTGGATGTAATGGCTCTTCGTGCATCACACGCGGATTTTCAGTGCCCCACTGCTTTGCTTATTGACGTAACCGCTTAAGCGGAAATGCGCCTCGTCGCTCATGATGATTTTCGACACAAAATCGTCCTCTTCGTTGTTGAGATTGAGGATGGCTTGACAGTAATTCACACGCGACTGACGGTCAGGATTACTTGTCTGTTTGTATTCTGCAGCTGTCTAGTTCACAAATGTCAAATATGATTGACGTACGACGCCATTTGCAAAAATTATAACATCTTCCGATAGGATGATTCCGAAGTTGGGTTTGAGGATGAACTGATGTGCATTTGAAGCGTAACGCGTATTGCGGGTGAAATTTTGAGTTAACCTTTCGCAGCGTATGGGAAATTGGTTCATTGGAGCCATATAAGGTGCGAAGGGCTGGTAGTTAGAACAGCCGAGGGCATCGTAAGTTACTTGGGTTGGTATTGAAGAAAATTGAGTTGTAAAGAGATGCGCAATCGATATACTTAGCCTGAGAGGAGCCGATGAATGAAAAGAATGTCTGCTACTTCTCTGCGTTTCTCAAGAGAATTCAAGTTGATGTGGTTGAGTCGGTTTTAATAGGGAGGCAGGATAAGTGGGTCGTTCCAAGAAAGACTTCGAGGGACAAAACGAAGAAAACGACGTTGAATGTTCTCGGTTCTAGACACATGCACTTGCTGAAAGGGGCACCACGCTTGACTCGCATATTCAAGGAGAGGGCGGACAAAGCTAATGTAGACGGATCTAGTCACGTAAGGGTCGGAGAATTCCTTGGACCACAGTTTAATAAAGCCAAGTGAGGAGTTAGCTTTAAGAATTGTCTCATCAATATTGGAACGGAAATTTAATTCCCTATCGTACAATATTTCAAGGTCACGAAAAGACTGAACGATGGATATAGGCTGACCATGAAGAAAATAAAGGCGGGCAGGGGACACGTTGTGTTGACGTGATAAAGTAATAGATTGGCATTTGGTGATATTGAGCTCTAATCAATTTTTAGAGCACCAGTTCGAGAAACTGTCCAGGTCTTGTTGGAGGAGACAGTATTCCTGTGGTGAAGAGATGGCTTTGAAAAGTATGGTATCATCCGCATAGAGAGAAAGGGAGGAGTGTTTTATGATCCTATCAACGTCGTTAATAGTAAAAATGAAGAAGAGAGGACCAAGGTGGCTGCCTTGTGGAACACCAGAAGTGGCCAAGAAAAGGGCTGATAAGACAGATTTAAAGCGAACACTATAAAAACGATCTTCCAGGTAGGATGATATCCACTTTAACAATATGGGTTCGAAACCTAGGACAGACAATTTGAAAAGAATTAGGTTATGAGATATCATATCAAAAACTTTACTAAAATCGGTTGCAATAACGTCGACTTCTGTGCCAGTGTCTAAGGCTGTGAGGGCAAAAGACACGATTTCGACGAGATTTGTCGTAGTTGATCTACCTTCCGAAAGCCATGTTAATAAGGGGAAATGAGAGATTTGCACTGAAAGCTTAAGGCTTCGTATAAAATACTCTCAAAGGGTTTAGGTATATGAGAAAGTTTAGCAATGGGGCGATAATTTGTTACTTCGCTCCTTGAACCCTTTTTGTGTACGGTGGTTATGAAAACGGTCTTCGAGATCTGCGGAAATTCTTCTTCTGAAAGGGGTAGGTGAAAGAAGGGAGAGAGAGGGAGGGAGAGATTCGATGAACATTTCTTAAGAAAAATGGCAGGGAGACCATCCGGGCCAGGCGAGAATTCATCATTAAGACAATTTATTTTCGATAAGAGCAGGATCAAAGGATTGATGCAGACAAGAACCAACGGAGAATTTAAGAAGGTAATTGAAGTAAGAGGGGTCCGGCATGAAGGAGTTGTCGGCGAAAGATTTTTTAAGTTTTAGCATCTATAAGTTTAAACGCGCGGTTCTGGGCCCTATCTAGAATGTGCAAAACGGTCTTTAGTGCACCAGATCAGATATGGGCGTTGTATTCCATCTTAGAGCGGATGGATGCCTTATAAATTGGGGCCAGATCAGATGGGGTAAAGTATTTCTGGCACCGCTTCAGGAATCCTAGACATTTTGCTGTATTTTTGGCGAACTCGAATATGTGATCGTTCTACCGAAGGTGGTTGTTGATACACATACCGAGAATGGCAAGTCTTTCGGTTCCAGCGATGCAAGTACCATTCATGGATAATGGTTTCGCCTGAGAGACAGAACACAGCACTGCGTTATGGATGCACTAAATTTCACTCTGTTAGTTGAGCCTCATTTGATTGTGCTGTCAAGGTCGGAATCCATTGAAGAAGAGACTCATCGATGCCATATGCAGGCATTTTCGACAAAAGACCCTGATGCCAAAGTCTGTTAATTGCCTTTGAAATATCAAGCGCAACCATCTTTGTTTCACCGAAGTGATGGAGAGATTGATTCCACTTCTCGGTAAGATATGCCATCAAATCACCAGTGGACCTGATGCTACGAAAACCATACTGCCGGTCATTGAGAAGTTTTCGTGAATCATGATATTTCATGAGCTGACGATTTATCAGCGCTTCCATGACCTTGGAAATAAGGGACATAAGTGCAATGGGTCGGTAATTGGTCGGAGAGGAAGATTTGCCTTTTTTAGGGACAGGCTGGACAATGCTATAATGGCTTGGGAGTGGGATTGGAGAAATGCATTTCTCCAAGACAAAGGACTGACTTACTCTACCCAGGAATAGTTGCAGACTGCTGCTTCGAATACTCTGGGAAAGGCTATGGCTTTACACCAGACCTTCCCCAAGATTAGATAAGTTCGAACTGTGATAGGGAGGAAACACCCAACAACACACTGCAGCTCAAAGCATGAAATGACTGACATCGGTTACTGACGTACGATTGGTATACCTTGGTAGCCAAACATTGAATAAATCGACTTTTCGAAGGTAAGTAGAGCAAAGCGATCAAACCTGACCGTTTCGGGTTTGAAAATTGTACAAAACCTTGGACTTTGAGGAAAGAAAAAACAGAACATTTTCCTGGGAGAGTGGAAGACTGTATATCTCTTGCTTTTATGTGAAAAGGTCTGACGGCTTTTTTGTCTGAGTCCTTGAAGCTGTTCCAGTGGGACATGCACATTGCTTTTCCATCTGTGTAGCGCATATTTGAAAGCAGAATCAGAGATTCCAAAAAAATCCAATGGGAGCAGATCAAAGAACCCGTGTCTGACTAGCAGATCTGCAGATTCTTTGCATATATGGTCCGGTACCCACTAAAGCTGTACTTTGCTGCGTAGGGCGCATCTTTGTAGATTTATCAAAGCAGCATAGGACTGGAGATTTGGAGTTAATCAACTGGGATGGAAGCTTAGAGCTTTAAACGCCACTTAACTGTTCGTGAGTATATAAGTAAATGGAGGCACTTTTAATGCCCGACTTCAGGTTGATGCCGGCGCATATTTCTATAACGTAAAGCTTGGCCTTAACAACGTCGGTTAGTGAACTCGCTGCCTGCAAATCTCCACGAAGTGATTATTGAATCCTTCAATGGAACAATGGAAATCGTTTTTGAGCCTACAAATATCTGAAAAACGATTCGTAGATAGTATGAATGAATTTTTTAAGTCAAAAATGTAAGTTTGGCGATTTTTGTGGGCGCCGTGACTCAAGTGGTTAGTGCGTTGGATCGCTGAGCGTGAGGTTCGAATCCCAGAGAACACCAAAAAGTTTTTCACGGTCCCACCTCTCGCGATTGTCTGACAAACGTCCGAGAGTAATAACTGTCAAGAGAAAGCTTCTCAATATGCCTTTCGGATATGGCTGTAACCTGTAGGTCCCTTCCATTTGTGTGAATGGTCGCGAGATGCTAGGCCCTGGACCACATATGTCTGCTGCGCCAAGTATTTTGTCTTTTTTGGGCGATTTTTGAATTTTTGAAAACTATTTGTGCAGCAAATCGTATGTGAGTTAAATGGATGTTGAGCTGCTGTTCACCCGGTTTCTTAAGCAACACGTCCTACAAAGAATTTGTTTTGACCTAAGTGCGAGTACCTATGCCTCATCGTAGCTAAACATGTCCAACTACCGACAATGGAAGCTGCAACGAATCACAAATTCATTGATTATTCCTGCAGCTTTGCTTTCAACCACCAACAAAAACAGGAACAATAGTTTCCTGCTACAGACTTGCCACATATGGGTTCAATTGTATCCCTCCACACATACACACCATTAGCTTAATGCATAAAACACACCAACACGCAAAACAGTTCATCCCGGCCAAAGAAATACGGATAAAAAGCAGTTTTATGAACCTCAAAATACTGGTAGAAAAGCATGATAAAGTTTTCGGTCATTACAACGACGGCAAGGATGCTGTGTAAACATGTTTACTCATTCTTTCGTCCTTCGGGTTTCATGACGTAAAATTTATATGGTCACACAAGTCCATATAAAGAGTTTACTAATTTTTCATTCTGTCCATTTGGTTGCATGCAAAGTCATGTGAAGTGATGCAGGAGCAAACTTAATGAATGGCTATGCTGCCATGCACACATCTGTGCTTGCGGTGGTTTGTTATCCTTTATTTTACGTGTCAGGTACATTAGTCTACTTCATGAGTTTTACTTGCATTAAAGCGTAAAAAAGAAGCAGAATGCTGAGAAAAATGACGAAGAAAATTGCATTTCGTATTTCTTACAAAACTATTTCAACTTTAATTACCGAAGAAAAAGGATATGGATTTGGCATGGAGAATAGGACAGGAAACAATCTTCTTCTTTGTTTCGTTGTCCGCATCACATTCGCACGCGGGAGCTGACGCCATCCTCAATTTGTAAGAGAAACTATGGCGTCTACCTCTCTCCATTGATTGAGAGGATCAGAGTTGCTTTGGACCAGATTTCCAGCTAGCGTTTCTTGATCGGAGCGTTTTTGTTGATCTCGGCATGTGCATTACCGTGATTACCGCGCGTAATACCGAGGACGCACAGAGAAGACTGAATCAAGTCATGAGGCGTGTCGAATCCTGGATGGGAAATCACGACCTTAGCCTTGCAACGGAGAAGACGGAGATAGTCATGCTAACAAAAAGACGGATACCTACTAAAGGGTCTTTCATTAAGTGCTTCCTATCTTTAATTTTAAATAAAACAAAGTGTGTGTGAGATATCATCGACAAGCCGGAACAAAAACCTATAAAGATGAAGAAGCAAACTTTTTAGTAGAGTCACAGACGGTGCTGAGAATATGGGAAAAGCTATTTCGGCAGACTGTTTAACGAACCAAATGAACCATGCAACTTTGACGATGATAGCTAAAATTTCTCTCCGCCTGACCAAACTGAAATGTGGATGTCAACATCCAAACTTAAGTCCAACAAGGCTAGTTGTCCTGGTTAATTAAAGCAACTTGGAATGACCTGGTAGAGAGCATAGCTATACCTGATGAATGGAGTCTCAGCATCGTTTGCCCGATCCACAATTGAACCGAACTAGATGTGGCCAGCAGGATCAAGACAGCCAAAGGTGCATTCAACGTACATACTGTCAAAAATAAAAAAAAAAATGCATGTATTCAGTACAAAGACTCTCAAGTTTTAGATACGTTCTACTGCAGGGGTGATGGTGACTGCCACTATCATTGTCAATAAGCTGCAGACCTCCGTCAATAGATGTCCTGGTTTCACCTTCAAGATCTTCTCTAGCCGAATTGTGTTTTCAACTGAGAGTTTCATTAAAGAATGCCGCACAAATCTATAGTTACTCGAAGCATAGTACACTGAAGAAAGTTGCAATGTATCGGTCGAAATGAAAATGAGATACGTCATGCAATGGAATTCAAGTAAACGCGTTGCAGGAACCTGTAATCGATGGGGCTCAGTGGTTTTTACAGCCTTTGTCCTACGAGGGATGCCAAGACCCAAGTAAGCATACACGTACATAATTATCACGTTTTTAAGATTCCTTTTACAAAAGAGTATACCAACTTTCGTAAAGCAGACTTCGTTAAACTTAATAACGTAGTCAATCTAATAAACTTCAACCTCTTTCTAAACAATCATACCCCCATTGATATCGCTCTCGAATTCTTCTACACAGCAATCTTTGGCTGTCTTCTTCAATCTGTCCCATATGCGCCGTGGAAAAACTGCTCGTCATCCCCTCCCTGGTATAATAATGAACTGCGTTCTCTTCGCAATGTCAGAAACAAATTGTGGAAAACTTTCCTCAGATCCAGATCTTCGTCTGATTTTACTAACTACCATCAAGCTTACTCACGCTTTTCCATCCTCTGCGAATCCCTCTATCTCGAATATCTCGATAGAATGCAATCAAAGCTAATCACGGATCCTAGGCGCTTTTACCAATTTATTAACGTCAAAAGAAAGTCCGATGGTTTCCCTTCAACTCTAAAATTGTTTAATACATCATCTGCTGACCCAAAAGTAATCGCCAACCTCTTTGCGACTACCGTCCCATAGCCAAACTGACTTCTATCCCCAAGCTCTTCGAAAGCATTGTCTATGACTCACTGTATTTTCAAATGCAAATCCATTTTTTCCCCACAACAGCACGGTTTCTTAAAGGGTAGGTCTACAACGACTAACCTAACGGAATTTGTTTCTAAGACACTGCAGGCACTAGAGGACGGGAAGGAAGTGGATGTCATCACCACTGACTACAGCAAGGCGTTTGATAAAATCTGCCATCGAACTATTTACCTTAAACTTAAAGCCCTTGGTTTTCCACCATTTTTTATTTCATGGCTGAAATCGTACCTAGAGAAACGCCAGTACAGAGTTCTCTTTAGATTTTCAATCTCTGACCCCATTAATGCCACTTCAGGTGTTCCTCAAGGCAGTCATCTTGGTCCACTGATCTTCGTCTTAACTATAAACGATATTGGCCACATTATAAAAGATTCAGATCTGTCTATTTACACGGATGACATGAAAATCATTAGATAAGTTAATATCAACCCCCACCGATTCTCTGTTATTTCAAAATGACCTAAATTCATTCTACAAATGGTGCGAAAAAAACTTCCTAGAACTTAATGTCGATAAATGTCAATGCAAAACCTTCTCCCGTAAACGCCTCCCCCCACCTCTCAGAACATATTACTTTCACAATGAGCTTGTTCCCTCAGTCTCCTCACAGGGAGCTAAACTTCCGTTCCCATATTGATCAAATTATACTCAAGGCCAATTCTTCTCTCGGTTTCATAAAACGCTGGTCCAAAGAATTTTTAAACCCCTGCGTCACAAAATCCCTTTACATTACCTTAGTTAGACCCCTCCTTGAATACGCCAGTCAAGTTTGGTCACCCTCTCACTACATCCACTCCCTCAAAATCGAAGCTGTGCAGCCCAGGTTTATCCGTTTTGCCCTACGGGATCTTCCATGGGCCGACAACTTTATCTTACCCCCCTACGAAGATCGGTTAAAATTAATTAATTTCCAAACCCTTGTAAAACGTCGCGAAGTCGCCGACATACTCTTCGTGCACCAATTATTAACTGGTACGATTGATTCCCCCGCACTTCTAGAAATGATTTCCCTTTACACTAACCCATGTTACCTTAGGTCCGTACCGCTCTTTCGTCTCCCTCACCACCGCACCAACTACATATACCATATCCTCCCTCAGATCTCTCTTATCCAGTTAGTTTTAAGTTAGTTTTAAGTATTAGTTAAGTATTTGTTATAATTTAAGTGGGCCCTAGGGCCCGGTTAATAAAAAAAAAAAAAGAAAAATTCTGTTAGGTTAAGCTAGACAAACTTAGGTTTAAGTTATAGCTTGTACTAAGCTTCAATAAATAAATAAATAAATAAATACTAATTTTGAATTAAATGACATAAAATATAATGCTTTTGGGAGCACTCCTTAGTACCACCCGAAGACAATAAAATACCCCTGGATGTACGCATTGTTTAATCAGCCCGTGGTCTAGGAGTCGGCTATGTAAATTGTGAGCACAATCCAGCAGCCATTGTAGATACCTCATTTCAATTCTCTTTCAGAAGATAATTCTTTCGACATTTCCAGTCCTGAATAATAATGCATTACTAAGAGTCCTTTGAGTGGGTGTCTCAAAATGTTAAAATAATCAAAAGAGCACAATTGCATATGACATTTGAAGCCCACGCCTGGGTAAAGGTCATGCCTAAGGTTAAATTTTCTTTCACAAATCAATTCTCCAAAATGTGGCCAAGGACAATCTATGCCCGCTTCTAAGACATTTCCAGAAAATTCTACGAATTCAGTCACTCATCTGTACAATTATGAAATGTCCTTTTTCCCTGCAGTGTCAATTTTCTTTACCAAATATCTCTGTCACAAATGTGGGTCAACGTACTATCTGACGAAGCAGTCCTTTAAAGAGATAAAAATTGTGTTTATCTTACTCCAGGCTGCACACAGTATCTGATATCGATGAAAATGTACAAGTAGATTCAGTGTTCATTCAGAAACAATTCCTGTCCATCAGTTTACGTATGCAACACACTTTCACGTACGAGTTGATAACAGAAACCAATTTGCAAGTAAAAAACCGTGCATGCAATGATCATTCATTACTTTTCTGTCATTAAAAATGAATAAATAAATGCAGCAAGGCATATGGGCGAACCGGACCATTCGAGTGTACCTTTCGCAATTTAAATGAACATTAACTTGAAATGCACACGAGTACGAGTGCGAGTACGAGTACCCGGATGCCGCAGGATAATGCCAATCTCCAGAACTTTGGTTATTAATTAACGAACGCTTTCGCCTTCTACAGGAGCCAATTAACTTCACGAGTTTTGAGATACCGAAAGGCAGTCAACTGAGTTCTATTCGACATTCTGTTGGTCGGACAATAGCAGACAGCGGTATGACTGCTCCGAAAGGATAATTATAGGTCAGTGGCAGTAATGCGTTCGAAAAATTTGTGAGATGGGTATAGTGGTTGCCCCAGATGTATCTGCACACTTGTCCTTAGAGTTGCCTTTATTTTTACGGTTGGTAATCGAATCCTTTGTTGTCAATAATAAAAGAAAACAAAACAAGAAAATAAAAAGTAGTAAAGACAAGGGCGCCATCTGTTGGTTTCGTTTTGGATTTTTTTTTTTTTATTACTCATACACAGTTCTGGTAAGATTTCAATAATAAATCGTCCAAGTGCAAGTCTGTTTGGCATTAATATGCGGTCCTAACGTTCAAGTTCAAAGCCAAGATGACTTTGGCTAGCTGCTATTAAACGCAAAAGTTGAATTTTGCGCCATTTAATAGTACAGTGATGCCAACGGTAGAAAAGATAACAATGTGACAGCTGACATTTCGGGGTTAGTCAAAATGGAGCGCTATACGAAAGAACAACGCATTTTCAGTGTTGAGCAATATTTTAAAAATAATTAAGGTTTGTCAGCTACAGTCCGCAATTTTCGTACAAAATATGGCCGTCATAGTGATTTAAAACCATCAACTGTGAAGTGAATAATTGAAAAATTCAGGGACACTGGATCAATTAGTGATCTTAAACACTCTGGGTGTCCTGTCACAAGTCGTTCAACAGAAAACATCGAAGCAGTTCGCGAGAGTATTGCTGACAGTCCCGGAGCATCAATTCGACACCGTAGTCAAGAATTGGGCATTTCGAGAAGCTCTCTACAGCGAATTCTCACGAAAGACTTGAACCTTCATGCTTACAAAGTTATATTGACTCAAGAATTGACGACTACTGACGTTGAATGGATTTTGGACCAACAACAAGTGGATGCTGATTTTTCGAACAAAATCATCTTCAGTGATGAAGCTCATTTCCATCTTGATGGCTTCGTTAATCGTCAAAATTGTGCCACTTGGGGTTCAGAAAACCCACGAGTAATTGTTGAGAAACAAATGCATCCACAACGCGTGGCTGTTTTTTGCGGATTTTGGGCTGGAGGCATTATCGGACCATTCTTCTTCGAAAATGCGGCTCAGGTAGTAATAATTAATGGTGCTCGTTATCGTGACATGATTACCCAGTTTTTAGCGCCTAAATTACAAGATATGGATGTGACCAACATGTGGTGTCAACAAGACGGTGCCACATGCCATACAGCCAGAGAAACAATTCAATTACTGCATGAGTCATTTCCTAATCGTGTAATCGGCCGTTTTTGCGATCAGAATTGGATCAGAATTGCATCCAGATCTTGCGATTTAACGCCATTGAACTTTTTCTTTGGGGTTTTTTGAAGTCAAAGGTCCGTGCAAACAAGCCCACGACCACCAACGCCTTGAAAGAGGAAATGGAGGAGGCGTATTAATGAAATTCAGCCACATTTATGCGAAACGGTAGAATAGAAAATTAAAATAAAAGAGTACGTACTTGCCAGCAAAGCCGTGGCGGCCATTTATCCGATGTGCTATTCCGTACATAACCCCAATCTGTATACTCTATGAATCAATAAAGAATTTAAGCTTTTTAAATAAAAATCTGGGTTTTCTATCAAAATTACATTTTGCATTGAATTATGGGACGCCCTTTACATTGCAATAAATTACATCGCAGATATCGCAAGAATACCGGGAAAAATTGGACTTCGTAACGAAAGTTATGTTATGGTATCGCAAGTAATATGCAAAACCTTGCACATGTGGTCTATGGAGTCAAAATAATTAAATTTACTCATCAGGCTTTCAATCGATAAGGAGTGTCTGCCTGATAAAATGTAGCCTTCCGTCGTCGTCAATCCTGAGCAAGCTGCTTCTATTAGTCATGACCAGGCGCACTCTTATCTGCGGATTCTTAAATATAGAGTTTCGATCCTCCTCATCCTCTTGAACCTGGAGGCTGGAATTAGATAGTAGTCTTGGCTAGAGCTTCGTTGCTCAGGCGCTCGTTGTAGCAGCACCAATGTATTCAAAGTATATTGGCTCAAGGACTACATATATCCAGATCCCTGTCGTACTTTCTCTTGCATTTGCTCTCCTCACCAACAATCCAGCAAACATTTTTACTCAAATTCCCCAAATATCTACTTAGCTCACCAACTTATTACAAATTGGCAGGATTGGCGTCCTATACAGCATACGCTTTGTTTTCCGAGAGAGGAGTTCTGATTCCATAAATTTCGGCAAATCGAAGTAGAACTGGTTTTCAAAAGGGCAGTCTTTTCTGAATCTTCACTTAGGCGCCAGTTGATGTTAGCTTCGTGGCAGATAAACTCTTTAACTATGTACCTCTGACGTTTTGGCCTAGGCGGTGTGTTTGTTGATACGGGGAATATGCAGTTAGCTTTGCCCTTGTTCAATGGAAGATCGTAAAGCTTCGCCTGCTCACCGATTGGCATGAAATCATCTGCTAGGACACCCCAACAATGATGTTGATTTCACATCTTCTTGCAGCACTAGGGTCTCAGAGACAGCAATGATTCTCGGAAATTATCCGTCGAAGAGTCCAGAAACCAGTAGGTAGTCAACTTTTTAAACGACTAATCGACAGAAGCAAGACATCCTACACGACGACACTAAAGGAAGGGGCCTCAGTGTAAGTTCCTAGCTCAAGGCCTCAAACCCGAGGAGGTGAGGAAGAAAGCCGAAGAGAGGAAAGCGAAGGTAAAAATAACCACTTCGCAAGACCAAGAGCAAAGGATGAGACGAAGCGAAACCAACACCGCCAACACTTTATATGTCTTTGAGAGTTCATGACGCAGGACCTAACAGCAATTCGAGCCCAGATACATATATAGGGCGTCCAACCAAGACGAAACCATACCACCGATGGAGGTACAACAACTGGTACAAAGGACCAATAAATCACTGCTACTAGGTTGCGACGTTAATACACACCGCATGAAATGGGGCAGCAATGATAACAACAATTGGGGCGTTATGTGCCCCTATATCACTTCACCGTGCAAACGTACGTAAGAACACATGTGAACAGTTTTATCGGAGCTTTCTCGTATCACTGTGATCGTAGCCTTTGTCCACTCATCTGACCAAACTGAAGTGAGGACTTCAATTTACAAACAATGCTGCTGCTCCTGACAATTTGTCCGTCAAGCTATTTAAAGCAGCTCGAAATGACTTCTTACTCCTGTCAGCTATGAGTATGCTAGATGAATGGTACCTCATTATCGGTTGTGCGATCCATAAGAAAGGACACCCGCAACTGGACAAATTGCAGAGATATGTATCTGCCTCCTCAACATCGCGTATAATATCTTTTAAATCACATAATGTGAACGTCTGAAACCTTTCGTCAAACACCTCGTCGGCCTCTACCAGTGCGGATTGTCGCTCCAGGATATTTTGGAGAAAATTTAAGGTGTTCAAATCGACACCCACCAGCTCTTTATCAATTTCAAAGCCATCTATGACAGCATTTTTAGAGACTCTTATTGAGAGCCATGTCTAGCCTTAGCATCCCTGCCAAACTCGTCCGTGTACGCAGGATGACAATGGAGCAGAATTTTGAAGAGACACACAGTCCGCACGGGAGTGCAGACACACATAGGCCAATAAAGGTCCTTTGTGATACCATGGATCAAAAACCAATTCGCTACTCAGGGACTAACAGAACCAACCGGAGCTTTTGATAAAGCGATAGATGCGCATGACGCCTAAGGACGCTATGTCACCGAGGACTTCAAGGAAGGGGGACCCTAAATGGAGCCCACTGGGCCCACTGGGCCCTTCAGCTCCAGTAGAAGTCGTTAGAAAAGAGGCCAAGTCTTCTGGCATGTTGGCCTATAAGACAGTGTGCGGTGAGAACACCAACAACGCAGTTCATCTGTGATCGCTTTAGTTTGACCAACTCGGCACTGCGTTTATGATCCAGCCTGGGCCAGATTGTCTCGAGATGAAACACGTTGACACGTTTTCGCATCTGAGTTTGGTCTTGCTAATAGCATTCAGCTTTAGTAGATGCTTACATGTAGCTAGGTGCATACCCGGGGATTGACTATCAGACAGAATCCTTAGGGTAGTGCCTTGTCTCACGAGTTCGTCTGCCTTGCATTTTCCTGGAATGTCTCTATGGCCTGGGACCCAGCATAGGTGAATGTCGAACTGCTCTGTCATCTCCATAGGTAAAGGAGCACGATTCCAGGGACTTGATTGCCGCTTGGCTGTCAGTGAGAATGGTAATATCCCTGACAGATAGTACATTACACTTCAGCTAGGACAGGGCTTCCTTAATCGCCATGATGATCAGGAAGGCGGAACGATAATTCTAGGTTGAGCTTTTCGGAGAAAACACCACATCCCACCCCGCCTACGGTCTTAGAACCATCTGTGAAAATGTGAACCGAGCTGCCATCAATAGGGGAAGAATTGTTCCGTCCAGGGATGCTCGTACGGAAGTTTCGGTCAAAAATCATTTTCGGCGTAGTCGGGTGTAGTCCGTAAAGTTGAGGAGATCAAGGATCGAGGAGTGGCCAATGTGATAGGTAGACCACTGAGAGGAGGCTTTCAGACGAATGGCCGTACAGGCAGCGATCTGTTTACCGAAAATATCTAGGGGCAGCAAGTTGAACCTAATATCCAGTGCCGCTGAAGGAGGAGTCCTCAGTGCACCATTGATGCACATGCATGCAGATCTTTGCACCTTAGCTATTTGAGCCCTGTTAAGAGCGGGCCACCATACGATCACGCCATAAAGTAGAATAGGCCTGATAACGGACACGTACAGCCAGTGAGTGATTTGAGGTTTCATATCCCAGCTCCTACCTATGGCCTTTTTACAGGAGTAGAGAGCTACATTGGCTTTCCTGACGCGTTCTAGTAGATTGGCTTTCCAGTTAAGTTTTCTGTCCAGAATAAGACCCAGGTGTTTTGCTTTATCAGTGAAGGTAAGACTGGTGCCATTTACCTTGGGAGGGTCTATGAGTGGAACTATTTCCTCGTGAAGAGGACGAGTTCCAATTTGTGGGGATTAACCCCCAGTCCACATTTGGAGGCCCGTCTGGTGAGCCGAAGGAGAGCATATTGGAGAGTATTTGGGTGCTTTCCGGAGGCAACGACGGCAATGTCATCAGCAATAGGCGATCACTCTGCATCCTGTCTTGCCTAGGTCCACCAGCAGCTCATTTACTACCAGGTTCCACAGAAGAGGTGACAAGTTCTTCTGGCCGATGCACCGGCCAGCTGTGAGTTAATAATCCTGCATGTGAGCATTTGATTCATCAACACTCTGAGCGAAGTATCCACTTTCATATCTGTAAGTGCGTCGATGATCGCTTTTGGTTCGACGTTGTTAAACGCACCCTCAATGTCAAGGAAAGCCACCATAGTGTATTCTTTAATACTCAAAGATTTTTCAAGGATGCGCACAAGCGAATGTAAGGCTGTCTCAACCGATTTGCCTTTGCAGTACGCATGCTGGGACGGCGAGAGCAAAACCGGGTTAATGCTCTGTCGTAAGTGGATATCGATGGACTGATGGGTCGGAGATCTTTTGGTTCCACATGCAAGCTCCTTTCTGCTATAGGTAAGTAGATGACCTCCACCTCGGTCCATAGTTTGGGAATATTGACCAGATTTAGACAGCCTGACATGATGACTTTGAGCCATGGAAGCACAATGTCCTCGCATTGCTGTAATTCTGCAGTAATAATACCATCCGGTCCTGGGGACTTGAAGGGCTGGAAGCTGCGCACGGACCATAGGACCTTTTCTGTGGTTACTTAACCCGAAGAGTTACTGCACGATTGAACCGAAGTATTTACTAATCGCGGGTCAGTAACAGGGGAGCTACCGGGAAAGTGAGTGTCCGGTAATATATCAATGGACCCTTTCGCAGAGATGGTCCAGTGACCATCCGGATGCAAAAGGTAGCTGGGTATTGAGGGGCTTTTTGAGAGGATTTTCCGCAACCTGGACACACAAATGTGCACAAAAATGTTGTTCCCGCACTTCGCAATTTTGGAACCGAATCATGCTAAAGCTATGTGGTATTCTATGTGGTCCCAGATATGTTTTCGAATATTCTGATTGGTAACCAACGAGTCGTATTCTCTCTTACTCTGGACCGATAAAACTGACTTCTATTACGCCCAAGCAGGTGCGTAAAATAATATATTTTGTAATTTCAGTTCAGGCAAACCTGGACAGGTCAGCCAATTGAATTTCGTAATGTTCAAAATTCCCTTAGAATTAATTATTTGATACCTCCTTGTGCATAGGTATCCACTATCAGAAAGCACTTTTTACTTCCTTCCTTCCTCCTTCAATTTTCGAAAAGGTACAGATGCATACACCATGTTACCCCATATGAGCACGTAACACAAAACTAATGCAACTTAAACTCGATGATAGCATTCAAGTGTAAAAGTCCTCCCGAGGGCATTCTTTACCCCCCCATGCCAACAGTTTGGTTGTTTATCCAGCTTTCAACTGACTTCGGTGGCATAAGGAGAGTCATGTGAAAAATACAAAAAGTTTGTTTCCCCGATTGCAGGTCATGCATTGCTGAAATGCTTTTTCCTATCTCTCTTAGCTAGTGAGACTCTTCCATAGCATCAGCAAGGTAATTATAGTCTAGTCCGTGGAGCATACATTAACCGCCCAACAAAACATAGTAAACTTTCTTTTCAGGTAAATTTTCAAATTTCGCATGCAATCTCTCACAACTGTTTCGGATTTCTCAAGGACGTAAATCCTATAAAAAAATGTAAAAGTTGCGGAAATGGTTTTCGGGTTTTCGGGAGTAGGTATGTCCTCAGGAGAAACATAAAAACTTTTATTTCATTGTGAAACGCTATTGTCGTCGAGTGAAGTCTTTCAAATTCTTCAAGATTTTCAGATACAAGTCATTAAAACTTTGGATTTTTAAAAGGTAGCTTCCACGATTTGCGGAAGATTACGTCAAAGAAACTCATCATGCGGTTCTAAAATAAAAAGACCTGAGATAATAAGTGGAACGGATTACATTTTGTCTAAATACTTGACAGTATGAGCTGTCGGCGCCGTGTCTCAGTAGATATACTGAGTGGGAGGTACGAGATTCGAATTCTAGAAAACATAAAAGGCGGTGTTGTCTTTATTATCCATCGGTGGACCATGAACAGTGTGCTGTAAAATGGTTATTTAGGAATGGAAAAACCATAACCGGGACAATGTCTCCTTAGAGATGGAGCTTGACTTATATGGCGTACAGAAGTCTGGCAAAACCTATAGACCATCATACCCACCATACCTACAGAACACTGGAAAAGCTATGTATCATGGAAACGAAAATGTGGATGATAGGGAAAGTTACGCATCCTTCTTCATCTTCCTTTTTATTCGGCGAGGTTATGATCAGGATTATAGGGATCCCTCCCACTTTACTGTATCCCTACTGGTCCGCCCGTGGGGTACTCCGATTCGACCTCAGAAAGCATCTGCAGGCCTCCCGGTTTCGGATCACTTCGTCACTGAGGCAAATCAAATGCTGCTGTTTTTGCATTTTTGTGATCTAATAGTTGTTTGGCGTCTTCCGCGCTTGTTTAGGGACGTTGATTGATATTGCCTTTGGGGTTCGTAGGATCTCTCCTTTGAACATGGCGTATATAGGTATGCATTTCACATTGATCTGTTGCTACAGTTGATGCTGCATTAAAATTACTTTTTATCAGATTACTAATTATCAGATTTTCAATATTTAAATTGTGTGCCAAAATCATTCGTGAATGAGTACTTCATCTTAATCAAGTGAAGTTCAGCGTGATTTTGATGATTGTTCAGTTGTCAGCTCATGTTTTATGATTTTGCCGCTGATTAAAGTGAAAATTTCAGTGATTCCGCTGAGTTTGTCGAAAACATTCAACGTTTCTAACAGTACATTTGGGAATCAGGATGATTTGAGGATGATAATTCGAATTCTTCGACATTGTAGGTACCTACTTGCAGTGTTCGCGAGACATTATGCCGCCGATCAGAAGATCAAACATTGGCTCACGCAGTCGCAATGGACGAAGATTGGCGATTCGCCCTGCAAATCAAACCCCTGCCTGAGCAACGCGCCGAAGCGAATTAACAGCTTCGAGCACATGCGTTGCGGACGAACTCAGGAGGAACGAGAACCACACGCAGCTGCTGAACGACTGAGACAGCAGCGCAATCGCGATCTGCTTCGACAAGTTGAATTAAACGCCAATCGTCGAGTGAAAAAAGGTGCCGTGAATGTCCAATTACATCGCACCGATTTCGAATATGACTGCACGATTCAGCGAACAGCGAACTGCCGTGTGTTACGATTGTGGGCCCATAAATGTGATTTGCCAACATGCAATGCGCTAAAGTTTCATTCGGAGACACCAAGATTGTGTTGTGCAGGTGGTAAAGTCAAATTGCCACCGTTCTGGTTACGCAACCACCAGAACCATTGTGCTCTGGTGGTCTACGGCGACTTACCAGAATCAAGAGACATTTCTTGACGAATGCTCACTAATAAAACGGTCCATGTAAATACCTAAAGGATATTGAATGCAATTGAATTCGAACAGTGTTTCGTTCAACCAATAATTGAAATTCGAGTGGCATCATTGGTTATCGATCGCAAAAGTTTTATCGAAAAAATTAATTTCGGGTGGAATCGTGAATGCTCGAAATTATTTTAATCAAAAAATCAATTTTAAGCGGGACGAAGTTCGCCGGGTCCGCTAGTTTAATATATTCATTTTTAAAAAAAATAGTTGTATTTGCTTAGATCTAAAAAATAACAAAATTTAAATGGAACTTCTTAAAAAAATAATCAAAAACCTTAAATTAAACTCAGTACTTTGTGAAAAACCCCTTATAATCCAAAACCGCCTTTCATCGGCGTTGCATGGAGCCAACCAAGTCAACCAAGAATGGAGTCAACCAAGCACCAGCTAGCTTCCCTTTAAGGATTTCAAAGGATTTCAATAGGATTTAAGTCCGGGGACTGTGCAGGCTATGACATAACCTCAATCGTTTTGACCCGAAACCATTCTTTGGCTTTTTTACTTGTATGTTTGGGGTCATTGTCCTGTTGGAAGACCCATTTCAGTTGCATTTCATATTTGGCAGAGGGAAGCATAACATTGTCTAAAATTTCCACGTACACGTGTTGATCTATTAAGTTGTTAATTAGGTGGATCGGTCCCACACTAATGTAGGAGAAACATGCGCAAACCTTTATTTTTGAGCCACCATGTTTTACCGTCTTCGATGTGTATTTGAGGCGATATTTGGTATTAGGTGAACAGCGAACATATTGTCGGGAACTAGTACCACCGAACAGGACTATTTAACCTTCGTCGGTCCACAATATGTTCCACCATTTCTCTCCAGGCCATTAAACATGTTTTTCTATAAATTTACTTCATCTTGCGGGTGCTCCGTCCAAACAAGTTATGCTCCACATGTCATCTACGAATTGTCACTACACTAACAGACAGTTTAAGGTCTTTTTGAATGATTTTGGAAGACGTAGAAGGGTCAATTTTGCTGCATCGGAGAATGCGCCTGTCGCCTATTGACAATGTTTTCCTCTTGCTTCCTCTAGTTTCTGGCTTGGAATTAAATCCAATAGCATTGCCAATCAAATCCGTCCAGCTGCTGGGATACGCAGACGATATTGATATCATCGGTCTCTCCCAGCGTGCCGTCATAGAGGCTTTTACGGCGACACGAGTCGGTCTTGTTGGTACATGTTGGTACATGTTGGCAACAAACAAAGCAGCATCTGTCCACCACCAAGGACAAAACGTCACTGTTGACAGCAGTAACTTCGAAGTAGTTAAGGAGTTTACCTACCTCGGAGTAAACATCAACTCCACGAACGACACCTTAGTGGAGATCCGACGAAGGCTAACCCAAGCAAACCGCTGCTCCTTCGGTTCAAAACTCCTAACTCGGAAGACAAAATGCGTGCTCTACAAAACACTTATCCTGCCAGTTCTGCTCTACGGTGCCGAGTGCCGGACGATAAGTAGGAAAGCAGAGCAGATTTTGAATACGTTCGAGAGAAAAATTCTTCGTCGAATATTCGGTCCCATATGCGAGGAGGGCGTATGGAGAAGAAGATATAACAGCGAACTCCATGTAGTCCGGAAAGACAAAACACGTCGACTACATTGGCTCGGCTAGATCGAGCGAATGGACAGTAATGCTCCAGCTAAGAGGATCTTCGAATCCCAGCCCCCAGGTTCGAGACGACAAGGAAGACTGAACCTCCGTTTTATAATAATTTGTCAAGGAGCACTACTATTATTTTGAACACAACTGTACATACATAAGGTTTTCTATTTTCTTTTACCTTTTAGTAGCTCTTTGCAGTCGCATTTCAATGCTACATTTCGCCTAAACAAAAGAAAATGGCTTATAGATATGCTTACACAATCAAAATGGAGTTTCTACATTTAATTCCTATTCTGCCTTTGGTTACGTATACATATACGCGCTTCAATTTTGTATCTCCCCATTTTTGTAATTTGCTCATTATCCTTAAATAGTTCATGTTATATCGAAACATAGAAAAAGTACATTTAAACGGATAACTAAGCTAAGGCAATGTCCCTGTCACCATTACAATTCATACATAATTTCGCAGTCCTCCATTGTTAAAGTAAGCTTTTATATTGTGAAGGTTTTTTCACAACAGAAGCTGCTACCAGCATCTGTATCTATGTACATGAATTTACTGCAATAACAAAAGATACCCTGAGGACTAGTGTACAATTTACGGCAGACATATCTGGAGCAGCAAACATGTTAACAAATTTTCGAACACATTATTGCCCCTGACCTATAATTATCCTTTAGAAGAGGACATACAGCAGTCGATGATTTACTTCCTTTGGCATCTTAAAAACTGAGAGCCTACGAGTAATTCTGATTGGACACCTGTGAGGTGCACGTTTCGCGTCAGGATCCATGTAATTGTAGAAGGACTTGCAATGATCATGAATTAAGTACGTGTATATTTTACTTGTTCAATTGGTTTTAGATTCTTTACGGATGGGGTTTATTATGTTCGCTGAATAGGGGTGAAGGCAATCATCCCCGTAAAAAATGTGCCTTCCAACGCTTGAGGGCGATAGCAAGAGCAATCAATAGCAAAGGAATCGAAGATTCGACCAACCATCCATTGGCCATGCTGAAAAGTCGGATTATTACTTTGTAAACCAAAGGAGTATCGGCCATTAAGGGCTGCCCCTCTGGAATAGAAAATTGGTGATGTAAACATCTTTACTGATGGTTCCATGATGGATGGCAGAGCGGGGGCTTGGAACTAGCCTGTCATATTAGTGTGGGGAAATATACCTCAGTCTATGTTACATGCGTTGGATCAACTGGTAGAAGGTAAAGTTGTTGGTAAAAATATTACTATAGCACTGGACAATCAATCAGTGATTAGACGCAAGGAGCGTTATAGATCCCTATACATCCCTGGCAATGGAATTTGTTAATAAACTCAATGAGTGCTCATCTCGAAATGAAATGACTCTGTTCTGGGTGAGAGGGCACGTAGGGTCTGAGGGCAATGAAAAGGCGGACTCTCTAGCAAAACAAGGGTCAACCTCGGAGTTCTCTGGTCCGAAACCATTTGCTGCAATTGGCAGAGACAACTGGACCGCTGGGGAACATCGGAGAAGGTGGTCAACCGTGGAAGGTTGTCGGCGGGCTAAAATGACTATTAAAATGCCGATTGGCACCTCTCGTAGGGTAGTTCTAAGTTTGGAACGAAGAGCACTGAAATGGATGGTAGGTCATGAAAACTCCGAGTATCACCTAAAGAAGATGGGTTTTCTGGAGGATGACACTTGCGAACTATGCCTGGGGGAAGGGATCATCAAAGACTCAACAACTGGGCTACGTCAAGCCAAAAGATTCATCAATGCTTCCGATAGCAAGAGAAGTCAGGAAATTCTCGTACTGAACAAGCGTAACAAGCTTGCCGCGAAGAAAGCAGTTCTTATGCCTGGAGGAAATCGAGACGAGGTCACATATATTGTGCCAATATCTGGCTCTAGCTAGCAGAAGAAAGGAGGTCTTGGGGCGCCACTGGGTTGAAACCCAGAAGATAAATCAGATTTCTGCTAAACATATGCTGACGCTGACACGAGAAATCAAAGCCAGAGAAAAACTGTGGAGATATCCAGAGAGTCTCTCAGGCTAAGATGGATCGTAGAAGAGAGGTGAAAAGGGACCCATCACCTCTCGAAATAATATATAGATAAAGCCTGCGAAGAGGAGTCACCTTTCTCCTCCTGTGGTCACTAGTCATCGACAATCGTCTAGTCGATCTACAGAGATTAGGCTACCTCGACATTGGTTATGCTGATGACTTGGCGGTTTTTATCATTACTATTGTCATGCAGAGAGCTTTACTACGTGTTTTAGAATGGTGCGGTATTCAAGGACGCTCCATCAATTCTTGCAAGACCGTTCTAGTTTCCTTTACGAAAAGGAAACAGGTCAACCTCGAACCCATCATAATGAAAGGCACCGCACAAGTATACTCCAGTGAGGTAAAATATATTTTCGTTATCATAGACAAGCGACTTAATTAAAATTCACACATCAAGTCCGCTCCCGAGCATGACCCTAGAGCCTTTGTGGGCCAGCAGGCCCCTGGCCGGCAGAACTTGAGGTCACAGTCCTGATATGCTACAAAGGCTGCATGTAATGATGGTGAGACCCATTATCTACAGAAGCTCTAAAAAAATTGCCTGTCTCGGTATTACAGGTGCCATGCTAACCTGCGCCATGGCAGCACTAAAAGCTGTTGTTGAAGACGGCTGCTGGATGTATATTAAATTACAGCTTGAATCCAAGGACAAGCCAGCCGATCTTGTGGGACACCTGAAAATAATTGACTCAATTTCAAGAAGGCAAACCTTTTGCATTATCGTCAACCTTATGGTGAGAGAATACTTGGGATATTTTGGACCATACAAACTGATCTAATGGTTTCCGGTACTTACTCACTTACTTATGTGGCACTACAGCTCGGGGTGAACCTGGGCCTCAACCAACAAGCCTCTCCAGTTAGGTTTGCGGCAATAGATTCTAAAAATCTGGCCTGGATCGAAGATGGAACCTAGAGCTGGAGCTGGCGTTCATACTTATGGGAAAGTGCTCCACTGTGTTCCAGGCTGAACTCTATGCCACTCCTTCGAAAAGTTAATAAGGGCGCCAGAAAACCTTTTGTCCCAGATAGTCTGGCAGCACTTAAAGCACTCTCGTCCATCTCAGTGGAATGGTGACAGTTAAGTGCTGCAACCGTGCATTACAATTTCCGGCCAGACATAACAGGGTACAACTTGGTTGTGTCTCTAGGCCCACAAGGAGTTCAAGATCTTGCCATCGTCTCGGAAGATCATGACAACTGAGTTTTGGGACTCACATGCAATCCTGTTCATAGATGATAAACCTAAAGACACCAGCATCACAGGAGAATATTATGCTTCGGCGCTCAAGAGAGTCTATTGAAGCTTCAGAAACTATCTCATCCGCTCTGCAGTTCTGACCTGGCACCTATTTCTCAAATTTAAACAAAGACGTTCAACCATTTTGAAGATGATGAGTCACTACAGGTCGCCGTAAACGAGCATTTTGAAGTCAAACCTGATAATAATTTTTTTAAAGTTAAGAAGTGCATACATCCACCTCTTTCCATGTCAGTCCACGAACTTAAAAAATTGCCCCAGTGTATAAAAATTTTATTCATCAAACTAGCTATTCATCAGGTCTAAAATTATAACCCCAACTGTATCTTCATTATTTCTCTGCCTTATGTCAACTTGTGTGATATCTTCGAACTGAATCCTTGTTTAAGACAGCATTTTTGTCACATAATGCCTTAATCTACATAATGATAAAGAAATGGCACTCCATACAGATACCTACATGTCAGCAAAACAAAGATACAGATACCCATAGTCAACGTGACAAAGAACATTAATTTCCTTTTAACTGTCATCCGAAAATAAAATTCTATGTCAAGGTGACTTTGAATTTTAAGTCTTCTTTGGAAATAAAACTCTTTAAGGTAAATACATTCACTCAAATACGACACACGGACATTCTTTTGAACTTTGTATAGATGTTACCGGAAGCCTTCTTCTTGTGCCTTCTCTAAAGGATTTTAGTTCACAAACTTGGAAACAATTTGGAATAGTATCCATGGTTAGAAGTATCAGTTTACCTTGAGACGTGTCTGCTGTGTGGGTGAAATTGTGTTTCAAAACGGTAAAGGTATCCTTGGTGAAATCTGAGTGAGGAAAGTTTAAATCGATGACTGTAAACATTTTGTGATGGAATTGAGAGGAAAAGAAATTTGTGTGAAGTAAAACTCTAGCGAAACAATTGCTTGCATTCTATCTCATAGGATATGCTGATGTTCAATCATTAAATCAAAAGCATAAACAGTCTAATTGGAGACTTTGCAAACAGACTGCATACGAGCCTTGATAAGAACCACAATATCGCAGTGTTATTTACAGACTTTAAGAAAGCTTTCGACACCTAGAACCACAATCACATCATAAAAAAGCTAGAAAACATAGGCGTTCGCGGTAAATTATTGTCATGATTCGAAAGGTATCTACATAAAAGAAACTTTAAGGTAAAAATAGAAGAGAATATGAGTGAAGAGAAACTAATTACTTGCGGGGTCCAACAAGGATCGAAGGATCGATACAGGGATCGATACAGGGAGTATCTTCATAAATTCCGATACGTCAGCTCGGTTTGCAACGCTTTTTTCGAATTTTTCCAGTCAGAAACAGAAATGTGAGTCTTGCACACCAATAGTTCAGTTATCCAGTTAGCCCAGGGGCGCCAGATCGCCAAGGTCTTCAAGGAAGGGGGACCGTAAATGGAGCATTCTTTTATGCGACAAGGCTGGGCAGTTACATAGGAGGTGAAGGATGGTTTCCCCCTCCTCCTTGTCCCTACAGCTCCTGCAGAAGTCATTACAAAAGAGGCCAAGTCTTCTGGCATGTTGGCCTATAAGACAGTGTCCAGTGAGAACACCGACAACGCAGCTGATCTGTGATCGCTTAAGTTTGACCAACTCGGCACTGCGTTTATGATCTACCCTAGGCCGGATCTGTCTCGAAATGTGACACGTTGGTCCGTTTTCCCATCTGAGGTTGGTCTTGCTAATAGCATTCAGCTTTAGTAGATGCTTACATGTGCAATGAAGCTATAAGGACCGTCCGAGACTGGCTTACAAGTATGAGTCTAAAGCTTGCGGAGGAAAAGACGGAAGTAATACTAATAAGTAGCAGAAAAGTTATGGAGACTATAACGGTAACTGTCGGTGACCACGTCATAGTTTCCAAGCCAGAACTAAAATACCTTGGCATAGTCATAGATGCACGACTGACCTTTAAACAACACCTACAGTACGCAGCTGAAAAGGCAGCAAAGGCAACCGCTGCCCTGGCAAGGATGATGCCGAATATTGGTGGGCCGCGATATAGGAAAAGACTGCTGCTAGCAAAAGTGGCGACGTCAATGATGCTGTATGGGTCCCAAATATGGGCCAGTGCTATGCAAACAAAAACATACAGAAGAACAATGGAGGCAGCGTACCGAACCAGTGCTCTGCGGGTAAGCAGCTCTTTCCGAACGACGTCCTATGAAGCAGCGTTAGTGGTGGCTGGTATGGTGCCAATAGACCTACTAGCACAAGAAGCACAGGAGAAATACCTCGCCAACAAACAAACGGCGAGACTAGCGACAATGCCAACAGATAGCCAGACTCCACCAAGGACAAAAAGTCTACGAATTTGGCAACAGAGATGGGATAGCTCTGAAAAAGGACGCTGGACTCATAAGATTATACCCAACATCGAAGTGTGGATCGCCAGAAAACATGGAGATTTAAACTTCTATCTGACGCAGGTTCTTACAGGACACGGATGCTTTAGAGCATATCTTCACAGGTTTGGATACGACGACAACCCAGTTTGTCCAACCTGCCCGGGAGCAGTTGAAGACGTTGAACATATCATGTTCCATTGTCTGCGGTATGAAGCAGAACGGCAGCTAGTGGCGCAGAGACTGGGGGAAGTATTAACACCTGAAAACATGATTAAGCACATGATAAGCTCGGAAGAGAGTTGGAATGCGATTAGTGACGTAGCGGCGATCATTATGTTGAAGCAGCGACAAGAGGAGCGTCAGCGGAATGCAGTGCAAGGGCATGAAACTGCAAATATAAACGACTAGCGAAGTACAGCTTTCGAGTTAACCAGCCCCGCGAAGTAATACCTAACGGCGGTTCCGCGGGGAGAGTGGTTGAAGTGTGCAGGGTGTGGTTTAGCACGTAGGCGTACTCCTGACATCGATTATTCAGGTTTGCGAATCGTGCATACTAGTAGCACGGGTTACTAGTATCTTTAGAAGATTACACATCCTTTGGCGCTTTACATAAAAAAAAAAAAAAAAAACATGTAGGTAGGGGCATACCTAGGGATTGCCTATCAGGCAGAGTCCTTAGAGTAGTACCCTGTCTGGCGAGCTCGTCTGCCCTGCAGTTACCTGGAATGTCTCTGTGGCCTGGCACCCAACATAGGTGAATGTCGAACTGCTCTGTCATCTCTATAAGAGATAGACGGCAGTTGAGAGCGGCCTTTGAGGTAAAGGAGCACGATTCCAGGGACTTGATTGCCGCTTGTTTGTCAGTGACAGATAGTACATTGCACTTCAGCCAGGACAGGGCTTTCTTAATCGCCTGATTTCCGCCTAAAAAACGCTACAATGATCAGGCAGGCGGAACGATAATTCTCGGTTGAGCTTTTCGGAGTAAACACCACATCCCACCACGCTTTCGGTTAGAGCCGTCTGTAAAAATGTGAGCCGAGCTGCCATCGATAGGGGGAGAATTGTCCCATACATCCCGTTCAGGGATGCTCGTACGGAAGTTACGGTCAAAACTCATTTTCGGCGGGGTGTAGTCTGTATTTTCGTGTTTGAAGTTAAGGAGATCAAGGATCGAGGAGTGGCCAATGTGATAGGTAGACCACTGAGAGGAGGCTTTCAGACGAATGGCCGTACAGGCAGCGATCTGTTTACCGAAAATATCTAGGGGCAGCAAGTTGAACCTAATATCCAGTGCCGCTGAAGGAGTAGTCCTCAGTGCACCATTGATGCACATGCATGCAGATCTTTGCACCTTAGCTATTTGAGCCCTGTTAAGAGCGGGCCACCATACGATCACGCCATAAAGTAGAATAGGCCTGATAACGGACACGTACAGCCAGTGAGTGATTTGAGGTTTCATATCCCAGCTCCTACCTATGGCCTTTTTACAGGAGTAGAGAGCTACATTGGCTTTCCTGACGCGTTCTAGTAGATTGGCTTTCCAGTTAAGTTTTCTGTCCAGAATAAGACCCAGGTGTTTTGCTTTATCAGTGAAGGTAAGACTGGTGCCATTTACCTTGGGAGGGTCTATGAGTGGAACTATTTCCTCGTGAAGAGGACGAGTTCCAATTTGTGGGGATTAACCCCCAGTCCACATTTGGAGGGTATTGGAGAGTATTTGGGTGCTTTCCGGAGGCAACGACGGCAATGTCATCAGCAATAGGCGATCACTCTGCATCCTGTCTTGCCTAGGTCCACCAGCAGCTCATTTACTACCAGGTTCCACAGAAGAGGTGACAAGTTCTTCTGGCCGATGCACCGCCCAGCTGTGTGTTAATAATCCTGCATGTGAGCATTTGATTGATCAACAACACTCTGAGCGAAGTATCCACTTTCAGATCTGTAAGTGCGTCGATGATCGCTTTTGGTTCGACGTTGTTAAACGCACCCTCAATGCCAAGAAAAGCCACCATAGTATAACTCAAAGATTTTTCAAGGATGCGCACAAGCGAATGTAAGGCTGTCTCAACCGATTTGCCTTTGCAGTACGCATGCTGGGACGGCGAGAGCAAAACCGGGTTAATGCTCTGTCGTAAGTGGATATCGATGGACTGATGGGTCGGAGATCTTTTGGTTCCACATGCAAGCTCCTTTCATTTTGTAATTTCAGTTCAGGCAAACCTGGACAGGTCAGCCAATTGAATTTCGTAATGTTCAAAATTCCCTTAGAATTAATTATTTGATACCTCCTTGTGCATAGGTATCCACTATCAGAAAGCACTTTTTACTTCCTTCCTTCCTCCTTCAATTTTCGAAAAGGTACAGATGCATACACCATGTTACCCCATATGAGCACGTAACACAAAACTAATGCAACTTAAACTCGATGATAGCATTCAAGTGTAAAAGTCCTCCCGAGGGCATTCTTTACCCCCCCATGCCAACAGTTTGGTTGTTTATCCAGCTTTCAACTGACTTCGGTGGCATAAGGAGAGTCATGTGAAAAATACAAAAAGTTTGTTTCCCCGATTGCAGGTCATGCATTGCTGAAATGCTTTTTCCTATCTCTCTTAGCTAGTGAGACTCTTCCATAGCATCAGCAAGGTAATTATAGTCTAGTCCGTGGAGCATACATTAACCGCCCAACAAAACATAGTAAACTTTCTTTTCAGGTAAATTTTCAAATTTCGCATGCAATCTCTCACAACTGTTTCGGATTTCTCAAGGACGTAAATCCTATAAAAAAATGTAAAAGTTGCGGAAATGGTTTTCGGGTTTTCGGGAGTAGGTATGTCCTCAGGAGAAACATAAAAACTTTTATTTCATTGTGAAACGCTATTGTCGTCGAGTGAAGTCTTTCAAATTCTTCAAGATTTTCAGATACAAGTCATTAAAACTTTGGATTTTTAAAAGGTAGCTTCCACGATTTGCGGAAGATTACGTCAAAGAAACTCATCATGCGGTTCTAAAATAAAAAGACCTGAGATAATAAGTGGAACGGATTACATTTTGTCTAAATACTTGACAGTATGAGCTGTCGGCGCCGTGTCTCAGTAGATATACTGAGTGGGAGGTACGAGATTCGAATTCTAGAAAACATAAAAGGCGGTGTTGTCTTTATTATCCATCGGTGGACCATGAACAGTGTGCTGTAAAATGGTTATTTAGGAATGGAAAAACCATAACCGGGACAATGTCTCCTTAGAGATGGAGCTTGACTTATATGGCGTACAGAAGTCTGGCAAAACCTATAGACCATCATACCCACCATACCTACAGAACACTGGAAAAGCTATGTATCATGGAAACGAAAATGTGGATGATAGGGAAAGTTACGCATCCTTCTTCATCTTCCTTTTTATTCGGCGAGGTTATGATCAGGATTATAGGGATCCCTCCCACTTTACTGTATCCCTACTGGTCCGCCCGTGGGGTACTCCGATTCGACCTCAGAAAGCATCTGCAGGCCTCCCGGTTTCGGATCACTTCGTCACTGAGGCAAATCAAATGCTGCTGTTTTTGCATTTTTGTGATCTAATAGTTGTTTGGCGTCTTCCGCGCTTGTTTAGGGACGTTGATTGATATTGCCTTTGGGGTTCGTAGGATCTCTCCTTTGAACATGGCGTATATAGGTATGCATTTCACATTGATCTGTTGCTACAGTTGATGCTGCATTAAAATTACTTTTTATCAGATTACTAATTATCAGATTTTCAATATTTAAATTGTGTGCCAAAATCATTCGTGAATGAGTACTTCATCTTAATCAAGTGAAGTTCAGCGTGATTTTGATGATTGTTCAGTTGTCAGCTCATGTTTTATGATTTTGCCGCTGATTAAAGTGAAAATTTCAGTGATTCCGCTGAGTTTGTCGAAAACATTCAACGTTTCTAACAGTACATTTGGGAATCAGGATGATTTGAGGATGATAATTCGAATTCTTCGACATTGTAGGTACCTACTTGCAGTGTTCGCGAGACATTATGCCGCCGATCAGAAGATCAAACATTGGCTCACGCAGTCGCAATGGACGAAGATTGGCGATTCGCCCTGCAAATCAAACCCCTGCCTGAGCAACGCGCCGAAGCGAATTAACAGCTTCGAGCACATGCGTTGCGGACGAACTCAGGAGGAACGAGAACCACACGCAGCTGCTGAACGACTGAGACAGCAGCGCAATCGCGATCTGCTTCGACAAGTTGAATTAAACGCCAATCGTCGAGTGAAAAAAGGTGCCGTGAATGTCCAATTACATCGCACCGATTTCGAATATGACTGCACGATTCAGCGAACAGCGAACTGCCGTGTGTTACGATTGTGGGCCCATAAATGTGATTTGCCAACATGCAATGCGCTAAAGTTTCATTCGGAGACACCAAGATTGTGTTGTGCAGGTGGTAAAGTCAAATTGCCACCGTTCTGGTTACGCAACCACCAGAACCATTGTGCTCTGGTGGTCTACGGCGACTTACCAGAATCAAGAGACATTTCTTGACGAATGCTCACTAATAAAACGGTCCATGTAAATACCTAAAGGATATTGAATGCAATTGAATTCGAACAGTGTTTCGTTCAACCAATAATTGAAATTCGAGTGGCATCATTGGTTATCGATCGCAAAAGTTTTATCGAAAAAATTAATTTCGGGTGGAATCGTGAATGCTCGAAATTAAACCTTAAATTAAACTCAGTACTTTGTGAAAAACCCCTTATAATCCAAAACCGCCTTTCATCGGCGTTGCATGGAGCCAACCAAGTCAACCAAGAATGGAGTCAACCAAGCACCAGCTAGCTTCCCTTTAAGGATTTCAAAGGATTTCAATAGGATTTAAGTCCGGGGACTGTGCAGGCTATGACATAACCTCAATCGTTTTGACCCGAAACCATTCTTTGGCTTTTTTACTTGTATGTTTGGGGTCATTGTCCTGTTGGAAGACCCATTTCAGTTGCATTTCATATTTGGCAGAGGGAAGCATAACATTGTCTAAAATTTCCACGTACACGTGTTGATCTATTAAGTTGTTAATTAGGTGGATCGGTCCCACACTAATGTAGGAGAAACATGCGCAAACCTTTATTTTTGAGCCACCATGTTTTACCGTCTTCGATGTGTATTTGAGGCGATATTTGGTATTAGGTGAACAGCGAACATATTGTCGGGAACTAGTACCACCGAACAGGACTATTTAACCTTCGTCGGTCCACAATATGTTCCACCATTTCTCTCCAGGCCATTAAACATGTTTTTCTATAAATTTACTTCATCTTGCGGGTGCTCCGTCCAAACAAGTTATGCTCCACATGTCATCTACGAATTGTCACTACACTAACAGACAGTTTAAGGTCTTTTTGAATGATTTTGGAAGACGTAGAAGGGTCAATTTTGCTGCATCGGAGAATGCGCCTGTCGCCTATTGACAATGTTTTCCTCTTGCTTCCTCTAGTTTCTGGCTTGGAATTAAATCCAATAGCATTGCCAATCAAATCCGTCCAGCTGCTGGGATACGCAGACGATATTGATATCATCGGTCTCTCCCAGCGTGCCGTCATAGAGGCTTTTACGGCGACACGAGTCGGTCTTGTTGGTACATGTTGGTACATGTTGGCAACAAACAAAGCAGCATCTGTCCACCACCAAGGACAAAACGTCACTGTTGACAGCAGTAACTTCGAAGTAGTTAAGGAGTTTACCTACCTCGGAGTAAACATCAACTCCACGAACGACACCTTAGTGGAGATCCGACGAAGGCTAACCCAAGCAAACCGCTGCTCCTTCGGTTCAAAACTCCTAACTCGGAAGACAAAATGCGTGCTCTACAAAACACTTATCCTGCCAGTTCTGCTCTACGGTGCCGAGTGCCGGACGATAAGTAGGAAAGCAGAGCAGATTTTGAATACGTTCGAGAGAAAAATTCTTCGTCGAATATTCGGTCCCATATGCGAGGAGGGCGTATGGAGAAGAAGATATAACAGCGAACTCCATGTAGTCCGGAAAGACAAAACACGTCGACTACATTGGCTCGGCTAGATCGAGCGAATGGACAGTAATGCTCCAGCTAAGAGGATCTTCGAATCCCAGCCCCCAGGTTCGAGACGACAAGGAAGACTGAACCTCCGTTTTATAATAATTTGTCAAGGAGCACTACTATTATTTTGAACACAACTGTACATACATAAGGTTTTCTATTTTCTTTTACCTTTTAGTAGCTCTTTGCAGTCGCATTTCAATGCTACATTTCGCCTAAACAAAAGAAAATGGCTTATAGATATGCTTACACAATCAAAATGGAGTTTCTACATTTAATTCCTATTCTGCCTTTGGTTACGTATACATATACGCGCTTCAATTTTGTATCTCCCCATTTTTGTAATTTGCTCATTATCCTTAAATAGTTCATGTTATATCGAAACATAGAAAAAGTACATTTAAACGGATAACTAAGCTAAGGCAATGTCCCTGTCACCATTACAATTCATACATAATTTCGCAGTCCTCCATTGTTAAAGTAAGCTTTTATATTGTGAAGGTTTTTTCACAACAGAAGCTGCTACCAGCATCTGTATCTATGTACATGAATTTACTGCAATAACAAAAGATACCCTGAGGACTAGTGTACAATTTACGGCAGACATATCTGGAGCAGCAAACATGTTAACAAATTTTCGAACACATTATTGCCCCTGACCTATAATTATCCTTTAGAAGAGGACATACAGCAGTCGATGATTTACTTCCTTTGGCATCTTAAAAACTGAGAGCCTACGAGTAATTCTGATTGGACACCTGTGAGGTGCACGTTTCGCGTCAGGATCCATGTAATTGTAGAAGGACTTGCAATGATCATGAATTAAGTACGTGTATATTTTACTTGTTCAATTGGTTTTAGATTCTTTACGGATGGGGTTTATTATGTTCGCTGAATAGGGGTGAAGGCAATCATCCCCGTAAAAAATGTGCCTTCCAACGCTTGAGGGCGATAGCAAGAGCAATCAATAGCAAAGGAATCGAAGATTCGACCAACCATCCATTGGCCATGCTGAAAAGTCGGATTATTACTTTGTAAACCAAAGGAGTATCGGCCATTAAGGGCTGCCCCTCTGGAATAGAAAATTGGTGATGTAAACATCTTTACTGATGGTTCCATGATGGATGGCAGAGCGGGGGCTTGGAACTAGCCTGTCATATTAGTGTGGGGAAATATACCTCAGTCTATGTTACATGCGTTGGATCAACTGGTAGAAGGTAAAGTTGTTGGTAAAAATATTACTATAGCACTGGACAATCAATCAGTGATTAGACGCAAGGAGCGTTATAGATCCCTATACATCCCTGGCAATGGAATTTGTTAATAAACTCAATGAGTGCTCATCTCGAAATGAAATGACTCTGTTCTGGGTGAGAGGGCACGTAGGGTCTGAGGGCAATGAAAAGGCGGACTCTCTAGCAAAACAAGGGTCAACCTCGGAGTTCTCTGGTCCGAAACCATTTGCTGCAATTGGCAGAGACAACTGGACCGCTGGGGAACATCGGAGAAGGTGGTCAACCGTGGAAGGTTGTCGGCGGGCTAAAATGACTATTAAAATGCCGATTGGCACCTCTCGTAGGGTAGTTCTAAGTTTGGAACGAAGAGCACTGAAATGGATGGTAGGTCATGAAAACTCCGAGTATCACCTAAAGAAGATGGGTTTTCTGGAGGATGACACTTGCGAACTATGCCTGGGGGAAGGGATCATCAAAGACTCAACAACTGGGCTACGTCAAGCCAAAAGATTCATCAATGCTTCCGATAGCAAGAGAAGTCAGGAAATTCTCGTACTGAACAAGCGTAACAAGCTTGCCGCGAAGAAAGCAGTTCTTATGCCTGGAGGAAATCGAGACGAGGTCACATATATTGTGCCAATATCTGGCTCTAGCTAGCAGAAGAAAGGAGGTCTTGGGGCGCCACTGGGTTGAAACCCAGAAGATAAATCAGATTTCTGCTAAACATATGCTGACGCTGACACGAGAAATCAAAGCCAGAGAAAAACTGTGGAGATATCCAGAGAGTCTCTCAGGCTAAGATGGATCGTAGAAGAGAGGTGAAAAGGGACCCATCACCTCTCGAAATAATATATAGATAAAGCCTGCGAAGAGGAGTCACCTTTCTCCTCCTGTGGTCACTAGTCATCGACAATCGTCTAGTCGATCTACAGAGATTAGGCTACCTCGACATTGGTTATGCTGATGACTTGGCGGTTTTTATCATTACTATTGTCATGCAGAGAGCTTTACTACGTGTTTTAGAATGGTGCGGTATTCAAGGACGCTCCATCAATTCTTGCAAGACCGTTCTAGTTTCCTTTACGAAAAGGAAACAGGTCAACCTCGAACCCATCATAATGAAAGGCACCGCACAAGTATACTCCAGTGAGGTAAAATATATTTTCGTTATCATAGACAAGCGACTTAATTAAAATTCACACATCAAGTCCGCTCCCGAGCATGACCCTAGAGCCTTTGTGGGCCAGCAGGCCCCTGGCCGGCAGAACTTGAGGTCACAGTCCTGATATGCTACAAAGGCTGCATGTAATGATGGTGAGACCCATTATCTACAGAAGCTCTAAAAAAATTGCCTGTCTCGGTATTACAGGTGCCATGCTAACCTGCGCCATGGCAGCACTAAAAGCTGTTGTTGAAGACGGCTGCTGGATGTATATTAAATTACAGCTTGAATCCAAGGACAAGCCAGCCGATCTTGTGGGACACCTGAAAATAATTGACTCAATTTCAAGAAGGCAAACCTTTTGCATTATCGTCAACCTTATGGTGAGAGAATACTTGGGATATTTTGGACCATACAAACTGATCTAATGGTTTCCGGTACTTACTCACTTACTTATGTGGCACTACAGCTCGGGGTGAACCTGGGCCTCAACCAACAAGCCTCTCCAGTTAGGTTTGCGGCAATAGATTCTAAAAATCTGGCCTGGATCGAAGATGGAACCTAGAGCTGGAGCTGGCGTTCATACTTATGGGAAAGTGCTCCACTGTGTTCCAGGCTGAACTCTATGCCACTCCTTCGAAAAGTTAATAAGGGCGCCAGAAAACCTTTTGTCCCAGATAGTCTGGCAGCACTTAAAGCACTCTCGTCCATCTCAGTGGAATGGTGACAGTTAAGTGCTGCAACCGTGCATTACAATTTCCGGCCAGACATAACAGGGTACAACTTGGTTGTGTCTCTAGGCCCACAAGGAGTTCAAGATCTTGCCATCGTCTCGGAAGATCATGACAACTGAGTTTTGGGACTCACATGCAATCCTGTTCATAGATGATAAACCTAAAGACACCAGCATCACAGGAGAATATTATGCTTCGGCGCTCAAGAGAGTCTATTGAAGCTTCAGAAACTATCTCATCCGCTCTGCAGTTCTGACCTGGCACCTATTTCTCAAATTTAAACAAAGACGTTCAACCATTTTGAAGATGATGAGTCACTACAGGTCGCCGTAAACGAGCATTTTGAAGTCAAACCTGATAATAATTTTTTTAAAGTTAAGAAGTGCATACATCCACCTCTTTCCATGTCAGTCCACGAACTTAAAAAATTGCCCCAGTGTATAAAAATTTTATTCATCAAACTAGCTATTCATCAGGTCTAAAATTATAACCCCAACTGTATCTTCATTATTTCTCTGCCTTATGTCAACTTGTGTGATATCTTCGAACTGAATCCTTGTTTAAGACAGCATTTTTGTCACATAATGCCTTAATCTACATAATGATAAAGAAATGGCACTCCATACAGATACCTACATGTCAGCAAAACAAAGATACAGATACCCATAGTCAACGTGACAAAGAACATTAATTTCCTTTTAACTGTCATCCGAAAATAAAATTCTATGTCAAGGTGACTTTGAATTTTAAGTCTTCTTTGGAAATAAAACTCTTTAAGGTAAATACATTCACTCAAATACGACACACGGACATTCTTTTGAACTTTGTATAGATGTTACCGGAAGCCTTCTTCTTGTGCCTTCTCTAAAGGATTTTAGTTCACAAACTTGGAAACAATTTGGAATAGTATCCATGGTTAGAAGTATCAGTTTACCTTGAGACGTGTCTGCTGTGTGGGTGAAATTGTGTTTCAAAACGGTAAAGGTATCCTTGGTGAAATCTGAGTGAGGAAAGTTTAAATCGATGACTGTAAACATTTTGTGATGGAATTGAGAGGAAAAGAAATTTGTGTGAAGTAAAACTCTAGCGAAACAATTGCTTGCATTCTATCTCATAGGATATGCTGATGTTCAATCATTAAATCAAAAGCATAAACAGTCTAATTGGAGACTTTGCAAACAGACTGCATACGAGCCTTGATAAGAACCACAATATCGCAGTGTTATTTACAGACTTTAAGAAAGCTTTCGACACCTAGAACCACAATCACATCATAAAAAAGCTAGAAAACATAGGCGTTCGCGGTAAATTATTGTCATGATTCGAAAGGTATCTACATAAAAGAAACTTTAAGGTAAAAATAGAAGAGAATATGAGTGAAGAGAAACTAATTACTTGCGGGGTCCAACAAGGATCGAAGGATCGATACAGGGATCGATACAGGGAGTATCTTCATAAATTCCGATACGTCAGCTCGGTTTGCAACGCTTTTTTCGAATTTTTCCAGTCAGAAACAGAAATGTGAGTCTTGCACACCAATAGTTCAGTTATCCAGTTAGCCCAGGGGCGCCAGATCGCCAAGGTCTTCAAGGAAGGGGGACCGTAAATGGAGCATTCTTTTATGCGACAAGGCTGGGCAGTTACATAGGAGGTGAAGGATGGTTTCCCCCTCCTCCTTGTCCCTACAGCTCCTGCAGAAGTCATTACAAAAGAGGCCAAGTCTTCTGGCATGTTGGCCTATAAGACAGTGTCCAGTGAGAACACCGACAACGCAGCTGATCTGTGATCGCTTAAGTTTGACCAACTCGGCACTGCGTTTATGATCTACCCTAGGCCGGATCTGTCTCGAAATGTGACACGTTGGTCCGTTTTCCCATCTGAGGTTGGTCTTGCTAATAGCATTCAGCTTTAGTAGATGCTTACATGTGCAATGAAGCTATAAGGACCGTCCGAGACTGGCTTACAAGTATGAGTCTAAAGCTTGCGGAGGAAAAGACGGAAGTAATACTAATAAGTAGCAGAAAAGTTATGGAGACTATAACGGTAACTGTCGGTGACCACGTCATAGTTTCCAAGCCAGAACTAAAATACCTTGGCATAGTCATAGATGCACGACTGACCTTTAAACAACACCTACAGTACGCAGCTGAAAAGGCAGCAAAGGCAACCGCTGCCCTGGCAAGGATGATGCCGAATATTGGTGGGCCGCGATATAGGAAAAGACTGCTGCTAGCAAAAGTGGCGACGTCAATGATGCTGTATGGGTCCCAAATATGGGCCAGTGCTATGCAAACAAAAACATACAGAAGAACAATGGAGGCAGCGTACCGAACCAGTGCTCTGCGGGTAAGCAGCTCTTTCCGAACGACGTCCTATGAAGCAGCGTTAGTGGTGGCTGGTATGGTGCCAATAGACCTACTAGCACAAGAAGCACAGGAGAAATACCTCGCCAACAAACAAACGGCGAGACTAGCGACAATGCCAACAGATAGCCAGACTCCACCAAGGACAAAAAGTCTACGAATTTGGCAACAGAGATGGGATAGCTCTGAAAAAGGACGCTGGACTCATAAGATTATACCCAACATCGAAGTGTGGATCGCCAGAAAACATGGAGATTTAAACTTCTATCTGACGCAGGTTCTTACAGGACACGGATGCTTTAGAGCATATCTTCACAGGTTTGGATACGACGACAACCCAGTTTGTCCAACCTGCCCGGGAGCAGTTGAAGACGTTGAACATATCATGTTCCATTGTCTGCGGTATGAAGCAGAACGGCAGCTAGTGGCGCAGAGACTGGGGGAAGTATTAACACCTGAAAACATGATTAAGCACATGATAAGCTCGGAAGAGAGTTGGAATGCGATTAGTGACGTAGCGGCGATCATTATGTTGAAGCAGCGACAAGAGGAGCGTCAGCGGAATGCAGTGCAAGGGCATGAAACTGCAAATATAAACGACTAGCGAAGTACAGCTTTCGAGTTAACCAGCCCCGCGAAGTAATACCTAACGGCGGTTCCGCGGGGAGAGTGGTTGAAGTGTGCAGGGTGTGGTTTAGCACGTAGGCGTACTCCTGACATCGATTATTCAGGTTTGCGAATCGTGCATACTAGTAGCACGGGTTACTAGTATCTTTAGAAGATTACACATCCTTTGGCGCTTTACATAAAAAAAAAAAAAAAAAACATGTAGGTAGGGGCATACCTAGGGATTGCCTATCAGGCAGAGTCCTTAGAGTAGTACCCTGTCTGGCGAGCTCGTCTGCCCTGCAGTTACCTGGAATGTCTCTGTGGCCTGGCACCCAACATAGGTGAATGTCGAACTGCTCTGTCATCTCTATAAGAGATAGACGGCAGTTGAGAGCGGCCTTTGAGGTAAAGGAGCACGATTCCAGGGACTTGATTGCCGCTTGTTTGTCAGTGACAGATAGTACATTGCACTTCAGCCAGGACAGGGCTTTCTTAATCGCCTGATTTCCGCCTAAAAAACGCTACAATGATCAGGCAGGCGGAACGATAATTCTCGGTTGAGCTTTTCGGAGTAAACACCACATCCCACCACGCTTTCGGTTAGAGCCGTCTGTAAAAATGTGAGCCGAGCTGCCATCGATAGGGGGAGAATTGTCCCATACATCCCGTTCAGGGATGCTCGTACGGAAGTTACGGTCAAAACTCATTTTCGGCGGGGTGTAGTCTGTATTTTCGTGTTTGAAGTTAAGGAGATCAAGGATCGAGGAGTGGCCAATGTGATAGGGAGACCACTGAGAGGAGGCTTTCAGAAGGATGGTCGTACAGGCAGAGATCTGTTTACCAAAGATATCTAAGGGTAACAGGTTGAACAGAAGGTCCAGTGCCGCTGAGAGAGTAGTTCTCAGTGCACCACTGAGGATTAACCCCCAGTCCACATTTGGAGGCCAATCTGGCGAGCTGAAGGAGAGCATTTTGGAGGATTTCCTTGAGAGTATCTGGGTGTTTACCGGGGACAGAAATAGCAATGTCATCAGCATAGTTTAAAACAATTTACTGCGGTCTCATATATCGCATTTTATCGTAGTTCTCCAGAAGCGCTTGGACGCCATCAAAGGAACAACAGTTCCTTAGGTTTCGTTATGTCTGCTAGTTGGAGTCAAATTATTCAGTTCCCCCTTGAAAATGTACTGGAAGTAAAGGCTCCGTCAAACAGTACCACTCTGCGGCGATACCACTCTGCGGCGGTACCACTCTGCAGCATTTTATGACGACATTGCGGTTAACCAATGAAGACCTCTTTAGAGGCTACAGTGATGAAGAAGTCCGTGAAGACATTCCCCACTTTCTGTACCATTGCTCAACCCTTTGCCACCTACGAAACAAATTCCTGCGAAGACAATTCCTCCAGGACATCGAAGAACTGTCCGACAAGCCAATGAACGACATGTGTACAATGGTAATGGTTTACGAGATAAGGGTCGCACCTTCTCCAATAGTAGGCATCGCAGTGGGCCTATATTGACCTGAGTGCGGCGTAGAGAAGTTTTCTCCCTTCTTAGCCAACTCACCTGAGGCTATGCACAGGATCGCCAATATAGTTTCCGCAAGGCATGTTCTGCGATCGACGAAGTTCTGCAGCATGCAGCTGAGATGGCAGCAAATGCAATGGCGGCCATGTCAAGGATCATGCCAAACATCGGAGGACCAAATCACGAAAAGAGAATTTCGGCGTTGATAATGCTCTACGGTTACCAAATAATGAGTGGTACCTTGAAGACAAAGTCGTACAAGAAGAAGACGTAGGTAACTTACAGAATCAACTCGTTGAGAATATGCAGCGCCTTCCGGACAACTTTCTACGACGCGGCATGCACAGTGGCTGGCATGGTAGCAAAAAACTTTCTTGGAAGCACAACAGAATTACCTTGCCAGTACGACAGTAATATCCACGACGACGAGTCGAAATGACACTGCGGCACCACCGAGGACAAGTTTGACCACGACGACAACCTGCACGGAAGCAGTCGAGGATACGGAGCACGTCATGTTCCATTGCCCGCGATACTATGAACAGGCGCATCGACTGGTGGACAAAGTTGCTAAGGGCTTAGCCCCAGACAATATCACCAGACAGATGATGAGTCTGGAAAATGCTTGGGATGCAGTTAGCGACACGGTGGCAGCCATCATGTAGGAGCAGTGAAAACAAGAGCCACAGAGAAATGCATCGCGGCAGACTGACCAGGAGTAGGAGAGGCTGTGAAAAGTGAAAAAGTTCGTCTTGAAAAGATTCCCTCCTTCCCATGCATGACACTCGTAACAAACAACACGACACACGCCCTCAAATCAAAGTCAAACAATTCTTGTTTGGCCTCAAATGCGATACAAAATATTTTAGGCTTTGAATAAGCCCTTACCCAGGTTATTAAAATAATTACTTCGATAAATCACAAAACTTTGCAGGAACAGTCGTAAAAAGAATCTCAAAAGAATTTCCATTTAATTACAGGAGCAACTTTGCCTTCAATTAAAAGCAACGAAGGGGATTAGTTTCATTTCAATTATTGGATGCCCTGTGAGAGATAATAAGGGTTCGGTCGCTGCTTATTATTATCAAAAATAGCCAACTAAGACGTTACATAAATTGAAAAAGGGTGGCATTAACTGCGAAGGGTATGAACTGATAAAATTGTTGTTAAAAGGACGAAAATGTATTTTTTACGTGCTAATTTAAGTGGAATTTTGAGCGAAGTCTTCAAAGTCTTAGGTCTAGATTCCCCTCTGCAAAACGGGACGCAGCCAATCCAGGCGCGGTAGAGATTTGAACGACATTTTGTTCCAATGGAATGATGGACGTCTTCTTAAGCTTTTTGGCTGCACAATGTACATATGTACATTCAGCATTTCCTTCGGATCGGTGTGGTTGATAATTCAAGTTCACTTCTGGCCTTGGAAATTGCTGACATAGCATCCAAGCTGTTACGGTCATGGAAAGAGTTTTTATCGTAAAGGTCATGCTGGGGTACTTTATTGTGAACATAAAAAATTACCTCCGTAACAAGACCGGCGAAGTTGAGGATGAAGAGTGCAGAGCACAAGATACAGATATGTGGAATTCCCTACAGCAGCCTTGCTTAGAGAGAGCGAAATCACTGCTTGGAGTTTCAAAAGGACACTAATAAAACGGCAAAGAAACATGGTGGTGAACAGAGGAAGCTAAAGTAGTGATAAGTGAAAAGAAAGTGGCAATTAAATAATAGAGATGATAAAGTCCGCCTTGAATTGGAATACAAACGTTTATGGAGGCATGGAGGGCCTGTATCAGGAGTTGGAGGAAATATTTTCTTCTCCTGCTGATATGAACCAGGCTATCCATGAGTCTCGACAAAACAACTCGAATAAGTGTACAACCATTTTCAAGATAGCCGCCCAGAGAAGGAGAAATGCCTAGGATATTCGTTCGCCTTGTGGACGACGAAAAAATCCTACACAGTTGGCGACAGTATTGTGAGGGACTTTTCAAAAAACAATTTCCCCGGCTAAACTTGCCAAGAGTCGTTCCTTACTATGGATAAGTACCCGACATAACAGTCGATGAAGATGGGAAAGCAGTCAAATCCTCCAAAAAGCGAAAGCAGTTGGGCCGGACGAGTTACAAGAGCAAGAGGCCTAGATTAAGCCCCACAATCTTATTCTTCTGTAATCGAAGAAGTAGGTGGCATGAGGCAAAGAATCTGCGCTGAATACACAACTGGTTAGGAACTAGTCGGAAGGAAGGATCTCTACGAGTGCAAACCAACATCAGCCACAAAGAGGGATACTCTAGGCACGTGTGACCCAGCACAAGCTAAAAAATTGCAACAAAAAAGTATGTCGCGAGATTCCCCGGCTACAAGCCATTCAAAGCACTACCGTCGAGCGTGGGAGCCAAGCACTAAGCCCCAAACCTTTGAGGCTTAAATGCGGAGAAAACATACATTTATGTCAAAGTTGCCACTTGGCGGCAAAGCTGGTATCTCATAAAGGGACTGAGTCAACTTAATACGTCCGAGTAGGGCAATGCACACTTAAGTTGTGTTTACGAAAACAAAGTCTAGTAGAGCTAAGGCTTTGCAGATCGTGCAACAAACCCAGTGAGTTCCTAGAAGACATGCCATGTGTCTGCACTCCCGTGCGGACAGCCAAGCCAACCTAACCTAACCTAGTATTTTGGAACTTTTGTCTGTCCTGGGCCAGATCTGTCTCGAGATGAGACACGTTGACACGTTTTCCCATCTGAGGTGGTCTTGCTAATAGCATTCAGCTTTAGTAGATGCTTACATGTAGCTAGGTGCATACCCGGGGATTGACTATCAGACAGAATCCTTAGAGTAGTGCCTTGTCTCACGAGTTCGTCTGCCTTGCATTTTCCTGGAATGTCTCTATGGCCTGGCACCCAGCATAGGTGAATATTGAACTGCTCTTTCATCTCCATAAGAGATAGACGGCAGTTGAAAGCGGCCTTTGAGGTAAAGGGGAACGATTCCAGGGACTTGATAGCCGCTTGACTGTCAGTGAGAATGGTAATATCCCTGACAGATACTACCTTACACTTCAGCCAGGACAGGGCTTCCTTAATCGCCATGATTTCCGCCTGAAAAACGCTACAATGATCAGGAAGGTGGAACGATATTTTCAGGTTGAGTTTCTCGGAGAAAACACCACAACCCACCCCGCATTCGGTTTTGACCGTTTGTAAAAAGTGAACCGAGCTACCATCGATAGGGGGAGAATTGTCCCATACATCCCGTTCAGGGATGCTCGTACGGAAGTTTCGGTCAAAACTCATTTTCGGCGGGGTGTAGTCTGTATTTTCGTGTTTGAAGTTAAGCAGATCAAGGATCGAGGAGTGGCCAGTGTGATAACTAAACCACTGAGAGGAGGCTTTCAGAAGGATGGCCGCACAGACAGCGATCTGTTTACCGAAAATATCTAAGGGTAGCAAGTTGAACATAATTTTAAGTAGAAATGACGATAGACTGATGGGTCGGAGATCTTTTGGTTCCACATGCGACCTCCTTCCTGCTTTAGGTAAGAAGATGATCTCGACCTTGAGATGAGCCATGGAAGCACAATGTCCTCGCATTGCTGTAATTCTGCAGGAATAATACCATCCGGTCCTGGAGACTTGAAGGGCAAGAAGCTGCGCACGGACCACCGGACCTTTTCTGTGGTTACTTAACCCGAAGAGTTACTGCACGATTGAACCGAAGTATTTGCTAATCGCGGGTCAAAATACTAACTTCATCCTCAAGTTACTACCATGGGCTTTTCTATCCTAGGCTTAGTAAGACTACAAGACTCCCAAATATAGTATTTCCATTCGATGAGAACTCTTATTAGGAATTTGCCCCGTCCAAGGTACTCGTAGGCGGCACAATAGACTGCGGGATCGTTGTGTAAAGCACGGTTTTAGAAGTACATGCATAATAATAACACTACTCTCAGGAGCAATAGCTTGTTGATGTGAAAATGTTATAAAAATATAGGAAGCATTAAACAGAGATATTTCACAAAGTGAAGTTGTGTAGTTGTGTTCGTCCCGACTGGTCAATGAAGAATATCGCTGTCTGTAAAGAGGGCTCGCAATCACAAAAGTTGAACATTTCGAGAGGGTCCTTGCAGCGGAGATCTGCGACACTTGACGCTAATAAATTTCAGTTGATGCAGGAACTCAAGGCAACAGATCAGTCTAAGTACAGGCAGTTAATCAGTTGGATTTCGAGTGCAAGAAGGTGGTGCCTGACATGTGAGTCCAACTGGTAAAGTGCTTACTTGTTGCGGCAACAACTTCTAAGTCGCTGACATCAACTGATCAGCAAAGTCACCCTATTTAACGACCTGCAACCATCTTTTGTGGTGTCTTGCTAGATTTCAGGTTCATGCCAGCAAACTACAAACAGTTTTCAAGCTCAAAGCTGACAGGATTACTCCATATAATGCGTACCACTATGCGCCTTTGACATATGTACTTTCACTCAGAACGCATCAAAATGAATATGCCCTACAGGATAAGGGACAATGAACTCGACTCAATTTTTCAGCCTACAGAAACGTCGTAAGTGTCGCCATTCTACCACAAAATGTCTGCAAGTTAAGAATGTAATCCTGGTGGTCCACTAGCTTATCACGACCATTCGTGTTGTGCGTGTTATATTTTTTCACACAAATGGAAGGGACCTACAGTTGAGAGCCATATCCGAAAGGCATATTGAGAAGCTTTCTCTTGACAGTTATTACTCTCGGACGTTTGTCAGACATTCGCGAGAGGTGGGACCGTGAAAAAACCCTTTGGTGTTTCTGGGACTCGAACGTCGAACCTCACGCTCAGCGATCCAACGCACTAACCATTTGAGCCACGGGGCCCACATAAACCAGCCCTCCTTGACATTAATCTCGGCTCTCCATGACAATTGATTGCAATGCAGGACCTCCAGCGTATGGAGTACTCAGCTATAAGCAACTGCTCGTAAAGCCCCATATTGAGTTGAACCGTTCGTCAACTGCCAAAGTAGTAGTCCTTCCGCCAGGGTAACTGAAAATTCCCTTGAAACTCGTTTCCAAGACCTGAGCTCTACAGCCACATTTCTATTTCTGTCATAAACATCCGCCTCAATGCCTAGCACCTTCCCATCCTGCTGCCATCTATGTCGGCTTTGTTGCTAAGGACATAATTTTGGTTGTCTGGTTTTTCTGGCGAATCTTACACTCGATAGTCCTCTCGGCAAACGCAAACTGTTTTAAAAAGACACCGTACTTCCCCCTGCTATGTTCCCTTCCAAAAATACGTTGCCACGGCCCTTGGATAAAGAATGGATGAATGCCGCACACGCGCCACACACTAAGCTGTCCGAACGAGGAAGTTGTCAGGCTTGTCGACAGTCTTTGTATTCATTTTCATGCTGCAACACACAATGGCTGAATAAGGCTGTTGTTACTTTTCGTAACAAAAGCCGAATGAGGACTACAATACGTTCCCGTTTATGGAAACAATCATAGCGGCGCATAACTACAATCTGGTGCTGCCTTACCAGATTCCTTTTCATTCAGTCATCTACAGGTTCTTCAGCGTGTCGGTGACTAACAAACTGCTTTTGTTTAGTGGCCAGTAATGATGATGGCATTTTATGGTTGATGTCCTCTTTTATGACATTTTATGCGAAACTGGGTTGTAGATACTTAAAAAAAAAAAAAAAAAAACATGCACCACACCTGACGTCCACATGTGTCGATGAAACAGGTGTCCGGTTGGTTCATTACATAAATTCAGAAATTTATTTAGTATTTTTTTTTTTATCGATTTCATACAGTCTTTGTATCCTTCTCAGCATCCTTCTTTCCCTTCAAACTGACATAAGAATAAAATCCAAACGGATGTGGTGTTCAATTTCACAAACCGAAGAACAGACAAAGAAAATGACAAAAGGATACATTTAGAGCGAAAGATACTCGAATACGTAAACAACTGCTAAGAAAATTCTGATGCAGGATTTCAAAAGCACCTCTCACTCTCACAGAACGAAATTTTGCATGAGGATACGTAACTCTTATGCCTTTGGATAGACACAAAATGCGGAGGCGTCTAATGACGTGTTCTTGATATATTTCAAGTATTTTTCTGTTGGGACTTCTCATTCACAGTGGGACACAAGAGGACTGACTTTTTCTTCCTCAGTTTCATTTCGGTGACACACACACCCCTAGTGCTGCAAATATAGAGCACACATTTGATATTCGATGTTTTTTTTTTTCGGTTTTCTTTCCTGCCGGGCATAACATATTTTTGAAAATGTCAGGGCATGTTTAACGGGAAGACATGTGGAACTCAGATGTTATCTTGTAAGGATTGAAAGTGTAGTATAAGGAAATTGTATATAAAATCCATGGAAAATCCTTAATCAAAGTTGAACATTAGGCGCCGAGGATAGTTCTGCTTGTGTAGTTGACAAGTGTACCTACTGCATGTGCACACTCGATATGGTATGCACTGTCTTCAGATACATTCACTTCTTTTCATTTGGTGACTACAGCTACTGAGAGACTTGATTACTTTCGTGCCACTATTGGTTCATTTGCATGCGTTGTGGGATTCTATGTTTTCCTTTGGAATTTAGTCCAGCTCGAGACATGGCATTTTGTCTAAGATTATTAAGAGATGTTTATTGACCGCGACAGGCTGCAACCAAAGTGTGGGTCATCTGTTGGATTCTTTTTAAAATTGACAGTTTTGATTTTTTTTTTTTGTCGGGGCGGTCATACCCTATTGGAGCACTCAGACTCAAAAGTGGTCCATTGTACTACCAGGTAGAGAACCCCATTTTAATCTATAGTTTTTTCGTCCTTCGTAGAAAGTCGAGAAGGAGCTTCAGTGATGAGGAGCTTACATCATCAGCACTCACCACATCAGCAGCGAAAATCCGCCACCTGATCCGAGCAAAGGCAGGACAATCACATAGGAAATGTTCCGCGGTGTCGTCGCCTTCTCCACAGGCATCGCAGGTAAGAGTATCACTTAAACCTAGCACACTAAGGTGTTTGGCAAAGGTGTAGTGGCCCGTAGGAACGCCAGTAAGTTGTCTACAGTCCTTCCTGCCAAGGGACAGCAAGAAAACCCCAGATTTCCTACAGACGTCAGGGGACATTCCTGGACAGCTATGCTATCGTCGATGGAAGCCCTGACCAAGGACGTTGGCACACCCGACGTGAGTTCAGGTCCTGAGAAAGCCTGTTCTGAACCTTGTCTAGCAAGCTCCTCGGAGATCTCATTCCCTGCTATCCCGCCGTGGTGTCCTGAGACCCAGACGAGATTCAACGAGTTCAGCCTTTCGACCGAATTCAAGGAGGTTTTGCACTCACGAACTATTTTGGAGAAGGTGAAAGAGTTGAGTAGTGCATTAAGCGCAGCCTGGCTATCGCTACATATGCAGATATTTCGCTCCTTCCACCTGTTTCTCACAATATAGTCCGCAGCCATTAGGATGGCATACACCTGAAAGACAGATGCATACCTTCCCAATGAGTAATGAAGTCTTATACTGTCGCATTCCACGAAAACACCAGCACCGGACCCCTGTCCAGTCCATAAAAATGCGACTACATTCCTTTCCTGGTTCAGATTCTGGCCAAAGCCAGTCCTGAACATGAGGGAAGTCGACTTCAAATTTGCATCGCAACCGTAATTCTTTTGTCATTGCATCAGGTGGCATGTCCATTGGACAGGGGTCATAGGACAGCCGTCGCGCAAGGTCATCAAAACTCCAGTGCGAGTTGTGCCAGAGACCACTTCTCTTTAAACGAAAAATGGCTCTGAGTGTACACCCCTGAGTGTATACCCCACCTTGAGGGTAGCCCCTATTTACAAAAAATATTCTGTTCAGCAGCATTGCTTTGATCCACAACCCCAGCGATTCGTCTGCCCCGTGGTTTCTAGAGGAACTGCACCATCAAAAGTCGCATTGTCGAAGGCATTCAATATGTTTATCCATCACTTGCGTGAATAGCTCAACGGATGCTTATCTTGAATGCCACAGTTCTTTGTTGACCATTGGAGTAGCAAATGTCCTTAACAGTTCTCCATAAAAGAAAGTCTAATGACGTCAAGTATGTGTCGCCCAAAAGGGCTGTTACCACGTTTATCGAACCAATTGCACAGAAGATCGATTGTTTGACCACTGGTGTTACACTTGACATCATTTTGTGGGAACTAAAGGTTGTCTAAGTTTGCCCTAAATCCGGCCAAAAAATGTATCTCTGCTCATCTTATTGTTGTTTTCAGCTTGATTTTGAAGGAAGTAGACACCAATGGTAACACCACTCCAAAGCTCACACAAAAAGTCACTCTCTGAGGATGTATCGACTTCTCTATTATTGCGTGTGGATTTTCAGAACCCTCAGAAGCCTCCGAGAACGCTGCAACCGAGAAGGATTTTATGTCCAAAGTCGAAGTACTTTTCAATTGATTTAAGGCGCACACAGAGAAGCGATAACGAAGCTGATGGTCATTTTGCATCAACTCTTGAGTGAGTCGGACTGTGTAAGCAAATAGTCCAAGGTCCTTATGCCATACCACAAACATGCAGGCTGATTCGATTGGAGACTAGACTATTGTCAGCCAAATTCCATTGCTCAAACCCGGACTAAATGGATTGGTTGGTTGGTTTTGGAGGGTGACGATATCCTCATCACGTAGGTCGCCTTTTGGGCCCGTTGTGTTGCCCTCTAGAGAAACTGTCTGGTAGAGAAAGTTAAAAGGCGCCTCTGTTGCAGGGAAAGCGTTCTAGACTTTATTTCTCTTCTTCGCATCCTGGGGAAGTGCTAGGAGTCACCATTTCCTGTCTGCAGGCATGTGTATTGGAGTTGATGTCTCCGGTGTTCATACCGACCATGTGTCTAGATCGAGCACCCTCTTTGCCTGACCTAAGCAGAGGCACTCAGTCATGGCTATGACAGTTTTACAGTCATATTGACATGATTTCAAGGTGTTTGGCGACTGAGCTGTTGTATGAAGTTTGAACAACCTTTAAGGTTACTCGTATGGTTGTAACCGTGGGTGTATCCATGTTTGCCGCCATTTCCTCGCCAGTTTATCCGCGGTTTCGTTCCCTGGTATATTGCAGTGAACAAGTATACAAATCAGGTTGACATGGGTTCCGCGCTCTTAAGTATGGCAAAAACCACTGCCTGAAAGCCAGTCACGAACTGTTCCGGATTGACTGCGTGACTGAGAGTAGTAGAACCCCGCTCCCAAACCTCCATCGATGTGTGATGCATACATGCCCTGCTGTCATTCCTCGCGCTTGGGGAGCCGAACTGTATACTCGTAGTTTTTGTCGAAATGGTATTCCTTACTTAAAAGGTTGTTCGGATGCCTTGCATCTAGAGGCCGCCTGTACTTCCTTCCACATAGTCCCGCAGATCTTTTCACTTCTAGTCCTATAGGGTGTGAGTTCAAGATTGGCTCCATTAGTGCTGTGGGTGTACGGGATTGGGATCCGGTAATTCCTAGGCAAGCCCTTGGATATTCGATAGTAGTGAAAGGGCGTATGATATCTCTACTATCGGCCACCATAAAAACACTCCACAGAGTAGGATAGGCCTGACGGCTTACATTAGTGTGAATTCAGTAGACTTGCTTCGGTTTTAAAACCCCAGGCTCATGGTTGATGCTCAGAGAGGAGGAGCTGGGTAGGTTTGATCTGATGTATTCATCACCAATCCTTTCCAAAGTTTTTAGTAAAAAAGTGTGAGACTAATTGATCTGCATCCGTTTGCCGAATAAAGAAAGGTTTAGGTACAAGCACCACCTTTATGCATCCCTGAAGATTCTCACCAGGTGGGGGCAATAGTCTTTGGCGCCTTCTGGAGAAAGCTAGGGTGTATGCCATTCTTCGATGCTGCCTTGTACGGAGCGAATGAGTTAATCGCCCACGGCGTTTATGATGTTGCCAGTTTCTTCCCATAGGTGCATGGGGCGAATCCCCAAAGCAATCTGGGAATTGGGAACGTTTTAAGAGCTTCCCCTGATGTTGCTCCCCCGCTATTAGCTACAAGAAACTGTGGTTAGGTGTGCTCTTTTGAGATGATCTGAATCGCGCGGTAGACCAGGTCCCATCTATTTCGCTACAGAAAGTTGTCCATGAGTTTTTACTAGCAGTCCTAGTCAACTTCTTTTGTTTGATCCTTTGATGAGCTTCCCAGTCCTCGTCGTATTTGCTACTCACGTAGTTTTTAAAAAGTATTCTAACCGTCCTTCTTTACTCGTGCAGTTCCACATTCCACCAGCATAAAAATGTTGGATTAGCGCTCCTAAATTGAAATTTATAATTTTGCTCGTCCTGTTTGTCTATTGAACCGCAATAGCCGTACAGCCTCACCCGTATAAGTATATTTTAAACCTCGATTACAGTCCACTCAACATGGTTTCCAAAGCATATCTCCTCACTGTTTTTAGGAACTTACCCTGTCCGAGGGTTCAAAATTAATGCTCACCTCATTCTCCTTACTTCTCATCGATTCATTTTGAAGGCATTTAAAGAACTGGTTTCCTGGCAGTGCTTCGCTTTGATCCTCTCTCATCCTTATTACGAGAAACACTACATCAACGCTGCTTTTTTGTCTAAGACACATCCCAAGAATCCGCATTCGGTGGTTCTTAGTCCTTGTGGACGCCCCAACACTTACAATGAGAAATAGAAACTCTATTCTAAGGGTGAAAACGGTAACCGGAAATTCATTGTTGTACAAGTGAATTAGCAATTTGAGTTAACCCCACTTGTAGGTTTGAGACCGTTCTCCTATGCTACAAAGTATATACTCGCAGTGTTGCATGTGTCAGGGTCATCATGACCACACTCCATCCACCCATCAACCCACACCTCCTGATTGCTCCATACTCGTACTTATGTACATATCCAGTCGCAGTGAGTAATGCTCCGTCCAATTGACCCATGTGCGAGGTATGCTCTAATTTATTATGCGGCCGAATGCACTCTAGTTTCCAGATATGCACTTTCAAACACATTCCGTAAGCTTCTGCTGCTGTGTGGTAACCGCATCTGGTCAGTGTACAATTAGATATTCTGACGGGGGTTAGATGTTCCTTAAAGTTCAGTGACAGATACAGAGCGATACAGACAGGTACTTTCTATGGAGATGTTTGTGTTTTATGCTTACTGGCTTAAGATGCTTGTGTGACATGTATTCCTCTTCTCGTGCTTCAGTGGGTATTTCACGAACGAGAAATGTGATTAGGAATTGAATGACATAATGTGATGGAGCAGAATCCAGTAGAAAGTATTTCTTTTGGAATGCTTTCATCCTTTTCAAAAGCTGTTCTTGCTCAACGGAACCCTACACCGGCAGGAAATTTATTCATCGAGAAATATTCGCAACACCTTTGGAAAACGTGTGGGTAGGTATCCGTACCCTCTTTTGGTCATCCGGTACATTAGCATGTCAACCATGGATCACTAAATTTCTCACCTGATTGTGGAGAGAGGGTAACACATTTCTTTGATCGAAAGGTTCACCTTTGCCATTTTACCGGAACCATTTTGAACTCGGTTACGTTATGTTGAAGTGGCTGACAGCTGTCGCCAACACACTTAGACCAAAGATATGTCCATTGTGGACCATAGACAAGCTTAAATACCTACTCGTTAGACCAATTTGAGCTTCTGATGAAGCCTAGAGGCTCCTAGTATCTATACATATCGGACCGCATAGATCGTTGTAATAGAAGGCTCCTAAGAAAAGTTTTCTTTCATGGGAGAGAGCTGGGCAGGTACAAGGAACGTGATGAATGGTTTCTCTTTTTTTCAGAAGAGGCCGCTCGTGTAGCACGATTAAACTGACGGACAGGCGGGACACAACTATGGATTTCATCCGAGCATCTGTGGTGGAAATATCGGTGCAGGACCGATAAGCATCCAACATTTCGACGGATCACCAATCAGTCTACATGTTACACGCTGGACACAAACAAGTTGCGGAAGTTCCCGCCCAAACATGTGAGTTGTATTCGAGTTGCGGACGAATATAAGCTTTATAGAGAGTAGCCAAGTCCGCTGGACTGAAAAAACGTTTACACCCCTTGAGGAATCCGAGGCACCTTTCGCAGCTTCGGAGATCATATGATTCCAGCGAAGATCTGAGAGGATTTGGAAGCCAAACATTGACAAGCCATTAGATTCCTCAATATCAGTTCCATTCATTGTTAGTTTGGCTACATTAGTATCCCACTTCGGACACAGGAGACAGCACTGGGTTTTTGACGAATTGAACTCAATTCGGTTTTTCGCACCCCAATTGATGATTGCATCAATATCGGAGTTGGGCTCGGTTGACATTCGCTGCCGTTGAGACTCCACAGCCAGGGGTGTCAATCGTGGAGTCGAAAAAGAATAAGCGAAGTCAAGAGTGCTATCATCCGCGAAGGAATGGATGGGATTGCAAGTGAGAGAGAGGAGGTCGTTAATGAATATAAAACACAGGGTCGGAGAGAGGACTGAGCCCTAAGGGACACCAGCATTGGTAGAGTCATTGGGGTAGAAGTATGTATATCCGTCTAATACAACTTGTATTGACCGATTACTTAAAAAGCTTGCAATCCATGATGAGAAGATTCTACCGACACCGTAAGCTTGGATCTTGCTTAAGAGGGCACTGTGCCACACTCTATCGAAAGCTTTAGAGATATCAAAGGCAACAACTCAGCATTCACCGTGGTGGTGAATACTATGGTTCCATTTCTCCGTAAGTTACGCCATAAGGTCCTCTGTGGAACGTTGTTGACGGAAACCGTACTGACGGTCATTTAGAAGGGGGTTTCTTTCAATATATCTCATGAGATGGAAATTTACAATTGTTAAGTAAAAAAAAGAAAGAAAAAACGACAGTTCTTAATCTCTCTTTATTAAATGTGTTCCTATGTGTGTCCGCGTTGAAAGCCCGATAACAACTGCCCTCGGTTGCATAAAAATTTTTTTATGTTTCGTGTGTTTCGTTAAGTTAACAGCTCGGCCATCCTTACATTATCGTGTCCTCACGATCAGTATCTGGAACAGCTTCGCCGTCATCCACGTCCTCATCAGTAAACGAAGAGTCGCCGTCATCAGTACCGCCACTCGCTTCCACGAGACCTTCATCCGGCAACTCGCACCATGGTTTGAGCTTGTCCGAACTCATCATGGTGCTATACCTCCGTTGGTTTCTTTGCATCCCTGGGACGTCCACGACAACATAACGGTCATTGGGCAGGACCCGGGTGATGACATAAGGGCCACGGTAGTGAGGGCTTGCTTTCGTCGTTGAGCTCCTTGCTGTATTTAGACCCCATTGGATCGTTCTCAGATAACCGGCCCAATCCTTCCCCGCTGAGTGCGCACACTTCAGAGCTGCTATGATTGTCCGGTTGCACCGTTCCACCTGTCCGTTCGCTCTCGGTGTCCTCACGGCGGTTTTGATGTGTTGCACCCCATGGCTTTCGCAATACTGCTCGAATGGCTTTGCAGTGAACGCTGTTCTCCGATCCGTTACCATCCGTCTTGGCACGCCAAAATACCCGGAAATATCCGCCAGAACGTCAAGTACTCCCTTCGTGTTCACTGTTTTGACCGCATGTAAGACGACGTACTTTGTAAAGTTATCGACGATAGCCAGTACGTACCTGGTCCCTCCTTTTCCTCGAGTGAAAGGTCCGAGATGATCCAGATGCACCGTGTCAAATGGCAGTGGCACTCGGTCCGCACTATGAAGTTCCCCTTCTGGCTTCCCACCCTTCCTCTTCGAGTAGGCGCAGTCCACGCATGCCTTGATATACTCCCGCGTGAAACCACGCATCTTCGGGAACCAGTACGTTTCCTGCACTCGGGTCAACGTTTTCTCGTCCGCTAAGTGGCCCACATCATGTTCGCACTCGGGATCGAAGATCGGACTGCTCAGAGCTTCCTTAAGCCTACGGAATGCGTCTTCCTGTTGGGTCGACCATAAAAACTCCTGATCTGTTTTCAACAGCATCGTGAGAGGTACCGCCACCTGGGAGTAATTCCTCACAAATTTGCTAAAAAACCCGGTGAGTCCCAGAAATTGTCGCACTTCGTGGATGTTCCGTGGCACCGGGAACTCGATAATCGCTGTCGTCTTCCGTCGGCTTGGCTTTAGACCATCCTTGTCGACCTCGTACCCAAGAAACTCTATATTGGATTTGAAAAAAACGCATTTACTTACATTTAGTGTCAACCCGCACTTCCGCAATGCTTCAAGAAATCTTTGTAGCTTCTCCAAGCCTTCTTCAACCGTCTTGCTGGAAATAATGGTATCGTCCAGATACACCGCTGCGTCGCCCTTCCGCAAGATGGACTTCATCAAGTTCATGCACCCTTGGAAATACGCCGGAGCGTTTACGAGGCCAAACGAGGCTTTCCATGACCTTAGAGAGCACTGATGTCAGGACTATGGGTCGGTAGTTTGAAGGAGAGGTTTTATCGCCCTTTTTAGGGATTGGCTGGACGTGAGCGAGTTTCGACCTCTCCGGGACAGGTAGAAGAGCTTACGTAGAGGCTTAGCCATGGTAGAAGAACACCTTTTCAAAACAAGGGGAGGGATCCCATCTGGACCTGAAGATTTGTTGCTGTTGAGATCTTTTAGGACTCGAGCTACTGAGCGGGTTCGGCAAAATATTCGTCCTAAGGTATATTAAACCGGACTCAGTAATGGTGGTGATAGAAAAGAATCTGGCAAGGTGGAATTTGCAGCGAACATAGCTGCTAACAGAGTGGCTTTCTCTTTAGAGTCGGAGGCGGAGCCTTTGATTTTTTTGACGAAGGACTAGAAAGATTTACTGCTTTTAGGACATTGCAGTATTTTTTGCCTCATCTGCTGTACTCTCCTTAGCAGCGGTTTCCTTGATAACGTCCTTGGTAAACTCCTTATCCACTTCGAAGTTACTACTGTCAACAGTGTTATTTTGTCCTAGGTGATTGACAGATGCTGCTTTGTTTGTTGACAACATGTACTTAGTTTTGTCCTTGGCTACTTCAAGACCAACTCGTTTCGCCTGCTCTTCCACTACCTTTAAACCCTCTATGACACTGGGAGCGACTAATGATTTCGATGTCGTCTGCCTATTCCAGCAGCTGGACGGATTTGTTGTTGACGCCTGCTCTTCGTTCTATCTATCCCAGCGCTAGATTAAAGAAATCACATGATAGCGGATCTCCTTGCCGAAATCCGGTAGACGTTTGGAAGAGAACAGAAGCACTGTTTCCGAACTACACATTGCATCGCCTGTTTTCCACTGTAAGGCGACACAGCCGAATCAGTTTGGCCGGAATCCCAAATTCGGCCACGGCCATGTACAGCTCACGGGGATGAATGCTATTACTTGCGGCTTTCAAGTGGATGAAAAGATGGTGAGTCTCAACTTAAAATCCGGTGGTCTTTCCAGGATTTATCTATCCCCGATCTGCCAGTCTTGAAGCCACGCTGGTACGTGCCGCTGAGTGTGTTACAGGAGAGCTTGAGATGTTCACATATTACGTTGGATAGAATCTTGTTTGTGACATTTAGCAGGGGTATGACTCTGTAGTTCTTGGAGGACATAGGATCGTCTTTTTTTGTAGATGGGACATATGCAAGTGATTGTGCAGTCATCAGGTATGCTTTCATCCTCCCATACTTTGTTCATGAGTTAGTCTATGCAACCTAAAAAAACATCAGAGCAGGAGGTGTTCTTGTTCTTCAGCTTTCTGATAGCTGCACCGACCTTGTTTATACTTGGAGGGAGGAACTGTTTTGTCGTGTGTGTGTTCATCTTCCCCTACCACTCTACCTAATGCCCATTTAACGGCTGCTGGAAATGCTGCTTCAAGATAGTCGAGCCCTGAATTTTGCTGCTACAAGAAAGTGGTCAAAATGGACGTTGGTCTCTCTGAATGTGTGCCTGGGGAGTGTCAAGTTTCTGTGTGGACTCGTGGTCTTGGAAACCTACGAGCTTCAGCGAAGTCAATTAGTCAGAAGCTATTATCTGTTGTCGTATCGTGGAGGCCGTGCCTGACGATTAACCCATCGAGGATGGGTTACCGACTTACCGACTTTGGTGTTGGAATCCTGAGTATGATTTTGTATCATACTCCAGACAGGTTCCGAAGGCTCCATCCAGGAGGTCGTGGAATTCCTCGTTGATGAGATCTTCGGTCTCAATGGCAAAAGCATACGCACAGATGAGGCTGATGTTGTAAAAAGTGCCTCTGATGCGGATCACGGCCAGACGATCGCTTTGACCGAAGCAGATCTTTGAGACAGCTGTGAATTACCCCGACGGCACAACCCTGAACATGGAGGGCCAGGTCCATTGTTGAAACTCCTAGGACTAGGAGCCACTTCGGGACTATAACTATAACCAGCTCTTGCAACTGATAGTGCTTGTAGATTTCTCAACGGAATGGAGGAAACTCTGGACCATATTCTATGAAACTGAGGACAAACTCCTTGTACTCACTCAGAAAACTCAAGTCTCTGCAGGATACTAGACTGGAAGAATTGTTGTTCATCTGTGTGGACGAGGACGCGGATAGCTATCGTTATCCATAAGCATGCCAATGTCATGAATATTTTCCCTTGAATTTCCACACAACATCCGCTGAAGGGGCATCCTTTTCATCGAAATGCACTTCAAACCAACAGACGACCCAGAAAAACTACGAAGTAGAAGTACACCTTAAACCCAAGCAGTTTTAGATTCCTAAACGAAGCTAGACATAGATCAGTACTGTGCTGTCTAAAGCATATATGAAATGACGCTCCTAGTTCGCAGTGTATTACACACTACCCATGGTAATTCATCATCGTTTACGAGGTGTACATAGGTATCGACATGTCGAAGATGCGGTGCGTTCAATATTTAGAAGATCAGGTGAGCCATCATAGAGGAACTACTTAAAAGAAGAAGACTGTAGTTCCCAGATGGCCCGAGATTCACTCCGAAGGCGAATGATCGAAATTAGAAATTCAAATAAGTAGCAAACGCAGGATGCAGGTCGGTGCCAGAGTCTATACATCTTACATCGACGTAACTTATTCACCAGATCGTACGGCTTCATAGTGGTGCAATGGGAAACACCAAGTCCCGCTCTCATAGGTCTCTCCTGCCTGGGCTTCCTTGTCAGCACTGTACATCCCCCAACACCATGCGGCTTCATTTTCAATTAACAGATGCCATTTGGGGGCCTATGAGTACGTGGGTAAAAGATGTCCATATTTGTACGCCATTGTTCTCATACAAATTTCAGTGTTCGCAGACAGTTTTTCGTTTATTGCGATTTAAAATACTCCCACAATGTAACTCACTTTATCAGCGATTCACTGAAGTATGGTAAAGTGAACTCCAACATTCTTTCGTGTAGGAGTCAATACAAATAAGCAATCAAGCAAAGGTCGTAAACACCAACCGATATTTGTAGAATTTTTTCCAAGTAATAAACTTCGAACCCACATTCTACCCATACAGGAAATTTGCTCCTTTTCAATCGCAATTAATGATGTGAATAAGGATAATGGTATAGGGAATGGAATAAGGATACCCTGTATGAGGGATGAGAAGTTATTTCGGGTTCGATTCGCATAACAAAATTGATACACCTGTGTGTATCAAATTAGCTTAGCTTAAGGTATTTTCGGATTTACTGCAGGACTTGTGTACATATAGGTACGGCGATGTGTATAGGTTTGTTTGCGTTCCTTTTACAGGTATTTCGTGCAATTTCCGGATTGGAATTTATTCTCCTTCAACTCCAGGAGGTAAGTGTCAGAAGCCTTTTTTTGTTAAGACTTTATTTATGAATGAATGGTAAATTCTGAGCTTGCGAAGTATATAACGCTTTAAATGACTTTTGGGCAAATCATGCAGACGTTGTTGGATCTATTATGATGATGTTTCTAAGTCTGGTCGTGTTTCCCTCTCCTTGGAACGAAATTTTATGATATTTGGGTGTCCTATTCTATATGTACTGCCAGAAAAGTTCAGGAAAATAGGTCAAAGTAAGATAAAGAAGGAAGTGATGAAAGGCTAACTAAATGCATGTTTGTACGTAACAGTTTGGTTATGCGGACAGACTGGCATACAGATTTGTGAGCCAAAATATAAGCTGCGCAGGAACCCCATTATTGAGTGTTCTGAGCCGAAGCCATATCACACATGAATGACTTCTTTTTTCTGAACCTGCTGCTGCTCTCCTTTTCAACTTTGAGTTCAGTATTTAGAGAACCCTCTTAGCCAAACAAATTTCTTTAAAACATGGGAATGGAATCTTGAATGGAAGATGCTAGAGTATTGATCTGCTTGAAAGCTAGTTAGCCAAGCGTTGAACATACAAAACTTAGAAGCGCCAATAGACTACCATCTGGAGTGAAAAATAGCCAGACATTCGCCGACGAAGTGTTCTGTAGTATTTTCACACTGTCCACAAGCATCGCAGACAGTTGTAGTATTTTAAGCCCTGAATATTCAGATGCTTGATAAAAGCATGATGACCCGTGAAAACAGAAGTCAATTGTCCGCAGTCCCTGCTGCTCAGAGGCAAGAGGAATACCGCAAAATTTTCAAAAACATTTGGGAGCATTTGCTTAATATGCCAGGGGCTTGAAGAGTCATACACGATTACTTTCATGGAATAACCAATTCATTAGAAATCCTCTGACTTAGGTTCTGATTTATGCCACAGCCACCATAAGTTCGAAGTCGTAGTCGCATTTCTATGGTGTGTCGCGAACTCTTCAATCCATCGTCGTAAGTCCAACCGCAAGAAACCATTTTTCAGAGTTCAGTGAAAAAGGCTATCACATCTTAAGGCGATAGGATAGTGGATGATGCATAGTGCTTCGAATGTCTTACCATAGCTGAGTCGATCCAATGGACCTTTTCCGGTGATGGACCCCATGTCCTTCCAGAAGCTCTCATGCACTGACAGAAAACATATGTACAGTGCATTGGTTGTCTTTGTGCCTCTAATGTTGGGGCGTAATTTTTGTACCATTCCTTGAAAAACGATGTAAAAGTAGTCGCATGACAGCGCTTCGCCTTGTATGAATCCTTTTTTGACATCAAATGTATCAAGTGAGTTCTTAACGCACCTTAATGGGGCAGTGCGCATTCTCCATCGTCATCCTGTATAAAAGAACAAGTTTGGTAGGGATGTCAAAACTAGACTAACTCCTAGTTTTTTTCAAGGACTGCCGTAGTGTGAATATTTGATCGGGATACCAAAACTAGACTAACTCCTAGTTTTTTTCAAGGACTGCCGTAGTGTGAATCGATCGATGCTGGACTTTCCTGGTTGCAGGTCCGTATCTCAACCAAGTACATATGTACATATACAAATATGGAGAACCTCTGTATGGCCTAAAAATTTTTTAGAATTTATCAAAGTGGGTGGAGTGGCTCATTCGACTATTGAGCGCAAGGATCAAATTCGAAATAGAAACACGAATATCTTATCTTCAAGGTCCCATCTCATCTGAATATCCCACAAACTTCCGATAGTAATAATTTTATGTTGATAAGCTTCTGTAGGTTCTGCAATTCGGCAACAGTTCGTAAAGAGTATTTCTAAACTATTCCCAACGTGAACCGGATTTCGACAAGGAGGTGAAAAGAGTTGGCCTTGAAGTAAACGAGGATAAAACTAAGTGCAACAAACAAACCAGCATCTACCAACCACCTGGGACAAAATAACGCTGTGACAACAGTAACTTCGAAGTGGTTAAGCAGTTTACCTTCTTCGGAGTAAATATCAACTCCACGAACGACACCTTGGTGATGATTTGACGAATATTAACCTAAGCAAACCGCTACTCCTTCGGATTGCGAAACAACTGAGTTCAAAACTCCTAACTCGAAAGACGAAATGCGTTCTCTCCAAACATTGATCCTGCCGATTCTGCCCTACGGAAAGCAGAGCAGATTTTGAATACTTTCGGGAGGAAAATTCGAATACACGGAATATACAACATCGGAATCTGTAAGCTGTATCAAGATATGGATGTTCATAGCCCGACAAGCCAAAACACGTCAACAATGCTCCAGCTAAGAGGATGCCAGAGCTCTTGGTATGGAAAACTAGAGGCAGCGTGCCACGCATCAGAGAAGATGTAAGGCTGCCGTGCCTCAGGCAGGGACCCTTCATGAGTTGGCAGCCGGTAAGTAAGTAAGTAGTAAGCTTCTATGCGTCCTTTTTATTCCGTCAAAAATACACTGCTAGTGCTGCTCTAGCTTAATAAAAACTTTATAGTCGTACTAGCTTACGCTAAGACAAGAGGAGGAAAATGAAAAATGTTTGCCAGTGTAATGATCTTGAAAAATCTTTAGAATCGTAGGAAACCACATAAAGGTAGTGTCTAGACATATTTCCTTTCACTTTCCCTAGAACTTTCATAACACTTTCCACTTAACCCCCAAATGGTCTCAAAAAACTCGAGAAGATATGTACATGTAAAGGGTGTCCCATAATTCACGGAAAATGTAATTTTGATAGAAAACCCAGATTTTTATTTAAAAGCTTAAATTCTTTATTGATTCATAGAGTATACAGATTGGGGTTATGTATGGAAAAGCACATCGGATAAATGGCCGCCACGGCTTTGCTGGCAAGTACGTAGTCTTTTATTCAAATTTTCTATGACCGTTTCGCATAAATGTGGCTGAATTGCATTAATACACCTCCCAATTTCCTCTTTCAAGGCGTTGGTGGTCGTGGGCTTGTTTTCTTAGACCTTTGACTTCAAAAACCCCAAAGAAAAAAGTCCAATGGCCAATTCTGATCCCAAAAACGGCCGATTACACGATTAGGAAATGACTCATGCAGTAATTGAATTGTTTCTCTGGCTGTATGGCATGTGGCACCGTCTTGTTGAAACCACATGTTGGTCACTAAAAACTGGGTCATCATGTCACGATAACGAACACCATTAAATGTTACTGCCTGACCAGCCGCATTTTCGAAGAAGAATGGTGCGATAATGCCTCCAGCCCAAAATCCGCACCAAACAGTCACGCGTTGTGGATGCATTTGATTCTCAACAATTACTCGTGGGTTTTCTGAACCCCAAGTGGCACAATTTTGACGATTAACGAAGCCATCAAGATGGAAATGAGCTTCATCACTGAAGATGATTTTGTTCGAAAAATCAGCATCCACTTGTTGTTGGTCCAAAATCCATTCAACGTCAGTAGTCGTCAATTCTTGAGTCAATATAACTTTGTAAGCATGAAGGTTCAAGTCTTTCGTGAGAATTCGCTGTAGAGAGCTTCTCGGAATTCCCAATTCTTGACTACGGTGTCGAATTGATGCTCCGGGACTGTCAGCAATACTCTCGCGAACTGCTTCGATGTTTTCTGTTGAACGACTTGTGACAGGACACCCAGAGTGTTTAAGATCACTAATTGATCCAGTGTCCCTGAATTTTTCAATTATTCACTTCACAGTTGATGGTTTTAAATCACTATGACGGCCATATTTTGTACGAAAATTGCGGACTGTAGCTGACGAAGGTTCATTATTTTTAAAATATTGCTCAACAATGAAAATGCGTTGCTCTTTCGTATAGCGCTCCATTTTTACTGACCCCGAAATGTCAGCTGTCACATTGTTATCTTTTCTATCGTTGGCATCACTGTACTATTAAATGGCGCAAAATTCAAATTTTACGTGAATTATGGGACACCCTTTATTTATGTAATTCCATGTCACTGTCCTACAAGAAGTTGTCGTTCGTACTTAATTTGTTCTTCTTCAAACTGCTTGCACACGCTGCCAACGACAAATTATCTTAAAATTTACTCAAAACAATTAAGAAACTGTGAGGTGTCACAGCCGATGCAAGGAAACACATTTATTCCACTGCTTCTGCAGTCGAATTATAATATTTCGACATTTGTTGACGCCTAACGAAGCAGATACATACGACACCACATGAATTTTCTGAAAGTTTATGACGTAACCTAAATTTAGGGCGGTGATAAACAACAAACTGCGGCATTAAATGTGCCGGTGGCGTTCCCATTATAGAACCCAGTGATCTGTGTTAGTTTTGTTGATTCCAAAAAAAAAATATTTCAACTCACAACTCGCATAAATGAAAGAATTATTTCCCTCACAAATTGGTATAAACCCAATGAGTGGCTTTAGGACATGTTTATCAATTAGCCAAGAGCATAGCGTTATCGACTATTAATACCTCTTATACTGGTAACTTGGAATAATTTAATTTGAGCACTCTAATCTGGGAAACACATTTGCATTCTGTGCGTGTTGCTCGAAGCTACTCTGATTTAAGCCCAAAACGAAGGAATTTGCAATAAAATCCCATAATTGTTTGCAAAAACGGGTCTGAGAAGACTTCATTCTGAAAGATAAATCGAAGTTTAAAGGAAAAAAAATGTTATTTACGCCTCATTCCCACAAGGAATCAAAGGAGCTAATCGAAGGAAAACCGTTCAAAATATGGTGATTGAAATATCGATTTTCACTAAAGCGAAAGCCTTGAGGAGCAGAGTGGAGTGGATTTCGTCCTTGTTTATGGGGTGAAATTTGCACACAATAATCGAGGCGATACACATCATCATTTCCATAACGAATTCATTGATGGAGATTAGCATTAGCATCAACGTCGACATAATTTTTCGACTTTGAATGTTTTTTTTTTTTCAGCGGGTGATTGGTTTTTTTTTTTTGAATCGGGAGAAAGATACAAATTTAAGTCGAAAATTGTTTAGTAGTCGGTCGATCGATAGCCAAAACTTCCGTCCACCTGACCAAAGGATAGCAATATCCAAGCTTAAATCCAACAAAGCTGCTGGTCCTGATGGCCTACCGGCCGAGTTGTTCAAGGCAGCTGGAAATAACTAGGTAGAGACACCAACTCATTTCCATGATTTGGTCAGACGAGTGTATGCCTGATGAATGGAACCTCAGCATCGTTTGCCCAATCGACAGGAAAGGAAACCCCTCAACTGCGCCAACTACAGAGGCATCGGTCTCCTCAACATCGCGTACAAAGTCTTATCTGCCAGATTGTGTGAACGCCTGAAACCCTTCGTCAGCGACCCGATTCGTCCCTATCAGTGTGGTTTCAGGCCAGGAAAGTCCACACTTCGGTAGATGCTGGAAAAACCCCAAGAACTCCGAATCGATACTCACCATCTTTTTATCGATTTTAAGGCCGCATATGACAGCATTTATAGAGACGAGCTATACAGAGCCATGTCTAGTTTTGGCATCCCTGCCAAACTCATAAGTCTATGCAGGATGACGATGGAGAACGCTCGCTGCTCCATCAAGGTCGGTAATGACCTCAGCGAGACCTTCGATGTCAAAAAAGGATTTAGACAAGGTGATGCGCTGTCTTGTGACTTCACAAGCCAACACCGGAGGCACACTTTTTCACAAGTCTGTGCAACTACTAGCTTACACGGATGACATCGACATAATTTGCAGAACACAGCGGGCTGTCACTGGTGCGTTCGCTGGTATCGAAACAGAAGCCGCCAAAATGGGTTTAGCTGTAAATGAGGGCAAAACCAAGTATATGCTGTCAACAAGAAGGGCCACACAACATCGACGAATTAGACAGAACGTCACAGTCGACAGCTTCAAGGTGGTAAGGGACTTTGTTTACATCGGGCTTTAGAGGAGAAGATTTAACGGAGAAATTTACGAGCTGTACAGCGACATCGACCTAGTCAAAAAACTGCGCATCAGTCGCCTAAGATGGCTAGGACATGTAGAGCGAATGGACACTGATGCTCGTCTTCGAATCTTACCCCCCGTTATTTTCTCAAAAGGATCTTTCGATTGCCGTGTGGTACCCCCAATTATATGCTTCATCTGGAGACAGGATGTCCGCCTCTATACTTGGATACTCTAAAGCTGCACTTTGAATACATAGTAAAGGTTATGACAATGGAAGGGGAAAGGCTGCCAAAACTAATACTTACTCATGCTATATTGTCAAGAGGGAGCCTTGTCCAAGAATGGGAGAAACTAGCGTTAAACTGCGGCCTAACCTTGCCATTTACATCCGTTGAAATGCTTGAAGGTTGTAACGATGAGGAAACACAGAGCCTGGAAGATTATTCCACATACGTGCCGTACGGCTTATGAACGAATCCCTGTATTTGACAGTACATCCGAAGTTGGGCTTGAGGGTGAACTGATGTGCATTCGAAGCGAAACGCGTATTGCGGGTGAAATTTTGAAGGGGAGTAATGCAAGTGGCTCTTACGTTGGAACATTTTTTGTGGAATAAGCGATAAAATAGGGAAAGACACGAGACATTTCTGGGATGTTCTAGTAGCAGTATGGAGCTCACAATGTCTCTATCGCCTATTAGTTTTATCGCGCGGTTCTGAACCCTATCTAGAATGTTCAAAACGGTCTTGGGTGCACCAGGCCAGATGTGGGCGTTGTATTCCATCTTTGGGCGGATGGATGCCTTATATATCGAGGCCAGATCAGAGGGGGTAAAGTATTTCTTGCACCGCTTCAGGAATCCTAGATATTTTTGGCGAACTCGATGCAAGTACCATTCATGGATAATGGTTGAGGGTCATGGTTTTGCTTGAGAGACAGAAGACAGCACTGCGTTTTGGATGCATTAAATTCCACTCTGTTAGTTGAGCCCCATTTGATTATGCTGTCAAGGTCGGAATTTAATGAGTTTAACAAACGTTGCCGTTCCTCTTCTACGGCCGAAGAGCAGGGACGTGAGTTAGGGAACGAATATGGAAAACTGAGGGTACTGTCATCAGCGAAGGAATGGATTGGATTAGAGGTTGCAGACAAGAGATCATTTATGAAAATGAGAAAGAGAGTCGGAGACAAAACTGAGCCCTGGGGGACACCAGGATTTATGTGGTGAATATCAGACTTTAAGCCGTCCAAGACAACTTGTATTGAACGCCGCGAAAGGTAATTTCTAATCCATTGAAGAAGAGACTCATCGATGCCTTGTGCAGGCATTTCCGACAAAAGACCCTGATGCCAAACTCTGTTAATTGCCTTTGAAATATCAAGCGCAACCATCTTTGTTTCACCGAAGTGATGGAGAGATTGATTCCACTTCTCGGTGAGATATGCCATCAAATCACCAGTGGACCTGACGCTACGAAAACCATACTGCCGGTCATTGAGAAGTTTTCGTGAATCAAGATACGTCATAAGCTGATGATTTATCAGCGTTTCCATGACCTTGGAAAGAAGGGACGTAAGTGCAATGGGTCGGTAATTGGTCGGAGAGGAAGATTCGCCTTTTTACCATCTTCTCGGATTCCAGAATAGTAGCACAGACAGAAAAGCTTACGCAGAGGTTTTGCCAGCAAAGAAGAACACCTCTTCAGAACTTTTGTTGGGATACCATCTGGACCAGCGGATTTGTGGATGTTGAGACCTTTCAGAACTCCTGCAACTGTCTCAAGGATTTTGGCAAACAATTTTTTGGTTCGTACAAATTAGAGGTAAATGAAGCAATCAGCATCCTGAACGGAGAGCAAGGCTGCCATGTAGTTTACAATTACACATCAAACGCATTTCGTTACAGAAAACTAAGTACACTACTTATAAATGCAAAAATCTGATATTTCTTATAAATTTAATGTCTTATCTTATCCTATGCAAATTTAAATATTTCCTACTGTCAATCTAGATGTGTTAGTAGAGGCACTCCGCAAGGAGGTGTTCTATCTCCGCTTCTGTGGAATTTGGTGGTCCATGAACTATTGATAATCATGGAAGGCGAGGGATGCACGGCGATTGCTTATGCAGATGATGTTGCTTTGGCCGTCTCGGGAAAGCACCTAAATACTCTGAAGGAACTCCTACAAAATGCTTTAAACAAGCTCACTAGATGGGCAGTTCGATATGGTTTTGGGTGTAATCCCCCACAAAATTTAACTTGTACTCTTCGTAAGGAAATATGAAATTCCGCTAGTCGACCCTCCCTCTCTTAATGGAACCAGCTTAACTTTCTCCGCTACAGCAAAATATTGGGTCTTATCCTTGATAGGAAGCTAAGTTGGAAACCTAATATTCAAGAAAGAGTAAAGAATTCGGCCACGCTTCTACTCTGTCTAAATTCAAAATTCTCTCCCGAAAACTCGGACTACACCATCCCACGTCTAAATTTTGAGAAGAACTTCCTAGTCACCATCTCTCCCAGATCACGTTGGGAGGACGATGCATTTTTAGAAGATGAATCGATTCACTTCTACACTGACGGGTCAAAAACCAAAGACCGAGTCGGTGCAGCTGTTTTCTCTGACAGGCTTAACCCTAAGCTCTCTCTCCGTCTTCCAAATCATTGTAGCGTGTTCCAGGCGGAAATAATGGCGATCAAAGAAGCCCTATCGTGGCTTAGGAAAAACGTGATATCTGCTAGAGATATCCGCATCTTTTCAGACAGCCAAGCAGCAATCAAAACCCTGGAATCGACCTCTATAAATCCTTTAAATCCTTTAAATCCTGTGGAGATGGCTGAGCGGTTCAATATTCACCTGTGTTGGGTGCCGGGCCATAGAGACATTCCAGGGATTGTTAGGCCGATGAACTCGCCAGAATATGAACAACTATAGCAATCTTGCCGGACAATGGCACCTTAGGTATTCCAATCGCTACTCGCAAACTTAAACTTAAGCTGGATGCTGTCGAGGGTACAAATCTTAGGTGGACAAGTGGATCAACATGTCTAGCTCTAAGAATCTGATTTCTCTCAATAGATTGCATATCGGCACCACAATAGGTGTCATCACTCGACACTGTCTAATAGGCAAGCACGCTACAAGGCTGGGCCTCTTCACGAACGATTTTTGTAGAAGCTGCATGGATTAAGAAGAGGGGGAAACTATTCCTCCTTTGTTTCTGCCGAGCTCTCTCCGAGCTCTGATGAATATTGGCATCAAGAGCCTCTTACGGTTCACAAGAAGCTCTAATTGGTTTTAAACGAGTAGGTAGAGAGAAACTTTCTCCCATGATCCACGTGGTATCACAGCGGACCTACCATTGGTCTAAGTATGCTGGCGACTCCTAGCTGGCAGCCACTTCAACCTAACCTTACCTAACCTACTATCAATCTGGTAGACGGCGATAGGCAAAACCAATCAGCTTTGCGGCTTGTAATAAGAACAGCCTCAGTTTTGTTGCCTGCTAATTCTAAGCCGGCGGTACCTAACCAGTCTTCAATTTTTTCCGATTTCTTCGATTGTTGCTGATTCTATTTCGTGGATATGTTTAGCTACGGTGACTACGGCGATGTCGTCAGCAAACCCGATTATCTTAACTCCTTGTGGTAGTGGTAGTCCTTCAGGTGTAAATTGTTAATTGTAAACTATCGCATCTGTCCATCTACGAAAACACAATAAATATCCATCTATCTATCTATCTAATGCCATCTGCAGGAAATTCACCTCTGCTGCTCTGCCATACGTTCAATGCAAAAACAAATGAAAATTTATAGAAATCCACTCCCCTTTGAAACAAAAAACTCTCCTCTCTTTAAAAAGGATGCAACTGCAATACGAATCCCTTAAATTGCTATGTGCATTGGGGGTAATGCGGACAGTTGAATAGAAATTTATTGCAGTTCAATTGCATTGAGCAATTGGCCTTTATTATTTATTAATCCCGGTCAGGCGACAGCAACGTCATGGAATAGCTGGAGCGAAATTAAATAAATAATTAATGCACAACGGATTAGAGGACTCACTTAAATCAATTTCACTTCATTGTATGGGTACAGTTCCTACACTTACACTATCTGAATAAATTATAGTGAACGTTTCAAAAATTTAGCTTTCGAATGGAATAGACGGGCATGGTTTACTTTTTCTTATTTTATATTTTTATAAAGGGTGTCCCATAATTCACGGAAAATGTAATTTTGATAGAAAATACAGATTTTTAATTAGAAAGCTTAAATTTTTTAGTGGTTCATAGAGTATACAGATTGGGGTTATGTATGGAAAAGCACATCGGACCACGGCTTTGCTGGCAAGTACGTAGTCTTTTATTCAAATTTTCTATGACCGTTTCGCATAAATGTGGCTGAATTGCATTAATACACCTCCCAATTTCCTCTTTCAAGGCGTTGGTGGTCGTGGGCTTGTTTGCACAGACCTTTGACTTCAAAAAAGAAATAAGTCCAATGGCCAATTCTGATCGCAAAAACGGCCGACTACACGATTAGGAAATGACTCACGCAGTAATTGAATTGTTTCTCTGGCTGTATGGCATGTGGCACCGTCTTTTTGACACCACATGTTGGTCACATCCATATCTTGTAATTTAGGCACTAAAAACTGGGTTATCATGTCACGATAACGAACACCAATAATTGTTACTGCCTGACCAGCCGCATTTTTGAAGAAGAATGGTCCGACAATGCCTCCAGCCTGAAATCCGCACCAAACAGTCACGCGTTGTGGATGCATTTGTTTCTCAACAATTACTCGTGGGTTTTCTGAACCCCAAGTGGCACAATTTTGACGATTAACGAAGCCATCAAGATGGAAATGAGCTTCATCACTGAAGATGATTTTGTTCGAAAAATCAGCATCCACTTGTTGTTGGTCCAAAATCCATTCAACGTCAGTAGTCTTCAGTTCTTGAGTCAATATAACTTTGTAAGCATGAAGGTTCAAGTCTTTCGTGAGAATTCGCTGTAGAGAGCTTCTCGAAATGCCCAATTCTTGACTACGATGCCGATGATGTTCCTGGACTGTCAGCAATACTCTCGCGAACTGCTTCGATGTTTTCTGTTGAACGACTTGTGCCAGGACACCCAGAGTTTTTAGGATCACTAATTGATCCAGTCTCCCTGAATTTTTCAATTATTCTCTTCACAGTTGATGGTTTCAAATCACTATGACGGCCATATTTTGTACGAAAATTGCGGGCTGTAGCTGACAAACCTTCATTATTTTTAAAATATTGCTCAACAATGAAAATGCGTTGCTCTTTCGTATAGCGCTCCATTTTTACTGACCCCGAAATGTCAGCTGTCACATTGTTATCTTTTCTACCGTTGGCATCACTGTACTATTAAATGGCGCAAAATTCAAATTTTACGTGAATTATGGGACACCCTTTATTTTTCAGTGCATGTAGGAATCCAATGCGATCCAAAGGCATTCTGTTGAATTTTTAAACCCGCATTTCAATCAGACCACGTAAGTGAAATCAATGAAAACCTTGTTCTACTTTGGTAATCCCATTAATCGCTTGGAATACCGATTCGCCTTTTTTTAAATCGATGACAATCGATCAATAGATGGCCGCTTCATGTCTTTGTACTCTGAACTGCAATCTATTTGACCCACGCCGCGCCGTGTGGGGTTTCCATCGCATAGTCTACTTGAAAGTGAGGGATATAACAAGTATCTCCTGAAGTTCGGTGCGGTATAACACAAATTGACAAATAACCTTAATTGGTGTAACTTGAAACGATTCCCTTCATTTGCAGACAAGTGTGAAATAAAATGTATCCTCCATTAACCGCAATAATGATAGCCTCCCACTGACAAGTCTGCCACAAAGTGGATTCGGTCGGGATATTAAGAAAGCACACAAGTGTGTACATACGTACTAATAATGTATCTAACCCCAAATAAAAGAGATAAAAATATAGAGTGAGAAAGTCACGTCGTTAACTTGGGGTCCATGTCCTAAAATAATTCTCTGGATGTATTAGGCTATCATAAGACCCATACTGACATACAGCAGTCTTGTATATTGGCCGTCAGGTTCAAAGACAAGTGTGCATCGGGACCACCAGTGCGATGAGGACAACTCCAACCGCTGGACTTGAAGCCATTCTCAACCTGCTTCCGCTAGATATCTTCATTAAAACATCTGCAGTCAGTCAGAAACATGGAAGTCAAATGCAGTAGGACATACGACTATCCTTCGGAAACCCCATACTTAGACTTTAATAGACCTTTCTCAAGCGCCTATCCTAGCAGGGAGCAGTGGTTAAGAGGTCAGATACCAAATGCGCAATCCATTGCCATATATACAGACGGCTCTAACATGAACACAGGCGTAGGGTCAATACGCCTCCCAGACCACAGCAACGTCTTCCAAGCGGAGATCTTGGTAGTGACAACAGCCGCCCGTGAGTCTGCAGTAAGGGCAATACCGCAAGAGGGCATCACCTTCTTTATCGACAGCCAGGCAGCTATAAAAGCAATAACTCCTACCGAAAATAAATCGAAGCTTAAGGTTCTTGGAACACAGCATAATGTATCGCTCTGCTGAGTCCCGGGACATGAGGGTATACCAGGTAACGAGAAAGCTGACGAATTAACAAGAGAGGGTTCTACAGCCATTTCAAGACAAGCAGAACCACTCGTGAACATCCTGCCCTGCGCACCTAAACTTGAAGCAGGGAAAATAGCTATACAAGAGGCGAACACCAGATGGACCTCTTTGGATACCTGTGCAATCACGAGGAAACTCTGGCCATCCTTCGATAAATGCAGAACCGAGAGACTCATATGGGAAGACAGAAAATCCCTTTTCATCCTCATTGGGGTTATCACGGGGCACAACCCTCTACGGTATCATTTGAAAAAACTACGTCTGACGGAAGAAGAACTCTGCAGAGGCTGCGGTGATGAGGGAGCTTTTGAGGACACAAGCCAATTCCTATGCCACTGTCCTGATCTCAAACACAGCAGGAACAAATTCCTTGGGAGTTACTTTTTCCAGGACCTAGATGAACTCGCCAGCACGCCAACAGACGGGATAATGAAAATCATCAAGACCTCAGGATGGTATCGGATATGGGTTTCAATGGGCAAGGGACATCCTTTCCTCCAAGGGGCATCACAATGGGTCAGTATTGACCTGAGCGTGGCGGGGATTAGTTCTCTCCTCGCCAGCCCACCTACCTAACCTAACCTAAGACCAATACTCGCATACGCATCGGTTGATTGGTTGCATAAACATTCTCGAAAATAAGTTACTGTTTCTCTTTATGAACTTCAAGGAAATGCTTGTCTCGGCTGCCTATGGGCTTTTCCCAGCGCTCCTGATTCTCCTTAATGTGCCATCCTGAACATTTCCCTACTCGATGTTTATACCATGGGCTGCTAACTAATGATCATCTCTCATGTAAAGCGAAGCGGTTTCTGGTACCATTCGGACTGGAGCTTCGATGACTTTGCGCGAGGTATATCCTTGCACCCCAGTCTAATGGATATGCTCTTTGATGCAATGGTACCGGAAGTACAATTTCAAAACAGCTACATAGCTGAGTTTCTCCTCCATTTGGAATGGCTTGGCCAGACTCTGACTGGGAGAAAGAAGACATGATGGCAGTACTTTCACAGATAGCTCCGAAACTGGACAGGGCTCCAATGCTGGTGTTTTATTGGAGAGCGAGGATATTAGACTCTTCCAAGCGGAGATCTACAGAATCCTAAGGGACACGAAAGAGCACATGCAGCTGCAGAGATAGCCAAGCTGCTCAATCCCTTTACCATCTTCAAGAGCTTATCAAAACTCAAGATTTCCCTGAATCTCTTCGAAAGACTAAATTCATTAAGTCCTGTCTGAGTGCCAGGTTACACTGCAATCAGGGTAAGGGAGAGCTCCGATAAACTTGCAAGATAAGGCTCAGGGGAAGTTTTCTCAGGAACCAATCCACTGGGTTTTCCTGCATCTGAGATTAGTCGATAACTAGGTTTCTCGTGAAATACACAATAGTCGATAGCATGGCTCTGCTGGATGCTGGCAAACCAAGTGTGTACGGCCTGTTATCTGCAAAAAATCAGCGACTTTTCTTCTGCCCCTCAGGAGAATTGATTGTAGACTACTTGCAGACGTCCTTACTGGCCATTTCGCTTTTGCCAAGCACCTCAATGTGCTGAATTTATGCTACTTGTGAGGAGGACGCTTATGCAGCGGTAAATTTCATCTATTTTCGTCCAGGAGATCCTTCGGCCCGACATGGTGACTACTGATGATCTAAGCTCTTGCTGAAACCCCTTCTAAAGTAAGGTGTCTCCATGGTTAGTATAGGTACAATGGACCAGTAGTTGAGTCTGAATGCGCCAGTAGATAGTAGCAACCTTCAGCCAATATGCATCGCTACTTATTACGGTTGAGCAATAAGAACGTGGCGATATCGTAAGCGACTGTTATAATTTTCGCTATTAAAAGACATAAAAGGATTTTCACAGCAGTATCCCTGGAATACAGTACTGCACGTGGCCCTGAATTCATTGCACGTAGCCTGAAATAGTTTATCACAATTTTGACGAGACGCGTTGCGAGTAATGTCTGCCTGAGTTCTTGGAAGATATGGCTCCAGTGCCATACAGCATTTTTGATGTCAAGGGTTGTTACTAAGCAGCTTTTCATCCTCTACCTGGAATGGCCTGTTGCGCAGTTCCGATCAAAGTGTGTGTCGCATGTTCTGTAAGCATGCCATATTGGTGCTCAGATCACCTCCTATTGCACTCTAATACTGTCTCCATTGTATCTAACCTACAAAATGGTGGACGTCTGATGGGTTGCTGGCTATTGGAAACTCTGCTCAACCTCGAGCTGTAAATAATGATAAACATGTCTGGAAGGACTATGATTTTGAAGAATTGGAAGCGCTAAAGTCCCTATATCGCATGAAGATGAGAGAAGTTCAGCGTAGCGTGCGACGTGATAGGCGCAACTACATCAACGCGCTGGCTACAGAAGCAGAAGAAGCTGCACGAAGGTGCGATAGGAGGACCGTCTACAGAATCACTAAAGAGCTGACAGGTGGTCGCAGCTCCAGCCAACACCCAGTGAAAAGCCTACCCGGTTCCTTGCTTATTTCGGATAAGGACCAGCTCAAGAGATGGAAGGAGCATTTTGCTACGGTTCTGAACCGTGTATTCGCTAGCGATATGCTCCCAAATCAGACTGAAGTGCCCGAGGCAAGAAATGCCCGAATACGCACCGCGACTCCCAGTAAGAATGAGACCACTACCGCGATCAAAGCACTTAAAACCAACAAGGCTGTCGGACTTGACGGTATTCCCGCAGAGCTCTTACGAGCAGCGCCAACAACAACGGCTAAGCTTCTGCTTCCACTTATAGAGAGAGCTTGGAAAGCCGAGAGCTTTCCTGACAAGTGGAAAAAGGGAATGATCGTGAAGCTTCCCAAGAAAGGTAGTCTAATGGAGTGCGGAAACTGGAGAGGTATCTGCGTTCTGCCTGCTGTAGCTAAGATAATAGCTAAAATCATCCTTGAGCGAATCAAACAACATGTCGAAGACACACTCGATGCCGAACAAGCAGGCTTCCGCTCTGGATCCTCCTGTGTTGACCACACCAACACCCTGGGGATTATCATCGAACAGTGCGTTGAATATCGATCGCCACTTCATCTGCTGTTCATCGATTTTGAGAAGGCGTTCGATAGTGTTAATAGGCAGTTTATTTGGCGTGCCTTACGCAGGAGAGGTATTCCTGATAAACTAATTGCTATTGTCAAAGCCACATACGAAGGGTCCAAATGTCTCGTTCTGCACAGAGGAAGGTTGTCTGAGGAATTTGAGATCCGAAGTGGGGTAAGACAAGGCTGCATTCTTTCACCAATACTATTCCTATTGGTGATTAGCGATGTGCTTCGTGCAGCTTTGTCGACGGGAAACGGAGGAATTCGATGGACTCTTACATCCCAACTTAAACACCTTGGCTACGCTGACGACGTATGCTTACTCTCTCATAGAATTATGGACCTCCACCAAATGACAGCAGATGTGGAGAGGGAGGCTGGCGTCGTCGGGCTGAAAATTAATACCGCTAAAACTAAAATTATCAGTCTTGGAACGAACTCATCGGCTCAAATATGCATTGCTGGACAACTGGTAGAGAGAGAAGAGGATTTCCAGTATCTTGGGAGTATTGTCTCGACCGATGGTGAAACCGAACTGGATATACCCAACAGAATCGCGAAGCAATGCAATCAGTTTGAACACCAAGCTGAGACTGTTCCGCTCCATCGTTGAATCCGTGCTGTTATATGGATGCAGCACGTGGAGAGTGACCACGGCTATCACCAGAAAGCTGCAAACGTTCGTTAATAGGTGCCTGCGCAACATCTTAAGGATTTTCTGGCCCAATCGTATCTCTAACGAACACCTTTACGAGAGAACGGGTCAGGAACCAATAGGCACAACCATCCAACGACGGAAGTGGCAGTGGATTGGTCACACGCTCCGAAAGGGTGACAGCTCCATAGCGAACCATGCTATGCCGTCACTCAGGACGGCAGAAGACCTGGTGGTCCAAGGAGAACATGGCGCAGAACAGTCGAGAAGGAAGCACGGCAGTTGGGGAAAGTTGGGGAGAGCTGAGACACATTGCCAGAAACCGTACACGATGGCGCGTAGGCGTAGTAGAAGCCCTAGGACCCACAAGGGGATACAGGGCATAAGTAAAGTAAGTATGATTTTGAAGGACTCTGTAGAGAATGCCTGTGTTGAGAGTGCCGCTCCTGTGCCTTCAACACAACTGAACTGCGACGATCAATAACAATACTTCCGCAGTTCCTTCATCTGGATACTAATAGTAGTATCCTCCGCTTATGTGCTTATCTTTTGTCTCCTTCGTGGGTTTTCCAAAACGTACCGGTTTGAGTTTTACTATATTTTAAATGCAGATACAAAAAGAGCACATAACCATATGCCCCTGTAGGGCAACACAGCTTAAGCATGTTTATCCGGTGGTTAGATTAGAATACCAAGTAAAAATGTCAAAACATTCCCCTTTCTGGCTTATACTCTCTTTAACTTCCCTGGCATCCTTTTTTCGCTTGTCATATCCCTTTGAGTACGTCAGACCAACATGCTTGCATTGCACACAACTACGAGTATAATAAGGTATTTGTCATGCTTTACAGTGCAAAGCAGAATAAGGCAATTCATTGTAAGATATGACATAAATAATTTTAATGCTGTACATACATTCATGCACACATTCACGTGCCAGAGGACGATTTACTTTAGACACAAAATGCATCTCGCCGTGATATGAACAAAACATGTTTTCCCGCACTCAAAAATGTACGAGTATCTTCGGTTTCCTTTTGCTGTTGTTTTTTTGTTTTGGCTGGGTGAATTTTAATTTAATAAAAAGGACAAAATTAAGGAAATGCTTTTTCGTTGTATACATCCTCAGGGATGAAAAATGGAAGCACTTCTTGTGATACTACAGAACAAACAAATTAAATCGCAGAATGAGGCCGAAGTTCATTAGAGGCAGGTCGTTAAATATTAACGACAGCATAAAACCTATGCAAATATAAATCTAAGGTGGAACGTGTCTTCATTTTCTTTATTATCTTCTTTTAATTTTTTTTTTTTTTTTGGCACATATCCGTATCATCAAGGGGATGGAAAACGTATATTATCCTTGGAATTTAGGTGAATATTGGCTTTTGAAAGCTCTTAGAAACGTTTGCTAATTGACTTCATTTAAATTTTAGATGCTTACATTAATTGATTCCTAACTGACATCCTTAATTTTTACATTAAACAGTAATCCATATGCCAACTAACAATACACTGCTGTGGAAGCTTACTCTTACAGCACGCGGTGGCCTTCAGATATTCGATATCGTAGGTCAATGAACAATTAAGTAGATAATCGAAAATTTAATTTGAACACAGCGATCGATAAATAAGAATCGATTACATATCTATGGCTGTGCGCCTTAAAGGAATTCTTGGATGACTAAGGCCCGTTGTATAGAGTGACTTTAGCAGTCCGAAAGAGGATTTTCCTATTGAACTATGTACCTACTTAATGGGCTGTCAGTTAATCCTCTCAAAACCAATGTGGTTCTCTTTACGAGAAGGAGGAAATTTACTGGTCTGACTCAGCCTGTGCTTAAAGGCATCACCATTCAACTCTCCAAGGATGCTAAGTATTTAGGAGTAATCCTGGATAGTAAACTTCTCTGGACGAAACATGTCGAACTAAAGACCTCGAAAGCACAGTCAGTCTTCTTTCAGTGCAAGGGTGCCTTTGGTAAGACATGGGGCTCATAGCCATGGAAGGTCCTTTGGATCTACACGAAAATGATAAGACCCCTCCTGTCATATGCGTCGGTTGTGTGGTGGAATAAGCTTTCATGTAAATACGTCACTGCTGCTTTCGCCAAACTCCAAAGAACGGTCTGTCTCGGCTGCTTGGGAGCTTTCCCCAGTACGCCTGGTTCTGCTCTAGACGCTTTAATAAACATCTCTCCCTCCTTGATATTTATATCACGGGGTGTACACTCAGAGCCATTTTCCATTTAAAAAGAAGTGGTCTCTATGGCTGTCCTATGACCCCTGTCTAATGGACGAGCCATCGGATGCAATGACACTAGAATTACGGTTGCGATGCAAATTTGAAGTCGACTTCCCTCATGTTCAGGACTGACTTTGGCCAGAGTCTGAACCAGGAAAGTTATGTAGTCGCATTTTTACGGACCCCTCCAAAACTGGTGTTTTCGTGGAATGCGACAACATTACACTTTATTACTCATTGGGAAGGCATGCATCTGTCTTTCAGGTGTATGCCATCCTAATGGCTGCGGGCTATATTGTGAGAAACAGGTGGAAGGAGCGAAATATCTGCATATGCAGCGATAGCCAGGCTGCGCTTAATGCACTACTCCTACCCTTAAACCTTCTCCAAAATAGTTCGTGAGTGCAAAACCTCCTTAAACTCGGTCGGAAGGCTGAACTCATTGAATCTGGTCTGGGTCTTAGGACACAACGGGATAACAGGGAATGAGATCTCCGAGGAGCTTGCTAGACAAGGTTCAGAAGAGGCTTTCTCAGGACCTGAACTCACGTCGGGTGTGCCAGCGTCCTTGGTCAAGGCTTCCATTGACGATTGGGTTTTGTAAAGAGCACAATCGAAGGTGGGGCATAGCTCTCCAGGATGTAGGTAGACTAAACGAATGGCCTCTGACGTCCGTAGGAAATCGGGGGTTTTCTTGCTAACCCTTAACAGGAAGGAGTGTAGACAACTTACTGGTGTTCTTATGGGCCACTACACCTTTGCCAAACAACTTGGTGTGCTAGGTTTAAGTGATACCCCTACCTGCGACGCCTGTGGAGAAGGCGACGACACGGCGAAACATTTCCTTTGTGATTGTCCTGCCTTTGCTCGCATCAGGTGACTAAAGGTCCCTTCCATAAAAAAAAAAAAATAGCACGCATAACACGAATGGTCGCGAGAAGCTGGGATCTGGAGGACATATGGTCTGTTGCGCCAGATATTTGTTTTTGTAAGCGCAGGTCTCGCTGTCTGAATTGATAGTGGAGTCAAGGAAATAGTTAATAATGATATCAAAGTCGTATCTGTCAAAGCTGACGTTCTGTCCAAGATGTTTGGTAATGAGTGTCCTTTTTTGATAACAGCATGTACTATGGCTGCGTTTTTAAGCGTTCTCGGTTCCACTGCGCAAAATCGGAACTCCAAAAGGTTGTGTCGATCTAATTCGATGCAAGTAGATTGGATAATTGATCACTTTCTCTAAGACAGGAAAATGGTTTTCTAATGACTTATTGGAGATCCTGGACTTCAAATTGACATAGCGGAAAAGATTTTGGAATAAGTCAATCCAGCGTTACCCGAAGAGCTAGTGAAATTGCGAGAAGACTCTGAAATGCCTTTATGACAGCTGAAAAACACATTTCCATCATGTATTGGGGCAAAAGGCTGCCTGCATGTTCGGATAAGTAAGCCGCAGCAGCATCGGAGAGAGTATGTAAACAGAAAAGGGAACCTTAGAGGCTCTTATTAAGTGCAAATGCTTGTAGTTGTGATCTTCTTCTAGGTTTTGATTCAATCAACGTGCAACCGACATGCAACGAAGCCGTTTAATAGCGTGGATGTCTAGTGGCTAGGCTAGGTTCATGACTCCGGAATTTTTAAAAATTCAGAAACTTATCAGGCACTTCTTAATGATCCTATGTTTGTCCTGATCTAACAACTAAATAACAGTTATTTTCCTTAAGTGCAATTTTTACCATTTCTTCTTCACTACAGGCTTCAGTGAACTGATCTTTGCAATTGTTCAGCAATCAAAAGAATGAGACTAAGCCAAAGAACTGAGACAAAGGTTCTGCATACCAATTTGAGCTTTCACTTATTGCAAACGCTTAATCTCGATACCTTTCGCTCCATCTCACATCTGAGTCTAATGAGACTGAGCGAAATCTTTTTGCATACGACCCGATGTTTCGTGAATCACATGAGAATTTTCCACGCCCCATGTGTGGCAATTTTCCTTATTGACGTAAGGAGAGAAATGGAAATGTGCCTCATCAGAGAAGATATTCTTTGAAAAATCAGCATCAACTTCTTGCTGCCCCAACACCCAATCTGCGTAGATTTTTCGATGCCCATGATCTTTTTTTAACAGCATTTCATACCGGTGTACGTGCAAGTTCTGGGTCAAAATACGACAAAGGGCCTTCGGCTACACTTCCACTTACAGCAGCAGCTGAACGGACGACGCCCCGAAGATGCACCATATCTGCAATGCTTCCAGTCTCTTAAATTTTTTTTACAGCGTCGCGAACTGCTCCTCATTAGGACGATTAAATTGGCCAAAATCTCCCCGTAAATTTCGTTACACGGGTCAAACAATTGAACGATCTATTTCGTAAATGTGTTGTTGCGGACTAAAATTTGACACTTAGAAAACAGGTGGTTATTGACAGCTGCTCGAATTAGATTACCGTTTATTAGCGACATAAAGCCAAACGCAATCGACAATACACTGCAAAATTGGATGGATGCCTCTCTTCCCATTCCATTCCGCGAACTTAAAAAATTATGTGTGGCGTCAACAATACGGATGCGAGGGTGTGGGTCAATAAGTCCCGGAAAATTAAAACAGATGGCGTTGCCACCTCAAATCTAACATTTTGCTTGCCAAGAATCATCTTTCAAGAGAACGCGCCCAAGTTTTCAGACAGATCTGTCAAAAAGTTTTGTTGTGACAGCCATTTGAAACAGACGCACCGGCGCACAAGTCCGCAGTTGCATACATGAATAAGGTTCCGAATTGCTCCCTCATCCAGCATATTCTCCAGATTTAGCCCCCTGAGACCATTTCCTATTTCCAGACATGAAAAATTGGCTCAGCGGTAAGTCATTTGAGTCGAATGAAAACGTCATCGATGAAACAAACGCCTCTTTTGAGGGCCTCGAGAATTTGTATTATTTTGAGGGCATCAGAAAATTGGAGAAACGTTGAACGAAGTACATATGTACATATGTATATGTATCTAGCTAAAAGGAGATTATTGGCCTTTTTCATATTTAGTTCAGAGCAGAGCCTGAGTTCTTAAAAAAAATTTCATGTTTCTTTTTTAGCTCAGACACGGGCTCTGAATTCGTTTTTCTTTTTTCGTTCAGAGCATGTTCAGAGCGCACTCTATGAGCTCAGAATAAATTGACCGAGCATTCAGAGCAAAAAGCTGAGCACGGCCATTTTTTTTATGTGACAGTAGGGAAAACAAAAAAAAAAAATGCAAAACAATTTAAATGCCGGACGAGGTTTGTTGTTCTGGCTTAGAAGGTAATATGATATAAAAAATAACTAACAATAGATATTCTACTTATGTGTAAGCTTTATTTTAGGGTTTAAATGGAGCAAAGCTATGATCCTTAAATTAATCGGCGAAATAGAAGATAATTATGTACGCTTGGAAAGTGGGATAAAAAAAACAACGTATCAGGATATCGCCAGGGAAATAAACACTGCATTTAATGTGAAAATGTCCTATGAGCAGGTAGATTCCAAGTGGAAGGGACTAAAAAGGACCTATAAAAAAATAAGGGCGGATAACCTGACCACGGGGCAGTCAAAGAAATATTGGGAACATTTTGATTTAATCGACGATATTCTCTTCAGAGCCCCCGAGATAAATCCTCCAGCCGTCCTTTCATCGGAGGACATAGTCGTCGTACAGTCCAATTCAGAGGAAGCTGTAAACTTCATGGGTGGTGAAGCTGGTGGTACCTTGAACGAAACAGCGTACAGCACCAGCTTCCGAAAAAGAAGGCGCAACCACAACATTGGGGAAGATCCAGCTGAAAATCGACATAAGGAGAGGATGGAAGCCACCAACAGATTTTTGGATGCATGGTGGACAAAATGTGAACCACTGCTCATTTTTATTTTTTTTTTATTTAGTTTTGTTTGCGTAATTTTTAGGAAATTACGTGCATAGTTAATAGATTTAAGAATACACTTTAAAATGTGATTCTAAGTGTAAAATAGTTAAACCAATGTGTTCCTTAGTACCTAACTGAGTTATTTAAATGTTACTAAGACTGATACATATACATATGTATATAATACCAAAAATGAAGTTATTTTCTTTTTTTTTCAATGAAAATGTATTTTATCAAAACAATGAATTTAACAGACTTTCTCTTTTTGACTGAGCGGATTGCATATCGATGGAATCTGTATCGCGGTCATCCTCAATATGGTCGTTATCCTCAACTACAACAAATTCTTTATCGATATCATTGCTCTGTAGACATATATATTGCAAAAGACGCGATGCAATAATGTATTTTACGATTGACGTGGGTTTTAGGGAATCGATATGGAGCAGTCTTCGAAAACCGCCTTTGAGCAAACCAAATGCGCGCTCGATTGTCACTCTACATTTGGAATGAATTGTGTTAAAAATTTTCTGCTCCTCTCTTAACTTGTCCATGGTCTTTGTGCGGGGTTACTAACCAATGTTTAAGTGGATACGCTGAATCTCCCAATAAATGCTGGTCTTCACTGATATTGAAGTCACCTGAAATAAATGTTGGGATCATGTAATGAACAAAAACTTTTGTAAATATAGTTAAGCTAACCCGAAGTGATTTTATTTATTAATTCTGATCTTCTTAACAGCAGTGCATCGTGAATAGATATCCTGCCTCGCCAGTGTAGCAGTGCAAAAATTCCATCTTGTGGTTACATATACCTTGAAGTAGAACGGAATGAAACCCTTTTCGATTGATGTACGAGTTATGCGAAATAATCGGGGCTCGTATTGGTATATGTGAAGCATCAATTGATCCAATAATTCCTGGAATTAATATATTTCACACATGAATTATTATATATGTGATTATAAACTAATCGAACCATGTCTATACCTCGAAAGCGAGTTTTCCTTAAGTAATGCGAGGACGTTCTGGCAGCTTCTTCTGCAGTGGGCCATCTAATATATTTTTTGGCTCTGTTCAGTTGAAGTAAGGTGTCGCAATTACTGGATACAATTCTCCAAACATTAGCAATGCACACACCAAATCTGTCTGCAATTGATCTAGGATACGAAAGTGGTTACGTGGGCACATAAACCATAAATTATTTACATACCTCATACATTCTGGGTTTCCTAGAAATGAAAAACGCCTTATATTGCGAAATAAAACGTTGTTTTGCCGAAAAGACTGTTCCTTATTTCAATTTTCAGGGACTTATTGACCCACCCTCGTGTCTTTCATGTTTAGATGTAGGTATACGCATCTGTTAGAGTTGTGGATGTTTCCTTGTTCTTGAAGCCTGATGAGATCATTACAAATTAAGAAGTCTTACTCACCACAGCCAAAAATAATGCACAAAACGGCTTCGATTTCAGCATAAAGCGTCAGCTTACATAATATCGTTTCTATCGATACGTACGATCTTATGCAAAACTGCAAGTTATTCCTTTTTTTTTGTCACATGCATCGTTCTACGACCCTTGTTGAACTACACAGCATTTATGTCTGTACATGCACGCCTATTTAGCTTGAGAAATACACTGCTATTTAGAGCACACAATCTACATAACTTTAGGATGCCACCAATACGGCATGTGTACGTAAGTTAAACCAACAAGTGGCCCCCGACTCCCGGCAAAAAGGCACACAAAATATTTCATCTGGAATTCCTCGGTCCCGTATTAAACGAACAACCAAGAGATAATGCTACGCATTGTGCCCGAATGATTTATAAGACTAATTACTCCTTGCTATGCTGCTTGTTTTCTGTCTTTCCAGTCAAGAATTTTTACGCTTACAAATTAATCCGAAGTTGAATGCCTGTTGTTGTGCTTCCCCATATGAGACTACAACTAAGTGACCTCTTTTCTTAAAGCATTGTGTGCTGTTGAATTAGTTGCACTTACACATGTATCTATATAGATGACTGTTAAATATTTAAGGTTTTCCTTAAACGTGTATCTTATCATTCAAAACCCCTCTGCCGGTTACAAATAAAATTATTTTCTATATTATTTGCATTGGATTACATAATAAATAAACCCTTAAGCTGATTTGCAACGAATACAACAAAAATACATTTCCATTCCATTTGTGCATTTAGCTTTCGATATCCTAATGTTTTCCGGATTTAATATAAGCACGTGACGTTAATTGCATTTTACCGAGAGAATATTAAATTTAATAAACAAAAACAAACGGCAAAAAAAAATAAAAATAAATGCCGAGCAATTTAAACATAAATTTGAAAATTCCAACGAAAAATGAACTATGTGCAAATAAATGCAACTTTAAAGCTTAAAGTGCGCTTGGCTTTGCTTTAAAAAAGTAAACCTTGGCAACTCTAGGATTTTTTTTTTTTTTTTTTTTTTTTTTATAATTGGCGCGCACCAAAGGGGGTATGAATACCCTTATACTGAATATTCAGGGCACGGGCGTTTGGAAAGAGGGGAAAGAGGATTTTAATATATTTATGACACCCATCAATGATTCGATCAGAAAATATGGAACTCAATGTTATTATTTTTGAAACTCATTACAATTGCAACGTGAATACCCACTTCCCAGACTGCAACGTTGACAGCCCTGTGGAAGAAGTTAGTTCCAATCGCGAGCAGAATCATCATGGCACAGAATTTCTATGGTTTTTACAGAGGAGGAAATCTCCAAGGCAGTGAACAGTAGATATAAATCTCTACCACCGTTTTAAGATATTGATCCCATAGAGTCGCACATGGAATAATGGGACACCCTCCTCTAAGCAACCCCCACTCAATATGGTACACCAACGGATCTAAAATGGAATACGGAGTGGGTGTGGGAGTTTTCGCCCCTAACTTTCAATTGGAAGTTCCTTTGTTGCGCAACCTTAGTAGATCCAACATCCGCGTCATATCCGACAGTCAAGCGGCTATAAGAGTTATTCACTCCTTCTCTTTTAGGTCCAAGCTTGCTTGGAAGTGGTTGAACACCTTAAAGCAGCTAGCTGCTCACAACAGTGTTACAATCATTTGGGTTCATGGTCAGAAGGATATAAATGGCGCGGATAAGATAGCAAGACGCGGTTCTACACTACCATTCATAGGACTACTATCTTTCCGGGTCACTGCTCGCTCAACTATCATCTCCACAAAATAGTCAAAGTTGCCTCAGATCTCTACCGCCTGAGCTTGGAAGATCCAGAGACGTCAATTCATATACTCTGCGAGTACCCAGCAGTGGCTCTCAGCAGACAGAAAGAGACTCTTATGCCCCTACGAAATCCAAAACTTGTCTCCAAAAGCATACTCAGATTCCTTCAGCAACTGAACCTTATGCAATACATCTAGATGCAGTGCAGTCTGGTTCAGGGAATCTAAGCTGTATGGCCAAGAAAAAGTCCTGAAGATGATATCAAACGAACTGGTTGCGTCTCCGACTAAATACAATACCCCCGCGCTGAACTTCAACTTTTCTCAGTAGAGCTCTCAACCAGAGAGAAATGGAAGAATGGACGAGTGACCAAGGACAGTACCATTTCTTCGGATGGGTCAAAACTGGACTGCGGAGTCGGCAAATGAATTGAATATGACGATTTCCTTTCGTCCACCGGACTATGCCAGTATCTTTCAGGCGGAGATCCTTGCCATTCGTAAAGTTTGTCACATACCGAAGAATCTCCCTACTACATACCGTCCAAAATGCTGCTGATATCGTCTATAACACGTTCTATTGTAGATGGGTTTAGGGCTATATGCTCAATGCGACCTTTATAGGTCTATTGTCCTACCCCGACTAGGAGCTCTAGTCGATAAAATACCCGACTTAGATCACCTCCTCCAGTCCGATTTCCTTGATCAATCGGAGTATCTGGAGGGGATCTAACAATGATAGATCTTCTTCTAACAATTGGTAGGCATCCAGGTGTTTCCTTCTTCTATGGATAAGTGCCTCACATTCTTTTAGAAGTTGCCCTGGAGTTTCCTCAACATCTCCGCAGAATCTGCAGTCTACACTTAACTCAATATCCAGTTTCCTGAGGTGCTCCTTAAGTCTACAGTGACCCATTAGGAAGCCTGTAAGGATGCGCAGCCGGTTCTTGCTGCCCCTTATACAGACCTTACTTCTTTCCGGTTATAATTCCCGAGAAAATCTTTACCCTGTCTAGAGAGTCTAGTGAGTTTCTTCCAAAGTTTTTCCCTTATCGTATGTTGCCCCAGCCCACAACATGTTTTCGGTCACTGAATACGGTTTCTGATCTTTCTCTAGCTAGTTTGTCAGCTGCTTCATTCTCCTCTACTCCCATGTGACCTAGTATCCAGGAGAGGGTGTTGTTATCACTTAGTCGGCTTATTTTGTTAAGGCACTCCCGTACCAGTGTAGACCAGATTTCATAGGAACTAAAAGCCTTTATTGTGGCTTGGCAATCCGACAGTATCGCGATGTCTTGTCTACGATACTTCCTATCGAGGTTAGCCTCCGAATAATTGATTCTGGGTTTGGTTCATCCAGCCCAAACTTCCGCTCCGTACGTTCTAATAGGCCTGACCGTCATGGTATACAACCATTTCAGTGTAGATAGCTGGGTTACATCCCCTGATTTTGCCTGAGATGCTTCTGCACACCATCAGTGCTCGCGTTGCTTTGGCTACTATAGCTTATTCATGTTTTATAATTAATTCTACCATCAGGCACCATTCTTGTGTTGCTCTTGATCCCCTCTGTATTATCTCAGAGAGAGTATCCTTAAATTTTCCGCTTGCAATGATTACTATGTCGTCGGCATATCCTTGACAGTTAATGCCGGTGTTTGCTAACATTTGCAGGATTTCATCTACAACTGGGCACCACATCAGTGGTGAGTGAACCCCTCCCGAATCAAACTACATATGTATATGCGACGAAATTAACTTGAATCAATTTTGCAAATAAGAGAGTAACGGATTTTCCTATCGTTGTTCATTGTCACTGTATGTATACTTAAGGATCACTTCAGGTATAGAGCATCGTGGAGATTGCCGATTCTGCGGAGATGTTGAGGAAACTCCTGGGCATTTTCTTAAGGAATGTAGACAAACACCTGGATGCCTGTCAACTATCGGAAGAAGATCTATCATCGTTGGATTTACTACAGATAGTCCGGTAAATAAAGGAAATTGACTAGATCTCCTAGAAGCACAATAGATCCACAAGGTTGCAGTGCACTTACACCCCTAAAAGCAATCTACAAACTCCAATCGTTGTTAAAAAAATCAAATTTTTCCTTATTCTACCACAACAAAATACATTTCGATAAATCACGAAAAACTGCTGAGTTTGAGGGGGAAATCCATCGCGTTAACACCACTATCGAATCACAATTATGCAAGGATATCATCGACAATTTTATCAGAGGAGCAAGGGCTTACCAGCAGCGCGCAGCGGGAAATGCGTATTGTCACACATTTATTCCGTACTTAGTCGCAACATTTGTACTTCACAACGAAAGTAATATTTTTTAATTTTTTGTATAAATGCTGCGCTTAATTCACAGACTAAATCCGGCGCTCTCATTGGGACACTCCTTCTTAAAGTTCCCGTCCATTCTTTTTTTGTTTATATCCGCGCTGACAAAGTGCAGACTCATTTAAAGTTTCCCAATGACTAGTGAGTTACTTTGGAGTGAATTTTTAGCAATTAAGAACAAGTGCAATGTTCCGGAACCTTGAAGTTTTATACGGTTACAATTCAGTGAGCTGAAGGATTTTTCCAAAGGATAAATGTCTTTCGTCGAGAATCGCACATCGAAGGTATGTGCTTCCTTATATACATAGTGTGTATTCGTGAGGCTTGCTACCAGTTTGCATAGCCATTTCAGGATCGTTGAATTAAATCGTATGTACCAACCCGGGTAGAAGCGAGTATATTTGAGCTGAATGACAGCAGGAAGAAGAAGAAGCATTTGTCTTTTGAGTCCTTCGTTGGCAATGATATGGTGCACAGTTTGTGCTGTGAAATTTTTACATATTCGTACATAAACACATTCTGTACCGTAGAGATAAACAATTGTCTATCCATTGCTGTAGTCAGGACTTTCCTTTGCACCACCCCAATGATAGTGAGCCGAAGGAAGTGGACGTAGTGTCCATTCGACTACTACTACATTTTTAGGTATAAATCAGCGGAGCGATTTATTCATTAAGACAGAGGCTATTAAGGTAGACGTCGTACTTACTCAGGTGGCGCTAGAGTTCGGGGTGCACTCGGGGTTCAACTAACAAACCCCTCCAGTTAGCCAGATCGTTAGCTTATTGCCTTCAGTTGTACACTTCAAGTTGGTTGAAGTCCCCTTCTACTTGTAAGCACCACCTTACGCGAGGCCGTTCTCTGCTGCGTCGAAGTGTGGTCGGACGAAAAAATGGCCGAGAAATGGATTGTCAGCATCTCTGTCCGATCCTGTAGAAAGGATACCCATTGAGCTGCGTCAACTGTAATGAAACATGTTATTCTGTCATTTGGAGTAAACGTTTAACACCATTCGTCGAAAATTTAATTGATCCTTATAAGTGCGGTCATAGACCAGGAAAGTCCACCATTAAAAAAAGGTCCATACTACAGGAGCCCCTTGAAAGGAACAATCTCTAGATTAATTAATTCAAACCGCTTATTACACTGGCAAGCATGTGTAGCTTTGATATCGCTTCAAAATTCGTGCGCCTAAGCAGGATGTCAATGGAGAACGCTCGCTGCTCCATTAAGGCCGAAAGTGATCACACTGAAACCTCTGATCAAAAACGTCTTTGAAAAGATTGTACGAAGCTCCACCACCAACAACCTGGACCAAAGATCTTTCATATCCTCCTGACGGTCCCTTGGAGTTTATTAAATATACCTTCCATCGCCTTCCAGGTCCTGCAGTACAGTAAGCCTGACTTCACACTGCTCTTGAATCTGACTGATTCAAACTTTGTGAAGCAAGTGATATACTTTCCCTACTCCTTCGCACGTCCACGTAGATCTTATGAAGTTGGCTGAGTAGGATTTAATTGCTTGCTGATTGTCGATGTATGTATATAACGATATCGGTCAGCAACACGGTACTAATCCCTAACCACGCTGCGGATTGAAGAGACGTAGTGACCTCGGGCTAGAAACTCTCTAATAGATCATGATGTTAAGGGAGAATAGAAGTACATATGTCATAAGAATAGATTGCAGTAAGCGTTCATTTGACTTTGAATTGACAACAAAGCATTGACGAAACTTGCCTAAGAAAGACAGGGCGGAGCATCGATTTTTTGACCATTATTGAGTATCTGTAACCCAAATTGAAAACTAGTTTTGAAGGCAGATAGTCGATGATGATTGGAGGGTAAGGCGGCCACGGAGAAGTAGGTAGTGTGTTTGTCTGTGACCTGGCCAGTGTAAGGTCAAGCCTCGACAGGGGAACAGCCACCAAGCACAACAGAGAAACGAATAAAATCTTAGTTTCTCCAACAGCTACACCAAAAAATGAGTTGCTGTCTAGAAGTACGATGGACCGTATAAAGTCTGAGTGATTCGAATTTCGAGTGCCGCTTTTGGAGAGGTTTTCGATGCGCCGGTAATGCTGAAAGCCTTTGAGCCTTTTTAGTGATTTTAAGGTGGAATTTCTCTTCAGTGTGGTACACTATAATGGGATATTACACATATTCGGCTTAGCCATGATGTGCCCAGCCTTTGTTTGGCTGTAGGATCTATGTAAAATGGATACTCAAATGTTGGTCCCATATACTCATATTTGGTCCCATATGTATGTAGTTAGCGCTGTTGCAGAGGCTAGAGTGGACGAAAATCTTAAATTTTATTCGTTTCTCTAGACTGTAATTGATGTTCTCCGTACAATGCTCAAGTCTGCACCAGCTGCGCTACAAGGAAACACGATACTACTACACCATGACCACCTTTACGTGACTGGTTTGTAAAGAGCGAATTGCATTGGCTTGCATCTGCAATATGTTCAAGTGTCCATGGTTTAGTGAATTTTCACCCATTGTGTTACCTCAGAATAAAATTTAACGAATTGAAGTCAGTGCAATTAGACTTAACGAACAAATAGATTAATTGTACCCGTAGACCTCTTTCCCTTTACTAAATCGACGAAATCTAATGCAAAGCTCAAACGGAAAGAGGAAAGACTTAGCCATATAGTGGCTAAGAGGACGACATTACCAACTTCGTCGAATATTCCATCTGATATCCAAGGACGACGAATGAAACAAGTCGCCACATTGGCTCGGCCATATCGAGCAAATGGACAATAACGCTCCGGCCAAGAGGGTCTTTAAATCCCAGCCCTCAGTTTCGAGGCGACAAGACCAATTCTCTCTTCACTTGTGAATCCTAAACCGAGCTGACGTGTTTTTCTCCGGATTTTTCTAATAGTTTTTTCTTTTTTTCCGCTAAACTTTTCCCGTAATGTGGTGTGCGTCAAGGCTGCTTATTCTAACCGCATTTATTTTCAGAGTACAGTGGTTTATAAGAGAGACAATAAAATATTAACCATTCATTTTGTGCATGCTGATAGTCCCTTCCAATTTCCAATTTGGTTAGTTCGTTAATAAATCCCATAATTGTTAGGGCAGCCTCCTTGGCTAGTTGAGCCATTTCCTGGCGCTTCTTTTCAATTTGCAGTACTTTTTCTTTTTTCATTTCAATTATCTCCGACTGAAGAATCACTTAAAATTAAGGGGACCCTAGAAACTATGCAAAAATCGAAAAATGCATCCGAACATACATACATACTTACAGGATCGCATCTATCCATACAGTCCTTCTCTGAGCTGTATGTACCTGATTGAGCCACTACGTCCATCAATCCCTTCTAATATGGCTCCATCTCTTTGACAACTTTTGAGAGGTCATCTCGAAAATTTTCTCAATACTTGGACGTCGTTTTGATATTTCTTTCCTCTGGTTTTGCCTCTTCTGCGCTGACCTTCTGTTCGGCTGTGATTTTCTTAGCATCGCAGTCCTTCATCACTATGTTCATCTTAGCAAAGTGCTTTCGAAGGATGTTAAACATTGTCGCAAGCTCTTCAATGAGGTTGTTATTGATCTCGTTTTGAAGTTCGGCATCACGAAGCATTTCATTTTGGAGTTGAATCATTGTCTTATGCTGGCGTCGTTGTCCGCCTAGACTCGACTTGCCAATCTTATACGCGCGAGTGTTGATCGAGAGAAAATAGGATAAAATGCCTATAAAATGTTGGTCGACGGCATTCCATCCTTCGATAGAATCAACGGTGGCGTCAAGCTTTCCAGAACGGGCACAATATCTTACCTGAGCTTCTCTGACATATTCGGAGCTCAGGTCGATACTTGTCAGAGTCTTGGAGAAGAGATGGTGGCGGATGAGTACTTCATGTGCGCTCACATCCGCGAAGTGGGTTACTCCCATCAGTTATTAACCGGTCCCTCGCCATAGGGGTTTCAAAAATGGACCTGGCTCTCCAAGTTGGGGGTACCTTCCAGCTGTCACAAAAAAAAATTGCACATGTTAAGATGTGGATTCGTTGTGGGAAAGCGGTTTCGCTCAAATTATAACCTTTGATCGTCTAGCTGTGATCCGTATCAGAGGCCAATTCTACGATACCAGCCTTATCTGTTTTCAACTTATCGATGATACTAAAGATCCTTCAAAGGAGGAATTTAAAGCCCTCCTGAACGGAGCCTGTGTGGAGTATGATACAAAAATTGTATCAACCACTAACGACACCTTAGTGGTGATTCGACGACCACTAACCCAAGGAAACCGCTGATACTTCGATTTGGCCGAACAATTAAGTTCAAAACTGCTAACTCGGAAGACGAAATGGATACTCTACAAAACATTGATCCCGCCAGCTCTGCTCTATGGAGCCGAGTGCTGAATGATAAACAGTAAAGCAAGCAGATTTTGAATTCTTTCGAATGGCGCTTGATCTGGAAAACTAGAGCAGAGTGCCCATGATCGAAGAAAATGGAAGGTTGTCGTGTCGCAGGCATAGACCATTCACGGGTTGCAGGAGCTAGGATTTGACGCCATTCACCTTCTTTTTTATGGGAAACTGTTAACCACCGATATTACTCCAACGATCCACGAGCAATTGATGAACTTAAGTAAATTGTCCTTCGGGCTATCGGTGAATTTGAGGCACAAAAAATCGACAATGTATTACAAATTAGTTGGATAGAATGGAACGGACCTACAGCTTAGAGCTTTATCCGAATGCTGAAGCTTCTCCTGATAGTCATTACCCTTCGGTGGGACCGCAGAAAAACCTTTTTGGTGTTTCACTCTGGTCTGTTGTCCAAAAAACCAACCGCTGGTAGGCACTCGCCTGCTGTAAAAGCTGCACTGAATCATCGCCCCCCAATTCCCATAAATTGTTTTAAAGTTCGCATTTAGGAACGTACATCCCTAATTTGAGTACGTACCACACATAACCTTCATGGAGCCCTTCAAGAGGATTCTTATTGTGTAGGTTCGCCTTCGCGAAATTCGTTCAAAATTATTTCCAATGTTTGAGCAAAACACTCGTAATCCACTATCTACAAATGTTTCCGCAACATGTCTCTCCACGACAGCCTTCAGCTCTGCCTCATTTTTCTCTGTTTGTTTACGAATCGTGTTGCGCTACTCGCCACACAACGGCGCTCTCCACCCAACGCATTCACTCGAAATCATCTGCAGCATTTGAGTGACTTTCGCTAACCGGTTTTCTATGGTATTTCACTCAACAAAGAACCCATCCACTCAGTTTGGTTTCGTCCGTTGTCGTGCGAAGTGTTCTGTGCTTCTCGTTCGCGTTTGTTTGCCGTTGTGTCAGGGGTTAATTAAGCGTCCGTTGGTATATTTTCCTTTCCAATTGTGCATTTCGCGCCGAATTTTCACCCCCTTTAAGGAATAGTGCTCGTAGAATCTAAGAAACCGCATCTATCATTCCAATAAACCTCTCCGCCAGATTCATCTAGCCCCAAGGAATACACTAGCCCAAAAGATGAATCCACAGGTGGCTTCTCTTTGGCTGTAGTATGTGTCAATGCTAGGAGTATTTTCGTTCAAACTATTTTTCTTTGCGTTTCGGAGAATAGTACAAGAATGTGAGGCGGATATAAATAAAAAGAGGCGAATAGGCACAACCTGATTTGTGTTACACCTTCAATTTGTTTACGAAATGTGTTGAAAGAAATGCGGGTTTTTGTATCTTTGAAATAAAAAATTTATCGAGAAAATGTAAACGGAAAAGAAGTTCGTTCCCTTCTTTATTCCGTTCCGTTCGCTCAGGTGTTTTGATCGCTAGACATAGGCCTGCACGCACACACCCACATGCACATCTATTCGGATCCGTCTCATGCAGTCATTGTTCGCTACGGTAAAGGTGCGAGCGCGCAATCTCATAAGTGTGAGTGAGCTAAGCCGTTGATCGTTTTAAATTCGTTTTTCGTTTTTTTCCTCATTCCATCGGGCGGTCGCGGTTGTGTAAACGGGTTAAAAAAAAAGAAAACGTGTTTTTGTTGTGTGCGAAAGAGATGAATATAGAAAAGTGTTTTAATTGTGCTAAAATGCTACGTCATATGTAAATAAAAAGAAAATTTAAGAAAAATGTTAAATTCCAAATCAAAAAATAAATAAATTTTCAAAAAGTTGTGATATTGTTGCTGAAAAAAAGAAAAAATTCAGCAGAAGAAAAATAATTTATTGGCGTGTATAGAAATTAAAGTTAAACACATATACACAGATACTACAATGGAGGAACGAGAAAGGCGGCATTTTTCCAGTTTTCAAAGGATAACAAAGGCACATTTGTGGATTACCTGTTTTACGATCGTACTCGTTGGAATTTCCCAATGCAGTTGTACAGGTATGCAGCATCAAGGGTTTTTTTTTTTTTTTTTTGAAAATTTTCTTTTGTTCTTATGTTTCTTTTGTTTGTCGGTTGTTGTTGGTGCAAAATCAAATAGCTGTACCTAAATTGTGTCCTCTCTATGTTGGGACTTTCTTTTTTAGGGAGATTTATACCGTAATTTTCGTGCACTTTAACTATGTTTGTAAACAAAATTATAAGTCTTGGAGGTGAAAAATTTTATTTAGTATTAGATGTGAATCAGAATATCAACTCAACCAGATTTTTCAATACGAAGAGAGGACAGTTTTCTGGTCCCACGTCAATTGTGACTGCTGCCGCCGTCCTTGGATGTTTTCCTTTCTAACATTTTGTCCTTTTGGCCGCTTGTAAATTACTTGCTATGCTTTCTGCATTTTAGGCTTAAATGTTAAATTTTCTAACTTCGAAGGTATTATGAGATTTCAAAAGCAGAAGGCTTAAATAATTTAGAAAAAGTTGAGCAAAATTGATCAAAAACCATCGCCAAACTGATGTTCGATTCTTTGTTTCTGGAAATATGAATGCGGAAAATCGTACAAAATTTGTCTACCTATGTAAAAATAATACAGTGGTGGTCCAGTATAACGAATAGTGTATTGTCCTGGTGTATTCGTTAAATCGAAAAATTCGTAATATCGAGCACTTTTTACTTGTACGTATGAAACGTTAGAAAAATGTACAAGGTGGCGCAAAATTAATCATTGAATTTTGTTTTTGAATTACTTTTTTACAAAATAAAAAAAAATGATTTTGAGTGATGGAAATCTTGGAAATCTTTATTTGGACCTTTAAAATTTTTTCTGTTAAGTGGAAAAGATGATATCCGCCAAGTGGCTGCCGCCAGTGTTGATACACATTTGTGCCCGTTTTATCGCATTTTCCATGACTTCCGGTGGTAACTGTTCGCATTCCTGTCGAATATTCTCCTTAAGGGCTGCGATTGTCTGAGGCTTGTTGGCATAAACCCGCGACTTCAAGTAGCCCCAAGGAAAGAAGTCTGGGATGGTTAAATCGGGCGATCTTGCTGGCCATGCCAAATCGCCAAAACGGGAGATTACGCGATCAGGAAACGCTTCCTTCATAATATCCATTGTGGCTCGTGTGTGCGGTTGCACCGTCTTGTTGAAACCACATGTTCACCAAGCCCCGCTCATCCGATTCCGGCAGTAAGAAGTCGTTTATCATGGCCCTGTAGCGTTCGCCAGTAACAGTGACCGCATTGCCGATGGCGTCCTCAAAAGCACGGCTGAAAGCCGCACCACACAGTGGCTTTAAGTGGATGTAATGGCTCTTCGTGCATCACACGCGGATTTTCAGTGCCCCAGAAACGAAGATTTTGCTTATTGACGTAAGCGCTTAAGTAGAAATGCGCCTCGTCGTTCATGATGATTTTCGACACAAAATCGTTCTCTTCGTTGTTGAGATTGAGGATGGCTTGACAGTGGAGTATAGCGCTCCATTGCTTGTCTGTTCGAATTTTCCGTCGTTACAAGCGGATGTCGCTATATCAGAATGAAAAAAAAAATCTTCTATTTTTTTATATTTTATATGTTATGTTTTTATTTCGTTTAACTCAAATTCTTACAAGTATATATGTAGGTACATACATATATAAATTTTTTTTTCTTCTGAACGCTTCTGAATGACAAATTAGCACAACTGACACAAAGAAAATAAACTCCAGATGCATTCAAACATATGTATGTATGTAACTGTGTCCTGTCTAGACAGTAAACACAGGAATAAGGCAAAAGTAGGCGGCAATTCTCCCGTTTTGTTCTATTTTTGGTCGTTATATCCGAATTTTGTGACAAAAAACCACGACGAAAAGGTCGTTATAACCGAAATGTCGTTACAACCGAAAGACGTTATTCATTATTGAATGGGAAACCAGACTTTAGCTATTAACCCATTAACCGCCAAAATAAAATCCGAAATGGTATTTTTGAGAATAGTTTATGTTAATATTGTTAACAAACCAAATAAACATAAAATTATGATAAACAAGGAAAAAAAATAATTTGACTCCATAAGAGGGGGGTGTACTTGATTGGGTACAGCGGCGTATTGCAGGTGAAAATTTTCGAAGCATTCTTTTTCCACACATAATGTTTTTTGTCACTTCTTGCATTGCCAGCGAACTCTAGCGTGACATTTTACACACCGTAAAGGCTTTTCCAGCTTTTGAGGGTAGTGCCCTACACCATCTTGAGGCAAGCCTGGAACCAAGGAAGATGAAGATCGAGCCTTATTTTGCGTTTTTTGGCGTAGGTAGTACCTCGCAATAGCGCGCCGAAACATAAGCTGATCCATGCTATCACTGTGGTTCATTACATGCAAACGCCAAGCATTTGCCATAGCCATATCTATCATGTAGGTAAACAAAACCCACCACCACTTTTTTCCGTGAATTGCAATCCTGTAAAGTGAAATAGATTGATCCAACTCATCCACTCCGCCCATATTTTAGTTGTAAGTTTGGAAAAGTTTTGGTATGTTGACATCAGTGTTTTCACGTTGTACAGGAGACCATCGTTTTACAACTCCCAACGGTTCAACAGTGTGTCATAATTTGTAGCCATTGTGCAAACGCTATTGTCTTTCCATCTCACTAGAAGTATTTCATTTTGCTTATCAAACCTATAATCATACGAGGCACGATCTTCTTTCTTCATCTCTTTAGTACTTTTTAAAGGACATTTCTTTGTTCTGTTTTCTCTTATTGTTCCAGTTGCCCGATATCCTTTTTTTTTGAGATCCACCAAGAGGTTATAATTTGTAAAAAAGTTGTCAAAAAATATTTGGTGCATTGTTGGATCAGTATTCAGTTTCTGAAGTAATGTTTTGACAACTCGTGATCCTAAGGGATCAACAGAAACTTCGAGGGCTTTTCCACAATAAAAATCAAAGGTATAGCAGTATCCCGTGGAACTTGCTGCTACCCAGTTTTTATAGCCAAACCGAACTGGTTTTCCTCGGATAAACTGTTTGGCAGGATGATGCCCAAAGTATTTTACCATTGATTCATCAATTGAAATATGGTCGTGCATCACACCCCACTGGAGAAATTTATTCATAAGGATATCAGCTAATGGCCGAACTTTGAACATGTTGTCCCTGGAAGCACTTGTTTCGTCGTTATTCACGAAATGAATATTCTTTTTTATACCCCGAAATCTTTGCCTTGGCATGCACCTTGATACCTTTTCAACACCAACGTCTTCATCATAAGACCAATACATATCTTCCCTGGGCAACTTGTGATACCCTGACAATATCAATATGCCTATAAACTTTTTCAAGTCAACAGAGTCTAGTTGAAATGTGTGTCTGTTGTTTTGATTAGCATATAAAATTGTGTTTCTTACTATCAAGCTTATCACTTCTTCATCAAATATTTTCTCGAATATTTGTACTGGGGTTAAATCTTCAAGCTGTTTTTTTTTTACTTCTTTTTGTCTATGTAGCACATCAGTTTTTTTCTTCAGCTATGGAAGAGTATGTTGGAGGAGACTTACGCCATACTGGCTGATCTGGCTGTTGACGACGACTTCTCTTTACCTTTTCGGCCAAGGGCTCATCATCGCTGTTGTCGTTATCACTACTTGGAATAATGTCCTCTTCATACCTAAATACTTCTATATTACCAGGCACATTGTGCGGCAAAACGGCACTGACCATGTCCTCGTCGGCACCTTCTTCTTCGTCTGTCACCACGCTAGGTTTTGGCGGTATGATCGCGAAGTCGTAATCAGCATCATTGTCACTTTCTTCTAAAATGGCATTAACTGCTTCCTCTAAGCCGCTGTAACAGTTTGAAATGCTAAAACGTTTTGAACTCATTGTAACAAAAACCTGAAAAAAGTAAAATTGTTACATATATGGATTCTGCCGCTGTACCCATTTAGGTACAGTAGTCTTTCACGCACGATTTCTTTGTACATATATGTCACAAAACACTCGTTCATCATTTATTATTCTACGAGAAAACATACAAAAAACAAAAATTGGGCGTCGAAAAACACTGAAAAACAATGAAATTATCTGCTTACCTGTATAAACAATTATAATGCTACGTTAGAATCAACTTTTTGACAGCTACCATGAATATGCAGCCCTAATTGTTTTTTTGTTTTTTTAAAGCTCTATTTGTCTTTTTCTAAAATAAGTAGAAAAACCAACTGTAGCTTTAAAAATTGCTAAAATACACTCAATAGTTTTGGTGTACCCAATCAGGTACAGAGGCGTCGTTATAACCGAAATGTCGTTACAACCGAGTTCACTATAAGCGAATTAAACTGTATATTGGGGCTAGTTTTATTAGCTAAGCATATCAAAGGTTCAGCCTGGATTTAGTTAGGTTAAGTTACCATTTAGCTGCCCCTGTGGCCCTATCTGGGACCATTACATATTCAATAACAAATTATAAGAGCTGCAGAGCGACATTGGCCTAGTCCAAAACCTGGACATTGAACGTTAGAGACAAAAGATATGTATCAACGCTGCAGCCCGCACGGTCTTCGAATCGAGGACAACGCAGTAGAAGAAGGCCTCATCTTAGGTTGAAGCGCACGAGTAAAAAAAACGATCTTAACCGGGCTACTTAGAGAGGCTTGTTGGTTAACCAACTGTAGCGCCATCTATGTACGTAAGTAAGTAAGATCAATAGTAGTCAAAGGACATGCAGCAGTGTTAGTAAATGACTACAATCCATGAGGTTCCTTATGGTTCCACCACATCCTTTGTAAGGTCAGGCTCGGTGTAGTCTTCTAGAATTCGGGATAGTTTTCCTGCGATCGTGACCTTTTTTCTCCTTTCTACAAATTAGCTTAAACTATTTCATATGTACTTATATTCAACTAAAGACAAGTAGGTATGCGCTCGTCCACAGCTTCCTGGTTGACATTCATACGAGTATTTTTTCTTTTTCCCTTCTCTCCGTCATACAAAATCTTCCCCTTAAAGTGTACAGACAAAGGAGGCAGAATGAAAAAAAAAAAAAACTTGTGCACCTGGTGTTCGAATGAATTTCCAAACTCAAGGGACAAAAAGTAATTTTTTTTTTTTTTTTCTTCAATAAGGTATCGAGTGTCGGAATATCATTATTTTTTTTTTTTCTTTTTAAATACTTATCCCCCCCATTGTTTGCAAATTTTCAAGGACACAATCGTCGCCTTGTATACGTATCTTTGTGGTATGATTAGGTGTATGTATTAGTGGCAAATATTATTTTGTTGACAGTAATGATCAATTATTTCAATTTAAGATGTGCCCCTCGAAAATTTCGAAAATTTCAATAGTGGTTTACGAATCGTCCATGTATGGCTTTATAAGAAAGGATGCCATTGAGTTGTTATGCAAACATTAAAATAAGCTCTTAAGTCATATTTTTCACCAGCGTCAATCGCGTAATTGTGCGCTACAGTAAATAGAAAATAAATAAACAACGCCTCTCAGAAAATTGCTTTCAATTTGCCTTGCTACCTACAAATAAACTTATAAACTACGGATACATGGCGAATTCAAAAATTCTGAAGAAACTATTTTGTTTGCAGTTGTTTGAAGTTTCGCCGGCGTTTGCATTTGCGTTAGCATTTGCTTTTGCATTTTGACTTTTAAGTTTGTTTTGTAAATTTTAATTGCTTTCATAATTAGCCTTTATTTCAGTGTTAAAGTGAAAAGGTAAACTCTAGCAAAAAGGACATTGTTAGCATTGTAGAGAAGAGAGAAGTTTTGTTGTACGTTACAAACGAAAGTAGCAAAAAAGTTCGACTTGCCCTGTGTATATCAAAGCGATCTGGAACGGGGATTTTTAAATAGTTTACTTGTCAAAGTAGTTTCCAAGTTTGAACTAATTTACCTTTGTGTAGAAGTATTTTGTTTTTTAATTAAATATGCTGCAATTAGAAGGATTGTATCTTTTGTGTCACTACTGGTAATGAAACCAAGAACGTAGGGAGGTATACATTTTTCTAAACATTTCTAACCTCACAAAGGTTTAACTTTGGAACTTGAAAGGATCCTATGACCCGAGATCTGATTGTGTCGGTGAGGTTTTTAGGCAATTGTCGGACTTGATTTTCGCGAGCGACTCTCAACAGACCGTACGTGCTCCAGGGCCTAGTTTTTCGCGACCATTAGTATTGTACGTGTTACCTAATGTATCGGGACCGTGAAACAAATTTCGAGACGAACTTCAAACCTGGACCAGTAGCCATGGCTTCCACAATCGACTGTCATTCCCAAGATAAAAAAAAAAACTACTTCAAGATCCTTTGAAGGTGGTTTAATGCAAGCATGTTAAAATTAGGATAGTGATTCTTCTAGGATGCAAGTAGTATAGATGTCTAAAATGCGTTCTACAGTTTTAAGGAAAAGAGACGTTAAGCCAATAGACCTAAAACCCTTCGCGGACTCATGGCATTGCTTAGCAGTTTTCGGAATACAAACCAGTATTGGTAACTAGGATTGGTACCGCGAGCTTCTTAGCTTCCAAACTGCGTTACGTTGTGCTCTGGAAAAGTTTTCAAATTAAAAGCGATTTTGTTAAGTGTTTGCTTGCCCAGGTGCTTTAGTTCTACTTGAATGCTTACATAGAAAGAAAACAAAAGGTGAGTCGTCCACGTTCGACCTAAATGCCGACATTCAACATCTACGAATGGTAGACGTAAATATCAGGATCATCGCCAAAATTTCCAACAAACGGTGCTCGTGGTTGCATGAAGGCTGTAGGAATACAAATTACGAATGTGCTCCAGGACTGTGAACTAAATGTGCCTTAGTAGCACACAGCTTTCACGCGAAAGCCATGAAACTACTATGACTTGCACTTTCTCTCGAATAGTGGCCAGGATGCCATCAAGGCCAGGTGCTTGTACGAAGCCCAGAAGGTTTTATCTTCGGTGATGATTGTCTTGATCACATTCCATGATGTAAGTTGCGTGCTCTGCAAGTTGGGCGGTTTTTCGCCGTATCTAAGTCCCATTTAACCCTTTGATGGAACGGAAAGTTCTTTGAACAGAATCTCGCTGAGCATAGCTGAATTCTTGAGGCTTTCAATGGATTGACAGTACTTTGTCCAGCCCTCCGACGTGACATTTTTAATGTTTTTTTTTTGCCGCTGTTTATCAATTTTACCTCAACCAACATCGGCCAGCTCGGTTCCTAACTAGCTACCTCGAGTGTGTCACACCGATTTGTTTGGGTCTTCATCTGCTGTGGTGGATTCAAAGACTCGACGGGCCTGACTGACGGTCCAAACACTCTGCGTGCCCCAATCATCTTAGCCGCTCCACTCGCAACTTTTTAACGAGGTTGACGTGCTGATAACCCGTTTTTGAATCTTCTCCTCTAAGTATGATGGTAAAGATATCACATGATACTGCGTCTCCTCGTTTTAAACCTTTTCAGACATCGAAGTGTTCGGTGGTGTTCTTGCCAATCTTGAAGAGGCAGCGAGATTGTCATCCTAATCAGACGGACGAATTTATATTTGGCATGGATGCTGAGATTTGACATGGCTCTGTAAAGCTCGTCTCTATATACCCTAGGCAATAGATGGTGTGTCGACCTAAAATTCCTGGATTTTCTGTAGGATCTGCCGGAGTGTGGACACTGCACACAGCACACTGATAGGGGCCAAGTCGGTTGTAGGCAAATAGTTTTAAGCATTCACCCAGTATGGTATGGCCGACTTGCGATGTTTAACAGACTGGTTCCTCTGATTCCTGTCAGTTCAAAATATATCTATCGTTTTTGTGGATGGAGTACACAATGTTGAGGTTCCATTCGTCAAGCATGGTAGTTAGGTAGGTAGAGGTGGCTGTTTCTTTAATTTGAAACACAATTGAATTGATACCACACAACTCATGTAACTTGGTTGTAAAAGTAGTTGTTTACGGTTGAGGCGAGAGATAATCTACACCCATCCTGTCGCGTTCAGGTAGAGGTGGAGGGCTCCAATCCTTCTGTCAGATATCTCTCTCAGATCGTCGAAGAAAGGTTTACCTAGAGTACACGTTGCATACTATCACCTGACCAAATTTTGCAGATAAGTTGATGTATGTATGCTTCTTACCAAGTCATCTCACCGACACGTTTAGGCCATCCGCCCCAGCAGCCGTCCGTTTTTAGACTTAAGTTTCGATATCTCTGTCTTCATTTGGTGTTCATCAGGTGGATGGAAGTTTTGATCCTCGTCGTCCAGGTCAAATGACACGTTTAGCCTGACGGCAAGGAGTCTTAACCGTCACCGGCGCTAAACAAAAAATTTTCTTATCAAATCCTCAGTACCGTCTTTGAATCTACTATCACATCATAGACCCTGTTCGGGCCTTGTAGCATTGAGTTAGTCTTTTCACCCTCTGGTAAAGTTTTTGAACGTTAATGTCCATCAATCTGAGTTTGAATAAATCTTCATCCCTTATCGGATGCGAGACAATTAAGCCAGTATCGATAGCCTTCTCATTTGCTTTTTTCGTTTTGAATTTCTTCCAGTCAATTTTCTTATGGTTTTCGAAAGCTTCAAGGGTTTCAAGTGTGGGACTCAGAGTGTGGAAATTATCCAGAAGAGTTCCGAAGGTTCTACCCGAAGGTTTTCCTTGTTTGTTTGTCTAGATCGTCTTCTCATCCACGGTAATTTTTCAAATTGGGAAAAACAAAGGTTGGATTGGATTTACAAGGGTTGGGCAAATTTTATGGAAACAAAATCGACCACAAATTGCTTAATAAACTCGGTTGTTGGTGAAATTTGTGGTACTTGCAAAATTGTATTTTTTCCTCTCATTTTTAATACAAAGTAGGTACTAATTAAAATCACTCTATGCCAAAGGTGCGCTGTTAAAAGCCACTAAAAAAAGTTGTATCTACGTAAAAATGGAATGAATTTCAACCGCAGTAGCTAGGCAGTTAACCAGTCAAAACCGCAACTCATTGCATAACAATGTGTTAATTAATTATTATAATACTCGTACGATGCACAATTTTTTTTTTCCCCATGTTATATCGCTCATACAGTGCAACTGTTTACAACTCTTTATGTGGCGCCAATCTCTTTCGGATAACTAATTATCAACAAAAGTCTGACACATAAAATCCGCAAAAGACAAAAATAAAAAAAATTAACCTTACTCAGCAAGTTTACATGCCAGCATTGAATTGAACAGCATTTTTTATACTGAATTTTCGTCGTATTAGTCACTGACCGACATTCCGTCTGACCAACGTATACGTGTGTATCTATTGCAGCGAGTATCTGTGAGTAGCATTGTCCGTCGATGGTCATTAAGTTTCTCGCACACTGACCTAAATGATGATTGACCGCGATGAACTTTCTAAGCAACGACATCTCACATCTCTACCCGGAACAATTAATGGTTGGCGTTGGACTTTTCTTACGGATACAAGAAACTACTTATAGATTGTTTCTATTTGCAGTTTATACTTTGCCCTTTCCTATATGCAATTCTAATTGCATAACTGTGTATCTCGCCTAATGTTGCAAGAAAAAAAAAAAGTGGTTCTCTTGGCAGTTACTGACAGTTTCCAGTTTCCCCATATATGGGTTGAATTAGTGTATAAATTGCATCTAGATACACACACGCCAACCAAACAACCGAATGCAATGTGAGCTCAGGCACCGTCGCCGTAGGAAGGTATTCCAGTTAATTTTACTGTGTCAGGTGTCTGACTCTTCCCACTGTCAGGCCGATGAATCAAATTGCAACAGCTTTCGTTATCTTTTAGCCTTGCAAAAAAAAAAAAAAAAACAAAGACCCGCTGAGGAATATAAACAAAGCAAAAGTATGAGATACTCGAGATAGATACTTTATCTGTTTTGATTTCGCTTTTTTTTTTTATGAGCATATAGTCTTAAGAAAAAAAAAAATCCCCAACACTTCACTCTGGAGTTGGGTATCCGAAATTTGCTCTGGCATTCCAATCCAATCGGTAGAGGCTCTGTATGTATCCAAGTCAAATGCTGCAGTGCACACTGGTAACTACATTGTTTGTATCTGATTTCAGGTCACTGAATTTGTTATTTAACCGGCCGTTCACGAAAGCACGCTTGGTACACTTTGGTTGTTCAACAGATACCCCTTGTAGTTTAGCAGTGAATTTGTTACTCTCCGACACAAGAATGCATCAAATGGCGAAAAAGTCGTTACACTAGGTGCCTTTCCGAGATTGCCATGGAAACATAATCTTATGCACATGGTTGGTGTACAGGGACATGTGATGTTTTGCAGACTTGAGTGTCCAACAAGACTTTTAGACGCTGTGGTCGACGTTTGTGTGGTTGGAAATAGTAATAAAATATGGAATGCGTAGATTAGTGTTTGGTATTTCATCTAATGGACCAGTCCTCGTCTAGACTGGGGTTGTAAAACTGCGAAGAGATGGATTTTTAATAAAATTTATGATGGCGGACTATTATGTAGGAGGAGAAGTGTTGCAGGCTGAGGAGTTAACTTAAGACGTTTGAGTAGGTATCAGGAAATCAGTAAATCAGTTGCAGGAGGAGGGTACATGTTTATAAGTACCTACATCGTGTATAAAATGAGGATTAACGCTTAACAAGTTGTCCATAGTGTTTCAACTTTAAGCGTTTGTCAGGCTTGCTATGGGAACAGTTCTAAATTATCGTCACGGTAGGAAGGTGAGTGGTTACATAAAAAACTCACGTGTCCTTGTTACGAAGGGAGACGGTTTCAAATCCATTTTGTGGCATTCAAGGAACCGATACCTACTGTTCTTTAAAAATTTCCTTAAGGTTTTCGAAAAAGGCTTTGCCTCGAGTTTGATGTTGGGCTCTACTTAGAGTTGGACACCCGCATAGGAAGGGTTAAGTTTCGTTCTCAGACGTTGGGTTAATCTGGAAACATGCGCAACGGCCAGGGCGCTATGGCCGGCCTTCAGCAAGAAGAGATCAACCTCTCTGGTAAAACTTAGTCGTTATAACGCACGGGTTGTCTCTGGCATAATAACTGGACACTGTTCTATCGGCGTTCACTCAGAACGACTCGGTGTGCTACATAACGCCTTTTGCAGAAGTTGCAGGGACGAAGAAGGAATTGAATCTGTTCGTCATCTGCTGTGTGATTGTTCTGCCCTATCCGTCATAAGAATGAGGACTCTCGGAAGTTACTTCTTTTCGGAACTGGAGGACTTAGGAAATGTAGAGCTGACGGACCTCCTGAGATTCATATCATTATCAGGGTGGTTCTTACAGCGGTTTCACATGTTTCCAGGGTTAAAAGATTGGCCACAATAGACCGACCTGGTCTAAGTGAGCAGTGACTCTATGTCACAAGGCACCCATCTACTTAACCTAACCTTCGGTCACATTTAAATTATTACATCTCCGGTAGTGTGTGTGTGTTAAAATCGATGCCCAGTCTAGATGCCTGCGTTCCTACTGGCCAGTGACCTGTGCTTATCACTACACTTCTTGCAGAGTCTACTCGAGCAGACTGACCCAGTTGTTGTTCGACCGCATCTGCGTAGAAGTTACACAACTCTGCAGACTGCTACACATTTTGTTTGCCACTGATAGAACGTGTGAAAAGATTTCGCTTTTGACAGTTCCCATCGGAACGAGGACTTCATCTGCAAGAGATAGGTTAAGGGCAGATCCTGTGCTCGCCAGCTTCATTCATTCCCCTCTAAGTTGACATGACCTGGCATCCAGATAAGATCCATTTTAGTCCGATCACCTAGCGACAAGAGCTCTTTCCTCAGCTAAGACGACGATGGTGTTCAAATCAGGGCCTTGATAGCAGCCTGACTGTCGATGAAAATGGTGATATGGCGAGTTGTCTTTTATTATCCGACACGCTTCATGCATTGACATAACTTCCTCCTGGACGAATCGGGAAGCCGAAAGGATGATGAAAATTTATGATAATTTCCCAGCTTTTGACGAAACACGATATTCAACTCGTTATCCGCAAACAAAGTAAACGGCATCGAAATCAATTCAGCAGCTATTCAGTTTCAGTCATACAACTCGACTTTTTTTTAATGATAGGCGCTTACAAAACGGGATGAGATATACTACCTGAGGGATTCCCTAATAAGCAAATTAAATTGCGCCGAAATCGATACTGATACAGCTTTTCAGCGCTGAAAAAGAAGTATCCGATAAGTTAGGCTACATACATATGCATGTATCCTTACACCTGCTACGTAATCCGATTATCCGGAGACTAGTAGGAAATAAGCGGAAGCATCTCAGACATTTACTGTAGGAAATTCAATTGGCAATATTGTCGGCTCTGACAATTTCATTGTGGGACAAAATGTTTTGCAAGTCAGAGCGGAAAACAGCGGTGAGCCCTTACCGGTTGGTTGAGTTGTTTTTCCTCTTAAAGAAGGATGTGCACAGCATCCACTCGACAGATGTGAACTTTTCCGATGTCAAAACTCCTTTCCAGAAAAATTTCCTAAATTACAAGCTTTTTATGGTTGATTTGAATTTTTTTTATCTGAATTTTGGTGGTCTAATTTGTGTGGACTATTCTGCAGTCGCCTGTCGCCTTATTGAAAGTCACGGTGGGTTACTTTGTACGCTCTTTAGTGTAAATTTAGGTTTGATGAAAAAAACACTTGTTCTTCATCACACCCAGCTCTGAAGAGAACCATTGTGATGCCCATTGAGGTTTATTCTACTCTTGGTTCTGGTCTGCAGTTTGTTTCTTCTTACACTTGAGGAACCTGGTTATGTGGTCGTAACTAATGCTATGTGCCTGATGTCCTCAAAAATATCTGAAGATCGGAAAGAGGCGCATCAAATAATTCGTCACTGTCTTGAAAGTAGTTGCTTCCTAGTATTTTATTCCTCAGTTGACAGAGGCTGGGGCAGTGGCAAAGCAATTAGGGATTATTCTTAGGGACTTGTTTGTCGCTACACCCTCTGCATAAATCGTCGGGGCAGTTTGGTTTCAATATGCGACTTCTATTGGATTGTGACCAGTGACTGCATCAGACTGCATCAGCAGGGGTGCAATCTCACTCGGGTCTCAACGGATCCATTGTGTTTACAGGGGATACCTGTAAACAAAAAGAAAAAGAAAAGAAGAAAGATATGGCGGTGGGTTAGCTGATTAGTTAGTAGCAGGGGTGGCCCTCCTGAACCAACCCGATTTCATGATGAATTTTAGGGTGGTTTTAGGTGGCGTGTTTGCTAGTTCGCTAAGGTCTTTGAACTGTGGTTTTCCGAGGTTTGAGAGTCTGGTTCTGAAGAGGCTTGGGCATTCGCAGAGGAAGTGTGTTGAGTTTTCCTCTACCTCTATGTCGCCACAGCCTCTGCTTAGGTCGGTGGTGCTGTTTCTCATTTTAAGTAAGGATTCCAATGAGGAGTGACAGCTGTGGTCTGCTTAATGATAGGAGTTCTTTGGTCCTCTTTTCGTGAAATTGGGTCCAAAGTTTTCTAGAGACTCGGCATGCGCTGATTGTGTTCCACCTTGCGTTGGCCTTACTTAAGAAGTCTGTAGAGATTTTGACCACGTGTTGGTGCAGATTCTAGCAATCCAAGAACTGTTTCTAGTCTCCCTAGTGCGATGGTTCTCATAGCACCAGTTGTGCTGATGCATGCCACTGTCCTTGTATTTTTGTCATGGAGTTGAGCTGGCGGATTGCCACCAGACTAAGTTACCGTGTGTGATAACAAAACCATTTGTATATAGGTACGGAGAATATATGTATGACTCTCTATATGACTCCCTCATTGGGGAACAGATGGCTCACGCTTTCAGAGTTACCTTCTTTCCGAGGGTAGTTTACTATTTTCTTGCACTCATAGGCAATCATTGTCACGACTGTAAATCTTTAACTCACTTCTTGCCACAAGCCTTCAAGTGCTGCAGAACAGGAAGTCAACTATAAACTGCCTTCAATCGCTCATCTACTCGGCTCAAATTTTATGGCCAAATTTGATTAACAGTCCATGAGTAGACGCCCCCTAATGTGTAATTTCCTCAGAACAGAGTACAAATCCACTCCACACTATAACAACTGTTTACCGCACACCAGTAACCACATGCGTCAAACTCCCGTTAACTGACTGTTAACTAAGTCTCTCACATAAACATGACGCATTCCACTTATGACATACGACCCCATCCATTGCTTTGTAAAACATTAGCTCCCATGAAATTGAACTCCCAAAATGGGGGACAAATTCCTTCACAGAAAAGGCTCCCGCACAAGAAACCGGTCATTATCGCCTTTAGCACTACTATGGCAACATAAACCGACTCATCCTCCTTCACCTCCCTGTTTCCTGCCGGTTTTCCTACTACCAACACCACACACTGGAACATAGCATTAAATGTCATATGGCGCGGAATTCATTACGACTAAACAGAAATGGTAATTATATTGTTCGGACCCTTTTTACAGCAACATGCAACATGCATTCAAAATGTCGTCGTCGTTGTAGTCCCCGTCTCCGCTCCTCTGTCACATGGTGGACAAAATTAATGGTCATACTCTGGAACAAAGATAAAATACCAACCAACGAAACAACGACAACGCATGGTCGTATATAGAGGCCTTGAAGTACCTGCCCGATGGCATAGCGCATAGATACGTGATCGAACTTCTTAAAACTGCTATACAAAGTGTGGAATGAAACTTTTAACGAACGTTTAACGTTCAATGAATTTGTCTGCAACGGAAAGGATATGTGTCCAGCAGTAACGTGTCGTCGTCGTCGTCGTCGTCTAAAGGAGACACACGAATTGACGGTGACCAACGAGAACTGCATAAAGAGCGATGGTGATGGTGAATCTAAATTTGAATAAATATTCTTAATCGATAGAAACGAACGAATGTACGAACGGCTGGCGGATGAGGGATCGTCTGTCAGAAATGAATCAATTTGCGGAATGCATACATTTTAGATTGGTAACGAGAATGGCCAAAATTATTATTCAGCGTGCATTTTTGGTGGACATTAAATGGTGAGTGGGTGGAGCTGGGTACCTTTGAAAGCATTTAGCGATTCCTAGATAAATGTTTGTAGAAACCGGCTCTGTGAGTAGGTAGGAACCACGTAGATACTGATTCATTGTGAATTCTGAGTTTAATGATTGATAATTCTTATGCTACAACAATTTACTTTGACGAATGAGAGAGCTTAGCAAGTTGAGAAGAAATAAAGAAAAACGGTCGGAAGTTGATTCTCTGAATACTGAACTACGAGGAGAAGTTCTCGGCCTTGAGGCTGTTTTTTTGGTTCGAAGATGCATGCATTCTATTCAACATTTCTCCAATGAATGGATTCCATGCCATCTCTAAGGTTTACAGCTGCTATTACCTTTTTATTTGACCCAAAACGTTCTCCAATCACAAATTTCTTCAGATTTGAGAATAGGTGGAGGTCAGAGGGAACAAAATCTGGTGAAAAGGGCTTTTTTCGCCCATTTGACTGGGGCCAAATCTTCCCCTCAAGATTAGGAGGGTTTTTTTTTTGATACGCTGGAGCGATGGAATCCTTCATGGACACGCGGTAGCCCGTGCTACGAGTTTACGAGTGCTGTATGTTTACGTGGCTAAAATACCCCTGCGGTACCGCCGGTCAAGGCATTCCTTCGTAGGGCCAGGTTTTGACATCATCTTCTCCTTATGGTCCAGGATTTCCTTCCTCTTGGGCTCTCGGTGTTTGATTTTTCCACCGTAGTTCCTGCATGATGCCTGCCCTGATACGGTTGGTGATATCCCATGCTTCCCTCGTTGATAGCAAAAACGATATCAGCCTCCTTGGGGTAATAACATTGCCTATCTCTTGTTCTAGGGCATTTCTGGCTGCTGCGGATTTTTCCTTCACAATGAAGACAGAATGCGTCGTCTGCGATGTTATACTTCTGAAGGAACTCCCGGAAGCTTCCATGTCCCATTGGAAATTGGGTAAGGTAAAAGTTTACTTCACCGTGTTCGGCAGCAGTTTGTACATATGTCCACCGGCCGTTTTCTGATGTGTTCCATCGCCGTGCCATTCTATATCGGCAGCTGCTCTGATGGCTCTTCTCTATCGGTTTTCGTCATTGTATATTGATGCTATTGGCGCGCCCCTATCACACTTATTGCATCCCCCGATACCGTTCTATGTGCACAGCATTCTCTGATCGATGCTCTTCTATGCACAGAGTTCATCTCATGTACGAACTTATGCCCGTTGCCGGTGCCCATATAGGGGCTGCGTGAATGAGGATTGACTTGCTCACTGTTGCAAGCAGATTTCTTATTGACTGCCTGGGTCCTCCAATATTTGGCATCAGCCTGGATATTGCGGCAACAGTCCTATATGCCTTCACGCTTGTGTGGGTTTGATGATCTCTAAAGTTGAGCCTATGGTCAAGCAGTACCCTAGGTCCTTTATGTAGGACTTTGGACTCGATAGTGTATAGTCAGGCACTCAACTTTCTTGCGGCTGCTAATGAGGACAGCCTCCGTTTTGTATTCCGTTGTTGCCTATTGCCGTTTTTAGAGTTAAGGGGAGGTCTCATTGCAACGACAAGAGCTCCTGCTTAGTGCAACTTTGATATAATTCCTTGGCACTCTAGTTAGCTCAAATGTCTGAGTGACCAGGAAGTGAGATTGCTTGGTTCAGGGATGCACCAATTTTAAGCTTATTACTGGTGTTTCGAGTGCTCTTGCCTATCGCTGTAAATGACGGGATTCACGCCCGATATCGATCTCATCTACAGCCAATCAGGGGCTTTACAAATAGCCATAACCTCCGCTTGGAATAAACTACATAACTTCAAATATTTGGCGTAACAGACAGTACGTATTTGTTCCAGGGCCGAGCTTCTTGCTAACATTCGTATGGTCCGTGCTATATTTTTTTTTTTTTACAAATGGACCGGACCTATGTTCAATTTAGAGCCGTATTCGAAAGGTAAATTGAGAAGCTTCTCATTACATCGATCGTTTGTCAAACATTTGCGAGGGATGGCACCGTGAAAAAACTTTTAGATGTTGCCTGGGATTCGAACCGGTCAGTAACCACCGATCCATGGCTTCAAAGACCCATCAGTAAAGAATTCCAATGAAGAATGGCTAATGATCGTCTTCTCAGCCCGATTCTGTCGGCTAGGAATGCTTGTTCCATGTTTAATGATGGATTCTAGGAACATGGTCAAGTAGTCCCTGAGAACTATTCGAATGCACTCTGTTGGTTTTACAATTTGGTGATACCCGTCTAGAAACAGCTCTCAGGCTAATTAGTTTTCCATTGGATTTGAGTACAGGCTCGAATCTTGCTGAGGAACAGTAACTGTCGAAGTCGAGTGCTCTTGGATGTCCGTCCCCTCTTTTACAAACGCTTAAGAAAATTCCGTCACGTTGTTGGTCGGGAAAGCATCAAAGATAACTTCCGTAGCGCACGTCTTCATGATGGGTGACTTGAAAACATTCCTTCTCTGGATACCTACGGAGAGGTAACAATGAAATCGGAGCTGCAAATGATAGAGTCATTCTAGTGGAATATCTATGATTCAGGACTTGCCAAAATTCTTGACCTACAGGAATAAGGAATACCGTCCAAAACTTTCTGGCTCTTCGGTGGAGGTCCTAACATTCTTAATACCAAAGCAATGTGAAGAGTAGCTCTGGAGCCAGTGGTTGAGGGTAATGCATGCTTAGTACAAGCAAAAACAAGCAGGGAAAAAGAGCGTTGATAACGTAGGAGTATGAGGACCTTTTAACTTTAAGTCGACTTTAGAAAATGTCTGCGCTGGATACCTGGACAAAAGGGTTTACCAACTTACAATCTAATGAACTAGACACTAAAGGGTTACAGAACTTCTAAATCGTTGCTTAAAGTCGGACACCAATGGTTAACAGACTAGTAAAAACCTTTCCACATTACGACGAACTTGACCTATCCTATGTATGTAGGTGGCATGAAATTTCTGACGTCTAGCCATTACCAACAGATCCCATTCAGTGAAAGTGTGGCTTAGACTCTTGGTAACCATCTGTTTTGTGTTCTCGAGCCCGACTACAAAGTGAGTCAGACGAAAATTTCACAGAGTCATCGTCTTGGGTGCCAGAGTAACATCATTTTAGATGGGCGCTGTGGCTCAATGGTTAGTGCGTTTGGCTACTGAGCGGGATGTTTGAAGTTCAAATGCCAGAAAACACCAGAGCTTTCTCACGGACCCTCCTCCTCTGACATTCGACAAATGTCCGAGAGTACATAAATATTGGCATGGTTTCAATTTACCTTTCGCATAAGGCTTCAAACTGTAGGTCCCAGATGGGAGGGACCTATAAATAGCACGTACAACACGAAGAAGAAGAATGGTCGCGAGAAGCTACGTCCTGGACTCCGAACGCAGCTTAGAATATAAAAATATTTTCTGGAGTGTTTAAAGTGCTGCTTGCTTAGCACTAAAACTCCTTATTTCGCAGCCTTGAGAAGGATGATTGTTGCATTTTAAAATATAAAAATTTACTAGCGGTGATTTGAGAGACCGGTGACCTCCCTGCTGAAACGATAGCGAGTGAATCGACGAATTTGAGATGTCGCATCCGAGCTAAACCTAGGTCGTAAAAGGTAAAAAGCCCTGTTGTCTAAAGAGAATATGGGAATCCTTTCATTGAGAGACAGATATCGCCAAAATCATTCCTATTTAACTTCAGTAGATCATCTGCACCTCACGACCGCTTGCTCTAAAACCGGTCCAGTCCGCTGATGCTTCTTTGAATATTCCTCTCAAGTACATAATCATAAATGGAAGACATTCCTTTCACATGAGTCCTTACTCTGTTGTTATTTCCAATTTTCCTACGTCTCAGTAACAAGGACCGAAAGAATACCAATAAAAAGATAAACTAAAGACTTTTTGCTTTACCCCATATCTGATGAAGAAGACGATTAAACTAGAGCCCAACCTTTAAACAAAACGTTACACGTTAAGCTTCTATGATCGCCTCCTTCTTGTAGGGAATTTCTGTGTCCATCTTTAGAAGCCTCTTCATGTGATGGACTTATGCGGGCCGTCCACAAAGTTAAATCAATTTGAAAGAAAGACCTGAGATTTCATAAGAACCGGAATGAGCATTAAAGCAGTGCATAGTCACGACGAATAGAATCTTTTTTTTCACTCAACAACACTGGTCCCAGGGGTACGCTGAAGAGCGGGAAAGGACGCACTCCTTCGACTGAATACACCGCAAATAAGGCATAAATGCGCATTTGTCTTCCACTTGAGGTTCTCTTCAGATTTTTTTTTTATTTTTTTTTCTACTTCACCTTTGATGAAGGTGTGCTGCAGCACGACCAAAGGAGTTATCATGCAAGAATACCTCGTTGGAATGCTGTAAAGACCGGAAATGGATAATGATAGTACTGCATGCACCTGGCTATGACTAAACGGTGTGAGACAGAGAGTGGTGTGCTGCTGATGCATTTGTGTGCAATTGCAGTCGTCACGTGAATGTGGACTCCTGTTGTATTCCCAGCATAAAACATGGCAACGCACTTCGGAAAAGGGAGCACACAGGGAGCTCCCCTGTGCTCCCGTCCGCCCTTGACGGCAGCAGCTCTTCACTTCATTTACCGACTGTATTGTCGTTTTAATTATACCAAGCAGACATTCAGGCGAGTGGTTATCCACTTGCTTCCACGCTGCTGCCGGGGTGATGAAGCTTCCTTGCATTGGGGACCGTATTCTATGCTATGAATAACTTCCGGATGTACACATGGAATGATTTTTTTTTTTTTTTCATTGCAAAGTCTTTTTTACTCGTGCTAAAGGACGAGTGTTGAGTGTAACATTCTTGAGGTGAATTTGGTGAGAACTTCGACTTTCAACTTAGTGGCAGTACTTGGTTGCATTACAATACAGTCCGGCTGTACAAGAACTCACCTCAGACCTCTGCTCGATGGACACAATCTGGGTATGGCTCGCGCTATACAGAAATGTGTACTCAAGCCTGGATCGACCAGGTTTCAAACCTCTAGGTGGAATTTAAGTTTCCAAGTAGATAAATTTCCAATGAGTTTCATTGGCCAGATTTTACTTAAGCGAACACCGTCATATACAGTTCGTATTTAGGGTCCACTGTCCGATGTTTCTTCATGCTCAAAGGGTAGGCTTTGATATGCTTTCTCCATGAGCTGCAGACCGTAGAAGACATTGTCTTTGTACTTGTCCAGTCCTCTCCGAAAGATGAACTGTTGTCAGACATTTACGAGAGGTAGGACCGTGAAAAACTTTATGGTGTTATCTGGGATTCGAACCTCCCGCTCAGTAATCCAACTCACTAACCACGGAGCCCATATTTGTATTTTTTGGAAGGGACCTACAGTTTAGTACCATAAAGGCTTTAAGTTTGTCTAACCGAATAAATGCTTAGTAGTAGGAGACACAAAAGGTAGAATGAGAGTCAAGCGGGGCACTACCCAGGGCGGAGTCCTATAGCCACTTTTGTGGCTCCCAGTAGTGAATGAGATGTTAAACATACTTCAACGCAGCGGAAGCTTTACAAAGATTCAACGGGCAGGCTGTCTGGGGGTGACGGGATCGATGAGATCAACACCAACAGCAGCTCTGGAAACAATACTGAATCTGCTTCCACTTGACGTATACTGTGCGAGCTCGGCAGCTAAGCACTGCACTAAGACTAAGGGAAGTCGGTCTATGGATAGCTAAACCTTTTGGTCATACCTCAGTTCTAAATCGATGGAATGCATCGAGAAACCGGACAGAAACGGACTACATCATCCCACTACCAAACTGCAACCGGAGATTCTCTATTAGAATACCTAGCAGAGAGGAGTGGAATGAAGGCAGAGTCCCTTTCGAGAATGAACTGACCATCTTCACTGATCAAAAGTGATGGCTGGTACACCGGCACGTGTATACTGTGAGTCTCGAAACCCATCGCTCGTTTAGACTTGAGGACAGCTGCGAATATGATTATTGAGGAAAGTATTTCAGAAAAATAGTCAGCATCTATGTCAACAGCCAAACAGCCAATAAGGCTTTGCAGTCCACATCGATAAGATCCAAGCTCGTAAAAATCTCTAAAAAGTGACAGGATGACATCTTAGCGGCCAATACGGTGACCCTGTACTGGGTACCTGGCCACACGGATATCTACAGTAACGAAAAAGTAGACGAACTAGCCAGAGAAGGGTCACTTCTGAACTCTTCACGGCTCCTCTCTGAGGCCAATATACCGCTCAGCACACTGCCAAGGGAAATACACACTGAGGCCAATGAAGAGGCCAACAAACGTTGGTACCGATTATTAAGATAGATGCGCAACGGCCAAATCATTATGGCCAGTCTACGACAAAAAGAGATCTACTAATCTTACGGAACTAAGTCGCAGGGATATCTGATTAGCTGTTGGCGTCGTGACAGGACACTGTGTGATAGGTACTCATGCAGTTCGGCTAAGATTACCGCACAACGACTACTGTCACCTCCTTTGTGACTGTCCAGCGCTAGCCACTAAAAGAAGACGTGCTCTTGGCAGTTACTTCTTTTCAGAACTGGACGAGTTTCGAGATTCATACACTTATCTGGGTGATTTAACCTAGCGGTCGAAGATTGACATTTAGGTTCCCGGTTTTTTTTTTTTTAAATACACTTAGTCGTCTAAGTGAGCCGTTGACAATCCTGTCAACAAGGGCACCCATTTACCTAACCTAACCTTGTCTAAGCTAGCTTGAACGTTATGATGTTTTAATCTGGCTCATTGTGCAGTTGCGTGTGGTATTTTCGATCGCCATTTTCAGTTTTTTACGGAACACTGGAGTTCAATTATAGTTACGTGGTGACTCTTGCTAGGTCGGACTTCTAGGGGGCGGAGGGAAAACGCTAATGCGCACGAGAAACAGGTCCGTTCTGTTTCAAGTAGTGTGGGACTCACATGCCACCTTGACATCTTCCACTCCGGCACCGCTTTCGCGTTACTTCAGAGGGGTGTCGTTTTCATTCCCCTATGGGGACCGGCTTTTTCATTTCACCTTCTGTTTCGGGTTTGTTTGTCTTCTTGCCGGTAAGGCTTTTAACTTTTTATAGAATTGTTTTCTGAGGGCATGTTTGCTTCTTCCTCGCTTTTCTTCTTTCTCAACACCGTTTCGATGAAAGCGCAGATCCTGTTCCAACTGGTGGTACCCGAGATCATCTTCTGGACCACGTTGTCTGGGGAGAGGCTGCCTATCTCCGACTCAAGCCTGGTCCTCGGCATTGCCCTCCTACTGCAGACGAAGAAGGTATGGTAGGCATCGTCTTCCTCGGAGTCTCCGTACTGGCAGGCTGTGCTGTTTTTTTTTCCCCATTCTGCAGAGGTACCGGTTGAAGTATCCATGTCCGGTTAGGAATTGGGTGATGTAGTAGTTCACTTCACCGTGTTTCCGCTCCGTCCATGCAGCAACGTCTCTTACCAGCCTCGCGGTCCATCTTCCCCTGGTTTCACTGTTCCACCTGCTTTGCCGCCTCTCTCTGGTCTGCTCTTTTGCTACTGTCGCTTCAATCCCCATTTCCGTCTTGTTGTCGTAAACGTACTTTCTTTCTGCTGCTAGCAGGTCTATAGGGGTCACTCCCGCTACCACGAGGACAGCTGGTTCGGACACTGTGCGGTAGGAGCTAGTAACTCGAAGGGCACCTCGTCTCTGCACTGCAGCCGTTTGCTTCCTGTATTTTTCCACGTTGAGTGCCTCAGCCTATATCTCACATCCACACAAGAGAATGGAGTGAGTGATGGACATAAGCGGTCTCCGTTTACTCATTTTTGGGCCTCCGATGTTTGCCATGACCCTGCTGAGTGACGTCGTGACTTTCGCCGCTCGCTCTGATGCCGATCTTATCTGGTCCCAGTAGGTTAGTTTGCAGTCCAGGGTCATACCCAGGTACCTTACTGCGCTCTTGCTGGTGATTGTCTCTGTGCCCACGTGGAAATTCACGTGAAGCGGGATCGGTCTCCTGGTTAGTAGAAGTATTTCAGTCTTCTCGGCTGCTAGACTTAGGCCATGGTCCGCTCTCTCATGATCTGGTTGAGTTTTCGCTGCGCTTCTGCTACATCTCTTGCGGTGATCAATGCGCCGATGTCGTCTGCGTATCCTATGGGAAAAGTGTCTTCGGGCATCTCCAACCAAAGGATTCCATCATACGAGACGTTCCACAAGTCCGGACCCAGTATTGAACCCTGCGCTGCTCCTGCTGTGATGTTCTTGCTGCGGCGTCCCTCTGCAGTGTCGTAGAGCAGTTTCCGGTCTCTGAATTTATTTTCCAGCGGCTCCAGGATATCTGCCCATCTTACTGAGTTAAAGGCGTTCCTCACGTCTAGAGCTACCAGCACAACGACTTTTCTCGAGTGTCGGTTGCCTTGTTCTGCGTTTTGGACTGTCTTAACCACTTCCTGGATTGCCCTTACTGTTGAATGTCCTCTACGAAAACCATGTTGCCTTTCAGATAGGTCACCTGTACTCTGGATAGCCGTAGAAAGTCGGTACTTTGGCATCTTCTCCAGGAGCTTTCCCGTTGTATCCAACATACACAACCGCCGGTAGGCTGATGGCGATTCCGGGTCTCCCTTTCCCTTGCTGATAAGGACCAACCGTTGTTTCTTCCAGTTCTTGTAGAAGATCCCATCTATAAGGCAGCTGTTGAACATATTTAGCAGTAGCACTGCTAAATACATTAGAATACGCATTTCTTTGCTACTTAAGACCTTCCCAATGAGCCTTCCTCTTCCTTCAAATGCTGACACTCTCATTGAAACTCTAGCTCATCGATCCAACAACTACTCGTGGCGCTATCCTTATCGTTCTCTTTCGGTCCACTTGCAACCTCAGGTTCACATGACTATCACAACCGGATGCAAATGCTATTTAACCCTTTCCTAAACGTCATCTTTATAACTCCCTCTTATGGGCTATAAATTGCTTCGAAAACACTGTTAATCTTCCAAAAGCTCTAACAGATAACACGCTACTTATGTAGAATGCATACACTGTCTGCAGATGTTCTAATTTCGGCCCATTAAAAATGAGACCATTAAATATGAGGCACACGCATACTGCAGCCAATACAATGAATGCTTTGTATTAATTAGAAAATATTTTCTGTACACATTCACAGTAGAAAACACCCCACCCGATTGCCTCTCTATGTGGTTTTGGTCAAATTAGACTGAACGCTTATCTAATCTAATCTTATCGGCCTGCAACAGCGGAATCAGAGCACGAATGAAGCCCAAATACCTTAACAAATACCCGGGATTAATAAACTATGATGGAAGAGGTAATTTTTATATTTGGCATGTTGACACGATTTCCCCACCTTCATCAACACTGCGAATTGATTCACCGACAGGATGTCATCGAGTTACTCAGTCTATGGCTATATCACTCGATGGATAAGTAAATATCATCAAATATCCGATACAAATATGCCGAGGTAAACACACTCGAATGAGATAGATTTGATAATAAATTTTAGATAGTAAACTAGTGGGTTGTAATTTTTTTGTTTTTTTTTTCACTCACCTGCTACACCTGCCGCAATTGACGCCCTCACAAATACAGCGAAGTTCATTACTGAATACAATGTATTGAGTACGAACTGTAGATACAGTGCTATCGATTATGAGGAATTACTATTTTTTTTTATCGATTTAGGTAAAGTTCAATATGACCCTGATCCCTAATGGCAGTGTGTACAGATATGTTGTTTATGCTTGCATAAGAACTCGTGACAATGTTTTGAAAATAATTCTTAATTAAGACGACACAGACACAGATTGCCAAGGCTAATCACATAAATCTTTTTTTTTTAAATTTAATCATGTTAATCAATGAGGAATGAATTAATTTACAAAGAACTTCGGCAATAATGTTGTAAAATTTTTCATCGAACTGGATTTGTCACAATTTGTTTGACACATCGATGTGGCTTTTCTTAGTAAATGTTGTTGCGTAAGAAATCCAATATTACACGTGGAAAACCGTAGAAAATCAGTAAATTACTTTGAAATCAGTGTATGACCATTCGATACAATGTCAGAGGGCAGTAAACTGATTAGATAGGTTCAGGGTGAGTTATTTTTGAAGCACAAAAAAAAATGTACATTTTCCCGGTATAAAACAAAAATGTGTCAACTGCGACTGCTGAGGCGTTGTATTACGTTTTCACTGGTTTCACAAAGAACCTCTTCTGATCTAAGTGTGTCTGTATCTTGGCACAGAAATCCTCCACCTTGACTCAAACCTATATGACTAGGTTCATCCTCACGCATTCAGGATTCCTTTAGAAAGAACGTGGTTCCGATTTGTGATTACATATTTTCCATATCAAAGTTGGCATACATAGATCCGAAAATGGCCGCCGTGGCTCAGTGCCTCGGTGGTTACTGCGAAGTTCGAATCCTCGAAAACACCTGAATGTGTGCGCAACTGTCTGACAAAAGTCCGAGAGTAATAACTGTCATGAGAAACCTTCTCGATTTGCCTTTCGAATATGGCTTTGAACTGAATGTGTCCTAAATGTGTGTGAACAAATTTAATACCGGCCACACGAATTGGAGCACCAATTTTCTTAAAACATTCGTTAACTACATATGACGTCATACCTACTTACTTAGGTGGCGCTAGACTTCGGAGTGAACCCAAGCCTCCACCAACAAGCTTCTCCAGTTAACCTCGTCCTTAGCTAGCTGCCTCCAGTTGCGCACTCCAAGGTGGTTGAGGTCCCAATTCCACCTTAGGCGAGGTCGTCTTCTACTGCGTTGTCCCTCCAGATAAGATTCGAAGACTCTGCGGGCCGGAGGATTGGTGTCCATTCGCTCTACATGTCCTGGCCAACTCAAGAGACTGATGCGCATTTGACTAAGTCGATGTCGCTTCTTCTCCAAAGCCCGTCAACGCAAACGGGACCGTATATCTTCCGAAGAATTTTTCTCTCGAAGCGACCAAGGATATCTCCATCCGCTTTCGACAGAGTCCATGCTTCAGCGCCATAAAGTAGGACTGGGATAATCAAGGTCTTATACAGAGTCTCCTTAGGTGTTCGAGATAGGGCCTTACTACTCAATTGCCTTCCCAGCCCAAAGAAGCAGCGATTGGCAAGAGTTATTCTTCGTTCGATTTCTGCTGAGATGTTGTTGTCAGAATTAATAGCAGAGCCAAGGTAGACAAAGTCCCTTACTACCTCGAAGTTATAGTTGTCGACTGTGACGTTCTGTCCAATTCGTCGATGTTGCGTGTCCCTTCTTGGTGACAGCATATACTTGGTTTTGCCCTCATTTTCAGCTAAACCCATTTTGGCGGCTTCTGTTTCGATACCAGCGAGCGCACTAGTGACAGCTCGCTGTGTTCTGCCAATTATGTCGATGTCATCCGCGTAAGCTAGTAGTTGCACAGACTTTTGAAAGATTGTGCCTCCGGCGTTGGCTTGTGAGTTTCGCACAATTCGTTCGAGTATGATGTTAAAGAAGTCACATGACAGCGCATCACCTTGTGTAAATCCTTTTTTGACATCGAAGGTCTCGGTGAGGTCATTACCGACCTTGATGGAGCAGCGGGCGTTCTCCATCGTCACCCTGCACGGACGATCGAGTTTGGCAGGGATGCCAAAACTAGACATGGCTCTGTGTAGCTCGTCTCTATAAATGCTGTCATATGCGGCCTTAAAATCGATAAAAGATGGTGAGCATCGATTTGGACTTCTTGGATTTTTTCCAGGATCTGCCGGACTGTAGACTTTCCTGGCCTGAAACCGCAATGATAGGGGCCAATCAGGTTGTTGACGAAGGGTTTCAGGCGTTCACACAATACGGCAGATAAGATCTTGTAAGCGACTAATGCCTCTGTAAGAGGGTCTCCTTTCTTGTGGATCGGGTAAACGATGCTGAGATTCCATTCATCAGGCATACACTCGTCTGACCAAATCTTGGAAATCAGTTGGTGTATGCTCTCTACCAAGTCATTTTCACCTGCCTTGAACAACTCGGCCGGTAGGCAATCAGGACCAGCAGCTTGGTTGGATTAAAGCTTGGATGTTGCTATCCTCACTTCATTTTCGTCAGATGGACGGAAGTTTTGGCTATCATCGTCTATGTTGAATCGTGCATTCTGCCTGGCAGCGGTGTGTTGGTCTTCATCGCCGGTATACAGTCTGCAGAAAAGGTTTTTCCATATTCTCAGCACCGATTACTCGTGACACTACTACAAGGTTTCCTTCTTCATCTCTACAGGTTTTCGTATGGGTCTGCCACGAGGTTTCGTCAAATAGGGGTGAATGTAGAAAGGCGTTTGAATTATTTTTTTGAGGATTCATTGGAGCCATACTTCGACTCCGTATTCCTAGAAAGACTTCTACTAGCTGAGATGGCAAATCACTGCTGTAATGGCTTTGTAATATGCTCACCAGTGGACAGTTCCTTATGGAAAAAAGCAATGCGAGCAGAAGCTGCAACAGGGTGTGGTTAATTCGCCGATGCTCTTCAACATTTACACGAGTGATCTCGTATGAACTCTTGAATTTGTTACGCTATAACGTAGATGACTAGATCACGTACAGGCCAGGGCTAAAGATCGAGGTCATTGCAATTTTCTTACAACGTGACGTCGATAAGATCAAGCGATGTAGCAACGACTGGAAGCAACTTCCACAAGGCGAAAGCCTACGTCAGACATCAGAAACAATTGGCGAAAGTTCCCATTCTGGGGACAGATCGGGCGAATTGTAATCTGGAGCTCTGAAGACAGCCAAAGTTGCTTTTGCACTTGCAAAGTGACTGTTTTATAGCAGCCAATTCGAAGCAAGGGTGACGTTAATCAGCTACATCGCCTCATCCGGCCATGGCTGCATATGCATCTCGTGTGTTTCTCAACGTGGTGATAGAAATGATTCAAATGACAGCGTGGCGGGACAACAACTCTTTATGTGTGATGACTCCTTCAAAATGTTAAAAGAACATCCCTGTTCAGCACACCTATTTGCTTCCACCAACAACAAGTTGTTGCATAAATAGACGGTTAGCACCCCGTAACAATATTTCACTTGTTAATTAGCCATCTCACACAATTTTCTTAAACTAATTTTAAGAAAAACTCTTCCGCATGCGGCGGATACCATCCACATGCTGTAGTGGAAACACTTCAATGGAAAACACATTTTCCCCGGGATGTGAGAAAATTGCATAATTGCAAACATCTGATGCAGTTTGCTCTATATTCCTTCGGTTTTAGTTCTAAAAATAGTTACCTACTCGCAAGTGTGTATTCCTTCCAGGAGACGGTGTCTTTTCGCTTTCCCTGCCCATGTCATACGAGTAGGTATGTAGTAGGTGTTTCCTGGATCTCCTCTCCAGACACCCCCCATCGATGATGTGTTAAGTGTGTGTCAATTGACATGTGGGATGTGTTCAATACGTTGTTATAGAGTTTTTCCTCCCCTCCTTTCCTAAATTTTAATTTAAATTTTGCGCTAATTATAGATCTCTGTACATGCATGTATCATTAATAAATTTTTCATTTCTATGTCGTTTCAGGTAAGCAAGCAACAAACCTGACGTACAACATGTGCCCGTTCAGTGAAGGATAACTATCCGTATGCAGACGTCTCTAATCAAACGCGCGCGCTATAAATTATTAATTTAAACAAAACATTGGGTTAACATTTAACAAAGAGCACAACGAAGTGTTTGATGTTAGCCTACAACGATATATCGCGTGATTGCGCCCTCTTTATAACCCACCTGGGGATTAATTATTAACCATTAATGCATAACAAAATTCAGGTTACCTGGTCTCCTGTTTCTCCCTTGATTTCATACAAGTCCACAGCTACATAAGTGCTGGCACAAAATGAGTTTTCGTCCTAAATTCATGACGACAAGCGAACACCATTGAGGTTATGAATATTTTATAAGCAAAAGTTCAATGTATATATCTAAAGTGGTGCTTTCGTAATCAATCCTAAACTTTCAATTAACGTAGAGCGTTCTAGATACTCTCTAGTGCTAGTAGGCAGTGAAAAGATTCCATTCAACTAGAGTCTGTCTTGTATCTGCGACTATGTCGGTTTGGTAATTGGATTCAAGATCTATTACACAATAATCTCAGCTTAAATTGATGGTGATAGATACTCGTACTGTTGTGTAAAGTGCTAATAATATTCGCATAATGGTTCGATCGTTAGGTGAATGTTTATTGAGATGGCTTTTCACCGTTTATGGGGGAGCTAGAGTGGCTCATTGAATTGGCGTGAAAATGTTTTCACTTTTATTTGAAAGCGACTGCAAATGATTTGTGATTTTTATGTGAGCAATGAATGGTTTAATTGGTCACTGATAATGGTCGCAATCATTATTTTTAATAATTTATACTTAAGCCCAGTGAGAGTTGGCGGATACCGCTATTGGAGAAGGTGGATTAATTTGTATCCTCTTTTTCTGGCTGGAAGTTTTAATTTATAACCTTTTCAGAGTCGAGTGACCTTTCGAAAGAATTAATTTTTCATGAGACGCCCTCAAAGTTATGACTTACGACAATGTACATGATGTGCGTAGGATAGAAGGTCACCAGTTTTGACGCGAAATTCTTTGAACTTTATGTAGCCACCTACTTACTTATTATTTACGGGTATTTCTGTCATAAATTACGAATTCTTTTATTCATTTCATTTTCAGAAAATAATTTAGGACGAGCACCTGTTTTTAAAGTCATCTACCTACATACAGTGGTGTGCAAAATAATAGGGACACTTCTACGCCAATGTTTCAAAAGGTTCCGCGCTATTCTCTCAACGTTGACCGAAGTAAACAAAACTAACTAACTAACCAGAATTAGGGTTTGCCTTACCAAAAAATTGCTGAAATTGTTGGGTCTTCCAAAACAAAGGTGGAAAACGCCTTAAAGTGGCAATCTCAGGCAGAAACACGCGGGCGAAAGCCTAAAATGTCTGCCTCTCTCAAAAAATGGTATTGCGCTCTGAAAGAGAGTTTAATCTGGACGTCGACAGCTCTACTTTACCCAGGATCCATGTGGGAAACAAGAAAGTACCGCTGCTGTCGAAGAAGGATGTTGCTAAAAGGTCTCGTCCAGCTGGCCTGAATCCAAATGGCGCAATATCCTTGGGTCTGATGAGACCAAAGTTAATTTATTTTACTCAGATCACTGTAATTCACAAGTGCGGAGAGACATACTGCAATCAAGGCGGTTAAACATGGGATGGCATGGGGATATTTTTCCTACCTGGGTGTAGGTCCTATTCATAGGATTGAGGCAATATGACATCAGATTCCTATGTGGACGTATTAAGAAACACCATGCTACGCTATGCGGAGGACAATATGCCTGTTCGATGGGTGTTCCAACAGGAAAATGATCCTAAACACTCATCGAAGCGTGCAAGAGAATGGTTCCTTCAAAAGCTGGCCTTCTCAATCGCCAGACTTAAACCCAATTGCAAACCTGTAGCGAGAGGTCAAAGTGGCGTTAAGAGGCGTATAAGCATCTAACAGCAATAATTTACGGACATTCGTCAAGTCTGCGTGGGAAGCTTCCACCTAGGACTTGCCAGAACCTGGTCGATTCGATGCCGCGACGTTGCTTGGCTGTTATAAAGAACAGTGGCTTTTCAACAAAATACTGAAGTACCTTGTTGAAAAAATAATTCATTTATTATGTTATAATATAAATTTTTTTGTTTTAGTTTGTATTCGGAGTAAATAACGTTAAGAATTAATGGGTGTCCCTAGTATTTTGCACATCACTGTACATGCATGCGTTCACAGTCATTGAAGGAAAAGTTCCCTGAACTCAATAGACATCAGCAGGTGTTATCAGTCTCACGCAGCTAGACAGTTTATTGCGAGTTGTTTTTCGAAAGTTTTACGGTGGAATAATAAGAACACACTCTTACCTGCGTTTTTGGTTCTGTAGAATACATTTAGTTTTGTTTGTGTGCTTTTGTTTGACAGGCAGCAAGCATAGTTCTTATTGCCTTTTTAAAGGCACATGTGTTTTCTATGTGTTAGACTCCCTTAGTCCTTACGTCCCAGTGACTTTCAAAAAGAATATTTTTTAAAACAATCTAAGCTGTGTTCACGTGCTGCGGCCGCTGTAGCGTACTGGTTATTTCTTTGGTCTACTGATTGGGAGATTCGAGGTTCAAATCCCAAAGAGTTTTTTTTACGGTCCTACAGCATGGACCTATGGACATCATTCCATGAGAGTCTTATATATAGTTTCGTAGGTTAGGTTAGGTTAGTTTGAGTAGGGTTATGAGGTTGTCATAATACACTAGGCACCAAAGTGGGCCCATCGCGATCCCTAGGGAACCTTTACGGCGAAGACCTAAACCAGTTCTCCCATACACTTCCCTACATTTTCCTACAGAGTTTGAAGACATCACTATTGTGATTCCGGGACCTTAGTTATCGAAGAAGTATCCTCCAAGGGACTTTAGGCTTGTCCTGGCAATGCCCTGACATTCACAGAGTATGCGTGTCCTCTGAGGCATGTAGGTCGCTGCAGTACCTACAGACATCTGTATTTGATAAACCTAATCTCATAGCATGCTTCCTTAGAAGACAATGGCCAGAGAGTATTTCTATCGCTGTTCTTAGCCCTGACCTTTCTAGTTTAAGAATTCCAATAGATCTCCCGCTGTCTAACACAGGCCACAAGGCCTTGGACACCTTATGGCCATCTAAGTTAGCCACACACATTGGTGATTTAATATTACCACTTTTGGCCAGCACGTCGGCCTTTTCGTTGCCTTCTACATCGCAGTGTCCAGGTACCCAACATAATCTGACACGGTTCTGCGTACATAATGCCTTAAGCATTGTGCGGCAATTCCTGACGATCTCAGATTAAGTGACACAAGATTCTAGCGCCTTTACCGCAGCCTGACTGTCGATGAAGATGGCGATATTCTTTCCGGATATTGATCCCATCTCTAGTAGTTCCGCAGCTTTAAGTACAGCTAGAACCTCTGCTTGGAACACACTGCATGTGTCCGGAAGTCTCAGAGCCACCTGTAGGTTAATATCTCTCGAGTATATACCTGACCCCGTGCCTCTCTGGTCTTAGAACCATCCGCGTATATTTCAATCTCGTTGTGGACAGTGACTGTCTTTCTTTGCCAATCATCCCTCTTGCAGGATACATCATACGGTGCGACGAAGTCTAATGTGCCTAAGATACTGTCCGATTCGTCAGGGATATCGGGAAATAATTCCTTAAATTCCTTAAGAATGGAGCTATGTCCTACATTACTGGTCTTGGAGAGATCAACATTAGTGAGCCGAAGCGCACAGTTGCCCGCTTGAAGTTTAATTTGATGGTCCAATGGTAGGAGATACAGAAAGATCTCCAGTGCAGCCGTAGAAGTTGTGCCTAGAGCACTCGCGATAGCAATGCTGGCTGTTTTTTGTACCATGGCCAACATAGCCCCATACGTGAGAATGGGTCTGACTATCATGATATATAGCCAGTGCATCATTGCAGGCTTCAGGCCCCATTTTTATAGTCTCCTAAGTCGTTCTCGAGTGGGGTTTACCACTTTCTTTGAAAAGTCTCTATCTGAGACAATGTCCCGAGCACGCAGTACCCAATTGTTAAGACCAAGAGCGTTGGTGTCTGGGATTGCTTGATCTGTGAAATGGAGGTTCTTTCTTTCAAGTCGTCCCAAGGGGGCTGTGACTTAAGGACTCTCGTCGCTGGAGTGCTGTAGACCATACGCTGCGTGTGGCTTACCTAATGTAGGCGATGTATCGTATTTTTTTGGACATCATCCACATTTTCATGCATGTCACAGAGTTGGCTCTACTAGCACTCAGGACAGAAACATACAAAGAAGAATCGGCAAGATAAGCCTCCTATAGGGAGTGCTTTTTGAATAAGAGCGGGTTTGCAAGGATCAATCTTCGCCGAATCTCAACTGTCATTCGTGAGGTTGATGTTGACTCTGAAATATACGAACTCCTTACTTACAGACATCGAGACGCTTTACCCCAGGCAGATGCTGCTTTGTTTGCTGACAACATGTAGGGGATTAAGCTTGTCGTTGACTCTCTCTAGGACGCTTGTTTACCAATTGCAGTGAAGGTACACTGGAAGTCATCAATTTTGTCGATGTCACCAGTGTATTCCAGCTACTAGAGCGATTTTTTGAGATTGTGTCTTTTCTGTGAACACCGACTGCAGCACGATATTGAAATCGTCATAGGATGCGCACCTCCTTGTCGGTATCCAAGCCATGTTTTCAGTAATTTAGTGGAACTACTTCCAACTGCGCATTGCATCGCTATTTGTTGAGTATTTCACGACACAGCTGGATCCGAATTCGGCTATCGCCTTGTGGCACTCCAGACGAAGGATCGGATGCGGTTTTGATGTCGATGAAGAGATAGTGTGCCTCAAAATTTGTTGGCCTTTGCCAACGTGTGAAGTTTTGGTCGATAACGTCCATTTCACAAGTTGTGTAGGACAAGAAGACTTTGAACCTTCCCACAGTACGGTAAATAGAAAGTAGACACAGGCCTCTATAGTTGGTTGGGGCCGTTGCTCAGTGTTTAGTGCGTTGGATTACTAAGCGGAGGTTTTGAATCCCAGAAATCTCTGGCGAATGCCTAAGAAACGTCGGAGAGTAATAACTGTCATGAAAAAAAAAAAAATAGTCGTGGAGGCAGAGATGTGACGGCGATTGAAAACCATCGACTCGGCATCTGGGTCTCCAGTTAAGGGAGCCAAAGGGGCACTAGGCAAAGATTGGCCATCACTAGCAACCATTCCCAGTGGTAGAGGGACTTTTTCGGACTTCTTTTCATTTGATATCTTTTTGGATATGGCTCTAAACTGTAGAGCCATATTTGAATTATTTGAATAGCTCCGCTAGTAGGCCATCAGAACCGACGGCCTCGTTATTCTCCAGCTTCCTAATAGCTTCGCCAACCTTTTGAAGAAATTGCTTCTTCATAGATTGCAAGTATGTAGATTGCCCTATCAATCTCTTGATATTATACCCAATCTACAGCTGCGGGAAATGTGGCTTAGCACATGTGCAATCTCAGTATTGTGAAGAGCCTGTGTTCTGGTCTTGTATCCAGCTGCCAGGTGCTTTGGCGGATGGTGTTTCTGTCGTGTGACTGTTCGACCTGAATGAACTTGGAGACTGTTTGTGTCCTCTTTTCCCACGTTTTCTTCGCTTCCTTTCTTCTGGCTCGATAATCTTGCTTCCAAAAGTATGTACATATGTCCATGACTATGAGAAAACAGAGGAAGACGCGTGGCTTATCCAGTGAATCCTAAACTAAACCTAAACTTGCCTAAGTACTTAAAACAATTCTTATCTACTCTTAGACTACCTTAAAGGTTTACCTAATCTTAATCCATAAGCACTCCTCTAAGTGTCTTTGTTCATCAAAGTTCCTCAAGAACCGAATGCATGTCTGATGAAATTGACAAGGATTGGTCAGGCCACCCTTCTATGTACATACAAAGAGGAACACAAGGACTCTGGATTGTTTTCTCGAAATGCAAACAAATTATCCTCAATCAAGTAGTTAAATACTCGAACCGAATTTGGAATCTCTTTCAAATAATGAATATTCAATTCCAAGCTGCGTCTGTACATCCACGATGTACATAGTTAGACATCGATTGTAGCTTATGAGACTGATGACATACGTACATATTTCTCAGTAAATTGCTTTGTCCTCAATTGCAAACAATAGAAAGATGATTTCATGATTCATGTATCTAGTCATGTGGTTGTACGAATGCAATTAACGATTTTGTATCAAGATTCGTCAGTCAACCCTGAAATTGAATTATTCGCTATGCTAATCACAAAGTTAAAGAAAAAAACAAAAAAAAAAATTTCAAATTCGCAACCCTTCGTTGGTTTTAAACTACAACTTGACCACCTGGCGTGGCACTCTATGCACTCAGCGTGCAGTTTATTTCCGCGCCAAACCTATACCAGGATGTCTATAGAGGTCCCTTAGTGCATTTATGTGTGTGTATGTGTGCTCTTACGTACTGCACGAATAATGTTCCCTTGATTCTGAAAGAATGACAGAACCTAATTAAAACCCCGATGATTGTATCTATACAGCTGTCGGCCTTACTTTGAAATATGGTAAACAACCCTTAAAAAGATCTCGTTTTGCATTTGCATGATGCAGTTTTCGGGAACTCCAGGTAGCATGGCATGTGTGTCTGTGCATGAGGGCAGTTGCGCTTCCAATTCGAATACTAACCCTTCAATCTAAAACGCACAAAAGGACGTACAAATATAAAAAAATTATGTCATGCACTCAACTTAAGAGGAGTTTGCTTAACAGTAAAGAAATAGTGGGTTTAATTCCAACGTTGTCGTATATCTCTTGAAGATAATTCATCTGAAGGACGACTAAAAACTACAATCACAACGAAAAGATACACATTATGGAACCGATCGTCTATCGGTGATTAAAGGCGTATGAGCTTAGGCCGTGGGCATATCAGAAGAAAGGCTACGACACATCTTACATCAAGATTTACATATAAGAAAACCTTGTAGAAGATGGGTCCAACCTGTTTGTTTTCGTGCGCCGACTTGTTACGAAACAGCTGTGGAACAGCAATAAAAGCAAGTCAATCATCTCCACAAAGGAACAAGGGTTTCTTAAGCGATGGTTAACAAGCACTACCTTTACCGTATTCGAACACAGATGGCTTTGAAAGATGGCAATGAAGTTAAAGTAGGTAGTTGCCACGAATTTTATTCAAACTTTTGACAAAATTCCCCACCCATTATTTTTTTCAAGCCAATAGCGCTTGGACTTCAAGCACAGTTCATATCATGGATCAAATCATGATTGCTGGACCGTCAATAAGAAGTTCGTTTTAGATGAGCAGCAGTATGGACAACATACGGTCCGCTGCGCCAAGTATTTGTATCAGGCGTCCCACAAGGGAGCCATTTTGGACCATTGATCTTTATCCTCACAACAAATGATGCTGAACCTATCATCCCGAACTTTGATCCTCTGGTCTTCATTGCTTACTTACTTACTTAGGTGGCGCTACAGTTCGGGGTGAACCAGGGTCTCAACCAACAAGCCTCTCCAGTTAGCCCGGTCCTTAGCTAACTGCCCCCAGTGTGCACTCCAAGTTGGTTGAGGTCCCGTTCTACTTGTGCGCGCCACCTTAGGCGAGGGCGTCCTCTACTGCGTTGTCCCTCCGGGTAAGATTCGAAAACTCTGCCGGCCGGAGCATTAGTGTCCATTCGCTCTACATGTCCTAGCCATCTTAGGCGACTGATGCGCAGTTTTTTGACTAGGTCGATTACGCTGTACAGCTCATAAATTTCTTTGTTGAATCTTCTCCAAAGCCCGTCAACGCAAACGGGACCGAATATCTTACGAAGAATTTTTCTCTCGAAGCGACCAAGGATATCTTCATCCGCTGTATACAGAGTCCATGCTTCAGCACCATAAAGCAGGACTGGGATGATCAAGGTCTTGTATAGAGTCTCCTTAGTTGTTCGGGATAAGGCCTTACTACTCAATTGCCTTTTCAGCCCATAGAAACAGCGATTGGCAAGAGTTATTCTTCGTTTGATTTCTGCTGAGTTGTTACTGTCAGCCGAGCCGAGGTAAACAAAGTCCCTTACTACCTCCAATTTATAGCTGTCGACTGTGACGTTCTGTCCAATTCGTCGATGTTGTGTGTCCCTTCTTGTTGCCAGCATATACACTGCCGGCCATAAGTTTGGAATAATTTGTTTGGTTTCCATCAGCCTGTTTCTCTAACCACCATGAAAAGGCACTTGATTAAAGCAGGCTCAAAAGGCCGAAAAGCAAGTTCGAAAACCTTTGCTCTGGTCTCAAAATCGACATAAAATATTGCTGTGGGCCAAATAGCATAAAAATTGGACGATGGAGGGCCAGAGCAAGTTGCTATGGACTGACGAGCCCAATTATAAAAAAAAATACGAAAAGTGCATAAATTTGGTGGTGATTCCAAACTTATGGCCGGCAGTGTACTTGGTTTTGCCCTCATTTACAGCAAAACCCATTTTGGCGGCTTCTGTTTCGATACTAGCGAACGCACCAGTGACAGCCCGCTGTGTTCTGCCAATCTGGTCCTCACTGGCGCTGATTCTCGTCTTCTGCGAGATGGCCTTGATACCTATACCATCTGGTGTAGTAATGAAACTACACCCTCTGTATCCACTGTACCCACATACGGTCTTTTGGGTCAAGTATTTGTATTTGTAGTTGACCAGAGGTCATCAGCCATATTGATTCCCTTTAAGTCCTAGAACCAGTGCCATTAAGTTATTCGTCGATAATTGAAATTTACATTTCTTCTAGGCCGGTGGTCCAGATCTTCTCTATTCTTTTCATTGCTGTTTGGTTTCAGGGGTATAGTGGTCGTCGCAGTCCTCATTTGCCATCACAAATCCTCTGAATCGGTTTGAAACAACTCAAAACACTCCTAAACCATCGTAAATCGATTTATTTTATGTTCAACCGAGAGCAGTTTCAGAATCCATCTTGTAGAAATTTTGGAGGACCCAAGTTCGTCTATATACGACATACTGATGATCCACCTATCTCCCGTAGCTTCAATCTGCGGTCTCCTATGATGACATCGCTTTTTTCTTTCTCTATTCTCCTCTATTGTTGAGGATGATGGTCTTGCACGGAGTGGATTGTCTTCAATACCTACTCCCTTGCCCACGTTTGAAGTCGGCTACTTACTTTCAAAGTGTCATTTCCGAAGTCCTTAAAGTTGCCACAATGTCCTTATGGATCTGCTTCGGAGTCAAATCTTTTTTAAAAACAGCTAGATGTTCGTTTTTTTTCCATTTTTGAACATTACTCTACTTTGCGTCACCTAAGTCCGTGTATGAACTGCCGAACTGAATACAACACAGAAATGAAATTCCTTTGAGCCACTCTCAGAATGCTGAGATATAAAAGGTAAAACGAACGAGCGCCAATTAAGAACTTTCCAATCCAGCCTCGTAAACTTCTAAAGTGTTCCAAAGACTAATCCTCAAAACGCTAACACGACACAGTACGAATCCGTATAAACAAAGAGCAAAAAAAAAACATGATTCCTCAAACAATAATCCTTCGAAAAAATGTTCCAATTTTTCTTTGAAAAACAATCCCTCTTCAAACAAAAACCGACGCAAACTTTGAACGAATTGTTTACTTTGCTAAAATTAATTCGCATTTTTTTTTCGGTATCCTATAAACATTCGTATCATCCGCACACTTTATAATTATGAAGTTGAATAATCGCATTCGCGTTGTTTTGATTGTACATACTTTTTGAAGTATAAACACACAAGTGGATTTATTTAAAAATAAAATTTGGGTCATTGAGTTGAAATTTTTGTTCATAATTGGTGCTCTCGATGCGCCAGAAAGAAAGATACGAGATTGCCATTTTCTAACTGATAAAAAAAATAATAGGCAGGTAAAAGATTGTTCACAATAGAATATAATTAAGCACTTAATCTGCAATTCAATTACCATTCATTTATATTGGGGGAGAAAAAAAGGGTCTCCTTTCCCTGAGATTATGAAAATAAATCAATCAGGAGAGGTTTCTGTTCCTTTTTTTTTTTTTTTTCATTTTTAATCGATGAGAAAGGACGCTTTCCTCTTTTTGATTGGGGACAGTATTAATCATTCTCACTGAGCTATCAATTTACACCAACGGCAATAACAAAATACGTAATGTAATTATCCCCCAATTCAGGCAGAGGGAAAAGGATACCGAAACCGTGATGCCGGAGTTGGGAATTCCGATGGGAAATTCATTTTGGTTGTATTTCAGTTTTTTTTTTAATTTTTGACGTCACAGTAGCTATGTGGTAATTCTTTTTAAATTCAATTAATTAAAATAGCAATTAAATTGTATAGTCATCTGGCAGAGGAGACCACAAGAAGGGTACCAGCTCTCAACGAAGTTAGTCACTGACTTTCGTGAATCACTTTATAGCACAGTGGACGGAGTAACACTCTGAAGTGTGACAGTAAAATTGTCATAGGACGCCTTTAAAGGCTGGAAATAATGAAAAGTTCTCTTCCGGATCATGTGACCTTTCATTTGAGAGAAAAAAAAAAAACATTCAGCATTAGACTCTAAGGAGACTAGACAACTTTCTAATGCTGCTTAGAGTTTCGTATCTATTCGTCTTGAAGGCACCGCAGGATTGTAAATTTTAGTGAAACTGATGAGTTTGCTAGTAGACGATGTAGGTAGTTAGTTTTAAAAAAAAAAAACGGAGTAAATAGAAGTCTATACTAAAACTATACACCCCATCTCCATCTCACAGTTGGTGCAGGCATATATGGCCCCAACTGTAAACAAGTGGTTTCTCTGGGCTGCTCCACATCTGGCTTTCAAGCCGAGGTTCTTGCAATTGATCCATGTGACAGAGAGTGCACCAGACGCAACCTCGATAGAAAACAAATTATCATCTTTTCCGACAGTCAGGCGGCGATAAAGGCTCTGAACTCCTTTTGTTTTGCCTGGACGCTCTAAAGCAGCTCGCTGCTCATAATAATATTACAATTCATTGAGTTCCAGGACATGAGGGAATAGAGGGCAATTAAATTGCTGATGAGCTAGCCAGACTAAGATCGCAATCTTCATTCATTGCTTACCCACCAGCCACATAAAAATGGAGCTTAACTCATGGGGTCATCAAGAGAGAATCTCTAAATGGAACTCAACAACCGGACTAAATTAAGCCAAGAGATTCATCAATGCTTCCGATAGTAAGAGAAGTCAGAAGTCAGCTAAGCTCCTCACGGACTTTCTCTCACCGGACACTGTTCACTCGACTACCATCTTCACAAAATGGGCATAAGTGCTGCGGACATGTGCCAATTTTGTCTAGAAGATCAAGAGACTGCCGAGCATATCCTGTGCGATTGTCCCGCCATACCTCGAAGCAGGCAAAGATACTTTGGAAGGGAGTTCAATTCCCCAAAAATAGTCAACCAGTCACCCGTAAAAACAAGCCTTAGGATCCTTCACGACCTTGATCTCTGCTCGGGATAAATACTCTCTCTATTAATAGGAGAACTTAGGGATATCACAAAAGATATTTCTAGGTCGCAGTGCTTGTCTGGCCTTCCTAAGGATAGGTAGAAGGTCCCTCAGATTCTAGTTCTTGTTATCCAGAATAGGTCCCTTCCGGCTTTCTCCTTTCTCTACCTCGACGTCCTATAAAGGTCGTTTGTTTGCTTGGACAGAAATTATGTACATTAAGAAAAACCAACAAACTGAGCTGTAATTCTCCTCGGTCTTTTCGACATACCCGTTGATTATAGTCTGACAAATGTAGACTTGAGTTTACTCACGCTTGAACAACGCTAGTTATCCAAATTTACTTTGGCATCGTAGACAGCTTCGTGATATTTGTTGCGCACATAATAGCCCGTCTGAGCAAGTCATCCGCCGAACTGAGGGTAGATTTTGTTCCACATATTCTTCACAATATACAAAATCACCAACACAAGTGCGTCGTAAAGACAGTATCACCTCTGCAAAGAAGATACGAATTTATCAATTCGTTGTCAGTCACAGAAATTGGCGCTCTGTACGTCCACGAAGTCGAAAATGTTGTACAGGCATCTTGGCCCGCATCCATATACTAGAATCCAATTGGAATTAAAGCCAGAAGATCATCATTCGAGTCGTTCCTTTGCTGATTGGGGTCTAAATCATCTGCAAGCTGACCAGTCGGAAAATTGTGATCAACGATGAGACTCATTTTCAGCTTGGCGGGTTTTTTAATAACCAAAATTGTCGCATATGGAATGAAACCAATACAAGAGGAACCCTACAGACCCTTTTGCATCCAGGAAAAGAAATGAAAATTTGGTGCGGTTTCCATTTGTTGATGGCAAAATGGGGCCTTACTACTTCAAAAATGCGTTACGGTCAATGGATATCGTTACACAAGGATGATCATCTGAAGAAACGTGGTTCCAATACGATGGGGCTACCTGCAATATAACGCACGAAATCATTAGCTTTCTGAAATCAGAATTTGACGATAAGTTGATTTCAAAACATGGATCGAGCGATTTGACACCTCTTACTGTTGGACTACGTAAAGTCACTGGTTTATGCTGATAAATCAGGAAGAATTGGAGCCTAGAAAGCCAACATTGTTTGTGTTATTCGTAACATACTCCCACCGTTGCTGGAAAGAGGAATCCAAAATTGGACACAAACACCCATGTAAGGTTTTGGGCCTATCTTTCCCAACCATTCGTGTTGTTCGTGTTACATTTTTCGTACGAATGAGGGGACCGACGTTTGATGACATACACAAAAGGCGTAATTGAGGAGCTTCTCATGATTGTCGGATGTTTGTCAGACATTCGCGTGAGGTCGGTTTATTCTTGGATTCAAATGTCGAACCTTCCGCTCAGAAATCCAACACATTAACCACTACGCCGCAGTACGCACAAAATACCACGGTGAATAAAACCGTGTGACGAAACTTGCTGGGGTTTTCAACACATTTAATACGATCTGGGGTAAAAATTCGGGAATGTCTCCAAAATTTTTTTCCTGACTCGCTGGTTCGGGTCCTCTGTTCCTTGTCATATAGTCTGACCTGACACCCAGACAATATGAATTAAGTTTTCCAACCAGATTCAGAGAGATCTTGAGTTCGTGTGCGTTTAGTGGAACTGGGCTATCGTTTCAAACGCATATTCTACTCCCCATCCACCCTATCTTCACCATAAAGCACATGGCTATTAGAATAGCTTAGATCTCAGCTTAGAAGACGGACACATATTGACCTAATGGAGAGGAGAGTCTATTGTTCATGCTCTCCACGACAACACTACCACCTGACCCCTGTCTAGTGTTAAAGCTATACGTGAAGATACGATGTCATTTCTTCCCCGGCTCAGAGTCTGATCAAAGCTATTCTAGTGCCGGGAGATTGTTCACGGTGTATCTGATGGCGTTGCAACAGGGACCATATCCATAAGACTGAGGTCAAATGATATTTCTCAAGCAAGGTCATCGCAGTTCCAGTACTAAAAACCGTCCCTAGGTAGACGAAACATGACTTTCAGTGTGCAATCCATGATATAAATACTGAAAGTGCCGGAGTTTAGCAAGACATCTAGAGCAGAACCAGGCGTGCCAAGGAAGACCCTTATGAAGCCGAGAGTTGGGTTTTAGTAAAAGAAGCAGTGACGTATTTACGTTAAAGCTTATTCCACTTAACAACCGATGCGTATGCGAGGATTGGTCTTGTCGTTGCCCTTTCCGGTGATAAACTCCATAACTTGGTAAAGGCATCTTTGCATTGCAGGGAGACCGACATCACTTTGGTGGTTTTCGTCTTAAACTCTTGTGGCCAAAGAAAAGCGTGTAAAAGTGCGCGTTTATCGGTGCCCCAATGATTTGGGCGTTGCTTTACGAAAAGTCTAAAAGTTAAACGTGGTTGCCTCAATACCGTGGTACGTACCACATACCAAATGAAACAATGGAGTTGTTGAGGGAAAAGTCACCAAGTCGCGTTATTTCGAGAAGAGGTGATATCATCTGGCGGTAATCCTCCTGCGATTCAACTCCTTTAGACATTTTTCTTTTGAACGTTAAGCCTCTCACAACCTGGGAAAGTAATCCAAGCTATTTCTGAAATCTAGTCCGGATTTACATATGTGGAATATTCATTTAAAATTCTGTCTTCCTAAGACAGTCTTCCCAGCAAACAAATCCATGAAGGGCATTAGAATGATGGTTACTTACTTAGTAGGCCTGCGACCCTTGGATAGTCAGAGCCTTAACTGCTGCCTTCAATCCTTCACGATATCGGGCTTGCTGCCAGTTGACAAGACCAAGACTTCTTGGTCCTTATACTGAAGGTTCGGTCTCCCTTGTCGTCTCGAACCAGTGGGCTGGGATTCAAAGACTCTCTTAGCTGGAGCATTGCCGTCCATTCGCTCGATGTGACCGAGCCAGTGTAGTCGACGGACTACATCCACATCTTTGTTCAGCTCATAGAGTTCGCGGTTATTTCTTCCCCTCCATTCGCCTTTCTTGCAGATAGGACCTAATATTCGGCATACGATCTCTCCTTCGAAGGATCCCAAGATCTGCTCTGTCGTCCTGCTTATCGTCCGGCTTTTGGCTCCGTAAAGCACGACTGGCAAGATCAATGTTTTGTAGGGCATAATTTTGGTCCTTCGGGTTAGGAATTTGGACTACTTCCAAGTTGCGCGGTGCATCGCGTGTATTCGAGCATCGCCACCTGCTTTGAAGAGCTCTGGCGGCAACCCGTTCGCGCCCGCGGATTTATTGTGCCAAGTTCTTCTAAACTGGGTGGAAGGACTATTTCATCGACTGAAGCTGAGTTTTCCACATACCCTATCATGAGCTACGTGCCTGATTTCTGTTTCTGGACTATTCGATATTCTTGAGCTGGAAGACTGCGAAGGCCCTTTTCCTTTTACGCAGTAGATTTTTCTCCTGGCTCTGTACTCGTCCAGCGCTGCCCTGTTTTTTCGTTGCAGCGCCTTCTGATATGCCTCGTCCGTTGCCTTATTCTTCTGCACGCGCTCATCATCGTACTACGGATTTCTTGCCGGGACGATTGATAGTCTAGAGTAGTTTCGGCTACTTCCTTGATGGCTGCGCTGCATTCTAACCACATATGTATTGTTGGCGTTTGTGGTAGTCACCTTTATATTGGAAAGTCTTTCACTCAGTTGCTCTCTGTAGACTCTGGCTATTTCCGGTGTGATTAGGAGTCCAATGTTAAATCTCCTTTTGGTTGGATACTGCAACTTTCTGTCATTGGACAGTCGAGCTCTGAAACGGGCTTCTATTAAATGGTGGTCAGAGCCACACTTGCCCCTCTGTAATTTCGCACATCCAGTATGTTAGACGAATGTTTTTTTTACAATTAGCGCGCACCAAAGGGGGTGTGAATACCCTTATGCTGATTATTCAGGGCACGGGCGTTTGGAAAAAGGGGAAAGTGGAGATAGCCAGGTTGCTGTATGGATTTTTTTGTGAGGAAATCTCGTACTACTTATCACCGAGCCACTAGCTGTCCTCGACTACTTCGCCGAAGATGTTTTCCTTACCGAATTTGGCGTGGAAGTCTCCGAGTCCGATTTTTACATCGTACTGCGGACAGGCTCCGTCCAAGAGGTCGTAGAACTCCTCTTTGATTGTGTCCTCAGCCTCGTCGGTAGGGGCGTGAGCACATATGAGGCTTATGTTGTAGAATTGTCCTTTGGTGCGGATCAGAGCTAGGCGATCGCTTAGCGGTTTGAAATCAATGACCGTCGATCTTACCCGCTTTTCCACAACGAATCCGCATCCCGAAATATACAACCGTTTGTGGAATGATGGTATTTACCCTGAGTGAGATTTATGCAGATTTTTCTATTTTATTTCGAAGATCAAGCGTCTTTAGAAATTGATAACGCATGTTACTCATCCATGAAGCACCTGAAATTGTAACTTATTTCGCAAAACACGCGTATCTTTGCTTACAAAAATATTCTAGCTTCTAGGAAAGAGATACAATGATAACGAAAAATTAAGTGTATAAGCAAAGAAAATATTTACACCACTTAACGTAAGTAACACTGCGACACCAATCTCCTCTTGAGTCTAGATACGGTTGTTAGCTGTACAAATAAATTTACTGCGACTGGGAATATATTTACCTGCGATGAGTCAGAGACAAAATTAAAATTTATTACTTCTCCATTCGATTCAATTGAATATTTTCCACTTTAACATAACCTGTCCAGCTCTTCTAACGAGAACTATAAACGACAAATTAGAAATTTCAATCTGAACAAATACGCTAACAACAGAGACAACAAAAATTTGGGACGATTGTTTCTAGATCTAGAAATAAATTCAATCAGCTACACACAACGAAATCATGTATCACTGAGCACAAAGAAAATCTGATTATCATCTCGCGATTAAGAATAATTTATTACGCAATCAAGATTTGAATAAATTAAGTCTCAATTGAAACTTCCTTCAAACGAAGGGGTTGAGGGGTCATTTGGTTTTTTTTTTTAATTACATTCCATCATCCTCGAGACTGGTCAAAAGGTCTAGACCACAAAAGAACATGCAGATGCATTGCCGCTCACGTACAGATAACCCCAACTACTTCGCTTTGGAAATACACTTGACTCGAAGGGCAGTCACAGAAAATGTTTATAACTTCTCGGGTGGACATGTGTGTCCAAAACTGAAAGGGGAACGCATTCGAAAATATTTTTTTTTTTTTTTTTTTTTAAAGAAACGAGTTTAATTCTTGTTTCTGTTTATCTTTTCATTCGCTATCGTTGGTGTTCACTGTGTTCTTTGTTGAGAAAATGATTCGTTAGAAATAGTTCTCACAGTAGGTGCCTCTTCATGGTCTTCTTTTCCGTTGAAATGCAGAAGAAAGAGCGGAATAATTAGATGAGTTGGATGGTTTCAAAGCACAGCCAGGAAATCTCTGATGACAGATGGTGTGTTCTTCGTTTTTGCTAATTAAGGTTTCGGTAGTGACATTTGTGACATTTATTTGGAGTTCGTTTATTTTTTCTGAGAAAATTTTTTGGTGTTACATTAAAATTCATCTTTTCCCAACATACTACCTTAATCTTACCGTACTTACATATGTATGTTGGCTTACATCTCTGTGCGACTTCATTATGTTTGCTAATTTGTCTTCGTTGGGTTCTGAAGCCCTTTTTAGACTGCCAACTGTGAGAAATTATAGAAATGACGCTAAAACCTTTTACAAAAGCTAGGCTTAAATGCATGTCTCATGAAATATCCTAGATATCTTCTTGAGTGCTTAAGATCCCAAGCTGTGACATGCGGATGGATTTTCTTTCTAAAAGGAAACGTGTGCTAGGTATATACGAGAGCAAGGTGAAAAGTTCTCGGCCTGACAATGTAAGACGGCCCTCTCAACTTCTGCATTGGATGCGAAGGGCTTCCCAACAACAAATATCTTCAAGTTAGGGAACAGATGGAAGTCTGAGGGTGCCAAATCAGGTGAATAGGTGGGATGTCCGAGCAAATCGTACCCTAAATCCTTCATATCGACATTGACCTGATGAAAAAGTTGCGAATCCTATGGCTAAGATACTTTAGACATGTGGAGCATATGAACACTAACGAGCCGACGACCCGGAGAGACTTTCAGTACACATCGATTGGAAGTGCAGCAATAATGGTCCCTCCTTAAGTGGAGCGTCAGTTAGCAACAGCGAATTAAGCTCGCATTGTGAAGGACATTGGAATCTTGAGGGGAGAAAGGGATAAAACTGAAAGTGTAAGATGGGATAAAAGGCGTTAAGACTTATGGGCTCGCCTTGAAAAAGGAATTTTTCCAATCATGATTCGGTACAGACTATTAGCATAGATCTGAATGGCCTACCCCCCAAATCCCGCAGTTTTCCCATCGCCAACGCATTATCCTGGTGAAAGATGATTTTTTTCTTCTTCAAGCCAGGCCTCTTTTCGCGTAGGTTAGAGTAATATTCGCCTGTAATTGTTCTGCCTTTCTCAAGGTAAGCAATTAATAGGATCCCTTTCGCGTCCCAAAACACATTGGCCATGACCTTCCCGGCAGATGTGTTCGACTTCGCTTTCTTTGGCGCTGAACCACCGGCTTCCACACACTGCTTCGACTACTGTCTCGTTTCTGGCATGTAGCGGTGGACCCATGTCTGTTTAAATTCAGCTTCCCACTTTTTAACGGTTGACATGGAAGGAGCAGAGTCCCCATAAACTTTTGTCAACTTTGGATGAATTTTCCTTAGGGGTTAACCCATCCAAAACGAAGAATTTTATGACCGCACGAAAAACACGCAAGACGTCTACAGTCCATAGCACCTTTCTCTAGTCCTCCATCGTCCAATTTTTATGCTCTTTGGTCCACAGCAATATTTTAGGTCGATTTTGAGACCAGAGCAAAGGTTTTCGAACAGCTATTCGGCCTTTTAAGCCTGCTCACATCAAGTTCCTTTTCATGGTGGGTAGAGAAACAGGCTGATGGAAACCAAAAAATGATTCCATACTTATAGCCGGCAGTGTACGTAGATGCGGCGCTTACAGCTGTACACTTCCACTTGGATAAATCGAAATCAGTTGTAATCTGCTTAAATAATCTGCAAAGCTAGCGTCAAGTAAAACTGTGGTGAGTAGGAGTTCAACAAATCTGCCGACCTACCCACTAGGGGGCCTCTTCTGATTTGATTAAACCTGAATCCTTTCGTGAAATCTGTGATTCAGCTTTCAAACAGGTGTGTGCTTATTCTTCTAGAATAACAGCCAAGGATTCAGACAAACTAAAAGAATCGTCTGACCGTTCTATAAAAACACAACAGATATCCTCAAATATAGCAAAGATGCCATAAGAAAGCTCAAGTACCTACCACCTTCAAAAAATGAACTTCGCTGAGGATATCATCTGCCACCTCTGACAGAACCACAGAGGACGTAGTACGTATGTGAGCATAGGTAATATATGGAGTCGAGTGTGGACCAACAAGCCTCCCCAGCCAACTGCCTCCAGTTTCACACACCAAGGTGACGGACATTGCGCCATCGGAGCTATGATTAGCAAATGGAACGCAGAGTCCAACGATTTATGCAGAAGCTCCGGTGACGAGGAAGAAGTGGAATCGATCCAACATCTGCTATGTCACTGCCCCGCCCTGCAAGAACGACGCCTACGCACTCTAGGATCCAGGTTCTTCGCAAGCATCGCAGAGGTAGCAGTAGTCCAGATTCCGGATCTCCTACACTTCTTAAAAAGCAGCAACTGGTTTTCAATGCCGCAAATTAGATAGGTTACCACGAGATACCTCCCACCAATTTATAAAAGGGGATTCACAATCGAGGTCACCGAGTGAGCGCGATGAGTTCTATCCATCACACACCCTTCTTTACTTAACCTAACCTAAGGTGACGGTCCCATTCCATTTCGGAAAAGCTCTCTGTGCGTCTCTCTCCCCCTCTCTCTCTCTCTCTCTCTCTCTCTCTCTCTCTCTCTCTCTCTCTCTCTCTCTCTCTCTCTGCATATTGAAAAAATTCCTTGCATCAATCGCTATGTGATCAATCTAGCTGACGGCTGATTGTTCAGAAGACCTCCATGTCCGCTTGTGAACCGCGTCCTAGCTACGACAGCATATGGTCTCTCCAGAAAGCCGATTAGACTGAATGCGAAGTGTTGCCGAAGACGCCTCTCTTCGTAGCACTAAAATCGACAAGAACAGCTTGAACGCCATAACTAGTCCGATGTTCTTAAGCGTGGTTCACAGAAGCTCGTAGAATCTATCCATGGTACCGGCATGTTTCTCCTCTGTAAGGACATGTGCGCTTATTAGGCAAATGTTGGCGAATTCAGCCTTGATACGATCGTTTACATGTCGGAAGCTTAAGTCAGGCGTTCACATGTCGGAAGCTCTTTGTCTAAGTCTCTCTCTAATGACGATTCCGCAGCAAGAGTCTCTTTTGTTGTCGGTAGAGAACAGGGTAGTAGTAGCTGCCGCAGTTTTGCATCTACTTTTTGCCAGATCCGTCCCACCGCAATTTTTTCAGCTGCACGTGATCTGTTTTGAAATCAGAAAATCGTTGTCCCTGTCTCCTTTGCAGGGTCGCCAACAGTATGATCGAGGCTTATTATTGCTTTGTACACGACTTTTCAACCCCCAGACAGCCACTAATTCCGCTTGGAAGATGCTGGAGGAACCCGAAACACGAAAGCATTTCGATTATTCAATGTCTCTGAAAAGATCTCGGCTTCAACCCCACCACCCATGAATGATTTCCTTCTTCTTTTACTCCCGGTTCATCACTTTCAGGCAATAAGTTTCTTCCGACACTAACTTCAGCGTATTAGTAGTCCCCTGGGTGTCACAGATACAGACAGAGCGTCGACAAGCCACCCGGAGTGGATCCAGCTTAACCACGAGTCGAAATTCGTTCTGAATACTTTGCATTAAGGTATTTCCTGAAAAAAACTTCTCAAACCGGTAAAAGTACTAAAACACACCCACACACCGATAATGATCTTTCACTGATCCCATTAAGGCCTTATAACCACGTTTGTAGCTTCATAATAACCAAATCCCGTCGAGTTCCGTACTCGTGTTGCCAATAAGAGAACAGGTTTCTTTGAACGTTATGTGTCACGAACACAATGACTGTGTGCTGCACATCTCCTCACTCATCCATTGGGCTGTATCGTAAATCACCTTCGCATTCCATCAGAGCCACACTGAGTAATGTTCCGTAGCTAAACTGACTCATTTGTTAGAGTTTTGATGGAACCTATGTAGGTATGTGGTGGAGTGTACCATCTATGTGATTAGTTTCCCTCTGACTGGCTATGATTCCCCAAAAGCAATTATTTGAAATGTGGTCACAGAATACATGCGATATCTGCAAACAGCACAACATCTGACCAAATAGGTACATTGCCTGGCTGGCTAGTAGTATCCCTGTACACTACACCTGGTTTGTGGGTGTAGTGTTAGTGGGCACCAAAGATATGCAACAGATGACACAGCTTTCCATTTCTCAGAAAGCATTACTGACTGTCAAAAGGATGACTGCGTAGATATAGGTGCAAAGTATCTTAACATTGAGATGCCTTTCACTTTTGAGTGAAAATTAAAGTCGTCAAGATGATTCATTTAAGTCACAAGACAACAACATTTCGTGACAAAATCAAAAAGCAATAAAACAATTTCGTTTCAATTATTTTCTTGAATTGTTTTCTCTCTTTTTTTTCTTTTCTAAAATAATTGAATCCACTAGAGACTAAGACGTGTCATGGCATAGTTCATCGCTCTTGACGCACATCTCCACGATAAATAAACTCTTAGTATCTAGTCGTTTATACCCGCGTATCCCTCGACCACATTCTGTAGTCGTATAGCAAATACCGCTGAGCTATGATGATCCTAACACTTACGAGTTGCAGTGGAAGAAGTGGTTGCATGAGCGAAAACTGTAGTACTTGTGTAGACAATTTTATATTTCCCTTTATTAGTAGCCAATTGAATTCAATATTCGATAACAACAACTACTTTCATAACAACCACTTGAATCATGATACAATCATGGATTTTATTTTTTTTTTCATTCGAATGAGAATGAGATTTTATTTTAATTTTGAATAAATTCGAAGGAGAGGTACACATCTGTCTGGCCTTTGTTGGTTAATCTTTTGTCATGAAAAACAGAATCAGTTTCAAGTTTATTGGTTGTACAGGGTGACACAAACAAAAGAAGGATTTGTGCCTGAATTGCACATGATTCTAGCGCAGTTTTATCCATGACAACAGATAAAAACTAGGTTATGTTGAAGTGGCTGCCATTTCAAAGGCCGACATAGATAGACCACCGATCCCTATGAATGTACACAGTTGTTCTACAAGGTGGCGCAAAATTAATCATCCTATCGGAAGATGTTAAAATTTTTGCAAATGGCGTCGTACGTCAATCATATTTGCATATTTGACATTTGTGAACTAGACAGCTGCAGTATACAAACAGACAAGCAATGGAGCGCTATACTCCACTGTCAAGCCATCCTCAATCTCAACAACGAAGAGGACGATTTTGTGTCGAAAATCATCATGAGCGACGAGGCGAAGTGGAAATGCACTTAAGCGGTTACGTCAATAAGCAAACTCTTCGTTTCTGCGGCACTGAAAATCCGCGTGTGATGCACGAAGAGCCATTACATCCACTCAAGGCCACTGTGTGGTGCGGCGTTCACGCGGGAGGAGTAACTGGGCCGTATTTTTCTGAGGACGCCATCCCAGACTTTTTCCTTTGGGGCTACTTGAAGTCGCGGGTTTATACCAACAAACCTTAGACAATCTACCGCTTAAAGGAAGAAATTACGGCCATGCCTCCAGTAGATCGACGGAAACTGATCACATGAGTCCGATGCTAGCGCATTTGAAAGGATATTCGCTACAAGATTTCCTGACAGAGTGTAGTGGAAGAACCGTAGGACCATGAAAAAGGAGCTGGCAGATGGATATTGGCACGGGAGGCGGAGTTTGTAGCAAAGTCCTAGGAATAAACCACTCCTCTAGAATACACGACGACTGGAGCGTCATTCAGGCCGAAGTCACAGCCATCATACAGGCCGCTGAGATTATCCGGGAGAGCAATATCGTTGGCAAAACTATCACTGTCTATATAGACAGCCAGGTAGCCGTTAAGGCTCTGGACTCCGCTGTAATCAGGTCGAGGCTTATGAGAACCTGCAAGTCACTCTTAAATGAGATATCTAGAGCCAGTGCGGTGACCCTCTGCTGGGTACCAGTGCGTATGTATATCGAAGGATCGCTGCATTTACCCTGGGCCCTCCCCTTTGTAGTAACTCCAATCAGTTCCTTACGGAAAAAGAAAGAAGATGAAGCCACTGGTCGAGCCAGCAGACGCTGGGTTCATCTGGAAACATGCGCAATGGCCAGGGCGCTATGGCCGGCCTTCGGCAAGAAGAGATCAACTGCTCTGGTAAAGCTTAGTTGTCATAACGCACGGGTTGTCTCCGGCATAATCACTGGACATTATGCTATCGGCGTGTGATTGTCCTGCCCTATCCGTCATAAGAAGGATGACTCGGAAGTTACTTCTTTTCGGAATTGGAGGACTTAGGTAATGTAGAGCTGACGGACCTCCTGAGATTCAGGAGGTGCAGTGCGGGGTTTCTGAATGCTGGACAGCTAAGCCGTAAGACTACAGTAAAGTCCTGGAGACGATACCAAAAGAACTGGTTGCGTCTCCAACTGACTACAAAACCCTCTCACTGAACGTCAGTAAACGTTTCTAAATAGGGCTCACAACCAGAGAGCAGTTAAGGAACGGGCAGTTGATCAAAGACTATGACACTACTATCTATACGGACGACGAGCTAGAACTGGACTGCGGAGTCGGCGCAAATATTTGTTCAGATAAATTGAGCGAGTCGATGTCCTTTCGCCTACCGTACTATGCCAGTGTTTTCTCGGTGGAGCTTTTCGTCATTCGTGGCGCTTGTTGCATACTGAGGAATCTCCCTACTACATTTCAAAGCATCGTCATCTTTGTAGATAGCCAAGCCGCAATCAAGCCATGAATTCGGTATCACTTCACTCAAACTGGAAGACGGAAGGAACTAAACCTTTTATACTCCCAATCAATTATGACTATGGTTTGGGTCTCAGGACACAGTCAGGCTAGAGTCGACCGTTCATGGGTCTCTAGCAGAAAGGGTCGTTTCTGCTTACAGTTGGCTATTCTCTGTTGGAATAGGCTTGTTAACTGCGCTGTATCAAGGAAGATTTGGCCTAAAACAAATGAGCTATTGAGCAGATCAAGACCAGATATTGGAAGAGTCGTAGCTATTAGTACAGGCTATAGGCCGATAGGTCCCATATGCGAGAAGAGCTGATGAAGAAGAAAGTACAACCGCGAACTCTATGAGCTATACTAGGATGTGGATGCAGTCCAAAAAGCCAAAACACGTCGACTACATTAGCTCGGCCACATCGAGCGAATGGACAACAACGCTTCAGACAAGAAGATCTTTGAATCAACAGCCCTCAGGTTCGAGACGGCGAAGAAGATCAAACCTCCGGTACAAAGACCAATCTTCGCGGACGCCTGAAAACACAACTGGAAGCAACGTGCTCCGGGACCGCAGGGGATGGAATGCAGCCGTGTCTCAGGAACAGATGTTCCAAGGGTCGGCAGCTCTTTAAGAATGTAAATAAGTATTGGCCGATAGGAAACCATACAGCCAAGCTAGGTATCCCCTACAGCACGTTCTGTCGTAGCTGAAGACATAGTTCCTGACGAGAAGGAACTCTTAATTTACTTTCTCTGCAGATGCCCCTCCATAGGAAGGACCAGGCAACGCGCCTTAGATAAATCCTTTTTTAACGACCTTCAAGCGTTATCTGGAAAAGAATTGCAGAACTCATCCTTTTTTTCTTAAGTTCACTGTTTGGTTCTAATACCCTTATACAATTAGTTTAGAAGTGGCAAATCAAAGTGCTAATTGGGTTTCCACGTCCGGACCCAGCACTCCAGGACCTTGCATATGTACCCCAACGATATGTTCATTGTGATAACATACGGCGCTTGGGAAAATTATACTGACTATTCCATTGGAGCTTCTAATACTAGCATCTGTATTTATTAGATCCTTAGGTCGCTTAGGAAGGAAGCTCCAAAGTGAATTCATTTTTTCTTTGGGGAGAGCTGGACATGTGTAAAGAAACTGAAGAATAGTTTCCCCTTTTCCTTTGTCCATACAGAATCCATTTGTTTGGTTGCCTATTAGACTAACGGTGACACCTATTAAGATCTGTTGCGAGAGATCAAATTCTTACAGCGTTTCAGGTCCAGCTTTGGCCAAATTAATCTTGTTCATGTACCACTTGACCATCTAAGATTTTTTCGTTCGATCGAAGCTTTATTTTCAGTTACATTATGCGATCAGTATACCCAAGATAAGGTGCTGTTAGAATGAGTACTTTTGCCTGTCAAATTCATCTACATATCCTGACAAAGTGATCCGAAACCGGGAGACCTGCAGATACTTCCTGAGGTTGAATCGGCGAACCCCACCGGTGGACCAGTAGGGATGCAATAAAGTGGGAGAGTTATGATCCCTATAATCTTCATCATAACCTTGCCGAACAAAAAGGAAGAAGAAAAAGAAGAAGAAGATATCCATCTACCTTAACACCGTCTGGAATGTCCTTATGTCGCGGCACCCAAGAAAGGTGAAATTTTGAACAGCTTCGCAATCTACTACTGAGCTTGGTGCAAACGATTTCAAAGACTTAATTGGTGCTTGGCTATCCAAAAAGACGGATATCTAAAGCTGCTACTACGTTTTTCCTTAGTCAGGGTAAGATTTAGAAGTGAATTACCTTGGAGGGATGGTGACTTGGAAGTTCTTATCCAAATTTGAGTTGGATGATCTCGGTATCTAGGATTTAGATAGGTTTCATGTCTCTTTATTTGGACTCTGTCATTAACTGCAGAAAATCTGGAAGTGGGTAAGGAAGTTTAGTCGAATTTAAAACTCAATTTACCACCTTTCCCAGGAAGAATACGTCTAATGTAACGCACCTTCAAATGTATAATGAAATTGTGAAGGTTAAAAAAAACTGTACAAGTTGGCTTAATGGTCAATTGGGTGCGTCCATGAACAGTTTAGAGCAAATAGATCATTCACTATGGACTACTCCTACTCCTGAATAAAACGCAAGTTACACCGGCTTTTCAAATACTGTCCTGACGTCTGGAGCTCGGCCTCAAAACATTATCTTGCTCTAGGTACTAGCATGAGATGAGCAGCCAACTTAAAGATGGAAACAGGCTTGTGCCCTTACGTTGTGCTAGGTAGATGGATTTGACGAACGGCTGATCTGTCAGAGATGTGGCGCTTACACCACACCCTTCCTTGGATACAGACGGCGAAGGAAGTATTCTCCGATTGAAATTAATGGCAGTACCAGTCAAACTACTTAATGCAAATCTTATATGAGGTTCAGCATATTTGGAGCCCAGATCTACAAGAGCGGTATGTTTGCCGCCCCTGTCGTAGGTATTAACAAAGAACTCTTCCCTCCAGGTTTACCGTGGCTTAGGACAAGTCCATACTCAAAAGAAACACTCTCACTTTTATTGATAGTCAAGCTGGTATCTTAGAACATGAAATTGGGAACAACGTTCCGATGAACGAGGTGTGCTGCGATAACTGATTTTTTTCAAAAATAAATTTTTTGCGCACTAAATTTGGTAACCGTGTTAACAGCTGATTATGGAGTCCTTTCTTGACCACCGTGTGTCTGCGATTTCACGTCAGACTTAAGGACCGTTGTTAGTCCAAGAATGTACAAAAAATGTACGAACTTGAGGATAACATCCATCGAGCTATTCGCGAAATAGAGCCACAAGCAATCGACATTGTACTGCTGAATTGGGTTGACAGAATAGGTCACTGCCGAGCCACCCGCAACAGCTGTTTGAAAGAAATTATTTTCCATAAATATCGGAAGGTGAAGCCTCTGCAATGAAGCAAAAATCATTGGAAAATGTTAAATGGTGCAGTTTTGAAAGGGATTTCAAAAAGAAACCAATAGGTGGCCCCATACATTCATATATCGGAATATCACTCTCATACTACGTACAATTCGCCTTACACGTGGAAAGTAAAGGCTGATGGAGGCGTTCTTCCATTGTGAACGGAGTAAGTTCCAAGACTGCGTTCAGGCCCACTCTATTGCGTGAACTTTTCTTCGAGTCCTAATGAAATTTTGTGACTGTCTCCAGACTTCTCTATTTCCGTACAGACACAAGCAGTCATAAACAAAGCTACCATCACACGCAGTATATCGTTTAATCGGCTTTAAAATATCGAATAAAACGAATTGATTCCTTCCAGACCAATGCGTGTGCAAGGTTTCCCCAAACACCACCGCAATTCCATTAGAACCAAAGGTGGAACAATCCGACGTTTCTTGTGTTCTCCCATTCCGCTTGTGCCACTACTAATTCGAAAAAAATTCCTTTAAATCCGATAGATTTCTATGACCTATCAAGCTCCCTCGAATCGGTGTTCCAGCAGAGTCAACTCTTTTTTCTTTCCCCCAGTGGTATGTGGCTCTTAGCCCTCCAGATGTAACGTTGCAACACCAATATCGTGAATGGAATTCCACAAACTGTCGGACAAAAAAAACCGGAATCGCAGTAAACACGAAAGCAATTTCCATTTTGGATATACATAGGTGGCTGGACGTGCAATGGGATTTCTGTTCGTCGTTCTTTTTCTCTTTTTTGGTCCGTTTTTGTTGATCAATTACTCATACCGATCAGACGCACTGCTCTGGAGCATCCAGAGCCTTGTGCCAAAAGCAAGTAATTTCTGAACGCCACGTCGTCCAATTGGTTTATAGTGCCAGGGAGCTGTTTGTCCAAAAGAACTATTCAGAAAAAAAAATCCAACGAAACCATAGAACAGAACCAGAATCAATTTAGTTGAAGAATGGAGCTGGTTGACCCGACACCGGTGGCCAATGTAAATTGTAGATACTTTTGAATCTTTTTTTTCTCCTTTGGTACGCAGAGGTGTTGTACAGAACTCATGGTTCGCTTGCGGGTGGAGCCTTTGTGAATATTTTTAGCTGAATGGTGATGCTGAAAAAGGTCGACAGGAAAAGGTAAATAAAAGAAATTTTAAACATTTGCCAAATGAGTGCGCATCGGAGTTTTATTGCAGTGAAATTTAATGAATAAGTAGTGAGTGCACAGGCAGTAGCAGGAGGTTTATTTATCGAATTGGAATGCAATTTTGTTTAGATACATTTTGGAAAGCTTCACTGCACGGTAAACGTGATGTTTATATGCGGATCTTGTTATTGCACGTCTGCATAACAGACAAGTAAGACTTGGGGAACTGAACGATTGAGGAAGTATCCAAGGATAGGTAAGCACCCTGCATCCTTACTTGCAAAGTTTAGGGCGCTCATTGCAATAGAAGGCGAAACCTGCCTTCGGTCACCATTAAGCCCATCTTCACGGCTTCCGATTTAAGATTGACAAGGCCGCCATTGATGCTCGTATCACACCGTGTATGCTCGTATTGACAATATCGTCGGCATATGTAATAATTACAAGGACTTTTGAAAAATTGTTTCTTTTGGGTTCGCGTGTGATATGAATCTGCACAGTTCATTGAGGAACGATGTTAGAGACGTCTTTTTTGACATGAAGGTCTCGGTAAGCTCATAACTTACCTTAATTGAGTAGCCTGCATTCTCCATCGTCATCCTACAAAACGGGACGAGTTTGGTTGAGTTGCCAAAACTAGACACTACTCTTCATAGTTCGCCTCTATTAGTGGTCTTATGCGCGGGTTATGGTAGAGTGGATATGTTAACTTTTTTGGACTTTCCTGATCTGATTTCCAATTAAGTTCCTCAAAACAGGCTTCAGCCGCCCACACAATATAAAGGGTCTTCCAATAGGGACTGCCGAACTTTGACAGTTGATAGCGGCCATATTGTTGAAGATACATCTGTCAAATTAGCTGTCATTTATTCAGCCTGTTTTGCCAAATCACCATGGATGGATATAGCGTTCAACAACACATGCAAATAATAAAATTGTTTTATCAAAATGGGTGTTCTGTTCGGGCAACGTTCCGCGCGCTTCTCCCATTTTACGGTCGCCATAATCGTCCTTCCGAGAGGACTATTCGCAGTGTGGTGGATAAATTTGAGTGCACTGGTTCAGTAAACGATCAACCAACATCCGTACGTCGACGAAACGCAAGATCGTGAGAGTGTGCAGAAGAATCCGAGGCAGTCGATTTCGCGTCGCTCACAAGAACTCGGCCTTTCGCGGACTACAGGTCGATGATTACCAACTTCTTTTGGCCTGAATTGGGTCATATGGACACCAACGGTATGTGGTTTCAACAGGTTTACGTACGTGCCACACAGCTCACGCCACATTGAAAATTCTGCACGAGCTATTCGAGGGCATGGTCATCTCACGTGGAGGTGATGTGAACTGGCCACCGAGATCGTGCGATTCGACCACGTTAGACTTTTTCTTGTGGGATTTCCTCAAGTCGCAGGTTTATGCGAATAAGCCACAAACCACAGCGGCCCTCAAAGCCAACATAACCCATGCCATCGGTTAAATTCAGCCTGTTTTATGCGCCAGAGTCATGGAAAATTGGACATTTCGGATGCGCGCCATGCAGAGAAGCTGCGGCGGACATTTGAACGATGTTATATTCCATACATAATGGCATCGACAGGCCTTTCAAGCGAATAAAAAATTTCGATGATATCTCACACACACTTTGTTTTATTTAAATTTAAAGATATGAAGCGCTTAATGAAAGACCCTTTAGGAGATAAGGAGACCTATACCTTTATATTTGGTACAGTTCAGGGTCTCACATTTTCTTGAGGTTGAGCAAACTATGCTGAGAAACCATTCAAAAAGCATTCTTTCGTTCGTCTGTTTGTTACAGATGAGTTGGTGCATTCTCCTTATCTACTTAGCAGGTATTCCATCAGCTCCTGCAGCTTTGATAGAGCGACACAAGTTTAAATTTTGCTACTTTATTCAGGTCGGGTAGACGGAACTGTTGGTCGTCATCGTCAATGTTGAAAGGTTCTTTCTTTCTGACAGCGTTGCCGTTATAGAGTCTGCAGAACTGTTTTCTCAGCATCGAATGCGGTTCTATTATTCGTCCTTGCAGCCTTCTGTTCCCTTAACATTTCGGTTTAAACTCCGAACATTATCCGTTTAATAGCAACTCCCAATTTCGTTGATCTAATGCGTCTCTTCCTTTTGAGTAGCTGGTCTTCGACTATCCCCTTCTTTACGTATAACTCGTGAAGGATTCTGGTCCTTCTATGCAGCGCTGCTGCCGGCATTTTAAGTCAAACGATATGTGGCCTATAGAACACCAGGACACCACACCAGAAGTGACATCCCCGATGGGTTGTATGCAGTACTTGATCTGATGACTTATTTAGGAGCTCGTGAGAAATTATGGAACACTCTTTACGTCTGACGTCAAAGTTCCTCCTTGTCTTTGTGGCGGTCGGGATATCTGCATGGCTAAAACAATTTTATATTGGGTGCTCGGAAAGTGTGGATACATGAACACTGTACTGAGTCGATCGGACTTTGACGGTTGATCGATGAAGAAGCCTCAACGTTCAATATCGAGATGTGGAAACCGACAAAATTTAGTCCGGGCGCAAACCAGATAAACCTGAATTCGTTGTCGTTTCGTTGTGCTTTCGTGCACTGTAAACATTCCGAGAGTATAACCAAAGATACCCTCTCTTCATTGTTTGGCGTTGAAATCGCCAGAGTTTATGGAACTGCTCGTTTGGCGCAGGAGCTCGTAGAATATATTTTTAGTATCGTCATCTTTCTCCTTTGCATGTGCACATATTAGGCTGATGTTGGCGAATTCAGCGGTGATATGAGTTGGCACGAAGCGCTTATTCAGGCGCAAATCTCAGGACTTTTCTTAGTCTCCATCCAATAATTAATCTTCATCAAAACAAGCCCTGTTTTTGGTGTCGGTAGCAATTGCCCTAGTAGATGTCGAAGCTTTTCATCTTCTTGTTGCCGGCCCATCCCATCGTACTTATTGAAAATCTTGGTTAATCTGCACGGTGTACCGCAGATGTGCACCATACAAAGCTCCTTATAGGCCTTAGCTCCAAATATGTATTTTGAAGTACCTCATACGAGGTATTCACTACGTAATTCTACCTACCAGGACCTGTGGATACCTGTCCCCGTACTTTGATGGGAACAATACATTTTAGGGCTAGCTTAGGGCTAACTCCGCGCCCCCATTTTCCCGCCTTTCTGATTTAACCGAGAAAAAGTCCACTTTGCATCTATCACGACACTCAATTAAGGAAGCAAATGCAAAGTGACAATACTTGAAATTCATATCCTAGAAGTTCCAGTTCCCTTTTTATTTTTGCACTTTCCCACATTCTATTGTCATTTCCCAATCGAGAAACCAATGACATCTGTGTCCCACATGACATTTTTTTTTTTTGTTACATGATGACGCCTAACACGTCTTGGAAATATGCCCACCCAGGCATCCAGGACTCTTCAACGGTGTACTACATGCCGGCAAGAAAAATTATTGAACATTTCTCTCCGTCACAGGATGACAATTAGAGAGCTGAAACTAGAGCACAAGAAGAAGCAAGCTCTTATGAAAATGCCTATCTACCTGACAGGAACAAAAAAAAAAGGACATCTAAAAGAAAATTTATACCCATTTAGAAGGAATACACTCTGCACTTGTTTATTCCTATCCACATGCAGAATTCCCTGTCCTATGCGTCACATTTCGCTTCGTCGGAATTTTTTCCTTTTGAGTTGTTTATCTTCATCGTTTCGGATGGGATGAAACGCCATCCTTTGCTCTATACATATGCGCAGTTAAACCAACGAAATTGAATACCGCATCCGTTGCATTTCTTTCCTCATTTATTTTGCACGCGATAGAAAAAAAAAACTACAAGATAAATGGGACAGGACGTAAAGTGAATTTGAAATAATGAAACCGAAAATCCTGTCAATTAGTGGTTCCTAAAACCATCGCAAGGAGATAGAGGTCCGGTGCTATTCCTTTTTTTTGCCTCCATTCAGGTTCTTGTTGAATGGAAAAAAAGTTATGAAACACCTGCTCAAACCTAAAACTAGTTTTGGATCGGTTCTAATGCATGAAACCATCTTCGCGCTCTCACGTCTTACAAAATTGCCTGCGCGAGTTTTTCTATTAAAAAAAAAAATAAGATGCAGCACATCATCATCATCATGACCATCCATCGACAGAAGGAAACAAAAGCGGTTTCTTAGCGCAATGGCTACTCAAACCTGTAGATGGCAACATGAAAAGAAGTCTGAAAGCATCTCATGGTTAGTATTATGGAAGAACAAAGCCTGCGAAGTGATTGCATCCATAAAAGGGGACGACGACGATGGCGGCGAATTGCAATTGTTATTTTGCTGAGTTGATGTTGTTGCGGGGAGTAACAATAACAGATTCAATTTACCAATACCACTGGCACTACAGTGTTGTAAACTGAAATTAAAAACAAACAGCCATCAGGAGCTTGCCATGTATAGTTGTTGTTTGTCGATTGGATTTCGTGAGTCGTAACATGCATGTCGCTTCGCCTGGTGTATGTCTTTCTAGACATGACAGTGATTGCTTAGTTCCGCCATTTAAGTTTGGGTTCATGGTGTGAGTATCGATGGTGATGGTAAGAGGCCTTTAAATTTAACGATAATAAGTGTCATGAGCACAGTGTAGGGATGTATTGTATAACGGGAGGTGTTTTTAGGAGTTAAAACCATCGATTAATGCGAAAAGGAGTAAATTACTTTGCTGTGGATGTTGCGCAGGGAAGGATGTCATCAACAGAAGCAGCCATCAACTTCAGCCATGATATACATACATACTCGTACGTCTTATACTGGTATGAAACCCAGTATTTCTAAGTGCAAATTCGTCGTTTTGAGCTCATCATGAGCAGGGCGGTACCCCGAGACATCTGTGGATTGTGTCCCTGAAATTTGAAAACTTCTAGAAATCCTCGAATACGTGTTATGCGAGTGAATTCCAGAGTTTATTTGATGTACATAGCTTGCCTTACATACAAATATTCTTAGAAAACGTTCTAGTCCGGGACAGAAAAGAAAGTCAGCCAACTGAGTCTACTTTCGTACGCCAAGTTGTTTCAGGTCTCTTTCCAACTGCACACGTCATATTATGGGCCGTTCTTCTGGGTTGAATTCGAAGACTTTGCCCGTGGAAACGTTGATGTCCATTCGGTCTACATGTCCATGAACGAGAATGAAAATCATTAAAGCTTTCATTCGTCTTTAGTAGAGAAAGACTGCGATGATGAGGGTCCTATATCTTAAGTCTTCTTACTTTACTTCTCAGTTGCCTCCTTACCCGAAAGAAACTCCTATCGGCAGGAATAACTTTGGTTTTATTTCCACGCGGGACTATCTTGAAAATTCTTAGTGAAGCATAGGTGTACGCGGACCTGGCTTACGTCAAGATGTCACATTAAGCCGAAGTCGCAGGTGTTCAGTGAGAGCTTGTAAGGGGCGTTTTCAGTTGGTTTCTTTTTGAAAATGGAACCCTTTGGAGCCCTTCTACGTTTCGATTATTTATGGAAAATAATTTCATTGAAACGGCTTTCGCGCCTGGCTTGATAGTAACCCATCCTGTCAGCCCAATTTGGCAGTACATTGCCGATTGCTCGTGGCTTTATTTCGCTTATAGCTCGATGGATGCTTTTCTCATTTGTTTGTGGAAAGCTCGTCCTACTCCGAATCGTCCAGTGGCGATCATAAAAAAATCAATTAACATGCCTCTGCAAATCACCTTGGACTCGATCTCTATAACTTCCTCAATAGCTCTAGACTGCCAATCGTCTCTCACGGAGATGGCCGAGCAGTTCACTATTCACCTGTGTTGGGTGCCGGGGCATAGAGACATTCCAGGGAATTGTAAGGCCGATGAACTCGCCAAAATAGGAACAACTTTACCCGTCCTGCGGGACGAAAGCACCTTGGGTATACCAATAACTACATGCAAACAAAATCTCAAGCTGGATGCTATCGAGAGTGCAAATCTTAGGTGTGGACAAGTAAAACAACAAATTTGGCCTAAGCTGGATATAAAACGCTCTAAGAATTTGATTTCTCTCAATAGATTGCACATCGGCACTACAATAGGTGTCATTACTGGACACTATCTAATAGGCAAGCACGCTACAAGGCTAGGCCTCTTTGCAAACGGCTTCTGCTGAAGCTGTATAGATGAAGAAGAGGTGGAAACTACTCCTCACCTTCTGTGTTTCTGCCAGTTCTCTCCATTAGAAGGAAGCTTCACTTAGGAGCCTTCCGTTAGGCGACTTGATGGTTATGAAATTAAGAGCCTCCTACGCTTCATAAGGAGGTTAAAATGGTTCAACGAGTAGCGAAGAGAAACTTTCTTCGATCCGATCTACGTGGTATCACAATGGACCTAAATATGGTCTAAGTGTGTTGGGGATTCCTAGCTGGCAGCCACTTTCAACCAACCAACCATGTCTCTGTAATGTATTCCCTCGCCGAAACGTTGTTGCCAGCACCATGTTCAAGGCAGCAGGGATCAATGGTGACACTAACCCAAAGTCACACCTAGCAGTCAACATTAATTACCCTCTCTACGACTATGTGTGTATTTTTGTAACCACAGATCCTCGAATTTTGTTTGTTGGCATAACCTCCGTGATAGAAATGTGAACTTCGTCCGAAAAGAGAATTTTGCGACCTAAATTGACGGAATTTTTCAACTCATTTAGAGCACAAACAGTGAAGCGATTACGAAGTGGATGGTCATTTTGCCTCGACAGTTGAGGAAGATGGATCTTACCTACGTACCACAACTGAGCTTCGTGGTGCCATTTTTATAAAACTCCACAGTTTCTCTGATAGATTCCATCCATCGGATGTCGTTTTCCAACGTATTCAACGTCTTAACCACTTTCAGATACGTGAGTTCAAAATGTTACTTCCAAAGCAGTGAAGGAATCAAAGGATTTGGCGTACATGAGCACAGTCGAACTTGGGCACAATGGACTCTTAGTGGTCTAAGTGAGCCGTTGATAATCCTGTCAACAAGGGCACCCATTTACCTAACCAACCCTAACAGTCGAACTTAGATCCCGATTAATGTAAAACTGTTTACCTCTGCGTTTCGGAGTTAGTCTCCGAAAAATTGCTTCTCCTTAAGGTATACTTCGTTTTTATTTTTAGCTAAGCACATTGTCTCAGTATAACAGTATAAAAGCCTTTTAAGAAGCCAGCATTTAGTTCCATATATATACCTAGACAAACATTCTTACAAAATGGAGTTCGTCTAGATACATATGTATGTATGTATGTAAGTAGGTACTCATGAAGCGTTCTATGCCAACATGAGCAACCAATCCTCGTCGAGTCTGAGTAACGAGTACTCAAGTTCATAAAACAGGTTTAAAGCAGAAACCACGAGCCTTAATGTAAAAGTATTGAGAAGAATGTTATGACTGCAGCTATAAAAGCGTACAATTTTGACGACGTACGTTAAGTTCTAGTTTCTTGTTTTCGAAAGTTAAAAATTGTTTTCCACATCGCTTCAACAGTGCAGAGAAAATAATACTGTTTACCAGAAATGACTTAAAAAAGAAGTGCATACACATGTTAACAAAAAAAAAAAACTTTCAAAACTTTCTGCGATATTCTTGTGTTTTCCCTTAGTGCAAGAAAAACTTACTTAAGTTTTCCCTGCATCACGTTGGAAGCCATACTTTTCAAGAAGTAAACACATGAATAATGGTTATTTGTCGTTACTATCAGAAAGTAAACACAAATCAAAATACGTTGGATGTAGTCACTGGAAAATGTGTAGGATACGTGGTGTATCTTTGCCCCAATTTTTAAGTTTTCAGTGCTGTTGTTGATGTATCCTATATCTTAACTGATGGACGCATGTTGGGCGCCAGTTTTGATACCACAAAACGTTTCTTTAAGTTCAGATGTCAAGTTTCCTTATGGGAGCAGAAACTGGTTAAACAATAAATGGAAAAAGTTAGGATAAGTACCACAGAGACCTTTATTGTTAAAGATGGTCCAAGACAAGTCGACACGCTGTCATGTGAATTTTTTTAACAAAATTCTTGAAAGCATTTTCGAAACTACCCATGACTATGCTGGAGGTAATACCAAACGAATTGATGGCGTCTTAGCCTGACTACAGTAAACAGGATGAATGGAAGAACGGGAGAGTGAGCTACAATAGGGACAGCTCGAAAGTGGACTGACATTTTTTCAGATAGCCAAACTGAATGTGTCGATGTCCTTTCGCCTACCGGATTATGCCAGTGTGCAGGCGGAGTTTCACGCCATTCGTGGGGCTTTTCGCATTTTGAGGCTTCTCCCTACAACAGTCCAAAATACGAAAAGGAAAAGAATGAGCACATGAGTTCACCGGCTAGAGTCGGCCCTTAACGGGTCTCTAGCTGACAGACTTAATGTTCCGTTGGGAGTCTTGAGTCTTCTTCTACTGCGTTGTCCCACCAGATAAGATTCGAAGACTCTGCGGGCCGGAGCATTGGTGTCCATTCGCTCTACATGTCCTAGCCATCTTAGGCGACTGATGCGTAGTTTTTTGACTAAGTCGACGTCGCTATACAGCTCGTCAATTTCTTTGTTGAATCTTCTCCAAAGCCCGTCAACGCAAACGGGACCGAATTATCTTACGAAGAATTTTTCTCTCGAAACGACCGAGGATATCTTCATCCGCTTTCGACAGAGTCCATGCTTCAGCGCCATAAAGTAGGACTGGGATAATCAAGGTCTTATACAGAGTCTCCTTAGTTGTTCGAGATTACTACTCAATTGCCTTCCCAGCCCAAAGAAGCAGCGATTGGCAAGAACGAACGAAGAATAACGTTTGATTTCTGCTGAGGTGTTACTGTCAGCCGAGCCAAGGAAGACAAAGTCCCTTACTACCTCGAAGTTATAGCTGTCGACTGTGACGTTCTGTCCAATTCGTCGATGTTGTGTGTCCCTTCTTGCTGACAGCATATACTTTGTTTTGCCCTCATTTACAGCTAAACCCATTTTGGCGGCTTCTGTTTCGATACCAGCGAACGTACCAGTGACAGCCCGCTGTGTTCTGCCAATTATGTCAATGTCGTTGGCGTATGCTAGTAGTTGCACAGAATTTTGAAAGATTGTGCCTCCGGTGTTGGCTTGTGAGTTTCATCTATTGGTTTCTTTTTGAGATGCATGCTATTTGGACGCTGGCAACAGTATGAAGCTTCCACGGTAAGAAATGGACGATGTTAAGCTTGAACAAAGTTTGAAGATATTGAAAAAGTTTTTTAGAAGTGAGTGCTGCAGATGGTTTGGGGGATTTCTAAAGAATTTTTGATCGAAATGAGGCTCTTTCGTCGGTTAATCTAAGGAAATTTATAAAGAAAGCTCGTGAGATTGGTATGGATTGGCTCGGTGCGCACAGACTGCTACTGCTGCTCAAAGCATTCATATATGAAAACCAAAGAATACCAACTCTTCTCTGATTTCAGCAACTAAAAATTCGTCGCATTTCTCTGACGAAAACATTGCTTAAAGGCTTCGGATCATTTGCTTATAAATTCCGCTTCACTTTATGGTTGAAGCAAAATGACCATCCTCGGTGTAGGCTTTAAATAAGTCAGAAAATTATCGAGCATCTTTTCGAGCGATGCTCATTTTCATCAGTTTGTCAACAAGCAAAACTGTTGGATTGTAGAGGAAGCAATACATCCCGAGAGAGTGACTCATGAGTGGCATCATGTGTCCCTTTTTTATTGAACATGGAGCCAGCAACAAAGTTACAGCGAACGGGAGATCTTACCGCGACATAACTAATTTTTTGTTGTCGCCATTATTTGGGCTTGAACAGGTCTTAGTTCCAGCAGGACGGTACAAAATGACACACGACCCATTGAACAGTCGATCTTTTGCGCACTTTCAGTAACCGTGTTATCAGCCCTTGTGGAGACGTGCCTTGGCCATCGTTGGATTTTTTTCTAATGAACTTTTAAGGATCATTGTTACTCCGACGATCTGCGAACAAGTAACATAATTAAGGAAAATATCCGCGCAGCTATTCGCTAAATAAAGCCACAAACAACCACCAGTGTATCTACTGCTTAATCGAGTCAACAGGATGAGCTACTGGATGGCCAAGCCAGCTGCGACAGCCATTCGAATGAAATTATTTTCCATTAAAAAGGCACTAATCGTTCAGAAAGCATTGAGCGGTGTAGTTACTCTAAAACGAAGCCAACAGATAACCAACCCCTTAGAAGCTGAACAAAGACACTTAATGTACTTAAAATCCGTTTCAATAGGCCTAAGTCTCTGTCTCAGTAAATAGGTATCTAGTTACTTATAATAATTACGAGTCGTTTCACAGCCACGCCTAGGCTGTGTGGAGGCGTTCTGTGCTAAAAACTTCAGGCTCAAAGATCAATTCATGACCCCGCACATTTCTCGCCGACAAGCTGATAAATGATGGCCTTTGTGAATGACTCGAAAAGTGTTGGTATGTTAATTGGCTTGAATCGACTCATAAACAGCATTCGTTTGCATACTCGTACATAGCAAGTTGATAGTCGAAAAATATATTTTTCTTTTTTGGTTCATGACCTGTATTTGCCCTTAAGTTGTCCCGTCATGAGTCGTCCCAACTTGTTTTACGTTACTCTAATAGATTTGCAGTACTGCAAGGGAAAGGATATTTAGCATTTTATTTATTGCTGCAAATTTTAGTGCAAATACTGCAATTTAGATGCACGCTTCCTCGTAAAAAACATTGACGATAATTATTTAATGAACCATACAGACATCTGTTAATTAAAAATAAAACTGCATCCACTATGGCGTGGCATAAACTCCAAGAAAGTACGACCACTTGACAGACGCCCATAATAAGTGGCTTTTCCTCATTCCACACATCTTCTCGTTGGGTTGCTGCTGATGCTTGCTTTATCCCTAGGGATAGATGGATTCTCTCCCTCTCCCGCCACTTTGTGCTCCAGCGATGTAATGTCAGAAAGTAAATATTTAAACCTAGGACTAGTGGAAAATTTCCTGGGGATCTTCTTAAAACCAACCGACCGAAATGAAGTGACTCTAGGTGTACTTCAGACACGACATTCTTTTTTTTTTCTTTTTTTTTTCTGTACACAGACATAAGTAGTGGATGGATTCTACCTTGTGGTTGGGCATGCCCATCGTGCTGTTCGTTGTATAGGTACCTACAATATGGCTGCGGTAATGTTTGCCTTGCGGAAGTGTCGCAAAGGAGGAATTTTTTGTCGATGGTTTTTCATGGGGCACTTTGTGCTTGTAATGTAATTTACATTTTTTTTTTTTTTTAAGTAACACCCTTACCCTAGGACGAGGGAAATGGAGAAAAATAGACCGGAAGAGCTATTATGACAATTTCTTTATGACTTGTAAAAATGTGTTGATGTCGCGAGACTGGATCGTTAAAATGGTTGAAGGTAATTTTATTAATACACATGTCCGTGGAGGATGAATTCGTGAAAGGTCATCATCTCTAATTTGGACAACAAACACTAATAGTTCAGAGAACTATTGAAGTTAAAGGAGAAACCATGACAAAGAGGTCGACACTATGAGGACTGACCGCAGGTTCTCATAAGTATTCAGTACACCTCCCTTCAACCGTATTAGTACAAAAACTGAGAAATACTTATCCAGCCGTTTTCATTTCATATTAACAATATAAAACACTGTGCGATCCATGCAATATGCCAGACTACTGTGAAGGAGTTGCAATCAAAAACTCTAACAGCAGAACACCAGCCGACTGCAGGAAAGGAATCCACAAACTCAAAGTAGGGGAGCATCGGATCAGTACATCTATCTCGATAGCCGTTTTGCAAGAGCACTTCAATAGCTTGCTCAATCCACAGGTAGTATCAGGATCCATGCAATATGCCAGACCACATGCTACGAATGTCGCGCTCGATCGACCAATATCCATCTTTGAACTGGAGAAGGCCGTAAAACACTCGAAAAATAATGAAGCAGCAGGAACGGACAGGATACCTTTCGAGTCCTATAAAAACTGCACCTCGGAGTTTTTAGCACTTTTGACGGACGCATTTAACCGCAAATACGAAACTGGAAAGGTACCCAATATCTTCAGGCAGGCAATTATTTTTCCAATTCACAAAAAAGGAAGTATCAGTGACCCAGGGAACTACCGCGGTATTTCGTTTTTAAACACCTCCATGAAACTATTTACAAGCATACTTCAAAAACGTTTGGAACATTGGATTCAATCACGGAATCTTATAAATGATTACCAAGCCGGATTTCGACCCAGTTGCTCCACAGTGGATCACATTTTTACACTGACATCAATCGCGAAAATCTACAGCAGACGAAGAAAGAAATTGTATACTTTTTTCCTAGATTTCAAGGCTGGTTTTGATACTATTGATCGAAGTGCAATGTTCTACAAGTTGTATAGAGCGGCGGAGCTATCACTTAAATTCGGGAAAATACTGGAAGATCTGTACAGAGATACACAAGCTACTGTGTGGGAGGGAAAACAACTGTCGGATTGGTTTGCAACAGAGATGGGATTGAAACAGGGCTGTAATTTAAGCCCATCCATCTTTGCACTATTCGTAGATGACATTACCGAATTTATTGGTGGTGGAATAACAGTTGCTGGAATAGAGGTCAATGTTCTAATGTAAGCTGATTATTTAGCAGTTCTTGCCGAACCGCCACAAACGCTGCAGCGACTATTGCACTATCTGGAACTTGGCAGTCAACACCGAAAAATCAAAAATAATGATATTCGGAGCAGGTGGTGGAAGATACGCTCACAACGAAGGATGGTCGTACAGTGGAGAAGGTATCGAGATTGTTAAGGAATACAAGGAATACATTACAAGTAACCTAAATATTGAAAAACATCTGGAAAAAAAGTTAGTCGCTTCGAAAAAGGCAATTAATATGGCGTGGAAAAATATTTTTGATGCGCCGTATATAGCAGCAGATGTCAAATATAAACTATTTCTGGCAACGGCAAAATATCATGTGCTACGCGGCGCAGGTGTGGAAAAGCTGTTACGGTTCTATCTAAAAAGACTCTTCCGGCTACCACATAACACTCCAAACTACATGTGCCAGTTAGAGACAAGACTGCCACCATTATTTATCACCACGTTGAAGCTGCATGTAGACTATATACTGAAGGTAATGGCAATGGAAGATACTCGAATTCCAAAACGCATAGCTATACATGCTCTACAGAGAAAGATCGTATGGTTTGAGAAATGGGGTGAGTTAGCAGAACAAGCGCGCAGAACAGTCGATATCTCAGCGAATAACCTGCAAAGCTGGAAACCACAACTGTACCGTCTACTGCAAAAATTGGACGAACGCATCCTGCAGGACTACATTGAAAACGCGAGAGCATCAACCCACAGACAAACATACAGTCAACTGAATTATAACTTGCAGCAAGGAAACTATTTCAGAAGCGATTATAATACAGAACAAATACCGACGATATTCAAAGCAAGAGGGGAGCTATTACAGCTAAACTATATCCCCCATAGGAATGATCTATCAGTACTGTGCTCTGTCTGCAATCTTTCCCAGAGACAGGATATAATGCACTTCATGGGAATATGTCCAATTTTTGAGGAGCATAGAAGAGCTTTCTTCAATAAAAACAACTCACTGAGAACGAAATCGTAGAAATTCTAAACAGATCGAACTGGAATAGTTTATATCAATTTTGTAAAACCGCATTGAAATACAGAGAACAAATTTTAACCGAACGTTTTTAAAAAAGATTTTATTGCAAAATCAAACCGAATAATGTAATAAGTTACTATTTTCTACTAGGAAAACCCTGTGTATGTAAGTTGTCAATCTGGCCGACGGACTTAATCCAAGTCTTTTAGATTAAATCAAAAATGTTGTACTTTTTTATATTGAAATAAAAAACGACTACTACTACTACTACTACTATCAACACGTAGTCGAATACAGAATGATTTTTAGTTTAATGGTTCCAAACTTGTTAACTACACTGTACCTATTGCATTTTACCTCCGGCTCTATGTGTTGGTAAGAGTCTGGCCACCTGATCATCTGATTTACTCGAAATGTCTCCACATCTGTTATAGCAAGTTCTGTTATTGTATAGAGAGTCAGTCATTAAAAGATCTTGAAGCGAGTTGGACATATGTAGTTGTTTTTATTTCTCCCCCTACAAACAACTTATGTATGCCAGTGTCTGCTGCACCGGATGTGACGTACGGTTTCACTGAGCTAAGTTGGACGGTTTCCCTGTTTAAGTCGATGAACTATATTTTCATTGTCTAAAATTTCAAGGACAGGTTGTTAGGGTGATCGGATTGTCCACTTTAGTGTTTTTTTGGGAAATTTTTGACATGGTTATGGTTATGGTTAGAGGAACGCGCGCACCTGAAGGTGCTTTCACGGGGGCCAGTTGGTCCATTGTGTTTCCCTGTTAAGTAGTGGTACGATAACTGAATTCTATCGGTTGGTATGGTTAAACCAGCCTGTAGTCTTTACGAAACACATCATGTTCCAGAGTGGGACTTCCACCAGGTCCTCTAGTTCCTCAAATAGTCTGTTTCCCATGTGGTGGAAGCGACCGATTTGGAGGCTGGGGCAGTCGCAAAGTAAGTGTTTCTTCTGTATCATGGCAGCTTCTGCAATAGTCAGGTGAGTTGATACCCAGTCTGACGGCCATTGCACCTATCCGTACTCCTGTCATCAAGCTGATTTCCTTTTTGTTCATAGATAAAAGGCTTTTAGTCCTCTTATCGTTCAGTGTTGGCCATAAACTGCGAGATATGATGCAGTCTCCTCTAGTTATCCAGGAAGAGTTGATTATTTCTCCTGTTTTAAGGTCTATTTTTCTTCTCAATACACCAATAGGAATGGCTATTGATGTCTGGGTGAAATCCTCATTTAATGCTGACCCTTTCCGTGCGAGTTCATCTGCTGCTTCGTTTCCTTCTATATTCCTATGTCCGGGAACCCAACAGAGAGTGACTTCGTGAGTGTTGCATATTCTATTTATAGTTTTCCGGCATGTTGCAACTGTTTTTGATCTAACTGTGTCGCTGTCCAGTGCATTGAATTTTCGACATAATATTTTCTTCGAAAAAGGCTGTTCTTAAACCTCTGTAGATATCGTCATTTCGAATACAGGATTAGATCATCTAGCGGCTAGGGAAAAGGTGTGATGACGCTGGGTATGATCTTTTGAAAATACTTGGATTCCACGGGTAACTCTGTCAGAAAGACTGAAGTAGATCAAACTTCTTCTGAATCTTTTTCATATTCTTCGATAGCCTTTTTTTTTTTTGGAAGGGGAAATCTTCTAAAAGCTACTGACGAAGTACTCGGTTGGTCAGTATGCCAGATTTCTACTGACTAAAACCGCCTCCCTTTTATACCCTTTTTCTATACCCCGCAGTACTACCTCGAGGTATTCCTTCGCGGGGCAGGATTTAGCAATTCTTGCTATCTTTAGTTGTCTACGTGGCCAGTCTCTTGGACTATCCTTCTCCTTTCTTCATCTCTCCTTCTTTCCCGCTCCAGTCGTCTAAGTTCATTCGATATGGATGTAGTGTAAGTGTCTACTGCATCCCATTTTGCTTGAGACTGTAGCATGTGCCCTATTATGTTTTCAGGGTTTGGCATTTCTTCTAGTTCCCGTTGTAGGATTTCTCTTTGCAGTTGGAACCGTGGGCATTAAAAATACACATTGCTCAACGTCTTCTTGGCTTCCCTCGCAGGACGGACAATTGGGTGTGTCGTCGAGTTTAAACTTATGTATGTACGTAGGCACGAAAGCATCCATGCCCACTTAGCATTTGGGTCATGTGGAAGTTTAGCTCTCCGTGTTTTCGCTCTATCCAGTCGTTGATTGTCGGGATAAGTCGGTACGTCCATCGACCTTTATTTGATGCGTTTCCAGAGCTGCTGCCATTTTTGTAGACTGGCAGTTCGTTCAGCTTCTCTTAGGCCACTTGTTCCCTCAGTGGTGTTCATTTCATCATTTTCGTCGTCTACGTTGTTTTTCTTTTTATATATTCTTTACAGCTCATCTGATAACAGGTCCGCAATGACACGTGGTGCATCGCTAGATGTTGTGCGATATGCACTACATACCCTCAAGGCGCATAATCTGTACGTTGTTTCGATTCTCTGCTTATACGACTTGGTCGTCATAGCTCCTGCCCAGATTGGTTAAGCATACAGGATTACTGACTTGATTACACTCGCATACAGTCGTCTTCGGCTATACCTTGGTCCTCCTACGTTTGGCATTATCCGCATGAGTGCATTATTCACTCGTGAGGCTTTCTCACTTACATACTCCAGGTGTTGTTTAAATGTTAGCTTATTATCGACCACCACACCCAAATACTTGATTGCTGGTTTCGATTTAATCTCGTGTCCACCTACAGTGATGGTAATTGTTTCGCACTTTTGCCTGCTGCTAATCAGCACCGCTTCTGTTTTATTTTCGGCAAGTTTTAGGCCTATTGAAGTAAGCTGTGTTTGGACTATCCTAATAGTGTCCTTGCTGCCTGCTTCGATAGGCTGCTAACTCCTGAATGTATAGGACTAGGTTGCGGTTGGTGTTGTTTTTTCACTTACCATCGATTCCTTGCTTGCTTGCTGAAGTGCTTGTTTTGTAAATTGCAGGCAACGATATCTCTGACAAGGAAAAGATGGAAGAGTCTGTTCCTCCGAATTCAAAGATCTTCAACGCTGTCGCATATCTGAAGCTTTTGTGGTGTCTTTCGCAAGACACTGCTTAACCTCGACGTCAGACAAGATTTGGTGTCTGAATTACAAAGTTTCAGTGCTATTGCCTTTAACTACCTAACTCGCATGCTAACACCGTTTGAATTAACTGATTAGTTCTCCAGACCTAGTATCGACAATGGGTCTTCCTACCAATGCATGTATGTCAGGAGGCGTTCATTGGTGACAAGCTACCAGTATTCGTTCTTTAACTGGGTTGGTACGTCCTCTGTGGAAAATTATTTTCTGTTGAATGGGTATGCAGGCTCTTAGCTTCAGTAGCCTCTTTGGAAGCAATATCCTCAGACTGTATGTAGCACTACTAAGAAATTAAATTACTGCAACAGGCTAAGCGTATCTTGTAGTTTTATTTTCAAAATATGTACATGATTGCTACCCGATGGAGGCACCTACTAAACAGGAGGTAGCTCCTGTAGCTACACCTCAGTCTGTGGGTATCACCATTTCGGATAAACTATGGAAAGACGTTGCTGAGTTTGCATAGCCCCAAAGGTGAATAGCATATGATCGCACTGGCTTTAGTGCTTACTTTTATAAAAACAGCTTGTGAAGTTGGAATATTTTCCAATTTTTCTGAATTAGATTCCAAAATCGTCACGTTTCTTTTTTTACGTGTGATTTCCACTTGAGCTTCGCATCTAGCCTCATTTCCAGATACTTTGCTTCTACAAGGACTCGGTATTTCAATAAAAATTGATGGGTTCCTGATTTGGTCTCAATTTCAACCACTGGTTTTAATGGTGCGTTTTTCCTGTGGTATATCATGAGTTTATAAGCCAGAATTCGTAGCATTGAATAAATAGCTCCTTCTGGTAAGATTTTCGAATGTCAGTTTCAATTTATATTTATTTTCGAAAACAATTTTGTATGCTTTTTGGCAAGTCCTTGATAGCATTTTTCGTCCATTTGGTTGCGTGAAAGAATCTCAGGACAACAGAGGTGACATTCTTATTGCCTTGATGGTACCTAATGTTCTCACCGAAGTGCACACTATCGACGTAAAATCGATCCTTAGAAAATCTGTCAGTTTTACTATTTTGACCGTTTAATGTCAAACTTACTAGAAGTGTACGCCTGGTATGGTGTTTATGATATAAAAGTCCCTCCAAGATCACTTGTACATAAAAATTAGGTTTCTCTACAGTCTCTTAGGGTTCTCTGCTAACATTGTTAAAATTGTAACCTTCCATCAAAGCCAGGTGTCAAATGCTACAAACAGTACTCGTAGCCCTGGTTGAATAGATCTGGTAACGCCATCTACTCCTCTGTGGTGACATGAGTGTATATCAAGCTGATATTGGCCCACCTGCCTACTCAAGACGTCATGGTTAAGAATATTTCTGGTGATAAACTTGCAGCTATGTATAGGGATTCATTAGGGTTCATTACCTTGCCAAGGATAGAACAAATAATTCCAATTATTACTCCGATTTCTTGCGTCAGCTGCGAGAGGGAATAACAAGTGTCTTTCACAAGGATGGCTTACGCCCATACAAGTTGCGTCAAACCATGGCTAAAATCCATTACAGTGGATTTCAAAAAGTGCAGATCAGTCACCGGATCAGGCTCCGTTCATCTGTTTCCCGATCTAAAAAAAAAATTAAATGAGTGAAGATTTCGAGGTTGCATGAAACATATTTTGGCCTTGAGCTTTTAGGAACATTTTTTAAGTCTCGTGTAGCGGCTTCAGAGACCGGATAGAAACAGTGTATTGAGCTTGAAAAAGATTACGTTAAAAATTTAAAAGTCACTCGAAATGCCTGCCTCTTGCTTTAACACGAGCTTTCAAACGTTGTGACCATTGGGCTATAGTGGCACGCACGGTTTCAATGGATATCGTTGACTCGTTGGCGGTCAATGCTGCTCTGAGCCTTTCAAAATTTCTGTGAGGAGTCTTGCAGGCCGTGTTGTCCAATTCTGACCACAAACTGTAATCCAGCGGGTTCAAATCTGCTATAAAGCTGTTAATATTGACCCTGAGTCACTCCTGCGTGGTTTTGACTCTATGCCCTGGATCAGAGTCTTCCCGGAAGATCCTTCTGTCTCCATTGAAAAGAATATTGGTCACGACACCTTCTATCATGTCTTGTTGGTAAACTTGTGCACCAGTTTTCACGCCAGAAATGAAGGGATGTGACACTTTGGTGAGAGACTTTCCACCAAGGCATTACGGAAGCGGGATGATGGCGCTGAACACTTGGACCAACTTTTTTTTGCAACCTGAGATGATGTAGCACGAATTTTATCATTTTGTTTGCTCAAAACTTCTTTCGCGGTAAACATTTTCTCATCCGCAAACAGGAGGTTTTAAATGCCACTGCAAAAGTCGCTTGTATCTTCCCAGTCTAATTTTTCAATTGCGTAGTTAAACGATGACCCGTGGACCGACGATAGGCTTTCATATGCAGATCATCCCGAAATATTTGGCCGGCACTCTTTCCGCACTTATGCAACGCTACTACCGCGTCTCAACCCTCTTTAACGTCTAACTCCATGTTCATATATCACAATTTGGAACCAAACTGGCTAAGTAGTATTCTTTACTGAACAAGTTAACAATTCTATTCCTGTACGGAGTCTTAAACGATAAGCGCTGGAAATTGTGTATCGGAACTTATGGCAGGACTAGGTATTGTATTGTATTTCTGTAGGGTCATCTTGCGACCTAATGGTCTATTGTGCCCCCTGCTATTGCCTTGGAGAGGTTCGTTCCATCGTTAGAGTTCCCCTCGCATCTCGATTCCATTAGAATTGTGTTTGAGGGTCATATCCTCTAGCTTTGCCTTGGCGAGAATAATTCACCTTAGAGCTCTCTCCCCAAACCAGTTTCTTTTAAGAATCTGAGTATGAGAAGCGGGTCCATGGTTGGCATATCCTCTTCATCTGATAATTGGCTCTTGCCCAGGTATTTTAATCATTTGCGGTCAAGATTCCAGAAGGTGCTCCGGAGACTCACTTGACTCGTTATAGTATCTGCAAAGTTCTTCATCTGTTATTTCTACTTTCCTCAAATGCTCCCTGAGTTTGCAATGCAATGGGACTCGTAGGTTGTTCCTGTTAAGGCATATAGAGACTTCGAATATTTTGCGGTTTCTTAGCTTGCCTTGAGCCTGTAGTATTGTTCCAGATTCTTGCCCTGCATTCTTTCTCCATTTTCCTGAATTCTTCTCGGATGGTATGTTCTCCTATTCCGCAGAATGGTTCAGGGCCTATGAAGTCTTCTGCAGCTCCTTGTCTTGCCAGTGAGTCTGCTGCTTCATTGCCTTTTATTACGACATGACCGGGTACCCAGCAAAGTGTTACTTTATTGCTCCTGCCTAATTCAGTTTGTTTAGACAAGTTTCGACTTAATGACTCGAGGCGAGTGCTTTGATAGCTGCCTGACTGTCTGACAGTATTACTATGTCACAGTTTCTATATCCTCTTTCGAGATTGAGTTGGATGCATCTGTCTATAGCATGTATTTCAGCTTGGAAGATGCTGGTACTCTTACCCATGGGTTCTGAGTGTTTCGTCCTTGGCCCAAAGACTCCTACCCCTGTCCCTTCCTCAGTTCTCGAGCCCTCTGTGTACCACTTTATCGCTTGGTTACTCAGTCCATATATTGCGGATTCGTTGCTCCATTCTTTCTTATTAAATTTTTTAATACTGTCATCCCTGGGGATTGCCAGAAGGGGAAGTTTTTTAAGAAGTGCGTCATATTCTTTCGAGCTGACACATTTCTCCCTTCCAATACCTTCCTTTGCCATCCTAAGGATCGTTCGCTTTGCACTTTGCTCCACTACGAGATGGAGCGGACTAGGTATATTTATTCACCCAAATGGAAGGGACCTTCAGTGTAGAGCCATATCCGAACGCTTTTTTCTTGGAGGCTTTCTCATGACAGTTATTACTCTCTGACGTTTTTCAGACATTCGCGAGAGGTGGGACTGTGAAAAAACATTTTGGCGTTTTCTGGGACTCGAACTCGAACCGCTCAGTATTCCAACGCACTGCCTACTTAGCCACGGTGTTCGTCTTTTTGTAACTTTTTCGGCTCGGTATCTTAACGTGCTAATTATGTTGTTCATGCGTGTCTTTCGTTTACACACTTTTCAAAATGTTGATTGATGCGTTTTACCCCGAACTCAAAAAACACATTTTACTTTGCTTTGGTTTACTTACAGTAATTTTCCCTCCAACTTCTCGTATCTTGCTTCGAAATATCAATCACTCGGGTATACACCAGTTTGCTGTTGATTTACACGATTTTTGAATTCCACGAAGAGGAAATCGTAAATGCAATCGCCCTAGACGAATGCGTTCGGAATGCAACGTAAAATAGATGAAATAACGTTGCATTCCCGTTCGCCCCCCTCGGTATGTACATGTATTTCCAAGGAACTCGACGTCGAAATGTGATGAACCAGTTCTCCTTTTCAATTTAGATTTTTCAATAAAAAGTCGGATACGGAATGTTTTATGCATTTGACGCGCTGGTATCACGATCTTTATGAACTTAATGCTGCAGCGATTGTTATTTGAGATGTTTTCTGGGTTTTAGAGTATTTCAGATACAGCTGGTGCGAGCATTGAGGTTGGAAACTGCACTTTGGAATCTATGTGCGCGATGATGATTTATTAAGTGCGAACAGTATTTTAAGGATGCTGTGGCAGATTGTTAATTTAAGGTTCTTGTAGCTTAAGCACTTTAATTTACAAAAAAAAAAGAGAAGACAACATTACTGCCCGCATGCCGGTACACACAATCCTGTGGACAATACACGCCCTAAAAACGTAGATACATCGCATGTGCATCGAAGGAGGAGTGCCACTGGTTAACTGAATGAAGAATGCTGGCAAATTTGTTTCTGGTTCATTTGGATCGCAATAAAAATACACGGAATTGGCCTTATTGAACATGGATGGAAGGCTATTAATTCTTTTATTTATTTCGCAATTAATTTGCTGCAAAAAATCAACCAGTAGATACTGACTGTTTCCACATCAAGTCGCAGACTGTTGGGAGTCAATGCACTGCAGTAATGAAAAGATAAAGCGTTGTGTAGTTGTTCTCATTTATAATGATTATGTCGTGCAATTACTTGGAAAGCAGTTGGCCACAATGTTGAACAATGTTGATCTATGTATCTCTAATGAGAATAAACACAGAAGCATCTTGCAGACTGTTCAGGTTGTATCTGCTTTCATGAGTTTCGGTTTCAGTTTTTCGTTTTTCTTCCCCTCCCTGATGAATAAATGCAATATTTTCTGGGAAAGGTGTAGGTATATGCCAGGTCAGCTTTGGCCTGGATAGAAAATGTTGCCCATTTGTTTACCATAATTTTTAAATCGTATGCGGCAACAAGTTCTCAGCAGGAATTAGGGTACGTATCTGACATTAATCGGCAGCAACACAATTTCTGTATTTTTCTTCACTTTTATCTTAACTCAACAGCAGAAGGAAAACGCTCATCATAAGTTTAAAGAAAACACGAAGACAAGAATCCTTAGAGGCGAATATTTGTATTTTGCTGCGGTGTTTCACCAGTTGTTCGTATTCCCCACACTTCGCAGAGTGATTAGACAACGAAATGGCTTAAGCGGCTTCCACAACTTTTCGATTTTAACATTAAATTTAAAATATTTTTGTTGCTTACGATTCTAGAATGAAGCCTGTCGAAAAAATACATCGGAAATGGCAAAGACGCATTGGAATCACCCATTATTCGCGTCAAGTTTAAAAACCCCTTATGTCCTTCAAACTTCGATTGTACTTGGGTGTCACTGGAGGTGATACTGAAGGACCCATAGCCATTGGAAAATTTCTCCTTTTGATGTAAGGAAGATCCTTACAGCTTTCTGTGGCGTGAGGTAAGCTAGTGGTCTTTACTCAAGAGAGCTCTAGACTTTGGATTCCCTGCAGATGTAAAGACATCACTTTTGCGGGCGTATTCTTCAGCGTTCTTAGAGTGACGCTTGCCAACATTGGGGAGACAGAAGTGCAATTATATGGCTTAACGCTTCCATAAATAATTCCCATCTCTTGACAAAGGCATCGTCGGCATAAGTGATTCTTGTAAAGTTGGCGGCTTGTAAATGTTTTGCAACCTGTAACTACTGATATACAGAGGCATATCCCTGCTAAGTGTCGCGTATGAGATCCTCTCCAACGTAATATGTGAACGTTTAAAGCCTTTCTGCAACACACACATCGGCAAAGATCGACGATAGACCAAATCTCCACATTAAGGCAAATCCTGGAAAAGACCAACGAATTTCAAATCGAGACTCGCCATCTTTTCATCGACTTCAAAGCCGCATTTGATAGCATTCGTCGCCGTGAGCTCTACCTGGCGATGGCCGAATTCGGGATCCCGCGCAAACTAATCCAGGTTTGTCGTCTCACGCTGGAAAACACGCGATGCAATGTGCAGTTTGGAAACAGTTCTTCTGAACTATTCCAAACGTGTACCGGATTTCGGCAAGGAGATGCGCTATCATGTGATTTCTTCAATCTAGTGCTGGAGCAGATAGTGCGGAGGGCAGGCGTCAACACGGAAGACACTATCTTCAACAAGTCCGTCCAGCTGCTGGGATACGCAGACGATATTGATATCATCGGTCGCTCCCAGCGTGCCGTCATAGAGGCTTTTACAGCAATTGAGGGACAGGCGAAACGAGTCGGTCTTGAGGTAAACGAGGACAAAACAACAAACAAAGCAGCATCTGTCCACCGCCTAGGACAAAACGTCACTACTGACAGCAGTAACTTCGAAGTAGTTAAGGAGTTTACCTACCTCGGAGTAAACATCAACTCCACGAACGACACCTTAGTGGAGATCCGACGAAGACTAACCCAAGCAAACCGCTGCTACTTCGGTTTAGCGAAACAACCGGGCTCAAAACTCCTAACTCGGAAGACAAAATGCGTGCTCTACAAAACACTTATCCTGCCAGTTCTGCTCTACGGTGCCGAGTGCTGGACGATAAGCAAGAAAGCAGAGCAGATTTTGAATACCTTCCAGAGGAAAATTCTTCGTCGAATATTCGGTCCCATAAGCGAGGAGTAAAGCCGAATCGAATGCGCATCGAGCGAATGGACAATAATGCTCCAGCTAAGAGGATCTTCGAATCCCAGCCCCCAGGTTTGAGACGACAAGGAAGACCGAACCTCCGTTTTAAGGACCAAGCTATCGCAGATGCCAGAGCGCTTGGTGGAAGCAGTGTGCCCAGGATCGAAGAGGATGAAAGGCTGCTGTGTCTCAGGCAGGGACCCTCCACGGGTTGGGAGCCCGTTAAGTAAGTAAGTAACTACTGAACTTGTGACAGATCTCTCGAAATGGATTTCGTTAAGTTCCATCAAGTCTATTGGAGATCTGTTCATGCTTCAGAAATAGTGAAGTTTAGTTAGGTTAGGCTTATTGCCGTCAAATTGTACAGGTCTTTGCGGGACCTTAGCGTTTACCCTGTAGAGGATGAGTCACCTCTTGGTCTCTTTATAGGAAACAGAGAGTGCAGAACGCCCCTACACAGTTTAGGTGTGACAGATTCTAACTTATTAGCGAGACACAAACTAAGGGTCTTTTGAAACGGATATTAAATTTCGTTATTCGGTTTTTAAGGGCTTGGCCATCTGATGGTTTCTTTTTGAAATTGCCATTAAAACTAGAGTGTTTATTATTTTCAAATGATTGTTGCCTTATTGAAGAGTATATATCTTCCGATTATTCATATAACATAACACATCGTTCGAATGGATGCCGCGACTGGCTTGGCAGTAGCTCATCTTGTCAACCCAAATTTGCAGTACATTCTTGAACTATTGTAACTCTATTTCGCGAATAGTTTGATAGATGTATTTCTTAAATGCGTTCATTATTTGTGGATGGACGAAGTAACAAATGTTCTTTAAAACACCCTATAAAAAGAAATCAATCGTTGTTAAATCGAAGCTTTCCGGTGGACAAGACAGTTATCGTGTCTCTGTGGTGGATGTCGTTGTTGTCAGCTTCATGTCCAAAAGTAGGCACAAATGATGCCACCACTCACCCACACCAAACAGTCGCTTTTCGAGGATATGGATGTGCTTCTCTACCACTACGCATTGATTTTCAGGACCCAAATCCTACCGTTTTACTTGCTGACATATCCTATGAGATGAAAATGAACGTCGTCGTCTGAAGAATTAAGTTTGAGACCAAATTCGACGTCATATCCGGACTTATTCAAAGCATTCACAGGAGAGTCATTTCGCTTCAACTCCTGTGTGAATTGAACCTTGTACGCAAAAAGTTCGAGGTGACTTTGGTTGTTGAGCTCTTCGGTGAGTTGATTCTGAATTTTCACGCTTTCACGAGATACTTAGACGGAAAAGGATGACCTACATCTGCAGGACCTCAGGATTGACAATACGGGAAAGTCCGCCATACCATAGAAAGAGAGCGTTCACTTGGTTTTTTTTAAAGCGCATACTAATTGTAGTGTAATTGTGGCTCGATAGTAGAAATATATCCCAAGGGGTCTCCGTCTTTTGCTTGGGATGTATGTGTGGGTTATTGGCACACATATGCGAACCCAAAAAAGCCCCAAAGAAGTCGTATCTGCATTTCTTGATTGCAAACCTTCACCTCGCACGAACTCAATTGTTTCACGCGGAGTGTTACAGGTGCACCGTTTTGCTGGAACTACAAGTTTTCTCCAGCGCCAACAATTTCCAGGAGTGTTTTGAAAGAAGTACGGTCCACTCACTCCACCAGCCCAAAACACTAACACTCGATGGATGCATTGGCTTCTCTCTCAAATTGACGACTTTTGGAGTATTTTTTCGACTGAAAATATAAAAAAAAATGCAAAATGGAAAAGTGATTCCCAAGTGCGAAAAGTTCAAGTATCTGGGATCTATGATCAATAGCGAAGCAACTATTGATGACGACATCAATCATCGCGTAATCGAATCGGCGAATCCCACAGGCAGACCAGTAGGGATGCGGTATAATATAATCCTGATCATAGAAGAAGATAAATTCCTTTATCTGCGATGTCAAATGAGGCGTTTACCCCTTACATGGGTATAAATATAGTTCGGTGATATTGTATTCGACCTATTTGCTCTCCGATATGGCGCTTACCTCAACAAAAGGAATTTTCATGGCATCCAATCCCAGCATCTGTCGTATGCTTATTTATAAATTTTTAAAACCCCACTTAAGTGCACTTCATTTAATTGATACGAAAAGTCAAAACATTGCTTAGTAGAAAACACTTTTTTTTTCTCGTTAAGTTTATGTATTAAACTAAAACAAATATTTATTCTTGAGCTCTGCATTTTTTACGTCAGCTCCTCAGTACTCAGAAACCTACACCTGTAAGGGGTTAAAGTACTTCTTAGCGGCTACCGTATGCCTTGGATGTACAGAGCAGCAAAAGCAGAAAAACTGAAACTCCCCTTAAGTGTATCTAAAAGCAAGCGAGTTGCCTTCTTTTTTTCTTGAGAACGTTTGTTTATTTTGTTCGAAAAAAAAAAAACACAGCTCTTGTTGTTTGCGGTAAGAGCGCATTCACCTTACACACATCTCCAGGGTTGAAACATGTTTTTTTTTTTTTGTTTTCTCTCCTTCGGTTCTTGTTCTTTTTTTTCACCTAATTTGTAATTCTTTAGGTGTGTTTTCAAAAATGTTTACGTTGTCCATTGTTTTTCGTTTTTACTTTGATGTGACTTTCAAAATGTGTACAGCAAATCTAAGTAACAACAAAGTATCTAGATGCTTAACTAAATAAGTAAAGTCTCAGTCTTAAGTAGTTGCTACAGTTCCAATTATTCTCATTCATAATCCTTTTTTTTTTTCCTTTTTTTTCAGGTAAGTTGCGTGGAATATAAGACGGTAACATAAAAGAAAAACTGCAAGTCTTACACGGCAGTTTCAGGATAGGATTCCATATGGGTTAGTACCTTAATCGACTTCCTGGAAAAATGAACTGTGAACCTAGAAGGTAAAACGTACCCAATACGAGCAAAAGCGACATTTTATCCAGGATAATAATACACAAATGACGTGGTACGTCAGGGATTTCAGGTTATTTCGGTTTATTGTGCGTTGTGCGGGGACGGATAAGGATCTTAGGACATAAAAGGCGACTTTCCTTGTGATGAACATTAATGTCCACATTTATTATAAGAATATGACATTATTACCTAAGATGTTGGCTTACAAAGGATATCTGCGGGAAACTGATGATGATGCGAGTTGCGAGTAAATGGTTTCTTTTTTTATGCTCATTATTTGAGTATAAAATTAAATAACTTGTTGGAGCTTTAATGTATGTTTGGGATGATTACGTGTCTTTATAGGTTTTTGGAGTTATGGTGCGCATAAATATGTGCCAGGTAGATGGGTGGGCAACGTGATATCGCACGCAGGGTGAGAGTTATGTTATTTATTTATTTACTTTTTTTTTATTGGGTTAACCATAATTCTTTTTTGTTTATATAAGAGACGTCGGAAGTTAAATGAACAGTGGGTTGTACTTATTTAGGTCCTATTTGATTTTGTGCGTCTTAGGTCCTGCACGACGCCAATATTTCGGAGCTCCAAGTATCTACCGTCGTCCTTTTTATCATGATTCCTCTGCACCATGTAGCTGTCGGTCGACTCGCTGTTCTTCCTAGGTTAACGGACTCTATTGCATCGCTTGTCAAGCAATGTCGCCTTTTGAAATGTGCAGATGCCACCGCCGTTTTTGAATAGATGTCCTCTCAAGGAGCTCTACGAAGTCTGCAAGATGCTTCGTAGAAACCGTTTGTTTATCCGATTTGCTATGGCGTGGTCCGCTTAGACTCCGGTTGAGATGATTCTCCAAAGGTATTTTAAACCGTCTACCCGCACCTTGGTGGATCCAAGGCTGATGATTTTAATTTTGACGGTGCTAAACTTTAGCCCTACAACGTTTGCTACCTTCTCCACATTGCGACAGTAGACAAAAGTCATCGACAAAGACAAGATGTTTGAGTTTGAGACCATCGAATGTATTCAGTTCCTGTTGATAGCGCAGCGCGGATTACATCGGGGTGAACCTGGAACTGAAACAACTAGCCACTCCAATCAGACCGGTTGCAACCGGCTTCCAGTTGCACTCTTCAAGTTGGTTGAGATCACGTTCTACTTGTGTGCACGATCTCCGGATTGGTTTCGAAGACTCTACGGGCCGGACCGTTGCTGCCCATTCGTTTTACGTGTCCTAGGCATTTCAAACGTGCAATGTACAAATTTTTTGATTACATCGATGTCGCCGCATAGCTCATATAATTCATCCTTGAATTTTATCCCTCAAAGCCCGTCAGTGCAAACGGGAATGAAGATGTCTTCATCTGCCTTCACCTACCAAAGGCAAGCCAAAGAGACTCTGTTCAACGCTCTGCTTGTTAATGATCCACAGGGTGTCTAGTGTGGTCCATACTAGAGGACCCGAGCGAACAGCTGCTTGCTCGGCAATGCGAGTATTCTTAAGATGGTGTACTTGCTTTTATCTTGGCAACTGGAGGCGGCACACAAATCACTCAAGTTCTCGTCCTTTACAAATACAATTTTTGGCGCAACGGACCGTATGCGGTCCAGAGCCTAGCTTCTCGCAACCATTCGTGCTGTGCGTGTTATATTTTTTCACACAAATGGAAGAGGGACCTACAGTTTAGAGCCATATCCGAAAGGCAAATTGAGTAGCTTTCTCTTGACAGTTATTACTCTTGGACGTTTGTCAGACATTCGCGAGAGGTGGGACCATGAAAAACTTTTTGGTGTTCTCTGGGATTCGAACCTCGAACCTCACGCTCAGCGATCCAACGCACTAACCACTTGAGCCACGGCGCCCACTCGTCCTTTATTATTTCCTTTTTCCACTCTTCGGGAAAAGACTCAGCTTCCCAGACGTTCTCTATCAGTGGACGCAGGAGCTCAGCAGATGTTGTTGGCGCAGCTTCTAATAGCACCCTGGGTATGCCATCATCCTATTACTCTTCGGTGATTTAATAACGGCAGTGATCTCGTCTTTGCTGGGAAGCTGAGATGCAAGTTGCTTCGGGTAATCCTGACTTAGTTGCAGATTGCTGACGAATTCTTGGTTCAGAACCGAAGCGAAATGCTCCTTCCGTCTTCTGAGTTGATCCTCATTCGAAGTGAACAGAGACAAAGGCTTTCACGGGGTGTTGTTCAAAGCTCCGACTATCTGTCAGTTCGTTGGTGACTCTGTAAACACTTCAGCGGTCGCACCTACCTACTGAAACTTTCTGCTTCTGTGGCCAACGCGTTAATTTGCTGGCGCTTGTTATGTCCCACGCTACCCTGAGCTTCTCTATTTTTTTCCGGTATTCAGGTAATCGCTTATTCCTCCATACAGGGATCAGCTTTTTGCTCCTTGAACGATCTCCGCATGGCTTCAGAGAGCCACCTGTCTTGTGTCTTCTTTGTGATCTTCCGACAATATCATTTTTCCAGCATCGGAATGTTCTTGGATGTGCTGTGCCGCTCCTTGCGAGAGATGTTCCCCTAATGGTACTCTGAGACTTTCTTTAGTCGGTCGTTGTAGTGTCCTGGGCATTCTTGTGATGCTATGAAGTCTTCAAACTGATGCCGTACGTAATGTGAGAATGGCTGACATAATGTGGTGGCTAAGCCTCCTCGCCGTCTCCCGGAATTGATTCGAGGAAATCAATCCAGTTGCTAAACGACGAGCTCGATCGAACACGAATCCTGCTGCTATTGCTGGAAGAGTACCTGAACCTCTCAGTTCTTCGTCGTTCACGAGAAGTGGGCCTTTCCGCGACCTAAACTTGGCGTTCCTACATATTTTGCGGAAATCTTGTTCAAACTTTTGCTACGCGTTTCAGCTCGCATACCAAGCGAACTCAATTTCTCCTGAACTGTCCCCAGCCACGTTTGCTTAGAAGAGGCTGCTCTTTTGCCAGACTAGGTAAGCGTATTCCATTGCATGGCATGGCTCGCTATGGAGTTGACTTTGCGCTAAGTTACTCGCATGACCGGTCCACTGTATGGTGATGTCCATTGGCTCCAGATCTCCAAAAAGAGCTCAATATGATGCAAAGACATCTATCCGCAAAGGTTTGCAGCTTGCAAGTGACTGTGGCGATTATCTTTCCAAGTTCCATCCAATCCTGACTCAACGTTGGAGCGAAACAGTCGCCGCTTGCTTTCAGTGCTGTATACATTCCTTTTTGCAGGAGCCTTTAGTCTCCCGATTAAAATTCGGTGTTACCGTCAGCTGTTTTCTGATACCACAAAACTCATGTAATCTGGTCGTACATATAATGTTGTTTACGGTTGAGGTGAGCGATATACTACACCCATCCTGTCGAGTTCAGATAGAGGATGAGGGCTCCAATCCTTCTGTCAGATATCTCTCCCTGTCGTCGGGGAAGGGCTTACCTAGAGTACGTTGTCGGGTTGTCGCCAGTGCCGGTCACATGCAAAGAAAGTGAAGAAGAGATTCTTTTTCGTTAGCATCTCTGCAGCTACGGCAGAAGGTGTTGTGGGGGATGCCAAGCCTGGCTGCATGGTCTCCTATCGGCCAGTGGCCCGTGCTAGAGGCTACAATTTTGCCAATATTTTGTCTTGATCTGCCTAGTAGCTCATTTGTAGGTTTGCTATGCAGCTGGAAAGCGGGTTCCAACCTAGGTTGGCCAGCTTTAATTGTGAATATTACCCTTAACGACCCCCAGCGGAATATTTCTAGCAGCGAGCCGCTAATGGCTGACCCTTGCCTGGCCAGATCGTCTGCCCGGTTGTTTCCCTCATAGTCACTGTGTCCTGGGACCTAGGGTCATATTTGCTTGCGCACCCAATTGAGCAAACCGAGGCTTAATATCCTCCTGAAAAGTTTTTAAGTCATATGTTATCCACTTTTGGTCCAAGGAAAAAATCTCGTCATCACAGTGATAAATAGATGAGCAAACCGACAAACAGTTCTGGAGTTCAACAAATAATTCAAAACAAATGGACGACAAAGGACATGTAAAGTTAAAATAATAATTGTCATCATGCAAAGGGATTACTGTCACCGATGTGATTATTTCCAGCTGAGTCCCTTTTTGCCACTGATACAGGACCTTAAACACGTCTCCTTTACTTTGAGTAGCTGATGTGTCTCCCAGCCAATCTGCAAACACGTGTAAACTATTCCTTTCCCGTCTTCCTTGCATGTATCTCTTCGACCACATTAACTTCACATAATCACCTCTGCTCAAGTTACCACACATTGACTAATAATTTATGTACCAATGAATAACTAAACGTAAACTTTTGGTAAACTTAAATTGAACCCAAATCCATGGAGGGAAACTTCCAGCAAATATTGTTCACAGGCAACCGTCTGTAAAACGAGTCGTGTTACCCTTTCGAGCCGATCTAGGGGCTCCTCCCAGGAGAAACCATCCTTATTTAGTTCAAAAAATAAGAAACTTCTCAATTTTACTCCCTCCTCCCCTGCAACCCAATTAGGAAAACTATTAATGGGCCATGTTACACTATACAGCAGGTAACCCATGTTAAATTGAATTAACAAAGGTAGAGATACTTTTGGACGCGCGCACCGCAACCCTTGTGCGAATCGCTAAGAAATATTTATTTCCGGACCATTTAACTGCCTGCTGGTCCCTAATAAATTTTAGATGACGTGAAAATGACAGAATAAATTGGGTGAACCAATTGACAGGAAAGGAAATGGCACAAATCCCTGTGTCGCTCGGTGGACCCAAACCGCATATTCCGGTTGGTGGTGGACGTTTTTAAATACTCGAAAGATCGTTTTAATTAAGGGTCAGGACCGAATTTCCTTCAATTAGCCGACGAATACGCACATTCTCTGGCATAATTCTGTTCAATTAAGATTAACAGCGTGAGCGTTATGTCACTTTCGGTGGAGCGTGTAGGCGTCATGCGTATGCGTTTGACACTCAGTTGTGCAGTTTACTATCTGTATCTACTCGTATTTTTTTCGGTACGAAAGTGGCCTAATTAAACAATTCAACAGATTGTTTGGTACGCGTGACATTTTCTATTATAATGCTGGTTGGGGCGTGACTCAAGCGGTATGGTTTGTGGATTAGAGTTCTGATTGAAAGTCGACAAGTGGAGTGAGATTTAAATTTTCGAAGTTCAAACTTCAAGAGGAGAATCATGAACGTGTTTAATTGACTGTTTGACGGGATAAAGTGAGTGAGAAATTGGAATTATGTGGCCATGCCATTGACCTTGTAATTTTAGGTAGGTAGGTGTACATGGGGTTTTTGATTGACGTTGGAAAGTGACATCATGAAATTGGTGGTAGGTAGCAGTGGTATATTGAAATAGAATTTATAATCATCGACTTTCAAAATAAAACGAAGCGAAAACGAGTCTGTGGAATATTAGAGACGACAGAAAGCGACCTATGAAGCGGGGTAGGCGGTACTAACGATGTCAATTAGGGTCAGCTTCGACTAATAAAGTTACAAGGCTGTTGAAAATTGAGAAAACTTAGTTTTCACAAAAGTTTACAGTAATTGCTTCAATTTACTAATTTTGTCAGTTTTCGTCTGAAAAAGAATGCGACGTTTTTTAACGAGCTACGAAGTGTCTTTTTTTAAGAAGATTGTCAACGTTTTTCCAACTGTTCAGCGCCATTTTTCCCACTCTGATAGTCCTATTGGTTGTATACAGGATGTGGAGGATTAGATGGGTTTAAGTTTGATGTTACGTGATCATGGAAAGTGATCACCATCATCCATTCCTGAGTGGCAATGACCCAAACTATCTATCCATGGCTTAACAACTACCTCTAGCTCCTCGATGTATTCAACAGCATTCACTCGAAGACCTAGTGGGAAAATAGCCTTCACTGCTCACTTCTCTAAGGACCAGCACGCTGGTAGGTAACTTGGTGCGCATCACACTTGGAACATCTGAAAGCTTCGCACGCAGCCACCTGTGGTTCCATATATTGACCTTCTGGTCTTGCTCTACATTTTTTTTTGATCCTGGATCCTGGATCTTTCGTACTTGCCTTTAAGTTGTTGAGGAGCGCCGCTTTTTGTGTCCCCTGGTATAAGCTGACATAAGACTTACATCAGAGGTTGTCATAAACCATACCGCGAATTAGTCGCTCACACACTTGAAGGTTCCTTGCAAATGACGTCATTGACAATGCAGGGTCTTAGTGAATAGGATGTTGCATTTGTTGTGTTGAATACCTTTAAGGTTTTGAAACAGGCGAAACATCGCGACTAGAAATCTCAACCAGAAGCTTGCAAACGAAAGATCGACTTTCAAAAAGCGGGGTATGTTGAGATCACACATGGTCTACAGAGTGTCCCACAGTGTCTTTCCATTTCATCTGTTAGGCATTTATCTTTCATTCTATCCGGGAAAACTTAAGCGTCTAAGCGGCTATTATCGACGCGATGAACACTTCGACTGGACAAACACCTAGCTTCGGATAGCCTCCGCCTGTATCCCTGTACTTTAACAGACCGTTTAGTTTTTTTTCACCGCATTTAAGATGAGGTCTTTAAAAGCCTTAAATTCAGTGAGAGAAGGGAAAGAATACAGAGGTTACAGCTAAATAGAAGGGGAAGAATAAAGTCGATTTGTGTACGAATTTTGAGTCTCTGCAAATTGTTAGTTTTTGAAAATACTGAGGAAGGCAAGTTATTCTGTACGATATACCTCCCAGTTGAGTGATAAAAATTGCTATCTTCCAAATGTAAGAATGAAAGGAAGATGACACATGTTTACTGTGATTAAACAGATATGACGCAACAATACCTAAGAACCCAACATTCTGGCGATGCTTAAGCCAAGGAATTCGGTTGCATACTCGTATATGGTAATCGCCAGTTAATCCACTTGCTGGTCGCTGGACACGGTCAAGAAAACCAAGCATTAGCAGCACCTTTTGCAACTTCTGTAGCCTGCTGATGTCAGTGGAGATTTCAGCCAACCCAAATGCATGGCAGTCTAGACAGTCCTTTAGCCCATTAGATTCCATTCATTCTTAGTTTGCTTACGTTGGTGTTGCGTGCTTTAGATACAGGATACAGTAATGGGCTATTAACGCGTTCAAATCAGCTCGGTTTTTTACCATCTCAACAAATTATAACCTCAGTCTCAGAGTTGAGTTCGGTTGACGTTAGAGGTCGGACTTTGGACCTTGTGGCACTCGTGGAGAGGCGTTTACGAATAAGTGAGAGAATAGGTCGTTGATAAAAATCATAAAGATTCGTACAAATGACTGAGTCCTGTAGTACACCACCATTCATCGAGAAGGTGTGCATTCAAGGCTGTGTTGAGCTTTGCCAACCTCTCTTGAAAGCTTTAGAGATGTTCCCGGTGCCTGAAACAATACTGACAGTCAGTGAAGATGGTGATTTCTCTGGAGAATCTCATAAGGTGGCAAGGGGTAATGATAGCTCTGAAATTTATGACATTTGTAGTTCATTAGAAGGAGAAGAGTTTGTATTGTTTGACAGGTGGAAACCTTGCCTTTAAGGGCACGAACTACTGCATAAGTTAATTTTGGGAGAATACTCAGAACCCATAGGTAAGAGCTGAAATACATGCTATAGATATACATATGTATATGTATGTAGATGCAACTCAATCTCGAAAGAGGATATAGAAACTGTGACATAGTAATACTGTCAGGACAGTCAAGCAGCTATCAAAGCACTCGCCTCGAGTCATTAAGTCGAAACTTGTCTAAACAAACTTCATGAATTAGGCAGGAACAATAAAGTAACACTTTGCTGGGTACCCGGTCATGTCGGGATAAAAGGTAATGAAGCAGCAGACTCACTGCTAGATAAGGAGCTGCAGAACCCTTCCTTGGCCCTGAACCATTCTGCGGAATAGGGGAACATACCATCCGAGAAGAATTCAGGAAAATGGAGAAAGAATGCAGGGCAAGAATCTGGAACAATACTACAGGCTTAAGGCAAGCTGAGAAACTACTGGGATGATATAACCGCAAAATATTCTAAGCCTGTTTATGCCTTAATAGGAACAACCTACGAATCCTAACTAGAAATAACAATTGAAGACCTTTGCAGATACTGTAACGAGTCAAGTGATTCTCCGTAGCACCTTCTGAAAAAAACTGAAATCTTCCGATAGGATGATTAATTTTGCGCCACCTTGTAACAGCGTTCTGAAACATAGAAAAATTCAAGAAATTTTCTTTAATTTCTTTTATTTTTTCTCGTAAAAAGTAAACAGGCTCTATTTCATTGACCACAACTGTATCTGTGAATATTTCAAGGGCCTTAGTGCTGCCATCCACGAACGAACACGCAATCGAAAAATAACCCACCAGATGGTCCGCTCTTTATAATATTTATATGCTTTCCTAAAAGAAGGTAGTGCAACGAGTATAACGTAAGAAGCTTCAGGATAATTTCGAAAATGCTTAGTTTTTTTGTCTTTGGATGGGTTTTGTGTGGAAAATCAATAAACAAACGGGTCGTGTACTCCAAAATGCGAATTTCATACAATCTTCACCGAACCTCCATTCCATAAAAGTAGAATGAGCAGCTACACTATACACCTGTGGCAAAGGTTTAATATAACAATCAAGTCCTGAAAACGTTTAAGCAACCCATCATTCCGTTTATCCTTAAACACCATCCTGTGTTCAATCAATTAAATCATTTTAATGCACGTTGCACAAGATTTATATCCAATGCATCCGAAATAATGAATGGCTGCACACCGCATTAGCCGCATATTTCATCATTCTTTCTCTTCCATTTTTATTTTCACAGGAAAAACAAAACCATACCAAGGAGGCTACTGTATCTGACATGAAACTAAAAGGAAACACCTCTGGCTACGTGGCTAATGGAAACGAGGCAATCATTAATTTTTCCTTATTTCCTCCGTCGCGTCAGATTGGATTTACCATGATAGGGAAGCAACAAAACAAAAAATTAGTAAAAAAAAAAAAAAAAAAAAAAATCTTTATGAGGTCGTATTTGTTTGCCGTCAGAGTCAATCAAAGGACGTGAAGACTATATCCGACTATGTAAACAACAAATTCACTGCGCGGCGACTATTGTAATAATGAGAAACTTTAGCATAAACATTTACGTCTCCACGAAGCGTTTTAAGTTCATAAAAAAAAAAAAAAACGAAAATTCTCTACGGTCCGCTCAACTTATGAAATTCATGCTCACCAGGTCGCTAAAACATTTTCGGTGTTTAAGTTAACTTCTTGCCTTTGTTTGATGATCTCATTCCGTTTTTATCAGAAAATGTTTACATTTCATGGGCGGGCGAATCCATGGATGTCATAAAAGGAAAAAGTCAGTTCCTCCTCCTCTTCTTCTTTTTTCTTTTTTTTTTTTTTTTTGGAATAGAACGTCATATGGTCAACACGTTGGGGTATTTTTTTTTTTTTTTTTTTTTTTTTTTTTTTTTTGATTAAATTTGGTTCTGTGGTTATAAACCGCAACGTAGAGTCGAATTTTCGAAAAGTACGGAAGTACGCGTGAATTCAGTTGATGCAACAGTGGGCTACAAAAGTATGTACATAGTTTCCTTAAAAAAAAATAGGAATCGCCATTGTTACGTCACTTCAAAAACGACGATGATTTGTTTATTGTCTCGAAAAAGTTGTAGTCCAAGCTATAAAAGTCAAGTCGACATATGAGGAACGAACTACGTGTATGCACCAAGAACTACTCATATCGAGACAAATTGCGATTCTGAAACTTTTGACGGGAGGCTAACACCAGTTTTTGGTTCTTGCAGAGGTAAGAAAAGCTAGGTCAAAGTAAACCGACTCCTAAACTGGTAGGGTTTCGCCGGACAGTGCTCTTCTTCGGTCCAGTGCAAATTGCTTTCAGTTCGGTTCGGTGTTCTGTTTTCCTAGACGTCTTTGACCCCAAAGGCTATAACAAAAATTTGACAAACCAGTTGAAACCAGGAATCCTAGAATCGCTTTGGGAATGTAGCATCTTGTTCGAACTGCATCCCCCTTACTGTTCAGACCTCACATCATCAGAGTTGCCAATAAATCCGATGAAAATATTAAAGTATGCGATCTAGAGAAGCTAACTTAGTCGGCTTCAAAGCAGAGAAAAAGTAATACACCTCCGAACCCCAATTTCGAATGGATAACCAACGATACTACGAGTATCTATCTTTTTGGTGGTGTAACGAGTACATACCAACAATGACATGAAGTGGAGCTACCAGTTCAAAGCAAAAAGATACTTCGCATTGAAGCAGCTCCTGATTTTATACAAAGCACAAATCAGTTCGGGGCTTGAGTATTGTCTCCGACACTAACCGCCAAACTCCATGCAATTGCCCATCCTAGGTGGATAGCTGATTTATGCCTTTATTGCAGATACTATGCCACCAGATGTTCCAAAGAACTTATTCGACATTCTACCAGACAGCCTTCAATAACGTAGTATCTCCCTTATTTAGTTACGGAATAATCGAGTTTTAATAATCACTCCCAGTAGAAATTTTTTCAGCAGGTCTTAGTCTCCAATAATGTACAAGCCTAATCAACAGAGGTCTCCAGACATCGCAGGACACTATCTAAGCGTTATAGGTTCACTCCTCGTGGAGAAGATTGTAGAAGAAAGTATCGAATGTGGGTAGAGACCTTCAGTTTTTTGCGGAATACCTTTTTTCGGCTTAGAATGTTCTCACAAGCAGTTCCCATTACAGACCAGTCGTTCAACTCGGCATAGCTAGTACACCGTATCAATTGTGGTGATGTACGAGGCTATTATGCTGCTACTTCATTAGGTTGCTTCAAGTGGCTTTCCACCGATGGAATGTATGACGTCCGTTTATCGCAATGTGGTTTATCTGGAGGGAAGGGTCCTGCAAATCAGATGAAACCCAGCTGATCGTGTGGCACAGCTAATTTTGTGGCGGGTCCGGTGCTCAAACACTGTACCTCCAATGACTAGGTGATTAGCAGTGCAGAAACCCGTGGGCTCCTATCACATATTTGACATTTGAAACTCAAATAACTACTGGGATAACACCATGTAGCGTTAAATTATAAGCATCACCTAGTTGGCTATAAAGGTTATCCTTTACATCCCCGTGGTATTCGTCAGTGGTGATATTTCTTACTCCACCGTTAGTATCCAAAATATGACGCTCTTACATGCTGCTTGCTCTTAAACTACATCAAATCAACCGGATGGTTTCCTAGTTCATAGGAACCGAATTGGGAAGGGACTTGTCTCCCCTATGTCTCACAATTGGTCTGTACTGACCTGAGTGTGGCGTTGTGGATCTCTTCCACTCGCCTACCCACGTACCTAACCTAACCCTAACCCTTGCCCATGTGGCAGACACTGCGACCTAAAAGATATATTGTATCATAAGGGTATGGTTGGTCTAAGAGACTTACTATCTCCCTAATGAAGGATAGTATATCCGTGGCAGCAGAGTTTTTCATTTCCGCTAGCGTACATATTTCTTTATGGAAAATACGTCTCCTTAACCAATGTAAAGCTGGGCGATTGCAGAGAATGTGTTCGTGAGAAAGCCCACCAGCTTTCTGATACTTTCCTTATTAAGGTTAAGTATATCCTTATAGGAGTAGGGTTTGATTAGTAATTTGGATTGTCTCAACCCTGGGACGATTTCCCAGTGGTCCAGGCAAAGTTTAGGTTCCCAGTTACTAATCAGCGCTGCGGCGAAAGACCAGTTGGTGCCACAGTGAGGTTCAGGCCCTATGAACGCAGATTCTGAGTCAGCCCCAGCTAGTTCATCTGCTAACTCGTTGCCTACAATCCCTTGATGGCCGGGACCCATCCAAGTTTTACTTTATTTAGTCTCGCCAGGGATCGCAGTGCATCGTAGCAGCTTTTAACTGATATGGAGTCCACTAAATTAGAGGACAGGGCTATATATATTCTAGCGCCCTTAATACCTTAACTAAGGTTTAACCTAGTGCAAATTTCAATGGCATGGAGTTCAGCCTGAAATACCTTGGGACACATTCCAATAGGTATCGAGACTTTGGTGTTGGGTCCAAAGATAACTGCTCCAACTCCAGATTCCATTTTCGATCCGTCTGTGAACCAAACTAGACCTCTATGGTCTAATGCCGGAACACCATTAGACCAATTTGCACCTACGGAAACAGTACTCCTTGACCATGGTGTCAGGGATGGTACAAAACATGTCTCCTTCGGGACTGAGTCAAGAATTTCCAGATGTTCCACCTGATCTCCTGATTTATACTTTTATTTTATCTGCAACTTGATAGCACACCTAGCGGCTGTCTTCCTAATGAAGATATGGAAAGGTGAAAGCCCAACAATTGCTTCTAGAGCTGTCGTCGGGCAGGTACGCATAGCACCTCTGAAGTTTAGCTGCCGTTGTCCGTTCAAGAACTTTCGGCCACCAGATGATGGCCGCATACGTGATAATAGGCCTCACCATCATTGTATACATCCAATGTATCATATTTGGATTTAGACCCCAAGTTCTGCCATACAGACGCTTACAGGCCCACATGGCCTTAGTAGCACGCTCGATGGTGAATTTGATATGAGAATTCCAGTTGAGCCGTTTGTCGAGGATGACCCCGAGGTATTTGACTTCACTGGAATAAGCTAGAGTAGTGCCTTTGATAATGATAGGTCCTAGATTGACCAGTCTTTTCCTAGTAAAAGGCACTAGAACAGTTTTGCAGGGATTGATGGATAGTCCTTCTCTGCTGCACCATTCTAAAACGTATAGTAAAGCACCTTGCATGACACTAGAGATGGTTGCGCTGTGCTTGCCACTAATAAGTATCGCCAAGTCATTCGCATAACCAATGGCGATATGGCCTAATCTGTGAAGATCGACTGGAAGGTTGTCTATGACGAGAGAGAACTCCGCCTTGTCGACAGCTCTTAGCTGCGGTCACATGCACTGACACTCCTCCCGAGGAGGAAGACATAATTCGACTTTCAAGCATGGCTCTTATCCATTTGCTGGTCGAATCTTCGATGCCTCTGCTACTGATTGCTCTCTCTATTGAGCCAGTGTGCACTTCCATCCGGTATGCCGGAGGCGAGTGAGATTTTCTTTTCATTTGGTGAAGTGTACTCACCAGCGTTTCAACATCTTATTTCACGTAGCCTCAGGGTGCCCATCTTGCACAGGATATATTCTCGCTTAAGTGTCATCTGGTTTGTCAGAGTAGAATGAGACTGTTTAGGCGCCAAGCACTCAGCGCCAAGATGTTCATCTTGTACCGCTAAAGTTTTGCGGAATATAGCGTTTTGCGTTTTGTGAATCGAATTTTCTCGTGAGTCGGTCTTGACGTTTTGGAATCCAATCGTTGTCCGTATTCTATTGCCAAGGGTCGTCAACAAAGTGTCCATCCGTACTCTATACATAAAATCTTCTTCGCTCACTGCTACTGTACGAGTATAATGGTTAAGCAGATTGTTTGTATTTTGTTATAAAAGTGACTTCAAAGCTCAAAACAGACAGGATCGATTGTTGATTCACTACTCAATTCCTATACGATGTCGCCCGCCTTGTTGATCCATTTGTAAGCGATGGAAAACTTCTTGAAGACACTGTACCACGTGGGCATTATATTATTCACTTTATGCCTGTCCCCCATCCATTGATATTAGTATTCTGTTTATTAGTGATGACGTTCTTTCCATCCAGTCTGAGTGAGATAGTGCAACATCACAAGCGGAACAGATACGAACTAAACTTTCTGTTTGTTATTTTGACCGACATTCGAATAAACGTGCTTGTCTGTCTCGTGTTTTATGAGCTAAGACAAAACATCTATTTGGACACAGCATATGGGGATATTCGACTCCACCGTTTCACAGACTCTGTTGGAGCAGTCTTATTTATTTTATTTGTTTTATTTCGATGCGTAAGTTTGTGCATCGAATGTTGCCCAATTTGTATCTAAACTACTGGCACCAGGTCTATTTATGTATTCATCTGGAAGCAACACAACTTGATTACACTTCCGGCAGCATAAAAATGTTTAATGACCAAGAAGGTACCACGTGTCTGGCAAATCCCATGCACACCAAAGGCATCAATGGATCCCTCAACGGAGTAAGGAAGTCACGTTTAGAACACAAAATCAACATTAGTGATCAAGGTATCCACAGGGTGTAGTACTGCAATCTTTTACAGTTTCATATGGTAAAACTTAAATTGGAAATGCGTCATGAATCAATTCAGCTCAGTGCGTAAAGACACTGACGTGTCGTCTTTGTAACGTAGAGTGCATAGTGCTGTAATGGATGATGATGGTCGCCTCAGTTAGGGGGTTAAGTGACATTCAATACGAATGAGCGTTCAGCTCGTGTTGAGCTTCCTTTGTTTGGCACACTATAAACGAAGCCTAGATGAATGCCCAGGATCATCTCTACTGTTTGCGGTCAGCAGATACGAGTGATTCCACTGCACTCGAAAATAAAAAGAGGCTTCATCTTCTGTATCTCCTTGGTATCGTATTTACTGCAGTTCGTCGGTGGTTTGTTGTCGTGTAATCTGATCGATTTGAACGACATACATACGTATTTGCATACGATAGCTGTATCAGTGTTTGTGTAGTAAGTTACACTTTGACAACAGATGTTGTTTGCAGTTTCTACGCAGTGGAATATGGGGACTGATTGGTTTCAGGTGTCAAGTGGGTAACAATTTTTCAATTGAATGCATCCCTAACACAGATGTGTTTGATGGTTGAAAACCAAAGGAGGCTTCGATGATTTTATTGTTTACATTGAATGTCTATCGAATTTCATAACAGTGAGTCGAATGTGCACGGATCGGCAGGATAAGATGTGGATTTTTGCTTATAGTGCGAAAAATAAAATGATATCACAATTTTCTGAGTATGTAAACTAAAATAAGCATGAGTACGCAAAGCAAAGCTGTGTGTGCATAAATGAGGGTATTGTTGGGAAATCGAATACAATGTCGTTGCATTGTGATCCTTATAAATACTGCAACACACATTCTTTTCAAATCGCTTTAAACATTGTAGTAGGGAGCAATTTTAAGTGAACGCCAACTTCTCAAACTAACAACTGAGTCAGGACGTACTCGTAGAAGCATGTTGTTGTATTGATTTTCCTACAAACTTCGAAGCTACAATACATGTTATGTATTTACTTTAATCCACAAAAAAAGAAGTAAATTTGTATGTAAATTCGACTCACAAACAAGTCGGCGGTGGGCTAGAAAGTCATGCTAACGTTTGGCTAGTGTTGCATTTTACTTTGAATTATTGGGTCAGGCAATCCAGAGGGCGGAAGTTATTTCATTCAATTAAAGTCAAATTAAGGATTTTATTGGCTTTCGTGTTCTTTATTTTACAGCTCAAAATAATAACACGTGAGTCCTTTTGGACGGAAGTAGAGAATCACATAAAGTATCCTCTCTTTTCTTCATGCGAAATGTCCCGAAATGAAGGAAGTGATGAAGTAGAAATAATTTACTTTCTTACGTACTACATACAGTTATGTTCAAAATAATAGTAGTGCTCCTTGACAAATTATTATAAAACGGAGGTTCGGTCTTCCTTGTCGTCTCGAACCTGGGGGCTGGGATTCGAAGATCCTCTTAGCTGGAGCATTATTGTCCATTCGCTCGATGTGGCCGAGCCAGTGTAGTCGACGTGTTTTGTCTTTCAGGACTACATGGAGTTCGCTGTTATATCTTCTTCTCCATTCGCCTTCCTCGCATATGGGACCGAATATTCGACGAAGAATTTTTCTCTCGAACGTATTCAAAATCTGCTCTGCTTTCCTGCTTATCGTCCAGCACTCGGCACCGTAGGATAAGTGTTATGTAGAGCACGCATTTTGTCTCCCGAGTTAGGAGTTTTGAACCCGGTTGTTTCGCTAAACCGAAGTAGCAGCGGTTTGCTTGGGTTAGTCTTCGTCGGATCTCCACTAAGGTGTCGTTCGTGGAGTTGATGTTTACTCCGAGGTAGGTAAACTTCTTAACTACTTCGAAGTTACTGCTGTCAACAGTGGCGTTTTGTCCTAGGTAATGGACAGATGCTGCTTTGTTTGTTGACAACATGTACTTTGTTTTGTCGTCGTTTACCTCAAGACCGACTCGTTTCGGATGTCCTTCAATTGCCGTAAAAGCCTCTATGACGGCACTCTGGGAGCGACCGATGATATCAATATCGTCTGCGTATCCCAGCAGCTGGACGGATTTGATTGGTAATGCTATTAGATTTAATTCCAAGCCAGAAACTGGAGGAAGCAAGATGAAAACATTGGCAATAGACGACAGGCGCATTGTCCGATGCAGCAAAATTGACACTTCTACGTCTTTCAAAATCATTCAAAAAGACCTGATCTGATCTGTTAGTGTAGTGACAATTCGTAGATGACATGTGGAGCATAACTTGTTTGCACGGAGCCCCCGCAAGATGCCGTTTCTAACTAACCAACATGCAGCTTCTTGAAGTAAATTTGCAGAAAAACATATTCAATGGCCTGGAGAGAAATGGCCATATTGTGGACCGACGAAGGTTGAATAGTCCTGTTCGGTGGTACTAGTTCCCGACAATATGTTCGCGGTTCACCTAATGCCGAATATCGCCCCAAATACACAACAAAGACGGTAAAACATGATGGCTCAAAAATAATGGTTTGGGCTTCTCCTACCGTGGTGTGGGACCGATCTACCACAACTTAATAGATCAACACGTGTACGTTGAAATTTTAGACAATGTTATGCTTCCCTCGGCCAAATATGAAATGCAACTGAAATGGATCTTCCAATAGGACAATGACCCCAAACATTCAAGTAAAAAAGCCAAAGAGTGGTTTCGGGTCAAAACGATTGAGGTTATGTCATGGCCTGCACAGTCATCGGATTTGAATCCTATTGAAAACCTTTGAGGTGACGTTAAAGGGAGGGTAGCTGGTGCTTGGCCATCTAACAGCCAATCGGGAGCTTTGGCAGATGGTAAAGGATGAATGGAGCAAAATAAGCGTTGCAAGATGTCAGAGCTTGGTTGGCTCCATGCAACGCCAGTGAAAGGCGGTTTTGGATAATAAGGGGTTAACCACAAAGTACTGAGTTTAATTTAAGGTTTTTGATTATTTTTTTAAGAAGTTCCATTTAATTTTTGTTATTTTTTTTAGATTTAAGCAAATACACTACTATTTTTTTGAACAATGAATTTTTGAATTAACAATAGCTATATTAAATTATTTTTTTTTTATGCATATGAACAAACTTGTATATATCATGTCTCCAAAAATTAATAACGATATAATATTGTTGTTTCCTTATTTTCAAATCAAAATTAATTCTGGCTACGACTTTAAGCTACTTTACATAATTTGTTGAGGTCCACTACTATTATTTTGAACACAGTACATGAGTGACGCTACAGTTCGGGGTGAATCTGCGACTCAATTAACAAGCCTCTCCAGGTGTCCGGTCTTTTCGTAAGTGCCTCCAGTTGCGTACTTCAAGTTGGTTGAGCACCCCTTCTACTTGTGCGCGCCACATAAAGCGAGGCCTTCCTCTTCTGAGCTGTTCCTCCAGCCTAAATTCGAAGACTTTCGGAGTGTTGGTGTCGATTCGCTCTTCATATCCTAGCCATTTCAAGCGTCCAATGCGCAATTCTTTAACAACTCGTCTTGGTTGATATCTAGTAAAAGCTAGCACATCCCCCGACAGCGTGTCAACTGGTCGGTGCCTAGTGCTGAGAGCATTGGACTTCTCCAGAAGTTACAGGATGCAAACAACCTTCAACCTGGCTGATCAGATAATCCACTTCTTATTATTCCCATATAAGGAGTTCGTTAACTAGTCTGGTCTAACTGAAACTGTGGGCGCCACTGTTGACTCCGTCTAAGGAATTCATCCTCTACCGTCAGAATAACGAAAGATTTCTTGGTCTTACTTCTTATTGCGATAATTAGTGACAACATACAACTTCACTTCAGTGTATCGACCTTGGGTAGCCCTGCTGCAAATAGAAGTTCTGCGATCGGATAACTCGAGCTTGCATAAGCCACCCCGTCGTCGCAACAAAGCGTGCCAAATGCAGCAAATTTTAATTAACAAGGAAGTGTAAAGCAGATTTAGATTTCTGGTTAACTTGTGGACTGGCCGCAGACCAAAAGTATTTTCGTTTGAAATACGAAACTTCTGCTAAAACGACGTATCATAATAGCCAACCAATAAAATGTATCCATCACCATAATCCATCCATCCATGTCGATGTCATAAAAGCATGGATAAAAGGGAGGATTGGTTTTACTTGTAAACTTTCTCCTTTATGGTGGAAATGCAATTCACAGGACCCTATCGTGAAAAGAGAAAACTTTATATCTGCATAAAGCACTTATCTTTCAATTCCTGTTAAAGAGAAGACTTTATGAAAGTCCTTCGAGAAGTAGGTATCCTTCTAGTCTTTCAGTTAAAAAATCGTCACACTGTCTACTATCCCAAGGGGGGTGGAGTTAAATTCTGCGAATTTTCGAATCTATCGCAGGGGGAAAGTAAACTTCATTTTCGTTGACGTCCACACCTGAAAGAAGGGATGGACTCCCTGATCCTTCCCGAGGCGTATCTCCATCAAAAGTAAAGGGTGTCCCATAATTCACGCAAAATTTGAATTTTAATAGTACAGTGATGCCAACGCAAAAAAAAAGATAACAATGTGACAGCTGACATTTCGGGGTTAGTAAAAATGGAGCGCTATCCGAAAGAACAACGCATTTTTATTGGTGAGCAATATTTTAAAAATAATGAAGGTTTGTCAGCTACAGTCCGCAATTTTCGTACAAAATATGGCCGTCATAGTGATTTAAAACCATCAACTGTGAACAGAATAATTGAAAAATTCAGGGACACTGGATCAATTAGTGATCTTAAACACTCTGGGTGTTCTGTCACAAGTCGTTCAACAGAAAACATCGAAGCAGTTCGCGAGAGTATTGCTGACAGTCCCGGAGCATCAATTCGACACCGTAGTCAAGAATTGGGCATTTCGAGAAGCTCTCTCCAGCGAATTCTCACGGAAGACTTGGAACTTCATGCTTACAAAGTTCAATTGACTCAAGAACTGAAGACTGCTGACGTTGAATGGATTTTGGAACAACAACAAGTGGATGCTGATTTTTCGAACAAAATCATCTTTCAGTGATGAAGCTCATTTTCATCTTGATGGCTTCGTTAATCGTCAAAATTGTCGCATTTGGGGTTCAGAAAACCCACGAGTAATTGTTGAGAAACAAATGCATCCACAACGCGTGACTGTTTGGTGCGGATTTTGTCCTGGAGGCATTATCGGACCATTCTTCTTCGAAAATGCGGCTGATCAGGCAGCAACAATTAATGGTGTTCGTTATCGTGACATGATAACCCAGTTTTTAGTGCCTAAACTATAAGATATGGATGTTACCAACATGTGGTTTCAACAAGACGGTGCCACATGCCATACAGCCAGAGAAACAGTTCAATTACTGCATGAGTCATTTCCTAATCGTGTAATCGGCCTATTTTGCGATCGGAATTGGCCATTGGACTTTTTTCTTTGGGGTTTTTTGTAGTCAAAGGTCTGTGCAAACAAGCCCACGCCCATCAACGCCTTGAAAGAGGATATGGTGGAGGTGTATTAATGAAATTCAGCCACATTTATGCGAAACGGTCATAGAAAATTTCAATTAAAGAGTACGTACTAGCCTGCAAAGCCGTGGCGGCCATTTATCCGATGTGCTATTCCATACATAACCCCAATCTGTATCAAAATTACATTTTGCGTGAATTACGGGACACCCTTTATTATAAATGTAGAAAAAAAGTTTTAGGACTTGTAATTTACACCCCCGTGTCTGGTTTTTAATTTTCAAGAGTGCCTTCAATCTATCAGCTCGCAAGGAAATCAATTCAATCAATCAGATTTTTACACGTGTTAGTTACCCATTAAATTATTAATATTCTCTTTCTTATAAGAAAAATCGAACACTTTCTATCCATGAAGTACGCATACAATATCGGTTGCATTGGTCGTGGTTGATTAGCTATAATTAAACTTGTTCAACGGACTGTAAACTGTTTCTTTCCATTTTTCCAAGACGTTCTTCTCATGTTTCTAGTTGAAAGCGAAAGCCTACAGTCTCAAGGGGAGGTTACTGACGAAAGGGTGGATGGGATAACTGTCATTTACTACACACATATGGCTTCTTGTGAGTTGCTAAGGTTTTTCTCATAAAATTTTCTTTTTTCTATGTATTGTCTGCAGGAATATCAATGGCATTCGCACGCAATACACACGCGTAAAATAATTTCACTTTGGGCGCAATTATTGTCGATTATTTAAAGGATTAAAACCCCAAAGTTGAGGAAGTTTTGAACCCCTCTTAAGTGAATTCCATGGTCCCAAAGTAATCAGGAATTATCGCTGATTGCTCCTTTCTTCTTACGATTCAGGGAAGCTGTTTCCCATTTATACTGGTACATTTGCGAGAATAAAGAGGGGAAAAGTAAAAGTGAAAATCCCTCCGGACTTGTCGCAATTGTTGCTCACAAAATTCAATGACTACCCAAATGCTTTTTTTTTTTTTTTTTCTGTTTGAAATGTGAAAGTTATCCACGAGGTGGTTAACGGGTAAAATAAAAAAACCCCGGGAATATAGGTAGATCCTTTTTTTTTTTCAATTTTTTCTTAGTTAACAGTCAAAGGACTGTTCGTGACTTTGAATGGGCTCATTTGAAATTAAGGAGTTGCTCTCAACTCAACCCCTGCTGTGTAGTTGCTTGGTGAATTAATTTTAATTAGTTGGCAATGCCGATAACGATGTTGGGGTGGCTTATTGTTTTCTAAAGTTTTTAAGGCCTTCACGTTTTTCGCATTCGAAAGTGTCGAAGTGGCTGTCGTTTTGTTTGATATTTTTTTTTTTTTTTTAACTTTAAGCTTTTTCCATAAGGGCGGCTATTATTTATTGATTATGGCAACTGGCATTGGCTTATTTTGCAAAGTTTATGGCAATGACCACTAATTAGCATTTTTGAGGTGGGTGGGTTGGTGGGTACGTCAGCTTGTTAAGCTGTCTGCCTTAGGCTGTTTACCTTTGAAATTAAATGCAAAAGTCATGACCTGTGCTATTGGAACGGTGTGGGGTTGTTGTGGAACAATTTAATTAATGCCATGGACAGAAGCAACATCAGAAAAAATTTTGAACGCAAGCTACATCTTTTGATAATGAAAAGGCATCTCACAGATGTAGCCAGGTAGATAACCTTTTCTTTCGATGAAAAGAGTACGTAAATACATTTCTGTCTCTTTAGAAGATACAGGGAGGAACGGTTCAAGTCGAGACAACAGGTAGATGGTGATCCACTTTTAGCTCTCCATATTGGCACAGAAAATCAATCAACTGTCAATAAGGACCTGTTTTCAAACTGTCAAATGCTAGCTTGTAACAACACATTGACGAAATAGACGCGTTAAAAAATGTACTGCAGGAAATGTGTACAATTGTGTACGAGCTGTTTATCGAAATTTACAGGAAGATATTGGTGAATCCGTGACGTACAGAAAGAATTGAAGAGACTAGAAGCATTGCAGATAGGGTAATGCTTATGCATCATCGTGGCGCCCTTTCAACCGAAAAAAGTTGCTACTGTAAGTGGAAGTGTGCCCGAAGACCCGGATTTGTCGATTCGTCGGCGTTCTAAGTTTTTGTGCTGGTCTTATGGCTCCCTTTGGCGTATTTTGACCCCGCACATGTACATATAAAATTCTGTTAACACAAGAACTGAAGCGCAGAGACCATGGACAGCGAAGTATTTACGCAGATTGGGTGTAAGAGTAGCAGGAAGTTGGTGCTGATTTTTCAAAGAAAATCTTGATTTTTTTTTTTTTTTTCTTATGTACATATAATACGCGCTCGCCAAAGGGGTTTTTTTTTTTTTTTTGATGCGCCAATGGATGTGGTAATCTTTGAAAGATACTACTAGCCCGGGCAGCATGCACGATTCGCACACCCGAATACTCGATGCCAGGAATGTGCCTACGTACTAATCCACACTCAGCACTCTTCAACCACTCTCCCCGCGGGACTGCCGTTAGGTATTACTTCGCGGGGCTGGTTAGCCGTTTATGATATGCTCACTGTCTCTGTTACTTCTGCTCGCCTTATTTTTTCTATTCTCCTCAGTTATAAACGTACATATTTGCATCCACTTTTCCTCTGACTGCACCATTTGGTCTATAAGGAGCAGTGTGCTTGGGAGATTTGATCGCCATTATATGAAGCGTCTGCAGTGAAATACAGCTTGTTCTGTATCTTCCTTCTGATCTGGACAGTCTGGACAGAAGGGTGTGCTATCGTGTCCAAAGCGATGTAGATATTTCCGGTAGCCACCGTGGCTGGACAAGAATTGTGTAAGATGGTAGTTACAGTTTCCATGGGTCCGATTTGTCCAGACCTCGATAATCGGGATCAACTTATAGGTCCATCTGCCTTTGGTAGTATTGTCCCACCGAACTTGCCATGCTGCCATTGAAGCTGCTTTTTCTTCTTCCTTAATCATTTTGATTTCTATTGGTTCCAAGTGCCTCGAGATTCTCCTGTTATAGACCCTAAGCATCTCGTCCGCGAGGATGTCAATAGGAACCATTCCGGCTATGACGAAGGCAGCTTCATTCGAAATCGTTCGCGCAGAGTCCGTAAACTGACGTTTGTTTCCTCCTCGTTTCCTTCGTCGCTAGTGCCCTTGCCCGAACTGGGGCAGCGTATAAGAGAACTGAGCTGACTACTCTGGATATCAAGATTCTCCTGGCGTATCCAGGTCCTTCAATGTTTGGCAGTATTCGAGAAAGTTCTGCTTGCAGCAGTGATGCCTTTTTAATCGAGTAGTTTACATGCACTTTAAACTGTAGTCTGTTGTCAAGCATTACTCCTAGGTATTTTATCGATTCCTTTGATCTGATGGTTTGATTTCCTACCCTAATATTTACGTATTCCACAGTTTTCCGAGGCCGGCAGATACCAACCAGCCTTTGATTTTTGCCACTGCTTCATTCGTGGCTGCCTCTATCTCGTGAATATGCTTTGCCACGGTAGCAACGGCAATGTCGTCAGCAAATCCAAATATTTTGACTCCTTGTGGCAACATTAGTCGCAGAATTCCATCGTACATGATGTTCCATAATAGCGGTCCCAGTACCGATCCTTGTGGGACTCCCGCCGAGACATTATAGTACCTTATTCCCTCGTTGGTTTCGTACCTCAGCTTCCTGTTAGTGAAGTAGCTTCATATTATCTTCCGCAGGTAGTACGGAGTATCAATTCTGGCTAGTGATCTTCTTATAAATGACCAATTTGCTGAGTTAAAGGCGTTTTTAATGTCCAGCGCCACTACTGCATAATACTCTTTTGTCCCCCATCGCCATCTTTCTCCACGTATTGCTTCCGTTGCTGTGTCGACTACCGCCTTAATGGCGTCTACGGTGGAGCGCGCTTTCCTAAATCCATATTGGTGGTTTGATAAGGCTCCCTTTTCCCCTGCTACGACTAGTAATCTGTTGTATATAATTCGCTCCAGTATCTTTGCCATTGTGTCTAACAGGCATATTGGGCGATATGATGATGGTTCTCCCGTTGGTTTATTTCCCTTTGGTAATATGTAGTACCAAATGCTGCAGGTTCCTTGGTTCTGGAAAAACTCCTTCCTCTAGACACGTTTGTATTGTTGCTATGAACATGTCCGGTCTCCGTTGAACTACCGCTTTCACAGCCTTGGGGAACGACAGGAGACATTTCTACGATGTTCTAGTGAGTCTATGAAGCACACAATGTGTCTATCACCTATTAGTTTTATCGCGCGATTCTGGACCGTATCAAGACGGTCTTGGGTGCACCAGACCAGATGTGGGCCGGATGAATGCCTTGGATACTGATGTCAAATCAGACGGGGTAAAGTATTTCTTGCACCGCTTCAGGAATCCTAGACATTTTGCAGCATTTTTGGCGAACTCTCCTGAGATCGTTTCAACGAAGATGGTTGTGAATAGGTACACATACCGAGAATGGCAAGCCTTTCGGTTCCAGAGAGGCAAGAACCATTCATGGATAATGGTTGAGGGTCTTGGTTTCGCTTGAGAGACAGACGACAGCACTGACTTTAGGATGCATTAAATTCCACTCTGTTAGTTGAGCCCCATTTGATTATGCTGTCAAGATCGGAATTTAATGAGTTTAACACACGTTGCCGTTCCTCTTCTACGGCCGAAGAGCAGGGACGTGAGTTAGGGAACGAATATGGAAAACTGAGGGTACTGTCATCAGCGAAGGAATGGATTGGATTAGAGGTTGCAGACAAGAGATAATTTCTGAAAATGAGAAAGAGAGTCGGAGACAAAACTGAGCCCTGGGGGGCGCCTGAAAACGCGCCGAAAGGTAATTTCTAATCCATTGAAGCAGAGACTCATCGATGCCATGAGGCGCATCCATCTTCCTCAGTATGTCAACAAGAGCAATTGCTACATATGGGGCGAGGAAAATTCTCATGTATTTCACGATACACCATTCTATGCCCAAAAAGTGACTGTTTGGAGCCCATCGGTTTAGACGATGGACTCAGTCGGTTGGACTACGTCACCGGCTTCATGGTCGCAGACATGTGGGCCTTTCGGACGATACACAGCACCAAAGAGTAGACGTAAGGCGATGTTACATTCGCTAATCAACTGATCTTCTATTCTCCGTAGCCCATATCCTGTAGTTTTGCCTGTTAACGAAGTCTTCCATTCAAAAATTGACTGCCGCTCATTATGATGAGATCGGGATTTTGCTCTGCTTTTCAGGCAACGAAATGACATAATCAATCCGTTGCTGGAATTCACTTGCTGAATGTAGCCAAAATCCTCGGAAGGGACCTCCGTGATAGTCCGGGTTAAGTCGAATGTCTCCTTGTTGATGTTTTTGAATTCTCCTACACACTCTCCAGAGTGCGCTGTACGTGCTCTTCCGGTACTACGGAGGTTCGTTACTGACCCTTTTTGCCGAAGAAGTCTAACCAGATGATATATTGGACGACCTCGCCTTATTTGACGGGCACAAGTGGTAGGAAGCCTCAACCGGCTTGGGGTGCGCAACTGGGGCAGTTAACTTTGGACTGGACAGGCTTGGTATTTCAACTCAAATTGTAGCATCACCAAAGCAAGTAAGTAGGTTAGGTTAGGTTAGATAGGGTTATGAGGAAAACCTCATAAAATACTAGGCACCAGAATGGGCCCATCGCGATCCCTGGGGAACCTCCATAAAAAGCAAATGGAAACCTAAACACTTTCTCGTACGGTGTGTCGAAATCGAACGCGGGAGTAATGTTTTTACTGAATTGCCACTGATAAATTCAGATGGAGCAGTGTCCTATACTGCTTTTCTTCAAGAGGCCTAAGTTAGTGAGCCTTAGCGCACTGTTTCCCGCAAGGTTTTTAGCTTGTAAATCAAGCGGCAAAAGGTGAAGAATGACATCCAGTGCCGCTGAGGTGGTCGTTCGGAGTGCGCCCGTAATTGCGAAACGGGCCGTTCTTTGTACCGCCGCTAATTTTCCTAATGCTGTTTTCCTGTTTGTTGCTTTCCACCACACAAGTGCCCCATATGTGAGAATCTGAGAATCTGACTATCATTATGTAGAGCTAGTGCATCATTGAAGGTTTCAGCCCCCATTATACGCCTTTTTGATTCGTTCCTGTATACATGTTTAGATTCCAGTTTAGCTTCCTGTCTAGAACTACGCCAAGATATTTTGCGTTGTTCGAAAGGGACAACTCCACGCCGTCTAGTTTTGGTCGTTTGAAGTGTGGTATCTTGTGCTTTCTAGTAAAGAGAACCAGTTCCGTTTTGGATGGATTAACATTAAGTCCGCAATCTCTTGCCCAGTCAGAGCGACTTCCATGAGTTCGCTCAGAATGTTTGGAAATTTAACCTGAATCATGATCACGACATCATCTGCATATGCGGTGACCCCTATACCCATTGAGTTTAGTTTAGGATCCTATCAATAACCAATACCCATAATAATGGGGATAAGACTCCTCCCTGGGGAGTTCCTCTGGTTACGCTTCTCCTGATAGAGCTATTTGCGAGAACGAAGTTGATGTTTCGTGTGTCGAGCATTCTACATAACCTGCTCGACCTCCGTACTATCTAAAGCCTGCTTGATGGCCCTACTTTCCACGTTGTTGAAGGCCCCCTCTACATCTAGGAAGGCTGCTTAAGTAAATTCCCCATGATGCAGACTAGCCTCTATTTTCCCCACTACTTCATGTAGAGCTACTTCTACCGATTTCCCTCTCATGTATGCGTGTTGTGCTTGGCACAGCTAACCGCTGTTGCATATGTTTCTTATATGGGCATCTAGGAGCCTTTCCAGGGTTTTGAGCACAAAGGAGGAGAGACTTATTGGTCTAAAGTCCTTTGCTGTAACCAAGTAAGCGACCATTGGTTTCCAAAATGAAACTTGATGATCATCCTGTTGTGTATCGTTCCATATTGATTCTCCAAGTTTTGTTTGCGAAAAAAGTTGTAACAAAGGACATTTTGCGCCATCCTATGAAGTGTTCGTGTTTGAAGTCTGTGCATTCCTTTAGTCAAAAGTCATGGATCGATCGACTGTGTATAGAAAAAGACAAATTTACCTAATTGGTCTCCGCACGATAATGACAAACTAAATTTAGGACTAAAGGACAAACCAGGTCCCACAGGTAGGAAGAAAAAACCTAACCCTTTCACCCATTATCGCGTTGACCACGAATTTAAATAACAAATCAGTGTCAATCGCAGTTTTTCTAAACGGTTTCCTGATCCCATTTCCCGAATTCAGACAGGATAACATTCTCGTGCCTGCATGCATAAATTAAACATATTGTCTTGTGTTTCCTTCTTAAACCACTCCTCTAGGCTGGCCGCTTGTCACCGCCTGGAATAATAATATATTCCTTAGGGCTAACTTAACCCCACCCAGCATATGTCCTACCTCATCCATAATATCCTCAGGAAACGCAATTTATTTCCCTGACGCAATCCTGCCATCGTCCTCAATTCGATTAAAAAAAATATATTTTCACTACAAAATTACCTCAATGAAATTAAAACAATTCTTCTCAGCTGTTATAGGTTTCCGTTGCAGTGTATGGCTATTAATAAATTTTCCATACGCACCTTATCTGAAAATTTCATTTCCCCCCCCCCCCATTTCACGTATTCTTAGCCGCCTCATGGTCTGCGCGTGTTGCACGGATCCTTCTCATGCAATAATTAACACGCGGCCAAATAAGGAAAAAAAAAAGTGGTCTTAAGTATATGATCCATGGAGGCACCGAACCACCCAACGGTTTGTGGTTGAGTATGGTCAACAGAAGGAAACTTCGAAAGCGAAAATCCGTTGGAATATGCCACAGTTGCCAGGGGGAAACGATAACTTTTATTTTTTTTTCTTCTCACTAACACTGCACAGAGTCGCGCTTCAACGATTCCTAGATTTTAGGGCGCTGCAAAAGTGGTCAAAGTTGGAGGCAGCACCGGCCAATGGTCAGTGGTCACTGGTCAGTGCTTAGATTGCGTGCAGAATGTGCTCTGGAAATTTAAAGCACGCACACACATTAAAACAGATTGTGGTGAGAAAATTAATAGTTATCGGGTAAATTACTGAAGAAATGCTTCATGTTTCATGTTCCAGTGGGTGAAAGAAGAAAGAAGAAATTTTTCTCAGAAATTGATTGAAAATACGATTTTGGTTTCCTCTAAGAATTTGAGATGACTGCTTGGATGTGCACTTTCGTAAATGATCATCAGTTACCAGCAAGACGAAGATTGTTGTATGTTTACCGTGCGTCAGGAGGAACATGAAACCTCAGAGGAGAGGCGGGATATGTTGTTGACCCCTTATTGGCACACGTTTAGCTGGATTCTCACAACCAAACGATCACCGTCTATGTAGACAGCCAGGCAGCCGTTAAGGCTCTGGACTCCGCTGTAATCAGGTCGAGGCTTGTGAGGGCCTGCAAGTCACTCTTAAACGAGATATCTAGAGCCAACGCGGTGACCCTCTGCTGGCATATGGATATCGACGGATCGCTGCACTTATCCCGGGCCCTCCCCTTTGTAGTAACCCCAATCAGTTCCTTACGGAAGAAGATACAAGATGAAGCCACTGGTCGAGCAAACAGACGCTGGGTTCATCTGGAAACATGCGCAACGGCCAGGGCGCTATGGCCGGCCTTCAGCAAGAAGAGATCAACCTCTCTGGTAAAACTTAGTCGTTAAAATGCGCTGGATGCCTGGATGTTGTGCTATTGGCGTTCACGCAGAGCGACTCGGTGTGCTGCATAACGACTTCTGCAGAAGTTGCAGGGACGAAGAAGAAATTGAATCTGTTCGTGATCGCTGTGTGATTGTCCTGTCTTTTCGGAACTGGAGGACTTAGGACCTCCTGAGATTCATATCATTATTTAGATGGTTCTAACAGCAACAGGTACCAGGGTTAAATGATTGGGCACAATGGACCTACTTGGTCTAAGCGAGAAGTGACTCTTTATGTCACAAGGTACCCATCTTTAGGTTTAGGTTCGAGTGGCTGGCTCCTCATAGAGCACTGATGCACTTGGACGAGAAATAAATCCTTTTTGTAGCTTAGTAGTCTCGGAATTCCACAGTCCTAGAACAAAACAGAACTGTACATGGATGGATTTAATGCCCACCTTAGATAGATTATGGGTGTAAGCGCACTGCGACTTTATAGATCTAATGTGCTCCCGTCGATGAGATACTCGACTTAGAGCACCTCCTCCAGTCCACTTTCCTTGATAAACTGGAGTATCTTGATGGTAGATCTTCTTCGGATGGTTGATAGGCATCCAGGTGTTTCTTTCTTTCATGGATCAATGCTCCACATTCTTTAAGAAGGTGCCCTGGGGTTTCTTCCACATCCCCGCAGAATCTACAGTCTCCGCGTTGCTCTATACCTAGTTTCCTGAGGTGTTCCTTAAGTCTACAGTGACCCGTTGGGAAGCCTGTGAGGATGCGCAATTCTTATTGATGTTCATGCAGAGCCTACTTCTTTTGCGGTTATAATTCCCGAGAAGTTCCTTAGCCTGTCTCAGTTTTGGTGTTTCTTCCCAAAGCTTATCGTGTGCGGTCCAAGCCCGCAGAATGGCTCCGGACCGGTAAAGGTAGTCTCCAAGCCTTTTCTAGCTAGTTCATCAGCTGTATCATTTCCCTCTACTCCCACGTGACCTGGTACCCAGTAGAGAGTGACTCTGTTGGTTTCACTCAGTCGGTTTAGCTTGGTTAGGCACTCCCACACCAGTGTAGACCTGATTTCATGAGAGCTTAACGCCTTGATGGCGGCCTGACTATCCAACAGTATCGCGATGTCTTGCCCCCGATACTTCTTATCGAGGTTGAATTGGGCGCATCTTTCAATGACGTAGACCTCTGCTTGGAAGGTACTGGGGTATGTTCCCATGGAATTGTTTGATAAGTTACCGAGTCCTTCAGCGTATCAGTCAATAAGGCAGTGTCTCGTAATGACATCTAAAGGGAGGTGATGATTCCTTTACTGAAGGGAGTACCCGTTCCTCCTATTTATGCAAAAGAATTTCATACAAATGGCCGCCGCCGTTGCCCATCCTTTCAAATTGATTGCTTGTGACTCTATTTCGCGAAAAATCCGATGGAGTTCGATTAGATGCGGCTATTACTTGTGGATCGTTGAAGTAACGACAGTCCTTAGCAGGATGCATTAGGTTCTCTACGTCTACACGTGGATTTTTGGAATCCCAAATCGTAAAGTTTTGCTTTGCTTAGAACACAGCCATGACACCGATTATAAGCCTAGAGGCACTGCGACCAAGGAAGATCTATTTTATTCGGACAGCAATCTCAATTGCTAGTGCGAGTAGTCCGTCAGATCAATTTGAGATTTGATTTCTCTATGGAAAATGCTACTCCTAGTGTTTCACAGAGCCACACACTCACATAGTATGTGTTCTGCGGTTTCAAACCCCTTCTAGACAGAGGCGGCAGATGGTATCCACAGGGATGCTCATTTTATGGTTCATGAGCTGATAGTGACCGGAAAGAAAGCTCACAACCCTCTTATGTCGTCTCTGCAAAATTTGAGCATATCTCTTCCTTTTTCATGAAATTTTCTGACTGTTCTTTTAGCCTGTCTGAGTCCTTGTATGTTATTCCGGTGGGATATGTACATATGTATTCCTTTCCCATGTGTTTAGTGCATAGCTGAAGCAAAGATTCCAAAAATATCTTCAGGTTCAATGAAGAGAACAGATGACCCTTGCCTGGCTAGTAGATCTCCAGATTTGTTGCCTTCAACCTCTATATGGCCCGTGTTTACGAGAAACCTTATTGTCAATCGAACTACTAATAGCAAATGCAGGCGAACCCAGCTCAGATTTGGGTACTGACGAACCTTCACCTCAGCCTTGTCTTGCACATTCATTGGAAATCTCGTTTGCTTTGATTCTAGTGAGACCTGGCACCAATGAGCTCAGTATTCCGGCCAAATTCAGAAAAATCTTGAGTTCGTATACGATTTTGGAAGTTAAACAGAGCCTTGAATGTAGCTTAGCTCCAGATACATACATATGCTCCTTTACACCCACATTTTCTTCACAATAAAGTACGCGGCCAGTAGAATTGCGAAGATCTTCACTTGGATGACAGACGTATTCTGACTCAACAAAGAATGAAGTCTAAAGTTATGGAAAACACCAGCATCGGACCCCTGACTAGTTTTGGAAAATATGATGGCATTCTTTCCCCGGCTCAGAGTCCAGACAAAAATATTCTAACTCCAGGGGAAATTCACAGGATTTTCAATTGAATTTTCGATGTCATTGCATCAGGGAGCATATTAGACTCGCGTTGTAGGATATTTTTTGCCCAAGGTCGTCGGAACTCCTGTACGAGTGGTACCTGAAACCGCCTCTGCTTAGACGAGAGATTGCATTCAGCCCATGGAATAACTATCGAGGAGAAGAGGAGGTTTATCATGTCATTTAGAGTAGAGCCAGGTAGAGCCCTATGCAGAGTAGACAGGCCGTTCTTTGGAGTTAAGCAAAAGGCCGTCACGAAGGTTCAAAGACTAGCGTGCATCGGGACCACCAGTGCGATGAGGACAAGTCCAACAGCTGGCCTTGAGGCTATTCTCAACCTGCTTCCGCTAGATATCTTCATTAAAACATCTGCAGCCATTAGCGCCATTAGAATCAGCCAGTCAGAAACATGGAAGTCAAATGCAATAGGACGTACGACTATCCTTCGGAAACGCCATACCTAGACTTTAATAGACCTTTCTCAAGCGCCAATCCTAACAGGGAGGAGTGGTTAAGAGGTCAGATACCAAATGCGCAATCCATTGTCATATGCATATACAGACGGCTCTAAAATGGACACCGACATAGGGTCAGCCATCTTATCCGAAACGCTAGGTATATCGAAATCAATACGCCTCCCAGACCACAGCAGCGTCTTCCAATCGGAGGTCTTGGCAGTGACAATAGCCGCCCGTGAGTCTGCAGTAAGGGCAATACCACAAGAGGGCATCACCTTCTTTATCGACAGCCAGGCAGCTATAAAAGCAATAACTGCTACAGAAATTAAATCGAAGCTTAAGGTTCTTGGAGCACAGCACAAGGTATCACTCTGCTGGGTCCCTGAACAGGAGGGTATTCCAGGTAACGGGGAAGCTGACGAATTAGCAAGAGAGGGTTCTGCAGCCATTTCAAGACAAGCAGAACCACTCGTGAACATACTGCCCTGCGCAGTCTAGCTTGTTGCAGGGAAAATAGCCATACAAGAGGCGAACACCAGATGGACCTCTTTGGATACCTGTGCAATCACGAGGAAACTATGGCCATCCTTCGATAAATGCAGAACCGAGAGACTCATATGGGAAGACAGCAAATCCCTTTCCACCTTCGTTGGTGTTATCACGGGGCACAACTCTCTACGGTATCATTTGAAAAAACTACGTCTGAAGGAAGAATAACTCTGTAGAGGCTGCGGTGACGAGGGAGATTTTGAGTACACAACCCACTTCCTAGGCCACTGCCCTGGTCTCCAACAGAGTAGGAACAAATTCGTTGGGAGTTACTTTTTCCAGGCCCACCTACCTAACCTAACCTTAGTCGTTCGCTAAGTACAGAAAGGAACCGGTTGGTAACACCGTCAAAACCGGTTTGGTAACGTCGTCAGGATATATCGTTGGATTATGGCCATTTGACTTCAAGAAGCTTTTTAATGTAAGTGGTGAGAGAACTCCTCCTGGAGGGTACTCCAATTGCCCTCATATGGTCAATTCATCTGCACATTCCTGTATCTATTGGGGTCTTAGTTAGGCTGCTTATTATTTCCTCAGTGCTTACGTTGTTAAATGCTGTTTAAGTGTCAAGAAACGTATCCATGGTGAGTTCTTTAGTTTCAAGTGATTTTGCCCATAGTGCGGACCGCCTTACGAATGACAGTGTCTTCTGACTTGCGTATTAACACCTCATACCTGACACATTTGCATACGAGTAAGAGTATCTGGTAACCGTTCCAGTGTCCAGTAAAAATTAAGACAGTCTGCAGAACAGTCGAGTATCAGAGTCATACTCGTATTTAGCAGATGAGTTTTATCTCTCAGCTACATTAACATGTGTGTGCTGGACAAATTTGACATCTGTCCTCAATTCTAGGCCAAATCTTGTCGTGCAATTAATTTCACCTTCAATCGATAAATTTTAACTGTAATAAATAAACCAAACAATTGCCCGTTACTGTATCACTCTATTCAACTAAAAAATTTAGTAACACCACCGTTGAGAAATAAATTGACACAAAAATCGAAACTATCGCTTCGGGCGAAGGCGAATTCAGTACAGATACACATAGACAAATGGAATCATTTTTCCTGTCATCGATTAGCTCGAATGTCGCTAATGGATTGCGGAGACAGCGTAACTTGAGTCAATCAATCAGATAGAATAAGCGCTCGACCTACATACATACATTCTCTAATTGTACGAATATCATGGTACGGATAGTAGATAGTTTTTTTTGTAATGAAATTAATTGCTTTCAATTTCGAAATGGGTGATTTGCATAAAAGAGTGAAACGATTTATCACCACTGACTGGCAGATACATTTTTTAAATTCATAGTTCATTTCCATATAATTTAAATTTTTTTTTTAACTTTACTCCGAACTCCCATGTCTGCATTGATTTACGAGTACGTTGGCATTAAGATGCTCGAATGAAAGAAACATGTGCTAGCTTACAGAGAGATAGAAATTCCTATAACTACTCATAGATAAGTGTATCTAATGCTTTCTATAGGAGATGTTAGACACTTTTAGTATCATTTGCAGTACTTAAAGCGTTTTAATCTGCCCATATAGGACGGCTGGCCTTGCTTAAGTACCTACTTACATCGCAGCTGGTAGTGCGACAAACTCTGCAGATTATCCCTTAATCTACGTCTCACACGTATCTAATAATTAACAGATTTTCCGGGGTGTTAAATGTAATGCGAGGAAGTACACCTCACTGGCGCTACTTCTGCCGGAAATTACGACACACACCCAAGAGCTGATGATGTTTTCGGATGTCATTGCCATGTGGCTCGTTTCTTTGTTTTACTTTTTTTTTATGAGATGATTTCTGAAACACGAGGGTGATAGATACTTGGAACCAAGAAACTGTTTGTCTTACAAGGCGTCATAATTTATCGCATTAACTTTTTGTTTTTTTATATTTTTTAAAAAAAGATTTACGCCACCATTAGAAGTATATTTGTAAGTTTCTGACATTTATGACTGATTTTTTGAATTTATGAAAATGTAATCCCCTAAATATGGACATAACGTGGATGTGCTTTTGGATGTCCCTACTACTACTTAACGGGCTCCCAACTCGTGGAGGGTCCCTGCCTGAGACACAGCAGCCTTCAATCCTCTTCGATCCTGGGCACACTGCTTCCACCAAGCGCTCTGGCATCCGCGATAGCTTGGTCCTTAAAACGGAGGTTCGGTCTTCCTTGTCGTCTCGAACCTGGTGGCTGGGATCCGAAGATCCTCTTAGCTGGAGCATTATTGTCCATTCGCTCGATGTGGCCGAGCCAGTGTAGTCGACGTGTTTTGGCTTTCCGGACTACATCCACATCTTGATACAGCTCATAGAGCTCGTGGTTATATCTTCTTCTCCATTCGCCCTCCTCGCAGATGGGACCGAATATTCGACGAAGAATTTTCCTCTGGAAGGTATTCAAAATCTGCTCTGCTTTCTTGCTTATCGTCCACTTGGCACCGTAGAGCAGAACTGGCAGGATAAGTGTTTTGTAGAGCACGCATTTTGTCTTCCGAGTTAGGAGTTTTGAGCCCGGTTGTTTCGCTAAACCGAAGTAGCAGTGGTTTGCTTGGGTTAGTCTTCGTCGGATCACCACTAAGGTATCGTTCGAGGAGTTGATGTTTACTCCGAGGTAGGTAAACTCCTTAACTACTTCGAAGTTACTGCTATCAACAGTGGCGTTTTGTCCTAGGTGATGGACAGATGCTGCTTTGTTTGTTGACAACATGTACTTTGTTTTGTCCTCGTTTACCTCAAGACCGACTCCCGACCGATGATATCAATATCGTCTGCGTATCCCAGCAGCTGGACGGATTTGTTGAAGATAGTGCCTTCCGTGCTGACGCCTGCCCTGCGCAATATCTGTTCCAGCAGTAGATTGAGGAAATCACATGATAGCGCATCTCCTTGCCGAAATCCGGTACACGTTTGGAATAGTTCAGAAGAACTGTTTCCAAACTGCACATTGCATCGCGTGTTTTCCAGCGTGAGGCGACAAAGCTGGATAAGTTTGCGCGGAATCCCGAATTCGGCCATCGCCATGTAGAGCTCACGGCGATGAATGCTATCATATGCGGCTTTGAAGTCGATGAAAAGATGGCGAGTCTCGATTTGAAATTCGTTGATCTTTTCCAGGATTTGCCTTAATGTGGAGATTTGGTCTATCGTCGATCTTTGCCGATGTGTGTGTTGCAGAAGGGCTTTAGACGTTCACATATTACGTTGGACAGGATCTTATACGCGACATTTGGCAGGGATATGCCTCTGTAGTTTTTGCAGTACATAGGATCGTCTTTTTTGTAGATGGGGCATATGGAGCTGATTTTCCAGTCATCGTGCATGCTTGCATCCTCCCATACTTTGTTGTTGAGTCAGTGCATGCACCCTACCAAAACATCACCAAAGTACTTGAAGAGCTCTGCTGGCAGTCCATCAGAGCCGGCGGCCTTGTTATTCTTCAGCTTTTTGATAGCTGTGCCGACCTCTTCGGTACTTGGAGGGGGGACTGCTTCTTCGTTGACTGAATGCGGGTGTTCTACTTCCCCTACCACTCTCTCTACATGATGCCCATTTAGCAGCTGCTGTAAGTGCTGCTTGAAATCATCTACTATTCCCTGTGCTTCGGTGACTAGGTTTCCTTCACTATTTCTAAGAGCTTGCCTTCCGGGCCTGAAGCCAATTGCCAGTTGTTTGGCTTTTCTATAAAACATCCGGATGTTGTTTCTATCGCGGCACTCCTCGATATCCTTGAGCTGGGAGACTGCGTATGCCCTTTTCTTCCTTCGCAAAATCTTTTGTCTCCTCCCTTCTTCTGGCTCGATACTCTTTTTTTTTTTTTGGATGTCCCTAGTGTCAAAAAAATTATATCTTTCGCTTCCTTAAAGAGATTATATTACCAGCTCTAAAGTTTTGTGTGCATGAATCAGCATTTTTTGCATTCTATAAAGGACAAGATGTGGTGACTGTGAGTGCGCATTACCAACATCTGTCGTGCATTGTATTCGAAAACAAATGTTGCATTTCACGGATATACGGAAAGGAAACTCTAATAGATTCCCACAACCAACTCTTCAAATCTTATTTTTATCCTTATTACACAGCACTCTCCCGCTAATGTAACGCAATTGGGGTGAAATATAAAATAGATACACTGAGATCGTAAATCAAGGAATTTACACAACTTTTACGCCCCTTCTTTTACGATTTGAGTCATTTTAGTCTCGGAATCATCCACCCCTGAGTAATTCAATTATGGTAACACGTTGTGTCATATAATTCAATATCGAGTACTTATTCTTCTTTTATGCTTCAACAGATTTGTAGATTCATTTGCATACAAAACCTTAAGCTTTCTCGTTGGTGGTGCCATTTAGGATTGGGAATCTTAAATTTACTTGCATGCAAGCATGATTGTTTCGAAATTTTTTTTGAAAACTTTATGTAGCGAGGCTACTACGAGTAGATAGAGCCTGAAGCTCACCTAGATCATCACACCATGCCACGGTCGTATGAAAAAGAAATAAGAGTGCATTCCCTACAGCACTCTAGCTTTCGTTGAAGACTGGGCATTCTGGCTCGTTTTTTATATCGGCTCGACGTCATGGTGCAACTGTTAAAGTAGGTATGTCCTTTGTTGTGAGCGAGGGTAGGACCACAGAAGTATCTTCGGTGCACGTGAGGAGGACGGCGGCACGCTTGCTGTTGCATAGTTTAGCTCACCACCATACACCACCTGCTTAGCACACAAAATCTCGCGCCTGATAAAAAATACTCAAAACAAAGGAAAAGAGAAGTGGTCCATTGAGTGGACACTTGGCAACAGCTCCTGCGCGCGGAGTACGTTGAGACGCTATACCGCCTCCCATCATCTAGGCAACAGATCGCTGCGATAGTGGACTTACGAACCATCGTCACACTACCACACAGACGAGCGCCCTGCGTACTTCGCCAGCACCAGAAAATTCGATGTCAGTCCAGGAATATCTCTGGGCGAACTGGCAGATATATGAACATATCCTCTGCCTCAAGGTAGAATTTGCCTATGTGATGATGACGTGCACTGATTAAGGAGTTACAGTGACACAAAATGTGTTCTGCTGATTCTTCGTCCTTGTTTCACATTCAACCTGTGTTATTCCTACAATCATGAGATGCCTTTGAATTCGACAGTGGCCAGTAAGAAATCCTGGGACTATCTGACTTCTAGTTAGTCCCATGAGTTGTTTCGTTCTTGTATGAGCGATGTTTGGCATAAATCGTGGCTTGTCTGTTACCTTCGGTTTTCGTCGCGTATTGCTTTTAAAGGAATATTAATACAGCATTTTGAAGTGCTGATTGGTAATCCACAGAACGGTCCTGATATCATGAAAGTCAATAAAGATCCTTTTCTGACTAGTATGCCTTCCATTATTATTACATTTAGAAGGACCTAGTGATGGAGGTTGAAGCTTGCGGTAAATTTGTTTTTAGAAGACCTAGACGAACTCGTTTAGAACTCGTGCAATCGCCTTAGAAACCAGATGGAGTAAGGAATTAAAGTTGAAAAATTAAAGTAATTCGTTCGAGTTTACTTACTTGATATGGTAACGAATTTCTCAATACACTCTTATTCAAAAATGGATTCTAAGCTTCCATTGTAAATTTTCAGAATGTTTAGTGAAAGACCGCTTGTACGCCTTTCTCTCAGACTTAACATATATATATGTATACCTATGTAAATTTTTTTGCGAGATACCGAATCACACCACAGTCATGGGTCCACGATCCACGATCCATCTAGCCTAAGAGACTCCCCGGATTTCTCCGCAGTTCTTCTCTTACTTTGATTCCTCGTGTCAACGCTAGCATCTGTTTAACAGAAATGTGGTTCATCTTCCGGGTTTCTACCCAGTGGCGTCCCAAGATCTCTCTTCTTCATCTCGATTTCCTCCAGTCATAGTTCACAGGTATCCTCCTCCAGAAGACCCACCTTCTTTAGGTAATACCCGAAATTTCCATGACCTGCAGATGACGCCACCACCCATTTCAGTGCCCTTCGCTCCAAGCTTAGAACTTCCCTATGAGTGTATCCAGTCGGTCCTTTAATAGCCATTTAAGCCCGCCTACAACCTTCTACGGTTAGCCACCTTCTCTGGTGTTCCGCCGCGATCGAGTTGTTTATCAGGTGCTCCACCATTCCTCTGCAATTGCAGCAAATGGTTCCCGACCAGAGAACTCCGGGGTTGACCCTTGCTCTGCTAGAGAGTCCGCCTTTTCATTGCCCTCAGTCCCTACGTGCTCTCTCACCCAAAGCACCGTCACCTTATTTCGAGATGAGCACTCATTGTGTTTATAAACACATTCCATCGCCAGGGATGTATTTATATCTGTTTGCTCCGTACGTCTAATCACTGACTGGTAATATATGACCTTATATCTGACATGATAGACTAGTTCTAGTTCTTCTGAAAAGATACCTGCTCCCGCTCTGCCATCCATCATGGATCCATCCGTAAATATGGTTACATCACTAATTTTCTTATCCGGATGTGTTCCATCCTCGATGAGAGTTTTGTGAAACTTTTCATTAACACGCAGTCTCTTTATTCCGTCCATGGGCGTATTCAGCTCCCTGATCTCATTTTTTCACGAGATCCAGGATTTTTCTATGCCCATAGATGGTACCGCTCCAGTGCCAGTTGCCATCCCGGTGCAGACGAAATGCCGTCGATGCTGCCGTTTTCTTCACAAATAAGTCCAGCGGCAGAATGCCTAGGATCACTTCCATTGCGCATATTGGTGTCGTTCGAACTGCACCGACTATCCCTAAACATGCCAGACGTTGGACCCTGTCTAAATGCTTCTTAACAGTTTTTTGGGAGGCTTTTTGCCACCTTACAGTGACGGCATATGGTCTAACTATCATCTTGTACATCCAGTATGCTGACCTCTGCGAGATTCCACACCCGTTTGCACTGATGAAGCACCCTTTTCGCCTTCCGGATCACCTAAAGGGTGTCCCATGTATGTAATAGCACATCGGATAAATGGCCGCCACGGCTTTGCTGGCAAGTACGTGCTCTTTTATTGAAATTTTCTATGACCGTTTCGCATAAATGTGGCTGAATTTCATTAATACACCTCCCAATTGGTAGTCGTGGGGTAGTTTGCATAGACCTTTGACTACAAAAAGCCCCAAAGAAAAAAGTCCAATGGCCAATTCTGATCGAAAAATTGGCCAATTACACGATTAGGAAATGACTCATGCAGTAATTGAATTGTTTCTCTGGCTGTACGGCATGTGGCACCGTCTTGTTGAAACCACATGTTGGTCACATCCATATCTTATAGTTTAGGCACTAAAAACAGGGTTATCATGTCACGATAACGAACACCATTAATTGTTGCTGCCTGATCAGCCGCATTTTCGAAGAAGAATGGTCCGATAATGCCTCCACACCAAACAGTCATGCGTTGTGGATGTATTTGTTTCTCAACAATTACTCGTGGGTTTCTGAACCCCAAATGCGACAATTTTGACGATTAACGAAGCCATCAAGATGGAAATGAGCTTCATCACTGAAGATGATTTTATTCGAAAAATCAGCATCCACTTGTTGTTGTTCCAAAATCCATTCAACGTCAGTAGTCTTCAGTTCTTGAGTCAATCGAACTTTGTAAGCATGAAGTTTCAAGTCTTTCGTGAGAATTCGCTGTAGAGAGCTGCTCGAAATGCCCAATTCTTGACTACGGTGCCGAATTGTTGTTCCTGGACTGTAAGCAATACTCTCGCGAACTGCTTCGATGTTTTCTGTTGAACGACTTGTCACAGGACACCCAGAGTGTTTAAGTCTCCCTGAATTTTTCAATTATTCTGTTCACAGTTGATGGTTTTAAATCACTATGACGGCCATATTTTGTACGAAAATTGCGGACTGTAGGTGACAAACCTTCATTATTTTTAAAATATTGCTCACCAATAAAAATGCGTTGTTCTTTCGGATAGCGCTCCATTTTTACTAACCCCGAAATGTCAGCTGTCACATTGTTATCTTTTTTTTTGCGTTGGCATCACTGTACTATTAAATGGCGCAAAATTCAAATTTTGCGTGAATTATGGGACACCCTTTATGTGTACATATATGTACTTACCTACATCCTCGTATTAAAATTCCCTTGAACCTATTGCTTAAATTTAAGACTACAAACACGAAATTCACAACATGATACCTTCTGTATAATTTCCGCATTTGATTTTCTTGTAACCATAGCTCTAGCAGGACTAGCAGGACTGAAAGAAAACAAATCAACGGTATTCATCTTTTGGCCATGTTCCAATTTGCACATTCCTATGCACGAGTATGTTGCATTTTATCTGCACCCTACTCGCTGCATACACAGAACGAAATCTTATTCCATCTCATCTCGAAGTAGGGCGCAAGTACTCGTATAATGTTCAAGTAATTGTACAGCGCCTCAACTAAAATATTTTATAAAATAAATAAAACAAAAATTATGGTTTGTATGGTTCGCGCTGTCGTGCACTTGTTTTTGCTGGTGAAGAGGTGTTTCCCAGATACATTTTACCATCAATCAATTTCGTATGTAAATGAAGGAGTTTGTTCCTTCACGCCTCTATTATTGTGCAGCCAATGTACTATTTCTGTCCTTAACTTAGTTTTTTTTTGTGTTTGCCCTGGCACTTAGGGCGGTTGTTTTCGGTGAGTCCTGAAATCGATTTTCTCAACTCTAATTGGGTTAAGTTGTACTACTCATTTATGGCTGGGTGATTGGTTTTGAAAGGCTTCGTTTTGGTTCGTTTTGGCATCTATGTTCATTTTCCACGTTACAAACTTGGCAGGACATTGCATCTTGATGCATTTAAAAAATGCTCCATCTTATCTTATCGTGCTGGTCAATTCGAATGGACCATCATCCTCAAACGGAAAGCATTCTATCCACAGTGTATTCGTATTTCAAAATACCAACAACCGTATTTTGACAGGTAGTGTGTGCTTAAATCAAAAGTTTGGTTTCAGTTGGTTCCCTGTGCCGCAACGGCAAACGGACACCTCTAATCCTCTTAGCATTATTTATTTATTTCATTTCACCTACACAGGAATGCCATTGTGGTCATTTGACCTGAATGAATAAATGCAAAACTAAGTGTCCAATCGAATTGGAGTGCAATGAATTTTATAGGAGCGGACTTAGGCTGCCTCCCAGTGCACACAGCATTTTAATAGCTTTCCTTTTTGTGTGAGTTGTTGTCGATGGTGGCCTCGTTGTTGTTTCTTTTTCATTTTAGGTACCTATACAATTTATTTAGTCCTGTTTTTTTTTTTTTTTTTTTGTTCTAAAGATCCTGCAAACGCCTGAGTAAATGTGGATTTCAAAGAAAAAGCAATTTTTTTTCGCTTGGACAGTGTATGTAAAGTGAATCATGGGTCTGGTGTAACCAAGGGAATAGGCAATAAATTTTGTATCTTTGGTCGTCTTCCAATTGTAAATTAAAGGGATTTTCTGCATTCGGATTGAGACTTTGTGTGGATTTAATGTAAGAGAAAGATTGTGTTGCTGTTTTTTTTAGGCCAGAAAATGAAATAGAGATTTTTTTAAATGTTTTGGTGTAGACTGATTTTTTTTTTATGGTTTTCCTTGCAGATGGTCCACAGTTACAAGCGCCAAGATTTACAACACAGCCATCATCTTCTGGGTCAATTGTGAGTGAAGGAAGGACGAAAATTCTACAATGCCATGCATTGGGTAAGTTTAAAGACTTTTTTAAAATTGTAAACTACACATTGGTGTCCTTTAAAATGTGTAAGGTACTGCAAGGTAGATGAAAAAAATTAGAGGGAAATATATTTCTTAACGGATTCATGGCGGATTTTCTTGCAGACTTGGTCCTTTTAGGTCTCCCAGAATAGTTCGTAATTTCAGCGATTCTTACCGTGACAAGTTAAACACCGATTATTCAATTATTATTCTTTCTTCTCCATTCTTATGATTGTTGTATGGTCTCAAGGGTACAGTGATGTTCGCAGACTTCTACTGTCGCCAAAATCCGGCCAAAAAATTCTTGGATCGGATCGGTTTGAATCAGCTTCAAAGATTCGGGAAACCCCGTCAATCAATTGCGAGTTTGTTTGGGGGATACCAGTTTAGAACTAACCCATTTCTGTTGTAGATCGCAACATTTTTAATCCACCCTTATAAGGGTGGCAAAGGCTAAAAGTGGGTCAAGATATTTTCATCAAAATATTTGGATTGGAACCGTACGGGGGATCCAAGGATTCCAGATTCTTCCGATCATTCGTGAAGTGCATGTTATATTTCTACAAGGGACCTACTCTTTAGAGCCGTATCCGAAAAGCAAATTGAGGAGTTTTTTCATGACACTTATTACCCTCGGACTTATTCTGGGATTCGAACTTCAAACCTCCCGCTCAGTAGTCTAAGGTACCAACTCACGACACCACAGCGTCCAAAAATACCACTTTTAAAATTCCATCAGTGTTAGTCCAACTAGTGTGTTAACAACTGTATCTCAGACTCACAACAACTGTATTGGAGACTCTCCAAATAATTAATGATTCCTTGCAGGGACAGAGGAATGACCTACGAAAAGCAATTGGTATCCTGCATTGACTTTATCGACATCGATTTCCTACGACACACGTCAGAGTAGATATTCATCCTAAGAGAAAACGTTCTGTGAACCTTTCGGAAGAGCGAAAATTGGTACATGAATAATTTAAGCCTTAAAGGACATTAAAATGGAGAATATGGAACGAACAGCCCATCTAGAAGACGTGAATGTTTTCGGTGGTTAACAGTCATTGAAAATGTGGAGAATTTTCTTCGCTCAAGTTCTTGCGCCGAGAGGAATAGGTTTTCGCATGCGCAGAATCAAATGTAGACAGCCTGTCCCTTTGGCCTGGCCTCAGGGGACAATTAAGTGGTAACGTATCATCAAGAGGAACCAAGGATTCGCTTTACCTCGAATCTGTATACATATCCCTATCATCCCTTATCTGCTGTATGATGTAGAACCATGTTCTTTGTCCAAATCAGATGAAAGCACACTTGGAGTCTTGAAGAGGAAAGTCCGACGTTCGACCCACGTTTTCGATACATAAAATAAAAATTCAGCCTAAGATGGTTATGTTATAAAGAGCCGATGAATAACGATGCCCCATTCCGTAACTCCTTCCCTGAGGGACTACGCAAGAGACGACGGTTATGAAGACCTAACGTGAGTTAAGACAACACGGGAGCACACGCTTGTGATACTCAACAGGTTCAATATTGTTATCCGTACAAACCAACTGATTTTGTAAATTTATTCCAGAAAGGAAAAGTAACTCTTTAGGCTCGTTTTGGGTGTCTGTCCATAGTGCATACCACAGGCACCCTTTGTCTATTCAGATACCACTGGATCTTATAGACTTCCCATCGTACCCGCCGAACCAGTTGAAGCTTTAAATAAAGCGTAAAAGGCTCCTGGCATCTAAATACATAGATATGCGTGCAAAGTTCCCATGATGGTTAGCAAAAGGAGCTTAGAAATAGTTTTCTTTTTTGAGAAAGAGCTGGATAAGTAAAAAGAAGATAGGACAGTGCCTTGTAGTGACACCGATAGCAATTTGCAAAGCGAAATCAGGCTTTTAGAGCATTTGTTATCCAGCTTAGGCCAAATCTGTCTAATGGCTTGGCAAGTGTCAGTCAGCTTTAGTATGAACTAACAAAAAGCAAGTGAGATTCCAGGATTTACCTTTTCCGATAAGTTTACCAACCTTGAATTTGTCTAGAATGTCTTTAAGCCTTCTTGAAATACTCCCAGTTTGTAATAATATCACTAAGCATCAGGACAAGGCCTTCTAAGTCTATTATCTCCGCAGGTTATTGCCTTGTCAAGACTCGAACAATTAACTTCAATTTCTACTGCGGTTTTTATGTCGGCTTCGAGAGGAAGTATGGAAATAGCGTTCAGAAATGATTAAAAAAAAAGGACAATCTACGTCCATACCGTGTGCCCCATCAAACCATGTCTGAAATCCATAAGTGTGGGTTTGAATTACTGTCGCATCATTTCTATTCGCCTGATCTACGTCCGGGTGACTTTGATTTCAGGTTTCTCAACCTAAAAAAAAATATTTTGGCGAACAGATTTTATCAAAAAATGAAGAACTCGTATACAGCTTCGACTTCTTCGACATATTTTTTCAAGGGCACATTTTTTAAACCTCGTGTAAAAGCTTTAGAAACTGGTTTGAAGAACTGTGAAAGGCTTAAAGAAACCTACATTAAAAAAAACTTCGTTTTCTTGGTCAAGTCGGGAATTTTTCAATCCACTCTCGTAGATGACCTAAAATAGCAACCCTAAATTATATGTGTTCCCACTTTCTTTCTACTACCTTACGAGATTACATTTTGAAGCTACCAAGCAGACATTCTACACATTTCAACACCGATTAAATGCAAGATAGTGAAAGTACCTATGTATCTGCAAATAACTGATAGTAATCAATGGATTCCTTTCAATCCAAGCGATATGTATCTGACCAGCTAATTGGCCCTCACTGCAAGGAATAAGGTTTGTGAAGTATAAAAAAAAATGGAAGCTTAAAATTTATTACGATAGCGTGTAGTGAAAAACTATTTTTCGCCAGCAGAAAGTATAAAAAAAAAAAAACTCTAAGGAAACATGCAAGAGATGCATGCCACCTGTCACCCAGTTTAAAGTTATCCTTAGCGAAAGAGTGAAAATTTCCTATATCCACTGCAATGGTTCAGATTAAGAGCACAACGACTGTAAATGGCATATGTCACGAGCATTTTTCACTAAGCACCATCTGACGTGTAAGAAACATTCTAAGGACTTAGTTCCTACAGCACATGTATTCGTGTTATATCCTTTTTTTTTTTTTTTTTGCCTTCTTCCTCTTCTTTTTTTTCTTAAGCATAGAGGTGTACAGAAAGGAAAAAAAAAAAAGCTAAAACAGATTAGAAGTGTTAATGTCCTTTTTACCGGGGATAGAAGACAATGTTTCGTTTTTCTTTCCGGGATGAAACTTGTTCGGCAATTTTATATAAATTAATGCGACAGAACAGGTTGTTTTTTTTTTTTTTTTTTTTCTGGAAAGGTGAAATTAATAGATGTATCTGTAAACTTTTGCAATGATATGAAAATCCTACAATCCGAAGGCTAACAACTTTTCTTTCTTATGCCGGCATTAAAAATTTCTCCGTTGCTAAACTTCTTTATTAATTATTCTCTCAGATACCTTTTTAATTAGATGCTCTACCATAAATGTATAAAAGGAAAACATAAATTACGCAGAGTATAATACCAGTAATTAGATTCACCCCACGCATTCGCCTGCACTGGAATTTGTATTTATTATAAAAAATAAAAAAAAAAAAAACATTTGCATAAATGAAAATCACAATATTTTGTTGGGAAATGATAAAAAATAGTTTTGGCATGCCTCATGAATCATTTGCAAGCGACGACTAATGAGTTTAGAATGAAAATTACCATTTAGATACGAGTGTGGTGGCCGGTGATTGGCTTAGAATTTATTAGTTGCGCGTTTAAATTGCATTGTCGGGGAAATTTATTTTTAACATTTATTTATATGAATTACCATTATTTAATTTTATATGCGACATGCGGCTTAAATAACGAAGAGCCCCAATTGGGTTAGCCATGTCGCGACAGGGTGGCTTCTGTCGATCACAGAACTTGTGTTGCAGAAGGTCCACGCAAGGTTGACAGGTGGAAGTGGAGTACCAAAAGTAGGTCGTAACTAACTAGCCTACAACACAACGGAGTGACGTCACCCACCAAGGCACTCTTTGTACTCGAACGGCAGTGAGGAATTCTCCAGACACAGTCAACGGTGGTGTCCACAGTTCCAATTACTTAGGCCGGACTACTTGGTGAAGAACCTGTACACATATACAGATGTATCTGAGCTACTCCTAGATATTCTGATTGCAGGCCAAAAAATACAAATATTTGGCGCAATGTGGTCCAGGGACTATTCGTGCTGGGCGTGTTATAGTTTTTTTTTTTTTAACAAATGGAAGGTACCTACATTTTAAAGTCAAACGTTGAAGACGTCCTACATCGTGGAAGTCGAATCACATAAAAAAAGGTGATCTGACCATGGGAGAACCACGATTGATAATGGGTGATCGTGATTCCTTAAAGGATTTGCATATGGTGTTGGTTGATTTTGAACAAAAAACATTCGATAAACAACCAAGAGAGCTGTTATGGGTCGCGCCAAGACATCGAGGAGTGCCAGAAGCCTACGTATGGATGATCATCGATATGCACGACGAGCAAAGACAAGAGTAAGATGCCCCGCTGGAGTCACCGAAGAGTTTCTAATAAAAGTCGGTGTGCATCAGGGAAGCGTCGTTAGTCCTTTGCTATTTATTGCAGTCTTGGATTTATCTGCTTGAAGGAAAAGTGACGGACCCCAAAGTGCATCAGTTATTCTTTGCTGACGATGGAGCCATCATAAGTGAGGATCAAACGTCCCTGCAACGCGCACTTGATGTATGGGTGGATATTTTGGAGGAAAACAGCGTACCTGTACTGCCCATTCTCTTATCCACTCCGACCTAGTCCAGACATTTATTTGAATGGAAAAGTGATTTCCAAGTGCGAAAAGTTCAAGTATCTGGGATCTATGATCAATAGCAAAGCAACCCTCCATGACGACAACAATCATCGCGCAAGCGTAGGGTGGATAAAGTGGCAGGAAAACTCTGCTATCTTCGAAAAATGCCCCTTCAGCTGAAAGAAGGGCTCTACAAGGGCTCGCAATACTGGACAATGTACAAAAGGTATGATGGCAAATCAAGGGCACCTGAGATGACGATGCTTCGCATGACAGCAGGAGTGACAAAGCTTGATCGAATTAGAAGTTCGAAGATCCGCGGAAGCAGCCTTCACGTTAAAGAACACAATTGGAGCACGACCGGCTGAGTTGGTGTTCTCATGTTCAAAGGAGGGGTTCTAAGAATCCTGTCAAAAAGGTAATGTCAATCAACGTTCCAATACAGTGTGGAAGAGAGGCAGGCACTTGTGGGAGGGTCATGGTCCCTATAATCCTGATCATAACCTCTTTGAACCACTAAGCCACGGCGCCCACATGGGGTGGAATGGACCCTATGTTGGACGTTTCGCGGGGAATTGTCAGCAGCATCATAAAACAATCAAATTATTACGAAGCAACTAACAGCCTCGGAAAATGATGGCTTTACTGTTGATGATCCTGCAAAATGAAAAAAAAAAAAAAGGACACAACGACGTTCGGAACTGAAATGTTCCAGGAAATGGGATGGGCCTCCAGGAAAGGAGGATGAAAATCTGTGAAATTCATTGCGATGACTGCTGCAAAGGGCAGAAGCAGAACTTATTTGAATGCGGCAGACTTGGCCCAGAGGTCTTGAGCTTTCAGCATGTAAGCGATCGTCTTATAATAATTCATTCCAAGGCGAAAGTGGCCAAAATAAGATAAAAAGATGACGAACCCGAAGAACGGTTTTCCTAGTTCATTGACAAAACCTACGAGCATTGTCCTAATTCCAGGTTATGACGATACAATTGTGTTTGGCGATTTTAACGTCAAAATAGGAAAGAAGACATCTTTGATAGTAGGTACATTCGGCAAGCATAGCATACATGACATAATGTTTGGAAACGGATTTGGTCAATTGACTTTCCCGCATGACGAAACACGACACAAAACATGCCTCCAGTGTGCTGGATGTCCAACTCTTCCGAGCGGCCAATATAGACTCGGACCTCTACTCTGTTATAGCTGAGGTACGAATGCGAACATCCATCAAACTCCAGCTACGGAGCATTACTGCTAGAAAATTTGACGTCGAGGAGCTGCTATCGAATAGATCGCTAGAAACTTTGGCGATTGTGTATCCCAAAATCTCTCGAGAAATCCACTGCCGCCAACACCAAGTGCTGAAGTCCGGTTGCAACGCTGCAAACAATCCATCAAGGAAGCCTCGACTGATGTGCGGGATCTTACCAGACCTCCATCCAGAAACCCTTGGTTTGACGAAGAATGTCGGCAGGCATACGCACCAAAGCAAGGGGCACATAAAGCAGAACTGCAAAGAAGGGCAAAGGATACTCGCAAGCTCTACAAACAGGAGAGGCGGAAGACGTTAGAGTTAGCAAGGACATGAAAAGCTAATGGGCACCAACAAGTCTTCGAATCCAATTCGGAGGGAAACGCCAAAGAAGGAGGCCTCACCTCGTGCGTACAAGTAGAAATGGATATCAACAATCTCCGAGTGTGCAACTGGAGGAAGCTAGCTGATAAATACAATCGAACGTGCTTTCTGTCGAATTCAGCTCCCTGTGCGCATATAAAACCAAAAAAACCCAGGAGAACATCCCACATTCAAACTCGAATAAGCAGTGTGTTGCCCACTTGGCAGCGTGTGCAGTTTGCAAACAGTCCTTGCTCCTTGCGTCTGCAAAATCCAGAAATCGTGGAACGCGAATTCTCAGAACTGAGTCAAGTGAAGTCCAAGCTCCGGTGTTAGAAATGTCACCAGCAACAATATAGGTCACTACCGAAACCGCTTCGTGAGAGTTTCAAATTTTCTTGTCAAATCCTTGAATCCTGTTCAGTGGAAAACGCAGGAAGCCTAGTTTATCGGTCAGGACTTCATTATTAAACTAGTAGAACAGTAATCACAGTCTGTGGCCTCTCACTCGCTTCTCTCTCTTCCTTTTCAAGCAAACAAATGCAGTCCACAATGTGTCCTTATTCCTTTGATATGTACATTTTAATATTTTTTCCCTTTATCATTGCAGGACCACTATTTAAATACAAAAACCCGATTCCATTATTACTTGTAAAGTTCTGAAACATTAGAGAAAGTTGGTGCAACCACCAGTTCAGAAAAAAATAAAAAATTTCTGCAAACTTTCAACACAGGACAAACGGAATGAAAAACTGGGTTTCTACTTAAAAAAAAAAAAGGATACCAGAAGAGGCAAAATAGAAAGCCCATTTATTATTTATGCCATCATTAACAAGTGGAAAGGACCTTGTGTGCACAGTGAGAGGTGACCGAGGTGACATGCGGTCATACGTTTTTTTTTATTAACAAGTCCTGGCCAACTGTTACAACGAAATTCTGTCTGGCATTGGAACATCTCATCCAAGATAAAAGATCTCAGGTGATGTCTGCAGGGAGGAGTTCAAAGGATTTTTTATTTTTTTTGTTTTGTTTGTCTTTCGGTAAATAAGTGGCTATAATAGGCTGGTGCTGCAATTTAAAAGAGGTACTCCCGTCCTTTTTTTTTCTACTTCTCTTTCAGGAAGCGACTTCTTTTTGCGCGCCTCCAGAAATGGAGAATGCAGACAAAAGTGTTTTTCACGATGTCTAACAGAGTCTACAAGGGCTGAAGGTTCACCTCACCTTTGAATGAACTTTGCCTTGCTTTGCAGGTTAAATGAAACGCGCAATGTAACTGAAAGGATTCTTTTGTGAGCGAGGAGTTGCACTTCGTGACCTATAGCCTTTTGCTTCACCACTCAAAAGGACTGGTTGTGTAGTTACTTTTTATTTATTTATTTTTTTCTGAGTCTGTTGTAAGCAAATACCTTGAATGCGTTGTCAGTCTCAGGGCGAAACGAAGTGTGACAGTAGAAATGTCAACATCTTCACCCTTTTCTTTAATTAAGATGAAGAGGAGAGCATTAATCCTGTCAATAGGCATATGGAGTTGGGAAAGGTCTTTCAGCTGCGTTGTCAATTGATAAATTAAGGTTTTATTAAATTGCCTTAAAACGAAGTTGTTTCAAGTTGTGTGGGCTGCGGTGTTGACTCATTCATCAACTTTCTGTGTCACAGAAACTACACACTACACGTCATTATTTATTTGGCAGCACTTAACTTTAAGCTGCGTCTGTTTGTTTGCTGGCATTTATTTATATTAAACTGAGGTTGGCGATAAGAGCAACAAACAAGTTTATAACCGAGTGCTTCTTATGGTGTCTTGCTAACTAGACACATATGTAAATATGTATTGGTGCACTCTGTCTGGTGCCCTAATAAAAGTTGGGCCATCTGTAGGTTTTTTTTTTGAAGCGCTTGTTATTTCGACGCTGGCAACATTAACGCGCTTGAAAAAATGACACATGTATAGTGTCAAGCATCGGCAGTAGGAAATGGATCGCTCTACGCTTGAACAGAGGTGGAAAATATTGAAAATGTAGTTCTAAAACGAGTAAAGTTTTGCAGAAACTGGGCGACATTTGAAAGTAATTTGTGGTCAAATAAAGTCCCTTCAGCGGCTGATTTGAGAAAATCGATAGAGGAAGTTCGTGCAACTAGCTGATACCTCCTCGTACTCAAATCGTCGCAGAGCTTAACAGCTGAACATTAATCGTCGTCTTCTGAGGAGAATTTGTATATATGTACAAGGTGACGCAAAATTAATCATCCTATCGAAAGATGTTATAATTTTTGCAAATGGCGTCGTACGTCAATCATATTTGACATTTGCGAACTAGACAGCTGCAGTATACAAACAGACAAGCAATGGAGCGCTATACTCCGCCAGAGCGTGGAATAATTGTGTCCATTTTTTTGACCAATAATCGGTCGGTGGTGTTAGTGCAGCGTGAATTTCGACGTCGATTTCCTAATCGTGTGGCGCCAACTGGGCAAACATTCCGGCGCTTAGCTACTCGACTCGAACAGACTGAGAATATCGCGACTGTGGCCCCCGATGTCGCTGAGAACGAAGAAACATCAACCAGACGACGGGCCACGCAATTGGGCATCACCAGACGGACCCTACAGCGAATTTTAGTGAAAGACTTACACCTCCTCCTCCTCCTGACCGTCAGTCGAGTGTGAATTACTGTCAAGCCATCCTCAATCTCAACAACGAAGAGGACGATTTTGTATCGAAAATCTTCATGAGCGACGAGGCGCATTTCCACTTAAGCGGTTACGTCAATAAGCAAAATCTTCATTTCTGGGGCACTGAAAATCCGCGTGTGATGCACAAAGAGACATTTCATCCACTCAAAGCCACTGTGTGGTGCGGCGTTCACGCGAGAGGAGTGATTGGGCCGTATTTTTTTGAGGACGCCATCGGCAATACGGTCACTGTTACTGGCGAACGCTACAGGGCCATGATAAACGACTTCTTACTGCCGGAATTGGATGAGCGGGGCTTGGTGAACATGTGGTTTCAACAAGACGGTGCAACCGCACACACAGCACGAGCCACAATGGATATTGTGAAGGAAGCGTTTCCTGGTCGCGTAATCTCCCGAATTGGCGATTTGGCATGGTCAGCAAGATCGCCTGATTCAACCATCTCAGACTTCTTGGGGCTACTTGAAGTCGCGGGTCTATGTCAACAAGCCTCAGACAATCGCAGCCCTTAAGGAGAATATTCGACAGGAATGCGAACAGTTATCACCGGAAATCTTGCGGAAAGTCATGGAAAATGCAATAAAACGGGCACAAATGTGTGTCAACACTGGCGGCAGCCACTTGGCGGATATCATCTTTTCCACTTAACAGAAAAAATTTTAAAGGTCCAAATAAAGATTTCCATCATTCAAAATAATTTTTTTTTATTTGGTAAAAAAGGAATCCAAAAACAAAATTTTGGATGATTAATTTTGCGCCACCTTGTAGATTTCGGATAATTTCCTTATAAGGTCCAACCCAGAGTTCAAGCGCATTGACCATCCGCCTTAGTATCGCGTCTCTATGTGTGCTCAAATCCCAATTCGAGAGTTTCATCATTTTTTGAATTGGGTTAAGTAGGAATGCCAAAATCCACCTGCATGTATACGTCAACGTATTTTGGGATTTTTCTGTGAGGATTGCAAAACAATCTTTTTGTTGCACTTAATGCCAGCAACTTCGGGACCTCACAGACTCTATCGCTGAGCTCAGGACTCAGGACACACTAATCAGTCTCATGACTGCCGGGCAAGATAAAATTGCCAGCAAGACAATCAATGATAATCTGAAGTGTTCATCGATATCTAAGACTCTCTATAGTCATACCTCCACATTTAAAGCCCTGGACGCAAAAATTTCGGGCCTTGCGGAGCGTTTAGCGGAAATTCAATTGGCCTTAAACTCTTTAAAAGCCGACTCTTCTACTATTTGTACCTGCAGGTCCATCAATAGCAACTCTCTTCATGATGAGCTCAATAAAACATATGCCGTCACTGAGCACTTTGCCCATGCCGTTACCTTCTAAATCTCATCCTGTTAACCCGAGCAGTGACACTAAGCTAATTCAACGTTTCGGACAGCAGACTCCAGAAACTCAAGTATAACAATAGAACCTCAAGCATCGATTTCACAGCATTCATTCTCAAGCGAGCCTCCCCGTGACGCTGACACTTCAAGGTTGTGTAACTCCTTCGCCGTAGATTTGCTTTCACAGAGATCAAATGTAAGAAAATAAAGCAAAATCTATATTCCTACTAAATATGAAGGGTTGTTTGCTAGCCCTTCCGACGACGCTATCATGTTAGGAGATATGCAGATAATGAAATTATCAAATCCCTAAGACTAGCTCTAGTCAACCCCACAACCTGTGACCCTCACAGCCCTCACTCACAACTCCAAATCCATCAATTCTGGCCCCAGCGCCAGTTCTAATTGGACTTTCAAAACAGGAGCATTTCCTGAATTTGGAAGACCTCCTACCTATAGATCATCATCTATCAGAAACAGGGTGTCATTTGATCTCAAGTCCGCCCCGATTCCTCGATTAACTACTCCAACTCCCAATATAACATATCCCCCATCAAATTATCTGAATTTTATTCACTCGAACACCCTCAATCCTACCATGTCTTCCTCCTTCTCCTCTCTTACAACAAGCCCTGACAATACGAACAACTTACCTCCAATGCCAATACATCTTAAGAATGACGTTTCGGTGAATGTGTGCTACAGAGACATGATGACTAACTTTTTGTGACAGCAATTGGACAATTTGCCCTTGGATGACGCAAGGATGGTGCAATCTGCCTTCCACACCAGTCATCAAACAGTCGATCTTTTACGAACTTAGTTTGCTTACCATGTTAACAATCATTTGACGGTACGGCTACGATTTGACGGTGTTGAAACCTTTTGTGGTAGGAAACTGTTAAGAATCGTCCTTACTCCAACGGTCCACAAACAACGGACGCACTTGGTTGATTGGGCAGTTTGTTATGCAGGGTGTGCGTCCGCTCGTTACTTAGGCCGCTATATTCCTAGAGCGTTGTATTCCTGTCGGTGCTCTAATCTCAGTGCTCCGGTCCGCAGAGTCTATAAGACAACGCAGTAAATGACGACCTCGCCTAATGTTGCGCAGAAGTAGAAGGAGACCTCAACAAACTTAGAGTGCACAACTAAGGACAGTTAGCTAAGGAGCGGGCTAACTGGAGAGGCTTGTTGGTTGAGGCCCAGGTTCACCCCAAATTGTGACGCCACTTAAGTAAGTTCTATTCGAGGAGAATTAGGATTAGGAGGTATTTGTAATGCGTTGGTTAGGGTTGGGTAGGACCTTCCTTCATGATGTCTCCGATTTTCTTATTTCTGAGATGCGTGCATTCATATGGATTCCAGAGTTATATGTCACAGTCTCGCAGTTGCCAGACAGTCGCAAGAGAAGTGTTGTAGATCTTCACCTTCATTCCCACAGTTACTGCATATTCTAGTATGGCTTAGTCCCATTCCGAAGGCGTGCTTATTGAGAGCTATGGGTTCTGTTGTCAGTCCCACCATTAGTCTCAATTTCGCTCTCCTATATCCCAAGGCTTTCCTGCTGATAGTATAGCTTGGTTTTGTGATCATTGATTTTGTCACTTTGCACGTAGTCAGATCTCTCCAGTCTTTTGTGAAAGTCCCGCTTAGTCTTTTCGTTGATGACCGTGAGTGCTACTCCTATTTTGATGTCCGTAGTTTATCCACTTTTATTGACATCTTTGTATGCCAGTTCGTTCGCTCTCTTGTGTCCCACTACACCTGCGTGTCGCGACACGCATTAAATGTGGACGTCGTCGCTAAGAAGACAGATTTTATTCTCGCACTCCCTTACCGACGATGACTTTGCTGAGGTGCTTGTCATGGCTGTAATGGCTGTCTTGCTATCAGAGCAGATTCGTGTTCCATGGATGCTGAGTTCTATAAGAGTTTCCGCTCTCCTTTTGGTCACTCAGACATCTGAGTGAAAGACTGTGACGTGTGTTCCACTGGTTTAGATTTTTACGGCAGTTCCTGATTTAATAATGCACCGGCATCTGAGTCATCGAATACTGGAATTGGATGTTCATATTCCGTTTGAGTTTCTTTTTAAATTGAAAGCACATGAATCCAACCTGCTGTCTGTTAAAGTGTCCCCAAAAAACCTCCAGCTCCTCGCACTTACATGAGCATCCTACACGGCCACATTATCCTTAGGATTAGAAAATTACGAATTTTCTTCAGAAAGCCGTCTCTATAAATATTTCAATTTAATTTGCTCAAGCCTAAAGAGATTTCTTTCTTAAATTTGTGTGAAATGAAATTGAGTCGTAATCCACCCGGAAATTGTTATCATTCACCCACCCATGAAAATGGTTAAAGGGATTTTCATTTAATTTTATTCCTATGGAGATTATTAAAGTGCACTTTGTCCTCTCTGCAGTTCGTCCTACAGAACCAGGAAAACACTGTGCGCTAAGAATAAAAAAGATGAAAATCTCATTCTTTAAGTACAAAGACATTTAGATGGATACTCCGGTGCATGTTGAGATGAAATGCGTTTGAAATGCAGACACAGGATCCTTTTTCAAGTCTGAAAGGAAAATCATCAAATCAAATATCACTCTCAAGTGCTACACACCTTCAGCGGCACAATTCTCTTGGTGAACTTCATGTCTAGAGTTAAAGGCTTTCACCTTTTTCCAATTCAATGGTTTTACTCAACAGTTGGCACATTTGGGTAAGACCTGAGAAAAAAAATAAAAGAATCGATTATCCTTTGTAACTCGTATATCACATTTGAAGGAATCTTGTCGATGGTGCAAGTGAAGAGGTTGTGGATGAAAATACTGAGTGCAGATATTTCTTGGTTTTCATTGTAGTGGTTCTTGTTTGAGATAATGACACACATTCCTCAGGGAAGAGCTGCATTCAAGGATCTTCAAAATAAGGGTTATACGTATCAGAGTTGCCACAAATATTTACTTTGTACCTTAATTAAAGGTGTAGCTAAAGTTAGTTTGTTTTTCAAGTGGACAATAAGTTACATGAGCGGTCTGTAAAAATTGTCCAATGCAAATATTAAACAAAATCAAAGGGTGGCCATCGGTATAAGAGGGGAACTTCAAGGAAAATACGTGTAAGGATTTATGCAGCTAAAGACAGTTCTAATCAAAGATTGCAATATTATTAACCATGGCAGACACGCGTTACGAGTTACTATTACATCTTGTGTACTCAGGATCAATATTGTTCCACGCATCCAGTAAAGCAGTTTTCATTTGATTTTTGTTACTGAAGCTACGTGCTCGCAATTTTTTTTCCAAATGACCCCACAAATGCTCTATGGGGTTCAGATCGGGAGATTGAGCAGGCGTTTTAATCACCTTACGGCAGATGTAAAGAGCCAAAGTCTGGTATTGGAACTGTTGTCCAAGTCCCAATTTGTCAGCAGTAGTAATTAAATTTTCTTTGAGCAGGTTAATATAATACATGTGATCCATTGTTCTGTTAATAAAAACCAAATTTCCCACACCTGAAGCTGTCATACATCCCCTTACCAAAACACCTCCTCCACCATGTTTTTCTGTTGGCACAATGTTTCTGTCTTTGAGCTCAGTATTTGGCTTCCTATAAACCAGAACTTTGCCATCACAGCCAAATAGGTTGAATTTACTCTCATCAGCGAAAACAACATCCATCCAGAACTCCTGAGGCTTGGCAACGTACGATCGAGCAAACTCTAGTCTTAATTATCTGTTCTTCTTGGATATGTATGGCTTTTTGGTCGCTGATTTCGCACGATAATTGTTACTCTTTAGTACATTTCTGACAGTCTGTGGAGTAACCTTGATGCCTTAATATTGTTCAGCATTTTTTGATAGTTCATCCCATACATTCGTTCTTGGATCTTTTTGAATTTCTCGCAGGATCCACCGCTGATTATTTTCAGAAAGCTTCCGAGGGCGCCCTATTCTAAGATTAGTTTCTACCGAATCTCCACGTTTAAATTTTTGAATAATGTAGTGGACTGTGGTTCTTGGTCTTAAAAACCAGTACAGAATGTCGAATACTTTTTTTGATCACTGTACACTTTAAAATCATGGTGAGAAGCAGTGCAATGAGGCTGAAGTAGTCCGGGTGCTGAACAGCTAACAGACGAAATGATATCGTTTTCAGCAGACTGCCTTAGGTTTTTTAATGTAGGCTTATGCGATTAACATAAGGCAGCAGGCACCATATTAGGCCAATCCCGATTCCTAATGAACCTTAACGATAAGAGACCTAAACCATTTCTCCCATGCACTTAATTTCCCTACAGAACTTAAATAAATCATTATTTTTAGGCAAAGACCCAACCTCTTCTAAACTATCAGAAAAGTAACTTCTAAGATGTTTAAGTCTATTTCGGGTCATGACTTGGTATTCACAGACCATATGTGTTATGTTCTGTAAGACGTGTACTGTAGTGACCCTGCATACATCCGTATTCGATAAAATTAATCTCATTGCATGCTTCTTCAGCAGGCAGTAAGCAGAGAGTATCCGTATCGATATTCTTAGCCTTGGTTTGCCCAAATTTCCATAAATCTAACACTGGCCACAAGGCCCTAGAAACCCTATGCCCTTATAAGTTGAAATGTTCTCGAGAATAACTCTCTTAGCCACATACAGTGGTGGTTTTGTGCCTCCCAATTATACGACTTTGTGGGAGCATAGCTCCTTTTTTGGCCGTATCGTGGGCATTTTCATTACCTTTATTGCAGTGCATGGGTACTCAATCTGACGCGGTTCTGTGTGTGTACATAATGGCAATTACTGGCTAGTTCAGATTTTTTGACGGAGGACTAAAACCCCTCAAGCACAACCTGACTTGTTGGACTGACTCGTAAAGCACAACTATAACCTCTGCTTGGAACATGTGGCATATGTTCGGAAGTCTCAAGATCACCTGTAGGATTATATCCCTTGAGTAAATACCTGCCCCCATGCCATCACTGGTTTTGGAACCATCCGTGTAGACTGCAATTTCATTTTGGAAGGGAATTATGTATCTTCTTTCGCCTTCGTATGATGATATTGAAAAACGATTCCCTCAGAATGGGGATAAACCCAACATCACTGGATTTAAAGATCCTTGCATTAGTGAGCCGAAACGCACTATTGCCTATGTAGATCAACAGGTAAAAGATACAAGAACGCTTCGAGCTTAGCGGTGAGCGTAGTTCGCAGGCCCCTGTGGCAATTCAGTCTGATCTGTGTACCATGTTTAACACATCTCTCATATTCTTCTTAATATGTAGTTGCCTTCAACCATACAAGAGCCACATACGAGAGGATGGGTCTGACTACCATGATGTATATTCAGTGCATCATTACTGGTTTCAGACCTCACTTTTTTCCCGCAGTTTTTTTTACAAATGAAGTGAGCAATGTGTGCTTCTAGGACTCGTCTGTATGTTGAGTTTCCAGTTTAGCTTAACAGACTGCCTTATTCCTAGCCAAACCTTTATGCTCTCGCAGTTTGAGCTCCAACTAGACCCGAACTAAAAGAATTATTTATAGATGGCTCAAGGATGGGCCACGGTGTATGTTTGGGACTCTGTTTAGAAACTTTGAAAATATCAAGGATCTATATACTACCGATTTATGATTTAGATTATCCTTGAAAAAATTGTTTTGAAACTTACAAGTCAGCACCGAAGCGACAATCTCTCAAAACTCTGTGCACAAACTTGCATTCCGGTGATATTCACATCACATTGGACATCTATAACTAGTTAGAGGCTTTGTCTACCTTGTCTCCGCTATTGCCTTCTAAGCTAGTAAAACTTTATCACATAAGTCTGAGTTTTTGATTAACAAAGGCTTCTGAACTAGCTAAACTTGAATAATACTTGGATTTATGGCAATATTGGACTCTTTGTATTCAATACGCACTTACATTATCTGCAATGGAGAAAATAAATGCCTTGGACAAACCCTTCTTCGACAACCTAAGCAAAAAGTCTGGGTAAAAAGTTACCGACTCAGGACCTCCTCGGGAGGAGTGTCTGTATCTGTGACCGCAGCTAAGGGCTGTCCCCAAGGCGGAGTTCTCTCTCCCCTTCTATAGTCACTAGTCATAGACAACCTTCCTGTCGATCTTCACAGATTAGGCTATATCGCCATTGGTTATGCGGATGACTTGGCGATACCTATTAGTGGCAAGCACAGCGCAACCATCTCTAGCGTGTAGCAGAGAAGGACTATCCATCAATCCCTGCAAAACTGTTCTAGTGCCTTTTACTAGAAAAAGACTGCTCAATCTAAGACCTATCATTATCAAAGGCACTACTCTAGCTTATTCCAGTGAAGTCAAATACAAATATTGAAATCTGCGCTTGGTTAAACCTTAGTTAGGGTATTAAGGGCGTTAGTATATATATAGCGCTGTCGTCGAATTTAGTGGACTCCATATCAGTTAAAAGCTGCTACGATGCACTGCAATTCCTGGCGAGACTAAACAAGGTAAAACTTGGATGGGTCCCCGGCCATCAAGGGATTGTAGGCAACGAGTTAGCAGATGAACTAGCTAGGGCTGACTCAGAATCTGCGTTCATAGGGCTTGAACCTCACTGTGGCACCAACTGGTCTTTCGCCGCAGCGCTGATTAGTAACTGGGAACATAAACTTTGCCTGGACCACTGGGAAATCGTCCCAGGGTTGAGGCAATCCAAATTACTAATCAAGCCTTACTCCTATAAGGACATACTTAACCTTAATAAGGAAAGTATCAGAAAGCTGGTGGGCTTTCTCACGAACACATTCTCTGCAATCGCCCAGCTTTACATTGGTTAAGGAGACGTATTTTCCATAAAGAAATATGTACGCTAGCGGAAATGAAAAACTCTGCTGCCACGGATATACTATCCTTCATTAGGGAGGTAGTACGTCTCTTAGACTAACCATACCCTTATGATACAATAGATCTTTTAGGTCGCAGTGTCTGCCACATGGGCAAGGGTTTTATAAAAAAAAAAAAAAAAAAATACCGACTCAGGAGTTATGACTTTAGTTGGTATTGAGGTGGCTTGACTCCTGTTTTAGATGATCCCACATATGGTTCGCCTTATTCACAGCTTCTGCCTGGATAAGACACTAAACAAGCAACATAGTGCCGCGAAAGCAATTAAGTAGTTCTGTACCATTCGTTCGGGAAGAGCTCTGTAATGGCAGCTATCCGATTTCTCAGAATGTCAAGCGGATTGGTACCTAGGAAATAGTGAGAATCTATCTCGGTAGGGATATGAGGCGGTCTTGCATAGTTTATAGTGATGGATGTGAGGGATTTGATGACTGCTGTGTCCTTCTTTTGCTTCCCCTGATTCTGCTAAGTTTGTGTGACGCCTCGGGATATACAGTTCATCCATTCCTTTCTGTTCCTACTGGCTCCTTTCATTTCTGTAAGGGACATGCTCAGTGCGCTTTTCTCTTTATTGCAGGGAGTCTCCCAGTCTTAATGCTGAGCTCCTAGTCAGTTATTTTCCGACAATGTTGATTGGAAGAAGATGCAGCGTGACTTAGAACGCGTGTTTGGGGAATATTATCAGAGCATCGTTAAGTATTCTACCAGTTTTAGGTTGGATCTTCCGTCTAAGTGTCTGGCCATGGATCCAATATGGAACCGAATGAATATATTGCAATCATGGGTTTTCTAACACGTTTCCACGCAGTTAGCGCTATTTGAATGGCTAAGAGGCTCAGTCTTGGTAAGGTTAACACTATGTTGAAAACTAATGGTCCACGTGATGAGTTTGTTGAGAGTAAATTCCAAGGGATCGGCAAGTGTATGCAGACCGATTCAAGCCTGAGTATTTAAACTCCTTTTTATCGATTGAGAAGAAACTTTCGTTAGTCTTACGTAGCAAATTGTGAGGTAAGATACTTCTGAGCTCGTGGACATGAATGGACTGGCTACCTTTATTGGTGTGACTACGTCGTATGGAAAATCTAAGACTAATAGAGGAAAACTTTAGTCAGAGATTGCGGTGACAAGGAAGTCTTCGAGAATAATACCCAATTTATTTGCTTCTGCTCAAGCCTCTACTACCTATGAAATAAAATCCTCTGCTGACGGTTCTTTCACGGTGTCGAAGAACTGGTGGATGACATCTTTAATTTTCCAAGCGCAGGAAGTTATACATACATTTCTTCATTGAGCTGTTACTCCACGAGAAGGGATATTTACATCCTTTTTTATTCCCAATGGATGAGCATTGACCCCAGTGTGGCGACGAGGATTACTTCCAAATCCCCCTTCCTGACCTAACTTAACCTAATTACGTGCAGGGCAGGGCAGTCTCAACGGGTATGGCTTTCTTATAAGGTTCCTTTGGCTTGAATAACGAGTACAAGGATTGCACTTAAGATTAGTTTCTTAAGCGGCTCACTACAGCGCTAATTGGATCAGCCATTGAACTCGCAGTAAACTAAATAAATTGACCAGCCATGTATCTCCAACCGGCCATTTTGAATTTCCAGAAGTTCCTGATTTTGATTGCATTGCTACAGACAAAAGGATTACCATTCATAAATAAATTATTCTTATATTGTTTCAAGGCTCACAAGGGCTTGCTGGCACAACAAGATTAATCTCCTTCAACTGATTTGCAAACTTTTTCTTTACTATGGAAATTTGTATGATAAAACTCATCAGAAATTCATTTTCTATCGTTTGGTATTCAATTGAAGATTTAATTATTTCTTGTATAGAATGAAGTAATGAACTGTCTTTGTCTATTACAGGATATCCACAGCCCATGTATCGTTGGTTGAAGGACGGTATACCAGTTGGAGACTATTCATCCAGTCAATACTATAGAATACACAATACCAGGCGAGAGGATGCAGGAAGCTATCAGTGCATTGCCAAGAACGATGCTGGATCAATATTTAGTGAAAAAATTGATGTTGTTGTTGCATGTAAGTATAAAAGTTAAATCCTATAAAAATCTAAAAAAAAGATACTCCCAATCAATGGCTTCTTTTGTGGAAAGCTTTATGGCAAGAGAGCGGGTTGATTCGGAGCAGATTGTTAGTATTATGCGATGCAGCTTGTAGGATATGAGACGTCACAAAAGAGTCGCATAACCTCTGAGCAATTCTAACGATGTTCTCTAAAGCATCCCAATGAATACGCGACCTGTAAATGCAACTTCCTGTACGAGACAAGTAGAGAAATTACCACAAAGCACACTTTTTTATTCCGACGTGTGTTTAAAGTGCAGCCATGAAGAGCACTTCGCACTCGTGCATTATTAACAACATTTCGTCGGTTTGTTTACCATTTCCTTACGGTCTTAACCATGTCGATGAAAGTGCAAACAATATTCTCTCATGCATCGAAATTTGAAGTACGAAATAACCATGTCCCTCAATTTGAGGACGATTGCAAGTTAAACATTTTAAACTCACCAGGAGATGATGGCTACTGAATAACATAGAAATTGTTTCTACGTTTATGTGTGCTTATCCGAAAATGTTTGCGATCATGTAAATCGGGTTGATTGAGCTGTTATCACAAGTAATCGTCAATACACACAAATAACAAAAAAATCACAATCTTGTAGTACTTAATAGCAAAACAGTGCTAAACCTGCCAACAAAGTGTATAACGTCTTCCCTCTCTGCCATATTGCACAAGCTACAAAGTATCGGTAGGTCCTCCCTGTGTGGTATATAATTCAGATTTAAGAGCTCTGCACGTAGCTTCAGCACCGTCGCCATTTCATCAATACTGTGCTCATCATGAAAATAATTATTTTGTTGCAAATTGTGGCAGAGTCGGCTATAAATCATTCTATGTTGCGACCCGGTCGCTTCTTCTACAAATCTTCCTCTGGCCTGTTCGTCCACACGTGCGGTTAGCTGGTAAAGTTTGGGTTTCCGGTCCATTGTATTTTCGAGATTTAGCTCTATCCCACATCCAGTAGCTAGCTCTATCTATTCCTTGTACCATCCAGGATGTATGGCGTATTGTGTATAGAGCTGCTTTTTTTGGTAGTCGATAATCTGGCATGTTTAGAGCTTTGAGCGCGTAATCAACCTGGAGTTTAAATGTTTTCACAAAAAGTGGCGATAAACATATAATTTGGTGTGTCAGGCGGGAGCTGAAATGCTCTCTTGAGATAGTACCGAAGTACCGATAGTACCGCTGTCTCATACTGCCTGTAGATTCCGATACGGCTTCAAATACTTTATACTTGCTACTATGCGCAATGTTTTTGTTCATGAAACATTTTTTCCAGGCTGCATTGATGGCCACTTTTGACTTTGCTAGTTTTTGCTTAAAATGCTGGTGAAATATACTCCGAGGTACTTATACTCCTTTACAACTGCAATTGATTCTCCATTAAAGTGGCATTTCTCGTTTGAAGAGTTTCTGCCTTCCCCGCCTTTGAATATCATTATTTGCGACTTATTCAGATTTCCCACCAGATTCCACATACACTAGTCATATAGCCGATTGATCATAAGCTGCATAGATTCGGCCGAGTAAGCCAACAGCACTATATCGTCTGCAAACATGAGGGTTTTAATCAACAAACCGGCATATTCTACACCTCCAGGCAGAAAATCTATAACATCTTCAATGAAGAGAGCAAATAAACTCGGGCTCAAAGCACATCCTTGCCTTACTCCAGACCACGACTGAAACCATTCCGATAAGACCTCACCAGTCCATACAAAAATTCGGACGGGATCCCATCCGATCCTGCTGCTTTGCCATCTTTCAGTCCATTAAGTGCCTCCACAACATCCTGGAGAGTTATGGGTCTGTCCAGCATATCGTTTTGAAAGCCAGGTGCAGCGTATTGGAAGCTAAACCTATTAGGCGATGGATTCCACAACATATCAAAATGCGCTTGGAGAATGTTCGGACGCAATGCCCTGTGTATAAAGTTCCTTCCACCATTTAGTTTCCGGGCTAGTTTCCAAAATTCTGAAGAATTATTGCATTGTGCCAATTTTCGAGCCTCTAGTTCAAGATGGTTTTTCCTTTTTTCTCGGCAAAGGGACTTAAACTTCCCATTAGCAGTAAGATACATACTTTTTATAGCCGCATCGTTGAAGATTCGGAATAGTTTTAACCAAGCGAAGGATTGCTGTCTCGCCTTTTTACACTCCATATCAAACCACGATTCTCTAAAATCGTTCCCTACAGTCCTCCTGTGGTTGTTGCTTGGGTTCAAATCTTTTATTATTCCTTCAATTATACTGAAGTCAACTTGTAGTCGTGTATCTAATTGCCTTCTAAACAAGACAGCTTTAGAGTTGCTCCATATTAGCTTAGGGAGGGCAGTCATTTCTCTGGCTTCAGAATCAGCAGATACCTTATGCTCAAATATGACAACAATTGGGAGGTGGTCAGAGTATGGAACTTGCTTTATTTCTAAATCCGTTTTGTAGGCCCTCTAGTCCCCTCCTATAAGACAGTAGTCAATGACTGATGTCCCTTGCGTTCCTACAAACGTGAAGTCCCCGCATTTATCGCTTGTGGTTGTTCCATTCAGCAAATGCAATCCAAATGAATTACAAATTTTATCTTTTGACTGCCGCATTATGTGCGCTAGGGTGTTTTTGGTTCCTTCTTCTTTGCCCACTCTCGCATTCAAGTCCCCTATTACAACCATGTTTGGATTCCCGCAGCACGTTGCTATTTCATTCAGCTTTTCGAAGTCCCTTTCTTTCAGAGTTTTGTACCTTTTACACTATCTAAATAAACAGAAATAAATCCAAACAAAGCGGAACTAGTCCTTTTTAAAGGACTAAACTAAAACAAGTGACATCCACATTCCAGAACACCTCTGCGGCTCCGTGACAATGTCAATTACCTGGACGTAATATTGACCAGGAAACTGAGCTGGAGAAAGAAGAGTTATGAAAGCCAAAAGAGCGTTCTGCTCATGCACGAGGGCCGCCGGAAAGATGCGGGTTTTGAAACCTAAACAGATCTTTTAAAGTGTAGTAGTATGGTGGCAAATGACCAGATACCAGCAGCCCGTACTACTGGCATGCACGATTGGTGAGTTCCTCGCGCCTACGTACTAAACCACACCTCTGCACTCATCAACCACTCTCCCCGCCGCCTTTTGGGCTGTTCTTAAGGCTTCTGCTCTTCGCAGCGCATTCTGCACACACACTATGCATGAGCAGATCTCCGTCCACCCACCCTCCGATCGCGTCAGGTGGCTTACGAGGTTTTCTGGACTTGGCAGGCTTGCTCTGTCTTCTGAAAAGCGTATGCAGTGGAACACTGTATGCTCCGCATCCTCCTCCTCATTTGGACATTGGACATTCTGGACACAGGGGCGAACTATCGTGTCCAAATCTATGGAGGTGCTTCCGATAGCCTCCGTGCCCGGACAGGAACTGTGTGAGGTGGTAGTTACAGTTCCCTCTCGCTCTCTTTGTCCATGATTCTATGGTGGGAATGAGCCTATGAGTCCATCTGCCCATCTGGCTTGCCACAGCACTGCCGATGCTGCCCTTTCCTCCTCCTTTATCCTTTTGGTTTCCTGCCGGTTCGAGGGTCGCCTAATGTACACCCTCTGCATCTCGTTTGCGATGATGTCGATGGGGACCATTCCGGCTAATACGCAGGCTGCTTCGTCGGATATCGTTCTAATTCCGCAGAGTCTATATGCTGATGATAATTTCCTCCTGCATTCGTTCGTCGCCAGTGCACCCGCCCATACCGGGGCAGCGTATAGGAGGACAGAGCTGACCACCCTGGACAGCAGGATCCTGCGGGCGTATCCAGACGCGCCGATGTTCGGGAGCATTCGAGAGAGTGCTGCCTGCATCAGCGATGCCTTCTTGCTGGAGTACTCGACGTGTATTTTGTTGTCGAGCATGACTCCAAGGTACTTTAGGGATTCTTTTGACCTGATTGTATGGTTTCCGACCCGGAAGTTCGCATATCCCACCGTCTTGCGACTGGTTATGAGGAAAGCTTTAGTCTTGTGGGCAGCTAGTTCCAGACCGGCAGACTCCAGCCACTCCTTTATTCTTTTGACTGCCTCATCCGTGGCAGACTCCACCTCATGAACGTGCTTGGCTACTGTAACCACTGCGACGTCATCAGCAAAGCCAATCACTTTAACTCCCTCGGGTAGTGTTAAGCGTAGAACTCTGTCGTACATTATGTTCCATAGGAGAGGTCCAAGGACCGGCCCTTGCGGGACTCCCGCGGAAACGCTGTAGTATTTAGTACCATCGTCAGTATGGTATCTTAGCTTCCTGTTGCTGAAGTAGTCCGTGACTATCCTCAGCAGGTAGTACAGTGCGTCCATTCTGGCCAGGGATCTCCTAATGAACGACCAGTTCGCAACGCATGGCCTGCTTGGGAATCACAGGAGCACAATCCCCAACACCAACCGCGGCTATGGAAGCGATCCTAAACATCCTACCAGTAAATAACACAACAACGGTGTGAGATATAAACTTGATTCTGCCTTTATTTTGAAGCCATATTCATGACATTATGTGTGGAATAGCACATCAATTAAATGGGCGCCTTGGCTTCGCTAGCAGTGCTTCAAGCGGTCGGTCCAATTTTTGATGACTCGGTCCAATATGTACGGCAATAGCGTCTCGAGCTCGACCAAAGTGGTTGGCTTGTTAGCGTAGACTAAGGACTTGACGTTGCCCCAGTGAAAATAATCGAGTGGTGTCAAGTCGCATGATCGCGGCGGACAATTGATGAACGCTCGCCGTGAAATGACCCAGTCGCTAAATTTCTCCTTCACAACTTCGAGCGTTGCATCGCTTGTATGGCATGTAGCGCCGCCTTGTTGGAACCACAGCTTAGATATATCGATGTTGTCGAGCTCTGGCTACAGAAAGTAGGTTAACATCGCTCTATACCTGAGACCATTTACGTTAACGTTGTCTCCTTCCTCATTTCGAAAGAAATAAGGTCCGATGATGCCGCCATGCCATTTTCTTCATTTCGCACCAATCTCTGACTGGTTGGTGGCTTAACGTCCAAAAGAGTGTACTCACGCTAAAACTTTTCCACGGTGCGGCGAATTGCCTGCGCACTGAAGACATGATGATGACCGACCTCACGACGAAATTCACGTTGCGTATTTTCAATATTTTTTAATAATTTCCGCACGTTCGGCAAGCGTAAAACGACGCATGGCGAAATGGCAAACCTTACTGAATATTTGGACAGCTAGATGTCATTGGTAACTTTGACAGCTGCTGAGACATAACAAGTGGAAAAAGTATCATTGCTATCTGGTCACCCTATAGCTTCATCAACAACGACAATCTTGACAACTTTTTGAACGATGTCATTACCAATCGCCTTTTGACTCCTTTCCACTGTGAGGATATTCAAAGAGAGGTTCTATTAGACTTAAATTGATCTCCGCGGAATTTCGCAGTTAAATACTAACGATTTTGGTTGACGGTTGACAAAAACCATCAAACCTTAACTTCGTCCTGGCCGAAGTGTAATGTACTATCCGTCAGGGATATTACCATTTGCACTGACAGCCAAGCGGCAATCAAGTCCCTGAAATCGTACTCCTTTACCTCAAAGGCCGCTTTCAACTGCCGCCTATCTCGTATGGAGATGACAGAGCAGTTCAACATTCACCTGTAATGGGTGCCAGACCACAGAGATATTCCAGGTAACTGCAGAGTTGATGAGCTCGCCAGACAGGGTACTTCTCTAAGGATTCTGTCTGATAGGGAATCCCTAGCTACATGTAAGCATCTACTAAAGCTAAACGCTATTAGCAAGACCATCCTCAGATAGGAAAACGGCTCAACGTGTCACATTTCGAGACAGATGGGGCCTAGGGCAGATCATAAACGTTTTGCCGAGTTGGTCAAACTAAAGCGATCGGTGTTCTCGCTGGACACAGTCTTATAGGCCAACATGCTAGAAGACTTGGCCTCTTTTCTAACGACTTCTCCAGGAGCTGTAGGGACGAGGAGGAGAAGAAAACCAGCCGTCACCTCCTATGTAATTGCCCAGCATTGTCGCATAAAAGAATGCACCATTTACGGTCCCCCTTTCTTGTCGATCTGGCGTCCTTAGGCGTCATATGCATCCATGGCGAAGACCACTTGGAATAACATTCTCATCTAGGTTCGTTCTGTAGCCCCAATTGTTCAAAATGCCTTTAACATGAAGGAGATCGCTGGTTCCGTTAAAAGGAAACTCTGTCCACACTGAAATCGATCCAGCTCCATGCTTTACCTTAGCACAATACATTGTGCCAATGTGGTTAGCTCTGTGGGACGTGTCCGACAAAAATTCTTCTCCTCGTGCCAAACAGCCATTTGATTGGTGTAACGGAAACTAAGATTTCCTGCTTAGTGGATGGCCACTCCTTCTGGGATCCCTGCTTCCGGTTTCACTAAATCGCTTGATGGTGTTATGAACTCCAGATTTCGAAATAACAAGTGTGTTGCCCTTTTAAATAGAGTTTGACAAATGATTCTTCAATTAGCTCTTGACCGATTTGGTTGACAGCTCTATTAGTTGTGCGGAAACTTACTGCGATCGCCAATTTAGACTAGCAGTTAACCTCAACCCATAACTCGGCTTTCCTAACTACAAGTCCTATAAACGCTTGATGGATCCTCATTGAACTATTACAAACTCACGCATGAACTATCGTTGACACACAATTACCCCCTGTCCCACACGGATAGCATCCAAATAGATCTTCTGCAGTCTTCTCTTCGCAGACAAAGAGATATTCACATTTCTCTTAAGATGCCATTCAATTTCCTTCAATTAACCTCATTTGCATTTTCAAAAGTCAATCGCATTTTTTTAACTCTCAACGAAGCCTTTCTCATGACCCAAAAAAATAGAAAAACTGCATCACGAGCTGCAGTCAATTGCCGTTGGCCTGAAACATAACTGTGCCTGTCACGAATCATATCAGAATTAATTGCCCCCAATTGAATCAGTGAACTGCATTCCATCGATCTCTTAATTCGCAAAACGATGCTGCATTCTGCTCCTTGATTCTCGAAAAAACACTCCAACTAAATATAATCTCCTATCACTGTTATATTTTCAGACATGGGCATCTTTGAAGATCTCCAAGAAGGTCGAATCGGAGTGCACTCTGGTCGTCCGGCCATTTTTAATTTACCACCAATCGAATCAGTACCACCACCATCAGTGATGTGGCAAACAGAAGAGGGACCACTTAATTATGACATTAAATATGCCTTTACCAAGCCAAATCAGTTGATCATCCTCAGTACAGATGAAAGTGATCGCAAAGCGTACAGAGCCCGTGCCATCAACACCCAACTGGGCAAAGAGGAGAACAGTGCGTTCATTCATTTAAATGTGACAGGAGACCCATACACTGAAGTTGCACCAGAAATTATAGTTCATCCCGAAGATATGAAGCTAAAACGAGGCGAACAAGTTGCCGAACTGCAGTGTATAGCCAATGCCAGACCGCTGCATGAAATCGAAACGTTATGGATGAAAGATGGCATCTTAATCGAAAACTCTGGTGTTCCGCATACGTTGAATGATCCATGGAATCGAACGTTGGCCCTACTCTCGGCCAATTTGACACATTCCGGCGAGTATACATGCCAAGTGCGATTGCGATCGGGAGGATTTCCAACAGTGACATCAACAGCTAAAGTCGAAGTCCAAGAACCACCGACATTCTTCACTCCAATGCGATCCGAGACATACGGCGAATATGGAGCCGTTGTAACGTTGCCCTGTGATGTTGTTGGTGATCCAGTACCAGCTGTGGTATGGTTTCGAAATGCCGAACCAATTGATGTTGCCGACGTGAGGTAAGTCCTAACAGATAAATCTAACACAGTCTTATCTATTTAAATAAACATTTTCTTTGTGCAGATACTCTCTGAAGGAAGACAATTCACTGGTCATAAAGAAGCTGACAATCGATGATTCGTCGATGTTTCAATGCCTGGCATCGAATGAAGCTGGCGAGAAGTCATCCTACACTTGGTTGAGAGTTAAAAGTGAGTACACACGAATAGATGTCGTTTGTAAATACTATATGAATAACTTTTAATTGTCTTTCCTGCTAACTGCTACAAATTCATACTAAACTCATTCCATAGAAGATTGTTCATCTGAAAAGGATGTCCTTGTTGTTGGTGGCAATGCTATACATAAAGAAACTAAAAATGCTTATGCTGAAACTAATACTGTGCATATGAAACATCTACCTACTAACTATTATAGAGATTTTTTGACGCGTGTTAAGCGCTTCGCACAGCCGCGCATAATTCGTGTGAGAGCGTCTCATTCTGGATCGACTGGTAGACGCAAGGAATTTCGCTTTGGTATGGGTGATAATTTTTAAAAAATAATAATGTACATATCCATTCACCTTATTGCACTTAATTGTTTTTTTTTTTTTTCTAACCTAATTCACTGCACATGTAATTTGTTTATACACGATTTTTTTTCTTATTGCACATTCATATTATGTATTATTTAATGCTAACACGGTGGAATTATATTTTTATTAACTCAATTTACAGTTGTGTATACATGCATATGTAAAGTTAATAGTACAACAGTCCCCATGCACACTCTTAACTTCTAAGTACTCGTACTCACGTGCCTTACGGGCATGTGCACGGATGTAAACCTTGGAATTGTGTGTACGAAATAATCTTTTTATTGCGAATCTGTGCGCGGTCTTAGTACTGTTTAACTGAAGGACTTCGCTATCTGAATGTTTAAATGCCTAAACTTACCATAACCCAAAATCAGTGGTGGTTCGTGACATATAATGTCGGGAATTCACAACAAAAATAAAAAATGAACAAAAAAATATGTCTGCCACCACCCACTTTCAATTTTTTGACTCGAAAAGGGATATGAAATTCTAAAAGACCCGTAATACCTGATGTTGATGACATAAATGCAATTTTCCCCGAGCTTCATTAACGACAAAAACCCAGAGTTATGGGAAAAGAACTCCTCCCTGTGTGTTTCCCCAATGGGCCTCCATAGACACAATCCATTCGATTGGACTGCCAGTGGCATTTCTGTTTTCAAAAGTCGCTTGACTGTTCCAGGGCTGCCGAAGTGACTACTTAGGGGTAGTATTCGTACACTGTACTCCCGTACTCCTCTCTTCACGATTTTACTCCCTATAAAATATTTAAATTTTTTTCAAACAGATGCGTACTAATTTGAGTATTTTGTTTATTAAATCGTACTTTGTTAAAATACTAACACAGTAACTCTGATTGTATTTAGTATGTTGTAACCCTTATTTAATTGAATGAATCCATTTTGCAAGTTTTGAATTCATATACATATGTACGTAAATTTTTTTTTTTTTTAATAATCCTTGCCCAAGTGGCAGACACTGCTACCTAAAAGATCTATTGTATCATAAGGGTAAGATACTACCTGGCTAATAAAGCATAGTACGTCCTTAGTAGCAGAAATTCTCAATTCCTCTGGCGAACATATTTCTTTGTAGAAAATACGTCTCCTTATCAATATAATGCAGAGAATTGCAGAGAATGTGTTCCGTAAAGCATATTTAAACCGCCTCCTTTCCATTGAACTCAGTTTGACCAACCCATTCTGCTGATGCTGGATCTGTAGTCCGTCTAACCTCTTTCCAGTGGTAGAGCAACCGGATTTTTCCGAGATGACGCTACAGGCATCAACAAGAGTGGATGCGTCAGAATCCGAAGGGACGGACTGACTCCACTTCTATGGTTCTTGTGTTTTTTGGTGCGTTCAGATAGGGCCAATATGGCATCGCCTTCTGAATTCCTGATGTTGTTCGGCTGCTCAACAGCAGACCGAGAACTTGAAGCCGTTGTGTTATTGGCCGACGAGAGCACAATAGCTTCTCTAAATACAACGGGTTGCTCAACAGCAGAACCCAAGTTGATGCGATTTGAGATGCATCGGTCTTAGAGTTTTTTGAATATGTCCTAAAAATGTTCGACCCACGAGTCTCCGGGAAAGGAGGTCACCCATGACAGAGCCCGGTATACCACAGGAAGGCTGGTTTGAAACGCAAGGTGGCCAGGTATTCAGAGTTCACATATTAACGCTGTTCCCCCTTGGATTTGATAGTGGGGTTCACTTCCCCCGTTGCTCACTTTAACCGGCTTTCATGCCGTTGCTGCAACCGTTCAACCAGGGCGACAGGAGAGGCACATAACCATAGTAACAAGTTGCTCGGCTGGATGGCAACTGCTACAGCATGACGGCTGTTACCCGGTGGAAGCCACGAGGAATCAGTGAGTCTTCTTGAATTGTTTGCCTATAGGGGTCGTCCAATGACCTTAGCCTGTAATTATAGACCTGTCCACCTCTATATGTACATAGTTCTGTCAGTCAGATTGTCGAAAAAATTTCTGTGAAAATTGTGTCGTCGTGTGTCTGTTCTCAAAAGTGATTTATGGCGGGCTAATCGTGAGAATTTTTCGAGAAATGCGAAAATGGAAAAGTAAGTAGAAAAAAAGATGAAAACACAAACTCCATATATTATTTTTTACACATATGTACATGTGCTATCTATATTTTTTTATAAATATTATAAAAAGGGCGCCGCTACTGCTACTTCAGAATCGCCACTATCTACTAGTTGAGGAAGTACTACCTTCTTCTTTAAAATGAACCGTGGAGTCACATTTTCCAGCAATCACCACATTAAATCAAATGTAAAAATAAACGCAATAAAGATATAATTTCAAATGATGTACATATGTACATGTTTGGTTTGCATTGTTTGTTTTTTGTGCTCCCCTTGGACACAAAATACTTCCATTAAGAAATTTGAAATGGTAGCCCTGCTGCTCCTGCATTATTAAAATTGTTGGAACCCGCTTAATATCTAAGAACTCTGCTAATGCTGACAACATTAGTAAAGTACGGTGTCGAACTGCATAAATACACATGTCACATAGCCTTTCGATTGTTTTTCGAACGAGCGAGCTGTGCGTGGGACTAAAATCCTTTGACCTACTGTAACTGGTTTTTACGGCAGGTCATGGTGTTTTTTTTTTTTTTTTGCATTGGTATTCTGTGGGACGCTAATGCTCATCTGAGAAGGACCCGGTCTTTCCAGGTAGTGTGGAACTTTCATCCACCAAACCCACAGGGACCTTTTCTTCTTGACACCATCCACTCTGGAACCGCTTTCGCATTACTTCAGAGTGGTGTCGTTTTCAATCCCCTACGGGGAACCGGACTTATATTCGTTTAGCGACTTGTCTTTTTTCCGGGTTTGTATTTTCTTCGTGCCGGTTTTGCCACTTCATCTTATTAAATTTTCGTCGCTTTACTTCACGCGCAGTACAGTTTCAATATACAAAGCTATCTTATTCCAGCTCTCTTCGTTTTCTAGCATTGTTCGGATGACATTGGGTGAAGTGAATAAAAATTGAGTGTGAGTGTTCCCTCAGCATTTTGGAGGGAACACTCCATTTGGTGTGAATAAGAGTAGGGTTCGTTAAGTTTAACGAAAACCCTCCACTCACATATTTTGACAGTTGAGTGTTCCCTCCATTTTGGTGTGAATAAAGATGGAATCAATCGAGTGAACACTTTAAGAAGTTGAGTGTGCATTGGAGGTAACTTCAGGAGATAAAAAAATGGATAATACTATTTCGGAAAATGAATACCTTGACGGAATAAGTGAAAAACCTTAAAAAAAAGATATCTGGAATGGACGAAGAATAGTTCATAAAAATTCTACAATTTTATTCTTGCTTGATGGAAAGAAGCCCAACTCCAGACATGAAATTTAAAAAGCAAATTTCGTTGGAAGCTATGGAAGAAAAAATTCCATGGCATTGATTTGAACAAAAAGGGGATAGAAACAAAGACGGGCAATCTTTCCATGATTTTAAAAGCCCATGACAAGCAGCTGCTGGATTTGACAGCTCTCAACTCTAGTTTTCAAACTTCAACTTGAGGGGATGAACCTAGTTAGAGGAAATTTTTTATTCACACCAAATTGAGTGTTCCCTTCAACGAAAACACTTCACTCTTGAGTGTTCACTCAGAGTGTTCCCTTAGTTTTTATTCACACCACCCATTATCTCACGAAACTCGCTTTCCAACAACCGCCTTTGCACACACCATCTCCTGCAGTGGAAGAACGTGTGTTCCGCATCGTCGTTACTCGCATCTCCGTAGGGGCATGCTGGGCTGTCGACTGTTCGCATCTGGTAGAGATAGGCTCGAAAATATCCGTGACCGGTGAGAAACTGAGTCAGGCAGTAATTGACTTCTCCATGCTTCCGCTCAGTCCACATTCTTAGATCTCCGAGAAGTCGTCTGGTCCACTCTTCTCTGGTCTCTCTCTCCCACAATCGTTGCCATGTCGCAAGCGTGCGTGCTCACTCTTCTAAGCTGGCTTGCATATTTCCCAATACGCTCTTCCGTTCATATATCCTCTTCTTCTCTTGGGCTAGGAGCCCTATAGGAATAATTCCCGTAATAGCTGGAACGGCTAGATTGCCTCCATCACTGACATCAGAAGACGGCGTTTACTTGGTCTGGGCGCGCTGGTATTCGCATCAACCTGCTCAAAGCAGCAGTAACTGACGCAGCTTTGTCAGATGCCCGCCTTATATGTTCCCAGAAGGATAGCTTCGTGTCGATGCTTACTCCCAAGTATTTCGCGCTAGGTTTTGTCTGCACCATCTCAGTGCCTACTGACATTGGTACTATGGTGGGTATCCTACGTTTTGTGAGTACGACGATTTACGTTTTGGCCGTTGCCAGGCTTAGGCCATGCTGCTCCATCCACTCGTTTACCCGACGCATCACCTGGTTTAAACTGAGTTGGGCCAGCTCCGAATTCCGCGACACTATAACAGCTGTTACATCGTCTGCATGTGGGGTCAGGACATGGTGTAGAGGTAGTGTGTTTGCTTGTAACATAGCCGATGGCATAACTTCTTTTACCAACTTCACACATTCAGTTGAAAGCAAATCCGGGACTACTCAGATTCACCTCAGTCCATTGTACTACTAGCAGTCAGGAACCCTTTTTTGGTGTTGTGATTGGCGAAACTGAAATTTTGTTTACTTTTCTTTTGTGTGCGATGGCTGTGGATGTCATTTCCCGCCGGGGCTGAAAACACACTACTTGTACCACTACACCGTGGCCACCTAAGCCCTACTTGGAAGAACTACTTTTGTTTGTTAAAATATCAGCTGCATTCAAACGAGAAAGGATGCTGTGGAAACTCTTGCTCAGAGAGAAATCTTTTTTTTTAGATATTGGTATCTAGTCTAGTGGAGAGTGCCGAAAACGCATCCTTCTGACACCATATCTCAAATGACCTGATTGATAGGGTCTGTTGTAGGTAAGATTTAGATTCAACTAGTGGAGTTCAAAAAAAAGATTAGTCATCCAGGAAGGAAGGAAATGAAATAGAGATTCATTCTCATTATGAGAATTTAACTTGCAACTTCGGAAGGAGGTGTTTCGCGGAACACATGGCTGCATGGTCCTTACTTATAACTTACCTACAACATATTCGAAAAATATCTATTCTGAGCCTGCTTAAAGGCGCGTTTTTCTTGAATTTTCTATAGTTTGGTCAACAAGTCTTCCTTGATATGATGCAGCTACCAATCCTTTTTCCATCTAAGGTGACCAGTTTTAAAAACTTAAAAAATGAGTTGCCCTTAACAGCGTCTATTGGAATTTGAATTGGACACTTACCCCGGCTGTCTTACTCATTGACGTTCGTTTCCGTAAATGTTGTCGCAGGTTTTTTTGGTTTTTTTCTTCTATGTGGACAGAGTACGTCACTTGCAGAGAAGGTAAATAATCGCTCCTTCTCCCTGCTTGTCTTGTTAGTGGTAGCTTCTGTAGAAATTATTGAACCACAGTTGTAGATAAACCTCATAATAAAAAGTACCTCAATTTCGCTGTCACCACATTGGAGTGACATTGTGTGCTTTTTTTCATTTTCCCACCAAATTCCTGGAAATCCTTTTCCATTTAAAAATGTGCGAGCAAAAAAGGGTTGGGGAACAACTCCCTTCTATGAGGTGGTGGGGGAAATATGAGAATTTTCCTGACACTAGATAGTGATCCGACAATTCCAAAGAATATGCAACCGTAGACGTGTCGAGCTTATGAGCACGTCTAAAACCTGTAGATTCTGACCGTCAACGTTGATGATACGTGTGTTTTATCTATAATTACAATCTATCTGTGATTGTTGCACTCAGTAATGGTTTCAAACTATTCGCAGTTGTTCCAGAGTCACGGCGTCAGGAAATACCATAAAATCCTTTGGATTATCTCCAATGCCATCAGCATCCTTTATTTAATGCTTTCAATGCATTTGCAACTAAATCGAATTATTATCCAATACGAGTATCTATCGCAGCGTTAACCTGCAATTTCATAAATCACTAATCGAAATTAATAAACGAGTCAATTATACATCCGGTAATCCCTTAAATTTGGACGTTCTCAATTGAATGAAAGCAGCGAACAATAAGACGACTTCGCTTGTAGAACGAACTCCTTTCTTCCTCAAAACTGTTTGTTCTTAAAGCCTTTTTCTTCCACATTTAAGGAACCTTTATGATAGGAATACTAGAATAAATTAGAAGCCATATAAATGGTATGACTTGGTCTATCATTTCAAATCGATTTGTAATTCCTAAGAAAGGATATTTTCGTATTTTCTTACGTCGTCCGCCGGAAGGACGAACTTCTCTTTTTTTTCGAAGAAACTATTTATGACATAATAACTTTTAAAAAAAAGTTTCTATAACTTCCTGAAACCTGCCTCTAAATAAAGTAATCATACTTTTTTTTTGTATATTTCTATTCAAGCAAAAAATGAAAATATTATTGGAATTCTCATGGGAAAGGGACATTTAAAAAATAACGTTCCTACAGTTTTTGAAAAGTTTTCTCCCCTTCCATAGGAGGGTGACTTACTTTTGAACTTTTTTTTTTGTGGGGTGGGGGAGTGACCACCATTTAATTTTATGTTAAAGAAAGTTTAAGTCAAAGTTGTCGAAAACAGTTGGATTATTTTTAAAACCCCTTATACGAGCACAAAGGATGTTAAGTTCCATACATTGTTCTGGATTCTGGATAAACTTGCAGCTAAGAACTGTTTTTTTGTGGCAGAAGTTTTCTACCGATTACTGCTTTACTATTTTAACCGCTCAACGTGCAAGGGAATAATTTTTTGGGAGTCATACTCCAAAAGTAGAACATTTGCAAGCGATTTTAATGAATGAGGTATTTTGAAAAAGGCGTTTTCAACTTCGATGAGGGATTGGTTGAACTATTTCACCACTAACACGTTGTCGTTATGTGTCCTTAAATAAACAAAATTTGTTAGTCAAAGCTAGTTGTCATTCTGCGGCTTCAATTTTGTTCGGTATAGTCTGACAAATCATGGTGAATGGCCAACGCCAACTAAATTATCCAAATTTGTTTCGAAAATCGGACGAGAGTTATAAACGACTTCGTAATTTTTATGACGCCATCTGGGGAAGTTATCCTTTGAACTACGGACAAAATTTGTACCACATACTCTATAAATTTTGCAACAGCAAGAAGATGCAAATTTATCAATTCAGCGTCGGTTATAGGAAATGGAACTCTGATCGTCCACTACGCGGAAAATTGTATGCAAAAGCCTACGCCCATATTTTTTTTTTTTTTTTATAATTTACCCACACTCAAGGGGTTATGAATACCCTTTAATGTTTGTGCACAGTGCGGGCGTTGAAAGGAAGATAGAGAGAGAGAGAAAGAGATTGGTGTAGGGGTTTGAAACTCAGGTGTATTAGGTTTCACACATTAGCTCCAGGGGTGGTGTCCAGATAACTGGGGGAGATTGTTTTGTTGTCATTTATTTGTTTTGCCTTCGCTTCTGATTCACAGTATTTCTTTCCCGATCCACCTGATGTCATGAGCATATCAATTATCAACAGAGCGATCAATTTCTCCAGCCATATGACAAACCTACTACCAGTGTTATGCTTTCGCAGTAGTGTTGTCACAAACTTTCGCAATTGATCGGACTGCCTCTTATCATATAATGCTTGCTGACATCAGGGATTGAACTGTGAACCATCAGCTCGACAAATGAAGCCACTGCTCCAAAACCTGTACCAAACAATCACTCTTTATAGATGTATTGGATTCTGTTCGACAATGTGTGGATTTTCAGGATCTAAAATCCCACAGTTTTGCTTATTGACATAGCGTTCAGGATGAAGATGAGTTCGGTTCGAAAGGATGGTTTCACTAGAGAAGTAGTTTCCTATCCAAAAATGGTGACATTTTTAAGCACTGATTGAATGCCAGTGCTGGCCATGGACGCGAACCAAGAGGCAGTACGGCGACGTTATCCGCAATAGTCTGAGTGTAAATGCCAGTAGCGTTAAAAGCCAGCTGGGAAGATGATGTTCCTGAAATCAGGGCCTTAATAGCAACCTGAACATCAAAGAAAATGGCGATACTATCAACGGGTGTAGACTTGTGTGTTATTTTCAGCGGCACGCTTCGTGTATTGCCAGAACTATACTGCCTGGGAGACACCGAATGAATCGGGAAGACGAAAGGATACTGATGTTTTCTGTGTTTTGGAAAATATTCCCGCACCGACCTCACTATCTTTAAACCATCGCGTGCTATAAATTGATGTTTAAAAATTCTTTATGACTTCACCTCTTTCCCAGGCTGCCCTGCATGAATAATCGACTAGAAGTTGTGTTGAAAATTCAGTTTGGTTATGGTGCAGTCGATGCTGTTTTCCCCAGTTCTCCTGGTAACGAATCTAGACTGTTACTGGACTCGCAAGGTCTAGACCAACACCCTAATTCTCTGAGTCTAACCAAGCCACATGCTGAAATGTTTTAAATATGAAGGTCCAGTGGCAGAAGATGTGGAAAGACATTCAGAACGTCCGTTGGCGTGGTATGTGGTACCTATGGTATCTTTGGCGGCCGTTCCTTGCACTTTGTTTATTAATTTTAAGTTGTATGTAGTCTCTACTCAGGGAAGCCCGCCAAACTACCTAGTCTAGTCAGAAATACTGGCATAAGGAGCCACGATTGAGCGAGTTTTGAGTCATATCCGAAAGGCAAATTAAGAAGCTTTCTCATGGCAGTTGTTACTCTCGGAAGTTTGTCAGACATTCGCAGGAGGTGGGGTCGTGAAAAAACGGAGCCACGGCGCCCACCTCAATCGAAAGATGCGCCCAATTTAACCTCGATAGAAAGTATTGCGCGCAAGACATCGCGTCATCGCGTGCCCTCTACCGGGTACCAGGTCACGTGGAAGTAGAGCGAAGTGAAGCAGCTGCTGAACTAGCAGAAGAAGTCTAAGAAAACGTCTTTACCGACCTGGAACCATTTTGAGGACTGGCGCCACACGCGATACTCGGCACTAAGGAAGGAAGAAGACTGCAAAGAACGAAACTTTAGGACGAACTCCCTAGGCTAAGACAGTCCAATTAACTTCTCGGGAACTTTAACCGGAAAAGAAGTAAGAACCGGCTGCGCGTCCTTATGGGTTTTCCAACGGGTCAATGTAGACTTAAGGAGTCGGGAAACTGGATATAAAGGAATGTGGAGCACTGATCCACAAAAGAAGGAAACATCTAGATGATGTAATGCTATCAGAAGAAGATGTACCATTATAAGATCGACTTTAGATACTCAGATTCATCAAGAAATCAAACTGGAAGAGGTGGTCTAAGTCGAGTAACTCATCGACTAAGCTCCAAGTCGGGCGACCATAATAGATTGTAGAAAGCGGCTACAACACTATAACCAATTTGCAATCTACGAATGTCCAGTGTACCTCCAGCGACAAGATTTTCGTCTAATTCGAAATGACATGGCTTTGATGCCAGTCTGAGTCCTTACAGTGTGCTAACAGCCAGATCTCTGGCGGTCTCTACCTCCTCCCATATTCTTGAACAACTTCGCAGTGCGATACACAAAATTTCTATTGTCCTTCTGTAGGATAATGTATACATAGGGTCACTAAAGGTTATTTTTTCCGTTTAAGTACTTTCCATCCAGTTAACATGAGTATATCGCTTGAAAAAGACCCCTCTGCTACTATCAGTTCCCTCGAATTCCTACGAAAATCCTACTCCTTCCCAGTGTTCTGATTTGCTATAATTTTCATATTTATGTGCAACTTGTTTTCAGCGCATTCCTTAAGTATCCCATCGCCATTCCCACCAAAACAAGAATAGACCTCGTCGGATCGTATAAAAACAGGTCACGAACGCAGAGCCCTGCAATGTTGTTGCACATTAATTGCATAAAATTATTCGCGCACAACTTAAATCTTTCCTAGAAACTCAGGCAACTAGAGCGGACTGCATTTTGTTGGAACAACTTTGGCCAAAGAAGATAATCATCTCTGCGAAGGGTCTACTTGATGAGAATTCCCAGACATTCAAGTCGTTCAACTTTGACGCGATTGTCTCTAATTAACATTTATACACTTGCCAACGACGTTGCCGCCGACGCATTTTCCCATGACGACCGACCCCACGACATGGCACAAAGTTTGCAGCAAGTGGAAAAGTGCACTCTGTACTCCTGCCGAAGTCACTGCTATGTGACAGGAGGAGAGTGGAACTTTCAAACTTGTTGCAAATCGGATTGGATATGTTAATAGGACGATTCGGAACAGTTTTGTTCCGGCGAGCAAATCACAAAATGAGCCATGCAGGCTCAGGCATTCGTCATTCGAATTTGCGAATACACACATGTCCTGGCTAGAAGTAATGAATTCCATTGAAGCATCCCCATCTGTCGGGCATAATGATTAAATAACTAGCACACAGCACATAGGCAACCAAGTGGTACACATATGTACCTGCTTCTTTCCAATTTTTCTTCTTTGTCCTGCCAAATAAACCATCAAATGCCAATCAACATGAATGCAATAATATTTCATGAATGAAAGTGTGAGCAAATTAAGGCAAATTGACCACCAACCCAGCCTTCGCTCCGTTGGGTGGTAATGTGTTTGGGTTTTCACACGGAATGTGCCTTTTAATCTTCGCACCCCATCATCGAGTAGCGAATAATATTTTCGTCCTGCGAAAAGGGCTAATTTGCTTTTGACGTATAGTGCCTTCGAAATGGAATACATGCATGTGCGATACATTGCATCGTTGCCTTTCTGATTTCTGCGTCGGCAATGCATCTCGTCCAGTCGGGTTGGTCAATGCAATGTGATTTAACTTCGTTGACCTCAATTATACGAAATTGCATGACCAGGTAATTCACTATCCTGCCGCACAATTCCTTGGGGGTAATTATGGGGCAGTAGCTGAATTGCGTGCATTTATTTGTGGTAGCTGTTGTGTGTGTGTGCGTGTGTGTGTATTTGTTGTTGTTTGCTAGTGGCTTTCCGTTAATTTGCACTTTTATCGATTGATCCGGTTTTATTCAGATTATGGTTTTGTTGGCCAAATTGGTTTGGATAGCAGCTAATGCCGGAGGGGTTAATCGGAATGAAAAAAAAAAATTAAAACTTTTTTAATGGAGTGTTGGAGGCACGCATAGGCACAGTTTGAATGTAATGTCACCAAATCGCCGGTGATTTATGTCAATAGTGGCTGGCGGGCTTAATGGAGTCACGAAGGTTTTAGGCACTATAAAGTTAATCCAGGAAATGGAAGGAACGCTGTGAACGAGTTGGGGTGCATTGGGAGGAGAGGGGTGTTCATGTAAATTGAGCGGGATGTTGATGAATACGACTTAATTTGAACGACTCATAAAGTGGAGCTCGGTGAGCTGGTTTTTTTTTAGTGGACGTGTGTAGTTAGAGAACAACATGGTTTTTATCGTTTATGAGCTTCAAACTGGATGGCGGTTTACAGTCACAAATTAGGTTGCTGATGCAATTTATGCTCATTCTTTATGCGGAAGGGAAATCAGGAACCAGGAAAGGCGATAAGGAGAGTCAACAAAGTGCTTACATAAAGGTAGGTCGTGAACACCTCGGAGTTTTTAAAAGCGATTAAAGGCTCGAGCTTTTGCTGAATGCCTCCAATTTCACACACCAAATTGGTTGAGTTCCCAGCTGTGCGATCCACCTAGTATTGTGTCTTTCTATGCTGCGTTGTCCCACCGGGATTTATTTTTCATTTGTCTTCTCCGGCCGTTGATAAAAATTATTCTTCATACGTCCTCGAAACTCTAATTGTCAGAATCAATTGCCAAAACCAATGTAGGTAGACGCCATCCTTAAGGGATTTAAGTTAGAATTGTGTCTGATGACATGTGTACCCTTTCTTGTTCATCTTCATTTAACGCTGAACCCTTGCTGCTTCTGTGTCAAAACTTTGCAAAACGCCTCCTTAATGGGCCACCAAAATTTGTCAACAATGTCAAAACGACGACTGCGTATGACGGTGTTAGCCCGTAAATTTCGTACAATCCCTTTATATAAGCTGTTGAAGTAGTCAGGAGTCTGTGTCTCCTTGCCTTAGAACGTTTCGGACATCAAACGGTTTGGTCAGATTTTTACAGACCTTGAGACAGCAGTGTTTAATCTCCATCATCGTCTTACGACGAACTTGGTACGTAGAGTTGCCCAAACTCGAAATAGATCCGGGGTTAACTGCTGAGCTTTTTATACTCGTTTCAAGTTAGGCATTAAAAAAATCGCAGAAAAGCGTAGACTCCTACCTTAGACCCTTTCAAGGGTCTTGCCGACCTTTATGCTGCAGGGTTTATGTCGTCATCTTGAATAGACGAATGAGCTTGGCTAAGATGTCTACTGTCTGTATATGAATATGTTCGGACGCTCAAAGGTAACTTTTCAGCTCAAAATATGGTGAGTACGGGTATCAAGTTCAATCCATGGACGACGATTGCTTGATAGAAAATCCCGTCGAACGTCTAACGAGGACGAGGTTGTCTCTTCCGTACTGCGAGTGGTCCTAAGTGTTGAATTCTTGACCCAAACTATCTAGCGCAAATCACTTGGTACGATGGGCTTTTGGTCTATTGATTCTCTTATTTGATTGATTCTCGGTTAAACCAAACCAATGTGTTCTCTTGACTAAACATATCACGTTCCAGAATGGAACTTGCGCCAGACCCTCAAGCTCTTCGAAAAGTCTGTTTCTGATATATGTAGCTGAGGCGACGGATTTGAAGATTGGAACAATCACGCAACAAGCGTTTGATTCTGTATCGTAACAGCTCCTGCAGTAATCAGATGAGTTTGAAGCCTAGTTTGACGGCCATTAAACCTATCGAGCAATGTCCAGTTAGAACACCTACCATGGTACTGGTTTCTTTTTCGTTTATTGACGAAAGAGTTTGAGTCCTTCTTTCGTTCAGAATGGACCATAAGCAGCAAGATGTGACACAGTCGCCTGTGGTTGCCCAGGATATTTTGCTCTTTTTTCTCGTTTTAAGCTCTATTCTGCTTTTAAGTACTCCAATAGGGATAGCTACCAATGCATGCTTACTAACTTACTCGGCATTAAGGCATTTCAGCCGGTGTCAAATACAGAAAAGATCTTGTTTTCTTCTGTGAAGACGCATCTTTGTTGTAATTGTTAGGTTTCTACGTGGAACCTCACTGAAAGACACATATCCTTACGACCCCTCTGACCTTTCCCCATCCACTGAAGCGGACCTTATACAGGGTGGCCCAAAAGTCCTTTTCCTACGTATATCTGGAATAACTTTTGAACGAAAAGACAAAAACTAATGAAATCAATTACAAATAAAAGTTTATTTCATGGAAAATTTTACATTATGTGTGGAAAATCATATCGGTTAAGTGGCCACCATTAGAATGCATGCACTCATGGGCTCTTATGATGGCACTTTCCATGACTTTTTGAAGTGTTGCCGGCGTAATTTGAGCGATATCTGTGCGAATGTTGAGTTTCAGCTCCTGTATAGTCTGCGGTTTGTTAATTTAAACCTTTTCCTTCAGGTAACCCTGCGGCGGCCATTAAAATTCACCGTTTTTTGAGATAGTGCGATTTGGGAATTGTTCGCGCAACAAGTTCATTGTCTCACGAGCGGTGTGAGCGGTGTAGCTCCATCTTGCTGAAACCAAATCAGCTCAGCATTGTTGTCTGCTTGCACTAGTGGAAAAAGGAAGTCCTGAATATATGGCCCATAAATCTTACGCGAGGTTAAATCACACCAAACAGTAACACGAAGTGGTGTAAGGGACGTTGATGGAGATATTTGGGATTCTGTGTGCCATTTTGCTTGCTCAGATGAAAATGTGCCTCGTCGGTCATCATAAAATTTTCCAAAAATTCTTCGTTATTTTCGGCGATATTTAGGACAGTTTTGCAGTTTTTCTGGGTCACCAGGATTGAGCTGTTGGACCAACTGGATCTTGTAAGTGTATAGGTGCAGATCTTTCCTCAAAATCCGATGAATCGTGCTACGCGGTTGCCTAACTGTGTTGAACGTCGTCGTGTCGATGTTTCAGGATCGATTGCAACACTATCCCTAACGACCCGGACACCATTCCAAATGTTAAGAGTATGTATGGAGATATTAATTCAAGTGTGGATGTTAGTCCCATGCTATTTTCCGATACTGATGTGCTGGATTGCTTAAAAGCTATTGATCCTTCAAAAAAAGCAGGTTATGATCTCATCTCCCCTTTCTTACTGCTGAATTGCGCAGTCCCACTTTGCTCCGCCTTAGCGTTATTGTTTAACAAATCCCTTTCAACAGGCGAATTCATCAGTGAATGGAAAGTATCTTTCATTAATCCGATTTATAAAAGTGGTGCTAAGCACATGATCACAAACTACAGGCCAATTTCTAAATTATCAATCGTACCTAAATTTCTCGAGAAATTAGTAACACAAGGACTATATTTTTATCTTCCAAACAGCATGGATTCATCAAAGGTCGCTCCACTTGCACGAATTTGGTTCTTTTTTCAAAGTTTTGTGCAGACTATATGAAAAAGGTTATCAGATTGATGGGTTATACACCGATTTTGTTAAAGCGTTTGACCGAGTGCATCACGGATTACTCCTCCAAAAACTGTCTAAATTGGGTTAAATTGGTTACAGTCGTACCTTTCTTATAGAAAACAAGTGGTGCAAATTGGTTGCCATTATTCCGATTAATTGATGTCATATCTGGCTTACCTCAGGGAAGTCATTTAGGTCCACTGCTTTTTAATGTCTTTATTAATGATTTACCAAAGGTATTTAAACATTCCCGTTGCCGATGCCGCTTATGTATGCCGATGATGTAAAGATTTTCCATTCCATTAGCTCAACGCGTGATTGCTTAAATCTGCAGTTGGATATTAATCGTTTCCTTACTTGGTGTACGTACAATCACCTAAAGTTAAATTTTTCTAAATGCAAAGTTTTTAGCGCAACTAGATTAAGTAATGCCATAGTCTATGATTATAAATTCGATAACGACTGTTTGGTTAGGGTTCATGAAGTTAAAGATCTTGGTGTCCTTTTTGACTCTAAGTTAGACTTTAGAACCCATATTGACTATATTATGTCTAAGGGTAACTCCGTGTTAGGTTTTCTCACAAGGAACTCAGAGGTTTTCTCAGATGCGTATACTTTGAAAGCTTTATTTTATTCCTTAGTACTTCCGGTACTAGAGTATTGCTGTATGGTTTGGTCGCCCTTTTATGCTAGTAATAGTTTTATGCGCGCTTTGCCCTAAGGAGATTCAACTTTCCCGGTGATGTGCCGGCATATCTATCAAGGTGCTCTTTGATGGGAATGAAAACTTTAAGATGTCGCAGAGAAGCTCAGTGCGTGTTATTTGTTAGGGATATTAATATCGCACCATATTAATTCCATATATTTGCTTTCTTCCATATCTTTCTATGTTCCGGAAAGAATATTAAGGCATAGAAATGAGTTATTTTACATTCCCCCTCATAGGACTAATTATGGTCTCAATGAACCTATAACTCGCTCATTGAATCTTTTTAATTTTATGTGCGGTGAAGTTGACATTTGCATGAATAGGGTAATTTTTAAGAGAATGGCACTCACTGTTATCGATCAGATGTAAAGTTTTGTATATATGTATATTTTTTTTTTTTTTTTTTGAATTAGATTGGCTTTTAAGTTAGGTTAAGTTTTTTTCTTGTAACCAGCAGATTTTTGTATGTATCCATTGGTGAAATAAATAAATAAATAAAAAAAATAATTTGTTTACATAGGAAAGAGACATTTGGTCCACCCTGTACATCACAACTTTCCTCGTTTTTCAAACTCCCTTACAAATTTGGTAAATAAAAAAACCATACAGATCCGTACCAATTATTTATTTGCAGTATCCGTTTAGCTATTTTTTGTCCAATTACCAACTACATTCGTCTCCTTTTTTTTGCCTTTCCACTGCGAATAGATTTTTTTGTCTTTTAATAGCTCTACGAACGCAGTATCAGTGCGGTAAACTTTTTGTTTTTATCCTGCGTTATTTTTATATTTTAGCACTAACACATTTATTTTTAATTTTTTTTAAAGCGCAAATTGGCGTGCTAAATATCATCACAATCCGAGGAAAATAAATCAAAAAAATTTTTTTTTTATGCACTAAACCACATCACCATTGCATGTTTCGCTACCAACCAGCCACTGTTTTCCACAAAACTCATTCCATGATTCAAGTCGCTCATGAAAAACCATTTTTTTTTCTATCTCCACAGCCTCAACTCCGATTATGGAACAACCACCGCAGAATGTGACCGCATTGGATGGCAAGGATGCAACTATTTCGTGCCGGGCTGTTGGTGCTCCAAATCCGAATATCACATGGGTATACAACGGTAAGTGATAGGTCTAACGAAAGAAAAAAAAAAAAAAAAAGGAACCCCAAACTCGAGTGCCTGCTTGAGCACTATGTGGATTGGCGGTTTTTTTTTTTTTTTTTTTTTTAAATATTTTGTTGGTGTTCTCTTTTTCTCTTTTAATTAACTCGTGATACTAAGAGTTGCTAACGGTGATATTTGTTTTTTTTTTTTTTTTTGTACTAACAAACTATTTTTTATGTTTTTGCTCCCGCTGTACTGAAATGTACTACCACTCACAAAAAAAAAAAAAATGAAAAAAATGCGCACTTGGCACTCGTAAAACACCCGCAACACATACACGAAAAACAAAAATATACCCCCACAGAAACACAGCTCGTTGAAGTGTCGAGCAGGGTACAGATCCTGGAGTCTGGGGACTTGCTTATATCGAATATTCGCGAATCGGATGCTGGACTTTACACGTGCGTCCGTTCTAACGAAGCGGGAACTGTGAACGGTGAAGCATATCTAGGAGTACTAGGTAAGTGTTTTGTTTTTTTGTTTTTTAATGGTGAACTTATATTTTGTTAGTTTGTTTGGTTGTTGTTGTGTATTTGTTTATTTTTGTGTGCACTTGGTTTGCGTTTGGGGTGTGAATCAAAAAATAGAATAAGGAGTTCCCAGTAGTGATTTTGTTAATTAAATAACATTTCCAGTAAAGCAGTGAGGATTTCAACAGCACGTACCGTTCCCACATCAACAATATGTTAAAAAATAAATATGAAGGAGAATCCGCTTTTTTTAGTAAGAAAACCTAGGTTAGGTTAGGTAAGCGGGCTGGCAGAGAGAGAAAAGTGTTGACCCATTGTGTTACCCATAGGGGGGGAAAGGTGCTCCTCCGCCCAATGGAACCCTGTAAATGTCTCATCAACTCTACTCTAGTCACTTACTTGTTTTCAAGTACAAACCACTTTGATGACTCGGAAAAGTTCAGCATCTTGTCTGTAGGAACGCCAGAGGTTATAGAAGTGATTACCGAGGAATTTGTTTCTGGAATGTTGGAGTCTAGGACAGTGGCATAGGAAGTGGGTGGGTGTCCTCAAGAACTCCCTCGTCGCCACAACCTCTGCAAAGTTCTTCTTCTGTCCGGCGCAGGTTCTTCATGTTGTACCACAGGCTATTATGCCCCGTGATGATACCCATGTGGATAGAAGGGGATCTTCTGTTCTTTTCTATTAGTCTCTCGGTCCTTGTTCTATCGAAGGAAAATAGTTTCCTCGTGATGTTACACCTTTCCGTGGACTTCCATCTTAGGTTCACCTCTCTTATGGCTAAATTCCCTGCTTCAAGCTTGAGCATGCAAGGCGGGATGCTTACAGAGAGATCAGTTGGTTCTATTAAATCTGTTGAACCTTTCCTAGCTAATTCATCAGCTTTTTCATTGCCCGGAATAACCTCATGTCCAGGAACCCAGCAGAGCGATACCTTGTGCTGTATTCCAAGAACCTTAAGCTCTTCGCGACAGCATCTCACAAGCTTCGATTTAATTTCGGTAGCAGTGATTGTTGTCGAAGGTGATACCATCCTGTGGTATTGCCCTTACGGCAGACTCACTGGCAGCTGTTGTTACTGCCAGGACCTCCGCTTGGAAAACACTGCTGTGGTCTGGTAGTTTAATGGATCTCGATATCCCTAGCGATTCAGAGAAGATGCCGGAACCTACAACGGTGTCCATTTTTGATCCGTCAGTATATATTGTTATGGTTCTGTTATTAGCTATATTTCCGCTTTTCTATTCTGCTAGGGTAGGCTGCCGTAAAAGGCATGCTAAAATCCAAATATGGCGTAATGTAGTCTGTTTTGCGTACATGGCCAAAAAATTCTTGCGGGGTGATTGAATGCCCTGTAGCATTTGACTTCCAGTTCGCTGACTGACAGATTCTCAGGACGCTAATGGCTGTTGATGTTTTTGTAAAGATGTCTAGCGGAAGCAGGTTGAGAATAGTCTCAAGGCCTGCAGTTGGAGCTGTTCTCATTGCACTGGTGGCACCAATGCACGCTGGTTAGAAAACCTAACTCGTATACTGATCCACAGCTTCGGCAGGATGTAAACCGTTTTCAATGAAGTTTCTATCTATTGTACACATGCAACGTTCGGATCTGGATCTGCCTTACACGGCTTTTTTCAAAGTTTTTCGAAAGATATTGAAAGGAAAGGTCCACACAGTATGTCGACTAAAACTACCCGCCATCGTTTTCCTTGTGGCACCGCAATCAATCATTTCACCGTGGGGAAGGCTTCAGCATTATTTTGGCTCATTTGTGTTTGCAGTCTGCTGCTGCAGTCTTCGTGGCGTTGTTTCTCCATTTCGACGATAATTATTTTACTAATATACATATGTAGGTAAGCGCGACCCAACTTTCTTCAGGTTGCATCATCTGCAGCATATTTGCCAGGGTAATAGTCTCTTCTGGTTTTCCTTCCATCTACGGCTTCCATGTGAAGAGTGGGTAATGAAAAATGGCTTTCTATACATCTTTACCTCTGAAAAGTTCCGGCAGTCGGGCTGTTAGGCAGTAGGCATGCTATAAAGCATCCCATATCCTGCCAACATCTAGTTTAGTTTCGTCTCAATGTTGTGTATGATTCGTTTGTACATCATCGACTAAGTGCTGTTGATCCTTCTACAGTGCTAGTTTTGTTTTAAATTTCTTCAGCTTCCTTTGCCAGTATAGACCATTGCGGCCATAACACTCTCCTCATCGCAGGACGCGACGTTGTTCGAAAAGCGCTTACTGGGTTTAACCCCTCTCCTTTTTCTCTGATAAAGAGAAGGAGAACCCAGATCAAAGATCCATTGAGTATTATTGATGCTGGCACAGGTGTCAAAAGTTGTTTTAGCCCGCAAATGTTTGGCATTATATGCACCAACGCCGACATAACTTTTGCTGCCTTGCAGATGTCGAAAAATGTTCCATTCCTTCCATTCCCTTCGGCCCGGGGCACGCTGTTGACAATCCGCCAGAGCAAACATTCTGGCATCCGCGAGGGCTTAGTTCGATCTACCTTTTCGTCTTGAACCTGAGTGTTGGTATTCGAAGAGTCTCTGGCTAGATCAGTGTCATCCATTCGTTCGATGTGGCCGATCCAATGTAGTCGACGTGTTTTGGTCATCCATATCTTGGTGTACAGGTTATAGAGTTTGAGGTTAAATCTTCTACTCGATTCGTCCTCCTCAAGAGCCCAAGACTTGCTCCGCTTCCCTGCTTATCGTCCAGAACTCAGAGCGGGATTTAAGTTCTGTTCACTTCCGTCCTTCGTGTTAGGAGTTTTGAACCCAGCTGCTTTGTCAAACCGCCGGGTCTCCATTAAGGCGTCGTTAAAGTTAGCATTTGCTCAGAGGAAGGTAAACTCCTTAACTACCCCTAGGTTGTAGCTGCCGATAGTTAAGTTTTGTCTAAATTGCCCTGAAAGCCTCTACAACGGCTCGGTGGAAACGCCCGATGATGTCGGTATCGTCTCCGTATCCCAGCATCTGGATTGACCAATGAAAGATATCGCCAGCATTAAACTGAAGAAATTCACTTGACAGAGCATCTCCTTGCCAAATCCGGTGCATGTCTGCAACACACCGCGTGTTATCCAGTGAAACGCAGCATAGCTGGATCGGTGTTTTTGAGGATCCCGAATTGGTCTGTCGTCTTTTAGAGCGACAAATGCTGTCTTACGCAGCCTTAAAGTCAATAAATAGATGGTGTGCTTCGACTTGAAAATTGTTGGTTTGTTCCAGGATTTGGTCTATAGTCGATCTGTCAGGCCAGAAGCCGCGTTGGTACATGACTATAAATCAATAAATTTGGTGCAGAACGGCTTAAATCGTTCACACAGTGCGCAGAGGATCCTATATCCGACATTAAGCAGAGATATGTTTCGTCAATTGGCGCAAAGATTGCCTTCTTTGTAGAAGGGGCATATAGAGCTGACACTCCAGTCAATCGTCGGGCATACTTTAATCCTCCCTTTCTTTACAAATAATCTTATGCATGCTCCTAATCAGAACATCTCTTTCATATTTGATAAGTTCCAGCAGGGTGTAAGTCATTGGGGCCAGCGGCTACGTTGTTGTGCTCGGTGCTTTATCTCCGGTTGGACTCCATAGCATGCTTGCCTTTTAGTCTTCTTGTACCTTTAGGGTAAAAGTTTCAATTCCATCTTAAACTCTGCAAGTCAAATGGAGTACCAATATCCACCGGCGTGTGGAAGTCTTACGCAGTGAATCGAGATCCCTTTTCCTACCGGGTCTTCGGGCAGAATCACCATCGCTTGGTGAGATCTAGCATTTTTCCGTCGTGGATTACATTAAACTTTAGGTTCCTCCTTTCTATTATAGTTCCTTCATAATAGTCGCTAATATGCTTACAACAAAGTCTCATATTTCTAGCACTTAAAGCATAGTCACGACTACGTTCTGAGCGCCTGCTGACTGCCCTACTTTTGTTCGAAGACGCTCTTGCTAGCATGCCAATTTCCAGAAGTAGGAAAAGACTGTTTTGTACTTCGTCATTATGTCGAAATCTGTTTTAAAATTCAGATTTTAATAATCCGCAGTTTGACTGTTTTTCAAAACGTAGTATGGCATCCCCTTACATAGTATCCTTTCGCTGACCTAGTGATGATGTAATGCTAATGATAAGGTGCGCCAGTTAAACAAATTTCAAATCTTACTTAAGGTGGCGCTACAGTCCGTGGTGGACCTGGGCCTCAACCAACAAGCGTCTCCAGCCAGCTCGATCTTTAGCCAGCTGCCTCCAGTTTCGCACGCTTAGTTGGTTGAGGTCCTCTTCCACCTGCGTGCGCTACCTGAGTCGCGGTCTTCCTCTACTGCGCCGTCCCTCGGGAATGGATTCGAAGATTTTCCGGGCCGGAGCATTTGTGTCCATGCGCTTTACATGACCCAGTCACCTCAGTCGTGGGACCTTCACTCTTCTGGTCGATGTCGCTGAACAGCCCATACAGTTTGCTGTTGTATCTCCTTCTCCACTCACCGTCTATGCAAACGGGACCAAAAATCACCCGAAGAATTTTCCTCTCAAAGCAGCCAAGAGCGACCTCATCCGCTTTTGACCTGGTCCATGCCTCTGCGCCATAGAGCAGGACTGGGATGATTAAAGTCTTGTATGGGGTCACATTAGTTGCTCGAGAGAGGGCTTTGCTGTTCAATTGCCTTCTTAGCCCAAAGGAGCAGCAATTGGCAAGAGTTATTCTTCGTTTGATCTCAGCGCTGATATCATTTTCTGATCTCATAGCGGAGCCTAGGTAGATAAAGTCCCTAACTACCTCGAAGTTATATCTGTCTATGGTGACGTTCTGTTCGAGATGTTGACAAGACTTAGTCTTGCCTCCTTGACCCTTAAACCCATCTTCGCCGCTTCCGCCTCAATACTCAGGACCGCTCCACTGACATCACGCTGCGTTCTTCCGATTATGTCAATATCGTCGGCGTATGCGAGTAATTGGACGGACTTTTGAAAGATTGTGCCTCTGGTGTTGGCGCGTGAGTTTTGCACAATTCTTTCAAGAACGATGTTAAAGAAGTCGCATGACAGCGCGTCGCCTTGTCTAAATCCTTTTTTGACATCGAAGGTCTCGGTAAAGTCTTTACCGACCTTGATGGAGCAGCGTGCATTCTCCATCGTCATCCTGCACAAACGGACGAGTTTGGCAGGGATGCCAAAACTAGACATTGCTCTTTATAGCTCGTCTCTATAGATGCTGTCATACGCGGCCTTGAAATCGATGAAAAGGTGGTGTGTATCGATTTGAAGTTCCTGGGTTTTTTCCAAGATCTGCCGCAATGTGAATATTTGGTCGATGGTGGACTTTCCTGGCCTAAAACCACACTGATATGGACCGATCAGGTTGTTGACGAACGGTTTCAGGCGTTCACCTAATACGGCAAATAAGACCTCATATGCGACGTTAAGAAGACTGAGGCCTCTGTAGTTGGCGCAGTTCACATGGTCTCCTTTTTTGAGGATCGGACAAACAATGCTGAGGTTCCATTCATCGGGCAAACTTTCATCCGATCATATTTTACAGATGAGTTGGTGCATGCTCCTTACCAAGTCATCCCCGGCTGCTTTGAATAGCTCGGCATTCAGACCGTCAGATCCAGCAGCTTTATTGGATTTCAGCTTAGATATCGCTATCTTAACCTCACCCAGGTCGGGGGGACGGAAATGTTGCTTATCATCGTCCAGATTGAATGGTTCGTTCTGCCTGACAGCGGAATTTAGGTCGTCGTCGCCGTTATACAGTCTTCCATATCCTCAGTATCGACTGCGTTTCCACTACGATGTTCATTTCAAATTTCAAATCACTCTGCCTCTGATAAGAAAATTCAAAAACTCGGAAAACTTACTAACAGAACGCCCTATCTGCTGTTTTTATAGCACAGAACCGTCTGTTTGCGAAAAGAGTCTCTCTTTACCGATTTTATCAGTTCTGTGAGGCCCGTCTTGTTATCTAGAAACATCCAATTTTCATTGTTGGCTACCCTAAAGAGGCTGCTTATTCAATCCTTACCACTGGTATAAATATGGTCGAGATTAAATCACCATGGTACCAGCACAACTGCGGATAATAAGTCACACAAATCGTAATGTGATTAAATACAAAATCATGTTTTTAAGACCTCTTGTAACACATTAAGTTTCACAGCGCCTAATAAGCTCATTACAAGGGCGGAGTTCATTCAATTAAAATCGCCCTACTTCTGTCATATCACCGACCAACGTTATTTTATTTCTCATGCTAATTAAGTCCTCTCTGGTCTCTTGTCATGATGATGACTATTCATGCCGAAAAAATGAACTCATAATTATTCCGAAAAGCAAGCCTCTGCACATCTAGTAGGTGTTCCACTTACATGTCCGTACATATGTTAATTTTTGTTCACTCGAGCACTTGATCGTTTGCGAAGATTAAATAGAGAAATAAAAAGTATCTTCTTTAATTATGAACATGCGTTCGTCCGGTGCACATCATGTGCTACGAGGATTCATGACAATTTGTAAATATGCAAATTTTTGACGCAAGCAACCTGTATAGAACCTGGGGCGGGCTTAGGTTTTTCCAGCCATTCGTGTTGTGCGTGTTAGGCTAGGTTGGGGGAAATGTGAACCTCGAAGAGTACTTTTTTTTTTTCCTCTTGTACAACCCTTGCCCGCATGGCATCGACACTGCGACCTAAAAGATCTATCGGGTTAGAGTTAATCCAAAAGACGAACTACCTACCTTATGAAGGCAAGTACATCCTTGGTAGCGGATCCCTTCCACTGAAGTAAGTATCTCCCTGTGGAGAGTATGTATCCTTAACCAACGTAGTGCCGGGCATTCGCAAAGAATGTGTTCTGATGTTTCATCTTCCTCGAGGCAGAATCGACAATCGTTGTCCTGGCAAATATCCATTTTGTTAAGGTGGTATCTCAGGCCGCAGTGGCCAGTTAGGAAGCCCGTCAGCTTCCTAATGCTTTCCTTATCTAGGTTAAGGATTTCCTTGTACGAGTAAGGCTTAGTTAAACGTTTGGATTGTCTCAGACCAGGGACATTTTCCCAGTGGTTTAGACGAAGTTGATGTTCCCAGTCGTTTAATTGTCCTAAGGCAGAAGCCCAGTTGACTCTGCAAAACGGTTCTGGTCCTAAGAACACGGATTCTGATCCAGCCCTTGCTAGTTCATCCGCCGATTCGTTGCCTGCAATACCCTGGTGACCAGGTACCAATCCAAGTTTGACCTTGTTGTATCTGGCTAGGGCCTGTAAGGCATCGTGGCAGCATTTAACTGTCATAGAGTCCATCATGTTGGAAGACAGTGCTTGTAATGCTGCTTGGCTATCAGAAAGGATAATAATTCTGGCGCCTTTAATACCTTTTCTGGATATTAAGTCGGCGCAGATCTCAATGGCATGTACTTCTGCCTGGAATACCGAGGGACACCTTCCCATGGGTATCGACAGTTTGGTGTTGGGTCCAAAGACACCAGCTCCAACTCCAGCTTCCATTTTCGATCCTTCAGTGTACCAGATCAGACTTCTAGGGTCCCGTGCCAGAGCCCCATTGGCCCATTTAGCACGGTCTGGAATTTCTACCTCATATAGTTTCCCAAAACTGTATTCCCTAACCATAAGGTCTGGGATGGACAGAAACATATCTATATTTGGGATTGAGTTATGTATTTTCAGGTGTCCCACGTGGCCATCTGCTGCAGTTTGATAGCGCATCTAGCAGCCGTCTTCCTAATGAAGATGTGTAGGGGTGTAAGTCCAATTAAAGCCTCTAGTGCTATAGTTGGGCAGGTGTGCATTGCACCTGTAATACCTAGGCAGGCAATACGCTGTAGTTTCTGGAGCTTATCAGCCGTTGTTTGTTCGACGGTTTTAGGCCACCAGATAACAGCAGCGTACGTAATGATAGGTCTAACCATCATGATATAGAGCCAGTATATCATTTTGGGGTTAAGCCCCCAAGTTCTGCCATAAAGGCGCCTACTGGCCCGTATGACTCTAGTGGCACGCTCTGTGGCTGACTTGATGGGAGAGTTCCAATTGAGTTTTCTATCTAGGACAATACCGAGGTATTTGACTTCATTGGAATGAGGCAAAGTGGTGTCTTTTAAGGTGATAGGTTCAAGGTTAACCAGTTTCCTTCTAGTAAAAGGCACTAGAATAGTTTTGTTGGGATTAATAGATAATCCTTCAGAAGTGCACCATTCTAAGACGTGAAGCAATGCGTTGTGCATGCCTCTAGTAATGGTTGCGTTAAGCTTGCCACTACAAATGATCGCCAGGTCATCTGCATAACCAATGGCGCTATAGCCAAGTCTGTGGAGACTGACTAAAAGTTCGTCAATGACTAGTGTCCATAATAGAGGAGAAAGTATCCCACCTTGGGGGCAGTCTTTGACTGCCGTCACGGACACCGACACACCACCAGAGGAGGCGAAGAGTACTTACATGGGAGCCTATTGGTCCATTGTGGTTCCTTTTAGAAAAATGGTGCCGCGTTTAACACTCTTACTGTGCTCCATCAACGAAACTTGCGAAAGTCGCCTAATTCTCAAAAGAGTCTGTTTACAATCTGAAGGAAGCGAGGGTTTTGGAGATTTGGCCAATCGCAGAGCAAGTGTTTGATGGTTTCTACTCATTCCGCATCTTGACAGCTCCTGCAGAGGCCTGTCGAGTTCATCCCTAAGCGGTATATCCCTATCAAGATACGGTTGTTTTTTTGTTGTCCCTTCAGGTGCCGTGAGGCCAAATCTCAAAAATCTTCTTGTGACGCTTTTCGAGAGCCACAAAAATACAAAATTTTGGCCTTAAGTCACTTGGACTTATGTCACCGTACCGTTCTTTCATTCAATTCAGGCATTAGGTTGGGAGATTTAACACAAACACCTCTCGATGACCAAATGGTGTTGGTTAGTTCCTTGCTCCTAAGATCTATTTTCACTACGCCAATATGGACATCTACATAAACATATGTATACGTGTGAAATTTTGATACTTTCCTGGCTAGTTCTCGTTTCCTTTGTATATCACTACCTTCGGGAGAGAATGGCCACATGGATATTGCAAAGTTTGTTCAGGATTTGACAAGATCTACATTGTGTCATAGATCTTAGGATCTCTCTGTCCAGTGCGTTTGTTACTGCCTGACTGTCCAAAAGGATTGTAATCCGAGATGCAATATATGTTCCTTGTGAGGATTGTCGTCGCCGCTCTATCAATAGCGAAGATTTTAGCTTGAAAGACGCTGCATTCATTTGGGTGTTTGTGTGAGTCATGAATCTGTAGAGAAACTTCGACTGCTCCGGTTCCTATTTCCATTTTATACCCATCAACGTAGAACAGGATGTCTCTGCTAGAAGTGCTTACTTATGTACTGTGAGATTGAAAGAGCCTTAAAGAACCAAAGCAAGTGGTTCAGTGCAACCGGACAACCACTATGTAAATTTCGTGGATAGCCAATAAGCAAACAGCACAAATTGTCTCCAAAGTAGCTGGCGAGGAGCTCGGTGATCAAACGGTATGTCATTTGTTCAACTTCAAAACGGACGACCACAAACATCAAAACAATATTAATCAAGATTTCAGCGCGATTGTAGAAAAACCTGCACCTGCACCAGTCAGAATGGAGCACGATGTAGAGTTACGCGCCAGTACAGGTGCAGAACAGAAAAATGTGCCTAAGCAATCTATTCAAAAAGTTCTTAAAAAACCTCCCAAGAAAAGCACACAACTCAAATCAGTTCTCGAACTTAACGGTTGCACATTAGCTAAACTCAAACCTACACTCAGAGTTACCAACCCGACGATATAAAAGAAGAACCGCCTTTTCATGAAGAATACTCAGAATTGTTGGTAGCATGCAAAATGTGCTCCTTCCACTGTGAAACAGTTGAAGAATTAGCCATTCATCGGTTGTATCACTTAAGACTTTTCGTTCCAAAACTCTCAGAGAGACGATACTTGGACAAAAGAATTCGCCGCAGACGTTTAATACGTATTGAAGAAAAGAAATGCATTCGCTGTTTGAACTGTTGGCGGATATTTGTGGACAACAAATCAATTCTCCATCACTGGTCCTCTGGTGATTGTGATTTCTTCTGTCAAATTTGTGGGAAAGAATTCGCTACAAGTCCAAAAATGCTCCGAGAGCATGTCCCGGCTGCGCATGGTAAAAGCTATAAATCATCAAAGCTGCTTCGTCCACATACGCTTACTCAGTAAAGGTTGCTTGCAACATTTGCATGAAAGTATTCGCCAACTTCAAAGCACGCAACTCACACATGCGTGCTCACAAACACCCGCCGTTGTTGCCTGCCCAACCACCACCATCATTGTCAGATACATTGTTGGCATTCAACCGTAGCAACCTGTTACCAGTGAAAAATGAACCCCAGGACTACGATGACATTCCATATCACATTGTTAAATCACTAGATGCACCTGCTGCATCCACCAGTAGAGCAGCTTTACAGCCGCAGCTACACCCGACTCCGAAAATAATTCCTCACAGACCACAAAAGGTGGAACGAAATATGTTCAAATACGTTCCAACCCTAACTCCGTTGTTTTCAAAACTGAATCGGGTATGAGTTCGCAGGTACTGAAAATTAAGTCTTTGGTTGACTTACAGGATCCCTCTGTATCTTCCCAGCAACCTGAAGATGCTGATAAATCTTGTCGTCGAACTATTAGTTCTGCTGGAACACCTGGAAGAGGTATTCCCACGAGTAATGGACTAGGCGTTGTTGCGATAGCGCCGAAAGACAACATGAATTATGGCCAGATTTTCAATTGTCATCCGTGTGGTGGAAAGTTTTCATCCAAATTAGAGCTCTTTAGACAGAAAAGAAAATTCACAGCCAACAACTTGTTTCCATGCCAATTCTGTTGAAGACATAGCAGCGTTCAGTAGCACATTGTTGTATAAAAAATGTTCTTATTTTTAATTTTAAACTTGACCCGAAATACATACATATTATAAAACATGAACAATGTCTAAGAAGTAATAACATATTAATGTCTTGGACTCCCATTCTTATTTTCAAGAAATAGGGCTGTGAAAAATCTTGACATTTTCTAGGATTCGGAGTTCGTAGTTCTTTCTCAGGAATCCCAGCGTGCACTACAGTAATTCTATCTTCCTTGATGAAGGTTAATTATCCATCTTTTTGCCCACTTCATCAATGTCCTTAACTATTTTAAAATCTTTAAATAATAATTCCTAACTAATATCCCTTTTCCAGTTCGAACACAAATCATTCAACCGCCAGTGGATACAACTGTACTGCTGGGCTTGACAGCGTCGTTGCAGTGTAAAGTCTCAAGTGACCCAACAGTTCCATTTAACATCGATTGGTATCGCGAAGGACACCCGTCACCAATAATCAACTCACAACGAATCGGTGTACAATCGGATGGAACATTAGAAATACAAGCTGTACGCGCCTCAGATGTTGGTACCTACTCATGTGTTGTCACCTCACCCGGTGGCAATGAGACCAGATCGGCTAGGTTGAGTGTCATTGAATTGCCATTCCCGCCAACAAATGTCAAAGTTACCCGCTTGGATTCACCGAGTCAGCGAGCGATAAACGTATCATGGACACCAGGATTCGATGGAAACAGTCCCGTTCTAAAGTTTATCGTACAAAAGAGAGAGGTCTCTGAGCTAGGTAAGTCGTGGAATCTAATGCATAAATTAGAAAATTTCATTTAAAATCTGAATTGGTTTTGTTTGTTTTCTTTTACCCTGACATTCCGCTTCCATTCACATCATCATCTTCTTCTGGCCAATAATCCCATAATTCAATAAAATCTCCAATTGCACCTGAAAAACTCCTTTCGAACACTTCTTTAAATCATTAACCTCATAGAACAATTCGTAGGTCCAGTACCAGATCCACTGCTCAATTGGGTGACAGAGCTAAGTAATGTATCTGCCAGTCAACGATGGGTGCTGCTGACAAATTTAAAGGCTGCCACAGTTTACCAGTTTCGTGTCAGTGCTGTGAATCGCGTTGGAGAGGGTTCACCATCGGAGGCGAGCAACATCATTGAGCTGCCACAGGAGGGTAAGTTTTGTACTATATTGCTTTGTTGTTGTTTAGTTGGCCCTGTGTTTTTATGTTCGTTGTTATTATTAGTTTAGAGGCGAAATTTTTATTTATTTATTAATTTATTTTATTTTTATGTTTTTATTTATTTATTGTATTTATTTTGCTTTAAGTTGAAAACAGCCAATGCAGTAGAGGTGCATTAGTTAATGTTGATTGGAAAAAAAATTGTAAATATTAGAAGCAGAAATGACAATATGTGTAGGATGTAAATTGTTCTTTTAAAAGATTCAAAGATGAGTCTTCGCTTGAAGCTTCTGCAATTGTCGGTTTGTGCATAAATTTTCGTAAGCTAAGCTCGTAAAATTAGGACTTTCACACTTCAAAAGAAGCAAAACTTAGCCGCTTACTCCATCACGCATCGCGAACTTGAATTGGAATATTTTCGTTATAAGGTGTGTATATCGACGAGTATTGTTAATCCATTTTATGTGTTCATCTTACTGAACGTGTAAGTATTTTTGACTTCGTAATCAAACCTCCTTACTCTATAGTGCCGCGTTCCTTAACCAACAACGTAAACTTTCGTAGCGTACACCAAGTTGGTAAAGACTCCAACTACTTGCAGATGTCAACTAAAATGAGGACTACTTCTCTACTGGCATGCGATACTCACCAGATCACCATGAGTTTAGCAAGACTGCCAAAGATCTAACATTCGTCATGTAAATTTCTCTTAGGATGATCAGGGAGGTAGCAAAGTAACAAGAACTGCTAGCAACATGATATCCTAGTGTAGGTGATCCTTATGGAACATACGGCTACAACCTGTGATAATGGGTTGAGCATATTATTTGAAGCTTCTGCCATTGCGTATCACCTAGGCGTGGTATTCAAATTGGTGCCATATAGTATAGCCTGGCGCGGATGCTTTCTTTATCTCTCTCCTTATTTTAGAAGTTTGTTTCTGTAGATAGTAGATTGTGAAATGTGACTTCAAGGATCTTTGGGTGGTTAATTGTCGGGATCGCCCTGTAGGTACAAATATCTCTGAGATTACGACCGACGAAAAAATTCTCTAATTCGTCGAAGTAAGCATTGTAGTTACTGCAAATGGATACCCTTTCCTGATCCTGAAGCAAGAACGGTGCAGTCTCCTACCTCTGGGGGTGTTGTGAAAAGTTTCGTCATGTAGTAGTTGAAGATGATCGTGGAGAGGACTCCTCCTTGACGTACCCCTTGCTTGACTTTTCAATATTGGGATTTACTGGTCCGAAATTTCACGAAGACTTGTCTGCCATTTATATAATTTGCAATCCAACGTTTCAAAGAGTTTGATAATCTAGGATGTCTAAAGCAAAATTCATAAATCAGCGGCGTTTGATGCCTGAGATAAATCCAGTGCGGTCACACAGTCGTTATTGGTTAAGGCCTTCTGAGATGTGTGTTGCAATCTCTATGAAAGCTGCTGCAAAAGTCGTGTTTTCGGCTAACTGAAGCTCGGAGCGAAATGTACGTGAAATGTGCTTCACTATTGAAAATCTAACGATATGAGGTGCCCCATCTTGCCGGTTTGTCTGGCTTAAGAAGTAGTATTATTCTACTACCTTCCAACGGTCAGGGATATGCAATGATTGTATCGATAGGTTAAGTACTTGAGTAAGGTATGGGATACATATTGAGCCTATGTGTAAGAGCATGATTATTGAGATGCCATCCGGTCCAATGGCCTTGAATGGGTTAAGGCTACTTAACGTTGGTGGCAATAAAGTACGTTGATTGGTGTGGAAATCAAGGCAGCGAAAGTTCCTGACTGTTCGTATTGACTGTTCGATCAATTGACTACTTCGGATCATCGAACTGAGTGCTATTGAAAATGATAGCTGTTAGATCCATACATCTCGTAGTAGTAGAGAGCTTCTTGATAGTTGACCATAGCCTCTTGGAGCCTTTATCGTTGTTTTGTATGTACTCGAACGATTTCTACGTTTTTTGTACTCTTGTGTACATCATAAGTACATCATTAGTATCTTAAGGTGAGACAATGTGCAGGTCCTATGAACATTTGATCGTGCCAACATTTACTTCGACTCATTCAACAAAAATCCAGTGGAAGGACAAAAGGACGTCTGAAAATCCCGCTGCTTTAGGTTAGGGTAGATAAGAAGGCTGATCACACTCAGGTCTAGGAAGACCAATTGTGATGCCCATCGAGGTTTATTCTATTCGTTTTGGTCTGTAATTTGTTTTTTCCTAGGATTCCTGTGTGCTTGCTTTTAACCAGCCTAATGTCCTCGAAAACTGTTAAGATTTTAAAGAGAAACATCAAATAATTCTTCAGTGTCTTGGAAGTATTATGTTCCTAGAATTTTATTCGTTAGGTGACAGAAGCTCGGGTAGTGGCTACTGGCTACACAGGATGTACAAATCGTCGTCAGTTAGTTTTAGTTACAATGTGTGACTTCTTAAAAGATTGTGACCAGTGAGTACGCCTATTAGTATGGAGAGGGGTCCCCTCTCTCTTGTTTTTTTCTATTTTTATCGCACTTTGGTCAAAATCTACGAGATAGTTCCCATCTAGTACTTGCTGCCGTTAAAATTTGTTGTTCTACTATTCCTTTGAGGTTGCCGCGTATAGTACTAACCGATTTGTATATTCGTTGAAGCTCGAGTACAAAACCCTTTCTCGCCACCCCGTCAGCTATTTCGTTTCCCGTGACACCGCTGTGGTCGGGACCCTAGGAGAGTTATGTCGTCCCGTGGTATTGTCATCATAGAAACTAGTTTGGTGGCTTTCTACTTTAGTGACAACTTGGTCAATACAGAGATCTTCATTCAAATTTAACCCCCATTTACTCTTATACAGGCCTTGAGACGAGTTGACCACTCATCAATCGCAGCGCGCACGATTTCCATTGGAAACCTGTCGACTACTTTCCTTAGGCTTATTTTTAGCGACTCCAGGTTTGGCCGTCTTTTCGTACAAACCATGCCGTCCAAAACGGACCATAACCTTTAATCCAAAGAATTAAGATCCGGGCTTGCTGATGTGAGTAACATTTTCCGTGAGCCAGGCTTGGGTAGTTTTTTCCTTATGGGCTGGAGCAGAGTCCTGTTGGAAAGTACACGGCTTGTTTTGGAAGTGGGACTGGTTCAGGGGTTTCACCACCTATTCCAAAAGTTTCCTGGTAGACTGCAGCTGAAGTTTTGACTCCCTTTTCACAAAAGTGGACTTCTGTGACGCATTCATAGGAAACTCCCCACCAAACCTTTGACACAAGCTCCGCAGCTTCTTTGGATGATCCGGCATAGACTTTGTCATTTTGTTTATTAAATTTTTCTTCTAACAGTCGCTTCGATTTTTCCTTTCTTTTTCCTTAAGCGCGTTAGTCAGCAAATGGCCAGTATGGCTTTTATATGCCTCCGAACCTAAGAACCTAGATTTCGCCTTATTCGCGCCTTCTAACAGTACGTGGTCTTCCCGTTCTCTGTCTGTCTTTGACATCACCAGTATTCTCAAACAATTTACTGGCCCGATAGACAAACATGCTCTACATGTCCTAGCCATCTTAGGCGACTGATGTTTTTTGACCAGGTCGATGTCGCTGTACAGCTCGTTGATTTCGTCGTTGAATCTTCTCCTCCAAAGCCCGTCAACGCAAACGGGACCGTATATCTTCCGAAGAATTTTTCTCTCGAAGCGACCAAGGATATCTTCATCCGCTTTCGACAGAGTCCATGCTTCAGCGCCATAAAGCAGGACTGGGATGATTAAGGTCTTATAAAGAGTGTCCTTAATCTTTCCAGATAAGGCTTTATTACTCAATTGCCTTCTCAGCTCAAAGAAACAGCGATTGGCAAGAGTTATTCTTCGATTGATTTCCGCCGAGATGTTGTTGTCAGAATTAATAGCAGAGCCAAGGTAGACAAAGTCCCTTACTACCTCGAAGTTATAGTTGTCGACTGTGATGTTCTGTCCAATTCGTCGATGTTGTGTGTCCCTTCTTGTCGACAGCATATACTTGGTTTTGCCCTCATTTACAGCTAAACCCATTTTGGCGGGTTCTGTTTCGATACCAGCGAACGCACCAGTGACAGCCCGCTGTGTTCTGCTATGTCAATGTCGTCGGCGTGTGCTAGTAGTTGCACAGACTTTTGAAAGATTGTACCTCCGGTGTTGGCTTGTGAAGTCACATGACAGCGCATCACCTTGTCAAAATCCTTTTTTGACATCAAAATGCATAGACGGATGAGTTTATCAGGGATGCCAAAACTAGACATGGCTCTGTGTAGCTCGTCTCTATAAATGCTGTCATATGCGGCCTTAAAATCGATAAAAGATGGTGAGCATCGATTTGGACTTCTTGGATTTTTTCCAGGATCTGCCGGACTGTAGACTTTCCTGGCCTGAAACCGCAATGATAGGGGCCAATCAGGTTGTTGACGAAGGGTTTCAGGCGTTCACACAATACGGCAGATAAGATCTTGTAAGCGACTAATGCCTCTGTAAGAGGGTCTCCTTTCTTGTGGATCGGGTAAACGATGCTGAGATTCCATTCATCAGGCATACACTCGTCTGACCAAATCTTGGAAATCAGTTGGTGTATGCTCTCTACCAAGTCATTTCCAGCTACCTTAAACAACTCGGCCGGTAGGCCATCAGGACCAGCAGCTTTGCTGGACTTAAGCTTGGATATTGCTATCCTCACTTCGGTTTGGTCAGGTGGTCGGAAGTTTTGGCTCTCGTCGTCTATATTGAATGGAGTATTCTGCCTAACAGCAGTATGTTGGTCTTCATCGCCCTTATACAGTCTGCAGAAAAAGTTTTTCCATATTCTCAGCACCGACTGTGATTCTACTACCAGGTTTCCTTCCTCATCTCTACAGGTTTCCGTACGGGTCTTGTTGGCGTGACACGTTCTTTTTACCATTTGGTAAAACTTCCGTACGTTATTCCTGGAGTACAACCTCTCAATATCTTGGATCGCGCGCTTCTCATGCTCTTTTTTCTTCATCTGGAGAAGCCGATGCTCTTCCCGTCTCTTACGCTCGTAGAGCTCACGAGCAGCCCTCGTCCTTCTTTGCAGCGCCGCTTTGTACGCTTCCTGTTTAGCTGCATAGGCTTGCCGGCATTCTTCGTCAAACCAGGAGTTTCTTGGTGGTGGTCGACTGAAATCCAGCACATCAGTTGCGGCGTCTCTGATGGCATGTTGGCACCGTTGCCACTGGTCTTCGGCACTTGATGCTGGTGGCATAGGAGTCGTGGAGAGATTTCAGGATACGCGATCGGCGAAGATTCTACCGGTCTCTTGCGATTGCAGCTTTTCGACGTTAAATCTTCTCACAGTTATTCTTCTTTGTGGCGTTCGGGATATCCGCATTCGTACCTTGGCAGCAACAGGGTAGTGGTCCGAGTCGATGTTGGCTGCTCGAAAGGTTCGGACATCCAGAATACTGGAGGCATGCCTTGCGTCGATCGCAATATGATCAATTTGGTTGACCGTTTCATGATCAGGAGACCGCCAGGTCCCCTTGTGGATATTGAGATGAGCCAACCGTGTGCTTGCTATTGTGACGTTTCGCCAACACAATAGTGCGGGTTATACCAGATGCTGTAGGGAACGGTTAAAAGTTGTAACAGTTTTTATGAAAGTACTAGGTGCACGTGTTAGCGTCTATGATCTGTGTTCAGAGGATTCATTTAATTTGTGATTGGTTGCAAATAGTATCTTAAGGATGCAAAAGTATCACATCTACTTCTCGCCATTTGTTTGTGGACGTTTACTTGACGAATTCCTCACTTTGAGGAATGAGAGCGTCGCACTAAGCCAATGCATGCCTTCAGTTAAAGACGAGGAAGCGGTTTTGGTACACTGGATGGAAATTATTTATTAAGTCACATTCAACACTAATCAAAGGAAGAAATTTCAATAGAAATTCAAATAGCACGAGATACACCTGTGGACCTATGAAAGTGCATGGATAGTTCGCTCTTTGCCACTACGCAAGATACTAATAGTGAAACTGTACTCTTGCAACTGCTTGGTTTAGTCCTTATTTCAATAGTTTTCTTGAGTTGATTCTTCATCTGCTCCGTTGCATGTTCGATGTGGCATCGTTCTCGGTTTTATTGCGCCTCCTTCAATAGTTTTTTAGTTTTTCTGTTTTTGTTTTTTCGTTCCGTCATCCTTCATTTGTCTTCGTTAAGTTACAACTTTAATTTGACTTTTATTTCGCGGTCAGTGTGTGATTCGTTCGTTTATTTTGATTTCCATCTCCACAAAGCAACAAACGTTTATTTCGTTCTCCTCCTAGTCCACCAACAGGATATATACATATAAACTATATAACTCATAAACTAATTACATCTAAATGTCATTTCTATGTATCTCTCATTTGAATGTATGAATATCGAATCAAAAAAATGGCTTAATTGTAGCATTACCGCTTAACCGAGGTATATTGATATCGAATAATCTTTTAACTCGCTTAGTTCAGCTAATAACCGGTTGAAACCGATTTGATTTGACTTTCTAGCTCCGTCGGGACCACCAGTTGGATTTGTGGGATCAGCTCGATCAATGTCTGAGATAATCACACAATGGCAGCCGCCGTTGGAGGAGCATCGCAATGGTCAAATTTTGGGTTATATCATTCGATATCGACTGTTTGGGTATAACAACAGTCCTTGGACGTATCAGAATATCACAAACGAAGCTCAGAGGAACTATCTGATTCAGGAACTGATCACGTGGAAGGATTATGTTATACAAATAGCCGCGTATAATAATATGGGTGTTGGCGTGTACACGGAGGGAGCGAAAATCAAAACCAAAGAAGGGGTTCCAGAAGCTCCACCGACCAATATGAAAGTGGTAGCCGTTAATTCGACGGCAGTTAAGGTTTCTTGGAAGCCTCCAAATCCCCAGCAAATCAATGGAATCAATCAGGGCTACAAGATACAGGCGTGGCAGTATGAGATTGTCGATGGAGAGGAAAATGAGATTGAAGCAAAGATGATGACAGTCCCCCCAAGCTTACTTGATCCCTTAGCCGAGCAATCGGCTGTAATGAGTGGTCTTGAGAAGTTTACCGCCTACAATATCACTGTCTTGTGTTTCACTGATCCTGGCGATGGCATACGTAGTGGAATGGTGCCAGTCAAGACGAAGGAAGATGTGCCAGATGAAGTAGCGTCGCTGCACTTTGATGAGATCTCTGATCGAGCCGTAAAAGTGATGTGGACGCCACCAAAGAACATCAATGGCGTGCTCACGGGTTACACAGTACGTTATCAAGTCAAAGATCGATCGGAGACTTTGAAGTCAATCAACCTCACGGCTACTGAGACAAGTCTGAGAGTTACTCAACTGCAAGCTACCACGCACTACTGGTTTGAAATCAAAGCATGGACCCAGGTTGGTGCTGGTCCGACTAAGACAGCTACAATTCAGTCAGGTGTGGAGCCTGTTCTTCCTCATGCACCGACACAACTGGCTTTGTCGAACATTGAAGCTTTCTCGGTGGTGCTGCAGTTCACTCCTGGGTTTGATGGTAACTCTTCCATTACAAAATGGACAGTGGAGGCACAAACCGCACGAAATATAACTTGGTTCACTGTGTACGAGGTATCTGATCCAGATGCTTCGACACTAACCGTGACTGGTTTAATGCCCTTCACACAATATAGACTGAGACTGATAGCAACTAACGTGGTAGGGCCGTCAGAAGCATCAGAACCAACAAAAGACTTTCAGACAATTCAAGCAAGGCCCATGCATCCGCCATTCAATGTGACCGTGCGAGCTATGAGCGCCACGGAACTGAGAGTTCGATGGATTCCGCTTCAGCAGACCGAGTGGTTTGGTAATCCAAGGGGCTACAACATCACCTATCGACAGGTAGATAGCAGCGGTTCTGAAAAAAAGACTGCAATGAGTGTTCTAATCGAAGATCATACTGCAAACTCGCATGTTCTTGATACCCTTGAAGAGTGGGCAGTTTATGAGATCGTCATGAATGCATGCAATGACGTGGGAGCTTCAAGGTAAGTTATTTCCCAATTTTCTCTTAGAGACCAAGGGTAAATTTTTGAATAATTTTTCAGGGATAGTGCTAAAGCAGTCGAACGCACACGTGAAGCAGTACCCTCGTTTGGGCCTCTAGATGTGCAGGCAAATGCCACATCATCCACCACAATCGTTGTACGATGGGGCGAAGTGCCGAAGGAGCACCGAAATGGTCAAATCGAAGGTTACAAGGTGTATTACGCTGCTACCAATCGTGGAGGTCAAGTCCTACACAAAACGATCTCAAATAACGCATCCTTTACTACCACTCTTACTGAACTCAAAAAATACGTTGTGTACCACATCCAGGTGCTTGCATTCACGAGGCTCGGAGATGGTGCTTTAAGTACTCCGCCAATTCGTGTACAAACTTTTGAAGACACGCCGGGAGCCCCGTCAAATGTTTCTTTTCCCGATGTATCGTTCTCTACCGCCAGAATTATCTGGGACGTACCAGAAGATCCCAATGGAGAGATTTTAGCTTATCAGGTCACATATTCGTTGAATGGTAGTGTGAACCTCAATTATAGCCGTGAATTCCCCCCGTCGGACCGCACATTTAGGGCAACTCAGTTGCTAGCCGAACGGTATTATATTTTCAGTGTAACTGCCCAAACGCGTTTAGGATGGGGTAAAACGGCATCGGTTCTCGTGTACACTACCAACAATCGAGAACGTCCTCAAGCGCCATCTTCACCACAAATTTCCCGCAGTCAAATCCAAGCACATCAAATCACTTTCAGCTGGACTCCAGGGCGGGATGGGTTCGCACCACTGCGGTACTATACCGTCCAGATGCGTGAGAATGAAGGACCATGGACATCACTCCCCGAACGTGTTGATCCAAGTTTAGCCTCGTACACTGCCACTAACCTAAAGCCTCATACAACTTATCAATTTAGAATCCAAGCCACGAATGATCTGGGTCCCTCGGCTTTTAGTCGCGAGAGTATCACTGTTCGCACTTTACCAGCTGCTCCAGCGAAAGGTGTGAGTAGATTAAAGGTCGTGCCCATAACTACAACTAGTGTACGAGTGCAGTGGAATGCTCTCGAAACATCCCTTTGGAACGGGGACTCAGCTACCGGCGGCTATCGAATTCTATTCCAGCAACTGTCAGACTTCCCCGCCGCTCTTCAAGCAACTCCAAAGCAAGATGTGATGGGTATCAACCAAGCCTCAATTGTTCTCAGTGATCTCCAACAGGACCGCAATTACGAAATTGTAGTGTTGCCTTTCAATTCTCAAGGAGCCGGTCCAGCGACTCCTCCAGTCGCCGTATACGTCGGTGAAGCAGTTCCTACTGGCGAGCCGCGTGCAGTAGATGCAGCTCCACTATCCAGCACAGAGGTCAGACTTCGATGGAAACCTCCAAAGCAGAGCATGCAAAACGGTGATCTTCTTGGTTACAAGATCTTTTATCTAGTCACCGACTCACCGCAAGAACTCGAAGAAGGTCGCAAGCATGAGGAAGAAATTGAAGTGGTAGCTGCATCAGCGACGTCACATAGCCTAGTCTTCTTAGATAAATTTACAGAATATAGAATACAAATTCTGGCTTTCAATCCAGCCGGTGATGGACCGCGGTCGACTGCAATTACAGTGAAAACTTTACAAGGGCTTCCAGGACCGCCAGTGTCACTTCGATTCGAAGACATTACGATGCAAAGTTTGAAAGTCTCCTGGGATTCCCCGAAAATGCGCAACGGTGAAATTCTAGGCTATCTCGTGACCTATGAGACTACCGAGGAAAATGAAAGTAAGCTGGTTGAGGTTCCCTCATATCCCTGATGTCCTTCAGCTAAATTCATTTCTTTTACTCTTTTTTTCTCACAGAATTCAGCAAACAAGTGAAACAAAAAGTCACTGGAACAAGCTTGCTTGTACAAAATCTCGAAGAAGAAGTCACGTACACGTTTACGGTGCGTGCTCAAACGATAGACTACGGTCCGGCAGTAAGTGAAAATGTAACAACAGGACCTCAAGATGGATCTCCTGTGGCACCAAGAGATCTAATACTTTCCAAGACGTTGTCCAGTGTTGAAATGCATTGGTTGAATGGACCATCAGGACGTGGACCAGTTCTGGGTTATTACATAGAATGCAAGAAGAGGGGTAAGTTATGATTTTTTATTCGCAGTACTGGTTCAAGGGATTGTGCATGGCAGAAGTGGGTTTTAACAACTTCAGTGCTACACATAAATTTGTTTTTCTATAAACTCTGTCATGCATAAGGAAGGTTATACAATGCATTTTCTGGCTTTAAGGGGCTTTCAGTAACAGTAGTTTCTTTATTTCTATATTTTTATCATCTTTTTCCCCCAACCATGCTTACCCCGAGTAGAGAGAGGTGAACCATCCTACATTTGTAAGTACCGCAAGAAAACAAAATGCTTTTAGTTGTGCTACTTTTATAATCTTTTATATAAACAGTCTCCTATATTGTTGGATCTACGAGTAGATGCTTACTAACTGAAGTTCTTTTTTTTTCCATTTAATAAATATTAATTTTAGTAAAAACAATTTGACTACTAAATCGAATACAGTTCATTAAGTATAAGTGACTAACAAACGCAAAATATTAATCTTCAAAGGAAACAAAATTTCTCAAAGTGCAAATAGGTAGATCAGCAAAGTTGATAGGTGGGTTAAAGACTGCTCTTGTCGCGCCGGAAATCCAATAAAGGTCTCACTTTGAAATCGTGTCACTTAAAAGAATATTGTTTATTGAACAATGTATTTAAGTTTGAATAAAACAAATCTAATCCATCCTGTGGAATTCAGAATTTCATCCGATATCTCTTAGCGCAACAAACCCCGTCAGCAATCGAGTGTGATTTCCTTTCCAATGAAAAGAATACCGAGCCTAGCTGTTTGGAAGTTCGTATGTCCTGATATTCCTATAAATTAAAACGTAGAGTGTTGCCCTTCAGATAATTTGAGAATATCCTACTCTTAACAGCTCCTAAGGTAATGTAAACTCCTTCTGTAAGGTCATTACCGCATGACTAAACTATTGCGTAACGCATATTTTTTTACATTACTTCTTGGAATAATGTGACTAAAATCCGAGATCTATACGTAGCAAGGTCCTATGCTGGAGAAAGAAGTTCCGGGCTAAAAGCTCAGCACTTCACGTATGGTAGGCACAACTACAGCGGCCCCTTCTATACTTTTTTGGTGTCTATACTTGTCGTTAGCATTAATAACACCTAAACTATGATAGGCTGTAAGGACAATGAAACCGACTTCTAATTTTTTTGACCAATAATTTGGAAAGTGCCTACCTAACATGGAACTACATAGGTACATGAAGTATGTACATAAGTATGTACCTCCGGAAAGCTCACGATTATATTCTAGAAAAGCAAATATCATCAGAGCAGTCGATAACCTTACAGTAAAATGTTAGAATTCATGAATCCTCCACCTTTCTGCGACAAAGCAACCGAGAGCATGTCACCAAATTACAGTAATGACATTTTATGAGTCAGTCTCCCACAGTGTAGGACAATTTTGTTTTATTTACTGTCGCGCTTTGACTATTCATTGCTGAATTTTCGAGTGTCATACTGAACATTTTTCTTACTCGCTTTTTGCATTTCAATTTTCAAGTACAGATCAGCGGCCCTATTAGTATACATTGGTCGAATTTCTTAAATTTTTGGATATGTCTTGTAGTTTGAAGAGCTCATCCACTCATCTCAAAATGAAAAGTAGCGCCTAACGTCGCTTATATGACAATAATTGGTCGTAAACGGATTCTAAAATTACGATAGCAACGAGAAGTTATCCATCAACCTGGCTAACAAAGATAGAAGTTCAACACAATGTATGTACGTCGATCTGTCTGGCCGTGTTTTAGTTTTTTTTAACCGTCTGACTTAGATAGCTGAAATTGTAGAAAATATTTAAACACAGTCTTGGAATCAAAACACGCTCCAAGAGAAGAAAAATGGTTGCAGTCAGTTCTGACATAACAAATGAAAAATGAATGAAAAATGAAATAAAGAAGTTGGAATACGTTTCAACCTTGTCAATAGTACAAATCTATGGATTTCTTTAGCGAAAAGGAAGTTTTATCGATCAACGCACTGTATAATCAAAAACGGTAGAAAAACTCGGCCAGTTTTAGTGAAGATCAAATCATTGTAACGTGTTCCAGGCGGAATTAATGGCGATCAAAGAAGCCCTGTCTTGGCTTAATAAATACGTGACATCTGTTAGAGATATCTGCATCTGAGCTGAGCAGTTTAACATTCACCTGTGTTGGGTGCCGGGGCATAGAGACATTCCAGGGAATTGTAAGGCCGATGAACTGCTAGAATAGGAACAACTATACCCATCTTGCCGGTTAAAGGCACCTTAGGTATACCAATAGCTACTCGCAAACTTAAACTTAAACTGGATGCTGTCGTGAGTACAAATCTTAGGTGGACAAATGGATCAACATGTCTAGCGACGAAACAGATTTGGCCAAAGCTGGATCTAAAACGCTCTAAGAATTTGATTTCTCTCAATAGATTGCATACCGGCACCACAATAGGTGTCATCACTGGACACTGTCTAATAGGCAAGCAAGCTACAAGGCTAGGCCTCTTTTCGAACGATTTTTGTAGAAACTGCATGGATGAAGAAGAGGAGGAAACTATTCCTCACCTTCTTTGTTTCTGCCCAGCTCTCTCCCGTAGAAGGAAGCTTCACTTAGGAGCCCCCTATTACAACGATACAGGGGACCTGATGAATATCGACACCAAGAGCCTCCTACGCTTCATAAGAAGCTCTAATTTGTTTTAAAACGAGTGGGTATAGAGAAACTTTCTCCCAAGATCCACGTGGTATCACAATGGACCTATCATTAGTCTTCGTGTGCTGGCGACTCCTAGCTGGCAGCCATTTCAACCTAACCTAACCTAGTGAAGATGGTATCTCCTTTGCTTAGAACTTTAATTCCTAGTAAGCGCCAGCTTTTGTGGACTTTGTGGGCGACGTGGCTCAAGTGGTTAGTGCGTTGGGTCGTTGAATTTCGAATCCCAGAAAACACCAACAAGTTTTTTCACGGTCCCACCTCTCGCGAATGTCTGACCAACGTCCGAAAGTAATAACTGCCATGAGTGAGCTTTTCAATTCGCCTTTCGGATATAGCTATAAACTGTAGGTCCCTTCCATTTGTGTGAAAAATATAACACGCACAACACGAATGCCAGCTTTGATTGACATTTTTATAATGCGATGACAATCATACATACGATATCCTGTTTGTCACTAGCTTCTCGGTCTGTCTTCCAAATTAATCGCCTTGGGAGTAAGTTCTTAGCCAATGACTGATGGTCAGAAAAAGAAAATATTTTCTTTTCTTGCTGCACTAAGGAGACTATATGTATGGCGATCAGCAAAATGGATCTTATTCATAATTTTATCAGTCCCTTTCGTAACGAGACTTTAATAATAAATTAAAAATCGATTTTATTCGTTCACTTGTGACAGTTCGTTCGAAAACAATTATCTCTCAAAGTAAGGCTTTACGTTCTAAAAACTCTCACAAGACACCTTTGTGTCTCTCTTATGTCCTCATGAGAGGATTATAAAACGTTGTTTTATTCCCAAATTAAAACTTTTGGGTAACCGTACTTGGTAAAGAAATATTTATACATTCTTAGGTATACTTAACCCGTAAAACCTTACACAAAAGTAAAGTAAAGTAAAAAACAAAACCTAGCTACCAAAGGTTGTTTTATTTGTGCTTTTAAAATTGCTTTCCTACATAACGAGTATGGTTTTATCATTTGGAAATGCCATGATCGAGCATATTCATGAAAGAAAATGCACTATGCCCTTATTACTAACTACATTACCATCGAGAATAATAATCCTTACTCAATGTATGTGCCTAACATTTGTTTTCTTTTTCCACCTTTGTATTATTATTTTTTTATTTTGAACTTATTGTAACCATCCATAACACTTTTAGATGATTCACGCTGGGAGACAATAGCCCGCACAACTACAGGTCCAATGCAAGATTTCACTGTCAGCTACCAAAGTCTACTGCCATCAACTGCGTACACATTCCGTGTGATTGCATACAATCGCTACGGTATATCATTCCCAGTTTACTCAAAAGACTCAATATTAACCCCATCCAAATTGCATCTGGAGTATGGATACTTGCAGCACAAGCCCTTCTATCGACAAACATGGTTCATGGTTGCCCTGGCAGCAACTTCAATCATAATCATCATAATGGTCATCGCTGTGTTGTGTGTAAAAAGCAAAAGTTATAAATACAAACGTAAGGAAAACCTAAAGTGATAAAGTTGTTGATTTTTGTTTCTAATTCCCTTTCATCCAAATAGAAGAAGCACAAAAAACCCTCGAAGAATCGATGGCAATGTCCATCGATGAACGACAAGAGCTAGCCTTAGAGCTATACCGTTCGAGACACGGTGTCGGCACTGGAACTTTAAATAGTGCCGGCACTCTGGGTCGTGGCACCCTCGGTACTCTAGGCCGAAAATCCAATCACCGTCCGCCAGCAGCTGTGACATTGGGCAAAAGCCCACCACGACCATCGCCCGCCTCAGTAGCGTATCATAGCGATGAAGAGAGCCTCAAGTGCTACGATGAAAATCCCGATGATAGCAGTGTAACGGAGAAACCATCGGAAGTCAGCTCGTCAGATTCACAGGTAAGATACACCCTTAAGAGTTCTGCATGATAAGATTTAATTGATTGTCTCTTGTTCCACTATAGCATTCTGAAAGCGAAAATGAGAGCGTTCGCTCTGATCCTCACTCATTTGTGAATCACTACGCCAATGTGAATGATACACTACGGCAATCGTGGAAGAAACAAAAACCAGTGCGTAACTACTCTAGCTACACCGACTCAGAGCCAGAAGGTAGTGCGGTAATGAGTCTCAATGGGGGACAGATTATTGTAAACAATATGGCGCGGTCAAGAGCTCCACTGCCAGGTTTCTCCTCATTTGTTTGACAATCAACGGAGTTTTAAGTTTGCCTTTATTATTTTTATTTCATAAAAAAGCACACAACTAATGTGTGCGACTATATTTTCATTTATCATTTACATTTGTGTATGGATGTTGTGCGTGTATTTTAATTGTAACTATAAACGTAACGTTTATTTTAAACTTAAAGAAAATACTTCAATTGCGATATTTTTTTAAGCAATTGTCCATCTCTTTTACTTGTGATAAAAGATTTAACTGAACGTATTTTTTTATTATTTTTCTAATTAACATTTAAATGGAATTAGTTCTTAAATTAAAATTTGGGTTTTTCTTCATTGTGTCTCAAAAAAACAAAACAAAATCATCTAAGAGCTCATATCATAATTTTAAGTTTAAAGTTGTTTCGTTAAGCAAATTCTTTTCGTGTTAATTTTAAATTATAACTGATGGAAGATAAATCTCAATTATATATACAATCGGATGTAAATATTAATTTCAATAAGGTAAATGGAGTATTGATGGATATTGAGGAGAGGAGTATAATATTCTATACTGTAAGGTATTCAGAAATAACTCGGTATGTCAATTACTAAAATTATTTATTAGTACTTTGTAGATGTTAGCCATAAATAAAAAGATTAACAGAGTCCGATAGCTGCTGAGTGGGACCCATTTGCATTTCGAGAGCTAAAAATAAAACAATCAGTGAGATTTTCTGTTTCACATTTCTTTAAATTTTGAAAGCAGATATAACGTCTCACGACACTTATTCTTTTTACGAAAGTTGAAACCTGATGGATGTTATTTTGCATGAAGAAAATGCTTGCGACGTCAGATACCGATACATATGTACGTGTGTTTGACAAAAGCGTGTGGTTTAAAAGAAAACAACCGCTTGACTTAGGGAAACAAAATTATTTATTTTAAAGCGTTCAACATTTCTCTCCATTCCCAATTATCGCCTCGCACCATTGTCGACAACTTAGAGCCAATTTTTCTGCATAGTCTTGCGGTAATTGTCGCCAAATTCTTTTTAAAAGCAGTTAAAGCTGTTTTACTGTCTTAACGTTTTTTCCTTTGATCCTTTGCTTCATAAGTCCCCAGACATTTTCAATAATGTGGCATCTGGAGACTGAGATGGCCAATCCAACACATTGATGTCATTTCTCTCTTTGAAGTCCTGACAGATACGACTACGATGTTTCGGATCGTTGTCCTCTTGTAGGAGCCAATCCCGGTTTCCACGTCCGAATAGCATTTCAGCGGATGCCAACACTCCTTTTTTGTATAGTTGGATCATTCTTTGAGCATTGAGATTCCCGGTAAAGGTCACCAATTTTCCGAAACCCGCCGCGCAGAAACAGCCATAAACATGCACTTTTGCCGGATGTTTCACTGTTCGTTGGACGACAGTTTCACTGTGAGCAGTCCACACACGTCTCAAGGGATTGTTTAAAAAAAAAATGAAGCTTCATCACTGAAAATAATTTTGGTCCAGTCTCTGTAATGGCGAGCCCTCTCAAGTCTTTTTTTAATGTGTTTTTCGGTTAACAAAGGCTTGGCCGCAACGGCTTTGTAATTGAAATCTTTTTCTCTATAATTTTGCGAATACTGAAGATAGAAACCTTGTGACCTTTTTCTAATAACGTTTGCTTTGCTTTTCTAAGGCTAACCTTGATATTTTTTTCAAAAATTTTAAGTACTTTGTTTTTAACGGCTTTTGAAATGGTCTCTGTTTTTCCCCGGTCTGGCAAATCGTCAACGTTTCCATGTTCTTTAAATCGTTTCACCCACTTCCTCACAAAAGTCTCTGACTTTCTGAGCTACTTTGCTGCAGCTGTAACGTATAATTTTGGTCCCCGATGGGCAACACGAAACACGGCTTCAAACCGAACCTTATATAGAGCACTCATTACGGAATACGTCTTGTAACTTGCAAAAACGAGATGCAACTGAAGTAAAATTTGACTGCGCCTTAGAGGAAGAATAATTCTAATGGAAACAAAAAATTCTTATCGTCTGCGACTAACGGGTTAATTTTTACGAGCCGTATGCTTTTGTCAAACACACTGTATGTACATATAACTATGGAAGTGCTGACTTTAAAGTACAATGGAATCTGCCATTTCAGCTACAGGAATGAGAATGATAAAAAAACTACCGATTTTGATAGATACAAAGCTTCTGTGTCCAAGAACATGAAAGGGACCAGTGAGCCTTGTAAGTTACTCCTTTGTTCGCGTCGCTGATACCAATTAATTAATTATTTTTTTATATTTGATGTTGCTTTTGAACATACATCCTTTGTATTTTACTTCTGACAAAAAAGTAGAGAAAAAGCATAAAAAGCGAACTACTATATTCTTTAAGCCACATCGACACGAAAATACTGCCACAGGTTGAACTTGAAATCCCTTATTGGTTCGTGAAGACACCTAACCTTTGAAGTGTTCATTTAATTTTTTTTCTTTCAACATTTCAGTCCAAAAGATTTGTCTGCTCGACAGTAATCGTGAAAAATCTGATCTCATTTTCGTTTACACTTTGTATGTAATGTGATACCACAAAAGAAGGTAAAATAAACGATTTAACCTTTCAGATGAAAACAAATCGAATGATGATGGGGGTTTCAACAAGTGGGCTGGCTACAAGGAGGATCAAGCTAAGACTACCAGAATACAAAATATATAAAACTATTATGCAGGCAGTCTCGCTAGTCTATGTGTCGAAAAATTTCAAGAATTCAACTCTAAAACTGGCTATAGTGTTATAATATGTACATAATTTGTACTTGCGAGTCAAGTATGTATGTACATATGTATATATTTACAATTTTAACAACAAACTGAGTTCATAGCTTAGACAAAGTATGTGTATGCCTTTTACGAAATTAAATCTGTTACTCATACAACGCCGTTGATACCAAATGTATATTTTTACGTGACGCGATACACGTTCACGAACTACACGATTTTTGGCTTCTGTAAAATTGGAGAAGTGACCATAGATAGACCTCGTGAGGTTGGAGGAACCGTTGACAAAACTTCCTATCAAGAACCGTTTGCGGGTAGATATTTGTTCACTAAAATTGCATCAAATTTGTTTCTTGATCCTCATGGGTTCTAAGATTCGAAAAATTATACTGCAAGCGACATTTTTTGTCCCGAAGGACTTGAGAAATACATACATGGATACAGTATACTCCCTTATAAGCGGACACCGAAGGTTCCGAAGTATTTGTTCGCTTATGAGAGATGTCCGATTATGAGAAAACAAACAAAAGAACATTTAAAAGAAATCTTCTTTGAAATCTGTCCGGTTATGAGAGGTGTCCGAAAGGAGAGAGTAAACTGTATAGAATTTCACTTTGCCTTGATTTATTTTAGTAATAATTTATAGACTTTGATTTGTTTCAATACCTTTATTAAAATACTTTCGAGCCGTTGTTGAGTGTCGTCTACTGTTGGCAACCTGAACTTTTTTGTACCCACATTTACCACGTACAACTTATTTTAACTGAATGTTAAACATTAGTTACAATTCGCCAATTTTCTCATTAAATCAGCGTAAGAGCAAGTTCTACAAGCACGCCTCACTTATCTTCAACTGTTTTCTCTTGGTTTGGCAATTTTAAAAGGAAAATTATTAAGGTTTCCATGAAAAGTTAATAAAGCAACATTTCCCACGAACTGTAAAATCTCAAATAAACTTTGTAAATCAAAGTTTCGGTTTTCCAAGTGGGTACAGAATACTGATTGTCAGCCAGCTCTACTCGACTCAGTGGATATGTGATTTGAGTTAGAGAATATGGGTGATAATATAATTAAAAGGATTTATTAGGTTTATTAGTGAACCATTGAATAATACTTTGCGTAGACCCATGTATAGACCTTCGCCTTTTGAGGTTTATCAGTCCGGCTTTATTTCGTCGTAAGTAATAACGAAACGAATCTGTTCGCATTTCTATCTATAGTGGATGAGAGTACTTACATTTATACATAATAGCTAACGAATTTTGGACCTCTAGGCAAAAGTTAAAAGCTAACCCACCCCGAAGGTGTTTGTCTATTTTTTTTTATATAATTCGCGCGCGCCAAAGGGTGTATGAATACCCTTATGCTGATTTTTCAGGGCACGGACGTTGTAAGCTGTGGTTGAATAAATTTCAACATCGTAACACCGGGTACTTCAGAGCAACACCACTTTTCTTAGTTACAGGTGGAGTCCGCTTTTAACTAGTTTTAATAATCTTTTAAGAGAGAAGATAAAGACAACGTAGTGCAGAGTATTTGCTTAACCCTATCGGTACTTCTTTTTAAATAATTAAAAAATAATTTTTGTTCAGTATTGGTTCTACAGTGGTTTTTGGGAACGATGCCATATGACAGAAAAATGATGTAAAATTAAAAAGACTCAACGTATAGGCTTATTTTTTTTTTATTGTGCGTTTGTTATTTATCTACAAATTTAATTAGGAATTCCAAAGGTATTTGATGATTATCTTTAGAAAAAATTAATCATAAGCATAGACTTCTGATGAAAAAATTCGTAATTTTTGCAGAGCTTCCTTGCACGGCATCTAAAAGCACACTAACTGTTGGCCAGCAATCTGTTTTTGCCTCAAATGCTTGAATAGATACCTCAGGAAGTTGAAGGTAAGACGAAAACCAAAAAATATGCTCACAGAGAGAAAATTAGCGTTAAAGTATTAGTGATGCCATATGGCATCAAACTACCGAAAAGGTTAACAAAGAAACATGTAGATATCTTGGTTCTGCACCTTCAGACATCCCACAATTATCTGCGTCTTCCACATCTTTGATGATCTCACAGTCGGGATCTAAATTATGATTAGACAGCTGCTTACGACTTAGTTGTCAGTTTATATTTTTTTTTTGCGTATATGGCTGTATTCTAATTTCAGATAAATGTCATTAATAGTCGAAGCTGTTTAGTAATATATTTTCAATAAATCTTAACATGTTATCCATACTCCTGTGAATAATCACGCTTGACCTATCAGTACCACCAGTGGCAGTGTCTGGCATTTCTGTTGATCCACTTATTCCATCAAAACCTGCATAGAAATTTTGGTCTCCCCCTTTCTATCCATTAATACTCAGTAAATTTAAACTATACTCGTGCGTGTGATTCCATTTCTTCGCACTGAAATTCACACACAACTACTTAGATAGAATTGAAATAGAAACATAAAAATATAGTTTTATGAGAATTCTATACGATTTTCATAATTCGTTAGTTAAATAGGCATTAATGTATAAGCAAAGAACTATTAGGCCATATAATGCAATCTTAAGTAAAAAAGAAAACCATAAATAAATAAAGAAAAATAATATATATTTAACTATATACAATTACATAGTTAATTATTGCTTAATCTACAAACAAACGACTGATTATTGTTTATAACAAAAAAATTAATAATTTTATATATCTTGACACGCCTTAAAACTATATTTGTAAATGTATGTAAGAGATATTCCAGTTTCCAGTTTTTTCTACCATTTCTATCATGTTTTAGCGAATAACATTGTAAAAAAAAACAACCAAAATTTTAAATTCCTGTCAGTGTACGCGTTATACATTGGTATAAAAAAATAAATGGCAGTTCATCCCCAGAAAATTGTTGCTCAAGAAATACAAGTCAAAAACTTATCAATCTACTCCAACTACATAGAACAGCAATGCATTTTTAGGATTCTTTTTTTCTGAGAGAAAACAATAGCAATTAGTAATTTATAAGAACTAGACTAAGAAAAAAAAAATTGTAAAATAGTGTTTAAGTTTGTGAGTAAGTAATAAATTATACTGTTAGCGAAAGAAATGCGAAAAAGTATTAAAAATATACTTAATAAAAACTGCATCAAAATTTAAAGATGTGTTTATTTTTTCTTTAAGTAATGCGAGTTGTTTGTCATTTAAATTGGGACTATGCGGAGGTTCAATTGCCTTTTTGTGACGAATTTAAAAATCTGAACCATTGTTGTAAATGAGATATCTGCTTTATCCTGCCGATTAAAACGCCTGAAGAAATGATTGCTGAACTATTAATACAACTCGAGTGAGCATTACTTCAAGAAGGGAACGAGGTAAGTAAATAGTCGTCCTAAGAAATAAGTCATCCCATACGATTATAGAATCCATTGCGCCCATAATAGAATGCCCCAGAAACGTTCACTTAAAACAACCAACATTTGGAATTGTTCTCATTTCCACGTAGGAATGAGTTAACGTATAGCTGAGCAACTGCCTTGGGGATGTAATCTTGTGTCTATCATCAATCCACATCCAACCGAAAGCTGAATCTGAGGATCCACTTCTTTTGTAAATCATAAATCTTACAACAGAGGTCACCGATTTTTGTTAGATATTATCGGGTATGAAGAGGAATAACTTATTCTTGCTTGGCATGCTACCTTTGATTGAAAAATGCTTTCAAATGGTAAGTGGATGCAGGTGTTATTATTAATCTCGTTCTCTCTCAACAGTCCCAGGTTCTAACACCGAGCTGCAGCAGACGAGGCCCATCGGACCACGTGCTACTAAAACCGGAAGGGACACCATTGAGCTCTTTAAAACTAGAAATTACTTACGGCAATGCGTCACGTATGAGTATTATACTATTTCTAAAATATCATTCATGAAATTCGCATGACGAAAGGTTCAATTTATAAAAAGTCAGTGTAGTTACCTGCATCGGCCAACAGCATCGTCATATTTATTAAAATGGAAGCGGCAAAAATAGAATATTTTGTCATCAAGAAAGGATAATCAACATCTGTGACCATGGCACACCGTCCACCCAAGCCGATCTGTAAACTCTCAAAATCGCATCTGCATATAGTTGAAATAAGGAAGCATACCTAGAAAATCTCAGTCTTGCTGTAGGGTGTAAAAGCGATCGATTTTTTTTCAAATGTGGAGTAAAATCATCTTGATAGCACTGAAGATGAAGCTATTCGAGTAATTTTCGGCCCCCGTTTATGTGAACGTAGTATGGAGGAGAAGATTCAATCACGAATTGTACAAGATATACAATGATGTCGACCAGGTTAAAAGATTTCAAATTTATTGTTCAATTAATATAAGATATCCGATCCACAGGGTCTTCGAGTTATGAAGTTACGCATAAAGGGTTTTTTAATTTACACTGCCAACACGGCGAATCGCTATTAACATTTACGAAAGGGTACAAAGCCAACGATAGTATCGGTGTCATAATTTTGTCTGAAAACTTGGATATCCACTTCTTCTTGAACCTTCCGGGCTACAGCGTTTTTCAGGCCGATATCATCGCTTGTACCACAGATGCAACCGAGTTCGTCACAACTAGTGCCATAACATTGAAAGCTGGGAAATTATGACATTTACCTCTTGAGGAGATAGGTGAATATTACAACCTCAATTTTTGCTGGATACAAGGTCACATAACATTCTGGAAAATATCAAAGCCAACGACCAAACAAAAACAAGATATGTTAAGCTGTGTGTCTGTGAGAGAGAGTGTGTAAACAAACTGGCAAATCCCTTCACTTTCGTTCAATAAAGGAACAGAATAAATATGTGCCTTCCTTTACCGTGCTTTTTGGCTATTCCCGTTCAAGTTTCGACTTAAAAATCTTAACGCCAAGTACTTCAGAGCAACTGTAGACGAATTGGACCAAATTTTATTAATTTTCCTAAAGGAAGGTAAATATTGAAGTGCAAAATTAACTTCAGGAGTATGGTAGTTCCTAACGCCTGGTAGTAGTTTCGCCACGCCTAAATACGCCTTTAACAGTCCTCCCACAAATTTAAATTACTCGTAATACTCTCGTATCTCGATAAAAACAACGAGCTCTACTTACTTTAATTGTAGATACAATGAACACGATACTAAGTGTTAATTAGTAACGATTGCTTTTTTTTTAATTTCCCACTCACAGACTAATTCAGGTAAAAAATTGAAATCCATTTCTATGGTGTATTTAAGCTTCAGTCAAGTGGGGCATGACAACGAGACTTCAAATATTTTCATTATATAAATACCATTATTTTATAACTCGCTAGTGACAGAAAAACGGTGGAAAATCTAAAACAATTTGTGAAAATTAAATTCAGAATTTGTGGTAACTGGTTCGTTCAGTAATCATTTTACGTTGGAATACGGAAAACGTAGAGGTGCGATGTGGTTTTTTATCAAAAATATTTTGCTCTTCTATCCGGATGATGAGCGTAGCATGCCAATTTGCACCTTAAAAAATGTATTTGTTGGAGGAAACTGTTTGGTTGTGGTTTAAAAAAATTAAAGCTTTTCGCTCACGGTCCGTGTAGTTTGTTAATTGGACTACGACGAGTTGAAGAATGGAATGAAAAAAAAATGGTTTATAATCCAAAAAGTTTATAGTTTAACTTTAGTTAAAACATCCTACGTTCAAGGAAAATGTTATGGGTATATCCCTAGACAGGAGTACATATGCTTTCAAATAAAAATAAGATCTGTACCTGCTTTTATATGCATTAAGCAAATTAACAAGGCAAGTTAACTATTGATCAGATTTCTCGATTGAATACGTCTCGTCTTATAACGTGGAGCAATGTACCTACAAAAAATCGTCCTTAATTTATTTTCTTCTTTGGTATACCATATCCCAGTAGGCCATAGCGTATATACTAGTAGATATTTATGAAAGTAAATTATTGGTATACTGGTATTGCATACTGGGATGTGGGTACATTAAAAGCTCCAATCATGCTCTAACAGACTTCGTCCAACTTACTCGTAGATGTTAAGTTTAGCTAGGCCATGGCGGTGATACCTCCATCGTTTTGGACTCGACGAGTCACTCTTAGTTCAATGCTCAACATGGCCTAAATGCGACGAAGGGCTGGAACATGTCGTTTTAACTGCTGAAGGTTTGAGGAAAGACGAAGATTGGAAAGTGAATTAAATATCACACCCGGTGGTTAATTGGGAGGCGATTTTCACACTACTAACCCGAATACAAATCGGGTTCCGACAAGTGGAAAGTAAAAGGAAGGTGCTGCGAACACAGACAATGTGGAAAACCCGCTGAGTTAGTGGTGACTTACTGACTAGGTTAGATTGGGTTTAATGGCTACCCCCCGCTCACGGAAGGATTCACTTGCACCAAGAAAGATCCATTGTGTTACCACACGAGTCCGTCGCTTGCCTAACTAGCTTCCAGATTTCATTGATATCCGAATCAGAAATATCTTCTAGTTCCTCAAAGAAGTATTCACCCAGAACCTGCTCTCTTCCTGAGGATAACACAGGGCAGCTGTAGAGTAGGTGAAATTGAGATTCATCCTCTTCTTCATCTACATAGCTGCGACAGAAGTCGTTGGGCGCGATTTCAAGCCTCAAGGCGTGTCTGCCTTATGCACAATGACCCGTTTGTAGTCCGACCAGGGTACCTAATCGTGGTCTGCTTATGATTGCGGTGTTGAATTTGGTTGTTCAGTAACAAAAATTATACAGAACTGTTTGTACGGTAGTCACTTGGGTGAGGTGCATTAGGCTCATCTTAAGCTTTGCCTACGAGTATGTAGATGGGAAACCGTTTGACAGCTTTGGAATTGCTTATAGCACTCTTGCACCAACTCAGTCCATAGGTGGCAAAATGTCTAAGAACTTCTCTATGTGGATTGCATCGACGTAAGTAAATAAGACTAATACGCTTCGTTAAGATCAGATTTCCTACTTGAATAGGATCGGGGAGTTCTGTGCTGAGTTCTGAATTTTGTCAAGGCATAGTCTACAGATTGGATTCAGCGAAAGTAAGCCAATCGTAGTGGTAATCTAGGAGTAAAGTTTAATCACCCAATCTGCGATGGATATATTATTTACCACCCACCTTACCGCGGAATTTTAAATAGATTGCACATGAGGAACAGGTTTGAGGTAGTTACAGGACCTCTCATGACACAAAGGCAAGAACTACTTGGTATTATAAGCAGTCAAGCACAATATCAGTCTTAATATAGCCTTCTAATGAATGAATGGCCTTTTATCAGTCTTGGCACATAAAACAGTGCAGAGAACATAGAGTACATCCCTTCTATAGGCACTGCGGTAGAGGTTTTGAGGAAGTCTCACACTAGGTATCCTCTAACACAACCACTTTCTTTATTGTCCTTCAGAATGACACTAATTTAAAATTATGACAAGACCGGACTGAACACACTACAAAGGCATCAACAAACTTGAAGATAAATTCCCAAATTGCTCCCAAAAGTATGTATAGGCATACCTCTACCAGCATTGTATCTTTTTATGTTGATACTTTTTATTGCTGTTGTTTTTTTGTGATCATTTTTTTTAATGGTTCTTTTGAAAGAATTTTAACTTTAAAAAAGTAATAAAATCACCGAAATGCCTTAAGGTAAGTTGCTTCTGAAAGAAAACCACGAAAATCGTTTGGCAAATACTTGAAGATATGAAAGATGTACTTTTTAGATTGTTTGCATTTTTATTTTTATTCTTTTCCAGTTAAACACAGTTGGAAAAGGGATTTTCCCGTTGAGTTTATGGATTTGCAGCTTTGAAACGATTAAATTAGGGAAAGTTAACGTTATTTTGTTTTTAATTAATGAATTGTTTATATAATGCGTCTTGCAAATGTAGGTTATTCTTCGCGGTGAGGATTGACCTTGACAACGCTTTAACCACTCACATTTTATTCCATATTAAATCATGGCATGCGTTTCATTCCAAAACTAAATCCTGCGCTTTTAGTGGGACACTCTTTCGTGGAAACCACATGCCGCTACATTTACATGATTTTCAACTCGCACTTGGGAATTTTGATTGCCCAGAAGGCGGCCATATTTTCGTGATAAACTCCTTAGCAAACTCAGTTAGAACTAACTCATTGGCTAGAGCAATACATAAATGTCCTTTGCATCCCTGTAAAAAACTAATCATTTAAGAAGGTTTTTTCCTGTCTATTGAAAGGGGACTAAGTTAATAAAGAGGCACAAGATTGGCTGCCAAAATAAGTATAGAAGAGGTTGGCGCTGTTTTTCATAAGCTTACCAACCGAGCTATTCAAATACGGAGGCGATTTGGTTTGCTCCAAGTCATTAATCAAGTAGGGATGGACGAAAGTATGCCCGATGACTGGAATATCAGCTGCCAGGAGTCCTGTCTATAAGAGGGGCTATCCTACGTCAGGCACTCGGCCACATAGAGCACATGGACAGCAACGCTCCGGCAAAGATCTTCGAATCATAGCCCCCATAGGAATATCAAGGAATGGCAGATGCCAGAACGTTTGGTTTTGACAACTGGAAACAGGGTACCCTAGTTCGGCGAGAAGGGAGGGCTTTCCTTTCCCTCTTCACGAGTGGGGAGCCGTTATAAAATTTTTTTAAAAACATCAAATTTCTTTACGTAGGAAGTAGGCAATGGTTATAGAAATGTGTTTTCAATGACAAAGGTCTGAAGGAAATCGTCCAAAAATTGTTTCATAAGCCACAATATCCAACCACATAAAAATTTCATTAAACCATATCTAGGATACAATTTCGCACACCTAACGGCTATTAAAATTACTATCCGAAATCCTTGTTGACTATTAATGATTTTTTTTTAAATTACAACGAAAACTAGATTGTTAAATATTTTTCAGTGATTTTGTGTTTTATTGAAAATGGTTGACACGGAGCTGGCCAATACCTCCTCCTTCATTCGCTCGCTCCTCGCACATAAGGTCTAAAATTCCATGAATAATGTGTTCGCAGCCAGTATCTGCCCTGCTATCCTGCTTATCGTCGAGCTCTCCGGCTTCCTTAAGCGGAACTGGCAGGGATAGCGTTCTATCGAGCACACATTTTGTCTTTCGAGTAAGGGCTGTTGAGTTTTGATTGAAGTGGCATCGGTTTTCAAGTGTCTGTTATCGTTAACTCCGACGTACATATAAGTATAAATGGACTTCCTGACTACGTCGAAATTAAAGCTATCAAGAGCGACATTTTGTTTTAAGCAGCCTACGGATGTTATTTTGATTGTTGATTGCACATACATACATATGTACATATGTATTTGGCTTTGCTCTGGTTCACTTCAAAACTAACTCCTTTCACCGGTTCATCAAGATGTCGATATCGTCTGCGGATTTGTTAAAGATTATGCTTTCGGTGTTCACACCTGATATGGGCACTGTCTGCTCCAGCACAAGAATGAAGAAATCACATAGCAGACCATCTCCTTGTGGTAGTCTGGTACAGGTGTGGGATAGTTTGGAAAAGCTTCTGCAAAACTGCACACTGCATCGCGTATTCTCAAGTGTTACCAGACGCCTTGCGGCTTTTAAGTCGGTTTCAAGAAGGTGTTTTTCGACTTGAGAGTCGTTGAACTTTTCCAGAATTTGCTTTAGTATGGAGATTTGGTCTATCATTAATCTGCCGGTGGGGAATCTACACTAGTATTTTCCGATTAGTGCGGTACAGAAAAGATTTAAAAAAAAAAAAAAAATACAAATTCTTGGCGCAACAGACCGTATGTGGTCCAGGGCCTAGCTTCTCGCAACCAATTGTGTTGTGCGTGTTATATTTTTTCACACAAATGGAAGGGACCTACAGTTTAGAGCCATATCCGAATGGCAAATTGAGAAGCTCACTCATGGCAGTTATTACTTTCGGACGTTGGTCAGACATTCGCGAGAGGTGGGACCGTGAAAAAACTTGTTGGTGTTTTCTGGGATTCGAAATTCAACGATCCAACGCACTAACCACTTGAGCCACGGCGCCCACAGAAAAGATTTAGATGTTCAAAATGTACGTTTGATAGGATCTTAAATGCGACATTAAACAGAGACATGCCTCCATGGTTGAAGCAAGTTATGGGATCACCCTTTTAGTAGATGGGACATTTGCAGCTGGCATACTTTTCAAAACATCACCTCCACACTTGAATAGCTTCGCTGGCAAGTCATTAGAGCCAGTGGCCTTGTTATCCTTCAGCTTATGAATAGCTACGGCAATCTCTTTTATACTAGGGAGAAGATTACTTCTTCGTGGGCTGTAAGTTGGTTCACTCTCTTTCTCAATATCATGCTCCATGGTGCTGTTGGAAGTACTGCTAAATACATGTACAATACCCTGTGCATCGGTGACTAAATTCCTTTCAAAAAACCCGCGTTTCTGCCTTATAGTCAGCTGTCAATTACTTGTTCCTGTTGCGAGTCCTCCTCTCGATTGCCTTGAGCTGAGAGACTGCGTACACACTCTTCTTTCTACGAAGGATTTTCTTTTCCTGACTCGGTGTTCTTTTCTTGTTGTTCGTGTTCTACGTTGTAGCGCTTAAGGATGCACATATGTACTTCTGTCACCTTTTTTCAGTATTCTCAAACATCATCACATCATGGATTCCTTTTTGGAGGTGGTTGATATCCCAATGTGGTTTTGGCTACTTCTTTGCCTTTGATGACGTTGCGATGTTACGTCCACTGAGTGTTGACGCTAGTATAAGGTGAATGCACATAAGAGATTCTCTAACTGAGATGCTCTTTGCAGTCTTTGGCGATTCCAGGCATGCCAAGGTGTCCAACCTTTAGTCTCCATCATGCACAGATTTGACGTTTGCATTTTGAACTATGTGCATATTCAGGATAAAGTTGGCCTGTTTTGAAAAACAACTGTGAACAGGCAGACAGTAGACACACAGATTTTTGCACAGCCTGATGGCGGCAAATCACTGTTCCTTTACCATTTCCAGGTAGACCCCATTAGGATGGCAGCTAAAGAGGAAAACCATTCCTATCAAATATTTTCGTAAACAAAATCAATACAATTCCCAAATGGATATCATAACCACAAATTAAATTGTTTACAAATTTAAATACGCAACGTGAACTCGTTGTCTGATTTTATTTGAATATTTTACCATAGCCAAGGTAATGAAGGATACTAAAAGGTTTTTCGTGTAAACGATTGGAGAAAAAATTTAAACTATTTAATTGGCATCAGTGTCCGTATTCCTCTATAGTTTAAATATTTGCGCTGGCAATGTGTGCTTCATAACATAATAATATTTCAATTAAGCTGATGTGAAAAATTGATTCATTACCGTTGATTGTTGCTTCAACAATGGTTGTATAGAACGCTAATTAAATTTAAATTTGCAATAAGTTAATGACAATTGGCCAATTGCTTAAAAACCTACAGATACGCATTTAAAGTAGTTATATTGGAAAATGATAACTTTTATTATTTGCATATTTATTGATGCATTTGAATATCCTTGTACATTCGTCCAAACATGTGATTTAATCAAAATGCTGAAGCCATATAGAATTACCTTAACAAGGTTCACCTTAATTTTGGTTTCGATTTTTCTATCTCCTGCAACACAGATGAGAATAAGTTCATTCAAATCATGGTGCAGATGGTGCTGGATGAAATCACTGAAGGATACTCTGTGGAAAATAATCCTAGAATATGTCATTTGAAAGAAAGTCGAAAGAAAATCCTCTTATGCGAGGAAAATCATTGAAAAGATTTTTTTCCTTTATACACAGATGCTTTCCTGTTGTAGTACACAGGGCATTACATTCTGTACAGTTGCCCTGATCTATGATAAAATCATCAAATCAGGATTTATAGGATTTCTTTTCAACGAAGTGCATTTTGTATAAAATGAAATCCTGCATAGGAGTTATAACGTTTATGTATATTATCAAATTTCAATGATTTCCATTTTTTTTTATAGTGGATTTGAGAAGAAAATCAAACTTTGGGCAAGGATTTGATATAGAAATACTTACCAAGGACAACATCACTTTGGAAGAACGCAGATGAAGGAGCTTTCAATTTGGAATACGCCAGTAGGTTTAAAAGTCAAATTGCTGTGGAAAGAAAGGATGATTATCTTTTTGATTAATCCTCATCGTAGATCTGAGTACGTTTACAAGTTAGTGTATATGACAAGCCTTTGAAACGGTAGGAGAAGATTAACTTAACGAAAGCTTTCACGGTTGGAATAGCGAACATCAGCAAAAATTGTTTGTCTCCAAGAGTTCTTCGACGTGTAATGCCAATAAAGATAGGAAGGATTTCAAAGTTGTGGAGGCTTTTAAAGGGGTGATATAACTCTTAAGAAGGTTAAGGTCGTACCATCGGCTGCAAATACATTGACAATAGGGTTTTGGATCTCACAAAGAATCCTGTAAATAGATTATGAGCCAAAACGGACCAGTTTCGGAGAAGATTCCAAGCTCCATGTTCCTGAGGTGTTTAAAAGAATATCTTAAAGTAAAAAGGAGGAGTGGATTAGCAACAATTGTATTCTTGCTTCACGACAACGCAGTGTTTCATAAGGCCATGGCTGCTATAACGTCATGTGGCTTCCAGGGATTAGCTCATCCTACTTACAGTTCTGGTCGGTCTTACAATTACATACAGTGCCGTTCGAAACAAACATTTTATTACCCTTTTCGGGCGCAGTTCTTAGAATTTATGAGAGCTACGGGGTTTTTTGCACTAGGTAGCAAAATTTCACTCAAATAGTGCATAAAAGTCGATGTTTTTATGAATAAGAGGTGCATTTAGCTCGTGATAGCAGTCCGAAACGAACCGAAGTAATTTAGTGAAAAAAAAAAAATGGGAAAGATCAGTTCGGAGTGCAAAGCTAATGTTTTGTGTCTGTCACGTCTCAATTTGACAACACGTGAGACCGGGACTACCAGCAGAAAGAAAGGCTCAGGGAGGCCAAAAAAGACGACCCCAGTGGAAGATCGATGCTGTACAGCCGTCGGCAGCGGTTCAAGACTCCGGTGGATCTTAAAAACGATCTGTGTCGAGCTCCAGGAAAAATAATTTCGTCAAGCTCAGTTAGGAAAAGGCTCGTGAAAGCTGGACTTAGAGCACTCAAACCAGTACTGAAGCCGGATTTTCCAAAAAGAGTCAGAGAAAAACGATTGCTCTGGGCTCAAGAGCATCTTAATTGGACTCAAGACATGTTGAACAATTTTACCTTTTCCGACCAATCAAAGTTTAAGCTGCATGTTGGAGATGGGAGGATTCTTGCGCGAAGAGAACCAATGGAAAGACTGAGCTCTGAATGCATCTTACGGATGCCCCCCAAAACTGAAGGTGTGATAGTCTGTGGATGCTTCCCTGGAGATGAAAAACGTAGAATGGTCTTCCTAGAATCGAAAGTCACTGCATAAGTTTACCTGCGGGCTCTGGAAAATGTATTAGAGCCCTCTGCGCTGGAGCTTTTTGGTGACACTTGCAGATTCATTTTCCAAAAGGACAATGCTCCTTGCCATACAGCTAAAATTGTAAGTATGAAATTGTTCTTATCAAGCTTATAAGCTGGAACTTTTATGACTAAAAATAATATTTGCATTTTTTTTTATTTCTTAGGTTAAAAAGTACTTGAAGAAAATAATGTCGATGTATTAAGTTGGCCTCCCTACAGTCCAGATCTCAATCCAATTGCAAATATCTGGTCAATAATGAAACTTAAGGTTGCGAAGAAGCGTCCATAGTCAATTGAAAACCTAAAAATTTACTTATCCAGACCTGGTACACTATACCTGCTTCCACATAGAAAAACCTATCTGAGTCAATATCTCGCCGATGTGCAGCTGTAATAAAAGCAAATAGAGGTCCAACAAAGTACTAGTTAAATAGAGAATGTTTCTGAGAAGCAATAAAAAAAAACAAAAACAACAATAAAGCATTTTTCTTTAATCCCTAAAAATGAGGCAGGTACCTAAAAAACTCATTTTTCGGTCTAACAACTTTTTGCTCCCGTGACCGCGTGTGAAAATCTTTAACACTGTAAATGTATCATGAAACGATTGAAACCGCATAAGAAAACAAATCCTCATTAAGAAATATGTACTGCAACAAATTTGACAAAATTCGAAAAAAAAGTTTGACCAACATTTTTCGAGCGGCACTGTATTATTAAAAGTTCCGAAATTTAAAAGTTTTACGTGGAAAACATTTAAATGATGTTGACTCCGTACAGCTAAGTACGTAAGTAAGTGAACATTTTTTTGGTGAGAAAGTTCCGAAAAATTGCAGAAAAAGCCTTTTAACCCGTTATTTCGACGAAGTAAGCACATGTTGCGAATGTATAAATAATGACACTTTTGTCCTCGGCAGGGTGGCTTATGCGGCTAATAGAGTGAAACCTAGAGCTATGCGATCGCAGAACTAATTATTACAGAAGGAACCCCGGATTATCCAATAACCTCCGTATTTGGGTCCAGCAAAGGGCCAAATCCTCCAATTGTTACTGCTGATGACTCTACAAAGCGAAAAAAGGACAACGATGTGCAGATCTGTACGTGGAACGTTCGGACGCTTAACAAGCCGCGTAAATCCGAATATCAAGAGAAGCCCATTGACTGCTATGAAGCAGACATAACCTCCATCTATGAAATGCTACAGGATGGTCAGAATTGACAAAATCTGCGAGCGATGTTCTAAGTATGACTACCAACTTGTGTTACGTGAATTTAACGCCAAAAGAGGAAAGGTGGACGTGTAACTTATTTAAATCCCACATAGTTGAACCTTGTACAATATTTTCCTCAGACCGGTGAAACTGATGTCCAGTTTCTGAGCTATAAATGTAGCTCGTTGAGATTTTCGGATTTTCATATACGCTTTGGGCTGCAACAAACGACAACGAAGCTGACATGATTATGAATAGAATCATGCCAGTTTCGTGAGCTTTGTTTATAAATTTTCTTACGTGAGGTGCTGAAGGCACTCCATTTCACAGCATTGTTGAAGAATGAAACGATCCATTTCTTATCGTGAATGCTTTGGTACTATACATCTGTTAATATTTCAAGCGCGAATTTGTTGCCAGCTGGCCCTCGCTATATTTTACATAGTTTTATGGCTACCTTCGATTATGGGAACCTGCCCTTGAGGGGGGTACAGTTATAAGCATTAAAGACGCCTCGTATGATTAACACTATTCTGAAAACAACATCTCAGTAGAAATAAAACGAAAAATAACTCTTGTCAATCGCGGTTTCTTTGGGCTGAGTCCTGTTTTATGGCTCTAAAACGGGGACTCTGTCAAAAGAGGATGAAGATATCCTCGATCGTTTCGGAAGAAAAATTCTTCGTGAAATATTCGATCCCGTTTTCTTTGACGAGCTTTTGGGGAGAAAATTTAAAGACGAAGTTAACGAATTATACAGCGACATCAACTTATTCAAAACTGCTCATTAGTCGCTTAACATGGCTAAGGCATGTTGTGGACACCAATACTCTTATTTTTTGAAACTACACCGGAGATATAAGATAAATTTTAATTTATAAAAATTTAAACTTTTAGGTAATAGAATTTAAGTTCAAAAAGTGCGATTTAATTTCTTTTTTACGTTTTTTATAGTTAAAAATATGTTTTATGTTGCTTGGCAGTGAATTTCTCGTCTTCTCGTGTTTTCATTGTGACGTATCGATATATCGATGTATCGAGATATCTCACACTGGATTCAGCAAGCGAATAGTAAACCTGTTTCTGGATATCTGCGTGTATCTTTTTAGGTAAACCATAGCAAAGACAATGCTCTTTAGTTGTAATCGCAATCGATATGCTCGTGCCAAATGAAGTGATCGTCAATGATGATTCCCAGATATTTTATGCTTTTGACAACTTGAATAGGCTCGCTTCTTCTTGTGGTTGGACAATCTTCAGTTTTGTGGTAGATATTAATAACAACTGTTGGTTTATTTGGTGTGCGTATGTGCATCATCCTGGTTTTCTCAGGGTTAATTATCAAACTGTGATCGTGGCACCATCGCGTAAGTTTTTCAAACTCTTGCTGCATTATTTCTATAGCAGTATCCATACATCTATGCTTTACTATAATAATAAAGTCGTCCGCAGAAGCGAATACCGTACCTTTGTCGAATAGCCGCAACAATTCATTGGTGAATAATATGAACAGTATTGGGCCTAATTTAGACCCTTGTGGTACACCACAGAAGCTCTGTGTTTTACTACTAATCACATTGGATACTTTCACCACTACCGTTCTACCTGATAGGTAGTCATTTATCCATCTCGCCAGATTTCTTCTTACTCCTCTATCCTGTACAAGCTTTCTAGTGTCTCAAAGGCCTTACTAAAATCTACAAACATAACTAGTACGTGGTGACTCTTATTTAGTCCTGTAGTTACTAAATTCGAGAATTCTCCCAGCCGTTTCCCAGTGTTCTTTCCCTTTTGAAATTCATATTGGTTTGGTTGTTGAATTTTGTGATTCCCCATGAAATTAGTTAAGCGTCTTACGACAATCTCCTCCATGCATTTTTCGATAACAGTTTCCACGCAGCATTGTATAGACTTCCGATCACTGGCTTCTTCAAAGTATAAAGATTTGAGGTACCATATACCCTTATTCCTTAAAATTAAATTTAACAACATCTGCAGTATGTATGAGCATTTATCTCTTAAGTAAATAAATTGTTTGTGTCTATGTTTGAATAGGAAATGCAACTACATACCTCTTCATACCTCAGGTTTGTACAGTCGATTCTAACGCCATTATATTTCCATTTTAATTTTCTGTTTCCGACATACATTTTTGTTTCTTTTCCAACTAAAGTGAAAAATCAAAGTTAAACTTTAATTTTTAACATAAAAAGAATTTCTCACTCCATTACACACATGGCATTGAAGTGCATGCAATTTAACCGCTAAATGAATTCTATGCGGATAAACTTTTTGCACAATTCGTTCAACTTTGGGCACACGACAGTGCATTTAAATTTTAATCATAAAAACTTGCCGCCCATTGAAGAAATAGACAACTCTCCGAATTCCATGCAGCGGTCTTGTACCGGCTTACTCGCGTGGCAAATTTGATTTGTCAAGAAATCGGGTGCAGGATGTTAGCCTGAGAATTGTTATTTCCAAGAATTTTTCACAGTCTGATAAATCTGTCTGGCTTGGTAGTGAAAAAGTTTTTTTCTTAAGTACAACTTTTAAATTTCGAAGTTTTTGTGCTTGGGTCTTGTGCATGTTGCTCCTCCTGTAAGTGAAGATAGGCGGAAGTACAACGATAAGTGCAGGTTGCCTTCAATTGAGACATATAATGTTATTTTTAAAGTTTTATTTTTTTCGCGCACAACAAACACTCTGAATTCTACTAATAGATACTGATTATATTTTGGAGGGATCATTGGGATAAAAGTGCTCCTGTGGAATGTTAAGACTGTTCAAGTGGGGCTTAGTGAATTCAAATGATTTCACATATAATTAGAGCCTGTTGCGGAAACCGTAAAAGCAATCAACACTATAAAATGTGCGACTGGAAATGCAGGTTAAATCTATTTATAGTCTTATAACCGGATCCATTATAAATACTGAAATTGCTCGGCCAATCGAAAAAAACACCGCTGATTTTGGGACACGCGCCAACTGGGCAAACTATCCGGCGCTTAGCTACTCGACTCGAACAGACTGGAACCACAGGGGACGATGCAGGGCGTGGCCGCCACCGGATTGGTCGTTCGGCCGAGAATACCGCGGCTGTGGCTGCCGATGTCGCTGAGAACGAAGAAACATCAACCAGACGACGGGCCACGCAATTGGGCATCACCAGACGGACCATACAGCGAATTTTAGTGAAAGACTTACACATGTTCCCGTACAAAGTGCAAACAGTGCATCAGTTAATGCCCCCTGACCGTCAGTCACGTGTGAACTACTATCAAGCCATCCTCAATCTCGAAGAGGACGATTTTGTGTCGAAAATCATCATGAGCGACGAGGCGCATTTCCCATTAAGCGGTTACGTCATTAAGCAAAATCTTCGTTTCTGGGGCACTGAAAATCCGCGTGTGATGCACGAAGAGCCATTACATCCACTCAAAGCCACTGTGTGGTGCGGCGTTCACGCGAGAGGAGTGATTGGGCCGTATTTTTGTGAGGACGCCATAGGCAATACGGTCCCTGTTACTGGCGAACGCTACAGGGCCATGATAAACGACTTCTTACTACCGGAATTGGATGAGCGGGGCTTGGTGAACATGTGGTTTCAACAATATGGTGCAAGCGCACACACAGCACGAGCTACAATGGATATTGTGAAGGAAGCGTTTCCTGGTCACGTAATCTCCCGTTTTGGTGATTTGGCATGGCCAGCAAGATCGCCCGATTTAACAATCCCATACTTCTTTCTTTGGGGCTACTTGAAGTCGCGGGTTTATGCCAACAAGCCTTAGACAATCGCAGCCTTTAAGGAGAATATTCGACAGGAATGCGAACAGTTATCACCGGAAATCTTGTGAAAAGTCATGGAAAAAGCGATAAAACGGACACAAATGTGTATCAACACTGGTGGCAGCCATTTGGCGGATATCATCTTTTCCACTTAACAGAAAAAATTCTATATGTCCATATAAAGATTTCCATCACTCAAAATCATCTTTTTTTATTTGGTAAAAAAGTAATTCAAAAACAAAATTTGATGATTCATTTTGCGCCACCTTGTAATTTTACTATGGACACGAACCCCTGCAACCGTCGAATAAGAGCGGTGTTGTCATAAGTTCAGGATTAAAACGTGAGAGTCATTGCTGACTTCAGTACTCGTAAGTCTATTAGAAAGCCTTAGTGCAATTAATTCACCACTTGCAAGGAATTGCTAGCTATGATTAAAGGAGTCGAACATTTCCACGTTTATTTGTTTGGTCGAGAGCTCTTGATCCGCATGGACCACGCTGCACTGAATTCGTTACTGTCATTCAAAAGTCGCTAACATGTCGGTTGGAGCACATCCAGCAGTATCACTATAAAATACAACATCGTGCAGAAAAGGTGCAGCTCAATACAGATGACCTAACATGGCGTCCATGCTTCGGACCAAGAGTATGAGCATTGCGACACCAAAGAAAAGATATATGGAGTCACTGAAAAAACGAGAGTAAACCTCATTTTCAAATCGTCAGCGAGTTGGGTCCGGGGAGTTTGAGGCAAATGCAGGAGGAGGATGGCATTTTACCTCTGGTGACTTAGTGGACAACTGGAACATTGTTTCGGGAAGGTATAATCTTTTGAGAGCTTACTGAGGTAATTCGAATTTTCCACAGTAGACATTTTGGGGGCTCTACCGTCTACAAGGCGGGGTAACAGATACATTTGTATGTATGTTTTTATTTCATGGATTATTTTGCCAAATGAGTAGAAATCTTTCCACATCCGGATCAGACCGCCGAAAGAGTAGCCAGAGAATTGATAAAATAAGTTTTCTGTAGATTTGGGATCCCCATCGGGGTTTTTTGGAACTTTATTTAGATTTTGGGTATCTAGAAGCCGAGGACTATGCTAATGCATTCACAATCAGATGAATTTGTTGCGCAGATGAACAGAACTGCATTGCAGTACCTTTCTAAGTTCCTGAACGAAAAGCAAGACGATTGGTATGATGTTCTGCGTCTATTTGTATGGCATACCGAACAGCGAAACAGGACTTCATTAAGCAATTGCCTTGCACCACCAGATTGGGAGTCAGAAAGTGTAGACCAAAACCAAGAAATCATGATCTACACTGACGGCTCGAAGGAGGATGTATGTAGGTACGGGTGCAGGCTTCTACTCGGATGCATGCAGTGTTATACAAGCCGAAATCCTGGCTAAAGTATGATAAAATTCGGACAGAACAAGAAATCAGTGTCAAACAAATGCTCCTACCAGTCAGTGACTCGGCAGTTTTACCGGAGAGTGTTAATTAGTTTGGTCAGTGAACCAAAGTCTGTGTCAAAGGACAATAAATTAAAAGTGCGAATCTGAAGTGAAAATAAGTGAACATACAACTCAATCCAAACTCAATTTGTCGGTGAATAAAAATTGTGTCCTTTTCTCACTGTTTTCGGAAATCAAAAATGCTGAAATAGACACGGTTAGGATATGAGAATAATATTTCGAATTCAAGTTGTAAGGAACGAGGATAGAATTTGGCTAGCGATTCCTTGACGCTTCTGCTTATAAAGATACACACCGAGTTTGCGCAAGTGTGAAAGAATTTTTTTGATTGTTTCCCTCTGCAAATTCAAAAATTCAACCTAAAATATAAATTTCTCTATTGTGAGGTCTATTCGCTATCGTTCTCACAATTTATCTGCCTCGCTTTCGGAAGCGAAGGAGTCTCCCACACCCTCAAGGTGGCCCACAAATGGTTCCATTTTCTGAAGAGTTGAAGAGAGCAGAGAGTCTTGTCACAAACACAAGTCCTTGTACGTGATCTCGAGCAGTTGCCTGATGAAACTCGGGCTGCATTTACAGATGTAAGTTAATGTCACTCCGTTAAAAAAAAAAATATATTTTTGAAAACAAAATGAAGTTACCCACCATCACCGAGTGTTTTGACTTGATGTGGAGTTGGCTTGAAAGGCACTCCTCGCCCGAAAGTCCTAATGTGCAAAACACGAGACTTGTTTATATACAAACAGAGAACGATGGGCACAAATTCCAAGCTCAGACCTTTGATGCGAAATTGAATCAGTGGTCGTACAAAGACTGGCCGAGTCCACCCGAAACGACAGTTTAAACTCATCTTTGCCGGAGTTTGGATTGATAGTCACGCAACAAACAAAGTTCAATACTTAGACCTAAAGTCGATGAAATGGAGTGATTTACCACCAATGTTAAAAGAGCGGTATTATGCTGAATTGGCTGAATTAAATGGCGAATTGTATGCTCTTGCTGGTATGAGTTCGACAAATGATGCCTTACAATCGATGGAAAAATATAATTTTTCGGCTCAGAAATGGGAAAGTTTAGCGTCTTGACCTATAGCGATACCTTATGTCAAGGCAGTCGTTCTAAATGGGCTCTTATGCGTTCGTGGGAGAAGAGCAATTCACATACAGTGTTATAATCCTGCTCCCAATACGTGGTCCCAGATACCACCACAGAATGAAGTATTATCCAACTTTGGGATTGGCGCAGCTAACGGGTATTTGTATGTAGTTGGCGGTGGGGATGGTGATCGATTGAGGAATTCTGGACGTGTTAGTAAAGCGGTTGAGCGTTACGACCCCTCAAATAAATCCTGGGCGATCGTGAATTCATTTAAAAAAGGCCGGGAATGGACAAGTTGTGTTGCTTGGAATGATAGACTTTTATGCTGCGGTGGAGAGAATGAACCTGACTCAATCGTCAATTCTTGCGAGGAATATCTATAGTCCCCAAACCAATAAGTGGACGAGTTTCATTCCGATTTTGAAACTTGGTTTTTCCCATATCAGTGCATAAAAGTCAGAGACTTTGATATGAGATACGGAATGAAGTTCATAAAGTATGTACACGTACTTTTTGTTTATTTTGCTCAACAATATAATTTCCAAACTTTGTATGTTCAAAACGCAAGAAATATAAAATTCTAACGACCTGTTATTGCAAAGCGAATAGCTTTCAGGTTTTTGGTACCAAAATCTCGATTTCTTGGTTTACCTCTTACGTAGTTTACATAACTTTGTAGAATATTTGGACGTCAGAAAGGAATGGGATTGTGAGATCATCGGAAATCAATGGATTCATGTGTATTCCCCTGTTGTCGATCAGTGCAATTTCCACATTCCTTTAGAATATGCCCTGGGGTTTCCTCAACATCTCCGCAGAATCTGCGGTATCATCTTTGCTTAATACCCAGTTTGTGGAGGTGCTCCTTAAGTCTACAGTGACTCTGGAAAAAGATCGTGATCTTTTGCAACATTCTAAAAACTACAAGATTTGTGACTCGATCTATGAGGAGGCTTCTAACTCGTTTGAGTTCTTAAAATGACACTTCAATTCCACAATCTAATCTCTTTGACGGGGCCTACGGCTTCGTTTAATATAGTAACTACACTACATTAAATAATTGCACATATGTACACTACATAGAATTCTAGATTTTAACGGTGCTAAATAGTTCGTAATAATTAGTGTGGTTCACGTTGACTAAAATCACTTCTCGCACTTGTTTTGTTTGATCGGTGGATATTTCGACCACCCCGAGATCGGGTGATTGGGTATGGTGTGGAAGAGTCGATTTTCAGTTATAGAGCAACCAAGTTCGGATTATTTCGGAGTTATGTTTGTACCAATAGAAATCTGTCCCCTATCCCCAATTTTATGTAGTGGGTACCATTTCTGCTGACAGTCATGGATTCAGTCTTGCTGACTTTAATATTAGGAACATCCCAACGTGTCGTTTTGTTAAGATGTAGTTTGCTTGTGCAGATGTTTCCGCTACATCTCTGGAGTTTCTAGTATCTGATCTAGTTTTGATTATGAGTTTGGCAGGAGGACTAAAACTAAACGTATTTAATTATATCCCGTCTCTATGAACGCAGTCATAGTGTATTGTACATGCTATCTCTTCGGACAAACTACGATTACCTACTTGCAAAAAACTCGTATTCTTGAGACAATAAATAACAGACTCTTAGCACTTCCTTATGAGAACGATAAGCACTTTCAGTGCTAGTTTAGGCCGTACCCTATAGATTGGACCTAATTCAACATCAAGATGGACTGTGAGTGAAAGTTTCACATCAATGACGGCAGTCAAAATGCAGTTTTCTGAATTTCGGAAAATATTCATGTTTCTTAAAATGTTTGCTTACTTAGTGAACTATACGTGTAAAAAATATAAAAGTGAAGTAAAACCCTCAACAGTTGCAGCCTGTTTATCCCACTGCTACTCGCAAAGAAACGAAAGCTTAGTAGTCAATCTCTGCACACTCATTCCACAAGAAGATTGTGAAATTAAAAAGTAGCATTCATGAGTTTTATCTTGGAAATATTGAGGAGGATATGGCTTTCCAGATTCCGCTTGCGTGGAGTCCAATTTGTAAGCATTGGTTGGATTACAAAAGCATCACTTCCAAACGTTGGCAAAGATTTGAATTTTGAATAAAAGGAAGTAAAGCCAGTTCACCATTATTTCCAAGTCGAAGCTTTTTGGCCAAATTAAATTTCAATCAACAATTGTTTTATCCCACACACAAACCAGAAACTAAAATAAAAATTGGAAAGCACCCGAATACTAACTTCCTATATCGTAAAGAGGAATCTTTCCCGAAGTTTCTCTTATAGTGAATACCATAACCCCTGACAGACAGCATTTCGTAGTATATGCATACGTTACGTGGTATACTTTGACATTTGTGTTGCGCCTCGCCCAGCTCTCCTTGCACATTTTTTTGCAACATTCCAATATTGCGTCCTGCTCCTCGTAGCTCGCCGATATAATTCCTCCAAACTTCTATTACTTTCATTGTTTCCAATGCAGATAAAATTGTCCTCCTTAATCCATTTTCAAAACATTTTTCGCTGTGATTGCTTGCTTTTGAATTGTCAAAGAAGCTATGAAGAACCACCAACAGAAAGAAAGTGGCGCTCAAGCAATAAGATGGTGGTATACCACCAAAAATTTGCGAATCTCAATACTAGGTTCTATTCATGGTATAATAGGTTTTAACGTGGTATTGCAGTGACGGACACCTGGTATAGAACATAGTGTCGCCATACCATGGTATCAATACCAGCACTTTGTCTCACACACAACAAATGTTTTCGAAAAATGATTTCCCTAAAGTTTCTTTCTTTATATTTCCTATAAATTAGAAATTTCCCCAAGAAAAAATCCCTAAAATTATGGAATCAATTGACGAAATATATAACACAATTTGATTCGAAACATGTTAGTTTGTGCAACAATCTTAGTTGTATGTACAGTTACCTACATTCAAGACAATTTTTTCTATGTTTTGCTTTCGAAAATCTAGTCAACTCGAAAGGTTCAAGTACAAGATGACAGTTTTTTTTAGACATAACCCTGATTTTTATAGGAACAATCTTCCCAATTGAGCGCAAAATAATTGCCCAGACTCCGAAAACTCAAAGTCTTGCATGAATATTTATAGAACGATGATTTATTTTTGAGTAAAAATATAACTCGTCGTGGGTAAAAAGAGTTTTCAAATAAATGATTGCATATTTACTAATGTGCAAGAATTCAACGCAACGCAAGGCGCATTCAGATTTAAAGGGTCTACCATTTTTAACTCCAGATTGCAAGAACTTGGCAGTATACATATATGGAGCTGAAGATGTACATAATCATCGACCTCATGTTCCATTTTAACGCATCATCAGTCAAGACGATGCTGATGCCAAAAAAAAATATGCTGATGCAGACCGAACTTTATATTGCCTGCAACTCCCTCTGCATTCCTTAGATGTGGAGTGGATAATTGACTATATGATTTCTTTACTATTTGGCCACTAGACTACTGCCGCTTAAACTAGGGTCTGACTTCCAAGATGCACATTTAACGCATACGTTTAGGACTTAGTTTCCAGTTTCTACTTCTAGATAGTGACATCCCCAGATGCTCTCAGCCCACAGTCATAAAAGCTTTTACCCCAATTGAAGAGCTTACATTCGGTTTGAAGCGAATGAGGACAAAATATTAAGTTCACAAATGAAGCATCGACATTATAACATCGAATTAATCAAGGAATTTACCTACCTTGGAGTAGACAAAGATTCCATAAACGACACTCTCGTGGATACCATCAGAAAGCTGTGCTACTTTGGTTTAGTGAAACAGCTAAGCTCCAAGCTCTTAACTCGAAAAAATTTATGCTCTTCCTGTCATATAGTACGGTGCCAAGTGGTGGGCGATAAGCAGGAAGGTTGAGGAAATTTAGATTTTTTTCTAAAGCAAAATTGTTCGTCAGATATTTGGTCCTTTGTGGAGTGGAGGAGAAGATGCAACTGCAAACTGTACGAGCCGCATTAATGTGTAGTCCAGAACGCCAATGCCACATCTATGGAATCGATGGTTTTGCTTCAGGCAAGAGAGTCTTAGAATTCCAGCCATCATCGGGCTGAAGTCGTCTAGTAAGATCGAACTTCCGTTCTAAGGACCAAGCGATGACGCGGCCACCGCGGCCTTGCCATTTACATCCGTAGCGATATTGCTTACCAGATTCCATCACAGTATGGCCACTGTTCCAATCCGGAATTTAACTTTAAATGGCTAAAATTCACCGTCCGTAAGCAAATTATTCACTACTGTTTTATATACAGAAGCCCTAGTGCGGGCAGCAACTCAACCTTTAACGAATTTGATGCGCTGTCCGATTCTATGACTCGAATTGTATCCCTGTATCCTCGTACTGAAATCGTCATTGCGGGCGATTTCAATATATACAATTCGGATTGTCTTCGACACTCGGGCCAGACAACACCTGAAGGAAGGTATGTTTTAGTTTTCGCTGACGTAAACGACTTGACTCAGCTTGTGAAAGAGCCGACACGTATACCAGACATTGCAAGTCACTCCGCCAACACCCTTGACTTGATTCTTACTTCTCACCCTGTTAAATACACCATTGATGTTTTCGTGTCTCTATTTCTATACTATTCCGATATGACCAAAAAATGTGGCAAAAAATACTACAGTGTCCCAAAGGTAGTAAAAATTTTTGATCATTCCTCAAAAACATCAAAAACTCTGCCTCATCTGCCATCCCTTCGCTCATTTACAATGACATTCCAGCTGTCAGCACCTTAGACAAGGCCAATCTGCTCGCAGCACAATTTGCAGCCAACTCCACACTACAAGATAGTGCTTTGTCTGCCCCTGTCCTTGAGAGCGCCGAATTTTCTATGGGACAAGTCCACTTTCGCACACGCACAGTTGCAGGAGTTCTCAAAGGTCTCAACATTCACAAATCGGCTGGGCCAGATGGTATCCCCCCAATAGTTCTGAAGAGGTGTTCTTCTTCGCTGGCAAAACCCTTGCATAAGCTTTCTGTCTGTCCTACTCTTCTGGACCCTTTCCGAGAAGATGAAAAACAGCATTTGTCCAGCCAGAAATTACCTTTCGGGGCGTTCAATCTAAGTTGTCTTGGACGGCTTCAAGTCTGATATTCACCACATAAATGCTGGTGTCCCCCAGGGCTCAGTTTTGTCTCCGACTCTCTTTCTCACTTTTATAAATGATCCCTTGTCTGCAACGCCTAATTCAATCCATTCCTTCGCTGATGACAGTACCCTCAGATTTTCATATACGTTCCTTAACTCACGTCCCTGCTCTTCGGCCGTAGAAGAGGAACGGCAACGTATGTTAAACTCATTAAATTCCGATCTTGACAGCATAATCAAATGGGGCTCAACTAACAGAGTGGAATTAATTGCATCCAAAACTCATTGCTGTCTTCGGTCTCTCAAGCGAAACCAAGAAGAAATGCAGGCTCCCCCTTTGGCGAGCGCCAAAGTTCTTTCGTCTCTTTTTGCTTTCCACAGACCTGACATAAATTAGTATCTGACAATTTTATTTTGTACAGATGGCATCTAAGTGGACAATGTGCCGTTATATAGACCAGCTTCTAAAGTCGTCTTTGTTGAAATCGAGTAAAGTCTGTGCCTCTTATCGATTGGGGTTGAAAAACTTTTTCGCTTACTTTAGGGCCTGAAGACACACTGACTATTAGAAGTGTGTTTATCGATCTCCCATTGTGTTATCCTGGAGTGGGTAAGAAGCGCCAATTCTCGTTCATTAACCTCAATACCTTTATGACCTGGAATTCAGGCTACGGTAACCTTGTTTTTGGATGAGGAAATTTCGGAAAATTGAGGCAGTCCCAGAGAAGATGTAAGAGTTTATAGTGATACTTGGCCGTCTTTTAATTTGGTTGTACCCATAGATGTGGTAATCTTCAAAAGATTCTAGAGCCCGGGCTACGAGCAAATGCCAGGAATGCATCTCCGACTAATCCACACCCAGCATACGGCTACCAACATGAAGTTTATAAGGAACGGTGGACTGGGCAGGTTATTTCTCCGATCACAGTGGAATTATGCGTGCTCTGCGTTTTCCTCTCTACCTAGACAATCTGAGCAGAGAGATGAGCTATCGTGCCCAGATCTATATAAATATTTGCGATAACCGCCGAAGGCTGATATGAACTACGTATAGTGATAGTTACAGTTCCCATAATGCTTGTTTAGGCCAAACTTCTACGGTGAAGACCAGCTCCTATGTTCATCAGTCTTTGTAGTGTTATCCCACCTGGTCTGCCTTTTACATGTTTTCACACAGTGCGGCCGTTGAAAGGATAGATAGAAAGAGAGAGACTGAGGTTGGTGTAGTGGTTTGAAACTCAGATGAATTAGGTTTCACATTGGCTCCAGGGGTGGTGTCCAGATAACTGAAGAGATTTGATTGTTGTCATCTATATTTTTGGCTTCGCTTCTTATTCACCTGATGTCATAATCATATAAATCATCAACAGAGTGAACGATTTTTCCAGCCATATGACAAACTGATGTCATTTTCTCATACTTCTTTATTCTCTTAAAAATACCTGGCTAACGTCGAGAAGATAGCTCGAAGTTCTGCTTTCATTTCTCTTTACCATTTCATTCGGAAGAAATTCACGATGAGGATCATTCCGGCTATGACGGACGTAGCTTTCTTCGATCTTGTTCGAAAACGACAAATTGTTCTTCGTGTTCGCCGTGTTCCATTGTCGCTAACGTTGCTTTTGTTTGACTGCCTGAAAAGATATAATTGCGGGCACCATTAATACTCCTCCATAGACATTCTCGAACACATAGTGCATACATAGTTCTGTCTGAATTCTTAGTTAGTTAGATCCTTTACCCCTTTGGGGGTATAGGGCGTCAACCACGCCTGTTGCCACATCTTTTTATTTGGGATATATGCCCCAGATGACTTAGGAACAACTATTGTTTGAAAGAGATGTATACCCTATCGATATGCATTTATGCTACAAATTTCGAAGGTCCTCAAAACCCAAGAGAATTTTTCTTTCGTTTGTTTGAAAAAACCTTTGGTCCACTTAAAACCCAAAGATTATCGTAGAAAGAAGTATTCAAGGTCCCGCGTGTGTACCCTCAATTAATTCGAATATTTTTAACGCAAGTCCCGTCAGTCAGAAAGCACTCGTGAAATAGAATGCTTAGTATGTGCATACATAACCTATCCTCGGGTTGTACCGCTTCCGATTCGTGTAAGGATTTCTATGTTCCCATAATGTTTTCAAGAGCAAAAAAAAAGAGAAATAATTTTCCTCTAGAGCTATTCCTTTAATATTCATGACATCAAAAGGCTCCTGCAGTATTCAAACCGACAAGCGGACAAACAAATGCCCGTTACCCGTTACCCGTTACCCGTTACTCGTTGAACGTTAAACACTTTGACCATTTGCATAAGTTGGTTAGCAGTACGGACGCATTTTGCCCGTTGCTATCTATTTCCCTTGCATCCATTTGCACATTTAATTAAAATTATTATCAGACTTCGTCCCACAGTGCAGTGGGGCGCGGGCAAAGTTGTGAGCAATTTTAATTATATCTAGAACACTCATAAAATATTCAGGATTCAATGTGCATTGGGGAGAACTTTGTTATTTTCTGTTACGAAAATAAGAAAAAGGAACGCACGAAGTGCTGCAACATTTTATCCATTATGATTTGAAAAGGCGCCACGATATTTAGTTTAGTCCTTCGGTTGGCAATGTTAACGTCTTAGGAGACTCTCTCAATGCGCTAGAGTCTTTAGTTTTATAGGATTTGTTGCTTTTTAATGCCAGCAGCGTTTTGTTGCAGTAGCACGACCTGGGCAAAGTGCAAAGTGCAAAGTTTTAGGTGGGGTATGCAAAATAAGCTATTAACGTTAATGAATGAATGAATTTTTGTTATTAGCAACCGGGGAGCGTTCGAGAAGACTTGTTGGATTGACAAAGAGGTCGACTACGAAGTGGATAACATGGATCCATTCGGGGGATAATTGGTTTGTTTAACTTGAGTGAATGAAGTGAAGGTCTAAGCATTTCCACTTAATGTGCTCAGTTGATTAGTTGGGATGTCTTTAAAAGGATTTGTAGAGGGTTGTTTGTGTATAGGAGACTTGAGCAGTCGTAAACGATTTGTCCTTATCAGTGCTGTAACAACTTGTGTTCCAAAGGAGCATTGCGCCATCACGCTGTACCAAGATGTGGAAGTAGTACAAAAGGCCAAGATACGCCGCTTATTAGCCATGGGGAAAAAATAAATACGCATCTCGATAGGGATACTGATAGGATATTGCTCGAACGGAACTATGGCTAGACATTAACTTGACGGGCTACTGCAGGAGGTGTCAGAATGAGGAAGAAATAAAAACCGTCAAACACTTGCTCTGCGACTGCTTTCATCTCCAAAACCGTGTGCTCCTTGATATGGGAAAATTATTCTTTGGGGAACAGGATGACCTCTCTCTTACTTAATGTGATTCATGAGCGCTGGTTCAAAGCGGTATTAGACTTAGTACGATTATTCTAAACTCATCGAGGTGAAAAATCCCCCCAACGCCAACCTAACCTAACCCAAGATATGTTGATTACATTGTCTCAGACAATAACGCTCCAGCCAAGTGGGTTTTCCAATCCCAACTCAAGACGAACAGAAACGCCAAATCTCCACATAAGAGACTAAGCTACCCCGGATGCCAGAAGGCTTGGCCTTGACAAGTGGGTGCGCGACCTCTGTCCCAAACAGAGGATGTTTATAGGTCGCAAGCCCGTTAAAAAAATAAGTAAGTGGAGAACATAAAAATATCCACAAGACTATGTCTTGAAGGCATCTCTTCACCACAGCAGTAGTGGGTAATCCAGTCAGGTTTTAGATCAGATCATTCAGTCGCTGACGAAAATCTTTCTGGTTGATCGCCTGTTTCTATGTAATATCCAAAAGGCACGTAGCATTACACACAAGCTATCAACGGATCGCAAAGAAATTTGATCATTTTGATAGGAGTCAATATCAACCCGGATCATAGGCTATTTGTTATAACCGTTGTGCATAAATAAAGAGCAACCAAAGCACTCAGACTCTAATCGGTTCATTTACCTTCCAGGCAGCAGCTCCTTTTTAATGTACCTATAGTACTCGGATTTCATTCGTTCCTCTGTTGTGCTTGGTGGCTGTGATTGCTGTGTTCCCTTAGTGGAGCTTGAACTTACACCGGCCAGGTCACAAGCAAACACACTACCTATTACTCCGTGGAAACCACTATGCATCACCCATAGGAAGTTTTATATTGAGAAAGAGAAATTACAAAGTCCTGATAGAGTGTTTGCTGATGGTGTGTTCCAAGGGCTCTCTGTAAGTCCAGTTGCAGCAACATCAATTGCAAAAGACCAGTAGCAACTGTGCCACCAAGGAGTGAATCAATTATGGGGAAACCCGTCCATCTGTTTGAAAAAGAGAAGATTCGCAGCAAAATAGGGAGTATGAAAAAAATTTGCTAAAGACAGAAAAAAAAGAGCATGTGCAGGACTTAACTAAGGTAAAATGAGAGAGCTGGAGAGATTCTTAAGAGTTCTATAGAAGGGAAAAGGGGAAACCCAAGACAGGAAAACCATACTAGACACGGAGTAGTTGTGAATTACTATCCAAATAGGATCCAAAAATAAAACAAAGACGGGACCACGGAGTAGGTGTTAATCATTAGTCAAACAGGACGTAATAAGGATGAAGAAAAATATGGAAATTCAGTTTCTGGAAGGACAATGGAAATCAAAAATTCAAAAATTCTTTCAATTTAAATAAATCATTTAGAGCAGATTGAAGCTCAGTTCTGACTGAGATTTAAAAAAAAAAGCAGTCCAGACTGAAATTCAGTCTAACCTAAGAAGTTATAGCAATGCTTAGCTCAAGCCTTCTCCATGGGGTTCAAAGCCTTTCCAACAGCTAGTCTACGTATGGGATCAACTCACATTTTTCAATTGTCATTATAAAAGCGTCCTAAACATCGCTTTCAAAATCGTATCTAGTGTGACTGTTGTTTATCGGTGTGGTTTGAAGCCTAGAAAATCGAAAACCGACCATATCCTGGAAAATATATAAATTAAAGAACATTTCTCCATTTCGAGGACGCGTATAACAGCGTAAATAAAGGGTGTCCCATAATTCACGCAAAATGTTATTTTGATAGAAAATACAGATTTTTAATTAGAAAGCTTAAATTTTTTATTGATTCATAGAGTATACAGATTGGGGTTATGTATGGAATAGCACATCGGATAAATGGCCGCCACAGCTTTGCTGGCAAGTACGTACTCTTTTATTGAAATTTTCTATGACCGTCTCGCATAAATGTGGCTGAATTGCATTAATACACCTCCCAATTGGTGGTCGTGGGCTTGTTTGCATAGACCTTTGACTTCAAAAAACCCCAAAGAAAAAAGTCCAATGCCCAATTCTGATCGCAAAAACGGCCGATTACACGATTAGGAAATGACTCATGCAGTAATTGAATTGTTTCTCTGGCTGTACGGCATGTGGCACCGTCTTGTTGAAACCACATGTTGGTCACATCCATATCTTGTAATTTAGGCACTAAAAACTGGGTTATCATGTCACGATAACGAACACCATTAAGTGTTACTGCCTGACCAGCCGCATTTTCGAAGAAGAATGGTCCGATAATGCCTCCAGCCCAAAATCCGCACCAAACAGTCACGCGTTGTGGATGCATTTGTTTCTCAACAATTACTCGTGGGTTTCTGAACCCCAAATGCGACAATTTTGACGATTAACGAAGCCATCAAGATGAAAATGAGCTTCATCACTGAAGATGATTTTGATTTTATTCGAAAAATCAGCATCCACTTGTTGTTGTTCCAAAATCCATTTAACGTCAGTAGTCTTCAGTTCTTGAGTCAATTGAACTTTGTAAGCATGAAGTTTTAAGTCTTTCGCTGTAGAGAGCTTCTCGAAATGCCCAATTCTTGACTACGGTGCCGAATTGATGTTCCTGGACTGTCAGCAATACTCTCGCGAACTGCTTCGATGTTTTCTGTTGAACGACTTGTGACAGGACACCCAGAGTGTTTAAGATCGCTAATTGAACCAGTCTCCCTGAATTTTTCAATTATTCTCTTGACAGTTGATGGTTTTAAATCACTACGACGGCCATATTTTGTAAGAAAATTGCCGTCAAAATGTCAGCTGTCACATTGTTATCTTTTTTTCTGTTGGCATCACTGCACTATTAAATGGCGCAAAATTCAAATTATGCGTGAATTATGGGACACCCTTTACATAGATACGAACTACTGATAAATGTCTGGTTTCGGTATCCCATCTAAAGTCTCTCGCCTTTACAGGATGAAGAGGCATTACCGAGACCTTCAACACCGATAAAAGGTTTAAGGAAAGCGACTCACTCTCTTTCGTGCGGCTTTTTTAATAATATTACTTTTTTATTTTCTACTTTCTTATAATTTTTGTTAAATAAAAAAAATGGATTTTTTTAACTTCCTATTCAAAAATTAGTCGAAAATATAATTCGCTTCGATATATAGGACTGTCTGTTTGCCAACGTTCTGGCAGCTTATCCAATCCATTCGAAAAGAAGGCTTCGCTTTTGGCGGCGAAAAACTACTCCACTGCCATTTGGACACCCACAAAATTTAAATACTCATTTCTACCAACAATGTTCTGTAGAGCTTGAACAAGTGGTATGGTAGCCCTATGGTGCCATATCAAAATGACTGGGTAGCACTAATATTTTGGACGGTTTTTCTCGGCACATGTGGCACTGGTCTTGCATTGTCGTGAACCCTATTTGTTATGTTATGCTGCGTACTTGCGTTGAATTTCCGTAGTCAAAACATTAAGTTGAACACAAAAATGTTCAGAATTCACCGCATCATTTTTCTTAAGAAGTTCATAGTACACCTGACCCTACTGACCCCAAAAACAACACAGCATGACCTTCTTTAAATACACACCTACTTTTGATTATCCCACTGTAAACGTAGGATTTTTTCTTTCGAACCTTTTGTAAAAAATCCTCTTTTCATACCCAGTAACCAAGTGGTTCAAAAACGATTTTCTTTCTTGATGAGCAAGGTTTGAGGTAAACATATTGAAATTCTGACAAATATAAAAACAAACCGTTTGACGGGATCTAAGGCTGTTGGCTGATAGACTCCCAGCTTAAGCAATAACGGAAGGTAATGTAAGATTTGCCTGGATTATAGCACTTTATGGTTAACATCTGGCGGTCTTCCTAATGCCGAGGAAATTTTAGAAACCTCTTTTGACATGCTTCAGCTGTTACTGCGGTCTCTTCAAACATTTCACGCAAGATTTTTCGACTCGCATCGCGTTGTTACTTTTCTGGAAATCATAGAGTATGCAGGGTCTCCGGTGAACTTTTTCTTCACTCATGTTGATGCTACAAAAGCCAACAAAAAGTAAGTGACAAATCTGATCACCATCAGACGCCATTCGGTCAATCTTCTGCTGTATGCTCCCGGACATAGTAATGTGGAAGTGAATAGAAAGGTGGATGCATTGGCAAGGATGTGGTTGGCCATGAACATCAGAGAAGCGGGCATTTCATACTGCGACCGATTGGTAAATTGGATTGTATAACAGGCAGCATCATAGGGAAAGGGGCCAACACATCCTGGTTATCCAGGGAGTACTGTTCCACCTCTCGTTAGTTATGGCCGAGACTTAACACAACAAAAACAAAGGCCTTCTGGAATTGAATCGATCCTCTATCCGCATCTTATCTTGAGTAATCACAGGAGTAATTGGAATCATGCTACATAAATGCAAAGTACATAGAGTCCAGTAATTTATGCAGAAGCTCCGGAGATGAAGATAAAGTGGAGTCAATCCAACGTCTGCATCACCCTGCAAGAACAATGTCTACGTACTTTGAGATCCAGATTTTTGGCAAGTTCCGGAGCGGTAACAAGAGGTCAGATAACGAATCTACAAGTATTTCACTTCATAAAGAGTACCAAGTGTTTTGCAAGTGGGTCATTAAAAGGAAAGGCTTGGTTCCATATGCTTTTATTCTTTTTTCCACACATAAAAGAGATTATTCATGATGCACCATTAGGTCTCCGAGTGAACGTGATGAGACCATATTCATCACAAACCCTTTCAAAACCTAACATAAGGTTTCCTTACACCTAATGGCACCTATTACCAAACTTGACTTTCTGGAATTCCCCAGGATTATGCAGTCCAAAGGATTTGATATCAAAGGTCATCTGAAACCATGCATTGATACATAGACTCCTCTCTAAACAGCACACTTATCAAATCGGGTTAATGAAAAAGCCAAATGGCACCTATGCGAAAAATGGTCTACAGACGCTACAGCTGTTAGCCGAAACACACTTCCCAGATTCCATCATCGCTCCCTTATCGCCAGCCCATCCTCCCCAGAGCAGGATCATAAGACCAACCAGAGAGGACTGGCAGAGATCAAAGGAAATTTTCCACGAGGAAAAAATATTATGGAGAAGAAGGAATATTCCATGCTCTCCTTCAAAAAGCCACCCCATATTTAACACCACCTCTAATCAACATTTTTAGAACAAGTTTTGCGTGGGGTTATATACCAAAAGTTGGAAAGAAGTTACGGTTAAGTTCATCTCTAAAGCGGGCCGAAGACCAGCAGAACAACCAAAATTGTACCGACCCATAAGCATTACATCCTTCTTCCTAAAAACCGTGGAGAAAATACTTGATAGACATATCAGCGACGGAGCTCTCGATATGAATCCTCTACACAAAAACCAATATGCCTATCAATCAGGTAAATCAACAACACATGCTCTCCAGGAACTCACAGCAAGGATTGAAAAATACCTTAGAGACAAAGAGCTTGCGGTGGGCTGCTTCCTTGACATCGAAGGAGCTGTTGACAACACCGAATACGCCCAAATTTACAGATGCATCCAAGACACAGGGATAGACAATAAATGGATAAAATGCATACTAGGAGACAGACAAATTAATATCTCACTAGGCTGCGAATGGATGCCCCCAAGGAGGAGTCCTCTCCCCCTTATTATGGTCCATCTTAGTAAACGAACTACTGAAAATACTCAGCAATGAAGGCATTTGTGTTCAAGGTTACACAGATGACATTGCGTTATTAATCAGAGGGAAATTCGAAGAAACAATCTCGGCTCTCCTCCAGAGGGCCTTGAATCTTGTTGCTGACTGTTAAGTTGTCCTTAACGTCAACCTAAAAAGAGCACCATAGTTGTATTCACCAAAAGAAGAAAGCGAGATAGATTAAAAGAACCTACACTCTTTGATGAAACAATAGAATCCTCTAAGGAGGTCAAATACCTTGGCCTTACACTAGATGAAAAACTTACCTGGAATTCTCACCTTACAAAAGCAATAGACAAAGCCAGGATCTCAATATGGACCAGTAAAAGTCTCATTTGTAGAAATTGGGACCTAAATTCCAAAATGATGCTCTGGCTATATACAGCAATAGCAAGACCGATTATAGCATATGCAGCACCAGTACGGTGGCAAAAAACAAAGCAAAGGTCTACACAAGACAAGCTCAATAAACTACAAAAACTAGCTAGCGTATGCTCAACAGGTGCAATGAAAACTGCTCCTACTGCAGCGCTGGAGGTTATTCTTAACTTACCACCTCTACATCTTCATGTAAAGTAAGAAGCTATGGTTAACGCCTTTATGCTCATCGCAGTAGATGACTCAAACTCCAAACTAGTTCACTCGGATATTGCACTTGAGCTCAACAGTAATGAACTACTAGGAATAACAACCACGGACGAATGTGTGCCAAGATTTTACTTCAGCCACAACTTCAAGGTTACATTCCCAGATCGCAATAACTGGGAACAGAACAAACCTCATGTATGGTACACAGACGGATCCAAGACAGATGAAGGAGTTGGGGCTGGAGTATACGGCGCTACTACAAAAACCTTCATTCATTCATGCACGGAAAATAGTATTCCGTATTCCAAGCTGAGGCATTTGCTATAGAACTATGCATCAGAGGAAATGTAAACAGTTCTATAACCAACAAGAACATTTATGTTCTATCAGATAGCAAGGCTGCTCTACTGGCAATTAAAGTATGGGACTGCCTTCAATCGCTAGCCAGCACAAACAGAATTCATCTAATTTGGGTGCCAGGACACAGTGGATATGAAGGAAATGAAAAAGCCGACCTGCTAGCCAGAACAGGAGCTGCGTCTAGCTTTATAATGCCAAGACCATTCTGTGGGTTACCAGTGAGTACGGCAAAAAGCTGTATCAAAGACTGGCGAACCATTACTGGATGGAAACTGAAGGTAACAGGCAAGCCAAAATCTTTCTGCCAAACACTTCCCTCAAAAGAACGAAACAACTCTTACAACTAAATAGGTGTCAGATTCGTATACGCACGGGTTTCCTTACAGGCCACTGTCAAGGGAATAGCACAAGACAGCATCTGCAGAATGTGCAACGAAGACGAAGAATCAGCAGAACACATCTTATGTCACTGCAACTGTCTAATCAGTAGACGTCAGCGTTATTTAGGTAAATCCTATCTGGAAGCTCACTCAAAAGCATAGTAAAATTCATTACCAAATCGGTCATACTGAGTGAGCTTTAAGTTTAGAGGAAATCACAATAGGCCCAATGTGGCCGCAGTGATAAGGTGACATATTCCCACCTCTTTAACAATCTACAATCTACAATGCATTGGATACGTGTTGGTGACGTAAAAAAATCAACATGGTATGCAACGAGTTTCAGTCTTCTCCAGTTAAATTCCTCATCTTCGTACTTGAGAACGTTCGTAACACCCAAACGAGAGGAGATTATCCACTGATGTTGTTTTGCTCATATCCTTAGCGCCGATGGATGGGTAATCATGCTCCCCTTGTGGGCACGTGTTTTATCCTTTTCCGATATATTATGCAGGCAATATGTATTTAAATTTTCATAAAATAAATTTAGAAAAATAAGTATTTAGTTTCTAGAAGCTGGTGTGGCACCAAAGTGGGCCAGGTCTGAGCTGGGACACCCAACCATAGAAGCATATTAAATAGTCTATCAGAAAACGGAAATTAAGAATCTCTATTTAATTCCTTTTTACATTTTCATCCCGTCAAAATCTTTCCCTTGTAATAGGAAAACGATTGAATTTTCTTTTTAATCATTCAGCAACCCAGGACGATTGTAGAATTTCCAACTGTGGTAGCGGTGCATTCTTGATGACAAGGTCTGGGTGTCTCGTGTCTCGTGTCTCGACGGTGTTCGAATTACAAAATTCCTTACAATCCAGGAAGGTAGGTGTTGGTTGGTTTTTTATATTTTCCACCAGTAGGTAAGGTATGTCCTGGTTGGCTGTTGTGGGTGCTATGAAAAATGTCTGCACGTATTGTGGAATGCATTTTTCATTGGACTGTACATGTGTATAAACAGACGTGTGAAAAATTTCACGTTCGATGTTAAGTGGAAATTTTTGTGTTTATCAGATTAAAGGAGTATGCGATTCCTGATGTTTTTTTTGTTTTTTTAATTATGTCAGAGTATGGGCAGAGGATATTTCTTTTTTGTCGTCAATTAATGTTGATAAATAAACTACTTGCAGGAACCATATTATCCGTGTATATATGTATGTACTAATATTTACCAAACCCTCACTGGACTGTCTGGAGTGCTTAAGCTCAAATGACTTGAAATATTATGCAAATTGTAGGATCTCAACACATTGGGCAGAAGAAATGAAGTAAATCTCTACTGGAGACCATGTCATGGACCTGAAACTTTCTGTGAAATTGAGGATCACACCCTTAAGGGAGAATTCAGGAAGTTAGCGAGGCAAAACGGCGGGAGATCCTGAAGCAAGAAACTACTTTGGAGCTATCACCGTTAAAGATTCGAAGCATACATCACCCTAACCAAGTATGTACAAGATGGCCCAAATTAATCATCCTATCGGAAGATGTTATAATTTTTGCAAATGGCGTCGTACGTCAATCATATTTGACATTTGTGAACTAGACAGCTGTAGTATACAAACAGTCAAGCAATGGATCGCTACACTCCGCAAGAGCGTGGAATAATTGCGTCGATTGTTTTGACCAATAATCGGTCGGTGGTGTTAGCGCAGCATGAATTTCGACGTCGATTTCCTAATCATGTCGCGCCAACTGAGCATACATTCCGGCACTTAGCTACTCCCCTCGAGCAGACTGGAACCACAGGAGACCATGCAGGGAGTGGCCGCCGCCGGACTGGTCGTTCAGGGCCATGATAAACGACTTCTTACTGCCGGAATTGGATGAGCGGGGCTTGGTGAACATGTGGTTTCAAGAAGACAGTGCAACCGCACACACAGCATGAGCACATTGTGAGGGAAGCCTTTCCTGGTCACATAATCTCCCGTTTTGGCGATTTGGCATGGCCAGCAAGATCGCTCGATTTAACAATTTACTTATTATTTATTGTCACCAAAGAATGTGATCTTTCATAGACATAAGGAGGTACAATAAAAGACGAAATTAAAAAAAAAAACAAAGTAAAAATAAAACAGAGCAAACAATTATGACTGAATAGCGTCAAGTAGTATCCTTTTTATGGAGGAGGTCGGCAGGTTAAAATCAATTAAATTGACATTTGCATTGTACGCAATCATTAACCCGTTAATTGAGGAAGAACGACCGTAGTTTGTCCGAGAGTGGGCTACTGTAAAGAATCTAGTGCTTCGTAAATTGAAAGGGGGAATGCTAATGTTGAGAAGGCTTAAAATTTCCGTAGAATCAATCTCACCTACTAGAACCCTATGAAGAAACACAATTCTTGCCACAGTTCTCCTGACCTCTAGAGATTCTAAGCCAATCAGTTTTAACCTTGAAAGATAAGGAGGTAGGTTATTTAAATCAATCCAATTAAGTCCTCTAAGAGCGAATCGAAGAAATCTTTTTTGTATTGACTCAATTCTATATATACAAACTTTGTAATACGGATACCATACAATAGAGGCATATTCTAATAAAGATCGCACATATGCGACATATAACGTTTTAATAACAAATACGTTGGAAAACTCACAAGCATAGCGCCTTATCATTCCCCATGTTCTATATGCTCTATTTGTGATAAATTCTACATGGTTAGTAAAAGATAGCTTAGTGTCTAATAATACACCCAAATCTTTGATAACAGAAACACGGGGAATGACTACACCATCAATAGAATACGTATACATGAAATGCGATTTACGGCTAGAAAATGTTATGACGGAACACTTACTAACATTTAAAGAGAGGTAGTTTTTAGAGCACCACAGAAAAAATTTCTGAAGGTGTAAATTCAAAATGTGAAAACAATGAGGATCATTGCCAGACATATAAATTTTGAAGTCATCAGCAAACATTAACAAGGAGCACTCAGGTAAAAAGGTAATAATATCATTCACAAACAAGACAAAAAGAAGGGGTCCAATATGACTGCCTTGTGGAACACCAGAGATCACAAATATTTTTTTAGAAATATTATTACGAAACTTAACATGTTGATATCTATCGCTAAGGAAAGAAGAAAGCCATCTAACAAAAAAAAATAGGAAAACCTAATCTTGTAAGCTTGTAAAGCAAAATTTTATGATCAACTCGATCGAAAGCTTTGCTAAAATCCGTATACATAGATGGCATCAACCTGGTTACCTCTACCAATTTCTGAGATCACGAAATTCGTAAACAATACGAGATTGGTTACAGTCGACCTTTTTTTTACAAAACCATGCTGATTACTACAAATAAGGGATTTACAATAGAAATTTAGCCTTTCTGTAACTAGCAAGTCAAACAATTTTGGGAGAGATGATTGCTTACATATACATACCTCTATAATTCTCAATTTTGTTTTTCCTACCAGACTTAAAAATCGGAACTATATAAGAAGTCTTAAAGGCAGATGGAAACGTGCTAGTTTTCAAAGATAAATTGAAGATGTGGCATACGATTTGATGCAAAGGTATGGCACAATTAATAAGAAAAAAGAAGGTAAGCCATCGGGACCAGGACTTAGACTGGACTCCAAACCAACTAAATACATCAAAACAATGTCATCAGAAAATTCTAAGTCATTGAAAAGAGGAGTAGGAGAATCACCAAGATAGTCGAAAATATGTTCATCGATCATCGAGTCATGATTGGAATAAACTGATTGGAAAAAGCAAGCAAAATTATTGCAAATGGTAGCGGAAGAATCAGCTAAATGTCCATTGAAGGAGAGAGTGGCTGGAAAGCCATCACTTTTGTTTTTGGAATTAATAAATTTCCAAAATTTATCGGGCCTGGATGTGAGACTGTTCTGTACATCATTTATATACAACAAGTACGCGTGGTACAGAGATGTTCTAAGCTCAGATTTAAGCCTTCTAAACAATAATTAGTCCTCATTAGCCAAACTACAACGCCATTTTCTAAATGCTCGGTTTTTTAAAGTTTTCAAATTACGAGTAATTTCATTGTCCCAAGGACATGAGTCGACCATATTTTTCACTAGAACTACCGGAACAAATTTAAGAATAACGCGATTGATTATTTCATAAAATTTGGAGCAGATGTCATTGATTTCTAATGATAAATGAGAATCCCAGTCGTAATTGTTAAGCTCTTCACCAATATCACTATAATAAGCATTTTTGAAGTCAAATCTGAAGGAATCACAAATAAAGTTCACATTTAAATTTAATTTACAAAAAAGGTTTAAGGATGGATGATATAAATCTTCAGGAACGAGAGGAGTGAGACTCCTGGATACAAAAGTTTCGTCACAGTTATTCGTAAAGATGAGATCCAGAGTGCGCTGAATGTGGTTTTTCACATGATTTACCTGAAGTAGACCAAGTGAATGGAGCGTATCCACAATCTCCGCACCATTTGAAGATAAGGAGTTGATTGGATTGAGATATGTACAATCAGCATCCCCTGATGCCCAATGATTATTGGGTTGATTAAAATCGCCAAATATGTATATTGAATCCGAAGAAGATAAAAGATTCACAATGAAGCGAATAGCATCTACATACCTAGTTACAACATCAGATCGGGCACTAAGTGGAATGTAGACACAAACGATGTATAGCTTAGCGGATGAAGTTATGGCTAAGTAACTGCAGCAAATTTCAATATCATCGTAATCACTGAGATCAACAACCTTCGCCTTAAAATCATTTTTAATGGCTATGAGGACACCACCAAGACGTGTATAAATGCTATTAGCCGCCGAACGATCACAACGATTAACGTCAAAGTAAGACGGGAAAATGACAAAATCCCTGAAATTTTCATCTAATCCAGTCTCCGTAAGCACAATTATGTCGTATGAACAGCTATATACACTAATTAAGAATTTAGTGCACTTGGTCCTTAGCCCCCTCACGTTCTGGTAGAAGAAGGCAACTTCTTTAAGTTTTTTGAAGAAGAAGTTTTAGCATTATGCCTATTAGTAGACTCCTTGACAAGTATGTCCCTTGGCCAAAAGTTCGGATTTAAAAGATTTTTACCAATAGAGGATGGAGCAAGTAATTTAAAAGAGGCCGAAATGCGATCAGGTAAATTATCACCAGTTAAGCTTAAACATCTGATATTGTTTGTGTCAATCCCCTTTTTTGCAATATAATTAACAATAGCAGAGGGTCTAGTGCCGTATTCCAAGCGCGATAAAAACACTGCAAACGGAGGCGGTACAATCCTTAGATCGCAATCATCAGATATATCATTGGTTGCAATGGATGATGGCATTTTGGCAATATTAATGGTATTGTTCTCCTCATTGAGTGGATTAACGACAATAGCTGACGGATTAGTAACAGTAGGAGCGGAAGAAATTCCAGAACATGAAGCCATTTGAGAGTCTTCGGATGTCATATCGATGGTAGGAGAAACCAAATCTGCCGAGTATGAATTAGAGCGAAGGACTCGATTCCTTAGGCAACCATACACCAAGGTTCTTAACTTTGCCAACAAACTCTATTGGTTCATTTCTGTGCAATATGTTAAGAAGATTATAGCCATTCATGCTACTTCTGCTAATAACAGTACACTTTGATTTAGCTGGGTTCCTCGAATTATTTTCGGACCAATCTAGAATTTTTCGAAGAGCTTTGTTAAGTTTATGGGCTGCTTCGTCTATGAGGCCTAGCTTACAACTCAGGTACAGTTGTACGTCATCTACATACATATGCAGCGAAGAGTGTTTGATTACTTTCGGAAGGTCATTGATAAATATCGTAAATAATAATGGGCCCAGTATGGATCCTTGAGGTACACCCGCTTATACTGAAATGAAGTCCGATATATCATTATTTACAGCATTATAGTTTTCTTCCACCAAGGTAGCACATGATGAAAAGCCGAATAACCTCTTCAGTTTGAAGAAAAGCATCATATGATCCACTGTATCAAAGGCCTTGGAAAGTCAAGTAGAGTCACGAAAGTGGTTAGGTCTTTATCCATCGCCGTTCGAATATCATCTGTTACTTTTAATAAAGCAGACGTACAACTATGACGAGGTCTGAAGCCGGATTGATTTGTACAAAGTAATTTATTGTATTGGATAAAGACAAACATCTGCTGGTGTGACCTTTGACAAAAAGGGAAGGATCGCAATGGGTCTATACGCAGCCGGTAAGTTGGAGGATGCTTCCTTTTTAAGAATTGAAAGAATTTTCGCAATTTTCCAGGCGCTTTGAAAAGTGGAAGTCAGTATAATATTACTAACAATATAGGTTATGACGGGAAGAAAATCGGGTGAATTCCATCGATACAAACAGCTTTAGACTTAATTTTAAATATAGCCTTGATGACATGAGCTTGTTCAATGCAAGCAAATTCAAAGCCATTAAATGTTATATCCAGTGGATCGGTACGCGTACTGAATGTCGTTTGCACTTTCGTGAATTCTCTATTGAGCTGATTGGGATCGACGTCATTTATCTCGGCATTCTTTTTGCGACCAATACCAAGCTCACGTACCTAAATTATGCCAAAGAGTCCTTGAAGGTAACTTGTGGTCAAAGTGTTTATTGTAAAATGCCCTTTTGGTTTGTTTTATCTTAGAATTGGACCAAATTCCTCATTGCCCAAGGAGTCAGCAAAGTAGCGTTTACCAAATCATCAGGTCAGTTAGCTTTACCTTACCGTGCCAATATCCTTAGTCAAAAAACCTGCCACGTTTATGAACATTAGCTTCGGTGTGAAAAAAAGAGACTTAATGACTTTCTAACGTGCATATGGTGCCTTTAAATATTGCGCGTTAATTCTCTCAAAAATATGTTACCAGCTTAATAGGCATGCACGTTAAATGTGCGCCTGCATTATGCACGTAAGTGCATGTGTGTTGCACTTAATGTGAAAAAAGCTCCGTCAATAATTAATGTCTATTAATATGCAAATTAGTTGTTGTCACTCAATTTGTGGAAATCGTTTTATGGGATTATAAAATGTTTAATTACTAGACGGTAATTATTGAAGATAATTAGAATTTATTTTCAAAAAAAAATAAAATATTTGAGCTAAAGAGTATTCAAGGTTGTTAAAGGAATAGTTTTGCAAGCTTTAACGGACTTGAGTCCTGATACACCATTCATCTGCAAAAATTGCATCAACATGTTTCGCATTCCCTTTAAGATCCTGTGGTGTACCAGTCGAAACGACCAGCAGCACAGTCCCGCACAATATGGCGACTACTTAAGAACTATGAAAAACGTGTTTGATCTTGGTGCAGATCAGCTTGTTGGTATAAGGTGACTACCCGCCGAAGCCGTTTATGACTTCATGCCAATTTACAGCAGCTTCAGTATTAGATCATCATCGACAATGTCCTCGCTTCGCATGCTGAAGAGCAAGCAAACCAATGCGACAGCAGCATCGTTTATGAGTAAGGTAACTAATTACCTTCTTTCAACCGTTCCTTGCTGATCTCCAACGAGGATTAACTCAAAAGGTGTAAGGAACATTTTGCCATGGTTTTGAATTATTTAGGCGAAAATTTCATAGTTTCAAGTACAAGTAAGCTAGCTGTCCGTACCAGCAAACACCGGAACATGCCCCAGTTATACAAACCTTTTAGAGCAGTTTATGTCCTGTTTCGCCTTCTGGATCCTAGGGCCTCTCCTGCACCTACGTGGCATCATGTATGGTATCTAGCGAAGTGCACTGGCTCTCTCTGATTCGACGTATTTTTCGGTCTACACGCTGCTATTGGATTGTCACCTTTCCAAACCGTCGATAGAATTCATTGCCACTGTCGTCGTTGAATAGCGACGTCTATCCATAGGACTTGCTTTCTTATGGTGCTTGACGATTTTTCTCCTCATAGGAAAACTCTACTTCTCATGCTTTCTCAAAAAATGGCGTTTGTCGAGGATGACCCCGAGGTATTTGACTTCACTGGAATAAGCTAGAGTAGTGCCTTTGATAATGATAGGTCCTAGATTGACCAGTCTTTTCTTAGTAAAAGGCACTAGAACAGTTTTGCAGGGATTGATGGATAGTCCTTCTCTGCTGCACCAATCTAAAACGTGTAGTAAAGCACTTTGCATGACGCTGGAGATGGTTGCGCTGTGCTTGCCACTAATAAGTACCGCCAAGTCATCCGCATAACCAATGGTGATATAGCCTAATCTGTGAAGATCGACTAGAAGGTTGTCTATGACTAGTGACCATAGAAGGGGAGAGAGAACTCCGCCTTGGGAACAGCCCTTAGCTGCGGTCACAGACACTGAAACTCCTCCCGAGGAGGAAGTCATAATTCGACTTTCAAGCATGGCTCTTATCCATTTGCTGGTCGAATCTTCGATGCCTCCGCTACTGATTGCTCTCTCTATTGAGCTGTAGCCAGTGTTATCGAAAGCGCCCTCAATGTCAAGGAAGGCACATAGGGCTATTTCCTTAGAACCAAGAGTTCTTTCAATCTTTCTCACAAGGTAGTGAAGAGCACCTTCTGTGGATTTGCCAGAGCGTTGGTTAGAGCAAGGACAACCTGCCAACTCTTTGGTGATTCTGTAAGCGGTTATGCTGTCGCATGTACATACATACTATGACTGTGTATTGTCGTTTCTCTCTACTGCTACGTTTGGTACAATACAAGCTTGTTATTCTGCTCCTTGCGAGAGTTGCTCCGTTAATTATACGGGTAGTGGAGGATTTTTTAACTTGTGGATGCTTACCTGGCATTCTGATGATTTCGCGAAGTCCTGCAAAAGATGTAATGAAGCTAATATAAGTAAGTAAGTAATCTCAAGCCATCTGCATAATAGCTCTGTTTCGGACATCCAAGAGAACACTTTTGTGTCGACTGGCTTTGATTCTATGTCAGTTGAAAATCAGCGGTCTTCCGCTCTGCCATTGTTGCATTGTCAAAGCCGAGGTCGTGCTTCCCGATCACATGTTGGAGCCGTTTATCATCTCTGTTGGATGAAAACAGTCGTCAAGGGATTCATAGTGTCGGACTACAAGAAATTGGACCCCGCGTGCGGTTGATACTACAGCAGAACCATTCGGACTCACGGACATTCCCGGAGGGCTTTTCGGAGTAAAGTAGCACAATGTTATGCATCTTTTTTCATTTACCCCCAATTCACGCTCCAATTGGATGAATACAGCTTTCTGAGGTCCGTTGTCCCAATCTTACCAAAAGTCGTCGTTATTTGATGATTTCTTATCTGAAGAGTAATATTGGTTTCGTTAGCGTGTAGAATTTGGTAACGCGGAATTCGAACCCACGTTACCTAGACTGGAAACTCAAATGGTCTACGCACTTAAAATTTTAATCTGTATCGAAACGGATTTATACGACCCAGGGACTACCACAAGATGGAGAAGTTTATCACGAACTCGATTGTTGCGCTACTGGCTCTGTCAATATGTTGTTGCCCAATAGAACGCAATGCAGGTGAGAGGCATTTTTTTTGTGCTCTCCAATGTAATAGCTTAAATGATTCTAGATAGAACCAAAGATCTCGATGTCGAACGATCAGGATCATCCAGCGTAGAGTAGAGTGCATAAAAATCGTTGAAATCAGCGCAGATTATTACGTCTAGTACAGGGATCGGCTTCCCCTGCTTTTTAACGATTTAGAGGAAGTGAAACCGGATTTCATTTAGGATACCTTGCAAATGAGAGTTTTGAAGTTACTTTCGGGGGAGAAAAATATCACGTTTTGCACAACGTGGGGTGATTGATTGTTTCGAGGTCCAAACTGGTATGCGTCAGGGCTACAAACTATCACCACTGTTTTTAGTGATGTTTTACAGTACTGATTGGAAGTAAATATTGGCATGTGCTGAACATCAGTTGAAACATCTAGAATTTGCTTGTGAAACACAAAAAAATTTTCCAAAATCTAGTAGTCGAAGCATGCAAAGTGGGGCTAAGGCGAAAGCACTCAGCATTAAAAACTCCGCCGCTCAAGTACGCATTACTAAACAGACGTTCAAGGAAATTGTCAGCTTTCTCCATTTAAGAAGTATTATCTCGGTCTGGAACATGGAACAGAGCTCATCAAAAGCTGCTACTGTTTCGTTCAAAGTTGAGTCTAAATTGTTTTAGGGAGTGTAGTCAGCTGCAAAAATTGGAAAGTACTGAAGCGCGTTTCAGAGTTCGAATACGATAGCATGCAGGCGTTGCTGGCGTCTTTTCCCCAGGATGGGTTACTAGTACGGCAACGTAATGTTACATAGGTGGTACTTGCGTATCATACAACCAAGCTGATGACTTTTTTCATTTTTATAAGCCGGAGCATTCAATAATTAGCAAGTGCAAGATCTCCCCCCCCTTCCAGGAAGCAGGGAAAAGCATATAAAGTGAAAGAAGATGATGAGTTATCCTCATGCAATCCTTACTCAAAAGGGGGAATTCACGATTCGAAAGCACGTACTCCCAGTGGAACTCCTCCTTGCAGTCAAAGTCCTAACACAACTTAGTAATGCAGTCCCCATTTCAATTGATAATTTTCGATTCACTAGTACCGGGTCTTCTTGCATGCGAAACACATTTTTCAAAACACTTTCCGACAACCAAAGACTGACCAGCTAAACACAAAAAAAAAAAAAAAACTCCAAACTTGATCTCAGCTCTATTCCACGGCTCTTTTCAAGAAAAATAAACCCTTTAGCAGGGCGATGCAAGTGGAATCCTTTTAAGTGATTTTTAAAATACCAAGACAAGTAACAATTTATTCATAGGACCTCTCCATCTTGCAACTTTTCCACTTTTCCCTGCATAAAAACAAAAATCAAGAAAAAACAGATCGAATTTTCAACTTCGAGTTTTCCATCGACTCTATCAGATAAATAAAAAAAAAAAAGAAAAAAAAAACTCCTTCATTCAAATCAATAAAAAAGGATAAACTTTTCCACTTTACCAATGTTTTACTCCTTTCTTCGTGCTGTTATGCTGAAGTTTCCCGAAAATTTGTGCACTACACTAACAAAAACATTAACAAATATGCAGAGCAGTAGTGTTAGGAAAACTTTCTCGCAGGAAAAATAAAGCGCACACAGACACACTGACATACAGACCAAGTATTCGGCATATGTTTCAAAAAGGAGAATCAGGACTTTTTTTTTTTTTTTATGTTCACTCTGTCTTGAGAATGTCAGATGAATTTCAGTGCGGAGTAGTGCACCATAGTTCTTTCGCTTTTGTAGTGAAGTTTCCACATTTCACCGGGTTATCTCTACGGTGATAGTCTCCTTTGAAGTGGAAAAGTTTTTTTAGCACAAGTAGGAACCGGAAACGAAGGGGTTTGCTTAAATTGCCAAAAGAAACATCAGCTGGGGAATTTCTCCCACGGTTTTCATTTCATTTTTGGTGAAGTTTTTCTTTCGTGAATTTTGAACTAATTACCTTCAACGGTGTACACAGCTAGTTGGAGACAAAAACGTAGAACAAATTTTCACTGCGTATGTATGGGTTTTTTTTTTTATTAATTTATTTCGTTTGCAATGGGTGTCCGCCTCTAGTGGCACCGTCGTCATCGGGACGTTGACGCCGAGTACCTTAATTAAGGATACTCTCACACAATACCAATGTGAGATTATTGCACCGGTAGAGTTGTAAACCAGTGCCCTTTGCATTCACAAGCATTTATAATTAGCAAAATGCTCTGTACTCTCTCTTGCCGCCAAGTTAATTACAGCCATTAATTTTTAATTAACAGACGGAAAAAGAAAAACAAGAGCGTTGCAGCAAAAAAAAAAAAAAAAACGAACAAAAGTCCTTGTGAAGAATACACTTGCGCTCAGTTGAGGACATAACAAATTGCTGGAGTCGTTGACATCCTCGTTTGTTTCAACAAAAAAAAAAAATATGGAAAGGGCTGTATTGTTTCCACATCCGGTTGCTTATGGTAATGAAGGTGGGGCGCTGACCTTTTTAATGACGTTTAAGCTTTAAATTGACGAGCTTCATGAAGATTAAATTAATGCACATTACGGTAGAAGAATGTGAACTAACATTCGTCCTCATGAGTGTATTCTAAATGAGAAAACCTGCACAAAATCATCTTTGGAATATCTACATTCTCATTTATAGCTCACATTCCGCCAGTAAAAACCAGTGAAGGCAACTGGGCAAAAAGCAGTCAAGAAAAAGCAAACATTTTTGCTGAGTATCTTGAAGACGTCTTCCAACCTTATGAAGATAAAGATTGTCAAGGAGCGGAAGAAACGTGCGAAGAAGACAGACCTATTCGGCCGGTTACAGCTAAAGAACTTGCCAAAGAAATAAAAGGCATAAATATAAAAAAGGTCCCAGGGTACGATTTGAGTTATTCGAAAAGATGCTGGTGAAACGCCTGCAAAAAAAAATTGAAGAAAAATCGCTAGTGCCGAACCATCAATTTGGCTTTAGAAATAAGCACTCTACGATTGATCAGGTGCATAGAATCACAGACAAAATCGAAAAAGCATTCGAAGCGAAAAAGATCTGCTCTACTATTTTTCTTGATATAGCACAGGCTTTCGATAAAGTCTGGCACAAAGGACTGATCCATAAAATACAAAAGCAACTGCAAAAGCAGTATTCGAAAATTCTAGAGTCTTTTATATTACAGCGATTCTTCAGAATTAAACAAGAAACAGAGTACTCAACATTAAGAGAAATTAAAGCTGGTGTACCTCAAGGCAGTGTACTAGGTCCGGTACTATATCTGTTGTTCACTAGCGATCTACCAGAAAGTGAAGAAATCACTATAGCAACTTTTGCAGATGATACTGCTGTACTTGCTGTGGGAGAAACTGTCGAAGTTGCAACAAAAAAGCTTCAAAAAGCAGTGAATAATATTTCAGAATGAACTAAAAAATGGCAGATCAAATTAAATGACCTTAAGTCCGTCCACATTAATTTTACATACAAAAATGTACCATATATTCCAGTGTACATAAATAATAATGTAGTGGAATATTCAAATACAGCCAAATATCTAGGCATGACTCTGGACGCTAAACTACGCTGGAAAGCGCATATAAAGAAAAAGAGAGATGAACTAAACATGCGTTACAGTAAAATGTATTGGCTTATTGGGAGATATTCATCTCTGTCCAACTACAATAAGTTATTGCTTTATAAGCAAGTCCTGAAACCAGTATGGCACATGCCAGACAAACTTACAAAAAATCCAAACCTTCCAAAATAAAGTACTGAGGAACGTTGTTAATGCACCTTGGTACATACGAAACGCTGATCTACATAGAGATCTAGGTATTGAAATGGATGAAGGGGAAGTTAAAAAAGTTGCTCAGAAACACAGAATTAGGCTTCTCAACCACGTAAATTTAGAAATAACACAACTTTTACATACTGATAATGTAATCAGGAGATTAAGACGAGTAAAACCTCTTGATCTAGGTGTAGTAGTTAGCTGAGGTTATATTATAACAAAAAATAAAAACTGAATAGTATCTCCAAGAAAATAATTAATCCGACAAACGGCGGCTTTTTCCTTTTAATTTAAATTTATTATTAATTTTCAAAAATTAATTGCTGATTAGTCCAACGACTAGGTGCGATTCCTTGGAGTCAGGCGTTAGCCAGTCCTCGGGAGGTTTTTTAGAGGATTAAAGTCCCTCACTATTGCAGAAGGCCCCCTCGCGTAGAAGCCTCTGCAATGTCTTTCGATGATTTTTCCTTCCTACGAACCTCAAAACAAAAAGAAAAAAAAAATTTATGCTAAAGCCCAACCTAACCTATTTTGAAATTTTGAGCATATTAATGGCGCGTATGTAGTATAGAGAAACTCGAAAAATTCGAACTCTCCGTGTATCCTTCTGTTTATACATATACAGTTGAATACAGCCTAAGCCGTTGGAAACTTCAAACTTCATTCCAAGGGCTTGTGGATCACAATTTCATTGCCATTCTCATGGCTCGTACTTCACCAATAGTCGACTCTGGAAAAAAAGAAAATTTCACATTTGTTTTTTGTTTATTGTTGGATAATCCTACTGTGTACCTACTGGTGCATCAGACTCTTCAATTACTGATCCTTTGCATCGTGTGGACACCTCACTTTAAGAAATTCTTTTCCCAACTGTTGGAGAAAGACGAGAAGGCTCTTCAGTGATGAAAAGCTTAGGTCACCACGTCAGCCACAAGTATCTGCCGCTTGCAAAGGCCGGACAATAGCAGGAAAAATGATCCGTGGCATCTTTGTCTTCTTCACATTCAGCGCAGATGGTTAAGACGCCTAAACCCAAAACTTTGAAAGTAAAATCTGCGTGTCTGCAGTCGATTCTCCTGAGGGATAGAAGAAAGTCCGCGGATTACTTGCAGATATCCGGCAGTATACACGTGGTGTGTCTGCATTCAGCAGAGCCATGCCACTGACGATTGTGTTAAAGAGAAACTTTGTTAACAACAGGATATCTAGAGCAAATCCAGGCGTGCTAGGGAAGGATGCAAAAGAGACAAATGACCGTTTTCGACGATAATCGCCGTATTTTGCCAAAGGTACCTTTGCTTTAACAGAAAGTCAACCCTGTTCTGCTGTTTAGGTTAGGTTAGGTTGGCTTGGCTGTCTGCACGGAAGTGCAGACACACTTAGACCAATAAAGGTCCTTTGTGATACCATGGATCAAAACCAATTCGCTGCTCATAGACTAACAGAACCAACCGGAGCTTTTGATAAAGCCATAGATGCCCATGACGTCTAAGGACGCTATGTCACCAAGGACTTCAAGGAAGGGGGACCCTAAATAGAGCATTCTTTTATGCGACAGAGCTGGGCAGTTACATAGGAGGTGAGGGATACTTTCCTCCTACTACTCGTCCCTGCAGCTTCTGCAGAAGTCGTTTGAAAAGAGGCCAAGTCTTTTGGCATGTTGGCCTATAAGGCCTGCTGCTTAACTCCATCGTAAATTTTAGGCACAGGCTAAGTTGGATCGGCTAGCTTCCCCAAGCTTACTTACTTAATTAGGTCACGATACAGTTCGGAGTGAACCTGGGTCTCAACCAAAAACTTCTCCAGTTAGCCCGGTCCTTAGTTAAATGTCTCCAGTTGCGCAATCCAAGTTGGTTGAGGTCTCCTTTTACATGTATATTTCACCTTAGGTAAATTCGTCCTCTACTACGTTGTTCTGCCGGAGCATTGGTTTCTACATGTCCTGGCTATCTCAAGCGTGCAATGCCAAGTTTTTTGGCTAGGTCAATGTCGTATGTACAGCTCGTTTCTTTCATCGTTGGATCTTGTCCTCCAAAGCCCGTCAACGCAAACGGGACCGAAAATTTTTCTCTCGAAACGACCGAGGATATCTTCATTCGCTTTCGACAGAGTCCATGCTTCAGCGCCATAAAACAGGACTGTGATGATTAAAGGCTCCTTAGTTACTCGGTATAGAGCCTTACTACTCAATTGCCTTCTTAGCCCAGAGAAACAGCGATTGCCAAGAGTTATTCTTCGTTTGATTGCTGTTCAGATGTTGTTTTCGGAATTAATAGCACGGCCAAGTTAGACAAAGTCCCTTACTACCTCGGAGTTAACTACCATGTACCATAAAAGACGAGTCAGAATGCTACCTCATAGGTAGCCCTTGATTACCCCTGTGATTAAGCTTTTGCGACAAAACTAATGTTTCATCCACGCCATCCAAGGAAAATGTCTTTCACATGCTCCTTGATAACAAACGCTTCTTCAATGTCACAGGACTTTCGGCAGAAAGATGTTGCCTTCGAAGAGCGACTATGAGCACAAGCTGTTCAACCAGTCGGAAGGGTGGTCATACGGTCCTTCGTATGCAAATCAATTTGACCAAAAGCCAAGGAGCCGAGTGCTATGTGAAAATTATTTTTTTAATTCTTCAGCATAGTAATCAGAGCCAGGCAACTGGAAGTATCGAAGGATATGCAAGGTATCGTAAACCAGAGCCTGTGTTGTTTCTACTCGAAATGCCATGGTGCAATCGTCGCAGGATTGTGTGTGTCGGAACTACCAGAGAGCCAGTTAAGATTTCCTATGAAGTGAACCTTCAGAAAGAATCATCCGTTTTGCGAACTTTAACTAGGATACTGGTTACGCTATACAGATAACGTTTTCAATTTCCGAATCAGCCCCTTATATATACTTTTTGCTTCGATCGGTAAGGATTCTAGTCTGCCCGTAGATTGGTCCTAAGAGACCTGTTCAGAAGTTTTCTGGTTTTTTTACAATAATTCTTCAGTTCAGAGCTCGGCATCGCAGTTCAAAATAAGTTTTAAGACCGCCTTTCGGATTATAACCAGTCATTCTCTACCTTTTGCCTGGTTCTTAGTTGAAGTGCGGCTGTGACTGATTAGCCAACCTCCTCTTTAAACCGGACCCAGTTCATTTTTTCCTTCTCCCCTGCATAATCGATGCATCAATGGTCTGATTGGGAAACCTAAGAAAAATCTCCACAGTTGGTGATAGAGAGATCAAGTCCTGCCTTCTGGCAGTAACAAACGTTTGGTTGGCACCAACATTGTTGATGGTGTGGTCAGCTAATGATATGAAATCCAGAAGACAGTCCCGTCGCAAATTTTTTATTTATATTGGGGGTGCCATGGAACTGTGCTAGTGCATTTGATCACTATGCGGAAGGTTCGACGTTTGAATGAATCTCCAGAATAAGGCGTTGGTAAAGCAGGAGGCGGAGGAAGTAGCTGGGCGTTAGTTGGGCAGATGGTAGCAGATTCGAGTATCTCCGCATGAATAGACATGTTGTAAGCAGGGGAATTAGGCGGATGAGAGGGTAACTTACCAGTTTTACAGACGACCGCCTGATATCATCAACAATATCAGACACTGCAGACTGCAGGTAACATTAAGCCTTTCCACCAAGTCTAAGAGTAGTGGGTCGGGCTGCCAGTTCGCTGAGGTCATTGAAGAAAATGTACCCTAAATGGAGCACTCTTCTTTGAAACAAGGCTGGACAGGCGCATAGGAGGTGAAAGATGGTTTTTTCCTCCTCCTCGTCCCTACAGCTCCAGAAGGAGTCATTAGGAAGGAAACCCCACCTTTTAGCATGGTGGCCTATCAAACATGGTCCGGTTACATGGTTGATCTGTGATTAACTCATCATAACCAACCCGAAACTACGCTTAGGCCGAGTCCGTCTTGATATGTGAAAGACGAGCCATTTTCCCATGTGCAACTGGAGGCAATTAGCTAAGGACCGGGCTAACTGTACAGACTGTGCTGGTTTAGGCCAGGAAGTCTTACCTTTGTACATATGATAGGAAAGCTTGCTTTCTCTGTATTACAGTTAATAACCTTGTTTCCTTTCTAGGCTTAACTGTTCGTCAAAAAAGAGCTCCTTGCGTGCATAAAAAGGGGTCCTACCACCAATGCATACATACATAGATACATGCATATGCACATTCAGCGAGTGCATCATTGTTGCTTCTAGCCGTCAAGTTTTCCCGTTCATGATATCCTTCGTACTCTCTCCTTCCTTTCCAGCTACCATTTTAGAATACTTACTTACTTAAAGCACAATGGACCGACCTGGTCTAAGTGAGCAGTGACTATGTCACCCATCTACCTACTTACTTAAAGGGCTCCCGACCCTTGGAGAGTCTCTGCCTAAGACACGACTGCCTTCCATCCTCTGCGGTCCCGGGCACGTTGCTTCCAGTTATCCTCGATAATATAGTGGTCAGTATCCCCGTCTGACAACATTTTAGAATAGGAATCCAGAACTATTGCAATTTTCCTGAACCATGACGTCACGTCATCTGTTTACACTGTGACACATACTGCCAAGGAACAGAATTTCTTAAAGATGACATTGCCAACCAGCAACCACAACGGTATGGATTTCCCGAATGTAGTAGTACCAAGACTGATCGAAACCGCGAGATGGAAACCTATACTCTCTCTCTTAAGCAATCGTAAAGACCAAAGGCATGTCCTTGGGACGTATCATGTGTTGTGCATGTTAGTAGTTTATCTCTTCAAAGACGTTTTGAAAATTTTCCAATCGCAGATTAAGTTCAATAAAAGTTTTGACTCCACTTTATGTTGTGGTCAGGATAATGGTCAAAGCGATCAAGAGTTGTGGCCTCCGTGGTTCAGCAGATAGTGATTTGGACTACTGAGCGAAGAGTTCGTCATTTGAGTACTGAAACATAACACCCACCCAAGTCAGATCTGGTCATTTCCATAATCCAACATTTTCCAATTGAACAAAGCAATTAGTACCGCTTTTCATTGGTAATTTCACCAGTGTTGAAAGGTTAGAAACAATAAAATAAATTAAAATAAGGGAAATGTACAAATGTATGTAGCCAGACGATGCTCGTAATTTAATTAAAATCGAATCGAAAATTCGATTTCACAACTGCCCCTTTCCCATTGAAGTCACTTGAACATCCAGAGTGGACTGTAAGGCAATCAATATCCCTTAAATTGCCGCCATAAACTTTCACTGGAATAATGCAAGCGACCTCCCTTTAAGGGTAGTCATATCGATTTGCATATTTTATGCCAACGAACGGTGGGCCGAGTGTTTGCACACAGCCCCTAGATGTTGGACATTCGAAACCACAGGCAGACACCTTTCCATACTCATTAGATTTCGAAAAATCGTCCACCTGCCGGTGCCTGCCGCTGCCTGCCGGTGATAGAATAACACTTAATTTGGGGTTGCATTTGCAGCACTTTGCATCAAACTGTTAAGCAGCGCACATCCATGAGATAGAATCTAAGTCGAAGGGTTTGTGCAAACAGTAGACAGACAGTAGCTTGCAATTACTTTTCTGACAGTGTTTTCAATCAGCTACGAGTAGTCTTGCAATCACTGTCGATCGTAGCAGAAACCCTTCGGAGTTTGGCAAAATTCAGAATATTTGCATAATTTCATGTTCGGTCAATTTACTGTCCAATTAATTCCATTGAATGCTCCTGGGCCAGGAATCAGCCAGTGGCGTGGTATTGGGGCCAGAGATAACGAAATCAAAAATTGTCAGCAGAAGATAGCATTTTATTTTTGCCGCAGAAAAGAGGACTGTATCCAATCAACATAATCGGATCGAAGGAGATTTACCAGTGTGAACCGTAAAAACTACCATCAGGACGACGACGATGCCAATGGAATACAAGGCTGAGCAGAGTACAGCTCGTACATTTGTTAACAGTTTGAACTGTTCAAACATTGTCGTAGCTCATTCAATCGGAGTTCATTTAATGTAGGGCAAATTGTGCACACTGATGGAGTACGAGTACACACATACGGACATCTGCCCAGATTATGGACACTCTGCCAACAGGATGTATAAGACCGAGACCATCCCTCAATGTCGTAACGTCGTGTGAACGGGCGTTTTCTTAACGAATGCCGGACCTAGCATATTGCATATTTCGGAGACCTGTATCCTGGTGGTGTGAAGTACGATAAAGGATCCGAACCGTAGCCAGTACCCGGCAACATTCAATTGACTGATTTTATTGGTTTATGTTAATTTTCCTGATCGAAAGCGTGTTGGTAGTGATGGTGGGTGCTTCGATAGGTGCCGAAGGACTCTTGTGCAAATACTATGTGATGTACCTACTCTGAACGTGCACATGTTCGGCACAGTTGAGTTTCCTTCTGTGTCCATCGTCCGTCCATCCATCCACTCTTGGACTTGGTTTTGCTCGTCTTCGTTTGGTGTCCATTAACTCGATGGGGAAATTCGATGACAATTAACTTCTGCCGCAGTTCGTTGAGAATATCCTTGCGAGAAGCGTTTTATTGCTAAGGATTTCCATTTTACTCAGCTTCGGTTTTTTTTCTGAATTTTTTTTTTTTTTTAGTTGACTTTCGTTCTCATCGGTATTCTACAGGCGTTGTGTACAAAAATGGAAGACCATTTAATTCTGGGTGAGCATTGGATGACGATGCTCCTTCGGATGCAAGGTGAAAAACGATTTTGAGTCTTACCTTTTAATCGATAGCAGCTTAATAATTGATGACAGGAGGACGAAGAACTGCATAACTCAGCAGGTTTATCTGTTCTTTATGAGTAAGGAAGAGCCGGAACGTCAGAATTGTTAATGGAAAAACATTTCAGTTAAATATTGGAAAGTTGTGAAGTTATTTTCGCGTGGAAAATACTGGTATCGATAACATTTACACGTGTCAGCATTTATGGATTACGGCGACACAGTTAAGCTTGTTTTACTTTTCGGGTGCGAATCTGCATTGATTGTCTCACGTCGCAGCTCGCATTATGGTGCATGAATTCGGGCGGTTATCAGTTGTACAGCGCAGGAATATCGGTTTGAGTACCAACCACAGATTGTTTATTTTTTGTTTTTCTCTTAGGAGATGCGAAACGACATATGTGTAACGTAGGGACAACGTCCAGGGACGCTACATAGTAGTGACCAAAATTGCAAAGTGTGCTTGTTCTGTAAAAAATAATTCTGGTAGACCTGTTTTCAAGGTGTGTCATGTGTGTCATTTCTAGAGATCAGCCCAATTTTAAGGACACAACTTTGCTTTGAACCTTCGATAAGATTGGATGTCAGTGCAAAATTTTCCATTAAGCGAACTGCTGTCAGCTGTCGAGTGTATTAAGAGGAGCTCTAAACACTCTAAACCAATACACGAACCTGTTTGTAACAAGCGTAGGAACTACATACATAGTAGTAGTAGGTTAGATTGAAGTGGCTGCCATCTACGAGTCGCCAGCACACTTAGACCAATGGTAGGTCCATTGTGATACCACGTGGATCATGGGAGAAAGTTTCTCTCTACCTACTCGTTAAACCATTTTGAGCTTCTTTGAAGCGTAAGAGGCTTTTAATGTCAATATCCATCAGGTCGCCGGTATCGTTATAATAGGGAGCTCGTAAGTGAAGCGTCCTTCTACGGGAGAGAGCTGGGCAGAAACAAAGAAGGTCATCCATGCAGCTTCCACAAAAGTCGTTCGCAAAGAGGCCTAGTCTTGTAGCATGCTTGTCTATTAGACAGTGTTCAGTGATGACACCTATTGTGCTGCCGATATGCAATCTTTTGAGAGAAATCAAATTCTTAGAGCGTTTTAGATTCAGCTTTGGCCAAATCTGTTAATCCACTTGTCCACCTAAGATTTGTAGTCTCGACAGCATCCAGCTTAAGTTTAAGTTTGCGAGTAGCGATTGGAATACCTAAGGTGCCTTTGCCCGGCAAGATGGGAATAGTTGTTCCTATTCTAGCGTGTTCATCGGCCATCAATTTTATGTCTCTATGCCCCAGCACCCAACACAGGTGGATATTGAACTGCTCAGCCATCTCCACAAGAGACGAACGGCAGTCTAGAGCTACTAAAGGATTTATAGAGGTCGATTCCCGGGATTTGATTGCTGCCTGGCTGTCTGAAAAGATGCGGATATCCCTAGCAGATATCACGTTTTTCTTAAGCCAAGATATGGCTTCTTTGATCGCCATTATTTCCGCCTGGAACACGCTACAGTGATTTGGAAAACGGAAAGAGAGCTTAAGGTTAAGCTTATCAGGGAAAACCCTACACCAACTCTGTTTTTGGTTTTTGACCCGTCGGTGTAGAAGTGAACTGATTCATCTTCTAAAAATGCATCGTCCTCTCAGAGTGATCTGGAAGGTATGGTGTCTTGGAAGCTTTTCTCAAAATTTAGACGTGGGATGGTGTAGGCCATTTTCCAACGAACTGAAGCACATTTTATTCCTCATGCAAATTACGTAAAGTGCTTCTGCGTTCTCCACCCCGAAATTTGTTTGCATTACGGCCTAAAATACCAGCACGCGTTTTAAAGGTCCACATTATCAATAGTCTGCTGCATGAATCATCGAAGTATGTGGGACCTATTTAATGCTTCAGTTTTTTATAAGTTCTATGTGAACTACTTTAGGCATCCCGTAGATTTTGCTGCGTTTTTGTTTTTTTTTTAAAGTCTCTAACGTTCTGTCGATATTGGCTTTCCAAGAGTGCTCGTGAAACTGCAAGTCCGTCCAACCCATTCCACCGTGTTCCCCCATGTTTTCTATTTTCCGAACTAGTAGATATTTTTCTCTATTATCTGTTTTAAGAGTATGTGCGGCAGCCCTGTAACTTCATATCTGAAAAGGGTTATAGGAACATGTGGACTCTTACAAGCCTACAAATGCAAGTTTGGGACTCCGGTTTTTAATTTGGGGTGAAGTCAGGTAGACCAAAAATTCTTTTAACAAAGTATTACCGCCATTTTATTAACCACGTCGAAATTTGAAAAGTCGCAATCTTGAGATATTGGTATTGCTCTCGACACAGCGTTGAATAATTCTTTTACCTCTTTCTTGCCAATAAAATTTTCCAAGTTCTACTGAAGCAATAGTTTGCCTTTGATTCTTTTTGTTAAATCTCCCCGGTGTTATATGTAATCATCACTAGATATTTGTGCTGATGCCTGGATGTTGTAGACTCTGATTGCTGTCAACCCAGTTCTAGGGCTTTCTTTAATGGAACTGGTTCTCCACGACCACGGAAAAAATAGCTAGTTACGAACCAACAACAAGATCGGATACGGACGGATTTACTGATGACGAAAACGAGGACAACGAGCTTCGTGCCTATTCGTGGAATGTTAGGTCCGTCAATATATCACATGCAGCTGAACAATTAGCGGAGGACCTAGACTGCTGCAAAACAGATATCACCGCCATCCAAGGAGTATGATGGGATGGGCCGGGCCGAAAGAGGATGATAAACTGCGATATCTGCTACGAATATAGCTACCCGCAACAAAAGTAGCGTCTTGCGGACCATTCTAGCCTTAAATGCTGGTACAGGGAAGAATTTGATGCCAAATGAGAGAGAGTTAATATTTTTCAATTATTTTTATTCTATTTTTTGGGTCACTCAATAATTGAATACAAATCGTAGAACGCATTTTTCAAAATGTCCGGCGTTTACCATCCAGCACGACCTGAGACGCTCTGGCCAATCATCTATCGCATCACGCACCACATGCATGAGAAAAGTATCCACTGCTCAAACAAGTGCTCGCCTTAGAGATTCAATACTTCGGTGTCGAGTAGAGCAGGCCATTTCCTCTAAAATAGAGCACAACTTTTAAACGTAAAGGATTTCTCGTCATTGAACAGAATTCGTGTCGGGGAACGTTCTCCACGTAATGGCGGCTGCACACTTACCTACTTACATACGTAGGTGGCGCTACAGTTCGGGGTGAACCTGGGCATCAACCAACAAGCCTCTTCAGTTAGCCCGGTCCTTAGCTAACTGCCTCCAGTTGCGCACTCCAATGTGGTTGAGATCCCCTTCTACCTTACGCGAGATCTTCCTCTACTGCGTTGTCCCTCCGGGTTAGATTCGAAGACTCTGCGGGCCGGAGCATGGGTGTCCATTCGCTCTACATGTCCTAGCCATCTTAGGCGACTGATGCGTAGTTTTTTGACTAGGTCGATGTCGCTATACAGCTCGTAAATTTCGTCGTTGTATCTTCTCCTCTAAAGCCCGTCCACGCAAACGGGACCGTATACCTTCTAAAGAATTTTTCTGTCGAAGCGACCAAGGATATCTTCATCCGCTTTCGAGTCCATGCTTCAGCGCCATAAAGCAGGACTGGGATGATCAAGGTCTTGTACAGAGTCTCCTTAGTTGTTCGAGATAGGGCCTTACTACTCAATTGCCTTCTCAGCCCAAAGAAACAGCGATTGGCAAGAGTTATTCTTCGATTAATATCCGCCGAGATGTTGTTGTCAGAATTTATAGCAGAGCCAAGGTAGACAAAGTCGAAGTTATAGTTGTCGACTGTGACGTTCTGTCCAATTCGTCGATGTTGTGTGTCCCTTCTTGTCGACAGCATGTACTTGGTTTTGCCCTCATTTACAGCTAAACCCATTTTGGCGGCTTCTGTTTCGATACTAGCGAACGCACCAGTGGCAGCCCAATGTCGTCGGCGTATGCTAGTAGTTGCACAGACTTTTGAAGGATTGTGCCTCCGGTTGCACAGAGCTTTCGATTTTTGCTTAAGTTTTTCTTTCAATGCAACTATAAGCACGTGTCCAGTGTCACAACTTCTTTTGCAAAATTTTTCATCTCATGGGAAACATTGTCATGGGGCGCTTTTATTTGACATTTTGTTCCATTCTTAACCGCAAAATGAAGGGGTGAAGGCAATTTAAAAAAGAAAATGGAAGTGCTTATAACTTATGCATAATACAGGGTGTTCCAGTTAAGAAGTATGATCCTTTAACTGGAGATTCCTGAAGTTCCGGTGAACAAAAAACGTACGGCAAGGGCGGCTCTATTTTCACTCCATTTCACGGCACCTCTGATTTGGAGGTATAACCACTTTAATTGGCATGACTTCTGAACTATTATAGATACGACAACGGTTTCGTAGATTTTGAAGACACTCGTACAAAATTCTGTTAACACGAGGACTGAAGCTCAGAGACCATGAACAGCGAAGAATTTACGCAGATTGGGTGTTAGAGCAGCAGGAAATTGATGATGATTTTTTAAAGAAAGTATTCTTCTTTGATGAGGCACATTTGCACTTCTCTGAGGATGTCAATTGAAGCATATGGTCAGGCGGCATCAATGGCCTTACTTCTTTGAAGATGATGAAAGTCGGACTGTTATGCCTAAAAAGTTCACAGGTCGTATTATTTCACGTTTTAGTTACGGAAATCGACGTCGAAATTCACGCTGCGCTAACACCATCGACACAATTATTCCACGCGCTTGCGGAGTATAGCGCTCCATTGCTTGTCTGTTTGTATACTGCAGCTGTCTAGTTCACAAATGTCAAATATGATTGACGTACGACGCCATTTGCAAAAATTATAACATCTTCCGATAGGATGATTCATTTTGCGCCACCTTGTAGATTCCAAGTGAAACAATTTGCAACATAGTTGTGTGTTGTGTGTTATGGTAGCTGCATTCGATAGGAAATAGCTTAATATGTTCTCTCAACATTAAAAGGTTGCCAAACATGTTATTTAACTGTCAGCTAACTAAACACCTTCAGTCGTGTGCACACAAATTGAACGCAATGTATTGAATTTCGGAGAACTGAACATCATCAAACTTTATATTTACTTACGGATACATTCCAACTCGTACTATGTGTTTTGAAATGGCCATGTGTTTTGAAATGGCACTCACTCTCAATGGGAATTTATAAGGAATTCAAGTAAGTTGATGTTATTTAGCGACGTAATTAGAATGTGTCGTTACGTATTACATCATGTTGAGTTTGAAAATATTCCCTTCGTTTTATAACAAGCCTTCTGCTTTACAGTTTTGCCTCAAGGCAACCTCTCAAGAGCCTCAGTATGGGGACTCATTTCATTTCGTTTCTTTTACATAATGCGATTCTTAAAGTCTTCAGGAAGCCTTTACGAAGTGAAGCAATGAATTCCTTTTGAGTTATGTCAACAACATCAGACATTCTACAATATGCGGAAAATTCATATAACATCTGGAAAGTTATTGCCAATTTCTTTTCAGGGTTATAGACACAAGGAGGCGCAAAAGTCATCACCCTATCGTGCTCTCGTTTTTCAAATGGGGACCTTTTTATATCATCGCGAATTTGACATTTGTGAAGTAAACAGAAGACGAATACACCTAGATACGCTTTGAGTTGCTATGCTCTTGAAGGACGTGGAATAATTGAGTCTATTGAGTCAAAGGGTTAGTGTTTTTGGTTCAACGTGCAATTCGTCGTCGATTGCCTAGTCGTGTGGCGAAAAGTGGGCAAAAACTATAGTGTTCAGCCGCTCGCCTCGAGAAAACTGACAGAGTTGACCGGCCCCGGGGCAACTGTTTGGTCGAGAATATCGCCGCAGTGGCTGCATATGTCTAAAGGCACCCTCAAACATCAACCAGACGAGGAGCCAAGCAATCGGACATTCATTCATATCCATACAAAGTGCGAAGTGCTGGAGAGAAGAGCTTAAGGTTCTTGGAACACAGCACAAGGTATCGCTCTGCTGGGTCCCTGGACATGAGGGTATACCAGGTAACGAGAAAGCTGACGAATTAGCAAGAGACGGTTCTGCAGCCGTTTCATGACAAGCAGAACCACTCGTGAACATACTGCCCTGTGCAGTCAAGCTTGTTGCAGGGAAAATAGCCATACAGGAGGCGAACACCAGATGGACCTCCTTGGACTCCTGTGTAATCACAAGGAAACGTCCTTCGATAAAGGCAGAACCGAGAGACTTATACGGGAAGACAGAAAATCCCTTTCATGGGATATAACTCTCTACGGTATCATCTGAAAAAACTGCGTCTGACGGAGGAAGAACTCTGCAGAGGTTGCGGTGACAAGGGAGCTTCTGAGGACACAACCCACTGCCTGGCCTCCAACACGGCAGCAACAAATTTCTATTGAGCTACTTTTTCCAAGACCTAGATGAACTCACCAGCACACCAACAGACAGGAATAATGAAATTTATCAAGTCCTCAGGATGGTTTGTATGCAAAGACTCGCAACAATAATTATCGGAGCAAATTAGCATCCGAAATGGGTTTCAATGGGCAACGGACATCCTTTCCCCCAAAGCGCATCACAATGGGTCAGCATTGACCTGAGTGTGGCGAGGAGCAATCTCTCTCCTCGCCAGCCCACATGCCTAACCTAACCTAAGCCCTGCCATAAATTATTGATTATAAATTTAAGATGGTAGCAATTTTTCCTTTTAACTAGAAATGATGCTAAATAAATCCTTCAATGATGAATGTTGTTCTGTTTCCTCTCATCCTTTATTTCATCTTTTTTTAAATTTTTCTCTGACATCACACCCACAAACGGGTTTCATTGTTCTTCTCAAAAATAACACATTCGAAAGGCTTAACACATTCGATTAAACAGAAATATAAACTATTGATTCCATTACCCTGACAGCCCATCTACTGAGCGTTGTTTATGTATCCGGAGCAGGTCAAGCCACAGGAGAGCACCCAAAACTCTTCTCGCATGCCACCCAACAAAAGAAAAGGCAATTTCCACATGGAAGGTACCATCACACACATACTACATAAAATCACGCAGTCGAGTTGGTTGGAAAAAAAAGGAGCGCTTCCTTGAATGGCTAAACTCAATTTTCTTCATAGATACGAGTACACGTACGTTGTGAAACAAAGCAAGCATTAGTACCCACACATCCCTACCTCCACCTTGGTGTTCATCTCCATTCAACATCGTCTGTTGAAGAAGGCGCGTTCAACATTATCAAATAGAATTGTTTATCAAATTTATTTGTACTGTTGCTTTGGGAATTTTAAGTACAGAGCCTGCCTACCAAACGATGAGGACGACGGATAAGCCATCAATTTCAGCACCATAGTCGAAAGGACGCTGCTAAAGCTCAATGCAGCGAGTCGATGAAATCCTTTTCTGCTTCCTGTTTTTATCGAAAATACAAAATACAAGAAACAGCTCAACGAAGAACGAAGCAACTCAGCATAAGGATCTGTGAATAAAATTAATGGATACCAGGAGGGACCAAAATCGAAGAGATCGATCAAATTTGATAAGAAACTTGTTAGAGTGTTTTCGTATTGCGAAGGAGTGGGAGTGGGAGTGGGGGTGGCGTGGCTCCTGCAGCAAAATTGCGGTTTCGAGCTGTTTTGATATGTGAAGGTAGGTCGGGACGGCCACAGTGATAGAAGTGAATTTAATCTAAACCGGTTGGGGGTGGAAGGAAGCACACTTCACGTGCTCAAGGGTGCTCCCCTTCTTGGTCCTTTATGGTGCACATAAAATAAATTTGTTTGCCTCTTCCCGAGCTGATATCGAAATGGTTTAAATCGCTTCTTTTTTTTCCTTTCGTTTCGTTTCGTTTTGTTTTAAATTGGAAAATAAATTCTGCAATCGGAGGTGTTTCTAATACCACAGCTCGATTACCGGCACGGCAGCACCACCCAATCGCTACCCTTGCTTTGGGAAGGATGTTGGCTATCGAGTTGCCGTTTGGATTTTCCTTTATCCAACTTATTTGGGAATCAGGGACTTTGTGTTGTTTATTGTGATGTGTGCTTGGTAGTCCTTGGGGAATCTTTGCCAAAACGAAAAGGAAACTTTTGTTTCCCCATGTGCCCATCATGGAGGGTTTTGTTCTTGTCGAAGTTTTGCGTGAACTATGCCTCGCATAATAGACTCTTGACACTTATGAGAGGTTGCTTCCTTTTTTTTTTCTGTGTGTGTTTTCCATTATTTATGATGCGTATTTTCTGTTAAAGTCACGCAAGACATAATGGAAAGGTAGTGCAAAGTTTTTCCGGAATCTTATGTCGTTCTGGGATCTTTTGTGTGGAAAATAATTTTAATCTTCTGCTGGCGAACAAAAGAGTTTCTTGTTAATTATAGTTGTGGCCAGACAACAGAGTATCCTTGTCAAAGTGCTCTCTGGCATTTGGTGATTCGGTATGCCATGTGAGTGTCAGTTAGCGTGTGATTGAAAGTAGTTTGGCGCAATTCCCTTTAGTGGGCTTCGTGGCGCAGTGGTTAGTGCGTTGGAATACAAGACTGAGCGAAATGTTCGAAGTCCGAATGCAAGAAAACACCAAAAAGATTTTTTTTTGTACGGTCCCACCTCTTGTGAATGCCTGACAAGCATCCAAGAGTAATAACTTTCATAAGAGGCTTTTCAATGATGCCTTTCGGTTATGGCATTAGGTGTCTTCCGCCGTGTGAAAAATGCAACACGCACAACACGAATGGTTGGGAGGGGCTGGGCTCTAGGCTCTACATATGTAAGCTTTTTGTACCAAATATTTTTTTTTTTTTAAAGACCGACGAACGGGCCAGCCTTTATTTATATTTATTGCTCAGTTAGCAGAGCAGTAGCATTTTAGGAAGGGTATGCTTAACGGATTGATATATGTAAGTATAAGGATCATAATGGAAAAACATCGTGATGCCTTAAAGGATGTGCATCTGGTGTTGGTTGATTTTGAAAAAGCATTCGATAGACAACCAAGAGATCTGATGTGGGTGGCGCTAAGACAACGAGGAGTTCCAGAACGCTACGTATAGATGATATTGGACATGTACGACGGATCAAAGACAAGAGTAAGATGCCCCGCCGGAGTCACCGAAGAGTTCCCAATTAAAAGTCAGTGTGCACCAGGGAAGCGTCTTAAGTCCTTTGTTATTTATTGCAGTCTTGGATTATCTGCTTGAAGGAAAAGTGACGGATCCCAAAGTGCACGAGTTATTCTTTGCTGACGATGGAGCCATCATAAGTGAGGATCAAACATCCCTGCAACGAGCACTTGATGTATGGGTGGATGTTTTGGAGGAAAACAGCGTACCTGTACTGCCCATTCTCTTATCCACTCCGACCTAGTCCAGACATTTATTTGAATGGAAAAGTGATTTCCAAGTGCGAAAAGTTCAAGTATCTGGGATCTATGATCAATAGCGAAGCAACTATTGATGACGACATCAATCATCGCGTAAGCGTAGGGTGGATGAAGTGGGAGGAAAACTCTGCTATCTTCTGTGACCGAAAAATGCCCCCTAAGCTGAAATGAAGGCTTTACACCGCAGTTGTTCGTCCAGCGCTCACATACGATTCGCAATGCTGGACAATGCACAAAAAGTATGAGAGCAAATTAACGGCAGCTGAGATGAAGAAGCTTCGCATGACAGCAGGAGTAACAAACCTTGATCGAATTAGAAGTTCGAAGATCCGAGGAAGCCTTCACGTCAAAGAAGTCATTTCGAAATAATTGGAGCACAATTGGCTCAGCTGGTATTGCCATGTTCAAAGGAGGGATCCTACGAACCCTGTCAAAAGGGCAATTTCAATCAACGTTCCTACAGAAGCGCGGAAGAGAGGCAGGCCAAAAACTCCTGGATCACCCAAATGCAAAAACAGCAGCATTTGATCGGCCTCAGTGACGAAGTGATCTGAAACCGGGAGGCCTGCAGATATTTTCTGAGGTCGAATGGGCAAACCCCACAGGCGGACCAGTAGGGATGCAGTAAAGTGGGAGGGTTATGATCCCTATAATCCTGATCATAACCTCGCCGAACAAAAGGAAGAAGATGCTAAGCGGATTGATCATAAAGGTTTTCATTGATTTTCTACTCAGTGTGTGCTAAGGCCTGCTTACAATTTGCGTGCTTCCAATTCCTTGAGCAAGGTTTTACTTTGGCGGTCCATTATCCAATAGAACGTCAATACCAAAAAAATGACTGCTATTTACCTTCAAGATTGGGCACCTTCCACCAAATGCAATCTATCGCCAATTTTCTTTAAGTTGCATAGCTACATCAAGGGGAAGGTCATCATGATGCAAGATGTAGAGAAAGTTAGGGTAACTGGAATAACGACAATTTCCATATTTTGAGTTAAACAAATGAATTTCCGCAAAATTTACATAAATATCGTGTCTGGAAGCACTTTTTGTGTGACCACATAGCGCATTGAATCATCTGTTCCATATTAGCTTTCAGGATAAGATGACCAAACGAGGTAAATGATCAAATTCTGAGCACAGTTTGTCTGAACTCGGACCCGATGGCGTACCAGGGGAAGTGCTGAAAATCATCTCAAGAACGTGCCCGCAGGTACTGCTAAATATGTTCAACAGCTGCCTCATAGACGGGATCTTCTACAACAACTCGAAGAAACAACGGTTGGTCCTAATCAGCAAGGGAAAGGGAGACCCGGAATTGCCAGCAGCCTACCGGCCGTTGTGTATGCTGGATAAAACGGAGAAACTCGTATGATGGAATCCTTCGGTTGGAGATGCCTGAAGTCACTTTTCTCATAGGGTATGCAGACGACAAAGAAAGTACGTTTACGACAACAAGACGGAAATGGGGATTAAAGCGACAGTAGCAGAAGTAAAAGAGCAGACCAGAGAGAGGTGGCAAAGGAGGTGGAACAGAGAAACCAGGGGAAGATGGACCGCGAGGCTGATAAGAGACGTTCCTGCATGGACGGAGCGGAAACACGGTGAAGTGAACTACTACATCACCCAATTCCTAACCGGACATGGATACTTCAACCGGTACCTTGCAGAATGGGGAATAAAAACAGCACAGCCTGCCAGTACGGAGACTCCGAGGAAGACGATGCCTACCATACCTTCTTCGTCTGCAGTAGGAGGGCAATGCCGAGGACCAGGCTTGAGTCGGAGATAGGCAGCCTCTCCCCAGACAACGTGGTCTCGGGTACCACCAGTTGGAACAGGATCTGTGCTTTCATCGAAACGGTGCTAAGAAAGAAGAAAAGCGAGGAGGAAGCAAACATGCCCTCTGAAAACAATTCTACAAGAAGTTAAAAGCCCTACCGGCAAGAATATAAGTAAACCCGAAACAGAAGACGAAATGAAAAAGCCGGTCCCCATAGGGGAATGAAAACGACACCTCTCTGAAGTAATGCGAAAGCGGTGCCGGAGTGGAAGGTGTCAAGAAGAAAAAGGGGTCAAATGTGGGTTTTTTGTGGCCTGTGAGTCCCACACTACTTGAAACAGAGCGGGCCGGTTTCTCGTGCGCATTAGCGCTTCCCTCCGCCCCCTAGGCAAAAAAAAACCGGTTGTACTTTTTTTTAATAAAATGTTGAAACTATTTGGTAAGGACGTTAACTTATATCCAACGCAATGGGGTTGGCAAGTGATGGCAAGAACTGTCTGCTGGCGCTCATAACTTTTATCAGCGTTAGAAGGGAGCTTCTTTTAGCAGACCGTTTTGCCTTGGTACCTTATATTTTCGGCTATTTGCTTGGAAGATTAAAAACCGTGTTTCTGGTTATATTTGTCATGAACAAGTTCTTAGCAACTCGAAAAATTTTACTCCGGGGGCAGTCAGAAAAATAAGGATCTTCTCTGGGTGTATGTCTGCAATGTTCACGGATGAGATGACTTCTGCACCGAAAATGTTTTTTCTGAGACGAAAGAAAGCCGGCGGTAAAGGTTTAACAGACAGATTTTTAGCTTGTTCCTGTCTAGGTTGATCAGAAAATTGGATTTCCTGGGAGAGGGCTTGGGGAAAAATGTTTTGGAGCAGATCGGCCCAGGTTTGCTTAGTCAGACTTTATTGGATTCGATTAGGGGCAGACTCCTGGCGTAGACTTTGAATTGACTTCTGCTGATGCCGCAATTGGGTTCGGAGTCGAAGAGTGGTGTTACTGCACCAATTTCAGCCAGAGAGTCACCCATTTCATTTCCAGCAAAACTACTGTGGGCTGGGATCCAATGGAGAATGACTAGGTTGTAGGTAGATAACCATAGCGGTTTGTAGTACGACCCTCGATTTTGAAACAGATGAGTCAGGAGCTTTGAGAGCTGCTTGGCTGTCTGAGAAGATAAATATTGTTTTGCCTCGTGTGTTGGAACTAAGTTTATTCTGACACATTGGTTGATAGCAAGGATTTATGCTTGGAATATGGAAGAGTTTTTACCAAAGTTCGCACGAGGCGGATCTCCATGTATGCCAGATCGCCAGATCCAGTAACCGAATCCATCTTGGATTCATCCGTATATCAGACGAGGTCATGTGGTGACCATCGCACTGCTTTGTAATAGAAAACTTGTTAGGGTTGTTGTTTTTTATTGCCAGTTGAAATGCCAATGATCTTACATCAGAGAGCTTAAGATAGTTTATTTAAAAAGACTTCCGCTTGGAACATTCTATGTATTTGACACTTTGAGGCAACCCATTTGGTTCGCACGTAAGCATTTTATAGCCTGCTCCATGTCTCCTGGCTTCCATTGCTTGCACCATTTTTCTTCTTGAGTTTTATGAGCCATCTAATTCATTAAAGTTTCTTGCATTACTACTTCTCACCACAAAAAAAAAAAAAAAAATGCCGATAATATAGAATACTATTCCATGTTACCATATTTGGATGGCAACGGCTAACACTAAGGCTCGTAGAAGTAGCATCTCCCGATAGAGGTTGGTTTGCTAAATGATGGGATAGAAGCCTCTACAGTCCAAAATCTTGTAGATCTGTTAGCAATCCCTACTCAACTCCTTGCAATCGACTACGGACAACGTAAAGATTCTGGAATGTTAGGACTCGAAGAGACTCACGAGGTGATGGTTCTCAAAATGCCAGATTCCTACAACTAGAGCGAGAGTTAACACGAGCTGAGCGAGATAAGATATTTGTATGCCGGGGAGTATCATTCGCCCACAAAAAGCACTATTCTGCTCTTCTAAGGAAAATCAGCCCGAAGCAATTGTGAGTCCGATGTAACACCAACACCAAGAACAGTTGATTAAATATTCTCTAAGACCATCTTAAGAAGGCGATGCCACTATAATTTGACAGTTTCGATATTAAGAGCATCCTTAAAGTGATTTGGAGTTAACCGGAATAACAGCCCGTGTAAGCACCTTAAAAGGTTCCATCGATTGGCTTTTGACGAGTGTTGCTTGTTTGCTGCATTAGGTGCAAGGATAAAACGCAGCCTTGTTGCACACCTTTCATGATTGCAAAATGTGGGCTTTCTTTGATTTCAAAACGAATCTTACAATTGTAGGTGTTAATTTTTTAGGCAATTCCTTGCTATGAGAAGGTACATGTCGCGGTCCCGGGGACCCTGGCAAAGGCTCGTTTTAAGTAGAAACACAATTGAGATGAGACATGTATGACAATCAACTATTCAGTGAGAATTCGTGATGCGTGATATAGTCAGCTTATGAATCCAGTCTGATCTTTCGATAGTATCGACTTAACCACAGGTGCAACTTAAAATGCAAATATATCCAGCCGAAAGGCACCTATTCTGGATATCCTATCCCTAGGAAGGCCAGACAAGCACTGCGACCTAAAAGATCTTTTGTGCTAACTCTAGGTTCACCTAGTAAAGGAGAGAATATTTATCCCGAGTAAAGATCAAGGTCGTGAAGGAACATAAGGATCGTTTTTGCGGGTGACTGGTTGACTATGTTTGGGGAACTGATCTCCCTTCCAAAGTGTCTTTGCCTGCTGCGAGCCATGGCGGGACAATCGCACAGGATATGCTCGGCAGTCTCTTGATCTTCCAGACAAAATCGGCACATGTCCGTAGGACTTATGCCCATCTTGTGGAGATGGTAGTAGAGTGAACAGTGTCCGGTGAGGAGGTCCGTGAGAAGCTTAGCATCACGCTTGTTCAATGTGAGAATTTCCTGACTTCTATTGCTATCGGAAGCATTGATGAATCTCTTGCCTTGACGTAGCCCAATAGTTGAGTTCCATTTAGAGAGTCTCTCTTAATGATCCCATGAATTGAGCTCCATTTTTATATGGCCGCAAAACGGAGATGGGCCAATAAATGAAGATTGCGATCCTAGTCTGGCCAGCTCATCAGCAATTTCATTGCCCTCTATTCCCTCATGTCCTGGATCTCAATGAATTGTGATTCGATTATGAGCAGTGAGCTGCTTTAGAGCGTTCCAGACGAACTTGGACTCAAAACAAAAGGAGTTCAGATCCTTTATCGCCGCCTGACTGTCGGACATGACAATCTGTTTTCTACGGAGGTTGCGTCTGATGCATTCTTTGGCACATATGTATCTCAATTGCAAAAACCTCGGCAATGTATCCAGCTAATGACGTATCGGATTTGTGAGAATTTCACTGAAAGTACCATTGCATCGACTTTTTCATCACTGCCAACCACACAATTTTTGCAGTGACTGAAATCTCCCATTTACCTCCCTTCCACGTGGTTCTGTTGTTTGAAGTTTCTGCTACCACCAAAGTTGAGGAACATGCTTGAGAGGTTATTAGGTCTGAAGGATTTGCGGTTTCCAATTTTCCCATATCGAAGATAATTTTGTCTTAGCTGCCACAAAAGATGCGTGATATCGTGACGTCTGAGGGAAAAAAAGTTGAACTCTCCTATGAGTTCTTGGGCCCCTACCGATGAGAATCAAGGACATTGTCCCTGAAAGCAATAGCAATAGCAATCTATATATATAAAACAGAGTGTCATACGTAAGACCGCGCATTACTCGAGAACGGATCGTCCGATTTGAGCTGTCTTTTTTTTGTTGCGTTCCTCTTCGCCCAAGGAAACTTTTTATGGCGAGAAAATTGGAAAATTTTGAAGAAAAATTCGAAAATTCGGAAAAAACGATTTTCCATACATTTTGTACGGGGAATTTTCATTTTTTTTCATTTTGATCTCAATATTACAGTTCAAATGGTTGCAAAAGTTTAAAATTGGGAAAAGTTTCCCGGAAAATATTTTTTTTCATTTTGAAGAAATAGTACCTGAAATTAATTGCCACAGCCCCAAATTTGGAAAATTTTTAATCGGAAAAACCCCCCAACAACATTCTTGTGCAATTTGACAGGCGTCCTTTTTGCTTCGTCATTTCACCATTGTCTGACTATACTAGACGGCAAACTTTCGATGCATTTTGACAGATTCGCTCCACCAAGCTAAAATTGGTCCAATTCCACCAATAAGCGTGAATGTATTCTGACGTTCCAACAAAATCAAATGGGAGCCTCACTCACACACTCTGACAAGTAGATGGAAGATAGGTGCAACCATTTTCTTTAGATAATTTTGTACATTTTGTTGTTGTTAAGGGGATGACAGGCTGCCCAAAATGTGTTGTTCAAAAGGAAAGAAAGAAACAACACGCTACACTTTTAGACAGTTAATGGCCACGTGGTCATTCACATGCATTCACAGCCAGGAAAATTTAGGCTCCGCCTATTTTACACAATGCCTAGGCGGAGGAAATGTAAGTTTAACGTCTGGTATACATACATAGGTAGTATATGCATACAGTCGCAATGGATGAGATTGGCGATTCGCCATGCAAATCAAACCCCTGAGCAACGCGCCAAGCACATACGTCGCGAATTCGTGCGGTACGAATTCAGGAGGAACGAGAAGCACACGCAGCTGCTGAACGACTGAGACAGCAGCGCAATCGCGATCTGCTTCGTTAAGTTGAATCAAACGCCAAGCGTCGAGTGAGAAAAGGTGCCGTGAATGTCCAATTACATCGCGCCGATTTCCAATATGACTGCACGATTGACTACAGCGAACTGCCGTGTGTTACGATTGGGTCCATGGATGTGGTTTGCCCATGTTGCAATGCGCTTAAGTTTCATTCGGTGACACCAGGATTGTGTTGTGCAGGTGGTAAAGTCAAATTACCAGCGTTGACGCAACCACCAGAACCATTGCGCTCTTTGCTTTACGGCGACTTACCAGAATCAAGACATCGCTTGACAAATGCCCACAAATACAACGGTTCCTTTCCAATGACGTCATTCGGTGCGAATATTGTTGAAGATCGTGGATTTAATCCTTGCATTCGCCATGACAATCAATAAATCACAAGGCCAATCTTTGAAAGTGTGTGGGATTAATCTCGAATTCCCATGCTTCTCGCATGTGGCATGTTCGCGTGTTGGAAAGCCTTCATCGTCGTTTATTTACGAACCGGACAATAAAACAAAGCACGTAGTCTACCACAAAGCATTGAATTGACCTGACATGTGATTCCCTGAACCTCTTTACATTTCGTGTAAATAAAGGATATTGAATTCAATCGAATTCGAAAAGTGTTTCATTCAATCAATGATTGAAATTCGAGTGGAATCATTTGCTATCGATCGCAAATGTTCGATCGAAAAAATTAATTTCGGATGGAATCGTGAATGCTCGAAATCATTTCAATCAAAAGATGAATTTTTCGGGTCCGCTAGTTTAATATAGAATGTCATTGCCAGTTTTTTGGATTTTTGTTATAAGATGAGGAATGAGGTGTCGAACCGTACCTTCTGCATGTGAGGCTACGACACCACACTACTGTGAACCACCCCTATTTCCATTATCTAGGTCTCTAACTTAACATTGTAATACTCCAATACGAAGACGAATTGCATAAGTTATTGACGGCAACAAGTTCTCTTGTTGCAGTGACTGTTGTTGAACCTAACCTCCCAAGATGAGTGGCTCAACCTCAAAGGCAACCACACTGGGTGTCTGAAATGCTTTCTCATGAAACTAGCTGCAACAATTTACACTCACTGCGAACTTTTTTTTTTCTCAGTGAAAACCGCGATTGCAGTTATTTTGAACCATCGTCCTGCGTCTGCATAACATTTAGTTCACAGCTCGTCGCATGCATGACAAGGACAAGCCGAGTATTTACTCCCTTCTCATTCAAGCATATCCTCTCAGATGAGTGTACAATAACTGGTAGCTGGACCCAGATAGTCCCTCGAGTAAGAAAAACAAGATTTTCCAAAATTTCAATTCAAATTATGCTTTTGAAGTTCCCCCATTACCCACGGGCAGAATGGTGGTCTGCGCTGCCGTCTCAGCACACAATAAACACACATATTTGGCCTTTGATCAAAGAAATTAATCCGGTCTACTGCTTCGACCTCGAATCGAGTAAATTAGTAAGTCACCAATGTACATATGTCGAGCGAAAGCGAAAGGATGAGGGAGCAGGCAGTGGAAACAATTTGGAAACAGTATGAAATTGTTAAACGTCTGTAGCTGCAGGGGTAACACGGTACCAGGACTGGAATGCCACCAGAATACCAACAATGTCCACAGTCGCTTATCCACATTATAAAATGTTGTTCCTTCAGTTTTCATATTAGATTAAATTTATTTACTCTATCAACGTCCAACATATGGCCCAACTAGGACTTGCAAACTGCTTGTGTTTATCAACACAGAACACGTCCACTGGTGAGCGCTGCTACAAGCACAAACAGTCATCCCTCGCAACCACAGTGAGTCCCTACAAATTACATTCCAGATTGACGTGGCACAAACATTGGAGTCAATTCTTCAGCAGCTTATGGCACTTGGTCGATGATTTCTCGACCACCCTTCTCAGGCGGAATGTATCGTAAGCTCTGATTTCACGATTAGATGGGCATCAACAATCACTGGTGCTCTCGCCACTGTGTCTCATCATATCCTCGGCCCACGACAACATTGACACTTCATGAGTAAACAACATAAATCTTTCATTTATTGAAATCAAAAGGAAAACAGAAATATAAAAAGGACACGATGCCGAACATATGTACGTTTCTGTTTTCCCAATAAGTACCAACCAACCAGTCGACAGATCCTTATTCAAGTGACCAACCGATTTGGTAATTTTTTTCTCTTATTTTGCTCCGTTTTTTTTCTTTTTCCTTCTGGCCTTCTACACAACACAAGGAGCAATACTTGTATTCTCGGTTGTGTCACGTCCCGGGAGTCGAGTTGTTGTGTACATCGTTGTACACAGAGTGGCAGTCCCCTCTCTCTGTCTGTGTTGTCGGTCGGTGGAATAAAGTCCACAATTTACGAAAAGTAGTAGAAAATAAATAAAATGCGAATTCCCAGGATGCCAGTTTTATTTGGTGCTAAACAGTAAACGTGTCAGGCTTTACAATTCCAATACATCCACCTATTATACCGACTGTATCCGTGCGACCGCATCCGTGCCAGCAAAAGAAGCACAAGTTTTCGTCCTCCATCAGGCATCGCCCGCAACATGGCTAATGCCTTCGGGTGGTCACTTTGAACGCACCAGACAGTCGAAGGCTAAAACGTCAATTGTACGGATGACAATGGTCAAAACCGCAACCGAGAGGGCTTTGTGGCAAAGCCCTAATGGGAGTTCTCTCTTAAATGTGTATGTGTGTCCAAGTTGGGGGTGCGGTAGTAGTTATTTCTATGTCGCTACTGATATTGGAAGTCCATTTGTTTCAGGACATTTTACGATCGCATTAACACTTACTTGTGGTGTGGCAACCAAGTTTTCCGTATCCTTGGACTAAAGTTCAGCTTAGTTAAAACTTATCATCATCGTCGTCATCATCGGCCATGATGGTCGCTGCTCATCATAAGGAGCAGTTGTAGCAGTCATGCAGCAACATAACAACTGTTTTGTGTGTCACTTGCACGGAATAGTGGACAACTTTCAAGAGGAGTGATTAACGTTTTATTAACACCAGCAGAGGGAGAGGTGGGGTCAGCAAATTTTTCATTCTTATCACAACATTTTGGAATCTCTCGAGGGTCATAATAAAATTGCCGGTCTGGTCTAGCACTATCCAAGGCAATGAATTTCAAGTTGATATATGGCTCTTTTATATCCATACACACTCATTCTGATTGTTTTTTGTGCGAATACCAATGTTGTTGAGGGTTCATCACAGGAGCGGTGCCTGCCTCGTGGGACAAGGTAGGGCGCAGCAACGACTTTTCGATGTCATTAAGATATTAACACTTTTCATAAGTTTATATTTTGCTGATGCAGAGAGCGGTGCTCCCCAAAGGAATGCAGGAACGTGAGGTTTTTAAATGAAAAGCATGCTTGGCTGCAAAATGTTTTGAAAGTACTCGTTACGTTTTGGCTTAACTGGCAGGACATTGTATTTTGATAGCTCCTGGGTTTTGTGACAAAAAAGAAGTGTACGATAGGTCCTTAGGTCTTCTGGGTACTTAGTTTTAATACATGACGAAAAGTACTACTTCTTACTTAAGTGGTTCAGCAGTTCGCGGTGAATCTGGGACTCAATAAGCAAGCTTCTGCACTTAGCCTGGTCCTAAGCTAACTGCTTCTAGTTGCGCACTTTGTCTTAGTTAAGATCTCTTTCTACTTGCTGGTGCAACCTAATGAAGGGTATTAATTTACTGTGTTGTCGCTCCAAGCCAGAAAATTTCTAAATCGGTCCGATCCAATCAAGCCAGGCTCAAAGAATATTTTACCAGGACCTGAACCTGCGCTGAGTTTTCTCGCATCCTCGGGCGGGGCTCCCATTGACGCTTATTTTTCTCCCGAACGATTATTTTACTCATGTGTGAGATGGGTTTTTAGGGTGCAGGTGAACTAAACGAATGCTCCCGAACGTTTGTAAAAAATCAGCGGTATTCTTGCTGTCTCTCAGCAGAAAAGACTGTAGATAACTAGTTAGTGTTCACACGGGACACTTTGGCTCAGTGTATTAGGCACAAGAGACACCACTGTCTGCGACGCTCATGTGGACGACGATGCTTTGCATTGCTTGGATCAGATGGCAAATATTCGGTGCCTTTGTGTTCAGTCCTTATACCCTAAGGTCTGCATCACTGAAGTGCCTTCTCAGCTTTCTCCAAAAGTCGAAAAAATTCCTGTAAAATGGACAAAACTAGGTCTTGCTTCCTGGTAGCATAATGGACCAGTTGCGTATGAGTGCTCCTGTGGAGTGTTTCCTAACCCGGGAAAAAGAAAGACTGTTGTAGCCCTGTATTAGACTCGAATACTCAGAGAGACAAGGCCCATTGGGTCTACATATTCTAGCCATCTTAGGCTTCGAATGCGTAAATTTGTTGTAGAGGAGACCAGGACCAGTCGCACAGCAATGCTAACCTTATGGGTTGTCATTAGGTCTGCGAATTCTAGTTTTCATGAGCTTTAACCTTAGTTACTTTGGCAGGTTTCTCAACGTCGCTAAGTCAAGGAATACTGGGAGCTTATGATATAGTCCTACGCGATTGGACATAAACATCATCATCGTATTAGGTGTTATTGAGTTGGTATGTAAGATTTTATTTGACTCAACCGTTACTGCTTTCTTTTGTCGGTGGAGGTGCATTTCCATCGGAGTACTCACTTACTTACTTACTTAGGTGGCGCTACAGTTCGGGGTGAACCTGGGCCTCAACCAACATGCCCCTCCAGTTAGCCCAGTACTTACCTAACTGCCTCCAGTTGAGCACTCCAAGTTGGTTGAGGTCCCCTTCTCTATTCGCTCTACATGTCCTAGCCATCTTAGGCGACTGATGCTCAGTTTTTTTGACAGCGACATCGAGCTGTACAGGTCATAAATTCCGTCGTTGAATCTTCTCCTCCAAAGCCCGTCAACGCATACGGAACCGTATATCTTACGAAGAATTTTTCTCTCGAAGCTACCAAGAATATCTTCATCCGCTTTCGACAGAGTCCATGCTTCAGCGCCATAAAGCAGGACTGGGATGATTAAGGTCTCATGAAGAGTCTCCTTAGTCTTTCAAAATAGGACCTTACTACTCAATTGCCTTCTCAGCCCGAAGAAACAGCGATTGGCAAGAGTTTTTCTTCGATTAATTTCCGCCGAGATGTTGTTGTCAGAATTTATAGCAGAGCCAAGGTAGACAAAGTCCCTTACTACCTCGAAGTTATTGGAGCACTACCGGGAAGTAATTCCTGTTTTTCCATTTTCTATGAGATCCTCGTCATTCGAAAAATGCCGGTTAAGCGTTTCGATAATGAAGAGCTTACGATATCAGCGATTTCCACATAAGCACAGGAGATTCACCACCTAAATCGAGCGAAGACTGGACAATCGCCAAGACGCCAGTCAGTTGTCAGCAGTCTTCTCTACTAAGAGACAGTAGGAATCCTGCGGTGTTTAGGGACTTCTAGGAGCATTAGTTTAAAATAATTTTTATAAGGCACCCATTGAATACTTTTGCGACCGAACGGAGAGAGCGCTTGCATTCTCGAACTATTTCGGAAGTGGAACGAGTCAGATAAGGATAATTGTAAAAGCAAGTCTCTAAAACAAAGTAAGAAAATCTAGCAAAGCACTAGTTTCCCTCTTACTGCATACTATCACAGCCTTTATTCGTTGGGATGTGATGACTTACTATATCATCATCTCCCCCCAGTCATTACCACCCCTAATGCGCAGCCGTATCTGTATATGGTGTAGATATAAGCCGCCATAACCTGATAGAAACTGCGTGAGATGCAGTCCCATGCCACATGCACACGCTTTATCCAGACCTCGATGGTGGGGATCAAGTTGTGGGTCCTTTTGTTGCCATGTTGTCCCATCTGGCTTGTCGCATAGCTAATGATCTTGCCTTCGCCTCCTGACTACTTCTGCATCTCGTTTACTAGAGGCTCTTCTTTGGCGTATCCTTAGCACCTCGTTCGAGATTATGTCGATAGGGATCATTCTAGCTAATATACTGTCTGCTTCGTCCGATATTGTTCAGACTGTTCTTATCGCACAGAGTCTGTATGGTGCCTTCGTGTAGACGAACCCACCTAATTACTCTGGGCACTAGAATCCTTATAGCATACCCAGGATCCCCGTTGATTAGTCAAGTGAGAAAAGCCGGCCTGAAGTAGTAGCCTTTTTGCTCGAATATTCCACGTGAGCTTTAAACTGAAGCCTACTGTCGAGTATTACTCCCTCCCAACCTTTTCAAAGCTTTCTTGGATCTGATGGCCTGACTGCCGACTTGAATAGTCACAAATCCTCCTTGTTAATAGATCAGCTTCCGTTTTGTGATGATAGTTCTAAACCAGAAGAACATACTCAGTCTTTATGGTAGAGTTTGTCTGAGAACTACGTCGTACATGATATTCCATAGGAGAGCGCCTAGCAACTAAGCCTGCGGAACTACCATAGTGACATTGTTATGCTTTACCCCACGTCGCTTCGGTTTGGTACTTCAACTGCCTATTTGTGAAGCAGTTTATGACCATATTCAGCAAGCCAGAGACCTCCTCATAGAAGACCAATTTGCCAAGTTGAAGGGTTTTTTTATGTCCTTAGAGAAGACCAATTTGCTGATGTGTTTTTAATGCCTAGAGTCACTATTGCACAACCTTCAACAGAATGGTCAGGCCTATTGTATCGTAAGAAGCTGTAGCCTGGGCTAATGAACCAGGCTGAATGCAACAAGGAAAACCCTTGGTAAAGTACAAAAGCTAGCTTGCGTCTGCATAACAGCGGCTATGAGATCCTGTCCCACAGCGGCACTGGAATTGTTATAACGATTTACTCCTCTACACTTAGTTCTAGAAAGAATTGCAAAAGAAACTATACTGAGAATAATCAAGGAGGGCGTCGGGAAAGGAAAATGCATCGTTCACAAATAGCGAGAAAAACTTTCCAAATCAGTCCCGCTTCTGGCCTAGACCAGAGATGATTTGGTCAAGAGTTACTGCTCGAAAGGAAATTCAACTGGAAACTGAGCAGCAAGAGAGAGTGGAATGGTGAAACCGAAATGTACCAACTAAAACAGAACACCATAAAGTGGTACACGGATGGATCCAAAACATCCACAGGTTCTGGGGCAGGTGTACACGGGCCCAGAACCAAGTACTCGGAAGCCATGGGAACATACACCAGTATTTTCCAAACAGAGGTCGACGCCATTAAAAGATGCGCCCAATTCAACCTCGATAAGATGTATCGGGGACAAGACATCGCGATACTGTCGGATGGTCAGGTCGTCATCAAGGCGTTAAGCTCTCATGAAATCAGGTGTACACTGGTGTGGGAGGGCGTACCCAAGTTAAACTGACTGAGTGAAACCAACAGGGTCACCCTCTACTGGGTACCAGGTCACGTGGGAGTGGAGGGAAATGAAGCAGCTGAAGAACTAGCTAGGAAAGGCTCGGAGACTACCTTCACCGGTCCGGAGCCATTCTGCGGGCTTGGACCGCACACGTTACGGAGGAAGCTAAAGAAGGAAGAGGATTGCAAAAGAATCAAACTTTGGGAAGAAACACCAAAACTGAGACAGGCCAGAGAACCTTTCGGGATTTATAACCGGAAAAGAAGTAGGGTCTGCATGAACATGAATAAGAAGCGACTGCGCATCCTCACAGGCTTACTAAAGGGTCATTGTAGACTTACGGAACACCTCAGGAGACTAGGTATAGAGCAACGCGGAGAATGTAGTTTCTGCGGGGATGTTGAAGAAACCCCAGGGCACCTTCTTGAAGAATGTGGAGCATTGATGCACGGAAGAAGGAAACACCTGGACGCCTATCAACTACCCGAACAAGATCTATCATCGCTAGATCCGCTCAAGATACTCAGGTTCATCGAGGAAATTGGACGGAAATTGAAGCGTTCTTTTATGCGACAGAGCTGGGCACTTTACTCGTCCTCCTCGTCCCTACAGCTCCTGCAGAAGTCGTTGGAGAAGAGGCCAAGTCTTTTGGCAAGTTGGCCTAATAGACAGTGTCCAGTGAGAATACCGACAACGCAGCTGATCTGTGATCGCTTCAGATTGACCAACTCGGCACTTCGTTCATGGTCTAGCCTGGGCCATGTTGAGCCATTTTCCTATCTGAGGTTGGTCTTGCTAATAGAATTCAGCTTTATCTACACGTAGTTAGGGGCATACCTAGGGATTGAGGCGGTCTACAGAACCAATGTCTTGAGAACATGCAGCGCCTTTCGAACAACCTCTTACGTCGCGGCATGCGTAGTGGCTGGAATGGTGCCAATAGACCTCCTCGTTAAAGAAGCGAAGCGGAAATATCGTGCCAACAGGACAATGGTGTCAACAGCGACGGGTCGAAGTGACACTGAAGTATCACCAGAAGTAAGCCTCGAGGAATGGCAAGAGAAATGGAACTCGTCTGACAGAGGCAGATGGACGCAAAGATTGATTCCCAACATAGACCCATGGATTAATAGGAAGCATGGAGAGCTGAACTTCTACCTGACGGAGATGCTTACTGGTCATGGATGTTTTAAAGCTTATCTCCATAGATTTGGACGCGAAGACAACCCTTATTGCCCAACGTGCACGGAAGCGGTCGAAGATGCAGAACACATTATGTTCCGCTCTGGACGATACCATGAAAAGCGTAACTGGCTGGCGAATAGACTGGGCGTGGACTTAATGGACTTAACACCAGAGAACATCACCAGACATATGCTGAGGACGCAAGAAGCTTGGGAAGCAGTAAGCGAAATCATAAGGGAGCAAAGAAGACAGGAGCGACAGCGAAACGCGGCGCAGCTTTAGAGCTAGCCAGCCCCGCGAAGTAATACCTCACGGCAGTTCCTTGGGGAGAGTGGTTGAAGTGTGCAGGGTGTGGGTTAGTACGTAGGCGTATTCCTGACATCGATTATTCAGGTGCATCGTGCATGCTAGTGACGGGTTACTGATATCTTTAGAAGATTACACATCCTTTGGCGCAACCAAAAAAAAAAAAAAATACCTAGGGTTGCCTATCAGACAGAATGCTTACAGTAGTACCCTGTCTGGCGGATTCGTCTGCCCTGCAGTTACCTGGAATGTCTCTATGAATGAGACCTAAGAAGGCGAAAGGAACGTATTTGTAAATTCAACGCCGCTCTTTGACTGATCTCTAATTTTTCCATCGATGTAAAGGCGTTGAGGTCACCAATGCACCATTTCCACTAGGTAGGTAGCTATGGCGATAGAATCATTCCATTTTGCGAGTGTGCTCTAAGTTATTCATGTCTTAAGATGTTTGTTCCATTTTCGAGAACAAAATTTAATGGAAAACCCGTCAAAAACAAACTAGAGTAACTTTTCGCCCAATTTCGCTCACTTCCTTTACACCGCCTCTGGTTTCTTAAACTACAATGTGTCACCCACTAAAGACGCCACAACTGAGTGAGTTTTCCTTCATACGAATAGAGCTTCATTTGGGTATCTTTGAATTTCTGCACATTTCCACTGGTGATGTTTCTGGAGGTTGGAAGAACAGAATAAATGCATAATACTTACGAGTACGAGTATGTGGCAACTGGCACTTGCCATTTCCTTAAAGTGCATAGCACAGATGCATCCTCATACAGAGCCACAAATCAGACGATAAAGGGATGGAATCATTATCATCACCAGGGCAAAGTCATGACTGCGGGACCGAGGACCGAGGACCGAGAGAGTGTAAGCCTAAAACCGAAAGTTACACCGCACAGACACTCGTCCGTACAGTCACACAGCAGGTGAACGATGGGCTCCTCTTCGTCATCGTCTTCCAGCTTCCGGCTGTATGTACAGCTCGCATATGAATAAGGAATTTATGAGGACGGCTGAAAATTTTTGATTCTGTTTGAAAAGTTGAGAGAACTTTATAAATCATGAAGGTCTTGTCGGTAGACCGACATGGTGAAATGGCAATAGAAAGACTTGAACCCAGCTACGGTGCAGATACTTCGTGCCATGAAAGGTGTATTTCCTATTTGATTCTCGGATCCATTTGGATCCGGAATGAATGAATCATTTGTGAAGTAGCTGCTGGGTAGCCACAGACCTCTCTGCTCATATGGTGGTAATTATTTTATTCTTTATCGGTTGAGGTTGAGGTTGAGGTGAGGTTGTAGGCTATGCAGCCAGCAGTGTTTTGTGGAGTTGTATATCTTAAGCGAGTGACTCGTGCAGCAAATACAACTAAAGATAGTTATTTTCAAAGGGGTTGACAAATATAGATACGATACCATGTTTAACGGAAATAGGTGGCCACGGAGTAGTACGTACTGCGTTTGCTTGCGAGCTGGTCGGTATAAGTTCAATCCCCTCCAAGCGAACAGCAACCACAGCCACCAAGCACAAAATCTGAGTTTTTCCACCAAAAAAAGACGTGCTGACTGGTAGTACAATGGGCCGTGTAGAATCTAAGTGAATCTGGGATTTGGTTGCTCTTTTTCATGAAAAAAAAAAAATTAAAGGAAACGATTAATTCTGCTGATATGGTGGGACTCTGAACTTTTAATCGAATCGTCAATTATTTAAATCGTTCCAGCCGTGCCTCGCAATTTTGAGCACTAAAACACATATATACAAACCAGATTATACGCAGACAGATACAGTCAACTCCTTCTTAGTCGAATTTTCATGGGAGATCAAAATTAGTTCGAGTTAAAGGGATATTTGGAAAATTTCGAGTTAGAGGGAGCGAATGCAAAAAGGGTCGAAAAATACGAGTTGAGGGGAAATTTGAGCTGGAGGAGGTACGACTTAGAGGGATTCGACTGTATGTACATGGTGACACTAAAGCAACTACTTAAACGGATCCTTTGAACTACTAGTTTATGGGTCATCTGCATAAGACGGGAATTTTGTGAAGTAAACGGTGCCAGAGTATGAACACCGGAGTTAGATCTTGAATTAAATTCATTATGTGCTCACAAATCGATAGCACAGGATGCGAATGCTACTTGGAAACATGTCTTTGTACAGTCTTTGGGTTAATCGCGTTGCATAGTGATTGTTGCTTATAATTCTATGTGCACATCACAGTGACCTCAAAATTTAGCGCTCTATCGTACAAGGGCTACAATGTTTTGGTTGTTTTGTAGTTAAAAAGTGTTCAACACGTTCAGACAGCAAGAAAGATCCGGAATTTGTATAACAAGTGCAATATCGTATTCACCCGGATCCTGGAACATCGATGAGAATAATAAGGAGGAACCCTCAAGCTTCTGAGCGCCTGATTCGCGGGGTGATTCATGAAATAACTTAGATGATATAGGTCTTATGACACGAGGACTGGACATAATGTTTCATTTGATACTCCTCGATATATTAAGCAAAAAAATGGCAACGAATGCTGCCGTTCGCCTTGAAGCTACCCAACAGTGGTCAAGTAAAGAATTCGGCCACGCCTCTATTCTGAATAAATTCAAAATCTCTCCCGAAAACACGGCCTATGGACTACACCATCCCACGTCTTAATTTTGAGAAGAACTTTCTAGTCACCATCCCGATGGACGATAGATTTTTAGAAGATGAATCAAATCTCTTCTACACTAACGGGTCAAAAACCATAGACGGAGACGGTGCAGGTGTTTTCTCTGATAAGCTCAATCTTAAGCTCACTTTCCGTCTTCCAAATCATTGTAGCGTGTTCCAGGCGGAAATAGTGGCGATCAAAGAAGCCCTATCTCGGCTTAAGAAAAACGTGATATCTGTTAGAGATATCCAAGCAGCTATCCAATCCCTGGAATCGACCTCTATAGCTCTAGACTGCCCCGTTAGTCTCTTGTGGAGATTGCTGAGCAGTTCAATATTCACCTGTGTTGGGTGCCGGAGCATAGAGACATAGAATTGATGGCCGATGAACTCGCTAGAATAGGAACAACTATACCCACATTGCCGGATAAAGGCACCTTAGGTATTCCAATCGCTACTCGCAAACTTAAACTTAAGCTGGATGCTGTGGAGAGTACAAATCTTAGGTGGACAAGTGGATCAACAGATTTGACCGAAGCTGGATCGAAAACGCTTCAAGAATTTGATTTCTCTCAATAGATTGCATATCGGCACCACAATTTTTTCACCAGAGATGGGTGCACCATTGGTCAGACTCCGATTCCCATTTAATACGCAAAACATCCTTTCAAAGGCAAGAACTTAATTATTGTTAAAAATTTTCTTCAAAATTGTTGCTTAGGAGGTTTAGGATAAGTGTCTGGGCTGGAGTATTAGGAAATATTGTAGTAGGGCCACACGTCTTTCCAGATATACACTTAATTCCACTTATAACCTGGAATTTCTGAGGGATTAGTTGCCGGAGCTCCTTGAAGGTGTTCCTCTTATTCAGAGAAGGGCAATGTTCCTTAAACAAGATGGAGCACCTTGTCACAGTAACAGCAGGGTAACTTGGTTACTCAACCAAACATTTAATGAATGGTGGATTGCTCGGTCCCAAGCCTTGGCCGCTAAGATCTCCTGACTGCACCCATGGATTTTTTTTTTTCAGACAAAAAATGGCTTGTAAAAGTTGTTTGTTGATTCCGGTTTCATTTCGAAGCTTCATGCTATTATGTGTGGAATAGCACATCATTTAAATGGCCGCCTCGGCTGGTTCAATCAGTTGCTGCAGGCCTTGAGGCTATTCTCAACCTGCTTCCGCTAGACAAAAACATTAGCAGCCATTAGTGCCCTGAGAATCTGTCTGTCAGCGAACTGGAAGTCAAATGCAACAGGGCATTCGACGATTTTTTGGCCATGTACCCAAAACAGACTACATTACGCCATATTTGGATTTTAGCATGCCTTTTACGGCAGCCTACCCTAGCAGAGAAGAATGCAAAGCGGAAATACAGCTAGTACCAGATCCATAACAACATATACTGACGGATCGAAAATGGACACCGGTATAGGTTCCGGCATCTTCTCTGAATCGTTAGGGAGATCGAGATCCATTAAACTACCAGACCACAGCAGTGTTTTCTAAACGGAGGTCTTGGCAGTGACAGTAGCCACCACAGGTGGTATCACCTTCCTTATCGACAGCCAGGCAGCTATAAAAGCAATTACTGCTACCGAAATTAAATCGAAGCTTGTGAGATGCTGTCGCAAAGAACTTAAGGTTCTTGGAATATAGCACAAGGTATCGCTCTGCTGGGTTCCTGGACATGAGGCAGGCAATAAAAAGCTGATGAATTAGCTAGGAAAGTTTCAACAGATTTACTAGAACCAACTGATCTCACAGTAAGCATCCCGCCTTGCATGCTCAAGCTTGAAGCAGGGAATTTAGCCATAAGCGAGGCGAACCTAAGATGGAAGTCCACGGAAAAGTGTAACATCACGAGGAAACTATGGCCGTCCTTCGATAGAACAAGAACCGAGAGACTTATACGAAAGGACAGAGGATCCCTTTCTATCACGGGGCATAATAGTCTGCGGTACCACATGAAGAACCTGCGCCAGACAGAAGAAGAACTTTGCAGAGGCTGTGGCGACGAGGGAGTTCTTGAGGACACCACACACTTTCTATGCCACTGTCCTGGACTCCAACATTCCAGAAACAAATTCCTCGGTATACACTTCTATAACCTCTGGCGTTCCTACAGACAAGATGCTGAACTTTTCCGAGTCATCAAAGTGGTTTGTACTTGAAAACAAGTAAGTGACTAGAGCAGAGTTGATGAGACATTTACAGGGTTCCAATGGGCGGGGAAACACCTTTCCCCCACATGGGTAACACAATGGGTCAACACTGGCCTGAGTGCGGCAGGAGACTTTTCTCTCTCTGCCAGCCCGCTTACGTAACCTAACCTTCCGGCAAAAGCGTCTCGAATGTTGACCTCGTGCTCGCCCAAGTGGTTGGCTTGTTGGCGTTGACTAAGGATTTGACGTAGCCCCAGTGAAAATAGTCGAGTGGTGTCAAGTCGTATGATTGCAGCGGCCAATTGATGAACGCTCGCCGTGAGATGACCCAGTCGGCGAATTTCTCCTTCACAACTTTGAGCGTGGCGCCGTTTGTGTGGTATGTACCGCCGTCTTGTTGGAACCACAGCTCGGATATATCGATGCTGTCGAGCTCTTGCCACAGGAAGTCGGTTAACATCGCTCTTTACCTGAGACCATTTACGGTAACGTTGTCTCATTTCGAAAGAAATAAGGTCCGATGATGCCGCCATGCCATAAACCGGTAAATAACGTAATTTTGCCTGTTGGCATAGCCGAGTTGCCTGCACACTGAAGCCATGATGACGACCGACCTCACGATGAAATTCACGTTGCGTATTTACAAACGATGCGTGATGAAATGGCAAACCTTGCTGAATATTTTGACAGCTGGATGTCATTGACAGCTTTGACAGCTGCTGAAACATAACAAATGGAAAAAGTATCATTGCTATCTGGTCGCCCTTTACCATTTAAAGTGAGTATACATCCAAATCGGTGGTGTCCCTCTTCGACGGGCTATAATTCGAAATGGGGTGAAAATAGACCCTCCCTGCCATTCGACTTTTTGTCTGTCGGGGCTTCAGGAATATCCACTTAAAGGATTACACCGCTTAGCTGGAACACCTGAATATGGTGTGGGCTGGAAATGTTTGTATGTACATTTGTCAATATCATAAGGTCCTTCAGTTTTTGTGGCGTTTTCTTCTAGGTTGAGTTGAAGGATCCCTTACGTATTTTACTTTCTTCCTAAATGTTTACTCATAATCAATTTCATACTCCATATTTGAAAACGTTTTCCTAGCTGAATGCAAATACATTTATTTCAATTCCCATCTATACCACCATAGACACTATCAAAAGCCATCAACCAGACTAGGTGAACGGAGGAATAAATCCTTCACACACTTATACCCAGAAAACCATATCAAGCCAAGCATTACAATACAGGACAGAGAAACACTTCAATTCACTTTAAACCCCCCAAAACCAAGCCATCATATAAACCATGTCACTTTGCATCTCTGAAGGATCAACCCTTGTAAAACATTTACGCAAAATGACGATAGTAAATATTTTGAATAATTTAAATGAAGAACACACTGAAAGTATTTTTTAATAACTATTTGGTGCTGTCGTTGTGTATGTGTGGAAGGGAATATTCCATTAATTTTTGGAAGAGTCCCATTTGGACCATCATCGAGGAGTGTTTGGTACGAGAGCACGTGCGGTAACGTTTGATAAATCCTTTATATGAAATTTTAATTAATACCAAGTGAAACTAATAGGACTTGTGCGTCCCTGTGTATGCGGTTACATAACAAGTTACGAGATGAGTTGACGTTTTAATTGAATTTAATACACTTGCTTGATGGCAAGTGAAGGGCCACATGTAAGTACGAGTATGTAGTCGTCGTCTTACGGGCATATTCGCAAATACTGTTCCTCTGTACTGTACATAATGGCTTATAGACTTCAATTGGACCTGGGATTGACAGCGTCAGCATTGTGTAAAATCAAATGGATTTTGTAACACTATTAGCACTGCCGGCCATTGAGCAAGGACATTGATTGGCTTCTTTAACAGAGATAAATGGTCACCGAGTTCTCACAACCTTACGAGTAGAGGTATACATAGTGTTTAATCGAATTTTGTTCGATATCCTTGCAGTGAATATTTTTAAATATTTAAAAAAAATGGGCGGCACTGAAAGTGACTCAGCCATGAAATTAATGAGACCTTGTTCGTGATGCATTCGGGCGATAACACTTATGTTATCGAAAAATTTCCATGAATTACTGACTTTTTTTTTCAAATTTGTGTTAATTGATTTTCCTCAGAAGGACCTGTTTAATTAATTTTCAGCAATTCTATCGCTTTCTGTTGTTTCAAGGAGTCCACATTCGGATTTTTCCTTGAATTTCGATCTATTTATAGCGAATTCATTAGATTTCTACTAAAGCCATAGCAGCTAGGGATGGCTAATACAAAAAATCAGCAATTACCGGTGTAATAATGGACGGTTTTCTCAGAATTTATTCAATTTGCGGGTCATTTTCTAAAATGCTTCCACTACTAGGAGTTATAGATGCAGACTGGAATAAGAAATAAACAAGTCTCGTCGTCCCCTTTTTATTTTCTCCTTGAGTAAGTTTCAACATCCAAATTGCAAGGAATTCTCGGGAGTTATCATGTAAATATGAACATTAGTAAGAGGTGGGCCATCTGTTGGTTTCTTTTTGAAATTCCCATCAAAAATACACCGTTCAACATTTTTGAATAATTATTACCTAACTGAAGAGACCATACCTTCCGATTACTTTTAAGATATTATTTCATTCAAATAGCTGCTGCGGTTGTTTTGGCTGTAGCCCATCCTGTCAACCCCATTTTGCAGTACATTGTCGATTGCTTATATCCGTATTTTGCTAGTAGCTTGATAGATGTTAGAGTTGAGTACGCCAATTGTTTGTGGATCATTGGAGTAATAACTGCTTCTTATCAAAAGAAAGTTCAACGGCGTCAAATCGTAGCTGCGCAGTGGCCAAGAAACCTCTTTAAAACGGCTTAGTATGAGGTGGTCGAATTTAATGCCCAAAAGATCGATTTTGTTATAGCTGCTGTGGCGCTCAGCAGAGTCACCCTCTACTGGGTACCAGGTCACGTGGGAGTAGAAGGAAATGAAGCAGTTGATGAACTAGCTAGGAAAGGCTCGGAGACTAAATAAGGAGGAGGATTGCAAAAGAATCAAACTTTGGGAAGAAACACCAAAACTGAGACAGGCCAGAGAACCTTTCGGGATTTATAACCGGAAAAAAGTAGGGTCTGCATGAACATCAATAAAAACCGATTGCGCATCCTCACAGGCTTACTTAAGGGTCAGGAAACTAGGTATAGAACAACGCGGAGACTGTAGATTCTGCGGGGATGTTGAAGAAACCCCAGGGTACCTTCTTAAAGAATGTGGAGCATTGATCAACGGAAGAAGGAAACACCTGGATGCCTATCAACTACCCGAACAAGATCTATCATCGCTAGATCCACTCAAGATACTCCGGTTCATCGAGGAAATTGAACTGGAGGGGGTGCTCTAAGTCGAGTATCTCATCGACGGGAGCACAATAGATCTATAAGGTCGCAGTGCTCTTACACCCATAATAATCTATCTATCTATCTGCTGTGGCACGTTGTCGCATTCAAATCTAACTCGTTCAATTTCGGGTGCCAAAAATAAGTAAGCGCACTTCGTTCATCGTAGCGTTGTTGCCTGCCTAATTTTCAAAGAAGCGAGGAGTAATAATGCCACCACTCACCACTGTAAAACTCAAAACCAAAATTGACACCATTTTTCAACTCAACTAAAGGCCGCACAAAGAACCTATGGTCGGAAGCGAATGGTCATTTTGCCTCAATTCTTGAGTGAGTTGGACCTTGTATGCAAATAAACGGAAGTCTTTATGCAATACTCTCCCCAGGGAAGTGCGGCTGATGTGTGGTTTTTTTTTAGGCCAGAGCAGCAATCCTTGCGTTTGTCTACACCAGACGTATCTGCGATTTCAAATCCATCAAAACCTACATAACGCGGAATCCACCAGACCTTTTATTGCGTGTTGCCATGTCATGCAGAGAATCGAATAGTGTTTAAGGTAAATTAAGCGGGAGAGTATCAGTTTAATTGTCACATGACTATCAGTGAGCATACGACTGCTGGAAAAACGAGGAGCAGGGCAAAGTGGTCCAGGCGATAACACGTCTATCGGAGACTTATCATACCGCGAATCACCACTTTTTTTTGCAAAAAAATGCTCAATCAGATTTTCTGACGATAGCAGTGTCAACCAAGCGGAGATATTGGCAGTGACAGAGGCAACCAATGTGGTATCAATGAGAATATCTACCATCGAAGCAACATCTGCTTTTGAAATCCAGTCAAAGCTAGTTCGACACTGATGCGAAGAACTGAAGCTTCTTGCCTTGCAGCACCATGTTAATCTCAACTGGCTACCGGGAATGACGAATTTGCATGAAGAGAGTTGTCAGTGGACTACAATCGATCAAACTTCCACTCTGAAACCTCAAAGAGGGCGATGAAGAGAGGATCCTTATGACAGCCAATAACTGGTGGAAATCACTTACACCCTGCGATATATCAAGGAAGTTCTAGCCAAGGTATGATAAAACCAAAACCAACAAACTGTTCCAAAACGACAGAAAGTGCCTTTTAGTCTTGCTAGGTGCACTCGCTGGCCATAACTTTCCAAGAAACTTGAACTCAATGTCAGCAAAATGAACAGAGCCTGAGGTAATGAAGAGGTCCTCGAGTATACGCCTCATTTACTTTGCCATTGCCCAGGTCTGCCATTAAAAAAAAAAAAAACCAAAATATTAGGAAGTCAGTGTTCCATGTTCCACTAAGTAATCTTTCCAGGACGCCACGATGGCTGAAAACTCGAATCACGAATGAACAGCCAGCAAAGAAACCAGTACATAAACGGCACCAACCATCACAATGGATTCACGAGGACTTGCAAAGACTAAAAGATAACGAGCATCAACAACTCACTCTTTTTCCTTTCTTATCAAACCTCTAGTTCATGCGCATACTATCAGAACTCTTTGGGAAGGCATGGCTGAGGACTACATTGTGAGAAACAGGTGGAAGGAGCGAAATATCTGCATATGAAGCGATAGCCAGGCTGCGCTTAATGCACTACTCAACCCTTTAACCTTCTCCAAAATAGTTGGCGAATGCAAAACCTCCTTGAATTCGGTCGGAAGGCTGAACTCGTTGAATCTCGTCTGGGTCCCAGGACACGACGGCATAGCAGAGCATAAGATCTCCGACGAGCTTGCTAGACGACGTTCAGAAGAGGCTTTATCAGGACCTGAACCCACGTTGGGTTTGCCAGCGTCCTCGGTCAGGGCTTCCATTGACGATTGGGTTTTTAATGAGCACAATCGAAGGTGACATAGGTCTCCAGGAATAAGGCAGACTATATGAATGGCCCCTGACGGCTGTAGGAAATCGTCAGTTTTCTTGCTATCCCTTAGCAGGAAGGACTGTAGACAACTTACTGGCGTTCTGACCGGCCACTACACCTTTGCCAAACACCTTAGTGTGACAGCTTTAAGTGTTGCCCCTATCTGTGGAGAAGGGGACGACACGGCGGAACATTTCCTATGTGATTGTCCTGCCTTTGCTCGGGTCAGGTGGAGAATTTTCGGTGCTGATGTGGTGAGTGCTGATGATGTAAGCTCCTCATCCCTGAAGCTCCTTCTCGACTTTCTACAAAAAGCGAAAAAAACTATAAAAAAATATATCACGAAACGCATTTCGACACAGTCAAAGCTCAGGGCAAATGACTGGATACGAAGTGACCCGAAAGAATCAGTTCAACTTGCAGAAAATCAAGGATTTTGTATTCGCAGCTCTCCAACTAGTTGGTGTGTTTCTTTGCTGGAAATTTACAGAAGCGAAAGAAAGAAAACCTTTTTGAGCAGCAATTAAGGGGATTTAAACATTATTCGCATCTCTTAATATACAATGGCTGGCAGGCCGTATATACATAACCCCAAGGCTTTTGTTTGGAATGTCTGTCTCAAGCTGAAATTCGTACAGACAACCTTCATGGAAATAAATAAACACAAATCGAGAGGGAGTCCCTCAGACAAACAAATTCTTGTGAACAAGGAGTATACATATTTAGCTGAAATTTGCCCTTAAACATTAGCCTTGTAATACTTGGGTACAGCACTCCAAAGGGGCGGCCTTTTTCGAAAGATGTAGTAACAGTGTAACTATTTAGGAGGCGGCCTGCATTCATCTTAAGACCAGGGATGGAGAAATGGAGCGCTGCTACCCGTTTTATCTACCAAAGGATTCAAAGCCAGTATGTACGTGGATGCATCACTACCCTAGAATTTTTCTGTATCTATACTTTCCCAGCAAACAGAAAAACAAATTAATCTCTCTTCTCTGTAATGCCCCCCTCATGGTAGTACATTACTCGCACAATTTATTCTCGCAACCAACTGCTCACATCCGCTTTAAGATTTATTTGCCCAGTTAAATCGAGCACAATGTTGTGATCCGTATCGCTTAAAATCAAATGAAGTCTACCACCATTACCATCAGAACCAACAGTGCCACAAAATGTTCATGACTCTGTTCGGTAGTACTTTACCATCAACAAAAACCAACCAACCCAGTGCCGCCAGGACTATGAGAAAAACGCAACCACATCAATTCTATTACCGGAAGCAGACCTACATCAACAACATCAGCTGGTGGTTTAAAGAAGATTTCAGATCTCTTAGTGTGCAATTCGTTCTTCTTATCCAAGAAAAGACAGACCACCAGGCAAATAATTCTTCGACTCACATTCGTAGATACTTTTAAGTTTCTAACGAAATCTTCCCCAATGACCGGAATAATTTTCCAAGATGCTCTCCGCACACTGTACTTTAATGCCACTTGAACTAACTTCCGGTGTTGCGAACTCCTTTTTGCTGTACAGTCTCTATCCATTCAGCCAGCAGCCGCTGGCACTAAAAGATGTACAAATATACATTCATGCATACATACTGTATCCGTTTGAAAAATACAAAAATCCGGCCAAATAAAGAACGGGAACGGGTGTCCCATGTGCACTACAATTCAATTCATTCAACAAATACTTTCGATCCCCTATTTCCAACCCCAAAGTCATGGGGAAAGAGCTTTCCATTGGAAATGTCCCAAGAATTCACTTTCACTTCGTTCCGTTTACACATCCTTTATGCTACAGGGTGATACCAAGACCGTTTGATTGCGCAACTCTCCGGCAAAGAGAGTGAGAGAGAGAGAGATCCTGACAGGGTTGAGGAAAAAATTGGGAACAAGCTCAATCGGATACATTCGTTTCGTCTTCATTTAGTTTAGTTAAAGATTCCGTTGCAGGCAGTTTACTTTTGGGCAAAGCTTAACTACGGTTAATTGCGTAACGGTCTTTCGCGTGTCCTAGTCCGTGACAAATCAGTTTTTTTTTTTTTTTTTTTCTGCTCTCCCTTCAGTCTGTACGCGTATCAACAGTGTGTGTGCGCGTGGTTTTCCATATCCACCACCACCGTAAGCCCATCGTGGTTTTCGATTACATGGGTGAGGGTAAACCGTCTAAATCGCGAGGTGTTTATGGATGATAATCCTGTGATGGAGACATCTCGAAAAGAGGACTGATAACAAGACGGCGATTGCCTGGTGTCTTTTTTGATCCCCAACCGTTGGGTGATTCGGGCGTGTTTTGGTGTACCTATACTTTGTGCAGGATTAAAACACATGGTGCACCTTCGAACTAGGACCTGTTTCGATAATCCGCTTGATTAAATGTTAATCATAAGGGGAATCTACATATCTCCCCAGGGTGTTCTTCTAAGGTGTGTCACAGGCAGAGGACCATTCGTCGGACAGTGTGTCATTCAATAGGTGTGTGGAAAATTGACAACGTATTGTAGCCGTTTTATTTTTCCTTTTGTAGTACCGGATAAATTAATGAAAGTCTGAGTTCGTTTGTCATTCGATAGTCCTTTTTGGAAGAAAAAAAATCGTGTTGAGAGTGCGAAAAAAAAGTAAATAAATGATTGTGTCATATTAACCATGGCCATCCACTACACACACGTTGTCGTTCAATTCACTTAGTTGCACTATAGTCACGTTTCGGGTTACATCCTCGCATACCTTGGTCCAGAACCTCGTCCTAGATTCACGTTGAACCGTCGGGTGGAATTTACTATGACGATAACGCTACTGGCGATGTAAAAGATGGCAGTGGCACTCGAGTGAAACTGGAATGTGTTGTGTATTTTATTAGGTCCGTCGCGTCTCGTTCTCTGTATCTCTACTTGTGTACATCCTGCGAGAATTATATACGAGAATCCAAATTGAAGGATATCAAGTTATTTTTTTTTTTCCCCCTTATAAATATTGTGTATATGCGCGCGTGTGTATGTGCTTTTTTTGTGCTATTACAGAAGAAAAAAAAAATAAATAAAAGAAAGTGTCTAGAAATATATCTGCTATTTTGTCAGATGGAGAAATAATACTCGTACATACGTTATCTTGGATACAATCTTAACACATATCGCATTTTTTTTTGGCACCTTTCATCAGATGCCAATCATCTAGTGCTGTTTTGACAGGTAAGCGATTTGCGAGTTTAATCATCGTGAGAATAGGCTTAATTATGTTTTTGAAGGGCGTTATCAGGATTAAGGATAGTTGTTGTGTCTTAAATGGGTTGCCTATGGGGTGGGAGGTCAGTTTGTTTGATTGCTTGTGACGGGGTTTTGACAAAGAGAGCAATTGGATATTTAATTGGATTATTGTCAACTCCTGCGTTGTGGAAATGACAGGAATTTGATCTTTTGAGGAACCTTTATGGTAACTTGTAGCATTTTAGGTGGCTGCGAAGGATCTTGAACTGTGCACAAGTGCACTTATTGAATCGGTACACGAGCATTCGTTGTGAGTTAAGAAAAATATTAGAATGGCTTAAAGCGAACAATTTTCTACGAAGAATCCTTTTTTTTTCCTCATGGTCCACTGTTGTTTCCAGGTGTCAGAAGGGTCTTTGATCGAGCCCTGAGAAGCTCGTCAAATAGGTATTAAAAATTGTATAAATGGCTTTCGCAAGGCAAAAAAAAGGAGTTTGCTTCAAACTGACTTAAGTTCTTCCACGATTTATCTGCTGATTTGTTTGAAGCCGACTTATAACGTAGGGAGTCTATAGGGGCCGGAAATTCCTTCATCCATTTAGTGTGGCCCGCCATATTATTCGCTACAGAGCCATGTGTGCCAAATTGTATTGACAGTGACCCTATTAATTTTGGCATTGCTTCGTGGATATCGTCGGTCGGCAGTAGTCGTCAGTGTAATAGAGGTAGTATTGACGTTCCCTTCAGTTGTAGCGGCAATAATCCTTTCGTGGTTGGTGGTTAACGAACTTATGGAAAAGTTTAAGTCGTTAAAGATCATTCAGCTGCTTTTTATAGATTTTTTGACCGCCTTTAGCTGGACCTTAGAGTTTTTCAGGAGAGACTTCAAGACTTAGAGCTTTTGACAGAGTCTCAGTTGGCTACCAGGAGCTCAGAATTTTTTGGTATGTGAATTCGAAGCAGTTTGTTGAAACTCGCATATCCACCTGCAGAAGATCTATGTAGTTGATGACGAACCAGTCAGGGTATCCATAAACAGCCTTGGTATTATTGTATGCAGGCAGTGGGCAAAGAAATAAATGTCACAAAAAAAAAAAAATTAGCGAAACGCGGAAGGCAATACTTCGTCAGAACACGATACAGGAAGACTTTGACGAAAGGACTTTACGAAATAGACTCAGATCAGCAGAAAGATGAAAAGTCGCTCGGGACTAAAATAATAAAATAAAATAAACGAAAATACGTCCAAATGCGACGAAGGTTTGACAATGCACGTCAACAAATTGAGCAGGGTTAAGTGACCGTTGCAGGTACCTCCCTTTCGTAAGAAGAATTACTAAGCTTTAGCTGACATTTTAGTCATGCATACATATACTCGTACATACATACGACTGTATATGGCATACCTCGCTCAGTGTAAATTTTTTGTGAACCAGATTTAAAGCCTTTCCTGGCCAAATCCAATCCAAGTTTTTCGATCGACGAAACGAAATCAAATGCTTTCCTCAAGTATTTGGTTAACTTCAGGTAGATTTCATTTGATTTGCTCATTTCCCCGGGATAATTTGCGCCAAAATTTTTACTCTGATTCTTTACTATTCAACATTGGTACGAAATATTTAAACTGAATTGTTTTGCAGGATTAAGTAACCGATTTATTGAGTATTAGCTTTTGGGTGTCCAGCTAAAAAAAAAAATACAAATAATTGGCGCAACAGACGTACATATATGGTCCACAGAGCCTAGCTTCTCGCGACCATTCGTGTTGTGCGTGTTATATTTTTCACACAAATGGAATGGACCTACAGTTTAGAGCCATGTCCGAAAGGCAAATTGAAAAGCTTTCTCTTGACAGTTATTACTCTCGGACGTTTGTCAGACATTCGCGAGGGGTGGGACCGTGAAAAACTTTTTGATGTTTTTGGAATTCGAACGTCGAACCTCCCGCGCAGCGATCCAACACACTAACCACTTGAACCACGGGTGTCCAGCTAAGGACAGGAAAAGTGGACACATTTTTCTGTTATATGCCCAACAAGAGCGTCGAATTTAGATTAAAATATATTTTTTTGTGAAAGTCGTCGAAGGACATCGCATTTAAGCTTTGCGGTAGTGAAGTACTTCAATCCACTAAAAACACCCGGAGAAGGAATGATTTATGCCATCCTTCCAATTATCGCACCCAGGCGTCAACCCAATCAGCAATTCATTTCTAACACTTTATCACAATGAGTCTGCATATTGACATGAGTGTGGCGTGGTTGATTACTTCCACCTTGCCTACCCATGTACCTGTGCTATTTTTAACACTGTACATATGTATATTTTAAGGAACCGCCTTTTGTCAGTCACCTTTTGATTTGGAGTGCCTACACTGCTGGACAAAATATGTAATAGGTGTGGGTACTTTTTTTTCGATATTTCAACTCAAAATGAAGTATACAAAAATGTATTTCACTAATTTCGATTTAAAGCTGATAGAAAATAAGATATATATCAAAAAAACTTAAATTAAAATCCCCACATTAGTTTAAATCTTATATTTTACGATTAAGCCTGGACAAAATAATAGGTGTGTTCAGGAGTGCTTGGAATAAAACAAAATTTTTATCTCAATATGAAGCTCTTTACCTATTATTTATAATCCTACATATTAGTAGACTGTGTAATCACCATTGTTCTTTATTAGAGCCTGAATCCTTTTACGCATAGAGCGTATTAGGTCTGGAACGTCTCGATAGGTATTTGGTACTAGATATCTTGGACATTTTGCCATCACTGGTTTTTGCTGGTTGATGTGCGCATTGACAGTCATCTCTTCAGCCCTCCTCATAAGTTCTCACTTGGCGACATTGTGTTCGTAAAGCCAAGCACTCACCAGGTTCGATGAGTGTTTTCGATAATTATCCTGTTGGAATCGCCAAATCAACCGCTATTATCTTCCGCATAAGGCAGTATTACATTTTCCAAAGTATTCTGGTACTAAAATTTTATTATTGTCTCCTCTCTTCGAAATATGGGTCCGAGACCATTCCAGTAAGAACATTCCCATACCATAATGTTTTCGCCGCCATGCTTAACCGTTTTTCGCGTGTAGTGTGGTGGACGAACAATTCATTCAGAATCACTGGAGAGCAAATTGATTTTTATTTCGTCCCTAAAAAATGTTTAGCCATTTTTTCCTCCATTCGTTCAAAAATGTTCCTCATATCTAAATTTTTTTTTCGCATCAGAGGAAAGTTCCGGGTTATTCTGCTTGGTAACTTAGCATCTATCAATCGTAGATGAATTATGTTGGAAGTAATATTAATACCCACCCCTGCCGCAATTAGCCTTGAAGCCTTAAAGGGGTCCTTTTTGGCTAGCTTAACAATCTTCTGATCGTCTTCCGCTTATTTCAGGAGCCTTGTAGTATTTCAAAGCATTTGTGACTAAGTTTTCTGATCGTCCTTGAGATTGTACTATAAATTTATAAGTTTTTCCCTGATTTATAAGCTCCTGCACTAATCGCACTTTCTTTAAGAGTACAGTGACTTTTTCGACCCATCTAAAATGTCTACTGATATCAACGCGTTTTTGTATCCAGTTTTTAACAATCCTTTTCAAATTTTTAATAAACAAAGCACTTTAACCCAAGTTTTAGACGTTTTTCCATAAAAGAAACAATTCACACCTATTTTATTGTCCAACTCAAATTAGCTTCTATCCTAGATAATTGGTCCTCACTCAAAACCGTTGAAAGCAATAATAAAGTTTGAGTGACGAATAACTTCTCAGTAATTCAAGCGTCTTATCCATAACGGTGAATTTGGTGGAAAAATTAATTGAACACCGTAAATTTGCAATAACAAAATATAAAACTCACACACCTATTATTTTGTCCAGCAGTGTATGTAGGTATGTTTCATGACTCCTTTCGGGTAAACACGTTGTATTCTACTTTTTTCTTTTTTGTTCCTAGTTAACTACTTGGAGGGGTTTTCTAACTAAATCTTCTAATTAAGTTGTTATTATTAGGTTGTTGAGGTACTTCTTTATTGGCGTGGTTGCGTAGTCTCACTTCATGTCTTCTTGCGACCTTATCCTCCTCCATTTAAACTATAAGATCTCTTAGCGTTACGAACGTACCATAGCACTGTATTGCCTTGTACATTGTTTTGAAACCATTATACATACATATGTATGTTTTGTAGATTTCTCTTACTTGTACATCCCCAAAGGTAGCTATAGTGCATACCTACTTGTATAGTAAAGAGTGCGTAATTTATTGGATATTGAGAGACAGGAATAGCTCTGACATGAACCTTTCAGCGCCATTTCATGAGACATGCCTAAGTACTTAGTCGAGTTCGAATAGCACACGTACGTGTTGTAAGTTTCTATGTCTAAGGTTTGTATTAACTGACATGACAGGTCATTTAATTTAATTTGTTGTGTTTTGGTCTATTCAGATACATCATTTATTGTCCTTTGCAGTTGTTCAAGTAAAAAAGTATCTTCTGCAAATGTGGCAATAGTAGTGGCATTTTGTGGTAGGTCCCAAAAAAATAAAAATTTACAAATATTTGACTCAATGTACGCTCTACATATGTATGTAGTGGTCGAGGGCGTAGCTTCCCCCGACTATTCGACACATATGGAAGGTATCTGCAGTTTAGAACAATATTCAAACGTTCTTTTTTCTATGATCAGAGACAGTCGTTTCTTTTTCGAACAGCTTGTAGGGATATTGAACGAAATAAAGTAATTCGCTAGGTTAATACTTAGTAAACATTTTTTTTCGTGATCGTAATTAACTGAAAATCATCGAAAAATACGAGGGAGCTCTGAAATGCCCCTTCCAGTTCTTAATATATTACAACAGAGTATCAGTTGAGATATATTACATATTACACATTTGTTAGGTTACATCCTAATGGTTTGTTTCATTTGAACACATTTTACGTATTCTTCCTCTGCTTGACTAGGAACTAAATCACGTAATTTCAGTCTTTTAAGTCCTTGCTCCAACATAAATCGGATTTTCAGATGGACATGCTTTACTGCATCCTTAAATGCTATGGCCGCAGTGGCTCAAGTGGTTAGTGTGCTGGATTGCTAAGTGGTAGGCTCGAATTTTAAATTCCAGAAAACACCAACAAGTTTTTCACGGCCCTACCTCTGGCGAATGTCTGACAAACGTCCGAGAGTAATAACTGTCATGAGGAAGCTTCTCAATTGCCTTTCGGATATGACTCTAAACTGTGGGTCCCTTCCATTTGTGTGAGAAAATATAACACGCACAACACGAATGATCACGAGAAGCTAGGTCCTGGACCACATACAGTCAGTTGCGCTAAATGCTTGTTTGTTTTACTGTATTGTTGACTTTTTGTTGACATACTCGTACATAGTTCCTTATGGTCTATGAAGCATTAGTTATACTTCTGCGATATATGATTTGAGGATAGGTTACAACTGCTTCGAAAGGTCTCTCTGTTGCTTGCAGTCTAGTCGAAAGCCTGCGCTACATCTAGGTAAATAGCTAAGTAAATTCCCTTGTATCCTTTTCGATTGAATCATACTCGTAATTCTAAGCAGTTTTTCAAGATTAGAACGTTTTTCCATGAACGCAAATTGGTTGACAAGTTTTTTTCAAAGTCAGAGTGGGGTGATAAAGGGCTTTAAGAGTCACATCAAAATACTACGACCTACAGAGTGATATTTGAATTGTGTCTTAGCTAAAATGAGATTCTGGAAGGATTGTTTGCGCTGAAGAGGAGAATATATCAGAAGGGATGGTGAACCCTTTGTGAAAATGTGACATTCACACATAATTTGCTTGAACATTTCAGTGCTTCAGTTTACATTTTCTAGCCTAATGGGTGTTGCTTATTTCGCTGATTTTTTGGGCCATTGACCGCTTTCCATAATGAAGGGTTTTTAGGGTATCCGTCGACTGAATCGTTTTTAGCTATTCTTATAGATGCTTTACTTAATTACATAATTTGTTAAAAGTCCTTTTATTTTTTGGTGTTCGAGTTCTTTGCCAAACTTTTCTTGTTTTTCGGTTTCTTCTAAGCAAATTCTTTTACTATTATTGGACAGCAGATTCACATGTTATTTTTTTCTAGCGCGTTTGGGTTATTTTTTGGTACTTTTAATACCATTTTGTATTTTTACTCCAAAAGAGTCGAATTTGTCTTATAACTTAACAGTGTGGGTTGTTTTTCTTCCTTTAGTATCTGTTCACAATTCAATTGTTATCCTTTTGTCACGTAAACCTTTGACTGCAACCACCAACCAAAAAACTGTGCTAAACAGTGACTCGTGCTCAGATGGCATTCACTTATTTTGATTCACTCTTGGGTTCTCCGCACTCCAAATTCGACAATTTTGCTTACTTACATAGCCATTTAGTCGGAATTATGCTTAGTTGTCAAAGACGATTTTTTAAATAACATTTTGCTTCACTCTCTGAAGTTCGATCAACCAATTAAAAGATTCTGTTCACTGCTGGGTTGAATTCTTGGGTTCTAAGCAAACATGTCTTTTCCGGCGAATTCACTGTAAGCTGTTTCTTGAAATGTATCAGACTGGTGAACAATGACAAATGTAGGTACGCCCAATCGTATAATTTGTTTACGAGTATTTTGGAATTAAAATCTGCTGTCATAAGCAACCATCCTTAAGTCTAGCACTATCCAGACTTTTCTAGGTAAACTATTTATGAAGATCTCTGAACTTTCTCTCCGCCCAGAAGTCTGTATCTATTATGTGATTGACCATCACATCAACTCATCCAATCAATTAGAGTAAATGTAGCACAAAAAACAAAAACTGAGTTCAATAAAAATCCTTCATCTTTGACTCACGCATCCTCAAGGCCAGTTGATAGTAAATAATATCATAAGTGCATCGATTTTTCCAATACCACCGCTGTCGTAGCTGTTTTCATTAGATATCTGCTTTGTTTACCGAACAATTCTTAATTGTTTCGGATGAATCGAGTGTAACACAAATACAAAGGGAAATTTGATATCTGCTCGGAGTCCTTTGGCCGTGTGAAATATTGTCAAGTATTGGCGAAAGGGTGGCGGTTAATTAATACTGCTTGAGGTATTGTGTTATTGTTACTTTAAGTTATTTAATTTATTTTTTTCAACTGTAAGATATTATCCAACAATGTGAAGAATTTAAGGCTTAGATACTGCTGGGATACGTAGGTGGAGCTCCTTATTTATTGTGTGTTTCGTTTCGGCAAACCTCCTCGCCTTCCATCCTGCTTACTTACTTAGGTGTCGCTAAATGTTGGGATGAACTTGGGTCTCAACCAACAAGCCTCCGCAGTTAGGCCGGTTTTTAGTTAACTGCCTCCAGGTGGGGAATGCAAGTCGGTTAAGGTCCCCTCCTGCGCACCATCTAAGGTAAGGTCGTCCTATACTGCGTTATTTCTTGTCGCTGTACAGCTCGTAACGTTCGTCGTTGAATTTTCTCTTCCAAAGCCCTTCAACACAAACGGGACCGATTATCATACGATGTATTTTTTCCGGTAGAGTTCATGCCTCAACGCCATAAAGCAGGACTGGAATGGTAAGGGGTTTTTTTTTTATAGAATCTCCTTAGTTTGGGGTGAGTTGGTGTATGCTTTCTTCCGAGTGATCTCCACTTGCCTTGAATAGCTCGACCAGGAGACCGTCAGGTATAGTAGATTTGTTGGGTTCTTGGATTTTCGAGTTTTGAACGAATATAAGCGTTATAGATAGTAGCCAAGTCTGCAGGACTGAAAAAACATTTACACCTCTTCAGGAATCCGAGGTACCTTGCGCCATTTTCGCAGCTTCGGTATCGATAATCATATGATTCCAGCGAAGATCTGTGGGGTAATTTGCATGCCAAGCATTGACAAGCCATTAGATTCCTCGATATCAGTTGCATTCATTTTTAGCTTGGCTACATTAGTATCCCACTTCAGAGACAGGAGACAGCACTGGGTTTTTGACGAACTGAACTCAACTCGGTTTTTCGCACCCCAATTGATGATTGCATCAATATCGGACATTCGCTGCCGTTGAGACTCCACAGCTAGGGGTGTCAGTCGGGGAGTCGAAAAAGAATAAGCGAAGTCAAGAGTGCTGTCATCCGCAAAGGAATGGATAGGATTGCAAGTGAGAGAGAGAGAAGGACGTTAATGAATATTAAAAATAGGGTCGGAGAGAGGACTGAGCCCTGAGGGACACCAGCATTGGTAGAGAATGGGGTAGAAATATATCCGTCTAATACGACTTGTATTGACCGATTACTTAAAAAGCTTGTAATCCATGATGAGAAGATTCTACCGACACCGTAAGCTTGGATTTTGCTTAAGAGAGCACTGTGCCACACTCTATCGAAAGCTTTAGCGATATCTAAGGCAACAACTCGGCATTCACCGTGGTGGTGAATACTATGGATCCATTTTTCCGTAAGGTACGCCATAAGGTCCCCCGGGAAACGTTGTTGACGGAAATCGTACTGACGGTCATTTGAAAGACGGTTTCTTTCAAGGTATCTCATGAGATGGAAATTTACAATGCTTTCCATGACCTTATAGAGCACTGATGTCAGGGCTATGGGTCGGTAGTTTGAAGGAGAGGTTTTATCGCCCTTTTTTAGGGATTGGCTGGACGTGAGCGAGTTTCCACCTATCCGGGAAGCTGCCAGGTAGAAGAGCTTATGTAGAGGTTTAGCCAGGGTAGAAGAACATCTCTTCAAAACAAGGGGAGGGATCCCATCTGGACCTGAAGGTTTGTTACTGTTGAGATCTTTTAGGACTCGAGCTATTGAGCGGGTTCCTAAGGTATATTGAACCGGACTCAGTAATGGTGGTGATAGAGAAGAATCTGGCAAGGTGGATAGCTGCTAACAGATTGGCTTTCTCTTTAGACTCAGTGATATTTTAATCGTTGTGGACAAGAGCTGGAATGAAGGATGAGGCGGAGCCTTTGATTTTTTTGACGAAAGACCAGAAAGCTTTACTACCTTTAGGACATTGCAGTATTTTTTGCCTCATTGGATGGTGCTAGTCTCCCTTCGTTTTGGTCTAGTTTTGGCTATCATTGTCTATGTTGAAGGGTCCATTCAGCCTGACACTGGCGTCATGTATTCACGTTATGTGTATGGCCAAGGACGAATATTTGCTCTGTGTTTCCTTGTCGCTGCTATCAGGTCTTTTTCTTCAAACGGATCGCCGACTAAGTCATAACTATCTTGATGAGCTTGCATCAATCTAATTCCATTTCCGCGGGCTATAGTCACTGCCAATTTCTCTTCTCCACTGTCTTTCGTCATCATAGCATCGGCAAGGAAATTTTACATGCTCCGCATACTCGTACGTCTTCATGCAATGGGTATGGCATAGAGCAGTGCTACCGTGCCCAACTTATGTACATTGGTGTGCCTTGAATCCAGCATCCATGGCGAGTTACCGTTTGTGTTTAATAGAAATTCAACTCACAATACTTTCGTGTTATCCTCATATTGGGTATCGTCCGTACGTCCAGCGGTTCTTGTCCGTGATATCCCACCTCCGTTGCTATTCGTTTACAATCGTCGGCCTTGATGGTGGCTGGATTTCGATTCATGTCTTCCTTGCTAATTGTCACTGTAAATAACCGGCACTCAATTAAGGAAACGTATGTATCTTCAACTCGTCAATGGAGTTGAAAAAGACGTACTAACCTCCGTGGTGCGTGCATTAGGTAAATTTCCCCATTTTGAAACAAAAGATCTTTTCGGTCGCAGTGTCAGCCACATGGCTAAGGATTCAGTTAAAAAAAAAGTCCAATTCCTTTGGCTGACTTTAAAATATTCTGAAATACCCGCTTCCTGAGCTCGTCAATTTTGTGTTTCATAAGGTCATCGAAAGAAGTTAGGTTCATTTAATCCCCTCAGATAAATTTAACTTTTATTTTTTATTTTTAAACGAAATACGTTTATTTTTAAATTGAGAGGGCACTTCCTCTTGTTCTAATTTTATCGAGGCACTGACCGACACCATGTATCCGAAAAAGACCAGTGTGCCCTGTGTAGGAATATAAATTTCCAAATTTAGATAGCGCATCCCTCAAATAGAAATTATCAACCCATGTCCTCCATAAAGGAGTTTCCTAAAGCCATTTGGCGAAATTATCAACTAAAAGTACCCAAAAATTTAGAACCCATCAGAAATACTCGTAAGAGTTTCACACCCATCACTCATAAAAAGCACTTAATAAAGTTCTCACGACACATTTCCGAATATGACTTAATTAAGCTGGATATACACCATTAAACGGGTGGAAAGTAAGGCCCAAATGCATGTACAGGATACACTGAGAGGCGAATAAATTTTCCCAAAATGAAACTCTGACTACATATGGATGTGTGTATTGTAATAAATTTTTTTATTTACTACAAAATACAAACAGCGCATCACTCTTTTTTTTGACATGAATCTTTGGATAAATGTATCCTTTTTGTGTTGTTGTTGTTGTTTGGGAGATTTTTGCATAACCGCCATCTATATTACATCGCGAAAGCAGTAAACTCATAATTCAATATTCGCCTTTTATTTGTAGTCACTCATCCGCATCCTGTCGCTACGTATGAGTATGTGATGCTGATGACGAACATAAAAGAGGATATATTTTCGTCTTTTTTTTTATTTATTATTTTGTCCTTAAAATGATGAGTGTATTTTTGCAACACAACGAGTGTTTGGATGAAATCATAAAATGAGTGTGAATACATCACGCACCATAATCAAAGTCGAGAACAAGAGGAATTACACACACCCCAATAATTCTATGCGCGTACAAAGGACTCGTATTTGCGAGGAGGGTGAATGTTGGTTGCGCTCGAATGGGAATGGGAGTGAATGCTTTGGCAAATAAATCATTCGATAGGTCATGTGTGCGCTGAGGTAGGTTAAGGATGTTATCGAAGTGCTTACGGCATATCAGAGATTTGCAACCAACAAAAGATGAATTAGGGCAGCAATTGAACGGAATGGTTAAGATTAGCGCGTTTCCTTGATGGATTTTAATAACAACCCGAGGAGGTGTATGAGTATAACCGCTTTGTAGAGATGACAATTGAATACGATGGTAAGGGACATGCATACATAGGAGAGTCAATGTCCTTTTTACAGAAAAAGCATTAGGAACATGAAATGTGCTGATTTGAGTGGTCGTGACTTTGATAGGCGTTGATGCAAGTGATGATTTGAAGGAAGCCATCGATTGATGGCATCGAAAGGCATGAGTTTTACTGGCAATTTGTTACGTCACTCTCTATATGACTATGAAAACTCAGACTGCACTGGAGATCTTTCTGTATCTCCTACAATGGACCTAAAAATTAAACTTCAAGCGGGCAACTGTGCGCTTCCGCTCACTAATGTTGATCTCTTCAAACCAGTAATGTAGGACACAGCTCCATTCTTAAGGAATTATTTCCCGATATCCCTGACGAATCGGACGATATCCTAGGCACATTCGACTTCGTCACACCGTACGAAGTAATGTATCCTGTTAGGGAGGATTGGCAAAGAAAGACATTCTCTGTCCACAACGAGATTGCAATATACACGAATGGTTCTAAGACCAGAGAGGGCACGGGGTCAGGTATATACTCGAGAGATATCAGCCTACAGGGGGCCCTGAGACCTCCGGACACATGCAGGGTGTTCCAAGCAGAGGTTCTAGCTATACTTAAAGCTGCGGAACTACTCGATGATGGGATCAATATCCGGTTAGAATATCGCCGTCTTCATTGACAGTCAGGCTGCGCTAAAGGCGCTAGAATTTTGTGTCACTAAATCTGAGATCGTCAGATTATGTTGGGTACCTGGACACTGCGATATAGAAGGCAACGAAAAGGCCGACGTGCTGGCCAGAAGAAGAGCAGAGCTCCCGCGTTGGGACCTTATCGGTAACATTAAACCAACAAGGTGTGTGGCTAGGGGAATTATTCGAGATAGAATCATCAACATATCTAGTTCATAGTCCAACTTATATGGCCACAAGGTGTCCAAAGCCTTGTGGCCTGTGTTAGACCGCGGGAAATCTGGGGATAAAACTAGAAAGGTCAGGGCTAAGAATAGCGATAGGAATACTCTCGGGCCACTGTCTTCTAAGGAAGCATGCTATGAGATTAGGCTTATCAAATACAGATGTCTGTGCAACGACCTACATGCTTCAGAGGATATAACACACCTACTCTGTGAATGCCAGGGCATTGCCAGGATGAGGCTAAAGTACCTTGGAAGATACTTCTTCGATAACTTAGAAGAGCTAAGGTCCCGGAACCACAATATCGATATCTTCAAATTCTGTAGGGAAATTAAGTGTATGGGAGAAGTGGTTTAGGTCTTCGCTTATTCCGTAAAGGTTCCCTATAGATGGCGATGGGCGCACTTTGGTGCCAAGTGTATTATGACAACCTCATAGCCCTACTTAACCTAACCTTAACAAACTCTGACTGCTTTTTGAACAACGTTTTCGTTAAATGTCCTTCACGATTCTAGTTCCAGTAATGTTATCCCGTTCCGAGGATAGTGCGAAGGTATTATATAATCTTACCTATCAAGCTTTGGATTGAAATGTTAAGCTTGGGAGTTGCTGGCATAAGCTTAAGACACTACGCTAGGTCGGCTGTCTGGTTACTAAAGCAAACTTAGTAGAATAAAAGTTTCACTCCGCGAGGACTAAAATCCTTAGATTTCCTTCAAACTCATCTACAACTCATATGAGCACTGCAAGGCATCAGGTTGAGAGAGTAGATAACTTCCGTTATCTTGGAATTAACGTCCCGAATGTAAGTGGTACTGAATTAGACCTAAACACCTATATGTGCTCATGTGCAATCCGCTTAAGCTGCGAAAGTTCCGCTCTAACGTTGAATCGATGCTCTTATATGGCTGCAGTGCCTGGAAAGTGACCATCAATGTCACAAAAAATGTGCTAAATTTTTTAAACCGCTATTATAGAAATATATTACGAGTGTTCTGGCCAAATCATCCCGCAAACGAACAGCGTTATGATTGAACGTGCTTGGATGCGAAATCACAGGTGACAGCTGACTGGCAGCACCCTTCGTAAGGATTGTATTGTCCAACACAAAAAGGGTGAATGCAGGACGGTTCTCGTATGACGCGGTGCAGATCTATCGAAAATGAATCTCTACAACTGGGAAAAGCTGAATGAATTTGGCACATCACCAGGAATCAATCAATGCTCGGAGACCCATAAGGAGTCCAAAGGTACCTGGCTGAAGTATGTCAACTTAAAATGCACCATGATCAAGGTATATTCCAACTGCGTTAGAAGAACCTGACAGGCCGCCTAGTAAGCTCCCAAGTGGAGCCTTCTACTAATTGAGAATGCTGAGCAAATACAAATCAGAACAAGGGTCTGCACTTTCCTCTCTTCGTCCTAATAGCTCCTGCAGAAATTATTTGAGATTCATTCCTTTTCGGATATCTACTTATAGGAGGTGCCCGAGATTGGCACCTATCTTTTTTGAGATACTAACCTCACATGTAGTATCGTCTACCCTTCAGCTCAAGCAACATTTTATGTGTAACAAGGGGCTTGTAGAGCTTCCTTAGTTCCGGTGGGATCGCCGACGAAACGGTCTCCTTAAATTCTGTCTGGAAGCACTGCAATGATATGGAAGATGGAAAGAGATCTTAATATTTAGACACCTCTGAAAATCCAGCCTTTCGTTATGAAACCGACCCTGTAGAAGCCTGTAATTAAAAGCATTTAGGTGCAGGTTCTCCTCAACCACAGCCAATTGCATATTAAAAGGCTGGAGCAAAAATCACTCATCTCCATTATTAATATCGTTGCACCCCCATTGGATATGGTGGCCACTAGCGTGCAGAAGCCTAATGTAGAATTGTGTACAAGTTGCTTCCAATTTTTCATAAAAGTCATCAACAAATTTTGTATTCATGGTGGTGCACAATTTTGTACGATTAGTTTGGACACATGTCTTGTGGAAGAAAATGCATGAGCATCAACTTAATTGCGACCCTAGTGTCCTTAAAAATTAACAAAAATAATATACATATGCTCAATCGAGTGCTATTTTCTCTGGGGTAGGCTCTCTATTATAACACTAACCGGAACCATAGGGAAGGGCTTGTGCTGGATTTGTTAGTAATTCGCTTAATATTTTAATTTTATGTAGATCACGCGCTATTGTTACACTTTCGAGAGTCATGTTTCCAATGGGTTCTGTACACGGGACCACATTTGTTCGACATAATATGAAGTGGTTTGTAGTTGAGGTACTAGTGTAATTGTGATAAGTGGTCCTTGAAGCCGAGATTTGCTGCTTTAATCTAGCTCATAAGCTAATCGTTTGCTGGGAGTTTCAATATTGTCCAGTGGCAAACAAACACACTTCAAGTCCAGTTCTTCAGATTCGGTAGTGCAATCCACTCACTGTCGCGGTGCGATTGGCTTCATTTTCGTAAAAATAAGGCCCAATGCTACCGCGAGCCTAAAACTACACCAAACTATCACCCGTTGTGGATGGAGATGTTCTTCGGCAATTACTTTCGGCTTTTCGGTTCCAGCTTAATAAGGGAGAATTGCAGTTTGCTGAAAAAAAATCAGCATCACCTCTCCTCATTACCAGCACCCAATCACCGAAAGCACGGCGTTGTCTATGATCCGCCGGGTTCAATCCTTGAGTCAGTTGAATTTTGTAAGCAGGCATCTTAGGACCTTCATGCAAAATACGGTGTAGGCTGGTTTGGGATATGCCTAATACCTGCGGACGTCTTTTAATGAACAAAACTGGGCTTTCACCTACACACTGGCTTTACAAGTACTAGTTAGAGTCTTAATCGCCAGGTCCATGAAACTGCCAAACCAAAGTGTGTTCCAAGCAGAAATCTACGGTGTCACCGAGGCCTGCAGACATCTTTCCACCCTGAGCAACAATAGACATGTATAACAAAGCGGCCATCAAAGCCATCACCTCCATCGCAACCAATTCTAGATTGGGCAAAAGGTGCAAAGAGGAACTCAAATCCCTCAGCACGAGACATAAAATTACACTCTGCTGTATTCCGGGACATATGGCTATCCACGGGAATGAAATGGCTGACGAACTAGCCAGAAAGGCTCAGAATCAAATGACCTAGAAGTGGACAACTCTCATCGTTAATGCCCATCAGTCCCCTCATGTCGAAAATCTCTACAGACTTCTATAGTATGGCCAACGCAAGGTGGAATCCTATCACCTCATACCGAGTCTCCAGAAGGCTTTGGACCCAATACGAGAAAAAAAGGACCAAAGAACTCTTCTCATTAAACAGACCACGGCTATCACTCCTCATTGGAGTCCTTACTGGTCACAATTTATTTTCGACCCTTCTCAGGAAAATGAGAATCAGCACCACCGACCTATGAAGAGGCTGTGGCGATACAGAAGTAGAGGAAAACTCAACACACTTCCTGTGCGAATGACCTAAGCGAACTAGCAAACACGCCACCTAAAACCACCCATCATCACGAAATCGGGCTGGTTCAGGAGGGCCACCCCTGCCACTAACCAATAACTAATCAGATAACCCAACGCCATGTTCTTTCTGTTTCAGGTATCTCACGCCGGGGGAACACAATGGATCCTTTGAGACCCCAGTGGGGCTGCACCCCAGAGGATGTAGTCACCCAGGGATCAGCATTAAATGAAAACCTCATTCAGACATCAATAGCCATCCCTATTGGTGTTCTGAAAAGCCGAATAGACCTTAAAGCAAGAGAAACAATCAACAATGCGGTCTGTGGCCAGCGTGTAATGGCGGGTGTAAATAGAGGCTGTCTTCAAGGTGGTGTCCTATCTCCACTGCTATGGTGCATGCTGGTTGACTTTCTGTTGAACACACTTAATAGCTCCAACGTTTACGCTCAGGCCTACGCAGATGATGTTGCCGTTCTGTCTGTCGGATCGTGCCTAGCAACTATCGCCAATGAAAGTCCTTTGGATCTACATTGCAATGATAAGACCCCTCCTGTCATATATGTCGGTTGTGTGGAATAAGCTTTCACCTAAATACGTCACCGCTGCTTTCGCCACACTCCAAAGAACGCTCTGTATCGGTGCTTGGGAACTTTCCCCAATACGCCTGGCTCTGCTCTAGACGCTTTGATATATCAGTCCAAGATGTAGGCAGACTAAACGAATGGCCCCTGACGTTTGTAGGAAAACGGCGGTTTTTTTTTTTTGCTATCTCTTAGCAGGAAGGACTGTAGTCAACTTACTGGCGTTCTTACGGGCTAAAGTAATACCCCTATCTGCGACGCCTGAGGAGAAGGCGACGACACGGCGGAACATTTCCTATGTGATTGTCCTGCCTTTGCTCGGATCAGGTGGCGGATTTTCGGTGCTGATGTGGTGATTGATAATTATGTAAGCTCCTCATCACTGAAGCTCCTTTTCGACTTTCAACGAAAGACAACAAAACTATAGAGTAAAATGGGGTTCTCTACCTGATAGTACAATGGACCAGTTCTTGAGTCTGAGAGCTCCAATAGGTTGTGCCCGCCTTGACAAAAAAAAGAAAAGAGGGTTGGCCTTGATTAAAATCAATTCGAAAGGGAAAAAGAAATGGTACCCCAAATAAATAGGGAATGACAATGGACCAACTGGCCCTCGTGTTGGCGCACTTCCCTCTTTACCATACCACACCATACCAAAATTAAGTCTCTGTATGGTGGCCCCTATAGTTTTGAAACTTTTTCCAACCGACAACTGCACTTCAGAGCAGTCACTTGCTATAAGGATGTATTCCTTAATGCTTAGGCACTTCTTAGAAAAAAGGATTATTCCAAAATTTTTGTCTAAAGCTGTAACTCACATGCTCATAGCGTGATAATATCTCTTCGAAATCCACAATAGCGTAAGTAACGAGTTTCTATTAATAGAAAAGGACGAATTCATTAATTTTAGAATGATACCCAAATCGACACGAGGATAAAGGTGAATATCACAGACAATAGAGTTCAGTTTATCTGGTCGAATTCTAAGAAACTTCTGAATCCTTCTAAATTACATGTTGCATGTGTTTGGTTCATGGGGAAATTTAGGGCAATACTATTGTGTATGTGTACACTTGTATGTGTATCTGCACATTCAAACTTCACTGAAATGGCAGGAATATTAATTAATTACTGTTACGGATCTTTGCATGTCTAAATGTTGGCTTCCAATGAAAGCTGGACATTTTCAATTAATCTCTACTGTTCAGTCATTTGAGAATAAATTGCTTGAAATGTATACAGATACGCCCACTGAAAGATGGACTTTAAAACAGTGGTCCTTGTTTTTCGCTGACATTTAAAGTTTTCATCACATTCTAGCTCATTATGATGCCATACCCTCTGGGGATTATTATTATTTGTGTAGGGTCATCTTGCACTGCAATCTAATGGTCGATTGTGCCCCCTGCTATTGCCTTGGAGAGGTTCGATCCCTGCATAGAGTTCCCGTCGCATCGCGATTCCATTAGAACTGTGTTTGAGGGTAGCTTTGCCTTAGCGAGAATAATTCACCTTAGAGCTCTCTCTCCAGACAAGTTTCTTTTAAGAATCTGAGTATGAGAAGCGGGTCCATGGTTGGCATATCCTCAACTGATAATTGGTGCTTGCCCAGGTATTTCAGTCAGTGCCCCCCAAGAATCCAGAAGATGGTCCGGAGACTCACTTGACTCATTGCAGAATCTGCAAAGGTCTTCATTTGTTATTCCTAGTTTCCTTAAATGCTCCCTGAGTAGGGCAGAATGGTACAGGGCCAATGAAGGGTTCTGCAGCTCCTTGTCTTGCCAGTGAGTCTGCTGCTTCGTTGCCTTTTATACCGACATGACCGGGTACCCAGCAAAGTGTTACTTTATTGTTCCTACGTAATTCATTAAAAGTTTGTTAAGGCATTCCCAAACAAATTTCGGAGTCGAGTGCTTTGATGGCTGCCTGACTGTCTGACAGTATTACTATGTCACAGTTTCTATATCTTCTTTCGAGATTGAGTTGGATGCATCTATCTATAGCTTGTATATCAGCCTGGAAGATGCTGGTACTCTTGCCCAGGGGTTCTGAGTGTTTCGACCAGACACCAAGGAGGAGGAGTTTAGTCAGTAGGAGTCTGACCACCTTACAGTACATAATACATTCTTCACCTCCTTACAGGAAAAAAAAAAAAGCTGGCTGACTGTCGGTGTTGATGACGATGTCCGTGTTCGATACCGATTTCATCAACAGCCATTCAGCCGCTTCCTGAATAGCCTTAACCTCCGCTTGGAATAGACTGCAGTGATCTGATAGTCTAAAAGACTAGGGGTGCCGAGAACATGCGTTGCGGCATAGAGAATTCGAGCAGAGTTATGTAGGATGTAGTTAGTTCCATTTGGGTTGTTGACGGAAGGTCCTTAGCTTATTGCTATGCAATTCTCTTCGTATTGTTCAAGGCTAATTAGACTCCTGCTTTTCACGTTAAAATATTAAATCTGTTTTGCGCCCTCCTTGTTGTTTGAGGCATATCCCAGCACCCTAGTCAAAGATTAAATGATGGGATCAATTTAACGGTGATTCTTCTGAACAAATTGAACACAATGAAGCAGCCCACACCTTTCGATAAATACTAATTACGCCGGAGTGATGTACGCAGACAAATCAGACAAATCAGGTGGGAGCAAGTACACCATTTAGAATGTCCTTAAAAGGTTGTCATGGAAGACAGCTTCCTTAAATATGTTTGATTGAAAAAAAAGCAAAGAAATCAATTCTGCCCTACGGAAGACAAAAAAAACCTATGATTTGAAGGACTGTTATTTTTTTTCCTTGTTTCTTTGAAATTCACAGATCATGGGATATCTTGACGCTACTAAGTAGCCTCAAGCGTTCTGTTTGTATTCGGTTGTATTCAAAAGCAAGAAAAAAAAAACTTAATATAAACATTTGAGGGTTGTCGTCGCACCATGCTTATTCGCAGTCTCTAAGCAAATTTATACTCGTACAAGCCCCTTCAATGGTGGGAAAGAAGTCAAAAAGATAAAATTGTCGTAACTTTCTACCCCACATATACTTAAGTTTTCTAACAAAAAAAAAAAAAAAAAACACTTGGAAATAGCAGGAAAAAAGGAAGAGAATATACATTTATCTATCTGACATACACCCATGCATACAACACATGATATCCTTATTCAACAATTACAACGAATGGGAATGTTTATTTTTGCTATTCCTTCTTTTCTTTACAGAAATAGCTAGGATTGTGCACACACACACACACAGACACTTCCTTCAATTATCCTTAATTTGGCTTTCTAATGACTTTGCCGTTTCTGACTGCCAACGAGTGGGAAGAAAGTGTGCGTATATGTACCTACTGTATGCGGTAGAAGATGTGGATATGCTTAAGGATATCTGCCTATTTTATCTGTGTGAAAATTTTGAAAAGTTATTACAGCTAAGTTGACATTTACCCTAGGGAAAAATTCCCTCTTACAGAACGAGATATGTTTCTCGTTTTCGTTATTTCATTTTTATTACAAAACATTATTTTCCTGCATAAATAGCTTTTCTGTGTTTTGCTTGGAGTATTGTGTAGAGTCCTTTGTTGCATTTTGGTCTTGAGGCTGACGGGTGAGTTGTCATGTAACTTGTTGATAAATTTTGAGCAATTTGAATGCAGCAAGGATGCCAGTTATATTTGTTAAAGTTGTAATTGAGTGATTGTTGTTCACTTAAGGAAATAATAGGAAATGCTGCTCTTAAAGGACGCTACGTACAGAATATCCTTAAGGCTGTGCATATGAAAATAAACTGAAAATTATTAAGAGTTACTAGCCATTCGAACACTAGGTTTTTAAGCTGAAGATGTTGGTTTACGTAGGTATAGGTAGGTTAGGTTAGGAATGTGGGTTGGCGGGGAGAGAGACTCTCCGCCACACTCAGGTCAATACTGACCTATTGTGATGCCCTTTGGGGGAAAGGATGTCCCTTGCCCATTGAAACCGGGTACCGATTCTAATATGCTCCGATAGTTATTGATGCGAGTCTTTGCATACAAACCATCTTGAGGACCTGATAAATTTCATTATCTTGTCTGATGGCGTGCTGGCGAGTTCATTTAGGTCTTGGAAGAAGTAGCTCCCTAGGAACCTGTTCCTGCTGTGTTGGAGGCCAGGGCAGTGACATAGGAAGTGGGTTGTGTCCTCAAAAGCTCCCTTGTCACCGCAACCTCTGCAGAGTTCTTCTTCCGTCAGACGTAGTTTTTCCAAATGATACCGTAGAGAGTTATGTCCCATGAAAGGGATTTCATTGCTTCCCGTTTGCCTTTATCGAAGGACGTTTCCTTGTGATTACACAGGAGTCCAAGGAGGTCCATCTGGTGTTCGCCTCTTGTATGGCTATTTTCCCTAATTCAAGCTTAAGTGCGCAAGGCGGGGTGTTTACGAGTGGTTCTGCTTGTCTTGAAACGGCTGCAGAACTCTCTTTTGCTAATTCGTCAGCTTTCTCGTTACCTGGTGTACCCTCATGTCCAGGGACCCAGCAGAGCGATACCTTGTGCTGTGTTCCAAGAACCTTAATTTCTTCTCTACAGGACTTTACAAGTTTAGATTTAATTTCTGTGGCAGTTATTGCTTTTATAGCTGCCTGGCTGTCAATAAAGAAGGTGATACCCTCTTGTGGTATTGCCCTTACTGCAGACTCACGGGCGGCTGTTGTCACTGCCAGAACCTCCGCTTGGAAAACGCTGCTGTGGTCTGGAAGGCGTATTGATTTCGATATTCCTAGCGATTCGGAGGAGATGCTTGACCCTACGCCAGTGATCATGTTAGAGCCGTCTGTATATATGGCAATGGATTGCGCATTTGGTATCAGACCTCTTAACCACTCCTCCCTGCTAGGATAGGAGCTTGAGAAAGGTTTATTAAAGTCTAAGTATGGCGTTATGTAATCCGTAATGTTTACATGGCCAATATACTTCTGAAGGATGGTCGTATGCCCTATTGCATTCGACCTCCATGTTCCTGACTGGCTGATTCTGATGGCGCTTATGGCTGCAGATGTTTTGATGAAGATATCTAGCGGAAGCAGGTTGAGAATAGCCTCAAGTCCAGCGGTTGGAGTTGTCCTCATCGCACTGGTGGTCCCGATACACGCTAGTCTTTGAATATTCGTGACGGCCATTAGGTTAGTGACCTTGTTCATCGCCGGCCACCAAACAAGACTGCCGTATGTCAGTATGGGTCTTATTATAGCCTTATACATCCAGAGAATTATTTTAGGAGAGGGACCCCAGGTTTTCCCAAAGATTCTGCTGCATGAATAGAAGGCTATAGTTGCTTTCTTAATCCTTTCATTAATGTTCATTCTCCAGTTTAGTTTCTTGTCTTATACAAGCCCTAGGTACTTTGCGCTGTCGGAGATCTTAAGCGGTTTGCCTGCGACAGATGGCGTACTGAACTGTGGTAACTTCCTTTTATCTGTGAATAATACGAGCTCGGTTTTCTGGGGGTTTACCGTGAGCCCGCAATTCCTGGTCCAGGTGTCAAGGGATTTGATGGCCCCATCGACTTGTTCGCTGAGTGTTGGGAGGAATTTGCCTGTTGCCAGTATCACAACGTCGCCTGTATAAGCAGTGATACTGACGCCCCTGTTTCTGAGCAGCTGTAGGCCTTCGTTAAGAACAATGACCCACAGCAGTGGGGAAAGTACCCCGCCCTGAGGAGTTCCCCTGGAGGCGTAAGCTTCCAGCCTTGTTCCCCCAATTTCGGTTATTATGTGTCTATCTGCGAGTATGCTGACAATCCATCCGATTAGGCTGTTGTGAATGTTAAATGTGCCCACCGTTCTCTTTACCGCTTCGGTGTTGACATTGTTGAAGGCTCCTTCAGTGTCAAGGAATGCAGCTAATGTAAACTCTTTGTCTTTCAGTGATTTTTCTATTGAGCTGACAACACAGTGTAGCGCTGTCTCTACACTTTTCCCTTTCGTGTAGGCATGCTGGGCTGAGTAAAGGTCCCCTGGCCGAAGTCTGCTACGAATGTGTATGTCGTATAGGTAGGTTATCTATGATGATATTCTTAGAGCATGTAACGTCAATTGGATTGAAGTTGGTGGTGGTTTCATAAAAAAGGGGCGACTAGCTTATCAAACATGAATACGAAGTGTATTGTGTCCGTCCAATGCTGGGTAACTTTTTCGAACAATAGTGGCGGTAAGTCACGAATAACACGAACTATATTGGATTCTAAGGCTTCAATTGTTCGTTCGCTCGTTAGTAGGCTTTGGTCCTTACACCGGAGGTTCAGTCTCCCTTGTCGTCTGCACCCAGTGGGCTGGGATTCAAAGACTCTCATAGCTGGAGCGTTGTCGTCCATTCGCTTGATGTGACCGAGCCAGTGTAGTCGACGGATTTTTGCCTTCCGGACTACACCCACAACTTTGTACAGCTCATAGAGTTCACGGTTATGTCTTCTCCTCCATTCGCCCTCCTCGCAGATAGGACCGAATATTCGGCGAAGGATCTTTCTTTCGAAGGATCCCAAGATCTGCTCTGCAGTTCTACTTATCGTCCAGCTTTCGACTCCGTAAAGCTGCACGGATTTGAAAAATATAGTGCTTTCCATGTTAACACCCGCCCGCCGCACTATATGTTCTAACACGAGATTGAATAAGGCACAAGACAGCGCGCCTCCTCGCCAGAATCCAGTGCGTGTTTGGAAAAATTCGGAGGTTCTACTTCCAAGTTGCACGGTGCATCGTGTGTTTTCGAAAGTGGCGCGACACAACCGGATCAGTTTTTTCGGGATCCCGAATGGGGCTATCGCATTGCATAGCTCGGAGTGATGAATGTTGTCATAAGCGGCTTTAATGTCGATGAAGATATGGTGGGTATCGACTTGAACTTGGCCGAAGTTTGAAAATTTGGTCAGATGTCGATTTGCCGGGCCGGAAGCCACACTGATATCGGATAGGACACTGAAAACTGGATAGGACCTTGTAAGAAACATTAAACAAGGATATGTCTCGGTAGGTAGTTGTTACAAGACATAGGATGGCCTTTTTTGTGGATGCGGCAGACAGAGCTGATATTCCAGTGGTCGGGCATGCTTTCGTACCCCCATACATTGCAGATGATTTGGTGCTTGTTCCTTACCAAAACATCGCCACCTGCTTTGAGGAGCTCTGGCGGCAACCTGTCCGAGCCCGCGGCTTTATTGTTCTTCAGCCTTCTCAAGACTGTGATGACTTCTTCTAAACTGGGTGGAAGGACTATATCATCAACTGAAGCTGAGATTTCCACATACCCTATCACTCTCTCTTGGTAATGCACGCTGAACAGCTGCTGGAAATGCTGCTTAAACACTTCCAAAATTCCTTGCGGGTCGGCGACAAGATTTCCCGCACAATTTCAAAGATTCTGAATGCCCGGCCTGTAGCTAGCAGCAAGGTTCTTAGCTTTTTTAAAAGACGTGAATTATAGCTGATTTATTACTTTAAGTCAGCGACTTGACGTAGCACCAACGAAATCAACTTTTTGTGATTCCAATAAGTCGATGACCTCGGTCGCCTTATGGAACATAGCAACATCCGTAAGATGAATTTTTCACCGTTGCCATATAAATAGACAGAAATGAGACATTTCGGCGATTAGCCTCAAGTCTTGCCAAAGGTAACTTTGCACTACCAGAAGGCTGACAGTGCTTCCGATCTAGCACAAGCATTAAGGGCGCCATTCAGATTTTGAACAGCCGCCGCTACCTTTTGCTTGATTGTTATTTTAAGGGGGGCTGTGACCGATTCACTAAGCTCCTCCTTTAAACCATTTTCCTTGCCTTCTACAAATTTGTGATTTAGCAAGTGATTTGGAAACCGGCGTATCTGTGGTCTGACAGAGCACGTTGAGAAGAAGCTCTTCAGTTTGTGATGGGCCTAAAGAATCTACGAGACAAGGTTTTGTCCATTACCTACGGTATTCTAGTAACAAAATTTACTGATCCACAGATCAACTGATCGAATGAAACCCAGAAGACAGTCTCCACCCACATTGCATTAGCTGCTGTCCCATTCAGTGACATATGACGAAACCCATCTTTCTGGACAATTTATGATTTCGCCGACTGAAATAGAAAGGTGCTGATATATTTGATTCTATCATTTTATTTCGTATACCTTTAGGCTAATTTTTCTAAGCCCTTATTAAAAAAAATTCTCTAGTATGCTTTCAAAATATACGTTTACGGCTTCCTGTAGTGATGAATAGAAAAGCTTGGGAACAGGTAATAATCAAGTCCGAGCTGTAAGGCGAACAAGCGAATTCCTGAAAGCAACATGAGTTTATAGCAGCCATTGCAATTTGAGAATTTACACTTCTCCCTCATTAAGAGATTCCCTTAAGTATCTTACGAACTTTGCGTAGTATTCTCCTGTGAAGCTGGTGACTTGTAGATTATAATCTGTTAATAGAATTTCCCGTGCGTCTCAAAACACTGTTGACATGATCTCTTTAGCCGATGTTTTCGACCTAAAACTTCTTAAAGGGTGGATCACTATTTTGACTGCATGGACTCAAGTCTGATATCCGGTAACAATTTTGTTGATAGCTTCTCCTGGATTTTGGCCCCGAAGTTCCGAAATCTGCTTGCAACATTCCACACGTTTTGTTTTTTGATGCAGCGTTAGTACCAACTTTGGGCTGATTTTTGACATCCCAAGATGACTGTGATTGCGAGCTCTTGTACACTATGGTTTAAGCAGAGTAAGGAAGTCGAATATCAACCAGTTCGGTGGTTTCGGAGTCCATAGCATACCTATGTAGGTACATTGAGTGTTATATGTATAGAAGAGTATTATTTCGAATCACATATTTTTCTGTCTTAAGTGCTTAGAGTATGAGCTCTCTCATATGAACCTGATTATGAGTCCATTAGCTACCTGTCAGATCTTCGCAGAACTACTCATCGAGGCTTTTCCTTCTCAGACATTCAATTGGTGGAATGATTCCTAAATTCTACGCTATGGGGAGCCGGTTCATAACCCATCAGAAGTCTCTGCCCGAGATAAGGTAGTTTCCATCCTCGCCGATTCTGAGCACGCTGCTTCCAGTTGTCAAGTCCAAGCGCTCTGCCATCAGCGATAGCTTCGTCTCGAACCAGGGGGCGAGAATTGGAAAATCTTCTTGGAGGGTGCGTTATTTCCCATGCGTTTGATGTGGCCGATTCAATATACTCAACGTATCTTGACCTCTTATACTACATCCACATCCTGGTACAGCCCTTATAATTGGTGGTTGTATCATTTCCTCCATTGGCCCTCCTCCCCCACTGGACCGAAATCTCCATGAAAAATGTTTCGATTGAAAGCGCTCAATATACTCGTATCTGCTCATCGTCCAGGACTTGGCACTGTACAGCTGAACTGGCAGGATTAGCATTCTATGGAATATGCATTTCGTAGGTACTCCTAAACTACCTCGTAGTTAAAGCTATCAGCATGGACTTTTTGCCCTAGGCAGTGGACAGAGTTGTGTATTTGCAATAACTCGCCGTACACATGTTTCCGAAACTTCAATTGTTGCTGGATTATCTACCCAAATAAGCGATTTTACGTACTCCCACAGAAAATAAGATCTTGGGGGCCAATTTTGAAATCACTCTCTCACCAAACTTTTTCAATAAATCGATGGGATTGATCGCAGTTTAACACGTAGCCTCATCCTGCTGGAACCACATAACTAGGTATTCGTTGATCGTCTTTCTGTATAAGTCACCATTGTAACGCGAGCTCATGTCTTGTTATGTATAAGAGTGGATTGGGGATTGTTCTCACTCCAACTACGGCAATTTTGCTTATTGAGGTATACTTTGGGCCAAAAGTTAGTATCATCGCTGAACACAAATTTTGTGTCGATTTTTTTGACCAATAATCGGTCGGTGGTGTTAGCGCAGCGTGAATTTCGACGTCGATTTCCTAATCGTGTCGCGCCAACTGGGCAAACATTCTGGCGCTTAGCTACTCGACTCGAACTGACTGGAACCACAGGAGACCATGCAGGGCGTGGCCGCCACCGTTCGGCCGAGAATATCGCGGCTGTGGCTGCCGATGTCGCTGAGAACGAAGAAACATCAACCAGACGAAGCGACGGGCCACGCAATTGGGCATCACCAGGCGGACCCTACAGCGAATTTAAGTGAAATGATTTTGAGTGATGGAAATCTTTATTTGGACCTTTAAAATTTTTTCTGTTAAGTGGAAAAGATGATATCCGCCAAGTGGCTGCCGCCAGTGTTGACACACATTTGCGCCCGTTTTATCGCATTTTCCATGGCTCCGCTAGATTTCCGGTGATAAATGTTCGCATTCCTGTCGAATATTCTCCTTAAGGGCTGCAATTGTCTGAGGCTTGTTGGCATAAGCCCGCGACTTCAAGTAGCCCCAAAGAAAGAAGTCTGGGATGGTTAAATCGGGCGATCTTGCTGGCCATGCCAAGTCGCCAAAACGGGAGATTACGCGACCAGGAAACGCTTTCTTCACAATGTACATTGTGGCTCGTGCTGTGTGTGCGGTTGCACCGTCTTATAGAAACCACATGTTCACCAAGCCCCGCTCATCCAATTCCGGCAGTAAGAAGTCGTTTACCATCGCCCTGTAGCGTTCGCCAGTCACAGTGACCGTATTGCCGATGGCGTCCTCAAAAAAATACGGCCCAATCACTCCTCTCGCGTGAATGCCGCACCACACAGTGGCTTTGAGTAGATGTAATGGCTCTTCGTGCATCACACGCGGATTTTCAGTGCCACAGAAACGAAGATTTTGCTTATTGACGTAACCGCTTAAGTGGAAGTGCGCCTCGTCGCTCATGATGATTTTCGACACAAAATCGTCCTCGGAGTATAGCGCTCCATTGCTTGCCTGTTTGTATACTGCAGCTGTCTAGTTCACAAATGTCAAATATGATTGACGTACGACGCCATTTGCAAAAATTATAACATCTTCCGATAGGATGATTAATTTTGCGCCACCTTGTAGTCAATTCTAAAAGAAACCAACAGATGGAATTGTAATTAATCTTCTCGCAGATGACTTCCTCACCAACAAATAACAAGGATACATGTCGAGGTTGTACTAATGTGTCTTTAAGTTAATAGGCATTCCATTTAGTTATCAATTTATTCTTTTTTGCACCCGTCGGGTGTATCTCAAGGTGTATTCCTAGCTACCTCCACTATAGCACACAAGTTTTTAATTTTTTTTTAAGATACCACATTCTCAATGTTCCATTCATCATAGTCAGTAATTTAATTTTAGAAATGCCCTTTTCTAGGATAACCAAACTATAATTAACTCCATTAATATCTTCACTCATGTCTAATGGTCGGGTCATTCATCATTTACATTCAGGATTTCTATTTTCATATCTCCATATTTCAATTCCCACAATTACTCACCGAGTTATTATAACAATTCACTCGAAAACCCCATATTTCGATTTGTTGTCGCAAACAGAATGTAGGACTTGATGACTCCCCTATGTATGTGCACCCACACTCACAATAGATACATTTTAATGATAACATCAACAGTGGGTTTCCAGGAGACAAATGATTACACGAAATAGACTAACATCAGAATATCACTATCAATCTTCGTTAAACTGGCTACTCTAGCTCTAACTCTATGGCAAATATAGTTGTCACAGTTGTAGTCCTGTTTAGTTTTGTTTTATATCCAACATAGAGGAGCACATATTCGTTCATTTTAGGCAAAACAATTTATAACGATTTACAGTGAATCCATAAAGGGGGAGAATATCACCTTGTGTACGTACGTACTTTTTTCTAAAGGAACAAAATCGATAAACATTTTCAAAACTGATGAAATATTCATCACACAGGACTATTTGTCAGGTGCAAACGAACCTGGCTCATTGTGTTACAGAACACACATGACATTTGAATAATTAACCTGGAGTTCGTCGTCATGTCGAGTAAAAACTTTTCACTTTTAACTGGAACTCAGAGTTACACAGTAATTAATAGTTTTTTTCATGTGGGAGTCCTTGTGAGGGGGGAAATCAATAGTTAAGTACTAATTTAAGAACTCCTTGTTGTGCTGGGGTGTACGGGTTTTTTATCCTTTTTTTTGAACTCAGTTTGGTGCATTTTAGTTGACTTAATAATGCATACAGTAGCCGAAGTATAAAGCGACGCGTTTGTGGTATTTTTGGTTTTTATAATCCATTGCAGGTGGTTCTGCTTGATAACATTTTGCGGTGGAATACTTGGTGGGGATACGTTCCAGAACATTCAGTTGTTTGCCTTTGGCAGGTTTATTGTGGTTTCACTTCTAATGTTATTGGTTCAGGGGATGGGCCCTGGATTTTAGTACCGCAAGACCACAGCAAAGTAAGATTTACTAAAACTGAATGCATTAGGAGATGATTGTAAAGAAATTGTATGAAGGTGTGCGAGAATGTTACGGGATTGCATCGTTATGTACTATCGATAAACGGAGTTATACTCGTATGTGAGGGTGGTAAGAGCGTTGGAAGTAAGGGGGCTTAAATCCAAGAACACGCAACAAAATACTTTTCCGAGTCACAATTTGTTTGTTAGGCTGACAAACTGTCGTGAGAAAGCTGCTCAATCCCTCCATTTGGATACCGTAGGACCCTTTTCTTCGTCCCAAAAATATAACACGCACAAAGCGAAAGGTTGCAAGGATTTAGACTTTCTTGGCCAATCTATCTAGTCAGCCTCGCAAATAGACCAAATATCTTATGTGGGAGACAGACTGCTGGTATTGATACCATGGTATAGCAATACTACGTTCTATATCACATGTCTGTCACTGCAATACCACGTTAAAACCTAGTATACCATGAATAGAACCTAGTATTGAGATTCGCATATTTTTGGTGGTATACCACTGCATCTTATTGCTTGCAGCGCCACTTTCTTTCTGTTGGTGGTTCTTCATAGATTCTTTGACAATGCAAAAGCAAGCAATCACAGCGAAAAATGTTTTGAAAATGGAGTAAGGAGGACAATTTTATCTGCATTGGAAACAATGAAGTAAGAGAAGTTTAGAGGAACTATAACGGCGAGCTACGAGGAGCAAGACGCAATATTGGAGTGTTGCAGAAAATGTGTAAGGAGCTGGAGGAGGCGCAACACAAATGTCAGAGTATACCACGTAACACAAAAGCCAAAGTGTACTACGAAGTGCAGTCTGTCAGGGGTTTTAGTATTCACTATACCATGGTATCAATACCAACAGTCTGTCTCCCACATAAGAATCTAGGTGAACACACTTCGACGCACGGGATTTAATAATCAGTTTTGAAAGAAATAGAACCAACTAAGAAATTTCGCTCATAAATGCTAACTACGCGCTTATGGTGATATTTTTTTTAGTCAAGATGTAATCTTCCCATGCGTTGATTCGTTTTTAATTTAATTTTAACATTTAACTTTTTATAACCATTTTTTTCTATGAACGCGTGAATGGTTCCATAATTTCATTTACTGGGTCGGAATAAATCGTGCTGGAGCCCGTAGGCAATCGAGCTTTAAGGGGCGCTCCAAATTTACTAGTTCTCAACGTTGGAATGTACTCAAAACAAACAAAAACCGTTACTACTTTTGTCTACTATTTATTTTCTAGTTCAATAAAAATCTGATCCCTCGAATAATTGCGCGAAATTTTGTTTAGACTGACACCTATCTACTCGCATGTATCTGTTCCACTAAGTAATTCGATTACATATACGCATCATAGGTATGTACATATGTAAATATGTTTTAAGTTCAGTTTGTGAACTGACTTGGGATTGCTGTGAGGGCCCCTCAACCGGAGTTCACTGGGCAGATACTTAGTCCGGCCTAGTTGTAGTAGTAATCGCGATTTACTTAACGCATTGTCACAGTTGGATGGCTATCAAATGATTACAAACTTGATAACCGATCTTTTACATGTGCAATTGTAGGTTCTACAAAATTCGATATTTAGGTAAATTTTTTTTTTAACATTCGTTATTCTCTTAGCTGTTTGAGTACAGTTCAAAAGCAATGAAAGTGGTACCAGTGTTTACGAGTTTGATTTTCTTATTCCTTTTCGTGTACATTGTCGTTTGCCAACAAAGTAATGCAGTAAGTAAGCGATTTCCCTTATATTTAGAAACGATACTTTTTTTAAATTTATATCTTTAACTATCAGCTTGCGCCGTTTTACGTTAAGACCAGGTCCATAAAATGTTACGGAAATCCGGATTTGTTGGTAAATGTCACATGCAGTTTAAAGCCTATAAACTGGGAGAAAACCCTGGGCATAATGGACTCCGATTTGGTGGGCACTATAAGCAATTGTACAGTAAGTGAACTTGTCGGAGAGAGGTCAATATTTAGAAAAGGGGCTTCCCCCGATTATGGTAGAATTTTAGTATGCCAGTATGACTTAGAAGGGTACATCTAACGAGTGGAGATGGATTGTTTTTCGTTCTTAATTTATATCTCGTAAACTATTCGTTTCCGGTACCGACAGAATATAGTACCCTCTATGGCATACTAGAATTTTATTCAAACCAGGGGCAGTCCTTTTTCTGAACATTTACCGTATTTAATAGTGTAACAAGTAGAAACTTTAATTACAGATTCACATCCAGCTTTTTAAATTTACAAATCAGTTTCGTCCATTCCTGTGGAATATAACTTTCAATCTATGCAAGATTTTAGAAACCGGTCATGGCAATCCTTACGGCAAGGTTATTGTGAAGTTTTTCTCCCGTTACACGAGCATCAATCACAGCTGTCCATATAGGGTGCGTATGATTCTTTGTGCACATCTAAAAAACGCTTGTATTTAATGGTCTTTTATTCGTGCAGGGGCATCAATGGGCCTATGGATTTGCTGTCGATTCAACGTCCATACCTTTTGTCATTCCACCTGCAACGTACAAGTTGGTTTTGACATTTTATGAGGGATGGCCATTAGTGCGATTTGGTTATGTCGAATTTATTTTAAACATTGTTGAAAGGCTTAATTCAACGAGGTTTAAACCGACATTATTATTGAAAGGGACTTGAATAATAACGTTTAAAAAAAAAAAAAAAAAAACAGTGTATTTGGTCAGAACACAAAAATGTCAGTTGGCTAAAATAAAAACAAAAATACATATACCTGCACTGTGTTTCACCAAATCTGAGCAGATATAACTTTGAGGTAGCTAGAACCTTTGTCTACCTATGCCCTGCGCTAAGACCAAACGAAGAATAACTCTCACCTTCACATTACAAATAGCTGATACGGCTGGTTCGGCAGATACCTCCTCTCTCGATTCAATTTTAAATTCATTTCTGATTACTTTGTGGCTGAATTTCGCGAATAGCTCGAACGATGTTGTCATTAAGTTCAGAAATTGAGCCAGTTTGACTGATTGACGGCTGGTTTGGTTCCTTACGGCATCCTGCTAAAACAGAAAACAGTTCATGTCTATATCGTCTAATCACAACCATAAAAAATAAGTCATCACGTCTCCCAAGCGCATTCCATTCATCGTAACGTTGTTGCTAGCTTCATTTTTAAAGACACAGGGCCCAAGGACTCCACAACTCCAAAACCAACACCACATAGTAAATTATTCTCTACGACTAAGTGCGATTTGTCGACATATTTAGGTTGCGTGATGATAATTATAATTTTGCAGCGATCTTCTACGTTATTTTCCTACATATTTCAGCCCACGCAGAGAAAGTATAACGTAGTACGTAATGGCCTACATTTCGATCAAAAATTCGTGTCAAATTTCGCAAAAGATTTGAAAGAAAATATTGAAATACTGATACCTTTAATATTGCATCTTATTATCTATCCTCACTTTGATCCAATCTTGAGTGAAGATGGCTTAATTCGCCCGATATTCAAGGCACAATCAATGACGGGCGAAGAAATAATGGCAACAAAACTCCAGAATTATATTCAACACTACAGGATAATTAATGGAACTACGGATTCGAAAAAACATAAATTTTAAAAAGGATTTTGATAATCTAGTATGTATTAGCAAGCATTAGAATTCACGGCGAAGATTTAGAGTGATTTGAAAACTGTCTGAGAAATGGTGGACTTATGGCTGGAGTTTTAAAAAATGCATCTGATTATCTCGTTAACCAGGCCACTAGTTGTGGACTAAATGTCAACCCTAGTAAGACTGAACTAATGCTGCTCACAACAAGGGACAAAATACCTGACTTCACCCTACCTCGTCTAAATGGCCAACAACTTTCGCTATATACCAGTGCCAAGTACTTAGGCAATATTCTTGACCCAAAGCTAAACTGGAAAACAAACATAGTACAACGGGTAAAAAAAGCCTGCATAGCCTTCTATGCATGCCATCGAATATTCAGCAAGAAGTGGAGACTTTGACCGAAAATTACCCTTTGGATGTACACAGCCGAAGTTCGGCCGATCCTTACTTATGGGTCACTAGTCTGGTAGCCCGCCATAAGTAAGGCTTACAACATCAAACACATTAACAAAGTTCAGAGAGTCGCGGCGATAGGCGCCACTGGCGTACTGCGTACTTGTGCCACTGATGCGTTAACTGTTCTCTAGGTGAAAGAGCTTGTTTAGACCTTCACACTACGTGCACCTCAACGTGTAGCGCGGCAAGAGTCATACAGAATCCGAATGTTGGACTGATCTGGGGTATGGACACAGCAACATCCTGAATCTGCTTCCGCGAGACATGTTAGCATCAACAACAGATTACGTTCCCCCTAAGCTGGACTTTAGAAAAGTTCTTACAACTCGCATTCCATACAGAGTGGAATGGACTAATCAGGAGGCCACAAAAGATTATGATATCCTTTTATTTACCGACGGCTCAAAAACAGAATCTGCAGTGGGCTCGGGAGTTTTTTTCGGAATCTCTGAAAATTTCAAAGTCCTTCAGACTGACAAATTTCTAGAAATTTCTAGGCGGGCGGCGGCCCTTAACGTTTCCGTAGCGGAAAGTGTCCACATTTCGCCAGAACTGTAGCGGTTTGCACGGGTCATTGGCCAGTAGGCCATCATGCGGCTAGACTCGGTATTCCTTTCAATACCCACTATCGCAGCTGCAAAGATGTAAACAAGGAAGAAACTCTTGACCACTTCCTTAGCATCCGGTACTATAGAAACAGAATCAGGAGTACGGGGAGGTGTATTCTCCCATGATTACAACCTAAAATCTCCTTCCGTCTCCCAAATCAGCCGTGGGGATTAAGTACAATGTCATGTCAATCATTTTTGCTGACAGCCGACCCGCGATCAAATCTCTGGAGTCCATCACCTTCAACACTCGAACAGGCTTAAATTGTCGCCTGTCTCTTACCGAGATGGCTGAATAATTCAATATCCACCTTATTTGGGTGCGGGGCCACAGTGACATTCCAGGGAACTAACTACATCTCTGACGATTTCACCGAATAAGGTGAATCTTGACATGCCTATCGCTGCAGTTAAAATGCTACTCAAGCTTAATGCTACAAACAGTACCAATCACAGATGGGCAAATGGTTCTACCTGTTTAATTACTGGAGAGATCTGGCCTAAACTGGATCTCAATCGCCTCCAACTGTCTTTTAAGACAGAAAAGTGAGACATAGTAGGTGTCGTTACAAGGCACTGCATTATCGGATGGCGCGCCACTAGGCTGGACCACTTCCCTAACGACTTCTGTAGAAGCTGCATGGATGAAGATGAAGGAGAAACTGTTCTACATCTTCTTTGTACATTTGAAGCTCTCTCCGCTCGTAAGAAACTGCATTCAGGGGCCTATTTCTTCAACACCCTTGGAGAAGTAGCTAATCCAGGCGGGGGTAGCTCGTTGGTTTTTATGTTAAATTGTTGTTTCGTGTTATAGGCAATGTCTGCACCTCAACTCACAGCAAAAACACCTGAATGCGAATAATGGTTGCAGAGAAATAAATACAAACGCAGGGAACTACAAATATTTTGGGGTAGAAACGAACCGTTTCTTCAAATGGAATCTACACCTAGCACAACTGTGCAAACGATTTTGGAAAGCTATACATCACTTAAGTACCTTCACAAACTACAGTGTTTTTGAAGAAGTATACTTTTCACTTATGGAGTCTTGCATTCTAGCATGGGACCATATGACTTTGAGGTCCTTGATGGATGTTCAATAATTTTGCGCGAAAAATGTGTACAAATTCCCAAACACCATACTTTTAAGTCTTGAAAAACTGTTTGAATACATGGTTATTGAGGAGTACTATAATGATTAACAGTATAAGCGACCTCTCGAACACGGTGTTAACACCAACCGATGAACACCAGGTTTCCTGTAAACAACAAAATACAATAATTCAAACGGTAAACTACAATTTTTACCATTACTGATGCTTTCAGCAGACTACACAACATTTCATCAAAGGGCCTAAAAAACACACTTATAACAGGACATCCATTGAGTACACTATAGCTATCCGGTATTAATATAAAATACTAAATTTATTTTTCATTAGGTTAGGTTAGGTATGTGGGCAGGCGAGGTTAAAATCAGGTCACCACAGATCCATTGTGATACCTTAGGGGAGATACATATGTCTGCCCCTTGCTCATTGGATAACCTTATCTTATGCCAACCATCCATGACATGATGGTTTGACATAGTTCAAAATGTCGTTTAAGGTCCTGGAAAAAGTGTCATCCAAGAAACTTATATCTAAGGTGGATGAGAGCTGGACAGTGACAGAGAAAGTGGGTTGTGTCCTTACTAACGTCTTGATTTCCACATCCCCAACACAGTTTTTTTCCGTTCGTCGTAGTTTTTCATATAGTACCGCAGGGTATAATGTCCCGTGATGACTCCCACAAGGGCAAAAAGGGATCTCCTATCCTTTTGCATAAGCCTGTCGGTCCTTATTTTGTCAAAGTAGGGCCAAATGATTTTCATGCTTGTACAAATGTCTAGGGAAGTCCACCTGTTGCTTGCCTCCCTTAGGGCTTTGACCCCTGCTTCAAGCTTTAGTGTGCAAGGCGGGATGGTTACTGATAATTTTATTTGATCAGGTCAAGATTCCCAGCCGCTTCTATCCAATTCATTACCTGGTATGCCCTCATGTCCAGAGACCCAAAGGAGCGTAAACTTGTGCTGTGTTCCAAGAACATTTAGCACTCTCCACAGCACTTCAGCAGTAATTTTATTGCTGCCTGGCTGTCGATGAAAAAGGTGATACCTCCTTGAGGTATTGCCCTCAACGCAGTCTTACGGGCGGCTATTGTCACTGCTAGGACCTCCGCTTGGAAAACACTGCTGTGGTTCCGGAGGCGAACTAATTTGGTTATCCCCAGTGGTTCGGAAAAAGTACCTTAGGGCGGCATGTTATGACTAGACCAGGCGACCATGCGGTAAGGCAAATGTGTTCGATTTGTCAGGGATGCGAAGAGGACTAACCAAATCCTGAAGCTAGACCATAGTGAAGGACTTTGCGGGTTAGGAATGTGAACGATCAGCCAACTCAAGAGAGAACAGCCTGGCAATACCGCACAAGCAGAGCCGACTCAAAATAGGACTAGGACGAAAAAGAGAATATATTGTAATAAACACATAAGTACAAAAAAAAAAAAAAACTTTTTGCAGAAAAGCCTCTTTAGGGCAGATTTTTATTGCATCACGTTTTCGCATAATTGCGGCTGTATTTCGCGAGTAACAGCTCTGATATTTGCTTTAAGTGCATGAATCGTTTTTGGAGCATTAGTTTAGAGTTACCTAGCGCCAAAGGAAAATGTCCAATGGTGTTAAATCGCACGATCTCGGCGGCCCACTGAAGTTTCCATTTCGGGAAGTCACACCTCCAGGGAATTTGTCAGGCCGTAGACCCATTGATTCACCAGCTGTGTGGCATGTGGCCCCGTTCTGTTGAAAATAAACGCCGTCCACGTCTATAGCATCAATTTCAGGCAAAAAGTCAGTCAACATCGTTCGGTTATGCAATCTATTCACTGAAATGTTCGCACCAGCATCAGTTCCGAAAAAAAAAATGGCCCAATGACACCGCCATGCCAGCCCAAAAACCGCACCAAACTGTCGCTCGTTCTGGATGGAGAGGTTGTTCCAATATTTCTTTTGGGTTTTTGGAGCCCCAGATGCGACAAATGGAAATGAGCCTCATCACTCAGAATAATTTTGTGTAAGAAGTCATGACATTGTTCATTCATTTCCAGCATCCAATCAGCGAAACGTGGTTTGCTGCCTTCAAGTCTTATGTCAACTGGACGTTATAAGCATGATCTTTATGCAAAATGTGGTGCAAAGTGGTTGCGAATAGGCCCAAATCCTGTGACCGCCTCGAAACGGACACACCTGGGTTCTCAGTCACACTCTCAGCTACGGTGGCGATATTTGCAGCTGACCTTGCCGGGCCAATACGAGTTGTAGTCACTAACTTGTCCGAGACATTCAAATATATCGAATAAATTCACGAACGAAAAACTGCTTGATGATGACTAAAGCAGTACGAACACTATTACATCCATATCGATCCAGCCAGATCCGACTGAAAAGCAGTCAAAGCGGCAACAGTGTGGTGTACACATAGCACATTTCATTATCAAAAGGACACTTACTTACATAGGTGGCGCTACAGTTCGGGGTGAACCTGAGCCTCAACCAACAAGCCTCTCCAGTTAGCCCGGTCCTTAGCTAACTGCCTCCAGTTGCGCACTCCAAGTTGGTTGAGGTCCCCTTCTACTTGTGCACGTCACCTTAGGCGAGGTCGTCCTCTACTGCGTTGTCCCTCCGGGCTAGATTCGAAAACTCTGCGGGCCGGAGCATTGGTGTCCATTCGCTCTACATGTCCTAGCCATCTTAGGGGACTGATGCTCAGTTTTTTTTGACTAGGTCGATGTCGCTGTACAGGTTGTAAATTTCGTCGTTGAATCTTCTCCTCCAAAGCCCGTCAACCCAAGCGGGACCGTATATCTTACGAAGAATTTCTCTCTCGAAGCGAAAAGAGGAAAGGAGTTTAGTTACGGTGACAGTGGAGAAGGGCGTTACGGAGTAGGCATTTGCTGCCATAAAAATCACAGATGTTCGTGGCATTATTTGATTTGCACAGCATTCTTGACAATGGTTCGTTGTAGCCATAGTTAGTACGGTGGGGAGATATACGGAATAGAGGAACAGACCTAAGACTGCTTGGATTGTTATTAAGACAAATAGCTTGAAGCAGGGCGGAGCAATCAATGTTACCGCATAACAACTGATGACTGAAAAGTATGTCGGCAACATCACGACGTTTTTCCAATGACTGAAGACCTATCAGTCCAAGTCGATCCACATAGGGTGGCAGGTTCAGGTTATCAGCCTGCGCAAAGCAAAGCGAAAGAACCTACGCTGCACATCTTCAATTCTCTTGGTATGGGCAGCATAATGCGGGGACCGTACTTTGCTGGCATACTCGAGGGGGGGTCTTACGAAGGTAAGATAGAGGGATTTTGCTACTTATGGATCAGTGGAAGATGAAAAACGTCTGAAGATTTTCATATCATCGGCATAGACCAGAAGTTCGGAGTTCCGGATGATACGCTCGGCATCATTTATTGTAAGGATAAAGATCAGTGGGCCAGTACCCTATTCAACAATTTTATTTATTTCATATACTTTTCCATCTTCTACTACCAGGATATCTGGCAATAATCGCTGCAGCGTCCAAGAAAACTGTTCTAAATGCAGAACAGACAGGACCGCAACCTTTCTGCCTTACTGGACGAGCATACAAATTTATTTATTCGGTAACCTTAGTAAGGAGGTGTCCGATATTATCCTTGATTATTGCTAATGCAGCACCAGATCGGTCTGCATCGCTCATATTCGAACAAAGTGAACAGTTCGTAAATGATGTGAGAAGGTTAACAGACTTTCGACGCAACGGACCATATGTGATCCATGGCTAGACGTCTCGCTACTCTCATTCCTGTTTTGAGTGTTCCATCTGACCTACAGTTCAATGCCATATCTGAAAGGTAAATTACCTTATTTCCCATCATTTGGCGAATAATTACTGCACAAAAATCTGATTACGAAAGCAAACACAAATTAATTCTTTGTACTTTTTGGTTAAGGTAAAAATAAGTACTGCAGTCTACAAAAACGTTCAAGTAATTGTTTAGTAAATTGTTGTTTACTTAAAGCATTGTCACAGTTGGATGAGCTTGAAATGGTAACAAAATTGATTACGAATTTAGTACGCTTGCCATTTGTACTTCTAACCCATCAAAGGTTTAATATCTTGGTTTGACGCTTATAGAGAAACTCAAGAAGTGGATCCCTGTGGCTGTATCTCCACCTGAAGCTGAAATATCGCATGTTGTTCGCATTCAGAGGCGAATTCTTTTCACATCCGCAGCCGCACGACGATAGTATTTCCTGTGGAATCCGAGTTGTGGATATATTTTTATATGCTTTCCTAAGATGTGGACATCAAGTCAGCATATTTCAAAAATTACACACCACTAAGGACATTATAAATTTGTAAGGCAGGACCCATTCAATGAGAGGATAAAATAATAGTTTATCCTGTTAAGGATGTGACGCAAGCAGTGACAAACCTGAACAAATTTTTATTAGATTGACTTGTATTTCAAATAAAAAAAAAATCATTCACTCAATATCACACTCCAACTTGAGATAGATTACACACGGTGCGTATATGTTAATCAACAGACATATGTACTTGTATACTAGCGAAATACAATAACTTGTGAATATCCTTACTATACACAATTACATTGTTTAAGTTCAAACCAACTGTGCTATTTACATATGTCTTCTCGGTTCAAATTTTCGGTTTGAACGTTGTCGAATGAGTTCTTTTAATTATACTCCCAATTATTTCAACATAACCAAATCGCACTAAGGGCCATCCCTCATAAAATGTCAAAACCAACTTGTACGTTGCAGGTGGAATGACAAAAGGTATGGACGTTGAATCGACAGCAAATCCATAGGCCCATTGATGCCCCTACACGAATAAAAGACCATTAAATACAAGCGTTTTTTAGATGTGCACAAAGAATCATACGCACCCTATATGGACAGCTGTGATTGATGCTCGTGTAACGGGAGAAAAACTTCAAAATAACCTTGCCGTAAGGATTGCCCTGGCCAGTTTCTAAAGTCCTGCACAGATTGAAAGTTATATTCCACATGAATGGACGAAACTGATTTGTAAATTTGAAAAGCTGGATGTGAATCTGTAATTAAAGTTTCTACTTGTTACACTATTAAATACGGTAAATGTTCAGAAAAAGGACTGCCCCTGGTTTGAATAAAATTCTAGTATGCCATAGAGGGTACTATATTCTGTCGGTACCGGAAACGAATAGTTTACGAGATATAAATTAAGAACGAAAAACAATCCATCTCCACTCGTTAGATGTACCCTTCTAAGTCACACTGGCATACTAAAATTCTACCATAATCGGGGGAAGCCCCTTTTCTAAATATTGACCTCTCTCCGACAAGTTTACTTACTGTACAATTGCTTATAGTGCCCACCAAATCGGAGTCCATTATGCCCAGGGTTTTCTCCCAGTTTATAGGCTTTAAACTGCATGTGACATTTACCAACAAATCCGGATTTCCGTAACATTTTATGGACCTGGTCTTAACGTAAAACGGCGCAAGCTGATAGTTAAAGATATAAATTTAAAAAAAGTATCGTTTCTAAATATAAGGGAAATCGCTTACTTACTGCATTACTTTGTTGGCAAACGACAATGTACACGAAAAGGAATAAGAAAATCAAACTCGTAAACACTGGTACCACTTTCATTGCTTTTGAACTGTACTCAAACAGCTAAGAGAATAACGAATGTTATAAAAAAAATTTACCTAAATATCGAATTTTGTAGAACCTACAATTGCACATGTAAAAGATCGGTTATCAAGTTTGTAATCATTTGATAGCCATCCAACTGTGACAATGCGTTAAGTAAATCGCGATTACTACTACAACTAGGCCGGACTAAGTATCTGCCCAGTGAACTCCGGTTGAGGGGCCCTCACAGCAATCCCAAGTCAGTTCACAAACTGAACTTGAAACATATTTACATATGTACATACCTATGATGCGTATATGTAATCCAATCACTTAGTGGAACAGAGACATGCGAGTAGATAGATTTCAGTGTAATGATCGATGCCAGTCTAATCTTCTATATATATAAAAATGAATGTTTGTCTGTATGTCCTTTATAGAATCGTAAACTATGCATTTGATCATGTGATGATCTTTAGCAAAGTTGTTGTGTATGAGCCCACGAAGGTTTCTGAGTTGGTACGACCAATTTTCGACAGATGGCGCCACTGTCATTCCAATGAATTTCATGTATTGCCGTGACAGTTCATGCTGATTTGAATTGAAACGAAAACAGCGAACGAATGATGACGTTTCGAGTTGTAGGTAACGTAAGAATTTATGTAAATTGTGAAATTCATGTCCGGCTCACATGGAACAGACAATATTGTCGTTTTTCGAATACATTTGTGCATTTCATTGTGAGTGAAATGAATAATTCAATCGAATTGAATTTTCGTAGTTTCCATGAGCTGATTTTATTCATTCTCTACAGTGAACTCACGAAGATCATCGAATGTGTATGTGAAGGATCTGACTGCTGATTGACGTTCCGAACGCATTTGCTGCCCATTTTTTTTTCGGATATCATAGTGAGTGGAATTAAAATCGATTTCAAAAATTCTCGAATGCTGATTTTTTTTACTTAAAATTTTCCTCAGCGAATTGGTGAACACCGTCAATATTAACATTTCCATCCGTGTGTGAACAGCCGGTTCAATTGGATTGGATACATTGTGAGATTCGGATTGCTGATTGACATCTAATAAATTCAAACGCATTTTTCACATAATTGTCGTTCCCGTACAATTATGCCTCCAAAGCGACAAGCCGATCTACACCTCAAGCACGAAAGAAGAGAGCATTACGAGCCTCAGAATCAGACGAATTCTTGAATTCGCTTGATTTGCCAGGCATGCCACCGCACGTTCTTACATTGAAAATTGGCGTACCCATCATTCTTCTTCGAAACATAAATCCACCACGACTTTGCAACGGAACCAGACTCTCAGTCAAGAAAATGATGAACAATGTTATCGAGGCAACAATTTTGACTGGAAAATTCAAAGGTGAAGACGTACTGTTGCCGCGTATCCCAATGATCCCGACAGATATGCCATTCGAATTCAAACGTTTGCAGTTCCCGGTGCGACTCGCTTTCGCAATGACTATCAACAAAGCACAAGGACAATCGTTGCAAGTGTGTGGATTAAATTTGGAGAATCCATGCTTCTCACATGGGCAGCTCTATGTGGCCTGCTCACGCGTCGGAAAACCTTCTGATTTATTCGTTTACGCACCAGATAGAAAAACAAGAAATATTGCGTATCCCACAGCACTTCAATAAATATCGAATTGAAACGAAACGCTGCAATGTCACAATTTTTTCGAAATGAACAAAATCAATAAAATGACTCAAAATGAATTGAATATTTGTGTAATGTCTTTCCTTGAAATTTATTTTAGTTGGTGGCGTTGCAACGCGCGCAGGGTACAGCTAGTAAATTTTGTAAAATTTCGCGCAATTATTCGAGTGATCAGATTTTTATTGAACTAGAAAATAAATAGTAGACAAAAGTAGTAACGGTTTTTGTTTGTTTTGAGTACATTCCAACGTTGAGAACTAGTAAATTTGGAGCGCCCCTTAAAGCTCGATTGCCTACGGGCTCCAGCACGATTTATTCCGACCCAGTAAATGAAATTATGGAACCATTCACGCGTTCATAGAAAAAATGTTTATAAAAAGTTAAATGTTAAAAGTAAATTAAAAACGAATCAACGCATGGGAAGATTACATCTTGGTTAAAAAAAAATATCACCATAAGTGCGTAGTTAGCATTTATGAGCGAAATTCCTTAGTCGGTTCTATTTTTTTCAGAACTGTCAAATCCCATGAGAGTCGAAGTGTGTTCACCAAGATCCTTAGTAAGACCCTGCATAATTTAAGTGGTGTAGGTATCTGCAATTCGGCAAGAACATCGCTGTGGACGTGCGGTCAAAAAATAGCACCATTTACAATATTCACGAAGGGCTTGCGAAGTAAAAAGAAAACCTTTCTATAGGCTTAAATGTAGAATGAGAGTGATAAATATAGCGATTTATTAATTAATATTTTGTTGCGTAGCATTATAACGCTGTGACATTGAATCAACCAATGACTGACATATGTATGTATTTACAGGGGGATGGCATGCCGGCAATGTTGAATTACACTCCGAAGTTTTTCCTCTGAGCCACTTTTCTTAACGTCGGCCCGTAAATTTACCAATGGATTTCAGTTTAGTGATCGAGAGGAGCTATTCCGTCACATTAATCCTATATTTTTCAAACTAGCCCTATTACTGGTATGTTTGGGGTCATTATAATGTTGTTAGACCCATATTTTTCAAATAAAGATGCTGGTCCAGTACAGACTTAATCGATTATATTGGACCAACACCATAGTATTTAAGACTGGCAACACTAATGCACCGGAAATATTAGACGGAATGACAGAAATTTTTTTAGAGGAAGGGGAAATCTTTAAAAGATACTGATGATCAGAGTAATCAGTATGCCGGATATTTACCGACTAAAACCGCCTTCCACAAAATTGCGATCTACTCACTTGGACTTATAAGCAATTTTTTTCTAATCTAATCTGTAGGGTTTTTGTCGTTTAGAGAGCTTCGAGATCGACGTCTCTCGACAGATGATATAATAATGAAGTAAGTACTTATTTTCCTGCTTACATACTTTCCAATGTTAGGTAGATGTGCAGATACATATGTACATTCCTACACATATATTTATTTCTGAATGGATGGTCTGCTTGACCTAAACCAGTTCAAATGGCTTTGTCCTTTTGAGCGTTCGTGCTATGTTTTCGTTGTCCAATAGTTGTACTACTTCGGTGTTTTCGTGTAGTAGAAGCATTCATTCGTGCCTTCGTGCATTTTTCTTAATTTCATCTGTGTGACGAATTCCACTCCTAGGTCCCTGTGGAGGTCATTGTTCCTTACGTACCATGATGCGTTGCTCTTTTTGGTACAGCCCCATAATTGACTACATATGTCCATATTGGCGTTAGTGCTTGCTTGTATAATAAAAGCTTGTTATAGATCGATAGTGGTGAATCTTTTCCTATCAGCCAATACATTTTTCTGTACTTTATTTCCAACTCCGTTCTTTTCTTTTTCACGTGCTCTTACCATCTTAACTTAGTATCTAGGATCATTCCAAGATATTTTGTTGTGTTCGCGTACGGTACTACTTTGTGGTTGATAGTTACCGGGATGTGATTTAATAATCTATTAGTGAAGCTTATATGCACTGATTTGCTTTCATTAAGCTTGATTCGCCATTTTGTTGTCCAATTAAAAATTTTGTTCACAGCTGATGGCAGCTTCTTTTTGGATTCTGCATTGTTCTCTCCTCCCGCTAGGATTGCAGTATCATCAATGTGGCCAATGTGCTGTGTATTTTCTAGTTGTGGGAGATCACCAGTGTATAGGAGATACAGAATGGGGCCCAGCGCACTGTCTTGTGGAACTCCGTTAATTCCGTTAATTCGGAATACGATTTTTTCTGTTTTATTCTGAAAAATTGTGTGATAGAAATGAATCGCTTTTTGTTTTACTAATACTTGGAAATATCGAAGTAAATGTTTCAGATGAGTGCTGTGTTGCAGAAACAGTGAGAAATTGCAACGAATTTTTCGGTTGCAATACAAAAAATAATACAGTGCTCAAATTGATACTTTTTTGAAAAGAAGCCTTTAAGTAGAGCTAATGGAAAAATGGTTTCAAACAAGTGGAGCCATAGACAACGTCAGATTAATAATGATAATTACACAATGGTTTCTGCGTTTGACAACTGCTCGGAAGGTTGACGTTCGAATCTAAAAAAATCATAAAAAAAATCTGAGTGCAATAACAGACGAGCATTACAGAAAAAGGTCTAGTTTTGGCACCCTTGCCAAAGACGTTCGTTTGTGGAGGTTAATGATTTAGAATGTATGATGCCGCCATCAAGGTTGGTAAAAAACTCACTTAGACCTTTGATTTCGAAAACGATTCAAATAAGGCGATGCGCTGTCATACGATTTCCTTAACGTCGTTCTTAAAAGAATAGTGCAAAATAGCGCCAAAATCAGAGGCAAGACCAAGTTATGCTAGTGAGTCAGTAAGCAAAGACAACCAACACAGACGCCTCAGATAAAACGTCGCAGTAGACAGCTACGGTGGTGGAAAAATAAGTAGCACTCATACCTAACTAAGATTTGTAGAAGTTTTAAAATAAAAAAAACTCTAGTTTTCGCATAAATTGTTTTACATATACTTCAATTTTGAACTTAAATACATAATTCAGAAACAATTTTTAACATTTTGCCAAAAGTAAGAACAAAAAAATAAAATACGCATTCAAACGTTTGAAAAACGATGGAAATATAAATAGCACAAGAGGTACATTATAAGCAAAAAACTGATGAGAAATTTTTAAATTCCCTTTTTTTTTAAATTAGTGTTTAGTAGGGTATCCTTTATTTTCCAAAACTGCAATAAGTCTCTATGGTAAACTTTATACAAATTTCTGGGAACGAGCTATTCAGATGGCATACCATGCTTCTTGAATTGATGTCCATAAATTGTCCAAAAAAATTCAATTTGTTTCTGTTTTAAGGCCTTATCGATGTTATTCCACAAATTTTCAATTGGATTTATATATGTACGAACTCTGTGCTGGCCAACTTAAAACTTGAGTTCTATTCTCGCGAAGCCTAACCTGTACTGATTTCCCTGTATGTTTTGGGTCATGCCGTGGACCAATCCCCAAGTTAGATGCAAGTTTTCAAATGCAAAAGGTTCAATGTGGTTTTGCAATATTTCTTCATACTGATGTTGATCCATCCTACCAGATATTCTAACTATAGGACCAACACCGTACCACGAAAATACTACCAACACCATTACATTACCGCCACAGTGTTTTATCGTTTTTATCGTGTACTTTGCGTGAAACTCTTGGCGTTGTGGACGATGAACATTACCTTTTCCATCAAAGCCGAATCTGTTAAACTTCGATTCCTCGGTCCAAAGCACATTTTTCCAAAAGAGTAGTGCCTTTTTCAGATGCTCATTTGCAAACATTGACCGTTTCCTCAAATTTCTTGCTAAAATAAGTGGCTTTCTCCTAACAATGCAGCCATGTAGCCCTGCTTCGGTAAGACAATACCGCACAAGACTTGACGATACATTTACGCCATAATCATCTTCACTTTGTTGTTTTATCTCTGTTGAGCTCTTGAATGGACCCTTTCGACTTGCGGCTACCATTACTCTATCCATGGCTTTTGTTGTGTTCTGGCCCGTTTCTTTCTTTCGATGTTTTAAAAAGTATTATGGTCTCTTACGTGTTTTATTACTTTATATACAATCTTTTTGGAACAGCCTAAATCTTTCGCAATCTCAAGGATACGCCTTCCATTCTCAAACAAGTTGAGCATATCCATCTTTTCTCAGGAAGGAACTTAAAAGGAACCGTTATGTTTTGATCTATGTCAGACATATGTGCAAATGAAAACAAACGACGCTAGTTTCAGCTTCATGGAAAATACATGTGATTTAATATGGGGGTATTAGATAGTGCTATTTAGTTTCCCACCACTGATGTGCAACTTTGATGTAGTTAGGCACTATTATTCAGACAACAACCACAGCGCTGAGATCAACCGAGGAATAATTCTTGTCAAGCCCTGTTTCTTTAGGCAATTGCGTAGCAAAGCCATCCCTTTCTTGAATTGTGTGGGCGCCTTGGCTAAAGTGGTTAGTGTGTTGGATAGCTGAGCAGAAGGTTCGACGTTCGCGAATGTCCGACAAACGCACGAGAGTACTAATCATGAGAAACGTTCTCAAAAGCCGTTTCGCATACGGCTGTAAACTGCAGGTCCCTTCCATTTGCGGTCCGTTGCGGCAAGTATTTGAATTTTTTTGTATTCTTAAATTGCTGTCTTCAAAGGCAAAGTGACTTGAAAGTTCTGAAGGATGCAATGTCCCGACATAACAACATCTACCAGAGCAAGTTTCATCTCTAAATCGTCCATTGTTCAACCAATTAGTTCAACCAAATGCTCCTTATTTGCCTGGATCCACATCGTCTTGTTTTTCTACTCATTATCTTCCTTCCTACAAATTGTGCAATTTAATTAGATCGCATTTTTTTATGAAAATGAACAAACAAATTAAATTAAAAAAGAAAACCGTACAAAATCAAGAACTCTAACAAAATTGTACGCTTTTGACTGGCTGTTCATTATTTTTGCTTTTTGTGAATGACTTTCTGAATTTGCTTCAAAGTTTGCTCGGTTAGACTGAAAACTTGGCAATAACCACTGAGTCAAAGCATTTTTACAAAAATTTCATGGATTTTCTGTCCAGGATGCGCTATTGGGGGTTGGGGTTCTGCAACTCCCGCTTTTTTTTTTTTTTGTTATAAGAAACTTCAGACGCAAAACATACACATTCCACTTGAATTTACTCGCCTTTTGTAGGAAGCTGAATAGGCACTTGTGTGATGAGGACGTAGCTGTATCAGCATTCAGCACATCAGCAACCGGAGATCTGCCACCTGATACGAGCGAAGGCAGGACAATAGCAAAGGCAACGATAGGAGGTATTATCGCCCTCTCCATATACACACCTTCTCTTGCAGTGACACTTACGCTCAGTATCTTAAGATGCTTAGCAAGAGCGAAAGGTCTGGTTAGAACGCGAGTAAGTTGTTTACAGTTTTTCTGCTGAGAGTCAGTGCTAATACCGCTGAATTCTTACAGATATATGGGAGCATTCGTTTTATCTATCCGCATTATGGAGAGCCGTGCTAGACACTATTTTGTTCGTAAGAAACTCAATCGCCAATGGAATATCTGACTGAGAAGGTGGATAGGCCCAAGGCAAATTAAAGTCCTACTAAATTATCCTCTGAGCCTTGTCAACAATTTCATCGGAGATCGCAACGATTTCAGTGCGACTAACTGTCCTGGAACTGGTTAAAGGATTGAGGAAGGACTTGGCTATCGCTACAGATGCAGATATTCCGACAACTTCACATATTCCTTACAATATGTCCTCTTGGATAACGGATGGTTCTTGATAGCAAGTAGTGAACTCTTATGTTGTCGTTCTGCACAAAGACGGCAGCATCAGACCCTTGACTTGTTCTGGAGCCATACGCGAAAGTCCCCCACCATTGCGCACTTGGATATCGGGCAGCCTTTAAATAGTTTGCAGCAGGAATGAAAAAAGCCTTAGTCATCTTTGTATAACAACAACTGTAACCGTTCGCCAGGTGGTCGCCGTAGCTAAGTGCTTAGTGAGTTGGACTACTAAGCGCGAGGTTCGAGGTTCGAATCCTGGAAAAAACGAGCAAGTTTTTTTTAACGTCCCCATATCTCACAAGAGGTCGATAGTCGTGAGAAGTTTCTCAATTACACCTTTCGAGTACGGCTGTAAAATTTTATTCTCTTCCATTTGTGCATCACGTATGGTCGTGAGAGGTTAGGCTGTCGACCACATACGGTCTATTGCGCCAAATATTTGCCAGGATCTGCCAGTGCTAATCTTGGAATGAAGATTCTCCCCACAGTTGGCAGGAACTGGCTTATACCCATCCGTACCATATTCGATTGGTAACAGGCACTTTGAAACAATCGAATAACGCCGCAGCATTCTTTATAGCCTCGTCTGCTACCTACCATCAGTACGCAATGCATCAGCTACGCGAAGTTTTTCGAACTTGGCCTGCGGGGTTATCTGCAAAATTAGTTCATTAGTTCAGAGTCTCCGCTTTCGTATCCGTTAGACTTTCTCTTAAACGTTTACACTAGGAGCATATGGCTTAAGTGCTAGGTAGGTACATAGGTAGGTAGGAGCGGTGACTGCATCAGCAGGGGTGCAATCTCACTCGGGTCTCAACGGATCCATTGTGTTCCCCCGGTATGGGATACCTGCAAACAAAAGGAAAAGAAAAGGAGAAAGATATGGCGGTGGGTTAGCTGATTAGTAAGTAGCATCGGTGGCCCTCCTGAACCAACCCGAATTTTTAGGGTAGTTTGAGGTTGCGTGTTTGTTAGTTCGCTAAGGTCTTTGAAGTGTGATTTTTCGAGGGTTGAGTATCTGGTTCTGAAGAGGCTTGGGCATTCGCAGAGGAAGTGTGTTGAGTTTTCCTCTACCTCTTTGTCGCCACAGCCTCTGCATAGGTCGGTGGTGCTGATAATAATTTTCCTTAGATGGGCCGCCATTGAATTGTGGCCAGTAAGGACTCCAATGAGGAGTGACAGCTGTGATCTGTTTAATGAGAGGAGTTCTTTGGTCCTTTTTTTGTCGTATTGGATCCACAGCTTTCTAGAGACTCGGCATGAGGTGATAACCTCATGTTGTAGAAGTCTGTAGAGATTTTGGACAAGAGGAGACTGATGGGCAATAGTACAGAGTTATCTGCTTGTAGGTCATTTGATTCTGAGCCTTTTCTGGCTAGTTCGTTGGCCATCTCATTCCCGTGGATACCCATATAGCCCGGAATCCAGCAGAGCATGATTTGATGCCTCGTGCTGAGGGACTTGAGTTCCTCTTCGCATCCTTTGACCAATTTGGATTTGGTGGTGTCTATGTAAAAATCAACCTGTCTGTTGTTGTTCAGTGTGGAACGGTGATACCTTGAATTTGCGCTTGGAACACACTTGCGTGGCTTGGAAGTTTCATGGACCGGGAAATTGAAAATACTGGATCCCGTACCTACGTCCATTTTTGATCCATCCGTGAAGATAGATGTGGAGGTAGGGTTTATGATCTCACCATTTGTCCAGCTTTCCCTGGAGGGAAATTTGGAGTCGATGTTGAGGTTGAAATCCAAGTGGGCGGCCATGTAGTCTGAAGGCTCGTTGGCCTTTAGCCACTTGGTAATGGTGCTATGTCCGATTTGGCTGTTTTTCCATGTCCAGGTTTCTCTGAGTCGTAGGGCACTTTAAGCCGCTACCTTTCCTTTTATTTGTGAAGAGTTCTAGTCGATTTTTTGTTCATTGAGGCAGCGCTTGGCCCAGTTGTTTAGGGCGTTGAGCGCTGTTTGAAGCAGATCAGCGATTGTGGGCAGGAACTTATCCGACAGCAGTAGGACGACATCATCGGCGTAAGTAACGGCCCTGATCCCGTTTTGGTCTAATTTAATGAGGATTTCATTTATGATTAGGTTCCAGAGTAGAGGGGATAAGACACCGCCTTGGGGAGTACCGCGTGAGGCCGCTGCATTTGCATGGCTGCTACCCAGTTCGGATCTGATGTTGCGAGTATTGAGCATACACTCTATCCAATCCGATAGGATAGGGTTCACGTGCGTCTGGTCTAATGCTGATCTGATTGATTGCATGTTGACATTATTGAAAGCCCCTTCGATGTCCAGGAAAGCGGCTAGAGTGTACTCTTTGTGGTGGAGAGATTTTTCAATAATGGTAACCACCTCGTGTAGCGCTGTCTCTACAGAGCGGCCCTTCATATAGGCGTGTTGGGCATGTGAGATATCGCTGGGGTTTAATTTGGAGCTGATGTGGATGTCTAATATTTTTTCTAGAGTTTTAGCAGGAAGGATGTTAGACTAATCGGTCTAAAGTCCTTTGCTGTGGTGTGGCTGGGCTTTCCCGCTTTGGGGATGAAGATGACTTTAGCTTCTCTGCATGACTGAGGAACGTAAATGCAGCGGATGCAGCCTTTGAATATGCGTGTCAGCCACGGAACGGAGTATGCCTTTAAGCTTTGCAGCATCATGGGGATAATACCATCCAGTCCTGGCGATTTATACGGAGGGAAGGAGTCAATGGCCCACGCCATTTCCTTTTCGTCTATTATATGGTCGAATGATTGAGCACAGTGTTGTGCCGCTGAATTGTTGACCCGATCAGCGTTCGAGTTAGTGAAGGAGCAACCAGGAAAGTGGGTGTTTATAAGTTCTTTTAAGGTGTCCGAACATGATTCGGTCCAGGTGCCGTCCTGTTTTTAAGGAAACCAGGAATGGTTTGAACCTTAGAAAGAACTTTTCTGAGTCTGGCGGCATCTTTGGTGGCGTAGATAGTTCTGTTTCTGAAGATCCTTTTACTTTATTTGCAGTGGTCCCAGTCATTGGGATTTTTCGTATTTTTAGCAAGGTTGTACAACCTTCTCGCCTGTTGGCGTAGTGACGCCAGTTCGCTTGACCACCATATGGGGTTGTTGCGACGCTGGCCTTTAGATAGGGGGCCGGATTTTACGAAGGCTCTTGGATGGCTTAAGTTCTAAAGCGTCGGTTTTTATGTCTCTCAGAAAACACAAAAGAAATGTGAAAGTGAAGAAAACAAGTGAACGGAATCAGAAAACTGATTTCATGCTTTGTGAACATTTATTCCGAAGGACAATCGAAATAATTTCACAATATTAACCTTCTCAAATGAAAAGCATTACAGATGAGCACAGTTAACTTGGTAAATTCCATTCACAATTTAAATAGTGTTCTCCATGTTAGAAGTTCTTAAGTCTCATAACTTGCAACATCCCTTAGAAGAGGGTAGTTAAGGACTTTTCGAGAAATTACACCCGTAATATTTCTTTTTTCAGCCCAAATTGTTTTCGTATTAAAAGGAGTGAGTAAATGTTTGTCTTAACTCATGATGTAAGCCTATCTACCGGAGGTAATAAAAAAATAAGTACCTCCGGGGATCGGGGGATCGGGGGATCGGGGGATCTTCTTGAAAAGTTGCCTCATTGTTTTAGATTGCTTCAAGTTTCCTCAAATTACAGCGAACCAAGTTACTCTATACTCTCATATCTACGGACATGCGATGGGATCCTTCTTTTATTATTATTTATTTAATTTTGCTTCCTTTTTTTTTTTTCTTATTTATTTTCCGGCGATTTAGAATGAAGGAACCGCCAAATGTACTCCAAAAATGCTTCTACTATTTCTATGTAGTCAGTAGCTTAGAAGGGTGGTGGTTCAATAAGCAAAAAAAAAAAAAAAAGAAAAAAGAAACCTCCTCTGACTTTGGTAACGGATTTTAAGTCGTCCTACAATGGGTACGAGAGTACGTTAGGAAAATTATGAGAAGCAGAAAATTGTCCAGTTTAATAGGGTGGAAAAATAATTGAACCATTATGGATGGTTATGGTGTTGGCCATTGTGGCGGTATAGTGATGGTAGGAATGGTGTTGATACTGTGTACTCTCATCTAGGGATTTCATGGTAAAATTTCACTGCCCTCTGAATGTCGGTCTATAACGATAGACAATGGACACTGAGTTCATATCCGTTCAATGAGCGTGTGCAATAGCTTGCGGCTTTATGCCATGAACAAGGATGCAAATAAAATGAGACAAATTATATATTACATGGGGATGTGGTTGGGGTGGTCTATTTTGAGGATATGACACATATGCTCTGGCCTGAGGTTTTACACATTCCAGTGCAAATGTTAATCCTTTTATCGTGTTGGTGTTGGTCTTTAATTGTGACTGATGGAAATTTGTATAAAAAAAATTAAAAAAAAAAATAATTATCACAGCATATCGCTCATAGTCGGCCTCAAAAATATGGCACGTGTTATTACATCCTGTTATTATTTATCATAGTGGCACTCGATGGTGTCGGTGAAAGGAATTAATATGTGCGAATTGCAATGTAATTTCGCATGAAATGGCGACGAGCCACTCGAGACTGTTGGCATTCTTTGTTCTTTTAATTAATTGCCAATTGGGCACAATTTCGTGATAAAACTTTTTTATTTATTTTTTTTTTCTGTTTTTTGCACGGTCTACAAACTGTACTCGGTCGAGTTTACATATCACCCTGTCGAGGATATGTAATTTTAATTATTTTGTTACTGAAATGATTTTCAGTTGGGCTTCGGCTACGTTAAATTTGAGTGCAGGACAATGAACAAATTTATTTTCCGCTTAATGAAAAATTATTCGGTTCTTGTTACAGTGATTTAAAACGGTTAAATTGGTTTTACATGTTCTCTTCGACCGGTGCAAGGGGTGGTAATTTATGAGCAGGTGAATTAGCTATATGTGGTAATTTAATTTTTATTTTTTTGTGCGAAATTTTTATGATAAAAAAAAATTCGCTTCTGTTGCAGGGTAATTGCGTGAATATATTGCGCTGTCCCGGTGAATACATAAATAATTTTAACAGAAGAGTCGACGTATTCAAAAGGATTGAAGTGGTTACTATTGGTGAGAGGGATAGACCAGTAGGCTTCAATACTTTTTCATTGATTCCTGTTGGACAAAGTGTTGGCTAAATGATAGTGTAGCTATGGCACAATACAACTAAATTCACTCAACCTCACCTGAAACCCATTCACTTTTAGAATGATCATAGCTTGACGTAAACTGTGGACTTGATTGCCTTCTTCCGTTCGAACAAAAAATACTAAAAAATCCGATTTTTCTATGGTTGCGGTGATAGGTGCGCACTCTTCATGCACGATTTGCAAATCTGAATGATCGATACCAGGAATACTCCTTCGTCATATCCCACACGTCTGCGTAGAAGACCAAGTGATACGACCTAGACAGGCATTTAAATACCTAGGTGTAATGGCAGACTTGAATAGACTTTAAACTCCACCCAGAGTGTGTTGGAACAAAGGCGTCTATCCTTTAATCCTCCCTAGTGACGATTTCACCAAAAATTGGTAGACCCAGATACAGTCGTGGAATTTTATAGAAGTAAGTTGAGTACAACCCATAATATATGCGTCTCCAGTATCGGCTGATGCCATGGCAATAAATCAAGAAATACTTATACAAGGTGGCCAAGTGGCTGCCGCCAGTGTTGACACACATTTGTGCCCGTTTTATCGCATTTTCCATGACTTTCAGCAAGATTTCCGGTGATAACTGTTCGCATTCCTGTCGAACATTCTCCTTAAGGTCTGCGATTGTCTGAGGCTTGTTGGCATAAATCCGCGTTCGCCAGTAACAGTGACCGTATTGCCGATGGCGTCGTCAAAAAAATACGGCCCAATCACTCCTTCCGCGTGAACGCCGCACCACACAGTGGCTTTGAGTGGATGTAATGGCTCTTCGTGCATCACACGCGGATTTTCAATGCCGCAGAAATGAAGATTTTGCTTATTGACGTGACCGCTTAAGTGGAAATGCGCCTCGTCACTCATGATGATTTTCGACACAAAATCGTCCTCTTCGTTGTTGACACAATATTCCACGTTCCTGCGGAGTATAGCGCTCCATTGCTTGTCTGTTTGTATACTGCAGCTGTCTAGTTCACAAATGTCAAATATGATTGATGTACGACGCCATTTGCAAAAATTATAATATCTTCCGATAGGATGATTAATTTTGCGCCACGTTGTATTATCACTAGTGTATAGACCTAGCGCTCTAATGACAGTCTGCGGCTATAGAACAGTGTCAGGGGAGGCGGCATGTGTCATAGGTAGTATGGTTCCTATCAATACCACAGTCGATGAAACGATTCGAGTGTACATACATCCGGAAGCTGGCTAATCGACGGAAAGGAGTAAATTGAGAAATTAAAAAGGGGGAAAGAGCGATCTGAATAATGAAGTGGCAGGGTCGATGGGATAACTGAAAGATGGATATGTATGTAAACTTATCGTCAATACTGAAATTTAAACTGTAACATCACACAGTTCCTAAGTGGACACCGAAGACACAGGACGTATCTGTATGTGCTATACTAACCATGTTTCACTGTCTACGCTTCAGAAAAATAGAGAGCAATCTGATAGACATCTTATCGGAGGTATGATTCGCTTGTAGGAAACCTGTTGCGATTGGACTAGTTACCAGCATCCCGATCGATCTTAGTAGAACCGAAAGCCAAAGAAACGACGCGACGTAGATCGGAACATAGCCCTAAAGGCAAATCAGTCACCCACTTAACGATATTTTCGCTGGGAAATGTCTTGCTTTTTATAAACCGCGATGTTGGAGATCAACAACAACATCTGCCATAATTTTCGGTTCTTAAGCGTTCATCCCAGGAGCATAGTCTCAAGACATGTTTTTTTTTTATGGTTTCGCCAAAGGATGTGTAATCTTCATAGCTACCAGTAACCCGAGCTACTGACATGCACGATTCGTAGACCTGACTAATTGCTGTCAGGAATGCGCCTACGTGCTAAACCACACCCTGTGCACACGTTGAACTCCCCGCCGGACTGCCGTTAGGTATCACTTCGTGGGCTTGGTTAGCCATATAGGCTATTTTCTCCTATACGCGTTATTATTCACTTTGCGTTGGCGCTCTAGGCGCCTTACATCGCTGAGTATGCGTACCGTCATGTTAGTTATGATGGTCCAGTCTTCGTCTTTCTGAAGCATATACATAGTTTACAACATTCTCGGGAGTGGGCCATTTTCCAAATTGCTCCTGGAGGGCGATGCTCTCGGTTTTATATCGTGGGCAATGAAAGAACACATGCTCCGCGCTTTCCGAAACATACCCGCAGTGTGGACAATTTGGGATAGTTTTGTGACCGCGTTTGAAGAGATATTCTAGGAAACAGCCATGTCCCGTTAGAAACGAGTTTGTTGTGTAGATGTTCTATGGAGAGTCGCCAAGACCAATTCGAGTAGGAAGTTGACACAGACCATATCTTTAATGGCAAGTGCAAGGGCACAGTGATCTTACTCAAATTTTGCAGGGTATATTTCGTTGAGAGTCGCATGTTCTTTCTAGGGATCAACCCTCTGTTCTACTCTTAAAATATTTCACAGAACCTTCAATTAGGATATGTAATTCCTAGTTACCGAATGTAAGGTTAGCAGATCTTACTAACTTACTAAAGGTGGCGCTAGAGTTCGGGGTAGACCTAGGCCTCAACCAACAAGCGTCTCCAGCCAGCTCGATCTTTAGTCAGCTGCCTCCAGTTTTGCCCGCTAAGTTGGTTGATGTCCCCTTCCATTTGAGTGCGCCACCTGAGTCGCGGTCTTCCTCTGCGGAGATTTCACCACCACAGTAGTTGGACCTTTACTCCTCTGACGAAGTCGGTGTCGCTGAGCAGCCCGTACAGTTCGTCTCTGTATTTCCTCCTCCACTCACCGTCTATAGACGGGACCAAAAATCACCCGAACAGCCAAGAGCGACCTCATCCGCTTTTGACAAAGTCCATGTCTCTGCGCCATATAGCAGGACTGGGATTACTAAAGTCTTATACAGGGTAATTTTAGTTGTTCGATACTGTTCAATTGCCTTCTTAGCCCAAAGAAGCAGCGATTGGCAAGAGTTTGATATAAGAGGTGGTGTCGTTGTCTGAGTTCATAGCGGAGCTTAGGTAGATAAAGTCCTTAGCTACCTCAAAGTTACGTCTGTCTATGGTGACATTCTGTCCGAGATGTCGACAAGACTTAGTCTTGCCTTCATTGACCGTGAAACCCGTCTTCGCCGCTTCCACCTCAATCCCCACGAACGCGCCACCGACATCACCCTGCGTTCTTCCGATTATGTCAATATCGTCGGCGTATGCCGTATGCGTATGTGCCTCTGGTGTTGGCGCGTGAGTTTTGCACTATTTTTTTGAGAACAATGTTAAAGAAGTCCCATGACAGCGCGTCGCCCTGTCTGAAACCTTTTTTGCATTAAAGGTCTCGGTAAAGTCTTTACCGACCTTGAAGGAGCAGCGTGCATTTTCCATCGTCATCCTGCACAAACGGACGAGTTTGGCAGGGATGCCAAAATGAGACACTGCTCTATATAGCTCGTTTCTATAAATGCTGTCCACACGCGGCCTTAGAATTGATGAAAAGGTGGTGTGTATCGATTTGAAGCTGCTGGGTTTTTTCCAGGATCTGCCGCCATGTGAAACCACATGATATAGACCGATCAGGGTGTTGACGAACGGCTTCAGGGGTTCACATAATATCTACGGCAGATAAAGACCTCATATGCGACGTTAAGAAGACTGAAACCTCTGTAGTTGGCGCAGTTCAAAGGGTCTACTTTTTTGAGGATCGGGCAACCAATGCTGGATTCCATTCATTGGGCATACTTTCATCCGACCATATTTTACAGATGAGTTGGTGCATGCTCCTTCATCGGCCGCTTTGAACAGCTCGGCAACTACGCCGTCAAGGTTAACAGATCAAAATCAATCACTTTTGTGCATGTAAATTCAGATAACAAACATCAACGTAAAGCAAATTATTGACGTGGGATTTTCGAGTCTATTAGTTTTCCAAAACCCCTGTCACCCAACAAAGTGCTGCCAAGCACATCACAAAAGTCTCAATCACTTTGAAAGCACTTTCATGTAAAAGCACGAAGTGTGCATCAAATTCTGTCAACGACTGAGTGGAAATCCTAGAGATAACAAAATTCCTATTTACCTAGACCATCAAGTGAAAGGATGTGGCTTTTTATTGCGGAAGTGAAATAAAATTCGTCGAATGTTTCTTTGTTCTTCCATTGAGCTGAGTGAGATACTGTGAATAAAATTAGGAAACAAAAATTCTACGTTATACAATTGAATATATGTGCCTCATCTAATTTGATGAGCCTTCTGTGGTAATGGAATTGACTCTTCTGTAGACCATATGAAAGCAGGGAAGCAGTATTTTAGTATTTAAGTTAGGTTAGGTTAGGTGAGGTGGCTGACCTGGCGATAGCCAGAACACACTTAGACCAAAGAGTAGGTCAATTGTGATACCACATATTTGGTAGACCGGAGAAAGTCACCGGGTACTCGGGGAAAACCTATGCTATCCCAGGGTGTTGTGACTGGGATTTGATTGTGCCTAAGCGGCTAAGTGTACCGTGAAGGTAGCGGGTGCGAGTATTGGGGGTGACTGACTCAATCGAACACTTTGTACTGTTCTGCAATTAGCTAGGTAGGGTAACTGATTCAGTTTAACCCTAGTGCTGAAGGTACCGTGAAGGTAGTGGGGTGCATAGGAGTATTAGAGTGACTGACTCAATCGAACCCTTGAACCTAGGTGAACCGTACAGGTAGCAAGTAGATTGCATATAGGTAATTTAGGTGACTGACTCAGTCAACCTTTGTTACTGATATGCAGTCGTATTTAGTATTTATTATTAACTAATTAACATCATTTAAAATAGATTTTACATAATCTTTAAGCCATAAATGAGAAGTTGTATACCATACAAATATTCAAAAATTCATACAGTTGAGTTCAAATTTACGATAGACTATAAAGTATAAGTAGATCTTGCCTTTATGAAATTACACAATGTAAGGGGTCTTTCATTAAGCGCTTCCTATCTTTAAATTTAAATAAAACAAAGTGTGTGTGAGATATCATCGACATTTTTTTATTCGTTTGAAAGGCCTATCAATGCCATTATGTTTGGAATATAACATCGTTCAAATGTCCGCCGCACCTTCTCTGTGTGGCCCGCAACCGAAATGTCCAATTTTCCATGATTCTGGCGCATAAATCGGGGTGAATTTGACCGATGGCATGGGTTATGTTGGCTTTGAGGGCCGCTGTGGTTTGTGGCTTATTCGCATAGACCTGCGACTTCAGAAAACCCCACAAGAAAAAGTCTAACGGGATCAAATCGCACGATCTCGGTGGCCAGTTCACATCACCTCCGCGTGAGATGACATGCCCTCGAATCGCTCGTGCAGAATTTCCAATGTGGCGTGAGCTGTGTGGCACGTACCGCCATCCTGTTGAAACCACATGTCGTTGGTGTCCATATGATCCAATTCAGGCCAAAAGAAGTTGGTAATCATCGACCTGTGGTCTGCGAAAGGCCGAGTTCTTGTGAGCGACGCGAAATCGACTGCCTCGGATTCTCCTGCACACCCTCACGGACAGCGGCGATGTTTTCGGCAGTTCTTGCGTTTCGTCGACGTACGGGTATTGGTTGATCGTTTACTGAACCAGTGGACTCAAATTTATCCACCACACTGCGAATAGTCCTCTCGGAAGGACGATTATGGCGACCGTAAAATGGGAGAAGCACGCGGAACGTTGCTCGAACAGAACACCCATTTTGATAAAACAATTTTATTATTTGCACGTGTTACTGAACGCTATATCCGTCCATTGTGATTTGGCAAAACAGGCTGAATAAATGGCAGCTGATTTGACAGATGTATCTTCAACAATATGGCCCCTATCAACTGTCAAGGTTCGGAAGTCCCTATTGGAAGACCCTTTACTTATTTTATCCTGCCAAATACCGAAAGAGAGTTTCACCAAAATTGTTCGCATCATAGAGTCTCCTAACGCTGAGAGGAAGTGAGTTCCAACGAATGAAATATTTATCTAGAGTACATCCCGATATATTTTTATCGTATCGTGAAAAATGGTAATACCATCTCAATCCATTTACGTCTAATGAATGCACTACTGCAACAAAAAATTTCACAGCCGTAAGCAAAAATTGGAATCAGTAGAGCCCTCACTAGCATTAATCTTGTATGCAAAGGAGTGAAAGACTGGGATACAGACAGATTCCTTAGGCAAATATAGACTTTGCCTATAATAGTGGAGATATGATCATTCCAACTTAGAGTATTGTTAATCCATACACCAAGGCTCTTAACTTTATTGTAGAGTATGGTATGATCACGGATATTGTGTACATAATATCTTCCGTATGTTCGTACACACAAATTATTGCATGTAATATACATCACATATACATACACACAGCATGTACATAGATTAAGTTAGCAATTAAGTCTCTCGCGGCTGCGAGCCAGTCGTTAAGCTATTGTCGAAGAGTGCACAATAAAGTGACTTAAACTTAAAGACGTGTTTCACTGAGAACATTACAGTCAACAAACTCAATTTGTTTATTTATTCATCTACAAGTAATATAACTAACAGATTACACAAAAAAAAAAAAAAAAAACTAACTCCCTTTGCCGTAATGGTCTCTCGGGTGTATATATTGGAATTAAAGCCAACAAGCATGGGCTTTTTAAATGATAACAGAGGAATGATAACAGTAATCACAAATTCGGAGGAATAATCAGAACGACCTGCCATGTCTTAAGATCCCCCGAACGACGAACACCGAACAGATACTTATAACAGCAGGCATAGATCCAGGGAACGCCGTCAGTGATGACAACTTCTTTGTGATCGAAGATCCGCAGGAGAAGGTAGAGGCTATAGGAGCGACTTTCCAGGAAGTGTATAAGGTGAATGATAGTATTTGCCCGAACCACGACCTGGAAAGTCGAGTCCTTGTGCACAACTTGTGCCTTCAAAATGATATACAGCACTGGCGATCAGAGAACAACGGTTTCACCGAGTTCAATGACGATAATATGGCAAACAATGTCATCGCCAATGTGGAGGTTCATCCCCCGTTCATATCGAAGGTAGAACTTCAAGCGATCTTCGAATCATTGAGAAGGAAGAAATCCGTGGGTATCGACGGAGTGTCTAACATTGTGCTTCGACACCTCTCTCCAGAAGCGGTGAACATTTACACCATCCTGTTTAACAATGCGCTGAATAATGCACATTATCCGGCGCACTGGAAAACAGCGGTGGTTCATCCTATTCCCAAAAGGGGTAAAGATACGTCCAATCCGGCAAATCTCCGATCGATAAGTCTCCTTCCGAACATCAGCAAGGTATTCGAGATGGTTGTCAATAGAGCCCTGTCTAAGTGGGTTGAGGACATGAATATTGTTCCGGATAACCAATTAGGTTTTAAGGCGGGGCATGATACAATACATGCCGCGTCTAAACTGGTGTCGGATATCCAATGGAACAAAAGCAAGAAACAATGCACGGGTGCCTGCCTGGTTGACTTGGAGAAGGCCTTCGATACCGTATGGCTAGAAGGACTCTTCTACAAGTTGAGTAGGCTGGGCATAAGTAAACCACTACTATACATGTTTTGTAATATGCTCACCGGTAGACAGTTCATTGTGAAAAATGGCAATGTAACTTCTGCTGGTACGTTTGATATTAAAAATGGTCTGCAACAGGGTGCGGTAAATTCGCCGATCCTCTTTAACATTTTCACAAGTGATCTTGTAGGATCTCTTCACCATGCAATAGCGTATGCCGACGACTTGATAGCGTACAGATCAGGACCAAAGATCGAGGTCATTGCAATACTCTTGCAGCGTGACTTCGATAAGATCAAGCGATATTGCGACGACTGGAAGTTGAAAATCAACTTCCAGAAGTCGGAAACCATCCTGTTTAGGACGTCGTTATCTGGGGCCTCTGCGGATACCAGAAAGAATTGGCGAAAGTTCTCAATAGTGGGACAGCACGGACAACCATTAGCGTCTCGAAATGTAGTCAGATACCTTGGGTTCTGGCTAGACCAGTATCTATATTTTAACAAACATATAGATGCTGCTCTGGCCAGAGCCAAAGCGGCTTTCGCCCTCACAAAGAGACTGTTTTATAGCAGCCAACTCGATGCGAGGGTGAAGGTAATCTGCTACATGGCCCTTATTCGGCCCATGCTCGTGTATGGTTGTCCCGTGTGGTTCAACGTGGGAGCAAGCTCGATGGAAAGGATTCGGGTGTTTGAGAGGGCTTGCCTTAGGGCCTGCCTTCGCTTATACAGAACACCAGAGTCTCAGTACATAAAATTCTACTCCAATGAGATCCTTTATAACAAGGCGGACATAAGCAGGGTGGATAATTTCTTGATCAAGATGATTCGAAGGCACATTGCACGGGCAATGAACTCGATGAATAACCTGATCTCTGGGGCCTACTACCCCAATGATATGTATCATGAGAGCGTGCGCCTTAACGGCTTCATTCCCCCAGAGGCGTTCCTCTATTTAGATAGAGAAGGTCTGATACAGGACAAAGTAGCGGTGCCGCTAATCTTCCATGTTGCCCGGACAGCTGTGGATAGGCGACTCAACTACGACCGAGACGTCGCGCTCAGCATGACGGAGCGTCTTCGGTTCAGTAGAGCGATAGCAGGTCGCGATTTGCGAGACGTTGTTAGGCAGCACCAGAGATTCTGGTGGTTAGGGGACGGAGAGGGAACTCCCTCGTCGTTTCCTTTTGATTCAGGGTAGCTCCTCCTAAGGCGCAAAGTTGGCCTAGCCGGCTTACATAGGTTTAAGATTTAGGTGTAGGTTATATTTAGGTAGATAAAAAAAAAGCAAAAAAAAAAAAAAAAAAATGTTATATGTATATGTACATGCATATGTATGTGCATATGCGTTATGTATATATATGTATATATATTATGTATATATACATGTATATATATAGTTTAGAATAAGGTAGTTTTAAGGTTTATTTTTAAGGTAGTTTTAAGGTTTATTGTTAAGGTAGTTTTAAGATTTATTTTTAAGGTAGTTTTTAAGTTCTTATCTAAGTTTTTTATAAAAAAGAACGTTCGTTTACTAAGTTTTTTATAAATTTTCCTTAGTTACTAGTTGTTAAGTCATTTATATAAATAATTAATTTTAAGTTAGGTTACGTCGAAAGACATAGTTTTAAGCATTAGGTTTAGCTTAGAGTACCCGCATAGGGTCAGTAAGTTAGAATTAGATTAAGTTAAGTTAGTTAAGCTAGTTTTAAGCGTTTTTGTCTAGCTCGTAAGTAATAATGAATTCATAAAATAAAATGCATTAAAAATGAAAAAAAATGAAAATGACAGTAATCACAAACATTACATCATGGATCTTCCGCCTACTCGTAAGCTTAACTAAACCAAGTAGTTGGCATCTAGCTTCATATTCCCGCGAAAAATTCCAGCGCATCTTGAAAAAAAAAACAAATTTTGAAAATCTTCTCTAAACTCTTTCCACCCTATCAATACGCACCTGATAAAAAGGACACCACACGATGTCACAGTATTCCAAGAGGGATCTAGAAAGAGCAGTGAATAGAGTTATCACGGAGTGAGGATTGGAGAATTCAACTGTATTTCTTTTGATAAAACCGACCATTGAATTCGCTTTGGATATTAGGTATATAATCTACGTGATCGCAAAAAGTCAGTGCCTGATTAAAAAAACACCGAGATCTTGCACCTTCTTTATCTGAGTAAGATCTAAACAATCGATTGGGTATCGGTGAATAATTGGGTTGGAGGATCTGCTAAATGTTGTGACGTTGCATTTCGCTATGTTAAGATGGAGGTAATTAACTTTACACCAAATTGAAAGCGCGTTAATATCAGATTGAAGCTTTAAGCAATCGTTTATGCTTGAAATACTCAAAAACAGTTTTATATCGTCTGCATAAAGGAGGAATTGACTGTAGTTAAGAACAGATGTTAGTAAAAATTATGGAAAGTAAAGGCACTAGGTGACTGCCTTGAGGTACGCCTGAGCAACAGTGAAATGGATTTGAATGAATTGAATCAAGCTTAACCACCTGCACTCTATTGCTTAAAAAAGACGAGATCCATCTCAACAAAGATGAATGGAAACCGAAGCACTTACAATCGAATGCCTTACTAAAGTCAGTATAGACCGTGTCCACCTGACAACCCCTTTGAAACGAGTTCAGTACAGACGATGTAAAATATACGAGATTGAAGGCCGTGAATCTTCCTGAAACAAATCCATGCTGAGATACAGGGATATGCTCTTTGACGAAGAATTCCAGTTTACATTTTACGATACTTTCAAAAAGCTTAGGAATGGCTGATAATTTACAGATCCCCCTATAATTCTTGACGTCATTTTTAGAACCAGCTTTGAAAATTGGGACTAAAAACGACACCTTCCATATATCTAAAAAAAATTCCAAGTTTAAGCGACAAGTTGAAAATTTGCAGCAGCAGGAAACAAATGCTATCCTTACAGCTTCTTAAAACAAGTGCAGGAATTCCATCCACTCCCGCATTAGGTGATGGTTTTAGACTGCCAAGAGTCAGAGTAACGTCCTCTAAGTCCAAATTCGTACACCCACTATCCACTTTTGGATTGATATTGTTAATTGGCGTGACTTTGGCACTTTTCACATACACAGATTCGAAAAATTTAGCAAACAATTTACAGGAAGATCTAACATTGTTCGATTCCGTGTTTTCGTACTTCACGTACGTATTACGTTAATGTTTAATGAAGTTCCAAAAACTTTTGCCATCTGTTACTGGCTTACTCTCGATATCGATGACATAATTTCTATGAAGAAACCTGCTGAGTACTACTGGTTCCTTTCGGAGCAATATGTTAGGAAGATTATAGCCATTCATGCTTCTACTAACAACAAGACACTTTGTTTTAGCTGGGTTCAGTCTCAGCGAATTATTTTCAGACCAATCTAGAATTTTTCGAAGATCTTCGTTAAGTTTATGGGCTGTTTCGTCTATGAGGCCTAGTTTACAACTCAGGTACAGTTGTACATCATCTGCATACATATGCAGCGAAGAGTGTTTGATTACTTTCGGAAAGTCATTGATAAATATCGTAAATAATAATGGGCCCAGTATGGATCCTTGAGGTACACCCGCTGAGGTTGCAATGGAGTCCGATATATCATTATTAGCAGCAACAGCTTGTTTTCTTCCACCAAGGTAAGTTTTGATGAGTTTGATAGCAGAGTATGAAAAGCCGTATAACCTCTTGAGTTTGAAGAGAAGCTTCATATGGTCCACTCTATCAAAGGCATTGGAAAAGTCAGGTAGAGTCACGAAAGTGTATAGGTCTTTATCCATCGCCGCCATTTCTAAATTTCTTATCGGGAAATATGTAGCTGTTGAAAGTACCTAATCGAAATTTGTAACAAAAATTGAACGAAACTTTCTGAGACTTGTCGACTGTGCAATAGTATCTTTATTATCTTTTTCAATTCATTAAACATTCAACTATTAGTACCGACGGGCGACGAGATATTGAAAAAAAAACGACGTTGTAATGAGTTATTAATGGCTGTAGGAGATATCCAATATTAATACCGTTATCGTCCATTACTGGAATTTAATTTGCTCATTGCCGCATTAAAATCAACCAACACCACTGCCACCCACCATTAACAATGGAACCTCCCCCCTCCCCCCCCAAGGTTATGATGAATTCTGGATCTGATGAACGCGAGGTAGGCAAAAAAAAAAAAAAAAATAAATAAATCTTCGTTGTACTCGCAGCCATGCCGATGCGTACGAAACGAATGGATGTCGATAATGACGGCATTGTGAAAATTTTATTGGCCAGCTGTCGCACAGTGATATCTGCTAATAACTCATTAAATAAGATTAATTATTTTCGAAGAAGCCTTCGAGTGGATGGTATCGTTTTTAAGGGACATCATCAATTTTTATCCATTGAAGTGGCTGACGCTGGTTTTATGCAGCTTTCTTTACAATCTTTATGAGTTATGGTCATTGTTCCAACAAAGGTAGCTTGGAGGCGACTTACAAAACTCAATTAACTGCGATTTTATGTAGCCTTCATAAAACTAAACTTAAATTTCTTAATGGAGGAGGGAAAGATTTGATGAAGGCTTTCGTATGTTCGTACAGGGGATAATGAATGTTTGTACTACGCAATGTTGGAAAAGCGAAAGAAATTGAATATAACCTCAGGAAAATAGGAATTTGGAATGGTGTGTTGGGTTAGATTAGGATGACTGCCTACGCCAAGATACAGATATGGTAGGGAGGTAGAGGTGGCTGTTTCTTTAGTTAGAAACACAATTAGCGCTAGAATGCGCCGATTTGATACCACAAAACTCATGTAACCTGGTTGTATAAAAAAAAGTTGATTACGGTTGAGGCGAGAGATAATCTAGACCCTGTCGAGTTCAGGTAGAGGATGAGGGCTCCAATCCTTCTGCCAGATATCTCTCTCAGGTCGTTGTCGGGTTCTCGCCAGAGCCGGACACCTGCAACGAAAGTGAAGAAGAGATTGTTTTTCGGTAGCATCTCTGCAGCTGCGGCAGAAGGTAGAAGGTATAAGGGGTGGCAATGGTATAGTGGTAGCGTCATCTTTTATCAAGCTGATGGTTCACAGTTCAAACCCTGGTGTCAGCAAGAAGTAGTCCGATCAATTGCGAAAGCATAACACTGGCAGTAGGTCTATCATGGCTCGAAAAATTGATCGCTCTGTTGATGATTGATATGCTTATGACACCAGGTGGACTGGGAAAAAAATACTGGGAATCAAAAGCGAAGGCATCAAAAATAGATGACAGCAATCAAATCTCCCCAGTTATTCTGGACACCACGCCTGGAGCTAATGTGAAACCTAATACAGCAGAGTTTCAAACCACTACACCAATCTCTTTCTCTCTCTGTCTCCATCTATCTTTCCGAAGCCCGCACCATGTGAAAACATGTAAAAGGGTCTTCATAACCCCTTGAGTGCGTGCAAATTATAAAAAAAGAAGGTGTTCTGGGGGATGCTTGGCTGCATGGTCTCCCATTGGTAAGTGGTTCATGCTAACGGCTACAATTCTGGCAATATCTGGTCTTGATCTGCCTAGTAGCTCATTTGTTTTAGGTTTGCAATAGCTGGGTCATGTCTTTCTTGATATAGCGCAGCTGGAAAGCGTGTTCCAACCTAGGTTGGCCAGCTTTAGGAAGTGATTGTGAATGTTATCCTTAACGACTCCTAGTGGAACATTGACTCTTTCTGCTAGCGAATGGCTAAGACAGTCTGCCCGCTCGTTTCCCTCATAGTTGCTGTATCCTGGGACCCGAATGAGGGCAATATTTGATTGAGCACCTAGCATGTTTAGCTCTTTCCGGCATTGCTCTACCAGTTTTGAGGCTGTGATAGCTGAATCAATAGCTTTGATAGCAGCTTGGCCGTCAGTGAAGATAGCAAGATTACGGTTGGATGTTGAGAGAGTGTTCAGTGATAGAGATATACTTAGACCAGGTCCTTTGTGATAGCAATGGATGCATCACAAAATTGGCTAAACGAAGACTACCTAAGAGAATGAATCTGAGTTTGTATGCGTCAAAGGATGCTTCTGATGCCTGTGTTCGCCAGGTTCCCAAGGTTATAGAAGGGAAGCTTTAAAATGTAGTCACACGCATTTGGGTAGGGCTTGACAGCTACATATGAGTTGGAGGACGGTTTCTTGCTTCTCTCCATCCTTAAGCTAATATCCGATCCCTTCAGCAAGATCAAACCAATTTAGTGTTTCTAATCCAGTCTGTGCTAGATCTGTCTGGATGTTTGACACGTTTCGCCATGCTCCCATCGGTGATTAGTCTTTCTGATAGCGAGTAGCGGGAAACATACCCACAACCCAAGCAGTGCCTTGTAGTCACATGTTTCTATAGGAAGAGGGCAAGCAACCCCCATCGCATGATTGAAAACTCTCGTGTGAGTTGCGAAAATAAGATCAACTTCTTTGGTGTTCCTAGGTTTCGGGGGAATTTCGGACGGAATAGACCTATTTAAGATCTTCCTAAAAACCTTTTGTTTAGCAGAATTTTTAACTAATTTAAACGTAAGTTAACGTGGGGTTGTGAAAAAGAGTGGTCTTCCGAGTCCCTTATCTCGAGTAGTTTGTGATCGGTGACAAGCGTGTCTAATACTTTTTGTCTGTTATTGGTAATGAAAGTTAGTTTAGGGCCCAGACAACACAGTAGAAAGGTAGTCCCTAAAATGAAATCAAAACGTTGATCCCCTATTCCGTTTATATTGAAGCTACCCCTTACTCTATGATGAGCATTGACATCGTATCCAATGATATAGCCTGTTTTTTGGTTATTTGCCCACTCAAGCTTCCGAGGACATCTGGAGGGAGTGAGCTTTGAAACGGTAGTAAATATTTACTCAGCTTCAGACTTTCACCCCGGAAATGCAATGTAAGGCTGAAAATTTGCAAGTAGTAAAAGCAACTCCATCTCTTATTTCTCCATGCAAAAGGGGTGTCAAAAATCCATCAAAAAAAATCAAAAAACCAACATCTTGCAAATGACCACCTCAATGCTTATAAATTCAGGGTATTTCCACAGCATTTTCCATGACCATGGACATCAGATTTAGGCCCAATTGTTCATATACGTACATACGTGTACTAGTTTTTTCAAGTAGCCCCACAAAAAGGAGTCTGGTGTCAGTTTCAGAATCTTCTCAAGCGATGTTCGGGTGATGACTATATAAGCAGGGCAACCACGAGTAGTGGCAAACGAATCCTCAAGAACATTTTGTAGTTCAACTTCCACAGCTGCATCATCACATCGTCAGAATCATGTTATCACTGGGTTTTACACTGACATTAAAATGTTGCCGGTAGTTTGAATAATTGAACTTTTACTGGATTAGAAAAACTGAACGAGTTTTGGAAAAGAAGGAGAAGCTATAGAGGGAGAGAGAGGACAGGCTTAGGACGTACTCTTTAAACAATATAATAATATCAGCAGAAGTCGAAGCAACGTGGAGCTCTATCCGACCACTAGAAACTTGACCGACATCCATATAAAAGCCTCATGCATAAGAGTCACATGACCATCATTTACACCAATTTTTGTTTTACGGGCTCTAGAGCAGTTGCATGCTGACATTGGCGATGTTCTGTCGCAAACTAGTCAGCGAACAGGTTAGTTTTTCGTTTTTGTGAATAAGCAAAATCTCACATACAGAGTGACACGACACTACTCTAGTAGGGAGCCTTCTTCATACATTTAATCCGGAAAAATGCAACGTTTTGTGTAATTTTCATTGTAACGTATCAGTTGATAAAAATAGCATTGTCATCACAGTACTATAGGACTGCTGCCATCTTAAAGATACTATGGACGTCTGGAGCTCTGAAATGATAATTTTTTTGTTAATGATTTTAACTTAGCACTGTTGACGACTCAGAACCACATCTGTATGTGTCTTGGACGCATTTTTCCATGCTAGTATGCCAAGTCTCACGCGGATTCACTTGTTGAAGGTGAATATTAAGACTGTTTCTGGACATCTACTGTAGTATGAATCTCTTCAGGTGCACCATGACACTGTCTTTAGTTTCAGTTCAGTCTTTAGTGGTCGTCTACGATAATCCCCAGATACTAATGCTGTTGGAAACTTGAATAGGTTCGCAGCTTCTTGTGATTCGACAGCATTCATTTTTGTAGAAGATATTAATAGCAGCTGTCGGTTCATTCAGTGTACCTGTCTGTATTCTCTTGGTCTTCTAAGGGCTAATCACCAAATATGTAGTGATTGTGGCACCATTGCGTAAGTTTGTTAAACTTATCCTGCATTTTTGCTATTGCAGTATCAAGACGCCTATGCTTCACCACAACAGAATTTTCGTCTGAATAGCATACATAGTAGTTCGTTGGTGAATAAACAGTATTTGGCTTAATTTAGTGTACCATACATTCGGTTCTCTATGCATCTTGCTACATTTCCTCTTACTCATATCCTGTATGAGTTTCCAAGAATTTTTCCATGATGGCCACAAAGGCCTTACTAGAATCTACAAACTTAGTTTGTATCTGATGACTCTTATTTAGGCCTATAGTTCTATAGTTTGATTGATTGATTGTAAGGCGGAAGAGCCTTCGTGAGGCTCTGGCACTGCGGCTTCATAATTAGGCCTTTTGTGCCTTCCTTGGTTGGGTCCAAGACAAAACTTTTTACTCCGGAGGCAGTCAGAAAGATAAGGATCTTCTCTGGTTGTATGTCTGCAATGTTCGCAGATGAGATGATTTCTGCACCTAAAATGTTCTTTCTGAGACGAAAGAGAGCCAGACACTCCAGGAGAATACGAAGAGAGGATTCGTCACTTTCAAGGCGTAATCTACTTGAGGTTTCCGGAGAAAGGTTTGTTCGGTTAAGGTGTTTTTTCAGTAGACAGTGTCCACTGATGATTCCAGTCAGGATTCTTAGATTGTTTTTCTCTAGGTTGATCAGGAAATTGGATTTCCTGGGAGAGAGTTTAGGGAAAAATGTTTTGGAGCAGATCTACCCAGGTGAGTTTAGCCAGACTTTATTGGATTCGCATAGGGACAGACTCCTGGCGAAGTCTTTGAATTGACTTGTGCTGATGCCGCAAAAGGGTTCGGGGCCGACGAGTGGTGTTACCGCACCAATTTTAGCCAGGGAGTCAGCCATTTCATTTCCAGCAAAACCTCTATCGGCTGGGATCCAATGGAGAATGACTAGGTTAACCATAGCGGTTTGTAGTACTAGCCTAGATTTTGCAACAGATGAGTCAAGAGCTTTGAGAGCTGCTTGGCTGTCTGAAAAGATAAATATTGTTTTACCTCGTGTGTCAGAACTTAAGTTTATTCTGACACACTGGTTGATAGCGAGGACTACTGCCTGGAATATGGAAGAGTTTTTACGAAAGTTCGCACAAGGCGACTCTCCATGTATGCCAGATCCAGTCCCTGAATCCATCTTGGATCCATCCGTATACCAGACGAGGTCATCTGGTGATGGGTGAGGTTTGTATTTCTCCCAGTCCTCCCTCGGGGGACGACGATCGAGAAGTTTTTATGGAACATGCTAAATGTGCTTTCAGGCTCCATAGCGTCGAGTAGAGCCCTATAGTTACCAAATCCGAGAGTTCTTCCAGAAGTCTCCCACTACTTTTTCCGTTTTGAAAACCATTCTGGTTTGGTTGTAGGACATTGTGTTTCCCAGTAAAATTTGTTATTCGTCTTACGACAATCTCCTTCAAACACTTTTAAATTGCTCTTGACCTACAATTTTCGATTTCACTTTTAATTCCTGCTCAAAAAGTTCTGACACTTGCAGTATCCCGAAAATAAGAAAAAGGCAGTCTTTCAATTGTATTTGGTTGCCCGTGCGCACATATGTATGCGTTTTCCTCAGACTTTCCATCTGGACTCGGTGGAGCTATAATCTGAATCGAAATCATTTAATTTTGGGCCTTCCTGCACCTATTCACGACCTGATTTTGTCAGGCAATCGGGCTGATTTTATGACGTTTCAGGTCGGATGCATGCACATGTGTCACCTTGGAAGACACACTCTCGTTGAGTGGCTACATGGAAGAGTAATCTCACCACCTAAATTAGTTTCATGGGTTGGTTAACCCATACTCCTCTCTGCCGTACTCAGGTCAATATAGATCCAATGTGACGTTCTAAGACCTCATCACCTAACCGCATCCAATTTAGGCCGTTCGTACTGGCTGGTTTAGCTCGTTTGACGTTTGACGGAATCGGTTTTCTTTGTATCACTTACTAGCTGACCCGTGCTCGCCTCGCTTCGCCCCCTTCCAGTTTTAAGACAGAAATGTATTCAGCTTCTGAATTTCTCATGAAATAGATTTGTAGGAAATTGGGATTAGCGTTACTGTCAGGGCATTAATGTTCCGATAAGGTGGTAAATTTGACCCTGAATCTTAAAAGTGGGCAAATGTTGCCTTCTGTTATGCGTTTACCACCAAAGGAGATCATTTGAAAGGCTGAGTTAAGCTTTCTAGGACTCTCTAAAAAAGTTTTTGACGAAGGATATGATCACCCAGCAGAATGCTCTATTGGTTCCGGCGGTGGGTGCACCGATTTCTCTGAGCATAACTTTTCCAGTTGAAGAACACAATCCAGCAGATTCTTTTGCCCGCTATTGTACACCACAAAAGCTACAAACCTCAGACATTGTACCTACATACATGCGACTCCTTTTCGTATTAAATTAAACGTTCGTATTAAAAACATGAATTTTTCTTTAGGCCACTCGCCTCTGCTCATAAATTTAGCGAAAAGGCAGCGAAAGGAGAATAAAGAAAAAAAAATTAATATCACCACTGAGACATGGTTGGGAGACATGATCAACGAAAATTAATCAAATTCTAAATTTTACAAATGATATTGCTCAGCTTCTAGATGTTGTAGAATCATGATTTTGGACTTGAAATTTGCGTCTTTAAAAACTCTAAACGACAAAACTAATTTGATTAAAATCGACAAAGGCAAAGTTGATGTTATTTGTGTTTCTAAGTTATTTTGTCTCTTTCGTTGTCTCCCAAGCACAAAATTGTATAAGTAGCTTTATCTAACCCTGGTCCATGCGATTTCGAATTCAATAAAAAAAAATCATTAAAATCGGTTCAGCCGTTTTCTTACAAACACCATACAAAGAAATATCAACTTCATTTTATAATAGTAGTCGATTGAGTGAGCAGTGAGTTGAATAAGCTCAATTGCATGCAGTGAACTTATTTAGAAAATTTTTAATTAATTTATTTTAACAAAGAGTCTTACTTTCCTTTCAGGTACGTACAAAAAGATGCTTTTAAAACGCAGTTAAATTTATCGATGTTATCGAAAGTGGTGAGTTCAATAAGATTTTCAATCTGGTTAGCTTTCAAGAACAAATCCGTGGCGTCATTGTTATACATTTACTCTTGGCAATACCTGACTTAGGCTAGGCGGCGCGCATATGCGATTTTCTGTCGCTGCGATTCAAAAAACGTGGTCGAAACAAAATATGACCGTGCACGCACTTGTCGTTATTAGTCGGAAAAAAAATATAACACACAGCTTTTAATGTGAATACATGTATATTCGACCAAATAATAGCAGCGATTAGATTGTAGATTGTTAAAGAGGTGGGAATATGTCACCTTATCACTGCGGCCACATTGGGCCTATTGTGATTTCCTCTAAACTTAAAGCTCACTCAGTATGCCCGATTTCGTAATGAATTTTACTATGGTTTGCTTGCAGAAAGGTCTCCAGCTTCCAGATAGGATTTACCTAAATAACGATGACGTGCTCCGATTAGACAGTTGCAGTGACATAAGATGTGTTCTGCTGATTCTTGGTCTTCGATGCACATTCTGCAGATGCTGTCTTGTGCTATTCCCATAGCCATTAGACGTTTTTTCACTTGACAATGGCCTGTAAGGAACCCCGAGGCTACACGAATATGACCCCTATTCAGCTGAAAGGGTTGCTTCTTTCTTTTGATGGAAGTGTTTGGCAGAAAGATTTTGGCTTGTCTGTTACCTTCAGTTTCCATCCAGTAATGGTTCGCCAGTCTTTGATACAGCTTTTAGCCCTACTCACTGGTAACCCACAGAATGGTCTTGGGATTTAAAAGTTTGACGCAGCTCCTGTTCTGGCTAGCAGGTCGGCTTTTTTATTTCCCTCATATCCACTGTGTCTGGCACCCAAATGAGATGTACTCTGTTTGTGCTGGCTAGCGATATGAATAATTGAAGGCAGTCCCATACTTTAATTGCCAGTAGAGCAGCCTTGCTATCTCATAAAATATAAATGTTCGCCGTTTCCCCAGCCCCAACTCCTTCATCTGTCTTGGATCCGTCTGTGTACCATACATGAGGTTTGTTCTGTTCCCAGTTATTGCGATCTGGGAATGTAACCTTGAAGTTGTGGCTGAAGTAAAATCTTGGCACACATTCGTCCGTGGTTGTTATTCCTAGTAGTTCATTACTGTTGAGCTCAAGTGCAATATCCGAGTGAACTAGTTTGGAGTTTGAGTCATCTACTGCGATGAGCATAAAGGCGTTAACCATAGCTTCTTACTTTACATGAAGATGTAGAGGTGGTAAGTTAAGAATAACCTCCAGCGCTGCAGTAGGAGCAGTTTTCATTGCACCTGTTGCGCATACGCAAGCTAGTCTTTGTAGTTTATTGAGCCTGCCCTGTGTAGACCTTTGCTTGGGTTTATGCCACCATACTGGTGCAGCATATGCTATAATCGGTCATGGTATTGCTGTATATAGCCATAACATCAATTTGGAATGTAGGCCCCAATTTCTACCAATGCGACTTTTGCTGGTCCATAATGAGATCCTGGTTTTGTCTATTGCTTTTGTAAGGTGAGAATTCCAGGTAAGTTTTTCATCCAGTGTAAGGCCAAGGTATTTGACCTCCTTAGAGAATTCGATTGTTTCATCAAAGAGTGTAGGTGCTTTTAATCTATCTCGCTTTCTTCTTTTGGTGAATACAACTATGGTGCTCTTTTTTGGGTTGACGTTAAGGACAACTTAACAGTCAGCAACAAGATTCAAGGCCCTCTGGAGGAGATCCGAGATTGTTTCTTCGAATTTTCCACTGATTAATAACGCAATGTCATCTGCGTAACCTTGTACATAAAAGCCTTCATTGCTGAGTATTTTCAGTAGTTCGTTTACTAAGATGGACTATAATAAGGGGGAGAGGACTCCTCCTTGGGGGCATCCTTTCGCAGCAGTGACCCTAGTGAGATGTTAATTTTTCTCTCTTCTAGCATGCATTTTATCCATTTACATGTTGTATTATCTACCCCTGTGTCTTGGATGCATCTGTAAATTTTGGGCGTATTCGGTGTTGTCAAAAGCTCCTTCGATGTCAAGGAAGCAGCCCACCGCAGGCGCCTTGTCTCTAGGGGATTTTTCAATCCTTGTTGTGAGTTCCTGAAGAGCATGTGTTGTTGATTTACCTGATTGATAGGCATATGGGTTTTTGTGTAGGGGATTCATAACGAGAGCTCCGTCCCTGATAGCAGCGATTAACAAACTGTACATATGTATGTACGTTGACGATTGTTGTGTCGCAAACTAAACTGATCATAAAAAAAGCTCCAACACAACTCTTTCCAGTGAAAACCATTTTTATACTGACAAGACTTCCATTCAATATTTTAATTTCCGGCAACAAAGTCGCCAATAAAATAGAGTTTGTTCCATTTTTTTTAATCGCTGCGATTATCAAGTCGCATACGCGTGCATTCACATTAAAGACAGCGTGTCTCATTTTTTTCGTGTAAATAATCCTGCGATAGGGAACCACAAGTGCGTGCATACCCCCGTCTTGTTGCGACTACGATTATGTAATCCTAGCGATTTAAATCGCAAGTGTATGGATACTCTTGCCAGTACTTATGATTCATTTTAACTTGCGACAATCGCGTCGCCAGAAAAATGAGGCAAATTGCAGACTTTTAAGCGTTGCGATTGCTAGTTGTCATGTCGCTATGCGTTTTATTTTTTGTGACTGAATAGTCGTGCATGTGCGCGCCTTGCCTTCAAATTCACTACAGAGAGAAAAGCGCTCTCATAATACGAATACAGGACTCCCCGGATAAGTACACCTCGCTGAAGTGCCTAACCCGCATAAGTACCTCTATTTTCTTTATAAAACTCATCTTTTAAGTGGCTTTCGCTTAAGTACCTTTCCCGCTTAGTTGCCTCTTTTAATGTTAACTTTTATTGATATTTACCTGAAAATAATTCTTTTAAGTACCTATGTACAATATATGAATGTAAATATGTTGTACATATTCACATGTGATCCTACATTTTAAGTTTCTGTGAATTGAATTCATAGTTGTATGTATGTAACAATACGCTTTTCAATGCGATTTTTTTTAATAAAACCCTTGCCTATGTGACAGACACTACGATCTAAAAGATCTATTGTATCATAAGGGTATGCTTAGTCTAAGAGACGTACTACCTCCCTAATGAAGGATAGTATACCCTTAGTAGAACAGTTTTTCATTTCCGCTGGCGTACATATTTCTTTATAGAAAATACGTCTCCTTAACCAATGTAAAGCTGGGCAATTGCAGAGAATGTATTCGGATGATTCGTCCTCCTCCGAGCAGAACCTATATTCCGTCTCTGAGCTCAGGTTAAGTTTGTTAAGGTGGTATCTCAAGCCACAGTGGCCCGTGAGAAAGCCCACCAGCTTTCTGATACTTTCCTTGTTAAGGTTAAGTATATCCTGATAGGAGTAAGGTTTGATTAGTAATTTGGATTGTCTCAACCCTGGGACAATTTCCCAGTGGTCCAGACGAAGCTTGTGTTCCCAGTTACTAATCAGCGCTGTGGCGAATGACCAGTTAATGCCACAGTAAGGTTCACGTCCTATGAACGCAGATTCTGAGCCAGCCCTACCTAGTTCATCTGCTAACTCGTTGCCTACAATCCCTTGATGGCCGGGGACCCATCCAAGTTTTACCTTGTTTAGTCTCGCCAGGAATTGCAGTGCATCGTAGCAGCTTTTAACTGATATGGAGTCCAATAAATTGGACGACAGCGCTTTGAGTGCTGCCTGACTATCTGAAAATATATATATTCCAGCGCCCTTAATACCCTTACTAAGGTTTAACCTATCGCGGATTTCAATGGCATGGAGTTCAGCCTGAAATACCGTGGGACACATTCCCATAGGTATCGAGACTTGGGTGTTGGGTCCAAAGACACTAGCTCCAACTCCAGATTCCGTCTGTGAACCAAGGCAGACCTCTGGGGTCTAATGCCGGAGCACCATTAGACCAATTTGCACGATCTAACATTTCTACCTCAAGTAACCTACCGAAACAGTACTCCTTGACCATGGTGTCAGGGATGGTACAAAACATGCCTCTTTTGGGGATTGAGTCAAGAATTCTCAGTTGTCCCACATGGTCACCTGATTTATACTTGTATTCTATCTGCAACTTGATAGCACAGCTAGCGGCTGTCTTCCTAATAAAGATATGAAGGGGTGACAGCCCAACGATTGCTTCTAAAGCTGCCGTTGGGCAGGTGCGCATAGTACCTGTGATGCCGAGACAGGCAACTCTTTGTAACCTCTGGAGTTTAGTTGCCGTTATCCGTTCAAGAACTGTCGGCCACCAGATGATGGCCGCGTATGTGATAATAGGCCTCACCATCATTGTATACATCCAATGTATCATTTTCGGATTTAGACCCCAAGTTCTGCCATACAGGCGATTGCAGGCCCACATGGCCTTATTAGCATGCTCGATGGCTAACTTGATATGAGAATTCCAGCTGAGCCGTTTGTCGAGGATGACCCCGAGGTATTTGACTTCACTGGAATAACCTACAGTAGTGCCTTTGATAATGATAGGTCCTAGATTGACCAGTGTTTTCCTTGTAAAAGGCACTAGAACAGTTTTGCAGGGATTGAAGGATAGTCCTTCTCAGCTACACCATTCTAAAAGTGTAGTAAAGCACCTTGTATAACGCTGGAGATGGTTGCGCTGTGCTTGCCACTAATAAGTATCGTCAAGTCATCCGCATAACCAATGGCAATATAGCCTAATCTATGAAGATCGACTGGAAGGTTGTCTATGACTAGTGACCATAGAAGGGGGGAATGAATAAATATTTATGTTCTTAATTAATTGTGTTTTCTTCATAAAAAAAATGAGTGCTTCTGAGCACTTAAGCGGGTTTTTTATAAGTGCCTAACCCGCTTAAGTACCTCGCAGGTTTGGATATTTATGGAGGAGTGCTTATCCGGGGATTAATGTATACATAAATATCTACACCCATCCTACCCTTCAACGGGATTGTGTACTTCTGTTACCACTTACAAACAATATGTGACAATTACTCAGAGTCAAAATTTCCATTAAATGCACAAATATTGATAAAAACTTGAATGGAAACCATCAAAATGTGCAATTTACATATGAGATTATAACATGATTTAACTGCTATCATGAGTGAACAATTTCTGTTAATCACTTTAATTGAATTTAATTTAAAACCAAAATTAAGTTATTTTTGCAGTACAACAGTATTATAATTGACCGTAATCAGTTCATCTGTCGATAACTAGTGCATCTATCTACAGTGGGAAGTATGTATTTCGATATAATTGTACGCATGAAAGTATTTATTTTTAATTCCGAGTTAATTATGCACTTCAACGCATATTTGCAGAAGTTCTTGTACATTTGATTGGTCCACCCTATGTACATATAGGTACGTACGCACGTGAACACACCCATGATTTTAATTGAAAAATAAAAAGGTACAAAAGTAATTATAAAAAAAAAAAAAAAATTAACGAAATGTTAATGGGAAATAAAGTAAAGGTAAATCACATGTAATGATACGCCAATACAGTCCACACAATAATCAACCACATTATGTCATCTGATGAAATAATCATAAATTAATTAGTAAATTAAAGCCAATCCCCTAAAGCGAATTTGGGTGGGAAGGTACTGAGGAATGATATATTGTTGTTGGGTTATGTGTACTTGTGATTCTTGAGAAGAGAGAGTATTACCACCCAAGCACTTAAATTTTTAAACAATTCAGCTTCAGAAAAAAAAGTTAGATTACTTTGTTTACCCACATTGAGTACCGGCGTATCATCGTCTACAGGCACCTGTATCCGGAACTTGTTTCAGATCATTCCAGCTCCTTCTTAACAGCTTAGGCGTCTCTACGATCATTTTGGAGTCAAGTTTCTCTCCGACAATCTACTATATATGAACACAGGGTTAGGTTAGGTTAGGTAGATGGGTGCCTTGTGATATAAAGAGTCACTGCTCACTTAGACCAAGTAGGTCCATTGTGCCCAATCATTTAACCCGCTGTTAGAACCTCCCAGATAATGATATGAAGCTCAGGAGGTCCATCGGCTCTACATTACTTAAGTCCTCCAATTCCGAAAAGAAGTAACTTCCGAGAGTCCTCATTCTTATGACGGATAAGGCAGGACAATCACATAGCAGATGACGAACAGATTCAATTTCTTCTTCGTCCCTGCAACTTCTGCAAAAGTCGTTATATAGCACACCGAGTCGCTCTGAGTAAACGCCAATAGCACAAAGTCCAGTAATTATGCCGGAGACAACCCGTGCGTTCTAACGACTTAGTTTTACCAGAGAGGTTGATCTCTTCTTGCTGAAGGCCGGCCATAGCGCCCTGGCCATTGCGCATGTTTCCAGATGAACCCAGCGTCTGTTTGCTCGACCGGTGGCTTCATCTTCTAACTTTTTCCGTAAGTAATTGACACAAAAGAGAGGGCCCGCGATGAGTGCAGCGAAGCCCCTTTCCTAGCAAGCTCGTCAGCCCTTTCACTTCCTTCCATATGCCCTGGTACCCAGCAGAGGGTCACCACATTGGCTCTAGATATTTATCTAGTTTTAGAGTGAATTTCAGGTTCTCACAAGCCTCGATCTGATTACACTGGAGACCAGAGCCTTAACGGCTGCTTGGCTGTCTATACAGTGGCAGTGATGGTTTTGCCAACGATATTACTCTCGCGAATAATTTTAACAGTATGATGGCTGTGACCTCGACCTGAAAGACGCTGCAGTTGTCGTTTATTCTAAAGAAATGGTTTATTCCTAGGATTTCGCAATAAACTCCGTCCCTCGTGCCAATGTCCATCTTAAAACCATCGGTATAGAATGCCAACTCCTTTTTCATGGTCCTACGGTTCTTCCAGTACACTCTGTCAGGAATTCTTGTAGCGAATCTCCTTTCAAATGCTAGCATCGGGCTCATATAATCAGTTTCCTTCGATCTGCTGGTAGTCTCTCATCGAGCTGTAACGGCTCGATGACGAACACAGGGTTACTTTCCATAGCTGGACACAGCTGCGGGATATTATAAGTAAGATCGTCCATGCTCATAAACCCCTAGTTATCTGACTGAAATGCGTATTTGTGTTTCTTGAGTATGATGAGCAGGCTTTCTGTAGGTAATGCCAGCTAGGGCTGGCTCAGAATCTGCGTTCATAGGACGTGAACCTTACTGTGGCATTAACTGGTCATTCGCCACAGCGCTGATTAGTAACTGGGAACGCAAACTTCGCCTGGACCACTGGGAAATTGTCCCAAGGTTGAGGCAATCCAAATTAGTAATCAAACCTTACTCCTATCAGGATATACTTAACCTTAACAAGGAAAGTATCAGAAAGCTGGTGGGCTTTCTCACGGGCCACTGTGGCTTGAGATACCACCTTAACAAACTTAACCTGAGCTCAGAGACGGAATATAGGTTCTGCTCGGAGGAGGACGAATCATCCGAATACATTCTCTGCAATTGCCCAGCTTTACATTGGTTAAGGAGACGTATTTTCTATAAAGAAATATGTACGCCAGCGGAAATGAAAAACTGTTCTACTAAGGATATACTATCCTTCATTAGGGAGGTAGTACGTCTCTAAGACTAAACATACCCTTATGATACAATAGATCTTTTAGGTCGCAGTGTCTGGTCGTAACATTGGGATGTCAAAAGAAAACGCCTTCGCAACATCAATGATTGTCGCTTATATAGTCACACTTTTGGGTTAGAGGTGTTGCCTGTAGTTATGCTGTCATTCTAATCTTCTCATTGATTGGCTAGCATTCTTATTTAACATTGGACGCATATGCTTTGCTGCATGATTCCCAGATGACATGTTCGCACAAGCAATGACCTTTTCTCAACTTTTTGTGGATTTGAATCAGACCACAGTGATAGGTTCCTTTTCGCTCTCTTCCACGATCCATCTTAGCCTGAGAGACTCTATAGATTTCTCCACATTTTTTTTCTGGTTTTGATTCTTCGTGTCAACGCTAGCATCTGTTTAACAGAAATCTGGTTCATCTACCCAGTTTCTACCCACTGGCGCTCCAAGACTCCCTTCTTCTTCTAGCTATTGCCGGACACAATATATGTGCCGCCGTTTGATTTCCTCCAGACATAGCTCACAAATGCTATCCGCCAGAAGACCCATCTTCTTTATGTGATATACGTAATTTCCTTGACCCTTAGATAACGCTACCACTAATTTCAGAGCGCTTCGCTCGAAACTTAGAATTTCTCTATGAGTGGTGCCTGTCGGCATTTTAATAGCTATTTTAGCCTGCCCACAACCTTCCATGGTTGACCAGGTCCTCCACCATTCCTCTGCCAATTGGAGCATATGCTTTGGACATTTGGACCAGAAAACTCCGTGGTTGACCCTTGCTTTGCTAGACAGTCCGCCTTTTCATTGCCCTCAGTCCCTACGTGCCCTCCCACACAGAGCACCGCTATCTCATTTCGAGATGAGCAATCATTGAGAAGACCATCGCCAGGGATGTATTTATATCTGTTTGCTCCACGCGTCTAATCACTGATTGACTGTCCACAACTTGACCTTCTATCAGGTGATCCAACGCATGTAACAGAGCAATCATCTCGTCTTGGTAGACTGAGGTATATTTCCCCAGACTAATACAAGAGGCTAGTTCTAGTTCTTCTGAAAAGCTACCTGCCCCCGCTCTGCCATCCATGATGGACCCATCCAAATTTTTTTTTGAGTTGTTTCATCCGCTATTAGAGTTTTATGATACACACACTCTCTTTATTTTGTCCATAGGCATATGCAACTCCTTACTCTTATTATTCACACGATCCAGGATTTTCCTATGCCCATAGGTACCGTACCGTGCTAGTGCCAGTTGCCATCCCGGTGCAGACGAAATGCCGACGATGCCGCCGTTTTCTTAATAAATAAGTCCAGCGGCAGAATGCCTAGGATCACTTCCATTCCGGATGTTGGTGTCGTTTGTATTGCACCGACGATATGCCAGACGTTAGATCCTATCTAAATGCGCCTGTACAGTTTTCTGAGAGGCTTTTTGGCATACAAGTGGCGCATATGTGATAATCGTGTACATCCAGTATGCTAACCTCGACGATATTCCCCACCCTTACACTGATGAAGCACCCTTTTACGCCCTCCGGATCTTCTCTTCTGCATGAAGTTTCCAAGTTCGTCCAGCATCTAGGTATACTCCCAGATACTTAACATTCTTGGTCACCTTTAGTTCCGAACTAAAAAGTGTCAAGGGCTCAAGATCTCTCTTCTCCCCTGTGAAGATGATTATATCTGTCTTTTCCCCATTAATGGAGAGTTCTTGTTCACGACAACACGGACCGCTCCACCACTTGGAGTGCATTCCTCAGAATATCTGCTGTGACGTTCATGAATTTGTCGCTTGCCATCATTTCTATGTCATCGGTCAGTCTCTTCAAGTCTTCTCAGGAGAGAGTCCACAATGTAGGTGATAAGACTCCTCCCTGCGGACCTCTGCTAATCCTTTTTGAGGTATGTCGACCGTTGTATCTTATTTCCGATAGCGTTCAAGATAAAACGTCCTTTTTGTTGTTATTCCCTCTTGTACTAAATAACTGAGTACTTGCCTTTCTCTAAACTCTATTTCCAAAAATAAATCATCCAAATAAATGCTAAGACGTCCTCTCAAATATAATATCGCGGACTATATTTCACTTTCAGTGCTTTAACTGCAAAATATTTATCCCCTCATCAAGTGGACTCCACATTTTCAATCTTTTCCACAACGTCTTCATTACTCTGCAACGATTTTTTTTTTTTTATTCAAATGCCATACCCATTCCGCCATTGATCAAAATATACGTCACATTGTATGGAAAATTACTTAAAAGCTTTTCGTTCGTTCGGTGGATATAGTGGCTTTAGAAATTCTATGGAAACGCCATGGCAGCCGCCGCCGTTGGTTTATCACCACTCCTATGACTGGCAAAATGACAAATTACTTCCGCCATGGGCAAACTAAACCGGTCATCTCATCCCTCCTCCCCCAGTTATAGCGTGTTTTATGGAACAAGGAGCAGCTGATAGTAAAAAAAAAAAAAAAAAAAAAAAATAACAAAAGCGGAACTCGAACCGGCGATTTGCATTCATGTCGCGGCTTTTAACCAAATTCCCTGTCAGCAGCTAATAAATTCATAGATTTTGACCGGAGATAGTAGAGCTACTTGACATTTTTTTTTATATCTAACTTTTGTAAGGGAATTCCTGCACGTTCGAAATATATGGCTAAAGAAATGCATACGCAAAGTGATTTGTGAATCTTGATGCAATAAAGTGGATTATAGCAGTCGGCTGAAATATAGGCAGGTGTAATTGTAATTTTAACTTTCGTGTCAGTACGAGGGTACCCGGGTATCCATTTGATTATTAAATAAATCCGATCCGAATCCGATCAGTTAATTTTTTAAAATACATTTTTCAATACGGAGTTATATGCAGAATACACCCAGGTACCCCTGTTAATATTGTATTGTACAAGGTGGCGCAAAATTAATCATCCAATTTTGTTCTTAAATTACTTTTTTACTAAATAAAAAAAAAATGATTTTGAGTGATGGAAATCTTTACTTGGACCTATAACATTTTTTCTGTTAAGTGGAAAAGATGATATCCGCCAAGTGGCTGCCGCCAGTGTTGACACACATTTGCGCCCGTTTTATCGCATTTTCCATGACTTTGCGCGAGATTTCCGGTGATAACTGTTCGCATTCCTGTCGAATATTCTCTTTAAGGGCTGCGATTGTCTGAGGCTTGTTGGCATAAACCCGCGACTTCAAGTAGCCCCAAAGAAATAAGTCTGGAATGGTTAAATCAGGCGATCTTGCTGGCCATGCCAAATCGCCAAAACGGGAGATTACGCGACCAGGAAACGCTTCCTTCACAATATCCATTGCGGCTCGTGCTGTGTGTGCGGTTGCACCGTCTTGTTGAAACCACATGTTCACCAAGCCCCTCTCATCTAATTCCGGCAGTAAGAAGTCGTTTACCATGGCCCTGTAGCGTTCGCCAGTAACAGTGACCGTATTGCCGATGGCGTCCTCAAAAAAATACGGCCCAATCACTCCTCTCGCCTGAATGCCGCACCACACAGTGGCTTTGAGTAGATGTAATGGCTCTTCGTGCATCACACGCGGATTTTCAGTGCCACAGAAACGAAGATTTTGCTTATTGACGTAACCGCTTAAGTGGAAGTGCGCCTCGTCGCTCATGATGATTTTCGACACAAAATCGTCCTCGGAGTATAGCGCTCCATTGCTTGCCTGTTTGTATACTGCAGCTGTCTAGTTCACAAATGTCAAATATGATTGACGTACGGCGCCATTTGCAAAAATTATAACATCTTCCGATAGGATGAATAATTTTGCGCCACCTTGCACGTACATACAGTGGTGGTAATCGACATGGTAATGTTAGACATATCCGCATGTATCCGCTCTAGACTGCCGTTCGCCTCTTGTGGAGATGGCTAAGAGGTTCAATATTCACCTGTGTTGGGTGCCGGGGCATAGAGACATTCCAGGGAATTGTTAGGCCGATGAACTTGCCAGAATAGGAACACCTATACCCATCTTGCCGGGCAAAGGCACCTTAGGTATTCCAATGGCTACTCGCAAACTTAAACTTAAGCTGCATACTGTCGAGAGTACGAACCTTAGGCGGACAAGTGGATTAACAGATCTGGCCAAAGCTGGGTCTAAAACGCTCTAAGAATTTGATTTCTCTCAATAGACTGAATATCGGCACCACAATAGGTGTCATCACTGGACACTGTCTAATAGGCAAGCATGCGACAAGGTTAGGCCTCTTTACGAGCGACTTTGTAGAAGCTGCATGGATGGAAGAGGAAGAAACTATTCCTCATCTTCTTTGTTTCTGCCCAGCTCTCTCCCTTAGAAGGAAGCTTCACTTAGGAGCCCCCTAATATAATGATATAGGCTACCTGGTGGATATTGACATTAAGAGCCTCTTACGCTTCATGAGAAGCTCAAAATGGTTTTAACGAGTAGGTAGAGAGAAACTTTCTCCCATGATCCACGCAGTTGGTCTAAGTGTGTTGGTGACTCCTAGCTGGCAGCCACTTCAAACTAAGTTAACCTAACCTAGGGATGACACCATTTTCTGCTCTTTAGGAGATATGTCAACGGCACGACCTTCAATCTGCGGTAAAACCCAAACAATAAGAGGTATGCAGAAGCTACCATTGGCTTACTAAATATTCTTTGGCCATCATTTCTCTTTAACCACCCTAACTTAGTCTTGGACCTGAGCTTTCAATATGTTGAAAAAGTTTAGATGTTCTATAGCATGACTTCAGATGTGACGTTAGATTCGAATGATTCTTTCGATGTCTGGACCTCTTTTAAGGGACTTCATTTATAGCATTCTCAGATGCATCTTTCAGTTCTTTACTCACTTACTTGTGGTGGAGCTACAGTCCGGGGTGGACCTGGGCCTCAACGAAGAAGCGTCTCCAGCCAGCTCGATCTTTAGTCAGCTGCCTCCAGTTTCGCACGCTAAGTTTTTTGTGGTCCCCTTCCACTTGGGTGAGCCATCTGAGTCGCGGTCTTCCTTTACTGCGCCGGCCGTCCCTCGGGAATGGATTCGTAGATTTTCCGGGCCGGAGCATTTGTGTTCATGCGCTCTACATGTCCCAGCCACCTCAGTCGTTGGACCTTCACTCTTCTGGCTAAGTCGATGCCGCTGTACAGTCCGTACAGTTCGCTGTTGTATCTCCTCCTCCACTCATCGTCTATGCAGACGGGACCAAAAATCACTCGAAGAATTTTCCTCTCGAAACAGGCAAGGGCGACCTCATCCGCTCTTGACAGGGTCCATGCCTCTGCGCCATAGAGCAGGACTGGGATGATTAAAGTCTTGTATAGGGTCGAGAGAGGGCTTTGCTGTTCAATTGCCTTCTTACCCCAAAGAAGCATTGATTGGCAAGAGTTATGCTTCGTTTGATCTCAGCGCTGATGTCGTTTTCTGAGTTCATAGCGGAGCCTAGGCAGATAAAGGCCCTAACTACCTCGAAGTTATATCTGTCTATAGTGACGTTCTGTCCGAGACGTCGATGTTGGTTGTCCTTCCTTGTTGACAGCATATACTTAGTCTTACCCTCATTACCCGCTAAACCCATCTTCGCCGCTTCAACCTTAATACTCACGACCGCTCCACTGACATCACGCTGCGTTCTTCCGATTATGTCAATATTGCCGGCGTATGCGAGTAATTGGACGGACTTTTAGAAGATAGTGCCTCTGGTGTTGGCGCGTGAGTTTTGCACAATTCTTTCAAGAACGATGTTAAAGAAGTCGCATGACAGCGCGTCGCCTTGTCTAAAACCTTTTTTGACATCAAAGGTCTCGGTAAAATCTTTACCGACCTTGATGGAGCAGCGAGCGTTCTCCATCGTCATCCTGCACAGAAGGACGCCAAAACTAGACATTGCTCTATATAGCTCGTCTCTATAAATGCTGTCATACGCGGCCTTAGAATCGATGAAAAGGTGGTGTGTATCGATTTGATGCTTCTGGGTTTTTTCCAGGATGTGCCGTAGTGTGAAAATTTGATCGATGGTGGACTTTCCCGGCCTAAAACCACACTGACATGGACCGATCAGGTTGCTGACGAACGTTCTTTCAGTTCAGTTCTTTAGATGTTGCAGCATAAGCTTATAGGTAGTTCATCATCGGTGGTGATACATTTTATCCTTCTTTAAATGCATTCGTTTCAAATGGTCATATAAGATACACCTTTACCAGTTCACCTTGACTGCCCCTGTAGTAGTCATTGTAGATTCCATTAGATATCTGTAGAGCTGTTCTAACGTGGCCTGAATCAAAGGAAGATTGTTTTGATAAAAAACTTTTCCTCCTCTTTCACTTGTACAAGTAGCAACCTACAAAGAGACTAAACATTAATCCGTACCAGAGGTACAACTATCAACTCAGTTGCACTTGCACATTTCAAATGTTGCACAAAAGATTCCCATGATTCGAGTACTACAAATCAACACAATCTCTTTGACGCCTCACACAAGGTTTCATAAGCAAAACACAAAAGCAATCCTGGCACAATACGATGTCCTTTTATGAAAAAAAGGATCCATTTCCCGAAGCATAGTATAACTTTATTTAACGAAGGGAAATTCACCAATTTATTTACATTTTTTAAAAGAAGAAATTGCTCAAAAGGATATAATTAATTATATCTCACTGGGGGCGCTATCCTCCAAGTGCGTTAGTCCAATTTCTATTCATAATCCCTTAACCCCGATGTCTCTAAGTGGCCAAATGAAATGATGCCTTCTCAGGAACCACAACGCGGCATTTGTTAGCACAAATGTTGTGCCAACCCAAGCCGCGCCGGTTTCCGACAACTTATTCTCAAGCCTTCCCGGAATTATGCTACAGAAAGAATAAAATTCTAATTTGTTTAACTAATTAATTAATTTGATTTACACACTGCAGCAGCAATGGCAGCTCATGAATCCTTATTTTGCTTTCAATTTTAAGCGTTTTTTTCTTATTTTTTTTTTTTGTTCATCGCACTGGACCTAATGAGCTGGTGGTTCCTTTGATTAGGATTTTATAAATTCAGGTCTAAGCAAAGGATACTGGGCGGGGGGGCTAGTGGTTCTTTTATGTTTCTTCCGCGTTCCCCTGTGCGTTTTTAATTGGCTCTCGTTTCTCGTAGGCCTCGTTTGGAATATCGTCTTTCATTTTGCATTCGGATTTTTGTTGGTCCTTGGGGTAATTTTAAATTTTTGTATAGTTTGAAATAATTTTATGGTAATTATATTCATTTTAATTTATATTGCGTTCCTCGTGCGGAATAATTTTGGTGGTACTCGAGAGTTTCCTGGTTTTCCTCTGGGTTACGCAGCCAGAAGCAACAGAACAAATTTTCTCGAAAATTTCTCTCCGAAAGTCAATTATAAAAATACGTACGAGTATCCACCCATTTAGGTGAACTACTAAATAGTATTATAGAGTACTCATTCGAATGCTCCAGACCGTAAAGCCAATTCCCATGTGAGGATATGGTTTTTACGCTGGTTCCTTTGTTAGCTGCCCTGAAAAACTATCTAGATTCCAAACAAACACACACAGATAGATAGAGAGAGAGAGAAAGAGATGAAGGGAATTAAATTTCAAGAATTTCATTCAGAGATCCTTTTTCTTTTGTTAGCACACCGAGTGGAGGGCAGTGGTTCGGTAGTAGGGTAGGTAGTAGATGCCTATAGTTCCCACATGAATTGAATTACCCCAACTCTGGGCGCACCCCCACTGAGTGCGTACGTAGAACATATCTCAATACGTGTTTTATTCGTTTTACCGAACCGCATGATAAGGCAACGGTAAGTTGGGGGCTGTATCCTTAAATTTAATGCTAGTAGAAGCCTAGTAGATCCTTTAAGGCATACACATTATTGGGATGGCTGGAAATAGAAAGCAGGGAATCTATTTTATTTATGTGAGTGTGTGGAAATTTATTTGATAGAATTCCCTACTGGAATCCGAACTTCAATCGTACACTTGAGTGAACCAAAGTATGGGAATACCTAAAATGCAAATTTAATCTTAAAATTGTACAGAAAAACCTACGTAATTTCCTTGCAGGCCTCCGCATACTCCTTTGCGTCCCCCCTAGGCGATGTTGTTGGGCTCCAAGACACAAGGTAAACACAAATAATGAAATGCGAAATTCCATTAGCAGAGGAGTGGGAATAAAAGAAACGTGCCAAGATACGACAGTATGAGAACGTAGAATGCTTACCACCAACAGTAAAAATATTCCGATATATTCGGTGTACAAGGATATACGTAGCTATCTCTAACAGAGGGAATCTATTTAAATGCCTAAAATGTTTTGACTATTAGCCAATGGGATAGGTAGATTGTTTTCCTTTTTTATTTTTACTGCGAGCAGGAATATACAAATGGAAAACATGTATTTGTAGCTGAATTTTGCGGAGTGTTACCCAAACCCTTAAACAGTGCGGATAAATATCGTTTAATATCGTTTATTTCCGTCAGACAACGCTACGGAAATTCGATGTTGACAACTTAATATTAACGGACAGTGGTATGATGGCGGGGATATTATTCCAAATGAGTGGTCTTAAACAGTCTTATGGTTCGTAATTGAAGCTATTTAAGGATAATCATGCAAGAGCAAAACTCATAGATTAATATCGTTTATAGTCTAAGAAAACAGGATTAAACAAACGCTTGATTGTCTCCGTTTTATAGCTCTATAAATAGATTGTGGAAGTTTACATCGAAAAACTGGCAATCAAGGAGGTATGTGTGTATATCTGTCCTGTTATAGAAGTAGTATCAGTCTTCCGCAATAAGAAGTTCTTGAATAACTCATCAATTAAATATGAAATGGAGGATTGTGCCAAATGTGACGAATGAAATGTTATTTAGACCATTCAAAGGAGATCAATTCCGCAAGGAAGTCTCGTGTCAGAAGCAAACATCATTTTGTATTACAATAGTGCTTTCTAGGTCGAAGATTGTCGCTTATATAAGTTTATGCTTCTTGACACTAGGCATAAATTGCCTTTGCCTTTGGTCCCCAAATCACCAAGCAGTAGCTTGTGTATCACCCCTAGTATATGCTGTATATATAAGATCTGTTAGTAGAGGCACTCCACAAGGAGGTGTTCTATCCCCGCTTCTGTGGAATTTGGTGGTCAATGAACTATTGATAATCATGGAAGGCGAGGGATGCACAGCGATCGCTTATGCAGATGATGTTGCCTTGGCCGTCTCGGGAAAGCACCTAAATACTCTGAAGGAACTCTTACAAAACGCTTTAAACAAGCTGACTAGATGGGCAGTTCGGTGTGGTCTGGGTGTAAACCCCCACAAAACTGAACTGGTACTCTTTACCAGGAAATATAAAATTCCGCTAGTCGACCCTCCCTCTCTCAATGGTACCAGCTTAACTTTCTCTGAAAAAGCTAAATATCTGGGTCCTATCCTGGATAGAAAGCTAAGCTGGAAACCTAACATTCAAGAAAGAGTCAAAAAGGCTACAGTAGCACTTTTTCATGCAAAAAAGCCATTGGCAATAAATGGGGCCTACAACCTCGAATAACCCACTGGCTCTACATCTCAGTCATTAGACCGATACTTACATACGGCGTAGTAGTCTGGTGGACAGCCTTAGATAAAGCTATAAATCGCGATCATCTAAGTTAGGTCCAACGTACAGCTTGTCTGTGCAAAAGCGGAGCATTACGTATAACTCCCTCTGTGGCACTTATGTTCCATCTGATACCCCTCGATATATATAGCAAGCAAATGGCAGCGATTGCAGCCGTTCGCCTTGAAGCTACCCAACAGTGGTCAAGAAAAGAATTCGGCCACGCCTCTATTCTGAATAAATTCAAAATCTCTCCCGAAAACACGGACTACACCATCCCACGTCTAAATTTTGAGAAGAACTTCCCAGTCAGCATTCCTTCCATATCACTCTGGGAGGACGATACTTTTTTAGAAGATGAATCAATTCACTTCTACACAGACGGGTCAAAGACCAAAGACGGGGTTGGTGCAGGTGTTTTCTCTGATAGGCTTAATCTCAAGCTCTCCTTGCGTCTTCCTAATTATTGTAGCGTGTTCCAGGCGGAATTAATGGCGATAAAAGAAGCCCTATCATGGCTTAAGAAAAACGTGATATCTGCTAGAGATATCCGCATCTTTTCTGATAGTCAGGCAGCAATCAAATCCCTGGAATCGACCTCTATAAACTCTTTAGTAGCCCTAGACTGCCGTTCGTCTCTTGTGGAGATGGCGGAGCAGTTCAAAATTCACCTGTGTTGGGTGCCGGGGCATAGAGACATTCCAGGGAATTGTAAGGCCTATTCGCCAGAATAGGAACAACTATTCCCATCTTGCCGGACAATGGCACCTTAGGTATTCCAATCGCTACTCGTAAACTTAACCTTAAGCTGGATGCTACTCTTAGGTGGACAAGTGGATCAACAGATTTGACCGAAGCTGGATCGAAAACGCTCTAAGAATATGATTTCTCTCAATAGACTGCATATCGGCACCACAATAGGTGTCATCACTGGACACTGTCTAATAGGCAAGCACGCTACAAGGCTAGGTCTCTTCGCGAACGTTTTTGTAGAAGCTGCATGGATGAAGAAGAGGAGGGAACTACTCCCCACCTTCTTTGTTTCTGCCCAGCTCTCTCCTGTAGAAGGAAACTCCACTTAGGAGCTCCCTATTATAATGATACAAGCGACCTGATGAAAATCGACATCAAGAGCCTCCTACGCTTCATAAGAAGCTCTAATTGGTTTTGAGACGAGTAGGTGGAGGGAGGCTTCTCCCATGATCCACGTGGTATCACAACGGACCTCATTGGCCTAAGTGTGCTGGCGAATCCTAGCTGGCAGCCACTTCAACCTAACATAGCCTATATGCTGTATTCTGACCGCCATGGCTCTCATGCTGAATTACTGAAAGCTCAACATGCTGGTCGCTAGCCTTATTCAGTTGGTCAAAGCTGTGCTATAACTTCGGAGTGATTCAAAGGGAGCTTGTATTGCCTTTTAATTACTCAGCACGAAATTTAAGAGAGGAGAACTCAAAACTGATTGAGGACTTAAAGGGACTCTAAGTTCAAACCTTAAATCTGTTACAAAAAGAAGGAATTAACGGTAGTTAGTACTAGTCGTACACTGCCCTTTTTGCACTTATCCGAGTGTAGAATGGACTTCAGACGAAGACTGTTCGTTCATATCGCAGCATGAGTATTCTTCGACGGCCGTGTCTGATTTTGCTAAGACTTAGCCATTCGAAGGCGAAGTGGATCGAAAATTATTTGTGTCTGAATTGGCGAAGGTCTGTTTGAAAGAAAGAGAGTTTAACTTTATTGAAATGAGTGACGCAGCTTGGCAGTAGCTTCAAACTCCTGCGGACACGTCTTTTTGGTTCCAACTTTAAACTTCTTTGGACACTCAGCGTCCATTTTCTAGGCAGGTGGATATTCAAAGGGTTACGTTCCAGATAGCAACCTGCTGCTTGTTACTTTCAACAAAGCTACACTTTTGGGCATCGCAACAGAACATTAAAGTGAAGTGTAATCACGGACTCACTAATACCATTCATCTACTGCGGACTATCCATCTTGCGAGCGCTAAGAACATCAACAGAAATGGAATTCCATTCGAGGCCTTTGTTGACCCTTTTCTTGTGCGTCAAAAGAGAAATCCAAGAATTGATGGTTTTTAACAAGTTTAACTTAAACCATCTTCACACTCCGGCAGATCCTGGTAAAAACCCAAGAAGTCCAAATCGATACCCACCATCTTTTCATCAATTTTAAGGCCGCATATGGTAGCATTTATAGAGACCAGCTATACTTTGGGACTTTGTCTACCTTGGCTCTGCTATAAATTCTGACAACAACATCTCGGCGGAAATTAATCGAAGAATAACTCTTTGCCAAACGCTGTTTCTTTAGACCGAGAAGTCTGAGTAGTAAGGCCCCCTCTCGAAAGGCAAAGGACACTATTTATAAGACCTTAATTATCCCAGTCCTGCTTTATGGCGCTGAAGCATGGATTCTGTCGAAGGCGGATGAAGATATCCTTGGTCGCTTCGAGAGAGAAATTCTTCGTAAGATATACGGTCCCGTTTGCGTTTGACGGTTGACGGGAGGAGAAGATTCAACGACGAAATCTACGAGCTGTACAGCGACATCGACCTAGTCAAAAAACTGCGCATCAGTCGCCTAAGATGGCTAGGACATGTAGAGCGAATGGACACCAATGCTCCGGCCCGCGGAGTTTTCGAATCTAGCCCGGAGGGACAACGCAGTAGAGGACGACCTCGTACAAGGTGGCGCGCACAATTAGAAGGGGACCTCAACCAACTTGGAGTGCGCAACTGGAGGCAGTTAACTAAGGACCGGGCTAACTGGAGAGGCTTGTTGGTTGAGGACCAGGTTCACCCCGAACTTTAGCGCCACCTGAGTAAGAGTAAGTAAAGTAAGCAACTCATTCGGAAGCTACGGTCGAATCTCGGTTGCAGTGAGGCATAGTGGAAATGCTTAATAGATCCAGGAGCGAGGAGTGACCAAAGTTGTAGCTGAACCACTTCGATGAGGCTTTAACTCGGATGGCCGCACTAGCGGCCATCTATTTGCTGCAGAAGGAGTGTTTCTTAGAGCACCGGTGATGCATATATGTACATTCAAATATTTGCATTTTATAATTGAGTGAGGTGGGCGCCATGGCTCAAGTGGTTAGTGCGTTGGATCGTTGAGCGGGAGGTTCGACGGACGAATCCCAGAAACACCAAAAGTTTTTTCACGGTCCCACCTCTCGCAAATGTCTGACAAACGTCTGAGAGTAATAACTGTCAAGAGAAAGCTTCTCAACAACACGAATGGTCGCGAGGCGCTAGGCCCTTGATCATATACGTCTGTTGCGCCAAGTATTTGTATTTGTATTTGAGGTGTACAACTCTGTCAAAAGATGGCCATCAAACGGATCTCTCTGACAAGTATAGCCAGCGTGTCATTCAAGAATGCATACCCCAGCTACTTTCCTTAATTATTTCACAGGAATTGAAAGCTACATTTGCTCTTCTTACGCATTCAGGTAGAATGGCTTTTGAGTTGTGTTCCTTTTCTAAAAAATTACTCAAGTATTTTGCACTTTCTGTAAAGGGGAGACTGAAGCCATTTATCTTAGGACGGTCTAAGTACTTTGTATTTCTTCGGTTACGTGCGGACTTAAATGCAAGCCGCATTTTGTGGCCCAACTGGTCAGTAGAAAGAGAGCATGTTGGAGGATATCCTTGAGAGTAACCGTATTTTTACCTAAGGCTGCAGTAGCAATGTCATATACATAGACAACTACTTCTCTTTCCGTATTTTCTGGGTCTACTAGTAGCCCGTCGATTATCAGATTCCAGAGAAGAGGAGGTAAGACAAGACCCTGGGGTGTTTTACCACTGGCCAGTCTTTGATTGATTAATTGATTAACTAACAGTCAGAGAGATATGCCAACTACAAGGTGGCGCAAAATTAATCATCCTGTCGGAAGATGTTATAATTTTTGCAAATGGCGTCGTACGTCAATCAAATTTGACATTTGTGAACTAGACAGCTGCAGTATACACACAGACAAGTAATGAAGCGCTATACTCCGCAAGAGCGTGGAATATTGTGTCAACAACGAAGAGGACGATTTTGTGTCGAAAATCATCATGAGTGACGAGGCGCATTTCCACTTAAGCGGTCACGTCAATAAGCAAAATCTTCATTTCTGCGGCACTGAAAATCCGCGTGTGATGCACGAAGACCCATTACATCCACTCAAGGCCACTGTGTGGTGCGGCGTTCACGCGGGAGGAATGATTGGGCCGTATTTTGTTGAGGACGCCATCGGCAATACGGTCACTGTTACTGGCGAACGCTACAGGGCCATGATAAACGACTTCTTACTGCCGGAATTTGATGAGAGGGGCTTGGTGAACATGTGGTTTCAACAAGACGGTGCAACCGCACACACAGCACGAGCCGCAATGGATATTGTGAAGGAAGCGTTTCCTGGTCGCGTAATCTCCCGTTTTGGCGATTTGGCATGGCCAGCAAGATCGCCTGATTTAACCATTCCAGACTTATTTCTTTGGGGCTACTTGAAGCCTCAGACAATCGCAGCCCTTAAAGAGAATATTCGACAGGAATGCGAACAGTTATCACCGGAAATCTCGCGCAAAGTCATGGAAAATGCCATAAAACGGGCACAAATGTGTGTCAACACTGGCGGCAGCCACTTGGCGGATATAATCTTAAAGATTTCCATCACTCAAAATAATTTTTTTTTATTTAGTAAAAAAATAATTCAAAAACAAAATTAGATGATTAATTTTGCGCCACCTTGTATAAGACTTGCAAATGCTTCTGATTTCACATTGTGAAAAGCTCCCTCAATGTTAAGCAGGGCCACGATGGTGTACTCCTTAATGCTCAACTATCTCTCAATGATGCCTACTAGTGACGTGAGGCTGTCTTAACTGGCCTACCTTTGCAGTACGCATGTTGGGATACAGATGCATAGTAGGATTTATACTTCAATGGTTACTGTAGACATCAATATCATCAAAAAAACTTTTCCAACATGCGACTTCCAAAGAAGACTCCTGGAACCCCTTGCGGGCTCAAATGGAAAGTGTTAAAGATATCTTTAGGACACAAGTCTCTATTGAACTGTATGACCTGAAACATCTTGTAATGGCAAGGTCTTGGATGGATATTGACATCTGATGACCTTCTACCATCTTTCGCCTCGCTGCAAAGTGAATCAGCTTCAATTCGCCTCGTGTCGTCTTACCTAGCCTGATCTCCCTTCCTTTCCTTTTCTCGCTGAAATCTCGAAGACCAATTTTAACGGCGTATGTACATATATCAGGTTTTTCAACAAATTTTTTTTATATTTTCCGATTTGTCCTCTGAGGGGGCGTGAACACAAATCACACAACCTTCACAAAAAAATTTCATCAAATTTATCCAAATAATGAATATTCCTATATCTACAAGCAGCTATCTGTCTATATCGCATCAACCATAAATATAATCAAATCTTTTTAAATTGAATCCCCACCCACAGATGCAAAAAAAATTCTTCCTTCATCAGAGCAAAAGATTAAAAATTCTCAAAATTCGATTTACCTTGGGTGGCTGTTTCGCCAAAGATAACCTTCACGGTTATCTTACCTAAATATCAGAACCAAAATTTAATTGATTAAGTTTGTATAATACGAAAGAAAATCTAAATTCATTTGTGAAGTTATTGGCTAATAATAAATTTTGTCCCCGAAAGCACCTCACGCACCAGTTGAACTGTTTACGAGGGCAGAGAATATTCGTATCTGTGCTTGTGAGCATGGGACAATCGGTGGGTTGTGCATCGACTATTATTGTAATTAATAGACCCAAGCTCCTTGTCCCTTTAATTAAGAACAGAAAGCTGGAAGCAACAAATTTGTTTAAATGAAAACTTCCCCAAGGGGATTTAATACATATCTAAACTTTTTTTTTTCCTTTTTTTTCTGGGGAGTGCCATTCATGCACCCTCCTCTGGCTTGGTGGGTGACGATGGTGATTTCTTGACAAATAACAATTACTGGCTCTGTTGAGGGACGATGGTGATAGCTGTTTATGGGGGTGAAATACCTTTCGGAAATCAATTTTGAGCTCACAACAATGAGTTGAAAAGTTTGAAAAGTTTTTTTTTCCATTTGTTTTTTTTTGTGGTAATGTAAAATCTATTTCTGCTGGTGATGATAAGGGTGGATAAAAGTTTAGAGAATTATTTCTCGGCCATAAAGGGTTAGGGAAAGCACTGAGCAACACAGTGTATAATATGTGCTACACAGATATCGTAAAATACATTCCAGGGAAGTTTTACGTGAATTGAAACACCGCATATTTTGACGTAAGTACTTAATAAAATACGTAGGATACGTGGGCGTAAACTCGCCAAAACCAAGAGAAATGTACCAATGTACCAAGTTTTCTGATTCCGTTTTGGTGAACCTCTGTACAACACGAAAAGTGAGGTATTGGTGAGGATTTTTGCGACATTACTTGAAGGAAATTGGCCCTGGTCGAAGGACTGGATCTGGGATTGAGTTTGTACAAGCGGAATGGAAAATTGATGCTATGCAAGCATGTATTTACTTATTTAGATGAGTTGCTAAACCCCAAAAAGTTATCTCAATAAAGTCCTGAATATTCAGATATTTTCCAAGCAACTGTGTTACATTTGAGAGCTTATAAGCCCAGTAAGTACCATAGAAAATCAGCAAACTGTATATATAACGAGGGTAAGGTGCAAGGAGACAGGAAAGAGGTGCAGTATCTTTCTTTGTTTTCTGTTTAAGTCGACCATTGCCTGTTTCATGGGTATTTCCTCATTCTGCTTCTGTACATGAGCGAGTATGTACGCCTCCTGTAATTCTGTGTCTATATTCTGTACAGGATTATACCAACATTGCAGAAGAAACTTCAAAGGCACAATGAGATGCATATTCATATAATGTATCTACATCTGGGCTAGGACCATGCTCCGGAGAGACCTCTGTGATGGTCTTCGCGGCCAAAGGCTGCCCCCAGGGAGGGATTTTCTCGCCTCTCTTATGGTCGCTCGCGGTGGATGACTTATTGAATAAACTCAAAGGCAGACATGAAGTGTGTTTCAAGTCATGCAAAACGCACTCCTGGCAATCTCGGACTGGTGTGTTGGGGACCGATTGACCCCCCAGCAAGGCAATCGTTGTACCATTCAGAAGAAGAAGAATGCTGAACATTGGTTCAGTGACCCTAAATGGCACAACTATTAATTTGTCCGATGAGGTAAAATGTCTGAGAGTTGTCCTGGACAGGAACCTTAACTGAAACTTCCATAAAATTGCCAAAGCGACCACTGTCGCCGAATCTATGGCAAGTCATATTCTGGTAATGTACCTACCACGGTGGTAAGACCCATCCTTACATTTGCGTCCATTGTCTGGTGGACAAAAACCAAGGAAGTCACAACCATCAATAAGCCCAGTAAACTTCAAAGACTGGCTTGCCTTGGAATCACAGGTACTATGCATACCTGTCCCACAGCAGCCATAGCGGCTACAATCGGTCTCACTCCGTTACATACATATATTTATAAAAAAAAGCGGCAATTCGCAGTGCAGTTAGTCTTCGAAATTCGGCATTTACTAACTGATTTCCCCGAGCTAGAAATGCTCAGTACGGTTTTTTACTTCACGCCTAAATCACTCTACCTTGGTAGAAGGTTTGAGATCGAAATTCCAAGCCTTGGCGCATGGAATAATGGCGAACAGTTGCTTGATCCAAAAGAATCAAAAACGGATTCGGGAGTTAGCGCCGGTGTGTATGGACCTAATTATAAAATTTCGTTACCACTTGAAAAGAGTCGTAGTGTCTTTCAGGTCGTGCTTTACGCTATTCAGACTTGCGCTAGGACAAACTTGCTCTCAGGCATCAAAGGAGCCTCCACCCATATACTCACCGACAGCCAAGAGGCGCTTAAAGCACTGATCTCCCACTCGATCAGTTCCAAATCAGTTCTGAGCTGCTTCAATAGTTTACAAAACTTGGCCCGATGCCGTAAAGTAAAATTGTGGTGGGTACCGGGTCACGTAGGATTTGACGGCAATGAAATTGCAGACCTACATCTGCATCTTCCACTGGTATGACTCCCAAGATCTTAGACAAGCTAAAAGAACTGTCCAAACCTTCCAAAAAAGGCAGTTGATATCCTTACATATCGCAGAAACGACATTAGAAGGCTTTTGAGCTTCCTTACCGGTCACTGTCAATTACTTTATCACCTAAAATAAAATGAAAATTATGGAGGATATCACCTGCCGCCTCTGCTAAAAAGAGATAGCTTCGGCTACATGGGACAGAAACTTTTTTTTTATACCTTGAGGATCCGGCGCATAGAATATGATATGTTTTGTCAAGAGTACAGGTTGGTTTGTTTTAAGGCCAATCAAGGGTTAACAAAATTGGAGACGGTATCACAATCTACTAAAAGGAATCACAATAAACCAAAAGGCCCCCGTAACAACAACCTCTGTCATGCACTTCTGTCATATCATACCATACCATAGCTATATCTCTATAAAGAGTACGTTTGCAAAGGCGAGCACTCCGCAATAATCCTTCAGTAATCCTGATATAACGATGACCTAATCAATGAAGGTACTCTGTCAGGGGTAGATTTACCCCTAGGGAATGGAGAAAACACCGTCAACTACACAAGTAATCTTGTATATAAAGGATGGATTAACTGTTGATTTAGTTTGAAATAGGTACTAAAACTGCACCGTTTAATATTTTCGAATGGTTGTTCCTTTGTTGGAAAGGACACACCTTCCGATTATCAATGGAAAATAATTCGAATGGCTGCCTAATTCGAATTGGCAGTAGCCCATCCCGTCAATCCACTTTTGCAGAACATTTTCGATTGTTTGTGGCAAAAACTCGATGTCCTCCTTAAGTGTTCATCCCTCATTCCTTATCCCTCATTCTTAACAGTTTCCCATCAAGAAATGGCCCAAATAATCCGGCGTCAAATCGCAGCTGTGCGGTGCCAATGTCCGTCTTCGCTTTCCGGACTTTATGCGCAAAACATCGATTGTTTGATGGATGCTGCAAAAGGTTTCATTATTTTGCTAGAATTTAACCCTATCCATGTCCAAGTCATCCAATAGTCATTCATACCTTTCGCCCCAACTTAATTTTCAAAGAATCATGGAAGAATGATACAACCACTCCAACATCCACACCAAACAGTCAGTCTTTGGGGATGTTTGGCTTCTCTACGACTATGCGTGAGTTTTTGAAACTCTATATCCTGCAGTTTACCTTATGATTTTGTGACCGAAATCATCGTTATTTCGCGAATGTCTCACACATGTCTGAGAGCTGTCATGAGAAAGCTGGTCAAAAAAAAAAAACCTTTCGGATTTATATAGCTCTAAACTGTTGGTCGCTTCCATATGCGTGAACAAAACTAACTCCCACAACGCAAATGGTTGCGAGAAGCTAGACCTTGGACCATATACGGTCTGTTGCGCCAAGTATTTTTTTTTTTGATGAATCTTACAAGAAGGACGACAGATAAACGAATGCTATGTAAGTCGATGGACTGATTGATAGTACGTCGGCGTACCTGAAAAGGATACACTAAACGTTGGCAGGTTTAATTGGGAGGAAAACTAGTGCTGGCAATCACATAGCAAGTGACGAATGGATTCGATTTCCTCTTCGTGCCTGCAGTTCCTTCAGAAGTCGTTGTGGGGTAGTTCTAGCCGTGCTGCTTGATTGCCTTTCCCACAGTGTCCCGTCAAGACGCCGACAGCTATGCGAACATCCATGCGACTGAGTTTCATGTGATTTGCGGATCTCTCTTTGTCATAGACTGCATCTAATTGATACCAACGCATGTTATGCGAGTCAATGTCTATCTTTCTGTTCAAAGTGCTAAGCGATGTGCTAACCTCGGGAAAGGCCTGCGAGGAGCTTAGATGTGACCCTGCCCTGGTTAGTTCATGCTCCTTTACGCTACCTGGTATATCCATGTGGCCTGGTACCCAACAGAGGTTCAACTTTTTGGTCATTGAAATATCACCCAGTATTTTAATGCACGTTTTTACGAGCTTGGACCTCACCAATGATGACTGTAACGATTTAATAGCTGCTTAACTGTCACCATAGATGGTAATTGTCCTTCCAGATAAGCCACTGTTTATCCAGGGGTCTGCTGGGCTCTGAATCCTGTCACGTCAATCGTCGAATAACATGAGGAATTAAGAGTCATTGCACCGAATATTTTAAGCGCCTTCCATCTAGTCTGGCATAGAGTCCCAAGAAGCACACTTGCAGGATTAGTTGGTTGGATATAGAAAGTAAGCCTCCGCTCATTATTTAGGCCGCTTTCCTTTCCAGTTTGTCCGGTCTATCGTTGCCTGTTAAACCCGTGTGTCGCAGTATCCATGAAGTATGGACCTCGTTCATACTCCCATACCAATAATGATTTAGAGAAGGTAGCAATTCGAGTACCATGGGTTCTGAGGTCGCTCCTCTTTTGATGGCGTAGACCTCTACCTGTAAGACTGTGGTACATGGCTCCACGGTGTCGTGTATTTTGTCCGTTTCGTCCACGACTCCCTTGTAAGAACTTGTCATTTCAAGTTATTGATGAAATTGAAATTTTTAGCGTACTTGCTAGACTACTAAAATGCCGTTGATCTCACCAACAGACAAATAGATGGGCTCCTGCACACGTGTCAAATAGAAACATAGACTATCGCTTTCCTTAGTGCTCGAAAAATAATGCTCGGAAACCTTATCTTTACTTGAATATACATATTTATGACATTTTTTATTTTTATTTATTTATTTAGGAATTGATTTGGCCGCACACATTGCAAACGTGCCATTATACACCTTTAAGAGCCCTCGAGCCAAAACTAGTTGTGACAGAAATATGATCTGAAGTCAATACAATCCAAAAGTCAAATATGTTAGCCCATCACAACGGTAACTGCGTATCTTGACTTCCCAACTTTCTCAAACAGAAAGCTCATATATCATATGCTATTATTATTATTATCACCATTAGAATTCCTAACTATTCCTGAGACTGTAGCTCTGAGCAACTAATTATCTAATCGCATAATAATTAATCCAAACGACAACCTACTCGTAAGTCCCAAGGGCATCAAGTGTTAGTGTCTGCATGCCATTCATTACAACTAGCACGAACCTTACATAAAATGAATACCAAACATAATTATGACACTAATGAGCTCATGCACTATTGTCGCGGGGACCATTTGTCAAAAAGGATATTTTAGCAAAAATTCAATTGTTTTCGTGGAATACAGATAATGATAAGCTATGGCATTCAAATTATTTTTCGTAATCAAATCTACGCAGACATATGTCGCTTGCTTTATGCATATCATTAGTGCGATTGTTTTTCAATTATTTTTAATAAAAAAATATTCGCCATCGGATAATTTGTGCGAGATTTTTGAGTATAAAACAAAGAGTTGTGACGGTAATGGATACTGCTTTAGGTTAGGATAGGTGGAGGGGTTGGCGAGAGAAGTTCCCTTGCACCACACTCAGGTCAATATAGACGCATTGCGATACCCATAGCGTGAAGGCCACCCTTGCTCGTGGCGCAATTCCTCATTAACAATCTTTTGCTAAAGTTCTCTGGTTTCAAACCATGTTGAGTCTTTTATGAACCTGCATATGTATATCATTTATGGGTTTTTCTTGTATTTCTTTAATATCCTGAAAGAAGTGTCTCCCAAGTATTTTATGTCTTAGGTGGTAGAGGCCTGGGCAATGACAGAGAAAGCGGGTTGTATCCTCATGAACATCCTCGTCGCCACATCCTCTACAAAGGTCATCATTGCTAAGCCTTAGCTTTTTCATGAGGTACCGCAGAGTATTGTGCCCCGTAATCACACCTATAAGGGCGGATAGGATCCTTCTGTCTTTCTGCAGTAGTTTCCCAGTTCTGGCTTTGTTGTATAATGGCCTAGTTTTTTTGTTACAGTACAGGTCCCTAGGGAGCTCCATCGTCTGTTTGCTTCTGCAGAGGACATAATCGCTGTTTCTTGTATTATCTTGCACGGTGGGATCTTTACTGATTGATCGGCTTGCTCCAGGCCCAGCGTGGAGCCTTTCCCAGGGGGTTCGTCAGCCTTCTCTTTCTCTGGTATACCCTCATACCCAAGGACCCAGCAGAGTTTTACCAAGAACCCAAAGCTCTTCGCGACAGTACTTCACAAGCTTCACTTCTACAACAGAGATGGCTTTTAATGCCTGCTGGCTGTCGATTAAAAATGTGATATCATTACGTGGTATTGCCTTCATCGCAGTCTCACGGGCAGCAGCAGCATACAGGCTGCTGAAATTATTCGCGATTATCGTTGGCAAAACGATCACTGTCCATATAGACAGCCAGGCAGCCGTTAATGCTCTGGACTCCGCGGTAATCAGGTCGAGGCTTGTGAGAACCCGCAAGTCACTCCTGAACGAGATATCTAGATCCATTGCGGTCACTCTCTGCTGGGTACCAGGGCATATGGATATCGAAGGAAATGAAAGGGCTGACGAGCTTGCTAGCAAAGGGTCGGCGCTGCACTCATCGCGGGCTTACGGAAAAGATAGAAGATTAAGCCACCGGTGGAGCAAACAGACGCTGGGTTCATCTTGAAACATGCGCAACGGCCAGGGCGCTATGGCCGGCCTTCAGCAAGAAGAGATCAACCACTCTGGTAAAACTAAGTCGTTACAATGCACGGGTTGTCTCCGGCATAATTACTGGACACTGTGCTATCGGCGTTCACGCAGAGCGACTCAGTGTGCTACAGAACGACTTTTGCAGAAGTTTCAGGGACGAAGAAAAAATTGAATCTGTTCGTCAACTGCTGTGTGATTGTCCTGCCCTATCCGTCATAACAATGAGGACTCTCGGAAGTTACTTCTTTTCGGAATTGGAGAACTTAGGTAATGTAGAGCTGACGGACCTCCTGAGCTTCATATCATTATCTGGGAGGTTCTAACAGCGGATTTCACAATGTTTCCAGGGTTAAATGATTGGGCACTATGGACCTACCTGGTCTAAGTGAGCAGTGAAGACCTACCTTCACACAACTATGAGTACAGTATCCATCTTCCTTTCTCTCCATCTATCGTGAGGGTAGATCAGAATTCTTGTATTTATCAAAGTCCTCTCCAATTCTCAACTTTCTTTTCCACCAACGTTGTGCAACGAAATGACTCTCAAAGTTCATTTCAGCAACCAAACACTTTATAACGGTATTTCACTAAACAGTAAGTATTTACACCTGTTTGTCACAATCGGAATTAAAAAAAAAAAAAAAAAGGAAACCCAATTCCATCTCGTTAAACATGTGAGACTCCTGCTCAAAGGATCTCACACATGCTTGTATGTGTATGAAATGTTTTTGAGTGTTGGATGCTCCTCGTCATCCTTTTTTGCTTCCCTGCTGGCACATCAACGAAGACGCGTTACATTTTCATATTAAACGACACATTCCGCCTGAGGGAAAAAATGGCGCCTTTTCTAGTCAAAGCGACATAAAAGTGATATGAGCAAGCAACTTTGGGCACCCGCTCTCTCATTAAGCCATAGTGATACACGAGCATCCCTAATTAGTGGGGGTTCGAGGAAATAGGTTAAAAATATAGTTTCCAACATACAGTAGTGGGTAAACGTAAAAGGTAAAAGTGGGAAAAAGGAAGAACCCAAGCTAAAGGCAAAGGACATGGGACAGATACATCCTGAGACGCTTCCCCATGTGGAAACAAAATGTGTTGCTGTAGAGAGACACAAAATAAAGTCTCGCATATAGTGTATGATTATATGTGGAACGAAAGCAAACACCTAATGGAAGCACACGTTTGCTGTGAATTAATTAAAATTGCCCTGCATTCCCGCGCTTCGGGGACCACATGGCAATGGCGATGAACGACGATGCGATGATGATGATGACGATGATGATGCTGGCGAAGAGGGTGACCTTAAAACTCATAGTTGGTTCATTCGGATGAAAGAGTGGTGTTAAGAGTTATGCCTTCAGCGGTTTCATATTTTTTATTTTTTTTTATTTTTTTATGGCTGCCTTTACTTTCATAAATGTGTGAGCAGGGATTACGTTATTATTTGTTTGTGCAGTGACAGTAGTTTGTTTTGAAAAACACTCATGAACAGCTGGTAATGACGGGCATCTAGCATGAATGAACTGTGCATGGGCGTCCAAGAGATTATTAATTACTGCCATGGGGAACAGATTATAGTAACACCGGTCACTAATTGTTTACAAAAAACTATCTGACAAAATGAAATGGACGAAGGTGGTGTATGAAACTTTCTCGATATTTACGAATGATTCAGTTATTAAATTTCTACAAAGTTTAACGATGGATGCGTCCACCGAATACTCCATGCGCATACGAGCTAAGTGTCTTAAAGGATCTCACTTACTAAGTATGGCTTTGAAAGCACGAGGCGAAAATGGGTTCGGAAAGCCACTTCTTCGTGGACTTACTTTGATAGAAATACGAAATACTTAAATCCTTTGTCTCAGATCAACTTTTCGAGTTCGATAACAATTGTAACTTATGAAAAACTAAGCAGATGTTCCACAAAGAACTATCCTTAGACCTAAGGCCTTTGTTGCATCCTAGTAAGGGCATAGAACTTGAACTGTGCTACACACTTGTCTCGCGTGGTGAGCCGCCGTGTGGTGTGTCGTGACATTACCCTTTTTTTTTTTATCTATGACATATGGTCCTATGGCCTTGTAGCGCGTTACAACACACGAGCCAAGTGTAGTTCTGTTTGTGACGCGTCATAGCAGGTTGAAATCAATGAAACCCTCACGCATGCTATGGCGTCACAACACACCACACGAGAGAAGTGTGGTTCTAGCTTAACTTACAGTTCATACCGGGTTAGGTAAAGGAAACCATCTGGCGTGTGTTAATGGCACAGCACTTTGAAGTTTCCACAAAATTTTTAATTTTGAAAAAACGCCATAAAATTAGTGGGTTTTATATCTGTGTCCAAAATGTTCATGCCTGCTAAGACCTTGTATAAGTACATACTCGTATTGTACAATAATAAGTACAACAAAAGTTCTGTAAAAACTAAAATAAATTAATACTCCCTATACAGCAAGGCCTTAAGACATACTTTAACTTATTAAAATAATTTTTGTATTTTATTTTTCAGTCAGCTAAGCGAACTTTTGCTAGTCCCACGTATCTATTTCGAGAAATAATTTAGGTATTGAACAAAGTTTAAAAATGAAGCCATCCTAAATGAAGCCCTATCGCCTCGTGTACAAGTTCGAATATGTGTAGTTGCACTAAACCTCGTAAATTTTCCGTAGCCCATGTTTAAAAACAAAAACTTTTTGACCTCCTCTTATTTGAAGCAAAGTTTGAAATTTTCTGCTCGTAATATCCCCTAACATTTAATTCAAAAACTTTCCCCTAATACCAACGACAGGCACTGGACGAAAAGTAATTATGTATTATCACAAAAAAACCAGCATAAACTTATTTAAAATTTGCACACAAAAACCTACTGACATAACCTTCATCTATTTATTAAGTGCCTTGGCTTAAAGACCTAAAAAAAAAAAAATTTAAAAATCCCAATAAAAGGGTTAGTGTTATGAAGTTTGGGTTAATAATCTCGACTTTATTCGCCTTGTTTATGAATGCCTTCAAAAAGAGAGAAAAAAAAAAACCGGAAAAAAACAGAGGAAAATCTAACTCTCCTTTGACTGTGGCAGGCAGCAGAACCCCTTTTTGCTCCACAGTTATGGCCTTCATTCTCTGTGCTACTTCAGCTTGAAAATGAAAATTTATGGTCACATTTTTGCGGTTGCATTCACCCATAGGAGCTGGAAGCTGCATCAAAGGACTGATTTTTCTCTCTTTTTTTTTTTAATTCCTGCTCCAGTTTGTTTTGATATCTGGAAATGGTCCAGAAAAAAAATTATTTCGTTTTTTTTTCGCTTTTTTTTTGCACTCCAGCACCCAAATGTGGAAGGTTTCCCGATGCGGGTAAGCCCATACATATTCGTGTAGTCCTTGTAATGGGGGTGCACTTGTACGAGTATTTTTCGTTCGTTCCCTCTTCATTATTTGTTTTTAATTAACCAAAAGAATTCTGGCGAAAAAAAAAAACCGAATTGCTAGTGGTAAGTAAAATTTATCAAATTTTTTAGCCCATTCCCATTGTTAAATTGAAATTGTTAATTCTGTTAAGTCTACCGTTTAATAAACAATGGAACGTAAATTGAACTGGATGTATGTCATAAAATACAGAAACGTACTGCGTGGAGAGTAAATAAAAATAAAAACGTAAACTAGATTATATCAATAAAATTTTGAAACGTAAATAGATGGATGTGAAGTGGAATTTCATTAGCATTGACAGTGCTGAAAGGATTAATATTTTATGAGAAAGTGAGTCAATTATTTCTCGAGATTATGAGAAGTAATCAGGACCACACTTTTGAGGAATTTCGACTGCACTAACTTTAGCGTTCAATAGTCACCTTAAAATTGAGCAGACGAAAGCTGTAAAATAAGAACTTTTTACGAAGGCAATCTAATGCAGTCAATATAAGAAGGCAATTTACCGTCCACAACTTGGGGAATCGACAGCAATCTATAAAAATACAGATTTTTAATTAGAAAGCTTACATTTTCTATTGATTCATAGAGTATACAGATTGGGGTTATGTATGGAATAGCACATCGTATAAATGGCCGCCACGGCTTTGCTGGCAAGTACGTACTCTTCTATTGAAATTTTCTATGACCGTTTCGCATAAATGTGGCTGAATTTCATTAACACACCTCCCAATTTCCTCTTTCAAGGCGTTGGTGGTCGTGGGCTTCTTTGCATAAACCTTTGACTTTAACACGTTCGCATACAAGACGGCATATGCCGTCAATGGTTGAGGAAAGTAATGGGTCATGACGGCATATGCCGTCAAAGAATTTTAGGTCTGTTATGACAAGACGGGATACCCCTACTAGAAATACATTATATGTCCATACTCCAGCACTATTTGTCCTACCGGAGTCCAATTTTCACTTCACTGTGACCTGCGGAATCATTTTTATCTTTTTACAAAACTTGCACAAACTTGTTGCATTTCGCACGAGGCAGAACCTGGCGATGAAATCATTCAAGATTATCCTGAAGGATCAGATAGCGATAGCTTTTCTGACTTAGACTCGGAAGACGAGGGATCGGGAAGTGCTTCAGAAACCGAATTAGATGGCGAATGGTTTGAAAATACCAAGGAAATACCTCAGTTCAATTTCGATGCAGGGATTAGTGGAGTGCAGATAAACTTGGACGAAAAATGTATTCCCCTTGACGTTTTCCACCAAATATTTGGATCGAACATAGTTAACAAAATTGTGAGTTCGACAAATGCTTATGGAGAAAAACTTTGCTCAAGCTATGGTCGTAAAACCAGACATGCACGTTTTGCTGTTTTCAAGCCAACGCATTCCGAAGAGATGTTTAAGTTCCTTGGGCTTTGCTTGCTTCAAGCACAAGTCAAACCGCCAAAGATTCGTGATCTCTTTTCTAATGACCCGTTATATTATCATCCAATATTTCGGTATACAATGACCGGCCGGCGATTTGAACAACTATTAAGATGCTTCAGCTGCTCTACTGAGGAAGGTGATGAAACTAAGTTGAGGAAAATCCAACCGTTGATGAAGCTTTTCTTGGAAAGTTTTCAGAAGGCCTACTATCCTAAGGAACATATTGCGCTGGATGAATCTCTTCTTTTGTTCAGAGGACGACTTAGTTTCAGGCAGTATATTAAAGGAAAGAGAGCGAGATATGGGATAAAGCTTTACGAGCTAACAACGAGTGACGGGTACGTTATAAATGTCGAAATCTACCAAGGGAAAGCAATCAATAACAATTCTTCAAAAGTTGGTGATATAGTTACTCGCCTTATGTATCCATACCTCCACAGAGGCCATCATCTTATTATGGATAATTTCTACAATAGTGTTGGTCTCTCCAAAACTCTGTTGACTCAAAGGACACATACTACCGGAACGTTACGCACCAATCGGAAAGGAAACCCTAGTAAAGTAACGACTAAGAAACTTACACGAGGAGAACATGTGTGGCTACGTCAAGGTCAGGTATATGTATCGAAATGGCGCGACAGACGTGACGTACTTTGTATTACAACTGCGAACCATCCTGTAATTATCACAACTTCCAACCGATATGGATATTCTAAGGAAAAGCCCAAGGAAATTGATGTTTATAATCGCTACATGTCTGGGATAGATAGAGCGGATCAAATGACATCGTACTATTCCTCACCAAGAAAAACTATTCGCTGGTATTAGAAAGTGATGTTCCACATGCTAGATGTTGCGGTCTGGAATTCATTTTACATATACAAAATAAAAACTGCTGATACGAAAATGGAATTTATTCAATTTAGAAATAGTCTCATCAAATCTCTAATACACCTGCCAGATAGCATAAAGATTGGAAGATCACTGTTGGTGCCGGGTCATGATCATGGAGGAAATAGATCATCCGTTTCTTCACCAAATCGACCATCAACTTCAAAAGGCGGTTCAATTGATAGTGTTCTCGTGCACACTTCATTGAAAGAATCCCATTTGAAACTAATCGAAAGAGGAAAGTTGTTTATAAGAGATGCAAGCAATGTAACAAGTCAAAGGTAAGGAAGGAAACCTCATATAGGTGCAAAAACTGTCCTGACAATGTTGCTCTTTGTCCTGGTAAATGCTTCGAAGACTATCACACTTCTTGAATATATAAGGTTTCTCAAGTTACAAAACAAAGTGATGTAAATATTTTCCTTTTTTTGTATTCATTTTCATACCTGAATGTATTTTTATTTGTTTATTGAATTCGGTAAATTGAATTGTTTCTAACGTTTTGTTTTTCTTAAAATAATATATTAATTCATGTCTAAATCAAGCGTTTTTCTATGTATTTCACAACTTCCTTATAGCTGGATATACCGTCTTGTCAATTTGCATAAGTTTTTTCTTCGATGGGTCATGACGGCTATAGCCGACATGTCGGGTTATCCCGCGCTGTCCCATTGACAAACTTTAACGCTAAAGCTGGGGTGCGGCGGCAAAAGCCGTCAAATTGAAGAGTGAGTAAAAACTATCACAATCGCATTCTATATCGATTTTCATCATTTTGCTCCAATCCCGAATAAAATATCTCTAAAAATGTCGGAGATATACGTGTGTCATTCTAGCGTTCCCCACCGAAAATCATGTGTCCGCGAACGTGTTAAAAAGCAACAAAGAAAAAACTCCAATGGCGTTGAATCGCAAGATCTGGAAGGCCAATTCTGATCGCAAAAACGGCCGATTACACGCTTAGGAAATGACTCATGCAGTAATTGAATTGTTTCTCTGGCTGTATGGTGGCACCATCTTGTCGAAACCACATGTTGGTCTCATCCATATCTGGTAATTTAGGCACTTAAAACTGGGTTATCATGTCACGATAACGAACTCCATTAATTGTCACTACCTGACCAGCCGCATTTCGAAGAAGAATGGTCCAATAATGCCTCCAGCCCAAAATCCGCACCAACCAGTCACGCGATGTGGATGTATTTGTTTCTCAACAATTACTCGTGGGTTTTCTGAACCCCAAATGCGACAGTTTTGACGATTAACGAACCCATCAAGATGAAAATGAGCTTCATCACTGGAGATGATTTTGTTCGAAAAATCAGCATCCACTTGTTGTTGTTCCAAAATCCATTCAACGAACTCTCTTCGCGCTGCATGGTCAGTAGTCTTCAGTTAAGCATGAAGTTTCAAGTCTTTCGTGAGAATTTGCTGTAGAGAGCTTCTCGAAATGCCCAATTCTTGACTACGGTTCCGAATTGATGATCCTGGACTGTCAGCAATACTCTCGCGCACTGCTTCGATGTTTTCTGTTGAACGACTTGTGACAGGACACCCAGAGTGTTTAAGATCACTAATTGATCCAGTCTCCCTGAATTTTTCAATTATTCTCTTCACAGTTGATGGTTTTAAATCACTATGACGGCCATATTTTGTAGAAAAATTGCGGACTGTAGCTGACAAACCTTCATTATTTTGTAAATATTGTTCAACAATGAAAATGCGTTGTTCTTTCGTATAGCGCTCCATTTTTACTAAGCCCGAAATGTCAGCTGTCAAATTGTTATGTTTTTTTCCGTTGGCATCACTGTACTATCAAAAATGGTGCAAAATGCAAATTTTGCGTGAATTATGGGACACCCTTTACTTTCTACTATAAGTACAGGGTACGGAAGCTATTTGAGTACAGGGAGAAGGCATGAATTACCCAAGGGTCTTAGAATAGCTAGTTTTTGACCACTTGGAGCAGTAAAAGCATTTCAAACGAAAATTTACGATAGTTGATGGTACGCAGATAAATTTCTAGGCAAATCCCATAGTAAAAGAACCACTTCACCTTGAGGTATTTAGGGGTATATGAAAATACGAGAAAACTGTCTTGACGCTGTGCCTAAAAAATTATGTAATACTACTCTCACTGATGAGTACTTAGTCTCCTTTATTTGTCGATCTCTAGGAAATACCACGGTCGTGGAATTTCTTGGTCATGCACATCAAAAAAAGGTGGATTTTTAAAATCGAATGTACCCGATGTATCCCTTATATCATCGCCGGCTTGAGTGGTATGAAATCCGTTAGTATTGCGATTCAAATGAGATCTTTCTCAGTACCGCTTTCTCTAGCGAGTGTACCCTCTTTTAGAGTGGAATGGCAACAGTGAATGAGGAAAGTTTTCTTGTAAATCAAAATGTCTGACCTATAAGTCTCACTCTTGTTGCACATGGTTTATTCAACTTTGAATCAAAACTTGGAAAGGAGATTAAATCTACATTTACACCGGAAAGCCTTTCAAAAGTCCTTACGAATAATATTTCTATGTACCCTCATTGGTGTGGTAAAAGACCCAGACGTTACTCATCATTTTCCTCACCAGAAACATAGAAAGAGCAATGTCCTCCCCACAATTTAGTACACGCCCAGGAAATCTTTTCCTCTCCCCCACTTCCATCCTTCATACAAGAACTCATTAATGCATTATACATGTTTCGCAACGATGGTGGTCTTCTCATAAACATCAGCTGTAAGTCGTCATTCAAAAAGGATTTATAGTTTAAGAATGTGCGCTGTTACTACTTTATTGTTGATGTCCTGCTCTTGCCAGAGTGGACTTGCCTTATGGCATTCTATTCGAAATTAAATTCAATTCCGCTTAAGCCGATGGTTGCATGATAGAGTGCAGTATATATCAGGCACCTTGTTATCCTTTTTAATTAAAACAAAAGACCGGAGGAGAAAAAAAAAAACAATTTAATGACGATTGTTTCTATCCAACTTCTTTTGTCCTTCTCATTTGTTGTCCTATAAAATTTCAAAATCTAATGAAAACAAATAAAATACTCTCAGCAGCATGGAGAAGGAGTACAGTAACAGAACCTTTTATACCAGCCAGCAATGCCCGCAATGATTATTGCAAAAATGAGAAAATGAAAACCAACAATCAACGACGACGAATAACTCTTGACTTCCTTCGACGAGAGTTGAAATTGAAAACGATGACCCTCTTGAGTTTAGATAGCGTGCAAGAGGGTTAAATAAGGTTGCATGGGTACCTTCATTTCCTTCCTACCCTTCCTAAATTGTGCGGAAAATCTACTCGGAATAATGTTGGCGTGCTTTTTTTTTTTGTTTTGTTTCTGAACAATCCAGGAGGAGGACATCTCCCCGCTGTGCCATGCTTTAAGTATCTGTATTCTGTTGTGGATATTTTTTTCTTAATTTTAAATTATACATTCATTTCTCCTTGTTTTTTTTTTTTTTTTTGGATTATAAGAATGTACAGTATCTTTTCGCACTTTCTAGTAGCGCAGATAAAAATTGCGAATTAAATAACTTTTTGTCATCATGAATATTTCATCGAATGGACGACGAGGACTCTTGAGAATAGCGATCTTTGTTTGGGAAGGCGTCTAATTAAAAAATATAAAGATACACAAAAAAAAGAGTATTAGGGCTCCCGGGAAAAAAGGTCCCTGCATATATCTTTGTCTTGAGAAAAACAAAATTAGCAAATATCAGGAAAACTAGGAGAAAAAAGGACCCGTCTCACTTGGTGTAAAAACAAATTCAAATGAGTGTTTCGAGGAGCCACCTTACAGTTTGTTCACAGTATCTGTGCGCTGTCATTTCAATAAATTAAACATTTTAAGTGGATATAAATTGAGTGTGTTTCGAATGTAGGAGGGGGAGTAGGATATGTCGTTTTTTCCTTTTGTTAATAAGCCCTGGTAATTTCATTTCTCATTAGAATAATTATGCTAATTGAGGCAAAATGGAAGTGAGAGAAGAAAAATGTTAGGACTCCTTTTTCCTTAATTTGTTTGCATGTCCTATGTTGTTGAGAATCTGCAAATATAAATATTTACTAAAGGACGAGTCTTTTTAATTACATTTCAAGATTTCTGGGTAATAATTTCGATTGAAATCATTGGAATGGTAATTAGTCCCAATCGAGAGTCTGTTGAAAAATGGTCCTAAATTTATTATGTCAAGACCTTGCCTATCCCCCAGCATTGGCTTATCAATAGGAGTTCTTCAACTAGAACCGCGACTGAACATGTCTAATGTTACTGTTAAACTGCCTGTTAAATGTCAGATGAACTGAATTGCTTTTTTTTGTTCCTCTTGTACAACCCTTGCCCGCATGGCATCGACACTGCGACCTAAAAGATCTATTGTATCGAGGGGTTGGAGTTAATCCAAAAGACGTACTACCTCCCTTATGAAGGCAAGTACATCCTTGGTAGCGGATCTCTTGAGTTCCACTGAAGTGAGTATCTCCCTGTGGAGAGTACGTATCCTTAACCAATGTAGTGCCGGGCATTCGCAAAGAATGTGTTCGGATGTTTCATCTTCCTCGAGGCAGAATCGACAATCCTTTCCTGGCAGATATCCATTTTGTTAAGGTGGTATCTCAGGCCGCAGTGGCCAGTTAGGAAGCCCGTCAGCTTCCTAATGCTTTCCTTATCTAGGTTAAGGATTTCCTTGTAGGAGTGAGGCTTAATTAAACGTTTGGATTGTCTCAGACCAGGGACATTTTCCCAGTGGTTTAGACGAAGTTGATGTTCCCAGTCGTTTAATTGTCCTAAGGCAGAAGCCCAGTTGACTCTGCAAAACGGTTCTGGTCCTAAGAACACGGATTCTGATCCAGCCCTTGCTAGTTCATCCGCCGATTCGTTGCCTGCAATACCCTGATGACCACGTACCCATCCAAGTTTGACCTTGTTGTATCTGGCGAGGGCCTGTAAGGCATCGTGGCAGCATTTAACTGTCATAGAGTCCATCATGTTGGAAGACAGTGCTTGTAATGCTGCTTGGCTATCCGAAAGGATAATAATTCTGGCGCCTTTAATACCTTTTCTAGATATTAAGTCGGCGCAGATCTCAATGGCATGTACTTCTGCCTGGAATACCGAGGGACACCTTCCCATGGGTATCGACAGTTTGGTGTTGGGTCCAAAGACACCAGCACCAACTCCAGCTTCCATTTTCGATCCATCAGTATACCAGATTAGACTTCTAGGGTCCCATGCCAGAGCCCCATTGGCCCATTTAGCTCGGTCTGGAATTTCTACCTCATATAGTTTCCCAAAACTGTATTCCCTAACCATAATGTCTGGGATGGACATAAACATGTCTATATTTGGGATTGAGTTAAGTATTTTCAGGTGTCCCACATGCCCATCTGTTTTATACTTAAGTTCCAGCTGCAGTTTTAGGCCACCAGACAACAGCAGCGTACGTGATGATAGGTCTAACCATCATGAATAGAGCCAGTATATCATTTTGGGGTTAAGCCCCCAAGTTCTGCCATAGAGGCGCCTGCTGGCCCATATGGCTCTAGTGGCACGCTCTGTGGCTGACTTGATGTGAGAGTTCCAATTGAGTTTTCTATCTAGGACAAAACCGAGGTATTTGACTTCATTGGAATAAGGCAAAGTGGTGTCTTTTAAGGTGATAGGTTCAAGGTTATCCAGTCTCCTTCTAGTAAAAGGCACTAGAATAGTTTTGCTGGGATTAATAGATAATCCTTCAGAAGTGCACCATTCTAAGACGTGAAGCAATGCGTTCTGCAAGCCTCTAGTAATGGTTGCGTTAAGCTTGCCACTACAAATGATCGCCAGGTCATCTGCATAACCAATGGCGCTGTAACCTAGTCTGTGGAGACTGACTAAAAGATCGTCAATGACTAGTGTCCATAATAAGGGAGAGAGTACCCCACCTTGGGGGCAGCCTTTGACCGCCGTCACGGACACCGACACGCCACCAGAGGAGGCGGTTATGATTCGACTTTCTAGCATTGCTCTGACCCATTGGTTGGTCGAATCTTCGATACCTTTACGACTGATTGCCCTAGCTATCGAGTCGTATCCGGTATTATCGAAAGCACCCTCAATGTCTAAGAAGGCACATAGGGCAATTTCCTTGGTTTGAAATGCTTCTTCGACCTTTTTGACGAGATAGTGAAGAGCACTCTCAGTGGATTTGCCTTTAAGTGAATTGCTTAAGCAATCTCTATAACCTGCTACTTAGTTAGTATAAGCACTACAGTCGGACTGAACAATGAACGCAACATATGTATCATCATCAGCTGACTTAATACTTATCTTACTTTCTTACTTAGATGGCGCTGGAGTTCGGGGTGAACTTGGGCTTCCCTAGTTAACTTAGCTACCTCTCTCCAGTTGCGCACTTCAAGTTGGCTGAGGTCCTCTTCTACTTGTGCGTGGTACCATAGACGTGGTCGTTCTCCACTGCGTTGTCCATTTGGGGTAGATTCGAAGACTCGTCAAGCCAAAACATTGTTGGATACTTACCTATGTAACTGCTTTAAATTTCATTTGCCAAGTTGGTTAAGGTCCTAACCAACCACGTGAGCTACATTGCGTATGTTTACCACATTATTCTACTCTGTTGAATTTGAAGATTATCCAGGCAGGAGTTCAGCAAAAGCGATGAACTCAAGCTTTTTGGCTGCGTTTAAGCTATTTTACAGGCTCTACAGTTCGTGATTGAGACTTATTCTCCACAATTCGCCAATATAAACCCAACTGAAAATGTCTAGGAAAATTTTTGTTACAAAAGATTCCAATCTGCCATTAATTACACCCATGATTCTGCTCCTTATATAAAGTCTTCTTAATGGTTCATTTAAGGGCTAGCCTTTTTGGCCTGAAGACCATTGCACTGATGAAAGTTTAAGACCTTAGGTACATAAAATCGTTACTTACTTACTTAATTAATAGGCTCTCAACCAGAGTGTAGTTTCCTCCTGAGACACTGCAGCCTTTCATATAATTTGGTGCATCGCAAGTTACATCCAGTTCTTTAAATCAAGTACTCAGGCATCTGCCAGCACTTTAAAATGAAGGCTCCATCCTTCTGTATTTTTCAAGCTCATCAGCTCATAGATCCTCTTAGCTGGAGCAAGGACACGCAGCTTCAAGCAACATCCCGTTTGCAGTTCACACTAAGATTTCCTTACTAACATTGAATGAGAATCAGTTCAGAAGATGGAGAGAGCACTTCGCGAGACTGCTTATTCATTGGGATGACAACGCGATGGTCCCAAATCTAGTTAGTGAGCCTTTCGAAGCAACTAAATATCGCATACCTACCGTAGCGCCTAGCAATTGCAGCCGCGATTAAAACCCTGAAATCGAACAAAACAGAATGACATCCTCCCGCTGTCGAAGAAGGACAGTCTGATGCACTGCGAAAACTGGGCGAAGTATATGTGTGTTCTTCCGGCCAAAACAAGTAGGCTTGCACTCAGGATCCTTCTGCATCAACCGCATTAATATAATTGCTTGAAATGGCCCTAATTTGAAAGCGAAGCTGAAAGACTAATGCCAAAGCCTTTCAAACTCAAGGTGTCGCGAAAGTTGATAGCATCTTTCATTGTCGTGGCTGAAGGCGGCACCGACGTTGATGTTCTCTTGACCGAGAGACCAAACCCTGAGTTTGAAATGCTACTCAAAGTCTGCAGCAATGCATGCAGCTCTAATACCAAGTTACGACTGTTTCCCGCCAACGCTAAGTCAGTACCTCAGTATGGGTGTAGTACAGTGTAGTCTCTCCTTACGGACACCTCTCATAAACGGACAAATTCTTCGGTGTCCGCTTTTAATGGAGTACACTGTATTTGGAAAGCATAATCACTCCAAAACTGCAGACCTTCGTGATGTCGTCACATTATACTAAGGATTTTCTGGCCTAATCCGGGTAACAGGAATTGACTTAAATAATTCAGCTGGAAGTTGTTGTCTATTTACTCGATGTGACCGAGTAGGTCCTTGGCTTTTTTTTTGCTACTACTACTACGGCCAATGATTTTTCTTCGGAAAGAGCACAACATTTGCTTCGCCTTCCTGAGTATAGTCCACTTTATAATATAACAGGAGAGATCAACGTTCTAGAGAGCATCAGTTCAGTGGGAATTTCGCAAAGATACAATTTTGCAAAACCCTGTTTCTTCTTCTCTAAATCCACGAACGAGCCCCTTTTTGTGATTCTTATCACTCTTGTCCTGCTATGTGACCCAAAAGCATATGTACTCGTGTTAACAAAGGCTGATGAAAATCCTTTGTTGATTGGGCTTCATCTCTAATACCTCAGAATAGGCTGACAGAATTATACACATGATAAGCTGCAGTGATTCCTTTTTAACATTTCGGGAAATTAAGGAACAATTGCATGACCAGCATGATGTCAAAATATCAGCCGTTACTGTGCGTCGTCGTCTGATGGAATTCCAGCTCCACGGAAGAATTGTCAGAAAGAAACCTCTCGTATCCCAGAAGAACCGAAAGAGAAGACTTACCTTTGCATATGCTCACAAGGACAAGTCATTGTTTTCTTGGAAAAAACATTTTGTGGAGCGACGAAAGCAAGTTCAATCAGCTAAGATCGGATGACAAAAAGTGCGTAAGGCGACCAGCGAATCAAGAATACAATCCCAGGGGCACCATTAAGACCGTCAAGCATAGTGGCGAGAGTCTAATGGTGTGTAAAGCGATGTCATGGCGTGGTGTTGGACCCATCAAAAAAATTGGTGGCAATCGGGATCAACATTAGTACAAAAGTATTGTAGAGAGCAATATGGAGCCAAACACTGTTGAATCTATGCCTGTATCATGGACATTTATACATGATAATGCCCCGAATTATTTTCGGTACTTGATTGACCAGCTTTGGAACAATGTGAAATTTATTGTGAAGGACTCAAGAATTTCGACTTACTTTGGTGGGTCGTCAAGTCAGCGTGAGATACTACCCCTCCGGGATGATTTCAGCGATTGGTTGAAAGTCTACCAAGGAAAGTCCTGCAAGAGAGCAAAAGCTCTCCTACCAAATACCGAAATATTTGTATTTTAAATCTTTTTTTTTTAGGTAAGCGGGCTAGCAGAGAGAGAAAAGCCTCCTGCCGCACTCAGGTCAGTGTTGACCCATTGTGTTACCCATAGGGGGGAAAAAGGTGTTTCCCCGCCCATTGGAACCCTGTAACTGTCTCATCAACTCTGCTCTAATTACTTACTTGTTTTCGAGTACACACCACTTTGATGACTTGACAAAGTTCAGTATCTTGTCTGTAGGTACGCCAGAGAGCTCTTCAAGGTTATAGAAGAAGTATTTGCCGAGGAATTTGTTTCTGAAATGTTGGAGTTCAGGACAGTGGCAGAGGAAGTGGGTGGTATCCTCAAATACTCCCTCGTCGCCACAGCCTCTGCAAAGTTCTTCTTCCATCCAGCGCAGGTTCTTCATGTGGTACCGCAGACTATTATGCCCCGTGATGATACCCACGAGGATAGAAAGGGATCCTCTGTTCTTTCGTATAAGTCTCTCGGTCCTTGTTCTATCGAAGGACGGCCATAGTTTTCTTGCAATGTTACACGTTTCCATGGACTTCCATCTTAGGTTCCCCTCTCTTGTGGCTAAATTCTCTGCTTCAAGCTTGAGCATGCAAGGCGGGATGCTGACAGAGAGATCAGTTGCTTCTAGTGAAACTGTTGAACCTTTCCTAGCTAATTCATCAGCTTCTTCATTGCCTGGGATACCCTCATGTCCAGGAACCCAGCAGAGCGATACCTTGTGCTGTAGTCCAAGAAACTTAAGCTCACAAGCTTCGATTTAATTTCGGTAGGAGTAATTGCTCTTATAGCTGCCTGGCTGTCGATAAAGAAGGTGATACCATCCTGTGGTATTGCCCTTACGGCAGACTTACGGGTGGCTACTGTCACTGCCAAGACCTCAGCTCGGAAAATACTGCTGTGGTCTGGTAGTTTAATGGATCTCGATATCCCTACACCGGTGACCGTTTTCGATCCGTCAGTATATATTGCTATGGATCTGGTATTAGCTACATGTCCGTTTTTTCATCCTTCTCTGCTAGGGTAGGCTGCCGTACAAGGCATGTTAAAATCTAAGTATGGCGTAATGTAATCTGTTGTAGGGACATAGTCAAAAAATTCTTGGAGGATGGTCGAATACCCTGTGTCATTTGACTTTTAGTTCGCTGACTGACTGATTCATGATGTTTTTGTAAAGATGTCTAGCGAAAGCAGGTTGAGAATAGCCTCAAGACCTGCAGTTTCCAGGTGCGTTTCTTATCGAGTATAAGTCCTAGGTATCTTGCGTTGGGGATAGATCCCCTGGGCGTAGCCTGCTACAGATGTGTAAATCAATCAGTCTTTGAAATGTTTTAAGGATGAAAGAGGTGAGGCTTATTGGCCTGAAGTCCTTCGCGGTCGTGTGACTCGCTTTACCAGCCTTAGGTATGAATACCACTCTTACGTTTCTCCATTTCTCGGGTATATAGCTCTGTTTCAGGCTATTCAGGAATAGTTCTATGAGTACTGGGATAATCGTTTTGGCAGTCTTCTGCAACATGATCGGAATGATTCCGTCTAAGCCTGGAGATTTGTAGGGAGAGAATGATCTTCTTGCCAACTCTATTCTGTTCTCAGCAACCAGATCTGCAGGCGGACTCGTTTCCGTGGTACTATTCATGCCAAGGTCATTTCGCGGCTCTGTCGTGCAGCCCGTGAAGTGCGTTTTCAGAAGTAGATTTAGAGAATCCGTACAGGATTCAGTCCAGTTGCCTTTGGGGTCTTTGAGAGCTCCCAGAGTTTTAGGTTCTCTAGTGAGGACTTTCCTCAGTCTCGCAGCTTCTGCTGTGTCCTTTATTTCATTACAGAAAGTCTGCCGTAAATATCGCTCGGATTTCTGGGTGGTGTACAGCTCCCAGTCAATTTCTGATTTTGTTCGTTTAACCAAGTTGAGAAGTTTACGTGTTTCCTTCCTGATTTTGGCTAATTCCTTATTCCACCAAGGGGGTGAAAACTTGGTTCTTGGTTTTGCCATTGGACAAACTTTGCCAAAAGCCTCTTTATACACAGAAGTAATCATCTCCGCTTTGCGGTCAATGTCCGTCGGATTTCGCAGGTTACCCTCTTGTAGAAGGCTTCTTCTTTTCTCCACCTCACCACTAAAGAGATCCCAGCGTGCTTTCCTAGGATTCCTGTATGGCTGAGGAGAAACGCAGCTACTACTTAAGAGAAATTCGATCAATTTGTGATCAGAATAGGATTCTTCTCTCAAAACAGTCCACAGAGTATCGGAGTTGCTATATAACGCTATGTCTAAAGCTTCTCGCCTATTCTTGATAACAAGAATACGAGTTTCCATGGCTGTCAAACGTGAAACAATCAATCAGAAAGTCGTCCTTAAAAGCCCACAATCACCGCTGAAGCTCAGTTTCTCGGCTGGTAAGTTCAACTAAAGTGATACATGAAGCAATCTTTGAAGTTTTTTGTAGAGTCCATTAGTCCATCAGGATTGGGGTTGCGGCTTAACATAAAGAACGATTCAAACTATCGAATAGCCGAAGAACTACGTCAATCAAACCGAACCTACAGTCTGTCAAATAATTCAGCAATTCGTCCGCCCCCTTAAGATTTAACTTCCAAGGATTTTTCTCTTTAATGTTAAAGATTATAAATCGCTAAACCTCCCTCCCAAAATACCGTCATAACATAAATCACAAAAGCAGGACACGAATTCACAACGGATAAGGTAGGTAAGACACATGCACTGCGAACGCATCAATTAAACGATTTTCATTACACCTTCGGCAATGTAGGCCATCGGCGACATGTACGTTCGCTTTTATCGGAATAAATTGCAAGAAGGTTGGCACTTTGTACAAGGCTAGTGAATTGCATGCAATCCTTCGCACACACTTCAGTTTCAATTTAAGCTGATTGGTGGAACCTACAAATGTACCTCTCCCCCCAAGCCACTCACTCCCACTTTTGTGCACACAACACCGTTATCACTGAATCTCTTGTTGAAATTTGTTGCTATAAAATGCAAAAAGGACAACTACTCATGTCGTTTTTTATTCCTTCTTTTCGATTGTCAACACAAATTCGACGGCGGAAAAAAAATTACTGAAATTCCCGCACCATTGGTGTTACCACAGCCGATACTGCAAATGCTTCTACCGTACAGGAGAACCCATAATTCATGTATCCCTTTGCCCGATCTCCACGTAGAGCAATCCTGAAAGTCCTTGAATGAACAAAACAAAAAAAAAAAAACAGAAACAGAACACTCTCCCAAGTAACAGTTGCTTCATGGGGTGGCAGTTGCAGCCGCAACCGATATCCTTCACAGGGCGGTGTAAAAAAAAAGTAATATGTCAGCTTTATCCAGGATATTTTGTAACATTTTATATACGCGTATTTACTCCCCCTGTGCATGTGCAAATGAGAATAAATACACTGCCAGATAAAAAAGGCTTACACACTGTATAGGTTGGCCATTTGCTGCGAGCAGCTCGCTGAAATTGAATGCTATGGCTATAACCACCCGGTTCCCGCCTGCAACCTAAAAGGATAATATGTGGGAATACATTTTTTACATCGTTGCAACAGTTGCAACATCCGCTCGAATCCCGGTAACTCACCAGCACCGACATGAACACCAACGCGCACATGCGTACCAACCGTACCAACGGTCGTGTAATGGTCACATACAAATGTCCGGCAATGTTTGCCCATATCCTGGTTCCTTGAATCGCTTTTGGTTCGTTTGTTTCCTTGGTGCAATTTAATTAAATTGCAAAATATGAATCACGAAATCAAATTCCCTTAATCAAAATAAATGAGAGCCAAAGGTACATCCCGGATTTCGCGAAAAATGTAACAAGGACGATCGCAGATGGCAACTCAAACGAACACACGCACCGTTAATCGGAGAAATTGATATTGGTTACGTCGGCAGATAAATCCGATTCTTCTTGGCGACTTAATTGAACGAGATATTAATTTTGCGTAATTGAAATTCATTTCAGTGCGTAGTTGTGATAGCAACTGTCGGTTGGATGTGTATGTGGGTAGGAGGCAAAAATTATTTTAATAAATAAATTAATAAACGTCCTTGTGATGATGGAGCGCAAGTAGAGTGAAACTAAAACATTACGATGTCCTGCTGATAGTTTTATGGCGATAATAAAATATACTGTTTACTGCTTTCAATGATGCGAATGCTTGTGTGTGGAAACTGGCGTTGTCGCCGCACGAGGTGTACTAGGACTCTGCGTGTGGGCGAAATACATATATTATCACATTCGAAATAAACTTCCGATGGCCATTTGAAGGATGACATATCAAATAATAGCTTCAGTCAACTAAATCGGATATTTCTGCTGACATGTTGGTAACATTTGTTTGCCATTGTCCTTGGGAAGTTTTACGACTGATACTGCCTATAGGTATACGAGAATTAGATAAAACTATCTCACACAAATCATGGAAATGGCTGCCATGAAAATATTTCAAATACTAAAAATACCTTTTGGCAAGTGGTGTTCAGTTGCTCAGACAAAGGCGTGAGAGATAGTTTCGCGGAACACCGGATGTCCGTTCATGTTGGTAGTCAAAGCCTTATGGTGGTCGGTTGAGTGGTAGAGAGATTCCTGCAGTACTGATTCAACCTCCTATGATGGGTCTAGAGCGCAAGGGAGTAGAACAGCAGAATATGTTCATATGTCCATTTCCTACAGCGAAGGTGTTTTCCTTGCAGGCTTTAAATGCAGACAGAATATGCACCCATCATCAATTGCGAATACTTTCAGTAATGGGAGGCAACAAAAATATCCGCGAGCCATTTTAAGAGTCGTTATTTGAATGTTTGAAATAGCACGCGAGGCGGTTAAGCAGGTCACCGAAGGACATTATGATTTGGTACCACGTAATTGGTCCTTTGCTAGGGGCAATCGACTTTTGACAGCCTTTATAGCTATGTGTCCACTTTTTAGATCATGAAAATGGGCACAGCGCTAATTTGATGACTGTATGGACTGGGGGTGGAATGGTCACTATCCACTTTGATATTCAGGCAATTGCCTCCAGTTTTGCATAACTAGTTCGGCGAAGTCAGTTTTCAAATTGTGTCTTCCACTTAAGGTGGGGTCGTCCTCAGCGTGACAGTCACAGTCCACCAGACTCTTTGGGCTATCACGGTGGTGTTCACACGTTCTATGTACAGTTCGTACAACTTTGACCATCCTTCAAGAATTTTTTGGCTATGTACCCACAACGGACTACATCACGCCATAGACTTTAACATGCCTTTAACGGCAGCCCACCCTAGCAGAGAAGGAAGGATATCTTTTTTTTTAAAACATACAAAAACCACAGTGAGTTGTTTATGAGCCCTTTCTTGTCGATGAGTCTTTCAAAACCTAGCGTGGTAGACCAAGCTCAGAGGATGAATTTTCACTTTCTGAACCTGCGTTAGGTTTTCCGCGAGCTCAGTTGTATCCTCACAATTGCGTGTGACGCGGTACTCTAGGTTGCGAGCAGACTAAACGAATGCATCCGGAAGTCTGTAAGATATCAGCAGCATTATTGTTGTCCCTCAACGGAAAGACTGTATCTTTCGATTTAACATCGCAATGTGTCTAGGCCTTATGGTTAAGTTAGGTTAGGTGGGTGTGTGATGGGTAGAACACAGGTGGCACAGTCCTCCCTGGATAACCAGGAGGAGCTAGCCTCTTTCTCTATTATGGCGTCGATGATGTTGTACAATCTGCCAATCGGTGGCAGTATGGATGTGTCACTGCTACACTGATGTTCATTTCAGACCCCCTTCTTGCCAAGGCGTCGGCTTTTTTGTTCCCTTCTATATTTCTATGACCAGGAACCCAGCAGGGCTTGATCGAATGGTGCCTTATGTTGATCAGTGCATCGCGACATTTCATAACCGCCTTTGATGCTTGACTGTCAACGAAAATAGTTATATCCGACGGAGGGAGGTGACTATTTTCTATGCATATGGCGGCCTTTTCTATTGCCAGGATTTCAGCCTGGAAAACACTGCATGCTTCTGGTAGTCTGAAAGACTCATGTTTTTGCTGAGCCTCCGAGTAAAAGCCTGCACCCGTACCAATGTCCATCTTGGAGCCATCAGTGTGGATCATGATCTCTTGATTGTGGTCTACACTTTGACTCTCAATCTTCTCGCCTTGGAAATATGATAGGGATGTCGATGTTGAAGTTATATAGTCTAATGTGGCTTTCAGTATTGCCGCATATCCATGGGTGGCCTGGTTCCACAAGTTGGATTCTCTTAGTCTAAGAGCTCCTTTTGTAGCAGAGCCTTTGATGTACAGGTCCAGGTGCAGGAGAGATATAGAATCATATCCAGCCCAGATAGCGGTGCGCTTTTCACAACTCCCGCGGTACAAAGTGATGCAAGGCTTTGTACTCTGTAGAGATCCTTCATATAGCTCTTTGTTCCTGTTGCTGTCCACCAGACTAGGGACCCGTAGGAGATGATAGGTCTAATGATTGCTTTGTACATCCAGTGTATGATGTGCGGTTGCAATCCCCATCTTTTTCCAAAGGTTCTCTTACAGGCATAAAGAGCGTTCAATCCCTTCTTTGTTCTTTCTTCAACATTCCTTTTCCAAGATAACTTGGGGTCTAGACCGAGATATTTCGCCTCAGTTGAGAGATTTATTGTGGTGCCGTCTAGTTTTGGTAGCGTGAAGTCAGGTATCTTTCACTTTCTAGCGAACAAAACAAGCTCGGTCTTCAGAGGGTTAACTCCTAGACCGTTCTGTTTTGACCATTTAGAGCAGATTCCATTAGTTCACTGATAGTTTGCAAGAATTTGCCTAAGCCGTCTGCTAGGCCTTAGGGACATTAAATGAACGGTCTCTGATGTCTGTAAAGTGGGCGATAATATCTTGGACCATTTTCTGAGTTGAATGGCTTACGATGCTGAATTCCCAAGATGAGATCTGGAGTCCCTCTCATATTTCCACAGAATGTGTTTTTACGTAGGAAGGTGGGAATCTTTCAAAGACAGAACTGAGTTTGTGCTCAATAGTCGTGTGGAAGTAAGTCAACCTTCTCATCCATTTCATACCTCCTCCGTGGTACACGTGGGAAGCGAGTCACTACTAGCTGCTCACTGATCTTGAGATCTGCTCAGTCTGCCTCCTTTCACTTTTAAGTCGCCTGAGCTGCGTGCTAATGTTGCTTACTGCATTCAAGTTTGCTTTTATTGGTCCATATATCTCAAAATGTTCTCGGGGTTTGGTATGCTCAATGGACACATACACCACGTTTTCTTGAGTGTCACTATGGATCTCTTTAATGGTATGGTATGGCTCCCACAAACGCATGATATTTACGCTTTATTTCAAAGAACTCCTCGAAATCTGTGAATTTCAAGGACTAAAAGTGATCTACAAAAAAGTTTCACCAACAGTTTCTCTTTTCTGTTTAAATATCTCGATATTTGCAAGGACACACCAACACCTTTTATGAGTAAAAACTGCTTTGTGGCATTCAAATCTTGTGTAGAAAAAGATACTTCGTTTTTGAGCTCTCAAAGATATTTTTATAAATTACCACTTAAGCCGTGTGCGTGATCCACTCATCGGACTAAGTATCCCACTTTACTCATATTGACTTTGAGACGCGTACCTACTAATTAGACGACAACGTACTTGAGAAATAGCATAAAATATAACTCGTTGGCATTCATGCCGGATCATTTGAATGACAAATAAAAACGAAAACTAAAATTTAAATCAAATTATATTTATCTGAATGATTTGTGGAATTTAAACATCAATTGGATATCAATTTATATGCGAAATCAATTCAAGTTAGAAACGCAGAAAGAGAAGATAGAGTATTCAATTTCAAAAGAAGACATCCTCCATTTCGGTCCTCTATCACGAGTGCAATAAATTCGAACGAAAATCTTTGTAACTCAATCGATACACGAACTCGGGTGGATATCCCTATAAAAAAAAAAAACACATAAAAGAACCCGAGGTGGGCGTATGCAAATTTTTTCACATTATTATATTTTTTCCTGTTTCTTCAATAAGGATGACACATAAAAAGGACGAAATTGAGGAATAATTTAAGCGAAGAAATGTGCTTACAATTCCACTCCATTTACTCTATTCTACTCTAATAGAATTTTAATACTGCCCCAGACATTAAGGACGAAAAGCCATCTGAATCGTTGACATTTTCGTTTACATTTTTCCAAAAGTTACCACGCCAAGTTGAGTGCGTTTTACATTTTTATTTTGTAAACTCTCTGCATAGTTTACTTCGTGGACGATGTCCTTTTTTTCAGTAATATCGTTCAAAAAAATTTGGATAAAAAAAATGAAACGGTTCTCTTCATCGTTGGCAAAGCATGTCAAAAACACTTTAAAAGTCATTGCTTTGGTTTTTATTAAAAAAAAAAAAAGTGACTGAGAAAACTGTTATGGATTTGAATTGAACCCCTAATGCAGACAGACAGAGATTGTGGTGGCTCTGATATAAGATTGCCAGTGAAGGCAATCAGTTGGATAAGCATGCAATCAGCACAAACGTCATTTGAGTCTTAAAATATCTCCCGGATTAAGTTGAGCTCAGTTCTAAATACGTGCATGAAGCATATCCTTGAGGGTAATGTTCAACGTTTATATCGTTCTGATCAAATGAGTTTTTAAAATCTACACCAGTATTCTCTTAAGTTTCATTGAAATGAGTTTAATTTTGTGTCAGTTTAATGCAATAGAATGGAATCATCAAATTAAGACTTCCAGCGACATGACCAAATCGAATTAACTTTTAACGTTCCCTGGAATGGAAAGAGTTTCTATTCTTACATTCAAGTACCTTCTCCAAGCAGGATACGTTGCCTCCAACGTTTACTATTAAACTTAAAACTTTAAGTTAGGAATTTGCAAGAGTTCGTAAAGTACACACACGGCTTGATAGGTCTGCGAAGGATAAACATGTATGGAAGACCCCTTACACGAAACAAGAACGATGTAAGAAAACAAGGTGTTTAATGAAAGCGAAACATGGCGAACTTTGAAATATTTTTGTGTTTACCTAGTTTAATTTAATTTCATTGTAGCGTTTCTTTGGGAAAAGTTTGCATACAGTGGTATGTCGAAGTGATGGCATTGAGCCTCAACCCATTGTACTAAATTGGTAAGGGTGACCAATTTGGATCAACTTTCAAACCTTAAATGAAATTGAGAAATCAAAAACAATATTTGACGATTTTTGTAGAAAACTAAGCAGCTACTCATGCATATACAGAGAATAAAATATATTCTTAGACAGCACGAGAGTATACTTCAATGTGATGCCTTTTTTTTAAGATCAATAAACACCTTCCAACTAGTCTTTAAGGCCATAACATAGGTTCAAAAAAATAAAAAAAATTGTACCTCAAGGTTTTCAAAAAATGCGTTTACTATAGTTTCGACCTCTTACTGCATTAAAAAACTCTGCCCTGTCAAATGTTGTTTTTTAGTTGGAAAACACATGAAAGTTATACGGAACCAGCTCAGCTGAATATGGAGGATGCGGCAGAAATTTAAATCCACAGTAACGGGTTTCAGCCAATGGTTTGACATGACGTGCATTGTTGTGGTGAAATAATTTCTTGTTCCTCAACATCACTGGACACATTTTCTCTATGTCTTCTTTTCACTACCTTCAGACCCCAAAGTATCGGTGGTACTGAACTAAGTCTCTCAAGTTCAGCTCGATACCTGGGCGTAATACTGGTTTCCAAACTAAGTTGGAAGGAAAGCCTTATCGAACGAATCAAAAAAGCAAGCGTAGCTTTCTATTCTTGCAAAAAGGCTTGCAGTAATACATACGTAGGGGCTTAAACCAGCTGTGGTGTACGGCGGTTGTAAGACCCATTCTCACACATGGTTCACTAGCATGGTGGACGGTACTTGAGAAGCAATACCAGCTCTCAAACCTCACCAAACTCCAGAAAACAGCATGTATGAGCCCGATATTAGCTTTTGAAAGGAGATTCGCTACAAGAATCCTTGACAGAGTGTACTGGCAGAACCTGGCGTTCTACACCGATGGTTCTAAGATGGAGCCGGGAGCCGGAGTTTATTGTAAAGCCCTAGGAATAAACCACTCCTTTAGAATTCAAGACGACTGCAGCGTGTTTCAGGCCGAAGTCACACCCATCATACAGGCTGCTGAAAGTATCACTGTCCATATAGACAGTCAGGCAGCCGTTAATGCTCTGGACTCCACGGTAATCAGGTTGAGTGACCCGCAAGTCACTCCTGAATGAGATATCTAGATCCATTGCGGTCACTCTCTGCTGGGTACCAGGGCATATGGATATCGAAGGAAATGAAAGGGCTGACGAGCTTGCTAGGAAAGGGTCGGTGCTGCACTTATTGCGGGCCCTTCCTTTTGTATCAATTACTTAGAGAAAAAGATAGAAGATGAAGCCACCGGTCGAGCAAACAGACGCTGGGTTCATCTGGAAACATGCGCAACGGCCAGGGCGCTATGGCCGGCCTTCAGCAGGAAGAGATGAACCTCTCTGGTAAAACTTAGTCGTTCTAACGCACGGGTTGTCTCCGGCATAGTTACTGGACTTTGTGCTATTGGCGTTCAACCAAACCGACTCGGTGTGGTACATAACGACTTTTGCAGAAGTTTCAGGGACGAAGAAAAAATTGAATCTGTTCGTCAACTGCTGTGTGATTGTCCTGCCCTATCCGTCATAAGAATGAGGATTCTCGGAAGTTACTTCTTTTCGGAATTGGAGGACTTAGGTAATGTAGAGCTGATGGACCTCCTGAGCTTCATATCATTATCTGAGTGGTTCTAACAGCAGTTTCACAATGTTTCCAGGGTTAAAAGATTGGGCACAATGGACCTACCAGGTCTAAGTGAGCAGTCACCCATCTACCTACTTACCTACCTATCTTGGACTGTAGATATCTTGGGCTATATTAAGCAAAAAGTTTGATTTTGATCGAAGCCCAATATCTGTCATGTTTTTGCTTTGGTTGACAAATATCTCAGCCAAAATGAAGACAGTTTTTAGTATAAATCCGAAGTGCATACTGCGAATCGTACGATTGTTTTATTTTAGTCCCCTGTATGTATGTACATATGTTCCAGTAAAACTTATAATTCATGTCAGTTCGTAACATGCCATTAAAGACTGTTTTAAGAGGCTCATTCTTTATGCATCCGTTCTGATCATTGCACGAAGAGCAGTATTGAATTTTCCTCTTCCAATCTATATATGATTCCTTTCATCCCTATCCGTAGGCATATTCTATTGAAGTACAAGACAAGACGCCCATACAGCTTCTGCCTTAGTTTGACAAAATAGTTGAAAATTTCCACTTAAAAAAGATATGCACAATAATGCTTCCTGCCATGTCCTAGATTATATGTGCTCTTCCCCTGTTAAATAAAGTTTGTTCGAAAAAAAAGTTATTCGTTCAGCCCTAAGTTAAAATCAGAAGTCGCAAGGGTTTGCATCAAGATGTCCATGTAAATTATCCAAAAAATTGACCCTCATTAACGTGAACGAATTAGAGGTATCTTTGTATGTACATGCGTAACGGCAATTGATACAAAATGTTAGCCCCAGCTTGGTTAACTTGAATAGGTTGTTACTGTGCCCTTATCAACAAATTTTCACAGGACCTGTACTCACATGTAAGTAAATTAATTGACCCTCGTCTAGCATAACCCTTCGTATACGAATCAAAATAATGTATTCACCTCGTAAACGACTGGTAAATTTGCACGTGCTTGCATCCCCTTGTGTTTACCAAAAGTAATACCTGCCATTCCCGCCGTAAACAGGTACAACTAAGAAACAAATGGCAAAATCGGAAAAGACAACATATGTACATACCAACTGTCATACTAACCAACTGTCTGCCGTATGGTTGATGATTTTTGAATAAATCTTTATTACTTTGCCTAGCTGCAGGATAGTTGATCCTTGATAAATAAATCAAACAAATTTTTTCAGGTGGAATAAGTTTCTATAGACATTTACAGTTTCGGTTTAGTGACTTTCAATTTACAACATAAACAATTCTAGATATTTACTGTCCAGCCAGCATGGTATTGGGTAGTAGGCGGTTTACTGCATGGCAATTTCATGATTCGTCGTACTAAGCATATGCATATGTATGAATGTACATTCCTGTTGCTAGCCTTAAATATGATTTCTGTATGCTTACGCATTCTGTGCATAATTTCACGAAACATTCCACCCTTGATCATATCCCTTGTACTGTCGTCTATGAAAAAGGATTTATCCTGAAGATAATATTTCAAAGTAGAATAGCTAGTAAATTCTTTACTTTGACCTCATACATCATGTTCCAAGTTACCATCAGTAGTATGTTAAAATTACTTCTTAAGAGCATATGTTGCTCATCCAGTGGTATATCCGGACTTAAAATCTATTCCGATGCCAAAAGGTCCTCTACTTGATGTTATAGGGAAGAGAATCAATAAGGGCAGACTATCTCGTTACATTGAGGTACGAATAAGAGAATTCATTCGGGCAGACTTTCTCGGTCCAATACTTTAGTTAATATATTCAAAATGGAGACCCAGTGTTTCCAAGGATGAGGATGCTACTCTGGACTCTAGTTTTTAATTGGGTGTTCTGCTTGGATATCAAAGTATTTATTCATGGAAGTAGCGAAGGAATTTTCCAAGTGCTTCAAAAGAAGAGAATCTGTGCACCTGTGCTTCATATAAAAGGATAGACCTTGCGGTTGTGCAGACTATTGTATATTTTAGGTAATCAGAAATTTTTCTATTACTTATGCAACATCTGGAGACAAAACACAGTTTCACTTCAAGATGCTCTTCATATTGCGATTCGCACCGATTGAAACCGCTAAACACATGTAGTTTCTAACTTGTTTCTATGTATTCATCTCGAAAAATCCTTTTTTGTACCTAGAATGTTTTTCTAAGAATCACCATTTTAGAATTTTCCAGATGTACACTCAGATTCTATATGTTACGATGCAATACGATGTTTGGGGTAAAAGTGCCCTACGACCTGTGAAATTTGTGCTGGCTCAACTAAACAGTTGAAGCAAAATTGAGGCTTTTAATAAACCTCAATAAGGTCTTGGGTTCAAGGTTCCAAATTTCGCGTAAGTTGGAGTAATCGTTTCCTTATTCCCCTTGGCACTCTCTCTTCACTGCAGCCAATTCATTTCCTCAATGCTTTTGTGTCCAGGAATCCATGTTATGGTAACCTGGTTTGTGGACGCAAGTTCAAGGAGGCTGAAACAGTCCTACACGAGTTTTCAATAAGTTGCAAAATTTTGAAAGCATATTGGTTATTAATTGTATTCCATTGACAGCAGCTACGTAGGTGGCGCTACAGTTCGGGGTGAACCTGGACCTCAACCAACAAAACTCTTCAATTATCCCGGTCCTTTGTTAACTTCCTCAGATGGTGGTTATGGCTTCTACTTATGCGAGTCACCTTAGGCGAGGTCATCCTCTACTGCTTTGTCTTTCTGGGTTAGATTCGAAAACACTGCGAGTCGGAGCATTGGTGTCAATTTGATCTACTTGTCCTTACTTACTTACTTACTTATGTCCTGTTTCTCCCGACCCGCTCTTCTACCATATTCTGTTAACGGATTCCACTTCATTGCGTATTTTGCAATGGAACTGTCGCCTTTTCGAAGTGTGTGACCAATCCACTGCCACTTCCGTCGTTGGATGGTTCTGCCTATTGGTTCCTGACCCGTTCTCTGGTAAAGATGTTCGTTAGAGATACGGTTAGGCCAGAAAACCCTTAAGATGTTACGTAGGCACCTATTGACGAACGTTTGTAGTTTTTTTGTGATAATGGAGGTCACCTTCCAAGTGCTGCACCCATACAACAGCACGGATTCAACATTAGAACAGAAGAGTCGCAGCTTGGTGTTTAAGCTGATTGCATTGCTTCGCCATATCTTGGACAACATTCCAGACAACGCAGACTTTGCTTTGCCGATTCGGTTGACAATATTCTGTTCGGTTCCACCTTCGGTCGAGACCATACTCCCAAGATATTGGAAGCTCTCTACTTTCTCTACCGGTTGTCCAGCAATGTTAACTTGAGTTGTTGAGGTAGTGCCGAGATTGATGATTTTGGTTTTGGCAGTGTTAATCTTTAACCCCACGACATGTGCCTCCACACTTGCTGTCATTTGGTGCAGATCCATAATCCTGTGAGATAGTAGACAAACGTCGTCAGCGTAGTCAAGATGTTTAAGTTGAGTTGAAAGAGTCTAACGAACTCCTCCGCTTCCAGTAGACAAGGCTGCTCGAAGCACATCGCTAATCACCAACAAAAAAAGTATCGGCGATAGAATGCAACCTTGTACTACTTGTCCTCACTATCTTAAATGACTGATGTGCAGTTTTTGACTAGGTCGATGTCGGGTACAGCTCGTAAGCTTCGTCGTTGAATCTTCTCCTCCAAAGCCTGTCAACGCAAACGCCACCGAATATCTTACGAAGAATTTTTCTCTCGAAACGACCGGGTATATCTTCATCCTCTTTCGACAGAGTCCACGCTTTAGCACCATAAAGCAGGACTAGGATGATCAAGGTGTTGTACAGAGTCTCCTTAGTTGTTCGGGATAGGGCCTTACTATTCAATTGCCTTCTCAGCCCCAAGAAACAATGACTAGCAATGCGTTCTGCAAATAATTCCAGTATCGTAGGCGTACGCTAGTAGCGCAGACTTTAAAAAGATTGTGTCTCCTGTGTTGACTTGTGAGTTTCACACAAGTCTTTCAATGTATGATGCTGAAAAAGTCGTATCACAGCGCATTACCTTGTCTTATAAGACCTTGTACGGAATGTTAAGGAGAATTACACAATTCCATTGACAGGATCAGCAACAAAAATAATGTTGTTTGCATATACCAAAGCAGGGAGCCTTGACTGACTTGTTTTACTTCCTTGGAATACCAGCGATAAATTTCTATAGACGCTTTGAGTTAAGCTCGTTCAAGTCAAAGCGGATTATTTGTAGGTCTACTCGTTTACATCTTTCGAGAACATTTTTTAATTAACAGGTAAATCGCATAGGCCCAGCTGTTTTAAAGTTACAGCGTCACAACTTCTTTATCAGAGAAATACTCGTTGACCACTTACATGACCTTCATATGCACATAAGTGACTTTAATCACTTGTCATGGTATACCGCGAAATGAACGAGTAGTTCCGGATAAAAAAAAAATGTAGTCAGCCACCAAAATAGAAGGTTTTCATCCTTTCTACCTTTCCACCTGCACACTTATACAATAAAAAGATAGGTCAGGGACATGTGAAGATATCCACAACATGAAGGATTTACCAAATATTCACACTCTTGGTAGAGTTCTTAAAGTTTAAAATTTTTACTTCAATCTAATCGCCGTATCCTTGAGAAAATTCAAAAAACAGTGCCACAGATATGCCGAACGCATTCTTTCCAAGCATCGATTTTTTTTATTCCAAAATTCAATCTGTCTGCCAAGGGGGTATCTAAGGTAAGGCACGTCCCCCGCTCAAATAATAATCCTATTACAGCCAATAACTCATTTTTTTGAAATATTTGTCCAAGTCCCTCGATAGGACAAAACTCTAACTAACCGACCCTCTCTCGCTTCCTTTGTTTAGTTGTTGTTGCAACAATTCAACTGTGAGTACCTCTACTCCTTTAAATCGAAAATCGTTGTCGACAGAATTATAAATCGAATTGAATAAAATACACCTGGTCGCAGAGAACCTGTTGGGGATTATTTTCTCCAATCGCCTTTGAACCACCCGGCCCGGGCCCACTACCAACAATGAGGACATCGCTTTGGCAACAATTTATGACGACCAAGGAACATGACCTATAAAAGCGATACACAGCCATCCATTTCGCTCAACCCCCACTCGAAATAAAATTAAATTTATGCGTAAGAAATTTTTGAAACTTTCTGATACTTTATGTTACGATGGGGGCTTTCCTGGCGTATATACACACGTACACATAGTGCTATATTTGTGTTTAGCAGTTACCACGTTGTGGCGTAAAAAAACAACTCTCCGACACCAAACACCACACTTTCGACGAAATGAGCTTTTGAATGATGCGCGAGTAAAATTTTACGATAAATGTGATGTTGGCTTCAGCAGTTTTTCTTTACTTTTCTTTTCTCCTTCTCCTTCTCCTTCCTTCTGCCCATCTACACCTTACGATTTTCGTCCTCATCTTTCTATTTTTTTGAAGTAATAATTTTTGACAACGAGATTGCCACTTGTAAATGATGAGGAAGAAATATGGCAGCCAGGATGAAATGAAGAGGAAAAAGATGCACGAGGCTAGGAAGGACTTTGTAATTAAGTTGTTCAATTTACGTTTACGAAGGAGAATTAATGCTTATAACTAATTTTAAGATGAAAATTTTAATGAAAAGTAGAAAAGTTGAGCCGAACAGTATAATATTGCAATTATGATGTCGCTGGCGAAGGAAACTGTTCCATGCAGTCAGGATTCAGGAGTGAGATGTCTTTGGGATTAATTTCTAGTGTAGCCCCTGTCATTTTCGAAGACAGAGAGATCATGGGGAAGCTGTGCATGCGATATGGACTGTAATGAGAGATTAAAATGTGCTTTTGCTTAACATGGGTCAAGGCGACAGCTAAGCCGGAAGATAGCCAGGCAGACGTCTGTTTCAATGCACACGTACAAGCTGAATACAAATGTATGTGCTCAAGTAGTAGTAGCATAAAGAGCAGCTATCAAATGCAAAACTAATTAAAGAGGGTTTTAAGCCTCACACTCCACAAAAATGTTATCAAAGCCTCCTTCCGTCATAGAGAGATGAATGGGTAGACAGGTAGTAAATTCCTTTATTGGATGCCAACTCCTTCTTTTTGGTTTTGGAAATCTCGGCATGGATCTTGCAGTGGGACATTCGTGCTGTGTTTGTTGTATTTTCTCAAATAATTCGAAGGAATCTACAGTTTAAATCCATATCGGAAATGCGAACTGAGAAGCTTTTTCATGACAGTTATTACTATAGAAAGTTTGTCGGACATCCACGAGAGGTGGGATCGTGACATAACTGTTTGGTGTTTTCCGGGATTCGAACTTCGAATAATCTGCTCAGTAGTATAATGGTTTAACGCCTGTGCCACGGCGCCCACGGGACTCTTCTTGGCGATAATATTGCTCCACAACGGAGGTGCCAATAGTAAGTAAAATCTGCCACCACAAGTGGGATGAGTGCGCAAGTGGATGTCTCAAGAATTATTGGGGAGATCGTTAGTCAACACCGGAACAGGACTTAGTTGTAATGCTGGGAATTATTGGACTTACTCATTCCCCCGAGGACAACTCTAGGTGGATGTATACGTTATAAGTATCCACCAACCAACCGCCACTAACGAATTTCCTCCAGTGATGATGTTTGCGAGTATCCGAAAAAAGTGGCACAAGATACATACCATAAAGCGCTGCTACGGCATGCTAGTTCAGCGAGAGAAGAGAATTGAGCCATGAAAAAGGAAAAAAGAAACAAATCCTTCGTAGGAAGAAGATGATGTACGCAGTCTCCTAACTGAGTCGCGCGATAGGACCAATACCTGGCAGTTCAACAGGGAAGTCAAGCAACAGCAGGAATGCACGCTCTTCGAAATGATGAAACCAACTTAGTCACCAATGCACAGAAAAGTGTAGATTTATCAGCACTTCGGGTAGCTGCTAAATGGACATAATGTGGATAGAATGATGGGGCAAGACGACAGCCCACTTTCAAGTCATCGAAGAAGAGATACCATCCACCCAGCTTTTCATAAACTGAATAAAAACTATGCCTCTGGCTCTGACAGTTTATCAGCGAAGCTATTCGTAAACGGAAGTGATATTTTGGTAGCGTGCATGTACCAATTACGGGTGGACAAAAGTATGCCCTATCAGTTCTGTATAGCTCATCTATAATATCGGCGATCCTATGTCTTAAACCAATTTTCGAACCATATAGAAGCATGCATATGACAGCATGCATCGTCTGGAGACCTACAGGACGATTGCTGAATTCGGGATCCCGCCAAAATTATTCAGCTGTGTCCAGTAACGCTGAAGAATACGCAATGCGGAGTCTAATTTGCAAGTAGCCATTTTTAATTAGTGAAAACGTATATCTAACCCGACCCGAAGGAGATGAGGAAAAGGAATAGATAGTGCTATAGGGCTAGCATCATCAAACTCGAAAAACCACATCGTAGTGCAGATTCGACAAAGACTGACCCTTGAAAACTGCTGCTAGGTGTTTCGTACGCAAAGCTCAATTTTCTGATTTCATTCGCTTCCCAGGTTGTATTGTATTGTATTGTATTTGTGTAGGGTCATCTTGCACTGCGACCTAATGGTCTATTGTGCCCCCTGCTATTGCCTTGGAGAGGTTCGTTCCCTCGTTAGAGTTCCCCTCGCATCTTGATTCCATCAGAATTGTGCTTGAGGGTCGTATCCACTAGCTTTGCCTTGGCGAAAATAATTCACCTTAGAGCTCTTTCTCTAGACCAGTTTCTGAGTATGAGAAGCGGGTTCATGGTTGGCATATCCTCAGCTGATAATTGGTACTTGCCCAAGTATTTCAGTCTTTTGTGGGTCAGTGCCCCACATGATTCCAGAAGATGCTCCGGAGACTCGCTTGACTCGTTGCAGAATCTGCAAAGGTCTTCATTTGTTATTCCTATTTTCCTTAAATGCTCCCTGAGTTTGCAATGCCCGGTTAGGAAGCCTGTTAGGATTCGTAGGTTGTTCCTGCTGAGGCTTATGTAGGCTTCAAATCTTTTCCGGTTATAGTGTCCCAGTAGTTTTTTAGCTTGCCTCAGGCCTATGGTTTTGTTCCAGATTCTCGCCCTGTCTACTTTCTCCATTTTCCTGAATTCTTCGCGGATGGTATGTTCCCCTATTCCGCAGAATGGTTCAGGGCCAATGAAGGGCTCCTTGTCTTGCCAGTGAGTCTGCTATTTCATTGCCTTTTATCCCGACGTGACCAGGTACCCAGCAAAGTGTGACTTTATTATTTCTGCCTAATTCATTAAGTTTGCATTCCCAAACAAGTTTCGACATAATAACATAGGAATCGAGTGCTTTGATAGCTGCTTGACTGTCTGACAGTATTACTATGTCACAGTTTCTATATCTTCTTTCGAGATTGAGTTGGATGCATCTGTCTATAGCATGTATTTCAGCTTGGAAGATGCTGGTACTCTTGCCCATGGGTTCTGAGTGTTTCGTTCTTGGCCCAAACACTCCTGCCCAGTCCCTTCCTCAGTTCTCGAGCCGTCTGTGTACCACTTTATTGCGTGGTTACTCAGTCCATATATTGCGGATTCGTTGCTCCATTCTTTCTTGTTACTTAACTTGGTGCGAAAGTTTTTCCCAAAGTTAAATTTTTTAATACTGTCATCCCTAGGGATTGCCAGAAGGGGAAGTTTTTTAAGAAGTGTATCATATTCTTTCGAGCTGACACATTTCTCCCTTCCAATACCTTCCTTTGCCATCCTTAGGATCGTTCGCTTTGCACTTTGCTCCACTACGAGATGGAGCGGAGTCAGCTCTAAGAGTACTTCCATGGCAGCAGTTGGACATGTTCTCATGGTCCCAGTGATACAGAGGCACGCAAGTCTTTGCACTTTAGTGAGTCTCTTCCTCATTGTGACCAGACTGGTACGTTTTGCCCAAGCTTCCCAGGTTATTGTAGAGCATTTCCGGCGGACAAAGTGGCGTTTAAAGCTGAAAAATAAGAACTGGCAATTAAGTGACGAAGTGGCAATTAAGCTCCTAGAATCGTACTCATTTCATCCAGGGTCATTCTAAATTGTCGCGCCATATGAAGAAGGCGAACAAACCAAATCACAGATGTGTTCTCCTCTAACGCTGTTGAGCTACTCAGAGATGGATTAAGTATCGTATGCCTCCTGATACATGCAAATATTTTCCAAAGTTGGATGCAATCAGCTAAGGAGTATGGCACCACATGTTGAGTATTCAGTATGCAAGTTTCGATGTTTCGGTAGAGCTCCAAAATATGGTAAATATGTATGTACATATGTGCATGTAGCTATACAATAAACAACAATATACAGTGCCAATGGCAATCACCTAGTATAGCCGAAGCAAAGCACTTGGTCACGAATTTGATTACTAAGCTGCGAAAAATTGCCACTCATTAGGTATGGAGAATCGATTTTTCGCACACTTGTCACTTGACCTCTCTGATCCAGTGTCTCAGTTTGATGAAAAATTGTTATCCATTACCATAACCTTTTAAGGATGTCCATATCCTCATTCCTTTTCAATTTTCAATACCCATCTCATAACTATACATCACGTTTGCTCATGCAGCCTACCGAATGCCTCAAACGAGGCACTCCATCAACAAGCGGAAGCTTTTCATCTTTTTCACACACATAGACCCAAATCCTTCTATAAGGACACTGTGGTGGATTTAAAATATATACAAAATCAGTTAAGCGATACTCATGAATAATGTAACAAAAATATCATGTCAATCACGCCATTAAGCCCAGATGCATATCTTAAATGTGCACCACTAGCGCTGTCCGCCAGTAACTAGAATATTTGGCCCTGAGGCAGGCAAGAACAACAGGAGCAACGAAAAAATCCCGGAAGCTACCTTTATCACCTTTTCAATTCATTTTTTTTTTTTTTCTTTACGACGACGGCAACGACTACTCTTATGTACGTCACATCATTGTGCAACACAACCCACACAACCCACCAACTACCGGGTGATGTCCCATAAATCAAGAGCTCTAAAGAGTACCGAGCTGAGTTCATCACATGCAGGAAGGGTTTGCTTAATGGCGCAAATTTCAGGTCACCTAAAGGATCTATAAATTAGATAAGAAACCGAGTAAATTACTCTTCCTCTCTCAGATTGAGCCACATGTGATGGAGCACTATCGTTTTTGCCTTCACATCTTTTGTGTGTGTATTTTTCTGCACATCCTGAAAAATGTCCTTACTTGGCAAATATCCCCCTCAACTAAAAAGGGCAAACACATAACAACGGATAAATGTTATAGTTACATACACAAACTAAGTCATTAACCAAGAGATAGGATAATAGTGCTGTTGTCATGTCGATGTTGGGAGAAAGTCCTGAACGAAGTGTGTATGTAAGACTATAGTACCGGAATGCGAACTGAGTGGAGCATGTTACTGCTTTCGTCACATCCCATTTTTACTTCTTCTACTCGTATGACCAGGGTGGCGAGTTGTTCGTCTGTTTTTTTTTTGTCTGTCCTTTTATTAACGCTGGTGACATGGCATTTCTGTGCACACACACTAAGGGAATGACCAAGAGCATCATCATTATCATCCACATCATCATCACCACTGTCGTCGTCGTTGTTGTCCTTGTGATGGTCGTCCCGAAAAAGTATTAATGAGCCAAAAGCAAAGTCAATAAGTGAAAGAGAAAAACGACATCCAGGGAAAGAGAGATTTTGTGTAAACATAGCCCAGAGAAGCTACAAATTTTACGACCTCGGAAAACTGAATGTGTTCGCTTGATGCAGAAGCATTCGTTTTTGTCAAAACATGACGACTTCGAAGGAAATATCAATATTTGCTAATGTGCCACAAATGGATGCGACACATGGCCGAACTTCAAAAAGAACGTGACAGTGATTCATGGCATCGTTGGAAGGTAAGTGGCAGGAGAAAGGAACTCCATTTAGAAAATCAGTCAATGGGTATCTGTGTAACATCATAATTGTGGTCATTATCATTGGTGAATCCTTTTTGGGGCAGAATAATGAACTTCATAACTCATTCTTCCATAAACGACTTTATGTCCTTCGTGTTGAAAAATCGATCTTATGACGAATGTCCTACATAACTGCTTCTTTGTAATTAAAACAGGTGCTACCTCAGCACTTGCAAAAGATCTTTTGAATTCCTGAGATGGTAGAAATTAATTAAAAAAAAAAAACTAATTAATATCGCAAAATGGTGAAAAGATGGTGGATAACCTCTTAAGGACGAAAAACTATGTTGTAGTCTGCTTATATTTGAAATCCCTAAGATTGCGATTGCGTAAAATAATACGGCTCTCTGATGGCCAGTGCGGGTTTGCCGCGGGTAAACCAATCACTGATGCAATCCAAAGTATAAGGATCATAATGGAAAAACATCGAGATGCATTAAGTCCTCTATTATTTATTGCGGTCCTAGATTATCTGCTCGAAGGAAAAGTGGCGGACCCCAAAGTGCATCAGTTATTCTTTGCTGACGATGGAGCCATCATAAGTGGGGATCTAACGTCCCTGCAACGAGCACTTGATGTATGGGTGGGTGTTTTGGAGGGAAATGGGTATCGAATTAGTCCCTGATCCACTCCGACCTAGTCCAAGCATTTATTTGAATGGAAAAGTGATTCCCAAGTGCGAAAAGTTCAAGTATCTGGGATCTATGATCAATAGCGAAGCAACTATTGATGACGACATCAATCATCGCGTAAGCGTAGGGTGGATGAAGTGGGAGGAAAACTCTGCTATCTTCTGTGAACGAAGAAGCTGAAAGGAAGGTTCTACACCGCAGTTGTTCGTCCGGCGCTCACATACGGTTCACAACGCTGGACAATGTACAAAAAGTGTGATAGCAAATTAACGTCAGCTGAGATGAAGATGCTTCGCATGACAGCAGGAGTTAAAAAGCTTGATCGAATCATAAGTTCAAAGATCCGAGGAAGCCTTCACGTCAAAGAACCCATCTCGAAAAAATTGGAGCACGACCGGCTCAGTTGGTATTGCCATGTTCAAAGGAGGGATCCTACGAACTCTGCCAGAAGGGCAATGTCAATCAAAGTTCCCATACAAGCGTGGAAGAGAGGCTGGCCAAAAAACTCCTGGATCACACAAATCCAAAAACAGTAGCATTTGATTGGCCTCAGTGACAAAGTGATCCGAAAACGGGAGGCCTGCAGATATTTTCGGAAGTCGAATCGACGAACCCCACAGGCGGACCAGTAGGGATGCAGTAAAGTGGGAGGGTTATGATCCCTATAATCATGATCATAACCTTGCCGAACAAAAGCCTCCTTTACAGTTTACATATAAAGTGTACGACTCAGCTTCTCGGGTCAAATTTTTACAACAAAAAATTAAATTTTTCTCTACTCTTCCTAAAGACTGTTTGGGTCGTGGTGCTAATGTTAGGCGTTCTATGGGTCCTAACCGTCTTTGACTTGGGTACGAATCTTTCTAACTTCGTCGAGGTCGATACACTCATAACCTGTAAAGTACGTCGTCAAATTATCTCCAACCGTCAATCTCTCGAAAACCTTTCGCATTTGTTAAGGTTCATGCTTTTGAAAAAATGTGATGGTAAAGCTTTTATTCAAAGTCTTCTTGGTCCGATTGTAAAGAACTTCTTAGCTACCTAATTGCTTCCTGTTACTGAACGAGTTCTCCAGTATGCTTCAATATTCTCAAACTCAACCTAAGTGAACCCGATTCTTCCTGAACTGTACTACTCCTCCTTTGCTAACGGTGGCCCGCTTTTCTGCCAGACTAAAATACAAAAAAAATTACTAAAAATACCGCCTATCATCTTCAAATAAATGCAGGCCTTAGCACAGGCCTTACAAGCTTACAAAAAACAAGCAGCTTGACCGGCACATTAGCGTCCTTAAAAATCAGAATTTTCTTAAAAACCGCGTAAAATATCTACCACTCTTCATTATCAACGAAACATAGTAAAACACATAGCTGCTGCTAAACTCTTCTCTACCTACCTCAAGGCTTTCAATAGAGTGTAGTATAGCACGCTCGTTAACAAGCGTCATGCTTATACTAGTAGTATGGCCTTTACCTACTGCAGTCATAGTGTTGTATGCATTGCTTTTCGAGACATTGGATAGCATACCGAACGCATACCGAAGTAAGCTATCAACTTTCTCGAAATCCTGTCCAGCAATGTAAAGTTGAGTGAACGAGCTTGAAAGGCTGAGGCCTTTTGTTTTGCTTGCATTTATGTATCTTCAGCCCTACCTTGTACTCGTACTTTATCGAAAATCGCAACCCCTTATTTTGGATATTTTGCACCTTTCTGCAATTTTTTTAGTTTCAGTGGAATATCGTCGATGAGCATACATTGGACTTTTAGGCAGAACCATTTCATATATAATGACTTCACTTGGGCTTCTTGGAAGAAGCTCTGTATTTTCTACAGAAGAACTTTATTACGGCATGGAACTGTGACCAGACGGACTAATTGGTAAATCTATCCCTATAAAGGATTACCTGACAAAACAAAAAATCTTTAGCTCCACCCATTTCTATCGTGGTCCATATTTTGCGAGCTTAAAAAAATGTCTTGCGTACCAAATCATCTTTTGCCAATTCAAATAGCTTGGCATTTGGAACATGGGCTGCTTCCATAACATTAGACAAACCCAGATTTACTAAATGCATCCAGAACACAGGTGTAGATAATATTTTATAAGGGGGCACTCAACCTTTTTTTTTTTTTTTATAATTTACCCGCACTCAAGGGGTTATGAATACCCTTTTAATGTGTATACACAGTGCTTACGTTGAAAGGAAGATAGAGAGAGAGAGAAAGAGATTGGTGTAGTGGTTTGAAACTCAGGTGAATTAGGTTTCACATATTAGCTCCAGGGGTGGGTGTCCAGATAGCTGGGGAGGTTGTTTGATGTCATTTATTTGTTTTGTCTTCGCTTTTGATTCACAGTATTTTTTTCCCGATCAACCTGATGTCATAAGCATATCAATCATCAACAGACGGAACAATTTCTCCAGTCATATGACAAGCCTACTGCCAGTGTTATGCCTTCGCAGTAGTGTTGTCATAAGCTTTCGCAATTGTTCGGACTGCCTCTTATCATATAATGCTTGCTGACATCAGGGATTGAACTGTGAACCATCAGCTCTACAAACGATGACGCTACCACTACACCATTGCCACCCCTTATTGATGCCTGTGGCAAGAAGGTTGGTCTAAATGCCAAACATTCACTGTGGATGCTAAGTAAACGTACATCTACTCCAGCTATTGAAAGCCAGCTATAATTGGAGGAAATCACAAAAGGCCCATCTGTGGCAACAATGATAAGGTGATGCGCTCCCAACTATGCCCTCAATCTAATCTAATCTAGACCATAAAATCAAGGAACCTTATTGCCTCTGGGATTGTATATTCCATGCACCTTTAAGCACCTCCTACATTTTATTTCACCAAAATCATAGACTTTAAAATATTTCTACAATTTTAATGAGAAATGAACCAGGGACTAAATAACTTTTCATGTCAGACACATAGTTTCAATATCGATTTTTTAAAATCGGTGGTGAAATCCGTTTAATACTCTAAAGAAATTGTTCTACCGTTGAATCTGTTATAAAAAGATTTAAAACTGACAGTACAATAGAAATTTTGAGGTGAAATCAAAACCTAAAATAGTCTTAGTGATATCGATGAACGACAAATAGTTCGAAAATTGAAAAAAAAAATCCCAAAATTAGTGTTCCGAAACTTGCAACGAGAGCGCGCGAAACACAGGAAAGATAGTTAGTGTTGAAACTATGCGAAGGGTTATCAGGAAGTATGAGTATTGAGTATAGTGGCAGAATTGCACGGCGTCAACCATTTAATAGTAAAGCAAAACGGGAAAAGCGGTTAGAATTATCCAAAGAGCCCAAAACCAAGTTCCTGAATTCTAGAATATGGTAATATTTGCTGATGAATCTAAGTTTAATGTTTTCCAGTCCGATGGGAGAGATAACGTGTGGAGAAAACCAGGAAAAAGCCTTAGTAAAGAAAACCTCTCACCAACTGTAAAGCATGGCACTGGTTCTGTCACGGTGTGAGGTTGTTTATCGGACACCGGGACTGGAAGCCTACATTTTATAAGTGGCATTATGGATTCCAAAAAATATATCGACACCTTTAAGGCCCACTTACATTACAGCTGTACGAAATTGGGAATAAGAAATGATTTTGTGTACCACTAAGCCAATGATCCAAGCACAAGCCGCTCAATGCTCGCCTTGTGGATGTTGTAGAATTGTCCTAAAGTGCTGGAAACACCTCGCCAATAACCGGACATAAACCCAATAGACAATTTGTGGGCTTATCTTAAATCTAAGTTGCGAGATCAGCGAATACAGAACGCTAGGCAGCTGAAGGACGTCCTTAAAAGAGAATGGTGATTAATTGAACCTGATTTCCAAAAAAAATTTGTGCAATCTTTACCTACCTAGTCATTTAAGAGAAGTCCTAAAATGACAAGGATACATACTCACTACTAAGTTTTAAAATTTTTAAATATGTTTTTAATTTAAGTTTACTGTACGAATACGAGTGTGACATTCAAAATGAAGTACTATTTGTCTTTTGTTATTTTTTTTTTTTAGTTATGTATTTGTTTTAAAAAAAAGTTGAGTTTCCTTATTAATCTGTAACTCATTATGTATAATTCCTGCTAGAATAAATAAGTTTTTTTTTGGGCCAAGTTGAAGTATTTTGGTGTTTTGTAAAGAAGTAATGGGTGTACGAATACGAGTGTGACTAAGTGTATACTCTGTGTGATTGCAGATGTGTGCTAACAAGGAGAATGCTCTTTCAAATTATTAGTTATATCAGGATGGGGTAGAATTGTAGGATCAATTAAATTGTTTGTTTTGTTTGAGTACACCTTCATAGGTAAAAAGAACATTAAATTCCATCGTATGACACCCTGTCCTTCATCTTTCAACTCAGAACAAATAAAAAACTAGACATGGGTAAGGTAAGGTTAATTTGAGCAGCTACTCCACTCAGGCAAAGGACACACTCAAGCCAAGGGTAAGGCTGCATTTTGATACAATCGTAACCTTTTTTTTTTGGCGAAAGCGAGAGGGGAATTTTTAAAGGATTGTGCCGCACAATTACTTAATAAGCATGCAACCAGTTTAATCTAGAGCTGATGTTGTGCATTTTGTAGATATCAAGTCTAGTTAGATCTTCAAAGAAGTGCTCGCAAAAGATTTGCTTTTGCAACGTTCACATATGTTAACTTATGTCTTTGCAGTTCCTATAACAATTGTTGTAAGGAACGTCCATTCTACTATCTATCTGTCTATCAAGCAGTACCCGCCTAGGGTACAATGCCTTGAACAGTGCATTGTTTAGGTATACCACTCACTACTTCACCTGCTGTTCAATGATTTTGAGAAGGTGTTCGACAGTGTTAACAGACAGTTTATCTGACTTGCCTTGCGCAGGAGAGGTATGTATAGGTACCCGATAAACTAATAGCTATTATCAAGGCCCTATGAAGGTCTAAGTGTCAAGTTCCACATAGAGGGAAGCTATCAGAGAAATTCGAGATCCTAAGTGGGGTCCGACATGGTTGCGTTCTATCGTCGATACGAATTCGTTAGACTCTTACACTTCAACACAAACATTGGAATACGCAGCCGACGTCTGTCAACTCTCTCATAAGATTGTGGATATGAATCAAATGACAGCGAGAGTGAAGAGGGAGGCAAATGTCGTAGGGTAGAAGATTAGCACTGCCAAAACGGAAGTGGCAGAGGATTGGTTTTATTTGTTGACAGTTCCATAACAAAATACGCGATGCAATGGAATCCGTTAACACAAGATGATAGAAAAACGGGTCAGCCGAGAAATACAGTTGACAATTCATATGTTTGTGTTCCTTAGTAAAAGCGAAGTGACCTGCTAGGACGCTTACAAGTCGCTTACAGTCAATTCTCTTAAGGGACAAGCCGAATCCAGCATCGCGTCACCGACTTTTGTTTTCACGAGAAACCCCGACGTCAATGGAACTACTAATCGTAGATTTAGGCAAATTCAGTGCTTGTTCGGGTCCTGAGAATATTTCCTCTGAGCTCTGTCTTGCAAGTTCATCGGAGAACTCGTGATTCGCACTAACATCAGCCTTCTTTTGAAGAAATAAGGATTTGTTTCGTTTCTCTGTTGTGGTTAGTGGCTGACATTGCTGGTCCCCCAGCAAAGCTCCAACTACATATGTAGGTCCCAAGCAAACACATTTTCTACTACAACATGGCGAGCTCTGTCCAAAAGGTGTAATTGAAGAGCTACTCAGGACGGTTATTCCTCTCGTGCTTCTGTCTGATATTCGAGGTAGATCGTACCATGGAAAGCTTGTTGATATTTCCTGGTTTTTCAATGTCAGACCTTCCACTCTTTAAGCCACAATTTAATGCCGTCTGAGTACTGCCTGTGTCGTAGACTGACCACTACTACCTACATCATTTTGGATGTATGTACATATGTAACTATGGCCATGTATGTTCAGTGAACCACCCGAGGCTGAAATATACATTTTACAGGCATTTAGGTCAAAATCGCGTACCTTGCTACTCAGAGAATATTTGCTTGATATATCAGAAAATCTGTTGTTTCTGACACTAACAGAATCTGAAACTCCAAACTAAGTAACAAAATAAAAAAAAAAAAAATTATGGAACGGTCAAGATCCTTATGCTATACAGTCCCATCAGTACATGTCGACCCCGTCAGGTTGCTTTAAATTCTTTAGGTTACACTATCTGCTAAGCGTGATAGCTTGGACCTCAAAATAGAGTTTAGGTCTTCTTCGATGCCTTGAACCCGGGGATAGAAATTCAAAAATCTTTTTTAATAGAAATTCGACGTTCATCTACCGAGTCAATTAAGCTGTCGAGCTTTGGCTTTTAATAAATGTTTAGGTACAACACATTTCACTATATGTCCGACGAAAAAGAGAAATTAAACTACAAAAAGGTCCAAAAAGTAGAAAACCTCAAAAATTTGAATAAACGAGTCAACAAAATGACACATAAGTTGAGTGGCAATGTTGATTGTGACGTCTGCTTCTACAAGACTTCTTGAGAGGGTGACTATGTACCCTACAGACCGTAACTCGAATTCCTCTTAGGGCTAGGAGCAACTATCTTTTTATGATTGATTTATGGGAATAGTGTCAGATTATGCTGGAAAATGCTAGAGAAACACTGTGAAAAATTCTCAATATTCAACTAGGTTAGGTTAGGTTGAAGTGGCTGCCAGCTAGGAGTCGCCAGCACACTTGGACCAATGGTAGGTCCATTGTGATACCACGTGGATCATGGGAGAATGTTTCTCTCTACCTACTCGTTAAAACCATTTTGAGCTTCTTATGAAGCGTAGGAGGCTCTTAATGTCAATATTCATCAGGTCGCCTAAATCGTTGTAATAGGGGGCTCCTAAGTGAAGCTTCCTTCTCCGGGAGAGAGCTAGGCAGAAATAAAGAAGGTGAGGGATAGTTTCCTCATCTTCTTCATCCATGCAGCTTCTAAAACATTCCTTCGCGAAGAGGCCTAGATTTGTAGCATGCTTGCCTATTAGACAGTGTCCAGTGATGACACCTATTGTGGTGCCGATATGCAATCTATTGAGAGAAATCAAATTTTTAGAGCGTTTTAGATCCAGCTTTGGCCAAATCTGTTAATCCACTTGTCCACCTAAGATTTGTACTCTCGACAGCATCCAGCTTAAGGTTAAGTTTACGAGTAGCGATTGGAATACCTAAGGTGCCTTTTTCCGGCAAAATGGGAATAGTTGTTCCTATTCTGGCGAATAGGCCTTACAATTCCCTGAAATGTCTCTATCCCCCGGCACCCAACACAGGTGGCTATTGAACTGCTCAGCCATCTCCACAAGAGACGAACGGCAGTCTAGGGCTACTAAAGAGTTTATAGAGGTCGATTCCAGGGATTTGATTGCTGCCTGACTATCAGAAAAGATGCGGATATCTCTAGCAGATATCACGTTTTTCTTAAGCCATGATAGGGCTTCTTTTATCGCCATTAATTCCGCCTGGAACACGCTACAATAATTAGGAAGACGCAAGGAGAGCTTGAGATTAAGCCTATCAGAGAAAACACCTGCACCAACCCCGTCTTTGGTCTTTGACCCGTCTGCGTAGAAGTGAATTGATTCATCTTCTAAAAATGCATCGTCCTCCCAGCGTGATCTGGAAGGAATGCTGACTGGGAAGTTCTTCTCAAAATTTAGACGTGGGATGGTGTAGTCCGTGTTTTCGGGAGAGATTTTGAATTTATTCAGAATAGAGGCGTGGCCGAATTCTTTTCTTGACCACTGTTGGGTAGCTTCAAGGCGAACGGCTGCAATCGCTGCCATTTGCTTGCTATATATATCGAGGGGTATTAGACGGAATATAATGTCCAATTCCGCAGAGGGAGTTATACAAAGTGCTCCGCTTATGCACAGACAAGCTGTGCATTGGACCTTACTTAGATGGTCGCGATTTATAGCTTTATCTAAGGCTGTCCACAAGACAATCACCCCATATGTAAGTATCGGTCTAATGACCGAGATGTCGAGCCAGTGGGTTATTCGAGGTTGCAGGCCCCATTTATTGCCAAAGGCTTTTTTGCATGAAAAACGTGCTACTGTAGCATTTTTGACTCTTTCTTGAATGTTAGGTTTCCAGCTTAGCTTTCTATCCAGGATAAGACCCAGATATTTATTTTTTTTAGAGAAAATTAAGCTGATACAATTGAGAGAGGGAGGGTCGACCGTCGGAATTTTATATTTTCTGGTGAAGAGTACCAGTTCAGTTTTAAGGGGGTTTACATCCAAACCACAGCGACCCGCCCAGCGTGTTAGCTTGTTTAGAGCGTTTTGTAGGATCTCTTTTAGAGTATTTAGGTGCTTTCCTGAAACAGCTATAGCAACCTTATCTGCATAAGCAATCGCCGTGTATCCCTCGCCTTCCAGGATTATCAATAGTTCGTTGACCACCGGAGTGCGTCTGCTGACAGATCTTCTAGTGGACACCTCACCCAGCTTGGAATTGATAATCCGACCATTACGCAGTAGATTAATTATTTTGCAAAGTGAGCTGTCCACTTTCAGGTCTGAAAGTGCATCTGCTATTGCTGATGTATTGACGTTGTTAAAAGCGCCTTCTATATCCAGGAAGGCAATCATAGTGTACTCCTTGTGGAAAAGGAAAAATGTCTCAGTGTCTCCACTGATTTACCTTTGCAATACGCATGTTGGGCCGCTGACAGTAGTTTCTTATGAATACTGTTGCGTAAATGGATATCATTCAGTCGTTCCAATGTTTTTAAGAGGAATGTCTGTATGAGAGCATTTACCCGCTTTAGGTATGAATACAACCTTAATTTCTCTCCATATCCTTGGGATATACACCAGATCGAGACAACATTTTAATATTGTCTCGATCACCGGCAAGATAATGTCAGATGACTTCTGCAGTTCGGCAGGTATTATGCCATCGGGTGCATAATAATAATGGTTTGAAGCTGTGAATTGCCCAATTGAGTTTGCTCTGTGTGACTGAGTTTGAAAGGATGCTTACCGAATGGGAACTGCCTGGGAAATGAGTGTCAAGCAGAACATTGAGCGATTCTTCGCTAGAAGTCGTCCAAGACCCATCGTTTTTCTTAAGGAAACTGGGAGTTATTGGATTTGAGGAGAGAATTTTTCTTAGCCTAGATGCCTCAGAGGCTTCTTCTATTTCATCACAGATAAGAATTACGTTTGGCTTATATTCAACTAAGTCTATAAGAATCTTTAATAGTAAAAGAAATAATGTCCATTTCCTTCCACATCTATTCACAAATGAAATTGCATGCAATCGCAGAAACTACCTTAAATTTGCAGTTGAATCTTACTTCAGAAGCATCTGTATATGTAATTGTCGTCCTTTCCAGGTTGTGTAGCATTCGAGTTTTACAAGGGAGAAGTTTTTGATACAAACTAAGCTTTACACTTTCAAATCCTGATAAGCTTTACATTCCTCCAATATGTGAGCAGGGACATTAGAGACATGTGAATCAATGAAACGACAACATGGTTTTAATAAGCTCCCTTAAATTCTCGCACAAATGCATCTGTATTTGAATGTAAATAATCCCAGGATACTCATTGAAGTGACATCAAATTTAATTACTGAATCATTAAATCGGAAACTTTCCCAAGAGCACATGCTGTCCTCTGCTCTGCTCCATAATGACCAAATTTGCAATCTACTGCAGTAAACATTTGAATTTAGTACTCGAATGTATGTACGTACAATAATGCACCGCACACATGCCATACCGATGGTTAACCGCACACACTCGTATCTCCTGTTCGTATTTTAATAAAATACTAGCAGCACTCATGCACGTGTCACGCTGGGTACACGACACGTTCCTTCTTTGACCCAAACTATTTCTTTCCGGAATAAATTTTCAAAATTCCTTGATAGATATTTGTACCAATAAACAGCAATCCCTTCAATCTTCAAATGTAAAAAGAAGAAAAGGACTTCAACCATCTGCTGCAATCATGTTTAACATGATGCTGCTGCTCGTACTCCTAAAATAGGGGAGACACAGAAAATCTTCCAATCGAACATGTCAAAATATTGTCATTTCCACCTCTTTCTTTCAAGAAGACGAAGACATCTCTATCTGTAGTTGGAATTTCTACATGCTTTTCTCTTTCGTCCGTATTGCATGTTTCTTCAGTTAATACCGAAGATGTAATCGGCTTCCCTTCTATCCCTACCACCCGTAAATTGAAAACTCGAAATACAGGAGTAAATTGAAATGAAATTGAACTCAAAGGGACAATGGATGCGACGTCATCAGGAGAAGGAATGCTGAAGACAGTGCCTGAAGTTGTCGCAGGAAATGCAAAACTTAAGAGTAGCTATATGCCAGAGATACATATACTGATATAAGACATTAACACACTTCGATCCAATTACTTCGACATTGCCTACTACATGGTTCCAAGTGGGGTAAGTTTGTAGGTACATGCCAGACATACATTTGGTTATCAGGCAGGCATGTTTTAAGGATGAAGGGATAAGGGCTGACATGGGAAGAGGCCAGAAGAATTCAAAGGCAAAAGGAGTTTAAATTGAATTTATCGCCTTAAGTAAGAAACTACTTCACTGAAGCCTTACATTTCAACGTCAAAATCATATTCTGCGCATCTGGACGTAGATTATTGAATGCAGCATAAGTCTCACCTCATCTATTGCTTCTACGGATGGTGGCATGGTGATCATAAGTATCACAAGTTATATTTATCCTACCGCCCTAAAGCAGGTGTCTGAATTTTTTACCCCGTTCTGTACTAAGAATCGCAAGAATCCTGAATTTTTTTTTTATAAGCGGCGGGGTCGAGCTCCAGCCTGCACAGTAGTGTGAAGATTTGTATTCCCTAAACCTAACCCCCACTAGCTCAGATCCTCACCCAGTGGAACTGGTGTCAGGTATGACTTCGTGTGGCGGGTTTTCCGGTCTTACATGGCCGGCATTCTTTGCATTTCTTGAATTCCTCTTTGGTTTTTCGCCTGTCTGAGGACGATTTGTATATAGTGTTTCAACCGTATCTTCGGGGGTCTTCGTCCTGTCCAGGGTATATTGGGCATTCTGAAGTATTATCATGGCCGAAACGATGTATGGATATCCACCATGGCCTGTCAGGAATTGCATCAGTTGGTTGTTATTCACTCCGTTCGTAGTCAGATTATTGCTTCACCTACCCTTGTGTGAGGTGCCCCATCATCGTTGCCGCATTCTCAGCATTGCAGCTCTCTCTTGCCTTTTTTCCGTTCCGCTATTACTATAACTTTTTCTGTTTTGCTACACCGGCCACATTGTTAATCGGGATTATTCCCAAGCTTACAAAAGCCGCTTTGTCAGTTGAATAGCCGTGGTGGTAATGTCGTCGTGATACTTTGACGCTCCTGCTCCAGTTGGGGAAGCGAAGAGCATTACTCACTCAATACTTTAGCAAGCAATAGGCTTTCGCTGCTCCTTGGGTCACCAACATTTGGTGCCATTCTCTAAAGCGCCGAATATACTTTGGAAGACTTTTCTGCATGGCTTCTAGAACTGACCTTGTCGTCACGACATTTAAGTATTTGATGCACTTCTTTGAGTGTAAAAAGTAGTTTCCGAGACTTGCTTCAAAGTTATTCCTGTCCCACAAATGGCACTGGAAGCGTTATTGGGACTTACTCCTCTACACTTAGTGCTAGAAAGAATTGCAAGAGAAACCATACTGAGAATAATCAAGGAGGGCGTCGGGAAAGGAAAATGCATCGTTCACAAACAGCGAGAACTACTTTCCAAATCAGTCCCGCTTCTGGATTGGCCCAGAGATGATATGGTCAAGAGTTACTGCTTCGAAAGAAAATTCAACTGGAAGCTGAGCAGCGAGAGAGAATGGAATGGAATCGAAATGTACCAACTAAAATAAAACACAACGAAGTGGTACACGGATGGATCCAAAACATCCACAGGTTCTGGGGCAGGTGTACACGGGCCCAGAACCAAGTACTCGGAAGCCATGGGAACATACCCCAGCAGAGGTCGACGCCATTGAAAGATGCGCCCAATTTAACCTCGATAAGATGTATCGGGGGCAAGATATCGCGATACTGTCGGCTAGTCAGGCCGCCATCAAGGCGTTAAGCTCTCATGAAACCAGGTCAACACTGGTGCCGGAGTGCGTAACCAAGTTAAACTGACTGAGTTAAATTAACAGAGTCACTCTCTACTGGGTACCAGGTCACGTGGGAGTTGAGGGAAATGAAACAGCTGACGAACTAGCAAGAAAAGGCTCGGAGACTACCTTTACCGGTCCGAAACCATTCTGCAGGCTTGGACCGCACACGATACGGAAGGAGCTAAGGAAGAAGGAGGATTGCAAAAGAATCAAACTTTGGGAAGAAACACCAAAACTGAGACAGGCCAAAGAACTACTCGGGAACTGGAACCGGAGAAGATGTGGGGTCTGCGTGAACATCAATAAGAAGCGATTGCGCATCCTCACAGGCTTCCTAACGGGTCATTGCAGACTTAAGGAATACCTCAGGAAACTAGGCATAGAGCAACGCGGAGAATGTAGATTCTGCGGGGATGTTGAAGAAACCCCAGGGCACCTTCTTAAAGAATGTGGAGCATTGATCCACGGAATAAGGAGACACATGGATGCCTATCAATTATCCGAAGAAGATCTGCCATTGTTAGATCCACTCAAGATAGATAGGGTGCTCTAAGTCGAGTATCTCATCGATGGGAGCACAATAGATTTATAAGGTCGCAGTGCGCTTACACTCATAATCTATCTATCTATCTATCTATCTACCTACTTCAAAGGAATATCTTAATTTGCGTCTATTAATAAGCACTGGTTCCATTTAGTGCTCGGCTGTTGGTAGTCCTTTTGATCATAGCCATTGTTGAATGCTATCGTCTCTTTTGTGGTAACCTGCATTTCGTCGATATATTTCGAGGCGATGTCGTCGTCGGCCAATTCTATTATTTGTGCCCTGTCGGGTACTCGCAGTCTCAGAGTATTGTCGTCCACGATATTCCAGAGGAATGTTTCTAGAACAGATCCCTACGGAACAGCGATGGATATAGAGTACTCATTTGCTCCTTGGTCAGTTTCGTCCTCCAGCCGAATACTGGCGTCTGAGTGATTGTAGGGGTATTTGTGTACAAAAGGAAGGTTTGACTCAGTGATAAATGTGAACAACTACTAAAGATTTAAGTTGGAATCCCAGAGAACACCAGGGAATTTTTTCACGGTCCCACCATAGCCAAATACCTGACAGACGTCCGAGAGAAAGAAATTCTTTTTCTGTATTGGTGTCGGTAGGTCTCTTGTCCTACGACGCAAAATATCTGAATTTTCATTTTGGATGTACACTCCCCCCTTTCCCCCTCTCCAGCAGGTTAAGCTTCAGACCAGAATTTATATAAAGGCATAATTCGGTCTTTCCCTTGACCACTACAGTGGAGATATGTGAAGACAGTGAAGGCATTGGCAGTTAAATCCCATTAATGGCTTAAGCAATCAGCTCTAAGCATGGCCGACTACACTTTACTTTTCCAAGCTAGTTTGTTAGACTGAAACGTGCGACTATGTTCGTACTGAATCTTAGTGACGACTTACTGACTAAACCACGCCAATCATGTATCACGTACCGTTTCGTCATTTTTCAAATGCCTTAGCATTTTTACTTACACCTAAAAGGACCACACAAAATTCGATCAGGAGATTTTGATTAAATTTGGTGTTACTAACATTTCCTTGTTCAGTCGTAGTTTATTTCGGAGAAAAGGAAGAAGCAATGTATGCTCAAGGTATGCAGCTCCTCAACAGACTTTCTTTAATTTTGACACGTGGTTGTGCTCAGGGTCTTATATTTCCCCTTGTAATGCACACCAATTCCCCTATGAAGGCGATGATCCCTGGGGTAGGTAGTACTGAAGGTAATGTTATTTCTTCCTACTTTTCCCACAAGATCGTCATGTGAATGCTACCGGATATATCGAGGTGTTAAAGGCAGTAGTTAACCCCTAGATAGACAATGTGTGTGAAGGAAGACCAGATGCCAGTCCGTTGAATTACCATTTATGGGTCATAATGAGACGTAGAACCAACAAACATGCCAACCTCTAAGGGATGTTATGGCCAATATCAGCACGGACCATTTAATTCATTCACGGTCAAGTTTCTGGTCACGGATTTAGGCAATTTCCGATGGCGACAGTGGTTTTATTCAATTAATATAAACTTTAGACGTACATATATACAAGGTGGCGCAAAATTAATCATCCAATTTTGTTTTTGAATTATTTTTCTACTAAATAAAAAAAATGATTTTGAGTGATGGAAATCTTTATTTGGATGATAACTGTTCGCATACCTGTCGAATATTCTCTTTAAGGGCTGCGATTGTCTGAGGCTTGTTGGCATAAACCCGCGACTTCAAGTAGCCCCAAAGAAAGAAGTTTGGGATGGTTAAATCGGGCGATCTTGCTGGCCATGCCAAATAGCCAAAACGGGAGATTAAGCGACCAGGAAACGCTTCCGTCACAATATCCATTGTGGCTCGTGCTGTGTGTCTTGTTGAAACCACATGTTCACCAAGCCCCCTCATCCTATTCCGGCAGTAAGAAGTCATTTATCCTGGCCCTGTAGCGTTCGCCAGTGACAGTAACCGTATTGCCGATGACGGCCTTATCAGTCCTCCCGCGTGAACGCCGCACCACACAGTGGCTTTGAGTGGATGTAATGGCTCCTCGTGCATCACACGCGGATTTTCAGTGCCCCAGAAACGAAGATTTTGCTTATTGACGTAACCGCTTAAGTGGAAATGCGTCTCGTCGCTCATGATGATTTTCGGCACGAAATCGCCCTCTTCGTTGTTGAGATTGAGGATGGCTTGACAGTAATTCACACGTGACTGACGGTCAGGAGGCATTAACTGATGCACTGTTTGCACTTTGTACGGGAACATGTGTAAGTCTTGCACTAAAATTCGCTGTAGGGTCCGTCTGGTGATGCCCAATTGCGTGGCCCGTCGTCTGGTTGATGTTTCTTCGTTCTCAGCGACATCGGCAGCCACAGCCGCGATATTCTCTGCCGAACGACCAGTCCGGTGGTGGCCACGCCCTGCATGGTCTCCTGTGGTTCCAGTCTGTTCGAATCGAGTAGCTAAGCGCCGGAATGCTTGCCCAGTTGGCGGGACACAGTAAATCGACGTCGAAATTCACGCTGCGCTAACACCACCGACCGATTATTGGTGAAAAAAATCGACACAATTATTCCACGCTCTTGCGGAGTATAGCGCTCCATTGCTTGTCTGTTTGTATAGTGCAGCTGTCTGTCTGTCACAAATGTCAAATATGATTGACGTACGGCGCCATGATTAATTTTGCGCCACCTTGTAGTTTGAACTCTTATTTGCGTGTTCTTAAAAGATGCTACCGCATTCTCCTTTCACATGAGAGTACAGAAAGCAAGAATTGCTTGATGTGGATCTTTTCTTTTTTCCATATGTCGAACATACACGCATTTAATTGGGTTTAATTCCCATTTTTAGGAAGTCTATCCATAACGGTTATACCGACTTATCTAAGGTAACCTGTCACCATTCTTGCCTTGCATTAGAATAATATTTGGATCAATGAAAAGAGCAAATGACCCTACATGTTCTTCAAGGACCCCCTTCATGTATTTCTTGACAATTACTCGTATTGCTGGTCTAAGTACACTCACGCACTCTTTGCGCTAATAGTAGCAAACTTACCTGCTGAGCATTAGCCACATTCCACTTGGCCATGTGGATGACATACTTCAGGAAATCCATGTCCATCCCCTTTCCACACTCATTTGGCTACATATGGTGCATGATGGTCTGAGAAGAAAACTTTCTTCCAACTCTCCTACGCCTAGACTTTATCTTTTGTGTACAAACTATAATGGGCAGCTATATATCCTTACGTCTTACTGTCGGGTTCCATCTCCAAAGTGCTACTGAGCGCTGAATTCATCAGCCTTATGTAAGTCCAAGTAGATATCTTTTTATTGGTTCGTAGAACAACGTTTGTTAAAATCCTTCATTGATTGATTGGACCGACATACTGAAACTCTTCACTTATTCAACAGAGCCTCATGGCAAAGGATTTTAATATTTTATTTCAATATTATTTACACTAACTGCTCATACTGTGTACAACGCAAACACCGGTCAATGTACACAAATCCAAAAACCTAAATATTTCTAAATTAAACAGGGGACCACACAGACCAAGAAATTAATTATGCACAATGCATCCTTCGTAAATAACGTACACACTGCGCGAAAACCAATTGGCCAGAACGATAACCAAATTGTACCCCGAAACTATTATTGTAACCGTGTCCTATTCAGGACTTCACCTCCAGCCCCAATGTACCTGCACGAAAAACTTTCAAAGTGCTTAACTCTTGCCATTTCGTATTCAAACTAATCCAGGATTCTATCGACCGACTATTTACAGTGAAAGCCTTTCCCGCTCCGCTCGGGGAAGATTATCATGAAACTCTCCAAGGACCCCATTCCATATCCACATGTACATACATTTGTGTAGTGGTTTCACAATGACAACGTGACCGAGGCAGGGTTGGGGAAAACTCTGAAAAGTTCATGCCACAACCACTACCGCTGCCGGTGGTTGTAGCAATTTGCCAATAAAGATATAATTTATATCCTTTAAGATACTTATCATAAATGCAGGACGATGTGAACAGAACTTAAATTACGTCTTAATGGCACCCGAGGTTCTTTTTTCAGCCCACATGCACATATGTGCAAGTGTGAGGGGTTGCACTTTGCCTCTTATGTTGCATCCATAAGCGCCGATATGTTCTCCCAAATGCTGTAAAACTGTCGCCTATTTATTAAACTATAAAAGGATATTTGCATGTCACTCGCAATAAAATTATGTAATTACTAACTAAATAACAGTTAGTTGCAGCAACACTGTGCAGCACCATGCACCAGCAATGGTACAGCGCGACACGCTACGTTTTATTAGCGATGCCGCTGCCGTCAGGAAGTAGCCCTTCAGTGGGAAATAGGCGCCAACAGGAGGAAAAAAAAAACCTAGGAAAATGCAAAAGTCATAATTGGAGAATGGCATTACCCTGCACGTTTGTCTGTGCATGCAAGCGCAGCGCACCATGATAGAGTGGCAGGCGCTTAGCCAACAACCAGGATAATGACGATGATGTTGTTGCTGCTGTCGGCAACGACGATGGTGATGATGATAACCACACGGGGGTGGGATTTTGATTTTATTAACCTTTTCTTGGTTGGAGCCCTCAACATGCCATTTCAATGTTCAGGTCCTTGGAGCCTCTTTTGCTACCCCCCTCTTGCCTACACATTGAGTGTAAGGATTTCTATGTTTTGCTTTTATCGTTATAGGTGTCTAATGCTATGATTTTAACATCAGCTTGTTAGGTCAAATTAGATCTTTTTAGAAATTACTTTTAATGACAATGGTGCTTATGGGTTTGAATTGCCTGTCTTTATTGGTCACAAGTGGCATAACGCCTTCAAGTGCTAGAAGAAAACGAGCGAAGCGAAGGAGAAAACTTGTTTTCCAAATGTCCTTCCTTAGGCAGCACAGTGAAGTGATTCACACAAATTGGCATGACAATTTGACCTCCTTACCTAGTTTTTTTCTAAGGGTGACAACTTTATTTACAGACATGCAACTCTTTCTTACAGTCTTACATATGTGTATGTATATATATGTACGTATACCGTGTAGTGTTTCTGGCTTTAAAATGATAAAACTTCCCCTTCATAGTAATTCACAATCCCTTTCTATTAGTCAGTGGAAAGTATCCAGAGAAGCGTCCTTCTCGGACCACAACCACAACACCAGCCCGTCAATCAAATATAGAAATCCCAGGAGGACTAACTGGGAATTATTCTATTTTGTAGAGAAGTGGGGAAAAAGACAGGGATACAGCAGAAAGGCCACTAGATACTCCTGACGAAATCGACGCAACCATGGAAATGTTAGGTGAGACCTCTAAGTCCTCTACGGACGACAAGAAACAAGAAGTCTCCAGCATGGTGGACCAAGGATGCAGCGAAGTCCACCAACTCTTCTAGTGACTGGGATCTTTACAAGGATAGTCAAAGGAAGTTTAAGAGTGCAGTGAACAGTCCTAAACGCACATCGTGGCGCGCGCTCTGCAATGACATAGCAAACACTGCAGCCGGAGTAAGGAAAATCCTTTCTAAGGAGCCCAATGTACTAGGTTATCTTAAAGATGCAAATGGGTTCAGCTCAGACACCCTGAGCCCCCTGTTATACAAACACTTCCCGGGTTGTATCCCACACCAAAGTGTCAACTCCAGCACAGATATTGCTTCAGAATTTCAGAAGATATTATCACTGAAGATAAAATAAACCGGTCCATCGATAGATTCTCTCAAATCTCCCGGCGAAGATGGAATTTTCCCCACCACCAACAGCAGGGTTGGAAACAATTCCCAACATGCTACCCCTAGATCTCTAAATGCAGGAATCTGCTGCTAAAAGTGCCTTGAGGATTAGCCAATCATCTGGTTGGAACTCGAATCATAAAGGACATGCACGGATTCTAAAGAAACTCCTAAGTATGGGACGTAAGAAGTGACTACACGTCACCATACCTAGACTTTGAAAAACCATTCTCCTGCATTTTCCCAAGTAGAAAAGAATGGAAAACCAATGAACCAGCAAAAGACAAGCGTATATCCATCTACACAGATGGGTCAAAGATGGAAATAGGAACAGGCGCCGAGAAGCTAGACATACACAGCTCAATCAGACTCCGTGACCACAGCAGTGTATTCCATTCGGAAGTACTGGCAGTGACAGTGGCAGCCAGTACGATATCAATGTTGGCAATACCACGCGATGACATCACCATTTTCATTGACAGTCAAGCAGCCATCAAAGCAATTTTTGCTACCGAAATCAAGTCTGCAAGAAAAGGGTCGACAATAGACCACAATCGAGCACGTCAATGGAGTAAATCTCCACTCTGTAACCTCAGATAGGTGGAAATCGCTGTTAATGCTGATAGGTGCGCTTACTGGCCATAACCTTCTAAGAAACCACACAAAGAAACTTAAACTCAATGACGACAATATCTGCAGAGGTTGCAGTAAAGAGGAGGCTCACGAGGATAAACCTCACATCCTCTGTCACTGCCCAAGCCTATGTCATTTGAGGAGTAGAACTCTAGGAAGTTATTATGTTGAGCTGGCGAAACCACGATACAAGAGATAAGCTTGAGGTGTTAAATCCTGGACCAGTTGGATCGTATGTATGCGAGTGTATGCCAAGATCTTTGCGGGTAGAGCCCCAATAGCTATGACGAAACCATTAATTTCGATTTCCTTAGGTGAAGTTAGGTTACGTTGGCTGTCCGCACGAGAGTGGAGACACACTTAGACCAGTAAAGGTCCTTTGTGATACCATGGCTTAAACCATTTGGCCACTCAGGGACTAACAAAACAAACCGGAGCTTTTGATAAAGCGATGGATGCACAGAACCCCTAAAGTCGCCAAGGTCTTCAAGGAAGGGGCACCCTTAATGGAGCATTCTTTTATGCGACAAAGCTGGGCAATTACATAAAGGATGGTTTCCTCCTCTTCCTCGTCCCTACAGCTCCTGCAGAAATCGTTAGAAAAGAGGCCAAGTCTTCCGGCATGTTGGCCTATAAGACAGTGTACAGTGAGAACACCGACAACGCAGCTGATCTGTGATCGCTTTAGTTTGACTCAGCACTACGTATATGATCTACCCTAGGCCAGATCTGTCACTCGAAATGTGACACGTTGAGCCATTTTCCCATCTGAGGTTGGTCTTGCTAATAGCGTTCAGCTTTAGTAGATGTTTACATGTAGCTAGGGGCATAACTATCAGGCAGTGAAAAGGGAAATATCCCTGACAGATAGTACATCGCACTTCAGCCATGATTTCCGCCTGAAAAACGCTACAATGATCACTGAGGCGAAACGATATATTTGGGTTGAGTTTTTCGGAGAAAACACTACAACCCACCTCGCTTTCGGTGTGAACCGAGCTGCCATCGATAGGCGGAGAGTTATCCCATTCATCCCGTTTCAGGGATGCTCGTACGAAAGTTCCGGTCAAACCTCATTTTCGCCGGGATGTAGTCCGTATTTTCATGTTTGAAGTTGAGGAGATCTAGGATCGAGGAGTGGCCAGTGTGATAACTAGACCACTGAGAGGAGGCTTTCAGTCGAATGGCCGCACAGGCAGCTGTCTGTTTACCGAAGATACATGTCTAAAGGGTAGCAGGTTGAACAAAATGTCCAGTGCCGCTGAGGGAGTAGTCCTCAGTGCACCACTGATGCATATGGATGCAGATCTTTGCACCTTAGCTAGTTGAGTGAGGTGTACATCCCTATCAAGAGCAGGCCACCATACGATCACGCCATGCAGTGGTATAGGAGATCCCTTTCCTTCCTAGTGGATCCCGGGATATGAAAACTATGACTATCGGAAGAGGACCTAAGTCGAAGTTGTAGATATGAGGAAGTTGGTGATAATTCAACCCACTTTCTCTGTTACTGCCTAGGTCCCATCCACCTTAGATATAAATTTCTTGGGCGACATTCCTTCCAAGCCCTAGAAGATATTCCCAGTAGAGCAGTGAAGGACATCTTGAACTACATCAAATCAACTGGATGGTTTGTTAGTTTATCTCAAGTAAGAACTTCAACCTTGGGTGCAGAACAAGGTTAACCAATGAGCAAGGGGCAGACATATGTATGTATGTATCTCCCCTATGGGTATCATAATGTCTCTGTGCTGTCTGAACCACTTCAACCTCGCCTACCCACATACCTAACCTAATCTAACGGATCCCCCGCCCGTGAATAATCTCTGCCTGAGACAGAGTACCCTTCAATTATCGACAATTACGGGTACGTTGCTTCCAGTTGTTACGACCAAGTGCTCTGACATCCTCGATTTTTTGTGTTCTTCCCGTTCAGTAGTCCAGCGCATTAACCACAAAGCCAAAGCGCCAAGTTAGGTTAGGTTAGGTAAATGGGTGGGCTTGTTGACAAGGTTGTCAACGGCTAACTTAGATCACTAAGAATCCATTGTGCCCAATATTCAAAAACCCTGGGAACCCAAATATCAATTTTCGACCGCTAAGCTCAATTTAACCTAGCTCGTCCAGTTCTGAGAAGAAGTAAATGCCATGAGCACGTTTTCTTTTAGTGACCAGCACTGGACAGTCACAAAGAAGGTGACGAACGGATTCTATTTCCTCTTCGTCCCTGCAGCTGCTACAGTTGTCGTTGTGCGGTGAATATCACACAGTGTCCTGTCACGACGCCAACAGCTATTCGGATATCCCTTCGACTTAGTTCCAAAGATTGATTGATTTTTGTCGTAGATTGGCCATAATGATTTGGCTGTTGCGCATGTATCTAATCGGTACCAGCGTCTATTAGCCTCTTCAGTGTGCCAAGTTAGATATGTTATATTATGGTACAGTTCATCTAGAGACACATTTCGAATGGTTTACCGGTATTGCCACAAAGGCTCTGCACTTGACTCTGGCTGCACTGAACTTTTCCAGAGGCTGGGGGATACTGTGAAGTTGATTTGTTTTCCTGATTTTTCCTGTATTTTGATACTGGCTATAAGGTATCAGTATTTTACGTTTATGTTGGACTCTTAGACCCAAAAGGATGAATCTGATTTGCGATTTCTTGATCAAGAAATAACCAAGCTCGCAGTTTACTTTCTTTTCTTTAGGTGGCGCTGCATATCGGGCTGGTCTTGCTCTCAAACAATAAACATACAGTCAGGTGCTTTATCTTTTATCCGTGTTTGTAGAGACCCTCATTAAAGGCCGTCGACTTCTTGGTAGCTGGTAGAAAAAAGCAGAATAATCACCGGATACCAGTTGTACTCAAAACATAAACCTAAACCGGGCTGATCACTCGTCAGCCATGTAACGTGGCAATGAGATATATTTTTTTTAATTCCACCTACCTTCAATGGATGCATAAGAAGTAGTCGTCAAGACACCGGCTCGTTGCATAGTCCTTGGAATTTATTGACCATTTTTAACATTTTTTTAGATTCATTTATTCACAAAAAGCATTTTTAATTGAGTACAAGTCAGTTGGCAAGTCTAACATGCAATTTGGAGCGGACATAAATCAGTGTTAGGTGCACGCAAATGGTCAGTATACGACTGGCTAAGGAATGTTTCGATGAGTTTAACGATTACTTTAGATTCAGTTGAAGATGTGCTGGATAATGGAAGGAATCCGTCGGATTTTCTTTCAACCTCGACAAATTAGTAAAAACGCGATCCAACGCACTAACCACTTGAGCCACTGCCCGCTATAAGTTTAAATAAAACTAACTGCAACCTTTGAAAACCTTCATGTTTCCTTTGTTATCCTGAAAACTGCTTTCAGATAGTGCGTATTTAACCCTACAAATACCGTAGGCCAACGAAAGTATCTTTCCCACCGTACGCGTAAAATGTACCATCTCCGTTTTGGAAGCCTAAATTTTTTCACGATTTATGAAAATATAATCAACTTGAAGTAAATACACCCCCACCCCCATCGTGCGCACCTTTTACAACCGACGAAACGATAAATTTCAACATTAACCACCCGACAAAATGCCTAGCCCATAACGGAGATTTGTTCAGCGCTGCAAAACAAAAAGTCCTACATCAGCGCGTCAGGATAACAATAATAGATGCAGTATTTTACGGTACTTTACGGTTATCGTTCGACAATAGCACGAAACCACGCCACACATGCGATTTAATGCACTCAACGGGTCGCATCGGCGATGAATGGTGTTACGACCCAAACAGTGTGTGCTCCGCTCCGGTGGTTGTAGTAATTAAAATTTGATCCAATGCACCCGAATAAGCGCTTGAATTATTTCCACGACTACCAATGATCAGCGCATTACCGTATAAATTTGAATAGCTATAGTGCGTCTACACGATACGAGTCTCCAATAAATTTAGGGCTGGCTTTTCGCTCCGTTGTATGTAACAATGCAACATCGGAGGTCTCCGCTGCTGATGGTTGCCACTGACACTCAAAAGCAAGGAATTTTCAAACCGACTATCCGAATACGCAGAGAATTAATTAATTAATCCCTTAGTGTCCTCCAGTAGGTGGTGATGAATTGGTTAATAGACGTCACGCACTCAGAATCCCACTGCCACTGGCGTGATTAAAACTCTGCTGGTGATGAGATGGCGATAATACCGCCAAAAAAAGTATCCTGCAATAATTAATGGTCTGGAATTATGATAGAGTTTGGCAGCAAACAAGCAAATGATGATTTCTGGGTTCCTCTCGTGTCCTTTCTACAAATTTATCAGTCGAGTCTCTCTCTGCGCCAAATTGTAATTAGCTAGCGTCGGTGATTTTTGTATTCGCATTCTCGGTTTTATGTTATTATGATGTCGTAAAGGCTCCTTGCTCCTACACTCTTAGAGATGGTATGGTTGCTTTGCGTTAAATCAGCAGGATACGTAATTAAAGCGTCTGGAATTGAAGGCGTGGCTGTGATGTGTTTAATTACATGTACCACGACCCATGTGGAATTTTAATTTACGACTTTAACGTGAATGATTCATCGCGAGGGGTGTAAGCATGATAATTTGTTTTTTTTTTTTCGTTTTGGGAAGTAAGGATAAATCAGGGCTTTCTGTCATTTGCCAGAGAAATGTATATTATTAGGCATGTGGTCAGAATGATATTGTTTTTATTTTCATCTTGTCTAGGGCGTGTGGATGTTAAGTGTGGCATTATCGTGATTAATAGTGCACTTGAGTCTCTTATTTGTGATGAGATTTTAATTAGATGGTTTTAATTAGGATAGGAATTAAATTATATCGCCATTTAGTGGGTAATTAAATTGATTTTTATTTGTTTTGTCTTTCAGGAACCAGCATTGCGGTTATTTCAAACGGTATGTATAATTAAAGATTTGAAAACTAGCTTAGTATGCAAATGCCGACGCCCTTATCAAAATCGACCCATAGCGTACATTTGTAAGGTATGGTGACCGCCCTAAAGCAATTCATTTCAAAATGGAAGTTTCTGAGTATATTTCCTTAAATAATACACGCAAAAATGCATCCAAGTGTAAACTGCTGTCTTTTTCAGCACAAACTACAAGGATGACTATTGCGACTAAGACCCAAAGCCCATACCAAACATCCGTGCCCTACTCAGCACCTTCAACACAGCAACGACTTCAAACTCAAATCATCCGTGAATGATTCCTTGATCACCTACGAAAAAAAATGGGAGTCTTGTCATACACTTCTTTACTTATCAGCAGCATCTCCACAGGTATCCCTCGATGTCTCCACCAGCACAGGCTTCTTCGGTGTGATACGCCGCCAATGTCCTCTGCGACTAGTTCTGAACGCCTACTACCGGCCTTCACGTACCAAACTGCACCAGCAATTTAGCTCAACACCATCAAGTAAATAGCGAAAAACCTTCGCCTTCTCCGCATTTATATGGCTGCCTACGCGACCCTCGCCAATATGAGACAAATCCTTTTCCCCTTCGACGTTTCGTACAGTTTATGCATTCACTGGATAGTTTTGATCTGAAAATGAAAAGCCGCTGCAAGCACATGCTTGCACTTGGAACTTGCGTTACCAACCTTATGCTCACCAGAGTTTATACGACCACCTTCCTAGGTATTGAAATATTGTCCACCTAAAAGCTGTCCGTTGCTCCGTGCAGAACACCTGTCTGGAGGCCAAAGGGCTAAACAGTTGAGTTCCTCTCATATTGATGGTGATGGATGGTATTGAGTTCCTCTCAGGATGTGCTAATAGAATACAGCATGCGAACCGGAGTAATTTACAGGAACTGGAAAAAGTATGGCATAATTCTTCCTCAAGAATTTATAGCACTCCTTTGGTACCACTCAAGTTTGGTTACCATCCTATGTGTATAAATGGAAGAGGAAGAAAATTTTACAGACTTATAGGAACCGTCTCTGATTCCTCCATTTCTAGTGCATCGAAGATTTCAGTTTCCGTGATTCGGCTGTGGACCAGTGTCCATAAAAGACAGAAATTCTTTAATTTGAAAGGTTCATTCATCTATTCGTGCATTCTCACAGTATTTTGCAGTAATGTGTGACAGTTTCGAGTGCCTTAAGTGTAGCCTGATTGTCACTATAGATGTTGCCCCTTCCACCACCTTGCTAGGCAGTGGATAGCAAAGATTTTGGTCTACGAATCAGTCAGTAGTTTGCTTATACATCACTATAAAAGACATTCGTAAAATCCTTAAGAACTTTATTCAGAATGTTCCACTCTACCCTCTCAGGAAAATAGGCAGGACTCATATGTTCCACAAAATATATTGTTTCAAAATCCCATGAGATAGTATGCACTTCATGCCGAACTACTAGGCATAACAATCACGGACAAATGTCTGCCAAGATTTAACTTCAGCCACAACTTGAAGGTTACATTCCCAGATCGCAATAACTGGGAACAGAACAAACCTCATGTATGGTACACAGACGGATCCAAGACAGATGAAGGAGTTGGGGCTGGAGAATACGGCGCCACTACAAAAACCATCATTCATTCATGCATGGAAAAGAGTATTCCGTATTCCAAGCTGAGGCATTTGCTGATCCATAACCAATAAGAACATTTATATTTTATCAGATAGCAAGGCTGCTTTACTGGCAATTAAAGTATGGGACTGCCTTCAATCGCTAGCCAGCACAAACAGAGTTCATCTCATTAGGGTGCCAGGACACAGTGGATATGAACAAAATGAAAAAGCCGACCTGCTAGCCAGAACAGAAGCTGCGTCAAACTTTATAATGCCAAGACCATTCTGTGGGTTACCAGTGAGTAGAGCTTAACGCTGTATCAAAGACTGTCTAAAAGAAGGGGCGAACCATTACTGGATGGAAACTGAAGGTAACAGACAAGCCAAAATCTTTCTGTCAAACACTTCCCTCAAAAGACCGAAACGACTCTTACAACTGAATAGGAGTCAGATTCGTATAGCCACGGGGTTCCTTACAGGCCACTGTCAAGTGAAAAAGCATCTAATGGCTATGGGAATAGCACAAGACAGCATCTGCAGAATGTGCAACGAAAACGAAGAATCAGCAGAACACATCTTATGTCACTGCAACTGTCTAATCAGAACACGTCGTTATTTAGGTAAATCCTATCTGGAAGCTGAAGACCCATGTGCAGGCTCACTCAAAAGCATAGTATAATTCATTACCAAATCGGGCATACTAAGTGAGCTTTCAGTTTAGAGGAAATCACAATAGGCCCAATGTACCCGCAGTGATAAAGTGACATATTCCCACCTCTTTAACATTCTACAATCTACAATGCCGAATGTCGAGTTTATCGTGCCGTGCTAAGTTCCTGAGTTGGCATCCATTTCCTTGTCTCCTTTTGAATAGTGGTCGGAAGCGAAGCAGAGCGCTTAGTGCATCGCCAGGAGCAGTACGCATGGCGCCAATAACTCCAATGCATACTGCTCTTTGCAGTCTGGCAAGTACATATCCGTTGGTGCAGGTGTTTTACGCTCAATCTCAAGCTCTCTTTCCGTCTTCCAAATCATTGTAGCGTGTTCCAGGCGGAAATTATGGCGATCAAAGAAGCCCTATCATGGCTTAAGAAAAACGTGATATCTGCTAGAGATATCCGCATCTTTTCAGACAGTCAGGCAGCAATCAAATCCCTGGAATCGACCTCTATAAACTTTTTAGTAGCCCTAGACCGCCGTTCGTCTCTTGTGGAGATGGCTGAGCAGTTCAATATCCACCTGTGTTGGGTGCCGAGGCACAGAGACATTCCAGGGAATTGTAAGGCCGATGAACTCGCTAGAATAGGAACAACCATTCCCATCTTGCCGGACAATAGCAGCTTAGGTATTCCAATCGCTACTCGTAAACTTAAACTTAAGCTGGATGCTGTCGAGAGTACAAATCTTAGGTGGACAAGTGGATCAACAAAGCTGGATCTAAAATTTTCTAAGAATTTGATTTCTCTCAATAGATTGCATATCGGCACCACAATAGGTGTCATCACTGGACACTGTCTAATAGGCAAGCACTCTACAGGGGTAGGCGTCTTCGCGAACGATTTTTGTAGAAGCTGCATGGATGAGGAAGAGGAGGAAACTATCTCTCACATTCTTTGTTTGCGCTCAGCTCTCTTCCGTAGAAGGAAGCTTCACCTAGGAGCTTCCTATTACAAAGATGTAGGCGACCTGATGAATATTGACATTAAGAGCCTCTTACGCTTCATTAGAAGCTCAAAATGGCTTTACCGAGTAGGTAGAGAGAAACTTTTTCCCATGATCCACGTGGTATCACAATGGACCTTTCATTGGTCTAAGTGTCTTGGCGAATCCTAGCTTGCAGCCACTTCAACCTAACCTCCACCTAACCTAAGTATATATCCGTAAACAGGCGGCAATAACCACTAACTTGGGCCACCATACAACGGTCCTGTTAAGTCAAACTCATGATGCTTTGACTTTGAAGAGAGGCTTCAAGAGGAGATATGTAGGTGGCATTTATAATTTCGTTTATTAATTCATTAAATAGGAATTTTATTTAGGGTTTCTCAGGTTGCTTAAGATGAATTGAAACTTTTTTCCATCTTACGGATATCGCTTGCCTAAAACCACCCTTCACACGAATTTCTACGGAACCGGGCGAGTTCCGCATTTTTTTGAGTTTAGGCCTTCCATAGTAATTAGATTGCACATACGCCTAAGTGAACGGCAGAACCTATACTATTCATGTGAAGTTGAAACTTGCTTCCAAACCACCACAGAGCATATTAGTTCGGTGTTTGGTGAGTGAGATGACGACTTAAGGACCACAACATAAGATTTTGGTGTTATTTTCGACTCGCGATGATGAGAAGTTCCAAATAGACTTCTAGCCACCTCGCGCTCATTTTTAATCGATTTGAGAAACGCTTAACCAAAGACATATTGGCGTCAAACTTTGCTGTTTCCAAGATAATTCCAAACTACAGTCGAGCCTGGTTAAGTGGAATCTCTTGGGCAATTTATTTTGTTCCCACTTATAGAGGTATTCCACTTGTCCAGGTTCCACTTAACCAGGTTCAACTGTATTGCTGCCGCATCTGATGTCCCACTATGAGCTTAGGTTAGTCTGTCTTCACTGCAGTAGCCTAGTCAGCGCCAACTTATGGGGTTAAAAGTTGACCATGCAAGTCATGTACATAGCTTTTAGTGAAAGATGGGATGATGGGTGGCTTTCCATTACGATGTATTTGTGCGGATTTCACCTAACATTGACGGAGAAAAAACAAACATCTGCAGGTTATTCCAACTCCATCGCTGTCGTAAAATTGTTGTTTATTGATAATTCAGCTTTTGAGTCTCTTGTGTAAAGTCGAATTTATTTGCATTAATTTCTGTCATTACTCCAACTCCACTTCAACTTTTCTGAATACATAAAAAGATTTTAATCTAAAAACGCTATTTCTCGAGCATTCGTTATCGAAAACACCTCTCATTCGCTTCATTTTCTTACTAAAATTGAAAAAGTTTTCTCCATAAACTGTCAATAGTTTAACATTAAGTTTTGAATTGAAAAACATCAGAAACTCAGAACAATTTTAATTTAAAAAACTTCATGCAACAGAATGCATTAACATCTATCGTTTAGCTTCCAAATGTTCCATAAAGTTCTTTGGAAAAATGCTTAGAAAAATAGAAATAAATACCGTTGAATACAACCTAACGGTTCACATGATTTTCATCACAGACTGAAGTTTCCAAAATTATGGGAATGTCCACACGAAAATTTCAAATTCGCTGCGTAGCCACCGTTCAAAAATTTGGTGCATTTTGAGCTGTTTTGCACAGCAAAAACCCGTGCAGATCCCTCCCCTAATGGGTTAGTTTCGAGAAACTTGTTTCAAAGTTCAATACAGCGAAATGAAAGCTATTCAATTTTGGAAAGAACACCACTTGAAACTTTGTACTCAATTCAATGGTAGAACTAAAAGTTTAACACCGACAAGCGATTACTTTTTTTTTTTTTGCGAATGCCATCGAAAGTTTGCTTCTTCTAGGCGCGGAGCAAAAAAGTTAACAGGTAAACCTAACCGTTTGGAAGGGAAAACCAATAAGTTTCCCATAAACACTGGCCTTTTTCTACCTGTTTTTTGGATGCACATACATACGATGTCGTTTTACGAAACTATTACTTAACTTTTCGACGACCAAGTTCTGTGTTTGACAATGTCATCGGCTAATTAGGCTCTGCTGATTAAATCCTTTCGGGACAAAAATTTTCCAAAGCTTTGTTGTGATTATTCTAGTGAAAATCATGGAAATTCGGAAACTAATTAAACCGATTCGAGCAAAATTACGTAACAAACAACTCATCGTGCCACGCAACAGTATCGCAATCCATCAGCTTTTTATCATCGTCATGGTTGTTGGGTGGGGGATGATATTGGCGGCTCACCCTCCTACAGGACATCATTCGGCAAAATGTTAATCGTGGGCCCGCTAATGCGAAAACTTTTAATACTTATACGAGTATGTATGTATGTACATGCGAGTATGTTTGCTGATAGATTATTTAATTATATTGATTATGGGATTTGTGTTTGGTGGCATTGATGGGGTGTGCGATAGGCCGAAATTAGATGCATTCAAAGATTTATATGCTCTGACGGATATTTATAGTCGAATCGGGTTGTTTGCTTATGTAGCGATTGACGGCTTTAATGTGTTAAAATCCAAACTTGTTTGGTGTTCGATTTTGAAGAGTTTCATTGTTTAATTCTGTGGGTGAAATCACCCTAATTAACCTATGCTAAGTGTTAAGCTAATATTTGCACGCCACAATGTCCTTTTAGTATTTGGTTTTGTCCACATAAAATATTCAATCATGTACATTTGAAAGGAACAGGACTCAAGATTTATGTACTTTGACGCGATGAGTAGAAATCAATTGTGTGCACTGAGACATTCCTCTCCTTCTTAGGGATAGACGATGTACTGGCTGCCTGAGAGACATGGCGTCCAATACAGATCGTTTGAAAGGCTAAGTCGTTTGGAGTATGCCGATTATATGTGTTTCTTGTCAAGTACCATTAACGGGCTAGACAAGATTTGTCAATCACTGCAGGCGAATGGAAGGGAATTTGGTGTAAGGATCAACGGAAAAAAAAGGTTGCTCCACTTAAGAAGGCGTTATAATCCGTGGTCAACTCAGACGCTCCATACATCACCATATTATTATGAACCAAACGGGGTGGTTGAGCAGTTTAACTACCTGCGAAGTAGTGCATCATCCTATGGCGAAACGGAACTGGACGTTAAAAGCAGACTAATTAAAGCTCGTACTTCCTTTTGTATCTTGTCTCCAGGTTGGAGATCCAATCAAGTTTCCAAACGCCCTAACTTAAGACTCTTCGAATCCAATGTTAAATCAGTATTAAATCAGATTTCGGCAATCATTACGAGAAAGTTAAAGGCTTTTGTTAATCGATGTCTATCCTGCCAGGCGTGCCAGCGAAAGAAACCATCCACCCTGGTGGAATTCAAAAATAGCAGAACCTCTGCGAACCTCAAGACATAGCTGGAACCTCGCTAAAGAGGGAGCTTTCGAGTGGTCAACACATAGGGAAAACGTTAGGGTTCTCAAAAAGAAAATAAGATTCGCTGAGAAGAATTCCTGGAGAAGTTTCTGTGGGGATCCATTGAATGCACCACGGAGGTGGCTCGTTTGAGAAAGATCCTTACCAAAGCTCTCTTACAGATGTCCACTATCAGGAACTGTGATGGCAGCTGGACACGCTGGACTCTCATCTGAAATGTCAATTTCCTGGCTGGAAGGACGCAGACCGTATCTGTTGACAAACAAAAAGATTCTCTGGGCAATCAAACCGCTTGCACCGTATAAAGCGCCTGGGATTGACGAAATACATCCTTTAATGCTATAAGAATCGGGGGAATCTATTATTCCATCGCTCAAGTACATTTATGGCTAAACATTTTGGTCATGCCTTAATTCTAAATCGATAGGTAAGCATGCTACAAGGCTAGACCACTTTAAGAAACGACTTTTGTAGAAGCTGTATGGATGAAGAAGAGGAGGAAACTATCCCTCACCTTCTTTGTTTCTGCCCAGCTCTCCCCGTAGAAGAAAGCTTCACTTAGGATCTCTGCCTCCTACGCTTCATAGGAAGTCAAATTGGTTTTAAAAAGTAGGTAGAGAGAAACTTTCTCCCATGATCCAGGTGGTAACACGATGGACCTACCATTGGTCTAAGTGTGCTGGCGACTCCTATTTGGCAGCCACTTCCACCTAACCTAGCCTAAGTACAGGCGTTTATTTTATTCCTACCAACACTGCCTACCAACACTGAATTTTTTAACTGCTTGCAACTTACTCGCAGTATGGATTCTCTAGTGTTGCACTGAATACAGTAGCTTTTTCATTTCCTATGTTCCCCATTCAGCATCTGCATTACAAACATCACCCAAGACAGACTAAGCCTTGATATACTGACAAATTATATATCAGCCGGGCAGACGGATATGAGCAAATCGGGATAACTTCCTTAATAAAATCTTTAAACTTTGGCTCAGAAAAATCTTTCTTTCTGTTATGAAACAGCAGAAGTTAATGTACCTCAAATGCATATAAAACGCGTCTAAGACTTTGCTTTTCAACCTCTTTTCCAATAAACCGCTAGCTGCATACGCAATTAGTTAACATTTCCCAGTGGTATCCTTAATTCTTTTAAATTACAATCGGCAATACACATTTCCCGCCGCAATATTATATCGATAATCCCTAAGCTAAGAACGGAAGTCAATGGAAATTACTAGAACTTCCGAATGTTACTTGCTAATGAAATTTTCCCTCCACCGCAAGGCAAATGCCTCCCATCGGTGGTATCGTACTAAATAATTCTATTAAATTCGACGAAAAGTTTAATTCCCGCGAGTCGGTTGTTTGTTTCCAAATTAATGAAAAAAGAGTCGAAAATCGCAGCGAAAACACGCTAAAAAGGCTCCTCCTTAGCCGCAACAACTATCAAACGGAAATTTTTCCAATTATCGGCCAAACAACATGGGAAAAGGTAGCGGCACCACCTCAAAGCCCGTCTTGCCTTGGGTACATATTCGACGTTGGTTACCATGTGGGGATTCAGGTACACAACATGGCCTTCCAAAGCCAAAGAAATTTCGCTAACGTCAGTGACTTTTAAGGCGCTACATTCAACGATATCAAATATTTACTCGTCCTTCGCCAAGGCGAGCCGGCAAAAAAGCTGGAAGAAAAAAAAATGCAAATGCTGTTGCTTAAAGTACATAAATAAATGCACGTTTGTGCTATTAGATACACAAAAACTAAAGTTTACACAACAAACAAGCACTAAAGGGCACGCTACACACTGGTACTGACATCCTTTGGTTGTCGCGATGGGAATCGTAACATGCGGCTTATCTCTTCCTACGAAATAAAACTTTGTGTTTTTTTTTTTGGTCATGATTCTTCCATGTTACATACGCGTAGGAGATAAAGAGGATATTCAGCATCCTGGGGGCATTTTTTTTTTTTTGGATTTTTGGGTCCTGTTCTGTGTGTTTGTGCGGTTTTGTTCTCAGGAGGAACCTCAACCTCAACGGCAATCGACAGAAAGGGGTTGCGCAAATTTGGCCTTTCGACCACAATTATGTGAATGTGGTTGGTTGCGGCGAAAGCCAATGAGATGACCCTGCGGCCGTTGGACAAAACCCCCGAATGCGAATGGTTTTGGTATTTTTCAAATGTTCCAGTTGTTGGTGGGTGGAAGTGTATGCTAATTTGTAAGAGATACAGGTAACGGTTTGAATATTCCATTGTCGTAACACGCAGTAAAATTGGAACAATAAGCAATGGCATGAGTACCGATTCTGTGGTACTTTTGGTTGAATACAAATTACTTCCTTTGGTTGGGACCGTAATCAAAAACTGAATGGAAAATTAAATACACGTGGGACAGTCGATGCGGAGTCCTGTCGTTATTATTTCGTATGAAAGTTATTTTTAACTATGCGGTTGGTAAAAGCAACGTGTGCAGGGCAATATTTGGTAGCTTAAGGCGGCATTATGATAGCAATGAGATGAATTTAGCGATGCTAATAGTGGTGAAAGCTCAAAGTATCCAGCAATGCCCTACTTAAGTTGAAAACCCCCTCAATCGCGTAAATTTTCAGAGGCATCAGCCTCATCGATATAAGAAGCATTTCGCCATCAACGTCTGCAACATTTCGCCAACAACCTGTTGGGCCCCTATCAGTGCGATAAGTCCACGATTGACCTAAATTTTGATACTTCGGCAGATCCTGGAGAAAATCCAAGATGTCCAAATCGATACTCACTTCCTTTTTATAGATTTCAAAGCTGCCTATGACAGCATTTAAAGAGATAAGCTAGAAACGAGAACGCTCGCAACTCCATCAAAGTCGGTCGGAAACCTTTGATGTCAAAAAGGTTTTAGACAAGGTCATGTGACGTTTTTAACATCATCTTTTTAAGGCCTGCAATTGCTTGCATGCGCAGACATAATTGGCAGAACTCAGCTAGCTTCCACCAGAGCCTTTGCGAATATAGAGACAGAAGCGGCTCCGTAAGAATATGTGTCAGCAAGAGCGGACATATGAACGAGTACGCTTTGTGCTGAGTATGGTAAGAGAACGAAAGACTGGTGGAGACTTGCTAAAGTGATGCGTGGTGGTTTAGAAAAAACCAGAACAGAAATAACTGCCGCTGATTTCTTGTCACATTTCAAATCTCTCCATTCACAACCCTCCAATACAAAAGAATTTCCATTCACTTCACCTGCGTTATATATTCCAACACTTGAAGTCACAGCTGTAGCGTCGACAAAAGACAATAAAGCTCTCGATATGGACGGTATACCGTACGAATTTTTCAAAATGTCCAAGTTTTGTAACTGAACTACACAAACTCTTAAAAGATTTATTTGAATCTGAAGTAAAAGGTGATGCTAATGTTGTGACCAACTACCGTGGCCTGTCTTTTCTGGACACCGTTTGCAAAATTTTTACAAGTGTCATTCTTGAAAGACTTACTATTTGGATAGAAGAAAAACAACATTCTCACTGAGTTTCAGGCTGCATACCGGAGAGACTACTCCACCGTGGGTCAGGTGTATAATCTCACATGTCTTGTACAGCTTCAACTAAACCGGAAGAGAAAGCTTTACGCATTCTTCGTTGATCTTAAGGCGGCCTTTGACAATATCAACAGAGAAGCCTTATTTTACAAACTCACAGCGATTGGAATCTCATCGAAGATGATCTCCATCATCAAGTCACTCTACCGAGATACCAGTGCAACGGTTTGGGATGGAAAGACTTCGACTGAGTTCTTCCATGTCAACAAGGGTGTGAAACAAGGCTGTGTCTGGAGTGCCTTGTTGTTCGTACTATTTTTGAACGATCTGCACTACTACCTTCCTGGTGGTGGTAGGAGTGGACCAATTAAAAATTAATATATTGCTGTACGCGGATGATGTAGTGCTTCTGTCTGATAGTCCTAGCACCCTCCACCTGATGATCAACCTCACAGTAAACCTCAGTAAGTCTGAAATTGTTATCTTTCACAATGGTGGTCGTAGGGCTGCAAAATAGTTCTTTGATGGCACTGAAATAAACGTTACCAACCAATATAAATATCTTGGAGTAATCCTAAATTACAACATGTCGTGGAACGAGCATCTAACCAACAGACTTGCAACATCCAAGAACGCAATAAACTCTACATGGCGCAACTTCATGAGAAATGGACTTATTCCTCACTCCGCAAAATTTAAAATTTATGAAGCTGCTTCAAGGTCTGTCATGTTCTATGGAGCTCAAGTGTGGGGGTATCGGGAGTATACGCAGTCTGAAAAACTACAACGTTTCTTCCTAAATAGATTATTTCTCTTTCCGGACACCACACCTAACTACGTTCTACACATAGAGACTGGACTTCCTATGGCCTTCCTAACCGCTCTTAAACTGCACCTTGCATGCATTTGCAGAGTAGTCGCACTTCCGCCTAATAGGCCTCCCCGCATCCTGTCAGGGGCCATCATACAAAGGAACATTTATTGGGCCAAAGAGTGGGTAGATCTTTTTCGTGATGTTGCAATAGAATTCCGCTTCAATTCAGCAGCGTCTGAATGGCATGACTCTCACAGAGCACTAATAATTAAGTTGAAAAAAAACAGAAAAACACTGGACTGAATTTACAAGCTCTGCACTTCAATCTCAATTCCATGATGAGTACTGCAACCAAGCCTACGTTGATGTTCCCAACTACTTCGTTGACAAAAATCTCGCGACATGATCAACTTAATATTGAAAGCACGTTGCGGTCTGCAATTTAAATGCCAGAGCATTCAGGAGTGATACCGTCGGTCTATGTACGATTTGCAATCTAGATGCCATCGAAAATACTTTTCACTTCGTTGGAATTTGTCCCATCTTCAACAGATACGGGAGAGAATTCTTTGGAAATGATGTGCTCAACCGTTCGCAGTTTCTTAGCATTATGAATGGACTACAACTACTTTATGCTTTAAAATACCGATCACTTATAACAAATGAATTTTCATGCATACCTTTGAAGCGTTCTCTCGAAAAATTAAAATCTGTGTTTCTACTAATTTCATTAAATGAATTCAGAGGTCTGGAGATTGGCTCATTGCGACCATAGTTTGTTCTATGCCCCGTTTGATAAGAGATATCACGATCCCTTAACACCCTCTCTGGGGCATATATTGGGAACATAAACAACAATATAGGACTGTTAATACGTGAACACAGGACGTCTCTCACAAACATGATGCCATGTGCATGCCTTCTTACACTAAGTGGCATTATGCCTAATAGTTGGCATCTAGCTTTATAGGATGGCTCAAAATCCCAACGCATCTTAAAGAAGATATATTTAGTAAAGCGCCTCTGCACTCTTTCAATACGGTCCGAATGGGTCAAATAGTTTGGATTCCAAACAACATCGGCGTATTTAAGAACTGACCTAACTAGAGCAATAAAAAGGGATAAAAAAGTATAAGGATCAGAGAAATCTTTCGAGTTTCTTTTAATGAAGTCAACTAGTGAATTAGCTTTCTCAACTACATATTCAACATGAGGAACAAAGGTTAATTTAGTGTCAATAAATACGCCGAGATCTTTAATTTTGTTAACTCTTTTTAAGGGCAGTTGTTCAATACAATAATTGAACGAATATTGGAGATGAGATCTTGTACAAGAAATAGCAAAACATTTTCTTACATTTAACGCACCAAGTCGATAAATTATTAAGGTCCGTCTGGACCTTTATGCAATCATTTAGGCATTTAATTTTTAAAAATATTTTCAGATCATCTGCATACATCAAGCAGTGACAAAATTCGAGCTGTTGAACAGTATCATCAATAAACATAATGAAAAGGAGGGGCCCTAGATGACTCCCTTGTGGAACCCCAGAAGTGCACTAGAATAATCTTGAATAAGAGTTATCGAGGCAGACGTTCTGAGATCTACCGATTAAAAATGAAGAAATCCACTTCAACATGACTGAATGAAATCCAAATCTTTCTAGCTTCTTTACAAGCAACACATGGTGAACAGAATCAAAGGCCTTGCTAAAGACCGTGTAAACAGCATCAACCTGACATCCACTTTCAACAGCATTAATTACAAGAGATGTAAAATAAACCAGATTAGATGTTGTAGAAAGACCTGAAACAAAACCGTGTTGAGACTCTGATATATGTTCTTGCATTCAAAAAACTTTTGATTGGCGGAAAGCTTGCAGATACCTCTATAGTTTTCAACGTCATTTCTAGAGCCAGTTTTAAAGATAGGCACCATAGAGGATATCTTCCAAGCCTCGGGGAATAAACCCGACGCTAGCGATAGATTGAAAATTATAAGTAAAGGTTTACAGATAGATCTGCAACAGTTTTTTAATATGATTGCAGGAATACCATCAGCACGAGGTTTATGAATCGGTTTGAGGGTACAGATAGCAGACTCTATGTCCTGAAGCTCCAGAACTAAGTGGCCGAAATCAATTTTAGGCATTGAAAAGTGATTCTGGTTTTTTGCAAGAGCTCAGTTCCAGGATAGCCACAGAAAGGTAATGAAGCTGTGAATGGTAAGGTGGAGCCGCGTCTTACAAGTTTATCCGCACGTAAATCACAATCTATACCCCTGCGGCCAACATTGTGATGTGAGCAGCATCCTGCGTTAAGGTGTTTAGGCAGTTTCAGGAAAGTTAGACCTAAAGTTGAAACGCTTGGTCATTGGGAATGTTTAAATCAATTATGCGGGCAACTAGGATTGAGACTACAAGGTAAATAGTTCCGAGAAAACAATGCCAGCGAATTTCCTCTATCGAAAGCATGAAAAGAGTTTCGAGTTCAAAAATTGGTCGAGATGTTTAACTGAAAACTTGTGTATGGATCTTAGGTAGGTAGGTAGGTAGGGGGGGTGACTGCATCAGCAGGGGTGCAATCTTACTCGGGTCTCAACGGATCCATTGTGTTCCCCCGGTGTGGGATACCTGAAACAAAAAGAACACGGCATTGGGTAAGCTGATTAGTTATTGGTTAGTGGCAGGGTTGGCCCTCCTGAATCATCCCGATTTCATGATGAATTTTAGGGTGGTTTTAGGTGGCGTGTTTGCTAGTCCACTAAGGTCTTTGAAGTGTGATTTTTCGAGGGTTGAGTATCTGGTTCTGAAGAGGCTTGGGCATTCGCAGAGGAAGTGTGTTGAGTTTTCCTTTACCTCTGTGTCGCCACAGCCTCTGCATAGGTCGGTGGTGGTGATTCTCATTTTCCTGAGATGGGCCGCCATTGAATTGTGGCCAGTAAGGATTCCAATGAGGAGTGACAGCTGTGATCTGTTTAATGATAGGAGTTCTTTGGTCCTATTTTTGTAAAATTGGGTCCAACGTTTTCTAGAGACTCGGCATGCGTTGATGGTGTTTCACCTTGCGTTGGCCTTATTTTTTGAAGTCTGTAGAGATTTTGGACATGAGGAGACTGATGGGCAATTGTACAGAGTTGTCTGCTTGCAGGTCATTTTATTCTGAGCCTTTTCTGGCTAGTTCATCGGCCACCTCATTCCCGTGGATACATACCCATATGGCCCGGAATCCAGCAGAGCGTGATTTTGTGCCTCGTGCTGAGGCATTTGAGTTCCTCTTTGCATCTTTTGACCAATTTGGATTTGGTGGTAATGGAGGTTGGTAATGGCTTTGATGGCTGCTTGGCTGTCTATGTAAAAATCAACCTGTCTGTTGTTGTTCAGTGTGGAACGGTGATACCGTGAATTTCCGGTTGGAACACACTTGCGTGGTTTGGAAGTTTCATGGACCGGCCAATTGAAAATACTGGATCCCGTACCGGCGTCCATTTTTGATCCATCCGTGGATATAGATGTGGAGGTAGGGTTTATGATCTCACCATTTGTCCAGCTTTCCCTGGAAGGAAATTTGGAGTCGATGTTGAGGTTGAAATCCAAGTGGGTGGCCATGTAGTCTGAAGACTCGTTGGCGTTTATCCACTTGGTAATGGTGCTGTGCATGATTTGGCAGTTTTTCCATGTCCAGGTTTCTCTGAGTCGTAGGGCACTTTTAGCCGCTACCTCTTTCGTGAAGAGGTCAAGTGGGCATAGCCCGAGCATGGTTTCAAGGGCGGCGGTAGGTGTTGTCCTAATAGCACTAGTCGTGCCTATGCAAGCTAGACGTTGTATTCTGGTGAGGATGTTCAGGTATGGATCTTACTTTATCTATTCCATTCAATGAAGTCTAGAATAATTTAAAAATGCTGACAAGATTTGCTGATCACCATCCAGTACAGGACCAATAGCTCTGAACCGAACTCTGTTTCGTATGAAATTCTATGAAGAAGGAGTTTCTTTGGATATTCTTCCACGGCGGCTGGTTTGAGAGTACATTTTGCAAAAGTCTGGAAATATTTTTTACTCCATTTGCGGCTCGATTTGCATCAGGAAATAAGGTTGCCATGTATTAAGTTTCTAGGAGTGACGTTCATCGGAGCAGCCTACTTTTCCTTGAATTCTACCAATGACAAGGTGACAGTAAACGCAATTGGAAGTGTTTAATTAACCTAGGTACCTATTATATAGGCATCTGCCCATTTTATTATGATATCGCATTCAAGGCTTTACATGGGTGGAGATTGGAATTGATCGCATAAATTCGCTGTAAGTTTCAGGCACTCTGCATCTAGACTGAAAATTCAATTGGCATCAGCGAAGCGACATGATACAAATACACCATGGCAATCATTAAGTCACTATGGTATCCATAGGCACTTATCCTTGAATTTCGAAAAACAACAGCTCAATTCCTTAGTGGAAAACTACTCAAAACAATAGCAACCATCAGAGCTAGAAACGCCAACAAACTGTGTATCTCATTAGCACTTACATACACCATGTCATGTAGTATCTGTTCAGCTATTAACTCAACAAATTTCATGTCACTTCAAATGCAATTGCTGCGCGCAGTATGAAATACAAGGGCAAACAAAATTCGCAAGCCACACAGTCACCTAACGTCGCGTCAGAGCACTCCTCGTTAGCAACCACTTTACACCACATTACGGAAAAACAATATTCTTAAAAGCACCGCACAGCAATTTTTAATGCAAAATCGCTGCACGATTTGTAATACATTAACAGCAAGCGCGCTGGATTCATAGACTTCGCTGAGTTTGCTATAATTTGCTGACTGCTCCCGGTGACAAGGGTTGTAGAATATGTGACTCAGTGAGCACCACTCTCATACCAAGAAGAATTTACCATTCTTTTAACGTTTCACACCCATAAACTGATGGCATAAGCTATCTGTACACAACTTCAAGTGCTTGCCTTACCCAACGGATTGTGGATAGCTGCAACACGACGCAGCCTGCAATTTAGAAAGTAACATCTTCCACCTGAGATGGCATTCAAACCACCCACCTCGGGCTCATGTCACACTGAAGATGTTTGCATCCAACGCGCGGCGATACTATCTGCGAATGTGCATACGAATGCGATAGTCCCGCTCATTCTTGAATCCCAGCATTTCCTCCATTTCACTACAGCGAGCAGGGCATGCAAATGAGAGAAATTCACCTGCGAAAATTTACACACAAGGCAATGGCGAACGCCCTTGTTATTATTGGAGCATCATAACCTAAATAAATCCTGTGGCAGGAAGGGCAGCTCAGCAGCAGTGAAGGAAGAGTGCTCTGAAAATAGTGAAAATCCCACAGGAAAATTACTCTCTTTTTTTTGTCCTTCTTCCAAGCATGCAAAATGCAAAGCAGATGCATTCAGCTTCGTGTGGAGGCTAGGAGAATCTCCATCTAAGATACCAGTGTTTCACTCCGGGGAATATATGTAAATGTGGAACACACACATGCAGTTTGGTCCTTTTTTTTTTTGCAAAAAAAAAAGTAGTTAGATCTCATGATGGTTCTCCGTATTTCATGTGCAAAAGCTTCTATGACAGGATTTTAATTGCTCTTTAATGTGCCTCAGGTCGCCATCATTCTATTCTCATGGGGAGGATACACATAGAAACTTGGGTAAAGTACACTATCAGCGAAGGATTCTCATTCCACAGTGCATCATGAGAAATGACGATGGGCGATGCGGTGGTGGTTTCAATCTTCACTTGCAATTTTTTTTTTTCACATTCTGCTCACTGGGACAAGTCAAGGCATTGGGATTTCCTCCCGTAATTTATTCGAATGAAAAGATGTGCACTGGGTGGCTGCATAATGCTCGTTTTCTCTCGCTGCATTTGGTCCTTTTGCACCTTCCAATTTTCAGAAAACTAATAAATTTTATCCTCTTCGTAAATGGGTTGTCTGTTTGCGAGCAGAATAATGGAGGTTAAGTTATACGATTTTATCATTACTTTGAATGGATGTATGTACTCGTGCACCGTGTGCATTAAGTACGTGGGAATATGCTGTCCGCTCTGGTTCATTTTAACTGGTCGCTGTGCGATTTTGAAGCCTTTCTCAGGGGGAGTTCCTAAACTTTTCGTTTTTTTTTTTTTTATGACCAACAGTGTTTTTTTTTTTTTGCTTTCAATGGCAGGATCGTTGGAGAGCTGTCAATTTAACGACTTCTAAGAGATGCAGCATGAAACTGAGACTCATCTTGAAAGTGAGAGAGTGCTGGTTATATGAAGTGTGTGGGTCTGGGTAGTAAGGATATTAAATTCACTTGAAGGTGGAGTGCTATTCTATTTAAAAGAAAATACTCGTAACTACTTCCCAGCACTAGAACTGAAGTCATGTGAGGTGCTGTGAGAGTGCTGTCATAATTGGCGCAATAGACTGGCCTCGTGTTGTGCGTGATAAATTTGTTCACACAAATGGAAGGGACCTACAGTTTAGAGCCATATCCGGAGGGCAAATTGGGATGTGTTCTCATGACAGTTATTACTCTCGGATGTTTCTCAGACATGGGACCGTGAAAAAACTTTCTCTGGGATTCGAACGTCGATCATCTCGCTCTATTTACAAGTTTTCTTGGTAAATATTCGATGCAAATGGCTTCATGAAGGCATCGTGTCTTCGAACTGAAAATTGTGTTAGCAAGCATGTCCTCACTTCTAGTTACTATACATACATATGTATGTATCCTTTTTTTGTGGATTGATTTATGCGACAATCGTCTGCGCTATATCGGGTTAGGACCTCTAATACATTAAAGAGAAGATAAGCCAAGATGGCTTACTCTTATTTCTGGCTGGGCAAGTGGATTCTACTGCACGGCATAATCTATCTTGTAGTTCTCTTGAGCATTTTTTGTGGAAAAAAGCTATAAAATAGGGAAAGACACGAGACATTTCTCCGATGTTCTAGTGAGACTATGGACAACACAATGTCTCTATCACCTATAAGTTTTATCGTGCGGTTCTTGATCCTATCCTATTCTATCTAGAATGTGCCACACGGTCTTGGGTGTACCAGACCAGATGTGGGCGTTGTATTCCAGCTTTGGGCGGATTAATGCCTTTTAAATTGAGACCAGATCAGACGAGGTAAAGTATTTCTTGCACCTCTTAAGGGATCCCAGACATTTTGTAGCTTTTTTGGCGACCTCGATTATGTGATCGTTCCAACGAAGATGGTTGTCAATACACATACAGAGGATGGCAAGTCCTTCTGTTTCTGCGTTGGAATTACTATTCATGGATAATGGTTAAGGGTCTTGGTTTCACTTGAGAGACAGAAGAGAGCACTACGTTTTCGATGCATTAAATTCCACTCTGTTGGTTGAACCCCATTTGATTATGCTGTCAAGGTCGGAATTGAATCTGTTTAACATACGGCCGAAGACAGGGACGTGAGTTAGAGAACGAGTGTGAAAAACTGAGGGTACTGTCATCAGCGAAGGAATGGATTGGATTAGACGTTGCAGACAAGAGATCATTTATAAAAATGAGAAAGAGAGTCGGAGACAAAACTGAGCCCTGAGGGACACCTGCATTTATGTGGTGAATATTAGACTTGAAGCCGTCCAAGACAACTTATATTGAACGCGCCCCGAAAATATAAATATTGAATGTCGAAACTACATCGGAACCTCAATTCCAACAGTGTTAACAGTCTAAGTAGCCACACTGAGGTGAAAACGGTCTTTGTTCGAAAAATCATTTTGCGACTAAACCGACCTCATTTTCCAAATCATTTAAAGCCCACACATAAAAATTATATGAAGCAGATGTCCATTTAGGGTGAGTCCATAATTGCAAAAATACCGCAGCATACATTGCAGCTGGTTTGGCATCACTTGCGATCATAAACATCAAACGACAGCCATTGTTTTGCAAATTTTCTTTTGATGCAGAGCTGCGAGGATTGCAGCGACATCGAGTCAGCCGAATTTGTGTTCAGCATTTTTTGCAACTATGAAGCAGCACTACAATAGAACCTACTGCCCCTTACAGGATACCTTAAAGTATGACTTCACAACTCAGATTTCCCTTTTAAAGTTATATTCACCGAAAAAAAAACGTGTCTTTATTAGCGGCTATAAGGGCGCATGTAAGGATCAGCGATAACAAATGTTAGATGTGTTCTTTTTGACAGAACTCCTGTTGTCTCAAATAAAACCATCTGACGATCAAAATCCAGAAAACCTCATTAAAATAAACCTACACAAATTTAAAAGTTGCTCTTTCCTTAAGGACTTCCGCCCATTAAAATGTGTATTCAACTGCAAGAAATTTGATTGATTACCTCCTAACTTCTTCTGCGCGAAGTTTCATCAAATTCAGTATGTTTCCTTTGTCCCGGTATCCATAAAGTTTATTGTGTACTTTTTTATCTGTACGATGTTGAAATGTTGAAATGCTTTCATCAAAATATATGTGTTCTCGTTTTAACATCAATCATGTAAGATCGGTGTAAATATGCTTCTGTTGTCAATGAACAACGAACAAAGGTCGTGTCAATGTAAAATATGCTCTGCAACACTCTGCAGGATGGAACAAAACAGGAGCGGAAAAAAAATTGACAACTCTGTCGTTTAATTCTGTTTGATTGGCTAACTTTCGTCAACCACCCTTCGTCGTAAAGCAAGGACATTGTCGGAAGCAATAAAACGTGCGCATCATTTTTTTTTTTTTTTTTTTATTGTGCGTACAATATTTTTATGACCGGAAACACAATTTAAGTTTTAATGCTCCTTTGACCACAAAAGCATAAAAAAAAAAAAAAGAGAATACACCCTACCCTCAATCAGTTTGAATGCCAGCAACTAACGTCGTCGTCGTTGTTGTTCTCGCTAAAAGCGAAGGAATAAAAGCAAATATTTCCACTCACCAAACTGGAATAAACTCGATAATGAGTTCTGCATTATCCTGATGTAGATGGTGATGGCTATGCTGATGGTACCCTCCGCTGTGGTATAGTATATCTAGTCATTTGCGCTTGAAACGCGCCCTCGGTCCAACCTTACCAACGGCAAACTTAAGCACTACTTTCTGTTTTAAGCACCTACACACGTACGCAGTAAGGATACTTGCTCATCCTTGTGAAAATGAGAGAACGTAAAATACGACAAACACACCACATACCTACACCCAAGGAGCTACGGTACACCGTACACCGTACACATCCTGTAATGACTCGAAAATCGTTTTGTACCCTTGGTGGATTTATGTCTGTACTTGGTGTGGGTGTGTGTGTGTGTTGGTATCCGACCAACAACGAACGAAAAAGAAGGACACTCGAAGCGAAATGGATTCGAACAATATCTCTATTCACGAGGCGAATGAAGTACATAGTATAGATTTCGCTCATTTAATTCGCATGAAGTGGAAATTAAAATGTTTTACTCGTGTCCTTGGTTGGATGGACGCCAACCAAGCTAGAGCTTCAGAGCTCTCCACTTGTAATGGCCTTCCCTTCACTCCAACTGTCGACGTGTACCTACCAGTGAGTGGCTGTCTTGAATATAAATTACAAAGAAAAGCACTAGCATCAGTTGAAATGAGCTCCCACCAAATGCTATCAGCCCCCGCCGCAGTGATGAACTCCGACTTGTAGCTGGAACGATTCCTGTGGGAAATAACGATTCGATTTGTTGAATAACATCTTAATTCGATTTTTCACAAGGGAAATTCTTTTCTTTTAATTCTTGTTTCCCTTTGGTACGCCAGTAAAGGTGCTTCCCAGTAGAAACTGTGAAACCTTGGATGCTGATTGGGCGAGGTATACCTGGGGTAAATGGTTATTTTCATATTCTTTCTCCCCCCATTAGCAAGGATACATCTCTACGGTACGTAGCCTGTGGAGTTCAACATCTTAACTCTTAATTAGTTCACAGTGTAGCGCGCCTATATCCCTGAGCAAAAGTGACAATGGGAAAAGGCAGCCGTACCTTACCCTAAGTAGCAAATAATTGAATAACATCGAATTGAAGGGAGCTAGAGGGTTGCCTGTGTCAGTCGGAGCCCGGTCGATAATGTTTCTTAAGCACAAATGAGCCGATTGAATATAAAGGGAAATCATCATTATGGAGATTGCCTTTTCGGGTATTTGTTTTGTATTTAAACAATGGCATAATCAAATCAAGTGTAACGTTTGCTTTTTGCAAGTGACCTGTGAGGGCCGAATTGGGTGGGGGGTAGTAGGGGAGAACAAGGAAGTTTGGGTGTCCTTTTGTTGTGTAACTCTTCTCATTTAGTTGGATTTCATGGCAGGCGGATGGGGGTTGCGCGGGCGGATGCTTAACATTTTACGTGTCATGACTTTTGATCGCATTTGATTGCGAGGAACTTCAATAAGGATGTTGAGGATTTTTAAGGCAATATTAAAGAGTGATACAGGTCAGTGTTGGGGTATGTTTGAATGTAATTTGGTTACTTCCGAAAGGAAATGAAATTATGATCTCCAACTGCCATCGGTACCATCGTTTTCGGGAGCATATTGTTTGCGGCGCAGGGACATAAGTCCCAAATTCAAACTTGATTTGAACCAAATTTCTGGGCGGGTGGCTTGCTTCGCTCGCTAACAGGATTTCATCCTTTTCTCCACAGGGAGTAGCAGGGTATGTCAACAACTGTCGGGCAGGCGCCTATAACTTGGATTTCTCTGAGCAAATTCTTACAATTTTCCAACTTAATGGGACATAAGCCCAAAAAAAAAAATTTGGGAATTTCTCAACAGTTAAGAGATCCATCCTGCTCGGACTCTTTTTATTTGCCTCCTAAGAGTATTGTTGGTCAGAATTGCCCCCTTTATTGCTCCAATATTATTCCTGACCTCGATTTGCTCAACACTAGCATGAAGATAACTGGTTAATTAATAGTATCCCACCGACTTACTATCATCGAGTCCGGATCAGCTTCATCGTCCTTTAGAAGTTTCAATTTCGAAAGGTAATTCATGGGTTTGTACATGAAGGGTGTCCCATAATCCACGCAAAAGTATACAAATTGGGGTTATGTATGGAAGAGCACATCGGATAAATGGCCGCCACGGCTTTGCTGGCAAGTACGTACCCTTTTATTGAAATTTTCTATGACCGTTTCGCATAAATGTGGCTGAACTTAATACACCTCCCAATTTCCTCTTTCAAGGCGTTGGTGGTCGTGGGCTTGTTTGCATAGACCCTTGACCTCAAAAAACCCCAAAGAAAAAAGTCCAATGGCCAATTCTGATCGCAAGAACGGCCGATTACACGATTAGGAAATGGCTCATGCAGTAATTGAATTGTTTCTCTGGCTGTATGGTGGCACCATCTTGTCGAAACCACATGTTGGTCACATCCATATCTGGTAATTTAGGCACTTAAAACTGGGTTATCATGTCACGATAACGAACTCCATTAATTGTCACTACCTGACCAGCCGCATTTTCGAAGAAGAATGGTCCGAGAATGCCTCCAGCCCGAAATCCCCACCAAACAGTCACGCGTTGTGGATGCATTTGTTTCTCAACAATTACTCGTGGGGTTTCTGAACCACAAATGCGACAATTTTGACGATTAACGAAGCCACCAGGATGAAAATGAGCTTCATCACGGAAGATGATTTTGTTCGAAAAATCAGCATCCACTTGTTGTTGTTCCAAAATCCATTCAACGTCAGCAGTCTTCAGTTCTTGAGTCAATTGAACTTTGTAAGCATGAAGTTTCAAGTCTTTCGTGCGAAATCGCTATAGAGAGCTTCTCGAAATGCCCAATTCTTGACTACGGTCCCGAATTGATGTTCCTGCCCGATCTAAAGAAAAGGAGACCCTCTGAACTGCGTCAATTACAGAGTCAATTATGTCAGTCTCCTCAAAATCGCGTACAAGATCTTATCTGCCATATTGTGTGAGCGCCTGAAATCTTTCATCAACAACCTGATTTGCCCCTATCAGTGTGGTTTCAGGCCAGGAAAGTCCCCAGTCAATCAAATTTTTACACTCCGGTAGATCCTGGAAAAACCCAAGAAGTCCAAATCGATACCCAGCATCTTTTCATCGATTTTAAGACCGCATATGACAGCATTTATAGAGACGAGCTATACAGAGCCATATCTAGTTTTGGCATCCCTGCCAAACTCGTTTGTCCATGCAGAATGGTGACGCTCTCTATTCCATTCGATGCCAAAAAAGGTTTTACACAAGGCGATGCGCTGTCATGTGACTTCTTTAATATTATACTTGAAGGTATACTGTCGAAAAGAAGGGACACACAACATCGACGAATTGGACAGAACGTCACAGTCGACAACTATAACTTCGAGGTAGTAAGCGACTTTGTCTACCTTGGCTCTGCTATTAATTCTGACAACATCTCGGCGAAAATTAATCGAAGAATAATTCTTGCCAATCGCTGTTTCTTTGGGCTAAGAAGGCAATTGAGTAGTAAGTCCTATCTCGAACAACTAAGGAGACTCTGTACAAGACCTTGATCATCCCAGTCGTTCTTTATGGCGCTGAAGCATGGACTCTATCGAAACCGGATGAAGATGTCCTCGGTCGTTTCGTAGAAAAATTCTTCGTAAGGTATTCGGTCCCGTTTGCGTTGACAGCCTTTGGAGGGGAAGAATTAAGGATGAAATGTACAAGCTGTACAGCGACATCGACTTTGTCAAAAAGTTGTACATCGTTCACTTAAGATGATAAGGGCAAGTAGGTCTAATTGACACAAATGCACCGGCCCGCAGAGGTTTCGAATCTGACTCAGAAGGACAAAGCAGCAGAGGACGACCTCGCCTAAGGTGAAGCACACAAGCAGAAGGGGACCTCAACCATCTTAGAGTGCACAACTGCAGGTATTTAACTAAAGACCGGGCTAATTGGAGAGGTTTGTTGATTGAGGCCCGGGTTCACCCCGAACTTTTGCCTCAGTATCCATTTGAGCTTTCCCCGCTTTATGTTTAGAATACTTCCTTGGTAGAGCCACTGCCATTCTAATATCTTTTCGGCTCGCCTACATTTTTCCTCGTCCGACCACAGTTTGTTAATGCTTTGGACTACTGAGCATGACGTTCAAAGTTCAAGTCAAAGAAAAAACTAACGAGTTTTTTCAAGGTCCTACTCCTTGCGAATGTCTGATAAATTTTCGCGTGTAATCATTGTCATGAGAAAGCGTCTCAATTAAACTTTTCTAATTTAGAGCGATGAACGTAAGATCGCTAGCCGTATAGCAACATGGAACAGCAAAAGCAAAAATTCAGTTGACGGTAAAAGGATAGCTTTTCAAGAATTGACCAGGTCAAGTCAAAACGACGGAAAAGTGCATGCGGAACATGACTACGAGCGATGTAAAAAGGAAGTAGATTAGGTTAACTTAGGTTGGCTACCCGCACGAGAGTGCAGACATACTTGGACCAGTATAGGTCCTTTGAGATACCATGGATCAAATCATTTAAAAATAAGTAAAGAAAATTAAATGCGCGGTCGCCAGTAGGTAGGCAGTAACCGTTGGAAGACGTCTGAATTTAAAGCAACCTGTCGTACTCTTCACTTTTAAAATTGCACCGTGTATTCTCGCCTTATTTTCCAGCCCCTAAAAATGAATATCGAAATAGACAACAAATACATAGTTCCAGGCTGACCCAAAGCGCCAAATCTATGATCCCCGTTCCTGTTATTTGTATGCCCTGCACCCCATTGGTTATAAAGCAGCACGCGTTTAGCTTTTTTTGGCAGACTTTAATAGTGTCCAATCCTGGTTTAATACAGCGCTCTTGGTGCTAAAAATCTTCCATATCTCTTTGCCTGAACGACCATTAAAGCACCGACCGATATTTGACGTCGAACGGCAGCAGGAAGTCGCAGAGAATTTATGAAAATTTCTTAAAGTCAAGCTCCATAAACTTACTTCCATTCCCTTATCCTTTTCTTTCCCTGGTACACATTCCTCAGTAGGAGTTGTCTTATAATTACCATCTTTATTAAAATGTATGTCCACCATAAACAGCTTTCTTAGCTCATGAAGTTAGTAGATACCATTTTCACCCTTCAACGACCTTCTTTCAAAGGAATATACGACCATACTCCACCCCACAGCCAATGCAGGTAATTAATATCATCGCGCTAACAGCATATTTAAATGAACTGTACGCCTCTGCTGTTTCTTTAACTATCCCTACTAGTAGTGGTCCTTCCAGCTTACTCCTTGTAGCAGAAACTTCACGAAATAATTCATTCTTTATGTGTAGCCAGTTGTAGATACAATTTATGAACTTTAATCCAGATGTTTATGACGTGAGTTACACTCGAACCAAGGCGCATGAATGTAGCAGGCAATATGTGTTTATGCATAAATGTTCGTGGACGAAAAGCCACTAGCATGCAGACGATTATCCTTTAGGCTTTTGCTGCGTCCTGAATGTCAATGACAAATGTTGACAGCCATTGGCTTCCTTCACACGTATTTCTATTTGCTGAGTGAATATTGAAACTTGGGTTTCGAAACGGTATAGATACATACTCGTACAATCGAATATGCGGTACTTTGGGGAAATCATATGAAGTGCACTAGTTGTGTAGTGGTGTAGGTTTTCAATAAGTTGAAGTCTTTTTGCACTCCAATGACCTTAAAGGACAAGGAAAATCAATGAATCTTTTCTCGAGCGGCTTGAAGCGAATTTTTACGTACGTCTCATATGTCAGACAAGAGTCTCTCATACCCATTGCATACCTTTGAGTTGTGCTACTTTATATGCAAAGAAAATAACTGGTATATGTGACAGATATCATTTGAAAGGAAGGAGTAACTGTCGCGAAACATGTCTCGCGAGAATTTACATACATATGTACATTGTCACCCACTTTCATACGAATCACAGAGAATTCTGTGAATCTTCAAGCATCCAACATCCAGCCAGTCTATCAGAAGCGGAACTTATTTCTTTCCTAAATTTTTTAAGCTTACACCCCGCTCCAGAAAATTTGAGATACGTCCTGATAAAGAATCTCAGTTAAGTCTTTCTTCTTCTGGGGGCGGCTCGCAGGTTCTTATCGTTGGACAGTCGGGATCTGAACTTAGCTGTAACAGGAAAATGGTCAGAGTAGACGTTTGCCTTTGGAAAGGTACGCACATCCAAAATGTTCGATGCGTATCTAGCGTCGATTGGCACGTTTTCGATTTGGTTGCATGTTCGACCGTCGAAGGAACTGTACCGACTAATCCGCCAAAGATGTTTTCCTTACCGATTTTCGCCTTGAAGTCCCCGAGCACAAATTTTACATCGTAGGCTCCGTCCAGGAAGTCGTAGAATTCCTCCTTGGCAGGGTCTTCAGCGTCTTCGATAGGAGCGTGTGCACATATCAGGCTGATGCCGATGACAACCAGGCGATCGCTTATCGGCTTAAAATCATTGACTCTTGATCGGAGCCGATTTCCCACGACGTGCAGTCTTTTGTGGCAGCTGTAATAAATGTCGCGGCTATGTAGGGCTTTTCTGCATACCTGATCCTAGCCATCGTATCTCCTGAATCGCAGTAATATCTACCTTGAGCCGCACCCGGACTGTGCAGAGTTTGTACAGTGCAGGGGAGCGTCGAACGTGAACGTTCCGGACGTTGCGCTCATATAACCAATTAAGGGGGATTGTTGCTTATATCCGAGGCTGATGTCTTCCTCATAACTATAATGTTTTTTTTTCGTGGAAAGCAGTTACCCCGACGGCACAACCCCCAACCTGGAGGACCAGTTCCATGAGTCTTAGCCCCTTGGACAAAGGGCCGGTTTAAAAGCCGATATCAGTATCCCACTTCGGAGGTATGAGCGCTGCCGTTGGCCCATTTAGTGTCATCCGACATCATCTCTAGTCCATAATCCTGACCCAATCATGGAGCTTCAGGTCTTCCAGACCTGAGCTTCGAATACCTCGAAGTAGCTCATGTACGGTGTCTGCCAAACTGTCCATGGATTCCGCCGTTGATTCCATCGAGAGAATTCATCCGCCATCCATCCTCCTTCTGAGGGCTTTCGTTAGACATCTAAGACGCATTAAGACGTTCAGGTCTACAAAACATGCCTCATCTGGTCCCACATGAGTGCTCACGCAGTTTTGCGTGTTCAGCTACACATGAATAGACGGGTTTGGCATACGATCATCGTTAGTTCACTACTACGTAGCTATCCAGGGCGCACCATGTGGAGATGATGATGCGACATTTTGCCCGCCCAAACAATTGATTGAAGGATCAAAATAATGCAAGAAAAAAATAACATCCATTGGCGACTTAGGCCCATCTAAGCCATTGCATCGGCATGTAAGGTCGAAATTATGGACCAAAGATTCTCTATGATTTTCGCAATTATTTAGGGAAATCCTCGTAAATCCTTTCCAAAAAAAACTGAAAATTGAACGCGTTAAGAAGGAAATTTTAAAAGTAATCTTTGTTTTCAAAAAGGACAAATATTATGCTCGGGATGACGTTCTTGGCAAGGATTTTCTCAAACACCACTTCTATGTTAGATTCTGTTTACCCTTGAACCCCAAAGCACTCTAGGGATGCACGATGGGCAAGTACCTACTTTTTCAATGCTTTCAATTAATATTTGATTTCATGCCATTAGAGGCGGCATAGTTACATTACCGTTATTCAGAACATTTATGAAGACACACGCCTAATTACTAGACTGAAGCAAGACAACATAAAGAAATGTTTGTATGTACAAAAATGTGGCAAGAATCAAAAAATTTAAGAGGATAGAGAAAAAAAAATAAAAAAGATATAAAATAGGTACGGATACGAATTTGATGACGCAAAGAGCAATAAAAAAAAGAGAGAAAGAGAAAAAAACGAGGGAGCTTGCAATACTCTCTACCGTTAACAGTAATTCTACTCGGAATGCTTGTATCTTAACGAATATCCGTTCTAACGTGAAACTTAAATTTCTTTGAATTGCTACTTGAGTATCGTTAGGATATTTATTGTAAAATTGGACGGACATGTATAGCATTGACTGAGCATCGTATGTTGTTGTGTTCGACCAAGGTAAATGAAGATGCCTGATGGTTACGTCTTGGTGTTAACAACATTCATGCGGATAACCTCGTTATTTTGTGTATATGGCAGAACCGCTCGAACATTAACAAAATTGTGACTGGAGGTGAATTATTATGATCCTGAGACAAAGCAGGAGTCCATACAGTGACGTAAGATAGGTGGTGGTGCAGCTCCCAATGAATTTAATGTAGTACAATCGGCTGGAAAGATCATGACAACAGTGTGCTGGGACCCACAAATAACCTTGCTAACGGATTATAAACAAAAAGGCACCAGCCAGCGTCTCAGGAGAATATCTCGCTTATGTTCCTCAGATGCTTAAGAGAATCTCCACTAAAGTGAAAGGGAAGGCGAGACTAGTAAAATGCGTGCTCTAACTTCAGAACAACGCACCGATTCAGAACGATCAACTTGCCATAGCTGCTATGCAGCTACATTATGACCTCCAGGCATTGATCATCCAAGAGCCAGGAACGAAAAGAGATTGGTGTAACCTCACCCTTTTGAAAACTATCGTAGACGCCTTAAATATACTATTATAAAAAGCACACCTAGGTTAGGATAGGTAGGCGGGCTGAAGAGGAGAAAATTTGCTCCCCGCTACACTCCGCTTGGGGGAAAGGATGTCCCTTGCCCATTGAAACCCATTTCCGATACTTATTTGCTGCGATAATTATTGTTGCGAGTCTTTGCATACAAACCTTCCTGAGGACTTGATGAATTTCGCTATCCTGTTTGATGGTGTGCTGGCGAGTTCATCTAGGTCTGGCATAGGAAGTGGGTCCTCAAAAACTCCCTCGTCACCGCAGCCTCTGCAAAGTTCTTCTTTCGGCAGACGTAGTTTCTTCAAATGATACCGTAGAGAGTTGTGCCCCGTGATAACCCCAACGAGGATGGAAAGGGATTTCCCGTATAAGTTTCTCGGGTCCGCCTTTATCGAAGGACGGTCATAGTTTGATTACTCGTGATTACACAGGTATCCAAGGAGGTACATCTGGTGTTCGCCTCTTTTATGGCTATTTTCCTAGCTTCAAGCTTAAGTGCGCAAAGCCGGATGTGCACGAGTGGTTCTGCGTGTCTTGAAATGGCTGCAGAGCCCTCTCTTCTTAATAAAGAAGGTGATACCCTCTTGTGGTATTGCCCTTACTGCAGACTCACGGGCGGCTGTTGTCACTGCCAAGACCTCCACTTGGAAGACGCTGCTGTGGTCTGGGAGGCCTATTGATTTCGATATTCCTTGCGATTTGGAGAAGATGCCTGATCCTAGGCCAGTGTCCATTTTAGAGGCGTCTGTTTATATGGCAATGGATAGCGCATTAGGTATCTGACCTCTTAACCACTCCTCCCTGCTAGGACAGGCTCTTGAGAAAGGTCTATTGAAGTCTGAGTATGGCGTGATGTAATCCGTTATAGGTACGTGGCCAATATGCTTCCGCTGGATAGTCGTATGTCCCATTGCATTTGACTTCCGTGTTTTTGAATGGCTGATTCTAATGGCGCAAACCTAAGATACAAAGAAAAGAACAGGAACACTTGTCGATCGAGGCCCAACTCGCACTTGGCTTACTTTTCTGGAAATTTGTGTATTATGCGAAGTCTTTCAATAGCCGCGCCTGAGACTTGACAGATGAAAGTTTTATAAATTAAAGCGCTCCCATTCTGTGCCGATTTTGTTTTGCTATGTTAAAAACTCGTCGAAATTGTGGAAATTTACAATATTTACAATAGTCAAACGATCAGAGCGCTACTTGAAAATTATGGTCGGCATTAGCATCCTGCCAAATTTCATAAAAACTCTTCAGTCGCTAATCGAGGAGTGCCTGTATGTCGCTCCAACGTTTGGTCAAAAGAGTATATTGCTGCTATTTCTGAAAGCGTATCTACTTGAGAACCGGAACAGTGTCTCCTCGATCAGAAAAAGTGGACTTTTCGCCGACTTAAACTTGGTGAATTTATTTGTACAAAATTCAATTGACCAAAGGAATAAAGTCACAAGACCAATAGTGTTTTAGTACTTGACTCTTCTTTTTTTTATTTTTTAATAAAACCCTTACCCATTTGGCAGACACTGCGACCTAAAAGATCTATTGCATCATAAGGGTATGGTTAGTCTAAGAGACATACTACCTCCCTAATGAAGGATAGTACATCCTTCATAGCAGAGTTTTTCATTTCCGCTGGCGCACATATTTCTTTATAGAAAATACGTCTCCTTAGCCAATGTGTCCAGGCGAAGTTTATGTTCCCAGTTACTAATCAGCGCTGTGGCGAAGGAATAGTTGATGCCACAGTAAGGTTCACGTCCTAGGTATTTCATCTGCTAACTCGTTGCCTACAATCCCTTGATGGCCGGGGACCCATCCAAGTTTTACCTTGTTTGGTCTCGCCAGGGATTGCAGTGCATCGTAGCAGCTTTTGACTGATATGGAGTCCACTAAATTGGACGACAGCGCTTTGAGTGCTGCCTGACTATCTGAAAATATATATATTCTAGCGCCCTTAATACCCGTACTAAGGTTTAACCTAGCGCAGATTTCAATGGCATGGAGTTCAGCCTGAAATACCGTGGGACACATTCCCATGGGTATCGAGAGTTTAGTGTTGGGTCCAAAGACACCAGCTCCAACTCCAGATTCCATTTTCGATCCGTCTGTGAACTAAACCAGACCTCTAGGGTCTAAAGCCGGAACAACAATAGACCAATTTGTATTCTATCTGCAATTCGATAGCGCACCCAGCGGCTATCTTCCTAATAAAGATATGGAGGGGTGAAAGCCCAACGATTACTTCTAAAGCTGCCGTCGGGCAGGTACGCATAGCACCTGAGATACAGAGACAGGCAATTGTTTGTAACTTCTGAAGTTTAGCTGCCGTTGTCCGTTCAAGAACTTTCTGCCACCAGATGATAGCCGCGTACGTGATAATAGGCCTCACCATCATTGTATACATCCAATGTATCATTTTCGGATGTAGACCCCAAGTTCTGCCGTAAGGTCGCCTACAGGCCCGCATGGCCCTAGTAGCACGCTCGATGGCGAACTTGATATGAGAATTCCAGTTGAGCCGTTTGCCGAGGTATTTGACTTCACTGGAATAAGATAGAGTAGTGCCTTTGATAATGATAGGTCCTAGATTGACCAGTCTTTTCCAAGTAAAAGGCACTAGAACAGTTTTGCAGGGATTGATGGATAGTCCTTCTCTACTGCACCTGGGTACTAGTAAGCGGGGGAGCTTCGAAGTTTAAATCCTAAAAACACCAACAGCTTTTTCATGGTCCCATCTCTCGGAAATGTCTGACAAACGTTAGGGAGTAAGTGTCGTTAAGTGTCATGAGAAACTCCTCAACGCACCTTTAGGCGTGGCTTTAAACTGTAGGTCCTTTCTGACTGTGCAAACAAATATAGCACGCACAACACAAATGGTCGCGAGGAGGTAATATCTGGACAAAATACGGTCTGTTGCTCCAAATTTATACTTTTTCTTAGAACTCTCATACAAACATACACTTTGAGTGTATTCCTAAGCTTCCTAAAAACAGTATGAACACAAGATGACCTTTTCCATTACATTCACCAAATAACATATTCTTCAGTATCTATCTGTGTATATCTACAAGATTTTTAATAGAGCGCTCATGGCAATTTTCATCTGTCACCCAAAAAAAAAAAAACATCTAAAAACTCCCCATGAGGTCACCTTTTTCACTTAAATGACTGCGTCTACCCTTAGCATTTTGGAAAACTCTATTTACACCTCATGACACCTTCTTGCATACATTCATAGAATTTTTGGTGTTTTCAGTGTGAAAGTTTGACTTTGTCACGTTTAACCTCAGCACAAAATAAGTGTCAGAGAAATTCCACTCGTTTGTGGGGGCTCCTATGGTCGACTGGCTTGGCACATAATAACCTCTTGACCGGAGGACTAAATTTTCCTTTTTCCTCTAATTGGAGTGAAATAAGTTTCCGATATTCTCCGCCATCTTTATCAAAATATCAGAAAAAAAAATGTGAAAATATTTATCTAACACAAGATGAAGGAGACTACATTCAGCACCACCTGAATATACAATAATACCCGCATATAGATATTCTTTTCGCTGGTAGACTATTATACACGTATATGAGTATCTATATGTGCCAGCTATTCATTCCAACGAAGCGTTACAAGTTCAAAGATGTCGCTTAGTTTTGGATTGATGCCAGCGACGGCAAAAAATAAAATCAAAAAAAAAAAGAAAAAAATATTAAAGAAGGAAGATTAAAGGAAATACTGCTCTCACTCCGATGAATTTTGTGCCGATTTTGTACTTTGTCACATATTTCACTCATGAGCTTCCTCCAACTTAGAACGGAATCAACCACAGATAGAGTATCAATAGGACATGAATTTCCCGTCAGCGAGTTTCCGCTTATCACACTAAAAGGAAACCATATCAACGTGATAGATACTTTTGGCATCCTATTGCTGTAGATACATATTTCATCCAACACCCGCATCTACTCCTTCTCTGATGATTCTAAAAAGCCAAAGCTGTTAGCGGAAAATATTTGAAAATGAAAGGCAAGATAGCTATGGCCTTTTACATAAACGGAATCGCTCCAGCGATTCCATCAAACCTTAAAAAATCATGTCATCCACAAATCAGTCTGATTGCTGAATACGGATCCTTAAATTCTCCTACACACCAGCTCCGACTAAGGGGGATTTATTTCCCGCATACCTACACCATTTTTCAGTCACGGTCGAGAGGGTGAGGGTCCTTTTACAGAAAATTCCAATATCAAGCGTCGAGCAAATTGTAGGCGGTTTCAGATACACAAAAAAAAAAAAAGAGAAGAATTTCCTTAAAAGCGAACTTACGATGGAAATAAATTGAATCTCAAATGAGTTTTTCTTTTCTCCGTGTTTGTTATAATTTGTTTGTGCTCTTTGAAAGCTGTTTAGAGCGTCGGAGTCAAACATAAAGATAAGGCAAAGGTGAGCAGTGAATGAGAGAGGGGATACCCTTTCGAGGTATAGTATGATGGCAATGGGCGGTTGGATGTGCACATTTGTTTTGAGATTGTACCTTTTTTTTCCCGCTGAACTCCTGGAGGCAATAAAGTTCGTCGGAGGTGCTTGATTCGTTTATGAGGCGCTCGTTTAAGGTCCTGGAAAGCGGATACGAGGAGGAAAAAAAAATTACTGTATCGATGAAATAAAATTACTGAATGGAAATTGTTTAGAATGAGCCTTGTTGGGTGGTGGTTGTTTGAGCGATGTGTTATCGTAAAATGGATGGCAGATTAAAGGAGAGCTGTAAGAGTGTCATTGGTCGGGAGGTGAGCACAATGGAGCGTAACTCTAAACAGGGTCACGGTTTGGTGGGTAGCTTTTTATGACTTTCAATTACGAGCTACTTCCATGAGGTTTACGACCTGTTTTGTGTACTAAATTGGATCCTTTTTTTTCCAATGCAGTAAGACTACATTCATCAAAACGATGAATGGGTATAAGGGGAGTTTCAAAGGTAATGAGTTCCGGCACATACCTGTCGACAGAGACATAACTTTGTAAGCGATGCAATAAGTACACATGTTAAATAAATAGTTGTCTGGAACTCACATGCTACGAAACTTTTTGTATCTAGTATGAAAAGTCCGAAGATAACCTACTTGCATTAATACCTTTTTTTTGTTAAAACTAGCTGAACTAACTTAACTTTGTAATGTAACTGACGAAGGAGTTTCTTCTCCGTCCCCTAACCACCAGAACTTCTGGCGCTGCCGTTCACTATCTCCCAAATCGCGACATGATACCGCTCTACTGAACCGGAGACGCTCCGTTATGCTGTGTGCGACGTGTCGGTTGTAGTTTAGTCGCCTATCCGCAGCTGTCCGGGCAACATGGAAGATGAGCGGCACTGCTAATTTGTCCAGGATCAGACCTTCTCTATCTAGATAGAGGAACGCCTCTGGCGGAACGAGGCCGTTAACGCACACTCTCTCGTGGTACATGTCATTGGGGTAGAAGGCCCCAGAGATCATGTTATTCACCGAGTTCATTGCTCTTGCAATGTGCCCCCGAATCATCTTGATCACGAAATTATCCACTCTGCTTATGTTCGCCCTGTTGGAGTTGAATTTTTTGAACTCAGACTCTGGTGTCCTGTATAAGCGAAGGCAGGCCCTGAAGCAAGCCCTCTCAAACACCCGAATCCTTTCCATCGAGCTTGCTCCCCCGTTGAACCACACGGGGCAACCATATACGAGCATGGGCCGAATGACGGCCATGTAGCAGATTACCTTCACCCTCGCATCGAGTTGGCTGCTATAAAACAGTCGCTTTATAAGGGCGAAAGCCGCTTTGGCTCTGGCCAGAGCAGCATCTACATGTTTGTTAAAATACAGATACTGGTCTAGCTAGAGCCCAGCTACCTGACTTCACTTCGACAAGCTAATGGTTGCCCGTGCTGTCCCACGATTGCGAACTTTCGCCAATTGTTTCTGGTGTTGATTGTTGATTTTCAACTTCCAGTCGTCGCAATATCGCTTGATCTTATCGAAGTCACGCTGCAAGAGTATTGCAATGACCTCGATCTTTGGTCCTGATCTGTACGCTATCAAGTCGTCTGCGTATGCTATAGCATGGTGAAGAGATCCTACAAGATCGCTGGTGTAAATGTTAAAGAGGACCGGCGAATTTACCGCACCCTGTTGCAGACCATTTTTAATAACAAACGTACCAGCAGAAGTCACATTGCCATTTTTTACAATGAACTGTCTACTGGTGAGCATGTATAACAGTGGTTTACTTATGCCCAGCCTACTCAACTTGTAGCAGAGTCCTTCTAGCCATACGGTATCGAAGGCCTTCACCCGTGCATTGTTTCTTGCTTTTGTTCCCTTGGATATCCGACACCAGTTTAGACGCGGCATGTATTGTATCATGCCCCGCCTTAAAACCGAATTGGTTATCCGGAACAATATGCATATCTTGCATTAACATAAACAGAAATTGGACTCAACTGTCTCAAGGGTTGAACTATTCTTTCAATTCCATCGATTCCATTGACCGTATCCTGATAGTTTCGTCTAAATATTTTATCCCCTGGCGTGTCCACCCGCGCTGTTTATGACGAAGAGGGCGCAACAGCGGAATACTTCCTTCGTTATTGACCGGTCTTTGCACGCAGCATACAGCCGATCCTTCAGGCTAAATTGGGTGCTGCTGCTTTTCATTCTGAAGGCCTTCTCAAAATATTATAATAACTTGTCTAAGCACACCAGCAGGTCACTGCTGTAGCAACCTCCAACAAAAAAAATGTATATTTTTAGGTCGGAATGATGAAAGGAGTACCTACACCGCCGGCCATAAGTTTGGAATCACTTTTTGGTTTCCATCAGCCTGTTTCTCTAACTACCATGAAATGGCACTTGATTGAAGCAGGCTTAAAAGGCCGAATAGCAGTTCAAAAACCTTTGTTCCGGTCTCAAAATCGACCTAAACTATTGCTGTAAGCCTAAGAGCATAAAAATTGGACGATGGAGGACTGGAGCAAGGTGATATGGACTAACGAGCTCAAATATGAAAAAACTACGAAAAATGCAAAAATTAGATGGTGATCCCAAACTTATGACCGGCAGTGTACACTGTTTAAACTAACTAACTATGCTTCCTGTATACGAAGAACTCCACTCCCTTATCCATAGTAAGAATAGACCATCCTATCGACCTCAAAGATGATATCGAAGTTTTTTTTTTCCTGAAGAATCCTGGAGAATGTTTACTCGTACATCCCTTGAGATGCTCCCTTCGTCATTTAATAATGAAACAAGCCGTCATGAAGGAGTCCTTACGCAATTTTATTCCCCGGAAACTTTACGTAGTCTGCTAAGTCATAAATAGCCAACAGTCTTTCTAAGAAAATTGAACAGGACATGCTGTCCAACATGCTCCTAACGATGTGCTTTTTAACCCAACAGTACCTCCATAGAATTCTATAAGAAAACATCGATAATACTTCCAATTTCAGCTTTAAAATAAATTCAGCATCACCTGGAATACTACCTCATCCATCATTATTTGCTTTGACGTTTCCTTCCCTCCTCCTCCCTTTTATCGGAAATGCGAAAAGTAAAGAAACATCAGCAGTAATATTTGACAGGATGTCTGATAATGTTGGCAAATAGCTATACCTTATGTGCCAGTGATGAAATTTAAAATCGGAGAGTTCAACCATTTTTCCAATTAACTTCAGCTACGAGAGTATTTGTTAACGTTTAATCAAAGCACAACTAACCCGAAACCTTTTATCCTGCAAAATAATTTGAAAATGAGCGAACAACTAAACGGACCAACGAAGGCTTAAAAAATACAACAGCGTTTAAAATATCCCCGACCTACAAATGACACATGAAAAAGTGGATTCCCCGCGCATTCGAGTGGTAATGTATTATTTCCTCGGAAAGGATATTCCGGAAAAAGTAAGAGCAGCCATAAAAAATCACAAAAACAAAGGTCCAATGTAAATTGACAGCAGTATGCGCCATGTACACACTTCCCTCACACTCCGCCTCGATTCAGGACGTGAAATATTTTGGAAAACAGAAAAACGCTCAGCTTTTTCCAATTTTTTTTTTCCCACCTCAGTCTGTAATTTTCCTTTATAATTTGATATCCTTGCAAAATATGAAATAAAAGGCAACAAAAGGCAAAAAAGCGAGAAGCTCCCAATACCATTACTGTGCTCAACGTGACAATCGTACTCGCAAGGTAACTCTCTAGCTTTCCCATAATTTGGGTGTAGTTCTGCATACGTACACATAATGTTCATACACGCACGTACAGCATATTTGGTTAGCCTGTGACTAAAAAAAAAAATGCGAATAAAATGGAATGAAATACATTTAGGGACACCAATCGGGGTATGAATATTGAGTTCTCACTTCCTCTGTAAAAAATAGAGATCTCAAAAGTCATTGAACGTGATATCACATTCGTATCGCTATTTTATTCACCGAGAAAATTAGTTTCATAGAATAAGAATGTGAGAATATTACTTTTCAATTTACGTTGCGAAATTGACATTACAACAAATCTTATAAATATCTTGAGCAATTGATACTTTTGCACAAATGTATCTGAAAGGCGCAAAAATCCTCACGTCATTTCCTAAGGCAGTGACTTTGTAAACAAAAGAATCTGTTTGTTGATTATCTTTACATAGACATTTAAATCTTTTTTCCATTAAGTCGGACTTAATGTCGATCCATCCAAAATGGAACTGAATCTCTTTACTAGAAAGCACAAGATACCACACTTCGAACGACCAAAGCTAGACGGCGTGGAGTTGTCCCCTTCGAACAACGCAAAATATCTTGGTGTAATTCTAGACAGGAAGCTAAACTGGGATCTAAATATACAGGAACGAATCAAAAAGGCGTATAATGCTCTATTCATATGCAATAGAACAGCTGGCAAAACCTGGGGGCTGAAACCCGCAATGATGCACTGGCTCTACATAATGATAGTCAGACCCATTCTCACATATGGGGGACTTGTGTGGTGGAAAGCAACAAACAGGAAAACAGCATTAGGAAAATTAGCGGCGGTACAAAGAACGGCCAGTGTCGCAATCCGAACGACCCCCTGAGCGGCACTGGACGTCATTCTTCACCTTTTGCCGCTTGATTTACAGGCTAAAAACCTTGCGCTAAGGCTCACTAACTTAGGCCTCTTTAAGAAAAGCAGTATAGGACACTGCTCCATCTTAAATGAATTTATTGGTGGCAATTCAGTAAAAACGGACGACATTACTCCCGTCTTCGACTTCGACACACCGTACGAGATAACGTACCCAGGAAGGGAGTACTGGCGCGGGAATGCGATAATAAAAAAAAAAGAAATCGCAATTTATGCGGATGGATCAAGGACATCGAAGGAACGGACTCTGGAATATACTCTGAGAATCCGGACCTGAATGTGTCTCTGAGACCGCCAAATACATGCAGTGTCTTCCAACCAGAAGTTCTAGCTGTACTCAGGGCTGTGGAACTACTAGAGATGAAATCAATATCCAATAAGGACATGTCATAGTCGGGCTGCACTCAAAGCGCTAGAATCAAATGTCATAAAATCTGAGATAGTCAGGAACTGCAGCACAATGCTTAAGGTATTATGCACGCAGAACCGCGTAAAACTATGCTCGGTGCCAGGACATTGCTGATGAACTGGCAATGCATGGAGGAGAATTGCCAGTAGGCGAAGCCGTGGATATCAAACCACCTTCGTGCGAAGTTAAGGCTACCATTAAAGGCAAAGTATACAAAACAGCCAACAAAAGATGGTATCCAAGGCCTTGTGGCCAGAATTCGACCGAAAAAGAACTGGGGAAAATCTGAATCTAAACAGAATTCAGCTAAGAACAGCAGTAGGAATCTTATCCGGGCACTGCCTTCTGGGAAAGCACGCCAAGGGACTGGGCCTTACAGACACGGATGTATGTAGATACTGTAACGACATATGCGTCGAGGAGGATATCACATATATGTATACTATGTGAATGCCAGGGGATAGCTCTAAATCGTAGGAAATATCTAGGTAACTACTTTTTCAGCAACCTGGAAGAGGCAGGTTCTATCAACCAAAACAGGCTATTTTCTGAAGGGAAATCAAGGGTTTTTAGGAAAAGTGTTTAGGTTTCCATTTGCTTTTTATGGAGGTTCCCCAGGGATCGCAATGGGCCCATTCTGGTGCCTAGTGTTTCATGAGGTTTTCCTCATAACCCTATCTAACCTAACCTTGCCTTTCCATTAAGTCATCATGATAATCTTGGTCAAATGGTCGCCGCCAGAATTGGTGAACATTTGGACTCGTTCCACAGTATTTTTTAAAAAACTTCTCTGGCGGATAACTTCCACTTCCCGTCGGATGTTTTTCCTCAGGGCCGCCAAGGTCTGTGGCTTGTCTCTATAGATGCGTGAAAACACTCCAAGGAAATAAAGTCTGGAATGGTCAAGTGGGCCAGTGGAAATTGCCAAATCGAAAGATTAAACGAACGGAACATGCTTGCTGTAAAATATGATGGCTTGCGTGTACGGTTGCACTATCCTGCTGGAACCACATTCCCTTTGTTCGGCGAGGTTACAATCAGGACTATATGGATCATAACCCTCCCTACCCTACTGCATACCTACTGGTCCGCCTGTGGGATACGCCGATTCGACTTCGAAAAGTATCTGCAGACCTCCTGGTTTCAGACTACTTCGTCACTGAGGCCAATCAAATGCTACTGTTTTTGGATTTGTGAGATCCAGGAGTTTTTAGGCCTGCATCTCTTCCGCGCTTTTAAGGGAACGTTGATTGACATTGCCCTTTTGACAAGAATGCCTCCTCTAAACATGACAAAACCAACTGAGCCAGTTGTGCTCTGATTTTTTCGAGATGGGTTCTTTGACGTGAAGGCTTCCACGGACGTTGAACTTCTAATTCGATCAAGGTTTGTTACTCCTGCTATCATACGTAGTATCTTCATATCAACTACCGTTAATTTGTCCTCATACCTTTTGTATCCACATTGTCCAGCATTGCAAACCGTATGTGAGCGCCGGACGAACAACTTCATCATCTCTATTATTAGAGGGGCACTTTGACCAAGCTTTAGATGCCACTTATCACTACTTTAGCTTCCTCTGTCCACAACCATGTTTCTTTGTCGTGTTGGTAGAGTGTCCTTTTGAAACTCCAAAGGGAAAATTAGTTCTCTCTAAGCAAGGCCGCTGCTGGAACCACATGTTGTCCAAACTCAATTTGTCAGTTTTGACAGCAAGAAGTCGTTGATTGCGGTTCTGTAGCGCTCACCAGTTGCAGTTACAATGTTGACAATGGTGTCCCCGAAAAAATATGGGTCGAGCGCCTATCAGTAAACATCGCACTGAACGGTGACTTTGAGAGGATGTAATGGCTTTTTCTGCATTGTACGCTGGTTTTCAGTGGGCCAGTAAGTGGTGTGAAATGCGCCTTGTCAATCATGATGATTTCATCCTCATCGCGGTCGAGCTTTTTTTTCTTTTCTTGCTTGCTCCAAGGGGTGTGGTAATCTTATAAAGATACTAGTACTCCCGGATACTATCATGCACGATTCGCAAACCCGAATAATCGATGCCAGGAATGCGCCCACGTACCGGTAGGTATTACTTCCCGTGCGCGGTCGAGGTTTAGGAGGGGTTGACTGCAATTTACACTTTTTATGACTACACCTTCAAGCTCTTTACCAAAATTCGTTGCAAAGACCATCACTGATGCTCAGTTGCGTGGCCCATAGTCTAGTCAATGTTTCACGGTCCTTTTGAACATCTGCGGCAATAACAGCGATATTCTAGACCTGACGTCACGTATTCAGTCAGCCTTCTCGAGGTAAGCGGCAAAACGCCACAGTGTTTACCTAGTTGGTGCCACACGACCAGGGAATAGTCAAAACCACCCACCGATTGCTTGTCAAAAACGTTGACACAATTATTCCGAATACATGATTACTATGAAAGGCAAAATATAGGGTATCCACCGCCACTTGGTAAGAATGTACCAATGGGCTGAGCTAGTCAGAAACCTTGACCACTTAGGCTCTAATGGGAACCCCGCAAACAACACTATCGACGAGATCAGATGCAAAATCACTCTTGCCAATCGCTGTTTGCCCGGTCTCTTACAACTGAAGATTAAAGATATCTATCCTATAAATAGGGTAACTCTATACAAAAGCCTGATCATGTCAATTCTGCTGTATAACGCAGAGGAATGGAATAGTTAACCACGGATGACGCCGCTCTTCTATGACTTGTGAGAGAAAAAAAAGTTCGTGTAATCTTCGGTCCCGTCTGTATAGATAGTGATTGAAGGAGAAGACTCAAGTAAGAGCAACACTTACGTACTTAGCTGACACAAAAGTTCGGTGTGGACTTAAGCCTTAATCTATAAACCCCGCCAGGCCTTTGGCAAACTGCCTTCGGGAAAGATTCGAAGGTTCAGAAGCAGTGGTGTGGTGTACATTTGCTCCATATGTCCTAGACATCTCAAATGTCCAATACGCAGTACAGCTCCTATAACTCGTCGTTAAATCTTTGACCCCAAGGCCGTCGATGACACTAAACAGAAAACTATCGCTGTATACGTCCATATAACTCGTCATTGAATCTAATCCTTCACAACCGTCGGTGTCGAAATACAGGTCGGTGTCGTAGAATTTTCGCCTCGAAAGCTCGTTAACGCAAACAGGATGTCTTGCGAAAAATTTTGGTTCAAAAAGGACTTTCATCGTTAAGGTCCGTGTTTCCGGGCCGTAAAATAGGAATATGATGATAAGGGTCTTGCATAGAGTCTACCTAGTTGTTCAATTGCCTTCTTAGCCTGAAGAAACAGCGATTAGCAAGAGGTATACTTTGTTTGCTTTTTGCGCTGATGTTATTGATGTAGGAGCGGAGCCAGGGTTAACAAAATTAACACTAACCAATTCGAAGTTATAACTATCGACTACGACGTTCCATCATCCTTTCTTTATGAGAGTATATTTTTTTTTTGCCTCGTTTACCGGTAGAACCATTTTAGACGCTACTGTCTCTATACTCCCAAACACACCGAGTTCTGCCATGTCAATATCTTCGCAGTCTTCTGAAAGATTGTGCCTCCGGTGCTCAACAATCTTATCAAGGATAATGTTGAAGAATTCATATGTCATATAACTTTGTCTCAATCCTTTGTTGACATCAAAGGTTTCGGTAAGACCATTACCGACCTTGATGGAGCAGCGAGCGTTGTCTATCGTCATCCAACACAGCCGGACAAGTGATGCAAAAATTAGACATGATTATCGATAAGGATATCATGGGTATCGACTTAGGCTTTCTCCATGATCTGTCAGGGTATGAATATTTAGTAGATGGTGGATTTTCCTAACCTAAAACTGTTGACGAAAGTGTTCAGGTATTCACACAATGCCACAGATAAGTGCTAATTCTCGATGCTGAGTAGGCTGACACCTCTGTAATTGGCGCCGTTGAAAGGGGTCTCCTGAGACCCTGAGATACTGAGATTCCATTTATCAGACATACATTCTTCTGTTGAAATGAGTTGGTGTACGCTCTCTACCAGGACATTTTCGACTACGATTTATGCGGCATCTATAAGGCCATCGACGTAGCCCAAAAAGTTCGTTTGCCGGCTAATAAACAAACTGCTGGTGGGGTGTGTCGATTGAAGCCCAGGTCCACCCCTGACTACAGCGCTATGTAAGTAAGTTTTTTAGCTGCACGCTACTGCGATCATTTATATCAAGTAAACAAAATTATAAACTACCACCCGAGACGTACTTGTGTACGCATTGTCCTGATTTATAATAGCTTCTTCCTCGGTTGGTTTTAAAACTAAAATGGAGACTTATCTGCAAAGGACTAGCAATTCTTTCATATTATAGAAGACGAGAAAAAGTCCATTAAGGCTAAAGTTAAATCCTAAATAAACGTGTACATACGCAGTTGAAATTCGCTGGTTCAAATTTCGTCCTGCGTAAATACGAGTCCTGTCCATCCCCTAACCTTTTCCACTTTATTTAAAAAAAAAGAGAGAAAAAAAACATCACTTACATTGACATTTTCGTCATGTACGAGTAACTTTTACTTTCAATTTCTCTATTTTTCAAGAGTGTCCTGCTGGTTTTGCGAAATAACGCCTACAAAGTCTCCCTTACTTACAAATTTAAATAACTTTATTTACATAATCGTGTAATCGATAAAAGCATCTGCCTTTGAGATCACAATAGGCATTTCGTGTTTTTTTTTTTATTTAAATCTCAGCTCATTGCTGAATACATAACAAGTATCCTTATTGTACAGGTGAAGGACGACAAACCCACAGAAAGAAAGAAACATGAAAAGAGAAAACCTGTCAAAATGTCACGAATAAACGATTTTATGTGTTTTCGGTCCTGTATACCACCCAGGATGACGAGTGTCGCAATCTGGTAGCGAAATTAATATGAGTGCCAGGGTATTACAATTTGCGTTGAAGATGAACTACCTGAACTATGTGATGTTGATGTGTATGTGTGAGTGAGTATCGATTATTTATTGTGACAAATATGGAACATTAAAATTTTATAAATCAATTCAACAAACTAAATGAATTTGACACGCTGCTGACACGGACCGGATCCGGAGTACGAAGCGTACGAAGCAATCTAAACTCTAATTCAAAACGGCCGTACAGAGATGACAAGCAATTATCCTTAGAGTGGATGGGTGTCAAGATATACGCCCATACGTCCTTGTCTGGTTTACTTTGAGGGTTGCTTGTCCGCAAGAGTCTTATTTCAACATAAACTGAGGGCGGCATGCGGGGGGCGTATGAGAGACATCAATTAGACATGCATTCATCGAGTTGGACCTTGTGGGGTGCGTGGTTTTAGGGGTGATGATGTGTTTATTACAGCTGGTCACAGTAATAGGGCGTTGGCCATGTACTTAGTGTCTGGCAGTCAGACACAGTGCGTTTTGAACTGACAACGCATAGATGATAAGTCTCTCATAATTGATGGGTGTGGCGGTTTATTTGTAAGTGTCACACGCAACCTGTTATCAGCTTGACCGCAAGTTGTGGACGTTAAATTCTTTTTAAGCAGGATTTGTGAGATGAGGTACTAATGAAGCGTCCAATTGTGGCACGAGTGGGACTTCAGAATTTTGCGTAGATACATGCCTACATGCAAGGTGTTAATTTTTCCACATTAAGTGTTGCTAGCTTTAATCCTTAGTAAATGGTGTTCAATGCTTGAGATTTATTGGTATTTTGTGTTTTTACGTCTGTAGATGATGAGTTGCGCTCCTGGGAAGATACAGCTGTGCCACTGACATCTAAATATTAGTTTCCCGGTATTTAGGGAGATTGTTGATTTGCGAACTCGGTAACACTTAGAGAGCGTGATACATTGCGCGGGTAGTAGCGCAGCTTGCGTTATAACAGCGGTACAGAGCTAGAAAATCGGAATTATGGTTATGAAATCCGATTGAAGATGACTATCTAAATGACCATCCTGGTACTCTACCCACTTGTAGTGATGGTGGCTGGCATCAGAGCCATTTAAAGCTCATCGCCTGCTCCGACTCCTGCTCTTTCTGGCCATGCCAAATCGCCAAAACGGGAGATTACGCGACCAGGAAACGCTTCCTTCACAATATCCATTGTGGTTCATGCTGTGTGAGCGGTTGCACCGTCTTGTTGAAACCACATGTTCACCAAGCCCCCTCATCCAATTCCGGCAGTAAGAAGTCATTTATCCTGGCCCTGTAGCGTTCGCCAGTAACAGTGGCCGTATTGCCGATGGCGTCCTCAAAAAAATGCAGCCCAATCACTCCTCCCGCATGAACGCCTCACCACACAGTGGCTTGACGTAATGGCTCTTCGTGCATCACACGCGGATTTTCAGTGCCCCAGAAACGAAGACTTTGCTTATTGACGTAACCGCTTAAGTGGAAATGCGCCTCGTCGCTCATGATGATGTCCGACACAAAATCGTCCTCTTCGTTGTTGAGATTGAGGATGGCTTAACAGTAATTCACACGCGACTGACGGTCAGGAGGCATTAACTGATGCACTGTTTGCACTTTGTACGGGAACATGTGTAAGTCTTTCTCTAAAATTCGCTGTAGGGTCTGTCTGGTGATGCCCAATTGCGTGACCCGTCGTCTGGTTGATGTTTCTTCATTCTCAGCGACATCGGCAGCCACAGCCGCGATATTCTCGGCCGAACGACCAGTCTGGTGGCGGCCACGCCCTGCATGGTCTCCTGTGGTTCCAGTCTTTTCGAGTCGAGTAGCTAAGCGCCGGAGTGTTTGCCCAGTTGGCGCGACACGATTAAGAAATCGACGTCGAAATTCACCACCGACCGATTATTGATCAAAAAAATCGGCGCAATTATTCCACGGTCTTGCGGAGTATAGCGCTCCAGTGCTTGTCTGTTTGTATACTGCAGCTGTCTGTCTGTCACAAATGTCAAATATGATTGACGTACGACGCCATTTGCAAAAATTATAACATCTTCCGAAAGGATGACTAATTCTGCGCCTCCCTGTACTTTGGTGAGTCCGATCCTTACTGCAACTTAACTTCTTCCACTAGTACTAGACACCCAGTGTGCGTTAGGAAATGCCCAACCTCGATTTTTTTAACTTTAAATAAAACTCCATTCCATCAGTTTCCCCCAACACAGATGTGACACTGATAGATAATCCATTTGACATGGATAACACGGAGCACATAATCACAAGAGACTTTATGAGATTTTGAGAAACCTCTTTCCCACCTTCAACCACTACTGTTGATTTGTATTAAAATCCCATTTCCATTCACGTGATAAGCTTGATTCGCGGAAAATGGGATTTTAATGCGTTCTTAATATCCATGCGAGTCTTCGAAATTAGATACAAACCGCGAGTGTGTGCTCTGAAAATCATATCAACTGAAAGGATTCTTTTTTCAACCCAAGTACAAATCCAAATTTGATTAACATGTGTAAGAGATAGAATTTAATATTAATAACACTTGTTGTTGTGCATTCTGATGTAGAGAATTAACTGCATTATAATCGAAACAAAAGGACAACGATGAACTCAGATACACATCACGTAACAATCCTGTTTGCGTACAATTACCTACTTCAGCTTGTTCCATAAAATGTCTTTGTGTGGGACAACATATGTATTGCCATCATTCGCAATCTCTTTTCATTTTCAATTATTGAAATATCAACAGGAATGGAGGAAAAGAAACAATAATACAACTGCGAATGAATAGAGAAGTGGAAAGGACTCTGTTTCTGCTATTGTACCGGCTAAACCAGGCAGATACTCCCATAGTTCTGTAGTTTCCTGGCAACAAAGCATGTGCAAACAAGAGGAAATGCTGCCAATTTGCCAAGAGCTACTGTTGTAACGAACAATCCCAGTCTAGGTTTTCTAAAGGATAAAGTGCCAGTGATATATGCAGGTGACAATTGTGAGTGTAACGTGATCTACATGGAGTGAAAATAAAAGGAGGATAGATTTACGCTGTGGTATGATGGTATGTACCTATGAAGATGGAAAAATGTGAAACAAACTAAGAAACATAATATGATGAGGGTGGAATATTTTTGCAAGGATAATCCTAGTCTAATAGCTATTCTGCAAAAACAAAAAAAAAATATTGCTTTCGAAGGACACATATCCGGTTCGTAGGAATTTGCTTAGAAATTTGATACCGTATGCAAATATTTCATCAAGTTTGACTGAAATTATTGGACTGACATCCACGCTATGTACGTGTAGTTTTCGTTTGAATTTTAGAGTTTAACGCGTAACGTCGAACTAAGGAAACAGCAATTTTTCCTTGTAAATCTCTTCGAATTGAAGAGGCATTTGGGTTGTCTTTCAGCTGTTTGATGGCTGATCGTATGACATGTAATACAGTCAGAGGCGCAGGCTCTTGCCTTTCACTGGAACCATTTACCTAGAACATGCCTGCAGTCCATTGGGGTATACTTTATGACTCGTTAGACTTACATACTTAGTACAAACTTTCTTCTGACAGTAAATAACAGTAGTCGTCACATCAAATGGTATTGCTGCTTTGCTGTGTACACCCCCATATAACACTTTAACTCAGTAGCGACTAGACCATCGGAGCACCCTTCAGACTTCTTTAAGAACAATCAGCAGTAAACCTTCATGTACAAACTCCAAACTATTTCTGTGAAGGGTATCTTGCACACAAGTTGAATGTACCATTTAACTTAGACGGTGAGAGTCAAACCTTTCGTCCACCTAACCAAACTGAAGTAAGGACAGCTATATACAAACTTTTGTCCAACACGACCGACGGTTCTCGCTGCCTGCCTGCCAAGGTTTATATTCAGCATGGTAAGGAGCAATTCAAAAATCTGCTCAGATGGGTGTATGCCTGATTAATGGAATCTCAGCATAGTTTGCCTGATCCACAAGTAAGAAGAGCCCCTGAACTGCGCCAAGTATAGATGCATCAGCCTCCTTAACATCGCGTATTAGACCCTATCTATGGTTTCAGACCAGGATAATCTACAGTCAACCAAATTTAAACATTCTGGCAGATCCTCGAGAAAACCAAAGGCATCCAAATCGATCCCCAACATCATTTCATCGCTTTCAATGCCGCCTATGACTGCATTTAAAGAGTTGTTCTGTACAAAGCGAGCCACATCTAGTTTTGGCATCCCTGCCAAACTCGTCCGTCTGTGCTGGATGACGATAAACAACGCTCGCTACTCTATCAAGATCAGTAATTTTTTCACAGCGACCTTTGATATCAAGAAAGGATCTCGACAAGTTGAGCGCTACCATATCACTGTTCCAACATCATCCTTGATAAGATTGTTCGACTCACGAGCCAACACCGGAAGCAGCACAATCTTTCAAAAGTTTGTACAGCGACATTATTGGCAGATGTTAGCGAGCTATCACCGACGCGTTTGCGAGCAAAACTTTCTGCCTCTCGGCGAAGACGTTGATCTTACCGAAGTCTTTCAGTTAAATTGAACATCTGCTTCTCCCCAGATGTGTAGTTTTCGATAGATCGCATTTCGAGTCTCATAATAGATACATCAGCTTTCATTCTATTTTCTTTTGCTATGAGTCAGACTGGCAATTATGCGTCTAAAACAAAACCAAGCTCGTTCTCCTTTTTAATAATAATACTAGCGGACCCTGAGATTGATCCCACACACTTCCAAAGATTGGCCTTTTGATTTACTGATTGTCATGGCGAATGCAAGGATTAAATCCACGATCTTCAGCTATATTCGCACCGAATGACGTCATTGGAAAGCAACCGTTGTATTTGTGGGCATTCGTCAAGAAATGTCTTGATTCTGCTAAGTCGCCGTAAAGCAATGGTTCTGGTGGTTGCGTCAACGGTGGTAATTTGACTTTACCACCTGCCCAACACAGTCCTGGTGTCTCCGAATGAAACTTTAGCGCATTGCAACATGGGCAAACCACATCCATGGACCCAATCGTAACACACGGCAGTTCGCTGTAGTCAATCGTGCAGTCATATTGGAAATCGGCGCGATGTAATTGGACCTCTTCTCACTCGACGATTGGCGTTTGATTCAACTTGACGAAGCAGATCGCGATTCCGCTGCTGTTTCAGTCGTTCAGCAGCTGCATGTGCTTCTCGTTCCTCCTGAGTTCGAATTCACAACGCATGTGCTCGAAGCTGTCAATTCGCTTCGCTGCGTTGCTCGGGGGTTTGATTTGCACGGCGATTCGCCAATCTTCGTGCATTGCGACTGCGTGAGCCAATGTTTGATCTTCTGATCGGCGGCGTAATGTCTCCCGAACACTGAAAGTAAAATGTCGAACAATTCGAATTATCATCCTCGAAGCAATATTATCTAATTCGCAAATGCACTGAAAACATTAGAAACGTTGAATGCTTTCGATAAACTCACCGGAATCACTGAAATTTCCAATTTAAAACATGAGCTGACAACTGGACAATCATCAAAATCAGGCTGAACTTCACTTGATTAAGATGAAGTAACCGTTCACGAATGATTTTGGCACAATTTAAATATTGAAAATCTGATCAAAAGTAAGTCATAATGCAGCATCAACTGTAGCAACAACAGGTCAATGTGAAATGCATAGACATTGCATTGCATTTCCCCTACCCAGGCACTGTCAAAAATAGGCGGAGCCAAAATTTTCCTGCCTGTGAATGAGCATGTGGCCATCAACTGTCTGAAAATGTAGCGTGTTGTTTCTTTCATTCCTTTTGAACTCAACATTTTGGGCAGCCTGTCATCCCCTTCACAACAACAAAATGTACAATAATGATCTAAAGAAAATGGCTGCACCCATGGCTTCCACCTGCTTGTAAGAGTGTGTGAGTGAGGCTCCCATTTGATTTTGCTGAAACGTCAGAATAAATTCAAGCTTCGAGGTGGAAAGGGACCAATCTTAGCTTGGTTTGCCGTCTAGTATAGTCAGACTATGGTGAATTGACGAAACAAAAAGGACACCTGTCAAATTGCCTGTGTGGGAAAAGGGTTTTCCGACTAAAAATTTTCCAAATTTTGAGCTCTGGCAATTAATTTCGCTGTATTATTTCTTCAAAATGAAAAATATTTTCTTCTGGGAAACTTCTCCCAATTTTGAACTTTTGCAATCATTTGAATTTGAATAGCTATTAAGATCAAAATGAAAAAAAAAGAAAATGTATAGAAAATAGATTTTTCCGAATTTTCCAATTTTCCTTTCAAATTGTCCAGTTTTCTCGCCGTAAAAAGTTCCCTTGGGTGGAGACGAACAAAACAAAAAAAGGACAGCTCAAATCGGACGATCCGTTCTCGAGTTATACGCGGTCTTACGTATGCCACTCTGTTTTATATTATAGATACGCACACTAATTTCCCCACACCAATGCTAACAATTTACTCTTTAGTAGTCATAACTCATACCCACATAATGCAGCTTGTACAAGAAGAAGTATTAAATTGCCGAAACTCCTTGTGAAATAACAAATAAATCCTTCAAGTCGCACGACAACTGAATTATAAAGAATTCACAAAACAAAAAAAAAAAACCGTTCAGTTTCCATGAGAAGAATTTCTGAAAATCCAAAAACTGGACTCAACTGTCAGCATAGAAAATCCAGCCGCAAATTTTCATTCCTTCAATTTGAACATTTTTATTTGGTTCACATATTTTTTGACAGACATGAGGAAGGCTTTTGGTAACATCCTTCTATGTTCGGCCGCACATGTTCCACACAAACAAAGCGCTGTTGATCACATAATATTTCCTCAAAGAAATCATGGCAACGAAGCCAGGGATGGGGGGGGGGGGGGGAGAAAAAAAAAAGAAAAGGCAGACTAAAGCCTCCATAACCCTTGAAAGTCACATCCTTTCATTAATAGTCTACGATGCATGTGGCAGGACTTTATAAGCATGGAAAATAGCTGTCATGAAATCGGATAGAAAAGATAAAACAGTCACCCCTTTGCACTGTCAGCCGTCACGGAGATAGACAAACAGTCGACCGATGAAACAAGGCACAGGGTTGTGCTAATCCCTTTCTGCTAGAAATTTACATTTCGTCCCTTTTTTTCTGCAATTCCACAATGACAGAGGCTTGAGTTCGAAAAACTTTATACCTTAATGGTTGCAGAAGTTATCACTTGCTATTCGTGGTGACACTAGTCATTTCCTAGTGCAGTTTGTGTGCAAATATTTTTTCATTGGTATGCGTCCCCGACTAGTGAAGGGGAAGGATTTATCGTCGTTCTACAGTCCTACAAATGACTTTTTTCTACAGGATTCTAATTAGCTACGTTTCTAGGAATCGGATTAGGAAGGATTAAAATATCATTTCGGGACTATAGAAGAGTATTTCTGAAGACACGTCGGTTATTTGAGTGATGAATTGAATTCTAAATTGGGTCTTAGCATTGTGCTTCATCAAAGGACATTTTTTTCTACAAATTAGAAGTTCAACATCAATTATCAAATATAGAGTGGTTCGCTATAATCTCCACGGACGACTTGGCATGTAATCGAGAGAACTTTCGAACAATGTTCAGTAAATTGAGAAAATATTTCAGAAAACTTTCTATTACCATAGTTCGGCTTCAATTAATCCTGGAAAAATATTTCAAAGCAACTCAGTTGGTGAAGAAGGTTATGATGAATGTTTGCTCTAATGGTTTCATCAAAGACTGCCCAAATATCGTTGGAAAGGAAGTTCAACTAATTAATGAGTTAGTTTCCTGTGATAGAGGACAAGGCAAGGGGTTCCTCCATAGATCCTGCCACTTAAATTCGATATAAAGTAGGTGAAGAGTTTCATGTTGTTTTGCATTGAATGCAGGTAAACGTCTTTTGGTAGCTTGTCCCAAACAATTTTAAATTTTTGGTCAATATAAAGCCCCTTCAGCAGCTGGGTAAATAAACTCACAAATCAAGTTCGTGCAACCGCCATGGCTATGGATTTTAAAATTTATCCTTGCTGTTGTTCAGTATGCTGCTGCTGCTGTCCAAAGTTTGCTTGGAGCCCTGAAACCCTCACTCGTCGCAGAGCTCAATAAGAGTTGAGGTAAAATGACTGTTTGCTGGAAAAGTAATAACTGCTGGTCCTCATAGAATAGAGTCCTTTATGGAGTACTTCACTTGTCTATAAGTGACCCTAGTTTTGACCTCGACTGGCAGTAATATTGGCCACGAATCCATTGTGCTCGTGTATACCGCTTGCGCTATTTAGTGTACCAATACTTTTTTTTCCGTTTAGGCGAGCCTATTACGAAACGTTTTCCAGCTTTCATGGGGAGTTTACTCCACCACCGTTCTTCTGATGAATTATTATTTTGAGTCCTTTTGTGAAGTAAATAGGCTGCACTGCTGTTAGTATCTACAGCCTATAACTTACGTGACGCAATGCTTTCACCTATTTTCCTACTTTCACGAGTATATGTATGTTGTTCCGTTTCGCGTGACACCGGGATAAATAAACCTAAATTTCGATTTTATATTCACAGACGCTATAAACCACAGTATGTACAAGACAGATAAGTCCCCTGTACTCGTCCTTCCATTTACTGATATGTTGACACACGTTATTATAACGTTAAAATTTTTTATGACCAGTACTTAATTTTCATTAAACATGGTGCGACAGAAAAACCGAATAAAACAACAGACACACTATTTGTTGTGATATTCATTAGAAGGCCATAAACATCATGTCACTCTCTTGTTAGTTAAGAGGCCAAAAAATAAACACAAAAACCTCCAACATTTGGTAACGAAACACCAAGAGACACACAACGAAAGTTAGTACCACCTCACAGCAGTGAGCCAAAAAGGCGTCCTTATGATTTTTAATAAAAACTAAGAATTTTCTGAAGACTCCCGTAGCCAAATCCTTCATAAAACTGACGCAATCCCATGTCCTCTTCGTGAGAACTCCTACGAGTATGAAGTGAAACAAAAATAATCAGAAAAAGAACACGAAAACTAACAGACACAAACAGCCTGAAAGGACATCACTTTGTTTGCTTTCCGAAACAGAAAAAAGAAAACTTCAAACTAGACAAAACAACAAAGATTCAAGGACTTTTGTTTGAGGACGTTATTGCACGTAGCTTAAGTTTTCCATGTTAGGCGTGTTAAATCACTAAAATTCACTGAATGGATAACACCATCACCAGTGTCACCATGTGTAGGTGGATTGATGCTATTTTTTCTTCCAAAGAAAACAACTCATATGCCCCCTTGTGATTGTTCCAGGATTATGCTTGAACATTTGATGAATACAAAAGGAGTTTCAAAATCCGATGAAAGAGTCAAAAGCAAGCAAAAGAAAACAAATAAACCTGAATACAAACACACCAGGGAAGGCAACTGTAATAAAAAAAGGTGAAAGAAATAATAAATTTTAAGGAAGTCCTCCTCTGATCCTTGCTTTCATTTATGTGCGTGTGTTTTTTTTTTATTACATCTCAACAAGAAATGGCGGCAGTGGAACTTCTTCTGCTGCCTGACAGTGTGATAAGACCATTCAACTGGGTATTGTTATGTATGCCATTCACAGGAATTCCGGCTTTTTCTCGAGTCCTTTGATCAGGAACTCAGCTAACAACCACGTACTTTGCAAGGATACGTCTTGTTAAGTCAATTGTTGGGCCATAAAAGGGAAAACGTAAAAAAAAAAAAAAAAAAATGGAGCACAAATATAACTGGTCGACAACTGCATAGCGAACGTGCAAATGCCATGGAATGGTTGTCTCCTTGTAGGTCGTTGTAATAATACTCCTCTCTGGGCATAGTAACCCCTTCTGTCACCTCCTTATCGTTCCATGTGTCTTGAGATTTTGTTTTCTGCTGAAGTTTTTTTTTTACGTTTTTTTTTTATTACGTTTTCATGTGCCTTCAGGGAGTTGCAGATACAATAGTTCGCATAGAGAGACAATGTCCTCCTGAGTTATGAGAACCAATCTTTCTTGAAGCTGTTTTTGTCAAATGCTGCAGATTTTTGAACTCAAGATGGAATGAGGCGTAACATGCGAAAGGCATTTGTACTCTTCAACCATTGAAATTGAAGTATTTAAGCGACGGGAATAAAAGGCAGGACTGTTTCTCTGCTTGAAGTAGACATCACTTGGAAAAGGACAATAAATGAATGTCTGGAATTTTGTCTTGTTTTTTGTTGACACAAACACATTATGGTCTTGTTCCATGAGCATTTTCGTTTTTCCTTTTTCATTGTAATGGCCTTTAGTGTATCGATTGTGAAATAATTATGAGGAACATTAAGAAAAGGCCTTCTGTAGGGTGTATGAAAATCAAGTACAAAAAGGGAACGAAGCGGCTTATCTTGTGAGGTTTTAAGTATACAGCTTGTGTGAACGTTACCTTATTAACTAAAAGACTAATTAGAAAAGGTTCTCTTAATATAGTCTTACAGTCTAGGGTTATTGTGTCCATGCTCATACGTTCTTTGTAGTCATTACCAAAGACCTGGTTCATTGTACGCTCGAATCAGGAAACTTTTCCCTACTTAAGTACGGGTGGCCCAAAAATCGTTTTCCTACGTGTACCTGAAATAACTTTTTAACGAAAAGATAGAAACTAATGAAATAAATCTATATATACATATAAAAATGAATGTTTGTCTGTATGTCCTTTATAGAATCGTAAACTATGCATTTGATCATGTGATGATCTTTAGCAAAGTTGTTGTGCATGAGAACGCGAAGGTTTCTGAGTTGGTACGACCAATTTTCGACAGATGGCGCCACTGTCATTCCAATGAATTTCATGTATTGCCGTGACAGTTCATGCTGATTTGAATTGAAACGAAAACAGCGAACGAATGATGACGTTTCAAGTAGTGGGTGACATAAGAATTTATGTAAATTGTGAAATTCATGTCCGGCTCACATGGAACAGACATGAATCAGTTTTATGGCGTCATTTACAGAAATTGACTTTGAAAACCAACATGCGTGTACAACTACAACGGGATGCATCGGCTGGAAATTTTGCAAAACAATTAATGGATATTGGAAATGGGCGAATGCAAATTGATGAATCTACGCAATGTATCACCTTGCCAGCAAACTTCTGTAAGATCACAGAAAGCATAGACGAATTGGTGCAAACAGTTTTCCCAAACATTGCACAGAACTACCAAAATCATCAGTGGCTCAGTACGCGTGCTATATTAGCGGCCAAAAACATCGATGTCAATACCATCAACTTCACCATTCAGAATGGAATACCCGGCGAAACGACAAGATATAAGTCCATCGATACTCTGGTGAATCAAGACGAAGTTGTCAACTATCCAACTGAATTCTTGAATTCGCTTGATTTGCCAGGCAAGCCACCGCACGTTCTTACATTGAAAATTGGCGTACCCATCATTCTTCTTCGAAACATAAATCCACCACGACTTTGCAACGGAACCAGACTCTCAGTCAAGAAAATGATGAACAATGTTATCGAGGCAACAATTTTGACTGGAAAATTCAAAGGTGAAGACGTACTGTTGCCGCGTATCCCAATGATCCCGACAGATATGCCATTCGAATTCAAACGTTTGCAGTTCCCGGTGCGACTCGCTTTCGCAATGACTATCAACAAAGCACAAGGACAATCGTTGCAAGTGTGTGGATTAAATTTGGAGAATCCATGCTTCTCACATGGGCAGCTCTATGTGGCCTGCTCACGTGTCGGAAAACCTTCTGATTTATTCGTTTACGCACCAGATAGAAAAACAAGAAATATTGCGTATCCCACAGCACTTCAATAAATATCGAATGAAAATGTCACAATTTTTTCGAAATGAACAAATTCAATAAAATGACTCAAAATGAATTGAATATTTGTGTAATGTCTTTCCTTCAAATTTATTTTAGTTGGTGGCGTTGCAACGCGCGCAGGGTACAGCTAGTTACAAATAAAAGTTTATTTCATGGAAATTTTTTACATTATGAATGGAAATCATATCGGTTAAGTGGCCACCATTAGAATGCATGCACTCATGGGCTCTTTTGATGGTACTTTCATGACTATTTGAAGTGTTGCCGGCGTAATTTGAGCGATTTCTGTGCGAATGTTAGTTTCAGCTCCTGTATAGTCTGTGGTTTGTTAATGTAAACCTTTTCCTTCAGGTAACCGCATAAAAAGATCAGGCGATCGCGGCGGTCATTAAAATTCACCGTTTTTTGAGATAATGCGATTTGGGAATGTTCGCGCAACAAATTCATTTTCTCACGAGCGGTGTGAGCGGTAGCTCCGTCTTGCTGAAACCAATTCAGCTCAGCATTGTTGTCTGCTTGCACAAGTCGAAAATGGAAGTCCTGACCATTGACCGTAACGCTGGCACCCGCATCATTTTCAAAGAAATTTGGCCTATAAATCTTACGCGAGCTTATTCCACATCAAACAGTAACACGAAGTGAGTATAAGGGACGTTGATGGAGATTTTTGGGATTCTGTGTGCCCCAAAATCTGCAATTTTGCTTGTTCACAAACCCGGTCAGATGAAAATGTGCCTCGTCGGTCATTATAAAATTTTTCAAAAATTCTTCGTCATTCTCGGCGATATTTAGAACAGTTCTGCAGTACTCCAGACGTTTTTCTGGGTCACCAGGATTGAGCTGTTGGACCAACTGGATCTTGTAAGGGTATAGGTGCAGATCTTTCCTCAAACTCCGATGAATCGTGCTACGCGCTATGCCTAACTGTGTTGAACGTCGTCGTGTCGATGTTTCAGGATCGGTTGCAACACTTTCCCTAACGAGCTGGATGTTTTCAATCGATCATCCAAAACGAGGCCTGCCTGAACGCCTCACATCTCCGACGTTCCCATATTGCTCAAATTTGAACACCACAGCACGAATAGTGGGTGCTGTTGGAATATTTCTAACGCCATAAAATTGCCGGCAGGCACGTTGAGTACAAATTATTGACTGGCTATTTTCAAAAAATAATTTAACAATTTTTGTTCGCTGTGCGATCGTGTAGTGCTCCATCCTATATCTCGCAAGCCTTACATATGTCTGAAACAAAAAAAAAAATCAAATAATTTTTTACATAGGAAAGAGGCTTTTGGTCCTACAGGGTGGATTGGATTGAACTCGAAAATAGTACGAATGTGGAACTAATCACTGACTTCTTCAGGTGCTTTAAAATTTATTTGAATTTTGACTTGACAGCTGTACTTTCCTCACTTATACTTGTTATGTCCAGTTTCTTGTGGGTACTAGGACCTCCACTGTGCCCAAGTACAATGAAGTGCAGTCTCTGGCAATGTAATCATATGCGGGGTTTCTTTTATTCCGCTCATTCCCTATGCGACAAATTTACACATAACAAGCCCGTTAAGTCAAAAACTAGCCTGCGGGTTAGCTTGCGAATGCTCTAGAGACCAATAACTGGAAGAACGCCGCAAATGATGGAACTGTGGATTTAGTTCCGACAGAAACTAGGTTACATTCGGGTGAAGGCCAGGTTTTTTGCTCTATTTTATCTACGTATTGAACCGTGGTTATATTCTCTTTAGTTCGCATATTCTTTCGACAACTTTAGACATATTGGGGTTATTACATCATTTAGAGAGTCCGTAGGGTGAAAGCTATCCATAGTGTGCCACGAAACCGGCTATAATTGCATCAGTCGACGACCGGTTTTCAAAGCAAACTTTGATAATTTTGTGGCATGAATGTGGTAATCTTCAAAGGATACTAATAGCCCGGTCTATCAATATGCACGTAACGTTGGCAGTTCGTCTAATGCAGTGCATTTCGTTAGCGAGAATGTTGACCATAATGGGACCATACCCGTTACAATACAGGCAGCTTTGTCCGAAATTCTTCGGAAACCTCGTATTGTTCTTATTTCGCAGAGCCTGCATACTTTCTTTTGAGCTTCTTTTGAGCTTTCTTTTTGCCTCCTTCGTTGTAAGTTCTTCCGCTCATGCGGGGCAGCGTACAGAAGGATTGAGCTTACTAGTCGTGATAGCAGAATTATTCTGGCGTATACAGGTCCACCGATGTTTGGCAGCATGCAGGAAAGCGCTGCCTGCATCTGTGATACCTTTTTACTATAGCACTCGACGTGGGTTTTAAAGCTAATTGTGTTGTGGAGCATTACACCTCAATATTTTAACGCCTCTTTAGAACTGAATGCTTGCTTCCAACCCGGAAGCTTGCGTATTCCACGGTCTTGTGGTCAGCTATGTAGCTCTAGGCCGGCAGACTCTGGTGACCACTTCATCCGTTGATGTATTTGGCCACTGTAACCACAGCGATATTGTCAGCAATGTGGATCCGTAGTAGTAGCGTTAATCGCAGAACTCCATCATACATTACGTTCCAGGGCAAGAGTCCAAGGACTAACCCCTGGGGGAGTCCCGCGGATACATTATAGTATCCATCGTCCGGCTGGTACCCCTACTTTCTGTTATTGAAGTAGTTCAGGGTTATCTTCAGTATCTTGAGTCCATTCATGATGATTTGCCAGACAGCACTGAAAATAAATGTCAAATGGAGGGGACAGAATGACAGCTACGTATCTTGAAATTTTTACAAAGTCTTGGTTTCTAAGAGTGGCCAATCTATCACTTCTTAGAGAGGCCTTCTCGTATCTTTTTCACCCTTCATATCTCATCTTATACAATCTACCATTTTCTCGTGTGTAGTGTTTTGATAACGGCTTCATGTAGTCAGAAAATCGCAAGTCCTGCTAGCGTTGCATTGATTGTTGGTTTGAAAGGTGACCATCTATCAGCTCCTTCCTGGTTTTGTACAAAGGACAATGATGCAACCTATCTATTCCTTACATATACTCTCTTTAAGCTACATATTATGGAAGTTATCCTATTAATTTTCTAGTTATCTCGAGCTCGCTTATTTCTATTGCTGGCGTCATTGCAATACGACCTTTGAGTTCCTTAAGTACTTTGATCTGTCTCTAGGTATCTAAGAAACTTCCTCGGCTTGACGTCCCCTCAATACTGACTACAGTTTGTGCACCAGAAATAAAACAACTTTTAAAGCCTTCCAAGGGTTTTTTAATGCAAAGCGGCATTTATGTAGGTGCTGATGGTCTAAAATCTCCTTACTCAAGACGGGCGTCTAAGCGGTAATGCACTTAGAAATCTATTTATTTTTCGATATTATTTTTGGGCCTTTCGAGTGTAGCGGACGAAGTTCGATTTAAACTGCAGCGAGATAGCAATTACGTACCAATCTTATATCGACTTCTTGCCCATTTCTGTCCCCGGAAGAGAATAATGAATTTTCTTGGCTGTTGCGATGCTTTACATAAACTGGATGTTTATGTTCTCTTTGAACTTGTTTTCGTTCATTAAGTTGCAAAATCGCCACAAAAAATCGGATGAAATAAAAAATAGTCCTCTCGTAACTCAGACATAAGTCTGTTTCATATCCCTTTTGAGTGTACCTATATACAGTCCTTTTGCAAATCAATATTATTTCATTCATGTCTCTATTTATAAATGTCAAGCTATGACAATAGAGGACTCCGATGTCCTAAAGCTAATTATAGTCCTTGACAACTTACACACGTTTCTGTAGGTCACAGCCACAGATACAAGAATAAAGCCGCCCCATAAATCTGTCTGTGAGCAAAGAGGATTAAAGGACTTCATGTACATATTTATGTACATGTGTCGACATAAATAGCACAGTATGTGTCCACCTTTATTTGTATCGTAAGATCAACAATTTGAAAGCCTGCAGCATATGAACATCCTACATGTGTGTCGTAAGACTAAGTCGTTACACGCCTACACACGGTTTTCAATGCTCCAGACGCTCTTCACACACGTCAGAACAATCTAGTCAGTGATTCAGTCAGTGCCTCATTAACCCGAACAATAACAGATTCCAGAAAATAAAGATACAACCTCCTCTTTTATTTTCGAGACACATTTCAGTTATTTTCGAAGTTAATGCTCATTCAGGCCAAAAACGTGAACCAATGAATCTGCGAAAATTAAGATACTTTACTTGTTCCCAACCATTCCTCTGTACGAGTATAAACACATCTTACTTGCTCACTTTTAATTGCTATTCTCGCCATGTCGGGGCCAACACATTAATGGAAAACTTTTTCCATTAGCTATCTGCTCTAACATAACAATAAATCGACTTATTCGCCGCACAAATTTATTACCATCACCCAATGCTGGGCGTTTCTCGTTATCACGGATGCCATACTACACACAGCCTACACTCTGATTTGGTTTTAATTGAAATCAATACGATATTAAATTTTCCACGGAACATCCACCGGCTTTTACTTTATCGTAAGTCCTAAATTACAGCGCAGCTTAACACTGCATTCGGGAACAGCAACCCCACCAACTAGCCACTGTTGGAGTTGGTAATATCGCAATAGCAATACAACGTTACGTCGACCACAATTCTAATTTATGACTTTCAGATATTCGACGTTCAAGTCGCCCCCATTAAAAGTAACACTACGAGTGCGAGTACACATCCTCTACTTAAATACAGCCGCTAGCGCTCTGAACAAATATCCTTGCTCCGTCCAAGTATCTACTGGAACGAAGTAATCCTGGGAAAATAACCAAAAAAAAAGGAGAAAAAAAAAACTTTCTTGGTATTTTCTGGCAGCCATTTACAGATAGTTGCTGCAGAACAACAAAGCTTCCTTTATGCTGACATACTGCAGTTACAGAGAAAAAGGGAGAAAAGAATGCCACGGATAGCAGGGACCGGTGTGCAACCTTAAAGATACAAAAAAGAAAACATTCCCTTGTAATAATAGCAATGAGAAAAATTCAGCTTGAAAAAAAAACCACTGCTCATGCATGCATTCTGAAATTAGTTTACCAGGCGTACCACCGTATACTTTAACGGTGTCGAGGAGCACAGGCTAGAAGGCGTGCGCTTATTCCATTTTTTGTATTTCATTCAAATCCAACAATGCAATTTCACAACGGTATCCCTTTGTTTTTCGCTACAACGGAGTAGACTAAAAGTACCAGGGACCTACCCCTGACTCTTTGTGTAATTATTGTCGGGGTGCAAGCAACTAGGGGCAATTTTACCCAATGAATTTAAAAGCGAGGCAAGACGCAGAACACCCAACAACGACGGCAAATACTGTAATTATACTCATAAAGGAGGAAAAAATGAGAGTTTTTCAACCAACTAATTTCCCACTTTCCTAGTTTTTATCCTACTTATAGAAATACTACGTGTAAATACATCTAGATACCCTGTAGATACTCTTGCCTGTACTCGTGCCATAACGTGCCAAAATTGTATAGTGCTGCTCTACTTTGGTGGTTTCCTAGCATAAAACCACTCTCAAAATAGATCCGTGGGGATTTTATTAAATTGCCAAAAAGGTGTTTCGGTTCAAGGACGACCTCGATGCCGATGAGCACCTGACGATATTCCCAACCTAAGGTAACAACAATCGTCCGCCGTCGTCGCCATTGCTCACCGTTAGGAGTGATTCACACTTCAGCCCGTTGATGATAATGATAACCATTGTGTTGAATGTCCTAGCTCAGAATAATTACAGCCAGGTACATACTTCTCACTTGCTTTTCTAGAGGGGAGCATTTAATTGCCGATTTCAAAATCGGTAACATAAAACAGGATACGAGCACGGTACGCCGAAAGTTTAAATTTTAAGGCGAACACTAAAGTGTTTTTTGTTGCTTGGCTGTCGGAAAAGTTCTTGATGCAACTACCTATACACATAAAAATAGTACATGAGTGAGATGCTGATAATGACGGAACGGAGTGTGGCGATAATATCTTGACATAATGAATATAAGTTTGAATGGAAATGAAAATGGTATTTTTTTGTGGGGAGTTTTCTACATCCTTTTTCTCTTGTATTTTAGGTTGTTTTTTCGTTTCTCTTCTTTGCGTGGTTGATGTTCGTTTTTTTTTTTTTTGCTCTTCTTTGGGTTGTGTTATCTAGGGCATCATTTAATTGAAAAACTTTGAGGAAAAGTGCTTATGTTATGTGGTTAATGAATATGTGACGATGAGTTGAGAATGGTTGAGTCAGAGAGTGTGTTGTGGTGAGTTTTGAATAAAATTTAATTACGAGTTTTGTAAAAGAAGCCATTGCCAAGTCCAAGGAGTTAAAAAAATAGCCCCACATTGAAATGTCCTTGACATAATGAATTAGTGGTAGAAAGAGCCAAAATGAGCTGATGTCAAGTATCTGTGTAAAGTTTAAACAAAAGATTTAAAATGACAGAAAGATATTCAGCGTAACAAGTGCTTTCCGAATCTGCAATAACAGATGAAAGAAGTGGTAGTGCTAGTAGTCCCCATTCGAGGGAAAATAGTGGGACAAATTAGAGAGAGTCTTTGATTGATAGAATGTAGTGTTCTATCCACATCGATTTCGGGTACTTCTGCTACTTCTTATTGTCAAGACAAACGCTGTGGCGGAGGACCAAGTTTTCTAGTCTTCTGGAATCTAGCGGCTGAAAATCGAAGATCCTTTGGTTAACGTATTTGATACAGAATTATATCAAAAAATATATCTTCAAACAAAATAAATGTAGGAGAAGGGCCTGATCTTCAATCAGATCGGTCCTCAATACTTCTTACACTTAGCGATAAAATAATGATAAAAGAACATAGTCCAAAACTAGTTAATAGACTGACTGAATGGAACTACGTCAGACAGAAGTTAGAAGAAAATGTCCAACTATCATCAGCTATTCAAACAGAAGATCAACTACATAGAAGAAGCAGTGCAAATACTTACACTCAATAGAAAAAAGAAGCTGCATGGGCTGCAACTCCCAAAACAACAAACAGGATTAAACAAAACTCTTATCCTCGGGAAATATGTGAAATCATTGCAGAAAAGAGGAAAGCTAGAAAGTTGGCAAGAGACACGGGCGCCAAGCGACAAAACCACGCTGAATAATTTAAATAATAAGCTCAGAAAATCTATAAGAGAGTTTAAAACTTGCTAGTACCGACTACTCGCTCTGGAAGGCAACAAAGAAAATGAACAGGCTAATAGCTCACATTCCACCAGTCAAAATCAGAGAAGGTAACTGGGCAAAAAGCAGCCAAGAGAAAGCAAACGCTTTTGCAGAGTATCTTGAAGACGTCTTGAAACCTTATGAAGATAATGATTGTCAAGGAATGGAAGCAAGGTGCGAAGAAGATAGACCTATTCGAGGTAATAATGATACCAAGACCAGGCAAACCACCTATCTTCCAATACCGATACTACCAATGTTGTCCAAATTATTCAAAAATACGCTGGTAAAACGTCTGCAAAACATAATTGATGAGGAATCGCTAGTCCCAATTCACCAATTTGGATTTTGAAATAAGCACGCTACAATTGATCATGTGCATAGAATCACAGATAAAATCGAAAAAGGATTTGAAGAGAAAAATGCGTGTTCTGCAATATTTCTTGATATAGCACAAGCCTTCGATAAAGTCTGGCACAAAGGATTGATTCACAAACTACAAAAGCAACTGCCGAAGCAGTATTCGAAAATTCTGGAGTCATATATATAATTAAGATCGATTCTTCAGAATTAAACAAGAAATTCTGTCTCAACATTAAGAGAAATTAAAGCTGGCGTACCACAAGGCAGTGTATTGGGTTCTGTGCTATACCTGTTAGTGGAGAAACCACTATAGCAACTTTTGCAGATGTCACGGCTGTACTTGCTGTTGGAGCTCTGTCGAAATAGCAACAAAAAAGCTTTAATTGGCAATAAACAGTATCTCAGAATGGACTTATCAATGGCAGATTAAATTAAATGACCCAAAGTCAGTTCATATTAATTTTACGTATCAAAACGTACCACACATTCCAGTATACATAAACAATAAAGTAGTGGAATACTCAAATACAGCCAAGGATGTACGTAGGCATGACCCTAGACGCTAAATTGCGTTGGAAAGCGCATGTTAAGAAAAAGAGAGATGAGTTAAACATGCGATACAGTAAAATGTATTGGCTTATGGGGAGATACTCATCATGGTCCAATTGCTAAACAATCAAGTTTTGAAACCAGTATGGACCTATGGGCTCCAGTTGTGGGCATGCACATACCAAACAAATATACAAAAAATCCAAGTCTTCCAAAATAAAGTACTAAGGAACGTAGTTAATGCACCTTTGTACATACGCAACGCCGATCTACACAGAGATACAAATGTTGAAATGGTTGAAGATGAAGTCAAAAAGTTGCTCAAAGGCACAGAAGTAGGCTTCTCAACCATGCTAACATAGAAATAATAGGATGATTAAATACTGACAATGTAGTCGGGAGTTTAAGACGATTAAAACCTCTTGATCTATAAGAGTTGGCTAAGCCCAAGAAAGTAGGTAATATGCTCAAACAAAAAAGCCTTAAAATCCGACAAACCGCGGATTTTTCTTTTATATTTTTTTTTTAATGTTTCAAAAAAGAATTGCCGGTTAGTCGAACAACTAGGTGCAATTCCATTCGGGATGACGAAAGTCAGTCCCCTCGGGAGTTTTTTTTTAGACCGGGTTAAAGTCCCTCACTATTGCAGAAGCATCCCTCGCGTACTAGCTCTGCAATGTCTTTTGATGATTTTTCCTTCCAGCGAACCCCCACCAAAAAAAAAAAAAATGCTGCCTGTCACATCCACATCCCGGCAGGGTATTGCAAGCCGAATGGTTTGTCTCTGGGGCCATGCAACTACCCAAAATATAAAGAGCAAATTTGAAAGACGCCTACACCTATCCCTTCCCCTCTTCCCGTCTTCGTCATCTGCCTAAGTCGAGTATGGACCAGGCCTGGGTTTGTACATCACTAAGAAAGCCCTATCCGCGATTGAAAATCCAAGAATAAGTCCTCTACAGCATTTTACATGCCAGTCTATGTAAATTTTATTTCAATTGTAGCACAGAGAACTACGTAATACAACTCTTCTGCATAGCATATACACAGGGTGGGCCAAATAAGACCAACCAATGTTAAACACGAATAACTTTTTTATTTTGCAATATAATTGTTTTTTTCTTTTTGCAGGTTATAATTGAATGGATACATACAGTACACAACAACGCGTTAAAATTAGTGATTTTTTCTATTCTTGCCAAGGATCAATTGTTATGACGTAGCGCAAATACCGCCAATATTTTAATTCAAGACCAGCTCCCACAGCCTTCATGATTAGGAGTTTGGTCGACCGTTTTGAGGAACTGGGTTCAGTGGCCGACCGTCCTGGAAGAAGTGCTCATCGAAATATTCGCACTGAAGGCAACGTGGAAGCTGTGCGGCAGAGTGTTGCAAATGATCCATCTGTCGCAACTCGTCGTCGTTCAGGCCAATTGGGCAACATTGCGGAGAATTTTAAAGTTGGATCTCAAGATGTGCCCATACAACATTCTTGTGCAAACAAAGCTACCGCAAGACCACCGACAACGACTACAATACGCTATTCGTTGTTCAAAATTATCCACACAAAATGATTTTTTAAATAATGTCTTGATGTCGGATGAAGCGCATTTCCATTTAAGTGCTTATGTCAACAAACGAAACTGTGGACTGTGGGGCTCCGAAAATCCAAGGGCAACAGACCAGCATCAGTTACACCCATTAAGATGCACTGTTTGGTGCGGTGTTATGGCCGAAAAAGTTATCGGCCCATATTTCTTCGAGAATGAGGATGAAACGCCAGAAACGATTTCCGGGGCTTCTTACAGAACAATGGTCGACAACTTTCAGCGGCCAATGGCGGAGCAGCATCCTAATTTGTGGTTCCAACAAGACGGAGTGACTGCAAACTATGAACCTGCTGCGTTTTTTTTTTTTTTTTTTTTTTATCGGTTTCGCCTGGAGGTGCAGGAATCTTCAAAAGATACCAATGGCCCGTACCACTGGTTATGCCCGATTCATATATCTGACCTGATGTCATAAGTGTCGGCCAGTATATGCCTACGGGCTAAACCTCACCCCCCCCCAGAGAGGCACTATGAGAACCGGCCGCGCGTGCTCATAGTAGTAGGAAAGACGTTCCTCTTATTGTTTCATTATATGATTACTACGACTAAGTTACCTTAACAAGTAGTTTACGCTTCTGTAGTGTTAATCGCGTTAGGTAGGTAGCTTTCCAGCGAAGGCACCTACTAATACCGTCATTACATGCGGTTTTCCCTTACTGCGCCAGATCGTACGGTCTTGTTCTTTGTAGTCGGCGCTCGAGGTTTGTCACGTCCAGAGTACGGATTATTTCATTATTGCAATGAACATGAAGGCGAGTACGAAGTTTGTTAGCAAATCTTGTTACTTCATCCCTCACGGTAGCAATTCCTAGATCTCTGTGAATATCACTATTCCTTATATACCATGGAGCATTCACGATTGCTCTTAGTTTTTGTTTTGGAATGTTTGCAGTACAGTCATATTGATTGGCTTTGTACAACCCCAAAGTTGTATACCGTATGTCCAAGATGGTTTTAGCACTTGCTTATACAGAAGCAGTTTGTTTGACTTGGTCTCGTTAAGGACGATTCTCCAGGTCTTTGTCCAGTCGGATACTTTCTTTAAAGCTCGTTGAAGATTTTCCGTTGATGATTCGACTGACTCATCCGTTGACCTGCTGCGTGAAATTTTTGGCGAACGTTTGATTTCAAGAAAATTCATAACTGCGCACGACTTTTTTTTACGGGGATATTTAAAAGACAAAGTGTATGTTAATAACCCAGAGACTATTAAACAGCTAAAGCAGAATATTCGAGACGAAATACGGAGCCTGCAATCAGAAACATTACGTGTGGTGTAATGGAAAACGCGCTAAAAAGAGCCAATGTCTGTATCGAGCAAAATGGTAGACATTTGTCTGATGTCACATTTCATACTAAATTTCCATAAAATGTATTTCATATACGAAGTCTCATTACAATAAAGACCACTTGCATTGCAAAATTCATTCAGTCAAGATACTTGCACAGTAAACATTTTATAGTCCAGCATCACAATTAATCCATCAGCAAAGCATGAAAAGTCACTCCAAGCCCCAAGGGTATCATAAGCAAATGACATCCAGTAAAGGGATACACGGGTTACGTTCGTCTGTCATTGCAATTCGAAGTATGCAACCCCATCTGCTCACAAATGCATTGACAACTCCAGTCGGCAGAAAAAAAAAAATGGAAGATTAAATTAAAGTACCACTTCGAAAAAGCGTAAACAAGGAACATTCGAAACCTCTCTCCGAAAAAATAAATAAAACTTCGTAAAAGCCATGTTATATCCAAATTAATGGTCCCCTCCAAGCTCATAACTCAGTCCTCGCAAACAGTCCTCCCAACAACACAGGCACAGACAGACATACAAGCACTACGTGTTGTTGAGAAATTATTGCTGCAATTCTCAGTCAAGTTTTTGTAATCACTTTTGTTTCGCTTTTTCCCCTGTTGTTTCCTTGTTGCTCTAAGGATGCTACAATCACTCCCCAAAAATAAAACAAAATACATTGTCATTGTCCTTCATGATTAATTCTTGATACGTACTCATTTTGCTTTTGAATGCAATTTTCAAATTTATCAACTATCCTCTTTTTTCTATTTCCAGGATACACAAGCAGCTGACAGGAGTTACACAAACTAACTGCAATTATCCGTGAAACTTCTTTCTCGGATTAAGTACTCAAGCAATGCACATCTACCATCGTCTTGAGCGTCAAATTGGATAAAGGTCTGGCTTTCGCTAAGTAATTGTTAATAATTAAGCTGATTTTACAAGGATCTCCTACACTTCGAACTCACAGTAGCCGCAAGGATTTCTCTTCTAGACATTTATGTGGGGAAAAAACACAGTCTTGTAATTATGTTATCGTCACGACTGAAATCCAAGGATCACCTAAAACAGAGATTTCACATTCGAAGTGAAGTCCTACCAAACTAAGGAACAGAGACGGAAATACAAAAAAAAAAGTGAAAAAGAGAGGAAGTTGTAGAAAAAAAAAAGAAAGCAAGGACCAAACAACACCATGTGCAGATGTTGAACGGATTCGTTAGAACTTCAGTTAGAAATGGGATTACGACGATAATTGAACCTCAGAGAGAAATACCACAACATGGCGCAATGCTACCTGATTCTCTTCGTCCTTTTTATGTATTCAGGTGAGTGCTAGCTAGCATTGGTGCCATTAATTAATGGGTTTAATATGTGAAAGCCCGGGGCTGAGGGTTTCCCTTTTCTCCCCTCCTTTTGGGAGATAAAATGTTATATTCATGTTCTGTTCTTTTTTTTTTTCTCTCTAACGGTAATTATGACGGGTAACATAATATACAAATATTTATCAGAGGAAAATATGAGTCTGGTGTTATTTTCGTGGGGATTTGCTTGTAGTTGTTAAAGCTGAATATTTGTTTGTTTTAGAAGGGGAAACAAAATTCAAAATATTCAGCCATGGAATTAACGTGCTTGAGGTGCTCTAAAAATGTATCCTTCCCTGCATGGAGGCATTGAATTATCTACATATTTCCAAGCGAAAAAGCTTTTCGGTTCTGAAATGACTGCTGTTCTATGGCAAACATTTTCGTTATCCTTGAAAAAAAAAAAAAAAATACACAAGAAATCCCAGATTTCATTTCATGTAACTCAAATTAATTGAGTCTGTGGCTGCACTTGTTTTTAAAAAGCTTCTCTTACTCGTATTTCATTCAATAATATCCACTTGAAAAACTCATAAGATGTCCTCGAACTTGTTTATGTAAACAGACCTCTTAACTTTGAGATTGATGTTGCATTGAATTCTTGGGAATTTGTCGTTCAGCAAGAGAATATTGCGCTTTTCTGTTTTCCCTTATTTTTGTAGAGAATTGAAAAGCACTATTGAAGTATAAACACTTCAAATTCCTTTCGGAAACATAAAACCATGACAGAAATTTAATTTGCGAGTAGCTACAGAAATAATGTTTCTTCCTTGGAATTTGATCCTCAAGATCTTTGAGTGGCTTGTCAACTGAACCGAGGAAGACTATTTTTATTTTATTTTTGTTAACTTGACGTTTATACGCGTATGTCTTATTGGAGATCCTTCAAAAATGCATTTCAGTTTTCGCTTTTCGTTTGTTGTACCCGATTAGTATCTACATATTCTGCTTGGTATTGCTGGTGACTTTTATCAATCTCGTTATCAACTATGGTATCTACTGTTTCTATTTTCATCTTTTGTTAAAGGATTCCAGTTCACAGCGTGCGTCCTGAGAATGAGTGGAATCGCTATTTTTTTTAAACTGCACAACATGTTAGCTGCCGTCACTTTTTTACCTATGTGCACCACCTAAGGGGAAGTCTGCCTTTACCACATCGAAGTCTTTTGGGTCTGCCATTTACAGTGTACTCCCTCATAAGCGGACACCGACGGTTCCGAGAAATATGTCCGTGTATGAGAGGTGTCCGGTTATGAGAAAACAAACAAAAGGACATTTAAAAGGAAGGTTCTTTGAAATCTGTTTGGTTATGAGGGATGTCTGCTTATGAGGGGTGTCCGTAATGAGAGAGTACACTGTATTTCTTTTGAGATAGTAAGCTGCAATAATTACGCAGCGGTGATATTTATGTATATCTCGCGGAGCCGAAGAAAATTCATGATTCTCGACCTAAACTCACACGTAAAAAGCGCATCTACTGTCAGCGGTTGGTTTTTGAAGCATCCGGCAATGTGACCCTTTTGAATCATTTTTAGAAACACAGTGACACATTCGGAGGCGTTTTATGGTATGCGATGATATTTTAAGTAATTTTTATTAGAAACTATTCGTAACCATTGCTTTTTTTGCTGTATGAAAGCTACCCTGACGATAATATACTGCTGCAGGTAATTCTGTTCGGGGACGAGAGTACTGCATTTGCCCCATAGAGGGCTCTTGAGCCACTACTCGTACCTCTTTTTACACGCCCTGTTTCAGTCTTGAAGGATGTTCTTTGACCTGATCTACGAATATGTCAAAGTAGGTCATATAAGGCTTCCGCTAGTCTGTCCGTGGATGTCACTGTTGATTCCATCGAGGAGATTCCTTTGTTGCTCCTTTCGCAAGACTGCGAAGGTCTGGAAGAGTGCTGAAGTTAACCCGACTAAGGTTACGCTGGACAGAGTGTCCACTTATATTTAGTTTACTATAAGATATTCATACAGCAGGCATCACGTTGTGGGTGATGATGCGTTTTTGCCCACCAAGGAACGTCTGTCAGCCATTCGCTAGCCGGAGAAGTGAGGCCGTGTAAAACCTTCCTTAGTAGTGCAAAAGCCGCTGAACCACGGGGGTTCTTTTTTTCAGGATATGAAAAGCCTCAAAATCACCTCACGCTTATCATATACACAATTTGAGAAAACCCTTTTTCACGGAGAAGTCCAACATCCAGGACGACAAAGAACAAAGAAGACAACTAATAAAATGTTTGCCTGAACATGCTGGCTTTGGAGTTGACAATGTAAGACTACCAAAAATGTATCCCAAGTCATTTCTAGGCAGATTGAAAAGTCACGCTTGAGTTTTATTGATGGTCAATGCTAAGCCTACATTCAGATGATATTTAAGCTCAATGTGATAATATAAAGGTCGTGGCATAATAGCAGATGCGCACTGTAAGCCAGTAAATCAATTACAATTGATAGTATATATCTAGAAGGTCTTTAATATGCCATAGAGGCTTTAATGTATTCAAGAGTTTGACCAGGTGAATTACTGGGCCTCAGCCTTTAGGAGCAGTCTTTCACAGAGCTAGACAAATTATGTGAAGTTAAGGGATTCATATCCTCTTCAAACAAATTTGCGTGATATATTTTTTGGAACAAATATAAAGGACCAACATTTTGAAGTCATATCCGAAAGAAGAATTGAATAGCATCCTCATGAAAGGTATTACTCTCAGTCGTTTGACAGACTTTGGCGAGAGGTGAGACCTTCGAAAAACTTTTTGGTGTTTACTGAGATCCGGAATTTAAACCTCCCGCTGAGTAGTCACACGCACTAACCACTCATCGGGTTGGAGGTGCTTAGGGTAATAAAAAGTTACATAGGCATACATACACACACATGTTTATATCGAGCAGTGACCAAATGCACACTTCTAACTAAGTATATACCTACTGACCAAGACCACCTCATACAATGAGCTTATAGTAATGATTCGATGCAGGTTGAGTAGGCGGTATATGTTCACCCACCCATTTTTTCACCTCAGGCCATTTCATGATATCCTGCTTCCTTCATAATAACTTACTCTTATTACTTACTCTTGACACATCGGAATTGAGGGAGTTTTTTCATCGCAAACAATGTCAAAAGGGTTCCTGCAGCACTGAACTATGTGAAAAGCCTGAGGATGTTGATCGTTAACAGCTATCTTCTGACATGTAAACCATAACCTTTCCTGCGGAAAATGCATTTAACTTTGTGTGGTTCTATATTAATGCTTTCGTCAATCATATGAAGAGGAATCGCTGTTTTAGAAAGAGTAAAATGAAGGGACTACTTTCGTGACTCAATTTTTAAAATAGGTCCATATTCGACCTAGGACATGCTTCCGCATAGTGCATGGTATCTTGCTTGCCACAAGACAGACTTATCTTACGCTTGTGTATAATGCTCCGTCTTTCAATACCAAGCAGCCGATTATGGTTACATTTTAAATGATAGAGTAGGCATTCTATGGCGATTTTGTCTTGTCAAAGCGGCTTTTTAATTATGGAAAACCAAATGCTTTTACAATGCTTCGAAAAATGGACACATAAACGTTCAGTCATACATATATCAATGAAACAGCGAAACTGTTTCAACTACGAATAGCTAGTTCCTCTCCCTTAAGTTTTGCGTCGTTTGGAAAAGTGGGCATTTTCCCGACCTCAATTTGTCGAATTTTCGGAAAGGCTTAGGCTGACATCCAAACGACATTTAGTGAACAACCAAACCCACAAGGTTTTGATTCTTGATTAGGTAGAAACGGATTCCAATTTAGGTGAAAAAATCATCCTCGCCAACGAGGCGCATCTGTGAATGGCTGTAGTATATGATAAAAATTATCGAATCTGGCACGCTTGCAATCCACAGCGGTTTCAGCAGAAAATCCGCTGTTTGGTGAGGATTTCAAAATATGATAGGCGAGGTGTTGATTCCAGCAAGACGGTGCTCTATGCCACACAGCGATTGATGCAATGAAAGCATTCGACTGTCTCGTAGATATTGCTTCCAATTCGTTCTCAGATTTGCATGTTCGCACATGAGATGAATATTTATCTACATACTATGTACATACATGTTTGATTTCAGTACCGAATTCTCCGCAAGGCCCGAGTAGAGTTCTTAAGTACTGCAATTATTGGATATTCCACACTAACTTGGCACACCACCACATTCATGCAAAATCTTGATCATTATCCACACTTTATTCCCACCCTTCTCCTTATTCTTATCTTCCTTCTCATTTCAATCAGCATTGTGAACCTCATCCTCGTTCCCAAAAAAACATCCCTACCTTCATTCTTATGTTTATTCGTCTGCAATACATTGCAGTCTTAGGGTTGCCTCCATATAAAGTGATCCCTAGTTGAGGCGTTTTAGGCATTTTAAAATAAGCTGCATATATGTACATATGTATGTATGTACTAACAAAGTTTGTTTGTTTTATGCTGATGTGCTGGCAAAACTATTTCATTTGACTCTGTGACTAAAGTGTATTCTATCTGTGGTATAGAATATCAACCAACATAGACAAACAATTTTTTCTTTGAAATAAAATTCACAGATTCCTTTCTAAAATGTAATCCAACCTATCGTGAATTGCTCATCCTGACAACTGTACACACTACTCTGTGGCTAAGGAAACCACAAAATTCCATTCCATTCCGTAGCACTGTAATTATCATCTCACAAATACAATTCCCCTGCATCTGCACTCGTTTCATATAAAGTTTGCCATACCGCACAGTGAATTGTGAAATATTCCTTCCTTCCATTCTCATTCTTATTCAACATTAACATGCATTCTCGGCACAAATAATGAACTCGGTCAATGACACAGGGAATCCGCTACCTATCGCATTTATCATTCCATGGAGCTATTAAAATTAATATGTCACCCACTGCCTGCGCAAAAAGAGATTCAGCCTCATTCGCCTTCTCCGCAGATCACACACACCTACACACATACGAAATGTCCTTAAAATCCAATAACCTAAATTCCGTTGTAAAGCAATTGTGTGCGGTTGCACAGGTCCTCGATCCCTTTCCCTTTTAACCACATTCTCGTATGGGCATAGACAAGGCACACATATACACACGAAGTAAGCTATTCAGGTACACGCGTGCGAATGAATGGTTTTTTTCACTATCACCCCCCTACCACCCACATAGAACTTCGATGACGACGACGACGACGACGACTAGGACGACGAGGACGATGATGAGAGATAGAGATACGAGAGAATGACAATGGATATTGTCGCAGGGAGTTTTATCCCTTTTGCGAACTCATATCCTTTTCCTGGTCTACAATTTAGCTGGTGGTTGGCATTTTCCAAAACGGCACGGCAACCGGCTTACCTACGTCCCAGTGCAGGAGTAGTAACAGTCACTTGGGAGTCCTTCCCAATACCAGGCCATGGACATACATAATGGTTCGGCTCGGGCCATTTGCTCGAATATACACTGTTGTCAGCCGGTATTTGCGTTGCTACGGATAGTGGTAGTGGTGTGATGTGGATTAACGGTAAAACGGTGTTACAGCATTTGAAACCCGATAAGAATTGAAACAATCGAGAACGCGTTTTGGCATGTGGGTGGAACGGGCGTGATTGTGGACATAGTTGTGGGCGTTACACTTCTGTCTTGGAAATTGGATTTAGGTCCCATATCTATATTTTTTTTTTTTTTTTTGCCGCCTTTCTACGAGTAATGGTATTCTACGCTTGAAGGACTTTGTCCCAGTTGAGAAGGCAATGCTTAAGTTTGAGAATGGTGTGAATGAAAAGATAAAAGCACAGAAAACGGAAGATATTACATGCGGCCACGTCGTTTGCACTAATGTACCATCGTTGGTGTGTCGGTCATTTGAAGCGAATCGGACAATTGGACATTGAATGTCTCTTAGCAGAGACTAAGTCGCTGAGATTTTATTTTTCTTATTTTTGCCATCACAGCATGAAACTACTATCACACACCATCTTACAGTATAACAGTGCTGAATTCATGTAATGAACAAGCAAATACGCACGTCATCCCTGAAGGATATTTCGCCTCTGGATAATCCACCATTTAGTTGAATATAAAACGAGCTCATCCTCTTTAAAAATAAACGTGTATACATCCTGAGCATGACTACAGGATGAAAGTCGCAATGCCTTTAATCTCAGCATATCCATCATCGGCTTCACCTTGAGCCAAAGGATGATAATGACAGCGTGTATTTTCGCTCATAAAAAGGATATTGGAAAATTAATGAGGTTTTTTTGCCATTGCAGCAGTGAAATTGCATTTTTTTTTTTTTGTTTTATGTTTCATATTTCCACTTCCACGTGGGGAATATGTAGTGAGTGAAAGTTGTAAGGTTGAAAAGTGGGCACAGTAATTGCAAGCTTAGTTGTAGAATGACCAGATTGCCTTGGAAGTAGAAAATTTGGCGTGCTTGCCCAGAGACATAGAATTTCACACATTTGGCATTGGTAGCGATATACTGTCCTTGGTGACTACATAGTTACCACATTCAATATTGATTTTCTTATTATTTCACGTAAATTATGCTACCAGCTTTGAAGGATGCCCAGCCAGTTTCCAGGAGAAAGTTCAAAAATTATTTTTGAAATTAAACCACCTAGGAAACCTTAAAATAATTTCGTGGTACCTTCCTTGAAATTATGTAGATGACCTTTGCCTTTTTGCTGCCACATTTGTATGTTTATCAAAAATAGCCTTAGCTTAAAATTTTGATCATGTTACTAATGGATTCACCGACTCTTAAATGTTGGGATGATATTGGGCTTTGGCAGTTAAAGGTTTACATGAGTTTACCACAGTTTATTGCTTAGTCTTCGTCTCCGTTCTGCAATGAAAACAGTCAGATCTGAAACCGCATTATTGCAAGCCATGTTATTAGAATTTAAAGGTGTAACTTTTTTTTACTTGGAAATTGAGTTTGTTGGGTCATTCAGGACTAAACTTTCATTTAACTAAAAACACAGGCTTATTTGTAATTGCTATCAAGCCACCATGTAGGTATTCACTCGTGTCTGTGAAATGCACCCTAAAAATCATGCTCGCCCTCAAAATTTCCCAAATTTCATAAACATGTAAAAAGTATGAACCACCTGTTGGTTTCTTTTTGAAATTGCAATCAAAACCATATCGTTCAATATTTTCCAACGATTACTACTTTGTTAAAGAGACTATATCTACCGATTTACCCATGGAAAATTATTTATACTGCAACTGGCTTGACCGCAGCCCATCCTCTCAACCCACCTTTGCAATTCATTATTGATTGTGTGTAGTTTTAGTTGGCTAATAGCTCGATAGATGTTTTCATTAAGTGCGTCAAAAAAAGAAGCAGAAGTTGTTGGAGGTGTTTCCTCTTAAGATTTTAGTATCTCTATCCGCCTTACCACCCTTCCCTAAAACCACTTTTTAAGGAGAAATTAAGGCGATCAAGGAGACCTTGTCTGGATATGCGGGATATCATCCTTAGCGATAACCAAGCAGCGATTGAAACCCTGGAATCTCTCACATTCAACTCGAAAGCTTCTGTAAAATGGCGTTCCAGGTTACATGGCCGTCCTAAGGAATTGTAAGGCCGACAAGCTCCACAGGCATTGCGCAATTCTATCGATTCTTCCGAAGAAGAGGAATCTCTGGATGCCTATCGCTGCATATTCACTATGCACCAACCGTAGTTGGGCAGGTGGCACCACGTGCCTCATTACCAGCTACATAAGTCTAAGCTGGATCACAAACGCTCGAATTGTCTTATTAGACTGAAAATATCGCTCACTAGCACAATAATAGCTGTCATTTCAGGACACTACGTAAATCATTGGCACGTACGCCATTAGGCTAGGCCTCCTCTCATACAATTTTTGCATTTAGCTGTTTTAACAAGGAAAAGGGAGCTATGTGCATACATATGTACGTGCCTGTCTCTCTAATATACACCTAGGAGTATAATTCTTCGATATCCTTGGCGAACTGGCAAACACTAACATTAATTGCCTCCAGCTACTTACATGTATCAAGCTCCAGTCCAGATGGTTCAGCAGGTAGCTTCTGCATGGTAGCACAATGTTCCTATACTGGTGGGGCTCCACCTAATGTAGCCTGCCAACACAATTTAACACAATCTATATGCGTCAATTGAACGTTTCAGCAAAGCTGTTTTTAACGTCAAATTGCAGCTGTGCAGTGGTCTATACATATATTTACGTTTCTGAAACCGCTAATAACACGATGACTTATGTAATTCAGTGAGTAAAACATCGATTGGTTCACAGCTAGAGTGGCACGCTGCGGCATGCTGCTTGAACTAAAGCCCGTCTAAGTTCAAGCGGTCCAGTTACAAATATCTGCAAATACTTGGCGCAACGGACCGTACGTGTCCGAGGTCTAGCTTCTTACGACCATTCGTGTTGTGCGTGCTATATTTCTTCCCACAAATGGAAGGGAGCTACGGTTTCGAGCCATATCCGAAAGTTTTTTTTTGTTTTTTCTTTAGAAGCTTTCTCATGAGTTATTACTCTCGAATGTTTTGACAGACATTCGTGAGGACCTTGAAAACAATTGCTGATGTTTTCTGAGACTTAAACCTCGAATCTCCTGCTCGGTAATCCAACGGACTAACCACTGAGCTACGGCGCCCACTTCGTCCGTTCAATTGCGACCACAAAAGGACTAATGATGCCACCACTTTCAAGTCCTTCTTTGAACGATGTATTGGCTTCTCTATACTACTATGTCTGTGCGTACTAATTTTTGGAGTCCCAAATAGTAGAATTTTGCTTGTTGACATAGCCTGCGAGATGGAAGTGAGCTTCGCTCGGGAAGACAATCCTCCGATCACAATCTCGTCTTCTTTTTAACAGAGAAGTTATAACGTAGCGAGGAAGGCAGACCTTGTAAGAAAATGTTCCGAGGTCTACAATCGTCTCCTCCGTGAAATTTGACTAACGTTCAGCTGTAGAACTTTGTTCGAGTTTCGAGAAGGAATATTGCCACTTCGTTTAAAAAATTCTCTTAAAGCTTTATATATGTAAAGATGCCTTAGTGGTAAGATGCGCAGTTTGGAAAAAAGAGGCCAACTGTTTATGAAGCGATTCTTGTCACACATGATGCGAATTATGTGCTTCTGAGCAGTTAAGAGCGACCCAAAAGTATTCATATTCGAACCTCACCAAATTCACTATACCGTACTGCAGTTTAGAATTAACAAGGCCGTAATAAATCATTGAAAGGACACTACGGGAACAGTATGGTTTCAAAAGGTAGATCTTACGAATTATAAGTTTCATGTAGGATTTAGTATTTTGAATATGAACCTTCCAATTCAATTTATTATCGATATGAATCCCTAATTATTTAAACGAATCGACGGATTCAAGTTTAAAGCAGTTGCTCGAGCAGACTTGATTTCTTTCAAAATTGTTCTCATCGCATATATGAATTGGGAAACTAAATTTTAAATCTCAAAATTCTCTTGAATGTTTCCCGATAGCTTAAAATGCATAATTTTTGTTTTTTGGCTGATAGTTAATTTGTGGAGCGCAAACCAAGTTCTAAGTAATTGTAAGTCATCATCAGGTGGGAAATACCCCCTACCTTATCTCGCTACTCCCTATAGTACCGACAGTCGAAGAGTCAAGTTTTGACACCAGCCCGAGTCGTTCTGCATGCGTAGCATATTCGAATTTTTGGATACTGCCGATGCCCATATAGGGGACGCGTACAGACCGTATGTTATCCAGGTCCTAGCTTCTCGCGACCATTCGTGTTGTGCGTGTTATATTTTTTCACACTAAGGGAAGGCATTTTGAGAAGGTTTCTAATGACAGTTATTACTCTCGGACGTTTGTCAGACATTCGGGAGAGGTGGGACCGTGAAAAACATGTTGGTGTTTCGAACCTCGAACCTCCCACTCAGGAATCTAGAGCGATGACGCCCACAGAGCAAAACATAAACTCAAATTAATTTTCCTTATGAAGTATGCTCTAGAAACAAAATGAACAAAACATTTTTTTGGCCCACAAGCTTTTCGTCAAATTGCGCAAAATAAATGAAACACTCGTGTATTTGGGTACGTAATTTGGTAAATATTTAAAACAAATGCCAATAACCCCCACTCGCACTCGTACTCGTACTCGTACAATTCGGAGCACACATCCTATTTGAGATTGATTTCCAACCTAATATCCCCTGCTGAAATGGAACAAACACAACACAATATGTAGATACACAATTTCGGTACATGGTCCTGCATGAGTTCGCTCAAAATAATGTTTAATATCCGGAAGTTCAAATTATGCATTCATACAGAAATGTGTATGTACGTTGGTCAGGGAATTCTATTTGAATGGGAATTGTAATCGAGTGTGTTCACATGTATTGTACTCGTATATGACCCGTCGATACACTAGTCCCATTAACTAGCGCAAATGCGATTTGATTGAGTGGAATTCGCTTGAAATTTTGAAAACTTAAAGTGAAGTTAACTAACACATCAAGTCTAAGTCTGTGTACCGCTTGAATGATTCTCTCTAGGACCACAAACGGAGGACATTTGCATTGGGCCGCAATAAAAGCGAACATAAATGGCGCCAGGCAAATTTTACATAAGTGGCAATTTGAAAATGTTGGAAGTGACAGTGCTACGCTTTAGTTTAATTTAGTTTTTCCTTTTGTTTTCCCTGTGCTGGGGATAAGTTGTCCTTGTCGAATGAACTAGAGCACAGAAGATGGGAATGTTGCCAAGAATTCGACCCACTTAAAATCGGCGTCGAGTGCCGTAAATACATATTTTCCCGCCATGTTTTTTTTTTCTTATCCTTTTTCTTAAACGAATACTTTCTGCTTCCAGTTGTGTTTGATGTATGAACGTTTTGATAGAGAAAAGTCATTGTTTGCGTACGAGTAACAGTCCTCTGTGTAATTTAAAATGCTCAACAATATGCAGTTTGCTTAATTCCCAATGCGAACCTACGAGCTTGCAGTTGACTCCTTGCTATGCCAACAGTTTAATGGGTATTTCGAGCCATTGAATGTTTAACTAGGAAGGGGTTTTCTAGTAGATAATCCCAGTATAAATGTGAGTGTTATAAGTGGCAAACTCAGTTTATTTTATGGATGAACATAAGCCCCATGAACGACAGTGGGATTAAAATAAGGAAGTGGCTGGCATAACAAACACTCAACAGGCGAACGGGAATTCTCAACGGATGTGACTTCCTTTTTGAATTTTATCATAGTGACTTCACTCTTGATGGGCAGGATAAAAATGTCATCCCGGAAAATAAAAAAAGTAAAACTGTGGATTTTATGCCGATAGCTTCTTCGTGGTCTCAAAGTGACTTAAAGGAGAGTAGTTTTTCGTTGGATATTTGGCTGGAATTTATAGTGGATTGAAATACATGAATTTCAGTCAAATTGGTGTCACACCTTTGGTTCATAATTTCTTTCCACTTTGAAAGAGAAGTAGGTAAGGAATAGAAAAACAGTCAATAGGCGTTCGAACTGGGCTTGGCGGGCTAGGTTAAGTTGAAGGATTGGCAGCACAGAAATCACTATTTTATGATACCTATTTTGATGGAATCAAAAAGCCTTGAATCTGCAGTGAAAGAAGAGGACATGTAAGTTGTATCTATGCACTGAACTGACACGAGTTCAGAATGAATTTGACGATGGTAATTTCGAAACTTTGTTAACAGTTCATCCAACTCGTCAGAGAAGCATTCTTCAAGTGTCGCTGCACTGGTTGCCTGCGGCAATATCATCAAAAATACATACAAAGCGGAGTTTTTCATGCACCTTCTGGCCCATGCTATCGCACTTCTTCGGTGACACTTTAATTTTAAGATATTTGTATCCCTCCTTTTCTGGGTAGATAAGAGCTGAATCCCATTTAAGGCACAAAGGAGGAGCTACCAAACCTCTTTAATGTCTTGCATAAAACCTTGAAAACTAGCAGTTATTTGGCCGAATCAATGCCTGAAGGTAGAAAAGCGAGGCCACTCAAACTACTGGAAGAGTGTCCCGTGTCTTTCACAATGTTGTCAATGTTGTTGATGGTACTAGGTGGCGCAAAATTTATCATCCAATTTTGTTTTTGAATTACTTTTTTACTAAATAAAAAAAAAATATTTTGAGACATTCACATTTTTTTCTGTTAAGTGGGAAAGATGATATCCGCCAAGTGGCTACCGCCAGTGTTGATACATATTTGTGCCCGTTTTATCGCATTTTCCATGACTTTCCGCAACATTTCCGGTGATAACTGTTCGCATTCCTGTCGAATATTCTCCTTAAGGGCTGCGATTGTCTGAGGCTTGTTGGCATAAACCCGCGACTTCAAGTAGCCCCAAAGAAAGACGTCTAGGATGGTTAAATCGGGCGATCTTGTTGCCCATGCCAAATCGCCAAAACGGGAGATTACGCGACCAGGAAACGCTTCCTTCACAATATCCATTGTGGCTCGTGCTGTGTGTGCGGTTGCACCGTCTTGTTGAAACAGTGACCGTATTGCCGATGACGTCCTCAAAAAAATACGGCCCAAACACTCCTACCGCGTGAACGCCGCACCATACAGTGGCTTTGAGTGGACCCAATGGCTCTTCGTGCATCACACGTGGATTTTCAGTGCCCCACTGCTTTGCTTATTGACGTAACCGCTTAAGTGGGAATGCGCCTCGTCGCTCATGATGATTTTCGACACAAAATCGCCCTCTTCGTTGTTGAGATTGAGGATGGCTTGAAATTAATTCCCACGCGACTGACGGTCAGGAGGCATTAACTGATGCACTGTTTGCGCTTTGTACGGGAACGTGTGTAAGTCTTGCACTAAAATTCGCTGTAGGGTCCGTCTGGTGATGCCCAATTGCGTGGCCCGTCGTCCGGTTGATGTTTCTTCGTTCTCAGCGACATCGGCAGCCACAGCCGCGATATTCTCGGCCGAACGACCAGTCCGGTGGCGGGCACGCCCTGCATGGTCTCCTGTGATTCCAGTCTGTTCGAGTCGAGTAGCTAAGCGCCGGAACGTTTGCCCAGTTGGCGCGACACGATTAGGAAATCGACGTCGAAATTCACGCTGCGCTAGCACCACCGATTGATTATTGGTCAAAAAAATCGACACAATTATTCTACGCTCTTGCGGAGTATAGCGCTCCATTGCTTGTCTGTTTGTATACTGCAGCTGTCTAGTTGACAAATGTCAAATATGATTGGCGTACGACGCCATTTGCAAAAATTATAAAATCTTCCGATAGGATGATTAATTTTGCGCCACCTTGTATGTCATCTGGGTTTGTTTCTGATACTTCCTTGATGAAGCCCTTGAGGTTTGCATTCCAGCTGTTTGTGGTACATAGAGATTTATTTAAATCTGAAAATAAACTGAAACTCCTTACCAAGCAAACGTGACCAAAATAAATTAAGAAGAGATCTGTAATTGCATTTCGAGAGCCCAAAATTGCATTGAATGTGTTATGTATCGAAGACGAGGGGTAAGGACTCCTAAGTGTTTGTGAGTAGGATAACTTTGGTCTTCGTTTTTAAAAACAAAAAATGAGAACAACTGCAAATATATTCATTTCCTGCTTCCTGCATTTAATGCCGTATCTGTAAGGCTAGATTGAGGAAGTTGCTCATGACAATAATTACTCTTGAACGTTTGTTAGACATCCCTGAGAGGTGGAACTCCTGTGGGACTTTAAATTCTATCTCACCGCTCAGTCCTTTAACACACTAACCATTGAACTACGGTGCCCATGAGCTTTAAGTGTCGCGGTCTTTTTAAAATACACACGTACATACATTCATAGTCACAATCAAAGTGGATTAGGCGTGATTATACAGTTTTCAAGGACACACATCCTTCCAATTTACATGACTTTGTCGGACAAGTGTGAGCTTTGAATAGTCATTAGCACAATAGTTGTTCCCCACGTGCATGTATGGTCCCATCTGAAGTCTGCTGATGAATTTTAAATATTTCTTTAACCCCCGTTTGTTAATTTTTTTCTTTTTTTTACAAACGGATCCTGTATCCCTCTTAACGATGAAGCTATCCACCAAAGTCAGGCATATCCGCGCTAAAGCTCACTATCTGCACATAGCTACCATGATAATCCGTCGTGCGCTGGTATGCTAAGAGTCCTTTGACAATATAACGTATGACCACAGGTTTATTTTTTGCCATCCCCTATACACACTTCTCCGGCTACTGTTATCATAAGCCTCCCTCACCAAAAAGGACCAACGAGTATGCTTCGTACTACGGAAAACATGACAAGAAAAAAAAAAAAGTTATACCATCCTGGACCATGCAGTGCATGTTGGACCATGGATAAGAGGAAACGAAAACATCAAGTGATAAATGGTCAGCTTGTCGACCACCACCGGCGACCATGGCAAGAAACGGCGCAAAACATTCGTGTTTTTTGTTGCTCCTGCGGGCCGTTGCAGTGGTGGAAACTGAAACTGGTCAAACAGCATCCGGAAAAGGAAATTCTTTCGTCAAAAGGGATAGGATAACATAAAAAACTGGTCACGAAAGAATTTACCAGTGTGGAATACAACCATGATCGTGGATCGCGGCGACACATGACTAATGATGTATAATTCAGCACATTCTGAAGTGAGGTGTGTGTGTGCATTTCGTGCGTTTCTTTTTTTTTTTTTTTTTACCCCACCGAATTGTGAATTTATGAGAGTCATTAGGGTGTTACTAGCCATTTCTGTTATTTTCAGGTTCAGTGTTATACTTTTTCGCATTTGTTTTTAAGCTATTAAATCCTTTCAGGTGGTGTGGCATTGCAAACCCATAAATATGTCCTTTTTAACGCTCTGCAAATTGTTCGTCCATTAGTTCGAGCTAGTGCGGTTCCAAAAAAAAAAAAACAAAAAAAAAAAACGAATGGAAAACTTTAAAATCTTTGCGTGTTTTTTTTTCTGAAGCCGAGAAGGATGCAACGGAAGGATTGCGGCCAGGCACCATAATTTATACCATTTCTAGACAACCGAAGATAATGGCTGTTTTTAATGCTTTCAGCAATTTTCGTGTGATTATGCATTCGATGGCGTGAACCGGGCATTCCTTATTTTTTGTTGGTAGATACAATGATACGAGTATTTCGTCGGGGAATTTAAATTTGTGTACCTTTTTTTGGGCAGTACGGTGTGAATCCATTAGGGGTTATTCTTATTTTTTTTTTTTTTTTTTTTTCATGATTCCGTAGGGATCGGGGGTTGAAGGATTGATTTTGAAAGGATTTCTTTGTTGGCTAGGTATTCTGCGGGAGTTAATTTGCCACTTTAATTCAAGAGCTTGAAAGCCTGCAATGCACTTAAAATTCATAAAATATTCGAATGGTATTGCAGGAGCTTGGTCATATTATGTATTAATGGCACTATTGGCTTCTTTGCCCTTGAAAATGTCGCTTTTCTGCGTCGAGTTAGCGGGAGCCTATTAAGCATCCTTTAGATATGGTGTCGGTAGGCTCAGTAGCAGTGGAATCACAGGAAACACCGAAAAGTTATTCTATGGTTCCGAGCATCTTTTTTTCAATTCCATTTTTGTCTATTAGACAGTGCCAGTACGCAGAACCTGCCATAGCGCGAATATGCAATCTGCTGAGAGAAATCAAATTCTTAGAATGTTTCAGATCCAGTCTTGGCCAACTTTGTTTTGGCGCTAGGCCACCTAAGATTTATTCTCTTAAGTGGATGCTAAGATTAAATTTAAGTTCGCAAGTAGCAATTAGTGTAGATTTTTCTATAACGATGGATGTAGTTGTTCCATATCTGGCGAGTTTGTGAGACATACAATTCCCTGGAGTACCCTTGTCACCTCAACAGAGGTGACTATTGATATGCTCCGCCGTCGCCATGAGAGACGATTGGCAGTCTAAATCTATTACTGAATTCAGGGAGACCGATTCCAAGGATTTAATTACAACTGCGGATATTCCTAGTTTATGTCACGTTATATGACTCCTTGTAGTGGATGAGATCTTGGTAATATTGAACGAAAACGTCTTCAACGTGACGGCCTATGCCGATGATGTGGTCATTCTGGTTTCGGGAAAATTTCCTCCAGTCCTAAGTGAAAGACTCAATCTCGCACTACAACTAGTGGATAAGTGGGTCGGGAGCAAGGGGCTGGGAGTGAATCCCTCAAAGACGGAAGTAGTTCTTTTCACTAAGAAAATATCAACCCCTACCTTCAGACCCACAAATATCGGTGGTACTGAACTAAGTCTCTCAGGTTCAGCTCGATACCTGGGCGTAATACTGGATTCCAAACTAAATTGGAAGGATAACATTACCGAACGCATCAAAAAAGCAAGCGTAGCCTTCTATGCTTGCAAGAAGTCGTTCAGTAACACGTGGGGTTTTAAACCAGCTGTGGTGTACTGGATATACACGGCGGTGGTAAGACCTATTCTCACATACGGTTCATTAGTATGGTGGATGGTACTTGAGAAGCAATACCAGCTCTCAAACTTCACCAAAATCCAGAGGGCAGCGTGTATCGGAGTCATGGGATCAATGAGAACAACACCGACAGCGGCAATGGAAACCATGCTTAGTTTCATTCCGCTCGATCTATACTGTAGCAGTCTGGCGGCAAAAACCGCGGTAAGACTGAAAGAAGGTTGATTATGGTCATCGAGCCTCTACAGCCATGCCTCCATTTTGTCTCGATGGAGACTACCAGTAGGTGGATGAAAACTGATCACATGAGCCCGAGCATTTGAGAGGAGATTCGCTACAAGAATTCCTGACAGAGTGTACTGGAAGAACCGTAGGAGCATGACAAAGGAGCTGGCATTCTATAACGATGGTTCTAAGATGAACATTAGCTCGGGGGCCGGAGTTTATTGTAAAGTCCTAGGAATAAAACACTCCTTTAGAATTCACGACGACTAGTCGCGACTGCAGCGTATTTCAGGCCGAAGTCACACCCATCATACAGACTGCTGAAACTATTCGCGATTATCGTTGGCAAAACGATCACTGTCCTTATGAACAGCCAGGCAGCCGTTAAGGCTCTCGACTCCGCGGTAATCAGGTCTAGGCTTGTGAGAATCTGCAAGTCACTTATAAAGAGCCAATGCGGTGACCCTCTGCTGGGTACCAGGGCACATGGATATCGAAGGAAATGAAAGGGCTGATGAGCTTGCTAGGAAAGGATCGGCGCTGCACTCATCGCGGGCCCTTCCTTTTGTATCAATTACTTACGGAAAAAGATAGAAGATGAATCCACCGCTGGGTTCATCTGGAAACATGCGCAACGGCCAGTGCGCTATGTCCGGCCCTTAGCAAGAAGAGATCAACCTCTCTGGTAAAACTTAGTCGTTATAACGGTCGGATTGTTTCTGGCATAATTACTGGACACTGTGCTATCGGCGTTCACGCAGAACGACTTGGTGTGCTACAAAACGACTTTTGCAGAAGTTGCAGGGACGAAGAAGAAATTGAATCTGTTCGTCATCTGCTGTGTGATTGTCCTGCCCTATCCGTCATAAGAATGAGGGCTCTTGGTAGTTACTTCTTTTCGAAACTGGAGGACTTAGGTAATGTAGAGCCAACGGATTCATATCATTATCTGGGAGGTTCTAACAGCGGTTTCATAAAGTTTCCAGAATTAAATGATTGGGCATGATCTGGTCTTAGTGAGCAGTAACTCTTATGTCACAAGGCACCCATCTACCTACCTACCTACCTACCATGGATGCCTGACTGCTGGCGACCATCTTCATCTTTCCATCAGCCTTACAGCAGTTTTGGTTGCTATATTACTGCAGTATAGGTACAGCGGAATAAGACTGATTACGGGCTCCATTGCTGCCGTGAGTGTTATTCTTATTGATCCCATAACCTCGACGCAGGCTGCCCTCTAGATGCTGGTGAGGTTTGAAAGCTGATATTGCAGCTCTAGAGTCTTCCATCAAACTAATAAGCCGATTGTTAAAAGTGGGTCATACCACCGCTGTGAATAGCCAATACACCATGGCTGGTTTGAACCCTCACGTACTACTGAAGGCTGTTTTGCATGAGTAGAAAGCTACACATGGTATTATAATGTGTTCATCATTCTTCCAGTTCAATTTGAAATCCAAAATTACGCCCGGAGTATTGCGCTCCACCGAATACATATCGGATAAACGCTGTTCGGATCCGAAAACAAAACTATAAAACGCATATGTACTTGGCTTAATCTTTATCCATTTACTGGTTATTATTAGAAATTTTAAGAATTATAGCGCGCCAGTGCAATAATTATATTCCTCGGAAATGCCATTCAGTAGTCCGAACACTTTAATCTTCCTAAAAAAATTAAAGACCTAGCAAAAGGTCTCCATTAAGCACAATCGATTGCATCAATAACTTAAGTGTCCTATAGGATATTCGGATACGTAAAGACTTCATCTAATACATAACTGGACCACCAACGAATGGAATGCATCCTTGAATATGAGATAACAGCGAAAATCAATCTTCGATTCATCAAAAGCCATTATTGTACATTTGATGGGATAATAGCGATAATAACTTCTAGATTGCGTGTGCGGAATGCGTGGTTTTATTGATTAGAACGCTGTTATGGCAACATTCTCGAAATAATTATTTGCTGTTTGTTTAGCTTTAACCGCATCTGAATTCGAACAGATGAGCCTTGAAAATTAATGCGTTTGTATAAAAATATTTGCAAAAGGACGGCACAGCTGCATCAAATCCTGCACACAGATTGAGAGAGTTTCGTGAGACAGGTATGTTTTGACCTAGTTCACATCGGATACCAGAACCAGAACCACCGAGGTTTACTGGACAAGAAGTTATACGAGTATGTACATATGTATGTCTAACAAAAAATTTCTTGAAATCGAAGCTATAGAGATTTTGTTATTTTTTTATATCTTTTGTTAAGGAAAGGTACTATAACCCAGGTAAATGGTAGATGACTTTCATATGTGGTACCTCTAGAGCCTAAATCGCTGCTTTATTGAAGCGATTCCAGTTCGTCTTTCGAGTGGTTTTATTCGATATATTATTTAGGTCGGCAGGTGCCAGCGATGAGTGGTTTCATTTTGCACTCCTGACCATCCTTTAGTTCCAACGTTTATTATAAAGAAACGATCCTTGAATTGTCCCAGCATCTAAGGGAAGAAGGTTGTTGATTTCAGTTCTTCTCTTTAAGGTAACCATACAGAAAAAATTCTGGAGTCATCAGAACAGGCAATCTTGGTGGCCATATCAAGTCATCGTTATCTGAGATGACACGATTCGGAAATTGTTCACACAACAAATTCACTGTCTCAGGAGTCTTGTGGGCTGCAAACACCATTTTGTTGGAACCATAATTTTGTTTGCTCACAAGTCCGCTCAGATGAAAGCACGCCTCGTTGGACACCATTAAATTTTTCAAAAATTGGTGGTCATTCTCAAGGATATTTAGAACAGCTCAGCAGTACTTCAAGCGCAACATTCACAGGTCACGAAGATAGACTAACTAAACTTTTTAGGGGTTTTGGTAGGTTTAGATATTTTTTTCAAAATCTGCCGAATCGTGCCACGGGGTATAGTTCACTCTGTTGAACGTCGTCGTGTTGATGTTATCTGCAAGATGTTGCCTAAGTTGGTCCATTTTTTTCACCTGAACAACGTCTAGAACGGGATTTTCCCGTACGCGTACGTCTGAATTCTTAAACGTTCCCATATAGCTAGCTCAAATTTTGTAGCCAAATCACGAACAGTTGGAGCATTGCGAACTATATTAAATTGTCAGTATACACGTAGAGAGACAAGCACTGACTAGCTCTTTTCCAAAAATATTTTTTCAAAGTTTAATGTACGTATCGGTATTAACCGCTGAGCCGAATAAGATGTGCACATCTGTCTGTCTGTACATTCATCCGTCCGCTCAACCACGACATGAACCATTATCTGCATTAAATTTTAATGAAAGAAAATTAATTTTGAAATATAAGCTTTCTGGAACCAGAAGCAATATACATAAGTACTTCTACAAACATTTTCGAAAATCGCCATAAAAAGTAAGATTTTTCAGTATTTTTGCTACAAACTTATAAATCTTCTAGGCATTGATTACCTTCAGAATCCATTTTGTTTGTTTTGTTTTTCATTTTAATACTAAATACTTTCACGCCTATTTCTCCAGGAAGAGATTGGTTTGAGGACGGTTATCGATCCCTTACAGATGGAAATTTTCATGAATTAATTCTTTGAACCAGCAAAATAGATATGAAATTGAGGCCAGGCTCACGTCCAGTTTCAATAAACAAATCTGAACAAATGGAACTTTTGGAAACAATTTCTTCTTTATGAAGCAGGCTTTAGGTCGCTTTGTTAGTGTTCCGTACTTAAAGAGGGTATCTGTCTGTCTCTCAATGTGCATATTACATCCCTGGTACCACAAAGATAGTTGAACAAGAAAGCAAATTTAACGTTAGCTTCATATTTTTTGAATTCTGGAGGTACCAACCTTTAGACAGTCTTTCAACCTGGTGCGATTTCAGGCAGGATGAAGAGGAGCAATAGTTTTCCGAAAATACTAAAACGGATGTTTTCTACATCTCAAAATCAAAGCATTGTATCTGAAAAGATTTCACACATCACACGTAGCCTATATGCATATATGCAGTAAAATTATCCTCACCATCGACAACAGCCACAATTCGTGCCCAAGCATGCCTGACTTAAACGGTCCTTGTTGATATTGGCCATCACATGGCGAATGGCATCTTTTAGAGTTTGGATGGTACATATTGTCAGAATGTTTGTTCGTTTCATATTTAACTATGCCCCACATAAAGTAATCGAACAAGGTCTGGTGAATTCGGTTTCACCAGTTTTATGTTATGTGACCATGGAAATTGAACGCCATCGATTCCTGAGTCGTATGGTCTTCCTTCACTCACATTGGCCATCAAAAGCTTAACAATTTTTTGTAGCATCTCGATGTCCGCAGCATTCACTCGAAGACCTTGTGGGAAAAAATAAGGAACATAACTTAATCTTCAGTGCTCACTACTCTAAGGACCATCACACTGATAGAAAACTTAGTCTGCATCACAAGAGAGACACCTAAAAGCTACGCACATAGCGTGCCTTTTACGAACCCTTTGGTTTTAGTCGAAATCTAGTTTCCTGAAAAAGAAGTTTCTGTTGCACAAAACTTATAACAGAAATTTGTTACACCTTTTGAACACGTTTAGGGCTTTGCTTGCCGTTAGAATGCGTTGAATGCTTTTACAGTCGAAGTGGAGGTTACTCCAGAAGTTTCCAACAATACACAAATCATGTAAACGGGAGACTTGCAAATAAGGCAACGATCAAAGTGTGTTAGGTGGCATCACAGCAGGAAACATTTAAACGCCAGCTATCAACCCGATTAACACATGTCCTCAAATAGACTCTGCACCCAGTACTTAGCCTCTATTTGTTCGTTTCCCATAACGTTTTATACCGCATTTAATAAGTAGTCAGCACTACAAACCATTGTTTGAATGACAATGCATTTGTAAACCAAATCAAAACTCAAAAGTCCTTGCTGTGGCCACAAGTTCAAAAAACCCAGTAGTTCACATTGTTCATTGTAAGCGGCAATAAATAGCTCATAATCCATCCATCGACTCCATGAATCGATAAGAATTGAATTTAAAGGACAAATACCGCAGACACAAATAATAACGTACCAGGTTTATTGGAGATTGCAATCTCTTTCTAAGGGCTTTTCTCAATCCCCATACGTTGCCAGTTTTTTTTTCTCCCATCAAATTACATTCAATATGAGCTCTTGAAAGAACTTAAAACCGCTCGGTAAAGACCGTATCCCATGGGTATGAGGGCATCGATGATTGGAAAATATCTCAATAGGCTTAAAGTAGTAGCGCTGGATGTATTCTTTGTGACGTTGATGTCCTTTATTGTTTCCGTCTGGCTTTTCAATTCAGTTCTTCTGCCCACTCAATAATTCTACGGAAGATAATTTTTGCAAAGCAAATTTAATCTGCTTCTCTCACCATGTTGCGATTGTAACAAAAGAGATAAAAGTGCTTTCAACTGTACCTGATTCAAAGGGTGAATTCTGAAATCCCCACAAGCTATTAAGAGACTAGGTGCCTTTATAATGGTTTCAAGTCGCTCCTGTGAACAAAAGCTGAGTACATGCATATGCAGTGGCTTTAATGTGTTTGCTTTTGTCTATCAGGATGCGGTGAACGATGGATTTTAAGCACCTGCAATGAATAAGTCATTTGTGGTCTCTTGTCAATGCCAAGTGTGGGCGGACGACTTTTTCCATCCAGACAAGGCAGGAATGAGCGATGGCATTTTACACACTGAGAGAAAGTATCTCTAATCTCTTGTAATCAATTTGTTGCGATATATATAGATATGTATCTCTCAGTACAATGAATTTATAAACACATCCTTAGAATCGAAGCTATATCCGTAAATATTGAGTGAAATTTCTTGCAAGACTCCTAGGATGTCTATAATAATCTTTATCTCACCATTTAGCCTCGACTTTTCCTGGATATTTTTTTTCAGTGTAATGGGTCTGGTGTTTCAATTCCTAGGAAGCCTTAGAAATCTGAAAGAATTGTACACATTGTGTGAGTAAAGATGGAATTATGAAGAAGTGCATTAACACGTAGATAAATGGAAAGTCAGGTGCAAGAGGAAGAAAGTCACGGCATTAAAATGTTTTTTTTTTTTTTTTTCTTAGATCCTGCTGCAAAATTTTCTGACAGATTGTGTGGAGTTGAACCTTTTATAGCAGGATATACACACAACACACGCTTCGGAACTAAATGGTCTTTTGAAAGTGTCAAACCAAGATAAAGTGGAAATCGATTATGAACTTTAACTTCACAAGAGCAAGTTATACTAGGGCTAAGCAGCTGCATCAGTATTGTTAGATAAACTAAACAAAAATTTGTGGCCTAGCTTCTTTAGACCATTTGTGTCATATTTTTTCGCCCAAAAGGACGGGATCTACAGGCCATATCCTATCCGAAAAGCAAACGATCTCATGGCAGTTATTAATCGCAGACGTTTGTTCGCAAGAGGTGGGACCGTGGGACTTTTTTTTGTGTCCTTCGAACCTCCCGCTCAGTAGTCCAGCGCATTAACCACTTAATCCAAGTTAGGTTAGGTTAGGTAAATGTGTGCCTTTGTTGACAGGATTGTCAACGGCTGACTTAGATCGCTAAGCATCCATTGTGCCCAATATTTAATTACCCTGGGAACCCAAATATCAATCTTCGACCGCTAAGCTCAATTTAACCTAGCTTGTCCAGTTCTGAGAAGAAGTAACTGCCATGAGCACGTTTTCTTTTAGTGACCAGCACTGGACAGTCACAAAGAAGGTGACGAAGGGATTCTATTTCCTCTTCGTCCCTGCAGCTGCTACAGTAGTCGTTGTGCGGTGAATATCACACAGTGTCCTGTCACGACGCCAACAGCTATTCGGATATCCCTTCGACTTAGTTCCAAAGATTGATTGATTTTTGTCGTAGACTGGCCATAATGATTTGGCTGTTGCGCATGTATCTAATCGGTACCAGCTTCTATTAGCCTCTTTATTGTGCCAAGTTAGAAATAGAGTATTGCCACAAAGGCTCTGCACTTGACTCTGGCTGCACTGAACCTTTCCAGAGGCTTGGGGATACTCGATCTCTACACGGCTTTTGTAGCCTTGTGTGAAGTTAATGTGTTTTCCTGATTTTTTCTGTATTTTGACACTGGCTATAAGGTATCAGTATTTTACGTTTATGTTGGACTCTTAGACCCAAAAGAATAAATCTGATTTGCGATTTCTTGATCAAGTAATAACCAGGCTCGCAGTTTACTTTTTTTTCTTTAGGTGGGGCTGGTCTTGGTCTCAAACAATAAACATATCTCTCGTAAAAAAAGATGTTCAGATGCTTTATCTTTTATCCCTGTTTGAAGAGACCCTCATTAAAGGCCGTTGACTTCTTAGTAGCTGGTAGAAAAAAGCAGAATAATCACCGGATACCAGTTGTACTCAAAACTTAAATTTACTCAACCGGCCTGGTCACTCGCCGCCATGTAGCGTGGCAATGAGATATATTTTTTTAATTCCACCTACCTTCTATGGATGCATGGGAAGTAATTTTTCAAGACACCGGCTCGTTGCATAGTCCATGGAAATTACTGACCATTTTTAACATTTTTTCTTAAATTCATTTATTAACAAAAAGCATTTTTAAGGGAGTACAAGTCAGTTGGCAAGTCTAACAGGCAATTTGGAGCGGACATAAATCAGTGTCAGGTGCACGCAAATGGTCAGTATACGACTGGCTAAGGAATGTTTCGATGAGTTTAACGATTACTTTAGATTCAGTTGAAGATGTGCTTAATAATGGAAGGCAGCCGTCGGATTTCCTTTCAACCTTGAAAAATTAGAAAAAACGATTCATTCTCGAGATACTCATTATAATGAGATTCACAAAGTTGGCAAACATGGCCAGACGGGTAGTTAGAGCAGTCGATATTAAATTTGGATGCTAACAGGGTGGGTGTGTTTCTAATGTGGAGATAGTAACAAACGAAAAGATGAATGAGTGGAAGGTTTAAGGTGCAGTATCCAAAGTTGAATCAAAATGTGGTCCAGGGCCCGTATGTGGTCCAGGGACTAGCCTTGACCATTCGTGTTGTGCGTGTTGTATTTATTCCCACAAATAAAATCTACAGTTTGGAGCCATATCCGAAAGTCAAATTGAGAAGCTTTCTCATAACAGTTACCCCATAGGAGCCAGTTTCTCTGCGACGAGATTGTTCCATCAGTCTCATCTCTGCGAGATTTAGGTGTTACCTGTGATAGGGAACTTAACTTCCGTTCCCATATTGAAAACATTATAAGCAGAGCCAATTCTGCTCTTGGCTTCGTAAAACGTTGGTCCAAGGAATTCTCTGACCCCTATGTCAATAAATCACTTTATATAACCTTCGTCAGACCTATCCTCGAATATGCTAGCCCAGTTTGGTCGCCTCATTACGATGCCCACATCCGACGTATTGAAGCCGTCCAGCGCAGATTTATTTGTTTCGCCCTACGCGGTCTTCCTTGGGTTGTTAGTTGCAATTTACCTCCCTACTCTGATCGGTTAAAACTGATCAAACTTCAGTCTCTCAAAAATCGTCACGAAATTGCTGATTAACTCTTCCTTCGTCAGCTAATCACTGGTCACACTGATTGCCCCGGGCTCCTACAACTGATTTCATTTAACACAAATCCCCGTAACCTAAGATCCATTCCCCTCTTCTGTCCCACTTCTCATCGTACAAGTTATGGTCATAATGCACCCTTATCGAGAATGTTGCGCCTGGCCAACAATAGAGGAATCACCTTAGACTTCCACTCGACTATAAGCACCCTCCGTAGCAATCTTTAGCATCGCTCCAATTCCGCCTAGCCATGTCTCGATTTTTACCACTCTGTCACTCCTTTCCTCTCCTCTTCTCTCCTTGGCTTTTAAGATTTTTTTAGTTTATAAGGCTCTAGTTTGTAAGTTTAGTTTGTGTAAGTTCTCGGCTTGTATTAAGCTTAATAAATAATAAATTACTCTTGGATGTTTGTCAAACAGGTGGGGCCGTGAAAAAACTTTTTGGTGTTTTCTGGGATTCGAACCTCGAACATCACGCTCAGCGATCCGATGCACTAACCACCTGAGCCACCACTAGCTTAGCGAAGCTAATTTTCCAAAAATTTATGTTGAAAGAGTTACCAAGGTCAACACAAGTGTCTCCGTAAGAAATGTAAAGAGATTAAAGCATGCCATTGTTATAGTCATGAAGGCACTTAAGCAAAAAAAAATAGTGGAACAGAAAAAAAAAACTCACCATAGTGCTTTACAAAAGTGAAAGAAATAAAAAAAATTATTACTTCAGTCGTTATTTTTACATAAACGCCTTAATGTACACATTACCCATTTACGCAGTTAATTAGTCCAAGGTCGTAATAATGCGAAAAGACAGCAAACTATCCTTTGATTAGGTTTTAATAACACATCCAAGTAAACTATCTACCGGCACGTACCAGCATTAAATTCTTTTTATTATTACATACAAAGGCCATGAAAAAAAATGGGAACTACAAAAAAATCCAGCTGATGGTAATGTATCTAAACGTTAAACGTACATAAATAAACAAATGTCTAATTATTCTGAATGTTTGCACTTTTTTTTTCTATACTCCACCATCAAGGATACACCTAATGGTGTAAACCCTTACGACTAGCTTTGTTTCTGTATCACTAGAGTTCTATTTGAATAGAGATGGACAATGGTAATTGGATAACACCATAGCACTCATTCTGTGCTCCAAACGACTACTTTGCGTGTCAAGCCACACATGCTCCAGTTATTATTAAATAATCAATGGTAACATAATTCATTTCCGCAAACATCAATCACATGAAAAACACCGTAACATAAACAAAGCACGATACCTTTGGGTGTTATAAACAAATTCACCTTGTATGGCTTTATTTCAAAATAATGAATGTTTTGAAAATTATTGTTTTTGTATTTTTTTTTTTACTTAGAAGGCTTAACATAATTATTTAGTTGATCGCTATCGCAAAGTGATTAATGTTTTCGGGGCAGTTAACGAAAACTCTCTTGTTAGCAATATGAAATTATTAAATTAGCGACAACAAATTCTCCCGTTTAGAGGATATTCTGTCGAATAGCACTGACCTTGCAGAGTGTAAAGCTGATTTACTGGGTTCTAAGCTGATTTGGCGAATTAAACAGAACGTCACAGTCGGCAACTATAACTTTGAGGTAGTAAGGGACTTTGTCTACCTTGGCTCTGCTATTAATTCCGACAATAACATCTCGGCGGAAATTAATCGAAGAATAACTCTTGCCAATCGCGGTTAAAAGAGCTCTAGTAAACCTTAAAGTGGACAACACTATTATCAACTGGATAATGGGTATGCTCAAGAACAGACTGATCAACTCGGAAATAGGAGGTGTTCATATCAAAGTATCAGCATCTAGAGGCACTCCTTAAGGTGGGGTACTTTCACCCCTTATCTGGATTCTTGTGGTAAATGAAATTTTAATTAAGTTAAAATTTAGGGGTGTTAAAGTAGTAGCATATGCTGACGATCTAGCACTACTAGCGACAGGCAAATTCCTATCTACCATAAGCGACGAAATAGAAAGCGCTTTATCCATGGTAAATACATGGACCAAGAACTGCGGACTTGCGGTTAACCCGCAAAAGACTGAGCTGATCCTTTTTACAAATAAAAGGACAGTACCAGAATTTGATATGCCATCAATTGAAGGGACTCCACTTAAAATTTCTGAAAGCGCCAAGTACCTAGGAGTTATCCTAGACAAGAAATTGAACTGGAATCTCAATATAAAAGAAAGAGCAAAGAAAGCAATGGTAGCTTTTTATGCCTGTAATAGGATAATCGGTAAAACCTGGGGTCCTAGTCCTAAGATCATCATGTGGCTCTACACCGCGGTAATTAGACCGATACTGACATATGGTAATTTAGTCTGGTGGCAAGCGTTATGTAAAGCTACCGACCTCAAAACCATGACAAAGATTCAAAGAATGGCCTGCATCGGCACCACCAGGGCAATGAGAACCACCCCCACAGCGGGGTTGGAAGCTATACTCAACCTTAAACCCCTTGATATCTTCGTATAGGAGTCTGCCGCAAACAGTGCCCTGCGACTTAGCCAAACTGGATGCTGGAAATCCAGTCTAACGGGGCATGCGCAGATCCTACGAAAATTTACGAAAAATTATGTATGTACAGACTACACAACCCCCTACCTTGACTTCGTTACTTCCTTTCCCAGTAGAGAAGAATGGCACGAAAATCAACTATCGAGTTACGAATCATCGATACCCATCTTCACAGATGGCTCCAAGATGGACATTGGTGTTGGCGCGGGATTCTACTCCGAAGTTTTGGAACTATCCAGTTCTACCAGACTTCCTGACTACAGTAGCGTTTTTCAAGCTGAGGTCCTGGCAGTGACAACAGCTGCTAATCAGGTCGCAATGAAGGCACTATCACACACTGATATTACCTTTTTCATTGACAGCCAAGCGTCAATAAAAGCGATTTCTGCCATTGAAATAAAATCGAGGCTTGTAAGTCGTTGTCGCGAAGAGCTACGGGTTCTTGGTGCACAGCACAACGTAAGACTCTGCTGGGATCCCGGACAAAAAGGGGTACCGGGTAACGAGAAAGCTGATGAGCTGGCAAGAAAAGGATCATCACTTGGACTAAATCAGGCAGACACTACTGTAAAAATCCCGCCCTGTCATATTAAACAAATGATAGGGAACAAAACATTAGTAGCTGCAAATGAAAGATGGAGAGTGCTTGATTCTTGTGCTATAACCAAGTAAATGTGGCCACTCTACGACAAGCAAAAAACCGAGAGAATTTTACAAATGAACAAAAAATCTTTGTCATCTCTTGTAGGTATTATTACTGGACACAATATGCTGAGATATCATACAACGAAAATGAAACTTAGTACGAATGACCTGTGCAGAGGATGTGGTGACGAAGATGTACATGAAGATTCCACACACTTTCTATGTCACTGCCCATCACTCTGTCATATTAGATCTAAAACACTTGGGAAGACACTTCTTCTGTGACCTTGAGGAACTTTCTGGCAAGTCTATAAACGACTTGCACAAATTTATAAACGCTTCGGGATGGCTTCAAAATCCATAGTTTGTTTATAGGTTCTAGAGTATGGGAGGTTTTAAACCCCTAGGGCATCAGTATAGATCTACATTGATCTAAGTGTGACGGATGCAGAATTCTTTTGCGCCCTTCAACCCACTAACCTAACCTAACCTAACCTTGGGCTGAGAAGGCAATTGAGCAGTAAGGCCCTATCTCAAACAACTAAAGTGACCCTATACAAGACCTTGATCATCCCAGTCCTGCTCTATGGCGCTGAAGCATTGACTCTGTCGAAAGCGGATGAAGATATCCTTGGTCGCTTCGAGAAAAAAATTCTTCGTAAGATATACGGTCCCGTTTGCGTTGACGGGCTTTGGAAGAGAAGATTCAACGGCGAAATTTAAGAGCTGTGCAGCGAAATCGACCTTGTTAAAAAACTGCGCATCAGTCGGCTAAGATGGCTAGGACATGTAGAGCGAATGGACACCAATGATTCGGCCCCCAGAGTCTTCGAATCTAACCCGGAGGGACAACGCAATAGAGGAAGACATTGCCTAAGGTGACTCGCACAAGTAGGAAGGGACCTCAACCAACTTGGAGTGCGCAACTGGAGGCAGTTAGCTAAAGACCGGGCTAACTGGAGAGGCTTGTTGGTTGAGGTCTAGGTTCGCCCCGAACTGTAGCGCCACCTAAGTAAGTAAGTAAACTGATATGGAGACAGAGATATTTGCGAGAGGTATCTTCTTCTTCTTCTTTTTCTTCTTCCTTTTGTTCGACGAGGTTATGATCAGGATTATAGGGATCATAAGCCTCCCACTTTACTGCATCCCTACTGGTCCGCCTGTGGGGTTCGCGGAGAGGTATGACCGTGGAAAAACTTTTTTTTGGAATCGAACGTCGAACTTTCCACGCAGTGCTAACCATTACATATAAGACGAAGCGTTCATCTTCCCTTAACCCTTAAATAAGGCAGGCTCAAATGGCTATTAAAGGGCCGACTGGCTACACTCATAGAGAAGTTCTAAGCTTGGAGCGAAGAACACTGAAATGGGTGGAGCGTTATCTAAAGGTTATGGAAATTTCGGGTATCACCTAAAGAAGAGAGGTCTTGAGATGAACCAGATTTCTGTTAAACAGATTCTAGCGTTGACACGAGGAATCAAAGCCAGAGAAGAACTGTGGAGAAATCCAGAGAGTCTCTCAGGCTAGATGGATCGTGCAAGAGAGACGAAAGGGAACCCATAACTGTAGTCCGATTCAGGATCTCTCGAAATAATATATTCATATGTATATATAACCCATGCATGATTTTTTTTATTTATTTTACGAACAAAAAAAAATTTATATTCAGGGGTGGAATCGGCTAAGGTGTTTTGTGATAAGTGACAGCCATAATTCTTTGTTTTTGTTTCATGTAAGGTGATAGGTGTTGTGATGATCTCATTTTAGTGATCGTTTTCTTGTCACAGTTGAATTGTTTTTTCGAGATTGTCGAATTCCAGCAACCATCAGAATGTTTACCTCGATGGAATTATTTTGAGTTCAGGCAGTTATAGGACTGTGCGTCTTCTAAGGACCCAACTTGAAAATAAAAATATCCTTGGGCTACCAAATGCAATATAAGTGTGGATATTTTCAAATTTGCATAAAACAACAATAACATTTTTTTTTTTTTTTGGGGAAAATTATTGAAAGACATTGCAGAGGTAGTACGCGTGACCTCCCGGGGGGAACTGACTTTCGTCATCCCGAATGGGATTGCGCCTAATTGTTCGACTAATCGACTAATCGAAATATCCGCCGTTTGTCGGATTTCAATATTTTTTTGTTTGCAAATATTACCTAATTTCTTGGCCTTAGCCAGCTCTTATAGATTAAGAGAATTCAAAAGTCTTAGTCTCCTGATTACATTGTAGATCAACGTTGCGTATGTACCCAGGTGCATAAACTATGTTTCTTAGTACTTTATTTTGGAAGACTTGGATTTTTTGTATATTTGTTTGGTATGTGCATGCCCACAACTGGAGCCCATAGGTCCATACTGGTTTCAAAACTTGATTGTTTAGCAATTGGACCATGATGAGTATCTCCCCATAAGCCAATACATTTTACTGTATCGCATGTTTAACTCATCTCTCTTTTTCTTAACATGCGCTTTCCAACGCAATTTAGCGTCTAGGGTCATGCCTACGTACATCCTTGGCTGTATTTGAGTATTCCACTACTTTATTGTTTATGTATACTGGAATGTGTGGTACGTTTTGATACGTAAAATGAATATGAACTGACTTTGGGTCATTTAATCTAATCTGCCATTTATTAGTCCATTCTGAGATACTGTTTATTGCCATTTGATGCACAGCAAGTATAGCCATGTCATCTGAAAATATTGCTATAGTGGTTTCTTACTTACAGCAGATCGCTAGTGAATAAGATATATAGCACAGGACCCAATACACTGCCTTGTGGTGCGCAGAGCTTTAATTTTTCTTAATGTTGAGTACTCTGTCTCTTGTTTAATTTTGAAGAATCGATCTGATATATATGACTCCAGAATTTACGAATACTGCTTCAACAGTTGCTTTTGTAATTTGTGGAGCAATCCTTTGAAATATTGTAGAGCACACATTTTTCTCTTCAAATGATTTTTCGATTTTATCTGTCGTTCTATGCACCTTCCGATCTTTCACATGCTTAGCACATATCTTAACTTGAATGCTGCATTTATAATCTTCGCTAGTTTTTTTTAAACCTTGATAAGAATCATGGTTCTTAGATTCTACTATCATACTTGCTATTGTACGTTTTGGGTGTGCTTGACTTGCCAACTGGAAACAGGCCCTCGAACATCCCACCCATTCTTCAGCTGGCCTCAACCTTAAATATTCTTGAAGTTGGCGTTGAATTGACGGCGCCAATGGAACAAAGCACCATAGATGAAATCACAGCTAAAGTCATAAAAACAATGCAACTAAAATTATGTCCCCAGCATATAAAGTTCCATTTTGGGAAAAATACAAAGTACCTGGTGGTAGTTTTTTTTTATTTTTTGATGAACCGCTACTGTTTTAAAATTATATAGATATGTATGTACGTATTTAGTTATTATGAAGGCAGTAATTGCTATGAAAAGTTTGATTTTTTCTAGAACATGGGTAGACGTTGTATTAAGACCATTTTATAAAGCTCAAAAGTGTACACTAAGGAAATTGACAACGCCTTCTTGTATCCGTTCTAATCTGTTCATGCCCAACTTAGTCAACGCGAATGTCTTCGGTAGGAATTGCGTGTAGGCTGGCATTTTTTTCTATTTGAAACTTGCTTCTTCAATACTTGAGCTTGGGCTTATCCTCTTGCTTTCTTTAAGTGCTCCATATTTATTCAGTGTTTCACCCAAGTCAGCGCGAAATTCTGCTAAAACCATAAGGCTTTTACGGTTAACTTCCTTTTGTTTATTGACGTTTTGATATAGGACCCAACGATTTGTTTTGGTAATATCCAAGAGATGCTAACAAATTCTCAAATGCCATTTTCTTGTCTTTATATTGACTCGGTATCGACCCAAAAAACTATTCATTAGGTCGACCCCACCAATGAGAGAATTATACTCGTTTATAACTCTCGACAGGAAAGAGGCAGCCTTTTTTTCACTTTCTTATCGTAGTTGAGTTAGTTAGTTTAGCTTGGCTGTCCGCACGGGAGTGCAGACACACTTAGACCAATAAAGGTCCTTTGTGATACCTAACAGTACCAACCGGAGCTTTTGATAAAGCGATAGATGCGCATGACGTCTAAGGACGCTATGTCACCAAGGACTTCAAGGAAGAGGGACCCTAAATGGACCATTCTCTTATGCGACAGAGCTGGGCAGTTACATAGGAGGTGAGGGATATTTTCCTCCTCCTCCTCGTCTCTGCAGCTTCTGCAGAAGTCGTTTGAAAAGAGGCCAAGTCTCTTGGCATATTGGCCTATAAGACAGTGTCCTGTGAGAGCACCAACAACGCAGCTGATCTGTGATCGCTTTAGTTTGACCGACTCGGCACTGCGTTTATGATCCAGCCTGGGCAAGATCTGTCTCGAGATGAGACACGTTGACACGTTTTCCCATCTAAGGTTGGTCTTGCTAATAGCATTCAGCTTTAGTAGATGCTTACAGGTAGCTAGGGGCATACCCAGGGACTGCCTATCAGACAGAATCCTTAGAGTAGTGCCTTGTCTGGCGAGTTCGTCTGCCCTGCAGTTTGCGCTGGTTTGTTTCAGTCGGAGCTGGGTCGTTATTATTATCGCTGTCATTTATAATAAGAAGATCTAAGTTGTTTGCGATAGTACCAATATCGTCATAGGGCGGGGAATCCTCTAGCGCTTGAATGATAGAAGTCTAAGTCATCTCCATCGCACTCGCATTCATCCTCCAATATCTCACCAGCTTCCAACCCTCGAATTATATCCGCATCATCTTGCAATATCTTGCAGTTATCGTTGTAAAAATCAAATAAAAATCATGCATCAACATTTCACTTTTAAAACGCTGTGGATTTATGGGGATTTGTTCCATTGTTGTTGACAGGTTGCGATACTGCGATTCCCTTCGTATGTTCTTTTTCCGCCGTCCACCAGGACATTTTGAGCTCGCTCACTTTTCAGTCCTTCCATTTCTATCTTCAGCGAGTATGTCGATGGGTAGCTTTAAAGATTCGACGAGTATACCATCGTTTGAAACAGTTCGAAATGCACTGGCGATTAGACGGTAGACAGATCTAGCTCCCTAAAGCTTAACTCTCGCGGCACTTACACTTTCTTCTACGTACATGGCTGCATAGAAGTGATAGGTTCTGGAATAAGGCCTCCAATATTACTCATTGGTCTTGAAAATGCGCTAATAATTTTCGAAGATTTTTTACATACATGCACCAGATGGCATTTGAAACTTTGACGAGCGTCAACAACCACTCCAAAATCGGTTGAGAAACTACTTCATTCCCTCCCTACTCTAACCAGAATCATAAATTTAATCAGAATCTTCGAAATTCTTCTCTAATCGTGGTGTAAAATGAAAGTTTGAAAAATAAAAAAATCCGTATAACAAATCGTGCCTGAAACTCCATTATTTTCCGGGAACCAATGCCTTCTCTTACAAAAATATACACAGTGACCATTTACATATTTAACCCTTACTTACAGTACTGTTATATTCCTTTTTGTTGTCTTTTGCAGGAGCACTTGAAGGCGCATCAAAACGATTCTTCACCGACTTTCTTCAGGAACTGCCAACACCCGGTACTGGTGGACCAACTTTTGATACCACAGTGCCCGCAAACATAACCGGGTTAGTGGGGAAGACAGTAAAGCTGGTGTGCCGGGTAAAAAACTTGGGAAATCGAACGGTAAGTGATGTTAGATGCTCTGGTAGAATTTATAATTTTTCAATTAACATCCATAATGGAATTCTCCATCCGAACCCTTCGACAAAAAGATTATCCAAACAAAATGGCAAAAGAAAAAAAAAAAAAAAAAACTAAACTAATCACATGCCTTCCGCTTTCGACAGGGTTAAAATTCAAAGACTATCTCTCGTTCGTAAATCGTTTTTATATTTTCTCAAAATTTACATTTCCATTTCATTTAGCCCGTTTGGATGGAATAACACCCTAGTGCTCCCTACCGTTAATAGTTTTCGAGAAAGACTACCGGAGATGCTAATTTGCCGATGCAAAGTATCTCAATCTCACACTCCTTCTCAACACTAAAATATTCTGTAATGGAAGTACATTCTTGCTCTTTACGACTACCATTCAAGGGGGCAGAACGCGATAAACCCTAGGTACCTAGCAATGGAAGATGCATTTCACTGAACAAACACACGCAGGGTATGAATGTTCGACACTAGTAATGGATTTTTGAAGGGAATCCCGGTATATGCCAGGAAAAAAAAATCAGCTTTTTGCATTTTAAATTTAGGGAACAACTTTCAGTTTGCTGTGTGCAAATGGGTGTTTATCAGTGTGGCCAGACTACAAATGTAGTATTTTGCTAGAAAACCTAAGAAAATCATAATGATCACATAAAAAGTCAAAAAGTTTCAATGAGATATTACGAGTTAAAAAAATGTGTTTTCTTTTTTTTCTTTGCTTGGATACGACTTTCGACAGGGATAACTTTCAAACCAGGCTGTCCTTCTGCCCACTCTTTTGCAAATTGAGTTTGGCGAATACACTTACACCTAACCAGCGCCACCTAAATATCCAAATTCTTTTTGCCAAACAGTCTTCAAACCACAAGACTAATAAACGACTTCCTGATTTTAATGGCGCACATAATCGTGGTATATCGGAGCAAGCCATCCTTCGAACTGTGGATACATATACAAACCTCGTTCCACATACTCTCTGAATGATGCCAAATTACCAGTGCATCAAAAGAATGTGCTTGCTCATGAGAATATCGCCATTGTAAACGAAAGTTTGCAAGAAGATACAAAATTATCTATTAGCCGTCAGTTACATTTCTCTGCCTCATGGGCGCCGTTACTCTGTAGTTAGTGTGTTGGACTACTGTGCAGAAGGTTCGAATCCCAGAAAAGTTTTTTCACGGCCCCACCTCTCCCAATGTCTATCAAACGTCGGAAAGTAATAGCTGTCATGAAGAAGCTTCTAAAAAAGCCTTATGGTTATACACTGTAGGTCGCTCCCATTTGTGTGAAGAAATATAGCACGGACAACACGAATTGTCGCGCCAAATATTTGTTTCTTTTTTAAAAATAAAACGTATACGGTACAGTAATTAACTTGCGTCGCTCATTGTGCCATAGAGCAGTTGCAAGCTAGCCCACTGTTTCATCGCAAGATTACGATCAGCGATCAGACTCATTGTTGGCTTAACGGATTTGTCAATCTGGAAAAGTGTCACTTATGGAGTGAGACCAATCCAGAAGAGATCCTTACAGGCTGCATAATCTAACCTTATCGTTAACGGACCATGGTTAGTTAATTATTTCTTGAAAATATCCATGACATTGATCCGGACGAGATGTGGTTTGAACAGGTTGGCTCTAAATGCCCTACGGCGATAAGTTGATTGAAATAGGGCTGTCGATTGCCTTTCAAGGTCTTTCCATTTGACAAGTCTTGTGTGTTTTCTGTGGGAATGCATAAAGTCACTGGATTATACATACTCACGGCATATTGTCCGTGTTATTCGTGAAATACAGTCATCGTCACTTTTAAAAGCGACCGCAAATTGCAAGAAAAACCAATGTTTCTTAAAAACCCTGTTCGAAATATCTGGCGTTCTGAGTATTTTTAACACCAGCTCCGATTTATAAATTTGATATATCTAGCACTGATATACTGAGTTTGAAAAAAAAAAATCATCTGGTCACACTAATGGTAGTAAAAAGCAATCGTGTCGAATGGAAATAGTTACGCCCAGATGATTTGCCTGAAGATAAATATTATTGGAGAAGGGATTTTGCAACAACGAGAAGAGAGAAACTGTGCAGTCAAATACGGTGCCGCTTTGCTGCACAAAAATGATTTTGCATGGATACGTTTACAGCAACAAGATTTTTGACAAATCAATATTATTCCGGGTTTTGAGATAACAAAGAGAAAAATTGATATTCAATGGAACACTCGAATGGGCAGAGGAACTAATAAAAATTGCAGCTGTTGAGATGTTTGTGTGTTGAGATTGTTTTCGTAGCGTTTGCCTTTCTGTGATATCTGTTTGTTGTGTTATGAGAATAATGTATTGCCAAGAATCTGGACTAGGATTTGGTAATTGGAGTGCTTCTTAGAAACCTTAAGATACGATGTTAATTGTTTTATTTTGCAGGATTATAACGTGTTTCTCAGAAGCCTAAACATGCTCTCTGCTTTTCCAAAGCTTAAGAACGAATATCAGATTTGGAAAAATTTCAGTAGAATACCAGTTTTTTGTTTTTAAGTCTATTCTAAAGCATGATTCATTTCATTGGGGTTTCAAGTCTCTACCATCTGCCATCTATAGTGACAGATATTTAGTTCTGGTCTTGCTATTGCTGCTCGATCAAATGAAACATTGAAACGCTAAGCTCGTCATGGACTTCCTCACAGCACACTGTTCACTACCATCTCCACAAGATGTGCATAAGTCGTACTGACATGTGCCGATTTTGTTTGGAAGATCAAGAGACTGCCGAGCATGGCTCGAATCAGGCAAAGACACTTTGGAAGGGAGATCAGTTCCCCAAACATAGTCAACCAGTCACCCGCAAAAACGATTCTAAGGTTCCTTCACGACCTTGAACTTTGTTAAACGCCTTAGGAGGAACTACCCTGAATCAAAAGGAAACGACGAGGGAGTTCCCTCTCCGTCCCCTAACCACCAGAAACTCTGATGCTGCCTAACAACGTCTCGCAAATCGCGACTTGCTATCGCTCTACTGAACCGAAGACGCTCCGTCAAGCTGAGCGCGACGTCTCGGTCATAGTTGAGTCGCCTATCCACAGCCGTCCGGGCAACATAGAAGATTAGCGGCACCGCTACTTTGTCCTGTATCAGACCTTCTCTATCTAAATAGAGGAACGCCTCTGGGGGAATGAAGCCGTTAAGGCGCACGCTCTCATGATACATATCATTGGGGTAGTAGGCCCAGAGATCAGGTTATTCATCGAGTTCATTGCTCTTGCAATGTACCTTCGAATCATCTTGATCAAGAAATTATCCACCCTGCTTATATCCGCTTGTTATATCTCATTGGAGTAGAATTTTATGTACTGAGACTCTGGTGTTCTGTATAAGCGAAGGCAGGCCCTAAGGCAAGCCTTCTCAAACACCCGAATCCTTTCCATCGAGCTTGCTCCCACTTTGAACCACACGGGACAACCATATACGAGCATGTAGCAGATTACCTTCACCCTCGCATCGAGTTGGCTGCTATAAAACAGTCTCTTTGTGAGGGCGAAAGCCGAATACAGATACTGGTCTAGCCAGAACCCAAGGTATCTGACTACATTTCGAGACGCTAATGGTTGCCCGTGCTGTCCCACTATTGAGAACTTTTGCCAATTCTTTCTGGTATCCGCAGAGGCCCTAGATAACGACGTCCTAAAATTGATTTTCAACTTCCAGTCGTCGCAATATCGCTTGATCTTATCGAAGTCACGCTGCAAGAGTATTGCAATGACCTCGATCTTTGCTCTTGATCTGTACGCTATCAAGTCGTCTGCGTACGCTATAGCATGGTGAAGAGATCCTACAAGATCGCTGGTGTAAATGTTAAAGAGGATCGGCGAATTAACCGCGCCCTGTTGCAGACCAGTTTATGTAAATTTCAAACGTACCAGCAGAAGTCACGTTGCCATTTTTCACAATGAACTGTCTACCGGTGAGCATATTACAAAGCACAGGCAGGCACCCGTGCATTGTTTCTTGCTTTTGTTTCATTGGATATCCGGCACCAGTTTAGACGCGACATGTACAGATGCCCCGCCTTAAAACCGAATTGGTTATCCACGCGCCCATTCGTGTTATGCGTGTTATCCTTTTTTGCGCAAATAGAAGGGATCAAAATTAAGAAGCTTCCTCATGATAATTATTATTCTCCAACGTTCGTCAGACATTCGCCGAAAGTGGGATCGTGAAAAAACTTTTTTGTGTTTTCCGGAATTCAAACCTAGCATCTCCAGCTCAGTAATCCAAGGCATTAACCTCTGAGCCACGGCGCCCAGCCTAGATAAAAGAAAAATTGGCGTGTCTATCAGGCAAGTCAAGACCGTGGAAAATATGTACTTATGCCACGATGCGATTCTGCAGTTCACATGCTTTAGCCTCAATGCACGCAACAAAAGTCATCATAGCTTGTCCCCATGATTTCATTCACAATATAGTTCATGATAGTATCCATTGAATAAAGAATTCTTAAATGAATGTTTTTCCATACCCCTTCAAAACCAAAAGTACCCCTTAAATAAAAACAATTCGAAGTAGATAGAGTGTAAAGTCGTCCTTTCAGCCTAACCGCTTCCCACCCAGAGAGTATCGGTCACACCTTGTTAACTTCTTTTACGGTAAGAGCAATCAAACACAATAAAAACCCTCCATAACCGAGGCGCGCCCTACACCGTCCTTTTCAATGGGTCATTCCCCAAAAGCACTTATTTACTCTTCTTTCGAAGTCAATTGATTGGGCCACAAATTAAGCACTCAAACTTAATGAAATGCGAATCGATGTCCTGATTTTCGCTAAAACCGAAACAGATGGCGCCCATTAGCTAGACGACAATTTTAAGTGCATAAATATTTGAGTGTACCTCGGAAAAGACATAAACAGGACGAAAGACGAACAAAAAAAAAAATAAATAAAATAAAACGAAACCAAATAACGACGAAGAAAAAGGATCCAGGATCGAAAATTGGTTTTAGATAAAATGTCTAACCGAAAGCGTAATTGTATACGGATGAAGTGCTACAAACGATGTCCTGCCACCTTCTACCATTCCCAGACTAATGTCGAATCTAAGTTTCCTTGTGTCATGGGAATTGATTCGAAAGAAAAACTACTATTCTACATTGTGCCACAGATGGACGGAGCAACGCTTCAAGCAATTGGAAAAGTAAATCCACAGTGGAGATCGAGCTCCTTTCGTACGTCGAATGAGGGGGAAAATACTTTGAATCCGGTTTCGGTAATCATATCAAATTCAATGCTCTACAACCGAAAAACTTGATTTCGATTTCAACCCCCTGTCCATTCGGTTAGTTACGATATCTATGGTAACAAACCATACCCCACACAAAAGTGATTCGGTTTTGGGGGTGTATGCTGTAACAATATCCTGTCAGATAATGCAAATGGCATTGGCCTCCAGTATGCAAGTGTGCAAAAATAATACGGGGTTGGCGTACAGGAAGTGCTGGCACATCATTCCACGATGAGCAACTATTTAAAATGGTGCTATTGTGAGGATTTCCCTTCGAGGTCCTGTCAAGTGTGTAACCCCAATTTGAATTTCCATTTACGATGCAATGATCCTTTCACTCTTGGATCAGATGTGTGTGTCGACCTCAACCCATGCTGTGTGAGCGACGACGAACGACTGAATGTGTATCTTTGCAGAGAGATAGATGGGGATACAGCAGGGAAGTCAATCCAAAAATAATAATAAAAAAAATTTCATATATTCCAGTAAACAAAAAATCGATGCTTGGTATGAAGAACGATACAATATCGGAGTTTTGGAAATTTCGTTTCCTCTTGACATTTAGTTGTGTTGAGTTCCCGCTGCACTGCACGTGCTTATTTATTACACGTCCATTCATGTAGATGACTGTCTATGTGAAATTGGTTTTTGGAGTTTAACACGGTCTGATGTAGGCTTCTTTTTGTGTGATGGTTAGTGAATTGTAATAAGTTAGACATGGGATTTGGTCCATTGCTCTACATAGCTTGCCTTCACACTGCTGGCTGACAAGGTTGCTTATAGATAATGTGAAAACGTCTTTCATGATCGTAGATGGTGGTTGCAACGTAAAAGCTTGACATATCAGAAGGGCAAATCCTTTGTGACCATTGTGTCTATCAGAAAAGTTGTCTAAATCAGTGGTGATCTCTTTCGATACTGATATAGCCTTCAACAACATCAAAACCGAGACAATTGGGTTTGGGAACAACATCATACAAATTTCCTCTACGGCCTGGTTTGCATGAGTCGATACAGGAGACCAAATTTTAGATGACTTTTTCACAAAAGTCGAGATTAATTTTAGCAATGGCTTCACTGACGTTGTCTTCTAATTCGTGACATGGATACTCTTCCTTCAATAAAGCCATTGTTTCATTCGCTGTGCGGCAGTGTCATCTTGTTGGAATCACCTCCGCCTTGCATCTCTCATTTCAGAAGACGAATGGCCCAATTACGTCGCCATTCGTCACACAAAACAGAGAGTCCTCTAGATTCAAAACAAACTCTTGGAACGGTTTTGCATTTGAAGCGTTCAAAGTAATTCAGCCAAACTTTTCCAACCATTTATCGAAAAGTTTTCTAAGTGAAAACGTCCTATCGGACGTGTTGTGATCCTGTGACTTTAGTTACCCACTGATGAATCTTGTATCAATAAAGACCCAAATATTTTCCAAATTCGTCAAGTCAAGGTCGTAATAAAGCTCAATTCTTGTGAACCACGAAAATATAAGACTTTACGGATCTCACGCACTCATTCAGTGATACACGGGAACTGCTTACCAAGTGAACTCGTTGGCTTGAATTTTACGATACTTCGGTCTCGGTGGGAATATAAATTACATGTAACTCGCATATCCTTTGGCGGGCAGCGCACATTTTTTTAATAAATTGTCACAATTTCGATACTTTGTTGAAGCGAGTAATTATCTCCAGTATGACGGGGTACAATAATCGAAGAACAGCAATGCTGTGACTTCAAACGTAATCACAATCGGCTGTCAAAGTGTGGACATGGATAGAAAGACCCTACATACTAGCTCTAATCTTGTCGCATGAACTGACGTGACAATACTTCAAGCATATTGGTGTTGTCAGCGTCGAAATAACACGCAATTAAAAATGATACCAGCAGGCAACCCTATTCATAGGATTCGAAATTCAAACCGAAACTCAAATCTAACACACAAACCAAACTAAGTGTCGGAGCTTTTCCTAGTCAAACCCCATAAAACTAAATGGATGCTCTTGGAGACTTTCTACTTCGAACGGACTTTCCATTAGGTTTTGCGGTGTACTACTTAAGAACCACTACAGATAATGCTTCCGCTTATTGTCTGAGATATGTATGTACCTGTGTACATTCACAAGACAATGGCGACTCGCAGTACTTTATCTACCAGTTAGCCATCCCTTGATACTAGATAAACTAAATTTTATAAAAAAAAAATTCCACCCAGTTAAGTATTCCGGATGTGGGGTGGGTGAAAGTACGTTCTTCTAATATCTCAACTTAGACATCAGCTTTCACCTCAAAGGTCCTTGTAGCATATTTCAGGTGAAAATAAAACCAAGTATTGTCGTAACTGAAGTGTAGTTTTATCTACGTCATGATTTAAGCATTTTCATAGAGAGTCGAGAGGCAGTTAAGAAACTTCAAGGTACATACACATCTCTGCTTATAAATTGTCTCTCATGCATTGATGAAAGCTTATGAGCTAGCCAGGCAATACACTGCTCTCAAAATTATGCCGAATTAGCTTATGTCACCCGTTACATATAAGAATTTACTCGACACAACTAGTAGGACCAGCAGATGATGGGACACGTCTAGAGATCTAGCCTATTTAAGACTAGCATATTTAGATCAAATAATTTAGTTCAGCGCCCTTATTGGCATCCTTATTCAACACTGTGCGATAGGATTACACACCAAACGGTAAGACCTCTTTCCTAATACATTCTACACAAGTTGTGGGAACGAAAAGGCGTGAAACAATCTCCTCCGTTTCCCATACATCTGGTCCTGCCCAAAAAATGATTGCTTGCCTAAAAGTGTCTGCAGACAGAGTTCATTTACTCCATTCATTAAACGTATCCGACGTGAACTGACATCAAACTGGACAGAGTGTCCTTAGTAATTAGTGTGACTTAAAAGTTATGATAGACTCTTCGTTGTTAAACCATTTGTGCCAGATTACTGCTCATTGTAAAGTGTAAATAGCATGATAATTAGGTTAATAACGTAACACATCACTTAAAAACATCCTTGAACGACGAAAGTTACCGATATCAATAAAGTTGCAATTCCTTCCAAGTTGCTCCTTCGATTTTGTTCAATCCCTCCAATTGCAGCTGCTGGCAATCCAACTTTTCCGCACGAATGAAAAGAAAAACGAAAATCAACAGCAAATATCACGAATGCAATGGCCAACACAGAAAAGAGCAACTTCTTGGCAACTTCATGATGAATTCATCCCGATGGCCTTAAATGCATTTCAAAATCCCTTGGCTGTCGTTGCCAGGTTTCTTGTAATGGGGATGTTTTCAAGTATAGAAAAAGGAACCTGAATGGACTAACTTTATGTGTTATTGTTTAGTGTTCTTCAGTGAATCCCCCTTTCCGCAGTCTATTTCAGATAATACGTGCTAAAGGATTCACCAGGATTGTCTTGAGCTCTCATATTGAAACAAATGGGCGAATCCTTATTGGGATTTTCTTCGTTGGCGAAGCGTTAGTAAAGTGAATTTCTAGCCAAACAATGGAACAACTTGAAGGTGCATACATACATATGTATGTAGTGGAAGGATTTTTTTTCTCAAGGTCCTAATATTCATCCTACACTGTGTTCAATTGGCAGAGATGTGCATACTATACAAAACCACAGTGCCATGGAATTATACCAGTTGTTCGACATTTTCGATGATAAGTGTTTTGCTCTGGCAATGAGTGGGGGTTTTCTGTATTCAATTTGAATTCGGTTGAGGTATGTAAGTCGTATTGATTGTAGAATTACGAGTTATTTTCAGAAAAAGGTTTTTGAATAGCGTGTAAGCTTATTAAAATCTTTCAGCAATCATTGTTTGCGTTTATTATTTGAATGTGGAAGGCGTAGGCTTTCGTTTAGACACAATGGCATGCATGCGTGGCTTGGAAGCTGATACTTTTTCTTTAGAAAAAAGGACTAAGGAACGAGATTGTTGTGAAGAAATTTTAAGGTGTGTGGACTTGTTGGAGTAAGGTAACAGATGGTTATAGTAACGTAGGGGATGTACAAGTCGACACTCTTTTTTCTTTGTCGTGTTTATGTGGTGGGTAGGAAAGCGGGTTTTTAGCATTTTTGCGTTGGAATGAAAGAGCACATGATATCCTTACTTACAGTGGATTCATTTCACAAGAAATTCGAATTTATTGCCTTTTAATTATCACCTTGGACGGTAGATTAGTTCATTTCTATACAACGGCTCCAAGACGGAAAGCCTGGTCCATTGTGGTGTCTTCTTCGAAAAGGTCAATCTGTGTATCTCTTTTCGCCTCCAAGATCACTGTAGCGTTTCTCAGGCGAAAATCATAGCGAGCTAGGAAGCCCTGTCCTGGCAGATATGTCAAGGATATTAGCATATTCCCTGTCAAGCGGCAATCAGGTCCCTGGAATCGTGCTATTTTACTTCAAATACCGCCTTAAACTGCGGGGGTTTGTCTCTCTCGGAGATAACGCAGCTGTTCACCTCTGTTGACTGGCCATAGAGACATTCCCGGAAACGAGCTCGCCGGAAAGGGTGCGACTCTTAGAACTCTGGCCAAAGGGCACTCTGGTCCCTCGCTGCGTGTAAACATCTACTTACGCTGGTCGTTTCCAGCAGGCCAACTACAGATGGGAAAATATGTGTCACATAGTTATGGATATGCTAAAGCGATCACAGATCAGCCTTCATCTATTCCTTTACCTTGCATAAACCTTCTCTCGTGCCTTTTCTATTTAGAACGTGGCATCTACCATTGCTTACTCAAAACTAGAACGGCGAGGTATAACTTGTCCATATTCTGCACGATTGTGAAACCGTGGATACCAATTTCACATTTTTTTCCTATGAAGAAAATTTATCTACTTGGCTGTCTTCGTCCAACAGTTGGTATATTGATTTGTGTAGATTTGAAAACAAACTTGAGTTTGGCAACACAAGCCCTCTAAGTTCATAGGAATTCTGAGCTTTTCTTGTATCTATAAAATCACTTTATTCTCATGACCCATTGTTGCAGCGATGTCAATGTGGTTACATCCTTTTCAAGATGGCTCTACCTCAAATACGACTGCTATGAGAGTAGAAATTGGGATTTAATGATTGATATTTGTGAGTAATGTGTTTTATACTCAGTTTTGAGGCGTTTAGTGGGATGAAGGAAAAAACATTCTCAAATCACTTTTAAGGTTTACTCGTGCACACTCGACATTCGACCAAAAAGTTTCGAAAATGTGGCTGAATGCAATGCTGATGACATTACCACTGACCTTTAGCATTTCATTTGTGGAGCAGTATGGGGGTTCCGGGTACTTGTCTTTCACGTAAACAAGACCAGACCTTCGAAAAGCTATCCATTTGTATAATGCCATCTGTAAAATGAAAATTGGTCAGTTTGGTTGACAAATCTTTCTATTTCTATTCGATTAATCTTTTTATTATACAGGGCAGATATACACACATTACACTGTGAATACAAGGAGCTGAAAACCTAGTTTCCTCCTCTTCTTCGTCCATGCAACTTCTACAAAAGTCGTTCGCAAAAGACCTAGCCTTGTAGCATGCTTGCCTATTAGACAGTATCCAGCGATGACACCTATTATGGTGCCGATATGTAATCTATTGAGAGAAATCAAATTCTTAGAACGTTTTAGATCCAGCTTCGGTCAAATCTGTTAATCCACTTGCCCACCTAAGATTTGTACTCTCGGCATCTGGTGAGCTTTTTTATGGCGTTTTCTAGAACTTCCTTTAGAGTATTTATTTGCTTTCCCGAGACGGTCAAGCAACATCATCTGCGTAAGCGACCGCCGTGCATCCCTCGGCCTTCCATGATTATCAATAGTTCATTGACCACTAAATTCCACAGAAGCGGGGAGTGCATCTACTACCAGATCTTCTAGTAGACGTCCCACCCAGCTTAGAGTTGATTATCCGACCTTTGAGCAGTAGATTAATTAATTCGCAAAGTGAGCTGTCAACTTTCAGGTCTGATAGTGCATCTGCTATCGCTGATGTATTGAACATTGTTGAAAGCGCCTTATATATCCAGGACGACAACCGTTGTATACTCCTTGTGGAACAGGGAATGTTCAATTTGAGTGTAATGCTGTCTCTACTGATTTGCGTGTTGGGCCGCTGACAGTAGTTTCTAATCAATACTGTTGCGTAAATAGATATCAATCAATCGTTCTAATGTTTTTAAGAGAAATGATGATAGACTGATAGGTCTGAAATAAAAGTCTTAGTATGATTTATTTCTTGGAGCTGGTAGAAACTGTAAAAGATATTCTCGCGACCTTTCGTGGTCCTAAACCAGCCACCATCCATTGGATGTACACAGCCATCGTCAGACCCACATCCTCACGTACGGCTGTGGTCTGATGGCCTGCAGCCGCAAAAGCCACAAACCTGAACACCCTCACCAGAATACAACGTCTAGCTTGCAAAGGCGTGACTAATGCTATTAGGACAACACCTACCGCCGCCCTTGAAACCATGCTCGGGCTTTGCCCACTTGACCTCTTCAGAGGTAGCGGCCCTACGACTCAGAGAAACATAGACATGGAAACAGCCAAATCGGTCACAGCACCATTACCAAGTGGATAAACGCCAACGACCCTTGAAACTACATGGCCACCCACTTGGATTTCAACCTCAACATCGACTCCAAATTTCCCTCCAGGGAAAGCTGGACAAACGGTGAGATCATAAACCCCACCTCCACATCTATCTTAACGGATGGATCAAAAATGGACGTAGGCACGGGATCCGGATTTCCTAAGTGGAACCTTCAATTGCCGGTTCATGAAACTTCCAAACCACGCAAGTGTGTTCCAAGCGGAAATTCACGGTATCACCGAGCCCTGCCGACATCTTTCCACACTGAACAATAGCAGACAGGTTGATTTTTACATAGACAGCCAAGCAGCCATTAAAGCCATTACCTCTATCACCACCAAATCCAGATTGGTCAAAAGATGCAAAGAGGAACTCAAATCCCTCAGCACGAGGCATAAAATCACGCTCTGCTGGATTCCGGGCCATATGGGTATCCACGGGAATGAGATGAGCGATGACCTAGCCAGAAAAGGCTCAGAATCAAATGACCTGCAAGCAGACAACTCTGTACTATTGCCCATCAGTCTCCACATGTCCAAAATCTCTACAGACTTCTTAAATAAGGTGGAATACCATCAACGCATGCCGAGTCTCTAGAAAATTTTGGACCCAATTTGACAAAAAAATTACCAAAGAACTCCTATCATTAAACAGACCACAGCTGTCACTCCTCATTGGAATCCTTACTGGCCACAATTCAAAGGCGGCCCATCTCAGGAAAATGAGAATCAGCACCACCGACCTAAGCAGAGGCTGTGGCGACACAGAGGTAGAGGAAAACTCAACACACTTCCTCTGCGAATGCCCAAGCCTCTTCAGAACCAGATACTCAACCCTCGGAAAATCACACTTCAAAGACCTTAGAGAACCAGCAAACACGCCACCTAAAACTACCCTAAAACTCATCATGAAATCGGGCTGCTTCAGGAGGGCCACCCCTGCTACTAACTAATCAGCTAACCCACCGCCATATCTTTTTTCTTTTCTTTTTCTTTTTCTTTTCAGGTATCCCACACCGGGGGAACACAATGGATCCGTTGAGACCCGAGTGAGATTGCACCCCTGCTGATGCAGTCACCAAATTTAATAGGTTCCATATTTAATGCGTTTTGAAAGTGACTTTCCAACGCTAGATGCTTGCAATAGCGCAAATTACACGCGGTTGCTCTTTACTGAGCTCAGTTGGGCGTTTTGTCCATTGTAATCCTATTTGGCGAACTATGTTTCTGCCGTCCAAAAACTGAAGAACAACGTCGTAACAATGGCCACTGAATCAGTATTGGTGTGCTTAACTTCGTTTTTGGAGGGAAGGTATTCTTAAATCTTTATAGATATTGTCATTTCGAATATACCACAGTGCGTTCTCGATTCCCCTTAGTACTACTTTTCGAAAGTTTGTATTACACTTCTACTCCTAGTTTTGATACAGTTTCAGGGAAGAATACCATACCTCCACGCGGGTTTTAGCACTTGCTGTATGGAACCAGGGTGTATATTAAGCTTAAAATATCGGCCGAGCAATCAATAGATGCCTCTGTACTTCACTGTACTGTACTTCTTCAATTTCAATTTCATATCAAGTGTCATTCTGAGATGTTTCGTTTCATTTGGATATGGAATTTTCACCGAGCGAATCAGGATGACTAGATTTAGCTTCGTTGAGTACGAACGCCAACCATGTAGCTTGCTATATAAAATAGCTAATACATCTCAGCCACAGTCATTGACTCTAAGAATCGTGGATATATCTAATATCTATAGTATACCACACTTACCATTGAACCACGACTACCCACGCGTCATTACAATATTCGAATAATTTTTCTCATTTCTTAAAGGCTCTTCGATTCCCTTTTATAATCGAAATCCCTTAAGCGGATCAGAATTTTATCCATATTGTATTAGTGACGGACAGATAACTCTACTTGAAGTAGGTACTTGGAAGCCTGCAGGACGTATTTATAGAAAAGCTCTCTGTTAAAATGTAGAGTTGCCAGGCCTACAGCAGAAAATCGGTTACTAATTTCGAAAAAGTATTATCTTTTGCTATTTACTATGTATTTTCAAAATTTTTTAACCGATTTTATTTCTGTGTAGAACTAGAAGACCTGGCTTTTAGTCGTCCTTGTAGGTTCATCAAGGTGCTTGCTGGAATATTTTAACAATATCTCACAAATACGTTACGGAGTTTTCTAGAAATCTGTTAAGCTTTATTAAAAAAATACATGTAGCGTTGACCCACCCAAAAGGGAATGATTTTATTTGTATCCTTAAAGGTCTGAAAACTTTTATTCCCGGTTTGATAAAAAACCATAAAATTTATTTTCATAACATGTACAAAGCATTGGAAAAATCCCTCTCTGAAATACAATATTACTCCTTTTTTGCACTATAAAACTAGGAGCCTTCAACACAGCGAACAATCTGTGAGATCAAAATTTATCTGGCAATAAGGCACCTTTACTTTGATGTAAAATTTAATCTCTTCCTGAGGAATCCTAAGCACAAAAAAAACTCCATCCAGAATGCTTAACGTATCCAATAGGCACTACTGGCTCTTGTATGCATATGAAATGTAAAACTCCTTTTCGTCTGTCCTGTGAGCCTTGAAAAATCTGTGCTAACGACATAACAAAGGCCTCTGCCCCCAATTTAGCCTAAAAGCATAATTGTGTTTGGCGGCAGGGGGGATGGATGTTGTGGAATTTAATTAACATGTTGGACATTCATCAAAGGTTCCATGTTATTTCCTCTTGTTTATTTCGTTTCCTATATTTTTCGTTTTTTTTTTTTAATATGGATCAACTCACGCGGTTGCTTGGCAAATATTCAGTCGTTCGAGAAAAAGGACAAAAAAACAGAACCAACATGGGATATTTATTTTATTTTTTTTTCCTTTGGCAAATTTGAATATCGATATTTAAATGTGTCTCTGTTTTGGAGCACTGAGATTCATATTCCCTGGTGGTGGTGGTGCGGTGGATGCAATGTCCTGAAAAGGAATTCATTCATTGTGCCAATATTTTACATTCTTTTCTCATTTTGGCTTTCTTCGTCGCGAGGAGCAGCTGCTGTAGAATTCGTGAATGAATCTTGATGGATAAAAAGTAATTACTTGCGGTAGTAATAAAAGTAAAAGTAAAATGGGAGGGAAATAGTAAAAGTTCGTCCTTCCACTGAAGAAAGTAGTTTCCTTGTTATACATTGTAGCAAAAAAATTGTTGCTTTACTATAGTGCTGCTGGATGGTTGTATTTAAGTAATCTTTGGAAAACTCGTCAAAAGGAAGCAGATTTTAGATCCTTGCCATTGTCAGAACATCGGCTACATCTTGTCGTTAAGAGTTCAAAGATACTATGAGGAGAATTTAATAGCAGCCAAATCGATTAGCTGGTTCGAATGAGGTCTGTTTTAATTAATTAAATATTGGCTTTCTTTCGTCATTTTATAATTATGTAAGGGCTTGGTACTTACACTCTTACTAGGGTCTTGTTGGGACCTATTTGGTACATTTTTGCTTTAATCTTTCGTACCTAAGCATTCCGACTTAAAAATGGAAAACGTTTCACCTTTGTTTTGGTTCCAAGTAAGCATAGATGGTGAGCTTAGGACCTCCTTTAGGAGGTTGTGTGTTTACTTGTGACATGGTCAGTGTAATTCTTATTGACTTGTCTTAAATTAGCAAGTTTCGTCGACCAGTCCCTGGGTAGCCAGAGTGGAAAGATCACGAAGAACCTCTTCTGGTCTAAGTGTACCTGTAAACTAAAACCTTGAAAACCTACCTGGCTGATACGGAGTAGGTTAGGTTAGGTAGATGGGCTGGCGAGGAGAGAATTGCTCCCCGCCACACTCAGGTAAATACTTGCCCATTGAAACCCATTTCTGATACTAATTTGCTCCGATAATTATTTTTGAGAGGTTGGTATACAAACCATCCTGAGGATTTGATGAATTTCATTATCCTGTCTGATGTCGTGCTGGCGAGTTTACCTACGTCTTGGAAAAAGGGCAGTGGCGTAGGAAGTGGGTTGTGTCCTCAAAAGCTCCCTCTTCACCGCAGCCTCTACAAAGTTCTTCTTCCGTCAGACGTAGTTTCTTCAAATGATACCGTAGAGAGTTGTGCCCCGTGATAACCCCAACGAGGATGGAAAGGGATTTCATGTCTTCCCGTATAAGTCTCCCGGGTCTGCCTTTATCGAAGGACGGCCATAGTTTCCTCGTGATTACACAGGTATCCAAGGAGGTACATCTGGTGTGGCTATTTACCCTGCTTCAAGCTTGAGTGCGCAAGGCGTGATTCTGCTTGTCTTGAAAAGGCTGCATAACCCTCTTTTGCTAATTCGTCAGCTTTCTCGTTACCTGGTATACCCTTATGTCCAGGGACCCAGTAGAGCGATATCTTGTGCTGTGTTCTAAGAACCTTAAGCTCTTCTTGTCAGCACTTCACAAGTTTCGATTTAATTTCTGTAGCAGTTATTGTTTTTATAGCTCCCTGGCTGTCAATAAAGAAGGCGATACCCCCTTGTGGTATTGCCCTTACTGCAGACTCACGGGCGGCTGTTGTCACTGCCAAGACCTCCACTTGGAAGACGCTGCTGTGGTCTGGGAGGCGTATTGATTTCGTTATTCCTAGCGATTCGGAGAAGATGCCTGAGCCTACGCCGGTGTCAATTTTAGAGGCGCGTCTGTATATATGTATAGCAATGGATTGGGCATTTGGTATCTGTCCTCTTAACGACTCCTCCCTGCTAGGACAGGCACTTGAGAAAGGTCTATTAAAGTCCGTAGTGGGTACATGGCCAATATACTTCTGAAGGATAGTCGTATGCCCTAATGCATTTGACTTCCATGTTTCTGACTGGCTGATTCTAATGGCGCTTATGGCTGCAGATGTTTTAATGAAGATGTTTAGCGGAAGCAGGTTGAGAATAGCCTAAAGTCCAGCTGTTGGAGTTGTCCTCATCGCACTGGTGGTCCCGATACACGCTAGTCTTTGAACCTTCGAGACGACCATTAGGTTAGTGACCTTATTTACCCCCGGTTTTCCCAACGATTCTGCTGCATGATTAGAAGGCTATAGTTGCTTTTTTGATCCTTTCATTAATTTTCATTCTCCAGTATAGTTTCTCGTCTAATACAAGACCTAGGTATTTTGCGCTGTCAGAGATTTTAAGCGGGGTACCTCCGACAGATGGTTTACTAAACTGTGGTAGCTTTCTTTTATTTGTAAATAATACGAGCTCGGTTTTCTGGAGGTTTACCGTGAGCCCGCAATAACTGATCCAGGTGTCAAGGGTTTTGATGGCCCCTTCGACTTGTTCGCTGAGTGTTGGGAGGAATTTGTCTGTTGCCGGTATCACAACGTCATCTGCATAAGCAGGGATTCTGATGCCCCTATTTCAGAGCAGCTGTAGGCCCTCGTTAAGAACAATGACCCACAGCAGTAGGGAAAGTAGCCCGCCCTGAGGAGTCTATCTTCAAGTATGCTGACAATCCATCCGATTAGACTGTTATCAATGTTTAATGAGCCTAGCGTTCTCTTTACCGCTTGGATGTTGATATTGTTAAAGGTTAAATGCAGATAATGCGAACTCTTTCCTTCCTTTGTCCTTAAGTGATTTTTCTATTGAGCCGACAACACAGTGTAGCGCAGTGTCCACATTTTTTTCCTTTTGTGATACGGAGTAAGTATATCTAGATTTCCTCAGCAGAAACGTCCCCTGAGTCGCCACAATAAAGTACACGAAACATTTAGTTACGAACCTTGTTGGTGCGCTGCTACTCTAATCCTTGGAAAAAAATGGAAAAAATTAAGAAGCAATTTAGGTAATTTAATTTAATTTTATAAAAGTAAACGAGATCTGCCCTTCACAGGAAAATCTACAGCAAATGCCGGAGATTTAGTTGATGATACTTGGTCAGTGACAATTCGCTAGCCACACTCATACTTTCCAATTGGCGGACGCTTAATTCAAAGTGGATTCCGGAATTTCAGGACTACTTGTACCTATGCAACAATAGTCTAAAGTGTCATTCAATTTGAACATTTTAAAACGATGTGAAGGCGTTAAATGATTTAGAAAAATTAAAGTTTAGCCGAATACAAACTTAAATTGATTCTTTCCTGAATGCTCTTCAGAGTAAAGGACACAGACACACTGATATACCGCTTTCAGCTGTCGCTTAATCCAATTCATAACAGTGGTAAATAGTACTAAACTAGGTTTGATAGTCTCCATTACATTTAGCCGAAGTCAATAACAGTGCACTCCTTCTTGCAGCCACCATTAGAACCGAGTTCAGGGAGATGCAACTTCTTGTGATTTTGCCCCCGAACTTCTTCACTAGACTAAAGCCGTTAAACAGGACACACAACTTAAGTTTTTTCAGTTTTTTTTTACCTTTTTCTCCTCCTTTCCACAAAAAATTAGAACTCTAATCAGGACTGAAAAGAAGAAAAAGGACATCACAATGCAAAGTCTGATAAATCCTCTCCAATGTATGCTGAAATTCTCATCCGTCCGTATAAATTTTTTTTTTTTTTTTATTTAAACTATTTCTTTGTTACATGACACTACAACTAGTCAATAAGACTAACAAGCAGTTTGCATATGAATAAAATTAAAAAATTAATAAACAATTAAACTAGTTGATGCTCATCGGAGTCACTAGTTTGTCTATTGCACTACTAGGTCGTGCGGCTTCGTACGTCTTCTGGAGTTTTCTTACTTGTTCGCTTTGGTTTAGGAGTTTAGATGCCTCTTCATTTGTGTGCTGCCTAAGTCTGTTCGCGTGAGCTGTTGCATACCTCTGAATCTCGCTAGATACGGTCTCCATTCTCAGGTCACGATGATGGTTTGCGTTACGAATGTACCATGGTGCATTAACAATGCGCCGCAGTACTTTGTTTTGAAGCCTTTGAATGGTTTTGATGGTACTTTTCTTAGCACACCCCCATATGTGTGCTTGGATGCCATAGGTCCATACTGGTTTTATTATTTGTTTGTAGAGCAAGAGTTTATTGTGAATAGATAAGACTGACCGTCTTCCAATGAACCAGTCCATTTGTTTAGTTTTAGGTTGATTTCGTTTCGTCTTTTCTTGACGTGCTCTTTCCAACGAAGTTTTGCATCTAAGGTTATTCCTAGATACATGCACGGACTTTGCGTCGTTTCTTTTTATGAGCCATTTTTTAGTCCATAATTCAATGGCGTTCATCGCTGTCTGTAGCTTTCTCGCTGCTTCTTCTTCTGTTTTGCCGACTGCCAAAACCGCTGTATCATCAGCGACTGTAGCTATTATGCTGTCTGGTGGAGTAGGTAAATCATTGGTGAAAAAAAGGTAGAGTGTTGGACCCAGGATGCTGCCCTGAGGAACTCCCGCTTTTATTTCCCTTAGCTCAGAGTACGCATCTTCTTGTTTAATTCTCGAGGTGTCAAGTATGATTCAAGTAACTTGGAATACTGAATTGGTAGAAATTTTTTTCAGTTTTTTCAATAGTCCTTCGTGCCAGACTTTGTCGAAGGCTTGAGCTACGTCCAAAAAACACGCAGAACAAACTTTTTTATCTTCCAGCAAATTTTCTATGACATCAGTAATTCTATGAACTTGGTCTATAGTTGAATGACTTTCTCTAAATCCAAACGGGTGACTTGGTACTAGTTTTTTACGCTCAATGACTGGTTTTAGGCGTTTGAGAAGCAAGCTCTCAAACAGCTGGGAGTAGAGATATGGGTTTATAGGACGCTGCGTCACACGGTGATTTACCAGGCTTAGGTACCATGATCACTTCAGCAACTTTCCAGTGACAAGGAACGTGATAAAGTCTGATAGCAGCTTGAATTAAGTTGGTAAGCTTCACCAAACCTTTGTGTGGAAGTTGCTTTAGAATTTCACCTGCAATAAGGTCATACCCTGGGGCTTTCTTCGTCTTGAGTCTTGTCTTAATTTCTTTTTTAACTTCAGACACAGAGACTGGTGGAACATCTTCGATTTCTTGGCTGCGCATATAGTGCGCCATATTACATTGGTTTAAAAGTGGTGGTTAGATGCTCGGCGAATAAGGTGGCTGATGGGATGACTTAGCCCCATTGGTCTGTTTAGGTGTTTGGTGGTCTTCCAAAGTGAATAGTCAGTACTTTTATCGTGCGTAAGTTCTCTAAGATACTTATTTATAGACTCATTTTTTATTTCTTTTATTACACGGCGAAGATGCTGGGAGATTCTATTGAGATTTCTTTTATCTATTGGAGCCCGAGTTTGCCGCCATTTAGCTGGAAGTTTTCGTTCTTTTGGCTACTAATTCAAATTTTTCTTTGGGAAAGTTTTGGCCAACTGCTTTCCTTTTTAGGACTGGAGTTGATTTCCAGACCGCTTGATGAATTTGTTGAGTGAATTTTAGAACATCATCTTCAAGTCCGTAAAAAATAAATAAAATAAAGACGTCCATTTAAAAAATTGCAACATTTTCGAGACATTATCCCAATTCAATCTTATTTCCAGAGAAAACCTGCACTCACCGTAATAACCTCGAATTCTCATTTTATTTTTATACATTTTATAACACCTTATAAAACTATAAAAAAAATATTACACACGGGGGTGAATTTCTTCATAAAAACGAAAAATCTACAAACTCTGACTTCTGCAACCACTTTTCATTTCCACTCATAACCAAGTCGGAGAGGTTAGCATATGGGGCAATAATTCTTGGCAGCATTTTGCATAACTGTTTGCCATGTAGGAGTATATACATATGTATGTACGTACCTATGTAAATGTACATATCCTTCGCCCACTTATGGTTGCATAAATTTGTTCGTTTACTCATTTTCCTTGCAGCACATTTATATGGGATGTCCTCGAAATTAAAGCTCAATGCAGAGTAAATAGCATTCGTACCAGTGCATGCACATACGCTTAAGTGACAAACTCAGTAATGAAGGAATGTAAGGGTTCAAAGCGTCCTGGGAAAGAAACCGTTTACAAGTGTAAATAGAGTTTAATGCTGGTGACGTTTTAATTAGAACAGGAAACACGAAGTTTTAATAGATATCCTGTGCATGAATGTTCAATGAAAAGAGGAAAGTGTTTTGGAATACCTACTGAGAGACTCTTTTGAAACTTGAGTAATACAATGGTATGCGGAAGAAATACAATATTATGCAGTTAATGTAGAATATACTTGCAACTTCTTATCAATGACAGTAAACATGCGGAGACAGTTAGACGTGTGCTAGTCACACTTTACATTCGCTGATGCCTTCCGGTGCAGGATTGTCCCCCAATGTATCAAAGCATTGGAGACGGGATTTGTTGCATAAGTTTGCCTTAAGGTTGACGTGTAACGGAGCAAAACGAAAAGGACTAAATTTTTGTTAGAACTTCTAATGTTCCCAGGGTTATGTACATACATACATATGTATGCAGTTCACATCGATAAGGTCCAAGCTCGTAAAAATCTGTAAAAAGCGACTGGATGACATCTCAGCGGATCACATGGATATCTCCGGTAACACGAAAAAGCGGACGAACTACCCAGAGAAGGGTCGCTTAAGAACTCCTCACGGGTCCTCTCTGATGCCAGTATACCGCTCAGTACACTGCAAAGGGAGATAGAAATCGAGGCCAATGAGGTGGCCAATAAACGCTGGTACTGATTAGATACATGCGCAACAGCCAAATCATTATAGCCAGTCTGCGACAAAAAGAGAGCTGTCAATCTTATGGAACTAAGTCGAAGGGATATCCGAATATCTGTTGGCGTCGTGACAGGACTCTGTGTGATAGATAATCATGCAGCACGGCTAGGATTCCCGCACAAGGACTACTGAAGCAGCTGCTGTCACCTCCTTTCTGACTGTCCAGAGCTGGCCATTTAAAGAAGACGTGCTCTTGGCAGTTACTTCTTTTCAGAATTGGACGAGTTAGGTAACATTGAGCTAAACAAACTCATACATTTATCTGGGTGGTTTAACTTAGCGGTCGAAGATTGATATTTAGGTTCCCAGGGTTTTTCAAATATTGCGCACAATGGACTCTTAGTGGTATAAGTGAGCCGTTGACAATCCTGTCAACAAGGGCACCCATTTACCTAACCTAACCTACATCACGGAATCCTATTTCTCTCAGTCATGCGTCCGTCCATCCGTCTGTCTGTCACCACATACTCCTAAACTACATGCATGATGCATGCATGATTTTTATATGTAGATATACATTATTTATGTATCTGTTATGCAAATTGGCAACCCAAATACAATGCAGGTATGAGTTTAGAAAACCGATATTCTGAAGCCAGCTCCAGTACAAGTAAATGTTAAACTGAATTGAATTTTGTAGCCAGAATGTATAATATATCGTTGAAAGGAGATATGTATGTGTATTTTCTAAATTTTAAATAGTACAACGTCAAAATTGGCGAATCGACGTGGCATACGCCGGGATGTGATATGGCATACCAAAGTCTATTAAGAGTAGGATACAGCCAGTTTTTTTTTTTTTTAATGTTGGGATAGAAAATTTCTTAAAACTAAAAAAAACAACTTCTTACTGAGATTTCAATAGGGCTGGGCGACCACGGAACAAAAAGGTTCCAGGAAAAGGGTAGAAACGTATTGAAGCAGTGAATCAAAAGCTAACCTATGATATAAAATATTGAACCAAAATCGACTTGGCGCCTAACCTGATTGCAGGTCCTTCCGGTGTACGGAATGGAATGTATCATCTTTAATTGATTTTTGTTAACGTGTCCATCGCATTCTGGGGTTATTCATTTCACAATTGGGATTTCACATTTTTGCCATGTGGTATTCGTCAATTCCACCTGCCATCCATAGTGACAGATAGCCAGTCCATGTCTTTCTATTTTGTAATGTGGATCGGTTAACCACCAATCAAGGCATTGATGCATCTTACTACAAAAATTACCGTTCTGTAATACCTACGTTTCGCGATCGAATCACAGATCATGGCAGTCATAATCGAAACACAATCACCATTCAAATGGATCGGTAGTGTTTCTTATGCCATAAGGCCTTTGTATCATCGTAATGCTTTCAGAATATAGCCGTTGAAAGTGCCCCCGTGGCTGAAGACTTGGTATTATCATTGTAATTGTAATTTAAGTTTACAAATGCATGCACACAAGGTCCAGGTTACACAACAACTAAAACTTGCTGACCTAAAAATGCACAGAACATACATACATATGTACGTCAATTGACTGTTGGAAAATCAACAAGTTCACGCAGTTTTTTCGAACAGAATCTTCTTTAACGGCTTATTGCTCACTTGGCCGCTTTGTAGAATTTAGAGTTCTGAGAATTCAAATTTAAACATTCAGGGGTATTGCACCGAACACGGGTGACAATTTGGTCGACGCTGTGGGCTGACGGCGACGTGATTGGGTCGTATTTGTCTTTAAAAACGAAGAGTGCGCCGCTGTAACGGTGAATTCTCTGTGCTATGGTCAAAATATAACTTTTTTTGGCCTGAGATTGAAGACTTTGAAGTGAGCGGCATATGGTTCCAACGGGACGTGGATACGTAGCACACAACGCAGGCAAATTTGATTCTATTGCACAAAAAGTTCTCCGCCCGTTTCGTATCGAGATTTGGCAATAGCAATTGGCCACTAATGGCGCCACGGCTCAGTGGTTAGTGCGTTGGATCACTGAGCGGCAGGTTCGAGGTTCAAATCCCAGAAACACCAAAAATCTTTTCGCGGTCCCACCTCTCGCAAATATCTGACAAATGTCGGAGAGTAATAACTGCCAAGAGAAAGCCTCTCGGATATGGCTCTAAACTGTAGGTCCCTTCCATTTGTTGTGAAAAATATAACACGCACAACACGTATGGTCGCGAGAAGCTATGCCCCGAACCATATACGGTCATTTGCGCCAAGTATTTGTATTTGTAATTCGCCACCAAGATGATTTATTTTTTTTGATGCGGAGGGGTGAAATCCTTTATAGATACTCGGTAGCCCGTGCTACGAGTTATGCCAGACTCCATGCTCCTGCACGTTTACGTGGCTAAAACAACCCCCCAACCCTGTCAAGGCATTCCTTCTTAGGGGCAGGTTTTGACATCATATCTTCTCCTTCTTATGTTCCAGGGTTTCCTTCCTCTTGGGCTCTCGGTGTTTGATTTTCCCAACGTAGTTCCTGCATGATGCTTGCAATGATACGGTTGGTGATATCCTATGCTGCCCTCGTTGATAGCATAAACGATATCAGTCTCTTTGGGGTTATTGCATTGCCTATCTCTTGTTGTAAGGCATTTCTGGCTGCTACGTATTTTTTGCATTCCAGTAGCACGTGCTCGGCGTTCTGGATTTTTCCTTCACAATGACAACAGAATGGGTCCTCTGCGATGTTGTACTTGTAGAGGAATTCGCGGAAGCTTCCATGTCCCGTTAGAAATTGGGTAAGGTACAAATTTACTTCACCGTGCTTTCTTGTGGTCCACTCCTCTATGTTCGGCAGCAGTTTGTATGTCCACCGGCCGTTTTCTGATGTATTCCATCGCCGTTGCCATTCTATTTCGGCAGCTGCTGTGATAGCTCTTCTCTCTCGGTTTTCGTCATTGTATATTGATGCTGCTACTTTTTCCTCTAGCTCGATAAGCATTCGCGCCGCTATCACACTTATTGTATCCCCCGATACTGTTCTATATACGCAGCATACTCTGATCGATGCTCTTCTATGCACGGAGTTCATACTTCTCGTCTAAGAGTTTATGGCTTGGCTGTGGCCCGTGCCAATATAGGGGCTGCGTATAGGAGGATTGACTTGCTCACTGTCGCAAGCAGATTTCTTATTGACTGCCTGGGTCCTCCAATATTTGGCATCAGCCTGGATATTGCGGCAACAGCCCGATTAGCCTTCACGCTTGAGTAGGTTAAATGATCTCTAAAGTTGAGCCTATGGTCAAGCAGTAACCCTATATACTTTATGTACGGCTTTGACTCGATAGTATATTCTCCTACCTGTATGGTCAGGCGCCCAACCTTCTTGCGGCTGTTAAAGAGGACAGCTTCCGTTTTGTGGTCCGCTAATTCCAAAACTGTTGAGCGAAGCCATATCTTCACATCTTTGATGGTATTGTTGCAGTTTTGGGTCACCTCCTCTAGGGTTTTAGCCACTACCACCACCGCAATGTCATCGGCGTATCCAATTATTTCCACTCCTCTTAGTCCCCGCATAAGTAGTACTCCATTAAAGCTAAAGATCGTGTATATTCAGATAATCCCCAATACACTCAGAAATGGGATTTTTTATACATCGGGCAGCGATGCAAGTACCTGTCTTGGTCTGACCAGGGAGGAAATCATCAGAACTTTCTTGCATCAATGTGAAGTGTTATGAAACACCACGAAAATTATTTAAGAAGGGCTAAAGCTGCATTCGATTTTAGAGTTCGAAGGTACTATGACAGAAAATGAATTTAGGAAATCTCATCAGTGTAGAGGAGGGGCTATTGGTTATAAGGTGGCTTCTGGCAAGAGAGAATGAAGCTAAATAAACAATGTTGATGGCAGTCGTATCTAGTTACATGCGGACCACTGAAATAGGCGTGAGTGAGCGTGGGACAAGCATTCCAAGCATAAAAAGATCACCCGTGGATGCTTTATCTGTTTTTTCGCGTGTCCGATTTTGCCTCGCTGTCTGTTTCAGCGTGTCTGTTGGTTCCTTATCCTTTCCCGACTCTGCACATTCTTTGGCTGCACCAGTGTATGAGCGTCGCATTGTCTTTTCCTATGATTGAGGCTGGCAGTCTCTGTTTAGGAACCACAAAGACCACATACCTATTTCTTACTATATCCCAATGCAAAATTTAATGCAATTTAATTTAAATTTGTGAAACCTTAAAACTGACTGTTAAATTTAATAGCAGCTGTTTATTTAGTCATATTTTGCAAGGCATTCGGGTTTTTCATTAGGGACGAAATTATTTAAAAGGCTTTCAACCCAAGAAGAGTTAAGACAGGGAAACCTTCCATCCTCATCAGTTCCGGGTACGCTGCTTCTAGTTGTCACTTTGGTATTCGCAATGTCTTGGTCTTTGAAGGGGAGGCTCGGTCTTGCCGGTCGTCTTGAACCTGGGTGCTGGGATTTGTAGATCCTCTTGTTTGGAGCGTTCTTGTCCATGCTCTCGATTGGTCTAGCCAATCTTGGCCTTTGGGACTATTTCCCCATCTTAGTACAGCTTGTCGACTTCACCGATGTGTCTTTTCTTCCGTTCGCCATCCTCGCATACGGGACGAGTTCAATGAACTCTTATTTATTGAAATATGCTCAATGAGATAAATTCTAAAATGAATTTTAGTGCGCTTCAAAACTTTCCCAAATTGAGTTCTGAAAATAAACAAAAATTTAGAATTTAAATTTGCTGAACCTTAAATTTAAATTTAATAGACGTACATACTCATACACATACATACATATGCTGTACACATAATCGAAAGTAGAAAACAAAATATGAGTACGGCTTTGTCTGTCCCAAAAGCGTTGTATATCTTACTAAATTTCGATCCCCAATAATTCCTTCACCTTTTTGGATTATGGGGTACCTTCTCACAAAATTTCCATCCTAAGCCTTTCGAATTTAAAATTTGTTTTGTTTGCTTGGTTATCAGAGGGAAACCGATAACTATACAAGGGTATTTTTCTTTCACCCTTTGACCCATTAGTGCACGAAAACAAGCTCACCCCATAAAGTCCTTAAACTACGCATACATTTCAATTGTGACACTTTCAATTGAATTAAATTTAAGTTTCCTTTTTGAAACGGCTTTTCATTTCTGCAAAAAGTAGTCCCCAAGCAACCTCTAAATGCACTTTTTGTCCTTGAATTTATTAAGCCTTTAGGCAACGTTGGTTAAGATCATAATTGATTTATGAGAACGTTTTTGTTTTTAAGATGGAATTAGGTCTCTAATTTTGCCACTTGAGACTTTGAAATACTTAATTAAATTTATTCTCCGTTACGAGGAAATTTGACGAAACAATTTGTGTCTACCTAGTGCACTGAGAGTCCTTTCTCCTGTTTCCAAGGAACTTTCTTGTACTTATTAAGATATTCCAATTAAAGAAGGCATATTGGGCTTAAGTGGGACGGGGAAAACTTTTTTCGTGCCTTTGCTTTCATATTTTAATTAAGTTTGATATATCGTTGAGATGATGCTCGACAGAGTGAAAGCTTTGTACGAGAGTGCTCGTACATCGTCCCTTGTGAGTCAGTGCAACAAGGATGTTGAGGTTCTCGTGGGTGTATTGCATGGGTTTTCTCTGTGATTCGTTGTGTTGGTTGGATTGCATTGCTAATTGGGCAAATGCGGAGAAAATATCGTTTTGAAGGGATTAGAGTTCCTGATTCACAAATAGTCAAAGATGAAAAGCTTTGGGGATTTGTCTTCAATACGATATCAAAGACATTAAGGGATTTGATATTCTTTGGGTACCGTTTTTGGAGTTTAAGGAATTATGTGTAAGTACATAGACTGTGCATGGGAGCCGTGTAGGAGTATGGGGATTAGGATCTTAAAATAACTGTAGGGTGGAATTGTTTTTCCCTACTGAAATGGACTTTTTCATGTGTTCGGTTTTTTCTTGAGATGTATATCAGGGTAGCATTTTTGTATACATCAGTGCTATCATTAATGCCGAGGTTTGGGAGTCATACTTTCAAAGTTAGAAATCGTCCCTTTCACTGAGATGATTTATTCCTGTATTCTCTTAAGGATTGGAGGGACTAAAACTTCCCGGTCATTTTATAGGTAGATTCCAAACTGCACTGAAAAGAGAACACTGATAAATGTGTAAAGAAAACGTTCTATACATTCACACACGCTTTCAAAACTATATTTTTTTTAACGGCTCCACCTCGAGTAAATGACTGACAAACGTCCCAGACCAATAACTGTTATCAGAAGGCTTCTTAATTGACCTTTCTCATATGGCTTTTAAATGCAGGTCTCTTCCATTTGTGAGAACAATTATAACACACACAACAATAGTGGTTTCGAGAAGCTGGGCTATGGACACCTCAAGGTCTGCTGCGCCAAATATTCAGCAGAAAATAAAATAAGTAACACGTTTTCGCAAAGCCTAGCACTTCGCAGAGGTGAGTATTCTAACATCGAGCGTTCCACTCTGCAGTCTATCGAATTAACCACCGACAAAAAGGTCTCCATGGCGTCCTTAGATAGCTATGATATACCTGAGCCTGAGCCAACAAGTCACCAAAAAAGAGAGTGCTAACTCAGTATCTATTATAAAATCCTACCAGGCATTCATTCCTTTAGGGGTAACTATGACTACGCTGTATTTCAAGCGGAAAACGCCAGCTACTAAAGCTATCATAAAAGGTATTATGGTCGAGCAGGTACACTACATAAATATCAAATGAGTTTCTGATGATGTGAAATAGCGATACGAAGAAAAAATGTAGTGGCAGCAGCACGGAGACTGTTCTCCTTTTGAGGCAAAGGCTCTTTACACTCATCAATGTAAGTTCATAGGCTCCGCTTTGCTGAATTCACTCATTCTTTCCGCGGAATTGCCGCAAGGTATTACTTCCAGGGATGCTTAGCAAACCATTCCGGGCAGGATGGCAAACTGTCATGTTAAAATCGTTGAAGATACTGGCTGCGAGGATGTCGATAGCGGCCGATCTCTTCTGAGATGGTTCGAAAGGCGAAGATAGCCTCTTTTTGGTTTCCTTCATAGTTAGTACCTGCTCCCCGGCTTCATATAACAGAACTGAGGTCACAGCATTAAGAACCACCTCCTTGATTAAAATAAGATTAAGATTAGAATCCTTCCAGTGTTTTCAGGTCCCTCGACGTTAAGCAGTGCGCGTGAGAGAGATCCTTGTATTTGATAGGTTTTTTTGGTTAAATATTCAGTTTGTTGTCCAGTATTTCTTGAGCTTCTTTGGATCTGATAGTTTGGTTACTTCTGCCTTATGGTCAACTAAGTAGTTCTAGTCTGGAGACCATTTATTCAGACAATTGCTTCATTTGCAGCTGATTCTGCTGCTTGGATCCGTCTAGCTACAGTCTCGACGGCAGTTTCATCTACGAATCTAGTTATTGTTAGTCAGCCAGGTAGCATTAATCGAAGGACTGCGTAGTAAATGATGTTCCACAGTACCGGGGTAGTTGGCTCCTTTTGTATAACAGCGCACTGAAGAATTCCCAATTGCAAGTGCTCATCTATTGAACAAAGATTCTAGATCTAACCTCCAGCTCCTATTCCTAGCAAAGTATTTCGAAAGCGATCTCAAAAGTATCCATATCCATTTAAAAAAGGTAAGCCTGGTTCGTATCCTTGAAATGAAAGATGTTCAACGGCACTTGAGAAGGTCCCCAGCATTCTCTACTTTCTTCGTTCATAAGCGCTCTTTGTTTTCTAATGAATCGAGGAGTGGAACTCACTAGCTTCCAAAGGGAAGACAAGGGACTCAGAAACGGTTTATTCCGCTGACAGCATGGAACACCTACGGATAAGAAAATTGGTGATATAACCACATTTGCGGATGGGTCCATGATGGATGGCAGAAGGGGCCAGGTATCTTTTCAGAAGAACTAGAACTAGCATGTCATGTTAGACTGGGGAAATTTACCTAAGTCTATCAAGCCGAGATGATTGCTCTGTTACATGCGCTGGATTATCATTACGATAGCACTGGGCAATCAATCAGTGATTGGACGCATGGAGCAAACGGGTATAAATACATCCCTGGCGGTGGAATGTGTTAATAAACACAAGAGTGCTCATCTCGAAATGAGGTGACGCTGCTCTGGGTGAGAGGGAACGTAGGGACTGAGGGCAATGAAAAGGCGGACTCCCTAGCAAAGCAAGGGTCAACCTCGGAGTTCTCTAGTCCTGGACCATTTGCTGCAATTGGCAGAGAAATGGTGGAGCACCTGATTAACAAGTGAATCGCGGCGGAACACCCGAGAAGGTGGTTAACCGTAGAAGGTTGTAGGCAAGCTAAAATGGCTGCTAAAGGGCCGACTGGCTGCACTTATAGGGAAGTTCTAAGCTTGGAGCGAAGGCCACTGCAATGGGTGGTAGCGTTATCTACAGGTCATGGAAACTTCGGGTATCACCTAAAGAAGATGGGTCTTCTGGAGGAGGATGCCTGTGAACTGTGCCTGGAGGAAATCGAGACATATACTGTGTCATTGTCCGCCATTAGCTAGCAGAAGAAGAGAGGTCTTGGGACGCCACTGGGTAGAAACCCAGAAGATGAACCAGATTTCTGTTAAACAGATGCTAGCGTTGACACGAGGAATCAAAGCCAGAGAAGAACTGTGGAGAAATCCGAAGAGGCTCTCAGGCTAGATGGATCGTATATCTGTGGTCTCCTTTGGTATCTCTCGAAATAATATGTGTATTCCGCTGACAGAATATAAAAATATAGCAGAGCTAACACATCTCACTCGACATTTCAAGACTCTAAATTACTTACTTAACGGGCGCCCAACCCGTGAAGGGTCCCTGCCGGAGACACAGCAGCCTTCCATCCTCTTCCATCCTGGGGACGCTGCTTCCAGTTTCCCAGACCAAGCGCTCTGGCATCCGCGATAGCTTGGTCCTTAAAACGTAGGTTCGGTCTTCCTTGTCGTCTCGAACCTGGGGGCTGGGATTCGAAGATCCTCTTAGCTGGAGCATTATTGTCCATTCGCTCGATGTGGCCGAGCCAGTGTAGTCGACGTGTTTTGGCTTTCCGGACTACATCCACATCTTGATACAGCTCATAGAGTTCGCGGTTATATCTTCTTCTCCATTCGCCCTCCTCGCATATGGGACCGAAAATTCGACGAATTTTTCTCTCGAAAGTTTTCAAAATCTGCTCTGCTTTCCTGCTTATCGTCCAACACTCGGCACCGTAGAGCAGAACTGGCAGGATAAGTGTTTTGTAGAGCACGCATTTTGTCTTCCGAGTTAGGAGTTTTGAACCCGGTTGTTTCGCTAACCCGAAGTAGCAGCGGTTTGCTTGGGTTAGTCTTCGTCGGATCTCCACTAAGGTGTCGTTCGTGGTGTTGATGTTTACTCCGAGGTAGGTAAACTCCTTAACTACTTCGAAGTTACTGCTGTCAACAGTGACGTTTTGTCCTAGGCGGTGGACAGATGCTGCTTTGTTTGTTGACAACATGTACTTTGTTTTGTCCTCGTTTCAAGACCGACTCGTTTTGCCTGTTCTTCAATTGCCGTAAAAGCCTCTATGACGCCACGCTGGGAGCGACCGATGATATCAATATCGCCTGCGTATCCCAGCAGCTGGACGGACTTGTTGAAGATAGTGCCTTCCGTGTTGACGCCTGCCCTGCGCACTATCTGCTCCAGCACTAGATTAAAGAAATCACATGATAGCTCATCTCCTTGCCGAAATCCGGTACACGCTTGGAATAGTTCAGAAGAACTGTTTCCAAACTGCACATTGCATCGCGTGTTTTCCAGCGTGAGGCGACAAAGTTGGATTAGTTTGCGCGGGATCCCGAATTCGGCCATCGCCATGTAGAGCTCACGGCGATGAATGCTATCATATGCGGCGTCGTTGAAGTCGATGAAAAGATGGTGAGTCTCGACTTGAAATTCGTTGGTCTTTTCCAGGATTTGCCTTAATGTGAAAATTTGGTCTATCGTCGATCTGCCGGGCCGGAAGCCACACTGGTATTTGCCGACGTGTGTGTTGCAGAAGGGCTTTCGACGTTCACATATTACGTTGGACAGGATCTTATACGCGACATTTAGGAGGGATATGCCTCTGTAGTTTTGCAGGACATAGGATCGCCTTTTTTGTAGATGGGGCATATGGAGCTGATTGTCCAGTCATCGGGCATGCTTTCATCCTCCCATACTTTGTGGATGAGTTGGTGCATGCACCCTACCAAAACATCACCACCGTATTTGAAGTGCTCCTTGTTATTCTTCAGCTTTTTGATAGCTGTGCCGACCTCTTCTATACTTGGAGGGGGGACTGCTTGTTCGTTGACTAAATGCGGGTGTTCTTCTTCCCCTACCACTCTCTCTACATGATGCCCATTTAGCAGCTGCTGGAAGTGCTGCTTAAAAACATCTACTATTCCCTGTGCTTCGGTGACTAGGTTTCCTTCACTCTTTCTCTTTTCTAGACTCTAAATTGCCCTTGAAAATATCGAATAAATTGAGGGAAGACTGTCCTTGAGAAACATGATTAGCTTCTGAAACCCTTGCTTGGAGATTGTCTCACTTTGTACATTTATCTGTGAAACTGCAACAAAACCTAAAAACGTGCACTCAACATAACAAAGTAATACAATTTCTCGGCACACTGGTTAATTCCGTTCGGGGTAATATAAATTCCAAACTTGTTCAAGAACAATACTTAAAAAGTAATTTCCTCCAAATTTTCAGTTACATCTCGCACTCCGTTCATTCGAAAGGGTTAACCTTAAAGCTACCGCAACGAAACCTGTTGTGGCTACATTTGTGAATTTCATTTCAGACTCACTGATTCCAAATGCAAAGTTAATTCCACTCAGCTGTTCTCCTTTTTTTTCATTTTTTCAGGACCAGAATGATATCCCTCCCAGTTGCTCCCCACCCTGCTCACTTATTTCCATCAAATGAATTAAACGAAGCAGAAAATTGTGGCGTGAATGTTGGATGGTTTTTCCTTTTTATAGATTTTTTATATACATACCTACATATACATATTTTTTTTTTGCTGTTCAATGTTATTTTCCAACAAAGTAAACTTTTATTTTTTTGTTTACGCTGTTATGGTTCTGGTGGTCGGCGAGGGGGTAAACTTCTCAAAGCAAAAATTTGTTACCTACATTTTATATAATAAATTTCCATCGTTTACCGGAAGTAAATTGTCGGAATCATACAAGCGGTAGTATATAGTTAAAAGGTATTTCTGTTGCTTCCTGAAAAATTGAATAAATTTCGGGCAATGACTGTGGTTTTTGTGGTAGTTGGGTTGGTGGCTTGACCATGGATGAGGAAGTTTTTATTATAAAAAAAAATTGTTAGAGTGAGAGACTTGTTTTTTAGGGAAAATATTATCCTTGCTCCGAGATAAGGTATGGTGTTGAATGTTGTTTAATGCTATTTTCAGTCATACTACCTTGGGACAACCTAGCTTTCTACGTGAATCTATATTTGCCTTGCTGCTGCACTGGGATAGGTTAGGTTAGGTTAGATAGGGTTATGAGGAAGACCTCATAAGACACTAGGCACCAGAATGGGCCCATCGCGATCCCTGGGGAACCTCCATAAAAAGCAAATGGAAACCTAAACACTTTTCCTAAAAACCCTTGATTTCCCTACAGAAAATAGCCTCTTTTGGTTGATAGAACCTACCTCTAACCTATTTCCTACGATTTCGAGCTATTCCCTGGCATTCACATAGTATGTGTGTGGTATCCTCCTCGACGCATATGTCGGTACAGTATCTACATACATCCGTGTCTGTAAGGCCCAGTCCCATGGCGTGCTTTCCCAGAAGGCAGTGCCCGGACAAGATTCCTACTGCTGTTCTTAGCTGAATTCTGTTTAAATTCAGAATTTCCCTAGTTCTTTTCCGGTCGAATTCTGGCCACAAAGTCTTGGATACCCTGTGACCTGCTACGTTTGACCATCTTTGGTCGGCTGTTTTGTATACTTTGCCTTTAATGGCAGCCTTAACCTCGCACGAAGGTGGTTTGATATCCACGGGTTCGTCTACTGGCAATTCTCCTCCATACCTTGCCAGTTCATCAGCAAGTTCATTCCCTTTTATACCGCAATGTCCTCGCACCGAGCATAGTTTTACGCGGTTCTGTGTACATGACATTTGATTCTAGCGCTTTGAGTGCAGCCTGACTATCGATATAAATGACAATATCCTCATTGGATCCTTATTGGATATTGATTTCATCTCTAGAAGTTCCACAGCCCTGAGTACAGCTAGAATTTCTGATTGGAAGACACTGCATGTATTTGGCGGTCTCAGAGACACATTCAGGTCCGGATTCTCAGAGTGTATTCCAGAGCCCGTTCCTTCGGATGTCTTTGATCCCAGTACTCCTTTCCTGGGTACGTTATCTCGTACGGTGTGTCGAAGTCGAAGACGGGAGTAATGTCGTCCGTTTTTACTGAATTGCCACCAATAAATTCATTTAAGATGGAGCAGTGTCCTATACTGCTTTTCTTAAAGAGGCCTAAGTTAGTGAGCCTGAGCGCAAGGTTTTTAGCCTGTAAAACAAGCGGCAAAAGGTGAAGAATGACGTCCAGTGCCGCTGAGAGGGTCGTTCGGAGTGCGCCCGTAATTGCGACACGGGCCGTTCTTTGTACGGCCGCTAATTTTCCTAATGCTGTTTTCCTGTTTGTTGCTTTCCACCACTGCACTGGGATATACAAGGTGGCCCAAAATTAATCATCCTATCGGAAGATGCTATAATTTTTTGCAAATGGCGTCGTACGTCAATCATATTTGACATTTGTGAACTAGACAGCTGCAGTATACAAACAGACAAGCAATGGAGCGCTATACTCCGCAAGAGCGTGGAATAATTTTCCACGTCGATTTTTTTGACCAATAATCCGTCGGTGGTGTTAGCGCAGCGTGAATTTCGACTTCGATTTCCTAATCGTGTCGCGCCAACTGGCCAAACATTCCGGCGCTTAGCTACTCGACTCGAACAGACTGGAACCACAGGAGACTATGCAGGGCGTGGCTGCCGATGTCGCTGAGAACGAAGAAACATCAACCAGACGACCGGCCACGCAATTCGGCATCACCAGACGGACGCTACCAGCGAATTTTGGTGAAAGACTTACACATTCAATCGTTCCCGTACAAAGTGCAAACAGTGCATCAGTTAATGCCTCCTGACCGTCAGTCCCGCGTGAATTACTGTCAAGCCATCCTCAATCTCAACAACGAAGAGGACGATTTGTGTCGAAAATCATCATGAGCGGCGAGGAGCGTTTCCACTTAAGCGGTTACGTCAATAAGCAAAATCTTCGTTTCTGGGGCACTGAAAATCCTCCGTTGAGGCTTGTGTATTCATCGGACAGGCCAGAGTAACTTTATATTGTTCTTCATCAAATGGGGTTCTATTCGGTTGTGGCTTCTAATGCATTGTTTAGGTTTCGATGCAAGTTACAATATCACATGGTGCAATCGAACGCAGCAACAACCATTTGACAAGTGTCTTTTGGCTAGGAGACAGCTTGAAAAACACGGTACCCAAAACGAGATTTAATCTAAGGTGAGAGTATAAAACCATTTGGTCCGATACCCAGATGAATAACCTACAAATGGTCCTCTATTGACGAAAGATAACAATTGCGCAATCCACACGGTGCAGGGTCATAAATCTACAGGCCATAAGTCCATTGTGGACTTATGGCCTGCACCCTGCACCAATCCACACCACGATGGTAAATATGTATATGGCCAAAATTTAATTCTCGGAGGATGTTTAACAACTTTGGTCAGTAAAATATCTTGGAACCCGAACTGATTATTACGGATCTGTCAGCGAGTCTGCTTCTGAAACTGCGGACTGAGACCCAAAATCATACTCCAATAGTACATCTTGGTCGTCACGCTCATGCTTGCTGCTAAAGTCTCGGGGTAAATTACCATTGAAGTCACTAGAGTTAATAAAATACCTGCCTGTGTCCTGGTCCCCAGTAATTCTTTGTCATCATTTTGGGCCTTTCCTTGATTCAGGTGGTAAAATTTCATTCTAATGGAGGAGCGATCTCAGCTTGATTTTGAATGACATTCTCACTATGAACCGCATATTTCCAGGGGGATTACTTTTTAGACATACATCGAAGGAGTGGTTAGGAAATCAGAACACGAGCTACATAGTTTCATCTACATTTACTACATCCAAAGGGATCGACAGTTTTCATAATTTAGTGTCTGATAGACATCATACGAATATGTTCTAGAAAGCGTGAAAAAACTGTACTCACGTCTGCCCAGCTGCTGGAATATCAGCATCATCGGATGCTCCCAGTATATACTCGTAGGGGTTTTGACAGTAACGAACAAGAGGCAAGAAGGTAATGAGGACAAAACCGAACAGAAACATCCGCCCATCAACTCTTACAAAACGTTACTATGGACATGTGCCGATTATGTCTGGAAGATCAAGAGACTGCCAAGCATTTCCTGTGCGATTGTTCAGCCATGGCTCGAAGGGAGATCAGTTCACAAACATAGTCAACCAGTCACCCGTAAAAACGATCCTAAGGTTCCTTCACGACCTTGATCTTTACTCGGGATAAATATTCTCTCCTTTACTAGGTGAACCTAGGGATAGCACAAAAGATCTTTTAGGTCACAGTGCTTGTCTGGCCATCATAGGGATAGGCAGAAGGCCCCTAATACCCCGATTCTTTTATCGTGAATAGGTGCCTTCCGGCTTTTTCCACGAAGAAAGCAATTCTTACAACATAAACGTCACTATTAGTTACGACTTTGAAGTAGTCAATGAGCTTTCCTATCTCGTAGTTAAGTCAAGCCCGAGGAGATCCAACGACGATTGAAACTCAAAAACTCATGCTAAAAGACGTTTAACATTTTTTGTCATATAATGTGGGGCAGACTGCAGGACTTACAAATACAAATTCTTGGCGCAACGGACCGTATGTGGTCCAGGGCCTAGCTTCTCGCGACCATTCTTGTTGTGCGTGTTATATTTTTCACACAAATGGAAGGGACCTACAGTTTAGAGCCATATCCGAAAGGCAAATTGAGAGGCTTTCTCTTGACAATTATTACTCTCGGACGTTTGTCTGACATTCGCGAGAGGCGGGACCGTGAAAAACTTTTTGGTATTCTCTGGGATTCGAACCTCGAACTTCACGCTCAGCGATCCAATGCACTAACCACTTGACCCACGGCGCCGACTGCAGGACTTGGCCGAGTAAATTTTGGGATTTTTCGAAAGACACATCTCCTCTCAGATATTTGGTCCTGGGTGTACGACTTTAGAAAAAGTGAAGTCTTCGAGCTCTGTATTGAGAATGAATGACTTCGCTTCATATTTTTAAAGAGCATCCAGCAATCATTCAGCAAGAAAGCCCAAGAACTTGTCTTATCGTATCTAAGTTGGTCACAATCATTCCGACATCCTGAGCAGTTCACTACAGATCCTAAATAGTGTCGATTATCTGCTCCGCAGTACACAATAATGGCAAATCTCTCTAATCATTTCCCCTCGTCACTCCACTGGTAAAATCAATTTGCCAGCATTTTGGAAACAAAATCACAACTTTACTTCGAAAACAGAACCCAAATTCTATGAATGCGCAGTTAAACTTAGTAATTAATTTTTTTTACTACCATTAAATGAATTCTGCACCTTTTATATCTGGCTACAAGTAAATATCCTGAATAGATCATCCTTCCTGGAAAAATAATCAATTTTACTATGAGACAAGGATAACTCAATACGAGCACAAATAAAAAAAAAAAAAAAAACTTTTGAAAGAAAGTTTGTTCCGACACAGTAACATACAACATTTTCCATACACTGCGACTGACTTTGGCATCCTTAGCAATCCGTTTTCCTTTTTTTTTTTTTTTTTTAAATAGTTTATAATACCATCGTGCTGTCAAAAAGAAAACGAGCATGAACATCAAGGAAGGGCATTTTACAGTACCGAGATTTGGAAAATTGCCTTAGGTAAACTTCAGATTTCTTATAACCGTATACAGCCAAAGCAAGAGCCACACAAGTGTTCTTTACGTATCTAAGAGTTGACTAGTACACAGATACAACATACTACCACACCAAAGCCAACTCCTTGCGAATGCCAATCCAAGAAACATTTTCAACTACGGAAGAACTCATAGTAAGGGAATAGTTTCTGGAGAATCTGTTTGACTTTCTCTAACAATATCCTTGCTCACCCCCACTCGCCTTTATCATAGGAAAATTTTCCATTTTTATCCTTCAGTTGTGCCCGGAAGGGGAATTTCTCTTTTTTTTAGAATAATTTCATTCTGAAGATCCTCGGGGTACATGTTTATGTCTATTCCTAGTTCAATTGCACCATTTCTTGTGGAAATAAATGTATTTTCTCTGTGCGTTTGTATGTGTGCACAGCCCCTGCTTTGCATGGTGAAATTTATTTCCCCGCGGGTGACCCTAAGAGCCACAAATACGAGTCGATTGCATTGAACTAAAGTCGTCATTAACGTCCGAGAAGCATAAATTCTGGCAAACATAACTCGGGCGTTTGGTAATCATCGCCATATCGCGCGATGTTATATGATTTGCAGTCCATTTAACTTGGCAAATTTTCAAAACAATAATTATCTCATCGGTTAGTTGGATTGTGAAAGCCAGTCAGGAGAGAGACAGGCACAGTGTTCTAAATTCGATATGTTATAGGTAATTACGAGTGAAGGCACCACCGCGAATATTCAACACGCCCACAAGAATGCTACTCAATCCGACATCCGTTGACCGTATTCGCGTCCTGGAAGTTTTGGTATTGGGAACCGTTTCAATTACTCATGCAGCATGGAACCGAATTAATTTTCGAGTTTGCAAACCGGGCGAGACCCCGAAATTTATATTAATTTCGTTACATGGGCTTGCAGGGTGTATAGGTGTGTGTCTGTGGTGTGGGGAGGCCTGGAAATGTGTCGATGGTAATTGTTATCGTTTTGCTGGAGGACGGAAGTCGTTGTTGCGATTATTTTTTACAGCCATCATTAGCTTCGGTTACTTTGTTTTTTGGGTGCACGTTGCGTGTATCTGGCGCTTGGTTTGTTTGTTCTGTGGTTGGGTAATGAATTCGATGTAACCAGAATATCAAGTGAGATGATTCTGGGTTAGTGATTAGGAACGCTTTTTGTGTTAGCTTGTCGTGTGTGTTTATACAGATCTTCAATGCATTGCGTATGATGGTATCATTAAACACATCGGGCTGACAGTATCTGACATTTGGTGTATCCTAGCATTGTTAAATATTTGTTTGAGAGGAGAGAAATTTTGCGATACATATATGATTCAGAGATATCTTTATAATAATTCTGTCAGCTGCACACATGTATGGAAAAAGACCTTCGGCAAATGGCAACTTTTTTTTGAAAAGTCATGGAAACTTGGCACACTTTTAAATGTCACGGCTTTACGTGGCTGGAAAGATACAGGATCTGAGTAAAACAGGATCTGATTTGTAATTTGGCTTAAAAAACTTATACATAAGTTGAAATATGTGCCGCCAACCACACCTGCTTTTCTTGATATGTAGTTTCTACTCCTAATGATGGCAACCATTTGTCAGAGGCAATCGAAATTTGTTCAAGACAAGTGCTTAGGTGTAGGTCCTTATATCTGCAACTGGCAGCATGGTTTCACCGACCATAGCTTTGGGAAACACGAGATATGAACGTTTATAGAAAAGATGTAGAAATAGTTTTAAGGGGTGTTTTTTTATGCAAGAAATTAACGAGGCGCAGGAAAGACTTCAAGTGTCCTTACATAAGGCCGAAGACATTTTAATTAATTAATGAAAAGGTAGTGTGTTTTATAGAAATGAGACAAACGAATAAGTAGATTGATAACATTTCAAATATATGGAATACGTTTGGTGTCAATCGCAGGACAGGTACGCTACGACTCACATTTCAAGTGAAATTTTCTATTCAATTGTAATGAGTGTTCATTAAGGAATTATTGTTGTTCTCGTTCCTTTTATTTTATATCGTACTCCCCGTCTGTTTTTCACTTACATCTTTAAAACCTACAACTAGTGTACAATAGCAGTGTTGAAATGTACAATAATAGAAGCCATAATGCCTTGCTAGAAAGTGGTCCTCGATGAGGTATAAAACCAACATACACTGCCGGCTACAAGTTTGGAATCACTTTTTGGTTTCCATCAGCCTGTTTCTCTAACTCTCATGAAAAGGCGCTTGATTGAAGCAGGCTTAAAAGGCCGAGTAGCAGTTCGAAAACCTTTGTTCCGGTCTCAAAATCGATCTAAACTATTACTGTAAGCCTGAGAGCATAAAAATTGGACGATGGAGGACTGGAGCAAGGTGCCATGGACTGCAAAAATTAGATGGTGATTCCAAACTTATGACCGGCAGTGTAGTTCATTGTAATAGATACCAGCACAGAGCAGGGATTTCGATTAGCTTGCTAAAGCCAGTGGCAGTGCGGGTTTTGTTTGAGTCGTAAAATTATCTGAATATAAATTCAGTAGCAAGTCCTTCTCATACGAGTAAGGAAAGCACATGTAAAGGATGAATAAATGAGAACATTATCTGCTAATTGAAATTTTTACAATTTCTAAAAAAATCACTTCACGAAAATTCCAGCTCCTAAGGATGCCTGCTGATGGAAAGTTTAGAAGTGACTTTTGTGAAATTGGAGGTGTTATCTCAATTGTAGCTTAGGAGCGCCTTCGAACTACTAAGGTCTATTCGTGTCTGTATCCTCATCTGGGTATAGTCTAGATTAACATTATATACGTATGTATATTTTTATTAATTCTTTATTTCATACCGAAAACCTATATAGTACAATTTCATATAGTGTAGTATTTCATTGATAAAAAAAGATGACCTTTAAGTTTTTGCTAGAAACAAATAAGAAACAAATTCTGTTGCCCAAGGACAAGAGGCGAATACACCTATCAGGTAAAATAAAGAAAGGAAAAAAAAAAAACTATTGATGGGGGAAAAACAAGCATTTGAATAAGAACAAGAACTTTAATTACAATATGAAATGTTATTTACATCATTCGAATTAATAAATTATCTATTTGAGAATTTTTGATGGAGAAAAGCCATTTTTTAATATCGTTTAAAAATACTGTTTTCACTCTCTCACACCTAAGGTTTTCTGGTAGCGAGTTAAACAAACGTGGAGCGGTAACATAATAAAAACGTGAAAAGTGTGATTTGTGGACTGTTGGAACAACTACGAAGTTTCTGGTGTTAACTCGTAAATTAAAGTTAGCATGAAGTCTTACATCATACTACCCAGAATTTTCAAAAAATATTTTAAGACTTTATAACAGTACAAGTGCCTTAGAGGAAGAACCTCGAGATCTTTGAACAATTCAAAACTAGGCCTTCTACGATTAACTTTGCACATAATTCTAACTGCATGCTTTTGTTTAATTAACAAAAGCTCTATTTTATTAAAATGTTTGCCTCCCCAACAAGAAATTCCATACTGCAACTTTGATTTTAATAAACCATTATAGACTAACTTCAAAATAGGTAGTTGGCAGCAGAGGCTGAAGTGATAGAGTTGCCTAACAATCCTATTTAGATATTGTTTAAGGTAGAACGTGTGGTCCTTCCAACTAAACTTTTGGTCCAATATAATATCTACGTATTTAAAATTGTCGACTCGTTCAATTCTAAAGCAGCTGTCACTGCAACTTACATCTTCCCTAAATGTTGTAGTATCATAGGCATGTGTATCTGGCAAATAGAATCGCAAACAACTAGGTGCGTGATAATATAAGGGCATGTCTTCGCATAATGTACCTTTGATATTGAATATCATAAACTTTGTTTTATTACTAATAATCAATTTATGTTGAACCAACGTCGTAGTACATATGTCCAAATCGTTATTAACATCCGAAAACAAATCAAGATAGCTTTACTGGAATAGGAAAGAGCAGTATCATCAGCAAATGCTGTGATTTTACCCCTAAAAGGTTGGATGAATATCGAGTTAACATATCGATATTAGAAACAATATCGTGCCCAAGACAGAAGCTTGCGGAACACCTACATACATATATTTATGTAACTCTGCGAACTCAAAGAATTTTTTAATTTTACCACTTGCTTGCGATTTCTTAAGTAAGAAGCAAACCAGTTAAAATTAAAGCCTCTGAAACCCGCGTTAAATAGTTTGCTTAACAACAAAGTATGGTTCACCATATAAAAGGCCTTCGTGATATCAATAAATAAAGTAGAAGGAATTTGAGAAGTGTTTAGACTATTATATATTTATCCAGTTAATTTTATCAATGCACTTTCAGTAGATCTGGCGCTTCTAAAGCCAAACTGAGAGTCATTAAAGAAATGTGTCCTATCTAGGAAGATTATCATTCTAGACTTTATACCTTTTTCTAAGATCTTTGAAAAAACATATATAGAATGGAAATAGGCCGATAATTATTTTGAATCGTAGTATGTATCACCCTTTTTGTGAGATGGCAATACTACTGCTGTTTTCAGAGATTCTAGAAAAACACCTTCTTGCACACAAAAATTAAAAATAAAGCATAAAACAACAGCAACAAAAATATGAAATGAAATTTTTTTCAATATGAAGCTTGTGATGTCACACTGGGCATAAAAACAAATTTATACATAATATGTATGTACTGTATATACATTATACATACATACGTTGTACATGTAGGTATATCCCATGTAGGGCCTCCAAAAGCATTCCCATTTCAATTTTCTACATATTAACAGTTTTTTGTTGTTTGCTGGGGTGTTAACTTAAGTTGACTGATTCGACTTAAATCGTCCAAATAAGTCTTAATCTCAACATTAAAGCTTGGAAAAAGGAAAAATCCTTTAACATCCCGAAAAGTTGATCTGCACCAATGAAATGTATGAGCAATCTTCAACTTATTTTAGCTCTAAATTTAGGTCCTACAAATAGTCGATATACATATAGTCTGATAGTTTTTGACTTTTCGCTTGCTAGAACTGATTTATAATATCGAGTTCTCTTCAGCATTGGTCCCTGATTGCCTCTAAAGTTGGCAGCTAAATTAAAAATTAATTTAGTTGTGGAAGTTACTATGGAATCTAATGGACTTTGAATGCTCTGTGTATATGTCTGAGTAGTCTTTACCTGGAATAAACGACTAATGATGTACTTAAAGGTAGTGCAACGTGCAAAAGGTCCTCTACCGATATAAAATTCTTGTTTATCCCTCTACCTAGTTATTATGTATTTATAAACCATTTACCCAACACTATCAGTATTATGTTGCGCTGAACAACAACCATGTAGACTACTATTTGAGTACCAATTTCCGAGATTCTACGTTCATTTGATATACTACTTCTTATTTGCTTCCAATTACAACTAAGCTCCTTTAAATCTTTTGTATTACAAGCTGCAACGAAAGAAACATGAGCTTATCAACACGGATGCAAACAACTTTAAGAAGTGTATCTTTTCAACAATATAGAGACAGTATTTTCTATTCGCTGACAGAAGGCCAACAATTTATTCAGCAACTCAGCAGCTCATTCAGTATCACTCCTTTTCATCTTAGGCATGCATTTGCACTATAAAGACAGTGAAAGTCCTTAAGCATTACATTAATTATATAAAAATAAAAGTACCTACGTGAGTCCAAAAGCGAAGAATAGAAATAACAATCCTACCTCCATAAATATAGCTAACCAAAGCCTTCACTTACAGACGTTCTACACGCTTATCTTAACAAATACCTCAATACCTAAGGGAATATACCTTCTTAAACTTCAACCTGATTAAGAACAGTAAACTACGTGTTTTGAATAAGAAATGCCCATTGCGCTTCACTTGTTAAATGTTTCCCCTTAAACTGAATGGATGCTTGAGAAGTTTTCTGCCGGGTATACTGGCCCAAAGTCCCAAATATTCGAAATAAAGGATTGTGCTCTCAAATCAACAACTCTCCGGGAATTCAATTGGAAATTCAATTTCCACCTAAATACACATCATCACTGCTTAACCCATACAGATGCCGTCAATGTTTTGTTCTCAGACAATCAACTTTTTCTAAAGATATTTCTATTTTCTCTGAATTTAATTCTTTCCGCCAACGAGAAGAGTTTGAAACGATCCGAAAGGAAATAAACAGACGGGAAAACAATCAAAGCAGAAAACATAGTTTTTTTTTTTTTTTTTTTTTAATCTTGCACAATTCTATTTACCTAAGACCTCTCGGCACGCTTGACCAACAAATCGAGTAAATAGGAATAAAAAACAAAACCAAATTCACCGAACACAATTGAATGTATCCTAACTGATTTTTTGGGGCAGCTAAGGAGTATTGAAAGTGGTTAGCATTTATTTGGTATCATGCACATAATACAGTAGCACACTATTTGAATATCTGATTCGAAAATACTCATATACTGAAACTAATCACGTGCAGATAATTGGAATGGAATGACTTAGCAAATGGAAACGAGGAAAAAGGACTTATAGGTCGATTTTCATGACCCCATCCATCGACAAAACTAATTAATACAATAGCATTGCACAAAGGGATTTGGTTATAGAATTTCAGTATTATATACGAATATACGAACCTGTGCCAACCGATGGTCTTCAAAAACTGTGTACCTACGTCCATAAATAATATCCAGTCCTCAGTTTTCCTCCCAGGCATGAATCTCTAAGTGCAATGCGGCCCCCATTGAAAATGTATGTATCTCTTGTTGTTTCCCAAAAATAGGAAAATACACAAAATGGTTTTGCTCTCCAAAAACCTTTTGCTGCCAACGTAACAATAATTGAAACGCTCTTTTCCTTTAATTTTGGAATTTTAATGGACCATTAAATCCCTGACTACAATTAGCGTTATTCTCTATGACAAGCAGTACGAATTTTAAGCCATAATGCGCAATTACGTACGTGAGATAATTTTGTGGGTATTTTTCGACATTAAAAAACGGCTATTAAAACGTAGAACGTGAACTATTGCGAATGATGGTAATTTCAATTGTTATAACTTAACAAGACCGACACTACTACTGAAGAAGGCACGAATAATAAATGGGATTTCGGATGTCAAAGAAAAGGATTGCAATTTGTATGTTAGAGTTCAAACTACACAAGGGCTTAGGTTAGGTTAAGTTGAAGTGGCTGCCAGCTGGGAGTCGCCAGCACACTTAGACCAATGATAGGTCCATTGTGATAACATCTGGATCATGGCAGAAAGTTTCTCTCTACCTACTCGTTAAAACCAATATGAGCTTCTTATGAAGCGTAGCAGGCTCTTAATGTCAATATTCATCAGGTCGCCTATATCGCTGTAATAGGGAGCTCCTAACTGAAGCTTCCTTCTACGGGAGAGAGCTGGGCAGGAACAAAGAAGGTGAGGGATAGTTTCCTCCTCTTCTTCATCCATGCAGCTTCTACAAGAGTCGTTCGAAAACAGGTCTAGCCTTGTAGCATGCTTACCTATTAGACAGTGTCCAGTGATGACACCTATTGTGGTGCCGATATGCAATCTATTGAGAGGAATGAAATTCTTAGAACGTTTTAGATCCAGCTTTGGCCAAATCTGTTAATCCACTTGTCCACCTAAGATTTGTACTCTCCACAGCATCCAGCTTAAGTTTAAGTTTACGAGTAGCGATTGGAATACCTAAGGTGCCTTTGTCCGGCAAGATGGGTATAGTTGTTCCTATGGGTATAGTTGTCTCTATGGCCCGGCACCCAACACAGGTGAATGTTGATCTGCTCAGCCATCTCCACAAAAGACGAACGGTAGTCTAGAGCCACTGAAGAATTTATAGAGGTCGATTCAGAGATTTGATTGCTGCTTGGCTGTCTGAAAAGATGCGGATATCTCTAACAGATATCACGTTTTTCTTAAGCCGAGCTAGGGCTTCTTTGGTCGCAATTAATTCCGCCTGGAACACGCTACAATGATTTGGAAGACGGAAAGAGAGCTTAAGATTAAGCCTATCAGAGAAAACACCTGCACCAACTCAATCTTTTGATTTTGACCCGTCAGTCAAGGACTTTGCCTAGCATTTACTGGACAGAAAAATGTAGAAGATTTTCTTTAAACAGATCGTCAGATATTGAACCCCAAATCTGGTCCCTACAAAAGAAGGCAGAGACTTTTTACCGAATCAATGCACTGAGAGCAAGTATTGCCCTTCGCTCAACATCATACGATCTGGTGGAGTTTGAAGGTAAAATTTGATCGACTGATTTGTTTTGGAGGATAAAGGTAAGATTATCACAAACGCATGGGAGATCACCTAGTCAAACTTCTTAGTAGATTCAGCAAAACGCAGAATTTCTTTAGGGTTAATAAACTAAAGTTCACTCTCGAAATATCGTTTCCAAGTATCGTTGAGCAATATTATTCTCTCTAAGGCTGGACCTTAATAAAAAAAAAGTAGAAGATACACACTTTCAGTGATGTATCAGTCAGCCCGACTGTAAGTATCATTTACCTAAGTTAGGATACTTCCACCAGACACTTTCAGAAATACTGCATTTTGATACATCCATATATTGTATGTGGTTCCGTAAAGAGTTAGGTACAACAATCTAAATGTAGAACCATTTGAGAGTCAAATTAAGAAGCCGATAACTCCTTTTGTGAGACGTAACAGATCTAGTTGTCTGCAATTTAACGATGACACGGAATCAAAAAAAGGTAAAGGCTGAGCTCGTATTATCAACGAATACCGCAAACGAAGAAATGGTGCTTCGTATTTGAAGTCATGTCCCCCGTGCCAGACTTGGTTTTTCTGGCTCCTCCTCTATCTCTCCTACTACAGCACATAGAGCGTCACAAAGGGTGCATCTCACAAAAAAAAATACAAATACTTAGCGCAACCGACGTATATGGTCCAGGGTCTAGCTTTTCGCGACTATTCGTGTTGTGCGTGTTATATTTTTCACACAAATGGAAGGGACCTACAGTTTAGAGCCATATCCGAAAGGCAAATTGAGGAGTGCATCTCACAGCATCTGTTATTTAAAGGCAGACTTCTATCTTGAGTCTGATCAGTGTAAAGGTACATAGTACAGGCATCATATACTGGCATGTTGCCAATATGCTAGCGCAGGAAGCTCAAGTACTGTACCTGGTCAGAAGCACAGCAACTGCTATTTCTTCGTTTATCTTACACATTCTAGAAATATTCTCGCGTGCTATTTTCAAAGCCATACGATTTATTTACCAACGAGTGGCCAGTATGGAGGGTCCAGTAAGGTCAATCATGGAGTTGATTCGTTATTTTGGAAATAGTTGGCACGAAGTTCTTATCTTGCCTATTACCTTCAGTTTTTATAGAATACTAGCTGTACCCTGCGCGCGTTGCAACGCCACCAACTAAAATAAATTTGAAGGAAAGACATTACACAAATATTCAATTCATTTTGAGTCATTTTATTGAATTTGTTCATTTCGAAAAAATTGTGACATTTTCATTCGATATTTATTGAAGTGCTGTGGGATACGCAATATTTCTTGTTTTTCTATCTGGTGCGTAAACGAATAAATCAGAAGGTTTTCCGACACGTGAGCAGGCCACATAGAGCTGCCCATGTGAGAAGCATGGATTCTCCAAATTTAATCCACACACTTGCAACGATTGTCCTTGTGCTTTGTTGATAGTCATTGCGAAAGCGAGTCGCACCGGGAACTGCAAACGTTTGAATTCGAATGGCATATCTGTCGGGATCATTGGGATACGCGGCAACAGTACGTCTTCACCTTTGAATTTTCCAGTCAAAATTGTTGCCTCGATAACATTGTTCATCATTTTCTTGACTGAGAGTCTGGTTCCGTTGCAAAGTCGTGGTGGATTTATGTTTCGAAGAAGAATGATGGGTACGCCAATTTTCAATGTAAGAACGTGCGGTGGCATGCCTGGCAAATCAAGCGAATTCAAGAATTCAGTTGGATAGTTGACATCTTCGTCTTGATTCACCACAGTATCGATGGACTTATATGTTGTCGTTTCGCCGGGTATTCCATGCTGAATGGTGAAGTTGATGGTATTGACGTCGATGTTTTTGGCCGCTAATATAGCACGCGTACTGAGCCACTGATGATTTTTGTAGTTCTGTGCAATGTTTGGGAACACTTTTTGCACCAATTCGTCTATGCTTTCTGTGATCTTACAGAAGTTTGCTGGCAAGGTGATACATTGCGTAGATTCATGCACCAACTCAATCTTTTGTTTTTGACCCGCCAGTCAAGGATTGTGCCTAACATTTACTGGACAGAAAAATATAGAAGATTTTCTTTAAACAGATCGTCAGATATTGAACCCCAAATCTGGTCCCTACAAAAGAAGGCAGAGACTTTTTACCGAATCAATGCACTGAGAGCAAGTATTGCCCTTCGCTCAACATCATACGATCTGGTGGAGTTTGAAGGTAAAATTTGATCGACTGATTTGTTTTGGAGGATAAAGGTAAGATTATCACAAACGCATGGGAGATCACCTAGTCAAACTTCTTAGTAGATTCAGCAAAACGCAGAATTTCTTTAGGGTTAATAAACTAAAGTTCACTCTCGAAATATCGTTTCCAAGTATCGTTGAGCAATATTATTCTCTCTAAGGCTGGACCTTAATAAAAAAAAAGTAGAAGATACACACTTTCAGTGATGTATCAGTCAGCCCGACTGTAAGTATCATTTACATAAGTTAGGATACTTCCACCAGACACTTTCAGAAATACTGCATTTTGATACATTCATATGTACATATGTATGTGGTTCCGTAAAGAGTTAGGTACAACAATCTAAATGTAGAACCATTTGAGAGTCAAATTAAGAAGCCGAGAACTCCTTTTGTGAGACGTAACAGATCAAGTTGTCTGCAATTTAACGATGACACGGAATCAAAAAAAGGTAAAGGCTGAGCTCGTATTATCAACGAATACCGCAAACGAAGAAATGGTGCTTCGTATTTGAAGTCATGTCCCCCGTGCCAGACTTGGTTTTTCTGGCTCCTCCTCTATCTCTCCTACTACAGCACATAGAGCGTCACAAAGGGTGCATCTCACAAAAAAAAAATACAAATACTTAGCGCAACCGACGTATATGGTCCAGGGTCTAGCTTTTCGCGACTATTCGTGTTGTGCGTGTTATATTTTTCACACAAATGGAAGGGACCTACAGTTTAGAGCCATATCCGAAAGGCAAATTGAGGAGTGCATCTCACAGCATCTGTTATTTAAAGGCAGACTTCTATCTTGAGTCTGATCAGTGTAAAGGTACATAGTACAGGCATCATATACTGGCATGTTGCCAATATGCTAGCGCAGGAAGCTCAAGTACTGTACCTGGTCAGAAGCACAGCAACTGCTATTTCTTCGTTTATCTTACACATTCTAGAAATATTCTCGCGTGCTATTTTCAAAGCCATACGATTTATTTACCAACGAGTGGCCAGTATGGAATGTCCAGTAAGGTCAATCATGGAGTTGATTCGTTATTTTGGAAATAGTTGGCACGAAGTTCTTATCTTGCCTATTACCTTCAGTTTTTATAGAATACTAGCTGTACCCTGCGCGCGTTGCAACGCCACCAACTAAAATAAATTTGAAGGAAAGACATTACACAAATATTCAATTCATTTTGAGTCATTTTATTGAATTTGTTCATTTCGAAAAAATTGTGACATTTTCATTCGATATTTATTGAAGTGCTGTGGGATACGCAATATTTCTTGTTTTTCTATCTGGTGCGTAAACGAATAAATCAGAAGGTTTTCCGACACGTGAGCAGGCCACATAGAGCTGCCCATGTGAGAAGCATGGATTCTCCAAATTTAATCCACACACTTGCAACGATTGTCCTTGTGCTTTGTTGATAGTCATTGCGAAAGCGAGTCGCACCGGGAACTGCAAACGTTTGAATTCGAATGGCATATCTGTCGGGATCATTGGGATACGCGGCAACAGTACGTCTTCACCTTTGAATTTTCCAGTCAAAATTGTTGCCTCGATAACATTGTTCATCATTTTCTTGACTGAGAGTCTGGTTCCGTTGCAAAGTCGTGGTGGATTTATGTTTCGAAGAAGAATGATGGGTACGCCAATTTTCAATGTAAGAACGTGCGGTGGCATGCCTGGCAAATCAAGCGAATTCAAGAATTCAGTTGGATAGTTGACATCTTCGTCTTGATTCACCACAGTATCGATGGACTTATATGTTGTCGTTTCGCCGGGTATTCCATGCTGAATGGTGAAGTTGATGGTATTGACGTCGATGTTTTTGGCCGCTAATATAGCACGCGTACTGAGCCACTGATGATTTTTGTAGTTCTGTGCAATGTTTGGGAACACTTTTTGCACCAATTCGTCTATGCTTTCTGTGATCTTACAGAAGTTTGCTGGCAAGGTGATACATTGCGTAGATTCATGCACCAACTCAATCTTTTGTTTTTGACCCGCCAGTCAAGGATTGTGCCTAACATTTACTGGACAGAAAAATATAGAAGATTTTCTTTAAACAGATCGTCAGATATTGAACCCCAAATCTGGTCCCTACAAAAGAAGGCAGAGACTTTTTACCGAATCAATGCACTGAGAGCAAGTATTGCCCTTCGCTCAACATCATACGATCTGGTGGAGTTTGAAGGTAAAATTTGATCGACTGATTTGTTTTGGAGGATAAAGGTAAGATTATCACAAACGCATGGGAGATCACCTAGTCAAACTTCTTAGTAGATTCAGCAAAACGCAGAATTTCTTTAGGGTTAATAAACTAAAGTTCACTCTCGAAATATCGTTTCCAAGTATCGTTGAGCAATATTATTCTCTCTAAGGCTGGACCTTAATAAAAAAAAAGTAGAAGATACACACTTTCAGTGATGTATCAGTCAGCCCGACTGTAAGTATCATTTACATAAGTTAGGATACTTCCACCAGACACTTTCAGAAATACTGCATTTTGATACATTCATATGTACATATGTATGTGGTTCCGTAAAGAGTTAGGTACAACAATCTAAATGTAGAACCATTTGAGAGTCAAATTAAGAAGCCGAGAACTCCTTTTGTGAGACGTAACAGATCAAGTTGTCTGCAATTTAACGATGACACGGAATCAAAAAAAGGTAAAGGCTGAGCTCGTATTATCAACGAATACCGCAAACGAAGAAATGGTGCTTCGTATTTGAAGTCATGTCCCCCGTGCCAGACTTGGTTTTTCTGGCTCCTCCTCTATCTCTCCTACTACAGCACATAGAGCGTCACAAAGGGTGCATCTCACAAAAAAAAAATACAAATACTTAGCGCAACCGACGTATATGGTCCAGGGTCTAGCTTTTCGCGACTATTCGTGTTGTGCGTGTTATATTTTTCACACAAATGGAAGGGACCTACAGTTTAGAGCCATATCCGAAAGGCAAATTGAGGAGTGCATCTCACAGCATCTGTTATTTAAAGGCAGACTTCTATCTTGAGTCTGATCAGTGTAAAGGTACATAGTACAGGCATCATATACTGGCATGTTGCCAATATGCTAGCGCAGGAAGCTCAAGTACTGTACCTGGTCAGAAGCACAGCAACTGCTATTTCTTCGTTTATCTTACACATTCTAGAAATATTCTCGCGTGCTATTTTCAAAGCCATACGATTTATTTACCAACGAGTGGCCAGTATGGAATGTCCAGTAAGGTCAATCATGGAGTTGATTCGTTATTTTGGAAATAGTTGGCACGAAGTTCTTATCTTGCCTATTACCTTCAGTTTTTATAGAATACTAGCTGTACCCTGCGCGCGTTGCAACGCCACCAACTAAAATAAATTTGAAGGAAAGACATTACACAAATATTCAATTCATTTTGAGTCATTTTATTGAATTTGTTCATTTCGAAAAAATTGTGACATTTTCATTCGATATTTATTGAAGTGCTGTGGGATACGCAATATTTCTTGTTTTTCTATCTGGTGCGTAAACGAATAAATCAGAAGGTTTTCCGACACGTGAGCAGGCCACATAGAGCTGCCCATGTGAGAAGCATGGATTCTCCAAATTTAATCCACACACTTGCAACGATTGTCCTTGTGCTTTGTTGATAGTCATTGCGAAAGCGAGTCGCACCGGGAACTGCAAACGTTTGAATTCGAATGGCATATCTGTCGGGATCATTGGGATACGCGGCAACAGTACGTCTTCACCTTTGAATTTTCCAGTCAAAATTGTTGCCTCGATAACATTGTTCATCATTTTCTTGACTGAGAGTCTGGTTCCGTTGCAAAGTCGTGGTGGATTTATGTTTCGAAGAAGAATGATGGGTACGCCAATTTTCAATGTAAGAACGTGCGGTGGCATGCCTGGCAAATCAAGCGAATTCAAGAATTCAGTTGGATAGTTGACATCTTCGTCTTGATTCACCACAGTATCGATGGACTTATATGTTGTCGTTTCGCCGGGTATTCCATGCTGAATGGTGAAGTTGATGGTATTGACGTCGATGTTTTTGGCCGCTAATATAGCACGCGTACTGAGCCACTGATGATTTTTGTAGTTCTGTGCAATGTTTGGGAACACTTTTTGCACCAATTCGTCTATGCTTTCTGTGATCTTACAGAAGTTTGCTGGCAAGGTGATACATTGCGTAGATTCATCAATTTGCATTCGCCCATTTCCAATATCCATTAATTGTTTTGCAAAATTTCCAGCCGATGCATCCCGTTGTAGTTGTACACGCATGTTGGTTTTCAAAGTCAATTTCTGTAAATGACGCCATAAAACTGATGATTTGGGACATGCATTAAGTTCATCAGCGGGTGTTGAACGTGGTATAACCGGCAGTGTTTGTCGAAAATCACCAGACAATAAAATGAGTGCGCCACCGAAGATCCGTGCGTTTCCTCTCAAATCTCGCAGTGTACGATCAAGCGCTTCCAATGCTTTCTTGTGCGACATTGTACATTCATCCCATATGATAATTTGACACGTTTGGAGTACTTTGCCCATTCCAGAGTTTTTGCTGATGTTGCATGTTGGTGCCTCAGTGTTTTGCAAATTCAGCGGCAGTTTCAATGCTGAATGCGCTGTTCGGCCACCATCCAAAAGAGTTGCCGCAATTCCAGATGATGCAATGGCCAGTGCAATATGATTTTGTGATCGTATGGTTGCCAAAATGAGCGAAAGAAGAAAAGTCTTGCCTGTACCACCGGGCGCATCTATGAAAAATAGTCCACCGCTTTGTTCTGTGATTGCACGCATAATTCTGTCATACGCAATGCGTTGTTCTGGAACCAACTGCGGAAGATTTGTCTGAACAAATGTCCCCAGTTCGTCAGAATCAAAGTGTGTTTCTCGTTGCAAATCACGATCGAAAAGGTCGTTCGCTGGTCGGTTCGGAGCAGGCATTCCCAGTTGCACCAGTGCCTTGTTAGCGATTGCCAAACATATGTCTTCAATCAAAATCAATGCCTCATTATACACGTTTGGTGTGAATTGAATGTCCGGATTTTGATTCGCAGCGCGCAAACGATGTAGAATATCTTCACTCATGTAGTCCTTGTATTTTTCCCAAAGATCTTTTGGATTAGATGGGAAGCAGGTTGTCAATATTATGGCAAATAACGTGCGTATTTGCTGTGGTCGAGCAGTATTCGATGCATCAGCGAGTGCAGTGTCCCAATGTGCATCATTCTCAAGAAGATTTAGTTCCTGGCAAGCTTGGCGATAAGTGGCGCACAGCTGACCGTTGACTGTTCTTAAATCTTGGAAGGATGTCGGTCCACGTACATTAATTAACAGCAATCGCAGATAGAAGCATTCTGTATTGTTCAGGTGAACAGTGTACAGACGACCCAATGCGTCACTGGAATACAAATTGGGATTTCCTTCAACTGCTTTACCTTGTTTTCGACGTTGAAACTTTTTAGCCGATGCATTCCATGTGTAGAATTTCGGCACCTCAGAATAAAGTAGAGTCTTTGCAAAAAGATCATCTTGGCACAATGAGTAAAATGCAGTTAAAGGTGTTGCCGGTGTAACCAATGCTCTTGCACGTACATTATCTGCTGTGAAGTACACGCGCTGTCCATTATCGAAATGCACCGCCAAGTGTACTACTGTTGGATGTCGTTCATGGATTGGAAATGATAAGATGCGCCATACTGCTTCATTGCTGCTAATGTAGCGTCCAAGTTGGTATTGGTTAATTTCATCGAGCGGTGCGGCCACATTCCCTACTCCGAAGACTGCCATGTCGCTTCCTTTGTTGACATATTTGCAAATGTATTTGATCGACTTCACTGAATTGCAATACTCAACATTAATGTGTGCTTTGAAGGTCTTTGAGAGCAACGGTGAATATGGCACAACCCAACGATTATCGACTTCGACATCAACGTTTCGTACTTTCAGAACGATGGATTTGCCGCCATCCTCAACTGATCGTCGACGATACAGTGGGTATCCGTCATTGCCAGTGATGGTATCAGAAACCAAGTTTCTTGGGTATCGTTTCGTGCATTTCCCATCAGACATGCATGGTGAATTGTTGTTGAATGCGCCACATGGACCATGAATCATATTTTTGGTAACGACGTCGAATAAGTCTGGATCAATGTCCTTATCTGGTATTTCTGCTGAGATGATTTGGTCATTTTGATCTGGCGTAATTTTGTTGATTAACCAAACTAAAATATGTGCATGTGGCAATCCTCTTTTCTGCCATTCAATGGAATACATCCAGCAGCGTGTCTCTCCAAAAACGTGATGCCTGATAATAAAATCCATCAGAGATTTCAATTTTTGTTTAAATACGCGTGCGGTAATGTCATGGCGGTCCGAAGATGATTGTCCAGCTAACAGAAGTTCTTTAATTTCATCCCATGTTGGATTGCATGTAAATGTGATGAACAAATCTGGACGACCGTATGCGCGAACGTATGTCATCGCATCTTGTGCGTATTCATGCATGTGCCGTGGACTCCCTGTGAATGTAGACGGTAATATGACCATTCTTCCCAATTCGTTTGGATTCACGTTACCATCATTAACGATTGCGTCTCGTAAATAGATGTACTCTTCAGAACGCAACTCGGTTTGATTCAATCGAATATATAGGAGTCGTTCGGTTTCAATCTTCGCGTACATGTTGACGATGTATTGATGGAACAATTGTCGACATTTCAGAATGTGGTTCTCAGCGTCTTGACGAATCATCAATCGATAGGAATAATAATTCATGGCACTGACTTTCTTATTCGTTTCCTCGTCTGTTTGTGGATTTCTCATTTTGATGTTGAAATGATATCCATCTTCTCCTCGCCACAACAGAATCGGATACTGCAATCCGTCGTATGAGCGATGAGTTTCGGAGACTCGCTGAACGTCACCACTTCTGCGATGAAGAATTATGTCGCGCGATTCGAGTTCTTCGCCAACTATCACGATCGCCACTTCATCGATTGTGAAGGACATACAGACAAACATTCATTTTTATATATATAGAAAGAAGAAAGATAGCTGGTTGTACCCGCTTTGCTGGGTTTTTTTTCTTTTTACAGAACGTGGGAATCTGAAAAAGATACTATTAAAATAATAGGTTCCGGATTTCTACCGACTAAAACCACCTCCCTTCTTCTCCCCTGTTCCATGCAATACCGCCATTAAGCATTTCTTCACAGGGGAAGATTCAGCTTTCCTTGCCTATCATTTTGTATTGGCTGAGTGCCCACATTCTTGTAGCGTTTTCTTCACTCTGGCCGCTTGGCTGAGTCTCGTAATAGATGCGTACACATGCGTGTATGTAGTACGCATGTTATGTACTAAAATATTGGTCAGAAAAGGACATAATGTTAGAACAACAACCTTTATTTCTCTTACCGGTTCTCTTAGTACAACCCAAATTCACAGAACGAAAAACACTTAAAACAAAATACTTCTTATAATTGGACGAATTCCTATTACGCCAAAATTCATTTCAGAAGTGCAATCATACTCTAGAGTTTGGAAATTCATAGGAAAACAAAACAGCAAACAGAGAAAAACAAAAAAGATCCGTTAAGTACAAATGTACATGCAAACAGAAGCAACCCCTCATCACCAGGTGTACTATTGACAGCGAAACAGAACTAAGTTAGCTCCAAACCGTTTTTTTTTTTGTAAAGAAATTGCTTACTTGTGTTCCTTCGAAACAATTGCAAATACATATACATATATATATATACATACATACATATATACATACATATACTTAAGACAATGCATAATTACATAAGAAACCTACAGTAGTGCATAGAAAGAAAAAGGTTTGTTTGATGAACATGAATATGCACGCACTCCACTGGTGAGCCATTGATTGCAATGACCTACGCATCTGTGATATCTTTGTATCTTGAATAATTATATTTTTGCTTATTACTTCCGTTATAAGAATCGCAGAATAATGGTTTATACCTCAATCTCTTCAGCAAGAAATGTACTAATCGAGGAATCAAGTCATATTCAAATCGGTTCAGCCATTTTGTAGTCATTAGTGTGTAAAGCATAGGAAAATGGTTTTTCTCAGTAAAAAAAACATATAAAAGGGGTTTAAAAGCCCAATAAGGGATTCAGTATACTAAAATTAGTCCTAAAGCATAACCCATCTCACGACAAATCGATTGATATATATATTGTTGGGGTATTGTTACGCACTTACTCCCTATTCGCGGAAATACAGAAAAAATGTGTTCTCTTTTATAGATGTAGAGAATAATTGGAATGGCAGTGGCGCCATCTGTCGAAAATTGGTTGTACCAACTTAAAACCTTCGCGGGTTCATGCACAACAACTTTGCTGAAGATCATCACATGATCAAATGCATAGTTTACGAGTCTATAAAGGACATACAGACAAACATTCATTTTTATATATATAGATACACATATGTTTTATAAAACAATTGGTTGATTATATGTGTACATACATATGTATGCAGTCGTAAATGCAGCTAATTTTTCTCTGACTACCGCATCCTCTATGCCATTGCTTTGATGACTGCTGTGTCAAGGCGACGCAATGATAAAACGTTGAAAAATATAGATAAAACTAAACTACTCTTTCACTCCAGTGTAACATACACATACATGTACACACTTTCGTTCTTGTGCTTATTCTATTGTAACACTTATGTAGTTTAAATAAATCAGTTGAAGTTTAGATCTCGAACGATTCACAAGTTTTGGTCTCGTCATTGACTTTGAGCAGGGGCTTTTGTGAAATTCCTTTACATTGTTTTTTACATAAAATATTGATCCGGCATCAAAAACTGCGTGGTTTGGTCATTTCCTTCGTCTTTGGTTCCACGTACTTAGTAACGTACTTAATTAATTTGTCTTAGTTCTTCATTGCACATGCGATGTCTCAGTGTAAATCTTGCTATTGAGTATGTCCTTTGCATGTTTTGATACCGCTCGTGCAGTAGCTTTTGTACATATATAGTATGTGTTACCTCTCGTCTTGGCGGCATAAGTTATCATGTACCCTATACAGTATACAGCTCCAATGCAATGGCATCTCTCAGGCGCTCAGATAACCGTGCTGCTTCAATCCCTTGTTCATTAAGTTCTGTTGTCAGGACTGTCAGCATAGCAAGCGATATTTGTCTCGTCACCTAACTTATATCGTCTCACTTAACCATTCCCTTCGAAATACTTGCTTCACCCTGTAGTATGTTTTTTTTTTAACTTGTACCGGTTTCTTCCCCTTTTTGGTTAGGTTTTGTGGCCTACCAACAACTAGGCTTAGGGCCATCTATAAGAGATCATAGATTTTTTTTGAATATGCTTCTGATTAGAAATTCTTACCACTGAGTGTCTTTAGCAGCTTGAGACCTCTACCTTGAGGACCAATTTACGCTGCTGTGACCCTGAGTTTAGTGCCGCATTTTTTTTTTTCATTTAGAATGCCTTCTATCCTGTTACATGTATTATTATACACTCCAATATTTCAGTGCTGAGTATTATCGAAATCTCTTTCCATGTCAAGGCAGCAGCGCACTATAATCTCTTTGTCTCTAAGGAATTCTTGAATTTGTGTTGTAAGAATGATGTAGAGAACTCCATCTTTGAAAAACATTTTCACCATTGTTTTCAGCAAATTCGAGATGAGGCTTAGTAGTTGAAATAATATCTGCAATTCTGCTCGTCTGTGCCCTACTTTGGGATGATCTCCTTACAGCTTTTAGGTATATAAGTGGGCCATCAATTGATCTAGATGTATAGTGTTTCGGTGCTGAGTTTCTGACAGGGATAACTACCAATCTGGCTGTAATATTTTTAAGTGTAAAAACTTTTTTACACCGCAACAACACTACCAAATCGTAGAATGTTTTTCCAAAATCAGTGTTCAGTGTAGACGTAGATGTAGATTGTTAAAGAGGTGGGAATATGTCACCTTATCACTGCGGCCACATTGGGCCTATTGTGATTTCCTCTAAATTTAAAGCTCACTCAATATGCCCGATTTGGTAACGGATTCTACTATGATTTTGAGTGAGAGCTTGCAGATAGGTCTCCAGCTTCCAGATAGAATTTACCTAAATAACGATGATGTTATTTAGATCAGTTCTGCTGATTCTTCGTCTTCGTTGCACATTCTGTAGATGGTGTCTTGTGCTATTCCCATAGCCATTAGATGTTTTTTTTCACTTGACAGTGGCCTGTAAGGAACCCTGTGGCTATACGAATCTGACTCCTATTCAGTTGTAAGAGTTGGTTCGGTGTTTTGAGGGAAGTGTTTGGCAGAAAGATGTTGGCTTGTCTGTTACCTTCAGTTTCCATCCAGTAATGGTTCGCCCTTTCTTTTAGCCAGTCTTTGATACAGCTTAGCCGTACTCACTGGTAACCCACAGAATGGTCTTGGGATTAAAAATTTTGACGCAGCTCCTGTTCTGGCTAGCAGGTCGGCTTTTTCATTTCCCTCATATCCACTGTGTCCTAGCACAGATGAACTCTGTTTATGCTGGCTGGCGATATGAGTAATTGAAGGCAGTCCCGTACTTTAATTGCCAGTAGAGCAGCCTTGTTATCTGATAAATGCTCTTATTGGTTATGGATCTGTTTATATTTTCTCTGATGCATATGAATGAATGAAGGTTTTCGTAGTAGCGCCGTATACTCCAACCCCAACTCCTTCATCTGTCTTAGATCCGTCTGTGTACCATGCATGAGAGTTATTGGCAAATATAGGTTTGTCCTGTTCCCAGTTATTGCGATCTGGGAATGTAACCTTCAAGTTGTGGCTGAAGTTAAATCTTGGCAGACGCTTGTCCGTGATTGTTATTCCTAGTAGTTCATTACTGTTGAGCTCAAGTGCAATATCCGCGTGAACTAGTTTGGAGTTTGAGTCATCTTCTGCGATGAGCATAAAGGCGTTAACCATAGCTTCTTTCTTTATATGAAGATGTAGAGGTGGTAAGTTAGGAATAACCTCCAGCGCTGCAGTAGGAGTAGTTTTCATTGCACCTGTTGAGCATACACAAGCTAGTCTTTGCAGTTTATTGAGCCTGCCCTGTGTAGACCTTTGCTTTGGTTTATGCCACCATACTGGTGCTGCATATGCTATTATCGGTCTTGCTATTGCTGTGTATAGCCATAACATAATTTTGGAATGTAGGCCCCAATTTCTACCAATGAGACTTTTGCTGGTCCATAATGAGATCCTGGCTTTGTCTATTGCTTTTGGAAGTAAGTCTGAGATCCGAGATTGTTTCTTCGAATTTTCCTCTGATTAATACCGCAATGTCATCTGCGTAACCTTGAACACAAAAGCCTTCATTGCTGAGTATTTTCAGTAGTTCATTTACTACGATGGGCCATAATAAGGGGGAGAGGACTCCTCCTTGGGGCATCCTTTCGCAGCAGTGACCCTAGTGAGATGTTAATTTTCCTCTCTTCTAGCATGCATTTTACCCATTTACATGTTGTATTGTCTACCCCTGTGTCTTGGATGCATCTGTAAATTTGGGCGTATTCGATGCTGTCAAAAGCTCCTTCGAAGGGATTCTTCAATCCTTGCTGTGAGTTCCTGAGGAGCATGTGCTGTTGACTTATCTGATTGATAGGCATTTTGGTTTTTGTGTAGAGGATTCATAACTAGAGCTCCGTCCCTGATATGTCTATCAAGTATCTTCTCCATGGTTTTTAAGAAGAAGGATGTAAGGCTTATGGATCGGTACGATTTTGGTTGTTGTGTTGGTCTTCGGCCCGCTTTAGGGATGAACTTAACCGTAACTTCCTTCCAACTTTTTGGTATATAACCCCACGCAAAGCTTGTTCTAAGTATTCAGTGTGCTCTTGGCCTAATCACTTTGGGATCGCTGAATGGGATCAAACACAAATGACATGTATTTGGAGTGGGAACAATCCGTCTTCAGACACCATTACTAAAAATGTACTGTATGGTGTTGTTTGTACGTTGGCTGCATTAAGTTAATGGTGAACGATAGAGAAGGATAATGAACGAATACATGTTTTTCAATCATGCGTGACATCGATGTTGATGATATGTGGTCCCAGCAGGACGGGGCTACGTGTCATGCCTGGATCAATACCATCGATTTATTGAAATCAAAGTTTGGTGATAGAGCTATAGAAAGATTGAGACTTGGCCTCAAGAACTTGGGATCTAACGCCGCTCGATGCTCAAAATCATCTTAAAGTGTTGATAAAGAATTACCTTCAAATGAAAGCATAATTTGGATCAAAAGCCAATGTCGTGTATTTTCATTTAAATTTATTTTCCGGACCCTCTAAAGAAACAACCTTTGATATTCCCCAAAAGTAAAATTGAAATGAAATCAAATGAGTTAAAATGGGCAGTATGTTTCAGTATATAGCTGTGCAACTTTTCGAATTCCTTTTTAAAAAATTAATTAATTTCAGCTTCATCAGCAATTGAATAAAAATAAATTAATCAGGAAAACTATTCAATCAAACTGTTCAGCTTTATCGTAAGTTTTTTACGTCAGTAGCGTGGGAATATCGCAAACGTGGGGAAGTATCGCAAGCGTTGGAAACAAAAAGATACATTTTTATATTTTATTTTCGATCGAATTTTTACAAAGTTTTCCTTTAAATTTTCGCGATAAATAAGATATTTGCGTCGCAGTAAAACAATATTTAATTGATTATATGAGTTGCAACGTTGCAATGCTTTTTTTTTAACGTGCCATACAATTTCGTGTAGGTGGTATGCAATGTAAGCCTTGTAGTGACTATTTCATCTGATTTTTCGGATGAAATTTTTACTCAAAGGGTATTTTTTGATTAAACAGAAAATTAAGTCAGTAACCCCGCCTGCGATAAAATATCAATGGTGAGCAGAGAGAGAAGGGATTTGCGGGTAAAAATCCGACAATGTCACTGTAAACGGGATCAGTTTCGACTTTCAAAGATTTCAACTCATGACAACACGAAGCCATCTATCGTCGAAAGGTATAAAATGATACTGATAGACACATTCCTGGTACTTCACCCGAAAATTTGTATTGACTCGATGTGTATTAGAAGGGAATAATCAGATTTTTATTCACCGGTCTCTGCCTTCTGACACAGTTTAAGCGTTTCTGATTCATCTAGTTTCAGATCTGCCTAGTGATGAGCTCGCGGGTCACCCGATTCATTCCCTGGAATGTCCATATGGCCCAGATCCTAAATGAGGTGGATATTGAGTTGTTTAGACATTTTCGTGAGTTAGACGTGATGGATTCCAAAGATTTAATCGTGGCTTGGCAGACAGTCAAAGTGATGATATCCCGCTTAGATATCACATTGTACTTAAACCACGACAATGCGTCCTTTATCGCCATGATCTCCGCCTGCAAGACGCTACAGTGATTAGGAAGGCGAAAGGAGATTTTTAAAGCAGAAGACACCCCCCACCTACTCCCGATTCTGATTTAGATCCATCTGCATAGAAGTGCATGGATTCCTCTTGTAGCATAAGATCCCCTTGTCAGTCGAATCTTTTCGGGCTTCAAGGCGTTTCTCAAACAGAATTTGTGGAAGAGTGTTAAGTTCCACTTGCCAAATTTAGATATCTACAGTAATCAGGTGGCCGCGTGTGCAGCTACTCGCATGAAGGGCATATCTCAGTGGTCTAGTCTGGATTCCGTACAGGACACTTCTCCTATTCCGCGCAATACCTTCTTTTTATACCGAAAGGATAGAATTCTGGTGGAACCTTCAGTAGACCATCTCAACAAATGAGTACATATTCAAATAAATTAAACAAAATTAGCATCCACATCAAACGCAATGACCTCAAACAATGCGCCTCTTTAAAAAATTGAAAAATTCAAATATTTTGTCTGTCTCGAGGGTTTTCAAGCAAATCGATGCTGGCGAATGAGCATGACTCAAATAGATATTTATGCGGCATTTATCGCAAACACTCTGACCTACTCGGTAGACATTATTTTTGCAATTATTCATTCTGCCCGCTGGGTAATTTACACTCAATCAATTATATCAAGCGAAGCATTCAAAGCCAAAATTGATGCCTACATTACCATTTGTAATTCAATTATCGCGTAGCAATTAACCATACAGACTCGATGCATTCATCGACTAAAGCGCCCTCGCTTCATTTGCTCCTTTCAATGATCCCTACATATGTATGTATATCCCAACAAACCACATTTAAACGTTAAATTTTCCCATCGTTTCAGGGGGAAATGCGATTTATTCAGAAAAGTGGTGATTCCTTCACCGAACGCACACACCATAGCATTTTTATGCCACATTTGGCTGCACTTAAGCGCACATAAAATCTCAGAATAAATTCAATTCGTAATGACACGAGGACTCGCAATCCCATAAAATTGGGAAGCGGAGAATTGAATGAGATTTTAGGTAACCAACAATTTATTGAATTCATTTGGAAATGTACAGTTACACTCTTCCAATTAGGAATGCTCGTGCCATGACAGTACGTGCCGTAATGTTAATTAGCTTCGACAGCATCGATGATAGCGGCACTGATGCTTCTCCACAAATTCCACTTTCACGTGTGTTTTGACTGGCTCTGGCACGCATGATGCTCCGGTGGGTAACCATTCACTGTCGGAGATGCCAATTAAATTAACATAAGTCCCATAAGGATACGTATAAATAAATTAATGTGCCGTGGCTAGAAAAGGACTCCAGCATGAAAATGAGAATCCGAAAGCAAGACCACTAGTATCTATAAGAAACATTTCCATTAGAGAGCAATCAATGTTGGTGAACCCATTACTTCCGGCGTATCTTTGATATCTCATCTCACAGATTGAGGTCCTTCTCGTCAGATGGGAATACAGGTGCGCGTGTAGGTGGCTCTATCTCATTGTATGTGTACACGTAAAGCCATCTGAATTAATGTCGGCATTATCACAGATTGGAAGCAGAGTTTATTACACAAGAAGGCCACTGGAATGGGTGACGGTGATGATGGTAAGTGTAAGTAGCTATACTCTGTCGTCGTGTCTTTAATCAACGCTAATGCCAGCACTGACAGATACTCTGACGTAAGTGAACTAAAACTGGTGTATGAACGATATTAAAAATTAACCAAAAAATAATGATGTCATAAAAGTGCTACCAGTCTACACATGTATCTGCATCTGCACATATCGATTTGCACTTTTTAAAAAGGAAAATTACGCGCTTTCTGCTTGCTTCTGCATGTAATTGGTGATATAAAGGAGCATGATTAATGGCTTTTGAAGTCCTCTTTGTATTAATCAGCTCCAAAGTTTCCACGGAGATGTGTACGATGTACTTTTGAGGATAAAGCGTTACTCAGTAAAGGTTTTCGAATTTTAAAATTGAATGAAAAGACCTGTATGTGTCTGGGCGAAATCTTTATTGCGCATTAAAGTATATTTAATGCAATTATGGTTTAAAAATAATTTCATTCAAATAGCCTCCATGGATGAGGTTGCAGGAGGCGATCCAAGAGAACCAATTTTGAATGATTCGTCCACATAAGTCGTCTGGATCTGGTTGGAGACTTATCGTAAAAAAAAGTGTAAACAATTTATTGAACCCACAGAAGGTTCAATTCTTGCTGGTAGCGTTAGTAGAGATTGTTGACAGGGTCGAGACGAGATGAAGTATTGTCGATCGCATTGATTACAGACGTTTAAAGGGGTATTCTCTCAGATAAACACCTTACTCAAGCAATGAAAAAACATGCCGTGAATGGCAAATGTGCGAATCACGATGATCTGGAAACATTGCGCCTCCTGAAATTCGCTTTTTTGTTTGTTGACATGCTTCATGTCGAGTTGAAGGCTTCTGGCGGCAATGTTTCATGTGTTTCGAAACGTAAAAAGCATTGAACACGTTCGGATAGCAAGAAAAGCCTCACGCTTGTTCAAAAAGTGCAACACCGTATACACCAGGGCTATCTGAAGTGTTTCAACATTATGCCATGACAAATGTCCAGTTAAATATGTGTTTTGAGGAAGCCGGTTCCTCAACAAATTGAAGCATCTTGAAGATTCAGGCCGCATTTGGTTTTTTTTTTGCTAAGTCCCGGGTGGACAGTGTGAGTGAAGGAAGACCATATGTGTTCCAGAAGATTTCTGCGTCAGTTGCACATAAAACTGAAAAACAGCTCTAACCAACACCACTGTCCAAATGATGGCCAACATCAAAAAGGACCATTAATTCCAGACATGCTCACGTTTCTGGTTACGAATTGAGGTTGTTGTCGTACACAAGGATGGTATTCAATGACTGCTGGTAGCAGATGCAACAAAACCAAGCCAACAAAATTTCAAACAATGTGTGTTCTAAAAAATATATCCAACAGAGGGTCTAAACAGGTAGCGTTGTATACATAATGTAAAATTTGTGGTCCGGTAATGAAAATCGTTAGTTTTCCGTTGGATATGAGAGCTTAGGAGACTCCTGTCAAAAATATTTTGTAATGCAGCTAAACTACCGAGGGTACCAGAGAGAGTATCTATAATCAATACGAATGGTGACATTTTCAAAGTAATATATTAAGATACAGTAAATGTAAGACGTTTTCATTTAATTATCACTGCCAATTACGATTACTTTTGTGCTACGCCGACGTTTTCTTAAACACAAAATGCATGTGTTTCTATTTTCAAACACAATAATTAAAAAATAACGTAGTTACTCGTATGCTTAATATCTTTGAGCACTTTTAAGGGATGCGAGTATAAAGTCTAACAGGCAACTGTAAACGGTATAAGAATTAAAAATGGGTGAAAATGAAATGCAAGCTGAGACATGAAGTCCAAGAATATCTCGTTTATATGTTCGCTTGAAAATTGTTGGATTAGCGAATTATAGGAGCGATGGACCCACTGGTGGACAAACAAACTGATCCCCAAAGTCCACTGTTGGGTAAAAGGTAGAAACGGATACAATTGAGGATGTAGAAGAGTGGCCCCTGCGACGATATGCAAGAGGAGTACTATAAGGAACTCTAGGAGAATCTATATCCCCAGACAACATTCTGCGACATATGAATGTTGTTTACAAATGCTGCATGAAAGAAGTGAGGTAGCTGCCAATATGTGTGAAATATAACAACAATTAAATGGCAGCTACGGGAGGGAGTATTTGCAAACTTCGATTCTTGTGACGTAATTTGTTATGATTTTTGGGCTCATTTTTGTTTGGCGGTCATAACTTTACTGATGTTGGGTCTTAAGTAATGCAAAGCTTGGGTATTGTTAGTATAGACACGATTGTTAGCATAGCCCCACAAACAGAAATCCAAAAGGTCAGATCACACAATCTTGGTGGCCGATAAATGTGGCCAAATCTCGGAATTAAACTTACGTCGAACATTTTGTGCAATAGAATCACATTTGCCTGTGCTGTGTGGCACGCAGCACCGCGCTGGTGGAATCACTTGTAGCTCACATCAATCTCTTCAATAGCAGGCCAAAAAAAATTGGTTTTCAATTGATCGTAGCGTAAGGAATTTACAGGCCCGATTATGCCGTCGGTCCACAGGGCGCATCAAATCGTCATTCGTGGTGGATGCAATGGCCTCTCAGCGGTCACATTTGGATTCTCAGAACTCTAAATTCTGCAATCGCTGGAAAAGATTTTGTTACAAAAATCGGCGCCAACACAAATATTACATTTCAATGCCTTGAACGGTGGCTAAGAAATCCTTATTGTAAAAGAGTCAATCAGTCAGTATGCATGACAGATGAATTTGGTAGATATCATACGCCAGGGATGTAAAATCCCAGCGTAGAATTAAATAATAATTTTCTATTGCTTCAAAGTGTTTCTAGGGCTGTGAGGAGAACAAGACTTATCCTTCCTCTCCAAGTTAAGCATTAGTTAAAAAAGAAAACAATTTTGTTGGTGTTTTCTGAGACTAGAATTTGAAAAATTCCGTCTAATGCACGGACACTTTTTAAAAAGGACTTTTGCTAGATCTGATTATTTTATTTTATGCTAGCTGTACCCTGCCACGCGTTGCTGTGCCTCTATACCATATTTTTGTTGTGCCATTGTATGTGCAGTGCAGATATAGAGATTGTCTTTTTTGTCGACTCTAGAGCATGCAACATATAAATTGTCCATGTGAAATGCAATTCGTTTCTAGATCTAACCCGTACAATTCTAAAGATTGGCCTGAGCTTGGTTGATGGTGATTGCAAACGGCAATCAAATTGGGTATTGCAGTTTCTTAAATTGAAATGGCATTTCCGTTGGAGTCATAGGAATGTGAGCAATGAGATCAACTTCACCTTTGAAAGGTCCTGCCAAAATGTTTGCTTCTACGGTGTTGCTCTTTAATGGTTTTACTGCAAGCTCCGTGCCGTTGCCAAGCTTTCCTGGTTGGTATTGCGGAACATGATAATTGGCACGCAGATTTTCATTGCATTATGTGCAATGGCATCCCGACAGATTGAATTTGATAATAAACCACTTCATCTACTTCCACAACAGTGTCTAGGGACTTATATGTGACTGCCTCACTTTGAATGTTAGACTGAATAATATTTACCTTGCGATTCGTCAGTAAAATGCCACATTGGAATTATGTGTGGCGTTTTTAAGTCATTCAACACCATTTGGGGTCGAACATCGTGTGGAGTGTAAATATGTTGGAATGAATTGTACTAATTAATGAATGCATTTGATCCCTCTTTTCTTAATAAACAACATCATGTTGATTTTAACGCATATTTTTTCACAAATAATCTAAAATTGTAGACAAACATTCTACTATTGTGCGTGAATGTGTTGATTTTGACATGAGAAATGTCATTTCATTATTAGCTGCAGGGCCGCCGAAGTGACTACTAAGGGAGTATTCGTAATCCCCTCTCATACACTGTACTCCCGTACTCCTCTCTTCAGTCCTTTACAATTTATTTGGACTAGTTTTTGAATACAACATCAATCAAGTGGCCGCCTCTATTGACCAAAGCAAAATAGAGCACATTTGCTGCGTTTTCCATCACTTTTTCGAGCATCCCGGGCGGTATAGCGATGATTTCGGCACAAATGTTTGCCTTAAGCTCGTCAATGGTCTGAGGCTTGCTGGCGTACACTTTGCTTTCCATATAACCCCACAAAAGAAGTCCGGAGTGGTCAAATCTAGAGATCTGCGCAGCAAGTCAATGTCGCCATTTTTTGACAGCACACGTCCAGGGAATTTTCGTTGCAGAAACTACATTGTTTGATTTGCAGTGTGACATGGCGCACCATCTTGTTGAAACCAGTAAACGCCCAGACCTTTTTCACACATTTGTGAGCAGACATAATTGGCCAAAATCCACCGATATTGATCCCCATCAACTGTTTGGTCTCCTCTAAAGAAAAATTGGCCAATGATGGTTTTGGTGCAAACGCCGGCCCAAACAGTCACTTTTTGGTCATGTAATGGTGTTTCATGGATCTCGTGTGGATTCTCCGTTCCCCAAATGCGGCAATTTTGCTTCTCAACGGCGCCAGAGAGTGTGAAATGGGCCTCGTCGGTAATCAAAATTTGCTTCCAAAGGTTCAGTGTCAACCATTCGAGCGATTGTTTGGCCGTATTTCAAGCGACGTGGACGGTCTGTCGGCAATATTCTTTGATGCAACTACACTTTATACGGAAACAAATGCAAATCATCCTTCAAAATGCGCCGCAAGATGGTTTCACTGAAGCCGAAATGCTGAGCGCGGCGACCATACGACACATGTGGGTTCTCGGCAACACTCTCTCTTACCGCTTCAACCAGTTCAGTGTTGTTAGACGGTGCTTGTTGGCCACGATATTTTCGACGATATACACCTCAGCGTGTACACAACTGAACAACTTTTTTCAATGTATAGGGTCACTATTTCGGCGGTTAAAATTGTACTGAATTGACGTTTCAAAAACATCTCTACTGTACTACTACTTATTAAAGTTTTACATCCGACATAAAAGATGGCGCACACTGTACATATGTGCATGGTTCTGTCAGCAAGATTGCCAAAAAAATTTCTGTGAGAACTACGTCGTCGTATGTCCGTCCTCAAAAGTGATTTATGGCGGGCTAATCCTGACAGTTTCTCGTGAAAATCGAAAAGTAAGTACTCCCCTGTGAACCTCTAAAATACTCCCATAAATAAATTTTAAACGGTAGCCCTGATAAGCTGCCAATGTGGACTGCTCTAGTAACTATTTTGAGATTCCTGTGTTCAGCGCCATCTTGAAAAAATTTGAGTTACGTGCATTTCAGTTATCATAACAAATACATTGAGTAAGTTTCAGCTCAATCGGATGGTTAGTTTTTGAGATCTTTGCGCTTAAACGAACAGCTAATTTTTATATAAATAGATTCAAGTACAAAGAGAGAGAGAAAGCGGTAGCGAATGCAAGGATAATCCGGCACTGAAAAAAGAAATACCCTCATTCCAATGAATACAATAGCGAAAGAGAATAATTTAAAAGAGTAGTATCACCAGATGTGTTAATAATTATTTTCCAACAAGAATAAAAGAATATTGTTTACTCAGATCACTAGAATGAGCTTAGACTATTATATCCTTTTAAATTCCATCCTACGTAGTTGAGATGAAAAGAGTGAAAATCGATTTGACCGATTTTCCTGAAGACGTCTATTATTTGATGTTTTCTTTCTCCTTTCGAAAATAAAATTTAATGTGTCCAGGGTCGATTAAAATGGTTGTTCGAAGGAACGACTGCACGTGACACTAAGAATATTTGTATCGTTCGGACACATACATACACATACATCTATGCAGGTATATGTTCTCATTTCCTTTGAGTGTTTTAGAAGCTCTCCTGAGAGCGTTCACAATAGCTTTCAGCGCTAATGATCGACACACCACAATTCTCGGGGTAAACTACTGGTGGGTAAAGTCAAAGTACCGCACTTTCACTCAATTCCCATCCGGAGCGACACCCCCCTCCAGGTGGTACGAAAGGCACTCTAAGGCAGTTTTGTTCCTTACGTTTCCCTTTATCACAGAGTGGTATTCTCAATAATTGACAGGATGAGGAAATACTTTAAAATAAACTTCCTGTTTGTGTTTACTTTACAGTGACCCTAACCAAAGCAGTCACCGCAGAAAAACTGAATCACAACAAACAGCGTAGTTTTGTATCCTTGTGGTTAGTGTCCTTCACTGGCAACGTAGCCGTCGTCGTTGTCGTCATTATTACTCACGGCCTATGAGTTCTGTCGGAAGCCTAAATCGGATGTATTATGGAAATCTCAAGGAATTCTGTCGAGCATTCTTTGTGATTATGTTTCCTTCGCGTCGAGGCCAAGTGGTGATTTGTGTCGTGTTGGGTTTTGGTTTTTCGGGATCCATCAGATGCCGTCATGATGAAGTTTACCTACTTTTCTTTGTTGCGTTAAAAAGAGCGAACTTTTGTTTTTCCGTTTCTCTGTGGCAAAAGTTATTTGAAGTTTCTTGAGGCTAAGCGTCGTCGGCGCTAGCGGTAGTGGAATTAATAAATATTTGCTGTGGGATTTGAATGTTGATTTTATGTCAGGAGACCATGGGCGGTATGATGAGATTTTTGCAATTTTCATCCTCGCTGATTGGGTGGAGGAGCAAAAGGGGGTTGGAGCAGAAGGCGACAGGAGAAGTCGAGATTACGTGGCGCGAAAAAGATTGCGGAAACTTGCCCGGCTAAAGAGATTGTCATGTTGGATAATTTATTTATGTTTCATTTGTACTTTTGGTGGCATCTGGCACCTGCGGTAAACCTAATTGTAGACAAGAATTTTGTACTTTGCCTAAGGGGAGAATTGTGTCGAAATGAGTTTTATGATAAGTTTGTGATAAAATGTATAAAACGTGTCATTGGGCCAGTTTTTTTTATATATTTATGTAATGGAGATTGTTCAATGAATCCCAGTGGTGATCGTAAGTTCCACGAGGATCGATTGGTCTACCAACACATTATTAATGAACTAGGTACCTCTTTAAAGCGTTCATAATTCGATGCACTCTTTTTCGAACCTAATGCATAAAAGAACCACATCTTAATTCATAGGTGGGTTTTGGAGGTCACGCAATGGGGGAGGAGTTAGACTAATTTTTGTGTTCTCAGGTAATCCTTTTTAGGCTTCCAGTAGCCAAAAGAATAAGGTAAAGTCAGTGGTAGTTTTAAGAATGTTAAATATCGAACTCAACGCAGTAATCAGTTTCCTTACTAGTCAAGGAAAAAGTGTGAAAAATAAACTTAGTGAAATGCAAACAGTTCAAGGAAATGCTTGCCTTCGTAACAACGCGGTTTACAATTTGCCTAAGACTTAAATAGTCTAGAGAGTCATTAGAATATGATGATCACTTTGAAAGGTTAAGCGACGTCACAACATATAACTTCAGAAGTCGAATATGCCCCCGTCGACTGATTCAAAGCAGAAGTCCATCTAGTTGTGCAAAAAGGGTGAGAGCCAAGAAGTTTAAGGTCGTGCCATCGGCTGGAAAGGTCATGGCAACAGTGTTTTGGAACTCACTAGGAATCTTGTTAATAGATTACTAACCAAAAGGCACCACGATCACAGTAAAAATCTACATTTATGCTCTAAGATACTTACGAGAATCTATTAAAAGGAGGAGGAGAATAACAAAACGCTTGATCTCACTTCAGGACAACGTGTCGTTTGATAGGCCTTAAATTGCATGGCTGCTACGAAGTCATGTGGCTTCCAGGAACTAGGTCAAATACAGCTGTGTTCAAAATAATAGTAGTGGGCCTTAACAAATAATGTAAAGCAGCTTAACGTCATAGCCAGAATTAATTTTGACTTGATAATAAGAAACAACAATATTATATCCTTTGGAGACATAATAGCTATATACAAGTTTGTTCATATACATAAAAAAAATAGTTTAATATATTGTTAGCACAAAAATTCATTGTTCAAAAAAATAGTAGTATTTGCTTAAATTTAAAAAAACAACAAAATTCAAATGAAACTTCTTAAAAAAAATAATCAAAAGCTTTCAATTAAACTCAGTACTTTGTGAAAACCCCTTATAATCCGAAACCGCCTTTCATCGGCGTTGCATGGAGTCAACCAAGCTCTGACATCTTGCAACGCTTATTTTGCTCCATTCATCCTTTACCATCTGCCAAAGCTCCCGATTGCTAGATGGCCTAGCACCAGCTAGCTTCCCTTTAACGTCACCTCAAAGGTTTTCAATATAATTTAAATCCGTGGACTGTGCGGGCTATGACATAACCTCAATCGTTTTGACCCGAAACCCCCTTTCGGCGTTTTTACTTGTATGTTTGGGGTCATTGTCCTGTTGGAAAACCCATTTCAGTTGCATTTCATATTTGGCAGAGGGAAGCATAACATTGTCTAAAATTTCAACGTTCACGTGTTGATCTATTATGTTGTTAATTAGGTAGATCGGTCCCACACCACGGTAGGAGAAACATGCCCAAACCATTATTTAAGAGCCATCATGTTTTACCGTCTTTGTTGTTTATTTTGGGCGATATTCGGCATTAGGTGAACCGGGAACATATTGTCGGGAACTATTACCACCGGACAGGACTATTTTACCTTCGTCCGTCCACAATATGTTCCGCCATTTCTCTCCAAGCCATTGAATATGTTTTTTTGCCAATTTACTTCAAGCTGCTGCATGTTGGTTTGTTAGAAGCGCCATCTTGCGGGGGCTCCGTGCAAAGAAATGATGCTCCACATGCCATCTACGAATTGTCACTACACTAACAGACAGTTTAAGGTCTTTTTGATTGATTTTGGAAGACGTAGAGGGACAATGCGGCTGTCGTCTATTGCCGATGTTTTCCTCTTTCTTTCTCCAGTTTCTGGTTTGGAATTAAATTAGCAATCATCGTTGCTTTATAATAAATAATATTTCAAATTCCTTGTAAGTCTTTCCGTCATCGCGTAGTTTCAGAATGAGCCCTCTCTTTTCCTTAGTGCAATGTTTTGCTCGGCCCACAGTTTTCGATTAAAATTTATGCATACATTTGTGAATTTGTATAAAATTAAATTCATAAATGTATGCCCCTGGTTACTATTCAATTTTATATTTCTTTTCACTTTAGTTAATTTTTTATTTAAAGTCATATCGTCGCACTACTATTTTTTGGAACTTTGGAAAAAGAATTTTGGAATATGTTTCTGTTTCCTTAGTTCCACTCAAAATGTCTGCCGGCTGAATTCAGATTTTGAACGATTCAACATGCTAAAATTTGTTAATCAATAATTTGTCAAGGAGCACTACTATTATTTTGAACACAACTGTGTATACCTTCAAGACCTGAACTAGCACCTAGTGCTTATAACTTGTTCCCAAATCTGACGTTGAAAACATTTAATTAATAATGAATCAGTAGAGGCAGCCGTACACAAGTATTTAGAGGCAAACCGAAGAATTATTTTTATGAAGGAAAAGTGGACAAGTGGATCAACAAAGCTGGATCTAAAACTTTTTAAGAATTTTATTCCTCACAATAGATTGCATATCGGCACCACAATAAGTGTCATCACTGGACACTGTCTAATAGGTAAGCATGCTACAAAGCTAGGCCTCGAACGACTTTTTTAGAAGCTGCATGGATGAAGAAGAGGAGGAAACTATCCTTCACCTTCTTTGTTTCTGCCCAGCTCTCTCCCGTAGAAGGAAGCTTCACTTAGGAGCTCCCTATTACAGCGATATAGGCGACCAGATAAATATTGACATTAAGAGCCTCCTACGCTTCATAAGAAGCTCAAAGTGGTTTTAACGAGTAGGTAGAGAGAAGCTTTCCCCCTTGATCCACGTGGTATCACAATGGACCTACCATTGGTCTAAGTGTTCTGGCGACTCCTAGCTGGCAGCCACCTCAACCTAACCTAACCTGGGCAGAATCCTTGCTGATGCTTCCTTCACTCGTCAAAGTGGAAAAGGTGTCGAAATCGGAAGTAAAATTCATAGATGTGTTCATTCACCACCCCTCTCTGTAGAAAAGTTCTGCCGAAACATCCTTTAAATAAACATACTACTCGTGCTAAGCTGCACATTATATCGACGTTATTTTAAGGCTTTGGCAGATATTCTACATACATAAGTACTTGTTGAAGTTATTCCCCATTTTGGTGAACATTCTTTATGTCAATGTTTCAAGGAAAACTTTCTATTTTAAGTTGGCTCCCATAAGTAGTTAAAAATAGCCCCGATTCCGAACATCTGTCTTACTTAATAGATGGGAGAACAAATAAGACTATACTCGTACATCACGAAAGAACTTTTTGTTCAATGTTTTAAGTTCTCTTATAAAACGGTCAGATACCATTTACTGTAGATTAAAACAACAAAAATGCCAGAAGTTATGACAGTATTTCTTTATTTGGACATTTATAAGAATATAAGCTCCCTTCGCTTATACTTGATGTCGCTTTCGTTTTCCCCATTTATTATTGAAAACTTTACAAGAAATAACAGGTTTTGACATTTTGAAGACCTCTGAGCCTCACGAATTGACTATCTACTCGTACAATTGCGTCATAAGAAATGATTCGATAAACAATGCTTTTGATTTGGTTCACATCCCGCAGGCACACTCACCCAATCATGATAAAAGAACCTGCCATCTACTAATATACTTTTTCGAATAATAAACAAGAAAAAAAGAAAAAAGCCACCCACCACCATCCGGGTCTCCGTAAAATTGTTTGCGTTCATTTTTCATCCTGAAGGTAATTGTAAATCTTTGATTGATCATTGCTAAAGCTTCCTCCGGCACCTACATACCCCCACATATGCGACTGTCCCACGTATGAGGAAGCACATAAATCAAAGACTCTTTTTTTTACGTCGCACAAAGCCTTCGGCTGGCGTACAAATATGTATTTCTCTGATTCTCCCGGCCGAAAGAATAACAAACACTTTGTATTGTTCCTTAAAGTTTGTTATCCTTTTATTTTCACCGATGTTTTGTTTGAGTTTTTGCCTACCTCACAAATGCTAGGTCTCACCCATCCGCCCATGACTGCACGGAAGCGCTCCCTCATATGTCTTCGTCAAATTTAGATTTACGGAACACTTTGATTGCAAAACGTTCTCGCGGCAGTTCCGGTAGATGGAGGAAGATGGTTTGGAGAGAAAAAAAAGTACTTTAAATTCCGAACGGAATTCACACGCATTCCCCGTCATGTGAGCCTCCGGAGGCAAACCAGACCAACGAGGCAATCTGATAGCGCATCATTTACTTCATGAGATTTCCCTTCGGTATCCGTTCCAGTAGATTCCACAAAGCGGATTCCATTGTCGTCTCCCACGTGTGCACCATGAGCGAGTGTTTTTCGGACATTTTTTAGCATTCCTTGTTCTCGGATGATAATGAGAAATTTGTATTCAGACACAGAATGCCAGTTTGGGATATACTACACACGTGAAGGATTATCTTTCGTCCTTTTGACAAAGTCATTGTGACTATGAACATGCACTTAACGATCGCTCGCTAGTAGGAGATGGCCAACAGAGAATGCAAAAGCAAATATGGTTGTGTAACTGTAAGGGGGTATCCGGTCCTTTTACCAACAGAGGCAAATATGTACACTACGAATAAACACACGATGATGGGTGGGTGAACCATTAGGTGAATTGTATTCCAAAAAGGTTTCCAATTTGCGATCTCACAATTTGGGGTGACAGATGGAGCTATTGGGTTTCAAGTGGATCTCTATAACGAACAATCAAATCAATCAGTCAGGAGTGTAACACAGGATACGCTAGGATATTGCCGGTACTTGGGTTTGTCACAAGGGTATGAGATGATTTGGGTTTGGCTGCGGTTCAATGAATTCGTCGGATACACGAGCAAAGAAACCGTAACGATTTTCAATTAGTTTTCAAAGAATATAAAATCGAAATCAGAATTCGTAGGTAGAGCAGCGTTTTAAATTAAATTTTCTACACTTGTTGATTGTGGAAATTTGTTGACGAATGGGAACACATTACCATTTTAGGATGTGAATAAGGTAGGTTGTTGATTTGATTCCAGTTCAATGTAGAAGTATGTGGGGATTATTTAATTAAATTAAAACATTTGATCTTGTAAGTACATACACTTGCGGCTGCTCAGGTAGGCGTCGTCGATGGCAAGGACTAAGATAGAAGAGCACATCGTTTGTCGTTAATTCTTGTTTTTTTTCTCTCCAGGAGATGGAATCGTTTTAAGAAATAATGTTCAGTCTGCACCCATATTTAGCTTCGTGAAGTGGTTATCCTTCCACTATTCAACAGTAGAGGTATTGGAAGGCATTAAAACAAACCAACTGGAATTATAGTGTGGGCCAACTGCCTTACTGGCTCCAGTTGTTTGCTCAATAAATGGCTTCCACTTTTTTTTCTCTCTTATGGGGTTCAAATGTTGTTTTTAAAATTAAGTTTAAAGCCTCTAAGGGTAACATAACTCCTTCTAATTTTTTTTAGAAATTTTGAATCACTCTCAGGTGCTGAGGTATTGACTCTTTAAATATTATCAACTAGGCATGCTTCGTTGGATAGACTGATGTCAATTAAGGCTTAATAAAGCCTTGTAGGAAAAAGCCGTGGGCTTTACGTCAAAGATAAGAAAAAATTGCTATTACTAAGCACTTCGAAGGTTGCCATTTTTGAGGTCTGGGGATATGCACACTCGTTAGCCAGTAAGTTCCTTAAAGTTTTGGCTTGAGGTAATCTACATATATGCATATATCTACATAGGTGGCGCAAAATTAATCATCCTATCGGAAGATGTTATAATTTTTGCAAATGGAGTCGTACGTCAATCATATTTGACATTTGTCAACTAGACAGCTGCAGTATACAAACAGACAAGCAATGGAGCGCTATACTCCGCTAAAGTGTGAAACAATTGTGTCGATTTTTTTTGACCAATAATCGGTCGGTGGTGTTAGCGCAGCGTGAATTTCGACGCCGATTTCCTAATCGTGTCGTACAATAGAAAACAGAGTGGCATACGTAAGACCGCGAATAACTCGAGAACGGATCGTCCGATTTGAGCTCTCCTTTTTTTTGTTGTGTTCGCCTCCGCCCAAGGAAACTTTTTACGGCGAGAAAAATGGAAAATTTTGAAGAATATTCGGAAAAATCGATTTTCCATACATTTTCTATGGGGAATTTTGTTTTTTTTTTTTCATTTTAATCTTAATTCAAATTCAAATGGTTGCAAAAGTTCAAAATTAGGAAAAATTTCCCAGAAAATCATTTTTTTCATTTTGAAGGAATAATACAGTGAAATTAATTGCCAGAGCTCCAAATTTGGAAAATTTTTAATCGGAAAAACCCTTTTCCCACACAGGCAATCTGACAGGAGTCCTTTTTGCTTCGTCATTTCACCACAGTCTGACTATACTAGACGACAAACTTTCGATGCATTTGACAGATTCGCTCCACCAAGCTAAAATTGGTCCATTTCCACGTAGAAGCTTGAATGTATTCTGACGTTCCAGCAAAATCAAATGGGAGCCTCAGTCACACACTCTTACAAGTAGGTGGAAGCTATGGGTGCAGCCATTTTCTTTAGATCATTATTGTACATTTTGTTGTTGTTAAGAGGATGACAGGCTGCCCAAAATGTGTTGTTCAACAGGAAAGAAAGAAACAACACGCTACACTTTTAGACAGTTGATGGCCACGTGCTTATTCACATACATTCACAGGCAGGAAAATTTAGGCTCCGCCTATTTTTGCTAATGCCCGATTCATTATTCATATTCTATATTCGACAATGCGAATTCGAGTTCGACTGAGACAGCAGCGCAATCGCGATCTGCTTCGTTAAGTTGAATCAAACGCCAATCGTCGAGTGAGAAAAGGTGTCGTTGATGTCCAATTACATCGCCCCGATTTCAAATATGGCTGCACGATTCAGTGCAGCGAACTGCCGTGTTTTACGATTGGGTCCATGGATGTGGTTTGCCAATGTTGCAATGCGCTAGAGTTTCATTCGGAGACACCAGGACTGTGTTGGGCAGGAGGTAAAGTCAAATTAGCACCGTTGACGCAACCACCAGAACCATTGCGCTCTTTGCTTTACGGCGACTAACCAGAATCAAGACATTTCTTGACGAATGCCCACAAATAAAACGGTTCCTTTCAAAAGACGTCATTCGACATTTAATCCTTGCATTCGCCATGACAATCATTAAATCACAAAGCCATTCTTTGGAAGTCCTTCTCGTATGGCCAATTAGGTATATGTGGCATATTCGCGTGTTGGAAAGCCTTCATCTTTGTTTGTTTACTCGCCGGACGAAACAAACAACATAGTCTACCACAAAGGATTGAATTTACCTGACATCTGATTCCCTGAACCTCTTTACATTCCGTGTAAAATAAAGGATATTGAGTTCGATCGAATTCGAAAAGCGTTTCATTCAATCAATGATTGAAATTCGATTGGCATCATTTGTTATCGATCACAAATCTTCGATCAAAAAATTTATTTCGGGTGGAATCGTGAATGCTCGAAGTCAAAAAATCAATTTTGGGCGGAACGAAGTTCGCCGGGTCCGCTAGTTTTATTTAATTGCTGACTGAAGGAAACAAATGTTTGAATGTTTATCGGAACAAATCGCAAGACCTAAACTAGTATTTCTTTTAACTATTTAGACGAACAAATATGTCATAAATATCCTTGAAGATTCGGTCTGTTAACCTTTCAATGCCCAGATCTTCTGAGATCTTCTGTACGTACTATTAATGACTAGTTTTGTCCGGTAGAACTTAAAGGATCTCTTGTGTGACCATTTGGTGAACGGCATACTTTCCCTTTTGCCATTTATAATCGACTTAGAAGTTCGAAGATCCGAGGAAGCTGTTTTGAGCCAGGATTAGGCCACGGGGGCAACTTCGGTGTAGGTGAGAAGGACGGCGGCACGCTCGCGGTTGCTCGGCTCAGCTCGTCGGACGGGGTGGTTCTTGTCACATCCCACTATACACCACCAGCTCAGCACACAAAATCTCGTGCCTTTTATATAAAAAAAAATCAAAAAGAAGAAGAAGAAAGCTACTTTACGCTGACTGCGGACGGACGAAAAAAGATAGGAAAGAAGATAGAAAGAAGAAAAGGAAATGTCCAAGGGCTTATGCCTATGGCCAGGAGAAAGACCGGGAAGGACTTCGCGAGCTTAACCTAACTAGCCTAAACTACACCTAAACTAACCTAAAACTTAAACTAAGCCCTAACCTAACCCTAAACTAACTTAAACTTAACCTAACTTACACCCTAAACGCGGTAACACCTTCCCGGAATCTCTCCTCTCCATAGGTTCGTCAGGAACCCGAAGTATGCCAGATGTTGATGGCAAAGGTTGGCCAGCCCACCCTTTATGTCTCGCGACACAAACTAAATGCTCCCTTTCTGGCCGAAATTTACGAAAGGTAGCCCCTATAGGCCATAGGGATAAGCCCTTGGACATTTCCTTTTCTTGGAGCACGACCGGCTAAGTTGGTATTATCGTGTTCAAAGGAGGGATCCCACGAACCATGTCAATTAACGTTCCCATACAAGCGCAAAAGAGAGGCAGACCAAAAAACTCCTGGATCACACAAATGCAAAAACAGCAGCATTTGATTGGCCTCAGTGACGAAGTGATCCGGAACCGGGAGGCCTGCAGCTACTTTTTGAGATCGAATCGGCGAACCCCACAGGCGGACCAGTAGCGATGCAGTAAAGTGGGAGGGTTATGATCCCTGTATTCCTGATCATAAACTCGCCGAAAAAAAGGAAGAAGAAGAAGAAAAAGGCACATCGATACATTGCAACAAAAAGAGAGTCAAACTTAGTTAACATGAGGCACCAGTCATTTCCAGGATTGCTGCTGGTAGACATACAGCCCCTCTATGCACAGATCGCAATGACTACTGTAAAACCAGCAGGAACGAGAAAGCAATCAAATTCGACACCTATTATTCGAATGCCCTAGCTCCCGTTTTTTTGTATGTAACATTGAGCTAAGGGCAATGAAAAGGAGAACTCTCTAGCAAAGCAAGGGTCAACCTCGGAGTTCTCTGGTCCGGAATCATTTGCTGCAATTGGCAGAGGAATGGTGGAGCACCTGATTAATAACTGGATCGCGGCGGAACACCAGAGAAGGTGGTTAACCGTAGAACGTTGCAGGCAGGCTAAAATGGCTATTAAAGGGCCGACTGGCTACACTCATTTGGAAGTTCTAAGCTGGGGGCGAAGTGCACTGAAATGGGTGGAGTGTTATCTACAGGTCATGGAAACTTCGGGTATTACCTAAAGAAGATGCGTCTTCTGGGGGATGATACCTGTGAACTATGCCTGGAGTTATTCGAGACGGCGTGCGGCACATATACTGTGTCATTATCCGGCATTAGCTAGCAGAATAAAAGCAATCTTGGAACGCCTCTGGGTAGAAACCCAGAAGATCAACCAGATTTCTGTTCAACAGATGCGTTGACACGAGGAATCAAAGCCAGAGAAGAACTGTGGAGATGTCCGGATAGTATCTCAGGCTAGATGGATCGTGGAAGAGAGACGAAAAGGGACTTATAACCTGTGGTCTGATTCAGTATCTCTCGAAATGATATATATAACATTGAGCTAAAGGTCTATCTGATTCTGGTTGTAATCAGTGGTCTTTATTTGTGTTCACAGGTTCCTAGGGTATAATGTTTATATTGGGCATAGCGGGTCAATTTGCTGGCTTAAGTGAGCAGTAACAATAGTCACAAGGCCACCGTATACCCACCTTGTCTCAAAGGTTTTTTAGACGTGTTGGGCTTCTCTAAGAATCGGACTTTTTCCCCATCCAGTTGCAGCAATCACCGGGTTTTTCTTACATAGTTGCTGTCTCATCTGCATCCTGCCATCTTATTCCAGAATGTTGCATTTTTGTAGTTTCTACTTTGGCCTTATTCTTTGGACCCCAGGTTTGTGTTTCTCATCCCAAATCATGTACTAAATTGACTGCTATCGGGTTTTGTCTACCATCATTCTCGGAAAGTTAGAAGGATTCTTTCTAAGGCTTCTTAAAAAGTGAAGAGTGTCGGTTGATTCGCTTCAATATTCGTGCGTGATTGTATTTGCGTGTTTTTTTTTATTCATTGCTCTGATTTTCAATTCGACTATTTTGTAGAGAAAGCAATCCATTTTGTCAAATCAGCTACACTGCCGGCCCTAAGTTTGGAGTCACCATCTAATTTTTGTATTTTTCGTATTTCTTTAATATTTGGGCTCGTCAGTCCATAGCACCTTGCTCCAGTCCTCCATCCTACGCCCAATTTGTATGCTCTTTGTCCCACAGCAATATTTTAGGTCGATTTCGAGATCAGAGCAAAAGTTTTTCGAACTGCTATTCGGCCTTTTAAGCCTGCTTCAATTAAGTGCCTTTCATGATCGTTAGAGAAACAGGCTGATGGAAACCAAAAAGTGACTCCAAACTTATGCCCGGCAGTGCATACTGGACTAATATAAGCAAAACGAAAAACCTAAAGGACAAAAATGTGACTGTCTTAAGCAATACCTTGTACACTCAAATTAATTAACTTATATACTGAATAATACCCAGAGGATGTACTAGACCTTCTGAAAATCTATTGGGTGCCCAAATTCCTACGCGAAAACCTTCTTCATATGCCAGAACGTCTACTAGACTTCCTGTCAACTCATTGGACGAGCAAATTTCTCTACAAAAGCTTTGAATTTTGACCCAAAGAAAGTGCACTGGGCTTTCTTTTTTTTGACTATTTTCCTTATACCATTGTAGTCAACTCTAATTTATGAACATACGAGTAAGTGGGTACTTATTTATGGTAATGGTGCAATGATGCAACATCCGAGTGTGCGTGGAGAATCTCATCTCAAAGCACTATTTCCATCCAAGTAATTTGTTCTTTCGAATTGAATATATAATTTGTATCTTTCTCAAAGAAAATCCCGACTTCAAAAATGACCAACAGATTTACGGAAAAAATATGATGTAAAAGAACTCTAAATCAACTATCATTCACCCAACAAATAAATCCATTCTCCTTCTTTCCATCTACATATGTACATACATACAGACAATTCCAGTATCATTCGTCAACAACGGATGAATCCTTTTTTTTTACTTTTAAAAGAAAATATAAAACTTTTACTTTTTCTGAGCTCAAAAATTGCCTGTGAATTTTATTCGTTTCAGGTCTCTTGGGTACGACATCGTGACATCCATCTGCTCACTGTTGGCCGTTACACTTATACATCAGATCAACGATTTGAAGCCATGCACTCGCCACACGCCGAGGACTGGACGCTCCGGATACGATATGCACAGAGAAAGGACTCGGGCATCTACGAATGTCAAATATCGACGACTCCTCCAATCGGACACTCGGTCTATCTGAATGTTGTTGGTGAGTTACTTGTCATAAGAGAAATGCAATCAAGTTTTATTGAATGTAGCCTGGAAATGAAGGACACTCTGACGATGCTGATGATAATCCCGGCACTCAGAGATATTAGATTTCCTGAATCCTTTTTTCTTTCCCCCTTTTTGTTTTTGTGTTTTGAAATATTTGCGATGGAGATAGCCTTTAGAGGTGTAAGGTATATTGAACTTCTTTTGATTATGGGTGTTGTTGTCAGTGGGCGGTCAAAGGGTAGGTTGTTTTGATTTCAGTTGAAATTCGAAGAATGTTAATAATTTTGAAATAAGCTTTGTCAGTTTTAATGATAAGCATTAGCTTTGATTTAGTTTTCCAGCGACTTTATCCGGAATTTCTTTAACGTTTTCGAATTCTTTAAGTTTCGGGATTTAATATAAGATGCAATTTCATAGGAAGATAACTGTTCTCTTGTGCCATAAAAAAGTAGCAATTTATTACTTCAGCAAAGGGATAACATCGATGAGGATAGCTGCAGGACACCAAAATGTTGTATAGTAAACAATTCCAGTGAAAATTAATTTTTAAGAGATGGAATATTCTGAATACTGCTGAATACATATGTATTTACATTTTGAAATAAAGTTTGCAACATAGGAAAATAAGCACGATGAAGTGCCAAAAATCTGACCCTATGGCAAGGATGCGTTGCCCATCCGTGTTAGATTCGAAGACTTTTGTGGGCTGAAACAGTTTTTTTTTTAATAGTTGTATATCGCTGAACAGATCATGCAATTCTTCGTTGAAAATGCAATCTCCAAAGCCCGTCAACGCAAACGTTACCTAATATCTTGGGAATGACTACTAGATATGTATAGATAGATCCTAATTATATGTAGGATAGGACCTCACTACTCAATTGCCCTTTTATCCCACAGAAACAGCAATTGACAAATGTTTGTTTAATTTCTGTGATGATCTTCTAGAGAAATAGTTGCACAGCAAAGGTGGGCAAAGGTCCTTACTACTTGGAAGTTATATCTGTCAACTAGGAAGTTCTGTTCGGTTCGTCGGTGTTGTATGACCATTCTTCTTGAGACCATACACTTAGTTTTACCCTAATTCTTAGCCTCCCTGTATTTGCTCTACAATTGAAAATGGTGATAGCCCATTGAGAAAGCAAGCAAAATAATTGCACTGACATTTGAAAGGTCATGCCCCTGGTGTTGGCCTTGTGAATTTCGTACAATTCTTTGAGGGTGTTACCTGGTATATTACGAAAACAAGGAATCCACCACTTAGTGCAAACAGAGTCAATACCCCCTTCAGGGATGCAGAACTGGTTGACTGTCAGTCTGAATGACAATGTCTGAACTCCATTTCGACTCCTTTCAGGAATAGCGATAACTCCGCCTGGAATATGCAGAAATGATGCATCAGTCTGAAAGACTAATTAAAATTGAATTAAACGAATGGACTTAGTACTTCTTGGCTCATATTTGAGACCTCTTTGAGCTCAGTACGTGGCCGTTTTAGTAGTACTCCATTGATATAGGTAATTCTGACAGCCAAAGCACCGATTTCTTTGCAATATCCTTATCCTACTAGGATGCACAGTATGATTTTTAGAGTTCGAATAGGAGTGCAAAACGAATCCTTTTTTCTAATATAGCAATGGTGGCTGTATACTAGAAATGACATGAACAATGTTCAAGGCGTCAAGTGTTACAACCATTCGAGGTGTGCGTGTTATATTTTGCTCGAACAAAGGGTAGGGACATACAGTTTATAGCCGAAAGACGAATTGAGAAGCTTCCTCATGATAGTTGCTACCTCACAGACCTTTGACAGACATTCATGTGGTGTTAGAACTTCAAACTTTTCGCTTATTAATCCAACTCACAAGCCACTGGCCCACAACGTCAACTTTACGACGTTTCAGATTGCACGAGCTTACAACCAACTGACCATTCCGTTTTTCGAAATGAGCGTATTTTGATGATGATTTTAAAAATAATGGTGTTGGTCGTTGAATTACACGCAGCGTCATCCTGTTGGAACCACGTTCACGTCCACATTCATTGTATTCAAACTGGGAACAAATAATCAGTGATCTTCATTCTGTAGCGATCACCATTGACAGTAAAGTGAACTTATTGTTGAAGAATAAGATTCAATTATCCTACCAGTATGGAAACCGCACTATACGATGTATTTTGTGGATGTAATGGGCTATTTCTGGATCGATCTCACTTCATTAACGAAAAATTTGGTTATTAACAAACCAGTTAAGACAAAACTGAACCTCATCGATGAACAAAATTCTGTGATGAAACTACGGGTCAGTTTGCAAAATCAGGTAACGAACGACGCAATTGAGTGCTGTTTGAGCACTCCCCTCGTCACTCCCATCTGAGTATATCCGATTTTTATACATACATATGTATGTATATTCACCGTCAGAGTCGTTTTGCTGCTTGCACAGATACCGAATCAGACCACAGTTATGGGTTCCTTTTCGTCTCTTTTCCACGATCCATCTAGCCTGAAAGACTGTCCGGATTTCTCCACAGTTCTTCTCTGGCTTTGATTCCTCGTTTCAACTCTAGCATCTGTTTAACAGAAACTGGTTCATCTTCTGGGTTTCTACCCAGTGGCGTCCCAAGATCTTTCTTCTTCTGCTAGTTAATGCCGCACAGTATATGTGCCGCCGTCTCGATTTCCTCCAGGCATAGTGCACAGGTATCCTCCTCCAGAAGACCCATCTGGACCTGTATATAACGCTACCACCCATTTCAGTGCCCTTCGCTCCAAGCTTAGAACTTCCCTACGAGTGTTGCCAGTCGGCCCTTTAATAGTTATTTTAGCCTGCCTACAACCTTCTACGGTTAACCACCTTCTCTGGTGTTCCGCCGCGATCCAGTTGTTAATCAGGTGCTCCATAATTCCCCTGCCAATTGCAGCAAATGATTCCGGACCAGAGAACTCCGAGGTTGACCCTTGCTTTGCTAGAGAGTCCGCCTTTTCATTGCCCTCAGTCCCTACTTGCCGGCTCACCCAGAGCAGCGTCACCTCATTTCGAGATGAGCACTCATTGAGTTTATGAACACATTCCATCGCCAGGGATATATTTATATCTGTTTGCTCCATGGGTCTAATCACTGATTGATTGTCCAGTGCTATGGTAATATTTTTACCAAAACTTGCCCTTCTATCAGGTGATCCAACGCATGTTACAGAGCGTAAATTTCCCCAGACTAACATGACAGGCTAGTTCTAGTTCTTCTGAAAAGATACCTGCCCCCTCTCTGCCATCCATCATGGACCCATCCGTAAATCCGGAGGTGTTCCATCCTCGATAAGATTTTGTGAAACCTTTCGGTAACACGCACTTTCTTTATTCCATCCATGGGCATATTCAGCTCCCTGATATCATTTTTCACGAGATCCAGGATTTTTCCATGCTCATAGATGGTACCGCGCCAGTGCCAGTTGCCATCCCAGTGCAGACGAACTGCCGTCGATGCTGCCGTTTTCTTAATAAATGACTCCAGCGGCAAAATGCCTAGGATCACCTCCGTTGCGCATGTTGGTGTCGTTCGTATTGCACCGACTATCCCTAAACATGCCAGACGTAGGACCCTATCTAAATGATTCTTACCAGTTTTCTGGGAGGCTTTTTGCCACCATACAACTGACGCATATGTGAGTGAGTGCAGAGTGTTTTTTGCTGTAAGCTTCACTGATTAAAACACCTATGAATACGATCTCTGTTATACATATGTACCATTGATATACGGTGCAGGATTTCATATGATTCATTTCAGGGAACTCTTCTTCTTAAAATAAGTTCATTTTCAGAATTGTGTCAATATCAATATCAATAGTTTGAGATACTTGAACCGATGCTTACATTGACTTGACTGAATTATAATTCTGCATGGCATTCCAATTTCCGCCACCAATATGTACGTAATCTAAACTAACACATGCGACAAATGAGTATTCAAAAACTGAAAATTGCATAGTATCAATTCCAGTTCATAAAATGCAATGACAAGGTCCTTGTCAGGTACTTGATCCCATCTCTGTATTTCAGGCTACAAATTGGAGTAAAATCTACTAGGAAAAGGTATAATTTTATACATAGCACAATAAATGATGAAAAAAGGACCGTTTGCTGGCGAATTCAAGAGGACTACTTTCAATCTGAATCACTCTCAATGAGATCCAATGGTTAAAAAACATGTGTTTCATTTTTTCACCTTCAATTCAAATTTAACCTACTCGTAAAAACCTTTGCCCTTAACCCTTTCAAGCAACGAAAGAAAGCATCTCAATGATTCTACTGGTTTTTGCTCCTCTCAGCTAGATAAACACAAATATTTACCTGTCCTTTGAATATAAAATTGTTTCATCCATTCAAATGTATTCCAGTTATGGTACGCCCCTCCAGCAAGCAGCATGCGATGTTGATTTTGGAATATTTAGCATTCACCCTTGAATCCAATTAACCTATTTTTATAGTATAACAAAAAAGGAATAACAGTCACAAAACAAATTTATACCAGCGAGCGGAATGAAATGTGTTTAATTTTAAAATTCAACTATAGTCGTACGTACATACGAGTACTCGTATCTAAACTTTATGACCGCGCTGCGTCTGTTATAGGAAACATCCGCGTTGGTGACAATCTACCTAATTGCTTTGCTCCTCTCTTGAACGTGATGTTTTAGTATGAATAGATGAAACTGGGAATGCAATCTAGGGTATCAAGGCCGTAAACCTAGCATTTCTACAGCTGCATGGGGCTTCCTTCAACTTTTGGGATATTGCGAGAAATTCCAACCGCAATCTGTGCCAGTTCAACGATGCAGAGACACAGTGCGAACGCATCACGAATAAATCTGAATTTCATCCTTACGATGGTATCACAAAATCTCCAAAGGAAAACTCAGGAAAAAAAAAATATTTTTGTTTTTATTTTTCATTCTACCTACGAGTATCTAGCAGATATGCACATGTGTATGCATTTGTGTGCATATTTGCATTATTTTTGTTCCACCATAGGAATGTATGTCAAGTGATATGCAGAGTGCTATTTGACATTTTTATTTGTACAATAAATCGAATGAGAATAGCTAGATGACATTTTCTGTGCCATATCTTCGGTATTAAATTTTGCTCATATCTGTAGGAAAAATAAACTACGTGTTGCATACCGATGAAAATCTTACCGTCGATATTCACTGAAATTCTAAAATTCTAGTTATGCGGTAAGGCCTACATACGCTGCGTTCGTATCTTAAGTCACCCAGTAAAATGAAGCGCCTTGAGAGCAAGCAAGATCATCTGCCAAAGGAAAAGCTAACGGTAGTTTTTGATCCTCGACGTTGCGCACCATAGAGAACAATAAAATAGTAGCGCTCGCCTTATTTGAAATTTTTTCAAAAGAAAAGAAAATTGTATTCAAGCTAAAGTCACCAGAATCGAAAGTGTTTTTTTTTTGTTCGGCCCGATATCCAACTAGGTACATTAAAAATTAGTACCTAGTTGGATATCCTTTAGCACTAATTACTGCATTTACTCTGGATCCCATGGAGGCAACAAGCTTTTCAGTTACTTCCGGACTTATTTTTGCCCATTCGTCCTGTATAACAGCCCTAAGCTCAGATTTGGTCCTAATGTCATGCTTTCGGATTTGACGCTCGAGATGATCCTATAAATGCTCGATGACATTCAAATCCGGTGATTGAGGTGGTGTTTTGAGCTGTTTTCGCACATTGTACAGCAACCATTCCTTCACAACCAGGGAAGTGTGCTTTGGGTCATTGTCTTGTTGGAATATAAATGAACCCTCCAAGCCTAATTTCTGCGCGCTCTGGTGGAGATTATTTTTTAGTATATTGACGTAATCATAGCGATTCATTGTCGTCTCAATAAATACTAAATTGCCAACACCAGATGCCGCCATACACCCCCAAACCATTACTGATCCGCCGCCATGCTTCACGGTAACAGCCATGTTCTTCGGATCTAGCTGCGTATTCGGTTTTCGCCAAACCTTATGCCGTCCATCGGAACCGTGGATGTTAAATTTACACTTTAATTAAATTTACACTTTAATATTACACTTTAATCCATTTCCTTTTGTGAGTGATTTTTGGCGAATTCAACTCTTTTTTGGCGATTGATCTTACTAATAAATAGTTTTCTTCTTATGGCATTAGAGTTATAGCCGGCCCTGTGTATTATGCGTCGAGTGGTTTGGGGATTGCACACCGGTCTCTTTACCGGTCTCTTCTTCTATCTCCACTTGCAATTTTGGAGCGCTTAACTTCAGGTTTTTCTTAATCTTTCGGATAATTAAGCGGTCTTCGTGGTCAGTGAAGGTGCGTGGTCGGCCACTGCGGGACAAATTGTCAACCGTACTAAGGGATTTATACTTTTCCAGGACTTTTTGAATAGTTGCCGGGCTTCTATCAATAAGTTCCGCTACTTTACGAATTGATTTCCCTTCTTCGTAATATTTTATTATGAGCTGTTTTAACTCTAACGAGAGCTCCTTTCCACGTGGTGCCATTACTTATTATTTGGAAGAACGATTTTAGCTCACGTTCGTAAATTTTAGTTATTTTTATTTACCTGTCTGATACTTATAAATTTTAATCGAAAAGCAAGAAAATTGCAAAAAATAAGTGTTACACACCCGACAATCACAGAGCAGTAGCAGATGTATACTTACTTTTGTAACGCGTTTTGTGGCACATGGTTTCGAAACTCACGTAAAATTCACGATCGAATACAAATTTTACCGTTATCTAACTGTCCTACAGTTGTGTACATAATACATAGGACATATGAGGTGCAATATGTAAGAAATCATCATAATTAACCCCGTTTTTAATTGTTATTGTTCTACCAACTTGGGTGTATACTTACTTTTGTGACTGTATATCGTTTCCTCGACAAAGCTTATGACATAAAAAAGAAAAACCTAAAATTAGAAAATGAGTAGCTTGAAGAAACCAAGCGCCACAACTACATACGTCATTGAAAGTTGGATAAAACGGGAAGTCGAAGACAACATTGAAAAAAATCGACGACTTCTAGAAATTGTGGAGTTAAAAAGTCAAATGTCGGGACAAATTCAATTGCGATCTGAAATTAATAAATGAATTAAGTAATTTCTTTTTTAATACTAAATAAATTAATATTTGCTTTCCTCCTTGTTTACAAATTTAAAGACTGTTTCCGATATTGTTCCGAGTTCTCCGCGCTACTGTGACATATTCTGAGCTTACTGAGAAAGTTTGTATGCTGCCGAATTCGTTGGCCTCGGCATTTTCAGATTTGTCTAAAAAAAGCGATTCATCGTTTATAAAGTCTTCCTTGAAATGCATGGATATATTGTGCAATGCACAGCACACATTTGTCATTTTTGCCGCCTTCGCTGGACCGTAGTGTAGTTCTCTCGCACCAAGAAGACATCTCCACCTATTTTTAAGCACTTCATTCGTGCGTTCAATAATGTTGCGACAGCGTGAGTGGACCTCATTAAACTTGCTGTCGCTTGAACCTACTGCAGCTGTCCTATGAGGGGTCAAAAGCCACGGTTGCAATGGATATCCAGCATTTTCTGATAAACATGTTAATGTTAAAGGGTTTTATGTGTATAATTTGAAATAGGCAAACATTTTAATTTATAAGTTACCTAGAAGTCAAATTCCTTCTGCCAGAAAAATGCTGCTGTTCAAAGTGTGCCCTTAGCGCGCTTACATTCCAAATGAAGGAATCATGACATGCACCAGGATGGGAAGCGTCGACGTACCGAATTCTCAATTCGTAATCACAAAGCTGCAAATGATAAATTGCATTTAAAACAAAGAGCACAAATAAGCGAACTTACCAGCATGACATTTAAAATAAATGTTTGTTAACTGAAGGCGCAACGATCCGAACGTGCGTGCCGTCAAGGCGTCCTACAAGACCGGGTTAGTTATGTTTAGAGAAGAACGTTAACGCAACGTTTCTTTTTTCTTCGGTCGTCTTCAATACGTTTATCCATCGCGGACAAAGCTGCGCCCCCAAGATATCTAGGACTTCTGCGAGCACCTTACTAAAACTGGATTCGGCCAGACCAATACTATGGTATTTTCCAACCCCCGTTTGGTATTCTCCTTCAGCAAAAAAGCGCAAACATGCACTCAGTTTCACTACTGGTGGGATAGCAAATCGCTTTTTAGCCGACTGTAGGGATGATGTTAGTACCTCCAACAAATATTTAAATGCCACTTTGTTGACTCTATAATATTTTTGACATCTAAGAAACAAACCTGTTAATAAAAATCAATTTTTTGTGCAGTTATACTTACAAGGATTGAGGCAACTCCAGAGGATTCGAATCATCTCGTAAGCATCTTCTTATAGCCCTTGGCTGTACTTCTTGGATTTCTTCTTGCACTAATATTTGAAATGCAATGCTATTCATTTTTTTCATAATTATCAACACAGAACAAATTTATTTGAATTCAATTGTTTTATTTATTTTATTATGTCACATGCTGCTAAACAGCTGTTTTGAACATTCAAAATTCACTTTCCCGACTTCGAAGGGAAAAATAGTCTCCCGGGGAATTGGGAATGGGGGAAAAACATCTCCCGGGGAAAAAAATATTTAGAATTGGGCTGGTTGTGATATGAATTAGGTTTGTTGATTTATTTTTTTAATCACAATGGTGGGCCGCGGCAAACATTGCAGCGTCGAGGAACCAACGCATTCTATCATGCTCAGCTCAGAAATTATTCAACGCCATCAACTACAAAAAAAATACCGGAGGAGGGAGGAGCAAAAAGGAAAACCACACCATAAAACGATCGCAACATTGTCCTCCTAGGCAAAAAGGATCCTTCGAAAACGGCCTTGCAGATAAGGAGCGAAACGAAACGTCCTGTCAGTACAATGACGATACGTAGAAAACTGCACGTAGTCCAAGAAAAAAGCCACCTCTACCTAAAAATTATGGCAAAACGGCTTGCGTTCGCAAAAAAGTATGCCGATTGGCCAGCTTCCACATGGCGAAATATTTCAAAATTGTTCTGTTTGGTGGACTTGGTTTTTGGCAGTATGTCAGGCATCTCCCTAACACCGAATTCCTGCCCAGGTATACCACAAAAACCGTTGGTATAACGCTGAGGCTCAAGAATAATGATATGAGGTCTGCTTCTCCTACTATGGTAGTGGCTCCATTTACAGAATTGATAATGCAATGAATCAACATGTTTATCTGAGTATCCCGAAAATTATAATGCTGCCGTATGCGGAGTGGGAAATGCCTTTAAAATAGGTCCTACAGCACGCTAACGACCCTAAGCATACCAGCCGGCGAATAACTGACTGCTTCCGCGACAATGGAATTCAAGTTTTGGAATGACCAGCCCAATCTCTTGGCTTGAATCCCATGGAGAATCTTTGTGTCGATATTAAAGCAGCGATTTTTAGCAATAAGTCCACGAACAACAGCCAATTGTGGGAAGTTGTTCGGGATGCATGGCGTGGCAGATCACCAGATCGCTGTAGGCGTCTTGTTGACTCCATGCCAAAGGTAGCTCAAGAATGTCTTAGTAAGATGAACAATTTTGAAACTTCTTTTTTATTAATAACACAGAAAATGTAATAATATTTGAAGGCGTTACAATTTTAATGCTAACCGTCAAAATTGATTTTTTTCTCGCTATTGCTGTAAATGTTTAGCAAATGTTATAAAAACATTTGATTTTTGTCTTAAGTCGACTTAAGCGGTTATGGCTTGTGGCCACAGGTAAGCACTTGTGGAACTTGTATAGTAGTCCATTACATTTTCAGTGAGTTTCGCAAATTTCGGGTGTTATCTCGCCTATAACTTGACGAATGTTGCTTCAAAGTTTCGTTTTTTTAGACGCGATTGTATGGAGAGGCATTAAGCGTATACAGAATAATACGACTTGGGAACTTTTTACGCAAAACATCCAACTTTGCACCCGATGTGTGGCAAGTTACGCCATCTTGTTGAAACCATACTTTGTATGTCTTCCACATCAATATCTTTGATTTCGTATCAGAAATGCTCGGTTGTCACGCAGAAATACAGCGTAACGCCGCTTGACCACAATGCGCCCCAAACAGTCACTTTTTGGACATTTAATGGTGTCTCGTAAATTACATGAGGATTCCCCTCGTCCCATATGCGACAATTTTTCTTATTGTCCATGGTCTCTGGACTTCAGTTCTATGTTGTTAATAAGATTTTATATGGGTGGCGACTAAAATGCGCCAAGGGGACCTGTAAGGCAAACCCAAAAGCTGCAAACGCTGACGGGCCGGGTCTTCGGCCACATTTTCACTTAAAGCAGCATTATTTTCAGTTGAATGGATGCCAGCCACTTTGATACACAGGCCTTACGCTATATGCAATGTTCAATACGACGGTTACATTTTCGAAAATCGTTGCTTAAGTTTCGATAAACAAACCGTAGAGAATTGGTATTTTTGAACTGTTTTTAACGTGTTGAGCGGTGGTTAAATGTAATGCATTTTGTAAATTTGTTGTTGCAGATTTACATTTAAAATTTTGAAACAAGTGCTTATTGACAGCTACTTGATTTGCTCTGATGCTAATACAGGAAGTGGGAATTGGATGACCCTTTATTTGAGTTCGACTGCCTCAGTTGAAATCAAATACATAGTTGAGAATTTTTTGGACTGCAACTTTCATCTGAATATCTTCGGTTAACGAATATGTAAGGTTTTTGGAAGTTTTCACATAACAGAGGTCTTCAATTTTATATACGATTGATACAAATAGCTTTTGCAGAACCTTAAGAATATAATTTTCATTTGCTTCAGACGCGTAGGTGGTTATTACATTAAAGTTAAAGAGATCTGCGATTCCCTAGAAATTGTTCCATTGTTCGATTATGTTGAGTTCCATTATGTTGAGTATGGGTATTCTCCCAGATATATGGAAACCTACGAACGTTAAGCCAATTTCCAAAAAGTGGAGTAAAAACTTTCGTTTTGACTACTGACTCAAAGTTTTGTTGATCGTGCTATTAAAAGTTATGAAGACTAATGCCAATTATTTACCACCTTCTAAGATATATTGGCAAAGTTTCTTTCAACAGCGTTCCACAAGAAACTTAATGGCACACTTGTCTGCCACAGGAGACTCTTTAAGAACGATTTTTTGCTAACCAAATAGAATCTATTTCTCAAAATTGTGTCGATTTATGACTGTCAGAAAATTAAATTTATGAAATTTTTCAAAATAAGCATTTCTTCATCATTGAAGATGACTTCGTCTTCATGTTTAGGAATAAAAGCAAAGTCACCAAATCCGACAAAAGTTAGACCATGGCAATTGCAGACATGTGAACTGGTGTGTATCACAGGAAATGAGATCTTTTTGCTTTTTACATGATACATGATATAAATGATACTACCCAGCGATCATTTCCCCTTTTTCCAGATTATGAAGATCGATGAAGATCACGTGATGTGAATTTTCGAAAACTATGGCTATTAACTTATTGGCCGCTAGGAAACTCTTCAGGAGAAATTCATTCTTTCATTTCTGGAATATGGTGGTGGATCAGTATTTTATCAACGGATACAAAACAACTGCAAAAACTCATATGCCTTGCACTTGGATGTATCAAAACAAACTCAATTTTTTGGTTTAAAAAAAAACCCTACTTTTAGACACTTGGCCAACTCTAACCCTGGTCTACGTTTCCTCCAAACTACTCAGTAGATTGACATTGGCTTTACACATGGGGCCTAGTACGATTTTCGAGTCTGAGTGAATGGATAAATTAATCTTTTTCCCTCCCACCTCAAATCAGTCAACCAAAATTCAAAATACTTCCTGTTTCGGTTGGAAGGGAGTTTTCCCAAGTATGTATATATGTCTCTACTCTAAATCAATCCACTGTCTTAAGCTCAGTTACTTTTGGGAAAACTTACATCATTTTTGATGAGCCTGCGTGACACTTATCTCATGACACCGATCTTATGGATATACCATCTAAGACAGTGACACTAGAATTTCTGCTGTTGCCCAAATTTAAGGTCGGATTTACTTATACTCCGGTAGCTCTGGCCAAAATTTAAAATGTATTTTCATAACATTTTTCGGATGGCCTAAAAAGCAGAGATCTGGTGGACATCTTTTTTAAGAGGATGAGCATGTGCCCTCCAAGCAGATACTTTTGCAATCCTAAAGGACATGAATCAAATTATAAGGAAAAGACGGAAAAGTGCAGGTAGCTGCATCTGCAGTGACAGTCAGTCCATTAACTCCTTCCAAGATAGTTGAAGAAGGAGAACTCTCTGAATTCGGTTGGAAAAGCTGGGCTCTTTGATTCTTCTATGGTTTCCAGAATAAACTGGGATCAAAGAGTATGAGAATGCAAGAGGTTTTCCTTCGATAAAGTAGTATTTTGTGTTGTGAATTCATTAGTCATGTAAGCACCATGAATAAACCTATACACCGACACCCAGAAAATGTCATGTTAAGCTGCTCAATCATCTCGTTGAGAGATAGGCGGCAATCTAGGGGGTTTTAGAGTTGGAGTGGACCAATTGTCTGCCACTTCAATTTACATAAATTGCTTCAAAATAGTTCACAAACTCAGCTACATATGTATGTATATAATTTTATTCATTCCCGACGTTTCTCGTGCAGAAAAACCAATTTACTTCAGGTCTTTGGTGACTGGTGAGCCATCGCGCACAGTGGTTAGTGCGTTGGATCGCTGAACGGGAGGTTCGAGTCCCAGAAATCACAAGAGTTTTTTTGCGGTCCCACCTCTCGTGAGGTGGAAAACATATTTCACGCATAACTCGAATGGTCGCGAGAATTCGTAATTACGTAACTCGTAGCAACAGAAAGCACGAAATCCACCGGCCAGGATTGTTTCGAAAAAGAACCAAACTCAACGGTTCCGACGTAATTTTATTATAAGCAAATGTGAATTGAAAAACTAAATTAAATCCTGTGGAAAACGATGATGGTGCTTTCAATGTGAATCAACAAATTTTCGTATGGTGACGCGTATAACAGGGATGCTCATTTCCGCACCGTGGTATGCACAGGCACATACATATACGGGTTGTGGTAATATACATATTACCATGATAGCAGCGCAGGGTTGCTAAGACAACACATGCCAGCAGGTGCCAGTAAGTAGAAAAACGGCGAAGAGGAGTGCTCCTTTTCAATACATATCCAGACAACCCACAGGATATCTAAAAATACCTTTGTTCTTCCAAAGAAAAAAAAAAAAACTTTAACACCAACATTTCCAGCATCATCATTCCCGGAAATGATTTCCTCAAATACCAGTGAGTCGCTGGATTTCAAAATTGATGACATCACATGTCATGCCAAAACCGAAAAAAGAATTCATTCAGAAAGAATTACTTTTTTTTTCGTCAGATGTCGTAAATTGGATAGCGTGACAAAACTTCACTCGTAATGACATTGTCATCCATTACGAAAAAGGACATTTTTCTTATAATTCATCGATCGATTTCTCATTTGAATGGTTGTGAATGCCAGACATAAAAGGGGTCAACCCGGTGTTCGATTCAATACCACACAGGAAAACATTAACCAAATTGGCATCTATTATTTTAGTCTAACTGCTGTTGTCACCGTTGAAGTGACGTCAACCCCGTTAGGAAGAAATATGACTCCGAATGTATTAATTGGCTGTGCTACGAAAAAAAAAAAAACAAGAAATCAATCTTTGCCGTTCACAAAGGAAAATTAATATCCCATACGTCTTATGTGTCCTTTGCTTGCAAAGTGCAAATTAATTAAAATCCATCCGAATGGGTCATCAATTTGTTCGATCCATTGGACATCGTATTATCATCAGAGTGCACAGAGACAATGATTTATTGTTGGACAAAGGATGGAAGGCAAACTGTACAAAATTGCATTTCCTTTGATGTCCTGACGGCAATATGGGTAAACGAGTTCAATATATTGCATTGACAGAGCATGGTGTTTAAGGAGCTTGCAAATTGAATATCCGTTTTTTATTGCTTTTTTTTTTCTTAAACTCTTGTTCCAAAAAGGTGAATGAAAGCCGTGCATAATGAAAGGATCAATAGAACATCCATTCAAATATGATCAAAAAAAAAGTAATAAAATAAAACTTAACTCTAGTCCCCACTCAGACATTTTCATTTTTGTTAATTAACGATTTCATTTCGCTGAAACAACATCGATGTCCTTTTCAACTCATTTGCACATCTTCAAAAATGTCTTCAAGTATAAAAAGGAGAACGAAAATAAAATTTGCATATCGTACCCTACTCGTCGTTGGTCGAATTGCTTATTTGCCATTTAAATAATCGTAATGGAACGATTAGTTGCAGATCTAATTTCGAAGTCAGTCCGACCGACGCATTCGAAATCCTTTTTGTTTCGTTTAGTCACTTTTCGCGCAATCGAAAGAATAAGAGATACGAAAAGGAAAGAATCATCGAAAGCATTTTGAAAATAACTTCGCTGTGATAGAACTGGAACGGTTTCCTTACTAGAAATCTTTTTTTTTTTTTTCTGAAATCCCATAGAAGGTCCTTATCTCTCCCTTGCGCGATTTCCATTTGAAAATGAATAAATGAAAGTGTTTCCCTTGCTCTTATCTTGAGTATTTCTCGGTCCTTAAGTTCGGAGATTTTCTCGTCTATTTATACTCGACGGGCATTATGCAAGTGTGAAGGAAAAAATACGGGGAGAAATGAAACTTTTCATTAAAATTAAAATGATATCCTTTATTCGCAGTTAACTGAGGGTTAGCGTTGCCATTTGTATCCCTTATTAGGTTTTTTTTCGCTCGTCGCGAAAGAAATCTTTCCAATTAGTAAGGAGGTGTCATGGTTGAGAAAAGTTTCAGATGCTGTATGCTTTATGCGTTATGGAAACGGCAAGGTCGTTTTTTTATGGTAGAAAACGTTCATACATGCAATTAAGACTGCAATGTATTGAAATATCTATTTTAATTAAGAGTAGTTGCGATTAAACATAAAAAATTATACCCAGCTTAGGTTAGGTTGAAGCGACTGACAGCTATCGCCAATACACTTAGACCCAAGGTCGAGTATACGCCAAGCCTTATTTGATGCTTGCCTATTAGACAGTGCCAGTAATGCCAGCTATTGCAGCGCCAATATGCAATCTGTGGAGAGAAATCGAATTGTTAGAGCGGCCTTCTTTGTCCAAATCTGTTTTGTCGCTAGATTTATTATACCAAGTGGCACCTAAGATTTGTTCACTCAATAGCATCCAGCTTAAATTTTAGGTTGCATGATGGGTAAAATTGTTGTACATCTGTTCAGTTCATCAACGTTACAATTTTCTGGAATATCCATATGTTCTGGCACACAAAAGAAGTGAATATTGAACTGTTCCGGCATAAGAGAGACGATCGGCAATCTAGAGCTGCCAATCAATTTCGACGGACCGATTCCAAAGATTTGATGACTCATATCACGATTTCCTTTCCGCCTGGAATACGCTATAATGATTTGGAAAACGGAAGGAAAGCTTAGGATTAAGCCTATCAGAGGTAAACCTTCGTTGGTTTTTGATCATTCGCGTCGGTATAAGCTGAATCTTCTTCTAAACATATGTACGTCTTCCTCCCACAATAGCCTTCCATAATCGTCCATCTCGAGCTTGCTGGTTCCAATTTCAAGGCGAAGCCCTCTGGCATCCGCGATTTATAGGTCGCTAAAGCATAAATAAGTGGGCGCCGTGGCTTAAGTGGTTAGTGCGTTGGATCGCTGAGCGGGAGGTTCGATGTTCGAATCCAAGAAACACCAAAAAGTTTTTTCACGGTTCCACCTCTCGCGAATGTCTGACAAACGTCCGAGAGTAATAACTGTGAAGAGAAAGCTTCTCAAATTGCCTTGCGGATATGGCTCTAAACTGAAGGTCCCTTCCATTTTGTGTGAAAATATATAACACGCACAACACAAATGGTTACGAGAAGCTAGGCCCTGGACCACATACGGTCTGTTGCGCCAAGTATTTGTATTTGTAAACGCATAAATTCGGGCTTTCTGGTGGTCTCGATCTTGGGAGCTGGTATTCGAAGATCCTCTTGGCTGAAGTTTTACTGCCCGAGCGAATGTAGTTGACGTATCTTGACCTTTTAGATGGCATTCATATCTTGGTGCAGCTCATATAGTTCGTGTAACACAAATTTTGTGACCATTTGTTTTGGCAAACCGAAGTAGCGACGATTTCAACGGTCAGTCTTCGTCAAATCTCCAATAAGGTGCCGTTTATTGAGTTGATATTATCTCCGAGGTAGATGAACTCTTTGAGTACTCCAACCCTAAGGTTATTAATAGTGATGTTCTGTCCTAGGTTTGTTTTACTTGGTTTTGTTCCCGTTCATTTAAAGACCAACCCGTTTCGCCTGTTCATCAATTGCCGTGAAAACCTCCACTATCGTCTGTGTTTCGCAGCAGCTGAACGGATTTGTTAAGGATTGTGCTAACTGTATTCACAGCTAGTTAAGTACTATATTCTCCAGTGCAAGGCTAAAGGAATCACATGAAAGCGCTTCTCTTTAGTTCGTCAAATTGCAACTGTGAGATTTAAAAAAATTATTTTAGGTGTTTTGCAATATTCTGCTCATAGAAGTCCGGCTGATATTTAGTTGTTATGTCCTGTGACGAGTTTAGGTTCTGGGGCTACAGCCGCGGAAGAGGCTTACCTTCGACCATTTAAAATTTCGAACATTTTTAAATGTAACACCGCACTTTTCAAATATTTCTCAATATTCCTCAACGTTGTTCAATCACAAGACTATCCACATCCATCCTTACTGCGGAGGCTTGACATCTGTCAATATCTGACATACGTTAGTGTTGCCAGAATAGAAATAAGTTCAACTTCAGAAATAAACCACCAGTTAGTCCACCCTTTATGTCATATTACAATTTTCTCAGAGAAAGCGATCGTAAAACAAAGTTATAGCAGGTTAAAGAGCTGTTAAATATCTCGATTGTACGTCTTGAGAGTAAGGTACATATACTGTGGGACTTTCCCCAATATAGCCTCCACAGAGCTCAATACAATCTAGCAATGGTCAGAGAGACAAAAAATAAAAATGCAAATACTTTGCGCAACAGACGTATGTGGTCCAGTGCCTAGCTTCTCGCGACCATTCGTGTTGTGCGTGTTATATTTTTTCACGGAAGGGACCTACAGTTTAGGATCATATCCGAAAGGCAAATTAAGAAGCTTTCTCTTCACAGTTACCGTCAGCATTCTTACCAGAATCAGTGGTGTCGGGGCGCATTAATCGCGAGTCTTTTTATATTATAAGTCTAGGCAAACACCTCACTTCATTCAGGACACCTTACCATTTCCTTTTATCACTGCCTACTTGGTGGCTCAGTCATAAAATCAATTTTACGACGACCAAAAGTTAACAAATGCATCAAGTCTCCACTTAATACTTATCTCCAACGCACTGAGCACAGCTCATTACCTGTTAGAATGTTTGCAAACATTCAGTTGCTACTAGCAACGTCTTTATTCCCCCTTTACTGCTGTTAATTTATTACCTTGACTTCATAAATCTAAGGATTTCAAAAGGTGTCATCATGGTATTTTATTTTTATTGAATACTTTTGAATGTTTCCATAATTTTCGCGATAAGTCCAATAAGCGAGATTACATTGTTAAGGACCCACCCGGCACCCACCCCATAGAAATCCCACTGTAAGCAACAGTCCCAATTTATCACCTGTTTCCTGCAAATCTTCTAAGCCCCTACCAACAGTGTAACCAATGCAGGATTATGTTTTGTTCTCAGGTACAAGTCTCTCCCCTTTTCTTGAATGAAAACAAGGATCCTTTTTGTTGGGGAATACTATCACATTTGCTGTTTCATTTCCGTGTATATGATAATAGGTGAACATAAATAAATTGTCATATCCCTATTGAAATAGTTTTCAAAAGGAATTCTAACCTTTTTTCCTCCCCTGAAAGGACTTGAAGTGGCCGACATTTCCTTCCATTCTTGCAGCAAACACTATCACCAACAAAACAAGCTGTTTTCGTTGTCGTAAATTCAAAACCGAGGTTGTACTTCCCAAGGATATGAGGGGAGCTGAGAAAACAAAAAATATGTAACACGGGAAAACTAGCAAAAGGATAATAATACCGACCGGCGACACAATGAACATCAGCCAGTACCATCACCACCGCCAATGTAAAAATAAAAGCAGGCCACTCATTCAGTTGGGGCAGAAGAACAAAAATGGAACAGAAAACAACAAAATAAAATAAAAATATCCTCCATCCACTAGCAGACAGTGGGTTCTTAGATAGATTTACTACATCACAGATGGTGTGAATCCTTTTGCTCTCTTTCTTTGCAAAATAAAAAGTTGAATAAGAAAAAAAAAGCTACATGAAAAGTTAAAGGAAGAAAAAAACACTTTGGCCACTGCTAAAGGATTTGTGTGTTTAAGTTATAGTGTTTTTCCTCTCTTCCTCCCGGTGTGTGTATCCCTGCGCAAAATGCTGCGGTTGCTTCGGAAACGGATGCAGGATGGAGTCTTTTTTTTTCCATTCGTCCTTGCTGCTTTTTTCGTGCTTCTGATTTGATGGTGTGCGCTCTACATGACACCAGTGGCGGTTAACAGCACTTAAGTATAGGAAACGAAACAAGCAAAGAAAATCTCATTTCGTTCCTCCATTGCCACCACCTCCGACAAGGACACGAGCGCTCAAAACAGACGGCAATAGAGTGGGGTAGTGGGCCAAGTGGTAGCGGTGAAAAAAAATAAAAATAAAATAAATATATAAACATAATTAACTTTATGGCTTTAAAGCGTTAAAGCAATAACGCACGAATGGAGCAAAAAACAAATTCACATTAGGCTCCTTTATGGTTCATAAAACCACAGAATTCCATAATCACATTGTAGGCACATTGTTCGGGGGTGATCCGCAACGCAACAACGCAATCATTAATCCCAGTCAATCTGGGGAAATCTTGGAAAATAACATTTTCTTTTCGCTCCCATCCCATGCGGTGGTGTCTCTTTCATTGTACTGCTCCTGGGCTATGCTGCTTTCCGCTGACATCTCTGCTTATATGCAATAATTCTATGAAAATCTTAGCAACAAGGGATATAAATATATGAAGACAAGCAGAATAACAAGCCCATGGCTGTGGCTATATGCGTGCCTGTATCTCACTCTATATCATTAGTCTCATATGCGAAGTGACAATTTATCTTTCCCCATAGGAAAGTGGCTCACACCAACAGGAAAAGAAAATATAAAAAAAACAAAGAAGACGAAAGCGAATTCCATCTCAGCAAGGAGTAGCAACAGAGTTCGCTTATTGCGACTGGAGCTCGCCTGGCAATGATCTATTAACCGGAAGATGCCGGCAGGCAAGTGGCATGTTTCTGAAAGCGTTTTACCTCACGTTAGTGTCGTCCTGAGCAGCATGTTTTTGCTTTGCATGACAACGCCATAAAGTGTGATACCATGGAGGGGATTTCTGATATATCTGTGGTTGGGATGGTTGTGGGCCGATTAGCCTAGACCACAAAAAGGTGGTTATAACAGAGATTGTCAAAGCAACAGGATCGAGTACAAAAAGAAAACAATCCGGCAAAAAAAAAACCTTATGATAACTGTGTGTTGACAGCCGCAAGGAATGTAGCCTTTTGCAGAGGAAGGGAAAGTCCTACCCAGGTTTTGGAAAATTGAGATGACACGATGGTTGTACCTAAACCCAGCAAAAAAAAACGAGTTATTTAGGATATCCACACAAAGGCTCTTTCATTTCCCAAAAGCTTTCTGCGCAATTAATTTCAGAGCAAAATAATTTATTCTAGTTGACAGGGGCTGCTTTTATTGTCTTTTCGAATTAATGGTTAAACTAACTTTGCGAGAGAGAAACGATTTCCGGCTTATGTCTGTTTAGTTTAAGAATACATTTTTAATGGCATTACGTTTGGTTGCCTTCAGTTGGTGGCAAGTCTGTTGTCCAAGGTCATAATTGGTTTGGTGATGGTTTTTTTCCTTTTCAATGGGAATGTAGGTTTAATTATTTTCATAATGGCTATTCCACGTAGGGTTACCCCTGAAAAATTGCTGCGACTTAGACTATCATCCAGGGATGAGCTTGAAAATTCTCTACTGTATAGGTAGAACGATTTACTGCACACAGTTACTGAATCAGAAGTTGGAAAAAGTCTCAAAATGAGAGACTAAAACGTGAACATTTTAGAATCTCTTAGATTCACCCAAAGAAATCTTTAAATGGTTTGAACTGACTCACTCTGGTTATCCTACTTTGCATGTGGGAAATCTATTGGTTTGTTTTTCAGTACCACTGTATTGAAACATATTTGGAAAATATTGAAAAATCGTTTTCAAAGTGAGTGCACGCTTTTGTATAGCAAAAGCTATTCTCGCGTTCATACTTTGCGTGGAAACGAAAATATTCGTGACGTTGCTCAAATATTGACTAGTGCAAGGATCACTTCTGTAATCTCTTATATATCGACAATTGCCACTTAATTTTATTGGGGAAGCGATTCTGACGCTCTACCCCTGCAACCTGGCTAAGAGCTTCATTTACTCATTCTAGTGAATATCAGGATGTTTAAGAATTTTCCCGAGAAAAATTGCACTGTGGATACTAATTCAAAGCCCAGTGTCCGCTCTCGTTTGTGAGTGAATTCGGAGAATAAGTAAATACATCTCGTCACTCTTAACTGGCGAGGTAAGGTCACCACAACGGCGCAAGGTCATTAAGCACCGGGGACGATAACCAACATATCAAAGATGGCTTCTGAAGCTATCGTTCACCTGACTCTAAAAAAAAGGATACCTTTTGTAATATCGCACATGAAGGAATTGTACAAATTTTGGAAGTACTCATCAGGGATATGAGCTTTCAAAATTCTGTTCAGCTAACGACGACACTAAAGTAATTCGTAGAAATTATCGGTGTGATCGAAAAAGAACACTCAGCATCAGATTCTTGCGTAGAGTACCACGGACTTTGTGTACCTGCAATGCCCATATTCAACGTGTCAAATTCCTTTACGACCAAAAATTGAGGCAAAAAATACTACAGTGTCCCAAAGGTAGTAAAAATGTTTGGTCATTCGTGAAAAACATTAGAAACTCTGCCTCATTGCCTTCCCAACGCTCATTTACAATGACATTCCAGCTGTCAGCTCCTTAGACAAGGCCAATCTGCTCGCTGCACAATTTGCAGCCAATTCTACACTGAAAGATAGCGCTTTGTCTGTCCCTGTGCTTGAAAGCGTCGAATTTTCTATGGGACAAGTCCACTTTCGCACTCGCACAGTTGCAGGAGTTCTTAAAGGTCTCAACATTCACAAATCCGCTGGTCCAGATGATATCCACCCAACAGTTCTGAAGAGGTGTTCTTCTTCGCTGGCAAAACCTCTGCGTAAGCTTTTCTGTCTGTCCTACACTTCTGGACTCTTTCCGAGAAGATGGAAAACAGCATTTGTCCAGCTTGTCCCAAAAAAGGCGAATCTTCCTCTCCGACCAATTACCGACCCATTGCACTTACGTCCCTTCTTTCCAAGGTCATGGAATCGCTAGTAAATCGTCAGCTTATGAAATATCTTGATTCACGAAAACTCCTCAATGACCGGCAGTATGGTTTTCGTAGCAACAGGTCCACTGGTGATTTGATGGCATTTCTCACCGAGAAGTGGAACCAATCTCTCCATCACTTCGGCGAAACAAAGATGGTTGCACTTGATATTTCAAAGGCATTTGACAGAGTTTGGCATCAGGCCCTTTTGTCGTGAATATGGCATCGATGAATCTCTTCTTCAATGGATTAGAAACTACCTTTCGGGGCGTTCAATATAAGTTGTCTCGGACGGCTTCAAGTGTGATATTCACCACATAAGTGCTGGTGTCCCCCAGGGCTCAGTTTTGTCTCCGACTCTCTTTCACATTTTCATAAAAGATCTCTTGTCTGCAACCTCTAATCCAATCCATTCCTTCGCTGATGACAGCACCAAGTTTTTCATATTCGTTGCCTAACTCACGTCCCTGCTCTTCGGACGTAGAAGAGGAACGGCAACGCATGTTAAACTCATTAAATTGCGACCTTGACAGCATAATCAAATGGGGCTCAACTAACAGAGTGGAATTTAATGCATCCAAAACTCAGTGCTGTCTCCTGTCACTCAAGCGAAACCAAGACCCTCAACCATTAACCACGAATGGTACTTGCATCGCAGAAACCGAAAGACCGTTCTCGATATTGTATGTATTAAAAACCATCTTTGTTGAAACGGCCACGTATTCTAGGATTCCTTAAGCGGTGCAAGAAATACTTTACCCCGTCTGGTCTGACCACCATATATAATGCATTCATTCGCCCAAAGTTGGAATACAACTCCCATATCTGGTCTGGTGCACCCAAGACCGGTTAGCACACTCTAGATAGGGTACAGAACCGTGCAATAAAACTAATAGGTGATAGAGACATTGTGAGCTCCAAAGACTCACTAGAGGATCGCAGAAATGTGTCTTGTCTTTCCCTATATTATCGATTATTTTCCAGAAAATGTTCCAACGAAATAGCCACTTGCATTCCTCCCCTTAAAAATTTCACCCCCAATACGCGTCACGTTTCGAATGCACATCAGTTCGCTCTCAAGCCTAACTTCGGGCGTACTGTGAAATACAGGGATTCGCTCATAAGCCGAACGACACGTACATACGTGGAATGATTTACTAAAAAAAAGAATGGCGGGATGGGGAAAATGCTTGATGGAGATTTTTCATTAATGGATTGTGTCTGAATTTTAACGAAACATTGTTTTGTAAGAGGAGGCAAGTTGGAGGTGTAGAAATGGGAGTTTTTAGAGGGTAGAGCATCACTTCAGTTAGAAGAAGAAATGGTGAGCTGGTAAGCTATGCTTCTTGGCAGAAACGGTAACTGTTGGTGGAAGTTTCTTTTGGAAAGGGTCCCCAAGATGAAGTTTCGCCTCAGTGCGTGGTGGAAGTTAGCACTTTGGCAGAAAAAAAATGCAGTGTTGCGTGTTTCCTTTTCCTTAACGCTAAAGCAGTGGGGAATTGGTGGATCAAGATTCGATGAGAAGTGTTAGATGGTTCTTTCTTTGTGACGGGAATGTTTCTTGATTTGTTTTGCTTTAATGATTAGCGGTGAAGGTTGAGCTGTTTCAGAATGCTTTTATAAGCCTATCGTTGTTGTATAAGCCAAGCATAGGAAACTGCTTTCTGTCAGGAACTGGGATTATTGTTGGTTGATTCCGCTGTAGTAGTCAAAGAATTTTAAAGGCAGGAAGAGTTGGTGGATTGTGCATATTGGTCCTTTTGTTATGTGTTTGCTTCGGGCATTGTAGCATCCAAAGTGAAGCGAATTTTCGTCGGTCTTTTGTTCTATGCAAGGTGTGCAAACAAATTCACCTCCACATATACTGGCGAAGCGTCGCTTGGCGAGACGTTTTATACTTCAGAAGTGTTGGAGCGGATTTGAGAGTGTAGTGCAAATAAGCGCCCTTTCATGACTCCAGGTCGTCTTTTCCAAGCATTTCTTTGACAATTGGAAGATGCTGCTTAATGATACACGACAGAAACTGAGTTGAAATGACTTTTTGGTGGTAGGTCCTCTGGAAAAGTCCTTGTAACTTGGAAAGCGCATACACACTGTTGTCATATGTTGTGGTAATACGTACTGACTCGTGTTGTGTACTCTTGTACTCTTATTTGGAATGGGAGTATTTGCAAAGCGTAACATGCATCTTGACTGCAGACCAGCAAATGAGGCATCACATCTTGCGTCGGATAGAGCTGTCACTGCAGGTTTAGAAGTGTTACGAAGAAGTTCATGGAGAACAAAATGATTCTTTCATGAATTCGCCTTCTTGATAAGCCGGGAGAAAATACCACCGAATCGCAACAAAGAAAAGTTGACTGTCACCTTTTTTGATAATGTAGTCCTTCTTTTGGATGACCTGATGGAAAAATCACATCTAGGCTCCAGTTTAAGCTCCCAGCTGAAGAAAATTTCCCATTCACCATTTCATAATTAGATTTCGAAACGTGCCCTACGTGCACAGACAGTGGGTAAAAAATTTTTCACAAATCAGTTCAGTTCTCCTCCCCTCCTACTATGTAGCACTCATTGTTGTTGTTTTCCTTTTCATTCGTCAGCCTTGAGTCCATCTGTGAATGTTGACAATGTTTCTATCTATTGTGCAAAACTATTGTACCACCCGCCCTGTTCGTTTCGTATCAATCCAACTAGAAGCCCTCTTCAAATGTTTTTTCTCCTGTGATACATATGTATCTCGCGACCTATCTAACCAAACTTCTGTATTATACCTCCAGGTTCTGTATATCCTCATCGCAACAACATTCAACCATTCAAAGCCAACGTGCACCGGTATCTCCTCTGTTCCTCTTTCCCCTTTTTTCCCGTGCCCTAAATAATCAGCATAAGGTTATCCATACCTACATATCTGAAGCAAAGTTTGTAACTATTGGCAATTAATCTCCTCTCTTTGGGTTTACACCCCCTAAACCTCTATTGTAAGGCAGCGATATGAAGCAGGATCTCGTGGTTATACCTTTAGAAGCCGAACGGCTCACCACTGTGATTTTGGATGAAAAATTCCAATTAGAAGTAATAAATCTCCGAATGGTGGACAAGTGCCTCTGCAGCTATCTTTCGCCACTGCAACTAACAGGAGACCCTTTGGACCACGTGCGATCTTCCAAACTTTTCTGATAATTATTTGACTGTCGAAATAGCACGGTAAATGATAACAATGAGCGGCAAGGGTGCCCCAGTTCATCTTTATTTACTTGACTCTAATTTCCTAGTACAGTACTACCACACCCAAAATATTAAATTTCATTCATAGAATTAATTTAGACGGAGCTGAATCAAATTCTAATTGCAATCCTACATTTATTACTCCACCTAAAAGCTTTGTTTCACTTAACCATACTTTGAGTAAAGGGATGGCATCCCCCTGTTAAATCCACATCCATCTACATACAATCCCCTTTCTAGGTATACTCGTACCATTTACCATTATCCTGGTTCAACATCAGTTGCTGAAGTCTCTTTAATAAATCATAATCGTTTTTGAATATGAGCAGTAGGGGAATATTTCATCTTCATCTCTATTCTATGGTAAATCTCCAAAGGACAATTAAGTCTTTTAAGCCCAACGGCACTATATACAGAGAGAATTGCCCACAAGGACCCTAGAGAGTCAGATTAGATGGATATAAACACATTCCGTAACGGACTCAACCGCATCCATAAATACACTTCCAGTCAAAGATTAATTTATTATTATAACTATTCGATTCCCTTTTTCTTTTTGTATTCCCTGTGTCTTCCCGTTGAAGTTGCGAACAACTACTACATATACTATTGAATGAAACTTTCGGCATATGCGGCACGTATGCATTGGAGATGATTAATGTGACCCTATTGCAGGCTCCATGAATTGGTTATAAATTTCCCATTTCCTGAAGAATGAAGTATATCACATACATACATACATACATATGTTCCAATGTATATAGATATGTGTATAAATAAATTTAGGAATAAAATTCCTTTGTATTACATTAGTTGGAATATTTGGCCTTCGATAAAAGGACCTCAGGGAGGATGTAGGATGTGAGAATTCGGAACGAACCCACATGTGTGATGCATATATGTATATACATATGTACGTATGCTTATTCTCTTATGTGGGATGATAGATATCATATGGTGAGGTACCTAAATTTGAGGGTTATCATGAATACTCTCATTTTTTTCCAGTTATCCTTGAAGCAATGGTAGTCAAGGGAAAGCTCATATAAACGTACGTGTGTATGTACATAAGGAGTACCCCCTACTTACATTTTGATATGTGAATAACTCGCAGCAATATTTCCATTATCGCATGGAAATATTCAACATAACTCACAGGCACACACAGATGACTTAACCCACATCTGCTTCGAATGTGCGTCGGTTATGTTGTGTGGCAAGGATAATTCGGCCCAACAGCAAGTAGTAACGTTTGACGGTGGCAGCAGCATCAATCTGTTGGTGTTCGTATTCTTGTTATAAATGCGAATAGATTCCATTGATGAATATCCTTCTTATAAAGGCAATCTATGTACAATATTATTTTTATCGTTTCCCTTATCGTCGGTATGGGAGCGCAGTGGTGCCGGTATGGCACTAAGGAGCAAATAAAATATAAACATTTGAACTTTATGTGATTTATAATGTGAAAGCGTTTGCCTGCTTGTGGCAGGCACCTGATTTTCTGTACTTCCTCGGGGGGACTTGATTTTATTTGATCTATAAAGGCGATAGGTCGCAAAACAGCTGCCTCTAAACATAAACAAAGAACAATTTTGTCGTATGAAATTGTTTGTTTTACAAGGAACTGTATTACTCCGTACTTTAGTAGGCATAAATGTTTGTGTGTAATTTGAATCTGAGTGGTGAAAGACAGTTCTCTGCCTTTCAGGATATCATTTCGACGGCTAAAACTTTAAACATTTTGGATATATTATTGCTGACAGACTGCACTTCGTAGTATAGGTTGACTTTTGCGTTTCGTGGTATACTTTGACATTTGTGTTGCGCCTCCTCCAGCTCCTTACACATTTTTTGCAACACTCCAATATTGCGTCTTGCTCCTCGTAGCTCGCCGACATAATTCCTCTAAACTTCTCTTACTTCATTGTTTCCAATGCAGATAAAATTGTCCTCCTTAATCCATTTTCAAAACATTTTTCGCTGTGATTGCTTGCTTTTGAATTGTCAAAGAAGCTATGAAGAACCACCAACAGAAAGAAAGTGGCGCTGCTAGCAATAAGATGGTGGTATACCACTAAAAATTTGTGAATCTCAATACTAGGTTCTATTCATGGGATACTAGGTTTAAACGTGGTATTGCAGTGACACACATGTGGTATAGAACGTGGTATTGCTATACCATGGTATCAATACCAGCAGTCTGTCTCCCACATAAGTCGCAATGTAAACAGTTTTTGGGAACCATTGGAAAATATAGCAATTTTTTTATTTTTACTTCAGCTGTCAAAACCTGTTCAGGTTTTTTTAGGGTTGCGTAAAACTTACAAGTAAACTATTTTAGGTTTAGTATATAAGTTAATTTTGAAAGAACTGAACAGAAATTGCACATTTCTGGATGAAAAAAAAAACCGATTTCCTCTTTCGAGTCCAGTGGTGCTGGTAAAATTGACACGTCGCGTCGATAAATATCCGGTAGAGTTTGCTTAAGCTCATTTGTGCTCTAATCCCGATCTATTAGACAAGAAGGACAGAAAAAAAACACTGCGTAGAATGAAGAAGCTTAAGAAGATCAAGATGTCTCGTAACCTAAACATCATCCGGAAAAATAAAAATTCCTTTAATTTCACAGTACGGAAAAAGTTAACACTGCTTGTTCCTATACCCTGTCATCATCGTTAGCTCATCAAAACCTGGGCGATGATTTGGCAATGAGTACGTGCATTTGGCTGCATACTAGTACATATTATGCATATTTATGCCTCAACTTCAAATATACTCTAAAAATACTCGCTGATCTATTTATGTATGGACTAACTACATAGATACATCCTTCCTTATGCATCAGTATAGACTACCTAACGCACAGTGTGAACACCTTTAAGTCTGAAACAGGCGTGCAGCAAAGCCGCTTGCAGTGCTACATGCAGCAACGCAGGCGAGACAGACGTGCAGTAAATTGTTGACTTTTGAACGCATTCGTTTTCTGTGATTTCTTCCATCGTCCTTTTGGCAGTGGACCTCAAATGGTAAAATGTCACTTACATGAAACGTCATATCACAAAACTTGTACTAGTTTGCTGTTCTACTACTGGAGGTTTGCATCAAAACTAGAAATAGAGACGTCCTGCAGCAAACACATGAGACCCCGTTCGCACATATGGTTCATTAGTATGGTGGATGGTACTTGAGAAGCAATACCAGCTTTCAAACCTCACCAAAATCCAGAGGGCAGCGTGCATCCGAATCATGGGATCAATGAGAACAACACCGACGGCGGCAATGGAAACCATAGTTTCATTCCGCTTGATCTATACTGTAGCAGTCTGGCTGCCAAAACCGCGGTAAGACTAAAAGAAGGTCGACTATGGTCATCGAGCCTCTACGGCCATGCCTCCATTTTGTGTCGATGGGAGACTACCAGTAGATCGATGGAAACTGATCACATGAGCCCGATGCTAACATTTGAAAGGAGATTCGCTACAAGAATTCCTGACAGAGTGTACTGGAAGAACCGTAGGAGCATGACAAAGGAGCTGGCACTCTATACCGATGGTTCTAAGATGGACATTGGCACGGGAGCCGGAGTTTATTGTAAAGCCCTAGGAATAAACCACTCCTTTAGAATTCACGACGACTGCAGCGTCTTTTAGGCCGAAGTCACAGCCATCATACAGGCTGCTGAAATTATTCGCGATTATCGTTGGCAAAACGATCACTGTCTATATAGACAGCCAGGCAGCCGTTAAGGCTCTGGACTCCGCGGTAATCAGATCGAGGCTTGTGAGAACCTGCAAGTCACTGCTGAACGAGATATCTAGAGCCAATGCGGTGACCCTCTGCTGGGTACCAGGGCACATGGATATCAAAGGAAATGAAAGGGCTGATGAGCTTGCTAGGAAAGGATCGGCGCTGCACTCATCGCGGGCCCTTCCTTTTGTATCAATTACTTACGGAAAAAGATAGAAGATGAATCCACCGGTCGAGCAAACAGACGCTGGGTTCATCTGGAAACATGCGCAACGGTCAGGGCGCTATGGCCGGCCTTCAGCAAGAAGAGATCAACCTCTCTGGTAAAACTTAGTCGTTATAACGGTCGGATTGTTTCTGGCATAATTACTTGACACTGTGCTATCGGCGTTCACGCAGAACGACTTGGTGTGCTACATAACGACTTTTGCAGAAGTTGCAGGGACGAAGATGATATTGAATCTGTTTGTCATCTGCTGTGTGATTGTCCTGCCCAATCCGTCATAAGAACTAGGACTCCGGAAGTTACTTCCTTTCGGAATTGGAGGACTTAGGCAATGTAGAGCCGAAGGACCTCCTGAGATTCATGTCATTATCTGGGTGGTTCTAACAGCGGTTTCACAATGTTTCCAGGGTTAAAAGATTGGTCACAATGGACCGACCTCTTCTAAGTGAGCAGTGACTCTATGTCACCCATCTACCTACCTACCTACCTTACATGTAAAGCTATGTTCTATAATTCTGTTGCACGCATTTTGGTGCACGTCTGTTTCAGGCTTAAGCCATTTTGGCTCACAACAATATACTACCACTGTGAGCTGTACCTGTAGTTATGTAAGGCTCTAAGCTGTACGGCGATATGCTGTCAACAAATTCAGGACGACTACCTACATTTGTTTAGTCAGACTGATTGAATAAATAGCAGCGATCCAGCCAAAAGGATTTCTTAAACGCTGGCGTGAGATAATACGATCGAGCTTTTGGCTTAAATAAAATGTCGGGAACACTGCTCTGGCTTAACTACTTCACAGGTAATCCGATAATGTCCTAGATGCATAAAACCATTCGATATGTATATTGCCAGAGTTTGAATTAAGAACCTAGGCTACGTTGCAAGCCAATATATCCCATCAAATTTGTCCCCTTTTACAAAACATTGATTCGAAAGTCTCATAACGTTCATATCCCCTAACTGAACAAAATCAAAAGCAAAACCCCACTGTACTTTCGTAGTCAGAAATTCTTAATCACCATAGCTGGTGATGTCGTGACTCGCGAGCTTTTCAGATTGTGTACCCACGCACGGATATGAGTATCTGTGCGTATTTTTCAACGCAAGAGTGTATTAAGGATAATGCTTTATTTATGCTGGATGAACATTGTTAGCTACGTATTTTAGAATTGCTGTCGATGATGTTGTTTAAGAGGTTCAATGTGGTTTCTGCTCCTCGTCCTCCTTTCTATTTCTGCGCCACTTGTTCCCTATCCTTTTGGTTATCTTGATCCGATGGCAGGCTGCTTTTCAAGTGACGTGTTGAAGTGGGATTTACTTTCCTTCTTTTTTTTTCTCCTTCCGTATAAAGAATCATCCATCGATAAGGACGTTCAATTTGGTTTTTTTTTTCAACGTTTTTATTTGGATGCGAAGCAAAGTCCTTTGAATCGGAAGGAATGAATAGAAGGGTATTAACTTCTGCTGGGGAGAAGTGCAGCTTATCGGGTCTGTCATTTTAATGCATAGCCAGGCGAAAAGGTGTGTCAGGACATTTTCCAAAAAAAAGGGTCAACATATAATATTTGAGTTCATTCATTGGTATCGGCTGCCAATTTGCTTGACATTTTTCATCGGACGAGATTCTTTTGAAAGCCCGATGACAGTTTTACCCTTTATTGAATCGTATATCTGGGGTTGTATAGGTAGATTAACTTACCGTGTGTGAGTAATTTCAATAGGTTTTGACGTGTACAGTCCAATCGAAAACTCTGTTATTTATTACAATTTACTTGACTGAACCATTAATGTGTATAATTTATAGTATTTTATGTTTTTTTTTTTTTTTTGATAGTGTAATGATATGCAGATGTCTTTTCGTACTCATAACTGGCATGGGTATTGTGTAATGATGGCCTTTTGAATGTCGGTGCCAGAAGAGAAATACTTTCTCAATATTTGACATTTGGTTTTGTTAGTTTTGATTTATGATTGCGGTTCGGATTTTATGTGTGCTTTTGAGTGTGGAGTTATTTAAAGTTCAATAGCTAGAAGAAGATTTATGGGAAATGTTTTTATGCGCATATTTAAGCGGAATAGTTGTAGTGGATTTTGTGGGAAAATTTCAATAGTGGCATTATATGTATAAAGATATTCGCTATAGACAATAATTGTCCAAATCTGCTTTCCAAGGACTTATTGTATAGTCCTGAAACTTAACCGATGTAGGTTATCCCTCTAATACTCTTTCATATTATTGAAGAGGTGGTGAATAACAGCTTAGTATAGAATAAAAGTTGATTTGACATAAAGTCGTCAATATTTGGAGTCACAAATCTGGTAAATCGAACAGCATTTATACAGTGCTACTCTGCACACAATTTGTGCAATACCTACATTGCTTACCATAGATCCATGGAGCTTTGCTTTGAGTAACGTCCCTTAAGTGCTTAAGACTTTCCTAAGAGTCGTATGAGTATTAATTCTTATTAAATAATTTTTAAGGGTAATCACAAATTAACAGACGTGCAGTGGAAGAGTATGGTTAGGTTAGGTTAGATAGGGTTACGAGAAAGACCTCCTATAACTCTAGACACCAGAATGGCCCCATCGCGATCCTTGGGGAATCCAAGCAAAAAAAGCAAATGGAAACCTAAACACTTTTCCTAAAAACTCTTGATTTCCCTACAGAAAATAGCCTGTTTTGGTTGATACAACCTACCTCTTCTAAGTTGCTGAAAAAGTAGTTACCTAGATATTTCCTACGATTTCGAGCTATTTCCTGACATTCACATAGTATATGTGTGATATCCTCTTCGATGCATATGTCGTTACAGTAGGTACGTACATCCGTAGTTGTAAGGCCCAGTCGCTTGGCGTACTTTCCCAGAAGGCAGTGCCCGGACAAGATTCCTACTGCTGTTCTTAGCTGAATTCTGTTTAAATTCAGAATTTCCCTAGTTCTTTTCCGGTCGAATTCTGGCTACCCTGTGATCCGCTGCGTTTGACCATCTTTGGTTGGCTGTTTTGTATACTTTGCCTTTAATGGTAGCCTTAACTTCGCACGAAGGTGGTTTGATATCCACGGCTTCGCCTACTGGCAATTCTCCTCCATGCCTTTCCAGTTCATCAGCAAGTTCATTCGCTTTATACCGCAATGTCCTTGCACCCAGCATAGTTTTACGCGGTTCTGCGTGCATAATACCTTTAGCATTATGCGGCAGTTCCTGACTATCTCAGATTTGATGATGTTTAATTCTAGCGCTTTGAGTGCAGCCTGACTATGACATGTCCTTATTGGATACTGATTTCATCTCTAGTAGTTCCACAGCCCTGATTCAGCTAGAACTTCTGATTGGAAGACACTGCATGTATTTGGCAGTCCCAGAGACACATTCAGGTCCGGATTCTGAGAGTATATTCCAGAGCCCGTTCCTTCGATGTCTTTGATCCATCCGCATAAATTGCGATTTCTTTTTGTTTTATTATCGCATTCCGGCGCCAATACTCCCTTCCTGGGTACGTTATCTCGTACGGTGTGTCGAAGTCGAACACGGGAATAATGTCGTCTGTTTTTACAGAATTGCCACCAATAAATTCATTTAAGATGGAGCAGTGTCCTATACTGCTTTTCTTAAAGAGGCCTCAGTTAGTGAGCATTAGCGGCAAAAGGTGAAAAATGACGTCCAGTGCCGCTGAGGGGGTCGTTGGGAGTGGCCGTTTTTCGTACCGCCGCTAATTTTCCTAATTCTGTTTTCCTGTTTGTTGCTTTCCACCACACAAGTGCCCCATATGTGAGAATGGGTCTGACTATCATTATATAGAGCCAGTGCATCATTGCGGGTTTTAGCCGCCAGGTTTTGCCAGATGTTCTCTTGCATATGACTAGAGCGGAAGAGTATAGAATCGCATGCCTTTTATTGTGAGGGATGAACTATTATGCAGTGGGCGCCATGGCTCAAGTGGTTAGTGCGTTGGATCGCTGAGCGGGAGGTTCGATGCTCAAATCCCAGGAACACCAAAAAGTTTTTTCACGGTCCCAGCTCCGATGCTTGATAGTCTCTATTTCCTCCATATCTTGACAGCTCCTGCAGTAGTCTGGTGAGTTGATGCCCAGCCTGGCAGCCATTTCCCCTATTGGGCAGTGTCGTGTTAGCGCACCTATCAAGATACTAATTTCTTTTTTATTCATCGCCAATAGGTTTTTGGTTCTATTTTCGTCCAATGACGGCCATAAGCTGCGAGATATGACACAGTGTTCGTTAAAAACCCAAGGCTGATCCCTTTTTGGCTAGTCTATCTGCTATCTTGTTCCCATTTGTGTGAAAAATATAACACGCACAACACGAATGGTCGCGAAAATCTAAGCCCTGGACCATATATGTACGTCTGTTGCGCCAAGTATTTGTATTTTTTTTTTTGTATTTGAACTATTATGCAACATATTTGTTTGAACTTGAAATTTTTAAGGTAACCGCTATTCGTATTTGAAGGACACTCAAACCTCACCTGCTGGCCCGATTACTTACTAAATAAAGTTAGGCGGCCTTCTCGTATACTCTTTGTGTTCACTTAAAGTAGAAGAGGTCTATTGTGTTAACAAATGAGCTGGTCAATTGCATTAAGCCTTCAACTTTTACTAATATCGAAACCGGCTCTATCTAAGAGTTCCTCAAGTATTCGCATAGAAGCTGTTCTTTTGGAGAAGATAACGCATGATATCATAACTCAGAATTTACGCAGAAATTGGTCAGGATTCCTTGCTCGCAGTGTCTACCTAGTACCTACGCACCTTTTAGTGTCCCGCTAAAGCAGCATATGCGAGCACTAATAATACAAAGCAGACTCCTTTTTACGTCGATGCTGAAGCCACGATTCTATTGCCAAATATTGTTGTGAACGTAGAATCGCCTACGGAACTTAGTACAACGAGCTTTATTAGCTTCCTTCAGAATCGTGGGTAGTTTGCATTCCGTGTGTTTCAAAAGTCCTCTTAAACTTTCTATTGCAAGCTGTGTACAATATACGTATGTACAAGAGCAGTGGTAAACATTTCATTCGGACAGCCTACATTAGCATCCGTTTTTTACAACCAGTTTTGATAAAATATTGATGTTCAAATTGCAATGTGAAAGAATGGACACAACAATTTAAGGCTCAGAAATCAACCGACGGGAATATTTTGTCTGGAAATATGCATACCTTAAGGGAAACCCCTAAACCGGATTTTCACGCCAAAAGAAAGTATATTCCTTCCAGGATTTTCCGTAGCGCACCCATTTTGGCCACATCTTCCGCTCTACCAACGTTTAAGACCTAAGAGACTTGACCATTCTCGATGTCAGGAATGATATGAGCAGATTCGTCTTTCCAAAAATCGACAGATCCTGACGTTGACCAATTCGGCAAACTTACTTTTCAGGGCAGCAGCATTCTGCTCTAAATCCGATATGTGATGAAATGCATCCAACAGTTCTTAAGTTGGCTCAAGGGAGAGACGGAAGGATATGGTGAAAGAAAGTTTTCTTTCAATCCAAAACAGAATGATTAAGTTGACATTTTGAAATTACAGATGACGAGATGACGAGTTCTAGTATCTTTAGAGCTATGCTATTCAACTCTATAATTGGCTTCATGTGTTGCTTAGGCCGAAGTGTCTATAAATTCATTGCGCAGTTTGAATATCATAAATCAAATTCAGCAAGGATTTGATTGCCTGGAAATCTATACTACATACATATGTATGTATTTGCACAATAAAAACTATTCACAACCCTATGACTCAGGTGCAAAGTAATTTTTTATGTCAAACACTGTTTTCATCTCTCCTGTTTTCTGCTTCTAATGGTAGTATAAAGGTTTTGAAACACAATTTTTAAAGCCAAAGCTACACATGTGGGGATCATCAAATAAAAACTAGAACAAGAGTCAGACTTGTTTGCTTCTAGTTTTTTTTTTTAGATAAAACCCTTGCTCATGTGGCAGACACTGCGGACACCGAAACGCTCTATTGTATCATAAGGGTATGGTTCGTCTAAGAGACGAACTACCTCCGTAATGAAGGATAGTATATCCTTATATCCTTAGTAGCAGAGTTTTTCATTTCCGCTGGCGTACATATTTCTTTATAGAAAATACGTCTCCTTAACCAATGTAAAGCTGGGCAATTGCAGAGAATGTGTTCGGATGGTTCGTTCTCCTCCGAGCAGAACCTACATTCCGTGTCTGAGCTCCTGTTAAGTTTGTTGGTGGTATCTCAAGCCACAGTGGCCCGTGAGAAAGCCTACCAGCTTTCTGATACTTTCCTTATTAAGGTTAAGTACATCCTTGTAGGAGTGAGGTTTGATTAGTAATTTGGATTGTCTCAACCCTGGGACAATTTCCCAGTGGCCCAGACGAAGTTTATATTCCCAGTCACTAATCAGCGCTGTGGCGAAAGACCAGTTGATGCCACAGTAAGGTTCAGGTGCTATGAACGCAGATTCTGAGCCAGCCCTAGCTAGTTCATCTGCTAACTCTTTGCCTACAATCCCTTGATGACCAGGGACCCATTCAAGTTTTACCTTGCTGTGTCTCGCCAGGGACTGTAGTGTGTCGCAGCAGCATTTAACTGATATGGAGCCCATAAAATTGGACTACAGCGCTTTGAGTGCTGCCCCACTATATATATTCTAGCGCCCTTAGTACCCTTACTAAGGTTTAACCTAGCGCAGATTTCAATGGCATGGAGTTCAGCCTGAAATACCGTAGGACACATTCCCATAGGTATCGAGACTTTGGTGTTGGGTCCAAAGACACCAGCTCCAATCCAGATTCCATTTTCGATCCATCCGTGAACCAAACCAGGCCTCTAGGGTCTAATGCCGGAACACCATTAGACCAATTTGCACGATCTAATATTTCTACCTCAAATAACCTACCGAAACAGTACTCCTTGACCATGATGTCAGCGATGGGACAACACATGCCTCTCTTGGGGATTGAGTCAAGAATTTTCAGATCTCCCACATCGTCACCTGATTTATACTTGTATTCTATCTGCAACTTGATAGCACTCCTAGCGGCTGTCTTCCTAATGAAGAATTGAAGGGGTGAAAGCCCAACGACTACTTCTAAAGCTGCCGTTGGGCAGGTACGCGTCGCACCTGAGATACCGAGACAGGCAATTCTTTATAACTTCTGGCCCTAGTAGCACGCTCGATGGCGAACTTGACATGAGAATTCCAGCTGAGCCGTTTGTCGAGGATGACACCGAGGTATTTGACTTGACTGTAATTAGCTAGAGTAGTGCCTTTGATAATGATAGGTCCTAGATTGACCAGTCTTTTCCTAGTAAAAGGCACTTCCAGTTAAGTTTAGTCATTAAAACTACCTGAAGAAATGTATTGGATGTACTAGGAAGGGGTAGAACCACAACAAACTTTCGTCCCTAATCTGTTTTTTTCCGTAAAGCTAGCTTTATGCAAGAATATTGCACTGTTTTCAAATAGAGTCAAAAGCACCACAATGAGCTTCATTGAAGTCCTCAACCACAACAGGATTAATCTCTAAATACCAAGCAACAAGGAGAAAATATCTGCCAATGCAAGGGGGTACAACTCAAACTGTTGTGATGGAACTTCAGAATCTGCTGTTTTCTAAATCGATAAGTTTCAGTTTATTTTTTACATTTGTTACTCAGAAATTAAAATAAAATAAAGCAAAGCTCCAAGTCAAGGAATGAGGAAAAAATATTGAAAAAGTTTTAAAACAGTTCGCAGAAAACGAGGAAAAAATTCAAAAGGATCCAAAAGGGGGAGTGGATTGTACTGAAAACTAGTTTGTGCTCTCTGCAAAAATGAAGTAGTCTCGAGAGTATAATCATCCAGTTTTTTTTTCTTTTTTTTATGTACCGTAACTGTAATTTTTTATGACTCTTTCCTTCAAGACGACAATGCTTTTTTTTACTCCTCTGGATTGTTCCATTTAATTGTCCTTGAAAGTGCTGACAATACTTCAAGTTATAGAAAACGAAGAACTTGTCGCTACCGATGATGTGCACGTTTCGACGAGAGATTATGATGAAAGGACCGTACCAATAATACGATAACTGGGTCGACTAAAGTTCCAAGTGGGCTCGGAGAAGAGTTCTTGTGTTGTTCGTTAGTTAAGTTATGAAAGGTGGTCGTGGAGGGTGGCTGTTGCCTACGTGAAGTGTCGACTGAATGACAATGCCGAAGATGGAGATGGGTAATTAAAGTTTGAAATTTTGAAATTTGACTTTGAATTTATTTAAGTAATTATCAAGGACTGATCAGGATTAAACGTGTTTTAGTAATTAGCGAAATAAACCCAATTGGCAGAGGAGTTGTGTTTCTCAGAAGGTGACAGGGATATATAGTAGGTCCTCGTCGAATATATTACTTTTAATTAAAGGGCATTTCCTGGAAATGAAACTCAAATCTTTGCATTGTAAATGTATTTTATCTTTATAAATTGGCCTAACCCTCCAGGGACAATGGTTGCCTTTATTAAGGAATTAAATGAAGAACACTTCAGGTGACAAGAGCATTCGCATTGCCCACCATGTTGCTTGGACCAACTCAGTGATTGGTCAGTGCCCAAGTATGATATGGCGAGAAGTAATTTTTTTGTCATTTCTATGAGTAAAACTAATAAAAACTCGTGCCGATCGCTGTTTCTTTGGGCTGAGAAGGCAACTGAGTAGTAAGGCCCTATTTCGAAAGGCTAAGGAGACTCTTTATAAAACCTTAATCATACCAGTCCTGCTTTATGGCGCTGAAGCATGAACTCTTTCGAAAGCGGATGAAGATATCCTTGGTCGCTTCGAGAGAAAAATTCTTCGTAAGATATACGGTCCCGTTTGCATTGACCGGTTTTGGAGGAGAAGATTCAAACACACGAAATTTACGAGCTGTACAGCGACATCGACCTAGTCAAAAACTGCGCATCAGTCGCCTTAGATGGCTAGGACATGTAGAGTGAATAGGCACCAATGCTCCGGCGGGCAGAGTCTTCGAATCTAACCCGGATGGACAACGCAGTAGAGGACCCCCTCGCCTAAGGTGGCGCGCACCAGTAGAAAGGGACCTCAACCAACTTGGAGTGCGCAACTGGAGGCAGTTAGCTAAGGACCGGGCTTATTGGTTGAGGCCCAGGTTCATCCCGAACTGTAGCGCCACCTAATTGCATAAGTAAGTAAGAATGAGTAAAACTAGTATAGCCGAGTTGGTAAACACATGTATAAACTATCCAAACTAAACTATTCAAAACATCTGCAGCCATAAGCGCCACAAGAATCAGCCTGTCAGGAACATGGACGTTAAATCCAATAGGGCATACGACTATCCTTCAGAAGTATATTGGCCATGTACCCATCACGGACATCACGCCATACTTAGACTTTAATAGACCTTTCTCAAGCGCCTATCCTAGCAAGGAGAAGTGGTTAAGAGGTCTGATACCAAATGCGCAATCCATTCCCATATATACAGACGGATCTAAAATGGACACTGGCGCAGGGTCAGGCTTCTTCTCCGAATCGCTAGGAATATCGAAATCAATACGCCTCCCAGACCACAGCAGCGTCTTCCAAGTGGAGGTCTTGGCAGTGACAACAGCCGCCCGTGAGTCTGCAGTAAGGGCTATAGCACAAGGGGGAACCACCTTTTTTATTGACAGCCAGGCAGCTAGCTATACAAACAATAACTGCTACAGAAATTAAATCGAAGCTTGTGAGGTGCTGTCGAGTAAAGCTTAAGGTTCTTGGAACACAGCACAAGGTATCGCTCTGCTGGGTCCCTGGGCATGAGAGTATACCAAGTAACGAGAAAGCTGACGAATTAGCAAGAGAGGGTTCTGCATCCGTTTCAAGACAAACAAAACCACTCTTGAACATCCCGCTTTGCGCACTTAAGCTTGAAGTAGTAAAAATAGCCACACAGGAGGCAAACACCAGATGAACCTCCTTAGATTCCTGTGTAATCACAAGGAAATAATGGTCCTTCGATAAAGGCAGAACCGAGAGACTTATACGGGAAGACAGGAAATCCCTTTCCACCCTCGTTGGGGTTATCATGAGGCATAACTCTCTACGGTATCATTTGAAAAAACTACGTCTGACGGAAGAAAAACTCTGCAGAGGTTGCGGTGACGAGGGAGCTTTTGAGGACATAACCCACTTCCTATGTCACTGCCCTGGCCTCCAACACAGCAGGAACAGATTCCTAGGGAGCTACTTCTTCCAAGACCTAGATAAACTCGTCAGCACGCCATCAGGCAAGATAATGAAATTTATCAAGTTCTCAGGATGGTTTGTATGCAAAGACTCGCATCAATAATTATCGGAGCAAATTAGCATCGGTATCGAGTTTCAATGGGCAAGGGACATCCTTTCCCCCAAAGGGCATCACAATGGTCAGCAATTACCTGAGTGTGGCGGAGAGTCTCTCTCCTCGCCAACCCACATACCTAACCTAACCTAACCTAACTATCCAAGGTTGTAGTTTCCTACAAGTTTCTAAAACTCCTTCCATCAGGGATAGTATTGCGTCACTTACATAGTTCTAATCTGTAAATTGTCGTTATTAATTAAAAATCTATTTAAGCTAAACTTGATATGCCATGTCCTTGCACACATGAAAGACGGATTAGATGTCAATTTTGTTCCATACCGTCAGTCATACACAAGGTATAGGAACGTTTCACCAAGATCTTGGAGGAAGAAAAGTTGAAACCTTTATTTTTATGTTTCAACATAACCTCTTCGAAACTCGATGGGTTTTTCTAAGTCCTTCCAGTGCTTTAAAAAACTTCTTCCAAAGTTTGTCGTCAAATTATTTAGAGATAGTGGCATGGATCTCTTCATCGGATGAAAATCGGCCGCCTTCAGCACTTTAAAGCCACAATTTTTCTTGTCCACTTGTCATACAAGAAGAGCAAACCACATATTTTAGGAAAGATTGTCTGTTGTCGTTTTTTTTTCCAATGATATGAGCATGGAACTTGGGGTGGCAAACGAGAGAAAGTTGAAAAACTGAGGTAAGCAGCCTGTCACAAATGCACTCCTCCAATTTCTAGTTTCACCTCCGCGATTGATGCGCTCTGGAAACCTGAGCAATCTCGCCGAAGATTGACTATCCAATATTCGTGGGACGCAATGTCAGGGCCAAGGAGAGAGCAAGCTTTAATGAGGCTACTCGGAAATGCTCAGTTTAAAGGCTCATCAAAGTATGGAGAGTCAGATAAGACCGTTCATTTTCGGGAAGGTGGCGGATGAGTAACCAATCAGGTACCAACGGTAGCACCCACATCTCTGCTGTGGAGATACTACCTTATGCGTCAGGTGGCAATCGGCACACCAAACCTAACGCAAAATTTATTTAACCTCCAAATACAATGAAAAGCGTTAACAAAGGAAAGAAGAATAAAGCTATAGCGCTCCCTTTAAGCGACGATCATGCAAGCCAAAACCAAAGAGAAAAAAAAGGAAATACTACGAATAGCTTCATGAAACATTGGTTTACTTACAAGAGGAGGCTATGATACCTACCATTAAATGGCGTAAAATTAGAAGTCCAGCAGGAATTACCTTTCTTGAAAGGCTAAGCAGCTTCATCACACGAACTGATTGGCAATATAAAAGTGCGAAGGAGATGTGGGCCAGTTTGGACAGTTGAAAACGCTTGCATAACCGAAGCAACTAATCATCTAGGAGTGTCGAAAGGTCATTTGAAGAGATAAAAGAGATGTGGTGGTGGGACAGTGACGTACAAGAAACTGTAAAAATAAAGAAAACATCTTTTAAAACCTAGCAAAAATGGAAGGAAGAAACACACTTTTTGTGGTGCAAAGGCAATAGCTTAAACTAGAAACAAGAAGTCCAAGGATAAAACATGCATCAAGTATATAAAAGCCAAAAATGACAGAATGCTGACTAGAGACGAAGACATAAAGAATCGCTGGTTGGAATACTACGGCGAATTATCAAACGACGAGTTTCCCCATAATAACTTACCCCCACTTAGCAAAAATTCAAGCCTCAATGAAGATTGGAAATAAAAGCGTCAACCGTCAGACAGTTTTAAATATCATGGCTCGCATGTTAACAATTCAATCGATAGTAAAGTATCACATAGGATTCAATGTGGCTGGCAAAGCTGGCGTGGTATATCCGGCGTTCTCTGTGACAGGAAAATCTCGCTTTCTCTTAAAAGAAAAATATATAAATCAGTTGTTTGACCGACACTAGTGTATGCTTCCCAATGTTGTGCAGCTCCTAAGGTGGGCCTCAGGAGTAACAAAGTGTGATAAAGTCGAAAACAAATATGTAAGAGGGAGCTGCAAAGTGACGCCGAAACAGGAGAACTTCAAGAAAACCGACTTCGATGGTACGACAACCCGAGGATCACTCCGTCAAGGAAACACTACAAATACCAACAGACAAGAGAGGACCAGGCAGACCACCCAAAGCAAGTAGCAGAACCATAGCCAAAGACATGCTACGAAGAAACGTAGACAACCAAACAACCCAGGAGAGGAGAATCTGGCGATTTCGTACGAGGATACCCGACCCCAGATAGGAAATGGCGAGCACAAAGAAGAGGAAGAAGAAGAATATGAGCCTTGAACTTAATTATTGCACAGTCGTAGTGGTGAATCCAGGTCCCAGGTCACATGTCAGAGTGGGATAAAGTTTTTGATTTTTCGAATCGTCCTTGCACTTGCCGCGAAGTTCATCTGCATTTGCTAGCGATCATCAGTCCTTTGGGTAACCGACAGCAACTGACCTGGCCAATCGTGAAACTACCTGGGCACCAAGTTTGTAGTGCAATTTTTTGTCGACCAACTGTCAAAAAACTCCAGTCGCCTTGATCGCGCATGTTCCGTGAGGATGGCCATTCAGTACAAATGTAAATGTAATCGGTTCCAGACCTTCGATTCGTTGTCAAGTAAATATAACTTATACAGTTAGCCGTCAGTGAAGTGTCATTAGTTTTCGAGTATGAATTGCAATAGAGTCTGAAAAGGAAGTTACAAAGTTAGTCGTACATATAGACGTACAAAGAGAAGAACGGACCTCTTAGCGAGGAATTTTATCCTAATACGCTAAAAGGATGTCTCATGTATAAAACGATGTTATAACTCGTCTTTAGTCACGTCATACTTATCCCCACGTAAGCCGCAAGCCTTATTTCATTCTCCTTTATATTGTGACTATTGTGTACATAAGCAGCTATTATGGGCTTACAAATTCTAACCTAAGATCCATTGATTGGCTTCACCATTTAATTGCCCTACAACCCTCAACATACGCTATTTTTGAGGGTTAACCCCATACGTCGTCAATTTGGAAGAAAATGGCCATCCTCTCGATCACTAGCGATTAAAAAATTGCCTCCTAAATTGTCGGGCAACTGAGCCATATCTATCACAATATCTCAGCAAAAAAAGGGGCTACCACTAGGGAGACAATGAGATACTATCTCACCACTCGCAAACCTCAACATCCATCATCCATTTCATCATTTTGGCTTCTTATCCTTCATCAGAACAAAAGTGCACTTGTATGTTATATGGACTTGTACGGGAAAGATTGATGGATTTCTTCGATAAAATTAAATGGAAAGCTGTGAGAAAGGCGAAAGAGAAGCCGGTTATCGCGATAGAAATGAAAGAACAAGAAAAAAATAATCTAATCTAACGACGATGGATATGTTTTAGGGTATCAGATACTTTCTCTCTGTCTCCTTGGCTGCTATTTTTTTTTTTTTTTTTTTTAATCAAAAAGCCAAAGTGCTTTCATTTAAATGGGAACGTTCTTTTTCGTCCTTTTTTTTTTATTTATTTCATACCATTTTGTATACATATGTATATACATTTTTTTTTTTCGTCCTGTCGATGAGCAGTCTTCAGAGTCCTGAACAAAATTAAGTGTGAGACAAGAAGAAGAATTGAAAAGCAAATTATTTATGCGGTTTTTATTTTTGTGTAAGTGTGTATGTGCCTGGCTGTGCGGATGAATGGTAAGGGAAATAGAAAATTCAATTTAAAAATTCATCAGAAAGTTCTCGGTCAAGGGGACGAATTTAAATTTATCTCTGGTGTTCCGTTTATGTCCAGTCTAACCACTGGATGTCTCGATCTATGAAAAAAAATTAGTTACGAGGAGGAGAGGGGTATAAAAAGGGTTAATGGATATGAAGTATATGGATGGCAAGAAAAAAAAAAAGGATATTCCGGGAAGGAGTATGATTCATCTCGAGAAGCAAATCCTTATGGTTTTCTAAATTTACAGGGATTACGGTCAACACCTTATGGAGCTGTTGGTAAGCCTCGCGGCTGGTGTCCCTTTTTTTGTTCAATGGTTTTCGAGAAGAAATAAACTTTTTGAAAGTTTTTTTTTTTTTCTTTTTTGTGTTCAGTTGGTTATATTTTTTTAACCCTTAAATGGGGGAGAAATTCTTGTGGGCATTTTGTGTCACACGCTGATGAATTCTTTTCGGTCGTCTTCTCGGAAAGACCAATCGCCGCAGGAATGTAACCATAATACCGTTTGGAATGGAGTAATGGGCATTAAGCAAATGGCAACATGTGTTATAAATTCAGGAAATATGACGCTTCTCCTCTTAGGGTGTAATGGATATCATATAAATAAATATTGATTTAGTTCGTTTTTTATGGTTGTCAATATTTAAATGTTAAGCAGAAGGTAGGAGTTATGACTTGACCATGACATTTCGCAATAAACCGGATAATGTGCTGTCATAACAGTGGACTATAAAGTTTTTTATATTATTGCTTCCGCATTTAGGTCGAGAAGATTGTTATCACGCACTGCAAGCTTTGTTTGTACATATGTCGGGATATCGTAAAAGGTAGGGTACATGGTATCGTTGACAAATTATTACTTTTCTTTATGACCGAATGGGCTATATTAGAGTAATATGATAGAAGGAGACTGTCAATAAAGCTGGAGTATGTGGATGCTTTAAGAATTTTATGATCTTCTAGTTGTCATTTTCTGAAAGGGCTGGGTGGAAACAATACCGTAGTATAAGTAAGAGCTAAAGAAAAGCTTTCGAAAGATTCTGAATTAATTTCAGATGTCAATTGGAAGACTTTTTGTTGTCACCCATCAATTTCCAATTTCCATTGTGTTGTGTAGTACTAAGTCAATCTTTTTCTATAATGCTCGATTTTTAGAAAGGACATTTTTTCTACTCATCACACAACTTTGAATATAATCTACGATCTACAAGGTGGCGCAAAATTAATAACCGAATTTTGTTTTTGAATTACTTTTTTACTAAATCAAAAAAAAAATGATTTTGAGTGATGGAAATCTGTTAAGTGCAAAAGATGATATCCCCCAAGTGGCTGCCGCCAGTGTTGGTACACACTTGTGCCCGTTTTATCGCATTTTCCATGACTTTCCGGAAGATTTTCGGTGATAACTGTTCGCATTCCTGTCGAATATTCTATGCGTGTTGGCATAAACCCGCGACGAACGACCTTGCTGGCCATGCCAAATCGCCAAAACGGGAGATTACGCGACCAGGAAACGCTTCCTTCACAATATCCATTGTGGCTCGATCTGTGTATGCGATTGCATCGTCTTATTGAAACCACATGTTCACCAAGGCCCGCTCATCCAATTCCGGCAGTAAGAAGCCGTTTATCGTGGCCCTGTAGCGTTCGCCAGTAACAGTGACCGTGTTGCCGAAGGCGTCGTCAACAAAATACGGCCCAATCACTCCTCCCGCGTGACCGCCGCACCACACAGTGGCTTTGAGTGGATGTAATGGCGATGATGATTTTCAGTGCTCCAGAAACGAAGATTTTGCTTATTGACGTAACCGCTTAAGTGGAAATGCGCCTCGTCGCTCATGATGATTTTCGACGCAAAATCGTCCTCTTCCTTGTTGAGATTGAGGAAAGCTTGACAGTAATTCACACGCGACTGATGGTCAGGAGGCATTAACTGATGCACTGTTTGCACTTTGTACGGGAACATGTGTAAGTCTTTCACTAAAATTCGCTGTTGGGTCCGTCTGGTGATGCCCAATTGCGTACCCCGTTGTCTGGTTGATGTTTCTTCGTTCTCAGCGACATCGGCCGAACGACCAGTCCGGTGGCAGCCACGCCCTGCATGGTCTCCTGTGGTTCCAGTCTGTTCGAGTCGACTAGCTAAGCGCCGGAATGTTTGCCCAGTTAGCGCGACACGATTAGTAAATCGACGTCGATATTCAGGCTGCGCTAACACCACCGACCGCTTATTGGTCAAAAAAATCGACACAATTATTCCACGCTCTTGCGGAGTATAGCGCTCCATTGCTTGTCAGTTTGTATACTGCAGCTGCCTAGTTCACAAATGTCAAATATGACGACGCCATTTGCAAAAATTATAACATCTTCCGATAGGATGATTCATTTTGCGCCACCTTGTATTTCATCAGGATGTTAAGTCAAAATAAACTGTCGTCCGACCCCGTTCAGCGCTGCAATAATCCCAGTCCACTCTTAAAATCTATTGGAAGAGGAGAATTTAGTCCCAAAAGTCATCAAAAATTCGCAACAGGCCAGGCTCTTCAAAATTTTGAAAAGAACTTAGTCCTCTATGCACAGAGAATTTTAGATGAGTTAAAACAGCACTTACAGCAGTTGCTAAATGAGAATAACATATATCAAGAGAGTACTAGCTCAAGAAGATAACCTTGAAGGGGTTGGTGTGGCTATTCATAAGCTAAGAATGTTCGATGGATGGAAAATCAGCTCCATATAGTAGGTACCTCATCTACAAGAAAGGCGATCGTATCTCTCGCACCAACTATCGATGCATAATCCTGCTTAATTAAGACCATATCCTACGTATTGTATTTACACTGTTCTACACACTGCTTGGGGGATGGGCTATACACATATGTATCTTCACACAAAAGCAAATCATGGAAAAGCAAAACGAAGTTCAAGTCGAGACCCACCATCTTTTCATCAACTTCAAAGCTACAGATTACAGCATTCATCATCTGAAGCTCTACAGGGCGTAGCCGGAGAGCAGATGGTGCTCAAGGTAGTTGTGAACACAGAAGGCGCTAGTTTCAACAAATCCATCCAGCTGCCGGGATTCGCAGACAATATCAACATTATTAGTTGCTTTCAAAGTGTCGCAGTAAACTGCTTCCACGGCTATTGATGAACAGATGAAACGATTGAGACATTATTGGAGATTTGACGAAGACCGATCCTTGGTAACAGGTGCTACTTCGGTTTGGCAAAACAAAATCGAGCGCATGGACAGCAACACATCAGCCAAGAGGATCCTCCAAACCTGCCCAAAGTTTAAAAGTAGCACGAAGACCGAACCTCCACTTTCAATACTAAGCAATTGGGTGGTGTGAATAAAAACTAAGGAAACACTCCGAATAAACACTCATGACTGAAGTGTTTTCGTTGAAGGGAACACTGAATTTGGTGTGAATAAAAAATTTCCTCTAACTAGTTTCATCCCCTCAAGTTGAAGTTTGAAAACTAGAGTGGAGAGCTGTCAAATCCAGCAGCTGCTTGTCTTGGGCTTTAAAAACTATGGAAAGATTGCACGTCTTTGTTTCTATCCCCTTTTGATTTGACACGTGCGTTCATATTTTCAATTTTTATCCTGATTTGCGAGGTGTTTAAATCAACGCCATGGAATTTTTTCTTCCATAGCTTCCAACGCAGGACTGGGATCCTGCGTTGAATAGTGTGTTGTATTACAAAAGTTCTGGGTTGCGAATCCCAGAAACACCAACAAATTTGTTCACGATCCCACCTCCCGCGAATGTCTGACAAACGTCCGAGAGTAATAACTGTCAAGAGAAAGCTTCTCAATTTGCCTTTCGGATATGGCTCTAAACTGTAGGTCCCTTCCGAATGGTCGCGAGAAGCTAGGCCCTGGACCACAACCGGTCTGTTGCGCCAAGTATTTGTATTTGTTGTCATTCTATTCCTTATCGAATAAATTCTTTTAAAAATAAACCCCATTTCAGCATTCAAATACCATGGCACTCTAATTAAAACCAAATCACTTAACTTCACCCTTTAAAGTTAATTCTTTGAAATAAATTTGCATCTGTCACCAACACAAGCCTCAAACGGTCCGCACCATGCCTAGCAAATCCTTTCAAAACAAACTCCACTTCCAACGTAACCGCGATTCAAAGTGAAATTAAAACCACAACATTCAACCGCGCACCAGGCTATAAAATAAAAAAAAAAAAAATGCTTCGTCAACGTCATTAGTACGCTGCAGTAATGAACTCTGAAATAGCTTGGCCTCAGCTGTTCTGTCAAGTGCGGATACACTTTCACACATTTTCACAATTTGTCGCGCTTTCACACATTTGTGCGTACAAAACGCACTCGAATATCCTCACCGGGATAAATTTATTTATCGCATCACCAAGACTTGGCCATGATCCAGAACTACCACAGCAAAGCCTAACCACCCGCCACACCCATACACCATCTGTGTACGTAATGGATACGCGATACACTTGCAGTTGCACAATTGTCGGTGTCCATTTGTTGTGGCAGCATCAGGACCACCCTAGTCAATCACTTGGTTGCCTGTCTGTCTGTTTATCTGGCAGATGACCCATATCCTTTTTGGAAATTTGCATATTGCTACGGGTCAGGGTTTTCATCTTTTGACGACAAATGAATTACGTTTCGCTGGACTCACCGGTATCAAAGATGAACAACTTTCCACTTGACCTTAATTAATTTTATAATTTCTCTTCTTTTTTTTTTTATTATCCTTTTACTGATTTATCACTACGTTATCCTGAAGTGAAATTGGATTGGAAGGAAAGCAAAGGAAACAACTTTTTTTTTTCGCAAATTACAGCTATTAAGGGGATTCGCTTTGTTACTTTCAAACAAATGCGTCGCGTGAAAGGATCACCACAATAGAGGATATACAAAGAATAGGACTTTCAAAGACCGTCTGTACCTATACATGGATGTAGGCAACAGGTGAAGCGATGAAATTTCCAGAGCAACCATCCAATTGTGACTGGTCAAAGCGTTCATCTCCTTTTCAAGGACATTTCTTTGGGGTTCGTATTTCACGGGGGATTTTGCAGTCGGATGATCGTCTTCTCTTTCGTGTTTGGGTTAAGCCTTATAATTCTATTGTTCGTATTAATGTACTTTTACCGTCTAGATTTTGATGGTGAAAAAAATGAAAATAATATTTAGAGAGAAGATTTTTTTCTTATTTTCTTGAGTTGTTACGTAATTTCGAAAATAAAACGTATTTACCGTTGCCATGAAATGTTTAATTTTCAGCGCTATTATATTTCCTCAAGGATTTATTCTCAAGCTCCATTGGAGTTAAGTCAAGATCAATTTAGCTCCACTGCATCCAGTTGAAGGTTGGGGAGTTTTTTAGGGACATAGGTTTAGCAATCCAGTTTCAGTGAAACATCAGTGGGAACACCTTGTGGCTATTCTGGATTGGAGTTGATTACACAGCCCCTTTCTAAAAAAAAATTCACAGCTGAAGATATGTCCTTAATCTTTATAGATCACAAGAACTGTTCCTAGAAGTGGGCGTGCGATATTCTGGCGATTACCGACCCTCTCTCTCTTTTGAAAACATGTTATCAACTGATCCACTCCCCATTGCCGACCTTTTGCCAACAATCTTTCGCCGACAATTCCTTCATACCAGACCCATCTTATTTATAGAAGAGCATCGATCAGAGTATGCTGCGCTTATCGGTATCGGTATCCGGTATCGGGGGATGCTATAAGTGTGATAGCGGCGCGAATGCCTATCGAGCTAGAGGTCAAAGTAGCAGCTTCAATACACAATGACGAAAACAGAGAAAGAAGAGCCATCAGAGCAGCTGCCGAAATAGAATGGCACCATAGAAGAGTGGACCACAAGAAAACACGGTGGAGTAAACTTTTACCTTACCCAATTTCTAACGGGACATGGAAGCTTCCGGGGGTTTCTCTACAAGTATAACATCGCAGATGACCAATTTTGTCGTCATTGTGAAGGAAAAATCCAGAACGCCGAGCACGTGCTACTGGAATGCAATAAATACGTAGCAGCCAGAAATGCCTTAGAACAGGATATAGACAATGCAATAACCCCGAGGAGACTGATATCGTTTATGCTATCAACAAGGGAAGCATGGGACATCGCCAACCGTATCATTGCAAGCATCATGCAGGAACTACGGTGGGAAAATCAAACACCGAGAGCCCAAGAAGAAGGAAACCCTGGACCATAAGAAGGAGAATACAAAACGTCAAAACCTGCCCCTACGAGGGAATGCCTTGACAGGGTTGGGGGGGTGTGGCATGGAGTCTGGCATAACTCGTAGCACGGGCTACAGAGTATCCATAAAGGATTTCACACCTCCAGCGCATCAAAAAAAAAAAAACACATCTCATTTTAATCGCGTTCTTAACTTCTCCGTTGATCCTTTCTGTCTCAATCCTTAGATCCTACTCTTATCGACAATAAATAACTAAATCTTAATTAAGAATTATCGCTCAACTCGGACGGTCTCCCTGTCTTTCGCCCACTTCTTTCACAAGGAGAGTTTCCCCAGATACGGAAGACTCCTTTCATAACCCCCATACAGAAAAAGAATTTAAGAAGCAAAGTAACAAATTATGGTCCCTTTGCTAAGCTTTCTCATATACCCAAACCTTTGAAAGTATTTTATACGAAGCCTTAAGCTTTCGCTGCAAGTCTCTCATCTCCCCTAATCAACATGGCTTCCTGAAAGATAAATCACCTAAGACAAACCTCATCGAATTCGTTTCATTTGCCCTCACAGCCTTAGAGAATGGCAAAGAAGTCGATAGTATTGTAACTGACTTTAGTAAAGCTTTCGGAAGGATATCTTATAACCTAATTCCTTTTAAATTTTCTGCTCTTAGTGAAAGACCGTTTCTACTGTATCACCTCAAATCCGTCATATCGGGCTTTGGCTACCTCTGGTGTTCCGCAATGCAGCCATATTGGGCCTCTTTTCTTCATTCTAATTATAAACGACGTTGATAGGGTCATAACCTATTCCCTACGCTGACGATACTTAAAGTCATCTCTTCTCCACAGGACTACTGTCTCCTCCAACAAGACATTGAGAATTTCTAAAACTGGTGCTCCAAAAATTACTTAGAGCTCAATATCACCAAATGACAGTCTACCACGTAAATACAACGTGTCCCCTACCCGCCTCTACCTTCGTCGATTTCCTTGCGACCTTGGAATATTGTATGATAGGGAGCTAAATTTATGTTCTCATATTGATGAGATAATTCTTAAAGCTTACTCCTCACTCGGCTTTATCAAACGATGGTCCAAGGAATTCTCCAACCTTTACGTGACTAGATTCCTCTACATTGCCCTTGTTCGCCCTCTCCTTGAATGCGCCCCCCTTTCAGCAAGATCATATTATGTTCAAAATCGAAAGCATTCAACGTCGATTTTTTCGATTTGCCCTTCGAGGTCTTTCTTAGATCGAATCACTTATCTTGCCTCGCTATCAGAACCGTCTCAACGTCAACAATTTGGATTCCCTTGAGAAACGCAGAAATGTTGCATTCATCAACTTCTTTCAGGCTCTATCGATTGCGCATCTTCTTACAACTTAATTTTCCTTAACACTGACCAGGTTTACGCGACACTGCTGGATTAATTTTGATAGGCTATTAAATCTAGTCATAGTCTTTTAGAGCCTTACACAGTGAATGCTGTTATCAGTAAAAAGATGTTGTATCTCCACACAAAATCTGTTGGTCTTTTCGATCTGTGGGCAGGAATCCACGCTAGTATTCCCCGCTCAGTGATATGCGATATTCGATATAAGACATTGATCGCATTTCTTGTAGATACGACACATGGGGCTGTCATTAAATATCCGTCCACCAATACTTGGTTTAAGACGAACCTTGGGCTTAGTAGGCCAACGCATTAACTACTGAGCCATGGCAAATGAGAAAATAGTTCAATATGAATTTTTCTTAAGTGGGCTTACGGATCTTGGGATAACAATGGTCCTTACAATTCTCCATAAATAAATAGAATGGTGACAAACCACAGCTCCTCGTTGGCCAAGGTACGGCTTCAACATGATTTATAACACGGCTACAGAATTTAGTGCGCAAGACATTAATTGCTTGACGGCTGGTGTGGCGCGTTCCATCAAGCCATCGAGCTTTTGTAGAATCAAATCGCATCATCACTCAATTGGAAATTATTCTTCAATGTCCCAAGCGTTGTTTAAGCGTTAAATTTCCATTTCTTATTGTAAGGGCACCATGAGGAAGTGAGAGAGAGTTTTGTACTCATTTACATTTCAGCAACTGAGGCAGTATGCGTTAAAACGGATACCCAGCTTAGACGTATGCGTCTAAAAGGGATGACCAATGACTTGTGCTTATCGCAACATTTCCTGCGGCGTCTGCCGAGTCATTTTTCCAAATTCTTCTTCTTCTTCTGGCCTAGTAAATAATTTTTCCAGATCAACATAGAAATAATCAATTTTGCAGACTATTCCACCCTTTGTTTTCCACTGATAGAAAGTACGAAAGATCTTGTCAAAGTCACCCTTTGACCCCGCTCGCGCCAACGCGTTAGCCCGATCTTTCCCCTCTACTGCTACATTGTTGCACCAGACGGGAAGATGATGTTGTTGAAATCAGTGCCCGAGAAGATTCTCTCCCCGACCCCACTGCTCATGATTGAATCGTTGATATAAATTGTTCTCATACCAAGTGTCAAAATAATACGCACTTATTAAAGGTGCCAACCGATCGCCCATGGGCGAAAAATAAAAATTTCCCATGTTTTCGAAATTTCCTCAGACACCAACCCACGGGGTATGTATAAAATTATTCTTTCAGTTAAATTTACACTCAACCAGATTCGATGGTGAAAATTTTAGAGCGTCATAGGATAAAACTTAAAGCTGCTTAACTTTTGCATTTCAGGGTTAAAAAAAATTCGATGAGAACAGTTCATTCAGTTCACTACTTCCACTAAAAGGCTCGCCTCCACTATTCTTACAAATTCGTAAAAGTTAACACCTAATTCTCATTATTACTTCGCACAACAATAGAGCCCGCAAATTAATATTTTCAGGTACAGACTACAACAGGATTAATTTCCACCTTGATTGGAAAACAATTCAGTTTGCTATAAAAGGAGGATTTAGTGCCCATTAAAAATGTATTAAATTTGCTTTCCTTTCCACTGAAGCTTTCCATTGTAGCAATGAGGTTGTCAAGAACTTACCCTTTGGACTTTTTATAGTGCTTCACATTTAAAATAGTTTCCTTGAAAGCTTTGTAAATGAAACACTAAGAAATTTATGATGAAGATGAATTTATTAAGTTTTACGAGATACTGGCACAACCTTGGTAGCCTTCTCAAAATTAAAGTAATTGGAACATCAAAACAGGCTAAACTACTCATAACATAACAACAACTGTTGTAATTGGTGTCGTTAATTTTTATTTCTTTTGCTTTTCAGAACCCATTACCGAGGTAATTGGTGGGCCAGAGCTTCACATCAACAGAGGATCAACAATAAACCTAACATGTATAGTAAAATTCGCCCCAGAACCTCCGCCCACGGTTATTTGGTCGCACAACCGTCAAGTAAGTCAATTAGCAATTTCCTTCATCCACCTACGTTCATACATATGTGTACATATTAAGTTACTAACGGGGCGCACATCTGCATGGAATTGCCTGAATCACTTGACACACATCTATGCAGATGATAGGCAGGATAAATCTTATACCCTACTAACTATCTGCCACGTAATTTTACTTCTTTTTGTGTGTTTTTTTTTTCTTTCTTTTTTGCCGTTTTAGGTCATAAATTTCGATTCACCCCGAGGTGGAATATCATTAGTAACAGAAAAAGGTGTCCTTACAACCAGCCGGTTATTGGTTCAGAAAGCCATCCAACAGGATTCGGGACTGTATACGTGTACGCCATCAAATGCAAATCCAACATCAGTTCGAGTACATATCGTCGATGGTAAGTGGAATGGTGATTTGGAGTGGAGCTCTCCTGCATATGTATGTATATGTGTGTGTGTGTGTGTTTAGAGATACCTAATGACGATTTCATGTCCGGTTATAAAAATTGTCTCAGCCTTGAAAAAGGGATAAAAGCGATGACATGGCGGAAGGGCGTCTGTAGAATAAATTTCAGGATTCAGCACTCGTGTGTGAATATATGTGTGTGTATGCCGGCTCAGTTTTATCCTTCAATCGAGAGTATATTGTCCATTTCTGCGGAAAATATCTGAAAGTCGATTATTGCGAATCGAATAGGTTAAGTGGATTGGATTAATTTAGGTACCTACCACCGCAGCAGAGTGTATTTCGTTTAGACAGCTCTGCTTACCAGATAGAACAGCTTCTAGCTCATCACATTTGCAATTCAGCTCGGAATGCGGAAAGTTTCTCTTGTTTCGTTTAATTGTTTCGTTTGTACAAGTTTTTGGAAGTTTATTTGCCAGCTAAGGTGGAGTCGGTAGAGCGGGTAGAACGGGTAGAACGGGTAGAGACATAAACAACGCAAATAAGAGTAAAACAGGCACCGACTCGTTGGGGTGGGCGGCAAAACTTTCAATCGGAAATGTTATGCAATAAGTTTTTATCATCGATGTAGTCACACGGGATTTGTCTGCGGAGGATCCTCCTTTTGGTGGAATGTCTGAGCGTGGAGATGCTCTGATTGTAATGTGCATATATTAGGAAGGAATTCTGAAATGAGGAACGAGGAAAGTTTTCTTCTGCTGGCCTCAAGGCTCCGAACAGGGAATGCCATGAATATTTAAAACATTCTCTGATTAGTATATAAATTTATTTTCTTCATGTACCAGTAGGTACATACGTATGTAAACTCATGTATGCAATGCAAAATATCAATTTATCGCTGAACTACTTTCGTTAATTAGTTTAGTTTGTCTTGTACCAATTCTACGGTAGTAGTTTACATAATTAGCTAGATGAGTCCTTGGGGTAAATTCACCGTAATTAAGTTGGAAAGTTAGGTAAGTGGCAAAGAGGGATGAGCCTGAAAGCTTAGTGAATTAAAAACCAATTAAAAAAGAATGCTGCTGAGGAAAGAATACTAAACTGCAGAGTGGAAGCTGATTCATGTTACCCTAGAATAAAACGATTTGTGTTATCGCATTACTTTTACATGAACGGCACTACATTGTTGCATGTTTATGCTTTGCAAAATGTAGGTCTAGTCGAAGGACTGCTTTATTACATTGTACAGTGGCAATGTGCTCAATGGACAACCTTGTTTTAAAATCTATTGTCTGTCGTAAGGAATTGCTAAATATTGCATAATTCACACATTTGAATACCTTATACGCGGCAAGGATATACACAAATTTCAACACTGGGTTGCGCATTAGGCAGATAGAAGCCCGTGTAAACTAAAGCCTTGAGTTCTCTGAATTTTAGAATTCGGATATTAAGTCCTTAGTCTGAGATTCTTGGTCCATCAGAGCCCTCCAATTCCATCGATTTCAAGTCGCACTGGCAATTCTTTCATGCAAGTGATCCGTTCATGTTAGATTTCGAGCTCGTTCGTCTCACTCCCAAAGTTTCTTCACTGGCAGTGCAGTTACTTCGCGGTGTTTTATGAGTTGCTTACTGTAAATGGTATGGAAAAGAAGCCTTGAAAAAATCGATAGATTCAATTTGTATACATCTGCCACAATTTCCTCCGAAAACTATGAAACTATGTCGGGCGTGTTACTGATACCGGTAAAAGAGATACAGTATCTATAGGGCTATACCAAGACAGTAAACTCATGTAGAAAAAGCACCCAGAGGAGATATCCAGAAAGGCTACCCGCTCTCTAATGATATATAGGAGCCTTGCGGGCAAGTCTTGGGGACTCACCTCAAACATTCTAAGATGGATGAATATTGCCATTGTGAGGCCAACGATCACATATGGGGCGATAGCATGGGCAAAACAAACCAGTCTGGTCACAAAGAGGGAAAAATTCACTAAAGTGCAAAAACTTGCGTGCTTCTGTATCACTGGGGCCATGAGAACATGTCCAACTGCTGCCATGGAAGTACTCTTCCAAAGAATATGATGCAGTTCTTAAAAAACTTCCCCTTCTGGCAATCCCTAGGTATTTCCCTTGGTTGAAATACATGCTATAGACAGATGCATCCAACTCAATCCCGAAAGAGGATATAGAAACTGTGACATAGCAGCTATCAAAGCGCTCGATTCCTATGTCATTGAGTCGAAACTTGTTTGGGAATGCTTAAAGTAACACTCTGCTGGATACCCGGTCATGTCGGGATAACAGGCAATGAAATAGCAGACTCACTGGCAAGACAAGGAGCTGCAGAACCCTTCACTGGCCTTGAGCCATTCTGCGGAATAGGGGAATAACCATCCGCGAAGAACTCAGGAAAATGGAGAAAGAAGACTGGGCGAGAACCTGGAACAACACTATAGGCCTGAGGCAAGCTAAGAAACTACTGGGACACTAAAACCGGAAAAGATTTGAAGCCTGCATATGCCTTAGCAGCAACTACCTACGAATCCTAACTCAGGGAGCATTTAAGGAAACTAGGAATAGCAAATGAAGACCTTTGCAGATTCTGCAACGAGTCAAGTGAGTCTCCGGAGCATCTTCTGGAATCGTGTGGGGCACTGACGCACAAAAGACTGAAATACTTGGACAGGTACCAATTATCAACTGAGGATCCGCTTCTCATACTCAGGTTCTTAAAAGAAACTGGCCTGGAGAGAGAGCTCTAAGGTGAGCTATTCTCGCCAAGGCAACCCTCAAACACAATTCAGATGGAATCACGATGCGAGGGGAACTCTAACGAGGGAACAAACCTCTCCAAGGCAGTAGCAGGGGGCACAATAGACCATTAGGTCGCAGCGCAAGATAACCCTACACAAATAAGCAAAATAATAATGAAAATATCATATGTAGACCTTATCTCGGTGTATGTTGAAGTAGTCTGTTCAACTTGGCTCACCGCAAAGCAGTTAGGTCTTTCTGATGAATTGTTTTTTTGTCGGTTGAATCCAAGGAAGTGGGATACCTGAGATCCACAAAAAAATTTCTAAATATATGTAGCTAACAGGATCTTATCTGCTGTTCTCTGTGAATGCTTAAAACCTTTCGTCAACAATATGATTGGTCATTTTTAGGTCGGCTTGTTAACTGAGACTTAAACTGAAAGTGCTAGCTCCTCAAGGCTCCCACTACTGCAAGGTGGAACAGAAGCATGGACGCTAGCAAAAGCGAATCCAAGAAGCCTTAAATAATTTCGAAACGAAAATTCTTCATGAACATCTGGGACAAAGTATACGACCTTTACAGTCTATGCGAAGTCAATGCCCGGAATAGTTTTTCAATCCTCAGCGATAGTACAACCCAACAGAGAAAGATGGTAACTTAGGAGGAGCACCCAGTCGGCAATGGACCTCAACCAACTCGACACCTGAAACTGCAGGCATCCAACTAAAAGTCGAGCTAGCTGGGGCGGTTTATTATTTGAAGATCTGGTCTAAGTAAAGTAAAGTACGTACTTGTGATTCGAAGTAAAACTTGTACGTGGAGGTTTCAATTCAGCAACAGCAAGAGAGTTACCAATCGATTAGCTCTAGAGCTTTCGAAAAGCACAACGACAGGAACCAACCGAGAAACCAGCGATTATTTCGAATAGTCCCCCAACGGCTTCGATAGATGTGCTATATTCCACTCACACTGAAACGTTGAAACAGTGAAAGCCTAACAGGCAGAAAGGAATAGAGTCGTTCGGCAATAGTCAGTTATGAAGTAAAAACTTGGGAACAGTACACGGGTTGAGAAGAGAGAAAAAAACGAGCACGAATATGGAGAAAACAAATAAAATTAGTACAAACAAAAGGATTGGAATTTCTGGGTTTTACAGTGTTGCCAATCAACCTGTGCCTCAAATGAAAGGATAAGGATAGGAATAAGAAAAACGTGATATCTGCTAGAGATATCCGCATCTTATCAGACAACCAAGCAGCAATGAAATTCCTGGAATCGACCTCTAGAAATTCTTTAGTAGCTCTAGACTACCGTTCGTCTCTTATGGAGATGGCTGAGCAGATCAATATTCACCTGTGTTGGGTGCCGGGGCATAGAGACAACAATACCCATCTTGTCGGACAAAGGCACCTTAGGTTGGTATACCTAGTTAGCTACTCGCAAACTTAAACTTAAACTGGATGCTGTCGAGAGTACAAATCTTAGTTGGACAAGTGGATCAACAAAGCCGGATCTAAAACTTTCTAAGAATTTGATTTCTCTCAATAGACTGAATATTGGCACCACAATAGGTGTCATCACTGGACACTGTCTAATAGGCAAGCATGCTACAAGGCTAGGCCTCTTTGCGAACGGTTTTTGTAGAAGCTGCATGGATGAAGAAGAGGAGGAAACTATTCCTCACCTTCTTTGTTTCTGCCCAGCTCTCTCCCGAAGAAGGAAGCTTCACTTAGGAGCTCCCTATTACAACGATACAGGCGACCTGATGAACACTGGCATTAGGAGCCTCCTATGCTTCATAAGAAGCTCAAATTGGTCTTAAACGAGTAGGCAGAGGGAAACTTTCTCCCATGATCCACGTGGCAACTGTCCGAATAGGGTCCTTCCACTTTTTAGGTATTTTGCGGAATAGGTTGAAACTTGCTAATGTCCAGGGCTCCAAAAGGGCGATTAAATCTCCCATTCTGGCAACGGACGCATAGCATTAACAACAGTATTGTCATGGAAATTATGGTCAACTACAACACTATGCGATATCTTGAAAGAAATCATCCCCTTAATGGCCGTCAGTATGGTTTCCAGCAACAACGCTCCATTGGCCTCATAGGGTTGGTAATTCGTTTTCAAAATAGATCACGAGCTTCTAAAGTTATCGGTCGGCATGAATTGTATTACATGGATGTACTTTTCAGTCTTCTTTCTGACGCTGTTTTATAATATTTTCCAACGAATTTCTCTCAGCTTCACCTTCCTGCCAAACACTGACAAGTTAAGGAAATAAAATATCATCCCTTAGCATAATTTTCTGAATATATTGCACTACTTGCATCTCATAAGAAAATATCAAAAAACAATTTCACTCGTTATGAGAAACTTTCTATCCAGGCAGTTAAGCGCAGTGTTTTTAGCTCTATCAGCAAATCTCTCTCTGATCCTTTGCATATTTTTTTATCTAGCGCTTGGCGAAGAACAGGCTCGGAAATGAAATTATAAAGATCTACCACCACCACGTAGAGCTCCGTCCCATTTCAAGATATAACCAATATATGTACTTGCTACCGAACACCTTATTCGGGAAATGCAATTTCTCTTATTTCCATGCATGGTTACCGAAGCGAAGAGTCTCTTTTTCAAAAAGCAAGGCGTCAGCAACCAGGACATATCCTACCAACGAACCCAGATGTTTTTTTTTCGTCCTTCTTTTCCCATCTAACGACATTGAACGAGCAAGAAAAAAAAAAAGGAAAATCTAAAGTCCTGTGTGCATTTTCAGCACTTCTTGAGGTATAGTTGGAACTTATAAGGATGCACAGTATTTTCCCATTTCCTTGGCTCTTATAAGATATCCTTATTGAGCTGCATTTATGTACTCGTACTTTTTAGTTTCGTTTTCATCTGTTTAGCTGGAACTTTCATTTTTTCGTCGCTTTTCCTGTTATTATTCCTGTACCTTGATATTATTGTTCGCAGAAGCATCCGATAACAGGAGCCTGGATAGCTTCTTGAGATAATAATTTTGAATTTTTTGTTTCGTTGTCTAGGAGATCTCTCAACGACGGAAGTCGCTAGTGAAGCGAGGTCTTTAAATAACTTGCTGATGGATTTTTGTTTTTTTTTTACGAGAGGTGAAATGTGAACGCTGGCAGTATGTAGGTATTAGCCCAAGGGGAAAGTTTTCATAAGGAGTATTAAAAAATAAAATCGTGTAGGTTGCACAACGAAAGATACATGTTATAGGTTTTACATTATAGAGTAAGTACATCAAAATATCCTGTTGCTGCATTTGCTGATCTAAAAAGCCAACTGTAATGGCATCGCTTCACTGGATTTGCATATAATACTTGTCTGTCGTGTGACATGAACGCCGTAAATCGTTCATATGAGTCCTCTCATAAAGGCCAAAACCCACGAGAGTCTTCGAAAGCCTAAATTACCCATGTAGCGGCTGATCTTGGACAAATATTCCAGAATTCTTTATAGACTGCTGTCATCTTTGCATCAATCTTAAAATCACCTCTAAGGCCGCATGCAAAAAGTGGTACCATTTGCACTGGAGCTTCGATGACCTAGCGCTAGTGCTAGGGTACCAGGTCAGATTAGAATCCAGGGAATTAAGATTTCCGATGAGCCTACAAGAGCTTTTCTTGGAAGGAAGTTTTCTCAGGACCTGAACTAACGCTTGGTTTGCCTACTTCTGCAATTAGTCATTTCGGTGGCACGACGGTGCTGAATGTAGACAAACCATCATCATCACGTAGGTTGTTAGATTCGCCTCACTTCAATGCAGGATAATAATGAAGAATGTATCTTACTTACACTTACTTACTTACTTACTTAGGTGACGCTACAGTTGGGGGTAAACTTGGGCCTCAACCAACAAGCCTCTCCAGTTAGCCCGGTCCTTAGCTAACTGCCTCCAGTTGCGCACTCCAAGTTGGTTGAGGTCCCCTTCTACTTATGAGCGCCACCTCAGGCGAGGTCGTTCTCTACTGCGTTGTCCCTCCGGGTTAGATTCGACGACTCTACGGGCCGGAGCATTGGTGCCTATTCACTCTACATGTCCTAGCCATCTTAGCCGACTGATGCGCAGTATTTTAACTAGGTCGATGTCGCTGTACAGCTCGTAAATTTCGTCGTTGAATCTTCTCCTCCAAAGCCCGTCAACGCAAACGGGACCGTGTATCTTACGAAGAATTTTTCTCTCGAGGCGACCAAGAATATCGACATCCGCTTTCGAAAGAGTTCATGCTTCAGCGCCATAAAGCAGGACTGGGATGATTAAGGTCTTATAAAGAGTCTCCTTAGTCTTTCGAGATAGGGCCTTACTACTCAGTTGCCTTCTCAGCCCAAAGAAACAGCGATTGGACCGCATGTGGTCCAGGGCCTAGCTTCTCGCCACCATTCGTGTTGTGTGTGTTATATTTTTTCACACAAATGGAAGGGACCTACGGTTTAGAGCCATATCCGAAAGGCAATTTGAGAAGCTTTCTCTTGACAGTTATTACTCTCGGACATTCGCGAGAGGTGGGACCTTGAAAAAACTGTTTTGTGTTTTCTGGGATACGAACGTCGAACCTTGGCAAGAGCCTTAAGGCTATAAACATCTCGAAAGTCTTTGCAATTACGTTTAAGAAAGCCTAACATAGAGTTGGACTTGGAAATGACGTAGTCATAATGCAATGAAAAATTCAAATTATTGTCAAATATGACTCCGAGATCTTTCACTTCATTGTAACGGTGAAGTTTAAGATCGTTTATAAAATAATCATCAAAAAGTGGCAGGGAAATACGATATGCCGAGAAAATCTTACACTTTGAAATATTTAGTTCCAAAGCGTTATGACCACACCACTCCGAAAGCTTATTGTTATCTGACTGAAATCGAATGCAGTCAAATGTATTATTTATTCTAGAATATAATTTCAAATCATCCGCGAAAGTTAAAACATTACAAAATTGGAAAATCCCGTGGACATCATTTACAAATAAAGTAAATAGCAACGGGTCCAAATGGCTACCTTGTGGAACGCCCGAAGTTACTTCTAAATATTACGCGCGATGTAAAACTATCGACCTTTACTAATTGCTTTCAATTAGTTAAATTATTATCAAACCACAGTAGCATTGAGGAGTGAAACCCAAACGAACTTATCTTTGCTAAAAGCAAGGTGCGGTGCACTCTATCAAAGGCCTTTTTAAAATCTGTGTAGAGTACATCAACTTGCGAACGATTCTCAAAACTATCAAAAATAGAATTAGTTAATAAAGTTAAATTAGTAGTACATGACCTACCTCGAACGAAGCCATGCTGATTACTAGAAAGAATTTTTTAACCGCCGAAAAAAGTTTTTCCTTAACAATGCATTCGAATAATTTAGGAATTACAGAAAGCTTTGATATAGGTCGATAGTTTTCGACTTTTTGTCTCGAACCGCTTTTAAAAATTGCAATTATAAAAGAATATTTCCATTCATTGAGAAAATTTCCAGTTGCAAGTGACTGGTTAAAAATAATTTTAAGCAGATAAACAATTTTTTAATATAACCGCCGGAATTCCAACTAGCCCTGGGTTGCTATTCAAATCAAGTCCTTCTAAGGCTTTAATTACATCTTCGTCCGAAAACTGTAACGCACCTATATCTAAGAGTTCAGGAATATGAGAGTAATGATTCACCGTTAACTGCACCTGAGACCTGTTATGCACGGTCTCGAAAAAGTTAGCAAATAAGTGCCTTTTAAATCTGTTGAACTCAAATTTCCAAACTCCATTACCTTAGGCAAGCCTGAAGTATTTCTTTTTGAATTAATGTAATTCCAAAATGATTTGCTGTTACGTTTTACCGACGACTCTACGGACAAGATTGTTTATATAGAAATTTATTCAAGAACTCATACTCTTTTCTGAATCTCAAAAAAATTTCACGATTTGAGCTTCTCTTATTTAATAAATAATTAGAGTACGCTTTTCTTTTTATATTTCCTAAATTAACCAATCTTTTATTTGACCATGGAACTCTAAACCGATTTTTATGACGCGTCTTATGTGGGAGACAGACTGTTGGTATTGATACCATGGTATAGCAATACTACGTTCTATACCACATGTCTGTCACTGCAATACCACGTTAAAACGTAGTATACCATGAATAGAACCCAGTATTGGGATTCGCAAACTTTTGGTGGTATACAACCATCTTATTGCTTGCAGCGCCACTTTCTTTCTGTTGGTGGTTCTTCATAGCTTCTTTGACAATTCAAAAGCAAGCAATCACAGCGAAAAATGTTTTGAAAATGGATTAAGGAGGACAATTTAATCTGCATTGGAAACAATGAAGTAAAAGAAGTTTAGAGGAATCATATCGGCGAGCTACGGGGAGCAAGACGCAATATTGGAGTATTGCAAAAAATGTGTAAGGAGCTGGAGGAGGCGCAACACAAATGTCAAAGTATACCACGTAACGCAAAAGTCAACGTATACTACGAAGTGCAGTCTGTCAGGGGTTATAGTATTCACTATACCATGGCATTCATACCATGGTATCAATACCAGCAGTCTGTCTCCCACATTAGGCACAAATAAATCAAGACCAGAATTGATTTTTCCCAAAAATGTATCATAATTACTTTTTAAATTGGGGGATCTTAGTAGTGCAAGGCACTGCTTCATTACCAAGCAAAGCGACAGACTCTACCTTTTCTCAAATGACTTTTGCTGGAGCTAGGCCACTTTTCTTTTCATGGAACTCAACCGCTCTATTTAAGAAAAATAACTCCACATGTAAATTGTTTTTATTTCCGACAATTTGGGTGACCTAACAGAAAATCTTACTACAAACCCCAAATCCTTCTGTACTTCTGCGTCTAAGTGTAGGTATGTTTACCCATTGTACATAGAGCTTAAACTTGAATCTAATCCACCCTAAGATCGGTGTTGAAACAAAATCCAAAATGGTAGTCACAAATCTCGTGTGGTGGGTATTTGTCAGGAAATAAAATGAGCTACTCTAAATGAATTTCCTAAAAACCAAGAAGGATTTACGTTCTCCTTATTACTTTGCATAGCTTTACTAGCTTAAGCTTGATATAAACAAAACAAATCCCTCATATTTGTAAAAAAAAAAAAGAGTAAATTTTCCTTAATCCATATAATGCTGCTAGGAATAATTTCCCCAGATAGAAACCGACAATCGACATCCTTCAGCTACAGCCACCGCCGGCAACGTTAGCATTTTATACTTAAGGACTTTATTATTTTAATGCCAATGGGAATCCTTCATATTAACTATAAGGGAATTTTAAATCTCACAGTTCTCTAATCGGATTACATACGCAAGTGCATGCATAGAGATTCGGTGTCATGGTCCTTTCGCATGAGCATGACAGCCTTCATGGTCCCGTTTTTTTTATATTTTCTTTTTTTTGTTTGTTTGTTTGTTGCGACTTCACATCCTCCTCTAGGGTGTCCTTAAAATGAATCCATTAATTTTTCATAAAGAATTTTTCTTACTTCGTGATTATTCTAAAGGAAAAAAAAAATAATAACATCTCGGCTTATATAAGGGTAGATACACGTGGGCATGTAAAGAGCAAACATTAAAAATAGCACACGAAAGTTTTTATGTTTTTTATGCATACATATGTATATGGCTTATAAGATATATTCGGCATTCTGCCAGGCAGCGTATATGTCAAAAAGGCAGCCAAATTGAAATCACCTTCTGTGCAGATATGTGTGAGATTAAATTTTTCAACACCGAACACAACGCAATCTGGGAAGATATTGAATTTCAAAAATATACGGATACTCAAGCTGCCATATATACCACAGCGCTCTGGCTTTAGAAATCCATTATGCGAGGCTTGAGTTTTTTTGCACGCCACCCCTGGACTCCATCCAAGCTACCCCACAGGTAACAGGTTGACAAAGGCAAAATGAGATATTGTGACGCATACTAAAGGTGGTTGAGAGGTTTCCTGTTTTTTTTTTCCTCAATTATGCAAAAAAAAAATATATGTATACGACTACGAGTATATTTGCATATTCAGCCTTCAAGTGGGGGAATTATGAGATCGAAGTAGGCGGCAATTACTTCCAATTATTGAGATGCGAATCTAATCGAAATTTCAAGCACAATTCCCACTTGGTTGGATCCAGCCCGCGCCCCAGCTCGCAGTTCAATTCATTTCGATTGTCATTGTGAGTAACAGTGAGTGCTTATCAGTGAGTCCCAACAGGGAGGGCCCAGAGCAGGAGTAATCCCAGGAAAAACTTTCCCCACTTGTAGGCAGACAGTTAGGTCGGTTGATGAGTGCTTGATTTTATTTATTTATTTATTTTTTTTTTGTTGCTGCTGCTTTTCGTTTTCATCTATTGGAATCAAATTCTCCATTTTAGCGGAATGCCTTTGAGAGTATTTTATTGCATCAATTAAGTTAATGGCTGATAAACCGGGGTTTTGGTTTTTTTTCTTATTTAAATTTCTGTCTTTTTTCTCTCTTAATGTCAATATTCATCAGGTCGCCTGTATCGTTGTAATAGGGGGCTCCTTAGTGAACCTTCTTTCTACGGGAGAGAGCTTCTACAAAAATCGTTCGAAAAGAGGTCTAGCCTTGTAGCACGCTTGCCTATTAGACAGTGTCAGTGATGACACCTATTGTGGTGCCGATATGCAGTCTATTGAGAGAAATCAAATTCTTAGAGCGTTTTAGATCCAGCTTTGGCCAGATCTGTTTTGTCGCTAGACATGTTGATCCACTTGTCCACATAAGATTTGTACTCTCGACAGCATCCAGCTTAAGTTTAAGTTTGCGAGTAGCTAAATAGGTATACCAACCTAAGGTGCCTTTGTCCGGCAAGATGGGTTTAGTTGTTGCTATTCTGGCGAGTTCATTAGCCTAACAATTCCCTGGAATGTCTCTATGCCCCGGCACCCAACACAGTTGAATATTGAACTGCTCAGCCATCTCCACAAGAGACGAACGGCAGTCTAGAGCTAATAAAGAGTTTATGGAGGTCGATTCCAGGGATTTGATTGCTGCCTGGCTGTCTGAAAAGATGCGGATATCTCTAGCAGATGTCACGTTTTTCTTAAGCCAAGATAGGGCTGCTTTGATCGCCATTAATTCCGCCTGGAACACGCTATAATGATTCAGAGAAAACACCTGCACCAACTCCGTCTTTGGTTTCTGACCCGTCTGTGTAGAAGTGAATTGATTCACTTCTAAAAATGCATTGTCCTCCCAGAGTGATCTGGAAGTGATGGTGACGACAAAGTTCTTCTTAAAATATAGACGTGGGATGGTGTAGTCCGTGTTTTCGGGAGAGATTTTGAATTTGTTCAGAATGGAAGCGTTGCCGAATTCTTTTCTTGACCACTGTTGGGTAGCTTCAAGGCGAACGGCTGCATTCGCTGCCATTTGCTTACTAAATTATATCGAGCGGTATCAGATGGAACAGAATGTCCAGTACATCCATGCACAGACAAGCTGTACGTTGGACCTTGCTTAGATCGCGATTTATGGCTTTTTCTAAGGCTGTCCACCAGACAATCACCCCGTATGTGAGTATCGGTCTAATGATCGAGGTGTAGAGCCAGTGAGTAATTCGAGGTTGTAAACCCCATTTATTGCCAATGCTTTTCTGCATGAAAAAAGTGCTACTGTAGCCTTTTTGATTTTTGCTTGTATGTTAGGTTTCCAGCTTAGCTTTCTATCCAGGATAAGACCCTTATATTTAGCTTTTTCAGAGAAAGTTAAGCTGATACCATTGAGAGAGGGAGGGTCGACTGGCGAAATTTTATATTTCATCGCGAAGAGTACCAGTTAAGTTTTGTGGGGGCTTACACCCAAACCACAGCGACCTGTCCAACTTGTTAGCTTGTTTAGAGCGTTTTGTAGGCGCCTAATTCTGTGGCCGCAAGCGATAACCCTTTATTATGGGTGTAAGCGTACTGCGACCTTATAGATCTATTGTGCTCCCCGACTTTGAGCTCCGGTCGATGAGATACACGACTTAGAGCACCTTCTCCAGTCCAATTTTCTTGATGAACCGGAATATCTTGAGTGGATCTACTGATGGTAGATCTTCTTCGGATAGTTGATAGGCATCCAGGTGTTTCCTTCTTTCGTGGATCAATGCTCCACATTCCTCAAGAAGGTGCCCTGGGGTTTCTTCAACATCCTCGCAGAATCTACAATCTTCGCGTTGCTCTATACCCAGTTTCCTGAGGTGTTTTTTAAGTCTATAATAACTCGTTAGGAAGCCTGTGCGGATGCGCAATCGGTTCTTATTGATATTCATGCCGTCCCTACTTCTTTTCCGGTTATAATTCCCGAGAAATTCTTTGGCATGTCTCAGTTTTGGCGTTTCTTCCCAATGTTTGATTCCTCCTTCCCTCCGTATCGTGTGCGGCCCAAGCCCACAGAATGGCTCCGGACGGGTAAAGGTTATCTCTGAGCCTTTCTTAGCTAGTTCATCAGCTGCTTCATTTCCCTCTACTCCCACGTGATCTGGTACCCAGTAGAGGGTGACTCCGTTAGTTTCACTCAGTCGGTTTAGCTTGGCGAAGCACACACCAGTGTAGACCGGATTTGGAAAGTATTTCTCGCTGTTTGTGAGCGATGCATTTTCCCCTCCCGACGCCCTCTTTGATTATTCTTGGTATGGTTTCTTTTGCACTTCTTTCTGTGGGATGGGTTCTCATAGCCCCTGTTATGCAGGCTCAAACTAGCCTTTGTAATTTGCCATGGGTTTTCCTTGTTATAATATGCCTGGTTCTATTGGCCTAGGCTACAGTTCCTTACGTTACAATAGGCCTGACCATCTACACCATGATCATCCATCTCAGTGTGGTTGGGTCGCATCCCCAGGATTTGCCTGAGATGTTTCTGCACACCATTAGTGCTCGGGTTGTTTTGGCTACCACAGCTTCTTTATGCTTCTTTTCCAGAGAAGTCTACTGTCTGGTGTTAAACCTAGATATTTGACTTGTTTTTGTGGGTCTACTTTAAAACCGTTTACCGTCTACTCTTATACTGTTTAATATTAATATATTATTGGCTGCATATGCTTTAGATGGCTTTTTCTAGTGGTCTGGGTCGGGTTTATATTTAGTCCTAACGTTAAGCACCACTCCTGTGTTGCTCTCAATCCGCTCTGTATTATCTCACAGAGTGTCCCGTCGAAAACACGTTTGATTGCAAAGAAAATTCTCTATTAACGACCCACACCATCGAACACAAAGCTTCCTCAAATTAACTGAAAGCGTCACTTGTCGTCACTGAGGAATTACCTGTAGATGAGCAGATACATTATACCCATAAACGAAACAATTATCGCCCGAATCTATGAATCCTGATTAAGGTTTATGTGATGGTCAAAAGAACGATTAAGTGGAAAAATAAATGAGTGAGCTTCTTGAAAAGGACATACTTGCGTTTGAGATTAAAACTCTTTGTCAGGTTGACTGTTAATTTTTCGGTCGATTGTCTTTTGATCAATTGACCATTCGTTGTTCTAACGATTGTGACCAAAAGTTGCAATAATTTCAATTTCATTTCACACCTTCAATCATCGGATACCTATCATCGACATCAGTAGTGCAACAGTTGTTGGATTGTGATTTGTCAGACGACCACATGGGCGGAAATCTAAGGTCGGACTATCTGTTAGTCCCTTTTTGAAGTGCATGTTGTTTCGACATTAGCAAAACCAATGTAATCGAAATATTAACAGACACCTAGTATCAGCCCTCCGCAGCAAGAACAGAATCGTCTTACTCTTGAACAATGCTCAGCGGCTAGTGCGACTAAATTCCCAAAGAAGATTCATATAACTGGCTTGCCAATGGATACTAAAAGCTAGCCGCGTGCTCGTCCCTTGCTGTTGCTGATGAAAAAATTACTGATGTTGCTTAAAGTGTGCATGAAAACCTAAGAACCTAAACTCGTCGCTGAGGAGAATATTGCATAAAAACCTCGGATTATTTCTCTGCAAAACCCAACTCGTTCAAGAGTTGAAGAAAAATGACCACGCGGTTTGATATAGCTGCTGCTCAGTATTAGCTTTAAATTATTTGGCAAATGACGCCGATTTTGGTCGCAAAATCACCTTTCCGGACGAAACTGGCAAAAATGACAGTTGCTGCCTTTCCGTACTACGTTATTTTCGAACATCCAATGGACTTTAAAATAATATTCTGCTGTAGCTCAGCTCGCTCACAATGTAAACTCAACATAACTTGGAGTCGAAACAATGTATCGGTTGACGATTAGTCAACAAGTACTCCAGACCTTAATTCTTTGGATCATAAACTGTGGTCTGTTTTAACCTGCTCTACCGAAACTCTAGTGTTGTATTCTTGAAGAGTGCACCTATCCGTGCGAAGGAAAACTTTCTCATGAATGAGGAGCGTGATGCGCTTGATGAGTATTCAGAGCTAATGCAAACAACAACCATATAGATTAACAATTTAAGGTCATTTCCAGAAGGCCAGTTGAGAAACAATTTCATGACAGTTGTACAACAGTGAAAAAAAAAACAGAATTCTTGGTGTTTTCTGGGATTCGAATTTCGAACCTTGAACTCAGTAGTGGGCTCAAATGTTAATTGCGTTGGATCGCTAAGAAGGATGTTCGACGTTCGAATCCCAGACAACACCGAAAAGTTTTTTCACGACCCCACCTCTCGCGAAAGTCTGACAAACGTCAGACGTCAAACGTTGCGTAATAACCGTCATGAGAAAGCTTCTCAATTCGCCTTTCGAATATGGCACCAATCCCAAGACGGAGTACTTAAGACATCGGCGTTAGTATGATATTCAGCTATACCTGAACTTTAGCGCTAATTTTTGAAAACTTCTGGGCTCCTAGAAATGACAGCTCTCACGGAATGTATCCACCCACCTTTAGCACAATAGTAAGAATATCTGATGCAGAAATTCTACTAATCTGTACTACAATTCCAAATGTATTGGAATAGGGAATTCCACAAATTCGGAATTTTACACAAAAATTATTTTGGACTACATTCCAAAACCATCTGGTAATGCAACTGAAGATTTTTTTCTTTTTCAACTTACCCATAATTGCAAATACCAAGCTCGTACACACACCCATGTTGAATCCAATTTTTTTAGCTCTTCTACACGTTATTGTAAAATATTAAACACCAGATTCAATTGCTGGATACGGCAACTAAGTCGTACACACACTTGCTCTAAAAATGCAATGCAATTCCTAGAAATAAATAATGTTTCATACCTCGAACACTCATAACATTTTATCTGTTCTTTTCTTACACATCCTTGCAGGCGAACATCCAGCGGCAATGCATCATGGCGGTGTTTCCCCCAAGTGTAGACTACCAGATGCACTACTCCTATTGTTATCGCTGGCAATTACATTGCGATTTCACCACAAGATCCGATGGAAAAATTCCAAAACGATGTCAAGTACATAGCCCGTAATGGAATTGTCTCTGTAAAATTTATTATCCTGTTATCATTAAAATAGTTTTAGAAAAGAAATGGAGCAACAACAACCAAAAAATAAAACAAAACAAAAAGGAACAACAAAACATAAACAAAATAAAAAAAAAAAAACAAAAAAAACACACAATTTTGTCGTATATCTTTTTTAAATTTAAGTTGTAAGTACTTTTTTACATTAAATGTAATTTAAAAAAACATAAATATATTAATAAAAATGAATAAGCTAATAAGGATATGTGTGCGTGTAAGGTTGACCGATATTATAATAAAAATACTTGTAAAATAAAACTCCTCTATGTCCTCTCTGAAAATGTGTATTAAAAAGTATCTAAATAATGTTCGTTAGTGGCCAGCGTCAAATCGCTGGAAGGTGTGCCCGTAGACAAAATGTAAATTAGTAAAGGACTAAAAGTGTGTATAAATTAATTTATTTATTTTCAAAAAGAAAAGGAAAATTCTATTTACGATTAACTAGATGTAGGACGAAACAAAATATTGCTATATTAAGAGTAGTTTTAATTGATTAATTTTGTGAAACGTTTTCGTTTGTATATCATATATGCAAATCAAAATTAAAAAAAAAAAAAATATTTTCAAAAAAAAACCAATAAACAGTTATTTAAAAAAAAATATATTGAAAACAGAAAAGTATCTAATGTTATTGATAAGATAGATATAATAAAAGAATACTAATAAAATTATGCCCACTGATGTCGTGGGAACTCTGTTGGCTGGCTCAGAAAGAATAGCCCAACCAATTGAAATTTAGGCTAATTGAACGTTTAATGGATTAAGATTAAACTAAATAATTGTTTTTAATTGATAAAAATACAAATAAAAGAGATTAACAAAGAATGTAAAACTAAAATCGAGGCGTTTTCATTTATTTCTTAAAATTTACAGCGCTCCGTGAATCGTCTATGTACTTACTTCCAGATACCTACTTAGATGCCACAAAAATTCAAGGTGAACCTGGGCCTCAAGCAATATAAGCCAACCGCTTTGAATTGGTTGACATCCCACTAAACTTGTGTGGATTAGAAATTACCTTTAAGGGCGTTCAATACAAGTTGTCTTGGATGGTTTCAAGTCTGATATTCACCACATAAATGCTGGTGTCCCTCAGGGCTCAGTTTTGTCTCCGACTCTCTTTCTCATTTTCATAAATGATCTCTTGTCTGCCACCTATAATCCAATCTATTCCTTCGCTGATGACAGTACCCTCAGTTTTTCATATTCGTTCCCTAACTCACGTCCCTGCTCTTCGGCTGTAGAAGGGGAACGGCAACGTACATATTTACGTTAAACTCATTAAATTCCGACCTTGACAGCATAACCAAATGGGGCTCAATTAACATGAATGGTACTTGCATCGCAGAAACCGAAAGACTGGTCATCCTCGGTATGTGTACTGACAACCATCTTCGTTGGAACGATCACATATTCGAGGTCACCAAAAATGCTGCAAAATGTCTAGGATTCCTAAAGAGGTGCAAGAAATACTTTACCCCGTCTGATTTGGACACAATTTATAAGGCATTCATCCGCCCAAAGCTGGTCTGGTGCACAGAGACATTGTGAGCTCCATAGTCTTACTAGAACATCGCAGAAATGTCTCGTGGCTTTCCCTATTTTATCGCTTATTTTACAGCCACTTGTAGGGGAGGACTTCAAAATTTCACCCGAAATACGCGTCACGCTTCGAATGTACATCAGTTCACCCTCAAGCCCAACTTCGGACATACTGTTAAATACAGGGATTCGTTCATAAGCCGAACGACACGTATGTGGAACGATCCTCCAGGCTCTGTGTTCCCTCATCATTATAACCTTCAAACCAACGTCCATCGGTATCTCCTCTGTTCCTCTTTCCCCTTCTTTCAAACACCCGTGCCTTGAGAAATCAGCATAAGGGTATTCGTACTCCATTTGGCGCGCGCGAATTATAAAAAAAATATGCGGAGCCCTTCCTCTAGTGCTCCCTCTGGCTGAAACATTGATGTCTATCCGCTCTATATATATACATACATTTCCCGAACTCTTCTAGCAAGGTCAGTGCTGCTGAATAGCCTATATAGCTCTTCTTTGAACATTCTCCTTCACTCAGGACCGTGCAGCCAGGACCGAAGATCACACAAAGTATTGGTGTCTCAAAGTAACCAAGAGCAGTCTTAGATGTAGTTGACAATGTCCATCCTTATGCGACACACAGCAGGACTGGCGTGATCGGACTTGAAGGTGAAGTTTCACCTTAATGAAAAAATATTTTTTTTTTACATCTCATTTTAAAGGCGCAGCATCGATATGAACAGTGCTCTTCAGGTCTAAAAGTGCTGTAAAAACTAACTTGCTCAGGATTTAGAAGCTTCAACTGGCACAGTGTACTGCATACGAAAGAACTAATGTAAAAGTTTCATTTCCGAAACCATGTTCCGTCTAAAAGGATCACATTTCAGGCTTAACAAGGATTGCTTTCTGGTTTGTCAACTTTACAACAACAGCAGATTCCTCAAGCAAGACAAGAGTGCACGCAGTATGTATGAGCTAAGTTCTAAGGGAACTAAGGTAGTTACAGATCCGAAAAGTACCAGCCGAATGGACTGTCTTTCTCATTCAGTAAGAAGCAAGAACTTAATGTAACATTCATTTAGCACACACTGCAGTTATGTAGATCCTCATCAGATGCCTTTTGCTGAGCTACGTTTAGAGTGCTTGGAAGTACGTACGTGGCATACCACAATCCACTAAGCCTAGTCATTCTACACTGAAAAGCCATAGACTTAACCTTCGAAGTACTAAGCTCGATGTCGTATTTTGAGATAGGTTGAATCCATGCTCAAGTAGGTAACCCACGATTGACTCAATTTCTATTCTACAAACGTCAGCCGAACAAAGACTGTCCGTAGAGGAATTTATTCAGATCCTGGTGTTTTGTCAATGACCTCTATGTCAATGGCTTTTCGCGATCGATGAGATCTAAAGAATATTTTGATGATTTTTTATTCTAGATTAGTGTAAAACGTAAGCAATTTTTCTATTGAACTAGCGGACCCGGCGAACTTCGCCCCGCCTAAAATTGATTTTTTGATTGAAATGATTTCGAGCATTCACGATTCCACCAAAAATTGATTTTTTGGTCGAATATTTGTGATCGATAACAAATGACGCCACTCGAATTTCAATCATTGATTCAATGAAACACTTTTCGAATTCGATTGAATTTAATATCCTTTATTTTACACGGAATGTAAAGAGGTTCAATCTTTCGTGGTAGACTACGTTGTTTGTTTTGTTGTCCGGGGGTAAACAAACAAAGATGAAGGCTTTCCAACACGCGAATATGCCACATATACCTAATTGGCCATACGAGAAGGACTTCCAAAGAATGGCTTTGTGATTTAATGATTGTCATGGCGAATGCAAGGATTAAATGTCGAATGACGTCATTTGAAAGGAACCGTTGTATTTGTGGGCATTCGTCAAGAAATGTCTTGATTCTGTGAAGTCGCCGTAAAGCAAAGAGCGGAATGGTTCTGGTGGTTGCGTCAACGGTGGTAATTTGACTTTACCATCTGCCCAACACAGTCCTGGTGTCTCCGAATGAATCCTTAGCGCATTGCAATATTGGCAAATCACATCCATGGACCCAATCCTAACACACGGCAGTTGGCTGTAGTGAACCGTGCAGTCATATTGGCAATCGGCGCAATGTAATTGGACATTCACTACACACACCTTTTCTCACTCGACGATTGGCGTTTGATTCAACTTGACGAAGCAGGTCGCGATTGCGCTGTTGTCTCAGTCGTTCAGCAGCTGCGTGTGCTTCTCGTTCCTCCTGAGTTCGAATTCGCGACGCATTTGCTTGAAGCTGTTAATTCGCTTCGGCGAGTTGCTCGGGGGTTTGATTTGCACGGCGATTCGCCAATGTTCGTGCATTGCGACTCCGTGGCCAATGTTTGACCTCGGCGGCATAATGTCTCCCGAACACTGAGAATACAATGTGAAAGAATTCGAATTATCACCCTCCAGGCAATATTATCTGATTCGCAATTGGTATTGTCAAAAATAGGCGGAGCCTAAATTTTCCTGTCTCTGAATGCATCTGGCCATGAACTATCTGAAAATGTAGCGTGTTGTTTCTTTCTTTCTTTTTGAACACAACATTTTGGGCAGACCGTCATCCCCTTAACAACAACAAAATGTACAATAATGATCTAAAGGAAATGGCTGCACCGATGGCTTCCACTTGTAAGAGTGTGTAAGTGATGCTCCCTTTTGATTTTGTTGGAACGTCAGAATACATTCAAGCTTCTAGGTGGAAATGGGCCAATCTTAGCTTGGTGGAGCGAATCTGTCAAATGCATCGAAAGTTTGCCGTCTAGTATAGTCAGACTGTGGTGAAATGACGAAGCAAAAAGGACACCTGTCAAATTGCAAACGAATGTTGTTGCATGTGAAAGTGTGGGAAAAGTGTTATTCTGATTAAAAATTTTCCAAATTTGGAGCTGTGGCAATTAATTTCACTGTATTATTTCTTCAAAATGAAAAAAAGATTTTCCGGCAAACTTTTCCCAATTTGGAACTTTTGCAACCATTTGAATTGAAATATTAAGATCAAAATGAAAAAAAAGCAAACTCCCTATACAAAATGTAAGGAAAATCGATTTTTTCGAATTTTCCAAATTTTCTTCAAAATTTTCCAATTTTCTCGCTGTAAAGTAAATACATGTCAAAAAGCTGCAATATCTGGGATTTTAGGCGAAGCATGGATTATTTGCTTTAACAAGCCGGCGGTTGCGATACAAACTTTAGCCTGATGGATGGGTCTTAAGAAAAATTGTCATCTGTCTGGTCTGACCAAGATTTGAAGGGCAGGCTGCACTAGTATGTACTGTATTTGGCAATATAAATTAAGCCATTCGTAAAAGTGAAAAACCCTTCCGTCAGGATAGATCCCTTACTTTGGTTTGGTCGGGCACATGCAAAAGTGATCTCTAGTATGTATCTGGGCATAGTAGTATTGTTATCCATGTTACTACTACGGAAGCTACAGAAATTAATCTTACGAATGTCGTGCCGTGCCCAAAAGTACGCTAAGGACTATTGGAATTGGGTTGTGAGGTTCATATAAATATGTATAGGTATACACATCTGTGGTACTAACTCAATGTTTTTTTTTAGATTTACAGGGAAATTAAGGAATCTAGCTGTTGGTTGACGTAACCAGCGGCTTCTATTTCGAGGCTACTCATCTGCCTAACGAAACCGAAGAATGGAAGGTATCTCTAACTAAAGATCAAAGATTTTCAAGTAATGACTGCTATTTTAAATAAATTCATTACAAAACAAGTACTTAGCGTTTTTGGTGCAGGGCCTAACTTCTCGCAACCAAATGGAAGGGACCTGCAGTTTAGAGCCATATCCAAAAGGCAAATTGAAAAGCTTTGTAATGAAAGTTTTTATTCTCCGCTGTTTGTCAGACATTCGCGAGAGGTGGGACCATTGAAAAAACTTTATGTTGTCTTCTGAGATTCGAACATCGAACCCCCCGCTCAGTAATCCAACGCACTAACCACTGAGTCACGGCGTCCATCAATAAATAAATTCAGTTCCTAAACTAATTTCCCTTTGACCTTTGATTCTCTGCGGAATGAGAATAAAATGGCGGGAGAAATTGACTTTCGTTCGACTAAACTTTGGTGCTATTATTTGTACTTGACACACATCCCAAACTGCACAAAGACCTTCTGCCATCATGCGAGTAAAACCCAATTCTAGTAACACAATTCCCCAGGAACAATTACAACTACACTTTCGCTACATGCATGGGTTTTTGAAATCCAAACTCGCGTGTCTAGCGTGACTAACAACACCACGCTGACAGAAAAGTTTGTGATTTGACATCTAAAATTCCAGTTAATGGAAATTAGCTTCCATTCATACATCTAAAATTGGGCTTTCTCGAAGTAATGTTATACCCGTCAAAGTTTTAAGCTTTATACGATTATGTAACGAGTGTTGAATTTTTCAAGATATTTCCAAAACAACTAACTTTTTATGTATTTATATTTTATTTATATATTTTTACTGAGAATGTCGTAAGAATACGTGAAATAACATTACATCACAATTTGAAAATTTTCTAGAACTGTACGGACCTTACAATATACCTTTGAAAACCTTCATTTTTTATTTTATTCATTCTTTCGTATGTTTAAATGAACGGGCTTCGACAATGAATGGATAAAAAAGTAATAGATACACTTGTAGACACAGATAAAGAAAAATTGATTAAATATTAAATAATGCTCCCAAAAACTATTTACATAAAAGTTGGTTCTGGTTCAGGGAACGATAAATTGATTTACTGAAAAAGATTCCTGCGCTCCTAGATCCTAGATGATACTCTTTTCCAATATTTAGGATCTCGCGAATCTATAACAAAACACCGAGAGTTATGGTTTCTGGGATGTCGTGAAATAGTCGCAATAGACGTATTTAACTCAGCTTCGCGTGACGATTCGTTTGTGCGTGTTACATTTTTTCGTACAAAATATAACCTACAATTTAAAGCCAAATCGGCGAAGCGAATTTTAGAAGTTATTACTCTCGGACGTTTGTTAAAACGAGAGGTGGATCGTGAAAAATCATTTCTGTGTTCTCTGGTATTTGAACTTCGAACGCTCAGTAGTCAAACGCACTTAGCATTAAGCCACGGCTCCCATTTTTGCTTGCTCTGCTCAAAACACGGGTAAAAGTCAGAAGAAGGTGTTCCACTTGGTTGTGAACATTCAGTTTAGTCCAAAACCCTTGAAATGTTTGTTAAAAAGCTAAGAATTTTTCGTGAAACAGAATTGATGATGGAAAGAGTTTTTTAAAGTCGTACCGAGAGTGTTTTTGGGACTCACAACCAAAAAGGCTCCAGAACTACAGGTGAATACTACGCTAGGTTTGAAATATACTTAAAAGAATTTATTGAAGTAAAAAGGAGGGGGAAATCAGCAAAATGAGTACTCTTACTTCATGATTCGTACTGGTTCAAAAGTGTAAAACTGCCACGGCCGCTATGAAGTCATGTGTCTTCCAGAAGGTCCATTGTGATATGTCTATGAAAATCCGGACTACCAGCACCAGGGACCTACATGATAACATAGTGACTTCCCAGGAGAATGAGACAGGAGGCAGGGCAACCGATTTCGGTGCGAACCCACGCCGGCAAGGCATGATTCGCTGTTAAGGCATTAAGCCAGTTTGACCCGGAGACAAAGCATTTTATTTTGCTTAAGTCGTGTCTAGCTAGATCGTTAAGATCTTCGAAGAAGTATTCCCCTAGGGTTTTCGTTCTTAAGGCCGATAGGGCAGGATAGGTACACAAAAGATGTGTCAGGGTTTCCTTCTCTTCTTCGTCTCTACTATTTCTACAGAAATCCTTGAATCCACCAAGTCTTCTGGCATGTCTGCTTACCAGACAATGTCCCGTGAGGGCTCCAACTATCTTCTTAAGATTTGTCGTATTAACCGAAATAAGTTCGAGAAAAAAATTCTTCGTCGAATATTCGGTCCCATATGCGAGGAGGGCGAATGAAGAAGAAGATATAACCGCGAACTCTATGAGCTGTATCAAGATGTGGATGTAGTCCGGAAAGCCAAAACACGTCGACTACACTGGCTCGGCCACATCGAGTGAATGGACAATAATGCTCCAGCTAAGAGGATCTTCGAATTCCAGCCCCCAGGATCGAGGAAGATCGAACCTCCGTTTCAAGGACCAAGCTTTCGCGGATGCTAGAGCGCTTGGTCTGGAAAACTGGAAGCAGCGTGCCCAGGATCGAAGAGTCTTCCATCAAGGCTGCTGTGTCTCAGGAAGGGACCCTCCACGGGTTTATGCAAACAAGGCCACGACCACCAACGCCTTGAAAGAAGAAATTGGGAGGTGTATTAATGAAATACAGCCACATTTATGCGAAACGGTCATAGAAAATTTCAATAAAAAAATACGTACTTGCCAGCAAAGCCGTGGCGGCCATTTATCCGATGTGCTATTCCATACATAACCCCGATCTGTATACTCTATGAATCAATAAGAAATCTAAGCTTTCTAATTAAAAATCTGTATTTTCTATCAAAATAACATTTTGCGCGAATTATGGGACACCCATAAAATCATCGAAAGACATTGCAGAGGCTTCTACGCGAGTGGGCCTTCAGCAAATTTACGTGGTTGAGAAGCCTAATTCTGTGTTTCTGAGCAACTTTTTTAACTTCCTCTTCAACCATTTCAATACCTAGATCTCTATGTAGATCAGCGTTTCGTATGTACCAAGGTGCATTAACAACGTTCCTCAGTACTTTATTTTGGAAGGTTTGGATTTGTCTGGCATGTGCATGCCCACAACTGGAGTCCATAGGACCATACTGGTTTCAGGACTTGCTTATATAGCAATAACTTATTGTAGTTGGACAGAGATGAATATCTCCCAATAAGCCAATACATTTTACTGTAACGCATGTTTAGTTCATCTCTCTTTTTGTTTATATGCGCTTTCCAGCGTAGTTTAGCGTCCAGAGTCATGCCTAGATATTTGGCTGTATTTGAATATTGCACTGCATTATTATTTATGTACACTGGAATATATGGTGCATTTTTGTATGTAAAATTAATGTGGACGGACTTAAGGTCATTTAATCTGATCTGCCATTTTTTAGTCCATTCTGAAATATTATTTACTGCTTTTTGAAGCTTTTTTGTTGCAACTTCGACAGTTTCTCCCACAGCAAGTACAGCAGTATCATCTGCAAAAGTTGCTATAGTAATTTCTTCACTTTCTGGTAGATCGCTAGTGAATAACAGATAAAGTACCGGACCTAGTACACTGCCTTGAGGTACACCAGCTTTAATTTCTCTTAATGTTGAGTACTCTGTTTCTTGTTTAATTCTGAAGAATCGCTTTAATATATAAGACTCTAGAATTTTCGAATACTGCCTTGGCAGTTGCTTTTGAATTTTATGGATCAGTCCTTTGTGCCAGACTTTATCGAAGAATAGTAGAGCAGGTCATTTTCGCTTCGAATGCCTTTTCGATTTTATCTGTGATTCTATGCACCTGATCAATCGTAGAGTGCTTCTTTCTAAAGCCAAATAGATGGGTCGGCACTAGCGATTTTTCTTCAATTATTTTTTGCAGGCGTTTCACCAGCAACTTTTCGAATAACTTGGACAACATTGGTAGTATTGATATTGGGCGATAGGTGGTTTGCCTGGTATTGGAATCATTATTACCTCCGCGACTTTCCACATGCTTGGCACATAACTTAACCGCAATGCAGCATTTATAATCTGCCCTAGTTTTTTTTAAACCTTTTTTTGAAATTGTTTTAGGATTTCCCTCGTAATCAAATCGTACCCTGGGGCCTTTTTTATATTTATGCCTTTTATTTCTTTGGTAAGTTCTTTAGCTGTAACCGGCCGAATAGGTCTGTCTTCTTCGCACGTTTCTTCCGCTCCTTGACAATCTTTATCTTCAAAAGGTTGGAAGACGTCTTCAAGATACTCAGCAAAAATGTTTGCTTTTTCTTGACTGCTTTTTGCCCAGTTGCCTTCACTGGTTCTTACTGGCGGAATGTGAGCTATTTAATGTGAGCCTTTAATATATTAAATTGTTCAATTTAGATGCATCCCTCCCTGTCAGCCTCACTCCACGAACTTTAAATACCGTTCCTGTAAATGCAAATATACTTAAACCCAAGCCATGACAGATATTATGTTTGGCAATCTGGAAAAACGGTGGATTTATATTTTTTCCAATAAAAATCCTGATTTTTTTTTTCGATTTCAGACCAAAATTGTACTTTGTAACGACATCCCTTAGTGCTTTTAAGGGTCGAAAATCGTGAAACAAGCAATAAATCCTGCGATCCCACTGCCGTTTTTAGAGTGTATTTTTCAATATTTCTCTATGTGCCAAACTATATGCATGCAAATTAATATATTCCACGTTACAAACATATGTACAGCTTAATATTGCGTTTCAAAAAATTATTTATAAAAAAATTTTCCAAAGAAATCCAGTCAGTCAAAGGATTCGTAAATATGTACTGTGAAATTCGTAATTACGCAAATTGAGGAAGTTTTTATTTCCAATTTGTTTTTTGTGTGTGTTACATGTCATGACAGCAATTTTATATTCCATGCTCATACACAGTTTATGATTTATTTGTTATCTACAGTGTAGAGGCGCGACTTAAGCCCACTCACATCCGACGTAATTACGGATGACATTCTGCAATCGTGCATTATTAATATTTGCATATATTCGCTCAATTTTCCATCAACCGGTGGCAGTCACTGTGTAGTGTATACTGCAGCGAATATCCTCAAAATTCCTTCCTTTTATGATGGAAATTGATTTATTCCCGGATGCAAAGAGGCATTTAAAAGTATTTTCCTTTAATAGCGTATTCTGTGTGTGGAGGGTGGCACACGCGCGAAAAAAAAAATGCCCGACAAAAAAAAAAGGGAATAAAATGGTTTATGCTAGCGGTTTACACATTTTTGGTTTAAAAAATAAAATTAAATATTTTAATAGCAATTTGGGAGTGAAATTGTGAGTAAATTTATTGTTGTACATGTGCCGGGTTTTACATGCTCTGTTGCACCTATTATATTGCGAAGATTGCGCGTCCACCTAATGGTTGTCGCGTCAGCAAGCGGAAATGTACTCAAATTTGTATCTCAAGCGTTAAGCGGTTTATTTTTTGTTTGTTTGCCTCATTCAATAAATGCTTAATTTTACAACATCACCTTGTAAGCTGGCCGGCCCTTTTTTAAGGTGTTGAAATTTAATGACTGCCTGAAAGGTTATTCGAGATTGATACGGTTTTTTTTCCGTTTCGGAATGCCCTTAAAAGTCAACCACACAACCAGAGTCTTCCGGATTCCAGTTTGCCTGCTGGTCTAAGACAAAAGTCTTGAAAGGATAATAGCCGTCATCCTGGCTCTTGAACAACCTTAACCGGATTTACTTTAAGGAATATAATTTTAATCATAACATTTTATAGCGGCCATTTGAGATGTTCGCCGCAGTTTTAATTACATAAAGTCGTCAGCTCGTTGAGAGAAGGAAGCTGTGTGCTACCATGCTGACCGGCTTACATCCTTCCCTCTACCATTTTTCGTATTCCAATTTGACCTTAATTTATTCGCAGTTTTGCCCATTTCCGCATAATCATCCAATTTAATTTTTCCGGGTTAAACGTTTTGGATTTTTCTTCATCTCATTCTCCTTCTCCGTCTCCTAGTTCTTGTTCTTCGTTGTGCCTTTTATGTATCGCGCTAATTATTTCTGCTCGTCTTGCAAATGTTAACCTCAGTGGCACATGCTTCAGTGCAGGAAAGTAAGACTTTAGGTCGCCACAGCAGACAAGGACGAAGGGCGGGGGGAGAGTTTCTGAACAGAAGATTGCTTACTTTTTTCCGCAATGCCGGCACTCTTATTAGCTGAGGGTTGCAATATTTTTGTCCGCATACACTTAAGTACCATTTTTAGTACTCGGATGTGGAGAATACTAATCTCAGGACAAAGAAAGCACCTGCCACGAGAGTCCGTGCCGGTGGCGGGGCCGCTGCCACTGCCTTAATCCAAAGAAAAAGTTGGATATCTGCTCTATCTGTTGTCATCTTTGTTACGCGCCTACATTTTGTTGGGATAAATATGTAATCCGGTTATAATTAGCAAGTGAACAAATTAGAGAGCCTGTCATGGACAATAGGCTGGATCGTAAGGAGACACAATTTTGGGGCGTTACAGCGGATTAAGATTAGGATGAGAATTTATTTTGCTGCAAATGTTTTCGCTTTGTCTCTGTCTGGGGTGGGTAGATTACATTTTGTGATGACGGTAGTTCTGTGGACAGTAAATTTGCGAAAAAAAGGAATTTCATTTCGGCTCGCAGATGTATCGTTATATAATGGCTGTTGGACGGAAACGATAAAGGCACAGCGACATGTAATTAACAACAAAGTCTGCCTTATAAGTTTCGTTGTAGTATATTGATTTGAGGTTGCCTGTAAGCGAAATGGCTGTTCTTTTTTTTTTTACATTGAACCTGAAGCTTGCGCCTGCTTATTGTGGTTTCCTCCATTTGCCAGCTAAGCGACGTTAGTACTCTTACGTCGTATCAAGTACCGGTAGTGCCTGCTGTATACAACATCCCCAAAGGGTGTATCTGTATCGTTATTCATGTGTACTGGAAGTATTGGTTGAAGTTCAGTGAATTTCCGTAAATCGAAATCGCCAGCCTGATTCGACAACGTATCGTTCCTCGAATACTTTCTTCAACCCATTCGTACAGAACAAGATACAAATTTTCACCAAAATTATCTTTCAGTTTGTCAAACACAGATGTTTTGCGTATTACGTGAAATTTACGGTCGAATTGGTCACCCAACTGAAGCCACAAAAATTCCAACAACTGGATCTGTTGTGAATCACCCAGATCCTGTTCATCGCTCGGTTAAGCGAAAATTTGTTCGTGAAAACTGCTTTCTCCCCCACTTCAACGTTACGAATTTTTAGCAAAAATTCAAGTTTTTATCCGTTGATATAGGCGCCTAAGGCAAGTGACCATTTGAATGGCCAATGCTTTGCTGATTGCACATAAGGCAGTTGGGAATCGTTCCCGATTTCAAGACTCATTTGTGGTATCATATTGTATAAAATGCTAGAAGAACTGATGGTAACTAGAGAGCGAAAGGAGAAAAGCAATGCAAGAGCTCCTGGACCTGTTAATCAAAGGCTCTGCGACTTAGCTCTTAGACTAAGAGAATCCAGCTTGTGGAACCAGGCCACCCATGGACAGGCGGCACTACTGCGCATAATAAAGAGAATGGGTGGGAAATTTAACTCTAATAGCTTTACAGCCACATCAGACTATGTAACCCCCTATAATGACTTCAACATTGACATCCCCATCGTATTTCCAAGGCGAGAAGATTGGGAGTCAAAAAGTGTAGACCAAAATCAAGAGATCACGATCTACACTAATGGCTCCAAGATGGATATTGGTACTCGGAGGCTCTGCAAAAGCAAGCAGTGTTTTCCAAGCTGAAATCCTAGCAATAGAAAAGGCCGCTATATGCATAGAAAATAGTCACCTCCCTCTGTCGGATATAACTATTTTCGATGACAATCAAGCAGCCCTTAAATCGATTAAATCGAATACAATCAAATCAAAGTCGGTTAAGAAATGTCGCGATACACTGATCAACATAAGGCACCATTCGATCAAGCTCTGCTGAGTTCCTGGACGTAGTAATATAGAAGGGAACGAAAACGCCGACGCCTTGGCAAGAAGGGGGTCAGAAATGGACATCACTGTAGCTGACACACCCATACTGCCACCGATTGGTAGATTGTACACCATTATTGACGCCATAATAGAGAAAGAGGCTAACTCCTCTTGGTTATCCAAAGAGGACTGTGCCGCCTCTCGAACATTATGGCCGAAATTAAATAAAACAAAAACAAAGAGCCTTTTGGCATTAAACCGATCCTCCATCCGCATGTTAACGGAGTTATCGCAGGACACTGCACCATCGGAGCTATGCTCAGCAATTGGAGCGCAGAGTCCAACGATTTCTGCAGAAGCTGGGGTGACGAGGAGGAAGTGGAATCGATCCAATATCTGCTATGCCTCTGCCCCGCCTTGCAAGAACGACCGACGCCTACGTACTCTAGGATCCAGGTTCTTCGCAAGCATCGTGATAAAACTTAACTTTTGGTGACTTCTGGGATTCGAACCTAGACACGAAGCAGACACGAAATATCGCTCCATTTCGCAGTTAACAGATAAATCTTAAAACGGAATCGTAAGTCCTCGTGAGGCAGTTCTCTTCGGTATATGTACCTGATTTTTTTTACTTATAAGAAAATTCAATTGCACCACCAGAAGTCTGGAAGTCGACGCCGGCCTCTCTTCTATTTTCTTTAGCGATCCAATTAACCTCATTGCATTATCACCATCCTATTCCATTTATGCAGGAGTACAGATGCTCTGCCAAAACGTTTAACTGCGGTTAAAGTAGGAATGATAAAGCAGTCACTTTGCAGGTGATCCTGATCAGACCTTAAAATTTTCGATATGTTTCCAGCATGAGGCAATGGGTCAAACAGAATGTTTACATATTCCGGACATCTAGTGTATAAAGCTGTCGTTTTCATCCAAACGGACTCAGTAACATTTTATGGTGGAAGCCTTCTAATTTTACCCTACCCGTCTGTGTTCGGTTAGATCTATAAGCATTCGCTTTACGATTTAGTCAGCAGTAATCGCACGCATAATAGCTTCCAAAGGAAAAGAAAGACAATGTGAGATACTTTCCCACTTTGCATCAATGCGATTCACTTAGTCCTTTTTTTTTTTTTTTTGTCGGGGTGGGGTGGGGTGGGACCCTACTGGAGCACTCAGACTCAAAAACTGGACCATTGTACTACCAGGTAGAGAACCCCATTTTAATCTACAGTTTTTTACGTCTTTCGTAGAAAGTCGAGAAGGAGCTTCAGTGATGAGGAGCCATACATCATCAGCACTCACCACATCAGCACCGAAAATCCGCCACCTGATCCGAGCAAAGGCAGGACAATCACATAGTCGCAGATAGGGGTATCACTTAAACCTAGCACACTAAGGTGAAGTGCTGAGGGATAGGAAGAAAACCGCCGTTTTCCTACAGACTTCAGGGATCATTCGTTTAGTCTGACTACATCCTGGAGAGCTATGCCATCTTCGGTTATTAAAAACCCAGTCCTTAGTCGTCGATGTTATGTCGCATGAACTCATGAACCGTTGGAATAATAATGGCGCTTCAAAAAGTTCCATATGAATGTTTGGAAAAGTTCCGTATGTTCCAACGGGTATGTTCCAAGGTTTGCTTATTCTGAAACAAATTCTGTTGAAGGGATGTCCGTACTCTTGCCAGGTCTACATAAAAAGGATGAGACTGAGTGGCTTGTCCCAAATATTACATTCCACTAAGTCCGGTCATGGTATTTAAACAATCGATTGTCAAAACTTAATTGACAGGTTCTTATTTGTGAGCCTTATTTCTACCTTGAAGACAAATACGCGCTCTAAGGTTAGGTTAGGTATGTGGGAGAACATCTCCCCGCCACACTCAGGTCAATACTGACCCATTGTGTTGCCCGTTTGGGGTCAAATAAATCGTCCCTTACTATAAGCCTACGACTATACATTTATACACAACTTAATTAATAAATTACATGTTTTGTGGTCCTTCACATACAAACCATCTTGTCGATTTGATGAATTTCATTAGAGCTTCCATTGGCATTCTGGAGAGTTCCTCTAGGTTATTAAAAAGTGTCTTCCCAGGAACTTGTATCTGGAGTGTAAGAGGCCAGGGCACTGGCAAAGGAAGTGGGTTGTGTCCTCAATCGCTTCCTCATCGCCACAGACTCTGCAGAGCTCCTCTACTGTCAAACGCAGTTTTTTCATATGATACCGCAGAGTGTTGTGCTCTGTGACGATACTCACGAGGGTGGAAATGGATTTCCGGTCTTTCCGAACAAGTCTCTCGGTTCTAGCTCTGTCGAAAGTGGGCCATAGTTTCCTTGTGATAACGCGGATTTCTATGTAGTTCCACCTGTAGTTTGCCTCCCCTTGGCTTTTTCGGCTTGCTTCAAGTTTAAATGAACAAGGCGGGATTCTCTTTGCCAATTCGGTGGACAATGCAGAGCCACTCCTTGCTAGCTCGTCAGCCTTCTCGTTGCCTGGTATTTCTTCGTGTCCAGAAACCCAGTAAAGTATGACCCTATGCCGCGTGTCTAGAGCCTTGAGTTCTTCGCGACAGCACATCACGAGCTTCCGATTTTATTTCAACGGCAGTAATTGCTTTAATAGCAGCCTGGCTGTCAATAAAGAAGGTGATACCCTCAGGAGGTATTGCCCTTACCGCAGACTCACGGACTGCTGATGTCACTGCCAGGACCCCCGCTTGGAAAACGCTGCTATGGTTTGGGAGTCGGATTGATCGTGCTATCCCCAACGGTTCGGCGAAAATGCCAGAACCAACGCCAGTGTCCATTTTGGAGCCATCTGTGTACACAGATATGGATTGCGCATTCGGTAAGTGGTCATTTTTCCATTCTTCTTTGCTAGGGTAGACGCATGAGAACGGTCCCGTGAAGTCGAAATATGGCCTAATGTAGTCCGTGGTAGGTATATGGCCAATGTATTTTTGTAGGATCGTTGAGTGACCCACAGTATTTCTTTTCCAGTCTGAAAGACTAGCTTATTCTTAAGGCGCTCATGGCTGCCTGTGACTGCATGAAGATATCCAGCGGTAGTAGGTTGAGGATCGCCTCAAGACCTGCCGTTGGTGTTGTTCTCATGGCACTGGTGGTGCCGATGCACGCTAGTCTTTGTACCTTCGTGAGGACTTTTAAGTTAGTGGATTTTTCAGCCGCCTGCCACCACACTAGACTGCCATAAGCCAGTATTGGTCTGACAATAGCTGTATACATCCACAGTTTAATTTTGGAAGAAAGGCCCCCGAGTTTTTTCCAAATATTCGGCTGCAGGAGTAAAAGGCCGATAAATTGCGGAATCTTCCTTTTGTTGGTGAAAAGTACCGGTTCAGTACACGCTCTTGGTAAGTGTACGACCGATGAATAGTAACAAGGTCCATGGGCTGTGTATTAACTCGTGCATGGTAACCCGAGCTAGTTCCACACGACGATTGAAAAAAGAATAAATCTTGCGAAGGACAATATTAATAGAATCTACCCCACCTCGTATTCGAACTTGCCATCTGAATAGTGTACAGTAGGGATTAAAAAACAGGACACTTTATTGAACGATCTGCAGTTGTGACTTTCAACGGTAACCTTTAAGGCGCATGGTCTAGCCCTTTCATCTGTCTTCTTCTTCTCCTATTTCATTAAAAAGGGTGAGCTGTCAACGCCACCTTTCGTCCAAACCTTCCCACTGCCCTGATTACTGCTCCTGTTCCAACTTATTTAATTTTATTTTCCATGAAACATCTGCGCATTTAAACTCAACCCAAAGCTCTAACAGCGGTCCCATATTATTTTTCCTCAAAGGTAAATAACATAAGTCAACTTGAGTGTCAAATTTCCATTGAAAAGACTTCCCACCAAATTTGATTGACGAATTTATCCCAAAAAGTTTTCTCCTGGTCAAGACATCAATCTACCAATATTACCACTCAAATGTCCAGTAAATGTATCCTCACAGCACGTGGCCGAGACCTTTTTGTCAGGAAAAAACAGAAGAAAAAAACCTCCCAAATCGGCTATTAATTCAGGTTTCTAGTTACAGGGTTTTTATTTTGTAATGATACCATTTCAACGACAAAGACTTAAGGGACACTGTCCCCGTCGTTTTGATTGATGATCTTGTGGAAAATCTGTTTTAATTTATTATTGCTCGTCTTCGAAGAAAGGCGACCCATTCTCCTTCGATTTCGAAAGGTTAAAAAAAAAAAAAACCCTTTGTTGTTCGTCCTTTATTACATCGGCTTTATTCCTTAAACGAACATTGTCCTCTCCAATTTTGTGTGTGTTGTAGGTATGCTCGTTCCTTGGCATACTCTGCGTGACACTTGATTAATTGACGCACTGATAGAGGTTAAATTGTGATAACTAGTCCATACCCATCAGACGATTGCGTGCAACAACAGCAAAGGCCTATAGTATACTAGTATACTATGAGTATACTACTAAAAATTTCAAAGGTAACATTTCTAAATTTGGATTCGTAACCTTCCTGGCATATCGCAAGTTTCCCAGCCGCAACCGTGAAGCTCGTGAAGCTACCATGTACAACAGCCGTCTCGAAAGCCACCGCAACCACCACCCCCAATATCTGATGGTTTATTTGCGTAACTTTAATTGACATCTGACACCGTTGACTCTCAAATTAAAGAGAAAGGAATCGTTGCTTTCCGCCGGCTGTAACTGTAACTGTAACGTCGAAACAGCAACAAAGTGTACACACAGTCAGTCAGTCAGTTAGCGTGTTTTGTCGCGTGTTGATTAATTATTAAATAATTGAAACGTATGCTATATGGCTTACATACATACGTGTACACGGGTAAGTGCGGAGGAGTAATACTCTAGTGTATTCCGCTCTCGAAGACTGAATTATTCATGAGCGCAACGCAATTGTATGTACGCGTTCCGAATAATTTTCAATTCCATGAGAAGCAAATTTTTGTTGACTTGCCGCCATGGATGAAGGGAAATGTGATAGTACCGCCCGGCGCCCACCCTTGTCGGTAGGGCTCGCGACCGTCTTACCCGCGATCGTTCTGTCGCTGCCATTCAATGTTAATTAAGAAGAAATTTGTTAGCGTTTTGTCACCAAACTTTTGACTAAACATTGTGTAGCTTTTAATTAAGTTAGCACACTCATTTGGGATTATTTTCTTTGGTTGCTAATTGATTTTTTACATACGACACGATGGAGTAGGGATGGAATATCCTTTTCCAACCGAAAATGGGGTTGCAATAATATGAAGGTGGGCATGTGAAAATCCTCTTTCCCTTCTTTTTTTTTTATACTGAAGCGCTGGTAGTACCTTCCAAACCGCCATGCATGTATCTACAAGTATGCTGATTTTATTTCAGTGGAGTCTTTTTTATGTTTAAGGACTTACATATAACAGTATCACACGTTCCATGCCAGTATGCTCGACATCAGATTCTGCGTCCATATTTGCTATTTTAGTTGGAATTATAGTTTCCGACGGATGTACGTACATACAGAGAAAATTAAATGAATAGCTAACGATGTTTCCAGTGTATTCACTCCACGAAATCAACGGGCTTCTCAGGAAATTACATATTGCGGTTAACCTAGATATCAATTTAGCCAATATAATACGGGTACTTAATAAGTCCTTATACGGTTGAAATACATATTTTTATTGGAGCCTAATCATTCCGAGATTCCGGGAAATCTTCAAGTAGATCTGGAGAATTTCAGACGTGGGAGATACATGTGGCAGTCGGTTAAAAAAAAAAACACAGTACGGTGATGCCTGTAACTATAATGTACGTACTACATATATGTATGTATGTCTTACACCTTTAAGAATAGATGATCATGGTTTTTATTGTCAGCTCGTTTTAAAGGGGTTAGAACCAAAATACAAATACAGTGGACTCTCCCTAAGTCGAACTCTCCCTAAGTCGAATTTCTCTCTAACTCGAATTTTTTCGCCATATTTTAGCATTCCTATTATTAATTTTTTTTTTTTTTGTTAACTTTTTTAAATTATGTTAATCTTTTTTTTTTATTAAATAAACGCTTTAAAACAAAAAAAATTGTTTCTCTCTCTAACTCGAATTTTTCCAAAACTCCCTCTAACTCGAACAAATCATGGCATCCCGTGAAAATTCGACTTAGGGGGAGTCCACTGTAGGTACAAGGTGTCCCAAAATTAATCATCCTATCGGAAGATGTTATAATTTTTGCAAATGGCGTCGTACGTCAATCATATTTGACATTTGTGAACTAGACACCTGCAGAATACAAACAGACAAGCAATGAAGCGCTATACTCCGCAAGAGCGTGGAATAATTGTGTCGATTTTGTTGGCCAATAATCGGTCGGTGGTGTTAGCGCAGCGTGAATTTCGACGTCGATTTCCTAATCGTGTCGCGCCAACTGGGCAAACATTCCGGCGCTTACTACTCGACTCGAACAGACTGGAACCACAGGAGGCCGTGCACAGGCCACAGTGGCCGCCACCGGACTGGTCGTTCGGCCGAGAGTATCGCGGCTGTGGCTGCCGATGTCGCTGAGAACGAAGAAACATCAACCAGACGATGCAATACTGTCACTGTTACTGGCGAACGCTACAGGGCCATGATAAACGACTTCTTACTGCCGGAATTGGATGAGCGGGGCTCGGTGAACATGTGGTTACAAAAAGATGGTGCAACAGCACACACAGCACGAGCCACAATGGATATTGTGAAGGAAGCGTTTGCTGGTCGCGTAATCTCCCGTTTTGGCGATTTGGCAGGGCCAGCAAGACCGCCCGATTTAACCATCCCAGGCTTCATTCATTGGAGCTACTTGAAGTCGCGGGTTTATGTCAACAAGCCTCGGACAATCGCAGCCCTTAAGGAGAATATTCAACAGGAATGCGAACAGTTACCACCGGAAATCTTGCGGAAAGTCATGGAAAATGCCACAAAACGGGCACAAATGTGCATCAACACTGGCGGCAGCCACTTGGCGGATATCATCTTTTCCACTTAACAGAAAAAAATTTAAAGGTCCGAATAAAGATTTCCATCACTCAGAATCATATTTTTTTATTTGGTAAAAAAGTAATTCAAAAACAAAATTGGATGATTAATTTTGCGCCTCCTTGTACTTGGCGCAACAGACAGTATATGGTCCAAGACCTAGCTTCTCGTAACCACTCATGCTGTGCGTGTTTTCTTAATTCACACAAATGGAAGGGACCTACAGTTTAGAGCCATATCCGAAAGGCAAATTGAGAAGCTTTCTCTCGACAGTCATTACTCTCGGACAGGTGGATCGTGAAAAGACGTTTTGGTGTTTCTGGGATTCGAACGTCGAACCTCCCGCTCAGCGATCCAATGCAATCACCACTTGAGCCACAGGGCCCACGGGACTATAACCACTTTGGTGCATTTCCACCAAATTTTTTAGGAAGTAAACCGATTTGCTTCACTTCTTCCCATTTTTTAGGAAAGATTTTCATAGCTAAACTGCAAGTACATCTACAATTTCGCTAAATATAAATTCATCAAGAATTTCGTAAGAAGCAGAATAAGTAAAGCTCGCGCTGCCTTTGGTATCCTGGAAATCCAGTCAAATCTCCTTGCGCACCAAGTTGAGACTCTTCGAATCCAACGTGAAATCCGTGCTATTGTATGCCTTTGAATCCTGGAAAGTGTCTGCAAACGTCACGAGAAAACTACAGGCTTTTGTTAAGCGCTGTCTGCGATACCTCCTGAAGATTCGTTGGCCGCAAATTATGTATTGCAACCAAGAATTGTGGCGCAGAACGAGTCAAAAGCTGCTGGATATCGAGATAAGGCAGTGAAAATGGCGCTGGATTGGACACACACTGAGGAAGCCAAATGACAACATCGCGAAGCAGTCCTTCGAATGGAATCCTCAGGGTGCACGGCGGGTTGGAAGACCAAGAGTAGCGTGGAGATCAACTGTCTTAGCAGAAGCAGCGACCCAGAGGAAAACTTGGCCACGGCTGAAATACCTAGCTGCAGATCAGGAAAGATGGAAGAGATTCGTTGACGCCCTATGCCATATGCCATATATAACATGCATACGTATTGCAACTAGTAGTACCCAGTACTAACCAACTAAACTACTCAAAACAAAATAGGGCCCACGAGAGATTTATTTTGTATTTTGCCTAAAAATACTTAATTGGTAAACATTATCGAAACGAAGCATTTTATTGTAGAGTTTGCATGTGTATGAGTCCTTATCAATGCTTTGAACAACAATTTTACCGTTGCGTCCAAGTGAGTAGGCAAAAAAACCCCATGGCTCAAAAAAACAATCAATGCAAGAACAATTGTTTTCTCAGTCCGATTCTAGCGTTGTTGCTAAGTGTAACTTTCTTTAATTGTTTTTCTTTATTTCTTTGTGGTTAAACGTGATTACCATGCCCGGTTCTAGACGTCATTTGGATACTGAAAACGCAATAAGAGCGGTAAATATGCTGAGGCAAGGAGAGTCTCAAAGGGCTGTTACAAATCTCATCGGTGTGTCGAGGCGAGCTATCCGAAACGTGTGGGAACACTTCCAGGAGACCGGGAGTGTAGCAAGGAGACTTGGATCAGGAAGAGTCAGAGCCTCAACTCGGCAAGAAGACCGGTACATTCGAATAACTGCACGTCGGGAGCGCAGCGTAACCGCCCGGGCTTTACAAACTCAGCTGCGGCAGTCAACTGGCACACAAGTCAGTGATCAAACCATTCGCAATCGACTTCACGAAGATGGTCAACGTTCCAGAGTGCGTGCTATTCGGCCGAAACTTACAGCGGCCCATCGGGCAGCGCGCTTAAGGTACGTGAGAATTCAAATTGGACCATGGACAACTGGAGGTCTGTACTCTTTACAGACGAATGCAAGATAAAGTTTTTGAGTGATGATAAACGAGTACGCGTGTGGAGAAGACAAGGTGAACGTTTTTCCGACCCGTGCATTCACGGAAGTGACCGCTTTGGGGACCCCAGTGTTATGGTATGGGCTGGAATAAGTTTGCTAGGCACAACACAGCTGGTAATCCTGGATGAGGGCACCGTTACTGCCACCAGTTACGTTGAGATGGTAATACGACCTGCTGTGATCCCATTTTCACAGAGATTTGGCGATGGGTTTGTTCTTATGCAAGACAATGCTCGCCCACATACGGCCCGTATTACCCAAGCAGCTCTTTCTGACGCCAATATTTCACTTTTGCCATGGCCAGGAAAAAGCCCAGAATTCAATCCCATCGAGCATTTATGGGACAAATTAAAAAGAAGCCTCAAAAAAAACCACAGCCATGTCAGCACTAAACAGGAGCTGATAAACGCGTTAAAAGCCTGTTGGGGGCGCTTACCCGAACAAAATGTAACGCATCTGATCGAAAGTGTATCAGATAGGCTAATACAGTGCATACGGAATAGAGAAGGCCCTACTCGTTACTAAGCAAAACAAATCAACAACAAATCATAACAAAAAAATAGTGATATGTAAAGTTTTATTTTTCTTTATTTTTCGTAAATTCTCCCACATTTTGTTTTTTTGTTTGCAAATTGAATACATTTTTTTTTTCCGTATTGATTATGTGTACTCAATTTCTTAATACTAAGCTAAAACATAATAACCAAAAAAAATGTAATCGCTAATTTTTTTTCAAATGAAAGCCAAAAAACTTAGTGGGCCCTATTTTGTTTGGAGTAGTTTAGTTGCATTGCACATCAGAACTACAGAAAAGGTTTTGATGAAATTATGTTTGTGTCTGATGTGTAGAGAACTTTCGAATCATCAAATCGCCTTTGCCAAAAATCTTTCATGAATGGTACTTTCGTCTCTTTCAGATAAGTCTGCAGTAAATTTTCTGGATTGAAGTCGTTCTCAGAGTAATTTGCGTTTCACTCATGTTCAGTCTGTGACCGAACAAGAGCCACAATAGAACCGTCAAAAAATGATTTATGAACATATCTACTGTAAACTTAACAGGGGCTTTGAAATTAAATCGTAAAGTTAAGGATATTTTACTGACCGGGGTGATGGTTGTGTTCTGTATGAAGGGTATTGTCTTATTACCCCTAAGCCTCCACTCAAGACTGTTGGAGGAATCAAATAACCAGACAGTTGTAAAATAATTTTTGTCGAACCCAAGTATGTATGTATGTCATCATATGTCATCAAGTCTATTAATAAAAGCGGTTGTGAAATTAAAATTTGCCCTAAAACCAGACTTTAGTCAATTCATTGACAAGCAGTTTTTCATTATTTCCACTTGCCAATTTTTTAATTGACATAAAAATACGTCTTTTGTCAATTTCAAATCGACAAGTGGAAACCTAGCATAATACTCGTATTGACGCATCAGTTTTTTCAATTCAAAATGACGAACAATCTATGAGTATCTTCTCTGTGACAAGCAAGATGGTTTATTAATGGCGGGATAATCACAAGTGGAAATGATATTATGTACTAACTATTTCAAGGCATTATGACTTCTTCACCAAAAGCATCTTCAGAGTTACAGTAAGAAGGATAGCCGTGGCTCAGTGGTTAGTACTTTGGACTCCTGAGACACGTTCGAATCCCACCTCTCGCAAATATATAAAAAATCTCTGAGCAACAACTGTCATGAGAAAACTTCTTAATTAAAAAAAAAAACCTTTCGCAAATGGCTCTATGGTAGGCCCCTCCCATTCGTGCAAAAAATACATATACATACATAAGACGCACAACACAAATGGTCGCGAGTAGTAAGGCCCTGGACCACATACAATCCCTTGCGACAGATGCTTGTTTTTTAAGATACATTTTCTATTCAGTTTCCATAAGAATTTGAATCGAGTGACCAAGTTTTTTTTTGATTTCGCGGTTAGCATTACGGTGTCCCAATCGCCACTACCTTATCCTAATACAAAAATGCTACATGCCTTACACACCAGGCAGTATTAAAAAAGTGTTGTTTGAACGCCAATGGGGGTTTGAATACCCTTATACTGATTATTCAAGGCACGGGCGTTTGAAAGAAGGGGAAAGAGGAACAGAGGAAGCACCGGTGCACGTTGGTTTGAAGGTTATAATGATGAGGGAACACAGGGCCTGGAAGATCATTCCACATACGTGTCGTTCGGCTTATGAACGAATCCCTGCATTCGACAGTAGGTACGTCCTAAGTTGGGCTTGAGGGTGAACTGATGTGCATTCGAAGCGTGACGCGTATTTCGGGTGAAATTTTGAAGTCCTCCCCTTCAAGTGGCTGTAAAATAAGCGATAAAATAGGGAAAGCCACGAGACATTTCTGCGATGTTCTAGTAAGACTATGGCGCTCACAATGCCTCTGTCACCTATCTAGAATGTGCAAAACGGTCTTGGGTGCACCAGACCAGCTTTGGGCGGATGAATGCCTTATAAATTGTGTCGAAATCAGACGGGGTAAAGTATTTCTTGCACCTCTTTAGGAACCCTAGACATTTTGCAGCATTTTTGGCGACCTCGAATATGTGATCGTTCCAACGAAGATGGTTGTCAATACACATACCGAGAATGGCCAGTCTTTCGGCTTCAGCGATGCAAGTACCATTCATGTTTATTGAGCCCCATTTGATTATGCAGTCAAGGTCGGAATTTAATAAGTTTAACATACGTTGCCGTTCCTCTTCTACGGCCGAAGAGCAGGGATATGAGTTAGGGAACGAATATGAAAAACTAGGTACAGTCATCAGCGAAGAAATGGATTGGATTAGACGTTGCAGACAAGATATAATTTATGAAAATGAGAAAGAGAGTCGGAGACAAAACTGAGCCCTGGGGGACACCAACATTTATGTGGTGAATATCAGACTTGAAACCGTCCAAGACAAGTTGTATTGAACGCCCCGAAAGGATTTCTAATCCATTGAAGAAGAGACTCATCGATGCCGTATGCACGCAATTTCGACAAAAGAGCCTGATGCCAAACTCTGTCAAATATCAAGCGCAACTATCTTGAAAATATGCCCTCAAAGTAAAAAAATTCGTGAAATGTGCAGATTAAGAATATTTATTGATTTTATTAGTTACATATGCTTGCGGTTGTATTCGATGGATGCGGTGCGATTTCTCTTACAATTTTACGCCCCAACTTACGTGCTAAGATATGGCAAAATGCAGTCAAAGAGATAGATAAAGTTAGCGTACTCAACTGCTACATCGAAGCTGCGGTTGAAGCTTTCCTACCTCACTCCTGATAGCCACCTTTGAAGCTTGCAATACTCTTAAGAACGGCCAAAGCCCTGAATATAACATCGCAAAATACATTGAAAGTCAAACTCTCGCTTTAAGAAGTATATGCATTGAAATTCATGACTCTGGGATCGATATTTGATAACTTTTTGGCGGAAAATTTTGCTTACAACTGTCAAGGGAGGATTATTTTCAAACTAGCTTTCAAAATTGCGCAAATGTAGGGCTTTCCACATGTACGGGACATTGAGCGGTAAGAAGTGATTGGGTCTCGAGTATTTCTGTCCGGAACCGACAGGCTACCTATCTGGACCTTCTTTATACTCGTACAAATGAAGTTTTGTCGTTTCTCCCATATCACCAGGCAATAATAATAGTTTTTGAACAATCGCATATAATCAAACCCTTCATCTAGATATCATTAGAACTACGATTGTCTTCTGCCTTTGTTTGTCCGTAATCTGATGGTAGTCTCAGACTCTCAGTAAACACTGCATTTTAGCAGATCAGATTAAAAAAAAGCATGCAAACAACCGCATTGAATTCACTCACTTATCCATAAAACCGCACTTTATTAGATTTAAAATCAGATACCAGCAAACACGTTCAAGAAAAGAAAAAAAAAAAAATATCCAAGTACGAGTATCATCATTATTTGTCACCGAATTTCTAAGTTTTTGCCGCTGAAATGCTTCCGTTTATCTTGCGAAAAACTTCAACTTTCAAGACAAAGATGAAACAACTTTGTACTCCTGCTACACCAAACCCCCTTCGTCGCAAGGAACAAGGTTGTTTTCCACGACAACGACGACGACGACGACGACGACGACGACGACAAAAATTTTCTCCCATCGACACCCAGGGTTTGCTTTTTATGATCGCTCAGCATGCATTATTCTGGTATCTTTGTTGGCAGTCTTAATGCAGCTTAATACTTAATATTCACCCTAACTAGATACAAGAAAACTTGATAATCCAAATAGAAGTAGGAGGTAGGGACGTACACACAAGAAAAACAAAAAAAAAAAAAGTTGTAGATACGTCTGCACCACAAAATCCAACTGAGCACAACAACACTATCCTATTTAGGAACAACCCCGTCAAAGACAATAAGCTGCCACCAGTTATGAAGTTTTAGGAGCAGTACTGAGTGCACACCACTGCACAGAAAGAGTTGAGCACTTTTTCTAGATTATTTTGTTGGCATTTCGCACTTCTCTTCGTTAGTGGGAGTCCTTTTTGGTCTTTTTGGTGGAGCACCGTACATTTCTGAAGTCTAACAATGAAAACGATGATTAATCATGAAGTTTATTGCTTTTGCTGAAGGTGGCCTTAACTGGAGAAATTGAGCTGAGCAATGGATGGAGGGTACTTGTTGCTCGAGATCTGATTACAAACCTCTAAGAACATTTAAATTGTTTGATGATGACAAGTGTTGGGGACAATAGATAGATAGATTATGAAATCAGGAGGAAAATAGCTCGTTTAAATGGGATGAGATATTGGTGCGGAAGATCGTTGTTAATCCGATTTTTTTTTATAATTCACTTGCGTTAAAGGGGTTACGACTACCCTTTACGTGCATCATTTCGATACATAGCGTGAGAATTAATGAAATGAGGGATTAAAAAAAAGTATCGACACCTGGAGAAGCTTCTGTGGGTCCATTGAATGCACCACGGAGGCGGCTCGTTTGAGGAAGGTCCATACCAAAGCTGTGATGGCAGCTGGACAGACTCTTATGAGAACACGCTGGATTCTCTTCTGAAATGTCACTTTCCTGTCTCAAACTGGGCTACGTTCCAAAATCTTGGCGGGAAATTAGTTTAATTTTCATACCGAAAGCGGGTAAAATAAACCACGCAAGCGCCAAGGACTACAGGCCGATAAGTCTATCTTCATTCTTATTGAAAACTTTGGAACGGTTAATGGATATGTACGTCAGAGATGAGATTGATAATGCGTACAGAAAATCAGTAGACACCGGTCTACACCGGGTGGTCTCTACAATAGAGAATTCCCTTCAAGCTAAAGAATATACGCTGAGTACGTTTCTTGACATTGAAGGGGCTTTTAATAATGAAAGTACTGAAGGCAGTCTGCATAGGGCCCAAATACATTCGGGAGTATGCAGATGGATCGAACAAATGCTAAGTACCCGCATAATCCACTCCACACTTGGAGACACGCGAAGTTGCTGCAATAAAACAAGCTGCGGACATGATTATTGAGGAAAATATTTCAGAAAAAATAATCAGCCTCTATGTCGACAGTCAAGTAGCCATTAAGGCTTTGCAGTACACATCGATTAGGTCTAAGCATGTAAAAATCTGTAAAAAGCGACTGGATGACATCTCAGCGGCCAATAAGGTAACGAAAAAGCGGGCGAACTAGCCAGAGAAGGGTCGCTTATGAACTCCTCAAGGGCCCTCTCTGAGGCCAGTATACCGCTCAGTACCCTGCGAAGGGAGATAGGAATCAAGGCCATTGAGGAGGCTAATAAAGGCAGGTACCGATTAGATACATGCGCAACAGCCAAATCTATTACAAAAGAGATCTATCTATGGCTAGTCTATGACAAAAAGAGATCTATCAATCTTATGGAACTGAGTCGAAGGGATATCCGAATAGCTGTTGGCGTCGTGACAGGACACTGTGTGATAGGTAATCACGCAGCACGGCAAGGATTACCTCACAACGACTACTGTAACAGCTGCAGGGACGAAGAGGAAATAGAATCCGTTCGTCACCTCCTTTGTGACATTCCAGCGCTGGTCATTTAAAGAAGACGTGCTCTAGGCAGTTACTTCTTTGCAGAATTGGACGAGTTAGGTAACATTGAGCTAAGAAAACTCCTGAGATTCATACATTTATCTGGGTGGTTTAACTTAGCGGTCGAAGATTGATATTTGGGTTCCCAGGGTTCTTAAATATTGGGCACAATGGATTCTTAGTGGTCTAAGTGAGCCGTTGACAATCCTGTCAACAATGGCACCCATTTACCTGACCTAATCTAACAGAGAAAGGCAGAAGGCACTTCGCCGGTGTTCAAGCGAATATTCACGTCGCCTTTAAGCTGTTTGCCTGTGCTGCGAGACGAAACACTACTACAGAGACCACCTTAACCGCCACAACATGGCGGTATTTTGATCAATAAGACGTCCACCAAATTGACCCTTTTACGATCGACGATGAGACCTGCCTCTTTTATTGGGAATTAACGACGAAAAGTTACCATCAGAACACAACTTTTTTCGATTTTGTAACCCTTAAGCCATAAGTCCAACACCACCAAGACCAAATGCATAAGACCGATGCTGACTAGAAATGCCATAGAGAACGAGATCTGCCTAAAGGTTTATCAAATTTAAACAGAACGTATCACGGCAACAAAATCAGAGCAGAAACCCTTAGATATGAAGATTATTTTCCCTACCCATAAAAAAGGCAGTTAAAACGACATATCTAACTACCGACCCATAGCTAAACTCTCTTCTATCCCCAAACTCTTCGAAAGCATTGTCTACGACTCACTATATTTTCACTGCAAATCAATCTTTTCCCCACAACAGCACGGTTTCTTAAAAGGTAGGTCCACAACAACTTACCTAACCGAATTTGTACCTAAAACACTGCAAGCTTTAGAGAAAGGTAAGGAAGTGGATGTCATTACCACCGACTACAGGAAGGCGTTTAATAAGATCTGTCATCTAACTATGAGATCGTACCTAGAAAAACGCCAATACAGGGTTCTCTTTAGATTTTCAGTCTCTGATCCCATTAACGCCACCTCGGGTGTTCCTCAAGGCAGTCATCTTGGTCCATTGATATTTGTCTTAACAATAATCATAAAACACTCTGAACTGTCTATTTACGCGGATGATATGAAAATCATTAAGGTAATATCTACCCCTACAGATCCTCTCTTACTTCAAAACGACCTTAATTCATTCTACGCATGGTGCGACAAACCTTTTTAAACCTTAACGTCGGCAAATGTCAATCCATAACCTTCTCCCGTAAACGCCTCCCACCTCCCCTCAGAACCTATTTTTTTCGTAACGAGTCAGTTCCCTCAGTCTCCACCATAATTGATCTGGGTATCATTTGTGACAGAGAGCTAATCTTCCGTTCCCACATCGATCATATTATACTCAAGGCCAATTCTTCTCTCGGTTTCATAAGACGCTGGTCTAAAGAATACTCGAACCCTTACGTTACAAAATCCCTTTATATCACCTTTGTCAGACCCCTCCTTAAATACGCCAGCCAAATTTGGTCACCTTATCACGACACCCACTCACTTAGAATAGAAGCTGTGCAGCGCAGGTTTATCCGTTTTGCCTTACGCTGTCTTCCTTGGTCCGACGACTATATCTTACCTGCAGACCCTTGTAAAACGTCGCGAAGTCGCTGACATTCTCTTCGTGCACCAATTATTAACTTGTACCATTGATTCCCCCGCATTACTGGAAATGATCTCCCTTCACACCAACCCACGTAACCTTAGGTCTATTCCGCTCTTTCGTCTCCCTCACCACCGCACCAACTATGAAAGCGTCTTCTCTCTTCCTCATGACATATATTCTAAATGATAATTTTTAAGTTTTAGTTTAAGTTAATTTTAAAGTTAGATTCAAATAATTTGGGTGGGCCTTAGGGCCCAAAAAAAAGAAGATAAATTGGAATAATTTAGCTTTAAGCAAGCTTAAGTGTTATGCTTGTACTAAGCAATAAATGTAGCAGAACTACAGGCGGTGCTGAAAATAAGGAAAAACTACTTCTGCAGACCAATTTTCGGCAATGAAGTGTAACATCCTGCTGTCAGGCAAAATAAACAGTTCACTAATTGTGTCAATCGATTCGGAAATGTACTCGAATATCATATCAGCTGAATACTCGTATAAAAGCATCAGTCTTCTTAAATCGTGTACTAGATCTTAACTCCTGCATTGTGCGAACGCCTAAAACTCTTTGTTAACAACCTGCCCGTATCAGAGTAGTTTTAGGAAAGGCAAGTCTCTAATCGACCAAATTCTTATACTTCGTCAGATCCTAGAGAAAACCCAGCAAAGACGTTCAAATCAATGCCCATCATCTCTTTGATTTCAAAGCCACCCATGAACAGACGAACAGACGAGGGCTATGAAGAGCTACATATGTCTAGTTGTGGTATCGCTGCCAAATTAGTCCGTCTATGCTGGATGATGGAAGAAAATCCTCGCTACTCCATCAAGGTTGGTAACGACTTCACTGAGACTTTTGATGTCAAAAAAGGATTTTAACAGTCTCATGTACCTTCTTTAACATCGTACTTATACGAAACTCACAAGCTAATAGCAGGGAGACAATCTTTTGGAAGTCTGTGAAATTATTTGCTCACATCGACTATATGACTTGTTCACAGCAATCGACTGGTTACCACCAACGTGTGTGCAAACATGAAGAAGATGGTCAGATATATCAGGTCACAGGGTATCCAAAGCCTTGTGGATAGAATTCGACCGGAAAAGAACTAGAAAAATTCTAGATGTAAACAGAATTCAGCTAAGAACAGCTGTAGGAATCTTGTCGGTGCACTGCCTTCTGGGAAAGCACGCCAAGAGACTGGGCCTTACAGGCACGGATGTATGTAGATACTGTAACGACATATGCGTCGAAGAGGTTATCACACATATACTATGTGAATGCCAGGGAATAGCTCGAAATCGTAGGAAGTATCTAGCAACCTAGAAGAGGTAGGTCTTATCAACCAAAACAGACTATTTAGATTCTGTCGGGAAATCAACCAAGTGTTTCAGTGAAAGTGGTTAGGTTCCCATTCGCTTTTTATGGAAGTTCCTCAGGGATCCCGATGGGCCCATTTTGGCAGTCGAGAGAGAAACTTATTACGAGTATATTCTGCCAAAAAAAAGGACACACAACTCCGATGATTCGCAAAGACTGTCATTAAAGAAAGCTATAGGTACGAGGTAGCTAGGGACTTTGTCTACCTCGGCTTCAATACAATGTAACGTAGTTCATCATGTCTTCCAAGTTTTTCATGCTACAAAAAACACTTTCGAGTGACATTTTTTTCTGGTTTATTGAAACCTTGTCGATTTGGAAATTCCTTTACTGAAAGAATAGAGACAGAACTTCACTGGGAGCACAGACCTTTTCTAATTGAATGGCAACAAATACCTTTGCCGTACGATGTCGTCACTTCAAAAAAAAACTATGAGAAGTATACTGCACGAGTCTCCTTTGTCAGTCATTGAGATATGCATACATATATCCTTTTTTTATACAAATATGCACGTAAATTTACTAGCCGCGCCATACTCAAGAACAATACAACATTCATTACGCACACGTATCAGCTAAATAAAGAAAATTCTTTCCATTTCACGTTCTTGTATATCCTTGAAGTAAAGCAGTTACTAGCATTCATTTTCATCGCCTTCAACAATAAACTTTTTTCACATTTCCATTGGATATCTTCAAGCATTTCTGTTCCTTGTAAAAAAATGTAAGGAAAATAAATTCAAGCGAACAAAAAAATAAAATGAAAGAATAAAGGACACAAGGACATCATTCAGATTTTTCCTGTCTTGCATAGAGAAGAGTTAAATTATTTTATCCTATCTCATGGTTGGTTGGATTGTGAAGAATCGCCACGTCAGATGGGCCAACATTGTGGACCACGGGTGTTTGTTTCATATTAAAGAATTGTAATGACAAGAAAAGGGTGATGTTATAGGTAAGGGTAGTTTGGTTAAAAGATGTAAGGTATACAAATTGTGTACGGTGAACAGAGGAGGGGTATTAAAAAATATCACTGTGCTCTAAGAAATGAAAAAAAAAAGAAACACCTGTACTTCTTATACAAGGTGGCGCAAAATTAATCACCCTATCGGAAGATGTGGGAAATGGCGTTGTACGTCAATCAAATTTGACATTTGTGAACTAGACAGCTGCAGTATACAAACAGACAAGCAATCCTGACCATCAGTAGCGTGTGAATTACTGTCAATCCTCAATCTCAACAACGAAGAGGACGATTTTGTGTCGAAAATCATCATGAGCGACGAGGCGCATTTCCACTTAAGCGGTTACGTCAATAAGCAAAATCTTCGTTTCTGGGGCACTGAAAATACGCGTGTGATGCACGAAGAGACATTACATCCACTCAAATCCACTGTGTGGTGCGGCGGTCACGCGGGAGGAGTGATTGGGCTGCATTTTTTTGAGGACGCCATCGGCAATACGGTCACTGTTACTGGCGAACGCTACAGGGCCATGATAGACGGCTTCTTACTGCCGGAATTGGATGAGCGGGGCTTGGTGACCATGTGGTTTCAACAAGACGATGCAACCGCACACACAGCACGAGCTACAATTGATATTGTGAAGGAAGCGTATCCTGGTCGCGTGATCTCTCTAGCCATCCCAGACTTCTTTCTTTGGGGCTACTCGAAATCGCGGGTTTATTAAAAGTAATTCAAAAACAAAATTGGATGAACAATTTTGCGCCACCTTGTATGTATGCACTCAAACAAAAAAAAGTTTTGTAACAGCATACCTTGTCTATACGATTTTTTAACTACTCATAACATTCGAAGTGGAAATTCAAAAACAAGCCACTTCAGACAGTTGTTCAGTTTGAAGAGGTGATGCCTCTCTCCATGTGATGTCTGTTTTATTGGGTCATATTTATGGCATCTATCCCAGTAAAATTTTAACAAATCTGGAAAATTTTAAGTCATAAGACGTTTAAAGTCACACTCCAAAAAAGACACCAACCAATTGCATTACTTTTCAACAGTAAGCGAGCACGTGTATAAAACGTCCAAATTTTATTGACGATAACCTGCCACATATGTCCAATCGTGAACTTGAAAAAGATTTGAGTATGCAGTACATGCTTGTCACATTTCAGAAAACTAAAAAACTCTCGAATTCAAAATCAACATACGAGCGCAAACTTAGCCACTGAATATTAACTAAATCTATTCCTTGAAATTTAGTGTGGTTTGGTTTTTAAACTGGCAACACTGTTTCTACAGATTGTCAATTTGACAGTTGAAAGTTGATTTGAGGTTAGTACGTTTTGCCATTTTACGATGAATAGATTAGATTTACGAACAATGCATGCAAATTGTGCAAACTTATTTGGAAAACCATGGTTCGTTTCGCCAAACTTATCGTGCGCTGCGTCCGTTTTACGGTCGACATAATTGTCTATCTGAGCAAGTTATTCGGAACACGATGAATCGTTTTCGCACCACGCACACTCTACTGGATAATACGCATCCCCAAAGACGAGCGCATAATTTCGCGTAATGGACCTGTGAACTGGCCTCCACGATCCTGTGATCTCCATCCTTTAGATTACTTTCTTTTGGGGTATCTGAAGTCACTAGTCTATGCCTATAAACCAGAGACATTGGTCGATTTGGAAGTCAACATTCGCCGTGTTATTGCTGATATACGGCCCCAGTTGCTCGATAAAGCTGTCCAAAATTGGACTTCACGATTGCGCTTCCTTCGAGCTAGCCGTGGCGCGCATATGTCCGAAATCGTATTTGAGCACTAATGGCATGAAATTATCTATTAGATAAAGCTAATATCATAGCCATTTACATTAGCTTCAAGTGTTTTATTTCATATTGAATTTGTATACCTATGAGAAAAACACGCTTTACATGCGCCGAATTTAGGCTTATGTTCGTGAATTTTTCCTTGATACGGATTGTCGTGAGGCGCTCGTCTACGCATTTAAAACTTAAGACTTGCCTGAGTCTGCCTCTGACAAATTCACACCCAAATAGGCGCTGCTTTTGTTGTTGGTAACAATCGCCGTAGTACACATCGCAGATTTTCATCCTCTTTTTACACGGCCCATCCCATCGCAGTTCTTGGATGGCGGTGATATCTGCTTGGAAGCAGTCTAGGGCCTCCGCTAATTGTTCGGCTGCACGTGGTCTATTAAGGGACCTAACGTTCCACGTACAGATCCGAAATTCGTTGTCCTTGTTACGTTTGCATGGTCCGTCAACAGTCACCCCGTCCGTTTCCGAGGCTTGTTGGAGCTTCATAACATGTGGTTTTCTCCGTGGTCGGGCAGTTACCCCGACGGCACAACCCCCAACCTGGAAGACCAGTACCATTCTAGAAAATTTCATTCTAGAAACCCCTAGGATGAAGGGACGGTTATACCGATGTCGGTGACCCACTTCGGGGGTGTGAGCGGTGCCGTTGGCTCTTTAGGGCTCCTCCGCCATCATCTCTTTTCCAAGACCCCAACTTGGACGATAAGTAGTTCCATCATGTTGGGACTACGTGTCATATTGCGACCAATATTATCAATTGTATTGAAACCAAAGTTTGGTTAGAGAGTGATTTCAAGATTGGGACCTGTAAATTGGCCACCAAGATCTTGTGTTCTAACGCCGCTTGATTATTTTCTGACGGGGTACGTGACATCGCTTATTTATTTGGATAAACCAACAAAGATTGAAGCTTAAGAAGACAATATACGGCGAGTTATTGCGAATCAACGGCGCCAGAAGTGGTCAAAATTTTACCGACAGGATATGCTTTGTAATTAAATGCCAGTCGTGGTTCTCATGTGCCCAAAATTATTTTCAAATGCTGTATCATAAAGAATTATCTTTAAAATGAAAGGATTTTATAGATCAAAGGCCACTCTTGTGGATTCTGGCCAAAGGTCGGTGATTAAAAAAACTCGCGCGGAGGGTCAAATCTACGTATCATTAGTGTATCTACAAATCAAATTAATATTTCATTTATTTTCATTGAACTACATTTGTCAGTGCCCCCTAAAACCCATAGTCGTTCTATTTTTTGTCTGTGTATTCCGCAACCATGAACAAAATGACAGCGGTCCCGGGGGAACAATTTAATTACGCTCCCATACCAAATTTGATGCACACAAAGCTATGCAACATAAATATAGTCACACTGCGCCACTAAATAAATTAGACCCCACACAAACCGAAAACAGACGCTAATTTCTAACTTTACATGAAATTATTGCACCAAACATGCAGACTTAAAATTCACTCCCATCTACAGCATGTACATATGTATGTATTATAATTATGCATTTTCATCACACACAACATAAAACCCAAACTTGCCTATCAATTCCCTCAAATCGATTGGTGTTTTCCATCGGAACGAGTGGGCAGTCCGGGAAACCATTGAAACCATTGATAAAGGTCAGTACAAAGCAGGTCGTATCCGCTGGTAGGAGAACACCTCTTGGAGCTACGCGGGTAATTCCTTGCGGTATATTTGTTTAGCAACTAACCTACAAACATTCATTACCCGAGCCAGCCCGTAATTTGTGTTGCCCAAGCTGTCTGTTCGCCATCCACCCAGCATGCCAGGAATGGTAGTAATTCGATAAACACACCTCGATGGTATTTATTAATTATATTTATTAGATACTTGTTCGGAGATACCTATCTCCTATTTGTGTTTGTATGCCTGTCCGTAAACGTTCTGTGAGTTGTCAAGTGAAGCAGGCCAATGGGGTTGTTACGTGTCTTATGCAAATATTGACGATTTGGGTGGAAATTCTCGGTATTGCCGAAAACCATTTAAATGGCAATGTATTTAACCAAAACAACTGCAAAACAGTATTTTAATTAAAACGACATAAATTTGCGACTTCGTCAGAAACGTAACCACAATGCGGGGCCGCAAACCCTGAATTCGCATTCATCGGTCAATAGTTAACCGGTCAATAGGTCGGAAATTAAATTCTGCAAATAGTTGCTGTGCTAGTCGGTGAATCGTCGAGTCGAGAGCATTTGCAGATTTTGCGGAATTCCAACCATTTGCAGTGGACTCTTTTGAAAGCCAGTCGTGGCGCTTCAAAATAGATTACTACGTTATTGGCTATAAGCGAATTAAACTCATGTAAGTACTTTAGGAACCTCAAAGAGTGTAAGGAGATTGGAAATGCTAATTGGTGAGCAGTTCCTGGTATTGGCTCCAAAATATAGTGGGACTGCTATTTTGCTGCCATTTTTTTTTCTGATGCAATGTCGTTTTCAGAGATGACTCTCTGTTTTTATTCTTCGTCAGAGTATTTGAAGTAGAGTGTCTGCTCTTGATAACCTTCCTTTCCTTCAGGTGGCGCTACCGTCGAGGGTAGACCTGTGCCTCAACCAACAAGCTTCTCCAGCCAGCTCGGTCTTCAGCCAGCTGCCTGCAGTTTCGCACACCAAGTTGGTTGAGGTCCCCTTCCACTTGAGCACGCCACGTTAAGTGAAGTCTTCCTCAAATGAGTCGTCCCTCTGGGGTGGATTCGAAGACTCTCCGGGCCGGAGAATTTTTGTCCATCCGTGGTACATGACTTTAATTTAATTTAATTTTATTTATTTAGGCTTAGTACAAGCGAGTATTTATGTATAGGGGGAATTTAGGAGGGAGGAGAGTTATTAGGAGGTGTGGAGGAGCTTTCTGAGGAAGGATCGGCTAAAATGAAAATCAATGGTCCTATGCGTCTCGTTGGCCGAACGCATCATTTTAGACATGGGTTCAAAGTAGCCATAGTTGGTTCGCTGCCGAACAAGGCGAAAGAGGGGTACACACCTAAGGTTACGAGGGTTAGTGTTTAGGTAAAGCATTTGTAGTAATGCGGGAGAATCAATCAATAAACCTACTAACAGTTGATGTAGGAAGAGTATGTCAGCAACATGACGCCGCTTTACAAGAGCTTGTACCTGATCTTCGTAACGAGGCAAATTATATCTATCATCCCAAGAGAGACCACGTAGAGCGAAACTTATAAATCTTCGCTGGACAGCTTCAATTCTCAAAGAATGCGTAACTTGATACCAAACTTGGCTAGCGTATTCAAGGATAGGTCTGACAAACGTAACGTAAAGGGATTTGGTGACATAAGGATTCGAGAATTCTTTAGAACAGCGTTTGATGAAGCCAAGGGTGGAATTGGCTCTGTTAATTATGTGGTCGATGTGCAAATAAAAGTTGAGCTCACGGTCACAAATAATACCTAGATCACAGATTGAATTGACTGAGGGAACGGCTTTATTATCGAAGTAGTAAATCCTAGGAGGGGGAGGAACGCGCTTGCGGGAGAAGGTAATAGCTTGGCATTTACTCACATTCAGCTCCAAGAAATTAAATTTGCACTAAGTGAAGAACAAGTTCAGGTCGCTTTGAAGTAAGAGAGAATCCGAAGGGGAAGAAATTATCTTAATGATTTTTTTATCATCCGCGTACATGGATTATTTGGACTTCTTTAAGATGCGATCATTATCATTTATAGTAAGGACAAAGATTAATGGGCCGAGATGACTACCTTGAGGAACCCCGGAAGTGGCTTTTATGGGGTCGGATACAGAACATCTGAAGAGGACTCTGTATTGGCGACTCTCTAAATAAGACCTAATCCATGAAATAAAAGATGTTGGAAAACCAAGGGCTTTAAGTTAGAGGTAAAGACTTTTGTACGAGATTTTATCAAACTCTTTGCTGTAATCTGTAGAAATTACATCAACTTCATTACCGTTCTCTAATGCATGTAATGTTTGGGAAACAAATTCAGTTAGGTTGGTCGTAGTAGATCTCCCTTTGAGATGGGGGGAAGATTGGTTTACAATGGAAATATAAAGAGTCGTAAAAAATGCTTTCATAGAGCTTGGGGATGCATGAGAGTTTGGCAATAGGTCGATAATTTGAGATCTCGTTTTTATTGCCTTTTTTGTGGATAAGAAAAATGATTGAGTCCTTCCACAGTAACGGGAAAATGGCTTGAGAGATTGCGAGCTGGGAAAGGGTACTAAGAGGCTGTGATAAGACATTCATTCATTTCTTTAAGACAATAGCAGGTAACCCGTCAGGGCCGTGGGAATAGTTGTCTTTAAGCTTACTGATCTTTTCAAGAACCATGTTCGCCGTAACCTCAATTGAGACAAAAGAAGTTTGCGCACAGTTATTTAAGTAGCTGAAATAAACAGGATCGGGTTCATGTAAGTGATCAGTATAGGACTGGCTGAAGAATTTTGCAAAGAGATTGACGATCGTTACAGGGTCGGCCGAAGATCTACCGGATAGTCTGAAAGTGGAAGGGAGGCCATCGGATTTTCTTTTAACATTGATAAATTGGTAAAACCTTTTAGGGTCAGAAATTAGACTCATTTGCATTCGGTCTAGATATTCATGATAAAGAGATTCACAAAGTGCAGAAAAACGATTATAAGTAGTAACATAGTTAGAGTAATCGCTAACGGACCTGGTGGATAAAAACCTTTTCCAAAGCTTATTCCTATTATTACGAAGTGCTCGGAGTTCTTTATTGTACCATAAAAACTTTTGTTTTTAAAAACTTTTGTTTTTATTTATTTCCGAATAAAGTGTTTCTGCTTAATTTGATAAAAGTTATTAAATTAATAAAAAAGAAACTAAGAATTATTTAAGCAATTTTTGTTTCCTAATTTGAAAAGCATTCTAAAAGTTGTAAAAGTTAATAATCATGATTTTATAAAATTTCGTTCGTGGTCATAATTTTTTACACGCGACTGTAGTCTGTTTCAAACAAGCAACGCTGAATGTGCTATTACGATATTGTGAGTCCATTTTATGGATTTGCACCAAAAGATCTACAATATGAAAGTCAGGACAATCAAATTGAGAACAAGACTTAATACAGTAACGATGAAGATCTCAACCTGTTCACATTCATCGCTTGATTAAGAATTGCCAGACAGCAGGCTAAGGAAGTCGGTTTATTTCTTTTTACAGAAAGCTTTCTGTGGGCGGTTGCTGTAAAGTAAGAGTAACATTCCTCAATGGACCATCAAATATTGTCCGGCTGAAAATATTATTAATCCGCAGCCATAAATGTCCTGTGAATGTAATAAAACGCGCAAATCCACGAAAATGAAATGAGTTCCACGTCCTTGAGTCAACTGCTATCCTGCATTCAACGAATCGTATCACAACAAGAGAAATTATTATTGCTCCAGGCATCCTTCAACTTCATACCATATGGTACCAACAACAAGGAACCACCTTTGTCTAGTTACCTACCTACAGAAAATTATTATTACCGTCATTAATGCTGCAATTATTTTTTAGTCTTGTTCAATTAGAACTTTAATGGCATTGTTATGGTTAACGCTTCTGTCCTTAATCTCAGTTAAAAGACGCTAATTCAATAACGATTTCCCAGCATAACAACTGCCGAGCTGGCACTCTTATCCACAAAAACACTTAAACCCGTACGCCATAGTTCATAAATGGGAAGCTTCTTCTGGTCTTAACGCAGAGGAATTTAATAGCGGTTGTAAAATCGTAACCTGCCTACAAGGAAGCACACAACAAAAAAAACATCATCTCCAACAATACTACAACTTTCATGGCATCCATTGACAAGGGACTCACTACACGCCACTTGGTAGTACATTGCCTCTCGGAATGTCTTGTAAATGTCCTTGCTGAGTTATTACATTTTACGAGCTAGATTTAGTGCACTTTAATGTAGTTAAAACTAAATCTAAGCATTTAATTAGATAAATATTGAATGACTGACCACAGAGACCATTTGATCTGCTGCTGGTAGGTCCATGTTGGAGCTTGTCTTCTGCAAGGGTTAGATTGGGAGGCCACAAATCGGTTTTTATTAAAATTTTACCCTGCAAACAAATGACGTCTCCCGTAGGGATAGTGTGATGGAAGTGGATATTTCATTTATTTTTAGCTCCATCCCCAGAGAACGGCAAATGTTTGCGTTTTTGGTGTTTCGGTGTCTGACTTTTGAAAAGTTCATTTAACATTTTTCGATATGTTGCAGTGTCAATGGACACATGAAAATTTATGTATCTGTAAGTACACCCAGGAGAGATATTATATGCCAATCAATAGCGCTGTATCGCGTGGGCAGGATGTATGTACATATGTATATGCGTTGTGGGAATTGCGGTGGATGTCAAATGATTTTTGAAATAGTGATTATGAGGAAAAAAAATCCCCATTAGTCGATGGCAATCGGAGCCTTGAATTAAAATTAAATTGACTGGTGAACAAAGAGTGGGCTTTAAACTGGTAGACAACTAATCGAATGCAAGGGAATCAGTGAGGAGGGAATCCCTATTGTAGTGGTTCAGTTTCGGGGAAAAATTGCTTGTAGAACTTTATGAACTTCATGCAGCAGTGCAGCCCGGATAATCACAACTAACACCATTGTGCACCCAACCAAGATGGCTATTTCAAGCCTAGATAAAGCAAATGTTTTTGAGCGGTCGAATTATACAGGGTGGGCCAAATAAGACCAACCAATGTTAAGCGCGAAAAAATCAGATCAGCATTAGACCAGACACACGTGAACCCTACCCTATCGGACTGGATAGGATGTATGTTTAATACTCGCAACATCAGTTCCGAACTGGGTAGCAGCCATGCAAATGCAGCGACCTCACGCGGTACCCCCCAAGGCGGTGTCTTAGCCCCTCTACTCTAGAACCTAATTATAAATGAAATTCTCATTAAATTAGACCAAAACCGGATCAGGGCCGTTGCTTATGCCGATGATGTCGTCGTACTAGTGTCGGGTAAGTTCCTGTCCACAAACTCTGATCTGCTTCAAACAGCGCTCAACGCCCTAAACAACTGGGCCAAGCGCTGCGGACTTGGCCTCAATGAACAATAAACCGAACTAGTCCTCTTTACAAATGAAAGGAATATACCCGAATTCGCCCCACCCAGACTAAATGGAGCTCATCTCCAAATTTCCGACAAGGCGAAATATTTACGGTGCATATTAGACCGAAAACAGAACTGGAAAGACAATATTCTTGAGCGTACAAAGAAAGCATAGATAGCTTTCTACACCTGCAGCAGAATCTTCGGGAAAAAATGGGGTCCTAAACCAGCTACCATCCATTGGATGTACGCAGCCATCGTCAGACCCATCCTCTTCACGAAAGAGGTAGCGGCTAAAAGTTTCCTATGACATGGACATGGAAAAACAGCCAAATCGGTCACAGCACCATTACCAAGTGGATAAACGCCAACGAGGCTTCAGACTACATGGCCACCCACTTGGATTTCAACCTCAACATCGACTCCAAATTTCCCTCCAGGGAAAGCTGGACAAATGGTGAGATCATAGACCCCACCTCCATATCTATCTTCACGGATGGATCAAAAATGGACGCAGGTAGGAGATCTGGTATTTTCTCAGTGGAACCCTCGATTGCCCGGTCCATGAAACTTCCGAACCACGCAAGTGTGTTCCAAGCGGAAATTCATGGTATCACCGAGGCCTGCCGACATCTTTCCACACTGAGCAACAACAGACAGGTTGATTTTACATAGACAGACAAGCAGCCATCAAAGCCATTACCTCCATCACCACCAAATCCAAATTGGTCAAAAGATGCAAAGAGGAACTCAAATCCCTCAGCACGAGACATAAAATCTCGCTCTGTTGGATCCCGGGCCATATGGGTATCCATACACACGCAGACAACTCTGTACTATTGCCCATCAGTCTCCTCATGTCCAAAATCTCTACAGACTTCTTAAATAAGGCCATCGCAAGGTGGAACACCATCAACGCATGCCGAGTCTCTAGAAAATTTTGGACCCAATTTGACAAAAAAATTACCAAAGAACTCCTATCATTCAACAGACCACAGCCGTCACTCCTCATTGGAATCCTTACTGGCCACAATTCAATGGCGGCCCATCTCAGGAAAATGAGAATCAGCACCACCGACCTATGCAGAGGCTGTGGCGACACAGAGGTAGAGGAAAACTCAACACACTTCCTCTGCGAATGACCAAGCCTCTTCAGAACCAGATACTCAACCCCAGGAAAATCACATTTCAAAGACCTTGGCGAACTTTTTTGTTTTCAGGTATCCCACACCGGGGGAACACAATGGATCCGTTGAGACCCGAGTGAGATTGTACCCATGCTGATGCAGTCACCCCCCCCTACCTACTTACCTACCTAAACACGAATAACTTTTTTATTTTCCAATACAAGTTTTTTTTCTTTTTGCAGCTTATAATTGAATGGATACATACAGTACACAACAACGCGTTAAAACGACTGATTTTTTCTATTTCTTGCCAGCGATCAATTGTTATGACGTAGCGAAAATATCGCCAATATTTTAATTCAAGATCAGCTCCCACAGCCTTCATGACTAGGAGTGTGGTCGACTGTTTTGAGGAACGGAGTTCAGTGGCCGACCGTCCTGGAAGAAGTGCTCATCGAAATATTCGCACTGAAGACAACGTGGAAGCTGTGCGGCAGAGTGTTGCAAATGATCCATCTGCCTCAACTCGTCGTCGTTCGGGCCAATTGAGCATGTCCAGAACAACATTGGGGTGAATTTTTTAAGTTGGATCTTAAGATATACCCATACAACATTCTTGTGCAAATACTGCTACCGCAAGACCGCCGACAGCGACTACAGTACGCTATTCGTTGTATACAATTAGCCACAAAAAATGATTTTTTAAATAATGTCTTGATGTGGGATGAAGCGCATTTCCATTTAAGTGGTCATGTAGATTGTGAGGCTCCGAAAATCCAAGGGCAACACACCAGCGTCAGTTACAAGGATTAAGATGCACTTAATCATCATCATCATCATCAGTGATCGGCTCATATTTCTTCAAGAATGAGGATGAAACGCCAGAAACGATTTCCGGAGCTTCTTACAGATCAATGATCGACAACTTTTTGCGGCCAATGGCTGAGCAGCATCCTAATTTGTGGTTCCAACAAGATGGAGTAACTGCAAACTATGAACCTGCTGCGTGAAATTTCTGGCGAACGTTTGATTTCAAAAAAATTCAGATTTCGCTTGGCCACCTCGTTCGCCAGATTTAACTCCGCCCGACTGGCCGCCAAATGGCTGCCGCCAGTGTTGATACACATTTGTGCCCGTTCTGTCGCATTTTCCATGACTTTCCGCAAGATTTCCGGTGATAACTGTTAGCATTCCTGTCGAATATTCTCCTTAAGGGCTGCGATTGTCTGACTCTGCGACTCCTCCCGCGTGAACGCCGCACAACACAGTGGCTTTGAGTGGATGTAATGGCTCTTCGTGCATCACGCGCGCATTTTCTGGGGCACCATAAATGAAGATTTTGCTTATTGACGTAACCGCTTAAGTGGAAATGCGCCTCGTCGCTCATGATGATTTTCTACACAAAATCGTCCTCTTCGTTGTTGAGATTGAGGATCGCTTGACAGTGGAGCACAGCGCCCCATTGCTTGTCTGTTTGTATACTGCAGCTGTCTAGTTCACAAATGTCAAATATGATTGACGTACGACGCCATTTGCAAAAATTATAACATCTTCCGATAGAATGATCAATTTTGCGCTACCTTGTACGTGTTTAACATTGGTAGGTAATATTTGGCCCACCCTGTATAACTCGCAATTTAAAATAGAACAGACTCTAACCCATTTGAATAATATGTACCTGAAGTATAAAACCTTATACTCGTCTGTGTGAACTAAACAAACTACAGACCCATTAGTCCTTCGAAATTCCTGATTTCGGAGAAAGTTCAGGAGCTATCAATATCCCTGCAAATCCATTCGCATATGTCTTTTATAAAAAAGCGAGGCGGCATATATATGTACATACGTGTGTGACTGCACAGTTTATGAGTTATACTAAATCTGAAAGCGAACATCAGAGATATGATCCTTCGAAAGCCTTTACTCTCTTTTTCTCGTACGTCGTTTACATGGACATAATTGAAAAAACTTTGTGGGCTGTCAGTGCCTGGAAAATATAGCGATAGCGACGCAGGAACTTTTATGAGTTGAGGAATGCAAAACAAAGAGAAAATATTTACTCAGCGAAAGACACCTTTGTTGAGCATCTTTCAAGCTGAGATCATTGCCATTGACAAGGGTGCAAAGACTATACACAGTAAGAAACTAAATCCTTCCAGGATCACAATCTTCGTGGACAGTCAGTCAGACAGTTAGATCAAAGACAGTCCTTAGATGTCGTAATACAGAACAGAATATGTATGTAAGACCCATAATGTTAGGTTAGGTTTGGTATGTGGGTTGGCGAGGAGAGAGACTCCCCGCCACACTCAGGTCAATGCTGACCCATTGTGATGCCCTTTGGGGGAAAAGATGTCCCTTGCCCATTGAAACCCGATACCGATGCTAATTTGCTCCGATAATTATTGATGCGAGTCTTTGCATACAAACCATCCTGAGGGCTTGATAAATTTCATTATCTTGTCTGATGGCGTGCTGGCGGGATCATCTAGGTCTTGGAAGAAGTTTCTGCTGTGTTGGAGGCCAGGGCAGTGACATAGGAAGTGGGTTGTGTCCTCAAAAACTCCCTCGTCACCGCAACCTCTGCAGAGTTCTTCTTCCGTCAGACGTAGTTTTTTCAAATGATACCCTAGAGAGTTATGCCCCGTGATAACCCCAACGACAGTGGAAAGGGATTTCCTGTCTTCCCGTATAAGTCTCTCGGTTCTGCCTGACCCAACGCCAGTGCCCATTTTAGATCCGTCTGTATATATGGCAATGGATTGCGCATTTGGTATCAGACCTCTTAACCACTCCACCCTGCTAGGATAGGCGCTTGAGAAAGGTCTTAAAGTCTAAGTATGGCGTGATGTAGTCCGTAATGGGTACATGGCCAATATACATATGTACTTCCGAAGTATAGTCGTATGCCCTAATGCATTCGACCTCCATGTTCCTGACTGGCTGCATCTGATGGCGCTTATGGCTGCATATGTTTAATGAAGATATCTAGCGGAAGCAGGTTGAGAATAGCCTCAAGTTCAGCGGTTTGAGTTGTCCTCATCGCACTGGTGGTCCCGATACACGCTAGACTTTGAATCTTCGTGACGGCCATTAGGTTAGTGACCTTGTTCACCGCCGGCCACCATACAAGACTGCCGTATGTCAGTATGGGTCTTATTATAGCCTTGTACATCTAGAAAATTATTTATTATTTAACTCATAATGTTACTCTATGCTGGGTTCCTGGACATAGAAATACAGAAGGGAACGAGGTAGCAGGTAGAGTAGCCAAAAGGGGGTCAGCATTGGATTTTCAACACACTGAGGTGTCTGTAGAAGTTCCGATTGGTGTTTTAAAAAGGAAAATAGACCTAAAAGCAAGAGAAATGATTAACTCCGCATGGTCCGCCAGAAGCGACTGTGTCATACCTCGCAGCTTATGGCCGTCATTGGACGAAAACAGAACCAAATATCTATTGGCGATGAATAAAAAAGAAATTCATATCTTGACACTGCCCGATAGGGGAAATGGCTGCCAGGCTGGGCATCAACTCACTCGACCACTGCAGGAGCTGTCAAGATATAAAGGAAATAGAGACTTTCAAGCACCTGTTATGTAATTGCCCAAATCTTCAAAACCGCCGCCTCCGCCATATTGGCAACAGGCTCTTTGACCAACTAGGGGATCTCATACATGTTCCAATCAGGTACATGACATGCTTCATCAGGAGCGCTGGCTGGTTTATAACAGTGCCACCCGGGGAAGGGAAACACAATGGACCGTAATGGCCCCCGTGATAAGCACTTAAGTGCACTTGCCTCCAACCTAACCTAACACCTTTTTGGAGATCCGGCGGAGAATCACCCTACCAAACCACTGAGACTTCGGTGTGGCAAAACAAATGGATTCAAAACTCCTAACACGAAGGACGAAAGTGATAATTTACAGAGCTTTAATCCTGATAAGCAGAAGCAGATGTTGGGATCGTTCAGAAAAAAAAAATACTTTATCGAACGAATGGAGGAGAAGATTTGACAGCGAATTTTATGAGTTGTACCAAGGTGTGAGTAAAGGCCGACGCACGTCAACTACATTGGCTTGGCAACATCGAGCGAATCGACGACAACACTACTGCCAAGAGAGTCTTCGATTTCCAGCCCTTAGGTTTAAGACGACAAGGAAGACCGAACCTCCTTCATGGGGGTCAAGCGATCGCGGATGCCAATATTCTTGGTTTGAGCACCTGGCAGCAGTATGCCCGAAACCGAAGGGGATAGAAAGCCACCGTATCCCAGACAGAGACTCTTCACGGCTCGGGAGCTCGATAAGTAAGTAACATACTTTGTTTCACTTAACTTGTCTTTGAAATTAATAAAACTAAATCTAGTTCTAGAACAAAGGATATGTGAAGCCCGACGCTAGTGAACAATCTCCTTCAAATGATAACGCTTACTATTTAAACTTTGTTCGTTTAATTCGTATAATGAATGTGTTACAAAAATTAAATTAAAACTCACCCACCCCCAACTCAATATTTCATTATTTTTCCCGCATCCCTTCATACACACAGAAAATATTTTCATTTCAACGTCCCACCAATGGGATTACAATAAAATTCCTTCGCTACATTTTGGCACGATAGTCGTCTCTATGTGTTCTTCAATTTTTGTAGTGTGTACTTGTTGTTCGCCTGGATGCCCCACAGCCAACATATAGCTGTATCCAAATATATTAATGCCTGGGGACGAAACGCCAACCAAACACGTATAGAACGAGTCCGCACATCGAATTTACAGCACGGTTTGAGAACCGTCACTCGTCTGACTAAAGTGTTCCACAGTACTACACCAACACCGCATCGAGGACGAAACCGACAACGTCGACGACAAGGATGATTTTCAATGTAAAATATGTTCGCATATTTGCGCCAAGCAATGACAGAAAAATATTTTCTAAATAACCCCCTCTGTTGCAGTATCTACGAGCGCACACATTCGCCGAATATTTTGCAGTTACACGATGCATTTCAATGAACTCCTCGTACCCGGCTAATGGCTGTCCCCTAAGCTGTATCGCAGTGTAATTTCGTTATCCCTACGCTATGCCAGCGAGACCAAGTGCGACTCGACGGTTTGTCATGGATGGACACGCTAAATTGAATTGTTGTGTGTGTAGAGGGCGGCAAGAGGAACTTTTGAGTTGACAAAACCTCCTCCCACCACAGTTACGTCTGCAATTGCAGAATGCAATTAAATCCAAATAGCTGCGCGCTCTCACTGTAATTTCAAGTTAGACCATAGCGAGCTGGCCGCCTCTATGTGACTGTGGCATAACCATGTTTTCAGAATCGAGAAAACATTTAAATTGAGGAGGACCTCCCAAAACGCTGGCCTCCCTTGCTTTTTAATTTTCCCATTAAAAATGGCACTACATAAGGACCATCGTTGGAGTCCTTCGCATACTGCTAGATTGCATTCGGGTTCACAACGTGCTGCAAGAGGATTAAGTTCATTCTCTTTGCCTGAATGGATTGTACACTTGAGTACAATGCGACCGGAAAAGTTAATGACTTTATTTTTGGCATACACAGACACACAGACACACAGACACATCGTAACAGGGAAAAAGAGAAAACAAATGGCTATGACGGAGAAAGGCAATTTCTCTGGCAGGATGTTGTGTTGGCTAAGTTGAGTGGCTGCGCTTAGGGTATATTGCCGTAGCCAACAACTCCTGCCAAAAGAGAAATTGAGAGGAAGCACCTTTGAGCTTGAAAATGAAGAGCTGTAGAGCTATTGAACTGGAGATACTCTTGGGTCAATGGAAGGGAAAGGAATTAGCGAAATCCAAATAAGCATTTTAATTAATTTGCCAAATGGCCTGGCCAGGAGGGATCCTTTTAGGAATTTATGGAAAGCACACATGCACTTATATACGAAGTACATGTAACGAAGTCATTCAGCGGGTAGGGGAGGCCAAGTTGCAACGGTGCAGACGAAAGTGTTTTCGTTTTGAAGTTGCCAGGGTCACATTACATAATGAGGAGGGTTAAAAGGTTTTAAGAATATTTCAGGATGAATGGGAAACGTAGACATTGAATTTAATTGCTTTCAAATTGTTTTCTACTAAAGTGAATGCAGGGCTTAGATTTTAATCAAATTTCGAAAGGGGATCAACTGCTTAATCTGCTTCAAGCAGATGTTTTAGTTTGAAATTATGCAGAAACGTAGGATTGGTATGAGCAGGACTTTTGCATTGCTGTTGGCTGCAGTTGGTAAATATAAATGAGCAATGGAGTCTGTTTAAGAACCATGCGATTGCAGAAAGAATGTTCCAATAAAATACTTTCTTTGCCCGCAGTGAAAGGGCCTACTTTCACTTTCACTTCTACTGGAGATATGGTGAATGGTACTTGTATTTTGGTCGAGTCCTAGCAGGTGATGAACTGTTCAAATAGACTTGCATTGGATCAAGAAAACGTGAGAAAAATGTTCTATAAGAACAACCGCCGAGCAGATCATGCCAACAGTACGAGTAATTTGGGACTCTTTGTAAATGTGTATGTCGATTATAAATCAGAAAGCACCAACATCACAACAGAACACTCGTAGTACGATAAGATGGAACTCCGAACTTCTGGTCTATGACGCGTTTCATCTTCCACTGATTCCTTCCTTCGGCAGGATGATCTTAATAATTTCTCCATCTGGTGCAGAAAAAACTTCCTAGAGCTAAATGTCATCACTCCCGTAAGCGTCTCCCGCCACCACCTAGGGTCTACTTCATTCATGATGAGCCTGTACCCTCAGTCACGTCAGCATGCGATTTGGGCGTCATCTGGGATAGAGAACTCAACTTTCGATCACACATGTCTCTCCTCTGTCTTACCTTCGTAAGACCCCTCCTCGAGTATGCCAGCAAGTATGGTCCCCGCATTATGCTGCCCATACCACGAGAATTGAAGCTGTGCAGCGTAGGTTCATTCGCTTTGCTTTACGTGGCCTGTCTTGGGCTGATAACCTGAGCCTGCCACCCTATGTGGATCGACTTGGACTGATAGGTCTTCAGTCATTGGAAAAACGTCGTGATGTTGCCGACATACTTTTCATTCATCAGTACGTGCTCTTACTTTATAACAACGTACCGGTTCAGAACCATGACTGCTATGAAATTATGTGACTTCCAAGAGCGTACACTAGTACACACTTTTAAGATGGCATTCAGGCAAAGAAGGATAATGTGCATACACAACATACATACATATGTAAATATCCTTCTCAGAATCTTTGACACCGCCAAATACCTTGGACTGGTGCTCGATAAAAAAAAAAACTGAATTGGAGACTGAACATTAATGAAAAGCCTTCTACTTCTACTCTACTACAGAATATTTGGTAAAACATGAGAGCCATGACGGCGATAAAAGCGCTATCTGTTGTAGAAATAAAGTCGAAGCTTATGAAGTGTTGCCAAGGTTCTTGGAAGTTAGCACAAGTAAGGCTTTGCTGGATACTTAAACATGAACGAATACTAGGTAATGAGAAGTCCGATGAACTGGCAAGAAAATGTTCGGTACTAAACTTAGAACAAGCCCCCGACTCAGTGAACATCCCGCCTTGAAGGCTTAAGCATGTAGCAGGGGAAACAGAAGCAGGGGAAACAGAAGCGAACAATAGATGGCGATACTTGAGCAGTTACACTACAACAAGGAAATAATGGCCACTGTTTAGCAAAGAAACCACCAACAGAGTTATACAAAAAGACAGCCAATCTACATCTACCCTCATAGAAGTGATAGAGGGGCATAACACTCTGCGGTACCATTTGAAAAATCTACGCCTCACAGAAGAAGAAGGTAAAAGAGGATACGAGGGTACTTCCTATGGCACTGTCCAGGTCTGTATTATCTAAGAGAAAAATTCCTCGGCTAGCACTTTTTCCAGGACATCGAGGAAAAAGAAGACAAATCGGTGAATGGCATCCTGAACTTTATCAAATTGGATGGTCTTAGATTGCGAGCGGCCCGACAAACAATTGTTTGCTTTGTCCAAGTGCTTATATATGTAGGAAACGGGCATACTAAGGCAATCTCGCAAGTGTCAACTAAGTGCTTCCAGGAGTGCTCGACGTAGCTCAGTGGTTAGTGCGTTGGACTACTAAATAGGATGTTTGAGGTTTGAATCCCAGAAATTTCCTGTCGCGATTATCTGACAAACATCCGAAAGTAATAAGTGTCGTAGAAAACATATCAATTAAAAAAAGGTTTTTGAACTTTTCGAATATGACTCTACGAACATACATAAGGCCCTTCCATTATATCACGCAGAACGCGAATGGTTGCGGAAAGCTAGGCCTGGACAACATACGTCTAGAAGCTGGACCACACATGTACATCTGCTGCGCCAAAGATTTGTGTTGCCACAGGAGTAGTGAAATGACTACGCAGCATAGATATTAATATCTGATGGTTGGGTTGGGGTGATTGGTTGTCCCTGCTCAGGCAGGTCTCTGGCTGTAAGAATAAACTTTCCAGATATCGCTATTGCGATGTTATCCACATATTCTATCCCTCTTTACCCAGGGTAAGGAGTATATCATTCACTATCATGACCCACAGCAATTGCAATAATACTCCACACAGGGGGTACCCTTGTTAACAGACCCAAGCTCAGCGTGGACAAGCCTGCTTTAAGCATTTAAGCGTTTGCTCAATCCAATAGCAAAGATTTGTCAACCTTCAGGTTATGAAGTGCAGTGATACTGCCTCTGCTTTGACATTGTTGAAAGCTTCAATATTAAGGAAGGTCCAAAATTTCTGTTTCCCAACAACAAGTGCATGGCAGTTTCTACCGATTTTCCCTTGGAATAAGCATGCTGGGGCAAGAGATAGAAGTATACTATGCAGGTATGTACTAATATGAACGTCGATAAGGCTTTCTAAGGCCTAATAATCAATAGAAAGGAGGAGAGGCTAAAAACGAAAGTCCTTAGGGGAAGCGTGAGACATCTTACCAGCTTTCGGAACGAAGACTGCTCACTGGAAATATACTATCGAGACCGGGAGATTTGTACGGAAGGGAGCAGTGCGCAGCCCACTGAAATTTCTGACTCGCCGGCTACATCATCTGGAAATTGGAATCTTTTATGATTTTCTATAGAGTGGACTATTTCTGTTTAATTTTCAGGATAGTAGGTGTCTATAAGTTTCCTTATAAAGGGTGTCCCATAATTCACGCAAAATTTGAGTTTTGCGCCATTTAATAGTACAGTGATGCCAGCGGAATAAAAGATAGCAATGTGACAGCTGACATTTCGGGGTTAGTAAAAATGGAGCACTGTACGAAAGAACAACGTATGTATTTTCATTGTTGAGCAATATTTTAAAAATGATGAAGGTTTGTCAGCTACAGTCCGCAATTTTCGTACAAAAAATGGCTGTCATAGTGATTTAAGACCATCAACTGTGAAGAGAATAATTGAAAAATTCAGAGAGACTGGATCAATTAGTGATCTTAAGCACTCTGGGTGTCGTGCCACAAGTCGTTCAACAGAAACATCGAAGCAGTTCGCGAGAGTATTGCTGACAGTCCAGGAACATCGATTCGGCACCGTAGTCAAGAATTGGGCATTTCGAGAAGCTCTCTACAGCGAACTCTCACGAAAGACTTGAAACTTCATGCTTACAAAGTTCAATTCACCCAAGAACTGAAGACTACTGACGTTGAATGGATTTTGGAACAACAACCAGTGGATGCTGATTTTTCGAACAAAATCATCTTCAGTGATGAAGCTCATTTTCATCTTGATGGCTTTGTTAATCGTCAAAATTGTCAAATTGGTTCAGAGAACCCAAGAGTAATTGTTGAGAAACAAATGCATCCACAACGCGTGACTGATTGGTGCGGATTTTGGGCTGGAGGCATTATCGGATCCTTCTTCTTCGAAAATGCGGCTGGTCAGGCAGCAACAATCAATCGTGTTCGTTATCGTGACATGATAACCCAGTTTTTAGTGCCTAAATTACAAGATATGGATGTGACCAACATGTGGTTTCAACAAGACGGTGCCACATGCCATACAGCCAGAGAAACAATTCAATTACTGCATGAGTCATTTCCTAATCGTGTAATCGGCCGTTTTTGCGATCAGAATTGGCCATCCAGATCTTGGGATTTAATGTAGCTTTCACCTCAAAAAAAAATTTAATCCGAACGATAATCAGAGAATGCAATCAATTAATTAAAAACACTCCGACTAATGTTTATGGCCATACCTACACAATTTTCCTAAATTGATTTGTCTCCTCATACAGATGAGAGTTCCATATAACTTTAAATTAAAGTTGCAATTCATTATTTTCACTCTTCACTTACAAGTTCCATTGAGGACACCAATTTCAAACGTCATCTTGAGAATGTCTTCGTTGAGAATCCTTCGGCAAAAGTTCCTTACAGTTGCGTATAACTTTCTCAAACTAACACTCACCTAAAAACTACAGGACTATGAAAATTTTTGCTTAATTTAGACTTTTCCCTTAACAAGTCACAGTTGCCGAACAAACTTAAGATTCCAGCAAAAATTTTCCAATGGAAACTTTTTCACTTAACTTTAAAGTTATTCCCCTCCTAGCTCCTCACCACTAGAATGTTTTATTAGCAACCAGCATCACCTCTCTCGTATTTTCTACGGCCTTGTTAAATAATTTCTTGGTGCCAAAAAGTCTATGAACTTAGTCTTCCGACTTCAAAATGTTAAATAAAACACAACCAAACGAAGGCAGGATACGCTGGAGAGCCTTATCAAATGTCGGCGTGAGGCACTCGGAATATGAGTGGATGATACAGCTTCATTTTGCTGCTTAACATTCACATACCACTACATATTCTACTGTGTCTCCCCAATGGGAGTACATGCTTATGGATTCCTTAAAATTAAGGATGCTAGGTGTTTTTTCGTGACAATTTCTTTTGAGCTTAAGATAATGTTTCTGGCTTTTTTTACTCTGTTTTGTTTTAATTTGCATATCTATCGTAGGTGCTGGCAGGGATTTGAGAGATGTCTCAACATTTCGCAGGCAGAAATTAGGGGTACCTCGTAACTGTATAATATGTAAATTGGCTCAAGTGGTTAGCCCGTCCCCCTTTGTAGAGAAAGTTGATGTCACTCAAAAGTGTTTGCGGTACAAATTTATATTTATTTATCTTTTTTTTTTTAAACAAATCCAAATCTAATGCAAACAATAAATTATTTTGTTTTGAAGGCCAACAGCAATAACAAGGTCTGGAGTTCGGGCTTTGGAGGCACAGAGATGTGCTGTTTTCGTGTAAAGTTGGCAGTGATTCAGGCTAACAAAGCGGTTAATCATTGGGCTGCGGAATCTCTACCATTTTTTTATGTACCACAAGCATATGAGCGCAATGTGGTTCGATTGTTGAAATGCAATAAAACTGTCATCACTAGCAAGGAACTGACGATTTATTGTCTGCATTGTCGCAGCCAAGACCTAAGAAAAAAGTCAAACGCACACCACCACCAGAGAGTGAAATATTGAGAGACTTTTTCGAAAGAGCGGTTCGGTGAATTTTAGTACGTAGTCGGAAAAGTTTCGAGTTCCACGGCGCGTGAGAATACTTTAAGTTTAACAACAATAAAATTATTATGAGTTATAGGAAAAAAAAGACTTAATATTGCTTCGCGTAGACGGTGTACCTAAATATGTTTTAAGGATTCTTTGGAAAAGTAGTCAGTAATAACGACCATTCGAAGGCTGAATGCGAATAGTACGGTGGAAGTTTCTTAGGGAGAAATTCAATTTTTTTCAAATTCGAAATAGAAATTTTCATCGGACACACAGACTCCTGGATGGTAGTGGGCGCCATGGACAATGTGGTTAGGGTGTTGGAAAGGGATGTCCGACGTTCGTATTCTAGTGAACACCAAGTTTTTTATGGTCCCACCTCTCGCGAATGTCTATGGAACGTCCGAGAGTAAAAAACTGCCCAAAATGCACGTTTTTCAATTAACGGATACTACATTAAACTGTAGATCCTTCCCAGTTGTGCGAAAAATGCAACAAGAATGGTTGCGAGAAGCCAAGTCGTAACGCTTACATGGGTTATTTGCTCGAAATATATATGTACATACATATGTACATACATAGTATTTTGTTGGACCTCCTTGTTTTCCACTAAGGCGAAAACCCTATTTGGCATACTGTCGATTAGGTTTTTCAGCATATCCTGTGGGATTGCGGCCCAAGAGGTGGTTATTGCAGCTTTTAGGTCAGCCACGCTATTGAACTGCCTGTTATTGGCGTAAGCCTTTCGCACCAGTATGCCCCAAAGGTTCTCAATTGGGCTTTGATCTGGTGAGCAAGCAGAGAACATTGATCTCATGTCGATTAAACCACGATTTGGTTGCTCTGCTGGTATGAATAGCGGCGTTGTCCTGCTGAAAAACCCATTCCGAGTCCTGGGGCCTGTAACACAACGTGACAAGTCGACAAGTCTTTACTCACTTATCAAAATATACTTGTCCGACAAGTACAAGTGTATTCTGTAACACAACGCAAACTGTTGCACTTGTCAGACATAGTTTGACAAGTGATCAATGAGTGAGATGGCAAAAATTTCTGAAGACAAAAAGATTGCTATTCTAACAAAAATTAGAGAAGAAAAGGATATTCTTTTCGGTGGATCTAGCGAAGTCTTAACAAAAGAAGATAAATGTTTTAAATGGAAGGAAGTATTCTGTTTGGCTAAAAGTCTAAATGCTATTCCCCAAAACAAGAAGCAGCACTCTCGCATCATGAACACTGCCTGGCCAGTTTGCATTTAAGTAGTAAAATTGTAGGTCCGGCCCATACAATTCAATGAGTGTGTGCCATGAAGATCAACAAACGCTATTTCATTAGAAGGAGGTGCATCGATATTAATTAATATGCCACTGCGCCACAAACTTCCGGCATCCCACCTTTTTCATAGAATCCCTGTAAAACACTTTGCACATTTTCGGGCCAACATACTTGTTTGCTGAATTCTACTTCAATCACTGCCTGAGTAATCTATCTAGCGCAACGAAAACCGTCATTTTGCTAACACCGTGCATGTCACCTATGGTATGGCATTTTGATATGCGAAACTTTTCAATAAACAAATGATCATCAATTTCAAAACTAATTCTTTGCTTATAGACTTTTAATCTGTGCCGAGATTCATTATAATCACTTTCATCATCACTTTCAAAATCGGAGTCAAAAAAGTACATTTTTTGTTAAGTTGTTATATTTTCATTATAATTTAACTTAGACAAAGTACACTAATCACTTTACGACAATATTCAAAACGCCTGTCCAAAAGCAGTAGTAGTTTGACTAGTGGTTCTTGACACTTGTCGCGTTCTGTTACAGAACGAGGGAAATTAAGCAATTACCCACTTGTCATATTTCATTGTGACACTTGTCACGGTATTAACGACAAGTCTTGTTTGTGTTACAGAATTTTTTTTTGAGTAGTCGGATTTTGTACTTGTACTTGTACTTGTCCTACAAGTACTTGTCACGTTGTGTTACAGGGCCCTGATTATTTACCAAAAATGGCAAAAGATGTGTTTCAAGACACCAGTGTATTCATCACTGTTCATCCTAGTGGATGGGAAGGCTAATGGTATTGTTCTCGCTAAAGAAAAACCTTCCCACACCATCAGACTTCCACCGCCAAAATTTCTTCTTGAAAAGTGCAACGGGATCCTTTCGCAGATCTCTCCAGTAGTACCATGTGAACCATCTGGATCGTCTTTTTCCTGTCTTTTCTCTTATGAAAAATAACGAAACTTTTCAACTTATCATAAAATTGTTTGCATTTTCATTGCTCTTTCGGGTAAAAACGGTTAAAAATGCAAATACAGGGATGGTGATATAGTTATGAAATTTAGTGTACATACATATGTACAATCTTATTGAGGACTTAACCAGCCGATATCAGGTTCACCACTAAAATTCCTGACAGTCTTACTTCGTCACAAACAAAACGAAGGTAGACCACCGCTATCGAAATTTTTTGATGTTTTTTTTAAGACCGGAACGTCGCACTATCATCTCAGTAGTTGTAATGTCCATTGTTCCTTGTGGTACGGGTAGTAGTTCTGTGCAATTTGCTTTTCAGACTCTACAAGTATGGTAAACATTACAGCACGCTAACCCGCTGTGTGGGTTAGTTCCACATGGTGCCTGCTGGATAGCTATCTAACAGTGAACTAACGATGAGCCTGTGCTGAGTCTGACTATATATGTGGAGCTGGACACTCGGATCAGCGCAAGCTCAGCCCGGTTAACTCCATCACGCATGTGCCAGACGAGGCATCTCTTGCTGACCTGACCCGCATTTTGCAGATCAGATATCTAACAAGAGGTCCTGAGAAGGAGGACGTGCAGCGGAGTAATTCCATCAACGGAATCAACGCTGGCGTCCACAGACAGACTGGCGGAAGCCTTACTTGAGCTACTCCGACATATTTGTAGCTCAGGTCAGTAAGGAATTTTCACGACTGGGGCGGGGTCTTGAAAAGAGTTGGTGGCGGAGGAGCCCTTAGTGGGCCAACGGCAGCGCTCACATCCCCGAAGTGGATACCTGGCATCGGTGTAACCGGCCCCTCGTCCTATGGGCCGTATAAAGGGACCTGGCCCTCTAGGTTGGCGGTTGTGCGTCGGGGCAACTTTCCTACCACGTAAAAAAACTTCGGTTACGATAAAACCACAAGCCTCGAAAAGGAATGACCCTACTGTTGACGACCCTGGCAAACGAAATAAGGACAATGATTTTCGGATCTGCAAGTGGAATGTTCGGACCTTAACAGACCATGTGCAGCCGATCTATTAGCAGAGGCCCTAGAGTGCTATAAAGCAGTTATTACAGCCATCCAGGAAGTGTGATGGGATGGGCCCGGCAAAAGGAGGATGGAAACCTGTGCCATTTACTACGGTGTATGCTACAGAGAGCACAAACAGCGCATATTCAGGCATATTCGAGCGGCCGTTTTATGACAATCTGCATCAAGGCTAAATTCGCCAACATCAGCCTTAAATGCCCTCATGCCTCCACAGAAGACAAGGACAACGCTACCAAAGAATGTTTCTACGAGCTCCTCGACCAGAGCAATGTCCTAAGTACGACGTTAAAATCGTGCTAGGCGATTTGAACGCCAAGATAGCATAGCCTACACGACACCACGTCTGGCAACGGACGCAGACTTATTTACTTCGCTGCGGGGCGAAACGTCACTATAGCAAGCACGCGCTTTCCTCATCTCAATATCCACAAGGGGACATGGTTGTCTCCTAATCATGATCACGTTTTGTCCATTGTGCCACTGATGTACCAGAATATCCCTCAGGACATAGCATTTATTTGGCAGCACTTTCACTACGGTATACGGATCCCCTCACCTATTCCTATGGGCTCGTTCCATCAGTACTAAGTCATCTAATCGAAAAGTTTCTTCTGTCTTTGCTGGTTCATAGCGAAATAGTGCAGTGCGACATCTTGATTACAATTCATTTCATCTCGCATAGAGTATCCGTTCTGTTCAATCTATAGCAATAGTTTGTTCCTAACAATCAGGTCGAAAGTTAAAATACTGGGGTGTAAGGTTCGACAACAGACTGAGCCCTAAAAATTATGTCAAGCACTGCAGTATGAAGGTGCAGGCAGCACCGTCTTCTATGCTCCCAAACATCAGTGGACCTACTAGATACGCCAAAAAGATTCTGCTATACAGAGTGCTAAGTTCAATCCGTCTATACGCTGCCCTGGTCTTGGCGAGAGCACTTGCAATGAAGGAGGCAATAAAGAAAGCTCTCGTCTGCATACAGGCTCTGCGCGAGAAGTTTACTAACAATTTCCGTTGAAGCAGACTGTATTATAGCGGCTATGGTTCCTATCGACATTTTCGCTAACAACAGATTGGTCTCTGCCAATCGACCAGAGACCAACTTTACCACGAGCGTAAAAGCAGAAGAAAGGGTCTATAGTACTGTGGAAATCCAGGTGAGATACCATGCAATGTTCCATTGAAGACACTTCGCAGAGGGAAGAATGAACCTGCCAATGCCGGAGCTTCGAGTAAGCCCTGGACGACTGGTTGTTCCTTCATAACGAGCGTGCAAAACGAGTTAAGGAAACTCTAAAAATTAAGAAGAGTCGAAACGGCTGATACAGAGGACATGTCGTACGTGGCTAACCAGCCCCGCGAAGTAATACCTAACTGCAGTTCCATAGGGAGAGTGGTAGAAGTGTGCGGATGTAGTGGGCGTACTGCCGCCATCGATTCCTCGGGCTTACCAATCCTGCATGCTAATAGCCCAGCCTATTAGTATCATTTGAAGATTACCTACTACATTCATAAAAAAGGACTCTTTGGTAAAAAAATGAATTGAATTGGCAAAACAGCGCCGTGAGATAAAAAAAAAAATATCAAAATATGTATAGTGCTGTGTTGCATCAATTGTCAGAAATTTTTAAAGAATTTCCGTCAAAATGAATGCCCTTGCGGTGAAGAAATTTATTAAAATGTTCATGAAAGTGACATGCTTAAGTATAACCAAGCACGCGCGCACAGATGTTGTCCACAAAACGTGTGGAAATCGAAGAACTTCAACTAATCACATTGAATAAATAATCGGTAGGTATACTCCCTTTCATTAACCAACAATCGTTCGAAAATGTTTTACGGTGTAGTTTCGATCTCCTCTTATATGGCTCCTTGTAGTGGATGAGATCTTGGTAATATTGAAGGATTACGGCTTCAACGTGACGGCCTATGCCGATGATGTGGACATCCTGGTCCCGGGAAAATTTCCTCCAGTCCTAAGTGAAAGACTCAATCTCGCACTACAACTAGTGGATAAGTGGGTTGGTAGCAAAGGACTGGGAGTGAACCCCTCAAAAACGGAGGTAGTCCTTTTCACTAAGAAAAGATCAACCCCTACCTTCAGACCCCCAAATATCGGTGGTACTGAACTAAGTCTCTCAGGTTCAGCTCGATACCTGGGCGTAATACTGGATTCCAAACTAAATTGGAAGGATAACATTACCGAACGCATCAAAAAAGCAAGCGTAGCCTTCTATGCTTGCAAGAAGTCGTTCAGTAACACGTGGGGTTTTAAACCAGCTGTGGTGTACTGGATATACACGGCGGTGGTAAGACCTATTCTCACATACGGTTCATTAGTATGGTGGATGGTACTTGAGAAGCAATACCAGCTCTCAAACCTCACCAAAATCCAGAGGGCAGCGTGTATCGGAGTCATGGGATCAATGAGAACAACACCGACAGCGGCAATGGAAACCATGCTTAGTTTCATTCCGCTCGATCTATACTGTAGCAGTCTGGCTGCGAAAACCGCGGTAAGACTAAAAGAAGGTGGACTATGGTCATCGAGCCTCTACGGTCATGCATCCATTTTGTTTCGATGAGAGACTACCAACAGATCGACGGAAACTGATCACATGAACCCGATATTAGCTTTTGAAAGGAGATTCGCTACAAGAATTCCTGACAGAATGTACTGGAAGAACCGTAGGAGCATGAAAAGGAGCTGGCATTCTATACCAATGGTTCTCAGATGGAGCCGGAGTTTATTGTAAAGCCCTAGGAATAAACCACTCCTTTAGAATTCACGACGACTGCAGCGTCTTTCAGGCCGAAGTCACAGCCACCATACAGGCTGCTGAAATTATTCGCGAGAGTAATATCGTTGGCGAAACGATCACTGTCTATATAGACAGCCAGGCAGCCGTTAAGGCTCTGGACTTCGCAGTAATCCGATCGAGGCTTGTGAGAACCTGCAAGTCACTCCTAAACGAGATATCTAGAGCCAATGCGGTGACCCTCTGCTGGGTACCAGGGCACATGAATATCAAAGGAAATGAAAGGCTGATGAGCTTGCTAGGAAAGGATCGGCGCTGCACTTATCGCGGGCCCTCCCTTTTTTAGTAACCCCAATCAGTTCCTTACGGAAAAAGATAGAAGATGAAGCCATCAGTCGAGCAAACAGACGTTGGGTTCATCTGGAAACATGCGCAACGGCCAGGGCGCTATGGCCAGCCTTCAGCAAGAAGAGATCAACCTCTCTGGTAAACTTAGTCGTTATAACGCACGGGTTGTTTCTGGCATAATTACTGGACACTGTGCTATCGGCGTTCACGTAGAACGACTCGGTGTGCTACATAACGACTTTTGCAGAAGTTGCAGCGACGAAGAAGAAATTGAATCTGTTCGTCATCTGCTATGTGATTGTCCTGCCCTATCCGTCATAAGAATGAGGACTCTTGGGAGTTACTTCTTTTCGGAACTGGAGGACTTAGGAAATGTAGACCTGAGGAACCTCCTGAGATTCATATCACTATCTGGGTGGTTCTAACAGCGGTTTTCTCACATGTTTCCAGGGTTAAAAAGATTGGGCACAATGGATCGACCTGGTCTAAGTGAGCAGTGACTATGTTACAAGGCACGCATCTACCTAACCTAACCTAACCTACGGTGTAGTTTCCAGCCTAATTTAAAAAATAAACTAACAGGTAGCCCAGTTATAAGTGTACTTCATGTCACAAGGTTTGCCTGAACATATTCCACGTAAAAGGCATTTATCGCCCTTTGAAGTATGCTAGGACATCGCACTCGTAAGTGTTATGAGGAACGTGAAAACAACGCCTCTTAATAATAAACAAAATATCCTCTTTTAAATCGGTTCACTTTCAATAATGTTGCAACCATAAATGGGCGCTACTACAATATATATAAGTATGTACTTAGTACGTCCAGTGTTGTGAAAGGCTGATGAGCTTGCTAGGAAAGGATCGGCGCTGCACTTATCGCGGGCCCTCCCTTTTTTAGTAACCCCAATCAGTTCCTTACGGAAAAAGATAGAAGATGAAGCCATCAGTCGAGCAAACAGACGTTGGGTTCATCTGGAAACATGCGCAACGGCCAGGGCGCTATGGCCAGCCTTCAGCAAGAAGAGATCAACCTCTCTGGTAAACTTAGTCGTTATAACGCACGGGTTGTTTCTGGCATAATTACTGGACACTGTGCTATCGGCGTTCACGTAGAACGACTCGGTGTGCTACATAACGACTTTTGCAGAAGTTGCAGCGACGAAGAAGAAATTGAATCTGTTCGTCATCTGCTATGTGATTGTCCTGCCCTATCCGTCATAAGAATGAGGACTCTTGGGAGTTACTTCTTTTCGGAACTGGAGGACTTAGGAAATGTAGACCTGAGGAACCTCCTGAGATTCATATCACTATCTGGGTGGTTCTAACAGCGGTTTTCTCACATGTTTCCAGGGTTAAAAAGATTGGGCACAATGGATCGACCTGGTCTAAGTGAGCAGTGACTATGTTACAAGGCACGCATCTACCTAACCTAACCTAACCTACGGTGTAGTTTCCACCCTAATTTAAAAAATAAACTAACAGGTAGCCCAGTTATAAGTGTACTTCATGTCACAAGGTTTGCCTGAACATATTCCACGTAAAAGGCATTTATCGCCCTTTGAAGTATGCTAGGACATCGCACTCGTAAGTGTTATGAGGAACGTGAAAACAACGCCTCTTAATAATAAACAAAATATCCTCTTTTAAATCGGTTCACTTTCAATAATGTTGCAACCATAAATGGGCGCTACTACAATATATATAAGTATGTACTTAGTACGTCCAGTGTTGTGCAAAACATTCCGAATTTTTTCAATCATGGTTATATGAATTGGTTGGTAAATAAAAAGGAAAAAAAATCAGAGTTTTCCACTTTGAAACATCTTTAATGTCTCCTTCTTCCTTTTGTCCGACGAGATTATGATCAGGATTATAGGGATCATAACCCTCCCACTTTACTGCAACCCTACTGGTCCGCCTGTGGGGTTCACCGATTCGACTTCGGAAAGTATCTGCAGGTCTCCCGGTTTCGGATCACTTCGTCACTGAGGCCAATCAGATGCTGCTGTTTTTGCATTTGTATGATCCAGGAGATTTTTGGCCTGCCTATCTTCTGCGCTTCTGTAGGAACGTTGATTGACATTGCCCTTTTGACAGGGTTCGTAGGATCCCTCCATGGAACTTGGCAATACCAAGTGAGCCGATCTTGCCATTTTTTTCGAGATGTGTTCTTTGACGTGAAGGCTTCCTCGGATTTTCGAACTTCTAATTCGATCGAGCTTTGTTACTCCTGCTATCATGCGAAGCATCTTCATTTCAACTGTCGTTAATTTGCTCTCATACTCTTTGTACATTGTCCAGCACTGCGAATCGTATGTGAGCACCGGACGAACAACTGCGGTGTAAAGCCTTCCTTTCAGCTTAGGGGGCATTTTTCGGTTACAGAAGATAGCAGCGTTTTCTTGCCACTTCATCCACCCTACGCTTACGCGGTGATTGATGTCGTCATCAACAGTTGCTTCGCTATTGATCATAGATCCCAGATACTTGAACTTTTCGCACTTGGGAATCACTTTTCCATTCAAAAAAATGTTGGGACTAGGTCGGAGTGGATACCCATTTCCCTCCAAAACATCCACCTATAGATCAAGTGCTCGTTGCAGGGACGTTTGATCCTCACTTATGATGGCTCCATCGTCAGCAAAGAAGAACTGACGCACTTTGGGGTCCGTCACTTTTCCTTCAAGCAGATAATCTAAGACCGCAATGAATAGCAAAGGACTTTAGACGCTTCCCTGGTGCACACCGACTTTAATTGGGAACTCTTCGGTGACTCCGGCGGGGCATCTTACTCTTGTCTTTGCTCCGTCATACATGTCCATGATCATCTGTGCGTAGGGTTGTGGAACTTTTCGCTGCTTGGCATCGGTGGGACATGGACTCAACAAAATTACCAATTACTGTTGGTGGAATATTCTCCCACTCATTCTTCAAGGCTGCAAAAGAGTGCTTATTGTAGTCAGCTTTTTTGCCCGAGCCCCCTTTTTAAAATACCCCACAAATTAGCAATCGGGTTTAAGTCGGCCATTTTAGACGGCCACTCTAACATACAAATATTTTTTGCCACAAAGCAGTTTAGGGTTATTATCCTGCTGGAAGACCCAACGCAGCGGAATTTCTTCTTCGGCGTTTGGCAGGATTATTGTTTCCAGCCGAAAAACCATTAAGGAAGTCCCCCCTGCAGTCCCCCCTGCAGTGCAGACGGTTTCTGGTTTAAGTCATGAGGCCTTTTTGCGTCTTGCTGTGCATGCATCGTCGGAATAAAATAAATTAAATTTGCTCTCATCGCTGAAAGCACCGTTTTATATTTGGCAACGGACCAATCCAAATGTTTTTTTTTTTGCAAATTCAACCCTAAAATTGACCATCTATCTGAAATGCAGTATAGGTATGCATTACCTTCTAAGACGATGCGTAGATTTAAGGAGTGGCCGCAAAGCACAGTACAGCACAGTACTCGAGTCAAAAGGAAGACTAAGCTCGGTCACTACGGCACAAAAGGATCTTTTAATTAATGGAAAGCAAAACTCCGCATCTTACGATGCTAATGCATGAGGGTGTACAAAACATGATTAAATTGACCGCAGAAGGCAATAAAAACCCACGCCATCGTTACTTTTTAACACAACTCATAATTTATTGATGACTTGAAAAGGTTTCTCCTCACTTTGAGAAACCCGAACAATTGAAACAAAAATTATATTTCAGTACACAATCAGATGACCACTAACACTGTCACTCAAATTGGCTATTTGATAGCCAATCCTGACTGCAAGTATGGCAACTGACAACCTTAAACAGAAAACAGTTTTTTATACTTGGCCTATTAACATTTTAAAATCTTAATTGTTTTCACAGCGATGAACAATGCGATATCAATAAATAACTAATCAAAGGACTTAATAACTATGCTACGTTACGTGACGAATACTTTACGCGAATAAATTAAATGGAGGACGTTTGTAACAAAACAAATTTACTAGATTGAGTGTTGATGACTTATTTAGTTTCTTCGGCAGTGTCCGCCGATGATTCGCTGGAGTCAGCTGCAACGGATTTGGTGGAGTGCGCGCTTTGTTCCTTCTCGTTGGCATCTTCGTCGAAGTGAACATCGACATCGGAACGGCTTTGCAGCTGTGGCGTTGTCACCTGGTTATTGTCATTCTGAGGCTGCTCTATCGCGGTTAGGATTGACTGAAGGAGACCTTGTGATAGAACCTCTTCGTGGTTGGTGTGGCCATCATTTGTTGGAGCATTTTCCGATGGACTTGATGATTGTATTTGGATCTGGTAGGGGGATGATTGTTGATTTTGCACAGGGATGGATACGGACTGAGATTTCTGTGCCGATATGACGTTTAAACCATCCAAGCCAGGGAGGCTCTCTGAACTGACTTCATCAGGCAGAGATGTGACACTGGATCGCTTCGATTCGTAAGCAATGATGTCTAGACCACTGCCAGTGGGCGATGGGGGTGGTCCGTAGGTGTTTGATGGCCTACCTAAGTTTTGTTCTTGGAACAGTGGAATTGGTTGTGGCTGCTGTTGCTGTAGCTGGTAATTGGCACCGACTAGGTTTGGTCCATGTCCACAGTCTTGGGGTTGATTGAATCTGGCCTCTTGGGTGAGCGGAAGTCCTTGGGTGTGAATAAATTGTTGTCCATTGACGTAGGATGAGGCGAAGTTGTTATTGCCGCCTTGATATTGGAGATTCGGCCGTGGGGGTGGGAAATATTGTTGCTGTTGCAATGGTGCTGGAACTGGTAGTGGTGGTGGCAGGTATTGGTTGAAGGAATTACCACGCTCCTCGTTACGATAGCTCTGCTGTTGGTATTGACTTTGGCTACCTCCTTGTTGCTGGTATTCGATATTAATTGTCTGCTGCGATGTTGGTGGAGGCAGTTGTGGTTGTGGTGGACCATATTGGTTCGATGGTTCAGCAATTTCCTTTGGTGGTGGAGGAATGTAGGTTCCTGGTTGGTTTGGTGGCTTAACTCCATATTGATCCAAATGCTGAACAGTTGCTCCAATCGATTCCAGGAGTCCCTGAGGGACTGGTGGACGATAGGTTACAGGTTTACTGGGTGGTGCTAAGCCATTATTCAGCCAAGGGCGCTGGTTGCCGGTTTGAGTGCCATAGAGGATTCCAAGATTGCCATTCTGTGATGAATAGCTGGTACTGCCCTCCGAATGGTGGATTACATTGCCTTGGAAGCCGTTGCCGCTTTGTGGAGCACCGTATGAACTACTTGGCGGAATCAAACCTTGTGATCCTCCACCGCCGATAATGTTGTATTTCTGGGCATGACCTGAATTGGGTGCAAACGAGTCTTGTGGAGGCTTTGAGTATGTATCTTCAATAGAACCCAAAGAGATCTGAAATGAGAGAAGTTATAACTCCTTACCCCACTATTATCCAACATTACTCACCTGGAGAGCTTCTGATTCGATTGAGTTCAATTGATTGTCTCCTCCACCGTTGCCGCCAGAATGGAAGTCTACTGGTCCTGATGCTGGTAGGGACTGAGTAGGTGCTGTTTCGAATCCACCGGACTGTAGAGCTACTGCTACCAACTGCTCATCGGTAAGGCCACCAACATTTCCGCTGCTGTACTGGGTGAGTGATTGATCCCCGCCGCTGATCACTGAGCTATAGCCCGACTGTGTCTGGATGTTGTTCTGTTCCACATAATGTCCGACTGGAGCTGGAATTGGTTTCCAACCATCGCATGAGGCCGTATGGAAATGTCCATTTGAACCACCATGACCATTACCTTGATTTTCAATCTGGATTTGGACTTGCTTCACTGGACCTCCCTGTGGCCCAAGACCGCCTTGAAGTCCTCCGCCACCACCGCCTCCGCTTGTCAAAATAATTGTTGTCTCCGGCAGGCGGTTGAAGTTAGGAAGTGATGGTGGTCCATAGGTAGGCTTTGGTGGGCCGTAGCTGAGACTTGGCTTTCCGATAAATTGACCAGATGGTGGGGGTCCATATGAAGAGTGTGGACGTGAGATGAAGGCGTTACCACCTGGTTTGAATATCGGTCCGGGTTGCACCAAAGGCAAAGGCTGTGGAAGTGGTGGTCCATAAGTTGCTGCTGGCCGTGGGGGACCATATGAACCTTGGGGCTTTGGAGGACCATACGTGGTGAATGGCTTTGGTGGAGGACCATATGATGCAGCAGGCTTATATTGCAGATGTGGTGGACCATAAAATGGCTTTGGTACCCCAAAGTGCGACTTGATTTGATCATTAAAGCCACCTTGGAAATTCTGGCCAAGGTTAAAGTTCAACTTTGGAGGTCCATACTTCAGTGCAGGTGGACCGTACTCTCGGAAGGGAATCTGCTGTGGAACTCCATATTCTCGGTGTGGTACACGTATCGGTGGTGGTCCATACACGGGTGCTGGTATCCCTCTCGGTGGTGGACCATAACTATCTCCAATTCCACCATTATTCAAAACACCGCGAATTGGTACCGCCGCAATTGCCAAAATGCATGCTATCCGTAGAATCGTCTGCAATGAAAGGAAACAAAATACTACGTTAAAAATACGCTCCGAATACGTGTAGAAATAAATGCAGAAAAAAACAACTCGTGTGTGGAAATTACTGCTATCGCCCATGGAATTGCATAATGTCATGAACGTGCTTCACACAAGCCGGGACGAGTGAATACCACAGGTGAAAATTTGCACCGCGATTCACTTGTAAATGAGAGGTTCTGATGGCGGTGCTATAACCCTTCTCTTCGGTGCCGGAATTTATCTTTCCCAGGTGCTGAACTGGACGGCATTAGTATTCATGATGCACTGTAGCAAACTCATAAGCTCACATTAGGTGTTTACGAGTTCGTCACATTTTCTTCTCGACTTTGCTTTTCGCTGCCACCTTCGTTGCAAGGAACTCTCATGAACGGAAATTATGATTCCGTAGAGTGGCGAAAATTTACACAAAAAAAAAAAAGGAAAGCAGTGGAGAATCATCTATAAAATCAGCGAGAGGAATCTTCCTCGCATACAGTTATGCAGTGCACTACTCAAGTTGGCAAGGGAGGCTAGGAAGTTGCAAAAAAAAAAAAGTTTTCTAGTCTCCCTGGGGTTAAACGCGCGGTAGGTTATTTTGTATATGTATGTGCTTGTGGCTGTGAATAATAGGATTGGAGGAGCGCGTGTACCACAAAACTTTCCTGTCACGCCTGGACAAAGATTGATCGGGGCGATTAATTTGAGATTGGATTTTGGCGTTGCGTGGCCACCCCGCGTACGTACATAATACAGCCAACACTGGTGCTACGCCAGGAATTCGGGTAAATTTGTTCTAAGGTGGTTTGGGATCTAGTGATAAGAGAGAGAACGCAAAGGGGAGGCAGATTTCTTTTTTTTTGCAAATGGGATAACAAATGTTTGCTTACAAGGTTAAATGCGGCTCATATATTTCGTTTGCTCCGCAGTGTAAGAAAGGTAAAGTCATCGTCGAAATATATCTACTGATGGTATTCAAATGTAATTTTGTCGGAAGACGAAAAACACTAGAGCGATGAGTTGCACATACATATACATATGTACATCAACTCACGTTAAAGGGATACAAAACGCGGTTTCGGTTAACCATTCAGGACACGTGAGGAACAAGTGAGGCATCACTATGTGATTCAATATATTATCTGCACTCGTTACAGATATATCCGCGATTTTCGAAATAGGACTTCGATTTTGATTTTCAATTTTTTGGGAAACTGATGGTACCCTCACTTGAACATTTTTAATTAATAAGGTTTGTGTGTTTCGCTGCTCCATCAAGGTCGGTAATGACCTCACCGAGACCTTCGAAGTCAAAAAAGGATTTAGACAAGGTGATGCGCTGTCATGTGACTTCGTTAACATCATCCTTGAAAGAATTGTGCGAAACGCACAAGCCAACACCGGAGGCACAATCTTTCAGAAGTCTGTGCAACTACTAGGTTACGCGAATGACATCGACATAATTGGCAGAACACAGCGGGCTGTCACCGGTGTGTTCGCTAGTATCCAAACATAAGCCGCCAAAATGGGTTTAACTGTAAATGAGGGCAAAACCAAATATATGCTGTCGACAAGAAGGGACACACAACATCGACGAATTGGACAGAACGTCACAGTAGTAAGGGACTTTGTCTACCTTGGCTCTCCTATTAATTCTGACAACAACTTCTCAGGGAAAATCAAACGAAGAATAACTCTTGCCAATCGCTGTTTCTTTGGGCTGGGAAGGCAATTGAGTAGTAAGGCCCTATCTCGAACAACTAAGGAGACTCTTTATAAGACCTTAATCATCCCAGTCCTGCTTTATGACGCTGAAGCATGGACTCTTTCGAAAGCGGATGAAGATATCCTTGGTCGCTTCGAGAGAAAAATTCTTCGTAAGATATACGGTCCCGTTTGCGTTGACGGGCTTTGGAGGAAAAACAATCTTTTGAGTCTAACAACGACGTAGTGAATAATTTGCTTCAAGGCAGGGACAGTACTACTAAGTGTATCCAAGCTGACTAACTACTACCCTCTGTTTTCAGAAGTTTTGTCTAAAACTTTTAAGTCAACATTGGAGCATTGTTTTGATTCTTCTATTAGGGGAAAAACACTCGAATTGAACATATTTAGAACCAGCGGTGATAGAAGGAGATGAATTAAGGGGGAGAATCCTCCTCGAAACCAAATTTCTAGATCAGTTTTGGTTCAATTAAGGGCTCGACCAATAGAATCCGTCGACGTCGTTCCGTTGAAGTTTAGCGTTGACGTTCACGTATTGCCGGAAAGAACCGTCCCATAAATAAAATCCGTCGCATACCAACGTTGACAGATGACAGCCAATGACAGTTTCTCAATGCTCTCTTCATATCTCAATGCTTCCACCAATGAATGTGTTTACTCTCAATTTGTGAATGCGTGAACCTTAATGAGGGAATGTGTGAACTGTCAACGCATCAACGGACTAAAACGACGCAATTCTATGAGTCGCGGGGACTTTAGTGTGCAAGAACACATAACAGATAGACAGCCGCTTTCATTCTGTTTGCTGCAGCCACAAGCTGCATAGACTGCAAGACTCAAACTAATTTTCTGTTCAGTCCTTAAAGCGCAACTTTGTACGGGACACAAGACTTTCGTTGAATCTTCAAACCCAATACATAACGATTCGTGTGCTATTTAACAATAACATACATACATACATGTGTACCCATATAAATTCCCAAATATAAATCATCTCTTTGCAACATGTAATCCTAGCTGCGACTCTGCTCCGATTCATGACCCAATTTTTTATCTGCAAGTGCAATTGCCTTAATTGGCTTATGCAGAATACAAAAAGTTAATACATTTAGAAAAAAAAAAATCAGGAAGTACCATAACGATGAAAAACTATTTTATTTCTATTTTTTTCATTCCAACACTCTACACTAAAGGAAAAAAAAAATATTCATTAATATTATCAACGGTGTACACTGAGGCGGACAACTTTTCGCCCAACTCATTCATCAAATTAATTTATCTTGATGATACCCTGGCATTTTTTTTTTCTCCTAGTTCCAACTATTTGCATATGATTTGCATTTTAGTTGTGAGCGATCCACAGCTGCTACTCTTACACTGCAAAAACTATCTGCTATGTCCCCGAACAGAGTCAGAAACTTTGAACTTATTTTCATTAACTCGTAAAAGAGAGAGAGAGCGAAAAACAAGTAACAAGCGTGGAAGGAAGACAGTACTACAAAGAGAACGGAGACACATTTGTTTGCCCGGTTGGGTGAAAGTTTTATTTGAGAAATAAGAAATCAACCCGCACCAACCCCCCCTTCGAAACGAAACTGAAGTGCGGCCATTAATAGCACTTGTACATCGTTTAATGTTCGACAAATTGAAGAGTTAAAGATACAAGATACAGACCTACTCCAGAGCTGGGAAGCTTTGAATTTACAACTTGAAACCGCGGGCTGACATTGAACCAGCGCGATCGGGGGAAAGATGATACGAGTACACGCCGCACAAGCGCCTGGTGTACTCTATTGTCCCGCAGGCAAATAGTACTTCAGATACAATGACACGAGTGCGCTGAGTGCGTGCCTGTATATGATTAATAATGTTTCACTTTCACCTGGAGAGCGATTCGGCAAACCTAATGCCATCGAAGTGTGCGGTTAACTTAATTAAAATTCATGCAAATGAATGCCACAATTCGCCCCCAACAATTCCACATTATTGTCTCTGATACAGCAGGGCTTCTCACGTATCTGCGGTGGCCTGTACTCCACCCGAGTTTTCACAGCACGACACACCATGAGGGCTAATGTGGGCTTTGGTGACAACGTCGTCGGTCGGTGGCAGATACAGAAGCGCAATTGGCGAAGTGTAGGTGAGCTCTAGATTGGTTATTCCCACAACTGCCTGCAGCTTGTGTATCCGAGAGATGACAAGTGAAAGCAAATGCAATCGAATTCAAGTGTGTTACGTCACTTCTGCAGCTACACATTTCAATGCAAATAATTACACAGATATGACAATATAACGTTGATAAATATATTTTCATGCATAAGATCCTCGAAATGCAACATAAATTCAATCACAATAATTTGCACACCAATTGATTTGACGACGAATACCAAAATTTAAATTGAGTGCAGTGTAAATGGTCTGAATATTTACAGAGCTCAAACGTGTGAAAAAAAAAAGTTACATAGTGTCCTGGAACAACAATTTTATTGCAAGGATTTGTATTATGATTTTTTACAGATGAATTTATCTGCCAATCCTACACACAATACATACGTGCAGCTGCATTTTTCATCACAGTTTTCGTTTGAAAAAAATATTCAACATTTCAATTACTAGACAAGAGCAGTAGGAGAAGATTAAATCTGCAAAAAAAATGCTGCAACCATCCACAGGGAATAGAAAAACTAGTTGGATAGTGGAGATACAAAATGCACTTGTATTTTTTTTTGTTTTTTGTACAGAGATCATCATGGCCGTAAAAACTGTTCAAGAGCAAACAGAAAAGGGATATGTTTATGGTTTTAATTTAGAATTTCTTCTATTTCATTGTTGCCGCTTCCAATTAGGATATACACGAAAATTACCATGTATAGTGAATCACATATTAAGCTGTCAAAAGCAAAGATAATGCAGAGCAAAATATTAATTAATTTACGTCGAAAAACAAGCAGATACTGACTTCAATTTGAAAATAGATTCTTTAGCCGTACTTACGTGGCCGGAATTATGGACTAGTATTCAAGGAAATACAACGGCATTCACATTATTTTGCAGCACAGAGTATGGACTTAAATATTTGTAATCTATTCGTAGATATGCAAACATTCGGGGAAACCAACGTCGACTTCGATTTTTTTAGGTACAGTGAAATTCAGAACTCAACAGTCAAAAAAAAAATTCTTTGGATGCCCTAGTACAGAGACTGCCTGAAGAGGCAAAATCTACAACTTGTTTCTACCAACTAACGACGTCACAAATGCCAACTAGCCATGGATCAAGAAGATATAAAAAAAGTATCTCAAACCATCAGAAGCTTCCAGCAATTACAAAAAATTACAGATATGGTACATGCTTAATAAGGGTGATGGAAGAGGCTTATTTGCAAGCATTGCAGCTCCAAAAAAGCACAAAGGAAAGGACTGCGTATACTGTCTCCCAAGGTTGAAGAGCAATGCGATCGAAACAACAAAAACCGCAAGCTAGATTTAAGCCTGGAATGCAGACTTTGTGTAGTATAGAAGGAAGTCTTTTCATCGATCAGAGGTACATATATCTATAGATACAGTCAAACAGCATTTCTACATAGAAAAGGTCGGCGCAGTTGTTAAAAACTTAACAACAAAAAAAAGGCGCCGGTTCCTGTGACCTCCCAGCGAAGGTTTTCTAAACAAAGGAGTGATGATTGCTTGGATGAAAGCACATTTCTCCATTTGACGTATAAGATTCTATTCAGCGCACTCCTTAACCTTTTTGCCTTACACTAAACGGCTAATATCAAGGGAGTTACTAGACCTGCAGGTCGACAATAGATGGTACTTTGAGGCACTTTTTTAAATTTCAAGCCATGAAATGAATATGAATGTGTAATTCACTCAGTATTGTATGAGGTGATGACCGACTTTGAATCCTCTGTGTATACTGTGCACTGTGTGATTTAACTCCTTTAAACGTCTGAAGGTCTTGTCATTTAGATACACGGTCATATGATTTCCTCCATCTCGCCGCTGGAATAGTTTCGTACCCCTGCGTACAACACTGAGGGCCCTATTTGAGTAAAGAAGTCGGCTTGTGATAGCTATCGATATCCTCTCTCTTAGGCAGTCATCTTATTAGCTTCCACGGCAATTAAAAATCAAGCGAGAAGAGTAGCCCTTAAAGTAAATGAGGGCAAAGCCGAATATGTACAAATGTATGAATATGCTGTCGACAAAAAAAGGGGCATTGGTAGACAAACTGTCACCATTGACAGCTACATCTGTATATCTACGGAGAGTTTGAAAGTTCAACTAAACATAACCTTCACGAATGACTCCCTCGTGGAGATCTGATGATGATGGACCGTAAGAAACTCAAACTCCTACACTTAAAAAGCTACATTAGGGCTCTATAGAACATTGATAGTCGCTGTGTACTTTAAAGGCGACTTTCGAAAAAAAGAATCCTTCGTGCTATATTTACCTATAGACCCCGGAAGGCGAGCTCTACGAGCTATACCAAAATGCGGATGCAAATGACCAAAACGCTCCATGCATCTTAAAGACGATAGCTTTGCGAAGAGAACTGGAAACAATATCTACAGGACTGAAGAGTACAGACGGCTACTATGGTTCGGGTGAAGGGATGAATGACGGTGACCCTGTTCAGTTGCTAGTATATAGGACTGCTGAATAGGGAAACCGGAATACACAAAATCGAAGTGTTGTAGTTGTGTGGCAAACTTTTAATCCAACAGTATGCGGTGTCTGGTTTTTTGCATGAATAATTATTTACAATTTGTAATACAGTCGAATCCATCTAAGCCGAACCTCCTCTAACTCGAATTTCCCTCTAACTCGTATTTTTCGACCCTTTTTTGCCCCCCCTTCAAAAAATAAAATATATATATTAATCCCTCCCTCCAAGTCGAATTTTTCCAAAAATCCCTTTAACTCGAACTAATTTTGAAAATTCGTGAAAATTCAACTTAGAGGGAGTCGACTGTAATTTATTTTGCCGAATTCGTGCTTCAAAATACCATTTTCTTGTCCATGCTTAGGAGTTTTTGTGGGTCCAGGAACAATCAAGTGAGAATAAACAATATGGTAGACGTCCTTGAGATATTGAGCTCATAAGTGTGACTTCATTCTAAGCAATAAGACTGCACAGAGCAAATGCTATGTTGTTTGCTCACGTTGATCATTCTGATTAGCTTAGTACTATTCGGAAAATATAAAAATTATTCATGATTCCTTAGAACACATTATAAAATGCAACGTAAACTACCTTTAGATTACCAACATGCTTTGCATATCTATCTTAGAACACTCACTTGCTTTAGATATCTGAGTTGTTCTTAGCAATAGAAAGCTTAAGTTAAGCATCCAACTCATCCACATATCTTAAAGTGATTTAGACTCGATCTTATGGATTACGATTGGACAGAAAAAACATACATAAACCTACAGATACAGAAAAGAAAAACTTCTTACAAGAAAAACACACAAACCAGCAGTATAACGCTCTTGTTAGCAAATTTCTTCAGTACACAAGATACACTATGGAATGTCTTCACACATCCCATAGCCTTCACCTTCTCTAGTTATATAGTAGGTAAAATATTTTTTACCGTCATCACACCAAAGAAAAATGTGATAATTTATTAAATCCACGTTTTATTGGCATTTTCTTTAACTGACCCTTTTCTCACCAATCACTTTAAGCGAGAAAATGAGAAAATGAAAAAAAAAAAAAACGGGTCAATTAACTCATACCTCCGTACAGCCTGAGTACAACATAAGCCAAGTAACTCGTGCCAAAGACAATCCAACACGGAATATGTACTCTCCGGTATTTGATTCGCCATCAATGCAGAGTATCTACAAGTATCAGCGGAAAGTGATGTCTTTCGACCCAGATTCGACGTATGGGTCTGTCTTACACGATGAGATGTATGTACTTTCGTTTTCGAGTAAAAGTAAATGTGGGCCATTGCGATACTTCACAACATCACACACTCGTGAATGTATCCATCATCTCACGTGAAAAGGGAAAGGGTTGTTGTATGTATATCAGTGAGAATTCGCGAAGAAAGTTGATCATTCTCCCCGACTAACATCACCTTCCATGACTTTTCGAACCCTTTTAGCCGGTTTAAGTAACAAAAAAAATATATATGTATCTACCATCTACCAAATTGCCAATTTAATACCAATCCAACGGATACTTCACGGACAACAGCATCTGCTCAAAATTGCGGAAGAATAATAAACAGGTTTATGGTATTTTTTGTTATTTTCCCTTTTCCGTTCGCTCATAGTTTGTTGACCATCTTCACTTTCTTCGAAATCGAATAAACAAATACACACATAAATGATATACAACAACAAAAAAAAAAAAAAACTTTTACTTTCTATGAGTGGCAGTGCACCCATTGACGGGTCCGGTGTTTTATTGTTATTTCATGTTGTTGCTTCGATTGTAAAATTTACAAAAAAAAAATCGAAAAAAAAAATAACAATATTCACCACTTATTCGTTTATTCGTGAAGAAGATGAAAAGATACAAAATCGAAAGTTGAGAATTGATGATGAATTTATGCTGTAACTCTGTTGTTCCTTTGGAATTTTTTATTTCTTTCTCAATTGTGCGAAGGAGACAAGCATTAAAAACAACAAAAAAAAGCATCTCACGTATTCGTATCCCAGTATCCACGGTTGGTCTTTTCAAATCGTGAATTCACTGGTTCCTTCGATCGTGAAATAGGCGGATTCGGAAGCGTTTTATTATCTAATTTTGGGTATCTACGGCGTAATGAGTTGTTTTCTTTTAATTCCGCTAAGGAAAATGGGAAATTTCGTTTATTGGCAGGCAGTAATGGTAATAAATCATTGTGGATGATCATTGAGTGATTCTTAATTAATTTAATGTATGTACCTTTCTTTTGATTTTCACTCAATTTGCACCTTTCTTGCGGGTGATAGCGGATGAAAGATGCAAGTTTTTTTTTTTTTTTGAAAAGAAAACGTGATGGAATTATTGGATTGTTTTCTATAGAATTTAATACGATGAATAACTTTCGGTTGTGTGGAATGTATCTTTGTTTTCATCTGAATGATGAGTTTGTGTTTACTCCATGAGTAAATCAAATCACATGATGCTAGTTTGGCCACTTTGCATCATTAACTTGTTAACTTAATGTTGTGAGGCGTCAGGAAAACAATAATTGATTATTAGGCAGAGTGAGGTTTAAGTACACACCTTCTCTTGTCGATTAACTTTCTGTGTTCTCATCGTCTTCATAGTTGACAGGTGTTAAGAGATTTGAAGTTAGTTTTGTCAAAAAATTGGGCATGAGATCACTTCAAGCAACTTGAATTAAGATCAGAGAAAAAGGCTCGTTCAGAAATCTAAGCACATTTACGTAATTTTTGTTGAGGGTACAAGTACGTATGCTCGAGAGTGAGACGTAATTTACTTAATGGTCTTCGATCTCCTCGGCCCCTAACCGCTATAAGACAGACTTGCTGGGGGCAAAGTTTGATTTCGTTTTTGTTAAATAGCAGAGAAATGTTATATCACTATAATTATCTGCACGTTCGAGGAGATACTGTGATCTAAGAGAGGTATGATGATAACAAGTGGCTGGTGTTTCGTGGTTGGTCTAAATATCAATTCTGCCGCACCACGAATAAGACTTCTGTCTCATTCGAGACCTATAGAGAATTGACTCAGCAGAAATATGTGCTCAAATACCTAAGAACTATTTAAGAGAGTAATAGGGACAAGCACAAAGGAGAAGTAGTGAGAAAAGCCATTCAGGGGCTAGCAAGGGTCTAACAACCAGGTAGTATACTCTGCTGGTACATTGCTGTGCTACGAATCACTACTTACTCCGTGCTGATTTGGATCAAAAGAAGTGTGTTTAGTACAATATGGAACTCGGAAAAAATACAGAACTTAGTTTTTATAAGTATGCATGTCAGAAGCAATGAAGCCGCACTTACCAGCGAGGATTAGTTAATTCCTCCACCTTTCACCTAAACGCCTAATAATAGAAAAAACAGGTTATGCGGCAATCACAAGGATTTGAAGAGAAGAAATAGGGAAGTGCTGAAGGGCCGAGACTCACTGTCGAAGCGAGATGATATGACCAATAAGTTCTACTTCGTCAAAACACTGCACTACAATGTATCATTAAATTTCTGATTTATTCATCAAGGACAGAGGGGTCGGGAACTGCTGACGGAACTAGAGCCGGAATATTCCGAGTAAGGACCAAGTTTCTATAAATAATAGAAGCAGTGGCCAACTTAAAATTGACGAAATTATCGGAAGATAGATTTTCTAATCACTGCAATCATGTCATGCAGCCAAGTTGCCATAAAATTCATATGATTGTCATACCATCATAAGTATAAGTTCAACAACTTGAGCAAAACCAACATAATTTACTTAAGTATACTGGGTACCAGGTAACGTTGAAGTACTCTGTAATGAATAAGAAAATCTACTGAAAAGGAGGGGTCAATCAACAATTTGTACAACCAACATTTTCTACGAGGAGGAGTTATCTAAAGAAGGGGATTAAAAGAGCTAAATTAAAAGGACACAGCACTTCATAGTAAAATGTCCTATACCCTACCCCTTAGAGGAGAGAAACCTTCCATTGTTAGTCTCAATGTAATACTCATTAGCAAAACTGTGTTTTGGCCAAAAAAAAGAACTTATTTGACATTATGTCCCGGCGCATCATTTATTTACCTGGGGAAAGATATTCGATGTTTATACACTGGCGTCTGGGGAATGACTTTTGTCGTGGTCACTGGCAGCCAACGTGTTCAACAATTTATTTTCTTATCCTTCGCGGATTAATATTTGGCCTAGCCTTCCTTCTTCATAGGAGTGTACATATGTATGAACATATTTCAATCTTTCTTATCAAGAAAACTTCTGTTATATTTCAATGTTATTTGCTCGATCTACTGCCTGAGTCTACCAATCTCGTTGGTTGGTCCCATTTAAGCATAAAAGTGTCTAAATATTGGTGTGAAAAAAGGAAGAAAGCTAGTGGAGATATGAAGCTATTGTGTACCTGCTTAAGGGGTTGGCAACATGGCTATTGCTGCTGACTATGTAGCAAAAAAATAATATTTCGTTCAACTTTTTATTTCTGCAAAACTGAAGTCGCTGCAAACGTTGCGAAATGTTTTTTTTTTTTTGTGGAAGATAAGAGAAACATGGTCCCATCAAATGGGTAAGTCAGTCCAGGTTAGAGAATTTTCTAAGCTCTAAAAACTGAAATGTATTCGCCTGTAGCAGATGTCCTCGGAGGTCTACTTCTCACACAGTCAGAGCCTGCACAATCTCTCCGTAGCGCGGTTTTACGATGGTATTTCATGTAACAATGACCTTCTTATGGGTTAAGGAGAGGAACATTCTACGAAGCATATTAGAATAGACTTAGTCAGAGACGTTGAGATTCATTAGCTTTGGTACTAAAACATAAGACATAACTTATAACCATGCACACAAGTGAAATCTGAACTGACTTGGCTAGCAAAACTGGACGCCCTTGGATGGGGGGCATGTTGAATTCCGGTATTGAACTGTAGCATAACCTCAAGAAAATTATTTGATCTGTGTTTTCAGATATTGCCAGCTTCGTACCAGATACATATTCTCTCTTCAGACACATCTTAATGGGATTAACCAACACTGATTGTAAATATAAGCCCTTGCAATACATTCAACACAAAGGTAACCAAAAATAATCTTTTTTTTTTAGGTGGAACGGTCAATGTTTGGAAGAGTCTTTTTCTTAGAATGCGCTTAAATAACAGTCAATTTGCTTAATTTAGATAACAGCTAATATTCACCTTATTACAACTCTTAAGATGGAATGTGCACAGATACATCATTTCAATGCCTCGGACCCATTCTCAATTATAGATCTTCATTATACCCCACCAACAAATGCAACAACTTATACTTTTCAAAGCACAGGTCGGTCTACCCTATTCCAAAAGGAAAAACAAAAATCCCTCTCCACAATTAACCAAGATAAACCAACTTAAACTTAAACCAACTACCCACTCGACAATCGCGCCCGTAAATCTTCTCATCTCCTGCTAATCGAAAATTTTAATTTCATTGCGGCTGCCGCTCATAATTTGTCTTAAAAGAAAAATAACACCAATTATTATTATTCTTGTCCAACATTGAAGCCATTACGCCCATTTGAGTACCAGTCCTCTGATTTATGATAGATCCCAGTTAGATTTATTAAAACTTATCAAAACTCATTTGGCCGCACCCAGGGCCCTTAAGTGACCTATCTCCGGGGTAATTAGATTAAAATATCGTAGCTGCACGGTACAGTACACCGTAGTAGTACTTAAAAAAAAAGGAAATCCTTTTAATACCAACTCCCATTCCCAATTATCTACCACAATCAGCCAACCCCCGTACACCCCCGGTACACCCCCCGTCATTTTTATCATTTAATTATTTCCACTGTCCCTCAAATTGACGCTCGAGAAAAGTTATGAGCATAATAGTAGTAGGTATTCATAAAGCGGGCGCAGCAAAGAAAAACAAAAAAGGATTGTCTACCTCAAGAGTTACGAAAGGGAGCTCCAACAAAATGAGGTTGTGTATAACAATTGTTAGTATCCATGTTCGGATATACAAGTCTTTCGAACTTTTCATCGGCGTCCCCTTGCGGATTCATTTAGTAAATCCCTTGTAAATCCTCATCAAATGCGGATTATTAGTTAGAAGGGGCTAGAATGGGGTAAAACAAAACTTTCAACTCCTTCGCTCATTTGTTCAGTTCCCCCGTTTTTGGTTCTTCTTTCGTTTTTCTACTTTATTTTACTTTAGCGCATTTTTCAACATCAAAAACTTTTCAGACTGATAACAAGGGATGAAAAATTAAATTCAATTAAACCGCTTCCTTCCGTTGTTTCTTTCCTTTCTCCTTCTCTCTCTCTCTCTCTCTCTCTCTCTTTCTCTCCCTGTCTATTTGCACTGATTTTCGGTTTTTCTTGTTCTATTTCCCTACTTTATAACTTTAGATTTATACAAAGAAAAATGTTTAAATGTATGTGTAACAGAGCTGTTTCTAAATAGAAAACCATAAAGGAAAAGAAAAAAGAAAAATCAAGAAGAAGAACTCGAAACTGCAATCGGAAGAAGAAGAGGAAGAAGAAATTGACTAATTTACAATGTCCACTATGATGATAGAAAAAAAACGAAGCGAACATAGCGAGAAAAAGGAGAATCATTTTAGAGCCGCAAAAACAAGGAGAAAGAACAGAAAATAATGTCCTTAAGTGCCACTAATTGCGAAATGGTAAAGTGTTTTCGTTTTAAATTGGACACAGGCGGAAGTTTCAAGGTCGATCTTGTGTCCTTTTTTTTAAGGACACTTCTGCTATTTGCTGTTCGCTTCTGTGGCATTATTTTGAATTAAAATGTATTAGTTTGATTGAGGTCAGTAAAAATTGCTTTGCTTAACACAGGACGAAATGAAATGAATCCAACTCGTATGGAAAAACTTTGAATCGTCATTGTTGGATTCATTTTCTTGTCCTTGTAGATTTAATGTCACACTTCCTATACTAGCTTTTGGATTAAGGATGACGAATAGGTATAATAACTTTCTTGGAAAGTACTTAAACGCTGTCTCCATTTAAGAATAATGTTTACGTTTCATTATATCATCGTTTATCCCCTTCAAATATCCTTCCTTGACATTGGAAAGTCATTATGATTCAAAAGTCGGGCGCCAATTGCCTGTAAACTATTATCCAAGGAAAAATTGAACCCTATCACTCAAAAAAAGAGAACACTGCTCCACTAATTTAAATACTGCAACAGCAAATAAAAACGAGTCTTGAGCATGAAATGGTTTGTTCCGATATATTCCGCGATATTGCTGGAACGTTTAACAGGGTTTGAGTAGTTTATTACCCTTGGAACGATGCTTCGCATCAAACAAAAAATAAATAATTAAAGCTGGTGTTTCACAAAAAAAAACAGGTGATCCTCACCAGTGTATTCTTCCTGATTTACCAATCTCACCAGTTGGTACCGTTTGCAGACGAAGGAGCGGCCATTACAGTCGACAAACGTAGGTCTCAGGGGAGATTTCATGTTGAGTTAATATTTATGAGGTGCGTCCACCACTTATGGCACCGGCTATCATTCTGAAGTGATTCCTGCTCAGATTCTCAAAAATCTTAAATTTTTTGGGAAACAATACAAGGAAAATGTACTTAGCAATTGTCTGTCCTGGAGTATCTGTCCCGATAGCATCGGATTTGTACAGGGGCTGTTCCTTGGTTTAATATTCAAAAAGCCTTACAGTGAATATGGAAGCAATGAATATGGTTGATGCGCCTAGCTTAGCCAGTTCGCTACGCATATGAGTTCTTCATTAGTTCTCGAAGCATTTCAAGTGATTCCCGGAGTAGTTAAGTAAGTAGTAATAGTTAAGAGCTGCTTGGCTATGATTTCGAAACCAGTTTTGGTTTGCAAGTTTATATCGAATATATCTGCCAGGAAAGGGGTTGATTATATGCTTATCTAGACGCCGAAGATTCAGATTCTCCGTTCATCTTAGAGCCAAACCATACTAGCTAGTTCGTCTTTAGCTGGATCTGACTTATGTTTTTCAGAGTCATCCCTTGGGGGATTCCATTACAGTGGCAGGTTGGAAGCGAGATGTCCAATGACATGTAAAATTCGCTACTTACTAACAGTAGGTTAAGCAGACTGCTGGGACCGATGTGTAGATACATACATATGTGCAACTGAGGTTGATGAGGTATAAGGTTTTATTTTCAGTGTATAGGTAAGTTTATTTGTATTGGAAGCAAACGTAGAATAGGGTTGATGATTCAAGTGGCGGAGGAACGCAGGCAGCCAGTCAAGCAGATCCTGACTTCATTGATTTTTGTCTACTACACCACTGCTCCATAAGCTTCTGGTACGGTTGACTACCAAGGTATGCATTTTTTAAGACTCCAGTTTCTCTAAGAGAACCGACGACCGATCAATGCTTATCTACACGTTGAAGATTCAAATCTCATCGATCTATGTGTGGGTCACAGGATAGTTGATTGCTTAGGATAAATCCAGGACAGTATTCTTCTCCACAGAAATCAATAGCTTCTTAATGCATAGATGGGAGTATGGGTTGGTTGAAATACCTTCTTCTGGTTTAAGGAGTAATAATTGTCTTCTTGGAGCTTGCGAGAGAGACTTTATTTGGTACACCACCTCGACATCTGGACCTCTAAAGTACGTTGTCAGCTTAGCCAATAGCCTCAATAGTTTTTAAAGACTGAAGCAAGCTGTTAACAACGAGTGATCATATAAGGTGACACCCATGAGTTGGTATTTTATTGCATAAATGCATACATATGTATATCCATTACCCATTTATTTATATTGGGAGCGAAGGTACGTTAAGTGGATTTATAATGTTCTTCTCCAATATCGTAAATGTTAAAAAAACGGATCCCTTTTCTATTGATGCGAGCTTCATGTTAAGTTACTAAGTGTTTTGATTCATATTGAGAAAAACAGACATCTGGAGTTAGAAACTCTCTACAATAAAATCAATTTAAGCAGCACGCTAACGACAAAGCATCATTCAAGGTACGCTAGGATAAAACTTTCCTCAAGACGGTTCCAAAATATTGCCCACTATAAAATTTCGGTAATAACATACAACAATCAGCCAATAAAGACTGACGAAAAAAAAGATACACTCATGCCCATCCACCTCGCACATACTCGCTGATGGAACTGAATCGATTAGGGATACCAATTAATTATTTTTTGCGCTTCGTTTCAAAATAACGCGCAAGGGTGATTTATAGCTTAAAATTTTCTATTAGAAAGTTCATACGTACACCAAGTATTGTTTGAAAATAAATTAAATCCAGGAAGCTGTTTTCAAATCATAAGATAAAAAACGAAAGTTTTGAAAATATCTGACACTCCTTTGAACCTCTTCCCAGAAGGCGCAGGCTTGCTGTTTACCCCAAAGATATCATACTGCAGATCAGAGTGCAAAATTTCGAATTCGTTACCATCAAAGGTACTGCGCCTACTGGTATTGGACTATTCAGTGCCGTCCAGTGTCGTTATAACAACGAGTTGTTTATTAATTAGAAAAGCGCGTACATGAGTGTACGTACGTTGATACCCACGTAACTTTCCCGTCGAATACGGATGGAGTATACCCACTATTCTTTCAAAAGCAGCTTCCATCCTCTAGGAAGTAAGTTACACTCTGCCATAGAAATCGAGTTTAGCTTTAGAAATCGAGTTTCACACATCACCGACATGCGCTCAAAATGAAACTGCGCTGCGTTCAGAATTACTCGCAGATATTTCTTTGTCCTCGAATTTCAAAGGTACGGTAATGACTGTGTAAGTATACCTGTCTAACCACGCCATCGAATCGAATGTTGAATTTCGAAAATTTGTGCAGTTTTGGAGATACTAGAAAATATCTGTAAAAACAAATTGTTCTACAAATTTGGGTTCGAGAACAATGTTTAGAGGAATATGAAATATCACAGCGATCAGATACACATGGTTGCTTGTGATTTGTGAACTTTTAAAAGAAAGTATCGCGAATAGTCATCGTTTACAAAGCCTACGAGGTCAATGCAGGTGAATCAGCGTTGTGATGTATTACTTAAGACAGTGAGTTGCTTGTAATGAGCGATGTATGATATGATGAATAAATGAATATAAGTTAGCCATATTGTATCTTTTTTCTCTTACATTAGTACATTTATTCACTGAATGAGCCTCTATTACACACATCAACATCAAAAAGAAGCTCAAAACTACAAATTTATAAATTTGATTTGTAAGACAAAAGTTAAAGTTAAATGGTACCCCGGAGATATGGACATGAACAAGTGCAACTACATACAACATGTGGAGTGCAATCAGAAAAAGGCTCCCGGTTATTAACCGGTTGTAAGCAGTAATATTTAATGACCAATAAAATAAAAGCTGCAATAAATTAAACGTGCTCCAACGACCCCTTAGGTCAGTGTGGAGACCATTTCTGTTGAATATAATTGACCAACACAAACAGCAATATGAATAAAAAATGGAAATGAACTTGTAGCATGCATTGCATGAGCTCGGAAAAATGAAAACTTGTTACCTAAATACGAGCAGTCAGTCTGGTCATGAGCGGTATTCGATTGGCGCTGTTCCTAATTTGTTATAAGCAATGAATTAAAATTATACAAGTTCTTTCCCTATCGGAAGATGTTATAATTTTTGCAAATGGCGTCGTACGTCAATCAAATTTGACATTTGTGAACTAGACAGCTGCAGTATACAAACAGACAAGCAATGGAGCGCTATACTCCGCAAGAGCGTGGAATATTGTGTCAACAACGAAGAGGACGATTTTGTGTAGAAAATCATCATGAGCGACGAGGCGCATTTCCACTTAAGCGGTTACGTCAATAAGCAAAATCTTCGTTTCTGGAGCACTGAAAATCATCATCACCATTACATCCACTCAAAGCCACTGTGTGGTGCGGCGGTCACGCGGGAGGAGTGATTGGGCCGTATTTTGTTGACGACGCCATCGGCAACACGGTCACTGTTACTGGCGAACGCTACAGGGCCACGATAAACGGCTTCTTACTGCCGGAATTGGATGAGCGGGGCTTGGTGAACATGTGGTTTCAACAAGACGGTACAAACACACACACACAGCACGAACCACAATGGATATTGTGAAGGAAGCGTTCCCTGGTCGCATAATCTCCCGTTTTGGCGATTTGGCATGGCCAGCAAGATCGCTCGATTTAACCATCCCAGACTTCTTTCTTTGGGACTACTTGAAGTCGCGGGTTTATGCCAACAAGCCTCAGACAATCGCAGCCCTTAAGGAGAATATTCGACAGGAATGCGTACAGTTATCACCGGAAATCTTGCGGAAAGTCATGGAAAATGCGATAAAACGGGCACAAATGTGTATCAACACTGGCGGCAGCCACTTGGCGGATATCATCTTTTCCACTTAACAGAAAAAATTAACATTTGAAAGTTCCAAATAAAGATTTCCATCACTCAGAATCATTTTTTTTTTATTTAGTATAAAAGTAATTCAAAAACAAAATTCAGTTATTACTTCTGCGCCACCTTGTAGTAATGTTCTGGTGAGGCAGTGATGCAAATGTTTGAAAAGTATGAGATGGTGACGAGTTATGAATGACTCAGGAGCAGAAGTTGGGCCTCAGCTATTACAGAATTGATTAGGTTACAGCGAGTTGTAAGTAAAGCTAGGTCAATGTAATGCAATCAGTACATTATTCTACTCAGGTAGACTATAAAGTTTAAATGGCCCAAATCAGCTTTGTCCGTAATCCCCAACGAGGCCACAAGTTCTGACTACTACTAAAGCGCTTGTTCAAAGTTCTAAAGTCATGAAATAAATCATGGCTCTGACGGCTTTCATTCTAATCTGCAATCAACTTTACCTCCGATTATCCACCTTTTCACTAACCTGATTCAACGACTTAGTTCTAAATTTATACACATACCCAAGAGTAAGGCAATACAGTACCTAGATTCATCTACATACTTCTTGGACTGTGGTTATGGCTCATACTGATCTATAATTTATCAAGCTTGTCAGCTCTAGAATGTCGCAAGCATTTGGACTCTAAATTAAAGAGAAATATCTACTGTCAGTAGTATCTTCCTCTAACATCTCACATCGTAGTTGGAAAGTGTATTTTTTATGTAAATTACGTCTAAGGTTTCTAGCAAATAAAAGGCTGACCATTATAGTAAGCTAATTAGCAGTAAAAACAGCCACGCATTCCAGCTGCAAAAAAGCAACAGTTTAATCGAGATGATAAGCTGCAAGTAGGTGAAGGAAAGTTTCACGGAAGTAGATATGCTTTACCACCTCAACGGATATAGTAACGTCTTGAGATACAATTTTTAAATTCTAAAACCCCTGTATATATTTAAGTTTCCAAATAAACTTCATACCGTAGTTTTCTAGTTCAACTTACTCGAACAGTAGACATTCACAAATTCTTTTTCCCAAACAACTACAGCGAAACTTCTTTAAATAGACGTCCTATAAATGAAATCAGACCCTTACTGGTTGCCGCCTGCCACAAAGACTATTTAAAGAAGCACTTTCAATCAAGCATTTCAACAACTGTCACCAGAAAGTTCATGAAAAATTAATTCCATCTACACGTTCCATCCCAAACTTTGCCGGGAAATCCTTCAATAAATAAGAGACAGAGACTGAGATACAAAGTCTGTTACAAAACAATCAAAATTAGAATCTTTCAGAATTTCAAATTGCCTCCTTGTAGGTTTTTATACTTTCGAAAGCCTAAATCAGGATGACTGTGACAGTCATGTGATTGTTTTGATGGAAAAGGATAAAGGAAACAAGGTGGTGTTCGTTCGGTGGTGTTTTTCTATCGTATTTTAGAATATTTATATAAACTGCCACACAAAATGAACCTCATTCAATTATTTTGAATTTTTTTTTTGTTTTCATGGCCACAAGGATTAACATCACTCAACAAATTTAAAATATCCATTGTCGTTGCCCAAACGGTCTCTCTCAAAACAAAGACAACATTTTTAAACCACAAAAATATTAAAAATCCACGGAAAACCCTCAAACAAAGTTGGCTTTGATTCATAAACTATCTCGCTCTATTCGCGTTCACTGATTCGTTTGAATCATGGTCATGTTGACGGACATAAGCTGCTTCCAGCACAACATCATAAAACCGTAATCCATTTGGTTGAAACCAAAATCAAAACTTATTATACTAGAACCGTCGTCGTCGAACCCACAGCAAGGAGTTAGCCCACTCCTTGCCAAAAGCACACATGCAAATGTTTTTCGGTCGAACATTTGGAATAAATGTGGTTGCAGATACTCGGTGCTAGTTTTTGTTTCTCACTAAAATCCGTTTTTGTGGTAAATAAAAGAATTTACTCGTATGTTCATAAAAGGATTTATGCACTAAAGTTTCATGCGATTTCACAGTTCGCGGTATAAAAGTCACTAATGTCCACTTGTGGTTTTAAATAAGAATCAAAGAAATATGTATCTTGTCGTCCTACCATGATTCGTGTCGGCACTATAATCCGTTTGGCACTGTCTCTGTGTAAACTTGATGTTGTGTACAATTCACTTGTTATGTGGCTTTAAAGGACATTCGTCGCGTTAATACACACAGTCACTGATCACACCGATTTCTATATGAAATATCGAAAACCCAAAACGGATGCGTATAACAATCTGTAACAAGCTCTTACGAACCGTCGCTTGTCACTTTCAAAATAAAAATGCTGCCAGTTGATGCCACCGGTTGCTATTATATTCTCTGTCTTGTCGGTGCGATCATATGACCAATTTCACATATGCATCTTTGCCGCATCGCATCGCATACACAATGACAACTCTGCTATCCCTACTACCTACCTACAGTATTTTCTCCATCGAAAAAAAAGTATCTCAGAGTAAGTGAACCCCCCACCAGTAATTTGGTGTTTCAGGTGCGTAAAGCCGACCATCGACCATCGACACGTCGCGTCGTCATCTTCATATTCAAATTGCGCCAAAAAAAAAAAAACAGAACGCGCTTACTTTTTTCTTCAGTGTAACCATACAACCATCACGATCGTGACCACACGACCAGCCATTGAGAAGAGCTTAAGACCAGTTTAGCAGCTTTGAATCGCATCTCTGTCAAGACTCACCAGACGAAAGGCAGACCATTTGGAAGCTCGATTGTTTTTTTTTTTTTTCTTCGTCGGTTAGTCTCTCCATGAAGTGGAGAAAGACTTTTACCACTTTTGCTTTTCATCACAGCAGTCGCAGTGTAAGATTCCGATTCCGATTCCGCTTCGGCACTTTGCAACACTGCCGCACTGAGTCAGGTTGGCCCATTGCCATGGCCAATGATGATTATGCGGAGCACCATGGTAGGTGGAGGTATGACGTGAGCTGGCGTTTGGTAAGTTCGCGTGTTATAGTGAATGCTGGCTGATATGAATGCCATCTCGATTAGCGGGAAAGTTATTTTTGCATATTTTGGATTTTAAAATTTTAATTTGAATTTTAATATGTGCAGGTGGGAACTATGGGATTCTGACATAGCTTGCGCTTAGTAAATTATGTTATTAGCCTAGGTCGGTAGAGGGTTTGAGTGTGTGAGCTTAAATTAAGCCTAGAATTGAAATGTTGCGGATACAACCGAATTTTTTATGCGAACATATTTCATTTTGGGGAAAAAGTTTTGCAAAATATTTTGACATGAAATACGATTTGTGGTTTTCTTTTTCGAAAACTGATTAAACAGGAAGTGATTAGCTCACACGAAAGTAGTTGGATTTCACAAAGAGCTTAGGTACTCTTTTTTTATAGTAATGACCGGATAAAAGTCTTTTTGGTTTTTATTTAATCTGAGATGGATTGCAACACCATGCATCAGCTTGAATGCTAAGAGCAAAGCCACGATTAATGCAACAGATACAGGCGGCGCGGCGGTTTGCGGTCATGAGGGTATCTCCATCTATCCTCCAAATGAAGTGATTATTTGGCTGAAATTGTTTATAGTTAATGTAGAGCAGACATTAAAGTAAGTGTGTCCATTAATATGTGAAGTAAATGATCCGCATGTGTGCGGATGTGATACCTCATTACTGAGAGGCAACAGGTTTTCCTAGGTCGCTTAAGAGGCGAAGAATTATCTAACCAATCCCAAGTAAACTATGCATATAGAACCTTGATGTCATTTTTTACATAACAATAATAACGCAATTAAGAAATATTTTGAGTGACAAGAAAGCACATAGTATCACGGGTATTAACACACAAACTCTGCTAAAGAGCCACTAAAGTTTTTACAAAAAATACTTATTGAATACTTATTATTTATTAAGCTTAGTTCAAGCCAAGAACTTACACAAACTGATCTTACAAACTAGAGCCCTATAAACTAAAAAAATCTTAAAAGCTAAGGAGAGAAGCGGAGAGGAAAGGAGTGATAGAGTGGTAAAAACGAGACAAGGCTAGTGCGGAATTGGAGCGATGCTTAAGATTGTTACGGAGGGTGCTTATAGTGGAGTGGAAGTCATTGTTGGCCAGGCGCAACATTCTGGAGAAGGGTGCGTTATGAACATAATTTGTACGATGAGAAGTGGGACGGAAGAGGGGAATGGATCTTAGGTTACGGGGATTTGTGTTGAATGAGCTCAGTTGAAGGAGCGCGGGGCAATCAGTGTGACCAGTGATTAGCTGATGAAGGAAGAGTAAATCGGCAATTTCGCGACGATTTTGTGAGAGACTAAAGATTGATCAGTTTTAAACCATCAGAGTAGGGAGGTAAATTGAATCTATCAACCCAGGGAAGATCGAATAAATCTGCGCTGGACGGCTTCAATACGTCGGATGTGGGCATCGTAGTGAGGCGACCAAACTGGGCTAGCATATGCGAGGATAGGTCTGACGAAGGTTACATAAAGTGATTTAGTGACATAGGAGTCAGAGAATTCCTTGGACCAACGTTTTACAAAGCCAAGAGCAGAATTGGCTCTGCTTATAATGTTGTCAATATGGGAACGGAAGTTAAGTTCCCTATCACAGGTAACACCTAAATCTCGCAGAGATGAAACTGATGGAACAATCTCGTCGCAGAGAAAGTAGCTCCTATGGAGTGGAGGAAGGCGTTTACGGGAGTAGGTAATGGAATGACATTTGCTAACATTAAGTTCGAGATAATTCTTCTGACACCAGATACACAATCTGTGGGAGACAATATGTATCTAAAGATTTTCATGTCGTCGGCATAGACAGAGAGATGGGAGTCTTGGATAATGCAGTTGACATCTCTGGTGGGGAAAACGAAAATTAAAGGACCAAGGTGACTGCCTTGTGGAACTCCGGATTTGGCGAAAATGGGGTCAGAGACAGAAGATCTAAATATTACCTCGTACTGACGACCTTCCAAGTAAGATTTGATCCATTTGATGAAACGAGGTTGAAAACCAAGAGCTTTTAACTTTTAAGAAGGCAAGTAAATAAAAACATTATTATTCAAGGAATTTTAATTTGTACCAAAATCTGCCCTAAGGAATAGCTTTTCTTGAAATTGCAGATAAATACCTTATACTGCAAAACTAACTCAAAAATTAGTTAAGGTACTCAACATAGCCTAGTCCATAGGTACATATAAAACACAATTTGGGTCTGAATTGTTTCTGGTATTTTGACACTTAGGAAGAGTATAAGGCTTGGTAAAACCTAGGGCAATATATTAGCATGATCTTAAATATATATACATATGTACATATCTACATCTATGGCTATGCCTTTGTATATGCATTTATGTAAATATATGTCCATGTCAATGTCTATCTACAAGTCCATACCTGTGTTGTGTCCATGGCCATGTTCAGGGCCATGCCCATGGCTATATCTATTTACATACACTGCTGGACAAAATAATAGGTCTGGGTACTTTTTCGATATTTCAACTCAAAATAAAGTAAAAAAATTTATTTCACTAATTTTGATTTAAAAATTATAAAAAAAGAGAAATACAGTGGTGGTCAAAATAATAAGAGTGCATTGTAGTACTCCTGAAACTTCATAAATCCCATATTTATAACCCATTCTACTGCAACAAATTAGTATATCAAAAAACTTTAAATTTAAATCCCCACATTAGTTTAAATCTTATATTTTACGATTAAGCCTGGACAAAATAATAGGTGTGTTCAGGAGTGCTTGGAATAAAACAAAATTCGTATCTTAATATCAAGCTCTTTACCAATTATTTATAATCCTACATATTAGTAGATTGTGTAACCACCATTGTTCTTTATTAGAGCCTGAATCCGTCTACGCATATATCGCATAAGGTCTGGCACGTCTCGATAGGTATTTGGTACCAGATAGCTTGGACATTTTGCCATAACTGGTTTTTGCTGGTTGATGTGCGCATTGACAGTCATCTTTTCAGCTCTCTCCATAAGTTGTCACTGGTATTTAGATCGGGGACTGACTTGGCCATGATAGACTGGCGACATTGTGTTCGTTAAGCCAAGCACTCTCTAGATTCGATGAGTGTTTTGGATCATTATCCTGTTGGAGTCGCTAAATCAACCGCGTATTATCTTCCGCATAAGGCAGTATTACATTTTCCAAAGTATTCTGGTACTCAAATTTTATTATTGTGTCCTCTCTTCGAAATATGGGTCCGACACCATTCCAGTAAGAACATTCACATACCATAATGTTTTCCCCGCCATGCTTAACCGTTTTTCGCGTGTAGTGCACATGGTGGACGAACAATGCATCCAGAATCACTGGAGAGCAAATTGACTTTTGTTTCGTCACTCCATGAAATATTTAGCAATTTTTTCCTCCATTCGTCCCACACCATGAACGATGATTTTCAGCAAAGATTTTCCTCCAGAGTTTCGGGCTACTCTGCCTGCCTATTTTGCCGCAATAGACCTTGAAAGCTTTAAGGGGTCCTTTTTGACTAGTTTGACAGTCATCTGATCGTCTGTTTTTGTCGTAGATCTAGGTATTCCGCGCCTTTCAGGAGCCTTGTGATATTTCAAAGTATTTGTGACGAAGTTTTCTGATCGTCCTTAAGATTGTACTATAAATTTATAAGTTTTTCCCTGATTTCTAAGGTCCTGCACTAATCGCACTTTCTTTAAGAGTACAGTGACTTTTTCGACCCATCTAAAATGTCTACTAATATCAACGCATTTTTAAATCTACCGTTTTTAACAATATTTTTAAAAATTTTAATAAACAAAACACTTTAACACAAGTTTTTAGACGTTTTTCCATAAAAGAAACAATTCACACCTATTTTATTGTCGAACTCAAATTGGCTTCTATCCTAGATAATTGGTCCTCACTCAAAACCGTTGAAAGCAATAATAAAGTTTGAGTGACAAATAACTTCTCAGTAATTCAAGCGTCTTATGCATAACGGTGAATTTGGTGGAAAAATTATTTGAACACAGTAAATTTGCAATAACAAAATATAAAACTCACACACCAATTATTTTGTCCAGCAGTGTACATGTCTATATTAATGTCGATGTAAACGTCTATAGCTATTTTGTTTTTTTTTTTTAAAGCGAAAGGAGAGATACATGCATAGGCACCACGCTCTAAGTTATACGGTGGTGTCTGATTCTTACTAACTAAACCTCACCTGCGCTAGCTCAGACCCTCGCCCCGCAATTCCATTGACAGGGACTGCTCCACGGACCGAGCGTCCCGGTTTTTACGGCCATCCTTGTGTGCATTTGCTCTTTTCTAGTTCTCCGTCTGTCTAAATCTTCGTTTTTGCTCAAGGAACCTTAAACACGTAAATACTACATATTCCGGGTCTTCGTTCCACTTAGCACATTCTAGTAACTCGTCGAGTCTAAAGCTATGAAGATATCGGCTTTAACCACCATGGCCTCACAATAATCAATTTCTCTAAGAGTTCTACTTATACGGAGTTCTATCCCGGGGACTGGTTTGTGTATCGACCTAGCCTTGGCTGAGGTATCCCATTGTTGTTGCTGCAAATTTCCATCCTGAATTATCCTCAAACAGGATATCTATAGCAATCTCATCCGCGATGACATACGCCGCTTCACCCGGTATTGTCTTATAATCCGATGTAACTCTTAATGCGGTAAGCAGCGCTATAGGTGCTATTCATATCCGACCGATATTTCCTTATTTTTAACTCACTTCTTGTGCTTCTTGGGTCCCCAACATTTGGCAGCATTGACGACAGTGCCAGTGTTGCCTTCTTTGATATGTATTCCAAGTGGTTAACAAAGTTTTACTCCGAGGACAGAGCCCTGTGTAACACCGCCACCACGTCATTCGTTATGATGTACTTCTTTGTCCCTAAGTCGCGTCGGTTTCGTATAGCAGCACCCGTTGGTGGACACAGTTATAAACTATTTTCAGGATATATCCTAGGATATTCATATTTCTCAATGCATCCAATGTGTACATATGTACAGATGTAGCTCCAAGTTGCTATACTGAACGCGTTTGCGCTTATGTCCTCATCTCCAGCTGGAACGCTGTATTGATTACTTGGCCTTTGAAATAACGGAGTCCGTATTGTTGATCCGAGAGACCACTTTCTGGTTCAGAAACTAGGAAAAACCTACTGAATATTCGGGGGTAGTATCTTTTTCATTATATCAAGTAGACAGGACATAGGACTGTAGTTTAGTATGAACATAGGTTTCAGTAAAAGAGCGGCAATATATTTGGCTACAGATTGCTCTTCTTGCCACTCAGGATCTATCGAAAGATATTACTTCTATGAAGCCTCTCTTAGTCCTTTGCTTTTCCTGCTACTGAAGAAGAATCGCATGATGAAGAGGTCACATGCGAGTAGAAGTACTTGCGTCCGTCAGACACTTGTGCAGACGATTCTACCCAGGTACTTATCGTAAAGGCTTTCACACATTTCGAAGTATTGGATACCATAGCTTAGATATGGAATCTACATGAAATTTTGGGGAGCGGCCGATGGAATTGACTGCCGATGCCTACATCAAGAAGTTCGCACTCACTTTGCCGATTTTATCATGTAATTCCTCAGTATCAAACCACCTACTTCGTAGACTCAGTGAGTCTTGGGATCTGGGATTTAATTTAATGGAACTTGAAAATTGGAAAAATAAATGTGCAAAGTAAATTTCACAAGAGAATTAAGAAAATAAAATTAATCTCAATACCATGAAAATTCGAAAGGCTCATCTTACTTACTTACTTATGGCGGGGCTACAGTCCTGGGTGGACATGGGCCTCAACCAACAATCGTCTCCAGCCAGCTCGATCTTTAGCCAGCTGCTTCCAGTTTCGCACGCTAAGTTGGTTGAAGTCCCCTTCCACCTGCGTGCGCCACCTGAGTCGCGGTCTTCTTTTACTGCGCCGTCCCTCGGGAATGGATTCGAAGATTTTCCGGGCTGGAGCATTTGTGTCCATGCGCTCTACATGACCCAGCCACCTCAGTCGTTGGACCTTCACTCCTCTGGCCAAGTCGATGTCGCTGAACAGCCCATACAGTTCGCTGTTGTATCTCCTCTGCGCCATAAAGCAGGACTGGGATGATTAAAGTCTAGTATAGGGTCACTTTAGTTGCTCGAGAGAGGGCTTTGCTGTTCAATTGCCTTCTTAGCCCAAAGAAGCAGCGATTGTCGTTTTCTGAGATCATAGCGGAGCCTGGGTAGATAAAGTCCTTAACTACCTCGAAGTTATATCTGTCCATGGTGACGTTCTGTCCGAGACGTCGAAGTTGGTTGTCCTTAGCATATACTTGGTCTTGCCTTCATTAACTCGCTGCTTTCTCCCGATTATGTCAATATCGTCGGCGTATACGAGTAATTGAACGGACTTTTGAAAGATTGTGCCTCTGGTGTTGACTCGCGAGTTTTGCACTGTTCTTTCAAGAACGATGTTAAAGAAGTCGCATGACAGCGCGTAGCTTTGCCTCAAACCTTTTTTGACATCAAAGGTCTTGATGAAGTCTTTACAGCGCGCATTCTCCATCGTCATCCTGCACAAACGGACGAGTTTGGCAGGGATGCAGGGATGCTCTATATAGCTCGTCTCAATAAATGCTGTCATACGCGGCCTTCAATTCGATGAAAAGGTGATGTGTATCGATTTGAAGTTCCTGGGTTTTTTCCAAGACCTGCTGTTATGTGAATATTTGGTAGTTGGTGGACTTTCCTGGCCTACGAGCAGCTCTAGTCCTTCTATGCAGCGCCGCTTTGTATGCTGCTGGTTTAGCTGCATGTGCTTGCAGGCACTCGTCTTTAAACCAAGGGTTTCGCTGTGGTGGCCGAATGAAACCCAGTACACCAGAGGCGGCATCTCTGATGGCTTTTTGGCAATGTTGCCACTGGTCCTCAATACTTAATGCTGGCGGCATAGGATATCTTATGAGATTGAGGGAGACTCGATCGAAAAAGGATTGTAGCAGTTCGACGTCAAACTTCCTCGCAGTATTTCCTTGTCTTGGCGGTGTTCGGGATAACCGCAACCGTACCTTGGCTACAACAAGGTAGCCAAGGTAGCCAGTCAATGTTTACCCCTCGGAAAGTTCGGACACCCGTAATACTGGAGGCGTGTCTTGCGTCGATCGCAATGTGGTCAATCTGGTTGACGGTAGATTGATTAGGAGATTTCCAAGTTCCCTTGTGAATATCGAGATGTCGGTGACCTACTTCGGGGGTGTGAGTGCTGCCTATGGCCCTTTAGGGCTCCTCCGCCATCATCTCTTTTCCAAGACCCCAACTAATTCTTGGAAATGTGTGGTAACAGTTACAACACTGGGCTTTGCCTACCCTATTCCCACAGCATCCAGCCATCGAAAAAGGCTCATCAGGAACCGAAAATAAATTGGTATGACACCTGTGGTTCTCTGACTTGTGTGTTATTTTCTGCTATGACACACTTTATTCCCAAGCATTTTGACACGAATTTCATTGGAACAGTTCAGTCAGTAATTGGATTTCGTTTTCATACATAATATACAACAATCCACATGTGGTTCTGATATCCAGTTCTGGGGCAAAAATGTTTTCCAGGATGTCTCTTGAACTCCACAAAATAGTTCTTGCTATTCAACATTATCTATGCTGGCATATTGCTTGCATATTAGCAATTGAAGGTGCGAATGTCAGGTGTTAAGGTGAAAATAAATGCAGAGTATGTCTCTGCACTCTGCAAGAAGCAATACTTTCATGAAAATAATTCAAATTTGCATTAGTGTTGAAAACGGTTTGATGTCGTATAGGTAAATAAATTTTTTACGGCCGGCGTTACGTGCTTGTTTTTATCCTACGAGTACTGTCGTCATCTCTTTTATAACGACTACTCATTGTTCCTTAATGATGTTGATTAGTGATTGAATGAATTAAAAGAAGAATCGTGAAAAAATTTACTAGACCGGGACAATCGCTTTGGTAAAACAGAAGTCCGTGATCTTGATTTCTATCGGATATAGAGGCCACAATACAAGTTTCTTCGTTTTATGAGCCTCATCATGATTTCATAAGACGCAGCTAGATTCTTAAATTCTTATTCGTCATTCACTGTATTACAAGCTGACTAGTGTTTCCTAAGTTGTTTTGTGAAGTGGTAGGGGAGGAGGCATTAACATTATGAGTCTTGAGCAATTGCCACATAGTAGGTGAATCTACTATATATAAATCGCGACTATCTAAGTAAGGTCCAACATACAGCTAGTCTGTGCATAAGCGGAGTACTTCGTACAACTCCCTCTGCGGCACTGGACATTCTATTCCATCTGATAACCCTCGATATATTTAGCAATCAAATGGCAGCGAATGCAGCCGTTCATCTTGAAGCTACCCAACAGTGGTCAAGAAAAGAATTCGGCCACGCTCCAATTCTGAATAAATTCAAAATCTCTCCCAAAAGCACGGGCTACACCATCCCACGTCCAAATTATGAGAAGAACTTTACAGTCACCATCCCTTCCAGATCACTCTGGGAGGACGATGCATTTTCAGAAGATGAATCAATTCACTTCTACACTAACGGGTCAAAAACCAAAGACGGAGTTGGTGCAGGTGTTTTCTCTGATAGGCTTAACCTTAAGCTCTTAAGAAGCCCTATCTTGGCTTAAGAAAAACGTGGTATCTGCTAGGGATATCCGCATCTTTTCAGGCAGCCAAGCAGCAATCAAACCTCTAGAAATTCATTAGTAGCTCTAAACTGCCGTTCGTCTCTTGTGGAGATGGCTGAGCAGTTCAATATTCACCTGTGTTGACTGCCGCTGCACAGAGATATTCCAGGGAATTGTTAGGCCGATGAAGTCGCCAGAATAGGAACAACTATACCCATCTTGCGGGACAAATGCACCTTAGGTATTCCAATCGCTGGATGCTGTCGAGAGTACAAATCTTAGGTGGACAAGTGGATCAACATGTCTAGCGACAAAACAGATTTGGCCAAAGCTGGATCTAAAACGCTCTAAGAGTTTGATTTCTCTCAATAGATTGCATATCGGCACCCCAATGGGTGTGGACACTTTGCGAACGACTTTTGTAGAAGATGCATGGATGAAGAAGAGGGGGAAACTATCCCTCACCTTCTTTGTTTCTGCCCAGCTCTCTCGCGTAGAAGGAAGCTTCACTTAGGAGCTCGCTATTACAACGATATAGGGGACCTGATCAATATTGACATTAAGAGCCATCTACGCTTCATAAAAAGCTTAAATTGGTTTTAACGAGGTATCACAATGGACCTACCATTGGTCTAAGTGTGCTGGCGACTCCTAGCTGGCAGCACTTCAACTTAACCTAACCTAACCTAGACCGGTGCATGCAGCCGCATTTGGGAAATGCCCGTTTATTTATCATAGTCGGAAAAGTCAATGCCGAGTCCTCTAATGTCAGAAATGTTCTACGACGATCTAAAAACCTCATCCAAGGTATTCGTTAGTCTGAGAGAATTAGTCTGCCACTCGTTGTTTATCTGAGGGCCCCTTGTTAAGTTTCTGGGGCAAATATTTGAGGCAGATACAACCCTAAACATATAGGGCTAATTCATATGTGAAAATGCCTAGGACGAGCAAGCGGTAAGACCGATGTCAACAGCCTCTTTGAGACTGCAAGACCTAATGTACCCGGGTAAACCCATGAAGCTAATATTGACCATCTTTTTCTCGGTTTTATGACTACCAATGATAGCTTTTACGAAGACGATCCATAACGAGTCATGTCTAATTTTGGGAATCCTGCCAAATACGTCCGTCTTTACAGTATGACAGTATCGGTAACGCTTTGAAAAGAAAACTAAAAAGCGAGCTTCACGAACTGTACAGCGACATGGACGTAGGTAGCACTCGATTTACCCGCTTAACACGGCTAGGGCATGCAGAGCGAATGAACATTGCAGCTCTGGTCCCAGAAGTCTTCTCATTCAATTCAAAGGAACGGCGCTGAAAATTAAGATCAAAACTAAGGTGACATACGCAGTAGCTTGTGGCCCTGGACTGTAGCACTATCCAATGCACAAAGGAAGTATGTATTTAAAGTGTTGCTAACGCCTCATTTGAATATCCCATCAGAATCTGTGAACTTAAAAAAATTCCAGTAGTAACAGCACTGACCACTAAGGTCCTGCAGGGAGTAAGATTAACAGAAGGTTAGTTAGGTTAGGTTAGATAGGGTTATGACGAAAACCTCATAAAACGCTAGGCACCAGAATGGGCCCATTACGATCCCTGGGGAACCTCCATAAAAAGCAAATGGAAACCTAAACACTTTCCCTGAAACACTTGATTTCCCTACAGAATTTAAATAGCCTGTTAGTGAGCCTTAGGGCACTGTTTCCCGCAAGGTTTTTAACTTGCAAATCAAGCCACAAAAGGTGGTGACGTCCAGTGCCGCTGAGGGGGTCGTTCGGAGTGCGACCGTAATTGCGACACTGGCCGTTCTTTGAACCGCCGCTAATTTTCCTAATGCTGTTTTCCTGTTTGTTGCTTTCCACCACACCAGTTTAGCTTCCTGTCTAGAATTACACCAAGAAATTTTGCGTTGCTCGAAAGGGACAACTCCACGCCGTCTAGTTTTGGTCGTTTGAAGTGTGGTATCTTGTGCTTTCTAGTAAAGAGAACTAGTTCCATTTTGGATGGATTGACATTAAGTCCGCAATCTCTTGCCCAACGACTAAGAGTCGTCAGAGCGACTTCCATGAGTTCGCTCAGAATGTTTGGAAATTTACCCTGAATCATGATCACGACATCATCTGCATATGCGGTGACCCCTATACCCATTGATTTTAGTTTCTTCAGGATCCTATCGATAACCAGTACCCGTAATAATGGGGATAAGACTCCTCCCTGGGGAGTTCCTCTGGTTACCGATCTCCTGATAGAGCTATCTCCGAGAACGGAGTTGATGTTTCGTGTATCGGGCATTCTTCATGACCATCTTGTTATTCCCTGCTCGACCTCCGTACTATCTAAGGCCTGCTTGATGGCCCTACTTTCTACGTTGTTGAAGGCCCCCTCTTCATCTAGGAAGGCTGCTAAAGCAAATTCCCCATGATGCAGACTAGCCTCTATTTTCCCCACTACTTCATGTAGAGCTGTTTCTACCGATTTCCCTTTCATGTATGCGTGTTGTGCTTGGCACAGCTGGCCGCTGTTGCATTTGTTTCTTATATAGGCATCTAGGAGCCTATTCAGGGTTTTGAGCACAAAGGAGGAGAGACTTATTGGTCTAAAGTCCTTTGCTGTCATATGGCCCTGTTTGCCAGCCTTGGGTATAAACACTACCCTTACCTCCCTCCATGCTAACGGTACGAACCCTAGTCTAAGTAGTCTAAGATAGATTAACATAAAGTTGGTAATTTTTTCTTCGATGAGGAGTCACGTGCTGAGGCACTCCCTGAAATTCATAGTCATAGAGTAACCTTTTATGGGGTATATTGGATCAATCACTACTCTATCTGTATCTATTATTAATGGATCTCCAATTTTGTTTGTTAATTCTTTGACAGGAGGACAAATCATACCAATATTTGCATTGTATGTAAAGCAACATCCAGGCGACAAAAAGCCTCGACGTGTCAGATACGATTAAAGTGTAAAAAATGCCCCGTAGCTGTGCTGTAATATGGTTGCGATTTATTTACCATCAACAACTACTACGCACCTATCCATTCGCTATTCCGAACGTTTCAATTCGTGAATTCTTGCTAATCTCATCACCAAAGAAAGGTGGACCTAACCCAACTTGTCTCTGTTTGTGGCGGCACACCTCAATTTCAATCTGAAATAAAACATATTTCTGGTATATTTAAACACAAGATGAGGAGAAAAAAAAAAACTCGTTTTCACTGCGTGTGTCACAAAGTGGGCTCCAGTGAAATCACGCTTGTGTGTACACTTTCTCGGATAACAACAAACAAGAAGGAATTCCGAATTAGATAACCACACACATAATGTATGCTAATTGATGGCACTCCAAATGACTGGGGCGTCTACTGAGAATCAGATAGCGCAACGGCTGCAATTTGGATTGCCCCAAGCAAAGCCCTATCAACGGATTAACTCATATGTATCTCTGGCCCTGAAAATCATGTGAAATATGTACGTAAGTGTACGCGTGTGAAAATATCTCTCTCGAAATATCCGTACGCCCGCGAATGTTTAATATTCATGATGTGGTCGTATCTACTGACAGATATTTTAGCTATTTCGTTTATTTTTTATAATTTTCATTTTGCATTCCTTTTGATGACAAAGTCGAGAGTAAATTCGCAATACAGGGCGATTTCCTGTTTCGTTCAATGAATCAACCAAATTTCCGCCTTCATTACTTTTATATTCAGAAAAAAAAAAAAAAAAAAAAATCCGCACCTATAGCAGGTACCGACATAAATTATTCCCATGATGTACTGGATGAAAATGTTAATCGGATGAAGCCATATGACAATGTAAACCGTTTGCGGATTTTTATTTGAATTGATTTATTCATCGGAAGAAAGTTAAATGGGTAAATTATCCATTGTTTTGGGCAATGGCGGATCGAATGTGTTCGAAAATATTTGACGAAAGTGCGAATAAGTGGAGATGGACGAAGCTATCTATAGGACGCATTTTTTTTTGGTTGTATTGTATCTTTGCGGACCACAATTGGTTTTTTTTGGTATGCTGTGGAGCTGGCGGCGTCTGGGAGAGAGATTGTAAGATTGGGCACGTGCTGGAGGCAAATCAGCTTCGTTTTTCAAACCAAGCCAATTATGTTGTTTCTAAGGAAACTGTGTTGGTTACAAAGCGAAGGTATTACGAGAGCTGAATTTTTAATTAGTGCATCTTTAGGTATTTAAATTCTTTTGGAGTAACTTTAGCCGATTGTTATCGAAACGGTGAACGCAGAAGTTTACATAAGCCTATGATAGCAGATGAATTTTAAGGTGGAGTCGACCAGGTGGGTTGTTGTTTTTGCTTGTATGTATCTATGGCAGACAATCGCGTTTCCCTGAAGTTCATCGCAGATAATTAGATTACATTACTTCAGTTGAGGGGGATATTAAAATGTTGTTTCTTCATTAAGAGCACTAATTTATTTACTGAATTATTAATGAAGAGGAGTAAGTATCTAGTGCTGCTTATTAAAACCCCAGTAGCTTTAGAAGCATACAGTTCCAAGACCATTCTAAGGAAGGGGTAAGACTTGAGAAGACCACGAGTATTGGCTTCCAATGTCACTTGACAATGGTTGAGTGTTTTCTTTCGTCGTTAAATCCCTCTTTGTAACCACTGCTGAGTTGAGGTTATATTATGTAACTATAGAGCTTTTCGTGTGACATACAATTTTAAATAGCATGTATTAGCACACAAAATGACATGGGAGTTATCGTCGAAAAGGGTTCTTTGGATATGTACAGCAACGGTAAGACAATCTTCACATTCGCATCGGTGCGGTGCGGTGGTTTGGTGGAAATACTTTTGTAAAACCTCAGCAAACGGATTGTCTCGTCTGCATAGGGGGCCTTCTCCAGCACGCCCGGATCTGGTCTTGATGCCCTATTGAACTCTCCCCTCAAAGTTCATATCATGGGCTACGAACTGAGCCATATGTCTTCTAAAGAGATGCGATTCTTGGTAACATTCGCACTGAAACTTCGATGATCGTGCCTGAGAAATATCCTACAACCACAGTCTAATGGATATGCCCAATGACAGGGATATGATACAATGGCACCGAAAATCCAATTGCGACACAACTGCACAGTCGACTTTCTACTTGCACTGCTATGGCTTTGGCCGGACATAGAAAAGGATGCCAACGTATCTTTACGGATGCTTCGAAAACTAGACAGGAGTCCGGTGCTGGTGTCTTTGTGTTAATTAAGAGTTTAGACTCCATTCTCTGTTAGATCAATGAGATCCACGTAATCCGATTAGCCATAGTATCTTTGCATCTGCAAAGACAGCTAAGCCGCACTCAATGCCTCACCCGATTTACTTCCAAAATAGTATACGAATCTAGTCTAAATTCATTGCGTCTTGTATGAGTACCACGTAACACTGGAATCCAAGAAAATGAGTTCACCAATTTCATCTGTAGTCAGTAGTTCCATTAACGAATAGGTTTCTCGTGAACGAAATAGTCGGTGATGTAGCTGTGCTCGATGCAGAAAAAAAACAATTGTATGCGTTCGGAAATCTGCAAAAGTTAGCGGATTTTTTTTCGTCAGAAGAATTGAGTTTAGATGACTTGTAGATATCTTTACTGCTGCAACCACATGCTTGGGAGGAAGAAGATTTTACAGCGGAACATTCCTATGTTATTGTTCGGCCTTAGCTCATGCCAAGAGGCAGGTCCTTGAGGCCGATGTCGTGAGTCTTCATCGTTGAAGCCCCCATCTCATCATTCTCCTATTTTCAGGAAAAATAATTCTGGTCAGAAAAACAAAAAAAAATCAATTCATCAGTCCATAGGAAATCGTTGATGTATTTAAACTGCAAATCAAGCAGTTGGAGGAGAAACTGACTACGCAACTTTCGGCTGGCAGATCGAGAATAGGTCAAATTTTCACCAACGAATTTCGAGCTGAAACCTGAAACACCTACTCAATGATTTAAAATCCCCATACAGCGTCAAGAATTGTATGAAGCGACGATCAACTTTGGAATCCCGAGTACACTAAACCATCTGCTTGGCAGGGAAAACACGCGATGTTCTATGTACTGTGGGTATAACTCGTCTGAGGAATTCTTAGCATGTAACGGTTTTCCTGTCAAGAAGATGTGCTGTCATGTGACTTCTTCAATCTCAAGCTGGAACAGATAGAGCATAGAGCTTCTATCAATAGATGACATTGGCATCATCACAGGTTTCCAGCGTCGTATCTGAATCATTTACGGCATTTGAAAAGCATGTGAAAAAGTTGGCTTTGTAATGACTGTTACTACTGGCAGTTGCAACATAGATTTACTCAATGATTTTCTTGTGGGCGCCGTGGCTTACTGGATAGTGCATTGGACTCTTGAGCGGCAGGTTCGGAGTTTCAGTCCTAGAAAGCACTAAAACAAGATATTTCACCATCCCACTTTTGGTAAATGTCTGACAAACGCCCAAGAGTCATGAGAAACCTTTTCAGTTTACCTTTAGGATATGGCCTTTAGCTGCAGGGTTCATCCATTTGTGTAAAAAAATATAACACGGACATCGCAAGTGGTCGCAAGAAGCTAGGCGCTAGTCCACATACAGTCTGTTGGACTACTCCAAATATTTGTATTTTGTAGTCCATGAGTGTACCTATCTTTCCCCAAGAGATATGTACGTTCGTTCGATGAACAGCGATCATCGGAAGCCGTTGGTTCGCTGTGACAAAAATACTGTGCTCAAAACTCTTATTTAGTAGAACTAAATTTTGTCCAAATATTTGTATTTTGTAGTCCATGAGTGTACCTATCTTTCCCCAAGAGATATGTACGTTCGTTCGATGAACAGCGATCATCGGAAGCCGTTGGTTCGCTTTGACAAAAATACTGTGCTCAAAACTCTTATTTAGTAGAACTAAATTGATGCTCAAAAGACGTTAACCTTACCTGTCACATTATATGGTGCCGAATGCTGGACTTTATGCACAATACCTACCTTATTTGTAAGCAAATAAATCAGAGTCGTCTGACATCAATCACTTAGGCTAACGATGTAGTGAAACAGTGAAATACTATAAAAAAAAACTCAAAGATTAGCCCAGCATTACAATTATTTCAGATGTGTATGAGCTCGAAACACCACATGTCTATCCGCTGGAGGTGGATTCAGGTGCATACATCGCCCAAAGATTAAATCTCAGCAGTAGAGAAATTTCAAGTGTAGTCACCGGGCTGCATGAAGAGGAAGAAAGGTTACTTACGGCTGAGATAACAAGTCTGATGCGTTTGAGGTTCAAAGTGGTATCAATCAGGGTTGACTGTCGTTGCCACTCTTGTTTTTATTAGTTTTAAGTAATATCCAGTGATGAGCTGGTTGAAAATGACATCGGCATACGCTCGGAAGAGTGCTCAGCATGTGAAGTCTTTGCGGTTGAGATAGCCACGGTATAGTAGGTAGTGTGCTGGCTTGTGACTCGACTGGTTTAAATTCGACCATTGCTAGGGAAATAGCAACAGCAGCACCCAAGGATACCAGAGGAATGAATAAAATCCTAGTTTCTCAAAATACTACATCAAAACGGATTGCTGAACAAAGTAGAATCTGAATGCTTCTGAGATACGGTTAGAACTCGATGTGTATAGCAGAATACGAAAAATCTGTGTGGGTTATGCAGGATAGTCGAACTGATTTAAAATCCTCATCGTGAATCCGCACTTTTAATGCAATAATCATTGAGAATACTCTAAAATACTTCGCATGGATACTGACGGCACGTTGTCCACTATACTAGAGACGACTCATGTATTTCTGCAGCTGCAAAGGGGTCTTCTTACTTTACTTGCTTTACTTAGATGGCGCTACAGTTGGGGATAAACCTGGGCCTCAACTAACAAGCCCGGTCCTTAGCTAACTGCCTCCAGTTGCGCAATCCAAGTTGGTTGATGAACCCTTCTACTTGTGCGCGCCAACTTAGGCGAGGTCGTCCTTTACTGCATTGTCCCTCTGGGTTAGATTCGAAGTCTCTGCGGGCCGGAGCATTGGTGTCCATTCGCTCTATATGTCCTAGCCATCTTAGGCGACTGATGCTCAATTTTTTGACTCGATCGATGTCGCTGTACAGGTTGTAAATTTCGTCGTTTCCTAGACACAGTCCCTTACTTCCTCGAAATTATAGCCATCGACTGTGACGTTCTGTCCAAATCGTCGATGCTGTATGTCCCTTCTTGTTGACAGCATATACTTGGTTTTGCCCTCACTTACAGTTAAACCCATTTTGGCGGCTTATGCTTCAATACTAGCGAACGCCCCGGTGACAGCCCGCTGTGTTCTGCCGATTATGTCGATGTCATCCGCGTAAGCTAGTAGTTGAACAGACTTCTGAAAGATTGTGCCTCCGGTGTTGGCTTGTGAGTTTCGCACAATTCTTTCAAGGATGATGTTAACGAAGTCACATGACAACGCATCACCTTGTCTAAATCCTTTTTTGGCCTCGAAGGTCTCGTTGAGGTCATTACCGACCTTGATGGAGCAGCGAGCGTTCTCCATCGTCATCCTACACAGACGAACAAGTTTGGCAGGGATGCCAAAACTAAACTGTATAGCTTGTCTCTATAAATGCTGTCATATGCGGCCTTAAAATCGATAAAAAGATGGTGAGTATCGATTTGGACTTCTTGGGTTTTTTCCAGGATCTGCCGGAGTGTGAAAATTTGATCGACTGTGGATTTTCCTGGCCTGAAACCACACTGATAGGGGCCGATCAGGTTGTTGACGAAGAGTTTCAGGCGATCACACAATACGGCAGATCTTATACGTGATGTTGAGGAGACTGATGCCTCTGTAATTGGCGCAGTTGAGTGGGTCTCCTTTCTTGTGGATCGGGCAAACGATGCTGAGATTCCATTCATCAGGCATATACTGGTCTGATCTAGGATGATTTGGTGTATGCTCTCCACCAAGTCATTTCCGGCTGCCTTAAACTGCAAAGGGGTCTTCTTTCATCGAAAACTTTGCGCAATGGGCTTAATTTTTCTATTGGTGCATTTCGAGAGTCAGAACCGTAGCCCTGTAGATTGAATTCTGAGAAAATTTTCTTCATCCATCATCCCTCCTTTTGTGGATGTAATGAAGTCCATTGGATATGGCATTCAATCGGGCAAAAAATATAACACGCTGCGAGAAGCCGGACTTTAGAGCCTTTATAGTCTGTTGGACCAAATATTTATCTATTTTTTTCTCCTACACCAAGAGTATCTAAAATCATCAACAATCCTCAATCTGTTGGTATCACTATAATGAAATTTTATTTCTCATATCCTTTTGAATCCATTTTTCACCTTGTATGGATCTGTTTCGTAAAAGAAAACAAATAATCTACATACTTACAAACATAGAAGAGAAGAGGGTTCAGAGATTTAATTAATACCTTCGACATGACAATATGTCAAACAATGTCTGCTGTCAGCATAAATTGTTTGTTATTTGTTTACTCTATTGCCGTCATATATCAAGATTAAGTGGGAAGAATGCGTTTGCTTCACGGGTGCTTTGTTATGCTGAAAATGCAGGTTCACAACTCGGGGAGATTTTCCATAACCCACTGGCTGGGTATCTATATGTTTATATTCAACTGCGAGGTGTTCAAAAACTTTCATCTATTCCCCCCACCAAAGAAAAAAACCTAAATACCTCATAAAATGATTGAATATCTAAATCTTCTTCGTGCATCTTATCCACTAACGACCGATAATATCGTTCCCCGTATTTCCGATGATTCAATTTGAGCACTCTTTCTAAAAGATAATAGCTTATTGGATAATCACAGTGAGTCTGTAAAGCATTCCAATAGCTTCAAGCGTTAGAAATTTCACTTCATTAACTGCACCACTTCTACGAATCCAAATCACTGTCATTTACCACGTTTCTGATCCACTTACAAGCAACCTCATAACATTATGAAATAGACTTCTTCCTTCTTTAGCATTCCAATCATATTCAACACGTATCGCAATTATAGATACCTGATATGAATGAGCTCAGAGGCTAGGTGCTTGTAGGTAATAACACCCATAATCGCATACGCACTTTTAGACGCGCCGTCAAACACTGCGCAGTCTTTATTTTATTTTACTTATTTTAATTTCGATTTCATTTGTAGATAATTGGCAGCGCATTAGATACACTTTACTGACTGCAGCTACAACTCCTAGTGACCGCAGTTGGTCTGCCTAAGGAAAGGCAATGGAGCCACTGCATGCAACTGATACGACCACTTCCATAATACCTACTTTGAAATGGAGAAAAAAAAATGCTAGTTACGCTTGAAATAAGTGCACGCACTTCATCCGGCTCCGATATGGCCCGCCATGAGTCGTCTGTGAGTTAGTGAAGCAGTGGGGAATGCACCGGTCGGAAGTTGTCTTGTTAACACACTGAACGAGTTAAATACGAATACGACAGCGAGTGCATGCTAAGTGTATGCTCGCTCAATAGGTTAGGGAGGTTAGGTGGGTCTCGGGATGCTGGAGTACCTTTACCACAAGTGAATTGAAGTATCTTCGTCATTGGCATGGTATGCAGTTTCACTTCTTTCAATATTTTCTCATTCGTTTTCCATTTTGTTTTATCCGCATTGTTTCCTTCCACGGTTTATCGCTAAATTAAAAAAAAAAGAACGAATAATCAACTCCAAGATACAATGAAACTGGGTAAGGATTTATTTTTTAGTGTAACTGATTTCACACAGAGTCTGGAGCCTAATTTGGAGATTACGATTGATTCCAAGTTGAAACAGGTACTGGGTTGATAGAGAGAGGGTCAGAGATTAAACTTTCTGATCGGACTCCTTCATCCAAGAAGATGTTCTACCTGACACAAAGGTAAGTCGATGATGGTCTTCGAATGCGGGCATGCTACTTTCATTTATAAAGACCAAGCATTCTTGAGAGATCGGATCTTCGCTCTTGCTTGTATTTTCTTGCTGTCGATGTTCCCAATCCCATGTAGTTGACTTCCTGGAGTCTATCCACTTCTATGAGTAGTTCGTAGATTTCGCGATGGTATCTTCTCCTCTTTTTGGCGCTCTTTTAATCGTACACCAGAATTGGTATCGTATTCCGGGTTCCGAATCAGCACTGGTTTTCGAGAGTCAAACTACGTCGATTCTTCACCATGGTATCATTCACAGCTCTGATGCAGATGAACTACTTACCGAAATCGAAGTTTGAGTTATCAACAGATGGATGGCGCTTTGTTTGTTTGCGAAATTTATACTGTTTGCCTTCTCCACTCTACTGTGCTCGTACAACAATTACTGTGAAAACATCTACCACAGCAACTAATGATCTCGATGTCCTCTGGGTATCCTAGGAGCTGGACGAATTTGCTGCATATAATGCTTTCACCTGGTTTATCTGCTATCTGTTCCAGCCGTTAATTAAAGAAGTCAAAAGTCAGTGGCTTTGAAGTCGATGGAAGAGAATTTCGACCTGAAACTCGAAAAGGCGCAGAGCTTAGGTGGGAAAGTTTATTGTGTATCTTGGAGTTGTATCTGTCGTGATGTTACTTACTTACTTATTTATGATGGCACTACAATTTGGGGTGAACCCGGGCCTCAATCAACAAGCTTTTCTAGCCAGCACGACCCTTAGCCAACTGTCTCGAACGAAGAATTTTTCTATCAAATATTCCAAGCGTTTTTTCATCCGATTTGGAGTGAGATCACTTTCAGCACCATACAGCAGGACAGGGATTTGCATCTGGTGTTGGTTAATTTCGGTATTCGATAGACAACCAAGAGATCTGATATGGGTGGCGCTAAGACACCGAGGAGTTTCAGAACCCTACGTACAGATGCTCATGGACATGTATGACGGAGCAAAGACAAGAGTAAGATGCCCCGCCGGAGTCACCGAAGAGTTCCCAATTAAAGTCGGTGTGCACCAGGGAAGCGTCTTAAGTCCTTTGCAGTCCTAGATTATCTGCTTGATGGAAAAGTGACGGACCCCAAAGTACGTCAGTTATTCCTTGCTGACGATGGAGCCATCAGAAGTGCGGATCAAACGTCCCTGCAACGAGCACTTTGGAGGGAAATGGGTAACGAACTAGTCTCTGATCCACTCCGACCTAGAGTCCAGACATTTACTTGAATGGAAAATTGATTCCTTAGTGCGAAAAGTTCAAGTATCTGGGATCTATGATCAATAGCGAAGCAACTATTGATGACGACTTCAATCATCGCGTAAGCGTAGGGTGGATGAAGTTGCAGGAAAACTCTGCTATCTTCTGTGGCCAAAAAATGCCCCCTAAGCTGACAGGAAGACTCTACACCGCAGTTGTTCGTCCAGCCCTCACATACGGTTCGCAATGCTGGACAATGTACAAAGAGTATGGGAGCAAAGTAACGGCAGCTGAGATGAAGATGCTACGCATGACAGCAGGAGCAACAAAGCTCGTTCGAATTAGAAAATCGAACATCCGAGAAAGCCTTCACGTCAAAGAACCCATCTCGAAAAAATTGGAGCGCGATCGGCTCACTCGGTATTGCCATGTTCCAAGGAGGGATCCTACGAACACTGTCAAAAGGGCAATATCAATCAACGTTCCTACAGAAGCGCGGAAGAGAGGCAGGCCAAAAAACTCCTGGATCACACAAATGCAAAAACAGCAGCATTTGATTGGCCTCAGTGACGAAGTGATCCGAAACCGGGAGGCCTGCAGATATTTTCTGAGGTCGAATCGGCGAACTCTAGTCGATGTCATTTCCGATCTTGATGGAGCAGCAACAGGTCATCCCACATAGACGCATGTTATTTGCAGGAATACTAAAACTAGGCGTGGAGCAAAACAGCTCATTTCTATTCACACTACCATATGCGGCCTCCAGATGGTGGGTATCGGTCTGGAATTCCCGGGTCTGGATGTCCTCCAAGATTGTCGTTGTCGATTTCTCAGGCCTCAATCGCACTGGTAATTCAGAATCAGTTCGTCTACGCATGGTTTCAAGCGTTACACAAGATAAAAGTTTCTTTCTTATGAACCGGACATATGGTACCAAAGTTGCGGGCATATCTACCAAGTCATCGCCTGGAGCCTTAAACAGCTCAACCGCTAGGCCATCTAGGCCTGCGGCTTTGTAATTTAATGAGGAAGACCTCATAAAACACTAGGCACCAGAATGGGCCCATCGCGATCCCTGGGACAACCTCCATAAAAAGCAAATGGAAACCGAAACAGTTTCCCTAAAAACACTTGATTTCCCTACAGAATCTAAATAGCCTGTTTTGGTTGATAGAACCTACCTCTTCTAGGTTACTGGAAAAGTAGTTACCTAGATATTTCCTACGATTTCGAGCTGGCATTCACATAGTATATGTGTGATATTCTCCACGACGCATTTGTTACAGTATCTACATATGTACATCCGTGTCTGTAAGGCCCAGTCTCTTGGCGTGCTTTCCCAAAAGGCAGTGCCCGGACAAGATTCCTACTGCTGTTCTTGGCTGAATTCTGTTTAAATTCAGAATTTCCCTAGTTTTTTCCGGTCGAATTCTGGCCGCAAGGCCTGTGATACCCTGTGACCTGCTATGTTTGACCATCTTTGGTTGGCTGTTTTGTATACTTTGCCTTAACTTCGCACGAAGGTGGTTTGATATCCACGGCCTCGCCTACTGGGAATTCTCCTCCATGCCTTGCCAGTTCATCAGCAATGTTCTGGCACCCAGCATACTTTTACGCGGTTCTGCGTGCATAATACCTTTAGCATTGTGCGGCAGTTCCTGACTATCTCAGATTTTATGATGTTTGATTCTAGCCCTACGAGTGCAGCCTGACTAACGATATAAATGACAATATCCTTCTTGGATATTGATTTCATCTCTAGTAGTTCCACAGCCCTGAGTAAGCTAGAACTTCTAATTGGAAGACACTGCATGTATTTGGCAGTCTCAGAGACACATTCAGGTCCGGATTCTCAGAGTATATTCCAGAGCCCGTTCCTTCGGATGTCTTTGATCTATCCATATAAATTGCGATTACTTTTTGTTTTATTACAGCATCCCATGCCAGTACTTCCTTCCTGGGTACGTTATCTCGTACGTTATCATCTATGGGAGACATTTGCGTGAATAGTATTCTAGCTGGAATCGAAGGCAACTGAGGATTGTTAGGTCTGAGGAGGAGATTATATCAGAAGGGGTGGTGAACCTTTGGGAAAATTCACAAATAATCTCGGCAGTTTCAGTGTCCTTAAGATATTATAGTCTGCAAGTGACAGAGTGCACATTACGGCTCAATTTTGTTAGGGCGGTATTTAAGAAAATAGTAAGCAGTAAGAAAGTCATTTTTTCAATTTGTGTGTGCGTACTGCTACAATCTCTTTCGATCTTATGCGTGATGAAATCATGAATTTCAATGCATGATTTATCTGTTAATTCCAGTGTGATTGCTTTGCATGTTTTTTCCAACAATTTAGCCTTTGGAGTGAATTGAATTGAGAGCCAACTGTGGCTGTATCTTATTTCCGGCGATGTCCCTGTGATACAGAGTCTAGGTTAGTGATAGACTTCTATGTGCACGAAGATCTTGGAGGATAACTAAAAAATTTCAAAGCAAGGGGTGGCAATGGTGTAGTGGTAGCGTCATCGTTTGTCATGCTGATGGGTCACAGTTCAAACCCAGGTGTCAGCAAGTATTATATGATAAGAAGCAGTCCGATCAATTGCGAAAGCTTATGACAACACTACTGCGAAGGCATAACACTGGCAGTAGGTTTGTCATGGCTGGAAAAATTGTTCGCTCTGTTAATGATTGATATGCTTATGACACCAGTTGGAGTAGGAAAAAAATACTGTGAATCAGAAGCGAGGGCAAAAAATACATGACAGCATCAAATCTCCCCAGTTATTCTGTACACCACCCCTGGAGCTAATGTGAAACCTAATGCAGCTGTGTTTTAAACCACTACACCAAACTCTTTCGCTCTCTCTATCTATCTTTCCAACGCCCGCACCATGTGAAAACATGTAAAAGGGTATTCATAACCCCTTGAGTGCGTGCAAATTAGGGCTTCTAGAACTGTTGAGGTATCTGATAAAATTTTATACCTACGTGATCTCCGGCGGTTTCTTATAATGTACTATCTGGCACATATGTACATACATACTCTCTGGCATACATAGTTCTATAGCTTAGGCATCTATTTGAAAGATAAAAGTTCCGTGATCTAGTTGAACAACAGATTTGAAGTTGGGACCAAATATTCTCGCATTCAGACCATTTGCCAAACCATCAGTGTACGAATTAATCTGTCGCTCAAATTGAGGGAGCTGGGGATTTCCCGAGTATGTATGAAATCAGTTACACACATTACCGGTGACGATAGCAGCTGAATTTACCTATGCACGGACTCTAACTCATTATTTTTGCTTCAAATTTATACCTAAAAATGTTTATCATACCACAACAAATAGTTCTAACCCCATCCCTTCCCTCCTATTAGGTCCATATGTGCGAAAGTAATTCATTTAATTTATTTTATATGTATACAACGCTCAATGGAACAAATATTTATTAATCGAATATTAATGTGATTGCGAAGGTGTATTTCGTAGTGATTCTTATCACCGTGGTTATTATCAATAATTTAAATTAATCAATGTAAACTCGCAAAAATGTAATTAAAAACATTACACAGTAAAAAAAAAAAACTAAATTAATTTTCCTATTGTGAGTTGCTTATATTAATTGAATTAAAATACATATCTACCTGAAATATTTTCAATTAAGTCAATATTTTTTTAGGTATTACCTAGTCCCATTTATAGTCGGTTTATCACTCTCATGGAAACAGAATTCTACAAAGTGTTATTGTATTTAAAACAAACAATTATGTAAATGTGAAACATACTTTATTCATTGGAAAACAGTGTATTACACGCCGTTGGATTTGTGAAACATTGATGTGTCGTTGGGAAAGCCATACTTTTTTAAGAATAAAAAATTTATTATTAATAAGCGCTTCAATATTTCGTGAACTGTGTACGTATAATCCCTTTCGGTAGCACTTTTGTAAAATGGGATTACGATCATAACGTCTTAAAAAACTTAAGTTGCGTTTAGCTCGTATAAACCTTAATTTTTTTAAATTGTCTCTGAATCTCAGGACAGCCTATTTTTTACAATTTTTTAAAGTATCTGCTGAGCATGTACATTAGTGTGAAGGCACTGCGACCAGAAACATCTATTTTACAATTAGCCAACTTTACACCTGGGCGGCGGCATTAGCGACGACAGACACACGGAGAAAACTGTCGTCAACATACAGGCTATGCGCGATAAGAACAATCAGCGGTTTCCGAACAATATCGGACGAAACAGCCTGTGTCATAGCCGGAATGATCCCCATCGGCATTCTCGCAAATGAGATGGTAAGGATCAACGAAAGGAGAATCTCGAGTCATCAAGAAGCAGGTATTGTCAGGAGAATAACGGAGGAGGGGAAGGCAACGTCACTAGCTATGTGGCAAGCCAGGTGGGATAGCAGCACAAAAGGCAGATGAACCTATAACCTGATTCCCACCATCGAAGTCTGGACCAAGCGAGTGTATAGGGACTGCAACTACCACCTCACGCAGTTCCTTTCGGGTCACGGCGGCTATCGCAAGTACCTACACAGATTCGGACATGATAGCTCACCTCTCTGTCCACACTGTCCAGAGCAAGAGGAAGACACAGAGCACGCAGTATTCCACTGCAGTCGATTTACAGAATGGAGAAACAATCTGCCAAGTGCACCATTCCTTATAGACCAAATGCTGCGGTCAGGGGAGAATTGGCTGGAAATCTGTACACTCATAACGAATGTACAAAAGGAGCTCCGAATAATTGAGAGAGCAAGGAGAGCAGAACCCGCAACATAAGAAGTATAGCATGAATTGCTAACCAGCCCCGCGAAGTAATACCCAACGGCAGACCCGCGGGGAGAGTGGTAGAAGTGCGCATTAGTACGTAGGCGCATTCCTGGCATCGATTATTCGGGTTTGCGAATCGTGCATGCTAGCAGCCCGCGCTACTAGTATCTTTGGAAGATTACCACATCCTTTGGCGCAACCAACAAGAAAAAAAAAAAACCTGCAGTAGTTCCACTTTCCCAGTTAAAGGGAGAATTACTGCTGTAGGGGGGTTCCTTACATCTTTTTGAGAGACAATCTCTCTATTCCTTATACTACACACAGGCACACACAAATAGTATGGGTTCCGCGATTGCAACCTCTGGACCTGATGGCCTACGAGCCGAGTTGTTCAAAGCAGCTGGAGAAGACATGGTAGAGAGCATGAAACCATCCGTTTCTAAGATTTGGTCAGACGAGTGTATGCCTGATGAATGGAATCTCAGCATCTTTTGCACGATTCACAAGAAAGATGACCCCGTCAACTGCGTCAATAACAGAGGTATCAGTCTCGTCAACATCGCGTACAAGGTCTTATCCATCATATTGTGTGAATACCTGAAACCCTTCGTCAACAACCTGATTGGCCCTATACCTTACAATTAAGGCCCTATCCTGAACAACTAAGGAGATTTTATACAAATGCCCTTATCATCCCAGTCCTGTTTTATGGCGCTAAAGCATGGATCCCATTGAAAGTGAATAGAGAAATTCTCGGTCGTTTACAGAGAAAAATTCGGTCCGGTTCGCGTTGACGGGGGAGGAGAAAATTCGAGGACTAAATATACAAGCTGTACAGCGACATTGACTTAGGCAAAAAACTGCACATCAGCTGGCTAGGACATGTAGACTGAATGGACACCAATGCTCCGGTTCGCAGAGTGTTCTAAACTATGTGCAACTAGAGGCAGTTGACTAAGGACCGGGCTAACTAGAGCGGCTTGTTGGTTGAGGCCTAGGTTCACCCCGAACTGTAGCTCCATCCAAATAAGTAAGTAGTAAGAAAGAATCGTAGATGCTACCCTCAGTGTTACTCATTTTATGGAGGTTGCAATTGAACTGATAGTGATCAGAAAGGGAGATCACAACTTTCTTATGTCGTCTCTGATATATGTACAGTTGTGTTCAAAATAAAAGTAGTGCTCCTTGAAAAATTATTGTATAACAAATTTATAACAAAGCAACGATAATTACTAATGCTATTAGATTTAATTCCAAGCCAGAAACTAGAGGAAGAAAGAGGAAAACATCGGCAATAGACGACAGCCGCATTTTCCGATGCAGCAAAATTGACCCTTCTACGTCTTCCAAAATCATTCAAAAAGACCTTAAACTGCCTGTTAGTGTAGTGACTGTTCGTAGATGGCATGTGGAGAATAACTTGTTTGCACGGAGCCCCTGCAAGATGCCGCTTCTAACTAACCAACATGCCGCAGCTTGAAGTAAATTTCCAGAAAAACATATTCAATGGCCTGGAGAGAAATGGCGGAACATATTGTGAGCGGACGAAGATAAAATAGTCCTGTTCGGTGGTAATAGTTCCCGACAATATGTTCCCGGTTCACCTTATGCCGAATATCGCCCCAAATACACAACAAAGACGGTAAAACATGATGGCTCTTAAATAATGGTTTGGGCATGTTTCTCCTACCGTGATGTGGGACCGATCTACCTAATTAACAACATAATAGATCAACACGTGTACGTTGAAATTTTAGACAATGTTATGTTTCCCTCTGCCAAATATGAAATGCAACTGAAATGGGTCTTCCAACAGGACAATGACCCCAAACATACAAGTAAAAAGGCCAAAGAATAGTTTCGGGTCAAAACGATTGAGGTTATGTCGTGGCCTGCACAGTCCCCGGATTTAAATCCTATTGAAAACCTTTGAGGTGACGTTAAAGGGAAGCTAGCTGGAGCTAGGCCATCTAATAATCGGGAGCTTTGGCAGATGGTAAAGGATGAATGGAGCAAAATAAGCGTTGCAAGATGTCATTTATCATTTATGGTATACTTGAAAACAGAGATTCCACAACATGGATCGGGTCCAGTAAACAAATTAGAGGATCTTTGCCTGGCAAGCACATCTGCAGATTCGTTGCCTTTGACGCCAATTTAGCCTGGTATCCACCATAGTTTTACTTTGTTGCCTAGCGCCAGTCTTTGTAGATTATCAAATCGCAGAGCTTTAAGCTTGACTGTCCGTGAGTACATGGATGGAGGCACCTTTAATGCCACAGTTGAGGTTGATGCCGGCGCATACTTTGGTGGTAAAGCTCAGCCGCGAAAACAAAAGGACTTTTCGAGATCTTGCGATGTGCTAGAGGAATCTATTTTTGATCAATCTGTACACCACAGGTTTGTTTTTGGATGTGGATAAAGCGGCGGTCTGCCAGTGGTGGACAAGTAAAAACCTTGTATGTCATACTGCGACTTGAGATTATTAAGGCGAAAGGACGCCGCCTTCAAGGAGATCGTCAGAGAAACCCCTCCACTGTTGATGTTATTGAGCGGCTATCGAGCACCGTTTTAACTCTTCTGCAGAGCTGCCGAAGTGACTACTAAGGGAGTATTCGTACTCCGCTCTCATACACTGTACTCCCGTACTCCTCTCTTCACGATTTTACTCCCTATAAAATATTAAAATCTTTTTTTTTCAAACAGATATTGTTTATTAAATCGTACTTTCTTAAAAAACTAGCACACTAACTTTAATTGTCTTAAGTATGTTGTTACTCTTATTTCATGAATGAATCCGTTTTGCAGGTTTTGAATTCATACACAGGGTACGCCATCGATTTCCATATATGAGGTATTTTTATTTAATTTAGTCCTTTACAATTTATTTGGACTAGTTTTTGAATACAACATCAATCAAGTGGGCGCCTCTATTGACCAAAGCAAAATGTGCCCTTTTTGCTCCGTTTGCCGTCACTTTTTCGAGCTTCCCGTGCGGTATAGCGATGATTTCGGCACAAATGTTTGCCTTGAGCACGTCAATGGTCTGAGGCTTGCTGGTGTACACTTTGCTTTCCAAATAACCCCACAAAAAGAAGTCCGGAGGGGTGAAATCTAGAGATCTGCGAAGCAAGTCAATGTCGCCAAAACTGCATTGTTTGACTTGCAGTGTGACATGGCACCGTCTTGTTGAAACCAGTAAACACCCAGACCTTTTCACACATTTGTGAGCAGACTGGACCAACATCCACCGATATCGATTCCCATCAACTGTTTGGTCTTCTCTGAAGAAAAATTGCCCAATGATGTTTGTGGTGCAAACGCCGGCCCAAACAGTCACTTTGGTGTTGGTGTAATGGTGTTTCATGGATCTCCCGTAGATTCTCCGTTTCCCAAATGCGGCAATGCTGCTTATTAAAGGCGTCAGAGAGTGTGAAATGGGCCTCGTCGGTCATCAAAATTTGCTTTCAAAAATCAGGTTCAGTGTCAACCATTCGAGCGATTGTTTGGCCGTATTCCAAGCGACGTGGACGGTCTGTCGGTAATATTCTTTGAGCCAATTGCACTTTATATGGAAACAAATGCAAATCATCCTTCAAAATGCGCCGCAAGATGGTTCCACTGAAGCCGAAATGCTGAGCGCGGCGACCATACGACACATGTGGGTTCTCGGCAACACTCTCTCTAACCGCTTCAACCAGCTCATTAGAACGACGAATAGTGTTGTTAGACGGTGCTTGTTGGCCACGATATACACGCTGAGTTAACACAACTGAACAACTATGTATTTGCAATGTACAGGGTCACTATTCCGGCGGTTAAAATTGTACTGAATTGACGTTTCAAAAACATGTCTACTCAAGTCAAGTCGTCATAACCGGTATTGTCAAAAGAGCCTTCGATGTCAAGGAAGGTCTCTAGTAAGTAGTTTCCGTAGATCTACCATTCCGAAATGCATATTGACTAGGATGCAGAGGTGTTACTTCTTTAATATGAGCGTCCAGCGGTCTTTTCAATATTTTTGGGACCTCCTAGGTAATAGGCTATAAAAATCCAAAAACTATGCCCAATAATTCTATGCTTGCAAGAAGGCGTTCAGTAACACGTGGGGTTTTAAACCAGCTGTGGTGTACTGGATATACACGGCGGTGGTAAGACCTTTTCTCACATACGGTTCATTAGTATGGTGGATGGTACTTGAGAAGCAATACCAGCTCTCAAACCTCACCAAAATCCAGAGGGCAGCGTGTATCGGAGTCATGGGATCAATGAGAACAACACCGACAGCGGCAATGGAAACCATGCTTAGTTTCATTCCGCTCGATCTATACTGTAGCAGTCTGGCTGCGAAAACCGCGGTAAGACTAAAAGAAGGTGGACTATGGTCATCGAGCCTCTACGGTCATGCATCCATTTTGTTTCGATGAGAGACTACCAACAGATCGACGGAAACTGATCACATGAACCCGATATTAGCTTTTGAAAGGAGATTCGCTACAAGAATTCCTGACAGAATGTACTGGAAGAACCGTAGGAGCATGAAAAGGAGCTGGCATTCTATACCAATGGTTCTAAGATGGAGCCGGAGTTTATTGTAAAGCCCTAGGAATAAACCACTCCTTTAGAATTCACGACGACTGCAGCGTCTTTCAGGCCGAAGTCACAGCCATCGTACAGGCTGCTGAAATTATTCGCGAGGGTAATATCGTTGACGAAACGATCACTGTCTATATAGACAGCCAGGCAGCCGTTAAGGCTCTGGACTCCGCGGTAATCAGGTCGAGGCTTGTGAGAATCTGCAACAAAATGTCTAGAGCCAATGCGGTGACCCTCTGCTGGGTACCAGGGCACATGGATATCAAGGGAAATGAAAGGCTGATGAGTTTGCTAGGAAAGGATCGGCGCTGCACTTATCGCGGGCACTCCCTTTTGTAGTAACCCCAATCAATTCCTTACGGAAAAAGATAGAAGATGTAGCCATCGGTCAAGCAAACAGACGCTAGGTTCATCTGGAAACATGCGCAACGGCCAGGGCGCTATGGCCGGCCTTCAGCAAGAAGAGATCAACGTCTCTGGTAAAACTTAGTCGTTATAAGGCACGGGTTGTTTCTGGCATAATTACTGGACACTGTGGTATCGGCGTTCACGCAGAACGACTCGGTGTGCTACATAACGACTTTTGCAGAAGTTGCAGGAACGAAGAAGAAATTGAATCTGTTTGTCATCTGCTGTGTGATTGTCCTGCCCTATCCGTCATAAGAATGAGGGCTCTTGGTAGTTACTTCTTTTCGGAACTGGAGGACTTAGGAAATGTAGAGCTGACGGACCTCCTGAGATTCATATCACTATCTGGTTGGTTCTAACAGCGGTTTTCTCACATGTTTCCAGGGTTAAAAAAAGACTGGTCACAATGGACCGACCTGGTCTAAGTGAGCAGTGACTATGTCACAATGTACCCATTTACCTATGCCCAATAATATTTGAAACCAGCGTCACCATAATGCGTTGTCCATTTATTGGAGCATTATGCTTATTATTGTTTAATTATATTCCACAGAACGATTTGTAAAATTTTTTATGCAAGCAGTAACTACTAATGAGAAACATTATTCACCAATTAATTAAAAATAAACAGGTACTGATAATTATTTCACACAAATAGGTATCTAATTTCTTAATTAGAAATAAATTTTGCCGCGCAAATGCTTGTGTCACTTACATACACACGAGTACAGTACATTGAACGCAATATGAATATTAAAAAAAAACTGAACTGAAAACACTAACAAAAGCTACAGTAGATATTAATTACACATCTAAACTGAAACCCAGCAGCCTTTCTAAGCATTAAATTAACGTAGGTGTTCTAGAAACCCATCCGTCAGTTGGCGTCAGCCGGAGTAATAAGCCTTAAACTCGCAATTTCTGTTTCACTTTCAACGAACCGGCTTTCACGCCTAAGCGCTACAAAGTAGTTGTGCAATTTTATGATGGCCATTATTTTCGGATAAATAATTGAAATAAAAAGATACAAGCCATCAGTATCGGGCTAAGAGTGGTAATGAATCTCATTTCTGTCGATTTCTCTGCACGGAATCTTAATTAAAACGCAAACACGGAAGTCGAGTTATATACGCATATCGTTCGTCGATGTAAGTTTCGTAATTTTAACGAATAGTTTTGAATAATTTCGGATTAAAATGTATCTTTTGATTTTAATGGTCCGTCTTGTGTGTTGGTTTTGAGGTATTTTATCACTTTTTTGTTTTTCTAAACGAATAAGCTCATTGGAGCATATAGCATGACGATGATTAAGGTTTTGACTTGTAGATTCTGTCTAAGCGAAAGAAAACAAAGGCCTGACATCTTTATTAGCATTCGTATGACCATAAATCTGGATCAGAGAAGTAATGCATCTACCTGCAAAGAATGCTTTATGGTAAATGGTAGTGTATAGGGGGCGTTTGAGGTATGTGGGAGACCACCCAATACCGCGACTTATAACATTTTCGGTTTTACCAGTTGAATTCCAACTTAAAGTAGACTTTAAATTCAATCTTCCATGAGATTTAGGCCACTTGGAGATCGTTTTAGCAGATGAGTGATTAAGTTCGAGTGGAAAAGTAAAACCCCCACCAAGAGTTCGAATGTGTTGCGAGCTAAGGTGTGCCCATACAAAGGCGCATTTCAAGATTTCGTCGGGACTCTGCTGTATGGAAGACCTTTTGAGGTTTATTTAAAGTTTGGTATTAGGTTTGTTCAATAAGAGTAGCTCTTGTTCTTCATAAGTCATCTCTATAGAAACGGTAAAATGGAAATGTTTGTGTATCTTAGCGTTTATCCCGCTCTTAAACCCTTCGACGTACAAAGCTGAAAGTTGCTTATGGACTGCCGGCTCTGAAGGACTGCCAGCAGAGCTCTTCAAATACGGTGGTGATGTTTTGGTAGGGTGCATGCACCAACTCATCAACAAGGATGAAAGTATGCCCAATGACTGGACCATCAGCTCCATACGCCCCATCTACAAAAAAGGCGACCCTATGTCCTGCAAAAACTACAGAGGCATATCCCTGCCAAATATCGCGTATAAGATCCTATCCAACGTAATATGTGAACGTCTAAAGCCTTTCTGCAACACACACACCGGCAAATACCAGTGTGGCTACCGGCCCGGCAGATCGACGATAGACCAAATCTTCACATTAAGGCAAGTCCTGGAAAGACCAACGAATTTCAAGTCAAGACTCACCATCTTTTCATCGACTTCAAAGCCGCATATGATAGCATTCATCGCCGTGAACTCTACATGGCGATGGACGAATTCGGGATCACGCGCAAACTAATCCAGCTTTGTCGCCTCACGCTGGAAAACACGCGATGCAATGTGCAGTTTGGAAACAGTTCTTCTGAACTATTCCAAACGTGTACCGGATTTCGGCAAGGAGATGCGCTATCAAGTGATTTCTTCAAACTAGTGCTGGAACAGATAGTGCGCAGGGCAACATGGAAGGCAGTCTCTTCAACAAATCCGTCCACCTGCTGGGGGACGCAGACGATATTGATATCATCGGTCGCTCCCAGCGTGCCGTCATAGAGGCTTTTACGGCAATTGGAGAACAGGCGAAATGATAGCAGCATCTGTCCACCCCCTAGGACAAAACGTCACTGTTGACAGCAGTAACTTCGAAGTAGTTAAGGAGTTTACCTACCTCGGAGTAAGCATCAACTCCACGAACGACGCCTTAGTAGAGATCTGACGAAGGCTAACCCAAGCAAACCGCTGCTACTTCGGTTTAGCGAAACAACTGGGTTCAAAACTCCTAACTCGGAAGACAAAATGCATGCTCTACAAAACACTAAACCTGCCAGTTCTGCTCTATGGTGCCGAGTGCTGGACAATAAGCAGGAAAGCAGAGCAGATTTTGAATACGTTCGAGAGAAAAATTCTTCGTCGAATATTCGGTCCCATATGCGAGGAGGACGAATGGAGAAGAAGATATAACCGCAAACGCTATGAGCTGTATCAAGATGTGGATGTAGTCCGGAAAGCCAAAACACGTCGACTAGACTGGCTCGGCCACATCGAGCGAATGGACAATAATGCTCCAGCTAAGAGGATCTTCGAATCCCAGCCCCCAGGTTAGAGACGACAAGGAAGACCGAACCTCCGTTTTAAGGACCAAGCTATCGCGGATGCCAGAGCACTTGATCTGGAGAACTGGAAGCAGCGTCCCCAGGATCGAAGAGGATGGAAGGCTGCTGCAGGGACCTTCCACGGGTTGGGAACCCGTTAAGTAAGTAGTATAGATCTCTGCTACTTTGCTGTTCACAGATTTCCGGAAGGCCTTCGACAGCTTGAATCGATCAGCCCTGAACAAGAGAGGTACAGAAAAACTCGTCGCTGTTATAAAAGCTACTTATAGAGTCGGTAAATGTTATGTCTAACACAACGGTTGGGCTGAAATGGACTATGACATCATATCTCAAACATCTTGACTACGCTGATGACAATTGCCTGCTATCACACAGGATAATGATCAGATTCCCCATAACTTGGAATAAGAGGCGAACAAAGTAATTTTCAAAATAAATACGGCAAACACAAAGGCCCTAAGCACTTCAATTTCTCAACATAACACCAGCCCTGAACACCAACTTAACATAGAGCAACGGCTGCCCTGGCAAAGATCATGCCAAATATTGGAGGACCTAAACAGAAGAAGATAGGTACTTCTCTTAGCAAGAGCTGTGGCGCCCATGATGCTTTACGGCTCCCAAAATGGGGAGGCGCCATGAGGACGAAATCGTACAGAAGGAAGACGGAGGCGGTCTACAGAACCAATGCCTGAACAGCATGCAACGCCTTTCGGACAACTTCCTACGACGCGGCATGAGTAGTGACCGGAATGTGACCTCCGCGTTTAAGAAGCGGAACGGAAATATCGTGCCATCAACACAATGGCGCCAACAGCGACTAGTCGAAGTGACACTGAATTACCACCAAGAACAAGCCTCAAAGAATGGCAAGAGAGATGGAACTTTTCTGACAGAGGCAGATGGACGCAGACATTGATCCCCAATATAGACCATTGGATCAATAGGAAGCACGGAGAGCTGAACTTCCACCTGAACACTTCATGTTCCACTATGTACGATATCACGAAGAACGTAACTTGCCTGTGAACAGACTGGGCATGGACTTAGCACCAGAAAACATCACAAGACAGATACTGTGCACGCAAGAAACCTGGGACGCAGTAAGCGATACTGTGGCTACCATCATGAAAGACAGGAGCGACATCGAAACGTGGCGTTGACGACAGCCAGCACGAGTGAGCTGAGTATGTTGACCACAAGAGGCAGCCTCGGAGACAAGAGCATAATTGCTAACCAGCACCGTGAAGTAATACCTAACGGCAGTCCCGCGGGGAGAGTGGCATGGGATTGATCACATCTTACGGCGCGAAGACAATTCCATGCAATGGAATCCACTCAACAAATTAGGCAGACAAATGGGCCGCCCTAGGCAGATATGACAAAGCTTATTGAGGATGACTTGGAGGGAGGTCAAGTCAATTGCAAAACTCCGGGGTTGTTGACGCCCTACAACCAATTATAAGTCAAAGGACTTAAGAAAGAAAAAAGAAGATGGGTCATATCAATGAAAAATTGATCAAAAGAGGACTGCTACAGTTAAAGGTATCCTCCCATACCTTTAAAAGATAAATGCTACTTTCAGGGTACTCGTAGATCACAAAATGTGAATGAACCATTTCTATTTCGCTTTCCGGATTCTACTGTCCACATTCATTTTGGATTCATCATCAACCGCCACATTAGATCCTAAATAAAAAACTTCTGAAATTTTGTATCTGCTGATCGGTTAGTTTTCTCCGAGAGGTGAAGAACTGATGTTTCCGAGGCGCTTCTTATTTGCAGCCCACAATGCATAATTCATGCTCCAAATTTAACGTCATTTGGTTAGATTTCCTTGTTATATCACCAACGTCATCCAAGAGCTTTCTGTCATAATCCATAATCCCAACCAATGCAACGCGAAGTGCATCGCTAATCAGGACAACAAATTACCGTAGTTAGTGTATGTAGCCAAGCAGTAAACTGCTTTTGACATTCAAATCCAAAACACTTTACAATTCCGCAGGACACTACACACAGCATCCTCAAAGCAACTTTAATGATAGCAATCAGTTTCGTCAGGAATTCCTCTGTTGCGGAATATTTACCAGATGAAGTTTAAGCCGATTATCCTTTTTGGAATTGGAAACTGCACTGCTCTAGTCCTTTACGATTTGTTGACACTGCATTCAAAATCGCCGAAAGACTGATCAAAGTGGCTAGGAAGTCGTCGTTTTAGTTCAACTTTTGATTCCCAAATTTGAATGTGGTTCTTCAAAGTTTGAACATATGCGCCACGCCAGCAACTTGTTTATTGTAGGTCACTCTATTGTATCTTATCTGCTACATAGGAGGACAAACGACTAAACATAGGAACGTAGATACATCTACCAACAAAATTTTTTTTTTTCCATTGAAAACCGTTGTTTCGAAAATCACATGACAAGCATACCATTGACGCCATTCATAAATTTAGGTCGGAGTCGGCTGACATAGAGAACTGAAATTTGAGACGAGTATAACAAGGATTCATTCAGTGTCCATTACTTTTTTTTAATCGTGATCAGTAATGTGGGAGACAGACTGCTGGTATTGATATAGCAATACTACGTTCTATACCACATGCCTGTCACTGCAATACCACGTTAACCTTTGTGTCTACACCCACATACCCGGGTGTGTTTTTCATTTTCAGATTGATATATTTTGAGTTCTAGGTGCCGTATCGACTTGAAATTTTGAAAAGCCTCCTAAAATATTGTTTTTTATCATAATCGAAGAAAAAAATTATTTTTTTCTTTTTGGGTCAAAATTTACAAGTAGTTTTTGCGATTTACCCCTTCCATCTATAGCCAACACACCCGGGTGTGCATAGAAAATGTATGTTAATTGTAAATTAATAAATATATAAACATAAATGTATGCTTAATTCTTGAAACATTGTTTCTCAAATGGTTTCCGTGAAAAATAAAAGCGTCTTTGTATCCAAATGCCGTAACAAATGTTGTAACAAAAGAAATCACTTCAAACAATTCTTTGACACAATAATTGGCAGAAATACAACCAACTCCTTCCGACGCCCGTGTACATACAAAAATGTATGGTACACCCGGGTATGTTGGGTGTATGTTTATGTATAATTTTTTGGCTGTAGACACAAGGGTTAAAACCTAGTATACCATGAATAGAACCTAGTATTAGGATTCGCAAACTTTTGGTGGTATACAACCATCTTATTGCTTGCAGCGCCACTTTCTTTCTGTTGGTGGTTCTTCATAGCTTCTTTGACAACTCAAAAGCAAGCAATCACAGCGAAAAATATTTTGAAAATGGATTAAGGAGGACAATTTTATCTGCATTGGAAACAATGAAGTAAGAGAAGTTTAGAGGAATTATATCGGCGAGCTACGAGGTGCAAGACGCAATATTGGAGTGTTGCAAAAAATGCGTAAGGAGCTGGAGGAGGCGCAACACAAATGTCAAAGTATACCACGTAACGCAAAAGTCAACGTATACTACGAAGTGCAGTCTGTCAGGGGTTATAGTATTCACTATACCATGGTATTCATACCATTATTCAGGGAGAGGTACTTCAGAGAGCTGTCGTTTTCATCCCCCTATGGGGACCGGCTTTTTCATCTCGTCTTCTGCTTCGGGTTTATTTGTCTTCTTGCCGGTAAGGCTTTTAACTTCTTATAGAATTGTTTTCTGAGGGCACGTTTGCTTCTTCCTCGCTTTTCTTCTTTCTTAACACCGTTTCGATGAAAGCGCAGATTCTGTTCCAACTGGTGGCACTCGAGATCATCTTCTGGACCACGTTGTCTGGTGAGAGGCTACCTATCTCCGACTCAAGCCTGGTCCTTTGCATTGCCCACCTACTGCAGACGAAGAAGGTATGGTAGGCAACGTCTTCCTCGGAGTCTCCGTACTGGCAGGCTGCGCTGTTTTTCTTCCCCATTCTGCAGAGGCGCCGGTTGAAGGATCCATGTCCGGTTAGGAATTGGGTGATGTAGTAGTTCACTTCACAGTGTTTCCGCTCCGTCCATGTAGCAACGTCTCTTATCAACCTCGCGGTCCATCTTCCCCTGGTTTCACTGTTCAACCTCCTTTGCCACCTCTCTCTGGTCTGCTCTTTTGCTTCTGCTACTGCCGCTTCAATGGGGATTGATTTCCGTCTTTCTTTCTGCTGCTAGCAGGCCTATAGGGGTCACTCCCGCTACCACGAGGACAACTGGTTCGGACACTGTGCGGTAGGAGTTAGTAACACGAAGGGCACCCCGTCTCTGCACTGCGGCCATTTGCTTCCTGTATTTTTCCACGTTGAGTGCCTCAGCCCATATCTCGCATCCATACAAGAGAATGGAGTGAGTGATGGACATAAGCAGTCTCCGTTTACTCATTACTGGGCCTCCGATGGAAGGACGTAGTTTAGAAGTCTCTCATGCCAGTTAATACACTCGGATTTTTGTAGGAAAGGTGGAAGCTTTAAAAACAAGCCTTTTCTTACTCTTGCCTATAGGTATCCTTAAAAATGACTCAAAATACAAAACGAGACCAAGGCAACGCTGTCATCACCAATGTGTTTCCGGATTCAGCCATTTGCAAAGTTTAAGGATCAATATTGATTGAAAATAGGTGCGTGGTCCGCATAGTTTCTCCCACTTGCAGCCGCGTCGTTGATGTAACAAATTGCCTTGATCGACATCATAATCTTCTCATCGGGTACGTATTCATAAAATTTGTCCTGCACTCTATTGTCGGGAGCTAATTTCAATTTTCCCCCAGCTTACTCGTAAGTGTTGAAGTACGAATATCCAACTCTGTTACGCCAAAAACATCATTAAAAGGCCCTCAGTACCCGGAATCGAGGAGGGGGCAGGACAATGTGGCATCAAAAACTTCACCATGCATAGTTGCCACTCTCGAACTTGGAATCGGCTCAAGGTCTTTTGTGGGCGGTTTTAGTGATGATAGAATGGGCTTGTGCGTAAGAGCCTCCGACGGGTAGCAATGTTCGTAATTTCGCTGCAAATATGCAAAGTTGGAGGACATTGTGCCGTCAAAATTGTGCTTCAGAGGGTAGTTCTCTACTAGTGATGATGGCATTTTGTTATAGTACGAGTATGATGGTCGTTGTTAGATACTTTTATGTGAGTATGTGTTAAAGACAAATTGAAAGTTACACATTGCAGGTGTGCTTGAGTGGTAGGACAGCGTCACCTGGCAGAGATGTGCTTGACCGAAATAAGATGCTAATTTATGGTTCAGAGTGGTGTCATAGTTGTTCACTGGTTAGCAGGATAACAAAGGAGCTGCGGAGTGAGAATAGCTTTTGCGGGGCGTTAATTGAAATGGTTCAGCTGGTGTTTTGAAGTATGTACCTCGCTCATGATGGTTACGAGACTGTCGGAAAAGCTCAATATTGAAATTATTCATACGTGCTATAGTACTTAAGTGTTTTTTATTATGCTCGTGACTCTGGAGAGCAGTTTGTTCCGTGTTTTCTCAGACAATGGAAGAACGTCTTATGAATTTTTCTAGATAATGGGAAATGATACGGTTGGCGTTGGTGATATGAACTGAACACTCCACTTGACTTGTTGTAGCCTTCGGTGAAGACACCTTCCAGCATAACCTGATCCGTTAACATCATGCTTTAATGCTTATATTTCTGGACATCTTTAATTTAATTGCCAGAGCTCCAAATTTTGAAAATTTTTAATCGGAAAGCCCTTTTCTCACACTTTCACATGCAACAACAGGGTCGGGTACAACTCATACCCGGACACCTCATACCAGGACACCTCATCCCAAGGGACAGCCCATCCCAGGACAACCCATCCCCGGACAGCTCATACCAAGGGACAACTCATACCGGGACAGCTCATCCCAAAAGAGAGAAAAATATGCTTTGGGTTAGAGCATGGAGTTTTGGCGAATGAGTGAGGTTGTGGAAGAAGGGATAGTGATCACGTGGTCGATTGATAATATGTGATTGATAGATAGATACCTGAAAAGTATTTATGCTTAAAGGGTTGGTTGGTGGATATGCGTTGAGCGATATATGTATGGGCTCATGTGCATATATGCCGCGTAGCGGCGCCCTGAGCACCTGCATGTGAGGCCGAAGGCCGTGCAGTGTATGAGTCGAGGAAATGTCCACAGTATTTTTTTTTTTTAGCGAGCGTAGCGAGCTCACTCACCCCGACTTTTAGGCTTTTGCCCGCTAGTCACTTCAATACTAAATTGGGGTGGAAGGGTGCATTCGCATACATTCACAGGCAGGAAAATTTAGGCTCCGCCTATTTTTGACAATGCCCTTGCACGGGAAATGCAATCCGATGTCCATGCATTTCACATTGATCTGTTGCTACAGTTGATGCTGCATTAAAATTACTTTTTGAGCATTAATTATGCAGTTCAGCCTAATTTTGATGATCAGTTGTCAGCTCATGGTTTGTGATTTTGCCGGTAATTAAAGTGGAAATTTGAGTGATTCCGGTGAGTTTATCGAAAGCATTCAACGTTTCTAATATTTTCAGTGCATTTGCGAATCAGATAATATTGCTCCGAGGATGATAATTCGAATTCTTCGACATTGTACTTTCAGTGTTCGGGAGACATTATGCCGCCAATCAGAAGGTCAAACATTGGCTCACACAGTCGCAATGGACGAAGATTCGAGCACATGCGTCGCGAATTCGTGCAGGACGAACTCAGAAGGAATGAGACACACACGCAGCTGCTGAACGACTGAGACAGCAGCGCAATCGCGATCTGCTTCGTCAAGTTGAACCAAACGTTAGTCGTCGAATGAGAAAAGGTGCCGAAAAATGTCCAATTACATCGCGCCGATTTCCAATATGACTGCACGGTTCACTACAGCCAACTGCAGTGTGTTAGGATTGGTTCCATGGATGTGATTTGCCAATATTGCAATGCGCTAAGGATTCATTCGGAGACACCAGGACTTTGTTGTGCAGGTTGACCGTTGACGCAACCACCAGAACCAATGTTTTACGGCGACTTACCAGAATCAAGACATTTCTTGACGAATGCCCACAAATAAAACGGTTCCTTTCCAATGACGTCATTCGGTGCGAATATTGCTGAAGATCGTGGATATAATCCTTGCATTCGCCATGACAATCATTAAATCACAAGGCCAATCCTTGGAAGTGTATGGGATTAATCTCGAATTCCCATGCTTCTCGCATGTTCGCGTGTTGGAAAGCCTTCATCTTTGTTTATTTACTCGCCGGACAACAAAACAAAGAACGTAGTCTACCACTAAGCATTGAATTGACCTGACATGTAATTCCCTGAACCTCTTTACATTTCGTGTAAATAAAGGATATTGAATTCAATCGAATTCGAAAAGTGTTTCATTGAATCAATGATTAAAATTCGAGTGGAATCATTTGTTATCGATCGCAAATGTTCGATCAAAAAATTAATTTTTGGTGGAATCGTGAATGCTCGAAGTCAAAAAATCAATTTTGGGCGGGACGAAGTTTGCCGGGTCCGCTAGTAGGATTTAAATTGTATTTTTTTAAAAAAGTGGATATCGGGGTGATATGCCATGAATTTGACTCAGAATGCACTACAACCTAAGAAGATATTTTGTGTTATCCCTTTTGTTTGTAAATAAGTATTGCTTGCTAACTGAAATCAAGTTCATAAAGAGGTGGCATTAGACGGTGATAAAAAGTCCTTATTAAAGTGATCAAGCCAAGATGATAATTGAGAGAGCAATGACCAGTAAGAAAGTCAGTTAAGATTTTAGCATTATTTTTGTTCGTTGCTAAATTGTCTCTAGATCTGTTCTTGGCATGTCTTGAGCCAGTATGCCCGTTCCAGTAAGACAGCATTCCTTGGCATTCCTTATGGGTTAGCTTGTCCTTAATCTGTGCCATTGGTAAGGTTTGCGTCCCATCGCAAACTGCGATAGACTATCGAAGAGATTCCAAACCAGCTTACACTCAAAGTTGAAGGACATGAGAGCTTTAAGGTCTGCTTGGCTATCTGACAGTATGTTGATGTGTGATCTTCGGATATGAACTTCTGATGCATTCTCGCGCACCGACCTCAATTGCATGGACCTCTGCTCGGAAGATAAATGTTTGTTTTTCTAGTGGCATAGTCAGTCTGTAATTGACACCAAAGATGCCAGCTCCTGCTCCATTTGACATTCTGAGCCGTCAGTGAACCAGTTGAGTTCCGGACTTGGGTGACAGATTTCACGATTTTCCCAATAGCAGTGGTCCGGAATATTAATCTTGAAGATGGATTCTTTTCGGCATGTAGTCCGAGGAGAATATTGTTTATTTTATCATGCATAATGATACAGTTCCTTGTGCAACTGCAATTCGCATAATTGCTAAATGCAAGTATTAAATCGTGTATTTCATATCTTGGTCCCATACTATCCCATCAACGGGAACTAAAGGAATTCGATGTACTCTTACATCTAAACTCAAAAATTTCGACTACGAATAAAGTACTGGACCACCACCAATTAACAGCTCACGTGAATACCTCATCCTCACAAATTAGCATTGCAGAACAACCGACGATACCTTTGAAATATAGTCTCGTTTGGACGCGGGACCGAGGAAGACATAGCAAACCGAATAAAGAAGGCTTTAGTCGGCGTTTGGTATATTGTCCAAGGTATGGAGAAGAATAATGCTATTAACTTAAGGACCAAGCTATAATTGTTTCGATTTAATGTGAAATCCGTGCTGCTACATGGCTGCAGTACATGGAAAATATTCGCTATCATCAAAAGAAAGTTGCAAACGTTCTTCAATCGGTGCCTTGCCAAACGATACAATGGAACCCACTAATCCAGGACGGAGGAAACAGACATATGTAAATACTACTTACATAGTGCAGGGCAGTTGAAGAAGAGTCACGACAGCTAGGATGAAGTTGAGCAGACCTGCATCGTGGAAAGTCTAAGACCCACAGGGGGTCTTCGTAAGACGATATTAAATTTCTTTAATAAAGTAAACAGACCGAAGTTAATTACTAACCCAAAGTCGTTAAGGCTCCAGTTCTAGTTTTAGTGGAGAAATTCCGTACGCTTCATTTCGGGGTCAACCTAGGCCTCAACTATCAAGCCTCTCTAATTAGCCTGATCCTTTGCTAACTGCCTGTAGTCGCGCACTTCAAGTTGGTTGAGATCCCTTTTCACTTGTGCGCGCCACCAAAGGCTAAGCTTTCCCCTACAGCGTTATCCCTCCGGATTAGGTTCGAAGACTCTGGGGACTGAAGCCTTGTTTGAACGAAAAAATCCCAGCCATTTGAAACGATAAACGCGAATTTTTCGTCTTTGAATTTTCTTTTCTAAAGCCTGCCTACGAAAATGGGTTCGAATGCCTTACGAAGATTTTTTCGCTCAGACCAACGAAGGATATCTTCACCCGCCTTTGATAAAGTTCGTGTTTCCGCTCCGTAAACTAGTAAACTAGGACTGTGTTCACTCCCAGTAAAAATTACCCTTACTCCCGTTCACGTGCTTACATCTAAGTTTGCTAATTCTATAAATCAAGACATTCATAGAGAAAGACAGCCTCGATAATCGATTATTTATCATACATACGGATGCGAGTTCATTTAAATTCAACAGCAAACCCTTCGCGCATTTCTAAAGGTAGGTGTCGCATGCCAAGGCGACAATACGAATACAAAAATATCTAACAGATACAAATACCATTCGTTCTTCCATTAAATCCATAGAATTCCCCCATTCTCAATCCAGATGCATTTTATTTCAATTCAAAAACTACAATATCCCAGCACAAGACAGTGAAAGTTTGTTTGTTGGTAAATTCAAAAGGGCAGAGCAAGAGACGTCAATCAGTTTTACTTTGCAAATTTTCTGCTTGTCAATTGCATTCTATGTCGAAAGATAAAATCTTCACTAAACATCTCGGCTTTCAATTTCAATTCCAGCTGACAAAAGTAAATTTTTGGAGAAACAAGTTCACACAATGGCCGCCTGTCTGTTCGTTGCGGTTATGTAGTAACACGTTTCCGTTCATTGACATCGAAACAGTAAATTAAGCATAGCTAATGTTTGTGTTAATTGATTTTGACTTTGTATTGACGATGAAGGCATTCGCTTTGTGTGTGTGTTAAGAAAGAAAGAATGATTAAATTTGGTATTGCGGCCAATAAAAGAATTCGCACTTTCAAAAAGTTTGTGCAAATTTTTGTTTTCTTTTCTGTAGAAGAGGTTATTGTGTACAGTTTTTGAGGTACCCAAGCGGTAACAATTATTACGTGATGAGTTAAAAAGTGAAAATTTGTATTTAGAACTGCTACATACAACGATATGAAAATAGGTGCATACAGCCTTGGCCAAATGTGGTAGGCAGGCACCCCCTTCTTTTTTTTATTTTCTGCCGAGTCCTTTTTCGGAAGTAATTCGTTTAAATTATATGACTTATGGGATCATCACATGAGGGTGTAAACGAATTTTAAATTTTAAGAAAGATCACGGATGCACCTCAAGTTTTTCCGGTGAGGGATCATTGCGCGAACTCGACAGACGCGTGACCAATCGATGTAAATCACGGAAAAATCCGGAAGAAAAAATACTACCACGCCTCGGGAGGACCGATTTTTAATACGATCTTCGCTCAAAAATCGAAACAAAACTTCATCTGAGCTTGCTTCTGTCAAAGTTGTCAAAGGAGCGGAGAAAAAAAATGTCTTCAAGAACCGTTAGAAGAAGACTTGGAGAAGTTGGACTTAAAGGATGCAAACAAAGGAAGAATTGCGATTGTGAGACCCATACTTACCTACGGAACAATTGTATGGTGGAATGCAACGGATAAAATTAGCTACCTCAACAATCTTACGAAAGTACAAAGATTAGCATGTGTTAGCATAGCGGGAACACAGAGATCAACGCCTCAAGCAGGGCTGGAAGTGATGCTAAATCTTCCTCCACTGGCCGAGTTCATACGTAGTACAGCTGCCAAAAGCGCGATCCGTGTTAGACAATTTAGCACTTGGAAGCATAACTCCTATGGACACGGATCTATACTTCACAGATATAGATCAATTGATCCCGAAAGAGCAACGGACTATGTAGTACCATACAGTGACTTTTACAAGAAATACTCCGTTCTTATTCCCGAAAGACAGGAGTGGGAATCCAACACAATAACTAATGTACAGGATCTTCAATTCTACACTGACGGGTCTAAATTGGACATAGGAACCATGCTGGAGTTTTCTGTGAATCACTTAACATCAACGATTCATACAAACTCCACGACGACTGTAGTATCTTCCAAGCCGAAGTCTTCGCCATTGAAAAAGCAGCACAGACGATACACGATAAGGTACTAAATCGATCCAGGATTACAATCTTCGTGGACAGTCAAGCAGCACTCAAAGGCACTGGACAGCGACACAGTTAGATCAAAAACAGTTGCAACATGCCGGAAAACTGTAAATAGAATATGCAACACTCACGAAGTCACTCTCTATTGGGTTCCCGGACATAGGAATATAGAAGGAAACGAAGCTGAACTTGCACGGAAAGGGTCAGCATTAAATGAGGATTTCACCCAGACATCAATAGCCATTCCTATTGGTGTATTGAAAAGAAAAATAGACCTTAAAACAAGAGAAATGATCAACTCTTCCTGGATAACTAGAGGAGACTGCGTCATATCTCGCAGTTTATGGCCAACACTGAACGATAAGAGGACTAAGAGCCTTTTATCTATGAACAAAAAGGAAATTAGCTTGATGACAGGAGCACTAACGGGACACTGTCCGATAGGTGCAATGGCCGTCAGACTGGGTATCAACTCACCTGACTATTGCAGAAGCTGCCATGATACCGAAGAAACAGAAACCATCAAACACCTACTTTGCGACTGCCCCAGCCTCCAAATCCGTCGCTTCCACCACATGTGAAACAGACTATTTGAGGAACTAGAGGACCTGGTGGAAGTCCCACTCTGGAACATGATGTGTTTCGTAAAGAATACAGGCTGGTTCAACCATACCAACCGATAGAATTCAGTTATGGTACCACTATTTAAAAGGGAAACATAATGGACCAACTGATCCCCGTGAAAGCACCTTCAGGAAGAATCCGTGGCAGTATAATGATCTGGGGATGCATGGCTGCTAGCGGTGTGGGTGAAATGCATGTGTGGGATGGTCGGATGGACTCCTTGAAGTACATAAATGTGTTGGAAAATGTACTTCAACTTTCCTTTTCCAACATTTTCGGGGACACCACCATGGAAAACGTTAAATTCCAACAAGACAATGCACACTGCCACAAATCAGCTCTGACTATAAGGTGGTTTGAAGCAGCAGGACTCTGATGGTGCAGTGACCTGTGATTATTTCCATGAGCGTGCGAATTGAGCTCTTGGCTAGAGCTATGTGTACATTGCCATTGTGAAGCCAACGATCACATATGGAGCGATAGCTTGGGCAAAACGAACCAGTCTGGTCACAACGAGGAAAAAACTCACTAAAGGGTAAAGACTTGGGTGCCTCCGTATCACTGGGGCCATGAGAACATGTCCAACTGCTGCCATGGAAGTACTCTTAGAGCTGACTCCGCTCCATCTCGTAGTGGAGCAAAGTGCAAAGCGAACGATCCTAAGGATGGCAAAGGTAGAATTGGAAGGTAGAATTGTGTCAGCTCGAAAGAATATGACACACTTTTTAAAAAACTTCGCCTTCTGGCAATCCCTAGGGATGACAGATATATGGAGCAACGAGTCCGCAATATATGGACTGAGAAACCATGCGATAAAGTGGTACACAGACGGCTCTAGAACTGAGGAAGGGACAGGGGCAGGCGTCAGAACCCATGGGTAAGAGTACCAGCATCTTCCAAGCTGAAATACATGCTATAGACAGATGCATCGAACTCAATCTCGAAAGGAGATATAGAAACTGTGACATAGCAATACCGTCAGACAGTCAAGCAGCTATCAAAGCACTCGATTCCTATGTCATTGAGTCGAAACTTGTTTGGGAATGCTTAAAGTAACACTCTGCTGGGTACCTGGTCATGTCGGGATAAGAGGCAATGAAATAGCAGACTCACTGGCAAGACAAGGAGCTGCAGAACCCTTCATTGGCCCTGAACCATTCTGCGGAATAGGGGAAGATACCATCCGCGAAGAATTCAGGAAAATGGAGAAAGAAGACAGGGCAAGAACCTGGAACAACACTATAAGCCTGAGGCAAGCTAAGAAACTACTGGGACACTATAACCGGAAAAGATTTGAAGCCTTATATGCCTTAGCAGGAAGAACCTACGAATCCTAACAGGCTTCCTAAAGGAGTATTGCAATCTCATTGAGCATTTAAGGAAACTAGGAATAACAAAAGAAGCCCTTTGCAGATTCTGCAACGAGTCAAGTGAGTCTCCGGAGCATCTTCTGGAATCGTGTGGGGCACTGACCCACAAAAAACTGAAATACTTGGGCAAGTACCAATTATCAGCTGAGGATATGCCAACCAATGACCCGCTTCTCATACTCAGGTTCTTAAAAGAAACTGGTCTGGAGAGAGAGCTCTAAGGTGAGCTATTCTCGCCAAGGCAAAGCTAGAGGATATGACCCTCAAAAACAATTCTGATGTAATCACGATGCGAGAGGAACTCTGACGAGTTCCATTAGGCAGAGGAAAGCTGTTCCTTCCCAAACTGGATTTGCAGTCCAAATGAATCGTTCCAAGACCAGTGAGGGTTGGGGGTTGGGGACACACTTAAAGGATATAAACCAACAGATGACCCTGAGGCTTTAGAAGGCATGTAGTGTATTGAAAGCAGAGGTTCAAGTTGTACTTAAACCTGCGGAATTAGGAGGTGTGATCAATATCCAAGAAGAATATCACCATCTATATCGACACAGTCAGGCTGCACTTAAGGCACAGGATACATTATAATATGACGAACAACGCCCCGTCGATGCATTTAAGGAAATCCGTTCCAGGGGTTACCAAAAGAAACGAGGTTATAGTGCTGAATTGTTGTTATGCAAATGGACACAATATCTTGTGGGCGTTATTCCTAAGTCTGTAGCAAAGGAAATGGTTTTGCCTTCATTCCCAAAAACTGACAGATTACAGACTACCTATACACCCGAACTTTCTTAATAATCGTGTGGTTTACCAGGTTCTTTCCCGTTTGTCAGAATTCCATTACGTTCGCTGTGTATAGGTAATGACGTATTTCTCCTCTCGCTTGAAAAGCATTGCGATTGGGCCTCTCGTTGAAAATTGAATCTCCATCAGCCTGTCAGTAGATTAAACTTTTTATATGAGAACTTTAACAGCGTAAAACTTTCCACTTTACTTAACCAAGTCAGACTTCTACAGTACACGCCACTGCGACTACTACATGGCGATCGTCCTTTCACCGTATCATCACTCCCATGTGATTTCACTTAAGGCCTAGGTCTATTAGAAGGAATGCTTTTTTTTTTTATTTTGAAAACGTACATATGCAGCTAGCTAAACTTTGATTCTATCGATCGCTAAGAGTACGAAGATAAAGAAGACAGCTGCAAAGAGGTAGAACTAATACATGGCTTCAAACCTGATGTTGCACTTCAGTTCCAAATTTGGACAGTTAATCCTTTCTCGATCAACGCCCGAGTAGGGTCTCAATAGAACTTAAATGCTATTCACTTGCGACCCGTATTACCCTTTAGTAGGTATACAGCACCTGGTGTAAAAATTCTTTCTCACAGCCGAAATAAGCAGCCTTGTCTAAAGATCATGCTAGATTGGAGGCTTTGTCGAAAGTACCATTGGTGCAACCAGTTCCTTGTCGCTATATAGCGACAGTGGCAAAGAGAGGCAAATCAACATCTGCTCGGACAGCAAAGTCGCAATAACCACAATTCGAAACCCTATGACGAAATGGCTGCTAAAAAGGAAGTGGAAAATCAAACTGTATCTACTTTCCAACCGCTATAAAGCTCGTCTCTCGTGTGTACCGGATCATGAAGATGTCGTTAAAACTAGATGAATAACAGCAAGAAAAAGGCTGGTACCGGGAAACTGACTCCCGAAAAGGAAACAGGGGTCCCTCAATAGGTAGGTAGGTAGGTAGGGGGAGTGACTGCATCAGCAGGAGTGCAATCTCACTCGGGTCTCAACGGATCCATTATGTTCCCCCGGTGTGGGATAACTGAAAACAAAAAGGAAAAGAAAAGAAGAAAGATATGGCGGTGGGTTAGCTGATTAGTTAGGTAGTAGCAGGGGTGGACCTCCTGAACCAGCCCGATTTCATGATGAATTTTAGGGTAGTTTTAGGTGGCGTGCTTGCTAGTTCGCTAAGGTCTTTGAAATGTGATTTCCGAGCGTTGAGTATCTGGTTCTGAAGAGGCTTGGGCATTCGCAGAGGAAGTGTGTTGAGTTTTCCTCTACCTCTGCGTCGCCACAGCCTCTGCATAGGTCGATGGTGCTGATTCTCATTTTCCTGAAATGGGCCGCCATTGAATTGTGGCCAGTAAGGATTCCAATGAGGAGTGACAGCTGTGGTCTGTTTAATGGTAGGAGTTCTTTGCTCCTCTTTTTGTCAAATTGGGTCCAAAGTTTTCTAGAGACCCGGCATGCGTTGATGGTTTGATGGTCCTCTTTGCATCTTTTGACCAATTTGAATTTGGTGGTGATGGAGGTAATGGCTTTGATGGCTGCTTGTCTGTCTATGTAAAAATCATCCTGTCTGTTGTTGTTCAGTGCGGAAAGATGTCGGCAAGCCTCGGTGATACCGTGAATTTCCGCTTGGAACACACTTGCGTGGTTTGGAAGTTTCATGGACCGAGCAACTGAAGATTCCACTGAGAAAATACCGGATACCGTACCTACTTCCATTTTTGATCCATCCGTGAAGATAGGTGTGGAGGTGGGGTTTATGATCTCACCATTTGTCCAGCTTTCCCTGTAGGGAAATTTGGAGCCGATGTTGAGGTCTAAATCCAAGTGGGTGGCCATGTAGTCTGAAGGATCGTTGGCGTTTATCCACTTGGTAATGTTGCTGTGACCGATTTGGCTGTTTTTCCATGTCCAGGTTTCTCTGATTCGTAGGGCCGCTACCTCTGAAGAGGTCAAGTGGGCAAAGCCCGAGCATGGTTTCACGGGCGGCGGTAGGTGTTGTCCAAATAGCACTAGTCGCGCCTTTGCAAGCTAGACGTTGTATTCTGGTGAGGGTGTTCAGGTTTTTGGCTTTTGCGGGTGCAGGCCACCAGACCAGACAGCCGTACGTGAGGATGGGTCTGACGATGGCTGTGTACATCCAATGGATGATAGCTGGCTTAGGACCCCATTTTTTTCCGAAAATTCTGCTGCAAGTGTAAGGGCTCCCTCAACAACTAATGAAAAATCGGAGTTGGCATTAAACGCTGGTTATTATATCTTTCGTTCGAAAACGAGCAGCTGGGAGAGGTAAGACCCTAGGCGCTATATGGATAGAAGAAAATTACATCCTGTTTGCTTTGCATGCCATTCACAATTTAAATTAAGACATTACGAGATGCTCTTACTCAAAAGCACTAAACAATCTATGGCAACTGAATAACTTTGAATATTTCGCACGTAAGATGGCTATCAGATATTATATGAGCTATCATCAATCCAAAGACGCCTGGTTATGCGTCACTCTTTAATTTGTTTGGTTGTTAATTCTTTATTGTCATTATGATTCCGTGAATCGAATTAAACACCCTTTTGAAATGAATTCAAAATTAGCTAAGTAAGTTGTCATATTTTTTTTTGTTTTTTAAAACAGAACCTCTGCAAAGCGATTGCAAACAAATTTGAAATTTCCATAACAAAATGAATACATCATTCCAGCAGCAGCTGTGCTGTGTTAACTGTTTCATAATACTGGCAAATCTCTTCCAACAATGGAAAAGGAAAACAAATCAGTTAGAGAAAATTATCATTTTAATGTTGAATAATATTTGCCCGAGGCAAAAGAAAGTATCTCTTCGGCTTAGTAGAACATGCTAATGGAAAAGAAAAAAAAACAAAACAACAACAACAGCATCGGACAATCAATAAGATACTTTACTTCGCGCCACCATTCACAAAATCTGGACCGAAAAGATGGGGCGGGGGGGGGGGGGATGGAAAAAGCTCTCATTTCAGGGAAGTGTGCAAAAATATCTTTCGGATGCGGTAAATCAATCATTCGGGACCGTGGAGTGTGGGCGACCCTCGTTCATTTCTTAATTAACCTGTCCAACCCTAAGTGGCAGAGATAACATTCCGAGTGATTTACACGCATTACAAAACCCATTGATAACCATACCCCAGTCGTCGTCGTGGCAGAACCCTTGTTCTGTCGCATGCGAGGTGTCAAATTTTCCAGCAGCCAAGGACAGACATACAGCCCATTAAATTTCAATCGGCACATTAAAATGATTTTTATGTCTTAACGCATTTTCAGCTGACAAATAATTTAGATACTCAGTGCCTCAGTGGCTGAGTGGCTCAGTTGGAGATGCAGGTCAAGCAATGAATTAATCATTTGAAATTCTTCTGCCAATCATTCAATCATTAATCCACTTCATCTCGATTGAGTTTGAGTTAGGTTGACTGGTTACGGGGATTCGACTGTGACATATCTATCCTCGGCAATGAATTAAATGTAGTGATGGCCGGGTATGATATCCGTTGCTCCCGTGTGCACAGATGTCCATTTGTTTGCGGGCAATGACATAAATCCGAATATCATCGTTTCTTCAAATTCATTTATATGCATAAGGAGTCTCTCCTCCAGGCATGGCACGGTACAGTAGACATAGTTTGATTTATGACGTATGTAACTGTGACAAGTTGCTGGAACAGTGGCATACGGCGCGCGGCGGTGATTACATAAATTTCGGGAATAGATTTGACACTGGCGATGGAAAGTCATTTATACCACTTCCATCAGGTGATGTTTACATGATGTGGCACGTAGGTAGAGAAGCTGGTTTGTATGCAGATTGTGTGCCCATTTTTTTACAGGCGACTATTACGTTTTAAGCGATGCAGTTTGTGTATCTTCTGGTTATTATACACGAAATTGATGTTTGATTTAGAAATAGCTGGTGGAAGTGTTTTCATACTCATTTTCATCTGCTGTTTATGGGGAAATTATGTAATTTGTTGTGGTGTCTGGGTAAGAGATCGTAGCCCAAAATGGAATTATTCTGTTAAGCTCAAAATAAGGCATGTTTCATCGGTTTTATTGCATCTTGAGTAGGTTTAGGTGTAGATTAGGGCGGCTATCTGTACGAGGATGCAGACAGACTTAGACTTAGAAAGAGGTCTTTCTGATCTTTTCACGTTGTCTATTAAAGGACTAGTAAAACCAGCAGAAGTTTGTATTGAAGCGTTCTCTGAAGTCACTTAGCGTTATCAACTCAGCACTAGGTTTCTGATCTAGCTTAGGCTAGATATGTCTAAGTACGTACATATATGATGAAAGCGTAGATTTTTAGTAGATATTTATGCACATGTCTCGCTACATGTTGGTTTACACAGGTTTTGCCATATGGGCAGAATCTAAGGAGACGTAACCTTTCTGACGAGTTCGTCAGCCATGCAGTTTCCTGGAATGTTTCTATGGACTGGCACAAAGAAAGGTGAATAATAGAATGCTCCTTCATCTCTGGAGATAAACGACAATTTGATTGAAGAAAATAGCAAGATAAAAGGAACTTGACAGCCGCTCGACTCTCATTGAAAATGCTAATATCCTTGACAGATAATGCATTACAGTTTAACCAGGACAAGGCTCCCTTGATTGCTATGATTTCCACTTATTTCACAGTGACTAGGGACGCAGGAGGAGATGCTCAGCATAAGCTTTTCAGAGAAGACACCACAACTCACCCCGCTTTCGGCATTGGAGCCATCTGTAGACTACTGACTACCTCACGTAAGATCTGCATCTTCATTTGTACAAGATCCCACTGACCAAAGACCTCACAACAGCAGACCATTTGGCGCGAAGAAAATTGGTTAATTGGGTGAAGAGCATTAGCTAGTGACCGACAAGAAAATCATCTTTAGCTATGAGACACCTTTTCGACTCAATGGCTACGAAAATCCGAGTGATTCACGAGAAGACAAAGCATCTATCACGCGTCACTTTTTAAATTATTATTGCTTCGTTGAAAATCCGATTATAGTGATTGGTGATGATTGATTTACATAGTTGCAGCAGCCAGCACAATTGATTACACTACGTGTGGAACAATTTAGTTGCTGAGGGAAAAAATTCCGATCTACGATACAAATCAGCCATCAAGATCGCTTGATTTGACACCATTTGCTTCTTTGGAGCAAAACAATTTCGGAGTCTGAAGAGTTTATCGAGCCACAATTCTGCAACGACGTCATCGAAAACTTAATCGAAAGAGTAAGAGCTGACCATAAAAGCTGTGTGGCGCATTTCTCTGACATTTTGTTCTATGATTTAATCACAACATTTGTATTTTGCAATAATATAAAATATAAATCACTTTTCTAATAAATAATGAGTTTAACTCAAAAACAATATCCGCGACTCCTCTTGGGTTCAAAATTATATTTGTCTGCCTGTCCAGGTCCGAATTTTTAATACTTTTATGACTTTGAAACCTCTTAAGCGGAGTTAGTTTGGCCCAAACGCCTACGCCTACTCATCTCCGTGGTCGACTAAGCTAAAACAAGTCTTATCAAAATTCGAGCGTCTTGAAACGCGTCTTCGAGATCAACTGCCTTAAAAACAGAAACGAATAGTAATAGTTGGCGGTTCTTTTAGTCCAGTGATGTCACCAGCCACCGCACTAGAAACTGATTTTTTTTTGGATGCAATGAAGTCTGTGGTGGTCGCAACCTTGCGTCTCGTCTGCGTCGTTGCCCAGCCATTAACGGTGACGGTGATACTAGTTGTTGCGGACTTCCTTCTCCAAGATCAAGCAAAACCGAATGATCGTCAACAGCAGAATCCTGAAAATACATAGAGGACACAGTAATAATTCTGGAAAAAAAAACAAACGAAGACCGAGGTCATAATTACCAATCGCAATGACGTAATCGATTGGGTGGATTGCCGTACCTTATGAGTTTTCAAAAACAGCATTGGCTTGAAATACTTCCAGACAATCGGAATGGATTCGTCGGTGCCTTGGCCAGACTTCTTTTTGCGGTACTTGTCCAAGTTCCTGTTGAAGGTGACGCGGAGATTCGACCATTTCCCTCTGCAGTCGTTTGGGTTCATGTCGATTGCGTCCGCGACTTCCTGCCACATGGTTTCCTTGAGCAGTTTGTACTCTGCGGATCCAGCATCCCACAAACTGCGTCGTGCCTTAATTTCAGCTATTAATTCTAATGCACTTTTGTGGGACCACTCACTAACAACTTTCTTCCTAAAACTTTTTTGTTTTTTCGCCGCTTTAGAGTCCTTCGGTGACTGTGAAAGTGGTTGAGCGTCCATCGGTTACTTCGTCGTTGTAATATATTTCTCCTTCAGTCACACTCGTATTATTATTCATTTTCACAGCTCAAATAAAAAAATAGCGAAAACAGTAGAAGTATACGCAGCAGCGAAAATATGTACGTATTACGCGTCCAAAATATTTCACTGGTCATCAAATTTCAAATTTCACAGCACAAAATCAAACAAACAACAAAAATACGTATACGTCTACCCGTCCACAAAATATTACTGAAATACAACAAAAAATATCTTACAACGAATTAATTGCCAGATGTCATAAACTACGCACATCGGACAATTTCCAATGAGTCTGCAAATGTCCTAAATGTCTGACAATTGTCTGACAATGCTAAAAATGAATGTTCACACAATTGGTAGATACCTGACAATTTGTTGTCAGATCGGTATTTGACAATTGTCTAACAATGTTTTTCTTAAAATATTGTCAGACAAAAATTTTTAGTTCACACGATTGTAAGACATTTGGGACACATTTATCATTGCCAGACCTGACAACATTGTGAGATCTGGCAATTGTCTGAACATAGCTTTAGGTGTCTTAAGTATTGATGTCACCTCATATACGATCATTTTATTTATTACCAAGCCCTTTCAGCCTAAAATGAGTCTTATTTCACAATACAACCCTATCATCTTGCAACTGTTCTAGAGCCCAATCACTGAAAGCGTGAGTTAAAGGGTGGTCGCGTGGCTTTTATTCCTGCACCAACTCCATATTATACGATTGTTGGCCAAGATCTTTGCTCAAAATTGTTCACGTAATAAACAGGCAGAGCACCAATTATTGCGACTGATGACAAGTCAATAAATTTGGATCTTCTTACGTGCTTTCGACCACAGTGGATATATTCTCTTCAGTAAGCAATTTCCTTCGACGTTCCGATCCATATGTCCGCTGTTGGCTTGTTCCGATAGCCAATTGTGTGAGCCATAAAAATCACGAAGTCATCGATAAGTTTAGCGTAACATAACGTTGTTCAAACGTGAGTCTATTTACAATGATCGCGGGTGTTCGAACCAATTTATGGAAAGGATCTCTCTTGTCGATCAATATTCGCTACATCTGCGAGTGATACAGATCCAAACAGGTGCAGATAATGTGTGAATACAGTATCTCCACAGCTATGACGGTAACCGCGACAATTAGGAGTCTACAGACATGTCTGTTGATAATACGAGTACAATATCGTATTTGTATTCCTATAGTGCGCACCTTAATGCGCACACTATTCATGATAATTAGGAGCTTAGTTTTTTATGTTACAACTGTAAATAGTATTTGCACGTAGATAAAATGCTTGCTTTTTACCTTCATTCATTTAAGACGATCGTTATTTTGTGCTCTTCTTCAAACACATAAGGCTCAGTGTTGCCAGTTATTGTTTGTACGACTACGGTGCGGAGCTTGAGGATTATGCCAGGGCTACAATATGCTTTAACTCAAGTTGTACCACATCTAACAAGACTTTACACTAAAGTCACGGGCATAATGGCAAGTTCGCTGTAGGGAGAAAAAAATAACACTTTTGTAGTGGAATTCCACAAAACTGGAGGCCTGTGACCAAACAATGCAGGTATGAACTGCGTCTATCAGCATCTACAGGGACGCATATCGCACATGCTAATTTCAACCAGGAAGGTGAAAACGTATTTGTTTGTTCGTTTTAAGTGCAACGCTTATGCCAAAAGGCGACAAATAATGCTTTTGTCATCACCATTAGTTACACAAGCGTAGTCGACTGGGTCACATCAACTATTCGCGACTATGAATGTCTGAATCTCCCCAAACCCTCCAAATAATTTTCAGCATACGTTTCTACTTTCGTATCGAGATAGTCGCGAAATTGTAAGCCATGTAGATGCGGATGTACGTATAAGGAGACTACATTTGATTTCCACAGTCTACCTAAGCATACTCACTTAGATTGCGAGTTGTTGTTTGTAGGCCGAATGACAGGCCACATAGAAGCTGACCATCTCACTATGGTTTGTTTCTGATTTTTACCGAAAAAAATTGCAACTGACTCCACATATTTTCGTTGCTTTGGGTAAGATATAGATTTAAGAGTAGTCTCTACCTGTTTGCCTGTTTAGATTTGTTTCGTCAAACGAAGAAAATTATGTGCTGCCTTAAATGCTCCCACTCCCACTGCAATGATCACCAACCTGCCGGTCTATTTCACCGTGTATTCGAAAAGGTCGATTGGATGCAAAGGATGCTTAAAATAATTATCGTCAACCACAACTGGAGTTGGTTCCAATATTTTAATGAAGTTGATGACGCTGAAGCCTTTGCCATCAGCTGAATATTTACCTAGAAGTGCTTCCAAGCTGGAATTCGATAAGTCTTAGAATGCGTCAAAGACTAGCTGGGAAGCTGTAAGTTAGTATTCTTAACCTTCCATCCCCCCATCTTCAGATACAGAAAGGAATCATGGTTAGCGCCATTATTCTTACATGAAGTTGAAACTAGCTTCTAGGTAGTCCATCCAGACATTGCTCTGAAATGAATTAGCGTTGATTTTAGTGTGTGGAAACCGAGATTCCGCATCGTTCTTAATGGCATGAGGGGTCCAATAGAATCAGTTAAAAGTACAAAGAAGCGGGCCTTGGAATCTTCCTGGATATAGAGAGAGCCTTCAACAGAACGGGACTCCTCAAAGAATCCTTCTCCCTTGCTGTGGATACTGGTAGTGGACGAACTCCAGAAATCACTGCAAAGCAATGGGTTCAAATGTCTAGCGCATGCAGATGACCTCGCATTCCTAATTACGGGGAAACATCTGAACACGCTGTGTGAGCTCATGCAGACGGCAATGCACAACACAAAAATGTGGGCGGACCGCTGCGGCTTGGGTGTCAACCCTGAAAAAACAGACATGGTACTCCACACGAAAAAACATAAGTTAGGTGACTTCCAGGCCCCATTTTTAGGGGATGTAAAACTGGATCTAAAAAAACGAGGCAGTGTACCTTAGGGTCATCCTGGACAACAAGTTAACTTGGAGGAGAAATCTAGAAAGCAGAACCACGAAAGCCAGAAAAGGGTACTGGATATGCCATAGAGCTTTCGGAAAGACATGAGGTTTGAAGTCAAAGCAAGTCTTTTGGATCTACACTTGCATCGTCAGGTACATCCTACTCTACGGAGTGTTTGTATGGTGGCTGATGGTAGAAAGGAAATACGCCCTCTCACTAGTATCGAACATCCAACGCATGGCTTGCCTAGGAATCACTGGATCCCAATCTAGTACCCCTACAGCAGCCATGGAGACAATTTTGAATATACTGCCTATAGGATTATAGGTGAAGAGATCTGCTGAGAAATCAAATGAATGCGGCTGTTAGTCTTTTTTCTGACATCTATGCTTAATTGTGGCTCGATAGTGGCAACAATATTTATGCTGTCCCTCTTAAACTCTGGAATTATTTGTATTTTTTGGAATACACATATGATACTTAAAAACCTCCAAAGAAAGGAGTCACATGGTGTGAAATCAAACCATTGCTGGACAATTCTTACCTACGATCTAGAAATTGATCTCGCAGATACTCAATTGTTTCGTGCGTAGTATGACAGGTTGCGTCGTCTTGCTGGAACCACATTTCCCGACGACCAAAACTAATTTATTCCGTCGAAAAGAATTAGTTATAACTGTTTTGCAATGGAAACCATTTACTTTATTTAGAGAAGTACGATCCAATTACTCTACCAGCCGAAAAATTCACTCCACGAAATTAATATAGGGGCACCAGGTTTTTTTTTGAAATAAAAGAACTTAGTAAGAATGAATGAACAATATTGATACCCAGTATCAATATATCGATAACAAGTCAACTAACGAAGAACATAAGAATGTATAGGATAAGGCCTTACTTACTTATGTCCTGTATCCCCTTGTGGGCCCTAGGGCCTCTACTACGCCTACGCGCCATCGTGTACGGTTTCTGGCAATGTGTCTCAGCTCTCCCCAACTGCCGTGCTTCCTTCTCGACTGTTCTGCACCATGTTCTCCTTGGACCACCAGGTCTTCTGCCGTCCTGAGTGAAGGGGTTCCATTGCATAGCGTGTGACCAATCCACTGCCACTTCCGTCATTGGATGGTTGTGCCTATTGGTTCCTGACCCGTTCTCTCGTAAAGGTGTTCGTTAGAGATACGATTGGGCCAGAAAATCCTTAAGATGTTGCGCAGGCACCTATTAACGAACGTTTGCAGCTTTCTGGTGATAGCAGTGGTCACTCTCCACGTGCTGCATCCATATAACAGCACGGATTCAACGTTGGAGCGGGCCACTCTCTTAGCCTGGTGTTCAAACTGATAGCATTGCTTCACCATATTTTGGACATCATCCCAAACGCGGTCTTTGCTTTGGCGATTCTGTTGTCTATATCCAGTTCGGTTCCACCATCGGTCGAGACAATACTCCCAAGATACTGGAAATCCTCTACTCTCTCTGCCGGTTGTCCAGCAATGCATACTCGAGCCGATGAGTTCGTTCCAAGACTGATAATTTTAGATTTTGCGGTATTAATTTTCAGCCCGACGACGCCAGCCTCCCTCTCCACATCCGCTGTCATTTGGTGGAGGTCCATAATTCTATGAGAGAATAAGCATACGTCGTCAGCTTAGTCAAGATGTTTAAGTTGGGATGTAAGAGTCCATCGAATTCCTCCGTTTCCCGTCGACAAAGCTGCACGAAGCACATCGCTAATCACCAATAGGAATAGTATTTGTGAAAGAATGCAGCCTTGTCTTACCCCACTTCGGATCTCAAATTCCTCAGACAACCTTCCTCTGTGCAGAACGTGACATTTGGACCCTTCGTATGTAGCTTTGACAATAGCAATTAGTTTATCAGGAATACCTCTCCTGCGTAAGGCACGCCAAATAAACTCCCTGTTAACACTATCGAACGCCTTATCAAAATCGATGAACAGCAGGTGAAGTGGCGATCGATGTTCAACGCACTGCTCGATGATAATCCGCAGGGTGTTGATGTAGTCGACACAGGAGGATCCAGAGCGGAAACCTGCTTGTTCGACATCGAGTGTGTCTTCGAGATGTTGTCTGATTCGCTCCAGGATGATTTTAGCTATTATCTTAGCTACCGCAGTAATTTTGTTTATTTACGTATCCATTGAATTGACAAGGTGCCTCATCGCTAAAGATAATTTTCTTAGAAAATTTGTATTTCACCAGCTGCTGTTGCATCAGCCAATTAACTAGTTCTTTTGGATATTTTGCGGATACGGACGATATTTTATATGAATTAGCTTTAAGGCGCTTCTTGAAAAGTCTAATTCTTGTGTACGATGAGAAGGTTTCATTCCCCATATTTATAATGAATTCCAACAATAATATCGAGCTGTTCTTTCGTGTAGCGTCCAATATTTGCTAATCGGAACATTGACAGATGGAAGATATTTATTATATTGGAAGCGTTTCTTTCCTCATAAACGAAAAAAATGGGCCAAAATATAAGTACTAAGTCCGACATTCTTATAGATACACCCTCTGCATTGGTATTTCTCTCACAATTTATTGAAAACTATTTCATAGCTCTCCCCTCACCCGCCATTCCAAGCTATGTAAGTTGCATTTAGCTTTTAATTAGTTCGCCTTTCTGAGCAAGACAGTCTCATAATAGTAAGTCGGTACTGTACCCAGTTGTATCAAAGCTTTCTTCAAGGCGGATACTGTACAAAGGCGTATGGGAGTTGTAGTGATAGCGTAACAATTCATCTTGAGTCCAAAGCCGCCTACACTTTTAGATGTATATAGCCGACTACAGGTTACTCCAAAAATATTTTCGATCGGAGAGGATGTAATGATCGCCTAACTCATAGCACTTTAGGAGTTCCATTAGTATATCCATAATTGTTACTCTTCTCAGCTTGAAATGACGCTAATTAAATGTATCTTAACACATTTTAATAGCCAACTACGGATGATAAAAGCAATCAACATCTAATACCTCATCCACGTTTAAATGACTCAACACTTAAACAATCCAACTATCTTTTCAAATTAAGTAATCTGCTATCCATCAGCTTAGTACATCTATAAAGAAAAACCGGCTACCAACCTACCGATTTCATTGATGCTAATTAAAAATCTCTCAAAACATACACTGGTTCCGTTAGTCTATCGACTGATGAATTTATAACTACCCCAAATTACATAAACGTGTGGATAAAAAAAAAACACCGAGTAAATTATGCAATGATCTACAGCATTCAGGGGGGAGGGGGGGAAATTTCATGCCATTCACGTGCTAACCTCTGTCAACAGCGTTTTCCGCTAAAACGCACCAGCCGACAACAATGAGATACCTACTCGCATGTAATGTAAATGTTTACACTTTCGCCAAATTAAACGGAAACATATTGCATGTAAGCTTAATCTTCAGAGCAAATACGACAGTTCACTGAGTTATTCGCTGCTCTTACCTATATCCACACCATCTTCATCAATTCATCATCACCGTCGCTATTACCGTGAGATAAATGATGCTCTAAAGTGTGTGTAACTATAAGATATGTCACGCAGGTATACATCAACGTACTCGCATACTAAGAACGGTTTAGCTTATTTAGGCAATCGCACGGAACCATCGGGTTCTATTATCAACGTACACACATACGGGCAGAGCTAGTATCTACAACCAACGCCAATAGGATAACCTCCTAATTCTCTCATGTTGTATCTGCGTACGAGTATTTGCTAAATGTATATTAATGCAATTACGAGTAGATGACGAAATTTCCATACCGAATGTTAGTTTTGCTGCACAATTTGTGCATATCCTTGAAGGTACATACAATCCTTTCAAATGAGGGCAATGGACAAAGCACTGTAGGGCAAAGGGAGCAGTCGAACTCCCTGGCAACTTTCCTCACTGAATGTCAACTTGGCTGAGAACGCACTGTGTTGACATTTTTGCTGTATGGATATTTTTCGTAACCTGGTTTCTGGAACGCCTCCGGAGTTCGATAAAATGTTAAGGCTACGCTGTGTGTTTGTCGCAGTTGAAAGGATTTTGCTAGTTGCCAGACTTTCATCGTTTAACAAATGGGTATGTATGTACATAGCTAATCATGGAGTATGGGTTCGAGGGCATTTTCGGTTTCGGTTAATTCACAAGCGACTGAAGGAGTGAGAGGGGAACTCTTTAAAATAGGTCGCAGCGAGTTTTCATAGTGAGTGAGGACCTAAGAGTAGAGAGTTTGCCTCGGTTATTTGGCTACGATGGATGTGTTATGTCTGTTTGTGTGTGTTATGGCAGTAATCCTTCGTGAAAGCGACGAAACTATGGAAATGTATTTCACTACGAAGTGAAGGTGCGAGTGATTAGAGTAGTCCGAAAGATACTGCTTGATAGTCAGCTCAATGGAAGCATTTACGACAAAGTTGACTGCCAGCTAATCTAAAGGCATATCACCCAGGGGTATATCTCAAGAAACAAGTGAATATTTAGCAAGCACAGAGTGAACTGTGAATATTTGTAAATTTTTCGTTTCATAGTATTTTTGGGGAGTTGGGCGGTGAATATGCATTAGTACTCCAGTAGAGGAAGAAAAAAAAATATAAAGGATGAAAATGAGGTAAGATCACCAGAAATTCCTTTTTCTTAGGAGTTCGGTTCAAATCCCTGGAGTATTCTATGGATTCCTATTCTATAGATCAACCCGGTGAACTACTTTCTTAAATGATGGTGCATATAATCAAGGAATAGGACACTAATGAGCAGTGTAAAGGATGTCCAATGCATTAGAAGTGTAGAAAAGCGTAAGCTGTCACTAGGCTATAACCAGAAAAAAGGACTATACGTGGAAGGAGGATGGAGCGAATATAACTGCTTTCTTCGCAGCAAAAGCCGGAAGGCACCTATTCTCGGCAAGTAGAATTAGGCTCTAAGGGGCCTTCTGCCTATGCCTAGGATATCCCTAGGTTCTGCTTGTAATGAAGAGAATATTTATCCCGAGCAAAGATCAAGATCGTAAAGGAACCTTAGGATCGTTTTTGCGGGTGACTTGTTGACTATCTTTGGGGAACTGAACACCCTTCCAAAGTGTCTTTGCCTGCTTCAAGCCATGGCGGGACAGTCACACTTGATATGCTCAGCAGTCTCTTGATCTTTCAGACAAAATCGGCACATGCCCATCGGATTTATGCCCATCTTGTTGAGATGGTAGTTGAGTGAACAGTGTCCGGTGAGGAAGTCCGTGAGGAGCCTAACATCACGCTTGTTCAATGTGAGAATTTCCTGACTTCTCTTGCTATCGGAAGCATTGATGGATCTCTTGGATTGACGGAGCCCAGTTGTTGATTTTCATTTAGAGATTCTCTCTTGATGATCTCATGAGTTAAGCTCCATTTTTATGTGGCTGGTGGGAAAGCGACAAAACGGAGACGGGCCATTGAATGAAGATTGCGATCCTAGTCTGGCTAGCTCATCAGCAACAGGTTCATGTCCTGGAACTCAATGAATTGTGATTTGATTGTGAATAGCGAGTTGCTTTAGAGCATCCAGACATTTCCAGACGAGCTTGGACTCAAAGCAAAAGGAGTTCGGAGCCTTTATCGCCGCCTGACTGTCACATAGCTCAATTGCAAAAACCCCGGCTTGAAAGGCAGAGCAGCCCAGAGAAACTGCTTGTTTGAAGTTTAGGCCGTATATGCCTGCACCAACTCCGTTTTCTGTTTAAGCCGTGCGTCGGTGTACCACACAGCTTGAGTGAGAACTGAAGGAGGTTGGAACCTCCATACTCCATAACTCCATACACTGCGTTCCGGAATAAAGGCTTTGAAAGGGCTGTCGAAGTTCATCCGAGAGGACATAAAGTCCGTAGTACAAAGCGACGGACTGGAAAGCAGAGGAATTGTATTTAGTATGCCCAACTAGATCGCTCAGTTTAAAGTTGCACGAGAGATGAAGCTTCTTCTTGTGTGCAAGGGAGGTCTAAAAGATCTTCCAGAGCTGGTGTAGGGCACGAACGCATAGCACCAGTGATGCCAGTGCAGGCGAGCCTTTGGAGCTTTTGGAGTGCGTTTTGGGTAGAGATTTCTTGAGCCTTTTCCACCACACTAGTAATGCGTAAGTTATAATAGGTACTATGATGATCATGATCATTTTTGGTTTTACACCCCACTTCTTCCCGAACAATCTTGAGCAAGCCCATAACGCTGAGGTAGCCTTGGCTAGGATTTTATCAAGATGTGGATTCCAAGTAAGTCCTTGGTCTAGGATTACTCCCAGGTATTTGACTACCTTTGAGAATGGAATTTGAATGCCATTTAGCGATGTGTTTGAGAGATTCAATGCTCTCTATCTTATGAAGGGAATGATGATAGTTTTATTGGGGCTTACACTTAACCCCTCAGTTTGACACCATCTCCATACCTTGCTTAAGGCACTTTGCAATAGACTTGTCAGGGTAGTCTCAGTTTGCCTCTGATTATTATTACCAGGTCATCAGCCTAACCTTGAGTAAGAAAGCCTGAGTCATTTAGGTCGTTTAGCAGCTGAGGAGAGGGGAGAGAATGGATAGTATAGAGTTGTTAGGACATCGTAATCCTAGCGAATATGTGAAAAGTTCTTAATGATGATGATGAATATGGTGTCCCTAAGTCATACGTTGTAACTCTTGCACCTTTTGAGATAAAGACCTGAAATTAGGCAGAAGTACGAAAAGCTTTAATCCGCATTTAATAGAGGAAGAACAAGATTTCTCATGCAGCAAAATACCCTGCAAAGAAAACATGTTTGCCCCTTATCATATGAAACGTGAAATAAATGATGACAGGAATCGTAGCGACGTTGTTCAAGTCTATTCATTCAGCTATTTCTAGCCTCTGCAAGGACGGAAAGGACTCAAAACTGCGCAAGAATTATTCGCATGTTTCTCCATTCAACAAGCCATATTTGAAGCGAAACCCCTTCGACTGATAGGGCAAAAATTAACGCAAAACGGACGATCAAATATCGAGGAGTATCAAACGGCTTTGGAATAATCATATGGAGTTGATGTTGAAGTCTTTAGCATTAAGAACAAATTACATGAGCAGGGACCTCTAATTACTCACTGGCTCTACACTGGCTTTACACATCGGTCATTAGACCGATACTCACACACGAAGTGATTGTCTGGTGGACAGCCTTAGAAAAAGCTTTAAATCGCGATTAGTAAGGTCCAACGTACAGCTTGTCTGTGCATGAGCGGAGCATTACGTACAACTCCTTCTGCAGCACTGGACATTATGTTCCATCTGATACCCCTCGATACATTTAGTAAGCAAATGGCAGCGATTGCAGTCGTTCGCCTTGAAGGTCAAGAAAAGAATTCGGCCATGCTGCAATTCTGAATAAATTAAAATAAAGTCAAAATCTCTCCCGAAAACACGGAGTACACCATCCCACGTCTAAATTTTGAGAAGAACTTTCTTGTCACCATCCCTTCCAGATCACGCTGGGAGGACGATGCATTTTCAGAAGATGAATCAATTTTCTTCTACACTAACGGGTCAAAAACCAAAGACGGGGTTGGTGTAGGTGTTTTTTCTGATAAGCTTAACCTTAAGCTCTCTTTCCTTCTTCCAAATCATTGTAGCGTGTTCCAGGCGGAAATAATGGCGATCAAGGAAGCCCAATCTTGGCTTAAGAAAAACGTGATATCTGCTAGAGAAATCCGCATCTTTTCAGACAGCCAAGCGGGATTCAAATCCCTGGAATCGATCTCTATAAACTCTTTAGTAGCTCTAGACTGCCGTTCGTCTCTTGTGGAGATGGCTGAGCAGTTCAACTTTTACCTGTGTAGGGTGCCGGGGCATAGGGACATCTTGCCGGACAAAGGCACCTTAGGTATTCCAATCGCTACTCGCAAACTTAAGCTTAAGTTGGATGCTGTCGAGAATACAAATCTTAGGTGGACAAGTGGATCAACAGATTTGGCCAAAGCTGGATCTAAAGCGCTCTAAGAATTTGATTTCTCTCAATAGACTGCATATCGGCACCACAATGGATGTCATCACTGGACACTGTCTAATAGGCAAGCATGCTACAAAGCTAGGCCTCTTTGCGAACGACTTTTGTAGAAGCTGCATGGATGAAGAAGAGGGGGAAACTATCCCTCATCTTCTTTGTTTCTGCCCAGCTCTCTCCCGTAGAAGGAAGCTTCATTTAGGAGCTCCCTATTACAACTATATAGGGGACCTGATCAATATTGACATTAAGAGCCCCATCTACGCTTCATAAAAAGCTCAAATTAGTTTTAATGAGTAGGTAGAGAGAAACTTTCTCCCATGATCCACGTGGTATCACAATGGACCTAACATTGGTCTAAGTGTGTTGGCGACTCCTAGCTAACAGCCACTTCAACTTACAATCTGAAGGAGTTTAAATGGACACTTAAGAAAACTATCTGGAGAAAAAAAATGGTTTTGAAAAGTGATTTTGCACATATGTGCATATGTACAACACAACACCAGATGCTTATCGGGAAAAAGTCTAAATCATCGCCTTAGGAACATATGAATAGAAAGCAACGATAGTTGAAAATTCTAAAATCAGGCGAATGACACCCCAAACTGTGGGGCACTTATCCGCAATATGCATAATAAATCGAGAAGAAACCCTATTAAATCCTTAAAGCAAACTATTTTTTAATAGTTGCTCTGAGTTGCGGTCTACATTAACAGAATTAAGCATTCATTCATTCATTCATTATCTTACGTCTGTAGTATCGAAGTGTGCACGTTTTCTTTAAGAAATAATGTACATACGTGTTTCCTGATGGCCTCCAATGTGCTTATGTCATTCCTTTGCTCAAAAAGGGTTTTGCTTCTGTAATTGGTAACTACAGACCTACATATCTCACTTCTTACAGTTTTCAGCAAAATCTTTGAAAAACTTTTGAAAAATAGGATTGTGAGTTTTTGGTTAAAACTAGTTTTTTCAATCCAGCTCAATTTGGCTTCCAAAAAGGCAAATCGACGGAAGATGCGCTTTTACGGTTTTGTTCCCAAATAATGTCGCACCTCGATGGGAAAAAATGTGCAGCTGGGTTATTTATTGATATTAGCAAAGCATTCGACGCGGTTAACCACAATTGCTTGTTGAGAAAACTGGAAAAAGGCGGGTTCCTGGTTTCATGTTCAATTGGCTTAGGTCGTATCTTGGAAATAGATCGCAAAGAGTGAAGATAGACGATATGAGGACATAAAATTCATTAACCTGGGTTTTCCACAAGGCTCTGTTCTGGGTCCTATACTGTTATTGGTCCTATACTGACATTGGTTTCTCTTGTTATTTAAACAGTCCTTTGGACCTGACTGCCGATATAAATTGGGATATAGACTTATTAAGACACTGGTTTGCTGAACATAATTTAGTTATCGAAATAAAATACAATCACTGCTAATCTTGCAGAAATATGTTCTAAGAAAAATTTGTCGTAAACCTGATAGACATCCTAGCTTTCCTTTGTTCTGTGACCTAAAAATTCTTCCAGTTCGTCATTTGTATTGTTTCAAAGTGTTGAATGTGTTTTTTATGAAGTCTGGTAATCGCAACTTTCGTTTGATTTCAAACTATAACTTACGTGGAAACCTTTCAAACATGTCATCTGAACCTAATTTCCGTACAACTGCATTTCGTAATTTTTTTCTGTGTTGTCTTATCGGCTTTTTAATAAACTCCCTCAGTCAATCCGGACTATAACTTGGAACGTTTACAAAACGTTTACAAAACACGTAAAAACTTGGCTTTTCCGTTTTAATTATGCTGCTTTAGAATCTCTTATTTTTGATGTTTTGGTCTAGTTTTCCGATTTTCGATTGCATTGCATCTATTATCTATTATTTCTTTTTTCATTTAATTTGCTAATTTGTTAATTTATTTTTACTTGAATTCATTTAGTTTATTTTTTCTTTGCAAGTGTTCTTAAAGGGCAACCCCACCCAAGACTTGTTTTATTTTTTGGATAAGCCTATTAAAGTGGCATTCTACTCTATTTATTTTTATCTATAATATATACAGAATGCCACCTATTTTTCTTATAATTTTTTTCTCTATAATGTATTAAATGTATTATTATTATTATATTCGATAAAAATAAATAATAATAATAAAATATATCCTCTTTCACTACCCCTTTTTGCTTCACATGGCAAAGCCACGATTCTCTATACAGGTTTGTTAACCTCAACTCACCAAAATATGTTAAAAACTAAACCCCAAACAAGTCCCTTTCCCTTTCATACATATACATGTCTGCTACCCAGTCCAACCACGGAAGTTGAACTTTCTCCTTTTTTTTTTGCAGCACACACATTCCTCTTAATAAATTGATAAATGAGACATCCAATTTTCACACACACCGCCCCCTAACTCATAACTAATCAAACTGTCTATATATCTTTCTTAATATTCGCCTCTTAAAAATTGAAACAACATGAATCCGAAGAAACACATGTCAAACTATTTGACATGGCAAATACCTTCCGATCGGAGATTCATCTCGCCTCCGTCCCACACCATATAATATACTTTCCCCGTCAGCAGCCACTTGATGGAAAAAAAAAAGAAACAGAAATCTCTGGAATTTAATGGGTGTGTCCCCGGAAAAAAAAAAATTAAAGCTATAACCCAAGTTTAAGTGCTTATGTATCTTCCACCTGAGCAGCACCTTCAGGGCAAGAAAACTTTGTACGGCTGCTCTCGTCGTCGTCAACTCTGTTGGTACCTACTCTCCCTGTCGCACTCGACTACAAATGATTTTTTTTTTTATTACAAAAACGCCGAATTATCTTGCCGCCGTGTTGCATAAACTTCGCGTATAACTTTTTTAGGAGAAATTAATGTAAATATGGAAAGTTCCGATGACCGATACACCAGATACAATCCACCTCATCTCCGCGGAAGAAAAAGATACATCCACTGGAACTTGGTACGTATCCGTATTTTTCTGCATTGGGCTTGCATGGATTTTCCCACAGTGTCATCTCATCTCATGTGTGTGGCGTGTTACCTAATTGGGAAATGCAAGCGTTTATTAACGCTATAGGGCACGCTTACTCTATTCCATCGGACATGTATAGTCCGAGCCGCCGCGCCGATGCGTCTTGCTTGTGGAAAATGGGAAATGACTCGATCGGAATTTTAAGGTGAATCAATTAAAACCACTACACGATTATAACCACGTAACTCAAGTGGTCTTTTATAAAATTGTTAATCAGCCAAACGGCTTAACGCTTTATGACGTGATTTACTGGTTTGATCAGTACCACGATGCGCGTCTGGTTGAGAACACGTATCAATGTCATAACGTCCGTCGTAGATACTGTGTACATGTGTGTTTAGTTTATTTGTTTTTATTATTTTCCCATCTTCATTATGTTCCTATGATGCAATTGTGTTTGAGATATTTTAAGCGACGAACAGGTTACAAATAGATACGAGCTCTGACTCTGGTGGGGAGAGTAAGAAACTTTCGTTTTCGTTTGTTTGAGATTTTTGTTTTCTGAAGATGAAGAAAGCAGAATGGAGGAGAAAACGACGACGACAGCTAAAAAAAAAAAAAAAAATAAAATGAAAACGAAAACGAAAATATCTCTTGCTATTTGCTTTACAAATATTTTGAATGGGATGATAATTGTCAATTCAAGGATGGGCCACAACACCGTAATTACTGTGTGTAGGTACGAGTTCTTCGCCTGCAGAGTCAACCTCAGAAGCAGCATCATCCCAAATGTGGAGCCACCCGAAATGTGTGTTTGCTCTTGTCATGAGTATGAATGATGATAAAAAGTTTTGAATTGCTTGGCATTTTTTTTTTTTTTTTTTCCGGTTCACAAAGTGATGTGAGCTTATGAATTGAAGTTGAGAAAGACAAACATTTGTAAGAGATGCCGAAGTACGTACAAATAATGAACAAAATACGTGCAATTATCTCTGTGTGAGCTTGATGAGTTTGGATAGACTTGTTTGGAATGTTTTTAGGGACACGAACAGGTTGGAAATAAATCTGCCCACTCCTTTTTGGTACCAGGTTTTCAAACAAGGGGCTATAATATAACCCTCACAAGCAATGGCAATACTCATTTTTGAAACTAGGGCTCAATGATATACTCTCCTAGTTATCTTATAACTTACTCAAGCCTCCCATCTATCTAGATGCATCTAACAGCTAAGAGGTAGTCAGTAGATGGGGGAAAGATAAGGGAAAAATAATATCTACTTGGTTCCACCACGAAAGATTAAAAATCATTTGTAAGAAGGATAAGCCTACTTCAGACTTACTGGAGCTTCATTCTCGAACAAGCCTTAATCTATTTGCAATATTTTCATACCAACTAGGAGATGGGATTACAGGAAGATAAGAACGAATAAGGGGGTAGGCTGCTGGCATTGGCATCTGCATGAACTGTACTAAATTCTCGATGATTAGATTCAAATAATTGATAAATTGACTTTGAACTTTCAGCCAGGTTTAAATAGATTTTTAATAATAGATTATCCTCATTAAATCGACGCCACTTTTGATATTTCAAGTGACAGCACATAGGAACCTCTGTTCGACAATATCTTGAAGGCAAACTGATTGCGTTTGGCGGTGAAATCAAGAGTATGACGATTGATTTTAAGTCCGTTTAGCGGCGTTAATGAATGAAAGTTAATTTAGATACACTACAACCTAAAAGATATTTGTACTATGCACCATCATTGCACCAGCTAATGTTTCCAGGGATGGATGTAAGGAAGAGAGGTTTTCCTTCAGCTTACAGTCAGCTAACAGATGGTTAACCATTCATTCAATTAAAGCCAAATATTTCCTCTTTCAAAAGTACCGTGGCTTCTTCAACGTTACTTCCTGACGAGCTCGCTGTTGAGTTGTCCACTGAGGATACCCGTTGGTAGTATTCGAAATTTTTTTTCAACTTACGCCGATACGCCGATCTATTCCATAGTAGGTTGATAGGGTGTGTGATGGTTCCCCCTAGTTCGTAAACGTCGAAAGACATAGTTTTAAGCGTTAGGTTTAGCTTAGAGCACCCGCATAGGGTCAGTAAGTTAGAGCTACATTACACAATTAAGTAGTTAAGCTAGTTTTAAAAGTTTTTGTCTAGCATGTAAGAAGTACTGAATTCCAAATAAAAATTGCGATAAAAATGAAAATGGGTGTGTGATGGATATAACTCATCACGTCCACTCGGAGACCTAAAGGTCCATTGTGAATACCCTTTTTGAATGTTGGTGGGAGGTAACCCGTAGAAAAACATATCTAGATTGTGGCGTTTAGAACCAGTTGCTGCTTTTTTAAAAGTGTAGGAGATCCTGTATCTGAACTACTGCTACCTCTGCGATGCTAGCAAAGAACCTGGATCCTAGAGTGCGTAGGCCTCGTTCTTGCAGGGCGGGGCAGTGGCATAGCAGATTTTTTTTTTTTTTTTATAATTTTCCCGCACTCAAGGGGTTATGAATACCCTTTTAATGTCTATACACAGTGTGGGCGTTGAAAGGAAGATAGAGAGAGAGAGAAAAAGATTGGTGTAGTGGTTTGAAACTCAGGTGTATTCGGTTTCACACATTGGCTCCAGGGGTGGTGTCCAGATAACTGGGGAGATTTGATTGCTGTCATGTATTTTTTACTTTCGCTTCTGATTCACAGTATTTTTTTCCCGATTCACCTGATGTCATGAGCATATCAATTATGAACAGAGCGATCAATTTCTCCAGCCATATGACAAACCTACTGCCAGTGTTATGCCTTCGCAGTAGTGTTGGATCGATTCCACTTCCTCCTCGTCCCCGCAGCTTCTGCATAAATCGTTGGACTCAGCGTTCCATTTGCTGAGCATAGCTCCAATGGTGCAGTTCCATAGAAGATTTCTTCTCTTAATCATTGGGCGGAAGCTCACTATTTCAGACTCCTCATTACTGGCACTCAGTTAAGGCAAATATGCACTTTCTTTCATCTTGCCGGACTGTTCAGTTTGCCCAAGCACTTTCATTTCATCTCATATGCGTTTTAATTGCTCGTATGAGACATCTCTTATGATTTCTTAAATTTTTCAGTAGTGATGCTCCTGGGTATCTAAGCCCAAGGTTCTGTATCCTTCTTTCGTAATTACGATGCGTAGATGTTATATATCGAAATTTACCTATACCGCATTTGGACACGACCTCAGATCTTTCGACATGCATATACCAGCCAGTCTCTGTTATTGCTCGATGCACCGCTCAGCAGCCTGCTCTCGAAGCCTTTCTCTTAGTAATTCCAAAGCAATTTCCATTAATTCATCTCTAGATAGATAATGTATTAAGGATAAGGCACTACTTACGAAAAAAAGAGCAACCAAATCCCAGAATTTCATTGTACTATCAGGTACTATCAGGCTGGTCCCTGGCGAAGCTCGAACTTACACCGGGCATACCACGAGCAAACACACTACACTCCATACTGTGCCACCTACAAATGAGGCTGAATTTATGGTCAAACCCATGATGGGATACAATTTCCTCACTGTGCCCAATCCTCACAGAAGTATCCTCGATGCCATCCGCTGCACATTAAGGGTGATAAGGTAGGTATATGCCCGGAAGTAAGTGGACAGGCTTGTTCGGAAGGAAGCCGTTTCTTAAGAATCAATAACGACAGATACCATTGAAGAAAATAAACACGAGCCTTCAAGGCATTGTAATCAGCAACAAAATCTTGTAGAAATCAACAAACAGGTTTCAAATGAGAGTTCAATAAGGCTGGGCAGCTAAGGAAAAAACAAATTATAGAAAAAGCGTAGAAACATATTATTGCTTACTTACTTACTTAAGGTGGGGCTACAGTCCCGGGTGGACATGGGCCTCAAGCAACAAGAGTCTCCAGCTAGCTCGAGCTTTAGCCAGCTGCCTCCAGTTTCGCACGCTAAGTTGGTTGAGGTCCCGTTCCACCTGCGTGCGCCACCTGAGTCGCGATCTTCCTTTACAGAATGGATTCGAAGATTTTCCGGGCCGGAGCATTTGTGTCCATGCGCTCTACATGACCCAGCCACCTCAGTCGTTGGACCTTCACTCTTCTGGCCAAGTCGATGACGCTGAACAGCCCATACAGTTCGCTGTTGTATCTCCTTCTCCGCTCACCGTCTATGCAGACGGGACCAAAAATCACCCGAAGAATTTTCCTCTCGAAACAGCCAAGAGCGACCTCATCCGCTTTTGACAGAGTCCATGCCTCTGCGCCATAAAGCAGGACTGTGATGATTAAAGTCTTGTATAGGGTCACTTTAATTGCTCGAGAGAGGGCTTTGCTGTTCAATTGCCTTCTTAGCCCAAAGAAGCAGCGATTTTCGTTTTCTGAGTTCATAGCAGAGCCTAGGTAGATAAAGTCCTTAACTACCACGAAGTTATATCTGTCCATGGTGACGTTCTGTCCGAGACGTCGATGTTGGTTGTCCTTAGCATATACTTAGTCTTGCCTTTATTAACCGCTAAACTATTCGCCACTTAGTTGCTTTCTCCCGATTATGTCAATATCGTCGGCGTATGCGAGTAATTGGACGGACTTTTGAAAGATTGTGCCTCTGGTGTTGACACGTGAGTTTTGCACTAGAACGATGTTAAAGAAGTCGCATGACAGCGCTTGCGTCGCTTTGTCTAAAACCTTTTTTGACATCAAAGGTCTTGATAAAGTCTTTACCGACCTTGGTGGAGCAACGTGCATTCTCCATCGTCATCCTGCACAAACGGACGAGTTTGGCAGGGATGCCAAAACTAGACATTGCTCTATATAGCTCATCTCTATAAATGCTGTAATACGCGGCCTTAAAATCGATGAAAAGGTGGTGTGTATCGATTTGAAGTTCCTGGGTTTTTTCCAAGACCTGCTGTAATGTGAATATTTGGTCAATGGTGGACTTTCCTGGCCTTCAAACAGCTCTAGTCCTTCTATGCAGCGGAGCTTTGTATGCTTCTTGTTTAGCTGCATGTGCCTGCAGGCACTCGTCATCAAACCAGGGGTTTCGTTGTGGTGGCCGAATGATACCCAGTACACCAGAGGCGGCATCTCTGATGGCTTTTTGGCAATGTTGCCACTGGTCCTCAATACTTAATGCTGGCGGCATAGGATATCTTATGAGATTGAGGGAGACTCGATCTCTTCCTAACTTTGCGTTAAAATCGCCTAGGACAATTTTATTGTCATAGCTAGGGCATATTGTTGCAGTGTGTCCAAATCTTTTTGATGATACAAAATATTTGACCAATATCAACTCGCGTTCTGATGATATTTGAATACCAATGAAAGTTGCACCTTCCTAAAGTATCAGCTTTAATTTGTTTTTGTTAACAAATCATTACCATTCCACTATTACTTTTATCTGACTTAACGAACTGCTAAAACAAACTTTCCTTTCTATAAATATCCTCCGACCCAAACTTATTTAATCATCCCACAACTTGCGTCCAAGAATTCAGAAGGAATGCACCACATGCAGTTTTATTCAAATAAGAAGGCACCTTTAATCGACGACTGTGACCTCTTTCACCACAGCTAAGGCAATTTCATAACTTTTGACATTTCCGAGAAACTGTTGCCACACAAAATTCAAATAAATTACTCACGTAATCTACACCTCGAAAATTTTGTTCGCCTTCGGCAAAGTCGAGTCCTTAGATGAGATGAAATTAACTGGTGTAGCCAAATTGAACTTAGGTCAAATGCACTTTACCTCAGTAAGAAATAAAGAGTCATCCTTTTCTATACAAAAGGGAATCGCAGCACATCATCCAGGCAGGGAGTTCTGTTTGTCCTGGTTAACTGCTAAACTAATACCATTACTGACTTAAAGCAGAATAAGGATGCGCCATCGTTAATGTTGGTACTAAACGAGTATTGTTATCTCGTTCTGATGCGTGGTACGATCATACACTTAATTGTCAAACTTATAAGATGACTTTATTACGTTGCTGAACATAAATCCAGCGCTTTCCCATCAGTCCAAGCTCACTGCGGTTAGCTTGCCCGGTAACAATATGAAATGTTTTAGTGGTGCTTTACCAGACCATTTTAAGTTAAATTAAAAATGTCCTTTCTAGATGCACTTTTGAGCTGGTGTGCACTTCTAATGTATTTTAATTAAGTTTGAAGAACATAAAACTTTTAATTGAAATAATAGAATTTCCTCAGGATTTTGTGATTTGATTTTTAATTTAGTTTCTGACCCAAGAATAGGTGGACTATTAAACTAATCCCTTTTAAGACGCAAACCTTTTTTGCTATAAAATGTTTGATGCCTTGGTGTGGTCACTCACTAAATAGGTAACCTTCGTAATGTGGGTGAATGAATCTATGTCCGACGACTTGAATTTTAGACGTCAATACAGTAATACACTCCATTTCATAACTATATCACCACCCCTGTATTTGCATTTTTTGAGATTAAAATAATTTTATTTGCAAGTAACCGTCTTTACCCGAAAGAGTAATGAAAATGAGAACCATTTTATGAAAAGTTGATAAGTTCCGTTATTTTTCATAAGAGAAAAGACAAGAAGAAGACGATCCAGATGGTTCACATGGTACTACTGGAGAGATCTGCGAAAAGATCCCGTGTGCACTTTTCAAGAAGAAATTTTGGGGGTGGAAGTCTGATGGTATGAGGCGGTTTTTTTTTAGCGGGAACATTACCATTAGCCTTCCCAGCCACTAGGATGAACAGTGATGAATACACTGGTGTCTTGAAACATAACTTTTGCCATTTTTGGTAAATATTCAGGACTCGGTATGGCCGCTATTCATACCAGTAGAGCAACCAAATCGTGGTTTAATCGACATGAGATCAATGTTCTCGGATGGCCTGCTTGCTCACCAGATCAAAACCCTATTGAGAACCTTTGGGGCATACTGGTGCGAAAGATTTACGCCAATAACAGGCAGTTCAATAGCGTGGCTGACCTAAAAGCAGCTATAACCACCTCTTGGGCCTCAATCCCACGGGATATGCTGAAAAACCTAATCTACAGTATGCCAAATAGGGTTTTCGCCCTAGTGGAAAACAAAGGAGGTCCTACAAAATACTGATCATTAAAGAATTATGTGTTTTCTACGTGCAGTAAATTTGTATTAAATTAAAACTGAAGTGGTGATATAGTTATGAAAAATTGAAAAAGTGTTTTCTTTTCTCTTATGAAAAATAACGGAACTTTTCAACTTTTCATAAAACGGTTCTCATTTCCTGCGTGAGAATCTTGAGTGCGGAAAGTAGGCGGAGCAACTAGAATAAGAGGCTTGGAGAATGTATGTACATTAGAGGGTGCTTCAAGGTTATTCGTGGTATTTTCCTTAAAAATGACAACACCATAAAAGAGCGAAACCTGGCGATAGACAAAGCATCCTACATTTAAACTCTTTAAGTGGAAGTTGGTCTAAGATCTGTGCTCTCGCCGAATCTCAAAACTATAACCAAGAACTTTGTACGAGTGTGTAGGAGAAGACTTTGTACAAGCGCATCGTTTCCGATAAGATGGCCGGGTCCCCAGAATAAATGCTAGCTGACAGCAAAAAAAAAAAATGGAGTACACCCCACTGCACAACATGTACCGCAGACAACAAAAAATAACGATAACAGGACTGGAATGAGGAACAGCAAAGCCGTGGACATTAACCGAGATGTTTGAAAGGGGGGCAAATTTTAAGAAGATAAAGCCAACCTCGAGCTGTAACGCTACAAGAAGAAGAAGCTATCTCTTAACATTGGATATCACTGAGGATGACAATTTTTGGTTGTGGACACAGTTTATCATCAGCCCTATGAGCCTTTTTGGTCATCAAACTGAAGAACATTTGCTGCATACAAGACATTGAGCTAGCCGGGGTAAGGTTTAGTCAGTAAGAATCTGACACTACCGTGTAACCTAGAACGCGGTGCCTATGCAAGGTTCCTCCTCCGCCTACAAAAAAAAAAAAAAAAAATACACGATCTATGAGTTTTGACAGACACTTACCATCTGATCTAATATCTTTTTATTGCCTTCAGATAACAATTATTGCCAAGAGGCCACAAGGTGTTTGCCACACTTGACCCCTAGAAGACACTCCGAAGAGTGCAGCCACTCTTACTATGAACCTTTGTTGCAAGCCCACTTGCCAGCTAGAGCATAGTGCTATATATATATGTACATGGATGTTGTCCTAGTAGTAGCAGGCAAATTGCGACTCCTCTTCATCACTGAATTGTTACAGCTAGCCTAACACTAGACTAACTGGATTCGTTGCTTATTGAATGTAAGATCGTATTCATAAAGGGTGTCCCATAAATCACGCAAAATGTAATTTTGAGAGAAAATACAGATTTTTAGTTAGAAAGCCTAAATTTTTTATTGATTCATAGAGTATACAGATTGGGGTTATGTATGGAATATCACATCGGATAAATAGCCGCCACGGCTTTGCTGGCAAGTACGTACTCCTTTATTGAAATTTTCTATGACCGTTTCGCATAAATGTGGCTGAATTTCATACACCTCCCAATTTCCTGTTTCAAGGCGTTGGTGGTCGTGGGCTTGTTTGCATAGACCTTTGACTTCAAAAAACGCCAGAGAAAAAAGTCCAATGGAGTTAAATCGCAAGATCTGGATGGCCAATTCTGATCGCAAGAACGGCCGATTACACGATTAGCAAATGATTCATGCAGTAATTGTATTGTTTCTCTGGCTGTATGGCATGTGGCACCGTCTTGTTGAAACCACATGTTGGTCACATCCATATCCTGTAATTTAGGCACTAAAAAATGGGTTATCATGTCACGATATCGAACACCATTAATTGTTACTGCCTGACCAGCCGCATTTTCGAAGAAGAATGGTCCGATAATGCCTCCAGCCCCTAAATCCGCACCAAACAGTCACACGTTGTGGATGCTTTTGTTTCTCAATAATTATTCGTGGGTTTTCTGAACCCCAAATGCAACAATTTTGACGATTAACGAAGCCATCAAGATGAAAATGAGCTTCATCACTGAAGATGATTTTTTTTTCGAAAAATCAGCATCCACTTGTTGTTGTTCCAAAATCCATTCAACGTCAGTAGTCTTCAGTTCTTGAGTCAATTGAACGTTGTAAGCATGAAGTTTCAAGTCTTTCGTGAGAACTTGCTGAGAGCTTCTCGAAATGCCCAATTCTTGACTGTCGTGCCGAATTGATGTTCCTGGATTGTCAGCAATCCTTCACAGTTGATGGTTTTAAATCACTTTGACGGCCATATTTTGTACGAAAATTGCGGACTGTAGCTGACAAACCTTCATTATTTTTAAAATATTGCTCAACAATGAAAATGCGTTGTTCTTTCGTACAGTGCTCCATTTTTACTAACCCCGAAATGTCAGCTGTCACATTGCTATCTTTTTTTGCGTTGGCATCACTGTACTATTAAATGGCGCAAAATTCAAATTTTGCGTGAATTATGGGACACCCTTTATTTAAAAAAAGGAATGATGCTTATGTACCTGTTTCTGAGATTAAACAGTGGTCCACACAAAATTCCTACACTTCATTGAATTAAATTTTTTAAAAGTAACGAAGAAATCGTCGTTTACTACCCGTGCCGCTAAATTTTTCGAAAGAAATAAAAGACTATGTCGGTGGATAAGCGCAGCGACCTTCAGACTCGATCTTCCCCATGGTAGTCTGGTATGGTAGCCAAGTTTACTATAATGAAAGGTACAGCTGGTGCCTACTATGTCAATTGTGGCAATCAAAACATACAGAAATTAAGCTCTTCGCGGCAAGGTATGTTCGGACGTATTTCACTTCTTGAATACATGCATCGCTACTAAAATTTGGACGATTACCTCCTAAATTTCAGAACATCATCTGAAGCTAGAATGTCTTGCGACCAAAATGGTGAGAATGTGCTACCACTTCTGCCGCACCTTTGGCCTTAATAAGGGATACCTACCTACATACCTGAAAATCAATCTATTTTCGAACTTTCTACGGCTTTAAAAGCACTGACGTACACATGAATCGCAACTCTTGCAGATTGATTATTATTATCCATTCTCACATTTCATTTGCTCAAACATCAAAGGACATTCCAATTACCACTTCCAGTGCATAGCCATTAAAAACTTAAACATTCCTACCGAAATTGCATAAATGATTCCTATTAGAGTGTAATTTGGCATAATAAATACAATCTTACGGGGTAATTAAGAACTTTAATAGGCCCTCCTTGAATAAGACAAAACGCCGTTGTTGACGTCGTCAGAATCTTTCACTGTTCCGAAATTTTCTAATTACCAACTTCCCATTGGAACAGCTTCAATACATAGAGAGAGCGCATAAGTCCTTGTTATTTTGCAGATCCATTAAAATGTCTAGCGGAGCTCCATAGCATTCGCCCTGGGTCATTATCGTGTTCGAGCACCACCGAGAGTGTGCCGCCGAAAAACAAACGAAAACCCCAGCCATCCAGTCCCAATTAAACTCGTCGCTATACCACGGGGCCAGAGTAGAAAGTAAACTGAAGTTATCTTTAATTACCTTTGTGGGGGGCGTTATTTAATTCTGTGTTCGGTAATAAATTCTTCGACTCCGACTGAGGGATGCTACTTGTCGTATTACCCTCTACATCTGCAAATAATGGCATGACGCTTCTTTTAAATTGTTGCCATCACTTCTTCTTGTCCTTTTTTTTTTTTTTTTTTTTGCGATAGTCCATTAGAGTGTTAAGACGATTATATTAAGACCGTGCAAGTAGATTATGTCATTATAAGTTTTTGCTTAGCATCCGATTATAATTTTGTGAACCTCGATGATCGAAATTTAAAACGAAAGAGTAAGTTCCCACACGCAACTATCAGTCTCGGAGTAGAGGGAGTACTTTCTCCGTAGCTCTTACGAGCTATTATTATCATTAGTGTGGAAGTTTCGGACCGTTTGGACGTCTAATTATAATTGAGTTTAAAGCTATTGGGGAATAATTGTTCAGTGTAGCAATTTAGTGGGGAAATAGGTGGTCTTGTTGCTGTTTTTTGTGTGTAATTGCTTCTAGCAAATTGCTTAAGCTTTATGCATATTTAGTTGGAAATAGATGAATTATACTTTTTTGGATTTTAAGAAGTAAAAGTAAGCTGCCAACGGTACGGAAATTGCATGTGGTACTCGTTTACATACCAATGTTATGTTGAAGATGTGCCTACCGTTTATCTAATAATGAAGCCTTAGTGAGAGAGCAGTGTAAATTTAACAAATTTCAGATAGAAACAATTTTAGATGAATGGTCCCTCTCATTGCTATATTTAATTTTAATTTTGGTGGCTTAATACAAGCTACAACTAACTTAAAAACTATGACCTAAAGCTAAGGATAATGGTTGAGGAGATCAGGTTTGAGGCTGGGAGTGCTGCGATTGAAATCGAAATGGGTGAGGTTTGAGTTAACCTTCTGCAGCATACGGGAAATTGGTTCATTGGAGCCATATAAGGTGCGATTGGCTGGAAGATAGAACAGCCGAGGGCATCGTAAGTTACGTGGGTTGGTATTGAGGAAAATTGAGTTGTAAAGAGGTGCGCAACGATAGAGCCTGAGAGAAGTCGATGAATGAAAAGAATGCCTGCAACATCTCTGCGTTTCTCGAGGGAATTCAAGTCGATGAGGTTGAGTCGGTTTTGATAGGGAGGCAGGATAAGTGGGTCGTGCCAAGAAAGACCTCAAAGGGCAAAGCGAAGAAAACGAATGTTTTCGAATGTTTTCGATTCTAGACACATGCACTTGCTGAAAGGGGCACCACGCTTGACTCGCATGTTCGAGGAGAGGGCGGACAAAGGTAATGTTAGAGGGATCTAGTCACGTAAGGGTCGGAGAATTCCTTGGACCACCGTTTGATAAAGCCAAGTGAGGAGTTAGCTTTAACAATTACCGCGTCAATATGGGAACGGAAATTTAATTCCGTATCGTACAATATTCCAAGGTCACGCAGAGATTGAACGATGGATATAGGCTAACCGTGAAGAAAATAAAGGCGGGCAGGGGACACGTGGTGTTTCCGTGATAAGGTTATAGATTGGCATTTGGTGATATTGAGCTCTAAGCAATTTTTTGATCACCAGTTCGAGAAACTTTCCAGGTCCTGTTGGAGGAGACAGTAGTCCTGTGGTGAGGAGATGGCTTTAAAAAATTTGGTATCATCCGCATAATTTCTCTCTAGTGTTTTATGATCCTATCAACGTCGTTAATAGTTAGAATGAAGAAGAGAGGACCAAGATGGCTGCCTTGCGGAACACCAGAAGTGGCCAAGAAAGGGGCTGATAGGACTGATCTAAAGCGAACACTATAAAAACGATTTTCAAGGTAGGATTATATCCACTTTAACAATATGGGTTCGAAACCGAGGGCAGACAATTTGAAAAGAATTAGGTTATGAGATATCTTATCAAAAGCTTTTCCAAAATCAGTTGCAATAACGTCGACTTCTTTGCCATTCTCTAAGGCTGTGAGGGCAAAAGACACGAATTCGACGAGATTTGACGTAGTTGATCTACCTTTCAGAAAGCCATGTTGATTAGGGGAAATGAGAGATTTGCACTGAAGGCTTAAGGCTTCGTACTTTCAAAGAGTTTAGGTATATGAGAAAGTTTAGCAATGGGGCGATAATTTGTTACTTCGCTCCTTGAACCCTTTTGTTGTACGGAGGTTATGAAAGCGGTCTTCTAGATCTGCGGAAATTCTCCTTGTGAAAGAGATTGGAGTGAGAGATTGGTTGAAATTTTTTTAAGAAAAATGGCGGGTAGACCACCCGGGCCAGGGAAGAATTCATCATTAAGACTTAGCAATTTATTTTCGATAAGAGCAGGGTCAAAGGATTGATGTAGAAAAGGATCTACGGAGAAATTAAGAAGGTAATTGAAGTAAGAGGGGTCCGGTATGAAGGAGTTGTCGGCGAAAGATTCTTTAAAAAAGGTGGCAAAAAAATTGGCAATGGTGTGTGGATCATTTGATGATGTATTATCAAGGGATAGAGAGGGAGTGTAACCGTCAGATTTTCTTTTACAGTTGACGAATTTGAAAAAAGACTTAGGAACGTTCATTAGATTTTATTGCGCATTATTTAGATAGCGCTGAATGAATATAGCTGAATGAATTGAAGTTAAGAACCGAGGTAGTTGGAAAAGTCAGAGACGAAATTGGTACGAAGGAAAACTGCCCATAACTTGTTTCTTTTGTTACGTATGGCGCGAAGTTTACGGTTATACCACGGGGGAGATGTAGATGATGTTTTGTGACGTGACAAAGATTTGTCTAAGCGAATGTAAGAATACCGGCGATTCGGCCTCAAAATAGTAGTGTTGATACGCTCTACAATATCGATATGAATATCTGTTTTAATACGTCTATGTCTAAGGCTATATCTGCTATACATTTCTCTCCTCAATATAGCTGACTTTTCCATATGTCCATGAACGATGACATTATTACCATTACTAGATACCTACATACCCATTTAAGAGCAGAAACTGGTACTGGAAAACTCCCTATAAATTAATCAATATTTTTTTGTTCATTTTACATAAAAGGTCATAAAAAGTGAATAAAAAAAATGTACACGATGGGAATTTATGCGCTCAAACATATGTGAAGAGCCGAAAACTAAAAAAGTCCTGCATTAAAACGACATAGTCCTTTAATCTATCCACTGAACTCGTCAACTGAGCTTAAACCAATACTCATTTACTACCTTAGATACTGCGAAGATTTAAGTATGCACCAACAGATAGTAACTTAACAAAAGTGCGGGAGATGGCGCTGCAGTTCGGGGTGAAATTAGCCTGGTCGTTAGCCTCTAGTTATGCACTCCAAATCGGTTGAGGTCTCCTTCTGCTTGTGCGCGACGCATACACCGAGGAGTGGGTGTCTACTGCGTTGTTCTTCCGGTCTCTATTTTAAGATTCACTCTACATGTCCTAGCCATCTTAAGCAACTGATGCGCAGTTGTTTGACTAGTTTGCTGTGCAGTTTGTAAGGCTCGTCGTTGAACCTTCACCTCCAAAGCCTGTTAGCGCAGACAAGATCGAATATCTTACGAAGGATATTTCTGTCGAAACGACCGAGAATATCTTCATCCGCTTTCGACAAAGTCTATGCCTTAGCACCTTAGAGCAGGACTGGAGTGGTTAGAATCTCATACAGAATCTTCTTAGGGACTTACTAGTTAACAGCAGAAAGCAACAGTGATTCGTTATTACTCTGCTGTTATTGTCAGAATCTGTAGCTAAGACAACTGTAGAGGCAAGATATTTAAAAAATGTTTACCCATCGATGGATATTCAACAAAAAATACAAATACTTGGCGCAACAGACGTACATATGTGGTCCAGGGCCTAGCTTCTCGCAACCATTCGTTTTGTGCGTGTTATATTTTTCACACAAATGGAAGGGACCTACAGTTTAGATCCATATCCGAAAGGCAATTTGAGAAGCTTTCTCTTGACAGTTATTGCTCTAGAGCGTCTGTCAGACATTCGAGGAGACATGTTTGTTGAGGCCCAGATTCACCCCAAACTGTAGTAAGTAGTAAGTAACCACTGAGTAGGCCACGACGCCTAGGTGGCAAAGTTTTGAAGCACCCTGTTTCCACTGGATTTGCAAGCAATCATCCCCATTGACTTGATCCTACAAATTTGATTTCTAAATCGAGCACTATGAATACAGAAGAGTTGCTATCCTCACCTAGACGAATGCGAATAAAAAGTATCTACGTAAGCATCCTCACAGGCTTCCTAACGGGTCACTGTAGACTTAAGGAACAGCTCATGAAAGTAGGTATAGAGCAACGCGGAGAATGTAGATTCTGCGCGGATGTTGAAGAAACCCTAGGTCACCTTCTTAAAGAATGTGGAGCATTGATCCACGAAAGAAGGAGACACCTGGATGCCCATCAACTATCCGAAAAATATCTGCCATTTTTAGATCCACTCAAGATACTCCGGTTCATCAAGGAAACTGGACTGCAGGAGGTGCTCTAAGTCGAGTATCTCACCGACGGGAGCCAAAGTAGGGGAGCACAATAGATTTATAAGGTCGCAGTGCGCTTACAACCATATTCTATCTATCTATCTATCTATCTATCTATCTACTTAAGCTGAGTATTATAAAGTTTGAAATGACTTGGTCTTTCTGCCTCCATCAGATGGATTCACATTGTGCCGTTTCCAAAAGCTAAACCCGTCATCAATTACCAACTTCCACTTCCAAGCAAATTCGATAAATTCACCAAAATCCTAGAAGCCGCCTACGCCATCGTACTCGAAATAATTTCATACAACTTCTCTACGCACGTGTAATGTACCTATTCTTTGTGCCAATAAAAAGGCTTATTCAGCAGCAGGTACTCGTATATTGGACAAAAGAAATCCGCCGTCAAACAGGAAGTATTTATTTTGATTCGGCTATTAACCCCATCGTGGTGCTTTCAATTCATTTATTTCTATCTCACTGCGAACACACTCGTTACACAAAAAGCCAATAAATGATAAAGTAAAAGAAAAGTCGACTGGCAATGGCCAAGAAGTAAATTCATCATTCATTCAGCAGAAATGCGAATCTCCGTCCACCATTTTTTGTTGCTTGGTAGCGTCAACTTTAATTGAATGTTCAATTAATAACATTTTTATTTAGCAACGCTTGACTCTGTTCCGAGTGGAGGGCTTGACGGCTTACGAACTTGTATTGAATTTCGGACACAGGTTATCTGTTGTAGGATGATCGGATTAATGATTTAGTATTTTTGACTTGCGGTTTTAATTTTCACTTCTGTGGGAACTAAGTTTAATGCCGAAGCCCCATTAGAGAGGTAGAGGTAGGCCGGCTGTTAGAAAGCAATTGTATAAGCATATTAAGTTTTTTTTTTTTTTTTCAATGACTTATTGATTTGAGTCGTTTTAAGTACCGTGGGTGTTATAAAGTACGTGCGAAAATAACTTAAGCTGCCTAAGTAAGCTTTCCTCGCATTGAGGTCGTAACTATCGAAGCGTTATGCTCTGCGAATTTATGCCTTTCTATTTTTAAAGATAGTTTACCTCACTTAGGGTGTGGCTAACCTCTCATTTAAAAAAATTTTAAAATATTCGCATGCGTACGAGTTAAGTTAATCCAATCCCTAACATAGGGGCTCAATCTTTAACTCATAGAGATTTATGTATTATAAAGCTTAATACAAGCCATGAACTTACACAAACTAAACTTACAAACAAGAGCCTTAAAACTAGAGCCTTATAAACCAAAACAAAAATCTTCAAAGCTAAGGAGAGAACCGGAGAGGAAAGGAGTGATAGAATGGTAATAACGAGACGAGGCTAGGCGGAATTGGAGCGATGCTTAAGATTGTTTCGGAGGGTGCTTATAGTGGAGTGGAAGTCATTGTTGGCCAGGCGCAACATTCTGGAGAGGGGTGCATTATGACCATAATTAGTACGATGAGAAGTGAGACGGAAGAGGAGAATTCGTGTTAAATGAGATCAGTTGAAGGAGCACGGGGCAATCAGTGTGACCAGTGATGAGCTGATGAAGGAGGAGTAAATCGGCAATTTTGGGACGATTTTTGAGAGACTGAAGATTGATCAGTTTTAAACGACCAGAGTACGGAGGTAAATTGTGTCTATCAACCCAAGGAAGACCGCGTAGGGCGAAACGAATAAATCTGCGCTGGACGGCTTCAATACGTCGGATGTGGGCATCGTGTTGATGCGACCAAACTGGGCTAGCATATTCGAAGATAGGTCTGACGAAGGTTACATAAAGTGATTTAGTGACAAAGGGGCTTAGAGAATTCCTTGGACCAACGTTTTACAAAGCCAAGAGCAGAATTGGCTCTGCTTATAATGTTGTCAATATGGGAAAGGAAGTTGAGTTCCCTATCACAGGTAACACCTAAATCTCGCAGAGATGAGACTGATGGAACGATTTCGTCGCAGAGAAAGTAGCTCCTATGGGGTGGAGGAAGGCGTTTACGGGAGTAGGTAATGGATTGACTTTTGCTACATTAAGTTCGAGATAATTCTTCTGACACCAGATAGAGAATCTGTTTGAAGCGGGCGAGAATCTGCTGGAGACAATATGTATCTAAAGATTTTCATGTCGTCGGCATAGACAGAGAGATGGGAGTCTTTGATAATGTAGTTGACATCGTTGGTGGTCAGAACGAAAATTAAAGGACCAGGATGACTGCCTAAACAGAGGAACTCGTAGACTGCGGCAGTGATTGGAAAAAGGTTGCTAATATTTATTCACTCATTTATTTATTAACTTATTCATTTACAGTCTGTTCAACAGTTAGCGATAATGTACACACGTAAAAAGAGTATCTTTTTTGTATGCATTTGTAAATGGGTTCATTTTTAATCCTTTCAACTTTGGAAACTTGCTTTTATACTTTTCGAGTATATTTGGGTCATAATTCACTTTTCAACCTTTTTCATGAAACACGCGCTAAAAGCACTATTTTGAACGACACAGTGTGTGTTATGTCATAAATGGTTATACTACCTAAATCATCTGAAAGGCAAAACAGTGCTGGTATGTAGTAGTAGAGAACGTGCTCTGATAACTCGGAGAAAGGCAGATAGACATATGGACTTATATCGCGTATCTAACCATGGATCGAACGACGAACGGAGAGTGCGAATAATCCATAGCCCAATTCGTGACGTGGATGTTTCCGCTCATACTTACAAATGCGAGGATAGACCGCACTACCCACGATGAGGCAAATGGCATCGAAAGTGTGGAATATGTAATATTTTACGGCCCACATTTGCTAGGGAATACAACCAACTCTTGAAAAAATGATTGGGAAAGTCCTGAAGGATCAAGTCGCACAGAATGCGATGGCTGAGAATAAAACCCGCTTTTAAAGAAACTGCGTGGCATTGCAAGCCAAATCGGAGAATCAAGCCTAAATCCCCTTTGTGAAGAAATGCTAGGACCCAGAAAGGAAAGAGGACAGAGAAATTGAGGTGTTGTTAGTGAATAGAAATCTCACACTACTACTGAGTATGGGCTTGGTAGTGTCTTTCTGAAGATTTTCATCGTCATCGGAAAAAAATAAACAATTTCTGACGCTTCAAGTTAAACAGAAAAGATTCGGGTTTTTCTCCCTTAAACACCATGTAAGGGAACAGCATTGGAGTAGCACAAAGACATGAAGGTGCTTGGAAACCGGAGACATTTTTATTTCAAGATAGTCTCGCTGCTGGAACTGTCCAGATGGAAGATAGGACAACCACTAAACGACCAGATGATCGTGAATATATTCAAGCAGAATAGCGCACAGAAGCAGAGACCAAGCAGAAAAATACTCTCGGTGCATGTTATCTAGGTACGTGTCTCTGAATAAAATAAGGCAGTAAAGTAGTGTCTCTTTGAAGAGTACTGTAAACCTTATAAATACATACGAAGCCATTCATTGGTGAAGAACATTCAAAGAAGACTTCAGTGAGCTCAGAAGTATGCAATTTATGACTGGAGACAATTTATCTTCTCAAATGGGTATTCTTCTGGTTGTTTAGTCCAATAGAACGCATTTGGATTAAAAAAATTTATCTTAACAACTCATATGGGATCTAAGGTCTAACTTCTCTAACCTTTCGGGGCAGTATTCCTACCCAACGCAAACCAGGGAGCAAAAAAAAATACAAATAATTGGCGCAGCAGACGTACGTGGTCCAGGGCATAGTTTCTCGCGACCATTCGTGTTGTGCGTGTTATATTTTCTCATACAAATGGAAGAGACCTACAGTTTAGAGCTATGTATATCCGAAAGGCATTTTGAGAAGCTTTCTCATGAAGTTATTACTCTCGGACGTTTGTCGGACATTCGCGAAAGGTGTTGCAGTTGACTATGTACCCAGTGGTACAAGTGGTATCAAGTGAAAAAAACAAAATGGCTTCAATGGCTTTCATTCAATTTGAATGAAATTATTTTCTGTGAATAACCGGATAATTTACGTCTTTATGACAACAATCATTGAAAATGTAAAGGATGAGTTTTAATAGCTATTGTATTTGAAAAAGTTCCCTTTTACTTTATGTCGTCTTTTTAAAGGTCGATGCAAGTATGCACTTAGTTATGCATACCCCAAGCCAACACCGGGGGCAAGTTCTTTCAAAAGTCTGCGCAACTACTACGACGATATTGACAAAATTGACAGAACACGGCAGACTATCGCTGCCACGCGCTGGTCTATTACAACATCACTTGCAGGCTCTTCAGCCTGCCCGTTTGCGTAGCATTAATTTGATAAACAGTGGGAATCCTGCCCAGCTTCCAGGAGGATGATTAACAAAGTAGAACACTAGGTCAGCGAATACAATGTTGTGATGCGGGTGATGTGTATTCTAAGCATAACATAGGTAAATTCTGTTACAAAAATTCTTATTAGACACCACATGTTCCGATGGTTTTAACTTCTGATTCCCTAGGAGTTCCCCAAAATCAATACTCAGCAGCAACAAATTAGTATTCGACAACAACTGTAATTGGAAATCCTCCTCCCAACTAACTCAAATCACTGATCAAACTAACAAATAGAACGCAAACAAGGACGTTAATAAAATGTATTCACATCCAGTTGTCAAATAAAATTATTCTTCATCGCCTCAGATTTCAAATCCAGTACCATTAGTATGCCCATAAACTACACTAACTTTTCTAATTAAACAACTTCCAATATTTACATGACATTGTTGTTTAATGTCAAACTAAATTAAAGTGTCCTTGGCCGCAGTAATGTGAAGCAGATTGTAAGGGTTCCAAAAAGTCCCCGCACTCAATCATTGAAGTATACTATAACAGAATTCCTTGCGTAGCGGACATACCTACATATGTAAACATATGGGTGTGTGTGACCGCCTGCCCTTGCGGTTCTAATGGTAAGAGAAACTTCCAATTGAGTTACACACAATAATGTCACAAAACTCCTTATGCAAATATACACCGCCCACTTGAAATTCAATTGGTTTCTCCGGAATCTAGCCTCGACCATTATGCTGCATTGTTATAAATCCTCGGTCAAGACTGGAACTACGGTGGCAGGAAGAAGTTTTCCTATATCAAACATCATGGCGAGAAAATAGTTTTACAAAGGCAAACCAAAAGAATTCCCTAAGGACATGTACCGATACGGTTGTGTATAGCTTCTGGGGTATCTCCATATTCCATTTAAGGAGAGTTATGACTGTCCCTCGCCTTCTCAAATGCTTCCGTTTATCAGCCCCGTATGATATTCATGGAAATATATTTTCAAGTTTTCATTTTAATGAGAAACCGCAGCAAGTCAAGTCGGTGTGGTTAATACTCGTAGTAGGGTCCTCCTGTTGAGGTATTTTAAAATTGTTCATTTAGCTACTATACAACGATTGAGTTCTATTACTCAGGCAGTACTCTTAATTAATACCGAGCTACGTGGGATGTCCTTGAATGTGCACCGAAGTATTGGTGTGAATTCATTTGACGGCTGATTGAAAGATATGTCCATCAACGCGTAAGGCGAGGACATTCGACTTATCCTTGGTTTAAGAGGGATTAGTCGGGTACTCTGATGGAAGGTGTCGAGAAGAAAATATAAACTTTTTTTATATAACGTGTAAAAGTCCATAATGTGAAAGTAAACATTGGGAATTTTTATTTCCCCCGCATATTTTAGTCCTTCTCACCGTAAGTGATAGAAAACTACTCGTAAATTATTCTGGAAAACAGGTGCCGGATGCTTAATCTTTTCAATCTAATTGCAGCAATTTGGACTACATTAAAGCGGAAGCAGATCGGAGTCACTGCTGTAACTGATATCGCGTAGATACAAGGACGACATCGATATCTTTGGTTGCTCCTAGCATGGTGTAGAGGCTTTGATGGCAATCGATGAACAAGCGAAACGAGTTGGTCTTGAAGTTAACAAACAAATCACAATCCGCCCTTCGACGAAGACTGACAATTGGAAACCGGTAATATTTCTTTTTGTCAAGTGACTTGATGTCAAGTGCTGGACGATAAGCAGAATAGTAAAAAAAAATTTTATTCAAATTGTTAGTCCTGTGTGCGAGGAGGACGAATGGAGGAAAGGACACAACCGCAAACTCTACGAGCTGTACCCTAATATGGATGTAATCCAAAAGGCCAAGATGCGTTGATTGCACTTGCTCAGCTACATCGAGAGGCCAGAACCAGAAACGTCGAATCTTCGCTTTACTGATCAAGCTTTTGCGAATGCCAGAGCACTTAGTCTTGACAACTTGAAGTAGTGTGCTCGGAATCGGCGATAATTGTAACATAATTGCTTCTTCGGTTTTGAAACACGAGAGTGAGTTTAAATTTTTATATATGATTTTTCGTCATACTTCTGATATTGCAACACTGGGACGTGTGCTTGCAGGCTAGTTTTTTGGTCGCCCATCATCATTCAGGAGGCAATATTAAATAGTCGATACCTAGTGTCATGGCATAACGTCCTATTATTAAAAAAATGTTAAAGCAGCCGATATTCTACCCAGACTCCAGACTACGCCTACAGTTTCGTAGGAACACGGTATCGAGTCTATCACTGCACTCCCTAGCCCAAACAAACAAGTAAGTTGCGAAGGAAAGATGAGTTTGCACCCGGCAAAGCCAAACCGAAGCTGTTTGCAGGTATAGAACTTGAAATCAAGTTTTGAGATCACATGACGTTTTTTCGTGTAAGAAAAAAAACCGTCAACGAGAAAAGTGTTTCTTCTTGTCTCACTGGTATTTTACGAAAGTGGCATAAACAAAAAAAGGAAAATACCTGAATAAATGCCTGACAAATTGCTAAAAAAAGGCTTTACCTTTATTTATTTATTTTACACTGAAAAGAATTCATTGCGTGTTATTAGGCGCATACGAGTTTGGGTTTCCCAATGGTTTATGTCAAGAACACACGTACAGTAAGATACAAAAATTTAAAGTTTTACGTGCTCTTTTAAACGTTTCCACAAAGTAAATAAATAAAAAAAAGGTTTTGCAAAACTAACATCTTTTCTGTTTTAAGGTTATGCAATCGCTATTTAATAATTATTGATAACAAAAATAATGAAGAAAACTATAATGTTGTTGGGACACAGTCTTGGGGGCAAGAAGTCCTGTCCCTCCTCCACACCTTGGCATCACTCATCCCGAGCTGTGTATATACATATGTATGTAGATATGCATGCATGTACATGTTCAGACACACAATCCAAATCATTCAGGGCCAAGACATGTGCAAATAAAAGGATTAAAAACGTTCCTTTTTGTCTTAGATACATAGACGAAGCTCAATTCAACTACAGCTTATCATCAGAATGAGTGAAAGCTGCTAAAGCAAAATAGCTTCATTCCTCGATTGATAGTCATTAACTTCAGTCCTCGATTGATAGGTTAGGTTAGGTAGATGGGTGCCTTGTGACATAGAGTCACTGCTCACTTAGACCAGGTCGGTCCATTGTGCCCAATCTTTTAACCCTGGAAACATTGTGAAACCGCTGTTAGAACCACCCAGATAATGATATGAATCTCAGGAGGTCCGTCAGCTCTACATTTCCTAAGTCCTCCAAATCCGAAAATAAGTTACTTCCAAGAGTCCTCATTCTTATGACGGATAGGGCAGGACAATCACACAGCAGATGACAAACATCTTCGTCCCTGCAACTTCTGCAAAAGTCGTTATGTAGCACACCGAGTCGTTCTGCGTGAACGCCGATAGCACAGTGTCCAGTAATTATGTATGCCAGAAACAACCCGTGCGTTATAACGACTAAGTTTTACCAGAGAGGTTGATATCTTCTTGCTGAAGGCCGGCCATAGCGCCCTGGCCGTTGCGCATGTTTCCAGATGAACCCAACGTCTGTTTGCTCGACTGATGGCTTCATCTTCTATCTTTTTCCTTAAGGAATTGATTGGCGCCGATCCTTTCCTAGCAAGCTCATCAGCCTTTCATTTCCTTTGATATCCATGTGCCCTGCTACCCAGGAGAGGGTCACAGCATTGGCTCTAGATATTTTGTTGCAGATTCTCACAAGCCTCGACCTGATTACCGCGGAGTCCAGAGCCTTAACGGCTGCCTAGCTGTCTATATAGACAGTGATCGTTTTGCCAACGATATTACTCTCGCGAATAATTTCAGCAGCCTGTATGGTGGCTGAGACTTCGGCCTGAAAGACGCTGCAGTCGTCGTGAATTCTAAAGGAGTGGTTTATTCCTAGGGCTTTACAATAAACTCCGGCTCCCGTGCCAATGTCCATCTTAGAACCATCGGTCTAGAATGCCAGCTCGTTTTTCATGCTCCTACGGTTCTTCCAGTACATTCTGTCAGGAATTCTTGTAATGAATCTCCTTTCAAAAGGTCCTCGATTGATAGCCATTAACTTCTTTTGTAGAGGTCTAGATAGACGCTTACAAAATGCTTTCAGTTGTAGAATGAATTTCATGTGGTTTCAGGTGAACTACACACGATTTGTGTAGACGTCTCTCTCTGAATGTAATAAGAGTCATAAGAAGACTTCTCAATTGGGATACGACGACATTCCACTACGGGGCGCGCTTCCATTCCTAAGAAAACAACACTAATGCTTTGTAGACCCTATATTATGGGCTTTTAGCACCAATTATTTAATTTTGATAAAATTCCCTGAGGTCCAATTAAATATGATTTTAAACCAGCGATATGCGTACATTACAGTTAAGTCCAAGAAAATGACGCAAACGGACCTGACGGGTCAACCAAATCAAGGCCAAGCCAAATCACTTCTCTGAAATTGGATCCAGAATCAAATATGTACTTAATTTTATTTTAAAATTAAGGAACCAAAAGCACTTCCTTCCTATTTCCAGATTTGCAGCTCCAATTCAGTTGATTATGATTGATGGAATCTCTCATAAGTCCCACCGCGATGTCGAGTTTATTATGCCAAAATGGACACACTAATGTTGACTAACTGTCGCCTTAGTATCGTACCACTGTTATGGTAATTTCATGTAACCAAATACTTTGCTCTACCTTTTATTTTGATACCAATCTATCAGGTGACTCTCGCACTTGTGCAGAAAAAAATACGTTATTACGTCAAAAAGGGCACACCATCGATCAAATTTCCATCCATTACTCGTAATATACATTACGAGGTAAAAGTATACTTCATTCGGACCTTGTTGTTCTTTCCTCAGATCTGTTTGCTTATATTCATCGTCCGCCCTCTCCTCTCCGTTGGGGTGTAATGGGATGACAAATCGCCGAATATCAACCTCCAACCCACATAAACCTGTTTACTTTCGCTTGGTGTACCTGTAATCCGTTTCCTGCCCATCCGTAGTCCCTAACACCCACCACCAGCTGTCACAATGAAATATCACCTTCAAGTAAGTTTGGTGGTATATTACAAGCTTTCCCAATGGGATGAGTTCATCAAACATTTAGTTGAGGTCCTTTGTGCGTAGACACACAATCACAGTCTCGAGAATGTGATGGCATCACCCCTCTACACCGCACTTTAAAATCCAATAAATCTCAAGGGAGCACAGAGGCGAGGATATTAATGCGATGTTAACATCAGGAAATGCTTTTAATACTAAGTTCGTTCGCTCATGTATGTACTCGGGTATGTAACTCCGGAGAGCTATCACTCTGCTGGATAAAGTGGTTACAGAATTGTCGTTGGATGGATGCAACTGAAAGTTAAGCCTTGCTAGCTTGCTGCCGCAGTGTAATCTGTGGAAGGCTAGCATATATTCATTTATCCTTCGTATATTAATTTGCAGCATCCTTGTATGGATTATGGTAGAACAAAGATGGGCCGTTATGATGCGGGGGTGAGTTCGTTGCAGCAGCAATATGGTGGAGGTTTATTTTCGGGTTTGCAAGATAATCCTGTTTTTAAACTTTTTTCCTTTCTTCTTCACCCTGCCCTGTTTTCAAAGAATTATGCCATTTATGCAGGAAGCAGATGAAAGCTATGAGGTCGGATGCCAGGCCGAATGTGGCTTATAAACTTTGCTTAAGTAGATTATGGGGATGTCGTTGTTGTGGCCATGTCAATGGAGGATTTAAAATTAAAATAGGATGAAGGTATGTTACACATTCTTAGGTTATTTATAGTTTATTCGTACAATAGACGAACCAGAATATAGAATGAGGGAGATAAGAGCAACTACTGTTGTACTTAATTCTATGTTTGTTATGAAGTCTAGGCGAAGCTCATATAGAGATACTTTGTTCCTTCCGGAATGCAATGGTGATGTTTTTTTTGGGTGGGGTAGAATGAGTATAAAATGTATTTATATCTGAGCTCTACTTGCCGTTTTATAGGATGTTCAAGGGATATTTTTTTAAGCAATGAGTTGTGGTTTTATGAGGGTTTGTTAAAAAGGGTACGTGTCCTAATATTTTCTAGTTAAGCTTAAACTAAGACATACGATTTCTGTTTGGGATGAATATTGGTTTTAGATCTGGACCAAGGCCATAGAAGTTAAGACAACATCTTGTGAGAAATCAGCTTATAAGTGGGGAAACAGGACTGGTACTTAGGTACATTGAAGTCGAGACAGAAGGCACTATCGTCAACAAATCCGTCCAGCTGTTTGGACACGTAGACGACATCGGCGACATCATTGGTCGCTTTCAACGTGCCGTAGTAGATGCTGTCACGGCAGTTCATGAACAGGCGAAACGAATTGGCATTGGCCTAAGTATATACTATCAACAAACGAAACACCATATCTTCATCTTCTAAGACAAAACGTCACTTTTGATGACAGGTAGTTAAGGAATTCATCAAAGTAGTAGTCAACAACAACTCCACGAATAAAATCTTAGTTGAGATCCGACGAAGACTGACTATTGGTACTACTTGTTTTTTTTTTTTGGCAATCTCAGCGGTCTAGTTATCACACTGACCACTGCTCGGTCCTTGATCTTCTCAACTTCAAACATGAAAATACGGACTACACCCCGCCGGAAATAAGATTTGACCGGAACTTCCGTACGAGCATCCCTGAAGAGGATGAATGGGGCAATTTTCCCCCTATCGATGGCAGCTCGGTTCACATTTTTACAAATGCCTCTAAAACCGAAAGCGGGGTGGGATGTGGTGTTTTCTCTTAAACCTACTCAACCTAAGTATATCGTTCCGCCTCCCTGATCATGATAGCGTTTTTCAGGCGTAAATCATGGGGATTTAGGAAGCCCTGTCCTGGCTGAAGTGTGATTTACTATCTGTCAGGGATATTACCATTTTCACTGACAGCCAAGCGGCAATCAAGTCTCTGGAATCGTGCTCATTCACTTCAAAGGCCGCTCTCAACTGCCGTTTACCTCTTATGGAGATGACAGAGCTGTTCAATATTCACCTATGCTGGGTGCCAGGCCACAGAGGCATTCCAGGAAACTGCAGGGCAGACGAGCTCACCAGACAGGGTACTACTCAAAGGATTCTGCCTGATAGGCAATCTCTATGTATGCCCGGGAAAACGGCTCAACGTGTCACATTTCGGGACAGAACTGGGGTGGACCATAAGCGTAGTGCCGAGTTGGTCAAACTAAAGCGATCACAGATCAACTGCGTTGTCGGTGTTCTCACTGGGCACTGTCTTATAGGTCAACATCCGGAAGACTTGGCCCCTTTTCTAACGACTTCTGCAGGAGCTGTAGGGACGAGAAGGAGGAGGAAACCATCCTTCACCTCCTATGTAATTGCCCAGGTTTTTCTCATAAGAGGAAGCTCTATTTAGGGTCCCCCTTCCTTGAAGACTTTGGTGATCTGGCATCTTTAGTCATGTGCATCCATCGCTTTATCAAAAGCTCCGGTTGGCCTGAGTGGCCAATTGGTTTGATCCATGGTATCACAAACGCGCGTGTCTACGCTCTCGTGCGGACAGCAAACTTAACCTAATCTAATCTACACATATGCATGTTTGAGTACTTCCTGGAACTTTCATTAAGCCTATCATCCATAGTCAGCACTCTAGCTTGCCTAATATCCACGCAAGGCATTGAATCACACAGAAACAAAAGAAAAAATTTAGGAATTGGATGATAAAGTGCGATCTGAGTTCAGAATAGCTTTCCTAAGATATTTTTCCCACCAATTCCTTATATCTTATAAGAATGCCAGATTACATAATAAGCTTAAGACCAGAGAAAGTCGTATTAAAATTCAGTCTCCTCATTGGTGATACCTGCTGAAATATCCTGCGCTTTTAAAGATGAATAAGCAACTGTAAAAGAAAATTCGTGTTCTATTTTGAAAATGCTCTGAGTGTTGCATTTTAAGCATGTCTGCAGACGCGGAACACTCTATGTGAAAAAATTAAAAATTTACGTCTTTAGCTTATGCAACATTGCAATGCAGCTGCTCGAATAATAGAGTAAAAAAAATAGATGAATAGCTCCTACTAATTTCCAACAAGCGCTCCAAGGACTTCCGCTTCAATTTGAATGTGCCAAATGCAAATGTCTGGCATTAGCTGACTCGTGGAACAGATATGAATAAGAAATGGAATAGTGTTGCGTTCAATATTTGAAATATGACACCAGAAGAAGTAAATTCTAAGTACTTAGTTAACATTTGCTGCTTCGATTACTCTTAAGCAATCCAGAAATATTCGTAATTACTTCTCCGACATCCAATAAAAAGTTCAAGTCACAATAGTTATGATTTTAGAGTTCTGTGTCAGGATAAAGCGATGGACATATAAAAAAAAACCGTGAATATCCTTTTCATGGCGTCCATTAAACAACACACTCTTCTATTCGAAGAAAACTATTAACGGAAACGTACATCTCAGACATTTATTTCAGGAGTGAAGTAAAGCACTCGAAAAACAACTCCTGCGCAACTCCTGTGTTTGCACTCTAAAGTCGATGAAGATGAAGGACACAAATTGCACAAAATCGTCCGTATTCTTAAAACCGCTGATGTGTTATAAATTAGGAATCTCAATTTGCTTTAAGATATCGGCTGATGTGTATAGTCAACTCAGATGTCACATTTTAAATTTCGAAAATGAAATGTAGGTACACAGGAAGCTCCAGGACCAAAAGCGGAGCATGTTGTGATGTCTTCTCAACAAAATAACCCAACCTGAGCATCTCCTTCCGCTTCCCAGATCACTGTAGAATTTTCCACGCGGAAATCATGGCGATCAAGGAAGCTTCTTACTGGGAGAAATATAGTGCAATATCTGTCAAGAATATTAGTCTTCACTGACAGTCAAGCGGCAATCAAGTCCCTTGAATCGTGTTCTTTCACTTCAAAGGCCGCTTTACACTGCTTTACACGGAGAGCAGTACAACACTCACCTCTGTTGGGTGCCTGGCCATAGAGACATTCCGAAAAACTGCAAGGCTGACGAGCTTTCCGGAAAATGTGCGACTCTTGGGATTTGCCTAAATGGCACAACCTAAATATAGACACATGCGGACCGCTGAAATAGGCGTGGGTGAGCATCGGACGTGCGGAATATGACACGGCAAGCATTCCAACGGTTATTAGATCACCCGTGAATGTTTTGCCTGTTTTTTCGCGTGTCCGATTTTTGCCTCGCTGTCTGTTTCAGCGTGTTTGTTGGTTCCTTAGCACTTCCTAGAAAATGACAGTGCGACTCATCACATTCTTTGGCTGCACCAGTGTATGAGCGTAGCATTGTCCTTTCGTATGATTGAGCCTGGCAGTCTCTGTTTAGGAACCACAAAGCAAAGATCATTTATTTATTTATTTCTTACTATATGCCCTCCGCTACATGTAAACATCTACTTAAGTTCGATGCTTTTAGCAGGACCAACCATGGATTGGAAAATGGTTCGAAATGTCTTATATTTAGATGGATATGGACTAAACTGGGTCAGAGGCCATTAAACGGCCGACTGGCTACACTCATACGGAAGTTCTACAATTGGGGCGAAGGGCACTGAAATGGGTGGTAGCGTTATCTACAGGTCATGGAAATTTGGGGTATCACCTAAAGAAGATGGGTCTTTTGAAGGAGGATACCTGTGTACTATGCCTGGAGGAAATCGAGAGGGCATCGCATATACTGTATCATTGCCCGCCATTAGCTAGCAGAAGAAGAGAGATCTTACGACGCCACTGGGTAGAAACCCAGAAGATGAACCAGATTTCTGTTAAACAGATGCTAGTGTTGACATGGGGGATCAAAGCCAGAGAAGAACTGTGGAGAAATCCGGAGAGCCTCTCAGGCTAGATAGATCGTGGAAGAGAGACGAAAAAGGACCCATAACTGCGGTCTGATTCGGGATCTCCCGAAATAATATATATAACCTGGATCAGAAACGTAGGCCACGTAATCGGTGTCCTCTTGGGGCACTGTCTGACAGCCCAAGATTCTAAAATGCTGGGCCTCTTCTTAAAAATCTTCAGCAGGAGTTGCATGGTTGAAGAGAAGTAGGAAACCATCATTCATCTCCTTCGCACCTTTCCTTTCTTTGCAAAGAATACTGCTACATTTAAGATTCTTCAAAGACCTCAGCGAACTGGCTTTCTTGGACGTCTCGAGCTTCCTCTGCTTTATTTAAAACTCTGGTTAGTTTGATAAGATCCTGGGTAGTTAAGAGGAATGGATCTATGGCATCACAAAGAACCTTTTCCGGTATAAGCGTGCCTGTATCCTGATTTACTTCTAAAGATAAGACCGCAATGCAATAATTTTTTTAATGATTTAGAATCTAAAGTGAATTATGTTCATGGAACACTGTTCTGAAAAAAGCGCGCTATATTCGATTTAGTAATTTTTGAATTTATCACGTTCAGATCTAGTAGCCGAAATAGCCCAAATTGAGCTCCGTTTTTTTAATAGTAACAACTCTTCACGTTTCAGATGCAAGTTGGATGCTTATAATCACAATAGAGCCATGGAAATCTGAATGGCCAATCTCAGCGAGGCTACATACCTACTCCGTATCAATATATTTACATACACATGTACTCCCAAAATAATTAAGGTTTCAATGCCCTTAATAGCACAGCATTTATGATCTCTATTGGAAACTATTTTTTTTTTTTTTTTTTTTTTCAAGTAACCTCACTCCCTTTGTTACGGCATTGAATTGAGATGAATTATTGAAATCCATTCAGTTTACCACACGCCATTGTTAATAGCTTTTTTCATTCAGAACATGAACAAGAGCCAGGGATGCACGATGCTAAGTGATGGTAATATATCTTCAAAAGCACAACTACTTTTAGTCCTTCAATACGCTTTCAAACTGTTGATGAAAGTTCATTAGGCTTTGTATCGCTTACTTAATTAAATCAATTACTTTTCATTATGCGTGTTAATTGTTGTGCAGAAAACGCGCTCTCACCACTTGATTAGAGTTAATAATTAAGCTGGCTGGTCTCGTCGTCGTCGGCGGATTCTTTTTAATTAGTCCCAAAAATGAAATCTTGTATTGGGGTTGAAAGTGAAATAGAAATAGGGTTGCTATAACATCAAATATTTGTATACAGACAAACGCAAATGTGAAAAGTGTGTCACAATTCTGACTCTGCCGCAGTCCATTAATAGATTCATGAAAACTTTTGTTGTTAATCCTCCTCACAGAATCATATATAACCCTCCCGCTAAATAGATTACTTCATTAAGCTGCATGAAAGATAATCACATCCTCTCTTATCTCACGGCACCCTAATCATGAAATATTACCCAGAAAAATATATCCAAAGTAGCAACGTTCCAAACCAGTGCACATCGAAGATACATTACTCAGATAACCCTCGGTGAAGAGTATAGATTCCATTGACATATGCAAGACTAATCATCCTCAAGAGTCTTAGCAAAAAAAAAAAAAGAAAAAAATCGACGACGAAAACGAAAGGAAAAGGAATAAAGTTAAATTTCCAACTCAGTATATGTATGTACATACGTCTCATTGAAAAGTTGTTGACGTTAACAACATTTTCGTCTTTTTCCAGGGAAAATTGTGTTGATTTCCTTTGAATCCGTGTCGTGCACGGTTCACCTTGTGAGACAATCGCCTTCGATCCAGGGATATGTTAGAACGAAACGAAAAAATCGAAAACTTCTCCGTTCATTCTTCCGGTTCGTCGCCATCCAATTGGGAAGATGTCTCCGAATCAGTATCTCAGATAAAAAATATTGTTTCCACCTCTTGATTCCAACTTCAACACAGAAAGAGAAAGAGAGATAGAGGGAGAGGAAAGGAATATTATGTTGTTAAGGTTATTTGTTGCACGATCACGGGCTCGTATTTAAATTTCGGAAATGTATAATGCGCCCGCCCATTTAATATCACGTGGCAGAGCACTTAAGTCGTTTCCTAGCGAAAGGATGTGCTCAACAGAGGATAAACACCACCCCCCCCATAAGTCTACCTCGCGTAGTATTAGGCATGCCAATAAATCCTGTAGGGCGGGTGGAATAGAAAAAAGAAACCGGAGCCGTACATATATAATTGAATTGGTGAACTTCTTCAACCGGCACAGCACACACAATATTAACATTGTCATTCGACTCACACACACCATCCAGGTCCTGCCACCTACTACTCTCATTTGTAGTACGGGGATGGTGGTGATATTGAATAAGTAAGAGCACCTTCGGGACATAGAAGAGACCTTAAAGAAGTTCGGCATATGCGACGATTCGATTTTTTTTTTTTTTTGGCTGCACCCACCCTCCTCCTGAACTCAATTACGTGTCGAAGGATTGGTCGGCGGGTCTAGTAGTCTTCCGAGTTGATGTCCTGTTTCGAATATGGTTCGCTTTTAAGTGTTTTTTTTTTCTTTTCTTTTTGGTGAGGTAGTGGGATGCCCTCGTAAAAATTCACTTTAAGCCGGTTAATGCGAAGGGAGAGATACTAAAAAATAACCCAACAAGCTATTGACCCTTTGGAGAGATTGTCGAGGATTGAGGAAGTGTGGTGATTTTATTTAGTATCACGTCGTTAAAAGGTTTGTGATTTGAGTATATAATATTGACAGAGCAGTGCTATGTGTGGGTTGTGCGAAATAAACAAATCGATTTACGAAAACAAATGCTGCTCTCTGAAGTGGGGCGCGTGATTTAAATATGCGGAGTGATATGTGGGCCCCTATGTTATACAATGGAACTCGTTGAAAACAAGTGTCGTTTTCGGCAATTTACTATGTATCTTTTTCCCATTAACAATTTTGAATTTTATGGGAAAAGTTTTATGAGATTTTACGAGATTACTGCGTGTTGAATGGATGGGATTTTCCTAGAAGTTCATTTTGTATTAAAGCCTTCGATTTGTTACAGCAGCGCTCTAGGGTATAGCGGTTGATTGCTACATTAAGCGTTTATTTACTTTACAAACTTTCGCCATTGAAAACTTATTATAATTGAAAATTGAAAATTATGATGAAGGATAATATTTAAGGTGGCTTTATAACATTGCAGGCGTATTCAAATTAAGTTATGGGATATATGTACATAGCTATGTTATTATAGTCAATATGCCTATACGGTACTAAGGTAAATACATTCTAAAAACGTTCCTTTAAGGACAATTTAATATTATTTGAGACAGAATTCTGTTTTACAAAACCCAAAACCGAGATTGCTGGAGATATGATATGATTTGTGTTCCTTAACATCATCAACACTCTAGAGTCATTTCCATGCTGGGTACAAGTATGTATGCATATTTCATGATAATTTGATACAATATTTGCTCATTTTATCGAGATAGATTTCGGATAATTAATTTCAATGCAGTGGTATGATATAAAGCTTTAACATCGTTTTGAAAAGCAATGCAGTCATTTAAGTTTGAAATGCCTTACGTAGTCGGTATACAGCAAACAAATGTTCTGGATGGCTGCTATTAGGAGCTCGTTAGACATAAGGATATTCGGCGGCGGCCAATTGACCGATATTATCTTCGCAATATTTAAGCGTCTAAGTAAACATAATCGATAAACATAACAAATTATTTTTACTAATAAACAGAATTACTGCCACTAGATTTAATTTAATTAAACCATGAAAAATCACTTTAAATTAACTTAAACTAAAAAAGGACTAAGAGGCTAGGGAGAGGAGGAGGAGGAGGAGGGAGCTTTGCCCATTAGTTTTGCGCAGCATCATTGGCTCGTAGCAGTAGTAAGTGGGTGAAATCTAAGGCAGAAGTGGGGTGTAGATCTTACATTTCGAGAGTTGATGTTAAGGGATATCATTTGTAGCAGAGCGGGGCTGTCGATGTTTCCTGCTAGTAGCGGATATACAAGGAGGATGTTGGCAATTTCACGGCGTTGTTCGAGTGATTGTACATTTATTAGTTTCAGACGATCCTCATAGGGGAGAAGGTTAAATCGGTCGACCCAGGGATAACCGCGTAGATTAAAACGGATGAATCTGCGTTGCACAGTCGCAATTCGAAGGGAGCGACCATACTTGGATAGCATATTCAAGGATTGGTCTAACAAATGTGAAAAAGAGAGATCTCGTGACATTAGGGTTGGAGAATTCCTTAGACCAGCGTTTTCCAAAGCCAAGCGCGGAGTTAGCTCTGCTGATAGTGTTATCGATATGACAGCGAAAATTAAGTTCTCTGGCACAGGTAACACCCAAATCCCGCAATGAAAGGACAGAAGGAACGGGCTCGTCACAGATAACAAAGGATCTAGGGACTAGTGGGAGACGCTTACGTTAGTATGTAATGGATTGGCATTTGTTAACATTGAGCTCAAGGATATTCTCTTGGCACCAGGTTGAAGAGTTGTTCAATTCGGCTTGAAGTGGGTGAGACTCAGCGAGGGAGGAAATGTGCCTGGAGATGTTCATGTCGTCAGCGAAGAGAGATAAATAAGAGTTTTCGATGATGCAGTCAGTTACTTAGTATACCACCACTTTTCACGGTAGAAAAAACATGGTTTAAGCTCAGCATTTTCAAATCAACCTCACTGATTTCTGTAAGTCCGAATATGCGCTTGATATTTCTGTGGTGAAAAATTTACTTGTGATTCATGATGTTGGTGATTTCATGAACAATATTGGCTGCCATTTTGAGGACATCACCTGCCAGGATTTTTGAATCTCCGTGAGTGAAATCCGTGCAGATGTGTTTGTTTTGTCGACTTTTCCTCTCCGATGGCAAGCCTCACTCCATTCTTGTCTTGAAGATCGATATTGCGATTTCGCGTTCGACACCTTCTCTTAAGAATGATACATACAAAACAGGTATGTAAAATTAAGTATTTAGCACAAACAGCCCAAATTTAGCCTAGGGCCTAGCTTTTCGCAGTTATTCGTGTTGTGTGTGTTAAAGTCTTCCGCACAAATGAAAGGAACTTGCAGTTTTAAGCCATATCCCAAAGTCGAACTCAGAAACTATCTCATGACACTCATCACTCTCGTGCATTTGTCAGACACTTCCGAGAAGCGAGATCGTGAAAAAACTTTTTGTGATTTTCTAGAATTTGAACCTCGAATCTCCAGCTAAGTAGTCCAACCAACTAACTACTGAAACTAACTCTGCAATAGATGTAACGCCCGCCGTACCAAAACGAATGTTCGCTAGGCCCTGGATCACATATGGTCCGCTGCACCTAGTATTTATATTTGTATTCAGGTGGTACCTAGCTGTCGATGTAGATGCAATTTGAGACCTCTAAAGTACGAGATGTACTTTATGCGTAGTAGACGGCATGGCTCGACAGCCTTAGGACAGTTCAAATGACATTTCTGTTCACGTTTTTTTTTCCACATTTAAATACAAACACTTGAAACCCATGTTGGCGTCTTCTTCAATGGGCACTAGAGCCGTAGTAGAATTATTGAGTGTGTGACATAGAGTTACTGCTCACTTAGACCAGGTCGGTCCATTGTGCCCAATCCCTTTAACCCTGGAAACATTGTGAAACCGGTGTTAGAACCATCCAGACAATGATATGAATCTCAGGAGGTCCGTCAGCTCTACATTTCCTAAGTCCTCCAGTTCCGAAAAGAAGTAACTACCGAGAGTCCTCATTCTTATGACGGATAGGGCAGGACAATCACATAGCAGACGACCAACAGATTCAATTTCTTCTTCGTCCCTGCAACTTCTGCAAAAGTCGTTATGTAGCACAGCGAGTCGCACCGTCTCCAGTAATAATGACAGAAACAACCCGTGCGCTATAACGACTTAGTTTTACCAGAGAGGTTGATCTCTTCTTGTTGAAGGCCGGCCATAGCGCCCTGGCCGTTGCGCATGTTTCCAGATGAACCCAACATCTGGTTGCTCGACCGATGGCTTCATCTTCTATCTTTTTCCGTAAGGAACTGATTAGGGTTACTACGAAAGGGAGGGCTTTCCTAGAAAGCTCATCAGCCTTTTCATTTCCTTTGATATATGTACATGTGCCCTGGTACCCAGCAGAGGGTCACCGCATTGGCTCTAGATATCTCGTTTAGGAGTGACTTGCAGATTCTCTGGTGTAGCATAAACATGACACTGACAATTCCCGAATACTACTTATCATGAGTACCCCAAGGTTGAATTTGTAGCCCTGTTTTAGTTTAATTTTAGCACCTACAGTACACAGCTTGAGGCCTAACGAAGCAGATTATTATGTGTCTGTATATGCATCAAAAGCAATTTATCATTCCTTCCTTCCAGGTTATTCTCACATACCTGACGACATATCAAATTTTTACTAGCTACTCGGTTCTTAGTCAAAATACTTACCAAAAGTACTTTACTTCGGATTTTTAAGGGACTTGACCTTGATGCAGCAGTATTTTTTACTTCATAAAAAGTTTCACCTCCAAGTGTATCTTAACCCAGGTACGGACACCCACTCTTAATCATTACCCTGACCTAGGATAACGACGAAATGAAAACAGTTATTGCAGCATGTTAACCCTTAATTATTCTTTAAGCTGCCACTGCGCAAATCAGAATCCAGCCCGCAAGTAAAAAGGATATGCAAACAGATCATACATCGTATTTCCCAGAAAACGGATTATTGGATTATTTACCCTCCTTATGCTGAAGTCAATTTCCAAATTCTACACACTCTTCTCCCAAGTTAAATGCATTTCCATGATCCAATTGGTCAGCAATAGTTCCAACATTGTCAATACGTACGTCCATTGTTAGTCTAACAAAGTATTCAGCACTTCCAGTTGCACGACACTCCAAATCTTGAATATCCCTCTGTATTGTCTGGAAATCCCTTCGGACACTGATTCATATTCTCGTCGGAAAATAAACAACAGATAGAATCAAATTGAATGTGTACTTTGTTGAAATCCGTTTTTCTCTTCTTGCTTATTGCCATTCTTTGGCCACTACCACCCCCAATATAGTACATCCGTCGACCGTCTGAAAACATCTCATTCCACTTAAGGCTATATTTTTAGACAGATTCCAAGGAGCCGACGATGATGTTGCCCGCTGCCTCTTGGCAAACCTGTATCTCTTACGATGCGCCCTTCACAAATGAATGAACCGACCAGCAGCGTTGTGATATGTTGATATGTTCGTTATCCCCATTCAATAAGAGGATTAGATTTTTATGTGATTGTCCCGAGTGAATTTTCTTGAAGCAAAAAAAAAAAAAAAACAACACAACTACCCACCATCATCCCTGAATTGTTTGGGTGAATGTGTATGTATGTCCATGACAGGATGCCCAATAACACAGCTGCAGGTCAAAGGTGGCTTAGTCATGGAGATTTATGCGTCGAAAGAATGTCCATCCGATTTGCGGTCAATGGGACAAAACCTATTAAGATACTGATCGAATGCTATAATATTAACTTTGGTATTTATTTCCAATCCTTGTCTATGGCGAAACCATTTTCACACATCACTTCCTGTAAATTCCATTTCGGATCGGAATGGGCCAGGTTGAAGGCTTTACTGTGCTTCGCTTTCGAGTAATAATTGAAGGTTTAGTTGTGAGATACGGACTGTAGTTTATTTTTGGTCAGTCCCACGGGACTATCAACCAAGGTGTGTGTTCATTTTCTTAATTTATCCATCGTGTAAGTAGATCGTTTCGATGCGGATATCTCTTGAGGCCTTGGTAGTGTAGCACGGCAGCTTTTAAGATGGTTTCACAAACTGTAATACTGTGCATCGCTACTATTATAAGGGATAAGGCGGTGTCAACGTTTTACGATTCTGACCTATACTATAACATCATGTTGTGCTTTTCAGCGATTTCTTGGGTATATGTTAGGTATTTCATTAGCTGCCTGATGTTCAGATGCTATCCTGAACAGATTGAAATGCACATGCGAAAGGAGCCAAAACAGTGGGCAACAGTAAAGTAAAATCGTGTTAAGGAGACGTTTTTTGAACAAAAAGAAAAATGATGGCTGATGGGAGTTTGGAGTGAATCAGGACTTCAAGCAGCAAGCCCATACTGACTGCACGATCTTTAATACGATTTGTCCAGTTGCATATACTGAGATGATTGAGGTTAACCTCTACTTACGTAAGCCATCGATAGTTGGGTCGATCTCTTCAGAAGTAGATTCAACGTTTTTCGAGCTGGGCTGCTGGCATTCATAGACTCTGCACAGCCTAGCCACCTTAGGCATTGCAAGTTAATATTTTTGATCCACTTTGAGGTCCCTCTATGGTTCGTGTAGCTCGTGGTTGAGTTTCCTCTTCATGATCCAAAGATCAAAAGAGCACCTTTCTCATGAGCATTTCAAGAGCACTTTCATTAGCTTCTGACAAATATTTCTCCTTATGTAGCAGGAATGGGATAATAACGTATCCTTGGTTCTTCTTGATGGGGCCTTGCTAAATAATTACTCGTATCTTTTAAGGCCCAAAGTACCAGCGCTTAGTGGTAAGGAGAGTCAGTAGCAGAGCTTTACTACATAAATACCTTCACTACTCCAGAGTCCATTGCAACGTTTTGGTATTGTAAGCTGGTGTGGGTCGATACCCTTGGTCACTTCGAGAGTGACCGAGAAAAATTCTTCGTAAGATATTCGGTCCCGTTTTCGTTGACGGGCTTTGGAGGAAAGCATTCAACGACGAAATTCACTAGCTGTACAGCGACATCGACCTAGTCAAAAAACTGGACACCAATGCTCCGGCCCGCACAGTCTTCGAATCTAACAAAGCAGTAGAGGACGAACTCGCCTAAAGTACCGCTCACAAGTAAAAGGGGACATCAACCAACTTGGAGTGCGCAACTGGAGGCAGTTAGCTAAGGACCGGGCTAACTGGAGAGGAGAGGCTTGTTGGTTGAGGCCCAGGTTCACCCCGAACTGGTTGAGGCCACCTAAGTAAATAAATAAGCTGGTGTGGGTAAGCAGCATTTACTTTTTTGTATATATATACATATACATACATATGTATGTTTACTGCCAAATCTGCTTTGGCATCTTCTGATTCGATATAGGGCTAGGGCGCAGTGGTTTGTGCATTGAAGAAGCTGTAATGTTATTGAAGGTCTAAACCGTATTTTTTCTTACCTTGACAGAACAGTGGACATTCGCCATCGCTGTCGTACATAATAGAATGAGCTTTGGAGAAATATCAAGAGTAGACATGACGCTTAATACCTCATCCCTATTGACATTGAAATCGATAACTAGTTGGTGAGTTTGAATTTAAAATTCGTTACGTCTTCTTGAGGTGAAAAGTGAAGATTTTGACAGAATATGGGTACGAGCAGTATAGTATCACGCCAGACATGATATTGATCTTGTAAGCGATATTAAGAAAAGTTAGTACATTTATTGTAAACCTCCTTAAAAGGCAACATTTAGGGCACTGATCGCCAGAAGGAAGTTATGCAAAATGTCTGTGATGAAAGGGAAGTCCTTCAGTGTCTTGCGGAGACTCACTTCCCAGAAAATCAATTTATCGCCGAGTCTCTGACAATGAACTCACAGACACCGCCCGGCGCAACTTGTACACTGCATCTCGCGTGGCGACAAATGAAGCTATCGAGCATGTTGTTGCATTTTTCGATGACTTCAAGTTGTATGGGACTCATGGTGTGCTGCTGCTGTGTATCCGCATGAGTATCTCGAGCAAAAGAATAGGAAACCTCCAATTCATTAATTTATTTCATATACATATATATATATAAAGCTTATAACAAAGTACAAGGAAAGAGTACCACGAGGTGCGAGTGCCAAAATTAGAAGGGCAGAAAAACCACATGCGTAGTTTTGAGTATCGGAAAATGGGGACGTCCGTCAGAAATCTCCAGTAGGTGCGCTGTTGTTCTTTTATTCTTTTGTTCAGGCAAATACACAACAGTCCTTCCCACTAAGTCGGAATACAACGCTCCACTGGTTTCCTAAAGCGAGAGCTTCTCCGCAATGCTGGTGCCTCACTCGTGGTGTTGTCCAAACAGCTTCCTTGTTCTGGTGTTACACTGTTGTTCTTATTGATACTTTCATCTTGTTCGCAAATAGTTGGAGTTTGAGTAGGATCTTGTATCGGTTCTGGTACTTGGAGGTCTTTCGTTGACAATGGTGCAATTGGGGTAGTCGTTGAATTTGAAACATTGCCGGTGGGTTGTACTGTAGGAAATTCTGGAGATACTTCTAGATCCGATAGATTTGATAAGTACATATGTCTTCGCCACAGTTTCCCATGTACGTTGATGTGATAGTGATGAAATCCATCTCTTCGAACTATTTTTCCAAACTCCCATTTCTTATCCTTGTTGGTGTAATTTCTCACTTGAACCGTATCGCCAGGATAGTATTGAGTTCCACTTGGGTATGCTGCCTTCAGCCTTCCTCGGACGCTATCCTCTATGTTGGACTGAACTAAGTCCAGAACGATTCTAATATCCCTTTGCAGGAACAATGTACATGGCGATACCCCCTTTGTTTTTCTGTATCGCATTACATACATAGGTAGTTAGCAAGTTTAAAGTTTAGGTTGCCCGGATCGTTCATCATCTTCTGCAGAAAACGCTCAGCCTGGCCATTCGTGGCTGGATGATATGGAGCAGTGAACTTGTGTTGGATTCCGTTTCTTTTGATAAAACCCTTAAACTCCTCCGACGTAAAGGTAGGTCTGTTATCGCTCACCAATGTAAAAGGCAACCCGTAGCTGGCAAATATGTCGCGTAATACCTTCCATGCCGTCATGCTATTCATCTGTAAAATCTCCTGCCACTTCGAATGCGCGTCGAGAACTATCAAAAATGTTTGTCCATGAATGGACCTGCAAAGTCTATATGGACTAGATGTGTATTCTCATGGATACTGTACTTTCTTCGATGACTGCTTCATTACACTGCATGCAGTGCACCACATTCGCACTGGCCAAAAATTCTCAATTTTTGGCCACCAGACGTAGCTCCTCGCGAGTGCATTCATTTTAACTATACCGACGTGAGCGACATGCAATTCTGTTAGGACCACTTTCAGCAGACTTTCGGGAATCACCACTCTACTATACCTAAGGATGGTAGCATTTGACAGAGAGAATTGTTCGTCTTTACCTTCGTATCCTGGCTCACTTGGCTTTTTCCCTAAAAGCAAGCAGTTGTTCCTTAGTACTGGATCCTTACTAGTTTCTCTGGCAATTTGTCTCTCGGTAACTGGAACAGTGTTGATTTGCTGCATTTGGAAGTGCGTGACGTCGTCATCTTCATTCTCTGCCGCTGTGGACTTCAGGGGTAAGCGGGATAGGGCATCCGCATTCCCATGGCTGTCCGTCTGTTTTAATTGTATGAGCGCAAAGTTCCCTTCAAAGGTATTCTCTTTCTGAGATGCATCATCTTGCTCCTAAACTTTGTTGGAAGGATTAATATTGATATTGAGGTTTCCTTTGAGACCGCAACCTTTGGTAGCATGTGCAATATCTCCGGACAACACGGCGTGGATGAAATATTAGACTTGTAGAATAGAGCAATGCTAATGCACAAGCGTTGTCGCAAACGCATCATGACAGGAGTTAGAAAGGGATGAGCACACGGAGGCGGTTTCGTCTACTCTTTTATGGGGCATGCAAGTAAACTGTCTACTGCTCCCAATGAATCCGTCATTTACGCTTAGGCTTATGCAGATGATGTCGTCGCACTTTCGTCACTTCATACCCAGCGAGTGTCTACTTACCTAAAGGCGTTGGAATGGGTTTTCAGTTAAACCTATCAAAACTTAAGTTGTTATCCTAACGAGAAGGAGAAAGATCACCGATCACTAACTCAGCCACTGCTTATCTAAAGGTTAGGTTAGCAGACTTCTCATGTTAGGCCGAAAATCACCAAAGCGCTCTCAGCCTCTGTCAGTACAAAAGTGCATTCGACAAGACATGGAGCTCATCGTCGAAAAGGGTTTTTTGTTGAAATATGTTTTCTTGTAAATGAGTCACTCTTTTTTTTTGTTAAGCTCCAAAGAGCGACTTGGTCTCAGCTAGATAGAAACTGTCTCTGGAGATTGAAGTAATCGGTTTCGAATCCTTGGGTGCAATCCAATACTATGGATTAAGAGCATACATTTTCTCAGTGAATCATGACGTCTATGCATGAGTTTATCTGGACCATCTACCCCATCTACCTACCGTCGAAAATCCAAATCCCACACCAATAATTTGACGCAACTTTTACAAGCTTTTGCTCGTTGATTCATTAACCTGACCCTGAAAGTTTGTACGAGCAAATACGAGCAAATATCACCTTCAAGGTGGAACTTTGTAAAACTTTCTCGAAAGAGGAATTAACACCTTTTATCCCAACGAAACCCACCCACCCCAAATAATTCCTGGAATCCTTAATTAACAAACAAATTGTGTGATAAATATTCCTGACCTACATCAACTCACAACACGTTCTCGTTACATAATCACCGCGTGTAACATAAGTCCATTAGAAAATTTTAAGGACATAATGAAACTTAATTGAATATAAGAAGCAAGACATAACTCTCTTACACAGCCAACAGCGAAGGCGATGAAACCAACTCAAGACGGGGTCAAAGAGTTCAGCATTATAAAAGTTTTCCTTTCTCGGCACTCGCATCAGCATCCACCAGATGCCTCTCCTGCCACAATACGTGTAATGACTAACTTTGCCACTCACCCACCAACAATGCTAAGATATATCGCATGTACCATATTTAAGGCCATCAGCTATCCCATGTGTGGTATGGTGGTGAAACCACCCTCACGGCCTCCCTCCTTAATCTTCCTATGCTGTCATAAAGAATCGCATATCCTTTGTGGGAATGCTGGGTGTTTTTGCGGTGGTGACAACACGTCGATCTTTTTTTTGCTTCGGGTTCATTACCTAATGAAAGCATCAAGAAATTTGGCGACGCTGTTTCGTCCCGGTTCCGAAGCGCACACAAGAAACAGATTGGTAGAGGCTGAGTGGGGCGGTTTCGGGGGCTGAAATTCGCTCCCAGCTAATCGTAAATGAGTTTTTTATCACCCACGTTTTATGACTTTCGAAGATTTCGCGCCCTATAGCTCTTTCCGTTGTTGTGTGCGGCTGATATTTGTATGTGTTATGATGCAGGAGCAGATCCAACAGCAGCCCGGAAGAAGGAGGTGTCTTTTTGTGGGCGGCAGAATTGTCTTACTAAAATATTTTCTTTTTATGAGTTTTTATTCGGCGAATTTAATAAGCATGCCATTCTTAAGCATATATCCAATGTCACACACGCACGTACGCGCTGTTGTAAGGGGAAGGAGGTTATGTATCTCCTCTCGGTCGAATGAGCTCAGTGACAAGTTCATTGGTTGGTTAAATTTAATATTATTGCTGGCGTTAAGGAGCCAAGTTGGTTCCGCGTTTGATTTATGTTTGTTAATTATCCTTAAAAAGGATTTTCTCTGCTCCATCGTCTTTTTCCATTTCGACGTCAATTTAAAATTAATTAAAAATTAAGTATAGACGATGTGATTGTACTGAAGACTGTTGCTATTTTTATAGACGTGTTAAATAAAGCAGAAAGAATTTGCTAAGGAATAAAAGATTAACTGCTAATGGGGTCTTCTAAAATAAGCATTTCTTTTGGGTGATGAGGAGCTTACTTTTAAGCTCGTGGAAAGTTGTTATGTCACGATTTCGAAGCAGTTTTCTCTAAAATATTTAAAAGTACAAGACAGTGTATGACAGGAGTGGAGTTCATCCTTAAATCTGAAGGGACGTGAAAAGAAATTGAAACAATCAACACATTATGTCACGGATTGCATTTAATTTTTTTATATACTCGTATCGTCGTCAACCAGAAACTTTTCTATTCCTAGTCAGGGAGTCAATTTGTTAGTTAAAAATGTCCATTTAAACTTAAGATTCACAGAGAAGAAACATACGCCATCAAAGATACATTCTACTATGTCGTGGACCAAACATGTGAGCAATGCCCTTGCAATGAACGATGTTAATGTGAAATTAGAAAGAAAGGGCATCTTTGGTTGTATTGTCGGAAAGAAAAGCCTACATGACATCACCCTCGATAACGAGTTCAGGCTAATTGACTTTAAGAAGGGATGCACCGTTGTAGTAACTAGCATGCGGTACCCATAACCCGATATTCACAAGGGGAGGTCGCTTGATTTATCAACCGTCAAACAGATTGAAGATATTGCAATTGACTCAAGGCACTCTTTCAATATGATGCATGTCCGAACCTACCCGGGAAACCAACATCGGCTGGAACTACTACCTTGTTATTGCCAAGCTAAGGATGCAAACATTCCGAATACCGCAAAGGAAAGGAAACACTTAGAAAAAGTTTGCCGTCAGATGCCTACAATCTCAAGAGAGCGCCTGAACCTTTTCCGATCTAGTATCGCTTAATCTCCCTCGTCTGCTATGCCGCCAGCATCGGACACTGCAGACTGATGACAATATCGCCATAAAGCCTTTACAAATAATGCCTCGGCCACAACACCAAAACCACTGGTTCAACGAGAATGCTGAAAGCACATGCAGCAATGCAAATAGTTAGGACAGCTATGCTTAAACTAAAGTCCAGTGAAGCTGCAGGAGCTGATAGCTAAGCTATTTAAAAGAGAACGAAGATGACTTGATAAGAATCATGAAGCAACTCATTTGCAGAATATGAACGGATGAAAAAATGTCTGATGAGTCGAACCTCAGGATTGTTTCCCCGATTCTTAGATAAGGACACCATCTGAACTAGGGAGGTGTAAGTATCCTCAACATCGCGTACAATATTTTGTCTGCTGAATTATGTGAGTGTGGTTGAACCTGTTTACCAACAACCTTATTGGTCCATATAAGTCTGGCTTCATCCACTACCGACCATATATTGATACGACGGCAGATCCTGACGAAAACTATTAATTTCAAATCGATATCTATCCATCGATTGTAAAGCCGCGGATGACAGAATTTATAAAGACGAGCTATGCTATAGAGTAATTGACTCGGCTAGTTGTGCAAGATGACGAAGGAAAATGCACGTTGCACCCGTTCAGCCAGAAGAAAAGAGCAAAAGACCTCAAGCAGTTCACAAATCAGCTGGCTGTAGAGAGACTCAGATTCACCCGGACTGCAGAGCCTCTAAGTAATACAAGAACGGCATGCAATAGTTTCTGTGGACTTATTTACTGGGCAAGTGGCACATCTCGTGAATGTGGCGTATATGACTGTTTTCGAATATGTTTATGTCGCCCAAATTTAGGTTAGGGAAGCTGTATGCATCAGGAAACAAACACACTTAGGCAAGGAGACATCATTTGTGATGCCATGAATCTATTCCACTTGGCTACCCATGAACTAATAAAGTGGACGAAGCTCGTATCGTCTGAGGACGTTAGTTCGCTGAGGTCATTGAAGAAAAGAGCCTTTAAGTGGAACAACTTATTTTTGGGCTAGGGCCAGGCAGGTGCAAATGAGATGGACGCTGGTTTCCTTCTCTTCTTTATCCCTGCTACTCCTGTGGAAGTCATTTGCAAAGATTTCTCGCCCAACTAACGCAGGAAATTCTGTACGATTTTTAGTAAAATCTTTTGGATACTTCTGCAAGAAAAATGTCTTTTTCTTTATTTTGAAGGATATGTTTGCGGGCCAGAAATAAGCAATCGTCAGCCCATGGAACTTTCTTCAGCTGCTTCAAAGAAGATGCTCATGTGATCTAAAATCCAATTCAACCAGTCTATACGGCAAAACAGATGGGTTCCCTCTGACAAAGAGAAATAGACAAACGTGTATGAAGATGGAGAATTGAGGAATTGAGCTTCCTCATAGGCTCACTGTTGACAAGATACATACGTCGATGTCGCACTTACATTGATTTAGATATAACAACAGCCACACCTACAGAACCTACTCACAAAATTCTCAAAGATGCAAAACACGTCATATTTCACTGCCCACTCTACGAAAGAGATAAACATCCACTGAAAGGAGAATTATCTGTCAACATCACGATGACAGATATACTTCTACATCTGTTGAAATCTTCAAAAAGCTGGGGTGTGATCCGTAACTCGGTGACCATCATAAAAAAGAAAAAAAAAAAAAAAAAAAACGACGTATGACAGCACAGCAGCCTGCAATCGTGTCACAGCCATCTTCAGACTGAAGTCGTCCTCGTGATGAAATTTATGTCGACAATGCCACGAGAAAAAATGGACACGTATTGGTAGATTGTAGATTGTTTAGGAGGTGGGATTGTGTCGTCTTATCACTGCTCACTCAATATGCCCGATTTGGTTATGAATTCTACTATGCTTTTGAGTGAACTTGCAGATAGGTCTTCCGCTTCACGATATAACGATGGCGTGTCCTGATTAGACAGTTACAGTGACATCAGATATGTTCTGCTGATTCTTCGTCTTCGTTGCACATTCTGCAGATTCTTACTGTCTTGTGCTATTCCCATAGCCATTAGACGGTTTTTCACTTGACAGTGGCCTGTAAGGAACCCTGTGGCTATACGAATCTGACTCCTATTCAGTTGTAAGAGTTGTTTCGTTCTTTTGAGGGAAGTGTTTGGCAGAAAGATTTTGGCTTGTCTGTTACCTTCAGTTTCCGTCCAGTAATGGTTCGCCCTTTCTTTTAGCCAGTCTTTGATACAGTTTTTAGCCGTACTCACTGGTAATTCACAGAATAGTCTTGGCATTATATAATTTGATGCAGCTCCTGTTCTGCCTAAGTAGGTCGGCTTTTTCATTTCCTTCATATCCACTGTGTCCTGGCACCCAAATGAGATGAACTCTGTTTGTGCTGGCTAGCGATATGAGTAATTGAAGTCAGTCCCATACTAGTTTGGATGTTGTTTCATAAGCTTTAATTGCCAGTAGAGCAGCCTTGCTATCTGATAGAATATAAAAGTTCTTGTTGGTTATAGAACTGTTTACATTTCCTCTGATGCATAGTTCTATAGCAAATACCTCAGCTTGGAATACGGAGTTACTTTTTTCCATGCATGAGTGAATGGAGGTTTTTGTAGTAGCGCCGTATACTCCAGCCCCAACTCCTTCATCTGTCTTGGATCCGTCTGTGTACCGTAATTGAGAGTTATTGGCAAATGTTTGAAGGTTTGTTCTGCTCCCAGTTATTGCGATCTGGAAATGTAACCTTGAAGTTGTGGCTGAAGTTAAATCTTGGCAGACATTTGTCCTTGATAGTTAATCCTCGGTTGAGTTCAAGCGCAATATCCGAGTAAACTACTTTGGAATTTGAGTCATCTTCTGCGATGAGCATAAAGGCGTTAACCATAGCTTCTTTCTTCGTATGAAGGTGTAGAGGTGATAAGTTAAGAATAACCTCCAGCGCTGCAGTTGGAGCAGCTTTCATTGCACCTGTTGTACATACATAAGCTAGTCTTTGTGATTTATTGAGCCTGTCCTGTGTAGACCTTTTCTTTGTTTTGGTAGTTTTACTCGTAGTTGGTAGGAATTCCAAAATATTTCAAAAATATCTATGTATCTATCAACCGGAAAAAAATACAATCTGTCTATCAATCTATCTGACAAGGAAGTCGATTTTATTTACATTTTCCTGACATTGGACACTTAGTCCTAAACCCTGAACACTGTTTGTCATAAAATATTGATGATTGTCTTCTGGAAGACGAATGAGGAAAAAAACATTTGAGTCTAGAAATTATTCTAAACACAATCACTCGGGGAAAATATAATTTGTCTGTCAGATTGCCCCTGTAGCATCATCGAAATTATCCTAAATTTCATTACTCGCGTTCCCTAAACATTTCTAGGACCTTAACGACTCATTATTTTCACGATTGAACTAAATGAGAACTTTTTGCTCTAAAGAAATAGCTCTGTGTGCCTTCCTTGACATTAAGGGCGCTTTCGATAATACTGGCTACAGCTCAATAGCAAGGGCAATCAGTAGCAGAGGTATCAAGGATTCGACCAACAACTAGATAAAAGCCATGCTTGAAAGTCGAATTATTACCGCCTCCTCAGCTAAGGGTTGTCCCCCAGGAGGAGTTCTCTCACCCCTTCTACGGTCACTAGTCGTAGAAAATCTTCTAATCGATCTTCATAGATTAGGCTATTTCGCCATTGGTTATGCGGATGACTTGGCGATACTTACGTTTTAGTGGTAAGCACAGCGCGACCATATCTAGCGTCATACAAGGTGCTTTAATACGCGTTCTAGAATGGTGCAGGGGAGAAGGACTATCCATCAATCCCTGCAAAACTGTTCTAGTGCCTTTTACTAGGAAAGACCGGTCAATCTAGGACCCATTTCTAGCTTATTCCAGTGAAGTCAAATACCTCGGGGTTATCCTCGACAAACGGGTCAGAATTCTCTTGTCAAGTCCGCCATCGAGCGCGCCACTAAGGCTATGTGGGCCTGTCGAACTTGGGGTCTAAGTCCAAAATGATACATTGGATGTATACAATGATGGTGAGGCCCATTATCACGTACGTGGCCATCGTCTGGTGGCCGAAAGTTCTTGAACGGACAACGGCAACTTAAGCGCAGAAGTTACAGAGAATTGCTTGTCTCGGTATCAGAGGTGCTATGCGTACCTGCCCTACGGCAGCTTAAGAAGTAGTCGTTGGGCTTTCACCCCTTCATATCTTCATTAGGAAGACAGCCGCTACGTGTGCTATCAAGTTGCAGATAGAATAGAAGTATAAATCAGGTGACCATGTGGGACATCTGAAAATTCTTGACTCAATCCAAAAGGAGACGTGTTTTGTACCATCCCTTACATCATGGTCAGAGAGTACTGGAGTTGGAGCTGGTGTCTTTGGACCCAGCACCAAAGTCTCGATACCTATGGGAATGCGTCCCACGGTTTTTCAGGCTGAACTCCATGCCATTGAAATCTGCGCTAGGTTAAACCTTAGTAAGGGTATTAAGGGCGCTAGAATATTTATATTTTCAGACAGTCAGGCAGCACTCAAAGCGCTGTCGTCCAATTCAGTGGACTCCATATCAGCTAAATGCTGCTGCGATACACTGTATTCCCTGGCGAGACACAACAAGGTAAAACTTGGATGGGTCCCTGGTTAAGGAGACGTATTTTCTACAAAGAAAAATGTTCGCCAGCGGAGTTGAGAATTTCTGCTACTAAGGACATACTAGCCTTCATTAGGGAGGTAGTACGTACCCTTTACCCTTATGATACAATAGATCTTTTAGGTCGCAGTGTCTGCCACATGGGCAAGGGTTATTCAAAGAATCCATTGCTGACGTAAAATCTTAGTGCACATTCCCCCATGACATGAACACCTTTCATCCAAAATTTTGTTTAATACTCGTATCATCTCTTGTCAGTCTGAAAAGATACTTTCTTATCCCTCCATTTTGCATTCTATTTTAGCGTGTAACCAATTTAAAATATTATTTCTAAAGGTCGAATAAAAACTTTGGATTTAAACTTATTTAGGGGTTCTGGTTTATTTAGCTTTGATTTGCATTAAGTGTAGAAAATATCCCGTTCTCAAAACATCCTCATATTTTTTTTTTCTCTTTTTTTTGACAACGAAAAAGGTTCACATTTACATCCTCTTGACATGCTTCACTGATTGGGATTTTGTTGGAGAACATGAAGCGTGTATCTACAACCACACATCCTTATTTTTGTTTTTCAACTAATTTTTGGGCACATGCCGTATATTCATCTTCCAAGAATGGTAAATGGAACCTTTTATAAATATTTTATCAGCACATCTGAGCCACATAGCCTTGGGTTTTATCATAGAATGGCAGCATTTTGCTTGTGTGACTTGTTTGTACATTGTTCAAAGCAAACTAAATTGATTAACACCCTTCATGGTGCTATTGAAATTGAAGTGTTTGGTTAGAAAGGACCAAAATATAAGAGATTGGTATAGTAATAATGTTATTAGGTACATAAGCTAAGTTTTGAGGTTATTTACGATAAGAGTTATAATTTGAATTGAATAAATTATGAATAAAGCTTCCAGAGCGATGGGAATTGATGAGTCTTGATGAAGGCTTCGTTTATACAGCGATTTGTCGTTGGAGCTGTCCAATTGTCCTGCTAATATTCTCAATTCTCTCCAATTTGTCCCTCAAACGTGGTAGTTGCATCACACTCAAAAAAACATTTTTGTCCTCACCTGATACCGTCCACCGTGAGCAGAATAGGTGTTGAAAAAAATTTGCAAAATTTGTGTAACGTTTCGCAGGAGTTTAAGTCCAGAGTGCTGTGCTCCAGAGTTTCTGTCCCTCTGTGTGCACGCTTCTTATCGCAACCATATCACATACCTACGTGGAAACGGTTGATACCATTGGTTTTGTAGGCCATGTGTATGCACCTAGAAACCCTCAATTTCGATCGAATTTCCTTTGGACTAGGAAAAGCATTGCTGTGTAATTTGTTCGAAGCCATCTATCAGTAGGTTTCAATGTATGACCACGGTCATGCTATTGTGAAAAGGTCCTTTCATGCAAGTAATAGTTGGTTGGGTTTTGGATTTACACTCCTCTTTGACCAGCCGGAATTGGATAATCATGTTTTCCTATTGAGTTTGTTGGGTAGCTCTTTTGCAAGACAAAAGAGATACATTAGTGAACGACTAGTGTAGAAATATGGGCTGCAACACAGTGGAGGCAACATGTTTGAAAAGTTTAACATTGAACAATCTAGCGACACTACTTACTTACTTATGTCCTGTATCCCCTTGTGGGCCTCTACTACGCCTACGCGCCATCGTGTCGGATTTCTGGCAATGTGTCACAGCTTCTCCAACTTTTCCCCAACTGCCGTGCTTCCTTCTCGACTGTTCTGCGCCATGTTCTCCTTGGACCGCCAGGTCTTCTGCCGTCCTGAGTGAAGGGGTTCCATTGCACAGCGTGTGACCAATCCACTGCCACTTCCGTCATTGGATGGTTGTGCCTATTGGTTCCTGACCCGTTCTCTCGTAAAGGTGTTCGTTAGAGATACGATTGGGCCAGAAAATCCTTAAGATGTTGCGCAGGCACCTATTAACGAACGTTTGCAGCTTCCTGGTGATAGCAGTGGTCACTCTCCACGTGCTGCATCCATATAACAGCACGGATTCAACGTTGGAGTGGAACAGTCTTAGCTTGGTGTTCAAACTGATTGCTTTGCTTCGCCATATTTCGGACACCATCCCGAACGCGGACTTTGCTTTGGCTTCTGTTGGCTATATCCAGTTCGGTTCCACCATCGGTCGAGACAATACTCCCAAGATACTGGAAATCCTCTACTCTCTCTGCCGGTTGTCCAGCAATGCATACTCGAGCCGATGAGTTCGTTCCAAGACTGATAATTTTAGATTTTGCGGTATTAATTTTCAGCCCGACGACGCCAGCCTCTCCACATCTGCTGTCATTTGGTGGAGGTCCATAATTCTATGAGAGAGTAAGCATACGTCGTCAGCGTAGTCCAGCAGGTGAATTGGCGATCAATATTCAACGCACTGTTCGATGATAATCCGCAGGGTGTTGATGTAGTCGACACAGGAGGATCCAGAGCGGAAACCTACTTGTTCGGCATCGAGTGTGTCTTCGAGATGTTGTTTGATTCGCTCCAGGATGATTCTAGATATTATCTTAGCTACAGCAGGCAGCACGCAGATACCTCTCCAGTTTCCGCACTTCATTAGACTACTACATCACGATCATTGCCTTTTTCCACTCGTCAGGAAAGCTCTCGGCTTCCCAAGCTCTCTCTGTAAGTGGAAGCAGAAGCTTAGCCGATGTTGTTCGCGCTGCTCGTGATTTCATCCTTACTGGGAGTCGCGGTGCGTATTCGGGCATTTCTTGCCTCGGGCACCACAGTCTGATTTGGGAACATAACGCTAGCGAATACACGGTTCAAAACCGTAGCAAAATGCTCCTTCCATCTCTTGAGCTGGTCCTCATCCGAAATAAGCAAGGAACCGTCTAGGCGACCACCTGTCAGCTCTTTAGTGATTCTGTAGACCGTCCTGCTATCGCACCTTCGTGCAGCTTCTTCTGCTTTTGTAGCCAGCGCGTTGATGTAGTTGCGCCTATCACGTCGCACGCTACGCTGAACTCCTTCATCTTCATGCGATATAGGGACGCTAGCTCGCTACTCCCTGCTGCTGGAGCGGCTGCACCAGATGTAAAAACATTTTTCACAGCACACCAATGGTCTTGGATGGTTGTGGTCAGTGAGCTGCTGATTGCTTCCACACTTTGCGAAATGTGCTCCCTTAATTGCTGGCGTACTAACGGATTACCAAGCCTATCGATGTTGAACCTGGGCATTCTTGTATTGTCGTGGGATCTTCGAACGGCAGCGATGCGTAGTTGAAGAGTAGCTATCATGTAGCGACTCTAGAATGATGGTCAATAGTGTAACCCGGTCTTTACTTCGAATAATTTCGATAGCACACCAGATAAATGTATCGTCATTTATGAGATCATAACTCTAGAAAGGATTTCGTGTAAGGATTTTTACGGCTACTACGTCCCATATTTCTCTGTGCCCAATTTATCAAACACAAAATAATTGGATTCACAATATCATCCGATGGTCAGCCTTCACTGTTTTATTTCATTTCGTCCTGTCATAAATAAATAACAAATTGTGTTCAGTGTCAATTAGACTTATAATTGAAAAGTATCTCAATTAGGCCTCCGAGTCCTCTGTCCTTTTGATAGGGTATTTCGTCCCGTAGGGGAATTACTTTGTGGCTGGTTTTAGGTCTTACATCTTTGTGCAATCACACTTGACTGCATCATGTCGCAATTATTGGTTTGGATCTCATTGGAAAACCATAAGGGACACAGCGAAAACCCATAAATGTCAACGGATTACAAATCCAATTGAATTTTCAATTAGATTTCTTCCGAGCATTTGGCAAAAAGGATAAATACCCTAGTTGTGCCTAGAGTGTACACAGAAGACCTATGAGTGCGGCACATAGGATTCATCCTATATTGCGGTAAATTGGACACACAGAGAAACCCGAGAATTTATAAATTACACATACAAAATCTCGTTTGAAGTTAGCCTTCAGGTGATTTTGCTCTGGGTTTGTGTGTTTGTGGATATGTGTGTGCGAACACTGTTCAATTTTCTATTGCATCCTACTTAGACCTTCGGGGGATAAATTGATTGAATGTGAGAGATTAATGGCGAGTATAACTTATCTGCATGGGAAGACATTTTGATATGTAAACAGCTTGTCACTCACTTGCAATAAATTGTCATTTACAGATTTATGTAGATCGTAGACTTTAAGTTCATTTCAAACGGAATCTTTAAAGGCGACGACATAGAGTTGTCAAACTTTCGTTCAACTGCCCGACAAGTCCTTGGCAAATCACGTGCGGGCTGCAGGAATAATTGCGCGCAACTTGTTTGCAATCAGCTCCATATGCAACAGAACCATCATACTTCCTGCGGGATATTATTTCATACATGTGTACAAGTATATGTGTAGGCACACTATTTGATAACACTGCTGTTTGAAAGTTTAAGAAATGAAATAAGTGAATGTTGTCCCTTTATTGCGGTTGGTTTTCAAAACCACCATGAAGCCTTGGTGAAGCTGTAATAATTTTCAATTAAACGAAGGAAGTGTTCTCTAAACAATTTGATTCGTAGGGGGCAATTTTATTTTTAGGTGAAGGAGCCTTTTTGTTGCCAGAGAACGTAAAAATCTCGAAACGAAACTGGCCTACTACAACCACCTCCTCCCTGCTGTCATATACCCATTCTGGCACATTTATTATCGCCTTTCAGTTTTCCTGTGATGACTAAATATACATATCTACGTGTCGTCCGGCGTTGGAGTGTAACCTATTTTCTATCTCGCATTCTTCTAAGGATCGTTTACAGCCGAATAAGATTCTAGAGACTCTCCTCCAATCCGCTGCAAGGCAAGTTTTCATTATCGAATCGATGTTGATTGTGGCTGAAGCTCCCATGTCCAGTCAACATTTGACACTACATCTTCGTATAGGAGATCTATTCACCTCCTGGTCTTTCTTTCAGTTGATAAGTCCATCGTCCTCTCACAAAGGTGTTAAATTTTTGTTGAGACAGTAATTAACAAGCTCCGATTTCACAACTACTGTGGACGCCGTGGCTCAAGTGGTTAGTGCGTTGGATGGCTGAGCGGGAGGTTCGAGGTTCGAATCCCAGAGAACACCTAAAAGTTTTCCACGGTCCCACCCCTAGCGAATGTCTGACAAAAGTCCGAGAGTAATAATTGTCATGAGAAAGCTTCTTAATTTGCCATTCGGATATGGCTCTAAACTGTAGGTCCCTTCCGTTTGTATGAGAAAATATAACACGCACAACACGAATTGTCGCGAGAAACTAGGCCCTGGATCACCTACGTCTGTTGCGCCAAGTACTTGTATTTTTTTTTTTTTTATTTCACTTCTACAGCAGATATCCTCTTGTATGAATAGTATTCCCCTCATCGCAGCCTTGCATGAGGCTTTCGTCAATGCTTGTACACCGGCCTAGAAAATGCTACCTTGGCCTGGAGTTCTGATTGAGAAAGTGGCAGACCGCGATCTAGGAATATAATACACATCCTACCCGTCTTTGCTCGAATATATGTAGATTTGAAGACGTTCTTATGATGTAGGGCGGTGTGTTCTTGGGGATTACTACATTACTTGGCCCAATGCAAACGATCTCCAGTCATCTCATTGACTGAGACTGAGATTCTTGCGTAGAAAAAACTATCAGAAGCAAATTAAGAATAGTCACAAATTCCGCCGTTTGTGTGGTTCAAGTTGGATCTGGTAACTTGCCACTAGACGAGAAGCCCTGGGTTTCACGTTAGCTGCGTACATTCATAGGATGGTTTTGGACTGTGATTCCCAAGTTTTCCCGATTAACCTGCTGCACGGGTGGAAAACTATGGAGGCCTTCTGGATTCTGTTCAATTTCAAACCCTCCTTTTGTTGAGTACCAGTCCTAGGTGTTTTCCACTGTCAAAGGCGGCTACTCATTGGAGATCATTTGTTGAATAGCTATATCTTCCTCTGGTTTGAATATGTATGTGGTAAAAATGTCTCTTGGTCTATCACCGGTTCAAGGGCTTTTAGATAGTTTCTCTTTGTTAAGAGCAGGGAGGAATTTAATGTGGCTAACAGCTCTATGTAATCCGTACTTACTGCGGCTTTAAGGCTGCTTAATCTGAGCCTAAATAGTGGTGAAAAGATCCCGCGCAAGGCGAACTTTTGAGACTTAGACTTCTAAATGGATTTGGGTGTTGATTATATCGTTCCTCTACTTGACATCTCGAGAAATCAATGACAACCAGAAATCTTAAATATTATGAGCAAGAACAACTAGTTTCTTGGAGTGAGTGACCTTTTCTGTCCCACAGGTTATGTAGTACCTATGTTTTGATCACAAATCCGTTCCCAAGATTGGCACTTGACGCTCTGTCTCACGTTCTTTGAGGTCTCTTTGATTGACTTCGATTCGTTTCTCCTAGTAAAACTCGACAAATTTTCGAGAGATTTCTGACTTCGTCAAATACTTAAAAGTTGGATTAAGATCGGTCCAATCATTTAGACTGTCACTAAACGCACACACGACTGACAGCTGCACGTTTTTACGAGCTATGTCAAACCAAAGAAATCCGATTACAACCATTTAGTATGTAGAAATGGGATTTGGTACGTTTATCTAAACCTTCCAGACTTCTAGGATAATCAAAAGGTTTCGATAATTATACTCGTTCTTCAAATACCGTTAGGTGTACACGCAAACGTGTAGTGCAAAACCATGTTGCTATAAACAAGTTGTCACTACTCCTCCAAATGTTTTCCCATTTAATTTATGTACGTCCATCAAAGCTACTTCAAATATTCGTGTACGCACGACATTCCTATATACATATGTATGTATGTATGTATGTACTTGCCAAAGTGTAAACAGCAATTTGAATCAATTGATGTCCAGCTAAGTGAGTATCTAGGCTATGCGTTATAGTTTATTTTTCTTAACAACAGTTTAATACAAACAGTCACTACCACCATCCAAAACAAAAACAAAGAATGACCTATGTACGTATGTATGTTGACAATACTCTAATACATGCGCATATGCCTACAGATCCTTGTATGAGTAGAGCAGTGCAGTTTCTTTGGCTGCGGTTGCAATTATTTATACACAATTGCGAGAGACTGGGAGCGCTGGAAACCGACACGAGACAAATTATTTCCTATTGAGATGATGCATTGCACAGGATACAGGATTGGGTTCCTGTGTTGAAGCTGTTGGTGATGACAGCATGCGGTGGCATCCATATGAGGGTGCGGAAAGATGAGTGGATACTTTCGCACAACGTCACTCTGGAGAGCGGAAGACTGAATCTAATTTAGCGAAAATCCAATTCAGAATTATCTCTGCATTGTTCCTGGCTATGGCAAACCGTGTGATAATGATGGAAAATTATTGTGGAATCCAAAGGGAGTCGACTGGATGATGTATGAAATACATATTATGAGAATGCTCATTGGATGTGTCGTGGATGTACATACATACATATGTAGGTATATAAATGTGCGAAGTGGTTAGAAAGAGCTTGCGATTTATTGTGATGTTGGGTTTTCATCACAAATCGGGCCAAATTGGATGCTGCATCGTTGAATCGGAACAACATCTATTAATCTGATGTTCCACTTGGTTTTTTGATACATTGCATGGGTGGAAATATAAATAAAAGCTACTTTCCAAGTCGTTTGTACTGTCTGATACCCGATCTCTTCATTCAAAAATGTTGGGATGGGTTAGATGTTGGACTGTAAATAGGTGCAATATCTCATAATTCGGACATGCGGGGTCATTCCCTACCAGACAGTCATAAATATACATATGTATGCATATTCACGAAGTAAATGGGTTCACTACTCTTAGAAGCCTAAGAATGTTACTGTTGCCTCATTATAATATTTTCGCACTCTCAACCAAAAAGCATGCCTTAAATAAGGCGTCACAGAATTCTTCTTGTCGAAAAAGGGTGATTCTAATAGCCACGTAGCGGTACAATTATTGCAGTACCAATAGCCTGCTTTATACATGTCTCATCCTCAAAGTATTGCTTCGATAGTTTACTCAATTCAGGTGTTTCCACACTTGCACTCCTAAGATTTTCGGCAATTTGAATGTGTGGAGGATATGATATTTTGTCGAAGCTTAAAAAGCTTTAGATAAATCGAATTTCAGTATAGACGAAGCTGTTCAATGAAGACATCCCTTACAATGTTTCAACTATAGTGGTATCAGTGTATCACCGACGAAATCATTAAAAACTGGAGATGGTAGGCAGTTTCAACATTACTGACACTTGAAAATGTCCAAAACCTGTCACAATATACATATAGAAGACAAGCTGACCCACTATTGGAAATGAGAGCACGCTTTTCACCACTCATAACAATGGCGCCCAGCGTGAAGCCTGAACTTATAACTTTCGGATCAAAAATCTGGGTCATTAAATTTGGCAAATGTGATTGTTAATTTTGGCAACAGCCGTTTTTCTAGGCTCAGAAGGCAATTGAGTAGCAAAGTCTTCTAACTTGCAAATAAAGAATCTACAGGTAAAAGGCCAACGCAAGGGGCTAATAGGTAAGCGGGCTGGCAGAGAGAGAAAAGCCTCCTGCCGCACTCAGGCCAGTGTTGACCCATTGTGTTACCCATAGGGGGAAAGGTGCTCCTCTGCCCCTTGGAACCCTGTAAATGTCTAATCAACTTTACTCTAGTTACTTACTTGTTTTCAAATACAAACCACTTTGATGACTTGACGAATTTCAGCACCTTGTCTGTAGGTACGCCAGAAAGCTCTTCAAGATTATAGAAGAAGTATTTACTGTGGAATTTGTATCTGGAATCTTGGAGTCCAGGACAGTGACAGAGGAAGTGGGTGGTGTCCTCAAGAACTCCCTCGTCGCCACAACCCCTGCAAAGTTCTTCTTCTGTCCGCTGGTTGTTCATGTGGTACCGCAGACTATTATGCCCCGGGATGATACCCACGAGGATAGAAAGGGATCTTCTGTTCTATCGCATAAGTCTCTCGGTCCTTGTTCTATCGAAGGACAGCCATACATTTCTTGCGATGTTACACGTTTCCATGGACTCCCATCTTAGGTTCGCCCCTCTTGTGGCTAATTTCAATGCTTCAAGCTTGAGCATGAAAGGCGGGATGCTTACAGAGAGACCAGTTGGTTCTATTAAATCTGTTGAACCTTTCCTAGCTAATTCATCAGCTTTTTCATTACCTGGGATACCCTCCTGTCCAGGAACCCAGCAGAGCGATACCTTGTGCTGTATTCCAAGAACAAGCTTCGATTTAATTTCGGTAACAGTAATTGCTTTTATAGCTGCCTGGCTGTCGATAAAGAAGGTGATACCATCCTGTATCTCACGGGCAGCTGCTGTCACTGCCAGGACCTCCGCTTGAAAAACACTGCTGTGGTCTGGTGGTATCCCTAGCGTATCAGAGAAGATGCCGGAACCTACACCGGTGTCCATTTTCGATCCGTCTCCACTAGGGTAGGCTGCCGTAAAAGGCATGTTAAAGTCCAAGTATGGCGTAATGTAGTCTGTTTTGGGTACATAGCCAAATAATTCTTGAAGATGGCCCAATGCCCTGTTACATTTGACTTCCAGTTCGCTGACTGACTGATTCTCAGGGCACTAATGGCTGCTGATGTTTTTGTAAAGATGTCTAGCGGAAGCAGGTGGAGAATAGCCTCCAGGCCTGCAGTTGGAGCTAATCTCCTTGCACTGGTGGCACCAATTTCCGACTTCAGTTATTATATGTCTTTGTTCAAGTATGCTAACAATCCAACCTACCGGGACGTTATCGATGTTCAGCTTACTTGATGTTCTTCTGACCGCTGCAGTATTGATATTATTGAAGGCCCCCTCGATGTCAAGAAATGCGGCTAATGCATATTCTTTGTCTTTAGGTGATTTTTCCAGGCTATTCAGGTATAGTTCCTTGAGTACCGGAATAATCGTTTTTGCAGTCTTCTGCTACTAAGAAAACATCCACCCGGTATGAAAGGAAAATTCATTCAATTATTTTAGGTACAAAATGTCCTTGTTTCAAGAGCCACGAATTCTAGAAAATATAATATAAGTACGAAGTGAATGAAAACTAAAGTTTCAGTGTGTTCAACTGGAAAGGTATCTAAATCAACCTCTAGTGTAAAGCTAGAGCTAGTCAGCTAATGGAAAGACTTTTTAGTTGATGCTAAAACTAATTAGAGACATTTTGAAGTTCACACGACACCCCACGTGTTGCTTGACGATATTTCTGAAGACCTTGATTGAAAAGTTGCAACTGAAAAAGGATCTTTGGTTAGTGTTTATTGCCAATTTTATTGCAACTTCTGATGCTTTTTAGAGACAAGTTCATAAATTAAATCGAAAATAGAATTCGACAACGATTGAAAAATAAGTTTTCAAAATCAATGAAAAACCTTTTCTTTTGGAAAATTGTGTCAATTATTGGTAAGCACCATCCTTTCGCAGAGCTTAGTCAAAGTTGTTTTCCTTTTTTTTTTTTTCCAAATCTCTTCGTTGCCTACCTACAAAACGTTTATATCGTTATTCTCCTTACCTATGACATTCATAAATGAAACAATCCAATCGTAAAAAATGATTTTCTCTTCTACCATGAGGCACACCATATATGTACATACGTATAAAAGTTTAGTCCTTCGAAGGAAAAATTATCCCAATAAATGAAGGAGACAGGTAAATCATATAAGCAAAGTGTCATTCCCGTATTTTGCCTTCATTCATCCCCGTTTCCTTTTTTTTCGTTATTTATTCGTTCTGGAGAATTTATCCGGTTTTATTGTCCCCGGAATCGAATTGAAGCGCCACCGGTTCATTGGTGATAAATACGTAATTGGCAGCCCTGGCACGTGCTAATATGTACGTCAATGCTTTTGTTTTATAGGAACGATGTACGATGCCTTTCATATTTTTGGGAATTTTTTTTTTCTCTTTTGTACATATTTATGGGAGAAAATTTCATAAGGATCTCATGCACTGGTATTTGCTGGCGAAATAAATATGTCCTCATTCCTAGGTTTAGTATTGACACCGTGCTGACGTTTGCATACTAATGAGACGGTTTTTTGTTTTGTCTTTCAGGGAAATGTACCCTTAATTCCGCGACATGAGCGAGTGATATAAGGAAATATAGTTTGTATTTGTTTCCTATTGAATGGGGAGTAGGTATGCCTGACAGTGAACTTGGAAAATAAGAGTACGCAAAGGGGTTACAATAAGAGATACTGTAGATTTGGATGATATTCAGAAACGCATAAAAAAAAACTGAACTACACAACCACAGACTCGTGTTTGAATTTAGAGAAGGTCTTATCTCAGACAAGGACTTATATCCTAGGGCTCTTCCCCATTCCTTACATTCACGTATACGTATTCATTGGAAAACAAAAGCAAAAATATATCTGAATCTGTATAGAAGAAGCTACTACAAACATTCGTTTCCAAACTTTGTCCTAGATGAGATAAAATTGATTAGAGTTAAAATGACTCCTAGTATGTATGTATGTATCTACATTTATTTATCAAATCGCCTAGATCGTTGTAATAAAAAAGCTCCTGAGTGTGGTTCCTTCTGTAAGAGAGAGCTGGACAGGTACAAAGAAGGTGATAAATGGTTTCTTCCTCTTCTTCGTCCCTACAGTTTCCATATGTTGCATGCTTACCTTTCAGACAGTAAGACACCTATTGTAGCGCCAATATACAATCTGTCCGCTAAACATGTTATGCTACTTGTCCACGTAGATCTGTTCTCTCGATAGCACCAGGCTTAAATTTGAGTCTGAGCAAGAAGTAATCGGTATTCACAAATTATGTTTTTCTAGACGGATGTGTATAATTGTTTCACGTCTGACAAACAAGAAAGCCTTACCTTTTCCTCGAATATCCCTATACTCTGGCATGCAACAGACGTGCTCAGCCATCTCTATGAGAGACGATTGGCAGTCTATATCTATTTATAAATTTAGAGAGACCGATTCCAAGGATTTGATTTCGTATTTCTTTAGCCGAAACAAGTGGTGGCCAGCGTTAAAAAAGTCCACCTATCTAATGGCACTCACCAAAGTTCAAAGACTAGCGTGCATTGGTGCCCCCAGTGCACGGAGAACAGCTCCAACTGCAGGAGGCTATTCTCCACCTGCTTCCGCTAGACATCTTTACAAAAACATCAGAAGCCATTTGTGCCCTGAGAATCAGTCAGTCAGCGAACTGGAAGTCAAATGTAACAGGGCATTGGGCCATCTTTAAGAATTATTTGGCTATGTACCCAAAACAGACTACATTACGCCATATTTGGATTTTAGCATGCCTTTTACGGCAGCCTACCCTAGCAGAGAAGAATGGAAAAGCGGAAATATAGCTAATACCAGATCCATAACAATATATACTGACGGATCGAAAATGGACACCGGTGTTGGTTCCGGCATCTTCTCTGAATCGCTAGGGATATCGAGATCCATTAAACTACCAGACCACAGCAGTGTTTTCCAAGCGGAGGTCCTGGCAGTTACAGCAGATGCCCGTGAGATACAGGATGGTATCACCTTCTTTATCGACAGCCAGGCAGCTAAAAGTAATTACTGCTACCGAAATCAAATCGAAGCTTGTGAGATGCTGTCGCGAAGAGCTTAAGGTTCTTGGAATACAGCACAAGGTATCGGTCTGCTGGGTTCCTGGACATAAGGGTATCCCAGACAATGAAAAAGCTGATGAATAAGCTAGGAGAGGTTCAACAGATTTAATAGAACCAACTGATCTATCTGTAAGCATCCCGCCTTGCAAGCTGAAGCTTGAAGCAGAGAAACTAGCCATAAGAGAGGCGAACCTAAGAACCTAAGATGGAAACGTGTAGCATCGGAAGAAAACTATGGCCGTCCTTCGATAGAACAAGGACCGAGAGACTTATACGAAAGAACAGAAGATCCCTTTCTATCCTCGTGGGTATCATCACAGAAGAAGAACTTTGCAGAGGTTGTGGCGACGAGGGAGTTCTTGAACACACCACCCACTTTCTATGCCACTGTCCTGGACGCCAACATTCCAGAACAAATTCCTCGGTAAACACTTCTTCTATAAACTTGAAGAGCTCTCTGGCGTTCCTACAGACAAGATGCTGAACTTTGCCAAGTCATCAAAGTGGTTTGTACTTGAAAACAAGTAAGTAACTAGAGTAGAGTAGATTAGACATTTACAGGGTTCCAATGAGTGGAGGAGCACCTTTCCCCCCTGTGGGTAACACAATGGGTCAACACTGACCTGACTTCGGCAGGAGGCTTTTCTCTCTCTGCCAGCCTGCTTACCTAACCTTACCTAACCGAAACAAGATTTCCTTAATCGCCATTCTTTACACATGCTACAATGATTTGAGGACGTTGAAAACGGAAGGAGAGGTTAAGACTTTTTTTAATTTTTGAGTTTAAGGCCAAAATCATTTCTAGACCACTGTGAGGCTATTTCAAGGCGAACGGGTGCACCAACTAACAATGCCAGATAAAAAGGACGACGGGTATCAGATAAAACGGAATTTTGAAATTGTAGCTAGCAGTACCTCATTTGTATTTTGGAGAAATACTAACGCAGCAAATTGAATTAATTGATATTATCGCAACGATTTCCTGTCATGGGGAAAGGAATATTTTTATATTCGCTGTGTAATATCAATTTGGTCATAATCAGTGATGGTGATTAATAGCAAGGTCATTTCGTCCACAAAATCCATAACATCACGGATACAATACTTTACGACTAAGCTATAAATATCCTCTTCTGTCGCATGGTTGAGAGAAAGTATTAGTTTAATCAATTTTATTAGGCTCTTCAAGAACTTTCGCGATACTAAGAATTTCCTTGATGTCTGTTTCTCTTTCATATCTTAGTTCGAGAAAATATTCGCAGTTTTATTCAACACTAAAATTTAATGACCAGAACGTAAATGAATGCTTGTAAACTCGTCAAATACCTATAAATAGAACTGTGCATTTACCCTCAAATGAGGATTTTCGAAGTTTACTTTCAGCACCGACACCCAGGTTTACCTTTATCACCTAACCAGGACATGGAATCAAATGGAGTTTATAATGCAAACGCTGATTTGATACGACAGGACTTCTTTCACCTCACGTGACAAAAATTCTCGCGGAAACGACTTCACTAAAAGATCACCGCATACCATACACCGAACTACTTTAATTTTACGTTCACAGTAGATAAAACATGATGATTGACATTTTATGACTCTGAAACACCGCCTCAAGAGAGATATTAATGACTGCAAAAACAGCAGCATCTCCTTCAGAGTCCACACTCCGTTCAATGGTCTTTTTTATTGCCTTGACAGTCATTATTCTGAATGCAGAAGATCCGCTGTGATTTATCTTTTCTTTGAGTTTCGTGACGTTGAAAATAAAATGCATATTTGCATGATGACATGTAAGAATGACATGAATCCCAACAAATTTCCTACCGGGGTTTCTTTTTAAAAGTCAGAGTAGGGTGACCTTTAAGGCAAGGTACGGTGCCACATCCTTCCAGACTTCTTCTCACAATTTTTTGGTATCCACTTGGTCCAAAAATCTAAAGAAGTATTCGCCAGATATTGCTCTATGCTTTTGGATGTAATCAATATAAAAAATCTCATTGGCTTTCCGGAAAATACTGGTCAAGCTCGGCGTTTTTAGGTCAAGACCACCGGTTTCCACTCACTGATTTGATTGTTGCTTCATTTCTGGCGCCCAGTGTTGGACACACACTACCAAGCCGGCGCACAAAATCTGTAAGATACTTTCTAAAAAGTTCCAAACATTGATGAAAAATTCATTTTCGCATACTCCCAAATTGTGAAAAATACACGAAAGGAAGAGGAAATATCGATAAAGGAAATGCTTATTACTATTATCCAAAGATTGGATAATCAGGATAAAATTATTAAACTGCTAAGCAAAGAAGCAGGAAAAAAACAACAAAATATTAATGATTAAAAATAATCTAAATGTCGCAACGTAGAATGCAAATGGTTTACTCCAACACATCCCTGAATTTCAGGTTTTTCTATGTAACGAAGATATTGATGTTTGCCTGATTTCTGAAACTCATTTCAAACAGGGAACTAAGATTAAAATTCCTGGGTACCTTTGTTTTCACTCTCCTCATCCAGCTGACAGTGCCAGGGGAGGGAGTGCTGTGATCGTGAAAAGTACTTTGGATCATTACGAATTGCCAAAAATAGCAAAACAAACAATGCAAGTAGCGACAATAAATATAGAAACTAAAGGCAAGGAGTTTAAAATAGCTGCGATATACTGCCCACCCAAGCACTCGCCTACAGAGGAAGACCTAATTGATCTCTTTCAAATGTTAGGTAACAACTTCATCATCGGTGGTGATTTTAATGCAAAACATACATATTGGGGGTCAAGACTAATAACAACAAAAGGCAGGAAGCTCTACAAATCAGGGCGAAATTTTAACTGTGAATTTATTTCGACTGGATCACCAACTAATTGGCCATCTGACCCAGCGAAAATACCAGATGTTATCGACTTCTTCATAACGAAAGGTATTAATAGAAAAGAAGTTAAAGTTAAAAGCAGTGATGATCTGTCATCGGATCATACACCTATAATCCTAACAGTCAATGGTTTATCGATAGAACAGATAAAAAACCCACGACTAACAAACAAAAGAACGAACTGGTGTAAATTCAGAGAACTCATCGAAGGTTTCATTAACCTTAGGTCCCCACTAGTCACAACAAAACATATTGACATTGAAACAGAACAATTCATTGCCGATGTGCAACAGGCAGCAGAAGATAGTACACCGACTAATCAACAAAAAAAACAGGCTTCGGTGAAATACCCCGCAGAAATCAAGCAACTTATACTTGAAAAGAGAAGAGCTCGTAGAAAATGGCAAGCGACAAGATATCCTGGCGATAAAACCATTTTTAATAGACTCAATAATAGGCTTAAAAAAACTATTACTGAATTCAAAAATGATTCTCTAACTAAATACCTTTGTAATCTAACAGCTGACAAAGTCACAGACTACTCCCTTTGGAAGGCTGCTAAACGTTTAAAGAGACCTCAAGCGCAAGATCCCCCGTTGAAAACATCTGATGGGAAATGGATCGGCGATCCAAAGGAAAAGGTTAAACTCTTTTGTCAGCACCTTTCAAATGTTTTCAAACCGTTTCCACCTAGGGTAGCAAATGAAGATCTTGATTTCTATAACAGAGTAGACGAAAAGGAAATTCCTTATGTTTCATTAAGAGAGATCGAGACATGTATTCATAATCTAAATAATAGAAAATCACCAGGTTATGATCTTATAACTGCTCAAATTTTGAAGGAACTTCCTCCAACTGCTTTGTTGAAACTCAAGCTTATAATTAATGCTTGCTTTAAACAAAGGTATGTCCCACATCACTGGAAGATAGCAGAAATTATTGTTATTCCTAAACAAGGTAAGCCTTTATCAGAAGTTACCTCATATAGACCGATCTCAATTTTACCGTTATTTTCAAAACTTTTCGAGAAACTCCTTCTTAAAAGGTTAGATCCAATTATAGAGCAAAGAAAGCTTATCCCTACCCATCAATTCGGGTTTAGGAATAAACACTCGACGATAGACCAGGTGCATCGTATAACTAATGTTATAGAAAAGGCACTGGAAGAAAAACAAATTTGTTCTGCAATATTCTTGGACGTTGCACAGGCTTTTGATAAAGTTTGGCATAAGGGTTTAGAGTTTAAACTTCATAGGGATCTACCTAGACAGTACTATGAGATCCTTAAATCTTATATAGGTAATAGATTCTTTAGAGTTCGTTATGGCTCAGTGTATTCTGAACTTAAAGAAATACAAGCAGGTGTTCCACAGGGAAGTGTTCTAGGACCCACCCTGTATTTATTATATACGAGTGATATACCGCATGCGAGTGATACCATGATAGCCACATTTGCAGACGACACTGCTCTTCTATCAACAGATGGATGTGTGGCTAAAGCTACAGAAAAGCTACAAAATTCAATTAACGAGATATGTGATTGGACGCAGCGATGGCGAATTAAACTTAATGAGTCAAAGTCCATCCATATCAATTTTACAAATAAAAAAATAACGAATCTTCCAGTGGTTATTAATAATCAAGTAGTTCCTTACTCTAACACAGCTAAGTATCTCGGTATGAATCTGGATGCTAAACTGAAATGGAAGGAACATGTGAAAAAGAAAGTAGAAGATCTAAATATTAGATATAGAAAACTCTATTGGTTGTTAGGATATAACTCAGAACTGTCCATTGAGAATAAAATCCTATTATACAATCAGATATTAAAACCCGTTTGGACATATGGTATCCAATTATGGGGTTGCACAAAGAAAACAAATGTACAAATGTTGCAAACATTTCAAAATAAGGTCCTTCGGGGAATAGTGAATGCCCCATGGTACATTAGAAATAGTGACTTGCATCGAGATTTGCAGATTGACCTCGTAGAAGATACAATTAAAAAGTACGCAATGCGTCACAACGAGCGTTTGCAGATGCATATCAATCCTGAGATAGACGATGTCTTAAATGTACGAAATAATATTCGTAGGTTAAGAAGAACCAAGCCCCATGAACTTTTTTGACAATTATGAGAGCCCGTATTTAAATTATAATACCTTCTCAAACCCAACTAAACGTTGAAAATAAAATCTTTGTCGATCACTAGTTGATTGGTTATGATCAAGGAGGTGTTTTTAGTGCGGTTAGAGTCCCACACTACTTTGGGTTTCTAACCCCATTGTGTCTTTCGAGATTTTCACCTTCATCAACAAAAAAAAAAAAAAACAAAAAATTTTCGCATACATAAGTATTTTTTAGTCAGCATTTAACAAATTCGTAACAAATCCTGCACAAGGTTTTCTTACATTGAATTCTTGATGTAAAATATATCGAAACCCTTCCTTTTAATATGCCTCTCCCAAATCAGACAGCACTAAAAGCGCTGTCGTCCAATTTAGTGGACTCCATATCAGTTAAAAGCTGCTACGATGCACTGCAATCCCTGGCGAGACTAAACAAGGTAAAACTTGGATGGGTCCCCGGCCATCAAGGGATTGCAGGCAATGCGTTAGCAGATGAACTAGCTAGGGCCGGCTCAGAATCTGCGTTCATAGGACCTGAACCTTACAGTGGCATCAACTGGTCTTTCGCCACAGCGCTGATTAGTAACTGGGAACATAAACTTCGCCAGGACCACTGGCGAATTGTCCCAGGATTGAGATAATCCAAATTACTAATCAAACCTTACCACTATAAGGATATACTAAACCTTAATAAGGATAGCATCAGAAAGCTGGTGGGCTTTCTCACGGGTCATTGTGGCCTAGGATACCACCTTAACAAACTTAACCTGAGCCCAGAAACGGAATGTAGGTTCTGCTCGGAGGAGGACGAATCATCCGAACACATTCTGCTGCAATTGCCCAGCATTACATTGGTTAAGGAGACGTATTTTCTACAAAGAAATATGTACGCCAGCGGAAATGAAAAACTCTGGTTCCAAGGATATACTATCCTTCATTAGGGAGGTAGTACGTCTCTTAGACTAACCATACCCTTATGACACAATAGATCTCTTAGGTCGCAGTGTCTGCCACATGGGCAGGGGTTTTATTTAAAAGAAAAATTCCTCTCCAACAGCATATTGTACACCTTCTAGATGTTTTCAACTACGGTTGCAGTGTTTGATCCTCTAAGTGGATCACCTTTAAGAGATGTATGATCACGTTTAAATTCAGGCGCACGTTTCTACGGTACTAAAAATGAAAAAAAGGACTCCTTTTAGAGCGTAACCAAATTTGAGTGAATTTCCGTTGGCGATAAACAGTCCAAAACGAAGAATATTTTAGAGGCATTCCAGTTTATATAATTCAACAAGGCCCACAGAACACGTCTACTCTTAAATGCCCCGAGAAACCAACTTGACAGATCAAGTCAAAAACTTGACATCTACGAAAATTATTTCACTGATAGCTATGCCACCAATGTGCTAGGCCGACAACTTTTCATCAGACCCTCGTACGAATCAATTTAGGAACGACAAACGAAAAAATTAATTTTTCATTTTGGAACATAAGATTTTGAAAAATACTCATATGATGGATGGCGAAATTGAACTACAGCCTTGGCCAAATGTGTGAGGCATCCTTTAAAATTCTTAATATCTCTAAAAATCAAAAAGTCAAATGAAATAAAAGGAAGCAGATATGATAAAAAAACAGTTTTATTGAAGATTATTAGTATTTGGTTGGACCACCTTTGGCCTTTATGAGTACAGCGACTCTCTTGGGCAAAGTGCTGACGGGCTTGCGACACTCTGCCGAAGAAAAATCACTCTTAATTGTTTCTTTAGATGTAATCGAGTACTCCTGGATCCTGCGCTTTAGAACACTCCATAAATGTTCTATAGGGTTGAGATCCGGGGACTGCGCAGGCAACTCAAGCAGGTCTATATTATTGTCGTCAAACCAGTTCATAGTTAGGACTGATTTGTGGCAGGGTGCATCTTGTCTTGTTTGAATTTGACATTTTCCATGCTGGTGTCCCCGAAAATGTTGGAAAAGGGAAGTTAAAGTACATTTTTCAACACATTTATGTACATGCAGGAGTCCATCCGACCATCCCACACATGCATTCCCAGATCATTTTGCTGCCTCCACCGTGCTTGATAGTCGGTACCACGCGTTCTGGGTTGTACACGAAAGTCACACCAGGGATGCCAAATATCCGAAAATTTGTAAAAAAAAAAATATATTTTCAAAAAATAAACTCATCTAGAGAACATCAAAGTTAGTAAAATTTTTTGATGTGTAAATTAAAAGCTATCCATAAATTTAATCGTTCCCCAAAGTAAGATTCAGCTGACCACAATATTTTGGACCAATCTTCTTCATTGAAATGCACATGTTTTTTCTCCCACTCCAAGCGCGACTTTTTGTGTCTTTCCAAGAGCCACGGCTTCTTCCTTGCTTTGCATCCTTTACATCCAACTTCCCTATATCTTCATCTAACGGTTCTTGCAGAAATTGATTTTCCCGATCCTTCGCGACTCAGAATCAAGCTCAGATGAGGTTTTTACTGTTGAGTTGACAGCAGTAACTTCGAAGTAGTTAAGGAGTTTACCTACCTCGGATTAAACATCAACTCCACGAACGACACCTTAGTGGAGATCCGATGAAGACTAACCCAAGCAAATCGCTGCTACTGCGGTTTAGCGAAACAACTGGGTTCAAAACTTCTAACTCGGAAGACAAAATGCGTGCTCTACAAAACACTTATCCTGCCAGTTCTGCTCTACGGTGCCGAGTGCTGGACGATAAGCAGGAAAGCGGAGCAGATTTGAATACCTCGGTCCCATATGCGAGGAGGGCGAATGGAGAAGAAGATATAACCGCGAACTCTATGAGCTGTATCAAGATGTGGATGTGGTCCGGAAAGTTAAAACACGTCGACTACACTGGCTCGGCCATATCGAGCGAATGGACAATAATGCTGCAGCTAAGAGGATCTTCGAATCCCATCCTCCAGGTTCGAGACGACAAGGAAGACCGAACCTCCGTTTTAAGCAATCGGGGATGCCAGAGCGCTTGGTCTGGAAAACTGGAAGCAGCGTGCCCAGGATCGAAGAGGATGGAAGGCTGCTGTGTGTCAGGCTCGAGTTGGGAGCCCGTTAAGTAAGTAAGTAAGTCTGTCGATTTCGAGCAATGATCGTACACTGATCCTACACCGGAAAAAATGCATAAACCCGTTTACAACCTCGTATAGTGATGCCATAATTCATAAAATTCAAATTAATTACTTCCGAGAAAGGATTTGGCAGTTAAGAAAAAAAGAAAGGGGTGCCTAATACATTTTGCCAAGGCTACTAAAGGGTCTTTCATTAAGCGCTTCCCATCTTTAAATTTAAATAAAACAAAGTGTGTGCGAGATATCCGCGAAATTTTTTTATTCATTTGAAAGGCCTATCGATGCCATTATGTATGGAATATAACATTGTTCAAATTTCCGCCGCGGCTTCTCTGGATGGCGCGCATCCGAAATGTCCAATTTTCCATGACTCTGGCGCAAAAATCAGGCTGAATTTGACCGATGGCATGGGTTATGTTGGCTTTGAGGGCCACTGTGGTTTGTGGCTTATTCGCGTAGACCTGCGACTTCAGAAAACCCCACAAGAAAAAGTCTAACGGGGTCAAATCGCACGATCTCGGTGGCCAGTTCACATCACCTCCACGTGAGATGACCATGCCCTTGAATCGCTCGTGCAGAATTTCCAATGTGGTGTGAGCTGTGTGGCACGTAGCGCAATTCTGTTAAAACCACATATCGTTGGTGTCCATATAATCCAATTTAGGCCAAAAGAAGTTGGTAATCATCGACCTGTGGTCTGCGAAAGGCCGAGTTCTTGTGAGCGATCGGCAGATCTTGCATTTCGTCGACTTATGGTTGTTGGTTGATCGTTTACTGAATCAGTGGACTCAAATTTATCCACCACACTGCGAATAGTTCTCTCGGAAGGACGATTATGGGCGAAGCTCGCGGAACGTTTCCCGAACAGAACACCAATTTTGATAAGACAATTTTATTATTTGCACTTGTTGAACGCTATATCCGTCCATGGTGATTTGGCAAAACAGGCTGAATAAAAGACACCTAATTTGACGGATGTGTTTTCAATGGGGTGGCAATGGTGTAGTGGTAGCGTCATCGTTTGTCGAGCTGATGGTTCACAGTTCAATCCCTGAGGTCAGCAAACATTATATGATAAGAGGCAGTCCGAACAATTGCGAAAGCTTATGACAACACTACTGCGAAGGCATAACACTGGCTGTAGGTTTTTCATATGGCTGGAGAAATTGTTCGCTCTGTTGATGATTGATATGCTTATGATATCAGGTTGACCGGGAAAAAAATACTGTGAATCAGAAGCGAAGACAAAACAAATAAATGACATCAAAACAACCTCCCCAGTTATCTGGACACCCACCCCTGGAGCTAATGTGTGAAACCAAATACATCTGAGTTTCAAACCACTACACCAATCTCTTTCTCTCTCTCTCTATCTTCCTTCAACGCCCGCACTGTGTATACACATTAAAAGGGTATTCATATCCCCCTTGAGTGCGGGTAAATTAAAAAAAAAACAAACAATATGGCCGTTATCAACTGTCAAAGTTCGGAAGTCCCTATTGAAGACCCTTTATATACATACTTTCTCACTTAGGTATCTCTGATCTTATAAGCAATTTGACTTCAGGTTATAAGACGTCTCGACAAAGAGGATAAGCTATATCTCTTTGGAGACTGTTGTTATAGTCCAGATGACGCCATTTTTACTATTATTTACATCAACAACATACATATACTCGTACAAATCATACTCTCCATACTGAGTAATTACTTTACCAAAAGATACAGTCCATGAGAAATTGTAGCAAAAGTCAATCTACTTGATGGCCACTTCGACAGAATTAATTAGAAATTATAATACACTTACTCCGTAAACTGATCTCTGGCCAATTCAGAATGTCTCTCGTAACATGACTAATCCAAATATCACTTACGAACTAATTATGGTTTCTCATTCACAAAACAAAACCAATTCGCCGATGACTACATGACTACAAATAGCATATTTTAGATATCCCATCGTTAGCTCGAAACGGCATCGTAAATACCCACAAAAAATGGAAAAAAAATATATAAAAATCGATTCGAAATATAATGATAATGTTTACGCATCCATTACTCAGTAAATGGCAATAAAAGTTCCCTATTCGAGGGAGAAAACATGACCGTGGACAAAGCAGAAAAAAAAATCAAGTCAACTTCCCAAAACCAACACTTTTCCGATCAACTTCTCCCGTTGATAACCAAAAAATCTGCTGACATCCGCAACTACTTATCTGGTTTCATACATTAGCATTATGGCCGCCATACATAGAGCATCGGAATTTATCCTTCAATAAAATTCCTTAATTGAATTACACAATGGAAGCGAACTCTGGTCGCAGTACCACTCTCATCCTTCGCATGTTTTGACAGCCGCTTGCTTTGGATTTGTACGAGTATTCTTTCTTTTTTCGCTGTCTGTTCACAAGTGGCCTCTGTCCAGGGCAGGATAACAACGCCCAACCCTCAATCCAAATAGAACACACACCAATTTGTCCAATAATCATTTGGCAGAATTTTGATGACAGATTTTCCATTGAAGTCGGTCACCCCACAATTTTCGTAGACATCTGAACGGGTCCATTACGAGAGATCCTTTATGGCCACATCCACTCGATTATATGGTTTAAAGTGGCAGAAAAATGTTATGACAGACGACATCTTGGCACAAGGACCAAGCAGCAGTAGCCTCCCGAAATGACCAGTACAATAAAAAAATGTTTACCAGCGCGTTTTTTCTTGCAGACATGATGTTAGATATGACTAGTGTACGAGTACAAGTATGTAATACCGTAATGGCTGTATTTCCCCTTTGGCATGACATATTTTTCTTCTGCCCTCTATTCCAGGAAGTGGAATGCCCATAGCATTGATTAGGGACATTTGAAAGCGTTTTTTTTTAAAAAAAAATATATATTAATAAACATTGACTACCCTAGATCCTAGTAGAGGATACGAGAAGGACGAAGGTGTATGACTGATATATACACACAGGAAACGAAACTGAGTGTCCCTGAACACGAATCGGTGGCACTTCTTCCAGCTTTGAAATTATTACGTTTGATGGTGGCACAGATATCCTTAAGCTTATTGTGACCATGGCGAATCTGTGCGTCGACTGTTTTCGAATGTTTTAATATTTGAAATACTTAAGTATGCTATGGAATTTCACGGTTCTTGGATGTCATGGTTATATTAACTCTGAGGGATCTTTCAGTGCCTTCATTAGAGGAGGAACAAATTGTAAATTATTAAACGAATAAGATAACGTTGAAGAGGGGAAACGAATATCGTGTATTTTGTTGACAAAGAATTTAAATAAGAATTTCACTACGAATATTTTCTACTGTACGGGAAAGTCCTTATTCAACTATAAGTTTACTGCTTTACGCGAGGAACAGTCGCAAATTAAGATATCCTGGCTAGTTGTAGAAAGAAAGGAGATGCATCATGGCAATAAGAAGCGAAAACAGGTTGATATTATGCGAATAATTTTGTGCCATATTCAGTATATTTGCTGGCAACTCTGCGCCGAATAGTTGTTCAAAAAACACAAACTGTGAATATGTAGCCATTTTTCGCACCAGTTCGGGTTGTAAGACGTGTTATGCAACTAAAGCGTTTAATGAAGTGATAGTTCGTTGAGGTCATTGAAGAAAAGGGTTCTTAAATGTCTTCTTTGGGACAAGACTAGACAGGTATGTACAAGGTGGCGCAAAATTAATCATCATAGACAGCTGCAGGATACAAACAGACAAGCAATGGAGCGCTATACTCCGCAAGAGCGTGGAATAATTGTGTCGATTTTTTTGACCAATAATCGGTCGGTGGTGTTAGCGCAGCGTGAATTTCGACGTCGATTTCCTAATCGTGTCGCGCCAACTGGGCAAACATTCCGGCGCTTAGCTACTCGACTCGAACAGGCTGGAACCACAGGAGACCATGCAGGGCGTGGCCGTCACCGGACTGATCGGTCGGCCGAGAATATCGTGCCTGTGGCTGCCGACGTCGCTGAGAACGAAGGAATATCAACCAGACGACGGGCCACGCAATTGGGCATCACCAGACGGACCCTACAGCGAACCCCCTCCTCTTTGTCTACGCAACTCCTTTAAGAATGTTGGGCTACCAGATAGTTCACAGTGGCTGATCTGTGATCACTTTAGCATAAATAGCCCGGCTCTACGTTTCTAATCAAGCTTAGACGAGATAAATACAAATTCTTGGCGCAACGGACCATATGTGGTCTAGGGCCTAGCTTCTCGCAACCATTCATGTTGTGCGTGTTATATTTTTTCACACATGGAAGAGACCTACAGCTTTTTTGTCGGAGCAGGCATACCCTACTGGAGCACTCAGACTCAAAAACTGATCCATTGTACTACCAGGTAGAGAAGCCCATTTTCCTCTAGAGTTTTTTCGTCTTTCGTAGGAAGTCGAGAAGGAGCTTCAGTGATGAGGAGCTTACATCATCAGCACTCACCACATCAGCACCGAAAATCCGCCACATGATCCGAACAAAGGCAGGTTAATCACATAGGAAATGCTCCGCCGTGTCGTCGCCTTCTCCACAGGCGTTGCAGATAGGGATATCACTGGCACACTAAGGTGTTTGTGCAAAGGTGTAGTGGCCCGTAAGAAAGCCAGTAAGTTGTCTACAGTCCTTCCTGCTAAGGGATAGCAAGAAGATTGCCGATTTCCTACAGACGCCAGAGGACATTCGTTTAGTCTGCCTACATCCTGGAGAGCTATGCCACCTTCGATTGTGCTCATTAAAAACCCAGTCGTCGATGGAAGCCCTGACCAAGAACGCTGGCAAACCCAACGTGGGTTCGAGCCCTGCGAAAGCCACTTATGAACCTTGTCTTGCAAGCTAGTCGGAGATCTAATTCCCTGTTATGCCGTTGTGTCCTGTGACCCAGACGAGATTTAATGAGTTCAGCCTTCCGACCGAATTCAAGGAGGTTTTGCACTCACGAACTATTTTGAAGAAAGTTAAAGGGTTGAGTGGTAGTAAGCACAGCCTGGCTATCGCTACATATGCAGATATTTCACCACTTCCACCTGTTTCTCACAATATAGTCTGCAGCCATTAGGATGGCATACACCTCTGCCTGAAAGACAGATGCATGCCTTCCCAATAAGTAATGGGGCCTAATGTTGACGCATTCCACGTTTTGTAGCCGTCCGTAAAAATGTGACTACATTCCCTTCCTGGTTCAGATTCTGGCCAAAGCCAGTCCTGAACATGAGGGAAGTCGACTTCAAATTTGCATCGCAGCCGTAATTCTGGTGTCATGGCATCAGATGGCATATCCATTAGACAGGGGTCATAGGACAGCCGTCGCGCAAGGTTATGAAAACTCCAGTGCGAGTTCTGCCAGAGACCACTTCTTTTTAAGCGGAAAATGGCTCTGAGTGTACACCCCATGATATAAATATCAAGGGGGGGGATGTTAATCAAAGCGTCTAGAGCAGAGCCAGGCGTACTGGGGCAAGCTCCCAAGCAGCCAGACAAACCGTTCTTTGGAGTTTGGTGAAAGCAGCAGTAACGTATTTACGTGAAAGCTTATTCCACCACACAACCGACGCATATGACAGGAGGGGTCTTATTATTGCCGTGTAGATCCATAGGACTTTCCTTGGCGATAAGCCCCATGTCTGACCAAAGCCACCCTTGCACTGAAAGAAGACTGACAGCGCCCTAGTTTAAAGCAGCCTTAGAACTGAAAGAGTAAAATTTTAGGAACTTGATTGCCAATGAAGAAGTTAATTGTTTTCTAAAATTTGCTGTAGTGACCGTCTATTGATACCCATTAGTGTGACCCGTGGTCTGGTTGATGTTATGAAATTGTTTGACAGTCCTTTTGGACATCTGTAGCCACAGACGCTATGTTCTCGCCCCACCTTGTAGTCACAGAGAAGAAATTTGCAGTCTCAATACCATATACAAAGCCGAAATTGAATCATTCAAACTCAAACCTGAACTTTCTCCTTAATAGTCCTCTCTGTTCTATCCCAATTAAAATTTCGTACTTTGCACTGCAGTCCTGTCAAATTTCGCGGTCATACAGCTCGGTACTATGTACTTCCTGCTGCATCGACCGATTGTACTCCTTGGCATCTGGGTTGTTGGCAACATGACGATAAATGTAAGCTTAAGCTTAGTAAGTAAGTAAGTAGACAAGGTCCTGCCTTACCTCTACTGTACTTCAATTAGAAACAATGTAATTGCTTTGAGGTCAGCGGTTAACTGAGAGCTCAAGAAAGTCTAGTATTTACACTTTTTTTCACCTAAGCGATAGGAGGCACTTCCTTTTGCCACTCTTTCGCACACGCAAATCAACTTTCTTTTCAATTTTGCTGACAACGTCGACGTCCTTGCGTACAATTTTCAACTTCAAAAGATTTTGGCTGTGCCGGTGCCAATTAAGATGTCCATTGAATGTGTGAAGTCACAGCGACCAAGTGACAGAAAGAAATAAACCATCTACAGAAAAAAAAAAAGACGAAAAATATCCTGACACGACAAAAATTCCAATCACTGCAGTTGATAGGAATACGTCACTTTCTCTCCTTCAGAGATGTCCACAAATTAGAAATGCAATTAAATTAATTGCATACCGAATCGGAAGTCCATCGATTATCCAATTTAGCCAACACCCCAGTGCCGAAGTCTCACTCATTCGATGGAAATTGCACAGAAGATCAATACAAAAGGACTTTCACAGGAAGAAGGAATGAGAAAAAAAAAAAAGCAAAAACACGGATGCAGAAACTAACATGCTTCACTTCGATCTGGCATGTGAATTGTCCCGTTTGAAAATCAATAGCCTAAATTTCAATTCAATTTAAAGTCTATCCAATGTCCACGGCAACATTAGCCATCCTGTCCAGGACATGTGTGGAAATGTGTCCGTCCAAATAATTTCATCAGCGATTCCCATTCCAATACAAATTGGTGCCCATTGTTAGGTACTCTTGGTCAAAACGGATTGCTTTGTAAAAAAAAAAAAAAAACTATGAGACCGGACGATGGACATAGGATACCACACATACCTACATGTGATTTAATTCCTTTTGCCTTGTTTTTCATTTTTTTTTTCGCAGCGAGTTGCATTTAGTGCTGGTGCAGTTCTGTCCGCAAATGGAGCGGAATAAGGCAGTAGCAATAGCAACCGAAAGAATAAATGAATCTCTTCAACATTTTTGTGCCGAAAACGAAGAATTATTGAACCAGTGGTTGGTGAGGTTTTTGCTGAGCTACCTCAAATTTTAGCCAACTTTGTTAACGCTTTTGTCAGGACACTTTTTCCCTCAATCGATTTTTGGACACGTTTTTGGGTTTATTTTTATGACAAGGTGGAGTTGAAGCGTTCGTCATATAAAACTTTATAGTGAATTCATTAAGTGTGGATCCCAGGTAAAGGACGCATGTTTATATTAGTGCTACCAACCCATATAGTACAACGCATATTTGAGCTACAATAACGATGGTGATCTCGTCTGAAAGACACCACCTAAAGCGAGGACTTATCGCAATGTGGTCTATCTTGTTATATGAGACCCAGATGATCTTGTGCAGGTCCGGTATTCAAGCAATGTACCTCCGATGACTTGGTTATTAACTTTGCAGGAATCGACGATCTGTTTACAAGGCCATCACACAATACGCAGTAATGTCGCTTCCTACATAGCGTCTCAACAATAAAGTGCTTTTTTTTTTCTTTTCCTTTTTTTTGTAGAAGGTGGGAATCTTCGAAAGATACCGTAATCGGTTCAACAACATGTCGGGTTTTACCGGCTAAAACCACCTCCCTTCCTCTCCCCTATTCCCTGAGGTATCGTCGTCCTCCTCATGGGCTCTGGGTTGCCTCCTCATTTGTCGCTGCTGGTTCCTCCAGGCGCAGTTGCTGCATCATGCTTGTGATAACTTCGTTTGCTATTTCCCAAGGTTCCCTCGTCGTCAGCATGAACACTATGAGTGCTCTCGGTGTAATTTAGCCGCCAATTTTTATTTCTAGCAGGTTCCTGGCCATCGCGTACTTTCGGCATTCCATTAGGGAATGTTCCGCAGTCTGGACTTTGTCTTCACCCGTAATGCCCGGGTTGTCCACGTGCTTGTATTTGTGAAGGTACTCTTGGAAGCATCCACGCCCGGATAAGAACTGTAACAGGTAGAAATTTAGTTCTCCATGTTTCCTCCTCGTCCACTCCTCTATGTTGGGAATCAGCGTATGTGTCCATCTCCCTTTAAGTGTGTCCATTCTGAATGTAAGGCCTCGGTGGTGGTTCTCCTGCCTTCCGGCTGGTTCTTGCTCTGAATCGCGGACATTTCAATCTCCAAATCGATAGGCATTCGGCCAGAGATTACGCTGATCGCTTCCGCTGACACAGTTCTGAAGGAGCGGCATACTCTCGGCGTTTGGCATTAGTCTTGACAGTGCCGCTACTGCAGTTGCATACTTCAAGTGTTCTTTCCAGACCACACTGGATAGAAGCCGTCGTCGACTGTATCTCGGCCTTTTATGACTTGGCATGATGCATATGAGTGTGTTTTTTACTTTTGAGGCTTTGCCACTAGCATATTCTTGATGTTCATGAAACGGAAGCCCTGTGTCAATCATGACATCCAAGTATTTGAGGCGTGCTTCGATGTAATCTAGTGCTCCCTGTTAAAAGAAGGATTGTTTCACTCACTAAAAGAAGGTCGACTATGGTCATCGAGCCTCTACGGTCACGCATTCATTTTGTCTCGATGGGAGACCACATGAACCCGATATTAGCTTTTGAAAGGAGATTCGCTACAAGAATTCCTGACAGAGTGTACTGGAAGAACCGTAGGAGCACGAAAAAGGTGCTGGCATTCTATGCCGATGGTTCTAAGATGGACATGGGCACGGGAGCCGGAGTTTATTGTAAAGCCCTAGGAATAAGCCACTCCTTTAGAATTCACGACGACTGCAGCGACTTTCAGGCCGAAGTCACAGCCATCATACAGGCTGCTGAAATTATTCGCGAGAGTAATATCGTTGGCGAAACGATCACTGTCTACATAGACAGCCAGGCAGCCGTTAAGGCTCTGGACTCCGCGGTAATCAGGTCGAGTCGTCTGAGAATCTGCAACAAAATATCTAGAGCCAATGCTGTGACCCTCTCCTGGGTAGCAGGGCACATGGATATCAAAGGAAATGAAAGGCTGATGAGCTTGCTAGGAAATGATCGGCGCTGCACTTATCGCGGGCACTCCCTTTTGTAGTAACCCCAATCAATTCCTTATGGAAATAGATAGAAGATGAAGCCATCGGTCAGGCAAGCAGACGCTAGGTTCATCTGGAAACATGCGCAAAGGCCAGGGCGCTATGGCCGGCCTTCAGCAAAAAGATATCAACCTCTCTGGTAAAACTTAGTCGTTATAACGCACGGGTTGTTTCTGGCATACATAATTACTGGACACTGTGCTATCGGCGTTCACGCAGAACGACTCGGTGTGCTACATAAGGACTTTTGCAGAAGTTGCAGGGACGAAGATGTTTGTCATCTGCTGTGTGATTGTCCTGCCCTATCCGTCATAAGAATGAGGACTCTTGGAAGTAAATTCTTTTCGGAATTGGAGGACTTAGAAAATGTAGAGCTGACGGACCTCCTGAGATTCATATCATTATCTGGGTGGTTCTAACAGCGGTTTCACATGTTTCCAGGGTTAAAAGATTGGGCACAATGGACCGACCTGGTCTAAGTGAGCAGTGACTCTATGTCCCAAGGCACCCATTTACCTACCTACCTACCTTCACTCGCGAAAACTGATTAGTTCTGTTACTATCTTATGTTCGGCTAATTTTAGGCCCACAGCGTTGAACGATCTCGATCTCGTCCTTGCTAGTTTCTAGAGCATCCATTGCACCTAGAAACAAAAATTTTCTGGTATAGGTGGTGTGGGCGTCGTGGCTCAAGTGGTTAGTGCGTTGAATGACTGAGCGGGAGGTTCGACGTTGGAGTCCCAGAGAACACCTAAAAGCTTTTCACGGTCCCACCTCTAGCGAATGTCTGACAAACGTTCGAGAGTAATAACTGTCATGAGAAAGCTTCTCAATTTGCCTTTCGGATATGGCTCTAAGCTGTAGGTCCCTTCTATTTGTATGAGAAAATATAACACGCACAACACGAATGGTCGCGAGAAGCTAGGCCCTGGACCACATACGGTCCGTTGCGCCAAGAATTTGTATATTTTTTTTCAGATGGTATCATCGCCCACTTGTTCATCAAGGATGAGCAGGACAGGCTGCTAAGAAAGGCATCGACACGTATGATTTGTATGTATGATTTCTGATTGCCTATGAAATGTTCTTTGCCATGTGAAACATAGAATTTATTAGTTAAAAAATTTCGACATTGAATTACTTCGCAAAAGAAAACATCAACTAGCCATCGAGATTGTGTAATTTCACATATGCATTCTAGGCTACGTTCAATCGCCTTGTTACCATCATTCGTGTAGACTTATGCCACAATTTCATCGGAAGTTAGACCTTAAGAATGCACGTAATAGACCGAGATAGAGTTCCATATGAAATGGTATTAAGTGCATCTTAAATCTTATTAAGAGCCAACAGAAGAACTTACAGAAAACTTATTCTATTTAAATTTAACCCACGTGTCAATACGAAATTGATACACGGTTGGTCAGCGCGACGGATACCCGGGTACTCCATACATTTTGTATGGGCTGGGACAAAAAGAGGAAGAATTATGTAGATGAACTAATAGAAACATAGTCAAAAGTAATTTCAGTGCAGTTTAGAACCTATATTTAGAAAATTAATGTTTCATTGGTACACCGTAGGGAAGGATAGTGTACCTTGGACCAAGTGTTCCTCGGACCAATAGCTATAACCTATTATCTTATTATTATCCTACAAAAACGACTACTCCCGCCGAAACTCCACTTTACATGTTGTTTCATGTCAGCTCAGTTAGTAGCAGTCGTCTGTTGGGATACCTACAACGAATGGACGATACCATTAAACGAACGATGGACAGCACGATACCTCGGTATCAACATACTGACAACGTAGACATATACCGCAATGCAACAATTGACGCACTTCACCTACAAAAAAGTAGACTTCTGTCAAGACTTAAAACCTTGTACAGACGGTTTACGGACAGACAAAACTCGGAGATCAGGACACTTAAGTCGTTGATAAAAAACCTCCAACAGTTAATAAAAGAAAATTACAGACTCTCTGTAAATTTGCACTGGAACAAAAAAATTCGGGCTGTAAAATCCAGCAACCCGAGTATGTTCCCGCAAATAAATAAAATTTTTCGGAGGAATAATCAGAACGACCTGCCATGTCTTAAGATCCCCCGAACGACGAACAACGAACATATACTAACAACAGCAGGCATAGATCCAGGGAACGCAGTCGGTGATGACAACTTCTTTGTGATCGAGGATCCGCAGGAGAAGGTAGAGGCTATAGGAGCGACTTTCCAGGAAGTGTATAAGGTGAATGATAGTATTTGCCCGAACCACGACCTGGAGAATCGAGTCCTTGTGCACAACTTGTGCCTTCAAAATGATATACAGCACTGGCGATCAGAGAACAACGGTTTTACCGAGTTCAATGACGATAATATGGCAAACAATGTCATCGCCAATGTGGAGGTACATCCCCCGTTCATATCGAAGGTAGAACTCCAAGCGATCTTCGAATCATTGAGAAGGAAGAAATCCGTGGGTATCGACGGAGTGTCTAACATTGTGCTAAGACATCTCCCTCCAGAAGCGGTGAACATTTACACCATCCTGTTTAACAATGCGCTGAATAATGCACATTATGGCAATGTGACTTCTGCTGGTACGTTTGATATTAAAAATGGTCTGCAACAGGGTGCGGTAAATTCGCCGATCCTCTTTAACATTTACACAAGTGATCTTGTAGGATCTCTTCACCATGCTATAGCGTATGCCGACGACTGGATAGCGTACAGATCGGGACCAAAGATCGAGGTCATTGCAATACTCTTGCAGCGTGACTTCGATAAGATCAAGCGATATTGCGACGACTGGAAGTTGAAAATCAACTTCCAGAAGTCGGAAACCATCCTGTTTAGGACGTCGTTATCTGGGGCCTCTGCGGATACCAGAAAGAATTGGCGAAAGTTCTCAATAGTGGGACAGCACGGACAACCATTAGCGTCTCGAAATGTAGTCAGATACCTTGGGTTCTGGCTAGACCAGTATCTATATTTTAACAAACATATAGATGCTGCTCTGGCCAGAGCCAAAGCGGCTTTCGCCCTCACAAAGAGACTGTTTTATAGCAGCCAACTCGATGCGAGGGTGAAGGTAATCTGCTACATGGCCCTCATTCGGCCCATGCTCGTATATGGTTGTCCCGTGTGGTTCAACGTGGGAGCAAGCTCGTTGGAAAGGATTCGGGTGTTTGAGAGGGCTTGCCTTAGGGCCTGCCTTCGCTTATACAGAACACCAGAGTCTCAGTACATAAAATTCTACTCCAATGAGATCCTTTATAACAAGGCGGACATAAGCAGGGTGGATAATTTCTTGATCAAGATGATTCGAAGGCACATTGCAAGGGCAATGAACTCGATGAATAACCTGATCTCTGGGGCCTACTACACAAATGATATGTATCATGAGAGCGTGCGCCTTAACGGCTTCATTCCCCCAGAGGCGTTCCTCTATTTAGATAGAGAAGGTCTGATACAGGACAAAGTAGCGGTGCCGCTTATCTTCCATGTTGCCCGGACAGCTGTGGATAGGCGACTCAACTACGACCGAGACGTCGCGCTCAGCATGACGGAGCGTCTTCGGTTCAGTAGAGCGATAGCAGGTCGCGATTTGAGAGACGTTGTTAGGCAGCATCAGAGATTCTGGTGGTTAGGGGACGGAGAGGGAGCTCCCTCGTCGTTTCCTTTTGATTCAGGGTAGCTCCTCCTAAGGCGCAAAGTCGGCCTGGCCGACTTACATAGGTTTAAGGTTTAGGTGTAGGATATTTATAAAAAAAAAAAAAAAAAAAAAAAAGTTATATGTGTGTATATCGATATATATATATAAATATATATATGCGTATATATACATATATGATTTAGAATAAGGTAGTTTTAGGGTAGTTTTTTAAGGTTTATTGTTAAGGTAGTTCTAAGGTTTATTTTTTAAGGTAGTTTTAAGATTTATTTTTAAGGTAGTTTTTAAGTTCTAGATGTAAGACTTTTATTATAGTTTAAAAAACACGTTCCTCTACTAAGTTTTTCTAAATTTTTCTTAGTTATCCTAGTTGTTAAGTCATTTAGATAAATAATTAATTTTAAGTTAGGTTACGTCGAAAGACATAGTTTTAAGCATTAGGTTTAGCTTAGCTCGTAAGTAAAAATGAATTCCAAAAAAAAATAAAATGCATTAAAAATGAAAAAATGAATGCAGTCGTCTGTTGGCAGTTGTTCGATAGAAATTGTCGAAAACCTTTTTATTCTGCCAAAAGTATTTTTTTCAGGAATTCTAGGAAGCGTACTCCTAGTGTATGAACAGCTGTATTTCGCCTCTGCTGTTTTTCTTGCCTTACATTTGATTCTCTTATGTAGCTGTAAAGAAGGAGAGTTACGATTATTGTACTTTAACAAATTTTACAACTACTTCAATAAAAAAAGACTGCATGGTGTACCTTGGTCTATGTTTTTATGTGTACCATGGACCATGCAACGGCACGGTTCGAAAGGCCGTTAAGAAGAAAATCTTAGATGAATCATCTGAAAGCGATGAGGCTATTGAACTGCCACTTAATCCTCGAATACCAAAACCGCGGAAAGTAAATCAAATAAAAAAACCTGTGGAACAAAATGATGACAGCAATGAAGACTTCAGCGGAGAAGATGAAATGACCATTGATGAAATTCTTCGGCTGGGCAGAACTAAATATTGAAATCATTGAATAAGTTTATTTTATTATAGTCTGTGAAGTCTTTACTAGTTTAGTTTGATTATATTTTTGTTTATTTTTACTTTAAATTGTGTTTTTATTGTTAACAGTCCAAGATGCACAGTGGTTTGGTTCATGATACACTTAGTATATGTACCTTGGACTAACGAGATGCATTTTTCTTAAATTCCATTTAAACGTGACGTGGGCACTTTTGGTAAAATCTGAAATGTGCTTTTGCTCTGAAAATATTTCAAGTGTTGGTTCTGAGCCTTTTTAAGTTGACGCAGCAATCAAATAAAAAAATAAAAATACTTTTATAAAAATTGGTCCAAGGTACACTATCCTCCCCTACAAAATTTTTTATGCATTTTTTGAGCAAGTATGGCATTTGTTGATAGTTATGACGTTATGCTGGTCGCAGATAGGCTTTCCATAAAAGTTACAACATTTTCTTCTTTTCCGCCTGTGTTTACGTTACTCCAAGCAGACATATGGCATGATACTTAAATTTTAGGCCTTAAACCTTTTAAGTCGTCCATTTGGCTTCCGTGGTGTTATCCGTGTTGGTGATAGCGCATTTGATGCAGGGGTGCGTGAACGTATGTTCTCACCAAGCATAACCTCAATGCCTTCAATAAGTATAAATAACGTAAGCCGCCAATCCACAAACGTCAAGTACATTATAAAACATGGCAACTGGCCATCATTTAGTAGCTCGTTTTGAAGTCTAAGCCTAACTATTTGGTCCATTACCGCCACCTGCACCTGCACCAAATAACGTACGTATGAACTGCACAACCGTAGGACACAATCTACTGAAATGATTTAACTTTTCAAGCGCAACACGGAAACACAAGTATTAATGCTGAAACACTTTCAAACGCGAAAAACATATACGAATCAATACAATATTAATAACTCCGTATTAGAGTTGAAAAATGTATTTTAGAAATTAACTGATCGGATTTATTTCAAATGGAGTACATACATTATTCGAAGCAGAATTTAATTACAAGAAGGTACTGAAAATATTAGTATGTGGTCCAATGGACGAAATTCATTTTTTATTAAATCAAATGGATACCCGGGTACCTTCGCATTGACACGAGGGTTAAGAATGCAAAGTACCTTACGGAAAACCCTTTACTGCTCCACAGTATCTCTAATCGAGGAAATCTTTGGTTCGTAGTCCAGAGTAATGCTTCATGCTCTTTACAACATATTTTTAAATTTATTTTTCTGTTCTAATCATCGCAATGAAATTCTACACGGGTTCTACGAAACGGTAAAACAAATGATATCAGAAATCTTCATCATTTTCACTGACACTTCACATGCGGAATAAAGTGCTGCACTTCTATTTTATAAGGAGATAAGGAAACAGAATTAGGGCACCCTTCCTCTAATCTTCGTGACAAAAACTAAGAGTACGACGGTGACTATTATAAAAAAAAAAAAAAAAAATAACAAAAGAAAAATGCTTATGCAATACTACACTTAAGTCCTTGAGTTCTTGTAAAAAGAAAAAAAAAAAAAAAAAAGAAGTGGAACATCATGAATATAAAAGGCCTGAGTTGATACAAAAGACATAATGAAGCTTTCGAAAGTTTCCTGTATATATGACACGAGCACATCACGCCGATATGAGGAGAACCAATTCCTGTCTCATCCATTTCCATTGTCATGGAATCGCATATAAGCCACTTAGTGCATAACATCCTTTCAAAAGGAGGAAATTGCGAACATGTAAAGTTGATGCTGATCCTTGGGGCCAAGCAGCAACTGCTGGTATTGTCATGTCAGAAGTTTGATGTGCTGTGCATACAGATAATATGTACACACACAAAGTTTAACTATATACGTATATGCATGCTCTGCGGCGGTGAAGCAAATTGTCGGCGAAGTACGAAGAACGTACACATACGACTGGAGATCTGAGGGCTGTGAGCATTCATTATTCTGGTCAAGGTGTTTCAGTTGGAAACATCTTGCGGATGTGCAGGTGGTGAGGCATGCTAATGTGAATCGCAATTAGAGTTAAGTAATTCTAGTTGTGGGCTCATGCATTTGCATAACAATTTCTGTTCCACAATTTGATTCATTGGCATGGAAATGGAGACCGACTTGACTCTGTTTCAGACAGCAGCACAATAGGGATGCAGGGATTGGGTCACCACTCAGTTGTGATTGAATACATTAAACTAACAATAACAATTTAAATGTTAGTTAATTTAGTTTACTCACATGTGATTTATGACCACGAGTAACAGAGTTTTTTTTTTTTCTTTTATCGAAGTGTCCTTTGGGTTATGTGGAAGACAGACTGCTGGTATTGATACCATGGTATAGCAATACTACGTTCTATACCACTTGTCTGTCACTGCAATACCACGCTAAAACCTAGTATACCATGAATAGAACCTAACCTAGTATTGAGATTCGCAAATTTTTGGTGGTATACCACCATCCTATCGCTTGCAGCGCCACTTTCTTTCTGTTGGTGGTTCTTCATAGCTTCTTTGACAATTCAAAAGCAGGCAATCACAGCGAAAAATGTTTTGAAAATGGATTAAGGAGGACAATTTCATCTGCATTGGAAGCAATAAAGTAAAAGAAATTTAGAGGAATTATATCGGTGAGCTGCGAGGAGCATGGCGCAATATTGGAGTGTTGCAAAAAATGTGTAAGGAGCTGGAGGAGGCACAAAACAAATGTCAAAATATACCACGTAACGCAAAAGTCAACGTATACTACGAAGTGCAGTCTGTCAGGGGTTATAGTATTCACTATACCAGCAGTCTGTCTCCCACATTAGAGATCTTGAATCTTGCCTTCCCGAATGTGCAATTCGGTTTATGTTGTTCGGTCTTAATCACCTTCAATCTGAAAAAACTCAACAACGGTTTGGATAAAAGGCGGATTCGCTTTTATACGCTTCTATACGTCCATACGCCGTGGGCGCCGTGGCTCAAGTGGTTAGTGCGTTGGATCGCTGAGCGGGAGGTTCGAATCCCAGAGAACACCTAAAAGTTTTTCACGGTCCCACCTCTCGCGAATGTCTGACAAACGTCCGAGAGTAATAACTGTCAAGAGAAAGCTTCTCAATTGCCTTTCGGATATGGCTCTAAACTGTAGGTCCCTTCCATTTGTATGAGAAAATATAACACGCACAACACGAATGGTCGCGAGAAGCTAGGCCCTGGACCACAAACGTCTGTTGCGCCAAATATTTGTATTTGTATATGCGTCCATACAGATCAGATACTAGTGATGTGACGACTAGGCAAGTGAATCTCCTGCCCACCTTCACTTGTGTAGAAGTCAGGGGATAAGTTTATATGGGTTTCCTCAAGTCCTCCAATAACACAGAATAAAGACATCGCCAAAGTATGCTAGTGGCTACCAATACTTTTTCTTGAGGCCTACTCAGGCAGTCGCCACACATAGGGATGCGATTTCGCCTGGACACCACTGCTAGAATATACCTCTTTATTCCAATTCGGGCTAACATTTAGCATCCGATTAAGCTCAAAAAGGAACGCAAATATTCTTAGGAGTTACTTCGATATTTTCAGATAAAGTGATCTATACAAAAGGACATAAACTAAATTCCAACTTTGCTTTGTCACATTTCGAGACAGATCTGGCATAGGGTAGATCATAAACTTAGTACCGAGTTGGTCAAACTAAAGTGCGATCACAGATCAGCTGCGTTCTCGGTGTTCTCACTGGACACTGTCTTATAGGCCAACATGCCAGAAGACTTGGCATCTTTTCTAACGATTTCTACTGTAGGGATGAGGAGGAGGAAGAACCCATCGCCCTCCTATGTAACTGCCCCACCTTGTCGCTTGAAAGAGTGCTCCATTTAGGGTCGCCCTTCCTTGAAGACCTTGGCGATCTGGAGTCCTTAGCCGTCATGCGCATCCATCGCTTTATCAAAAGCTCCGGTTGGGTTTGTTAGTGGTTTGATCCATGGTATCACAAAGGTTATTTACTGGTCTGCGTGTGTCTGCACGCTCATGCGGGCAGCCAACCAAACCTTACCTAACCTAACCTTGGGTTTGTGGGTAGAAAAATATGACACAGAACAAAGGCACCCCTCTTAGAATAGGGCACCATATACTGGAGACAATAAAATACAAACCCTTTACTAGCAATGCGACTGGCTTTCATTTGCTTTGATTAGTTATCTCGGCGCATGTTTTCATGCACGATATATGTATGTATTCAGCGCAAATCAAAAAATATACTAATTTTCACCATGCTTTGGTACACTGCTAGGGATAGCATCAGCTCATTGCACAGAAGTCATAAGGCTGGGAACTCCGTCCTATCATCCCTATCTTAGCTGCATGGACGAGTAGGAAGAAGAAAGATTTGTACAACCGTTGCATTATCCACAGCAAAATGTGGGTGAACTTTTAAACAAACCTTTTCCAGTAATAAAAGTAGGTACAAGAGTAGAAGAAGTCGTCAGCTCATGTGATAACGAACGAATCCTACCTTCTAGCTACTTCGACATGTTTAAAGCCAAAGCATATAAGAATTTTCACCACTGAGCCAGGATGATGGGAAAGAGTTGGTAGCGGATGTACGCGTAGAGGGCGAACTAGTACGTGGTCTACTGGCATTGGCGCATTAACGCCATCTCTTTGAGGGTGTGGTAACTATCCCAGCACAGATTTACGAAACAACTAGAAGACTTGAATGTGGGTGATCAAATAGTTGGAAGCCTTGAAAAAAGAATAAGTGACAACGATATCGAGTCCGCGCGTGGAGTATTCGATCCCTCTATGGTTCATTTGCAGCCGAGTAACTTGCAAAGGGCATAGACTAGTACAAAGCAGACACCATCGTGATTCAAAGACGTATAATGGACCGGGCAAAGGAGGATGGAAAACTGTGATATAAACCATGACATTACCTGAAGTCAATGGGGAAGGCATATTATGTACATATGTGTATTTGAATGCGGATTCGTTATTAGTGGGAAACTTTAGCGAGCGCCTTGTGACCATTCGTATCAAGACTAAATTCGTTAACTAGTGTAATGTGCAGTTACGTCCCTCACAAGTTGATCGCAAACCCAGCTAAAAATAACCTTTATTAGATTGAGAATAAGACTTACGAACAATACCCTAGCCACGACCTTAAAATTGTCCTGGGCGATTTTAACGTAGAGCTAGTTGCAAAGGGATATCTTTGGTAACGTGGCCAAAAAATATAGCTTCCACAACACCGTACGCGGGAACAGATACAGACAAGTTAAATTTGCAACGTTGTCATAAGCTACTACGCGGACATGGCTTACTTTTACCCAAAAAAACCGTCGGCCAAATCGATTATATTGCCGCCAATGCAAGGCATTTACCCAGTATACTGGATACCCGAATGCTTCGAGGAATCATAGCAGACTCAGACTACTAAGTAATTGTGGACAAAGTGCGTATCCAGAGCAGATGCAACGCAAGGAAATACTGTAACGATGTTTGGTGTCATACGGCTGCATTAAATCGCTTGCTCGCAATAACCTTTGTCGATTGAGAATCGCTTAATCGCCAGCAAAGACCTTTCAGTAAAACTGGAACAAATATGACAACATTGCCAACAAACTATCGGAGATACTGCCTCTGATAAGCTGGAGCTCTACTTATACCTTTGTTTTGAGAAAGAATACAGCAAGAGACATACTGCTGCATAAAACGACTTCAGTTGGCAGTTGGCTCTACGATCAAAACAGGAGATCGAGCATGAGTATGATAACCAATATTTTAAAGCTAGAACAGAAGCCTAAAGAGGCGAACACTGATTATCAAGAACCGCGTCAATTCGATCAAAATTAAGTGAAGTTAGCTATATCTAAACTGCAAGAGCTAACGGTCTAGCCGCAGAACTTCATAAATCTGGAGGAGATGACTTGACAAGAAGCATGCATCAATCCTTCTGCAAGATCTGCCCTATAAATGGAATTTCAACACCGTTTGCCCTATGCTGAGGAAAGAAACTCCTTTAAACCTTCTGCGTATAGACAAACAATTCTGTCTGCCATATTATGTGAACGCCTAAAACTGTCATATCAGTGCAATTTCAGGCCAGAAAAGCCCACCATTGAGAAATTTTTACACCACGGCAGCACGGTTCTGCATCGTACAGCAGAACTGGTATGTTGAGGGTTTAATAAAACGTCGCCTTATCTGAAGGAAAAAGAGTGATTTGTACATTGGTAGTCTCGTAGACTGCACAGGAGTTCAGTGGTCACTAAGCGGAAGGTAAGAATTCCGCGTCACAGAAAAACTGCAGAAAAATTTTGTATGGTCCCATGTCTCCAAAATGTGGGACAAACGTCCAAGGGTAAGTGTCTTACAAAAGTATCTCAATTTGCCTTTCGGATATGGCCTTAAACTGAATGTCCTTCCATTTGTGAGAAAAAAATTAACACGAATGGTCGCAAGAAGTTTGCCCCTAGACCACATGCCGTCTGTTGCCCAAAATATTTGTATTTAGGCAGCTCAATGTAAGGAATGTCGAATTTTGGGATTTCAGGCCCAAATTTTTATCTGCAGTTAGTCAAAACCCAATTTGGACAGTCTTCTTATTTATTTCGTTGTCATTACCTACCACACTGACCTTTATATCCCTCCTTATGGATACGATGCTCCTATCATGTCCTATCATGTGGGCATAATGTAAGAGGCTCTTTGTTGGCAATAAAAGTTCTTATTTTCCTCGCCAGAATCTAATCCTCGATCTGGTGGTAAATTACAGGCGGAGAAGGTATAATTGTTTGTCTGTGGTTAAGTGGTCACATTGGATACAGTCCCAAATTAGACAGTGAGTGTGTATTTGTACGTCTATATATCCTTATTTAAATAAGCAATTAAAGCAATATCCTGGAGATATGAACATTCTCACCAAAATTTTAATTTTTTTTCAGGAATTTCAATTACGTTTATATGTATGTATGTACATGTACTTTGTGCCCTCTTCACAAGTTACGTTTATCTTAATAAAAAAAAATGTTTGTACAATTACTTACATCGGTTTGCACAAAGTTCAGGTGGAAATTCGTTTCTCTTGGTATTATAAAAAATATTCGCTTCGCAAACATCAAGTACACGCATCTTCACGTAATGGTCATTCCCATAACTCATCTTCTTAACAAACCATCGGAAAAAAGCTACAAACATTAATTCACATTTTTCTCATTTCCTTGGTCCGTGTCCGTTCTGCAAGGACGTGTTCGTCGCCCACCCATCCGACAAAAGAAAAAAAAAACAAAATACACACACAAAGAAGGTAACTTAACTAAATATCTTCCAAGTGCGAAGCATCCTCTGCAATAAAATTGAATTAAATGGACTCTTGGATGCAATTATACTAAAAGGTATGCTCGTTTTAAGAAAATTTATTACGGCCCTAAAATGTCTTCAACGATTTACTTGCTCGCCCACCTTTAACCTATATCCTGCCATCACCATCACCCCCCCCAAAACCCTCAAGTCCTTTAGTGAAAAGCAAAAAAAATAAAGAAAATAAAGAAAAACTCTTAGAAACACTTATGAAGGAATTTAAATATGGCGCCCCCTTCCCCGTGCCTAGGGGTACATTCCTTCTCTCCATAGGAGTTTCATGTAAATCAGCGTTTCGTTGATTCCCTCGTACTAGGTGCGTGAGTCTCTCGCCTACACCATCGTACAACAACGGTACTAGAAACTTACAACACCACATCGATAGGTGGTGTGTATCCACTTAAAAACAATGAGTAGCAATAAAACCAACGATAAATCTCTCCCACTTCCTGTTTCCGCTTTTGAACACCAGGATATTTGGCATACACGAAAAAGGAGTTCACAAAAGTAAAAGCGATTGAAAAAAATTAAATAAAGGAAGTGGAGCCACAGCAACAACAAGGCCAGACACGTTTGTTTTGGTTAATACCGCTTAAGTTGGGTTTCCGCTTTTGAGTGGGGTCTGATCATAGATGTTAGAAAAGTCAGCGAGTTAATGGAATTAGAATCGACGCGATGTCTAGGAGATGACAAGGATTAAACTTACTAAGATGCTGAAATAGAAAGATGCAGTTCAAATGGATCACTTTGCATCCTGTGAGATGGTGTAGGTTAACGAGATCTCCGCTAAACTCTGAACGAAACCCTTACAAAAGAAATAGACAAAGCCATAATCTCATTATGGACCAGCAAAAGTCTCATTGGTAGAAATTGGGGCCTAAATTCCAAAATGATGTTATGGCTATATACAGCAATAGCAAGACCGATTAAAGCATATGCAGAACCAGTATGGCGGCAAAAAACAAAGCAAAGGTCTACACAGGACAGGCTCAATAAATTAAAACTAGCTTATGTATGTACAACAGGTGCAATGAAAGCTGCTCCTACTGCAGCGCTGGAGGCTATTCTTAACCACCTCTACATCTTCATATAAAGAAAGAAGCCATGGTTAACGCCTTTATGCTCATCGCAGAAGATGACTCAAACTCCAAACTAGTTTACTCGGATATTGCGCTTGAACTTAACCAAGGAATAACAATCAAGGACAAATGTCTGCCAAGATTTAACTTCAGCCACAACTTCAAGGTTACATTTCCAGATCGCAATAACTGGGAGCAGAACAAACCTACAAACATTTGCCAATAACTCTCAATTACGGTACACAGACGGATCCAAGACAGATGAAGGAGTTGGGGCTGGAGTATACGGCGCTACTACAAAAACCTCCATTCACTCATGCATGGAAAAAAGTAACTCCGTATTCCAAGCCGAAGTATTTGCTATAGAACTATGCTTCAGAGGAAATGTAAACAGTTCTATAACCAACAAGAACATTTATGTTCTATCAGATAGCAAGGCTGCTCTACTGGCAATTAAAGCTTATGAAATAACATCCAAACTTGCATGGGACTGACTTCAATTACTTCAATATCGCTAGCCAGCACAAACAGAGTTCATCTCATTTGGGTGCCAGGACACAGTGGATATGAAGGAAATGAAAAAGCCGACCTACTTAGGCAGAACAGGAGCTGCATCAAATTATATAATGCCAAGACTATTCTGTGAATTACCAGTGAGTACGGCTAAAAACTGTATCAAAGACTGGCTAAAAGAAAGGGCGAACCATTACTGGACGGAAACTGAAGGTAACAGACAAGCCAAAATCTTTCTGCCAAACACTTCCCTCAAAAGAACGAAACAACTCTTACAACTGAATAGGAGTCAGATTCGTATAGCCACAGGGTTCCTTACAGGCCACTGTCAAGTGAAAAACCGTCTAATGGCTATGGGAATAGCACAAGACAGCATCTGCAGTATGTGCAACGAAGACAAAGAATCAGCAGAACACATCTTATGTCTCTGCAGCTGTCTAATCAGAACACGTCATCGTTATGTAGGTAAATTCTATCTGGAAACTGAAGACCTATCTGCAAGCTCACTCAAAAGCATAGCAAAATTCATTACCAAATCGGGCATATTGAGTGAGCTTTAAGTTAAGAGGAAATCACAATAGGCCCAATGTGGCCGCAGTGATAAGGTGACATATTCACACCTCTTTAACAATCTAAATTTCTAATTTCTAATTTCTGAGCGAAACACTGCTCTCAGCACCGGAACCTGCACCCCTATGACACAATAGTCGGCGGCATGGCTCTAGAGAATACAGAGAGACCAAGTTTATACGGTCGGATATCTGCAAAAAATCGACGCCTTTCTTCTGTTCCTCAGAAGAATTGATTGCAAAAGTCTTGTAGGTGACCTTATGGCCCGATTCCAAGCACTTTAACGTCTACATGGGAGCGGTATATTTCCTTTGTTATTGTCGCCGTACCCTTATCATCACTGAAGACTTCTCTAAAAGCCAGAAAAAAGTTATTAAAGTGTAAGTATGCATCGTTAATACAAAGTAACTGCCCGACCACAAAGAGGTAGCTGTGTCGTAGTAGTAGCGCGTAGTAAGGGCTGTCAGAAGTAGAAATATATAGAAACTCAATAATGCGCCTACAATCCGTAGCTGTGGCGGTAGTAAGAGTTGGTTTACTTTTAACTTTTGCAGCGCTACAAGTGACAGCCATAGAAATTGACGACTGTTGAAGAGAGAGCATGCGTACCTTTTTCCTGTGTATGCGTTGGTTCTCTATGTTTTTGTAGTGGATTCTTCGACTGATTTCAGCAGTAGCGGAACGAATTGACCGCTCGCTAAAAACAAAAGAAATGGAAGACGAACATGCTGAGAGATTTGTAGAATCAATAAAAAAAATTAAATATTGTGGAATCTGTCTTTCTTCGTCAACCATTTTTCTAGATTAAAATGTTTAAAGAAAAAGGAAAAAATATTTTTCACAATATCAATCAGCTGCGTGTCAATTAATTTGACATGCTGCGCTACACCATTGTGGGCGAATTTTAATGCGTGCAACGCCGCACCATTTGACAGCTCGTATTATGCTACTGCCACAACTGCCGTGCATTGTGTTCGGCAGTAAGAGGGAGTAAGAGAGTAAGAGTACCCCATAGAAAAAAAAATGTGGTGCTCGATGTTGAAAATGGACTACATAATGGCCAGCTCGAGAGGACTATTGGTTGAGATAGTGATCGAATCTGGACTTTACTGTCACTTAATTAAGTAAGTAAAAGTCGCTGGCCACGCAAGCTAACACTTGCGTGAGTGTTGTACAACAGCAGAGATGTGATTTTCGTACGCTGGCGGATAAACTTATTATAAAGGGTGATTCAATTTGTGCTTCTAAAATTTAAAAAAAAAAGAAAAAAAATTAAAGAAATCATCAGGTTTTTTGCTTGGTCGAAAATGTGACGCATTTCATTATTTTTGCAAATTAATATCCATTAAATGGGTACCTCTTGACCTTCTGCAGCATTCGATGCTCTCAAGGTAATTTTCGATGAATTTTTCATAAATTTCGGACAGTATCTTGGCTAAAATTTGCCTAATGTTGATTCTTAGCTGCTTTAATATTTCAGGTCCGTTGGCGAAGACACGACTTTTATCGTAACCCTACTAAAAGAAATTCCACGGCGTTAAATTGCATGAATTCTTGGCGACCAGTTGACGTCTATACGTTTCTATAATGCCACTTAAGAAATTTTCACGCAAAAATTTTCACATCAAAACATACATATGTGAAGAGTTGTTCCGTTTTGTTGGAACCACATGTCTTCCACATTAATATTTTCGATTTTTTGCGGATTTTATGCAGGTTTAGGTACAAGTCCTGAGTCAAAATTCACCAAAGGGAGGCATAAGACAAACCCAAAAGCAACGAAATCCTACGAATCGACAGTTCTGGCTCTTTGGCCAGAACAGCAATATTTTCGCAAAACGGACTCCACGATGATACACACACCTTATCAATGATTTCAGTCTCTTCAATTTTTTCACTACGTCGAAAAATTGACCAAAATCTTCCCGTAATTCAAAACACAGTTCGTACAGAATTGTTATTTCTGTCATACAAATGCTTTGAACGGTAACTAGACGATCCATTTCGTAAATGTGTTGCTGCAAACTATCTTAAAGTTATTTTGACAACAGGTGCTAATTGACAGCTGCTTGATTTACAGTGCTGCCAATATAAAAATGCTCGAATTGTAGTACCTTGGAGTAAGCCCTACTGAATGACAGCATTTGAAAAAAAAATCGCATAATTTATTCAAACATCCACTTCTTGGGAATTTCTGACAAAACTCAAAAAGCTGGAGTTTCGTTTTAAAAATCGCAGTATCTCTGGCCCCTTGGATGGAACCCTCGAAGATAATAATAATATGCGGCACGGGTACTAAAGCCTTCCTGATTTTTCCTACATTCCGTGTACCTGGCAGGACAAAAAGTGAAGGTTAAACATTTGTTTCAGAAATGCAAGGTTGCAACACGAAGCCTTTAAAAAACGTGAAAAATTGTTGTTTTTTTTTTTGTATCCACAAGTAGACAAAAATATACAAAATTTGTATTCCTGACTTCCTCCTGCAATTTGTTTCACACCTAGATACCTTCAACTTTCTTACCACGTAGTACATTGGTGGCCGCTTTTTATATGATAAATTACAAGTAAAAGAAAACACAAAATCATAAACGAATCTCACATAATCTTCGTAGGGATGTTTTCCTGTGTAACAAAACTTTCAAATTCTTCCCTTGGATCAAGTGTTGGTACTCAGTTTGGCTCAAGGTAAACGTTATTTTAAAATTCCCATTGAGGCGACTAAAGATTGCGTTCCTAAGCGAGTGGAACTTTCGAAAAAGTTCAATAGCAATCAGGAAGCAGCTGGGACAATGTTGGTCGTTCATTTCTTATTTTTTTTTTATTTTATTTTCTAGTTACTATCGTTGTAAAATAAAAAAATAAAAAAAAAATTCGACCAGCAATGAGGAAAGAACGCTACCAAAGTTTATTCGATCACAACTCTACTTCAAAAGTATTTTTTCTCCTCTCTTGTCTTTTTTTTTTTTTCTTTTTGCTAGCATCTCTCGTGGGTTTTAGAATCCTCGCATCTTTGGTCATCCTTCTGGAAGAACAAAAAAAAAAAAAAAAAGAAAAACCGGAGATAAATCGCCTGGCTTCGATAATGCGGAATTGCCATCCGGCATAAATTTTATTCTACCTATAAAACTTTACATAGATAATATTCTAGTTAAAGTTGCGATGCAGCAAGCTCTTTTTTATTTTATTTTTTTTTGCAGTTTTTCTCACATCCGTTTTATTCTTTGGCTATTGCCGAGGGACATCTTTGTTCCATTTTCCATTTTTTCCCCTTCACATCTTAAATTTGCATTCACTCGAATTGGGTTTTAAAATAAATGTTGTAAAGTTTAATGGTAAAATAATGCCTTGAAGGAGAAAAACGTCTTGAGTATCCTTTATCAAAAGCAGGATCGCTCTGTAGTTTTTCTTTTTTTTTTTATTGTGACCTGGTATGGTCGCTTGGGTGGTTATTGGTTTGCAAATTACTACCAGTCTAAATTAAGCTTTCAAAGAATAGTTTTAAGAACAAAATTTAAATTACCTCCAACAATAATGTGGAATTAATGCTACTTAAACTCGGGTCTCATGGAAAATTGGACCCCGTGACCATTCTATTACTGCTGGAGCATGTAACTTGCTTCTTGAGAGACAAGTGAGGTTTGGTTCGTGAATAACAAAATTGGATCCCATGTATGTTGTACTATTGGCGAAATTCATATTGTTTTCTATGGATCCGTTTCTAGCGAATGTCTTATAAATATCCAAGATACATCTCAACGGAAGCTTCTCAAAGCCACCTTTTCAATATGGCAGTAAACTAGATTATTCTCCCGCTCTCAGAGGTTTCCTCGCGATGAAAGTTTCCATCCAAAACTATTATCCGATTTTTTTAATTCAGAATTTTTAACGTAAGGATCATATTTTGCATGCAGCTCCTATGAGACTATATGCTTTCAGAGTGGTGTTCTTTCCCCCTTCTGTGGTCAATTCTAGTGAATGAGCCATTAAATATACTCAGCAATGATGTTCAAGGATACGCTGATGCCATTGCGTTCCTAATCATATGTAAATTTGAAGAACCAATCTCAGATCCCCTCGTCACAATAAGAAGAAATCGGGACAAGCAGCGAAAATCACTCTGTTCAGGGATTCTCCGAAAAAGTCAAAGACCTGGGCTGGACTCTAGATGAAAATCTCACATGGAACTTTCATCCCACGAAAATTATAGAAAAAGCCAGGATCTCATTATGAAACAGTGGAGGTCTTATTTGTAAGAGCTTAGGCATGAACTCTAAAATAGCGATGTGGTCATAGACAGCTATTGTCACCTGGTATGTGGGAAAACAAAATCAAACAAAGGTCTGCACAAAGCACGCCCAACAAACTTGAAAGATTACCTTATGTATGCACTATGGATGCAATGCAAACGACTCCCACTGTAGAACTAGGAATAACCTTCCAATGCTCCATACCTAGATACAAGTAGAACCCATTGCTAACACTTTTGTGGTCATAGCTGAAGATGGTGCGAACTCGAAGCTAGTCCATTCGGATATCGTCCTGGAATTATGTAAGTAAAAATGAACTACTGGACACTGTCGAGTTACCAGACACCTCATGCCAATAGGAATAGCCCAAGATAACACATGCACTTTGTGCAGCGGGGACCAAGAATCAGCAGAATACATTTTGCGCCACTGTAACTCTTTACTCAGAGCACGTCATCCTCACTTAGGTAAATCCTACCTTTAGGCAAAGTTTATATGTATCTTCTAGTACGCCCATAGATATTCTTGCATTTATCATGAACGCGTGTTGAGATTGTTACCTAACAAACGAGCGATTAATTGACAACTGGTACAGCATGTTGCTGCTGTACCCGACGCATGTGCAAGTCCAAATCGTCCGATTACTTACTTACGTATTAAGGTGGCACTACAGTTCGAGGTGAGTCGGGTCCTCAACAAGAGACATTGTCCTTAAAGAACTGCCTCCAGCTGACCACTCTGATTCAGATATAATTTTACTCATGCACCTGAAGCAATGCCTTCCTATAATATGTTGTTCCTCCTCACTATACATGTCCTTGCTATCTCAAATGTACAATGTACAAGTTCTTGATTAAGTTGATGTCGCTGTACAGCTTTTGTTGAATCTTCTCTTCTAAAGTGCGTCAAGGAAAACGGGATTGAATGTCTTGCAAGGAACTTAGATTCCCCCCCACTCCGACCCCAAGAAATCAGCTACCATGCCTTTGCAGCGCACTCCATTCACCGTAAGGTTGTTGCTTCACTTCAAAGAATTGAAGACCAAAAACACCACCACCCCAAAACCCACACCAAGCAGTCCTTCCATTGAGATGTATTGGCTTCTATGCGACTACAACGTCATTTAAAGCCCACATGGAAAAGCGGTAACGAAGCGGATGGTCATATTCCTTCAACCCTTGAGGAAGCCGGACCTAAGAATAGCCGACCATGCTATTATGTTGAATGAATGAGACCTCAAAATCCATTATTGGACTGTTCACCACCACAGTCGGTTGATTTTTGACAATTTTTACGTCATTCGGTGCAAGTTCATAATTCTATGCAACATAAAGTTAACATTAACGACTTAGTCGAGGTAGTTGAGATCAAATGGAGTCCTTCAATTGGATTCCATGAAGGTCCTCTAATCACACACACCAAGAACTCAATTTTCTCCCCCGGAAAAGTTTTTTTTAGACATCGATTCGCATATCAAAATTCGATACCCTTAATTGCCTCGGTAGAAACTACAAGTCTGCTCGTAATTTCATACCTGCTTGACCTGCGATAAATATGCTCCCTAATAATACGCAAAACAGCCTCCTCGTGGAAAAGGAAAAACATCTTTTATGTTAGTGACTGCAGAAAGTGAGGTCTACCACTTACCTTTTTTTCAATACTACAAGTTTAATCGACCCAATGGGTCGCCTTGTCTAAATCCTTTTTGACATTAAAGGTCTTGGTGAGTTCTTTACCGACTTTGATAGATTAACGTGCATTCTTCGTCATCATCCTGCACAAGTGCATGAGTTTGGCAGGGATGCCAAAGGTAGACATTGCCCTGCATAGCTCATCTCTACAAATGCTGTCATAGGCGGCCTTGAAATCGATGGTGGGCATCGATTTGAAGCTCCAAAGATATTTTTCCAAGATCTGCTGTAGTGTGAATATCCTAGCCTAACGCCACACTGATATGAACTGATCAAGTTGTTGACGGACGGCTTTAGGCATTCAGACAGAACGGCAGATAAGATCTTGTACGCGATGTTAAGCAGACTGATGCCTTTGTTGCTGGCGCAGTTCAAAGGGTCTCCTTTTTGAAGATCGGGCAATCGATGCTGAGGCTCCATTTCATTCGGGCATACTTCCATCCGATCATATTTTACAGATGAGTGAAATACAGAGCCTGGAAGATCATTCCACATACGTGTCGTTCGGCTTATAAACGAATCCCTGTATTTGACAGTACGTCCGAAGTTGGGCTTGAGGGTGAACTGATGTGCATTCGAAGCGTGACGCGTATTGCGGGTGAAATTTTGAAGGGAACATTTTTTGTGGAATAAGCGATAAAATAGGGAAAGACAAGAGGCATTTCTGCGATGTTCAAGTGAGTCTATAGAGCTCACAATGTCTCTATCACCTATTAGTTCTGGACCCTATCTAAAATGTGCAAGACGGCCTTGGGTGCACCAGACCAGATATGGGCGTTGTATTCCAACTTTGGGCGGATAAATGCCTTACATATTGAGGCCAGATCAGAAGGGGTGAAAAATTTCTTGCATCGCTTGAGGAATTCTAGACATTTTGTAGCTTTTTGGCGACCCCGAATATGTGATCGTTCCAACGGAGATGGTTGTTTATACACATACCGAGAATGGCAAGTCTTTCGGTTTCGGCGATGCAAGTACCATTCATGGATAATGGTTGAGGGTCTTGGGTTCGCTTGAGAGACAGCACTGAGTTTTGGATGCATTAAATTCCACTCTGTTAGTTGAGCCCCATTTGATTATGCTGTCAAGGTCGGAATTTAATGAGTTCAAAATACGTTGCCGTTCCTCTTCTACGGCCGAAGAGCAGGGACGTGAGTTAGGGAACGAATATGAAAAACTGAGGGTACTGTCATCAGCGAAGGAATGGATTGGATTAGAGGTTGCAGACAAGAGATCATTTATGAAAATGAGAAAGAGAGTCGGAGACAAAACTGAGCCCTGGGGGACACCTGCATTTATATGGTGAATATCAGACTTGAAGCCGTCCAAGACAACTTGTATTGAACGCTCCGAAAGATAATTTCTAATCCATTGAAGAAGAGACTCATCGATGCCATATGCACGCACTTTCGACAAAAGAGCCTGATGCCAAACTCTGTCAAATGCCTTTGAAATATCAAGCGCAACCATCTTTGTTTCGCCGAAGTGATGGAGGGATTGGTTCCACTTCTCGGTGAGAAATGCCATCAAATCACCAGTGGACCTGTTGCTACGAAAACCATACTGCCGGTCATTGAGAAGTTTTCGTGAATCAAGATATTTCATAAGCTGACGATTTATCAGCGTTTCCATGACCTTGGAAAGAAGGGACGTAAGTGCAATGGGTCGGTAATTGGTCGGAGAGGAAGATTCGCCTTTTTTAGGGACAGGCTGGACAAATGCTGTTTTCCATCTTCTCGGAAAGAGTCCAGAAGAGTAGGAAGACAGAAAAGCTTACGCAGAGGTTTTGCCAGCGAAGAAGAACACCTCTTCAGAACTATTGGGGGGATACCATCTAGACCAGCGGATTTGTGTATGCTGAGACCTTTGAGAACTCCTGCAACTGACAACCGAGTCACCGCCTTTCGCTTGAACAGCGCGGCAGCTAGGCTGTAGCAGCTTTGTTGGTCTTAAGTATACGGGTGTCCTGACTTCGTCCAGGTCGGGTGGACAGAATTGTTTGCTGCCTGACACCCACTAAACAGTCGACAGAAATGGTTCTTCCATATCCTCGGCATTGATTGCATTTCTACTACGATGTGCTCTTGATCGTCCTTGCAGCATCTCTGTCGATTGTATTGAATACCACATACAGCAAATTAAGTTTTCAAATATCCTCTGACTAGGTGCTTAAGACTGGAAAGCATTGTTGGCAATGTAATTGATTTTAGTTTTAATCATAGGAGGAACACAGAGGAGGAAAATATTACACCAGGTTTAGTAAGGTTTAATTTGTGTACAAGCACTTGTAGGTCCTTCAGTTCACAACCATGTAACAAAATGAAATAAAAAGAAATGAACAAAATGAAGTTCCTGTTTCATCGAGGAAACTATCTGCTTAAACACCACAACGGTTATTTAAAATTTTCATTTTTCCTCTTTAAAAAATAATGGAACTTGTCACTTTGCAAACTGTTAAGAGCGCTTGTCAGTGAAACTCCTTATTTCCTGCGACAGTTTTTTTCACAAATGAAAGTTTCCAGATCTGTCATTTTATGTTTGCTCTGAATAAAACTAAAAGAACGAAAAACCTAGTGAAGTGCTTGTAGTTGTTTTGTAGTTTTGAACATTAAAACAATTTCAAAATTGGTACTTTTTTCCACAGAAACTTTTCACTATCACCCTTAGTGCTTTTGTACATTACTCGTATTTTCACATAAACATTTTTAATGAAATGATGACTGAGCAGAATAGTTTCATAGTTTTCAAGTTATTTTCATGTGTACTCCTTGGATCACATAAGATAAGTAGACTCATATCCCGTTGCCATGTACTTTTATAAATCATTGGTTTGGCATTCTATGTTCTACAGAATTTGGAAAACAAATAGTAAAGGCCTGGATTCTAATCGAATCACTTGAGATGGAAATACAAATTTGAATTTGTTTTGGTTGTTGGCTCTGGTCTATTGGAGGAAGAGAACTAAACTTTAAGGATATCCATTCCAATAATCGATTAAAGTGAAATGTTTTCTTTTTTTTTCTGGCATCAGTAGGGCAATTTTAATCAAAATGAAATTTTCGAAGAATTGAAATTAATTTCCATTCAGGAACCGCTTTCGCATGTAATCTATAAAACGCGAGAGGCAATTTGAAAACGAAAAAAAAAAGTGGAAGGAAAAAAATAAAAAATAAAATAAAATTCTCCATTAGGCTGTTCGCTTCGGTTAACGACTACATTAGGAAGTGTTTTCAAGTTCTAAGTACGCGCCATAATGGGGGCAATTGTCCTGCCACGACTCTGTAAGCAAGAAATGAATATACAATGTCAACAACCGGCAGAAAGACGAGAACGATGGCAGAAAAGCAACGCACCATCTTTTTTTTCTTGGCTTTCCTTTAGAAAACCAAACGAATTTAAGCCAAAATAACGACAGGATTATTCACTAATGTCAACGCACAAAGAAAAGGACTAAAACATCATCGCCATTCCCATCGTAGTCGTCGTCGTAGTCCTAGTCGTCGTCGTCATCGTCGTGCTCATCAGCCATCCATCCAGCAGCTAGCACCAGCAATCGCCACGCCACGCCACGCCGCCGTCAAATAATTTCAACTTGAATTGGGAATCTGATTGAATTGAATTGTTGGGAAATTAAATTCATTCCACCTCTCTTTGACTCGCCTAGTGTACGTATATTCGCCGAACAAGAACGGTTTGATTTCTGTGCCTCGTCCCTCGTGCTTGCTCCTTATTATTGCTTCCTTTTGGCGAAATTTCTGCGAGTTTTTACAAATCGCTTTATATTTTTCAAACATTTGCATAGGAATGAGTTTTTGCCTGGTGTGCTCCAGTGTGGCGTACAAAAAAACGAAAAGTTCATCATAGAAAATCCATTTTTCTTTTCGAATGAGGTTTTGAGAATGCAAAGGCGCACAATATCGCGGGCGTATTGTAATGTATTTGTGAGGATTTTTTCAATCAATATTTTTAAACTTGATTCAATTTTCTTGTGTTTTCTTTTTTCTTCTTTTTTTGTGCCAGGGTTTTTTTTTCGGATTCAATTCAGCTTTGCATTGCTTTGTAGAGATAATTTTGATGGAACGTTTTATTTTTCGTGTAGTCGTAAGCCATTTGTTAGCTAACAGATATTCACTTGTGTAGATTTGGAAAATCGAGGCGCATTAGAAAGACATTCTTCTGCTTATCCCCATGCGTAACGTTGAAATATGTGTTAAAAATTTACTGACATTTTGAATATTTTAAAATCACATTTTGACACTTCGCCATTCACTTATCGTGGGAACGTGGGAACGATACAAAGTGTAACCGTCGCATTGGGATGAGATAATTGAAGGAAGCCGCAGGAGTTTCGGTGTTTGTTTCTTCAAGTTTTTCTTGAGAATCAAATTTTACGAGACGCCTTAATATTGCTTCCAGATGCTTACACCTGTAGTGGAAATAAAAAGGTTGAAACCTCATCCCCAAGAGATATTTGAATCTGAAGCAAAATGTTGCTCAAATACCATATACACACATACATACATATGTATGATTTGAGGCACGTGCTTGGTGTAGAAGTTCTTGCTTGTGGAGACAATTTGGTAAAAAAACGGTAGCACTGGTCAAAAGTCCTAAAATTTCAAACATAGCAAAGGGTGAATTGTATAAATTTCGAATTCGAGTGTTCCGAGGAGGTGTCTCCGCTAAAGAGGAGGATGTTGTCAAAGGTTTTGGTACTGGGCGAGACTTTATCGCTAAAGATTCGGCTACGGACGGTATTGAAGAAGGAGAAGGGCCGTCGTCAAGAGGAGGTGGATCGAAAATTGCCACATAAGTGGAAAATGGGGATGCACATTCTTGCAATCAATCCAACCTTCGAAGTTGGTAAAGTTATTCGAAAACCGCCAATCTATAGAATCAAAGTGGATGTTTAATATAAAGCGCATCGAAAATGGTGAGATTGAGAGATGCAAAGCCAGGTTGGTGGCTGAGGATTGTAGCCAGCGAATTGGCATAGACTACAAAGAAATTTTTTTTATTCCCGTGGTGAGGTACTCATCACTACGACTTATATTTGCTTTGTCAGCTGGATATTATGTTAGTGCAACAAATGGACGTCTTGTCAGCGTATTTAAATGGGGAGTTGAAAGAGAACGTTTTTATGATGCAGTTATAGTATTAGTTTAAGAAAGTTTGCAGATTAAAAAGGATTATTTATGGTTTAAAACAATCCCGACTAAAGTCGAATCGTAAACTTGGTACTCTGCTAAAAAAGATTGGGTTTTCGAAAGCTCATGGCGACGTTTGTGTGTACAAATTAAGCAGCAATGGGGATATGAACTTGGTCGTAGAATCATCCCTTAAAAAAAGTGTAATCAAAATCAATTTATGCGTTATTTGAAGAAATCATCAATATGAGAGAATCCATGAAGGTTCCATTAACTGTACGCACATTTCGAGGGTGGAAAGGTACGTGAACATATTGCAGGCAGCTCTAACGGTTATGAAAATAAGATTTATCGAATTACTGGTTTTTCAAAAAATAGACCAGTGAAAGTTTTTTTTAGTGGAAATTTATGAAAGGTGCCCTCGATAGTAGGCGGTACATCAAAGACAAAAATCTAGGATTTGTGATGTCCGTTCGAGGAAAGACAAGAGTTCCTGTAGCGTTCCTTATTGAAAAGATGTTGAAAATTGAGTTTTGAAGTATGTAGTAGATACTGTTTATATTCGCCATTACTTTTTCTGGTGGTAACTAACCACTTGGTAAGTGCGTCGGATCGCTAACCAGGACGTTCGACGTTCGAATCCTAGAGAACACGAAACAGTTTTTTCACCGTCCCACCTCTCGCGAATGTCTGACAAACGTCGGAGAGTTATATCTGTCATGAGAAAGCTTCTCAATTTGGCCTTCGGATATGGCTCTAAACTGTAGGTTCCTTTCATTTATGTCAAACAATGTAATATTCACAACACGAATGGTCGCCCTCAACTGTTGCGCCAAGTATTTGTTTTCTTTTAAAAATTTTATATTCTTTTGATTCACTGTATTGACAAGTAACTAGCAAAAGGCCATATTGAACCTCTGGTGGTAAAACTTCAGAAAACCCCTATGAAATCTGTTTAGAGACTGACTCACAGAACAAGAGCGTCTCTGCTCCCGCGTCACATAGTGAGAGCTTTTAGAGTACTTACTTCGTTAGGTGACGCTGCGGTTTGGGATGAACCTGGGCCTTAACCAACAAGCATCGTCGTTGAATCTTCTCCTCCATAGTCCGTCAACGCAAATGGTACCGAATATTTTACGAAGAATTTGTCTCTCGAAAAGACCGGGGATATTTTCATATGGTTTCGACAGAGTTTAGCGCCATAAAGTAGACTGAGTAATTTGGACATACCTACTACTCAATTACCTTCTCATCCCAAAGATACAACGATCGGCAAGAGTTATCCTTCGTTTTATTTCTGCTGAGATGTTGTTTTCATAATTTATCAAAGTTCTCGGTGAGGTCATTACTCACCGTGGTGGAGCAGTGAGCTATCTCCATAGTCATCTTGCACAGACGAACGGGTTTGCCAAGAATACCAAAACAAGACATGGCTCTGTGTACCTCGTCTCTGTAAATGCTGTCATACTTACTTACTTATGTGGGAGACAGACTGCTGGTATTGATACCATGGTATAGCAATACTACGTTCTATACCACATGTCTGTCACTGCAATACCACGCTAAAACCTAGCATACCATGAATAGAACCTAACCTAGTATTGAGATTCGCAAATTTTTGGTGGTATACCACCATCTTATCGCTTGCAGCGCCACTTTCTTTCTGTTGGTGGTTCTTCATAGCTTCTTTGACAATTAAAAATCAGGCAATTACAGCGAAAAATGTTTTGAAAGTGGATTTAAGGAGGACAATTTTATCTACATTGGAAACAATGAAGTAAGAGAAGTTTAGAGGAATTATATCGGCGAGCTACAAGAAGCAAGACGCAATATTGAAGTGTTGCAAAAAATGTGTAAGGAGCTGGAGGAGGCACAAAACAAATGTCAGGGGTTATAGTGTTCACTATACCATGGTATTCATACCAGGGTATCAATACCAGCAATCTGTCTCACACATTACTTAGGTGGCGCTACAGTTCGGGGTGAACCTGGGCCTCAACCAGCAAGCCTCTCCAGTTAGCCCGGTCCTTAGCTAACTGCCTCCGGTTGCGCACTCCAAGTTGGTTGATGAACCCTTCTACTTGTGCGCACAAATTGGCAGACAAGATCTTGTACGCGATGGTGAGGAGACTGATACCTTCCCTTTCCTCAGGCATACACTCGTCTGACTTAGAAATGATTTGGTGTATGATCTCTTCCAAGTCATCTCCACCTGCTTTGAGTTGCTCGGCCAGTAGTCCGTCAGGTCCAGCGGCCTTGTTGGATTTCAGATTGAACGTTTTGGCTTTTAATACCTATGTTATCTATGTTTATTGTGCCTGACAGCGGTATGTTGGTCCTCGTCGCCACTATACAGTTTGCGGCAAAAGTTTTTCTATATTCTCAGAACCGACTGTGATTCTACTGCAACGTTTCCTTCTTCATCTCTACAGGTTTCTGTACGGGTTTTGTTGGCTTAATACGTTCTTTTTACCTTTTGTAAAAGCTCCTGGAAAGAATTTGTCTTAATTATAATCATTTTTGATTTCTGCCGCATAACCTTGGCAGTTAAAAATTAAATCATTTGTTTTATTCGCCTTAAATTGAAAGGAAAAAAATTTAGAAATTAATGTCTGTCCATTTTCTATTTATTTAAAGAATAAAAAAAAGACAGGATTTTCTAAAGTCAGCACTCAACTTAATTGCGAACAATTGTCTTCGTTTCTTAATTTGACTTCCACCTCAGCTAACTGGCGACAGTCAGGCAGGACTGCACAATAGCCTTCCTCAATTATAAAGTTACTTCCACTATCCAAAAGCGCACACAAAAATCCCAATTACCTTCTCCCACAGCCTAGTCCACCATCTAGCACCTTAATTGACTCCATTCCATTCAATGAAAATACTTTTATAATAAACCACCCCCTACCAAGGAAGAATGAACTTTTTTTTTTCTCCGTCATCAATTGATTAATTTGCACAATCGCTTGATAAATTGAGCTCAGGACCTTGCGAAGGGCTATTTTTTTTTTTTCTTATCCTTAACGTCGCCATTCAAAAAGTAACTCTCAAGTTCTAACCAATCAAATCAATCAGGATCTTGAATTACTAACTCAATCTTGATGCTGAGGAAAAAAAAACACATCACCGAGTCTAAATTGAATTTTCAATGAGACGTACCAGATTGACATTCTGCCATAGCATTGTTGTTGTTAGGCAAATGGGGACAAAAAAAAAAAGGCACACCGTAATGGAACTGGTAACCACAAAAATATTTCATTTACATTGCCACCAGGCATCTTTAACAGCTCCATCGCTGGTCCTGGCATGGATCGTTGGCGGTTTCATTCGTAAATGTTGTGCAGACCGCAAATCGGCATTACGGGGCGCAGTCATAAATCTTTGGAAAACCCATTTTATTGGTTTTGCTGATTATTTCGCATCAGTCCGCAAAGTTCAACTAGCACCACTACAATCGAAATCGACATCTCGAAATCATCCCTTCATTATTCGCACATACCCCAGCAAACAGAGGCAACATCACAACTGGGAGCGATTCAGGCGACTATGACTATCGTCAGCGCGGTCGGGAAGAACCCAACTTCATGAATTCATATTCGATTGGATTTAAATGGGCTTCAGGAGTGGTATACCCACCATCAACCGCAAAAGAAACTGTTGATGTGGAACTCGTCTGGCTGTTGCACAACCACCCCCGTTTAGCGCAAAAGCCACAAAAGGGCCAAGACGCACAAATGTATTCATGGAATTTACAGAGCCACGGTGCGGTGGGTTGTGAAGTCTCGAACAGTTCTTGGATGAACAAATTCATTCTTGGGTAACATTCAAATTACAGGACTGAAATATGCAAATGATATTCGGGACAAACATTGTGTTAGTGTTCGCTCGTATTTGTGTGTTTGTGTGTTGGTGCTTTGGAATATTTTCAATTTTCGCATAAACTTCTGCCGTAGAACTTTCCGTTCTTTCTCTTAAATAATCATAATAATCGTAATGTCGCTCGAGGGTGCAATTATTATAACTTCTTGGCTTTTGTCGAGGGTATTTTCCTTCACTCAAGCCCATCGTTGACCATGTTCCATGATTCGGATATTTCGATCTGACTTTTGGTTGAAGTTGTTATTGACTTTGTGCCTCCGACTTGAGTGAGTATGATAACTTCTATATTTCTGTGGTGGCTGAGATTGGGTCATACAAGGTGTGCATTTGAATACTCACACTCAGCACAGCATGTAGTTCTGATCAAAGTTTTGATCGTGCTGTGCGTGCGGTTGCACCGTCTTGTTGAAACCACATGTTCACCAAGCCCCGCTCATCCAATTCCGGCAGTAAGATGTCGTTTATCATGGCCCTGTAGCGTCCGCCAGTAACAGTGACCGTATTGCCGATGGCGTCCTCAAAAAAATACGGCCCAATCACTCCCCCCGCGTGAACGCCGCACCACACAGTGGCTTTGAGTGGATGTAATGGCTCTTCGTGCATCACACGCGGATTTTCAGTGCCCCAGAAACCAAGATTTTGCTTATTGACGTCACCGTTTAAGTGGAAATGCGCCTCGTCGCTCATGATGATTTTCGTTGTTGAGATTGAGGATGGCTTGCCAGTAATTCACACGCGACTGACGGTCAAGAGGCATTAACTGATCCACTGTTTGCACTTTGTACGGGAGCATGTGTAAGTCTTTCACTAAAATTCGCTGTAGGGTCCGTCTGGTGATGCCCAATTGCGTGACCCGTCGTCTAGTTGATATTCCTTCGTTCTCAGCGACGTCGGCAGCCACAGCCGCGGTATTCTCGGCCGATCGACCAGTCCGGTGGCCTGCATGGTCTTCTGTGGTCTTCTGTGTTCGAGTCGAGTAGCTAAGCGCCGGAATGTTTGCCCAGTTGGCGCGACACGATTAGGAAATCGACGTCGAAATTCACGCTGCGCTAACACCACCGACCGATTATTGGTCAAAAAAATCGACACAATTATTCCACGCTCTTGCGGAGTATAGCGCTCCATTGCTTGTCTGTTTGTATACTGCAGCTGTCTAGTTCACAAATGTCAAATATGATTGACGTACGACGCCATTTGCAAAAATTATAACATCTTCCGATAGGATGATTAATTTGGAGCCACCTTGTACATATCTGTTATTTGATCCAAATTTAGAGCTCGGAAAACAGGAAAGTGTGGGAAGAGGCAATTCTGATGAATGTGGTTGGTGGGCTATCAGTTCGAACTGCAATTCGTGAATTTTTGCCACCAATGAAGTGTAAGACGATGCGCTTCTTTGATGGTTTTTTCTATCTTCAAATGCGGTCGTTGTAAGCCATGATACGCAATAAACCCCTGTTATTGTCTTTTTCAGGATAGGCGATGAGCAAAGTTCCAAGACTATCTCAAAAGCAGTTGTTATCACCTTAGTTGGCGATGAAACCGTCTTGGCTTTCTTTGAAGTAGGTTCAGTATTCATTGGTGGATCTGTCCTCTTTTTCACAGTACCAGGTAAGGGCACAGAAACTCTTTGAAAAGCGTACAACTCGGCCTCAATTGCGCTGGCGTATCGGCTCTTCAATCCAAAAACTAAGCTAGCTTTGACGTTTTTTGGGATCCGAATTTCAAAGTAGTCCTACGCACTAACCACTGAGCCATGGCGCCCACATTAAACAAAACTGAGAGCCCAAAACTGCTGCAATTTTCAAATGCGTCTTTCAAAGCATATATGTACAGTGTACTCCCTCATAAGCGGACACCGACGTTTCCGAAAAATGTGGCCGCTTATGAGAGGTGTCCGGTTATGAGACACCAAACAAAAGGACATTTAAAGGAAAGGGTCTTTGAAATCTGTCCGGTTATGAGGGGTGTCCGTAATGAGAGAATACACTGTACGCTTGAAGAAAATAAGAGAATTGGGGTGAATGCCACCGGTGTAAGCGAAAGTGTGCAATAAGATCCAAATTTATCGACTCGTCGTTCTTCTCAGCAGCTGGGGCTTTGCTTTGCTTCCGCGACGAGCCGTATTTTTGGCTTAGAGGGTTTTCTAATAACAAAATTGTCACATTTAGAAAAAGGTCAACTTAGAAAGTCGATATGTTTTTTTCACCAGATGACGCCACATACGGCGACCGTAACTATTTGTGTATTGAAATCATAAGGGCGACAACCAAATTTCGAGAAATGGACCAGGGAATTGGCCTCTAGGATCGTGAAATTTGACACCTCTAGATTATTTTCTGTTGCACTACGTGAAGTAAACACCATCAATTGATGCCTTGGGAGCCAATATTCTTCCAGTTATTCACGACATAGGCCAAGCATTGCTGAAAAGAGTAACCTTCCTCATCATCATAATACATCGACGGATCCTAGCTGGTGGAAACTAGCTACCTACTACACCTTGCTAATTTTATTTCAACAAAATTTAAGTTAAGGACCGCCAGGACAACAGTTTTGCTTTCGCCTTATTCGGGGAATTTTTTCACACACTTGTTAAGGAGTCAAATACTGGTAAGATTGTTTCCAGGCAACAAGATGGTTGGAATGGTTTTCCCTTTTGGCGGAACTGGTTTAAACTATCCTTAAAAACGGTCGTTGCAACACTGAAGGGATTTAGAGAAATCAGGTTTCAAGTGTGAATTGGCTACTAATAGACCTAGAAAGGACAGGATGCTAAGTGGTACTTCAGCCTCAGGTAAACACCCGGTTACTCTTACGGAAATCCTTTAATATACTCTCTTTCAACTCACCTTAATTTATTGAACTCTGGATGAAAATGTTAAGTATACCCCACCGAAACTGAGATTTGACTGTAACCTCCGAACAAACATCCCTGCCTCCAAGGAGGCACATTGTGCTGTTCTGTTCACCTACACACAGATGGCTCTAAGACCGAAAGCGGGGTAGATTGCGATGTCTTCTTTAAGAAGCTCAATCTGAGCACCTCTGCATATCCAAATCATGCGCAAATCATGGTGCACAATGAATTCCTGCACTGTCTGAAATGTAATGCAATACCTGTCAAGGATATAAGAATCTTCACTGATAGTCACGCGGTAATCAACTCCCAGGAACTGGGTTCTTGGCTGCAGTATTGCCAGGTTGGTATGCTAAAGCTATCGCAGATCAGCCAAGTCATCGGTGTCGATGATGCTAAGAGGCGGACCTTTTCTTAAATGACTTCTGCAGAAGCTGCAAGGATGAAATGAAGGATGTACCAGAATCCTTTGCGTCTGTCCGGTCCTGTCCCAAAGAAGAAGCTCCGGTTGGTTTGATCAGTCCTTGGGTAGCCAAGAGGAATCGATCTCTGGTAACAAAAATGACGTCTTTTGGTCTTTGTGTGTATGTATCCTGTTACAGGCAGCCACCGTAACCTAACCTAAATAATACAAACAAAGTTTATAGATAGGGTCTATCAAGCCCGTAGTTTTGGGTCACAAATGTGACATAAAACCTGGAGGCTACACATATCCTTTTGACTGGTGTGGTGTGACACTGGCTCAGCCTGGAACACTGGGTAATAAGACGGAACAACTGTTGTACTTAGCTATGAGCGTAATACAATGAGTGGAGTAGGGGAAATTATTGCTGGATTTGGGTGCTTAAGTGCTGAAAATATCAAAGATGTTCTGGAAGCCCTTATTGCGGCATAGACACGACTACGTGGGATGAACGAGAAGGTTTACGTTTTATGTCTTCATGTGCCATCGACACCTTTTGTGTTATTCCCAAAACGATGGGTGTGTTCTCTTATGAATTTGTAGGACATCACAGCAAGGTTGTTGATGCATTAGATTCCCTTTTAATTCTGATGGTGCTTCTCAGTGCTATTAATAAATAAATCTCAATTCTAAAGGCTGTAGCTGATATCAGTATCTAGGAGAGTCACCTTCATTCACTGACACCAACAAATCCCAATATCTCACCCACGCACTTACATAAATACATATTCGGGTCTACAGTCACCAAATTCGCACGAGGACATAAATTTGAGCATAAGCAACTGCTTCATTTAAATCACAAAAGGTGCTAACCGTCATTCATTTCTCAATAACATTCATCAGCGCCACTGATGCCATTGTCCCTACCGACAGTAGGGACCCACCAGAAAAAAAAAAAAAAAAATATATAAATTACACTCGTGGATAAGATTTCCAGTTGTTGGTTTATTTGATCGAATTATCTTGGAACTACTAAAAGCATAATAAATATCCAAGTGCTCTTCGTTTGCATGATGGTTGGTTAAACCCATCTGCCTCTACATTATGGCAACAGAATCAGCCCCCTCTCAGCAACAGTTGTTCCGTTCGGTGAGTCTGACTGCTACAGTTCCGAAAGAAGAAAATTCTGCCATTTACGACCATAATGAAAGGCCCGTTAAACAGAACCGGGAATTATATTTCCGCAACAGCGGTGGCTTGGCCATCTATAAGCAACGTCACTCTATGTGCGGGTGTATGGATATACATAGGACGACTACCCTCTACTGCTGTGTTTCATTTGTCGTTAAGCGCTATTCATAATTTCCCAAAACTAAACAATAAAAACGGAAGCAAGTTCTCCTTCAAGCGTTACCTCCTACCCGGCATTGCAGCGAATATGAACAGCAGCATAAATAATAGAAAACCACGCTCAAGGACGCGTCAACTCATACCGCCCGGATGGGGACAATGGAACCATTATCGGGTAAAAGGCACAAGCAGCTGCTTGAAAGATGTTGATGATAATACTGGTAAGTGTATACAACAACAACAGAAAAAAACAGAAATGTATCTAACGAAAATCTAATTTGTTATGATAATTTATGTCTGCGGCTGGTTGTAGTTTGAGTCACGGGCGAGGACGGTCGGCTGCTTTGATTTGAATGCTGCTCTTGCCAATTTGCGTGTGATACCTAACAGGAGCCGGATGGCTCTTTGAAATAGGAACATAATTGGCAATGAACATATTACATTGCTTTATAAGATATTCAAGGTTCTTGTTCTAGGGACTACGAGTGCTGCTGAAATGGTGTTGGCATCCAAACTTTTCGGTGTTTTAATTTTTAATGCATTTTAAAAAGGGAAAGTTGCTGATACCAGTCGGCGAGATCTTAACTTGAGGGACTTCACTTGCCTTTTCGGAGCTGATTATGTCGCACTGCACTCCATGGTCCACATGTGCCTTCTATCATGTGCCTTTCAGCCTATTGACAGAGCCTTTTAAAGTGTTTGAATTTATCTGTTTCTCTCGCCCAATTAGTTAATGCTACAGTCCCTTAACCATCTTCCAATCTCATTCGTGACCAAGCATCGGTAGCCTAGTACCGCACTTTTAACTTTGTGGAAGGTCGCATGATACGATATGAAAGTCATAAGTAATAAAAATGTACACCATCCAAATATTTCACATTTCAAAAATACAAACTTTTGTTTGCCTCATGTCATGAACCTCAACAGGGCACAACTGTGCAGACACCAGTTATGCACGCAACTGTCTCCGCAACGTATAATCAGGCAAAAATTATATGTTCCAGCGTTACCTCGTTGGCACCCAGTTTAAAATCCATAGCCGCTGCCAGCAAGACATAAAGTTAATTTTCATTCATACCCCAGAGATCGCTATAAACGCCCGCCCTCTGGCAGCATCACCAACCACCCACTTACCCATTGCAAGCGTTTATTTCCAGACGAACAGTTCACTGAGTTTGCAACCTTCAAAGAACATCGATTCGGAATAAATTGTAAAAGGCTTATGCAGCTCTAATGCGGGGCAGCAGTCGCAGCAGGAGGCATTCTACATACGAAGTGGGTATGTATGTACTATACCTACACACTTCGATTAGTAAAATCACTTGATTTGAAACCAGTGTGGCAGTTTAAACTCGCTTGCCGGAGAGCGCTTCAAAAGGACGGTATCTTTGTGGGTAATGCTCCGTAACCTAATACTAGAAGAGACGAAGCCACCGGATAGCTTTGCCGTTGTTCACTGGAGGGTTAAGTCACCAGTACCACTCCCGGGGTTAATTTATTGTGGGATAGATGCAGGTCGAACTGCTTCCCACGTACGCATATGGCTGAAGGGTCGGGTATCAGAGGTACATACGTAGTTATGTATGTTTAAGTGGTGACAAGGGTTTAACCGTTTCACTGTTTTAGTTATTTTGTGTTTTTTTTTTTTTTTTTTATGACGGCCATACATGTATAAATCTCAAGGGATTTTATTATTACACATACAAGTTCGTAGCTGTTGCAGATCTCACACTTGTGTACTGGTTTACGATGTGGCAAGAACATACCTATGGCTGTGGTTGAAACCGCAGCTGGGGTTGGTGGATATCGTTTACACTTCAATACATCGGCATGTTGTTGCACGTTGTCACAGTTACTGAGGTTATGGCGTCGCGTCGAGCCAATATGTGATATTGGAGCCTACTTATCGTTTGTAATTAGCTGAAAGCCCCTCATAGTTTACATATTTTTTTTTAAATTCAAGCTTTTACGGATTGTAAGATGTCAAGTGGACAATATCCGGGGTTAATAGTGTTGATAAACAAATATTGATTGTAGTTCGTGGCGCTTTTTATGACGGCTATCTGTTAGTTTACTTCGACACATGGTAGCTCGATATATTCGTTAAATAATAATTATAGATATTCTGCACAATACATATTCCACGATATACGACTATGCATTCAAATACATTACATACATCCCATATACACGTACCTATTGCAATGATCAGTATTAGCAGCCAAGTCATTTTTGCTATGCCCTCCTCCTCTGCGTTTTTGAACTTAAATTTTGAGCTGGGAAAATTAAATCTACATATGTATATACATACATACATGCTGGACAAAATAATAGGTGTGTGAGTTTTATATTTTGTTATTGCAAATTTGCGTTGTTGAGATAATTTTTCCACCAAATTCACCGTTATGCATAAGACGCTTGAATTACTGAGAAGTTATTTGTCACTCAAACTTTATTATTGCTTTCAACGGTTTTGAGTGAGGACCAATTATCTAGGATAGAAGCCAATTTGAGTTGGACAATATATTACACCTATTCTTTCATTTATGGCAAAACGTGTTAAAGTGTTTTATAAATTTACTAGCTGTTTGCCCGCGGCTCCGCTCGCGTGGGCTACAAAATTAATGTTAATTTTTTTATTTTTTTAACTAAATCTAAAACCTACATTCTATTAATTATAATGAAATAAAAGATATTTCATTCGAACAAAATAATTATTAAATGTTCACGTTGAAAAGCACAGTTTAGGAGATCGCACTAAAAATTGTTTTACTTTTGCTATCTGGAGTATCGCGAATAACTCGATCTTACTGACCCGTTCACGCAAAAGTATTAAGCTACCGTTAGTCTAATGGAGTTTTAATAATTTCATTCACACAATCACAAACAAATATACCTGCTTCATTTTTCACAAAGACCGACAGTAACAAAACAATCCAATACAAACAGTCTGATTGGGACTGATAAATATTCTATTAAACCAATCCAAAATGTTTTTCTCTGTTGAATTATCTAATGATTGTTGAAACATAAAAATACAAATACGATTTTAGGTGGTTTTTAGCTTGGGGGAGCGAATCTGTCAAACGACCCGAAGACGACTGTTTAATTTAGTTCGACTATGGTTTGCACTGAAAAGAGATGACCACACACTGAAGTTCAAAACATGATCACGTTAGAGCGCCCATATATACTCACGCACACTATTGCAACTATACCCACTGCTGCAGGACTGCAGGCAGTGGTCTCCACTGAAGGAAAATTTTTGGGCGATGATTTAAATAATTGTTTTGATTATTGCTTCTCTTCAGGACAACGTAGAAGGATGCTTTATATCTCAAATGAATCAGTGGCGAATTTACTGATTTCACCTCTTATTTTGTTTTTAAATCCAATAAGCCATTATTGAGTTAGAGCTGTAAAATTCAACTATTTCCCCACTTAAATCAATATTATCGTTACTCCTTATTCCTTATTTTACCTTACACAGCAAACATATCCTATAACCTGAAGAGTGAACATATGTATCTATGAAATAAAAAAAAAATCACGTAAATCGGATAAGTGGTTCTCCGGCTAGGAGGTCACTAACAGGAAATGACTTTGCCTTTTATAAGTATTAGGGATAACTATAAGTACCCAGTGTATTAAGGAAAGCAGAAATGCAGTAATTTTCCATAGAAACAAATATTTTTTAAGCCGCAATATCTGATAAATTAAGAAAAATATTGGTTCTTTTGTACATTACTCTTATTTCCTCAAGCTCTACAAAATGGCGTTTTCAAACCGAAAATTGTAGAAGTGCCAAAATAAACAATACACTCACGCTACCTATCAAATTTTTGCACTGAAGTGTACCTACCTTTGATAACTTTTTTTATTGAAACAAAATAATTATTCGCGTTAAAGAACACGGTTTATAGATCGCACTAAAAATTGTTTTACTATGTATTATGAATAACTCGATCTTATTGCGCCAGCGCACACTGGTTAAATATTCTCCCGCGGCAAACTTGGGGTAACTTCTACTTCAATCGCAAACTGAATGAATAATTCGGAGTAAAATTGAGTATACATGAACCAATTTTCATTGTATTGGCATTTCTGATGTATCTCTAAATTGACAACTTGTGTGCATTGGTTTACCCCGATGATAAACCACTTCAACGCTGGATGAAAATTTGACCCCGTTTCATACTGTATACCTGCCCTTCCTTTTCTATAAATTGAGTTTTACTCCGAGGGATGTAGTGTGCGCTGGCCCATTGAGCCCTTCACCCAAAAGTATTAAGCTATCGTTATTCTATCGGAGCTTTAATAATTCCATTCACACAACCACAACCAATATATGTGCCTACCCGCTTCATTTTTCACAGAGACATTTAGCGCACAGCCTTCTCACTCTATTCAATAATATTTTTTTCTCACTCTCACACAATATCTACGTGCAGAAGTGTGAATGAACGATCGAGAGTAACAACCAATAACAATCAATCCAACCCAAACAAAGTCTAATAAAAACTCACGCACACTATTGCAACGATATCCACTGCTGCTCGACTGCTGGCAGTGGTCCCCACTGAAGGAAAATTGTGGGCGATGATTTAAATAATTGTTTTGAAGATTGCTCAGCTTCAGGACAACGTAGAAGGATGTTTTATATCTCAAATGAATCAGGGGCGAATTTACTAATTTGACCTACTTTTTTGTTTTAAAATCCGATAAGCCATTATTGAGTTAAAACTGTAAAATTGAACTTTTTCCCCACTTAATTCACTATTATCGTTACTCCTTATTCGTTATTTTACCTAACGCAATAAAACATATCCTATAACCTGAAGAGTGAACATATCTATGAAATAAAAAAAAATCACGTAAATCGGATAAGTGGTTCTCCGGCTAGGAGGCAACTAACAGAAAATAATTTTGGTTTTTATAAGTATTAGGGATTAGGGATAGTGCGATCACAAGGGCGATCAGAAAACTTCGTCACAAATGGTTTGAAATACCACAAGGCTCCTGAAATGCGAGGAAGACCTAGATCGACGACAAAAACAGACGATCAGAAGACTGTCAAACTAGCCAAAAAGGAACCCTTTAAGCCTTCAAGGCTTATTGCGGCAGAAGTGGATATTAATATTACTTCCCACAAGATTCATCGTCAATTGGTAGATGCTAAGCTACCAGGCAGAGTAGCCCGAAACTTTTCTCTGATGCGAAAAAAAAAATTAGATATGAGGAAAATCTTTGCTGAAACTCATCGTTCATGGTGTGGAAAGAATGGAGGTAAACATGGCTAAATAATTCATGGAGTGACGAAACAAAAGTCAATTTGCTCTCCAGTGATTCTGGATGCATTGTTCGTCCACCAATGGGCAAAGAATACCATTTTACTACACGCGAAACAAGGTTAAGCATGGCGGGGAAAACATTATGGTATGGGAATGTTCTTACTGGAATGGTGTTGGATCCATATTTCGAAGAGAGGACACAATAATAAAATTTGAGTACCAGAATGCTTTGGAAAATGTAATACTGCCTTATGCCGAAGATAATACGCGGTTGATTTGGCGATTCCAATAGGATAATGATCCAAAACACTCATCGAACCTATGTAGTGAGTGCTTGGCTTAACGAACACAATGTCGCCAGTTAGTCGCCCGATCTAAATACCAGTGATAACTTATGGGGAGAGCTGAAGAGATGACTGTCAATGGGCACATCAACCAGCAAAAACCAGTTATGGCAAAATGTCCAAGCTATCTGGTACCAAATAACTATCGAGACGTGCCAGACCTTATGCGATATATGCGTAGAAGGATTCAGGCTCTAATTAAGAACAATGGTGGCTACACAGTCTACTAATATGTAGGATTATAAAGAATTGGTAAAGAGCTTCATTTTAAGATAAAAATGTTGTTTTATTACTCCTGAACACACCTATTATTTTGTCCAGCAGAGTATATAAAAAGAAGTTGGCATACGCAAGACCGCTCAGAACTCGGGAACGGATGGTCCGATTTGAGCTGTCTTTTTCTTTGTTGTCTTCGTCTCCGCCCAAGAAACATTTTTACGGCGAAGAAATTGGAAAATTTAGAAGAAAAATTGGAAAATGCGGAGAAATCGTTTTTCCATACATTTTGTATGGGGAATTTTCTATTTTTCACTTTGCTCTTAATATTACAATTCAAATGGTCGCAAAAGTTCAATATTGGGAAAAGTTTCCCGGAAAATCATATTTCATTTTGCAGAAATAATACAGTGAAATTAATTGCCAGAGCTCCATATTTAGAAAATTTTTAATCGGAAAAACCCTTTTCCCACACATTCAATGCAACATGCAACAACATTCGTATGCAATTTGACAGGTATCGTTTTCGCTTCTTCCTTTCACCATAGTCCAACTATACTAACTAACTATTCGCTCCACCAAGCTAATATTGGTCCATTTCCACCTAGAAGCTTGAAAGAATTCTGGCGTTCCAGCAAAATCAAATGGGACCCTCACTCACACACTCTTACAAGTAGGTGGAAGATAGGTGCAGCCATTTTCTTTAGATCATTATTGTACATATTGTTGTTGTTAAGGGGATGACAGGCTGCCCTGTGTTGTTCAAAAGAAAAGAAAGAAACAACACGCTACACTTTTAGACAGTAGATGGCCACGTGTTCATTCACATGCATTCACAGACAGGAAAATTTAGGCTCCGCCTATTTTTGACATGCAAGTTTGCCGTCTGTTATAGGTAGTCTATGCATTTCACATTGATCTGTTGCTACAGCTGATGCTGTACTAAAATTACTTTTTGAGCATTAATTATCAGATTTTCAATATTCAAATTGTGCCAAAATCATTCGTGAACGGTTACTTCATCTTAATCAAGTGAAGTTCAGCCTGATTGTAATGATTGTTCAGTTGTCAGCTCATGTTTTAAAGTCGAAATTTCAGTGATTCCGGTTAGTTTATCGAAAACTTTCAACCTTTCTAATGTTTCAAGTGCATTTGCGAATCAGCATCGACATTGCATTTCAGTGTTCGGGAGACATTATGCCGCCGATCAGAAGATCAAACATTGGCTCACGCAGTCGCAATGCACGAAGATTGGCGATTCGCCGTGCAAATCAAACTCATGAGCAACGCGCTGAAGCGAATTAACAGCTTCGAGCACATGCGTCGCGAATTCGTGGACGACGAACTCAGGAGGAACGAGAAGCACACGCAGCTGCTGAACGACTGAGACAGCGGTGCGCTCGCGATCTGCTTCGTCAAGTTGAATCAAACGCCAATCGTCGAGTGAGCAATGTCCAATTACATCGCGCCGATTTTCAATAGGACTTCAGTACAGCAAACTACCATGTGTTACGATTGGGCCCATAAATGTGATTTGCCAATATTGCAATGCGCTAAAGTTTCATGGTGTTGGAAAGGCTTCATCTTTGTTTATTTACGCGCCGGACAACGAAACAAAGAACGCAGTCTACCACAAAGCATTGAGTTGACCTGACATGTGATTCCTCGAACCTCTTTACATTCCGTATAAATAAAGGATATTGAATTCAATCGAATTCGAAAAGTGTAAATGTTCGAATCAAAAAATCAATTTTGGGCGGGACGAAGTTCGCCGGGTCCGCTAGCTTAAAATATTTTTGTAATTAGCAGAAAAGAAAGATGGGCGATGGAATATCATGCGCTGCATAACCAATAGGATTTCATGAAGCATTAATTAAGCTTCTATAACTCATGAACACTGCTTTTAGATGTGCAATTAACATAGGTGCATGCCAAGGCAGTGAAAGGTAGCATAAGTTATTATGCTATTAAAGCCTTGTAAAGCCCCAAACGGCAAAAAGTCGCATAGACAATTTCAAATGTGATCCCAAAAATGTTGCTAAAACGATCTATAAAAGAAAAAAAATCCTAGATCCGGATCAACAATTCAGGCTTAGAAGCAAAGATTCTAGAGTGGATCAAACGCACTAAATAACACCATCGATAGAACTGTTTTGGTTGCTCGGGCGATATTCCAAGCGCAATACGGTGAACAACCTGGCTTCATACAAGCAAGTGATACCTGTGTGGATGTGGACGTATAATATACGACTTTGGGGATGTACCATAGAAATGTAGTAGAAACTTCATACAAACTTTTTAAAATTAAGTTCCAAAGGGAATCGAGATGATCTACATAAGTATAGTTAAAGGCGAAATTGAAAATCTCGTACAAAAACACCATTGGCGATTCCTCCGCCATTTCAAAATCCACATCCCTGTCCTTCAGAGTTTAAACGGTGTTTTACTAATATCCAATAATATGAACGTGCCCTAATACTACGATTTCAGTATAAACAAACAAATTGTACTTAGAAGATTGAACTAACCAGGGTACCATCCATGACTGGAAAGGCTCGACAAGGTAAAGGAAAAGATATATAAATGCTTGGTTGCTAAATGCTTGGTTGCTAAATGCGTGGTTGCTAAACTAATCGAATACTAAGATGTCTACATTATATGGGCCTATCATGCTTTCTACCCGTCGGGAAGGGCCAGAGGCGGATCATTTTTGTTCATAAAAGCTTAACTGGCCGACTGATAGGAATAAGATACCTAATCTGATCGATTTCCTTGTTATCTGATAACTGTATAAAAGTTAAAGAAAGCTTTCATGTCTCCTCTGAACACTACTCAATCATTAGGGCGATGGCTATGCGAAGCCATAATTAAAAAGTAGGACCAGCCAGACTAACAATCGTGAAAACTGATGGAGAGAAGGTATATTGAGTTGTTTCACGTAAGACGCCTTATAATCTTGAAATTGATCACTTCGTTGAAATCTTATAAGGTTCCGGCCAGTTACGACCAAACTTATTGGACAAGTCGACGAGAGGAATTCGAACAAACACTTTGTGAGATAATACAGACGAGACTAAGAGTCAAACACGAGTGGTGCCTACCAACCAATACCACATGCTACCTATAGCATTAAATTAAATTAGACTAGAACTACAACAGCAGGACAAGTATCAAGGTATAAAACCAGACAGAAAACTTCTCTGAAACGCGATGGTGTGCAGACCCAGCTGCGCCAGGATTGGATGTACATGATGGTTAGGTTGTGCTAGAAGAACCAAGCTGAGCACAACGAAGAAAATCCTTAGAAAAGCAGAGAACATACCTGACATCTGCATAGAAGGGGCTATGAGGACCTGTCCCACAGTAGCACTGGAAGTGGTATTGGGATTCACTCCCCTTTACTTAGTGGTAGAAAGGATAAGCAACCTTACTAATAATAATCAAAGAGGGCGTTGGGAAAGAAAAATGCATGACACATAAACAACGAGAAAAACTTTCCAAATCAGTCCTACATCTGGTAGGGATGATATGGATAAGAGATACGCTTCGAGAGGAAATGCAATTTGAAGGTGAGTTGTAGAAGCGTATGGAGTAGTGTGTCAACTCAAGCAAAACACCATAAAGTGGTACTCGTACACCCACGGATCGAAACTAGAGCGGGTGTATATGAGTCCAGATCTGAGATTCCGAGGTCATGGAAACATACTCTCGTATTTTCCCAGCGGTAGAGTACGCAATCGAAAGATGCTCCCAATTTAATTTCTATAGAAATTAACGCGAACAGGTCCTCGCGACATTGTCGGATAACCAAGCCACCATCAAGGCTCTAAGCATTTATGAAATCATGCCTACACTGTTGCTACGATAAACCGACTGAGTGAGAACAACACACTCACCCGCTACTGGATACCAGGTCACATGGCGCGGAACCATTTCGTCGGCTGGGACCACGTACTATACAGAATGAACTAAGGATGATGGAATACAGCAAGAGAGCTAAACTTTGGGAGGGACTACCTAACCTAAGTGTCCACTAATGACACCCATTGTGGTGCCGATATGCAGTCTATTTGTAGGTATCAAATTCTTAAATCGTTTTAGACGCAGCTTTGGCCAAATCTGTTTTGTCGCTGGACATGTTGATCCACTTGTCCACCCAAATTTTGTACTCTCGACAGCATCCAGCTTAAGTTTAAGTTTGCGAATAGCTATTGGTATACCTAAGGTGCCTTTGTCCGGCAAGATGTTCCTATGCCCCGGCACCCAACATATCTAGGTGAATACTGAACTGCTCAGCCATCTCCACAAGAGACGAACAGCAGTCTAGAGCTACTAAAGATTTTGTAGAGGTCGATTCCAGGGATTTGATTGCTGCTTGGCTGTCTGAAAAGATGCGGATATCTCTAACAGATATCACGTTTTTCTTAAGCCAAGATAGGGCTTCTTTGATCGCCATTAATTTCTACAATGATTTGGATGACGGAAAGAGGGCTTAGGGTTAAGCCTATCACAGAAAACATCTGCACTAACTCCGTCTTTGGTCTTTGACCCGTCCGTATAGAAGAAGAAGAAGTAAGGTCCGCTTATACATCCGCAAGAACCAGCTGCACATTCTTACAAGCTTCCTAACGGGTCACTGCAGACTTAAGAAGCTCCTGAGGAAACTGGGTATGGAGCAACGTGCAGACTGCAGATTCTGCGGAGATGTTGAGGAAACCCCATTGCAGTGGAAAGCTGATCCACAAAAGACGAAAACACTTGGATAAATATCAACTATCAGAAAAAAGGTCTACCATTGTTGGATTCACTCCAGGCCCTCCTATTCATTAAGGAAATTAGACTGGAGGAGGTACTCTAAGTATCTCATCGATTAGAGTTCCAAGTCGGAGGAGCACATTAGATCTACAAAGGTTACCGTGCGCTTTACACTCCTATAATCAATCAACCAATCTACGTACAAGCTTATCCACCGAAAATAAAAGATATGTATGATCAAGGAGAGAGCAAAGGCGCGTAAAAAACTAGGGCTTCGCAATATAAGCAGCCCTGATGGCTTTTCAACCCTTTGCTCTAATCAATAAAATCACCAAAATCGCTTCAATAATTCAGGAGTTATATGGAAAATCATCAACTACTCGCATAACAGAGCCATAAACACCGCCATTAAAAGTTTACATTTTTTTTCACATGCAGCCCGTTACTTTTCATTGAGCCAAATAAATGCCAGGGATACAGTGGTGTACAACTCACTAGACAACACATCTTCCACTGACAGACTGAATTAAAACTTTCCACGACCAAGAGCAACTTCCTCCACCAAACTCTTGGCAGCTAAAAGATGCAAAATAGAATCCATTGTATCGAGATTAAATTTAAAGCACTTGCTTTCAATATCCACAGATGATATACACAGATACATATGTATGTAGGTATGCGTGTACATGCAAACGGACGAACCCTGATAAGAGGAAGTAATAAACAAAAGTGTTCATGTTATGTGACTAGATAAGACAGGGTTCATTGTATCTATACGACGAGTCATAAGTATCTATGCAGCAACTTCATGTGCTCCCAAATCGAAAAAAAAGAACGATAACGACGATGATGATAGTACACTATGGACAAATGCTAAAGCTGTATGTATGTAGGTATTTGTACGCCAGGACATCAGGAATTCTGGTTGTTGTGCTTTATATTTTTATTGTGCTCTGGGCCTTGGATGTCGATGTCCACAGCTATTCTGGAGATAGTCACAGTTGCTGCACAGATAGTTTTACGCATAACAATGTAAAGTTTTCTTCTTTAATTACTCGGTTACCATTGAAGGGTTGAGCCCCTCCCCGGGGGGCATTGTTTCCTATCCCAAAAGGAGTAGAAAGATACTAGAAGTACTTTTTGTATCTTCGTGCTCAGATGCTCAGATGCTCAGATGCTCAGATGGTTACGGCACAGTTCATTGTGAGTGCGAATGGCAGGAGATTGTACTAGCTTCTCGGTTCTACTCCCTTCAAAGCGGATGGCTTTGTTATCAAAGTTTACCAAACAATTTTGTTTTGTTTTTGCAGATTTGCATAATATCCCTCAAGACGAACATCTTGCAACTACCACGTCCTGTGTACATGAATTGAAGTTTCTCTTGGTTAAGTTATTGTATAGGTTTGGGGGTCGTTTTGGAATTCCTTTTATGATTACATGGCGTGGAATATACAGCACAACACTGATCTCCGTTTTGACCACCAAAAATTTAAGGCATTCAAAAGCTGAGTCATTATAAAGGAGAACCTTTTTGGACGCAAAGGAATGCTTGTCGGCTCTGGAAGCATGGTAATTTAATTTACTTTATGTGTGGTAATCAAACGTTATATTTGCTGAGAAGGAGGAAGGGACTTTACGAGACGTACTCATATGGATGTGATTCCTTGCAATTAAGTACTTTTGATTATGGAGAAAGTTTATTTATCTTGAGGCTTTCCTCATGTCCATACATGAGTGTCATCTGGTTGGTATTTGATAAGGTATTTGTATGTCGGAAAGGGGATGATGGGTTAGCTTCTTGTTTTGATTTGGTTTTGCCACATTGTTTTTTTTTTTTAAATTAAAGAAAATTTTACATGCAGTTGAACTAAGGCCCATTTAGAAAGGATCTACGGTGCGGATTAATAATAGGAATATGGAGTGGCTACCAAAGATTATAAAGTAGTACATAAGACGAATCTGCAGAGATTCCATTTTGTTTTCCAGTTCATTCGCATTGTTTAGCACGAAGCACTTAATGAATAACTTAACTTTAACTGACACGCATGCCTTATAAAGCCTCTTATGCATACAAGAGGTGTCCACAAAATATTGACGAACTGAGTTACGATGAAATGGGGAAGTCGATATTCAAGAAAGTTGAAGAATATTTTGGTATCCAAGGGTTAGATATCTGCATATAATCAAGCAAATACAGGTGCGTACATATGTATATGGTTTCTGAGAATACATTTGTGTTTACCAACTGTTACTCTTATCTTGACATGGTTAACCTCGGGTGCTTAGTATGTACTTTGACTTGAGTTTGGTTCTCAACAGCCAGCACCAGAGTTTGGTCGTTGAACCAACTCCTGAGAAGGAAGGAAGAAGTGTATCTGCACTAGCACTCAGGCGACAATGAAAGGTGTAGTAGTAGTGTGCAGGCTTCTGTCCCCGCTAGTTTAAACTTGAGCCCTACCGACAAACATAAAAAACGAATTACATCTTAGTCGAATTACTACAGTTGAAATGGAGTTGCGTCCTGGTAGCGCAATGGACCTGATAGAGTCTGAGCGTTCCTGGGATTTTTTTAATAAGTGGCAGTGGAAGAATTTACTTCTCAATCAGGCCAAACTTTTTAATACACACTGTATAGGATCTACTTTGAAATACGAGCTTAAGCCTGTTATCTTTTTTTTAAGGCTAAGTCGAGGCTCTTAAAAATGGGACAGCAGAACATTTAGTGAGCCAACAGCTGCTCTGACACAATTTCGTTTTTGGCACTAACTTGTACGTCCCCATTGATTTAAGGGTACTACGAGTAACTAAGGAACTATCCCTTTAAGCTGTGTCGTCGATGTTACTTTCTGACCGAGAAAGGGAAAAATATTGTCTTCTTATGCGGTGTGCTCTGTGTTGCCAATAATTCCCTCTAAGGAAATACTTCTTTTGAAAACGCGATTATAACACTGAAGTATATATGTAGTTAAGGAGTTCACCTACCCCGGAGTAAACAAGCGAGTAAGCTCAATTAATGGCATCCCCTTTGGTATTCAATTGATCATTTGAAATGATTCAAAAATGGACATTGAAGCTCGGGTACTTGTGTTGGCCGATTAGTAGAAAAACTTATCAGATTTTGGAAGGATATTTTTTATCAATGGATAACAGATTCAAATCTCAACACAACATTTCAGATGGCCAGGAAATTGGAAAGCAGATGAGTATTTTAAATATCCATGCATTACCCTGAGTAGATCCGAATGTCATAAATTCATTTGCTTATTCATACAAACTCCAAAACATCCAGTTCAGACAATCATTGAAAATAATATTTTTTGGCAAAAAATGGGGTCTTCAGCCATGAATGACTCTCTAGTTGTACACAGCCGTTGTAAGTCCAATTCTTACCTACGGAGCTATCGTATGGTGGCCTGCCTAGAGCAAAACCTACAATATATGCAGACCTAAAAAAGTTCAAAGAGCAGCATGCATAGAAGCCACTGAAGCCACTGAGAGCCTGTCCAATGAATGCTCTTACTGTGATCCTTCACCTACTCCCTCTTGAACTTCACGTCAGCCTTATGTTGCGCAGTCCTGCTCGGAGAATTCGGGTGCCGGGTGCTGCTATGCATTACGGCCATAGTAAGGTTCTGGAGATGGCACCAAATAACCTGGTTGTGCCTTCAACTGATTATAAAACCGCAACTCTAGTTTTCAGGAAACGTTTCTCTGTCTGGAAAAGCCGTAAAGCAGTCAAAGATTTTGATACTACTATCTATGCGGACGGATGGACTGTGTAGTCGGCGCAGGCGTTTCCTTAGACAAGCTGAACGTCTCGAAATCTTTCCATCTACCGAATTTCGCCAGTGATTTTCAAGCAGAACTTCTCGCGATTCATGAGGCCGCCCGCCGATCACTGAACACTCTCTCAACTGCCCACTGGAATCTTGCTATCTTCACTGATAGCCAAGCTGCTATCATTTCAGCTATCACATCCTCTAAACTGATATAGCAATGCCGGAAAGAGCTGAACAAATTGGGTGCTCAATCATATTTCGCCCTCATCTGGGTCCAGGACATAGTAACTATGAGGGAAACGAGCGGCCAGACGATCTGGCCAGGCAAAGGTTAGCCCTTAGCGGCTCGCTGGCAGAAATAGTCAATGTTCTGCTGGGAGTCGTTAAGGGTAACATTCACAATCACTTCTTAAAGCTGGCCAGCCTAGGTTGTAACACGCTATCCAGCTGCGCTGTATCAAAAAAGACATGGCCCAGCTATAGCAAACCAAAAAAAAATTAGCTGCTAGGCAGATCAAGATCAGATATTGCGAGAATTGTACCCATAAGCACGGGTCACTGGCCGATAAGAGACCATGCAACCAAGCTTGGCATCTCCCACAACACCTTCTGTCGTAGCTGCAGAGATGCTAACGAAAATGGATTTCTTCTTTACTTTCTTTGCAGGCGTCCTGGCAAGAACCCCGCAAAGTACTCTAGGTAAACCCTTCTTTGACGACCTGAGAGAGATATTTGACAGAAGGATTGGAGTCCTCATCCTCTACCTGAACTCGACAGGATGGGTATATCTCTCACCCCAACCGTAAACAATATTTTTACAACCAGGTTACATGAGTTTTGTGGTATCAAAACGGCGCAATCTAGCGCTAATTGCGTTTCATTTAAGAAACAGCCACCTCTACCCTACCTACCTACGGTGCAACGGGTCCACAAGGGTACAAGTCGCGAAAGCCCAACTTTCTCCTCCCATCTAAATGGTTGCATGAAACGCAATCCGCATTGCTAAATGCATCCAGTAATTATTCCAAAGAGTAATGATGCCCTTTGTCCATTTCCTGAGATCCTGATAGATTGTATCCGCTTTCATTTCACGTTTATTTGAAAAAAAAAGGAATTCCGTGCGGGGTGAATTTCTCAAGAAACCTTTCCATTAAGTTCAGCAATTTTCTCATTTTTTTTTTTTTGTTAAAACAGATAACAGAGTTTATTGCCGCATACAAAGAGTACCAAAGGATATGTGGAATAAAAATTAATTAAAATCATCGACAACGCTCATCTAGGGAAGCGCACGTTTGCCAGTCTGTCTTTTCCCTCGAGTGTGTAAATTTCAAAAAAATAAAAAAAAATAGCAATTTTCAGTTTCCCACTAAACGACATCCAGCTTAACAGGGTTAAATTGATTGCCTTACATTAAATGCACGCAATAGGATACTCTGTGTGTGTGTATCCGGACGATTGAATGTGCATACGATAACCACAGCACGCTGTCATGGCTTAATCCACCCATTCCGCGTATCAAGGGTTTTTAATAACTTTCAAGTTTATTGGTTCACGACACGGATGAGGACAGAAAAGTGTTATATTGTTTATACGTATTTCATCAACAGCTGATGGCACATAGGCGGAAGCCATTTAATGGCATTCGTTGTTGGAACAAGCCGCCTATGCCTGAGGAAGGATATCTGCTTCATAGAGTGAATTCGCTTTTATTAGAAGCACAAATTTCGGTGAAAATTAAATTAAACTTTGCCAGTCGAAAGTAAACAAATTGAATTTGGAATGAAATATCTCAAACATTGGGGTGCAGTGCATCCACCACGAAATCGAATACATTCTCCTCATTGTATGCAATCCGAGGATCCGGATAGTTGGAGTGAGGAATTTAGAATGCCCGGGGGTTGATAAAGCATTTTATGCTGACGGTATGAATGGTGGTAGCAGTGGTATTGTGTGGTGGAATGAAAGTCGGTGTATTTAAAAATCAAACTTTGACGTTAGGTAATGGTTGATTGTAGAGCCGTACTAACGGCCATGCAGGAGCTTTTCAGTGGCAACCACATGTGAAATGCGGTTTTATTTAATCTCTTAATCCAAAAACTTTCAGAGCTTATTTGAATACATAATGAGTCTTCGTATAATAAGTGGAAGGATATGGGTATCCTGTGATGTGTTTACGGTTGGTGAACTGCGTTCTTACAAACTTATAGGGAGACCAAAATATTTGGTCATAAATATTTGATTTAGATTGAATTAGTTTTTCAATTAAATTAAATTTAATATCTGACCAGAGATGGGAACAAGCGTCTCGTTCGGGTTGTAGCATTGTGTGAATTGTAAAAGCGCACACGGTGGATATCTGTCGAAAAGTTATAAAGTTTCCACTTATACTGGGGCTCTTAATTCAATTAATTTGGAAACGAAAGGCAATATTCCAAAAAACACTACAGAAAGTGGTTTGTTACTCGGTTGCTCATTTTTTGAACAAATGCGGTAGTAGCTATTGATAAAGACCAGAAATAAGAACCAACCATGTTTTAAAAACATAGAATACAAAAGCACTCAGCCCAGGAGAAGTCCTTTGTGATATCATGGGTCTTTCCACTTTGGCTATCCAGGGACTAGTAAAACCAACCAGAGGTTCTATTGAAGCGGAGGATGTTCATGACATTCAAGGATGCCAGTTCGCGGAGGTCATTGGAGAAAAGGGCCCATTAATGCAGCAGTATTCTTTGGGAATACTTGCCCGATCCACAAGAAAGGAGAACCCCTCAACTGCGCCAATTACAGAGCCATCAGTCTCCTCAACATCGCGTATAAGATCTTATCTGCCATATTGTGTGAACGCCTGAAACCCTTCGTCAAACGTTGAACTGCTCCGTCATCTCTAATAGACATGAAAGGCAGTTTAAAGAGGCTTTCGAAGGGAAAGAACACCAATTTAATTGGCTGTCAATGAAAACGCTAATATCCTTAACAGATATTGCATTACATTTCGGCCAGGACAATACCTCCGTTTGAAGTAATTTGTAAGGTGAATAGAAAGGCTCAGATTGAACTTTTCAGAGAAGAGAGAGTTTATCTTCTTTTATGGATGCCGCGTAGGATGCATTATTTTCTCAGCTTTCTGTTATCGGTATCCTCGTGAACCATTTCTTTTTTGAGAATTAAAGACAAGAGTATTACCTTTCAAAAGAGCACCGATGACATTCACATCTACAAGCTTCTGCAGTTTTCTTGATGGTAGGGTGACCAGCCCTGGCTGGCGTACTCAAGAAGTGGTCTGACGAATGTGATTTAAAGGGATTTGGTTACGAAATTTCAATCTACCGGGAATGAGGTTTGAAACGGATGATCTAAGTGGGAGACTTTATTAGCCTATATTAGACCTAACCCATAAAAAAACAACGGCGAAAAACCAACACCTGGAATCTTGAGGAGAATGATTTTGTGACAGATTCTGTCAACCGCTTTTCTGAAGTCAGTTGCCACGACGTCTACGAGTACTTCTTAACCATTGCGCATAGTGAGGAAGAAACAAATTCGCTGAGGTTGGTGGTTGTAGATTTGTCCTTTAGCAACCCGTACTGTTTAGGGGAGAAAATCGATTTGCATGCTCACAAAGCTTTATTATGCTTGAAAGCTTAGCAATGGGTTTATAGTTTGATATTTCGATCTTGCAGCCCATTTAATGGACAGGGATGATAAATGAGTCTTTCCCCAGTTTGGCGAAGACACCATGTGAAATTGAAGAGTGCAGTAATGTCTGGAAGTTCATTTCCAAGGACATGACAAAAGAGTGATCGAAAGTCCATCTGGGCCGTAAGACTAGTCGTCCTGGAGGAGATTGGTCTTGTCAACCACTGGTTGCCTTGCTTATATTTACAGATGTTCGGGAGGTTTCAACCCAGCCGTTAAGGTACGAACAGTTGTTAGTGGTCGAAAATGCTGATCTGCTCATGCTTTCTATGGAAGTGCTTGCAAACGTAGTATTTGCACAGTCTCTAAGCAGCCTTATAAGGAAAAGCCTTCAACTCTAATATATCTATAATATGCGGATAGAATCTTTAGACATCGGGTCTAGATGGCTCATGATTCTCATCTCCAAACTCATGACAGGAGATCCAATGCCTAATCAGTGGAGGGAAAGTTATCTTCTTCCCTTGTACAAAGGAAAGGGTTATACGAGAAATTGTGATAATTACCGTTCGATTAAGCTGATGTCACACACCATGAAGATCATTGAGCGGGTATTAGACAGCCGATTGCCGCAAATAATACGGCTATCTGATGACCAGTGCGGGTTTGTCGCAGGTAAATCAATTACGGATGCAATCCAAAGTATAAGGATCACAATGGAAAAACATCGTGATGCCGTAAAGGATTTGCATCTGGTGTTGGTTGATTTTGAAAAAGCATTCGATAGACAACCAAGAGATCTGATATGGGTGGCGCTAAGACATCGAAGAGTTTCAGAACCCTACGTCCATGATCATCTGACATGTGTGACGGAGCAAAGAGAAGAGTAAAATGCCCTGGCGGAGTAACCGAGGAGTCTCCATTTAAAGGGAAGCGTCTTAAGTCCTTTGCTATTTATTACAGTCCTAGATTATCTGCTTGAAGGAATTGTGACGGACCCCAAAGTGCGTCAGTTATTCTTTGCTGACGATGGAGCCATCATAAGTGAGGATCAAACGTCCCTGCAACGAGCACTTGATGTGTGGATGTTTTGGAGAAAAATGGGTATCGAGTTAGCCTAAAAAATACAGAGTACCTGTACTGCCCATTCTCTGATCCACTCCGACCTAGTCAAGACATTTATTTTAATGGAAATGGAATGGATTCCCAAGTGCAAAAAGTTCAAGTATCTGGGATCTATGATCAATAGCGAAGCAACTATGTATTGATGACGACATCAATCATCGCGTAAGCGTAGGGTGGATGAAGTGGCAGGAAAACTCTGCTATCTTCTGTGGCTGTAACGGTTGTACATTGCTGGACAATGAGAGCAAATTAACGGCAGCTGAAATAAAGATGCTTCGCATGACGGCAGGAGTAACAAAGCTTGATCGAATTAGAAGTTCAAAGATCCGAGGAAGCCTTCACGTCCAAGAACCCATCTCGAAAAAATTGGAGCACGACCGGCTCACTTGGTACTGCCATGTTCAAAGGCAAAAAAGGCAATACCAATCAACGTTCCTACACAAGCGCGGAAGAGAGGCAGGCCAAAAAGCTCCTGGATCACCCAAGTGCAAAAACAGCAGCATTTGATTGGCCTTAGTGACGAAGTGATCCGAAACTGGGACGCCTGCAGATACTTTCTGAGGTCGAATTGGCGAACCCCACAGGCAGACCAGTAGGGATGCAGTAAAGTGGGAAGGTTATGATCTCTAAAATCCTCATCATAACCTCGCCGAACAAAAGGATGAAGAAGAAGAAGAAGAAGCAGCAGAACCTTTTGGCTTGAATCATGAAAAAATGTGATCTCTTGGCATCGTTGATTTATTGGTGTCTTCTATTGAAGTGCTTTAAAACATCGTAGAGTCAGCTTTAGAAGGCAATATTGATGATGCAGTGGGATCACTTTCCTTCAGTTCGTAGGCCAAATGTTTTGCATCTACATTTGTACGTTTGAATTAAGTGCAAACAGTGGAAGATTTGTATATAATTGGTCGCCTGAAAAGTGTCCATCCCGACACCGGATAATGCATAAGACACCCTCACATATAAATGTTAATTACATCTAGCGCAATAAGTACATATTTCGTGGCATAGCCAAAGGAGCAACAAGGATTCTTGAAAATAATACTATAACTCCAGAGCTCTCCACTGACTTGAATAATTACAGCCTTCCTTCAAATTTGATGTAATTGCCAATTTTTTAAACTCTATTCTCTACTGCCTGACAAATTCGTTCAAAACTTTATCCTAGTGTACAATAAATGCAACTTCGAAGAAATAAATAAAATAAAACTCAATAATGCTCACTAGAGATGAAAATGCCAACGCCCATCCTGTGTACTATGTCAACTTATCCAGAACTGAAGAAACTCTCAGTTACCGAACTATGCCCAGAACCGGAAGACAAATGCATCCAACAGAAAGATGCCAAGTGATAACATCGACTTCATGGGCTCATACTTGGTTGGATGCATAATTGTTCCCCATTGATTGCTCCCTTAGATAAGGATATGTATGTCCAGCATTCGTTCTTCCATTTGCTTATCCTTTCCCATAAGAAACGATGTAGAATGCCTTCATAATTGTCTGAGAATTTGTTGAAATTTATTTTCAGTTTCCTACTTTCTCAGAAGAGTTGCCCGTATGCTAAGTGAAGCATAATGTACTACCCGACGGAAAGACATCAGGAGGAACTTTAAAAGTTTTTTACTATAGAAGGACGAATAGTCGTAGGACGTTGAGTGTGTTTAATATTTAAATTTGCTTTATTCTGTTCTGACTACTTCATGCATTAAGTGTTGAAGTGCACAGTAACTTGAAGTGAACTCGAAATTATTTCCGATTCATCTATTGTAGTCAAATTACCTTTCACTTTAACTTAAGGATGTTGCATACGTATACTATGTACTAGGTACTGTGAGTGTTATGAATTGGTTTCCTTTACAAAAGGGTTGTACGTAGGGATGTGTATTATATTAATAGTATCATTTATTTCAAGTCAGCAGTAAGATGAACAAGGACAAATTGGAATTTGTTGAGTAGCCTTATCGGTGCAGAGACGAGGGAACTGCTTTGTGCACAATTTGGACATTTGGGTACCGAAAGTCCTCCTCAAGTTCCGCACCAGTGCAGTAAACATATTACTTCGGGATAGAACAAGTTGTGCTTAGCTGATATGTAGTCGTTGTGTTCTTTAAGATTTTAATTTAAATTAAATGAAAAAGCATTACCGGTATCAATGAAATTGTTTTTTAAGTTTTAAACTTTCGACTATGTCATTCTGTAAGGAATACAACAAAGCTTAAATGGCCACAGGAGTTTTTTTTGATTCTTGTAAGTTAATTTTCCTTTACAAAGCCATTGGGAATAAATGGGGATTACAACCTCGAATTACTCACTGGCTCTACATATTGATCATTAGACCGATACTCACATACGGGGTGATTGTCTGGTGGACAGCCTTAGAAAAGCCATAAATCGCGACTATCTAAGTAAGGTCCCACGTACAGCTTGTCTGTGCATACGCGGAGCACTTCGTACAACTCCTTCTGCGACACTGGACATTATATTCCATCTAATACCCCTCGATATATATAGCAAGCAAATGGCAGGGATTGCAGCCGTTCGCCTTGAAGCTACCCAACAGTGGTCAAGAAAAGAATTCGGCCACGCCTCAATTCTGAATAAATTCAAAATCTCTCCCGAAAGCACGGGCTACACCATCCCACTTCTAAATTATGGGAAGAACTTCCTAGTCATCATCCCATCCAGATCACTCTGGGAGGGCGATGCATTTTCAGAAGATGAACCAATTCACTTCTACACTGACGTGTCAAAAACCAAAGACGGGGTTGGTGCAGGTGTTTTCTATGGTAGACTTAACCTTAAGCTCTCTTTCCGTCTTCCAAATCATTGTAGCGTGTTCCAGGCGGAATTAATGGCGAGCAAAGAAGCCCTATCTTGGCTTAAGGAAAACGTGATATCTGCTAGAGATATCCGCATCTTTTCAGACAGCCGAGCAGGATTCAAATCCCTGGAATCGACCTCTATAGATTCATAAGTAGCTCTAGACTGCCGTTCGTCTCTTGTGGAGATGGCTGAGCAGTTCAAAATTCACCTGTGTTGGCTGCCGGGACATGGAGACATTCCAGGGAATTGTAAGGCAGACGAGCTCGCCAGAATAGGAACAACTATACCCATCTTGCGGGACAAATGCACCTTAGATATACCAATAGCTACTCGCAAACCTAAACTCAAGCTGGATGCTGTCCAGAGTACAAATCTTAGGTGAACAAGTGGATCAACATGTCTAGTCTAGCGACAAAACAGATTTGGCCAAAGCTGGATCTAAGACGCTCTAAAAATTTGATTTCTCTCAATAGACTGCATGTCGGCACCACAATAGGTGTCATCACTGGACACTGTCTAATAGGCAAGCATGCTACAAGGCTGGGCCTCTTTGCGACCGACTTTTGTAGAAGATGCATGGATGAAGAAGAGGAGGAAACTATCCCTCACCTTCTTTGTTTCTGCCCAGCTCTCTCCCGTAGAAGGAAGCTTCACTTAGGAGCTCCCTATTACAACGATATAGGCGACCTGCCGAATATTGACATCAAAAGCCTCCTACGCTTCATAGGAAGCTCTAATTGGTTTTAAAACGAGTAGGTAGATACTTTCTCCCATGATCCACGTGGTATCACAACGGACCTATCATTGGTCTAAGTGTGCTGGCGACTCCTAGCTGGCAGCCACTTTAACCTAACCTAACCTAAGTTAATTTTCGATGACTTTACAGCCATTTCTAGCTGTATTGTAGACATAATTTCACAGATGTTGGTGTTTAAACTTGGGGATTTCAAAACTTGAGGATTGCCTGCATTGACACGATCCTTAGCATGTCCGCACAAAAGGAAATCCAACGGGGTCAGATCACTAATTGATGTCATCAAATCTCGAAATTAAACGGCAGGGGAGGTTTTGCCGCCAACAGGTTCAACTTTGCCTGTGTTGTTTGGAACATAGCCCCTTTCATGGTAATCATTGCGTGGAGAATTCACCGTGACAGTGGCGCCTTCGTCGTTTTCATCCAACTGGATGTCATAGCCTCCCAACAATGTTATTTGGATTCTCGGAACCTCAAATTCCGCAAGTTTATTTCTTTAAGTGAAAACTGGGCCTTATCGCTGAAGAAGATTTTGTTCGAAAAATCGGCGTTGACGCACTCTCAGTGGCTATGTTTTTATTTAGTAGAGCATTACTATGATCCACAGGCCTAATGACATCACAATCACCAGTGATTTGTTTAATTTGGTGGCTGTTTTTCGAATTCGTTATTCAGTTGTGCGATTATGATCACCATGATTTGTCCTTAAATCCCGACACGCAGATATCTGATGCAGGACTGTCTTTTTTTTGATCAGATACAACCATTTTTATGTTTTGAGTGGTAGCTAAACGATCGATATTAGGCGTGTTTTGGTGAAACTACTCAGTGAGTACTACAACAAAAAATGGCAGTCACTTTAGCTTCAGTGAAAAGTGAGTTGGGATGAATGGCTTGTAACACTCACTTTCAGATGGCGCTGAAAGTGTTTCAGAGTCTGGTAGCCCTCCGTAAATTGACATTTATTGTGTTTCGTTGAAAGAAAATGGACGGGGAGAAAAAAGAAAAATATAACTGATAGGATAAATATTTTCCGTTTGTTTATAAAATACATACATATTTCGTCACACATTAGTGTAAAAAAATTTTAATTTTTTGTACACCGCTTGTAAACAGCTTATGTCAGGCTGATAGCGGGCACATGCACCAATCTTTAAATATTAAAAAAGCAAAAAAAGCTATCAAGCCAGATTGCCTGGGGATCTTTTTGATGAGGAGCTTTGACTTTGCCTTGCATAATTCTCACTAAAATACGCCTATTGTAAAATGGCAAGATAAGGACTCACTATTTATTACTTTGACTGATATGTAGATGCCATACTGCAAGGATGTTGATTCTTCTTTTTACCAAATAAATGAATGGAACTTTTGACGAAACAGTTCGTCCATTCAGCATATGTTGCTAGATCACCTCAGCTGATTTCACTGTGATAATTCGATCTACCTCCTACACTTGTTACTTTTTCTATGATTTGTTTGATTACTACAGACCTATGCAGGAACTGTGGAAAAGTCGAAGTGGGTGCCTGTATTCTACGTAAATCCACGCCCAGAACCAAGATGACTGTCCTCGAAGAATACGAGTATTGTTTCAACCACCTGAGTAAACTGTCAACAAAGCCCCCAAAAACATTCTGAAATTCTTATGGAAGGTAATCGGTTTGTTCATGAAATAGAACTAAGTACCCAGAGTCCCACTTTTCTTCTTTTGTAGTTTAAAGTCTGGCATCCAAGAACTGGTAAAGGTAATACAATCACAGAGAATGCAGTACTGCGTGTTGTACAGCCACTGCAACAACTTAGCCCAAACACAGAAGTAGCTAAAGGAGAAAATACCATCCTCATGGATTTTTATGCAGAGTAGATTTGCCGCGCTCAATATAAGACTAAATTAAGAACAGATATTTGGCATAATCAACCTATAAGGGCCAAGTGCAAAGGACAAAACCGATAGAATTTTACAAATGACAATAAATCTGTTTCTATTCTCATTGCAGTGATCATGGGGCATAACGCTCTGCGGTACCATTTCAAATATATATCTACAGCTTACAGAAGAAGACCTTTGTAGAGCTTACAGGGACGAGGAGATCGATGACGATACGACTCACTTCCTATCCCACTCTACCATCTAAGAAACTAATTCCTCGGCATGCACTTCTTCCAGAAGATCGAAGAACTACATAGCGGACAAATCGGTGAATAACATCCTTAACTTCGTCAAATCCACAGGATGGCTTGTAAGTAAAGCACTCATATGTTTGTATGTCTGTATGTACAAGGCGGCGCAAAATTAATCATCCAATTTTGTTTTTGAATCACTTTTTTACTAAATAAAAAAAATGATTTTGAGTGATGGAAATCTTTATTTGGATCTTTAAAATTTTTTCTGTTAAGTGGAAAAGATGATATCCGCCAAGTGGCTGCCGCCAGTGTTGATACACATTTGTGCCCGTTTTATCGCATTTTTCATGACTTTACGCAAGATTTCCGATGACAACTGTTCGCATTCCTGTCGAATATTCTCCTTAAGGGCTGCGATTGTCCGAGTCTTGTTGGCATAAACCCGCGACTTCAAGTAGCCTCAAAGAAAGAAGTCTGGGATGGTTAAATCAGGCGATCTTGCTGGCCATGCCAAATCGCTAAAACGGGAGATTACGCGACCAGGAAACACTGCCTTCACAATATCCATTGTGGCTCGTGCAGTGCGTGCGGTTGCACCGTCTTGTTGAAACCACATGCTCACCAAGCCCCGCTCATCCAATTCCGGCAGTAAGATGTCGTTTATCATGGCCCTGTAGCATCCGCCAGTAACAGTGACCGTATTGCCGATGGCGTCCTCAAAAAAATACGGCCCAATCACTCCCCCCGCGTGAACGCCGCACCACACAGTAGCTTTGAGTGGATGTAATCGCTCTTCGTGCATCACACGCGGATTTTCAGTGCCCCAGAAACCAAGATTTTGCTTATTGACGTCACCGTTTAAGTGGAAATGCGCCTCGTCGCTCATGATGATTTCGACACAAAATCGTCCTCTTCGTTGTTGAGATTGAGGATGGCTTGACAGTAATTCCCACGCAACTGATGGTCAGGAGGCATTAACTGATGCACTGTTTCGATGCAAATTCGCTGCAGGGTCCATCTGGTGATACCCAATTGGTTGATGTTTCTTCGTTCTCAGCGACGTCGGCAGCCACAGGCGCGATTTTCTCGGCCGAACCACCAGTCCGGTGACGGCCACGCCCTGCATGATCTCCCGTGGTTCCAGTCTGTTCGAGTCGAGTAGCTAAGCGCCGGAATGTTTGCCCAGTTGGCGCAACACGATTAGGAAATCGACGTCGAAATTCACGCTGCGCTAACACCACCGACCGATTATTGGTAAAAACAATCGACACAATTATTCCACGCTCTTGCGGAGTATAGCGCTCCATTGCTTGTCTGTTTGTATACTGCAGCTGTCTAGTTCACAAATGTCAAATATGATTGACGTACGACGCCATTTGCAAAAATTATAACATCTTCCGATAGGATGATTAATTTTGCGCCACCTTGTATATACATACTTCTCTCCACAGGTTACGTTCGACGGGTAAGGGGTCTTCCAACCCCCCACATCTTTGGTATCGCAATGTGTCAATATTGACCTGAATGTAGCGAAGTAGATTTCTCCTAACCTAATCAACGACACATATTGGGATGAGGACTTCTCGGACAAACCAATGCTTTCATCTTTCTAAGGAAAAAAACATGCAATTTTTTTACTTTTTCACGTTTGATCTACTTCATTTCAATTCACAAAGCTCCAATTTGCTCCATTGCCATGGATTAAGCCCCCAACTGAAAGTCTAGTCAAGCTCAATAAAACCAGATGCAAATACATTCACAGGCAACTGAAAAACTTTATGTCTTTCTTGAAGACACTGAAATCATAATCGTAAAATATCTCCCCAAAGTTAATCCAAATCAAACCTTACCGTGTCTGTCATGCCATGTCATAAAAATCAATTATTCAAAAGGCATAATGCAGTTACATTTGAAGTTATAAAAGGTTTCATTGTATGCCAACAAGAACCGCACTTTCCCATTGTTTCTACACCCCCTGCAGCCTTTTGTATCCTGTCATATAAAAGTGATACGAGCGCTGCATTCCACCTGATCCCTTGGTCGGTTCAAATGCCGCCGCTTACTCTCCCACTCCTGCCCAATTCACTGTGCAAGAACGAGTATGTGGTATAAAAGCGCGCACACTGTAAGAGACGTCAACTTGTACCAACCAGTCAGGCAGTCAGGCAGTCAGGCAGTCAGCGGTGTGGACGGCACAAAAGTTACAATGGAATCTCAAATTAGTCTACTTAAAATCTGGTACGTGATTCCCTTTCGCATTCAGCTCCAGTCCTCCGAATTACGGTATAGGAACGGAACCAAACCATTTTGCCAGAGTCAAAATCTCATTCTTTATACACGTTGCACTATCACAGTGTGCCCAAGCCAGGCAGTTACGCAGCCACACATGAGCTTGGAGTGAAGTGGATGAGGAAGGAAAATAAAATGAATTGTAATACTCGTATGTATCTCAAACAGTGAGTTGCACAATTCCATAAGAATAGAAGAAACATTGTATTACATTTACCTCCGGCAGGTGCGTGATAATTTGGCCACAGCCCTGTAAAAAGGTCGTGCCCCTGTAAGGACTCATATACTTACACCACCCCCGCACTACCATACTACCATCACCGTCACCATCGCATTAAGAGGATCCTATTTATTTCATTTTAGAAAACCTCTTCCATGCATACAACGCTGGCAATTTTAATGAATATTTAATGACAACTACAATTCACCTCCTACGACATGAGTATTTAGCATAAGGACGTGCGCCATGACACTTCTGTAATTACAAAAGGGGGGAAGTGAAAGTCAGACCCGCTTGCTCACATGGAATACATGACCAGGAGGGGAGACGCCATTATTAACGGTAATTGTATTAAATATTCCCGTAATAATAAGATGAAAGCGCACTCAGTCACAAGTGCCGGTGTAAATATGTAGTGGATATTTATTATAACGGTATAGAAGTCGGGCGACCGGCGGCGTCGACATCGTTTTGTCGGAAAAGAAATTGGATTAACTGGAAGTGGCTAGGGATATAAATAAATGCCCTACACTCGCACGTGGACATAAATTTGGGAGAATTACCTCACACAGAAGAAGAAATTGATAGTAAGCAGCACGGAGACAACAAGGACAGGACGACGACGAAGACGTTTCATTTAATACTGGAATTCTTTGCTGAAATTAACCTGAAGATGGTACTTTTCTGTCGTATTTGAGAGAGTGGATATCGTTTTGTTGATTTATAGACATGTGCTTGAAAAAGGGTGACATTTTGCATACTTTAAGTTGTTGCTTTCGAGTTGAGTTGAGGTGTTATACGATGCCGGTCTGTGCAACTTGGGGGCATAGCTGAATTGTGAAAGGATATTTGAATGTTAGTCGAAATATCTTCAACCGAAAGACAGACTGTCTGGATCGATGATTCGGTATTAGTTGTTTGTTGAACTTTGTGCCTTTCGTCATTGTTTCGCAAGACACGAAGCTGATATCTAAGCATGACATTGACATTATAGCTGCCAATTAGACACACGACCAATTCCCTTGTCCTCCTTTTGACTAAGTAGTCCTTTCGGGTAATCCGAATCCATTCTGATGAATACATACTCATGAAGTAGTTGCCGGTATCAATCCTTACTGAGCGATAGTAGGGAAAAGGAAGAGAAGGTTTGAATATATCCAGATCTGATCCAACAAACCAATGGCTGCAAAAGAAACCGCCCTTGTGCTAGGAAGAAGAAGAATACAGTTAGAATGCGGAGGATCGCTTAAAACAAATATAGGCACAAAGAGGATGTCCGCAAGGAGCTGTGCTCTACCGCTTTTTTTTGTCGGGGCGGGCCTCAAAAACTGGTCCATTGTACTACCAGGCAGAGAACCCCATTTTGCTCTGTAATTTTTTCGTCCTAGAAAGTCGAAGAGGAGCTTCAGCGATGAGGAGCTTACATCATCAGCACTCACCACATCAGCACCGAAAATCCGCCATCTGATCCGAGCAAAGGCAGGACGATTGTCCATAGATAGGAAATATTCCTCCGTGTCGTCGCCTTCTGCACAGGCGTTGCAGATATTTGTAGGGATATCACTGGCACACTAAGGTGTTTGGCAAAGGTGTAGTAGCCAGTAAGAACGCCAGTAAGTTGTCTACAGTCCTTCCTGCTAAGGGATAGCAGACCGGCGATTTCCTACAGAAGTCAGTTCGTTTAGCCTACATCCTACATCCTGGAGAGCTATGCCACCTTCGATTGTGCTCATTAAAAACCCAATCGTCAATGGAAGCCATGACCAAGGATGCTGGTAAACCCAACGTTGGGTCGAGCCCTGAGAAAGCCTCTTATGAACCTTGTGTAGCAACCTGGTCGGAGATCTAATTCCCTGTTATCCTGTTGTGTCCTGGACCCAGAGATTCAATGAGTTCAGCCTTCCGACCGAATTCAAGGAGGTTTTGCATTCACGAACTATTTTGGAGAAGGTTTGAGGGTTGAGTAGTGCATTAAGCGCAGCCTGGCGATCGCTGTATATGCATATATTTCGCTCCTTCCACCTGTTACTCACAATATAGTCCGCAGCCATTAGAATTGGCTACACCTCTGCCTGAAAGACAGATGCACGCCTTATCTTATCATTGTCTTATCATTGCCGTGTAGATCCAGAGGACTTTCCTTGGCGATAAGCCCCATGTCTTACCAAAGGCACCCTTGCACTGAAAGGAGACTGACAGTGCATTAGAGGTCTTTAGTTCGACATGTTTCGTCCAAAGAAGCTTACTATCCAGGATTAATCCTAAGTACTTAGCTTCCTTGGAGAGTTGAATGGTGATGCCTTTTAGCACAGACTGAGTCAGGCCAGTCAATTTTTTCCTTCTCGTAAAGAGAACCACCTCGGTTTTGAGAGAATTAACTGATAGCATTCCTGGTGCACCAGTCGTCTATCACGTTCAAGGCCATCTGTGCCTTAGAACAGGCAGTCGCTAGGTACGATCCGACAGACCGAACGGCAACGTCATCTGCATAAGCCTGAGCGTAGACGTTAGAGGTATTGAGTGTGTTAAACAGTGAGTCAACCAGCATGCACCATAGCAGTGGAGATAGGACACCACCTTGACGGCAGCGCCTATTTAGAACCGCCATAACACCCGGCCACAGCCCGCATCTAAAATTAATGTTCTATTCACCAGCTTGTTCTATTCCCCAGTGATGCCATTTTCCACGTGGTCTGGACTTTTGTCATTGATAACCGCGAGAATTACTTACTACAGCTCGGCACAGAGTGCAAGGCTACGCAACTGATGTTGTCATCAACGAATAGTGGAAAATTCGATGGAACCATATCAGAAATGATGCAAGGTGCCCTTTGGCCTGAACATAAGTCTTGAAAAAACTATCTTTGTATCCTTTTCCTAGAAAAGGAAATGTGATTCCAAACAAGTGTTTCTGAATAACATATCCCTAACCTGTTCACAGGAGCGAAGTACTTTGGAGTAATTTTTGATAGAACGCTTAACTGGGACTTTCAACTGAATAAGGTTACCAAAGGACGTATCTATGTATCTATGGTTGGCGAAAACCCTTGAACTCAAAAAGCAGGAGCAACTCAATAAAATATACCGTCTATCCTGTCTGGGTACCAGTGGGGCAATAGAAAGGTGCCTATTGCTATGGGAGCAATGCGTAGTGTCACGCCACTATATTTGGCAGTGCAAAAGGTGGCTATGATAAGTGCACTTAGGCTGCCTCAGATATTGGGTCTTGAAAATAGTAGAATACCTACATTCATCACGACCCAATTTTTAAGGTTCTAGACACCATGTCCACGATATTTCGGAGTTTCGAACTTGCTATAGCAGCCGCCAAGACTGGAAAAATGAAGGTCACAACACCACGAAATGCCCAAATGTTGTGGCCCAATTCGAAAATGGCAGCACTGATGCTGGTGTTCCAATTTCCAACGCGCGACAACACTTGGACAATTATCGACATTATTTCAAATCCATGCTATTGAGCTATGTGCATGAAAATGCCTGCGCCGCGCCGAAGGATTAATGATGCCCGCATTTACATCTTTTCAACCAGTCAAGCAGACCTATTGACCCTTGAATTTTACACAATAGGGTCTAAGCTTGCCTAAGATTATTTCTTGCTTCCAAGAACAAGGTTATCGTAGCCTAGATTCAAGGTCATGAAGGCTTCAAGGACAACGATCGGGCAAATTGCCTGGCGAGAAGAGGCGCTTGTCGCCCACTCATTGGTCGTGGACCATATTTTGAGGTACCACCTTACAGTGCGTACTCCAACATAACACAATGGGAGGTGGACAAATAACCTGAGTACCTGACCAGCTACAAGGACTTGGAAAGCGAAAAAGTTAAGACCAAGATTTTACTCGAGGTTAACAAAGTTGGTCTAAAAATCTTAATGGACTGCTATAGCCTGCTTACATACCAGCTGCGCAATATAAAATTATTAAAAACTGATATACATATGTACATATGCCGGTTCTGTGGGCAGCAAAAAGAGACCGCAGAACATATTTTTTGTGTTTGTCCAGAAGCTGAAAGAAAAAGATTACTCCACTTGGCGCGGGACACTCTTAGTCCAGCGGAGATTGAAAACCTAGAAAGCAAATTTCTGGAAATAACCACCGTCTCACTTAAAATAATCACCTCGACAAAACTCTCATGAAAGCTACACAAGGCCAAAATAATTTACTTGTGCGGTGGTTGGGCTAAATAATCCTCTGCCCAAAATGTTCTACAAAAGATTCAAGGTCTTACCTGATCAAGAATAAGCCACGTATTATGTCCTCCTCTCCAACAATGTCTTCGAACATACATACATATGCCCTACAAGGTTTCATCTGACTGACTTATTGACACGGAATGTAAGTTCGGCGGAGGACGGATCATCCGAACACATTCTCTACACTTGCAAGGCATTACATCGGTTAAGGAGACATATTCTCTATAAAGAAATATGTACGCCAATATGGGAGGTAGTACGTCTCTTAGATTGAACTTACCCTGATGGTAGAATAGATCTTATAGGTCGCAGTGTCCGACACATGGGCAAGGGTTTTTAAAAAAAAAAAACTGATTAATTGGGTGATTTTAACGTGGCATTCTAAGCAGTCTCTCCGTTCTCTCAGCACCAACGATATATGAAATAAATTTCTCCTGCTCTTTAAAATCTCTGAATTCAAGTTTAACATAACAATCCCACTGGAACGTCCATCTTCCAAGCTAAAGTTTGGGACAGGGATTGCATCAGGCACACACTTCGTAGGTCTAAAATAAGCAACTTGTCCTATGGCTATATAACCCCATCGTTCTACGTGTCTTAGGTCTATGTTCGTTTGAAACTGCCTGAACAGCTTAAAACTTAAACAGATACATAATAAGGAAGCTGCTGAGATTGCTAAACGTAGTCATCTATAACCATACATTGATCCTCTATTTTAACCTAAGCAACAGCTGAATATTTTGCTTGAACAGTAACCAATTGTGATGTGGAAGTCAAAGAAGGCCTTAAATTAAGCCCAGAAATTTATAAATTGCTCAGATCATTAACCAACTTCTATCACTCCATAGAAGACATAAAAACGTTTACCGGAGCTCCTAACCAGGAGAAACGTATGATATCACCATTCCAAAACCCACACCAAACAGTAACTCTTTGGAACTATTCTGCTATTTCCTTCGAGACGTGAACCTCGAATGTTAAGATGATTCTGCCCAAAGACATTCATACATACATGTGTACATAGAAAGGCGATCCCCCAAATACCAGCTACAATTTGCAACATCGTAAGAGAGCACAATACAGCGACTATTCCGCGAATTACTCTAGAAGAGTTGCTTCAGGCATGAAGCAAAATAGGCGACACCAAGGCGCCCGGACCCGACGGCATCCCGAATAAGGCAGTAAAGGCGGCTATAAAAAAGAGACCAGACATGTTCATAATGACGATGCAGAAGTGTCTCGAAGAAGGAACGTTTCCCGAAAAGTGGAAAATGCAGCATTTGGTGCTACTACCTAAAGGCAAGAAGCCTCCAGGAGAACCATCATCCTATCGCCCAATATGCTTACTGGACACAATGGGAAAGAGTAGCAGAGGAGAAAGGAGCTCTCTTAGATCGCCAATTTGGCTTTAAAAAAATGCGACCTACTGTTGATGCCATAAAACAAGTAGTTAATATCGCAAAAGGTGCCATCGAAGGAGAAAGATGGCTCTACGGCACAAAGGAGTACTGTCGGTAGTAACATTAGACTGGTCGTTCATTAGAAGATCACTCGCCAGGATGGATACACCATATTACTTGCTGCGTATAGTGTTCAATTACTTTATCAACAGGAAGTTGAGATACCATACAGATGAAGGGGTAAGGTTGGTAACCAAATTATCAGGTCCAAAGAAGCGGTCAAACACCTTGGAGTAATAGTGGACAACAAACTGCAGTTCAAAACACATGTGGACTATATAACCAAGAAAGCATCGCAAATGCAGGGAGCTCTCTCGCGCATAATGCCTAAACTTGGTGGACCTGGATACGCAAAAAGGATTCTACTCTCCAGAGTTGTTACATCAGTTTTGTTATATGCCGCCCCAGTCTGGGCGCATGTATTAAGGACGAAGGAGACCAGAAGGAGACTATCGTCAACATACAGACTCTGCGCGCTAAGAACAATCAGCGGTTTTCGGACCATATCAGATGAGGCCGCCTTTGTTATAGCTGGAATGGCCCCCATCGACATTCTTGCAGACGAAATGTTGAGGTTATACAACAGAAGAACCTTGAGCCAACACGACGCCGACGGAGTCAAGACGATCAAAATTGAGGAATAGGCAGCGTCAGCAGCTATGTGACAAGCTCGTTGGGATAATACAACAAAAGGCAGATGGACACACAAACTCATACCGACAATCCAAGACTTAATAAGTCGAAAACATGGAGACTGCAACTATAACCTTACGTAGTTCCTGTCTGGCCACGGCGGGTACCGCAAGTATCTCCACCGATTTGGACACGACAGCTCACCATCTAGCCCCGAATGCCCAAATGAAGATGAGGATACGGAGCACGCAGCATTTTATTGCCCACGCTTCACGGCATGGAGAACTACTCTGCCCAGTCCGTCGTTACTCCTCGAACACTTGTTGGAGTCGGAAGAGGATTGGATGGAAATAAGTGCTCTTGTAACAATTGTACTAAATGAGCTAAGGAGAATAGAAAGGCAAAGAAACGGAACATCAGAAACCCTTAGAGGCAGGTGAACAGCACGAATACCTTGATATGCTAACCAGCCCCGCGAAGTAATACCTAACGGCAGTCCTTTGGGAAGAGTGGTGGAAGTGTGCAGGGCGTGGATTAGTACGTAGATGCATTCCTGGCATCGATTAAGCAAATAATTCGCGGTCTTAATAAAAACCTGTCCTCAGAGAAGTTCGACCAATGTTCAGTTATTGCTCTGCGACGAGTTGAGATTATTGGGCTTTCAATATCATACAGACCTTGCGCTACAACAGCAATTCCTTCGCGAGGACGCGGACAGCTTTTGTTATCCATAGCCACGATAGTTTCAAGATCTTTATGAATTTCTCACACCAGTTGCCGAAATGCGTTTCCCCTTCAATGCAGACTTCATTTTGAACAACAATAAGTGCTTCCCTTTAGCTATAAAGTATCCTGACTTGCAGATTTAATCTTCTCTATCTATGAAAGGAAATGATCGTCTCAGAGTATTTGTCACTATGCACAAAACCCATTTACAAAACCGAGAACTGCATAATAGCGGATATTTTCAAAGCAACCAATACAAAGTAATATTAAATGCCATCGAGGAAGGATATTGCAATTTCATCACCTTGCGGATTACCTCCACCTTCAAATGATTTACTTTGAGGAATAAATTTACTAAGACCTGCATAAACCGTGTAATCCCCTTTCAAAGGTGTACAGATTCAGCGATTTTCATTTTCTTCTTAATCATTACACCCTTTGCCTCTCGAAATTATTTCAGTCAGCCCAGGTATTCTCTGTGGAGTCACCGCTCCAAAAATGAAAGCTTCCCAGAAATACTTAATTTGTACTTACGAACTAAATCTACAAAGTTTACACCCGCGCAGAGTTAACGTATATTAATTTCGCGCAACAAACATTCACTTTGGAGCGTTATTCGTTTACAGACACACAGAATACAAAGTATTCATGAGGGGGTTGCAGTAGATACATACGTATGTATGTATCTTTGACGCCCTTATCCCAAGCCCGTGTGCTCATTCACTTGAACAGAACAAAACTTAATTAGTCTCTACCGCAAAAGTTTGGCAAACACCTGAAACTACCTTCCTTCCACATAACATGGACGTGTTACTGCCACTTCCTTCCTGCAGTGAATGCGGTCGTGGGTGTTTTCACCCGCACAACGCTGTATATTGCGTGGAATACGAGTCAATTTAAAGACGAGATGTGACTGACTTACTAATTAGCTAGGACTGCGTTACGATTACGTCGCCCATCAATGTGATCTTCTGGTCCAAACATAAATGTATGCGAAGATGTGTTTGACAGTCAACATTTTTTTTTGTCTATTACTAGCATTGCACAGTGGTGGCTTTGAAGTGAACAGTGGCAAACACAAAAATGGACGGAATAGAGAACAACTTTTTGCAAGGCTTTAATTTGACCTTAATAATGGCCTCTGAGGCCAGTATACCGCTCAGCACACTGCAAAAGGGAGATGATAGACATCGAGGCCAATGAGGGGGCCAATAAACGCTGGTACCGATTAGATACATGCGCAACGGGTAAAAAATCGTTATGGCCAGTCTATGACAAAAAGAGGTTTACTTATCTTCCGGAACTAACTCGCAGGGATATCCGAACAGCTGTTGGCGTCGTGACAGTACACTGTGTGATAGGTAATCACGCAGCACGGCTAGGATTATCGCACAACGATTACTGTAGCAGTTACAGGGCCGAAGAGGAAATAGAATCCGTTCGTCACCTCATTTGTGACTGTCTAGCGCTGGCCACTAAAAGAAGACGTGCTCTTGGCAGTTACTTCTTTTCAGTACTGGACGAGTTAGGTTTCTCGTTCTAAGTGTACTGGCGACTTTAGCTGGCAGCCACTTCAACCTAACCTAACCTAGGTAACATTGAGCTAAGCAAACTTCTGAGATTCATACATTTATCGAGGTGGTTTAACTTAGCGGTCGAAGACTGATTTTTAGGTTCCCAGGGTTTTTAAATATTGGGCACAATGGACTTTTAGTGGCCTAAGTCAGCCATCGACAATCCTGTCAACAAGGGCACCCATTTACCTAACCTTGAAAATCGAAAGTAAGGCAAATCATAGGTTTGAAAAAAACTTAACGGCATTTAGAAGCATTTTTAGTTGAATTACACGGTTTATTCAAGGGAATATAATATTCGGATCGATTGAACATTAGGTAATCAGCTTGTCAGCTGATCGACATAAATATCACAGTGACGTGGTATGTAACTTAGTACATCATGTCATTATAGTCAGTCTATGTGTCTCATGCAGCTACTACATATTAACGCTAAGACCAAAAAGATACCCAGTAATGCCACTTAGAAGAGATCAGGTCAGATTTTTTTCGATTCCAGGAATACGCCTACGTGCTCCCCGCGGGACTGCCGTTTGGGTATTACTTCGCGGGGCTGGTTAGCGAATTATGCTATTCGTAGTGTGTCAGCTTCCTCTGCTGTTTCTGTTGCTTCTGATGCTTCTGTTACACTCCTTAGTTTATCAATTCTCCGCAGCTCGTTTTGAAGAATTGTTACAAAACTGCATGTTGTCATCCAATTCTCCTCCGACCGTAGCATATGGTCGAGGTGTAGTGACGAATTGGGCGGAGTAGTTCTCCATGCCGTGAAGAGTGTTCAGTAAAAAACTGCGTTCTCCGTATATTCATCTTCGTTCGGGCACCCCGGGCAGGATGGTGAAATGTCGTGTCCAAATCGGTAGAGGTATTTGGGATAACCGCCATGACCAGACAGGAACTGCGTAATATGGTAGTTGCATTCCCCATGTTTTCAACGTACCCAGTCTTGAATTGTTGGTATCAGTTTGTATGTCCATCTGCCTTTTGTTGTATTGCTGCCTTCTCTTCCATCTTTATTCTCTTGATGCCATTGGCATTCATGTTGATCCATCATTCTTCTTTCATATATCCTAGACACCTCGTCTGCAAGGATGTCGATGCACCTACGCAGTGCAGGAGAGCATGCGTGTGTGTGTGATCACAGTGCATGCATGCAATTGTTGGTGGGATGCAACTGCAGAAAAATGGTTCGATGGAAAAGAAGTACAGTGTGTAAAAATTAATGTGTACAAACAAGAAAATGCAGTGACCTCAAAGTTACATTACGATAATCAAAAAAGGAGCAAAAATAAACTGTTATAAAAAATAGAAATAAAAAGTTCTTATCAAGTATTCTTCTTAGGTTATTAAACATACAGCACCTATCAAATTACAAGCTTTCTGGAGAGCGCTTTGTTGAGCATCAATAAGCGGCTTTTGGTTCTTAAGGCTTAATTAAGATGGCATGGACAATATTTAGTGTGTCCTTAAATATGTATGTTATTTAAATATGGAGACAGTTCAAGCACAAACAATAGGTTTCAACTTCACTGAAAGCGTCCTTCTTATTCAAAGAGGTAACCATACATTTGTTTCAGTAAATAACAAATGGAACCTAGAGCCATATCCGAAAGACTGTTTTTTAAAGCTTTCTTTTGGCAGTTATTACTCTGGGACGTCTGTCCGACATTCGCGAGAGGTGGGAGAATGAAAAACTTTGGTTTTTCCTCGAACCTCCCACTCATTAGTTCAACGCACTAACCACTAAGCCACAGTCCCACAGTTCGCTTACAGTAGCCAAAAAGTATAAGTTCAAGCCTCTGAACTTGGATAATTTTAAAAATGTTACTTTCCCCAGAAAGTGGTAGATGATCATCTTAGGATGTCAAAAATCAGGGCAACGTGCGTCTCCAAAATGCTTACACTGCCGCGCTATATAAAAAAAACACCGTCCGGAGTGTAGTCTGGACTGGAACTTAGTCATCCCTACTTATCTGTTCATAAATTTGAAGAAAGACTTACGTAGAATACATAATGATAAATCCAGAAAATTTCCTTTACGAAGGCTTAGAAAAATCAATTCTAACCTAAGAAATGTACTCATGTTTAAGGGCAGTACATTGAAAAAGTAAATTATTAAATTTAAGTACATACACTGTAGGTGAACCTGCAGACAATAGTGAATCGGGCTTCTCACAATAAAGGACGAAGGCTATTGCCTCGGCTCTGTTTATGAGCACCGTGGCTCAGAATTTATTGCGTAGAACTTCGGAGAGGGAAGTTCAGGTTTGAATCCCAGGAGAAAACCAACAAGTTTTCCCACAGTCCGACCCGACCTATCGTTATTGTCTGAAGAATTTAAAAGATTTATAATCTTCTTTTTCTCCTATTAACCGTTGAAATATATAACGCTTACGTACACGTACATCTTATGCTATATATTTCTCCCACGTATCTGCCTTGCTACTGCGCCGCTTGTGGGGTTGGCTAAGTTTGCGGACCTCAATATCCTTCTACAAACCGCTGTATTTTGGATTACCTGAGGCCGAGGAGGTAATCCAAATGCTTTTGTTTTTGCATTTGTGTAACCCAATTGTTTTTCCGTCTGTCTCTCTTCCGAACTTCGGCTGGAACTTGAGTCGCTATTGCTCTTTGGACAACATTTTCCGACGATCTTGTTTGTACGTGACAGTACCAGCTGATACGCTCAGCCTGGACTTTTTCAACAGTTGGTTTCATTATAATTAGATGGCGTTTTGATGCTCACGCTGACATCCGTAACATTTTTATCTCCGTCGCTCCGTCCTTTATAATTTTCGTACATCGTCCAACATTGCGATGCGTATGTTAAAGCCGCACGCACGACTGTCGTATAAAGCAAGCCTTTAAGTTTAAATGGCGTTTTATGGTCACAAAAGACTGCGGAATTTTCACGCCATTTTAACTACCCTACACTCATTCGGTGTGCAACATCGTCGTCACAATTTCCCAACCGAGCCCAAGTATGTAAATTTGTCGCATTTCGGAACGATTACTCCGTCCAATAGAATATCCGGATTCGGATTTGCGGGTTCGGAAAAACGGCAGTGTAAACCTTTTGTCTTCGTTCGACTGATTTTTAAACCATTATTTTCTAACGCCTTGATCCAATTATTAAATGTGTTCTGAAGGGCTGTCACGTCGTTACTTATGATAGCGCTATCGTCGGCAAAAAGAAGAGAAGTCGTTCCCGTTTCATCTATACACTCGTTCAACCAAAAAATCTTGCACGACATTGAAAAGCAACGGACTTTGGCAACTGCCTTGGGGCACTTCTACTTTAACCTCGAATTCAGCCGTTATTCCCGCTGTGCACTTCGCTTTAGTTCTTACGCCATCGTATATATCTTGTGTCATTCAAACGTATGTACGTCTCTGGTATATTTTGAGATCTCAGCACCGTCCATATGAGATCTCTCGGAACTCTATCGATTCCAGGTCGATGAAGATGATCTGCAGGTCTTTCGACGCGCCGCGATGTTTTTTATTATTCTTAAGCTTTGAATCGCATCATAAGTATATTTTCCTTTGACAAAGCCGCATTGACTATCATGAAGTTCAATAATGTTTCGCTGGCGAATGTCTAAAACTCGCTCGTAAATTTTAATTGCATGCGACATTAGCTTCAGGTACGTCTTTTGGTAACACTATGATACTGCAAAGCCCTTCCACTCATGCACGAATGGTTCTGGATAGTCATGCATCAAATGCGTGTTTTTTTTTTTGTGTCGCCCATTAAATTGAAGCCCTTACCTAGGGCTACCGCCATCGCTCGCTATCCAAATATCAATTTCTTGTAATTCTCTCAAGGCCCCACTGCATCCAAATATATTCGAATTATTTTTTTTTTTTTTTGTCGACGAATCCCAAAAAAAGGAAGGATTTTGGCTGTAAACTTCTTGCCTGCAGTAGGTCGGACCGGCGGAACGTGATAGGAAAACAGGATAAGGGCAAAACACAAATCGGAAATTAGTAAATTTGTCACACTTCATCATTGTCACTGACGTTTCACTATATTTCTGAATTATTTGCGCATAAACTGAGTTCAGGTATCCGTGGGATTTCCCGACCACCCGTCCTGTGGTTGGGCACTATCATAACTCACCGATGTTTTGCTCCACCCAAAGACACACGTACTCAGTTCAAACTATGCTCAATGTTCAAAATTATTGGATCAAAGTTCTTGTGGTTCTCTTTCGCTATACCAACTTCCCGTAACCATTCCACCAATATTTTGCCAAACTTTCGATTGCCAAAACGATGGAAACTTCCGGTATACACGTATGTGCGCCTCATTCCTTCCGGGGTAAGTGCGAGACTGTAGAATGCCATGAAAACATCATGAATTTCACGTGTGTTTTTTTCGACTTCGATTTTTTTTTTTCTTCGTTTAACTTGGTCCTGAAATTATAGACAGCTCTGGCAGGTGTTCTGGAATTCCTGCAAAATGTTCCAACAAGAACCACGTTTGGAGGTGGTTTCATCATAACAAGCGAGTTTGCACCTGTCTTCTTGTATTTCATGGAACACCGGTTGTCGGTACATACGTACATGGTGTGTAGTTCGCGTGATAAATTGGATTGCGATAGTTGGATGCACCTACGTAGTGCAGCGCGTAGGGCTCATAGTTGAAGCCGTTGTACAAGGCTCTTCAATTTTTAACCACCACGTGGTAAACCGTGAGTGCAATGGGGAATGCACATGCATATGTATGTACATATGTATGTACGTCGTTGTAATGATGCCAAACTAGTGGAGAAAACATCCACTTTTACAATTAAGTTCTTGAGCAGAAAGTGTCAGTTTTCGATGTTCAGTAAGTGGATAACGTGAAATACGATTAAAGTAACTGTACTCAAGCTTGGTTGCTTTAATTAAAAGAAAATGGCTTTAGGTGTCTTTAAAGAATAAAATTAACAAAAAATATATGAAGTTGGTTGAATTGCATGTCCTTTGATATAACATTTGAATGTACACTGCCGGCCATAAGCTCGTCAGTCCATAGCACCTTGCTCCAGTCCTCCATCGTCCAATTTGTATGCTCTTTGGCCCACAGCAATATTTTAGATCAATTTTGAGACCAGAACAAAGGTTTTCGAACTGCTATTCGGCCCTTTAAGCCTGCTTCTATCAAATGCCTTTTCATGGTAGTTAGAGACACAGGCTGATGGAAACCAAAAACGGATTCCAAAGTTATGGCCGGCAGTGTACAGCTGCTGTCGAAAAATAGCACGATCTAGAATATATGTATGTACATGGAAAATAAAAACACGACGACCTTTCTTTATAAGTTTAAATGAAGAATAAGGAAGCGTGCAAGCAAGAATTCTAGCAAGTCTTTTAATATAACATCTGCTGTTGGTTTTTGGACCACCAAAATTTAGTAGCGTTCCTGACAGCGCCGAAGAGACTCTGGGCGCCTTTTCCACAGTACTCTCCACTGCTTCTAAGACTAAGTCTTCCTATCTTCGAGTGTAGTAAGTAGTTTACAGCTCTTACTTTAAAGAATTCCCTTATTTTGCGGATACTAATAATCACTGCTTCCGTTTTGTAATAGGCTAATACTAGTCTTTTTGACTGTAGTCGTTGCTTAACAGATGCTGTTGTTTCATTTTTGGTCAACTTTATATGGTCGATGTATTTCGCTGTTCCCACTATGGTGATATCATCGGAAAATAATATTATCTGAGCCCCATAGGGCATTCGTAGTATCAGAATGCGATTCAACATAGTATTCCAGAGGTAGGGGTCCCAAAACAGAGCCCTGCGGAACACCGGCCAATATAGAGTACTTCTCTGTGGAGGAAATGTGGGCTATTGTCATGCAAAGCAGAGAGAAGTACATTTGTGTACTTTTCTTACTGGGACTAAAATTTCAACACTGTGCCTAATTTGTTTCGTATGTCCCAAAATACAACTGAAACATACCCGCATCGTTAACCCTGCCATATGGCATCACTAATACTTTAACGCTAATTTTCTGTCTGTGAGCATATTTTTTGGTTTTCGTTTTACTTTCAATTTCCTGAGGTATCTGTTCAAGCATTTGAGGAAAAAAGAAATTAGTGGCCAACAGTTAGTGTGCTTTTGGATGCCGTGCAAGGAATTTAGAATTTTATTACTGCAACACCATGTAGAACTCACAATTGGATACTACACATACGCAAAGCTGTCTTTTTGTTGAGTTATGATATTCCAAGAGATAAACATAAAAAAACCGTCATTCCTCCCAGACACTTATTCATAAATATTTCCAATGGACGACTGTGTACCTTCAATCGGTTACATGTCCGTACCCAACCATTGTTCGGCAGCTCAAATTTAAATCAATGTTGTTCACTTAAATCAAAGCCTTGCACTTTTTATCTGCTGAAAGCAGTGAAATATGTCGAAAGGAAAAACGATTTTTCGAAAATAGAAAACCGTTCCACCGTCGGACATACCACATCGAAATATATTCCTAAGCAAAATTGACAGCTAGATTTATCAGTGGAATAGATTTACAAAAAAAACATAGAAAAATCGGAACATCTGCAAAGCATCTCTCTATGAATGAATGAACGAGCTGACTTTTTCAATATTATCCAGGAAACAAGGAAAAACGTCCTTTTTCCCCATTCACTGCAATAGAAAACCACGCTGGCAAATTTGAAGAAAAAAAAAAGGCACCCGAGACGAATTTAAATAAATTGATCAATATTTCAAAAAGACTGCAATAGTTTTTGGTCGGCTGATAGCGCTACAGAGCGCTCGATTGTATTCCAATCCGCAATGAATAGCCAATAAATTTCCCGGCGCTGCGTATCAAAGGCGAAACAATATAAATGATTTGTCCCGAATCGAAGTCAAAAAAAAAACCAAATGATTAAACCAAAGCCGACCCTGTCCACTGGACGAACGAAAAGAAAAAACTGGAATGTTACGTCCTCCTCACATGAAAGTTATAGCATCACTACATCCCGCAAACTGTTGGGCATGGACACAAGACTTCGGAAACGTTAACCACTAAATTGGAGAATATAATGTCGCAGCAGTGACAACTTTCCGCTCGATAAAATTCGTAAAAGGGATACCAAAATAGTTCGGAGTAAGAAAATGGCTAAAATATGGATGGAATACGATACACGAACCACCCATGTACTTGCCGGCCGAGACTGGGCGTAAGATTGAACATGAGTACGTTGCCAATTTGAGGTAACCGAAACCATGGTGCTGGAATCTTGTTCTGCTCATTGAACACTGTCCTCCTGTGGGTAGAGCAGGCAATTCTGCGAAAACTGAAGTATCAGCCAAAAATTAATGTGCTCAGTGTTCGGAGTAAACGACAAACATCGTTACGCTTCGAGATGTACACACAATGTATCTACAGTGAGGGTAGCAAGGTAATGCGATTGGGTGCCTAGGTAGCTTCCTGGATAAACAAATGAAATGCAGTATGCAGTATGCAATCACGAGAATGTTAATCCTTTTTAAGAGCAGTGCGACTTTAAACGTGAGTAGGAGAGGGAAAATTTAGTAGGGATTACAACCTGTGGGCCGGAAAATTTCTAGACTTTTTCAAGGTTAATTGCGTTCCAAATATTCGGTTGAGACGTACAAAAGAAAGTTCGGTTTGAAGCAGATATGTAAATACGTGTGTACATATATGTATGTGCTTTCGGGATCATAAGGCGTGAAGGATTAACAAATTTCACGTTACGAGTACGCACTGATCGGTATGGAAGGGGACTATACACCCCACGTTGACCATATGAGGACTTGCTCAGCGTGCAAAAATTGTTCGTTCACCACGCAGTCAAGATCTCTGGAAACAGTCTGTATCGAGGTCAGGGCCTAATTACGCGTGTGCTCTTATGCATTTATGTAGGAGCGGGAACATCCATGATGTGATTTTGTATAGCAGAACCCTGTGTCTAAAGTAGTCCACCGCAGCTGATGAGATGATGAGACACACTGATTTCAGTTGGTCAATTCATGCATTTTTTATATCGAGGACAATAACTAAGCAGTATTTCGTACCATTTCCACCTTTCCCTTGTATAGCCTCTTTTGTCTTCTTTACGCTTGTCGCCTTTCGGTAGCTGTATTGGTGGTCTAACTCCACTAATTTCCATTGTTGCCGGTAGCCTTTTGCATTCCAGGATGCGTCCTAGGATACCTGCGTTCGACGAAATCTATCATGCAGAGCGGGGATACGATCATTGCTCGTCTGTTGGTTAGCTTCTTTGGGTATGGAGTACTAGTCCTTGACTTGTTCATTCGTCCGAAAAACTCCCTCTTTCTGGCATGAATTGTACATATCAGCAAACAAGTCTGGGTATATTTGGATTGCCTCCTTGAGTGCCATATTTGGGATGTAGTCGGGTCCACGTGCTTCTTCGCTTACCCAAGTTTTTTGCTGATCTCGATTACTTCTGCTGCGGTGACTATGGGGATGTTCAGTGCCCAGTAACAATTTTTTCTAATAACTCGGAGCAAGTCAAAATCGTTTACCCGATCCACAAGAAAGGAGACCCCCTCAACTGCGTCAATTACAGAGCCATCAGTCTCCTCAACATCGCGTATAAGATCTTATCTGCCATATTGTGTGAACGCCTGAAGCCCTTTGTTAACAATCTGATCGGCCCATATCAGTGTGGTTTCAGACTAGTTAAGTCCACAGTCGATCAAATTTTCACACTCCGGCAGATCCTGTAAAAAACCCAAGAAGTCCAAATCGATACTCACCATCTTTTTATCGATTTTAAGGCCGCATATGACAGCATTTATAGAGACGAGCTATACAGAGCCATGTCTAGTTTTGGCATCCCTACCAAATTCAATTGTCTGTGCAGGACAACTCTTGCCAATCGCTGTTTCTTTGGGCTGAGAAGGCAATTGAGTAGCAAGGTCCTATCTGGAAAGACTAAGGAGACTCTTTATAAGACCTTAATCATCCCGGTCTTGCTTTATGGCGCTGAAGCATGGACTTTTTCGAAAGCGAATAAAGATATCTTTGGTCGCTTCGAGAGAAAAATTCTTCGTTAGATATACGGTCCCGTTTGCGTTGACGGGCTTTGAAGGAGAGCTGTACAGCGCCTAAGATGGCTAGGACATGTAGAGCGAATGGACACCAATGCTCCGGACCGCAGAGTTTTCGAATCTAACCCGGAGGGACAACGCAGTAGAGGATGACCTTGCCTAAGGTGGCGCGCACAAGTAGAAGGGGACCTCAACCAACTTGGAATGGGCAACTGCATTCAGTTAGCTAAGGACCGGGCTAACTGGAGAGGCTTGCTGGTTGAGGCTCAGATTCACCTCGAACTGTAGCGCCACCTGAGTAAGTAAGTCAAAATCGAGCGGCCATCTTTTGAGCCTTTTTATGACGACCAAGGGCTTCAATCGGCTTCACATACTTGTTGGTCCAAGATTTTGTGGATGGTTGCTTTTAGTTCGTGCTACTTCTAACGCTTTTCAAATTTGCTATAAGTGGACACTGATCAAGAGGTAGTAATCGATTACCTCGCTTGATGGCATCTTGTACGGGGATTTGCGATTTCCTCATTCCACAAAAAGGTCGGAGTATGGTGGCGGCAACGCATGCCCTCGAAAAGCTGTGCTGTCTTCTGCCACTTGACATCATGCCACTAAACCTCGGCACCGACATACAGACATACACACCTAGGAATGAAATTGGTAGACGTTTTCACAATAAAGGCTTCGGTTTCCTTACAGGTTAGATGATTTATGTGTTCTAATGGCATAAAACAAACCGATGAACATCCTGTTGACTCCTTATCGTAGAACAATTTAATAATGCATGGTTGGCTTAAAAAGGTTTCTTGAAGAAAGTCAACATTAATTAAACAAGCAGCAGTAGCAGCAGCCGCAGGAGCAAGTGTACACGCAAATGAAATACATAAGTTGCATTATCTTCTCTATTACATAGCATAATGGCGGTCATAAAGCAAAATGACAGGAATAAATTAACGTTGGCAATCACCGAAACGCTGTTGAAATGGTAGAAGCTCTAATTAACCATTACGAGAGCACATGTGTGACATTTTGAAATTGCTACACGAATCCAACGTCCAGATTCATTGCTCATCGTTCCCAAGTTGTTGTCGTCGCAGTCGTTCTTGTCGAAGAATATTTCTTCCCCGCACCAGGATCTGGCGCTTGGACAGCATCCCACAGAGACACGTACGTGTTCTTTATTTTTGTTACAGATAAAAAAGGACATACTGAGGTTTATGTATACACCCTCCCATCCACCCTTTTGAGAGCACACTAAACAAATATAAAGTGCTGTCAGTCGTTGTTGGTTCGTTCAGTTAAGATGGTCACCCTTGAGGGCCGTTAAAATTACAAATGACAATGTGCAACTCAGTGCTCAACCCGGGTTCGGCCCCCGACCGACAATTTACCAGGACGAAAAATAGTCTTCGATTTCCCATTCGGACAGCGAACAAACAGTTTCGGGTTAGGAAATAATGATGTGGCGTCGGAGCTGTACTGTTTTGTTGTTTCACCTTAACCTCAAATACATCAAGGCAAAGGACCAGCTTGTCCTAAACTGGGATAGATACATCGGTCGGTGGTCTGAAGGGCGTTTTATTGAAATTCGAAATTTGTTGTAGCATCTTATCGACCGCATCGTTTCAATGAAATTGATTGAAATTGAATTTCTGTCGGAATGGTTGACCGGAGACATTTGATATGTCGAAATGTGTTATGGGTTTTTTGTTCCGATGGCAGTGTGGTGGTCGTGTCCTGTTTTTCGTTCTTCTGTCGACTTTGTGTATTAACCGAGAGTTGTCGTCTAATTTATAAAGTCCATTGGCATTGACATATCAGGGTTAGATGCAATTTTGTTAAGAGATTGAGGGAAATTAATGTCTACCGAGTCAGAGGGTGAATTGGCTTAAAGCCTTTTGTTGAGGTTATAAGCTTGTTTTGGTCCCCAATTTATTTTATTTATTTGTGGCTAAGGGATGGGGATTTAGGGTTATTATATATGTAACTAGGTAGAAGGTCAAATGCGAAAAAGGAGAGTTACAATTTTTATTTCTGTTTGAAGAGGTTAAGGAATCACCTTTTGAAAAAGGACCTGTGGGACAGTTGTGATCTTTTTATGTTCTTGGTGTGGGAGGAATCCTTAATATGGAGGGAAGAACTTTAGTGACGTATTATTGAAAAAATACCCTCGGCGCGGCTCACTCTCCTAATACAGGTAATCTTTCTGCGATGTCTTTCCGTGGTTTCATTGCGGTACGCGGAAGATGTTTTCTATGGCAGAGTTAAAAGTATTTTCAATATTTAGTTACGATTTTTCTTGAGTTCTGGATGCTTCCCTGAGTCTCGTAGAAGGTTATAACTGCCTCCTACTGCACCTACTGTTGAGTGTCGTGTAAGTGTCGGCTTCTAAATCTATATTCCTTAGGGGATAGATCGCCTGCTCTTTGAATTACTGATAAAATTCGTAACTTTAACATCCTTTCTAGAACTATTCCCGCTGAGTCTAGCATACGCAGAGGCCTGTACGCCAATGGGGTATATAGATCACATTTATACATTTATTGGCTCAAATTTTTGCTTTTTGCAATCCTTGTGGATTCCACCTTCTTGTAGATAGCCGAGTATTGCTGAAATACTATCTGGTCCAGGTGGTTTTTTGTTCTTCATTGAACAGTGTGACTTCTCTGGACTCCAGTCGGATGCGTCGGAAAGGGTGTAACAACGATGTTCTTAGTTTTTTCCGCGTTTAGAACGGGGACTTTTTTCACACCCATTTTACGTAAGACTCGACCAGACTATAGCGTCATCGTACATATGTAAGTTTAGTAAGTAAATGTACCGCACTTACAGATTCACTGCATGTGTCAGAAGCAGTTACAGCTTGAGTTTAAGGACAAAATGCTTCTGATTAGGGCCCGGTCACTCTACCATCAGATGCTACTATCCAATCACCAAGGTAGAATTTTCTGCTCAAGAGGCTAATAAATCTGCAAACGATGTAGATGCAGCTATCTTATAAATTTGGGAAAGGTTATCAGGTTATTCATAGAATTGACTTTCAGTGCTTTGTCTTAGTTTGTCTCGCTAGAAAAATCGAGTTTTTATCTAAATTAAAACAATCTTACTTACTTACTTACTTAAGGTGGCGCTACAGTTCGGGGTGGACCTGGGCCTCAACCAACAAGCGTCTCCAGCCAGCTCGATCTTTAGCCAGCTGCCTCTAGTTGGTTGAAGTCCCCTTCCACCTGCATGCGCCACCTGAATCGCGATCTTCCTTTACAGCGCCGTCCCTCGGGAATGGATTCGAAGATTTCCCGGGCCGGAGTATTTGTGTCCATGCGCTTTACATGACCCATCCACCTCAGTCGTTGGACCTTAACCCTTCTGGCCAAGTCGATGTCTCCTATATCTCCTCTTCCACTCACCGTCTATGCAGACGGGACCAAAAATCACCCGAAGAATTTTCCTCTCGAAACAGCCAAGAGCGACCTCATCCGCTTTTGACAGGGTCCATGCCTCTGCGCCAGAAAGCAGGACTGTGATGATTAAAGTCTTGTATAGGGTCACTTAAGTTGCTCGAGAGAGGGCTTTGCTGTTCAATTGCCTTCTTAGCCCAAAGAAGCAACGATTGGCAGGAGTTATCTCTGCGCTGATGTCGTTCTCTGAGTTCATAGCGGAGCCTAGGTAGATAAAGTCCCTAACTACCTCAAAATTATATCTGTCTGTGGTGACGTTGTGTCCGAGACGTTGATGTTGGTTAATCTTCCTTGTTGACAGCATATACTTATTCTTGTCCTCGTTGACCGCTAAGCCCATCTTCGCCGCTTCCGGCTCAATACTCATGAACGCGCCACTGACATCACGCTGCGTTCTTCTAATTATGTCAAAATCGTCGGCGTATGCAAGTAATTGGACGGACTTTTGAAAGATTGTGCCTCTGGTGTTGGCGCGTGAGTTTTGCACCAGAACAATGTTAAAGAAGTCGCATGACAGCGCGTCGCCTTGTCTAAAACCTTTTTTGACATCAAAGGTAAAGTCTTTACCGACATTGATGGACCAGCGTGCATTCTCCATCGGCAACCTGCACAAACGGACGAGTTTGGCAGGGATGCCAGAACTAGGCCTTAAATTGATGAAAAGGTGGTTTGTATCGATTTGAAGTTCATGGATTTTTTCCAAGATCTGCCGTAATGTGAATATTTGGTCGATGGTGGACTTTCCGGGCCTGATATGGACCGATCAGGATGTTGTCAAACGGGTTCAGGCGTTTATATAGTACGGCAGATAAGATCTTATACATATGTGATGCTCAGAATACTGATGCCACTGTAGTTGGCGCAGTTCAGAGGGTCTCCTTTTTTAAGGATCGGGCAAACAATGCTAAGGTTCCATTCATCGGACGTACTTTCATCCGACCACATTTTATAGATGAGTTGGTGCATGCTCCTTACCAAGTCATCCCCGGCTGCTTTGAATAGCCCGGCAGTCAGGCCATCAGGCCAAATTAAAACAATCATATGCATATATATTCGCAGGCTTTTACCTTAGGTCCGTTTATCCATTCTTTGAAAACCAGCGCTTTTTTCCATGATCATGTTTCTTAAACGTTTAAATAATGATCTTCAATTAAATATTTAAAAATGAAAAATAATATTTTTTGTTGTATGTTTAATACTATGTCTCTTGTTCCAGCCATCCACCTAGGTTGCGACGCAAGTAGAATCGACGTGTTTCATCACAGATGAAGATGGACAACATGAATGGAAGTGCTGGCAACCACCAGACGAATTTGAGTGGGTACATACGAAGACCCTTGTCCATGCCAGGACAGTAGGATAGGAATGCAGCTAACAATGTTTCGAAAACTAAACCAAAATTAAAAGCCCAATTCCTCATGCCTTGATGGAAGAGCGAGTTTCGGCGGGTCTTGCAAATGATCCAATCGGCCCATTGTACAACCACAATTGATACGAAGAAGGCGGTATGGCAGGTGAATTCAAGTGTTTTACGGTCGCGATAAGTCCGTTCTTGACCATATGAGTCAGTTAGATCGTTAACGGCCTTAGAATCCCACATCTTACGAATGCCAAACAATTTCATTGGCAAGAAACCATTCTCAGCCATGATAATAAAGTACACAAAGAATCCAGCAGCTGCTTGAATCATACCGATATGTCCATAAGCCATGGAAATCAATCTTTCATTGACCAGTTTGTCGCAAAAAGGATTCCTTGGCTGTCGTTTCATAATATCGGATTCAGCTCCCTCATAGGCTAATGAAATAGCTGGCACCATGTCGGTTCCAAATCGATGCAAAGAATTGTTACGGTTCCCAAGGGTAATGGAATATCACATAAGATGAAAGCCAAGAATGGAGAGATTTCAGGAACGTTCGATGTGAGTGTGTAAGCAATGGATTTCTTCAAGTTGTCGAAAATTAGACGACCCTCTTCGACACCAGTGACGATTGAGGCGAAAGTATCATCAAGCAAGATCATGTCAGCAGCCTGTTTGGAGACATCAGAATCAGCCATACCCATAGCAACACCGATATCGGCCTCCTTCAAAGCAGGCGAATCGTTTACACCATCACCAGTCACAGCTACAATGGCACCCATTCCTAGACAACCTTCGACAATGATCAGCTTTTGTTGGGGCGAGGTACGAGCGAATACAATTTCAGTGTGATATCTCAAAATTTCATCTAATTGGTCAGAGGACACCTCCCTCAATTCGGCACCATGTACAACAGCGGCCTTAGCTTCACGTGGATTCATTTCAGATACGGGGATGTTCAAACGCTGGGCAATATCTTCAACAGTTTCGTTTCCTTCGGAGATGATACCTTCACTCTTGGCAATAGCCTTGGCGGTAATTGGATGATCACCAGTAACCATGATGACTTTAATACCAGCAGAACGGCACTTAGCGACGGCATCAGGTACAGCAGCACGGGGAGGATCAATCATGGACATCAAACCAACAAATCGTAAGTTATCGATGGGGAAATTCACATCGTGGGTATTAAACTTGAAGCCAGTGGGGTATTTGTCAGATGGCAGCATAAAGTCACAGAATCCCAAAACACGTTCGCCCAAGCCTCCCAATTCCAAGTAAGCATTGTCGAATGCTTCCTCCAATTCTTCATCCAAAACTTTCTCCTTACCGTTGATGAAAATGCTTTAGCAACGTTCCAAGATTCTTTCGGGGGCTCCCTTCATTACCAATAGGTAACGTGGATCGCTGGGGTCTTCTGTCTCATGAATAGACACTTGATATTTGTTAGTCGAGTTGAATGGCACTTCAGCAATCTTCTTGTTCCTCTTGCGGATGTTCATTACATCGCCTAAAGCCAATTCCATACACTTCAATAGAGCAGCCTCAGAAGCATCACCACTGACTTCTTTCTTCAAAATTGGAACACCATCCTGACCTCCCTTGAATTCAGCACGATTGCAGAGGGTCGCAATGCGGGACAAGGCTTTGAATCCAGGGCTAATCCTATCGTATGGTACACCTGATTGATCCTCAGTGGTACCGGCTTCAATGATCTGGTTATCAAACCACATGTGAGCGACAGTCATACGATTTTGGGTCAAGGTACCGGTCTTATCAGAGCAAATAGTCGAGGTTGATCCCAAAGTTGTTGCTCTTCATGTTCTTCAAACTTTCAGAACTGAAAACTTTATCTAGTCCTTAATTATAAAACCGATACGTCCCGTCATTCAAGTATTGGGCTACGAATAATCAATGATAGTTAAATACAAACTTGCTAACAGAGTTGCCAATGGTTTCCTCATACATGTATGTATGTACATAATTGCTGTTCTTGCCTTTGCATCCCTCAAATGCTCTAGAAAACATGATTTCAACGTTAAATATACTTGCAAACTCAGAGATGCCAGCGTACCAAAGGATATCTGATACCATTGCTCAAAGTTAAGTATATACTATCAGGGGCGCAAAGTTGTCTCATATTGGGGGCTAATTTAAAACGGTTTATCATCCTACTTTGTGGCAGTGTACATAGATACATGATCCATTTACGTTAAATCGCTTTAAAACCACTGGGCGTGTACATTTTCAGTCAATAAACGACAGCATGTCCCTTTCTGTACAGAATCACTTGCAACTTAATCAGAATTTGTTTTTAAATTAATTTTAAATCTGTCTGATATTTCAAAATCTGACTTTATATCACATGTCATCGTACACCCACAAAGCAAGTCAATAAACCAATTAATTTCGCACTGAAATATCCATAAAACCAATATAGAACGTGCACAAATAATTCTTTTCGTATTACTATCACCGCCAGTTACTCGGCCATTTTAATTTATAGAAATTCAATTAAAATATTGTTTGACAATCACCGATGCGATGAAAATGTGGCATGTCCAACTGAAAATCAATACATCACGGCAAACACGCACCAATAAAACATTTTAATTACGAGTAACAGTGCCTCATTGCCATTGCTACAGTTTTTTTTCTTCTTTTTGAATTCTCTCTGATTTTCAAATAAAAAAAAATCAATCCTTTAAGTAAAAAAAAAATTTAAGCACACTGCGTACATACAGTCCTACTGCTTATTACCACGACCGTACATTTCGCTCATGACAGCGAAAATGCCACCAACTCAACTTAACTTGCTGCACCGGAAAATTTATTGACCAATTTTTAATTAATCTTCGCAAAATTAAAAATCACTTATCCGTCTGTAGCGGCAGGACTCCCAGGACACAGCAGTGTAGTGAAACTCATTTTAAGTTCAGTGAATTTTAAACGAATTCTCGTATTAAAACAAACGAGTAATTATGTGAGGTTAAGAGCGAGAGAAGTCCAGGAACAAGCGGTAGATTAAATGTAATTCGGCATTTAATATGAATATCAGTCGTTATCAACGGATCCTTTAGCGGAGATATGTACATCCATACATACACTTAGCAGGACCTCATGAAATACCACAGAAATGAAATAATTACTCCTGGCCAATGGAGTGGGGAGAGATAAAATTAGGCAATTATAATCTATCCCGAGGCAATGGTAAGGAAAGTCAAACAGAACGGCACAACACACTGGTGTAACGATGTATGGGTGGAAAATTTTAGTCAAAGTATGCCGCCAGCATCATCATCAAAGGCAGGACATTTTTAATGTTTCACATTTATTACTTATTTACCAGGAGTAATTGCGACAAGAGATTAAATATTAATTACCAAGTTAACAAATGTTATTTTTACTTATTTACTTTTCGATGCCACTTTGACATTAAGATCTCTAAATTTTTGGAAAAACCCCAGAGTACTCCATGGGTGGTGGTGAATATAACCAACGTTATTTAATGTTGACTTCAGTGGTAGATTTTTTGCATTGTGAAGGACACTGATGAGACCGTCCTGAGCAACACTGCAAAATTCACATCCACTAAAACTACGTCCTCTCCTTTGTTCGCTGGGATATCACTGTTTAAATATTAAAGCAGGGGCTTAGGTTTCTTTAAGATTTAACAGTTAACAAGTCCGTTATAAACTCGTTCGAAAATATGCTTAACTGCAGGGTTATCAACTCATTCATTGAGCCAAGTTCTGTAAGGAGAATGAAGCTATCGGCAGGCCATAAGGTGGTATCCTTTTTCCACTGCTGTGACTTCTTATCGTCAAAAGAATTCCAAAAATTTTCAGAGGATACAAATTACAGCGTATGCAAATGATTTAATACTGAACTAATGGAATCTGTTCTTAAAGAGCTGTCTATGTGCCCAAGACATAGGTTTAGGAGTTAACCCTCAGAAAACCTAGTGAGTCCGATACCCGATTTCACATTGAAAAAACTAGACTGGTGCCACACAGACGCGACATATCTCGACGTCATTCTAGACTCCAAGTTATTTTTGAAAAATATGTTGAGGAAAGGAATGGATCTTCATGCCGGTAAGGGTCATTTGCAAAGGGTGGCAATGGTGTAGTGGTAGCGTCATCGTTTGTCGAGCTGATGGTTCCAGTTCAATCCCTGGTGTCAGCAAGCATTATATGATAAGAGGCAGTCCGATCAATTGCGAAAGTTTGTGACAACACTACTGCGAAGGCATAACACTGGCAGTAGGTTTGTCATGTGGCTGGAGAAATTGATCGCTCTGTTGATAATTGATATGCTCATGACATCAGGTGGATCGGGAAAAAAATACTGTGAATCAGAAGCGAAGGCAAAAAATACATGACAGCATCAAATCTCCCCAGTTATTCTGGACACCACCCCTGGAGCTAATGTGAAACCTAATACACCTGAGTTTCAAACCACTACACCAATCTCTTTCTCACTCTCTCTATCTATCTTTCAACGCCCGCACCATGTGAATACATGTAAAAGGGTATTCATAACCCCTTGAGTGCGGGTAAATTATAAAAAAAAAAAAAAGGTTGGGAAAGAACCGTGCAACATTCACTGGAACAAAGCAAATATCAAACCTGCCATCTCTTATGGGTCCTAAATCTGGTGGTCAGGAATGAATATGAAGGAACTCTACAAAATAAAAGGCTTGCAGCACTTTGAACCACGGGAGTTGTGAAAAGCGGACCACAGGCGGGGCTGGATATGATTCTCCATCTCCTTCGCCTGGACCTATTCATAAGAAGTACTGCACTCTCAGACTAAGAGAATCTAACATGTCGAGTCAAAAGACCTATGGGCACGCGGCGATGTTAATCGCAATAAAGACAATGAGTCGACAGTTTAACAGCCACAATCGACTATATAGTCCTCGACAATAATTTCAATCTTGATATTCCTATCCTATTCCCAAGCCAAGTAGAGATAAAGATTAAAAGATTTCGATCAACATTGATGTCCCTAAAGTGTATATACGTACGGCAACAGATTTATATTCGGACGCACTGCATAAACTCGAATCCTTTAGACTACAAGAAGTGTGCAATGAATGTATTTCAAGCTGATATCCTGGCTATTGAAGAATACACAGAAGATACATAATTTCCTCATACTTTCATGCAGATGCTGCTGAGATGAAGAAGTGTTATCAATCCAACATCTGCTGTACCACTCCTACACTCCACCTTGCAAGAACGACGCGCTCGTACTCTAGCATCAAGGTTCTTCGCAAGCATCACCGAGGTAACTGGAGCTCAGATATCGGACTCCCTTCATAAGGAGTACCTATATAGGTTTCCATCCCTATTTTTTTATTTTTTTTCCACACAAAAAGGGGATTTATACTGGACCATTGGGCCTCCGAGTGAACGTTATGAGTACTTATCCATCGCACACCCTTCCATAGCCTAACCTTTCCTAGGTTTCGCTATTCAATTTGTTTGTTTTGTCCCGGTTGGGATTTTCTTTCTGGATACACTCAATATTTTCAGGGGTTGTTGTTTCACCGAGTTTTCTACTAAGGACTTCTCTCACACCGATGAATCGTGGCCATTGGTATGGAAAATCACGGGTTCGGCGTTTTCTCTGCAATTCTTTCATGTCGAGCAACATGGACTACCTACCACCGTTCTTGTCTTTGTAGATGAAATATCCACCTCCAAACGGGAATTGAGTTGGGTGAAAATTCAATTCTCCATGGTGTCCATCAATCCATGGCTCGATTTCATTTAAAAGTCGTTGTATTCACATGTTTCTTTCACAAGGATTCCAAGCATTCTTGGTATTCGCCTAAGCTTAGCTTTCTTCCTGGATATTGGTTTTTGCAGGCCTCATTTTCATGTAAATGTGTACATCCTGGCTATGATTCGTCCAGTATTGATGCAGCTGTTCAACTGCCAACATGTCTATTGGGAAAATTTTCGCGAAATACACAGCTAACTGTCAATGCTGTACACTGACTTCTTGTGTGATTTGCATGCTTGAGTCCTTTTGGTTCCAGCTCAAATGCGGGGTAAATTATTATCACTCTGGCCGATAACGGTGTTTGCTTGTAAGGGCCAGCAAAGTAACGCCGGAGGTATAATCCTTCAAAAGTCTATCCAGGAGATACAATGACGAACTGTACAGCGACATCAACTTAACCAGAAGAGTGAAGGTCCAACGACTGCGGTGGCTGTCGAATCCACCCCCGAGCGACGCGACAGTGCAGTAAAGCAATACGGCGATTCAGGTGGCGCACGCAAGCGGAAAAGTACTTCAACCAACTTGGTGTGCGAAACCGGAGACAGCTTGCTAAATACCGAGGTGGCTGGAGACGCATTTGGTTGAGGTCCACTCTGCTCGATTATTTCCTGTATCCCGCTTTGGAAGACAATATCAGCGAGTTATTGCGGATATAGATGTTCATAAAAGTGATCAAAAGTCTGACCGTCAAGTTATCCTTCAAATAAAAAATCCAATATTGTGTATTTTTATTTAAATTTATTTTTCAGACTCCGTTCAGAAAAACCTTTAGATTCTAAAAGATCGAAACTATTTCAAGAAGGTTTGTCATACAGTACAATTGGTACAATTTATAAGATAGGAGAAGAACTGTTAAAACTCAACTTTACGCCAGATAGAAGCGAGTTGACGGATGTCTGAGCCATGTGTAACTTTAGCGAGATGAAGGATATTGTTTACTTACTGGGTACATGTCCGATGTTAAATAAGGACATTACTCTCCAGCAAAGATATACAATATATATACAATATATCTGTTTACCTTAAGTATCTATCTACAATCATAGCGACTTTGTGACATCCTCGCAAGAGCATGGAACTCTAACCTGGTAAGGACGATGTGTGCGTGCGTGAAGGCTTCTCACGACTATTCGTGTTGTGCGTGTTTTATTTTTCCCACAAAATGGAAGGGACCTACAGTTTAGAGCCCTACCCGAAAGGACAATTGAGAACCTTTCTCCTGACAGTTATTATTCGCCGGAGATGGGACCGTGAAAAACCTTGTTGGTGTTTTCTGAGATTCAAACCTAGAACGTCCCTCCCAAAAATCTATCGCAGTAAATATTGAGCCACAGCGCCCACGAAATCATATTTAAATTCTTTTTGATCCCTTTATGTTGATTTCTTGGAATTTTTAGTAAAATTATTGAAAGATACATAATTTTGCTTTGATGTAGTCGCCAAAACGGTTCAACGATCTGAAATTTCCAATTTCGTCGACCACAACACCCTTATAGCTTCTTACTGTAATAAGGGACAGTGGAATACCTACACCTCTCCTCTGCACATCGGCGACAAATTTTGCATTGTGTGACACCAAACTTATTTGCCTTCAGCGCAAGAAAACCCAAATGCGTCTACAGTAACTCAACTCTATTCAATCGAATCATATATGTATCTTCTCGGAGTGGGAGCAATGAAACATGGTATTGCCGCAACATTAGAAAAAGGCACATCCTACATTGCTTGTTCAGGGCAAAGAAATACTTCATAAATGGCACAGCCCCTTCTTTCATACAGAGAAGAAGTTAGAGCGTTGTTTGAGTCCTCCTTTCCCAATCCGATTGGATCTCGGCCCCAAAGGATTTTCCGCAGGTTAAATAAATACAAGATGCAACAGAAACCTATCGCGGTGCAAGGAAGGCAAACATCTACAGGGTGGGCCAAATAAGACCTACCAATGTTAAACACGTATAACTCTTGTAATAATCATTTATTTTAATTAATTTTTTTTTATATATGAAATAAATTTTATGGAAATTAAGTATGAAATATGACATCAGACAAATGTCCACCATTTTGCTCGATACAAACATGGCTATTTTTAGCGCGTTTTCCATTACACCACGTAATGTTTCTGGTTGTAGGCTCCGTATTTCGTCTCGAATATTCTGCTTTAGCTGTCCAATAGTCTCTGGTTTATTAACGTACACTTTGTCTTTTAAATATCCTCATAAAAAAAGCCGGGCGCAGTTAAATCTGGTGAACGAGGTGGCCAAGGGAAGTCTGAATTTTTTGAAATCAAACGTTCGCCAAAAATTTGCCTAGCAGTGTGCGCAGTCGCTCCATCTTATTGGAACCACAAATCAGGATGTTGCTCCGCCATTGGCCGCAGGAAGTTGTCGATCATTGTTCTGTAAGAAGCCCCGGAAATCATTTCTCGCATTTCATCCTCTTTCTCGAAGAAATAAGAGCCGATCACTTTTTCGGCCATAACACCGCACCAAACAGTGCATCTTAATGGGTGTAACTGATGATGGTGTGTTGCCTTTGGATTTTCGGAGCCCCACAATCTAAATTACCACTTAAATGGAAATGCGCTCCATCCGACATCAAAACATGATTTAAAAAATCATTTTGTGTGGCTAGCTGTGTACAACGAATACTGAATAGCGTATTGTAGTCGTTGTCGGTGGTCTTGCGGCAGCAGTATTTGCACAAGAATTTTGTACGGATATATCTTAAGATCCGACTTTAAAATTCTCCGCAATGTTGTTCTGGACATGCCCAATTGGCCCCAAACGACGACGAGATGAGACAGATGGATCATTTGCAACACTCTGCCGCACAGCTTCCACGTTATCTTCAGTGCGAATATTTCGATGAGCACCTCTTCCAAGGCTGTCGGCCACTCAACCCCGTTCCTCAAAACGGTCGACCGAACTCCTAATCATGAAGTCTGCGGGAGCTGATCTTGAATTAAAATATTGGCGATATTTTCGCTGCGTCGTAACAAGAATAGACAAAAACAATAATTTTAACGCGTTGTTGTGTACTGTATGTATACTGGAAAATAAAAAAGTTATTCGCGTTTAACAATGGTTGGTCTTATTTGGCCCACCCTGTATTTATCATCAACTCCTTAGGCTAGGGCCACGCACTGAGCGATTGAGCGATGAGCGACGAGCGATAGAGCGACAAGTCTGAGCGACGAGTGGCCTTTTACTGAGTGACGTCACTCGAGCGATTAGTAGTGAAAATGTCGTTGTCGAGTCGCGTACGTCGTAGTCTTTAACTGGAATGTCGTGCCCATATTTATCGATTGTTTATACGGTCCAAAAAAAGAAGATTTGGTGTAAAACTAGTGCTCTTCTCAAGGAAATATAAAATTCAGCTAGTCGATCCTCCCTCTCTTGATGGTACCAGCTTAACTTTCTCTGACAAGCAAAATATTTGGCTCTTATCCTGGATACGAAGCTAAGTTGGCAGCCTTATATTCAAGAAAGAGTAAGGAAAGCTACAGTAGCACTCTTCTCTTGCAAGAAAGCCATTGGAAACAAATGGGGCTTAGAACATCGAATTACTCACTGGCTCTACATCTCGGTCATAAGACCGATACTCACATACGAAGTGATTGCCTGGTGGAGAGCCTTAGAAAAAGCCATAAATCGCGATTATCTAAGTAAGGTCCAACGTACAGCTTGTCTGTGCATAAGCGGAGCACTCCCTCTGCGGCACCGGACATTCTGTTCCATCTGTTACCCCTCGATATACATATGTATATAACAAGCAAATGGCAGCGATTGCAGCCGTTCGCCTTGAAGCTATCCAACAGTGGTCAAGAAAAGAATTCGGCCACGCCTCTATTCTGAATAAATTCAAAATCTTTCCCGAAAACACGGACTACACCATCCCACGTCTAAATTATGAGAAGAACTTCCTAGTCATCATCCCTTCCAGATCACTCTGGGAGGGCGATGCGTTTTCAGAAGATGAATCAATTCACTTCTACACTGACGTGTCAAAAACCAAAGACGGGGTTGGTGCAAGTGTTTTCTCTGATAGGCTTAACCTTAAGCTCTCTTTCCGTCTTCCAAATCATTGTAGCGTGTTCCAGGCCGAAATAATGGCGACCAAAGAAGCCCTATCTTGGCTTAAGAAAAACGTGATATCTGCTAGAGATATCCGCATCTTTTCAGACAGCCAAGCAGGATTCAAATCCCTGGAATCGACGTCTATAAATTGTTTAGTAGCTCTAGAATGCCGTTCGTCTCTTGTGGAGATCGCTGAGCAGTTCAATATTCACCCTTGTTGGGTGCCAGGGCATAGAGACATTCCAGGGAATTGTAAGGCCGATGAACTCGCCAAAGAAGGAACAACTATTCCCATCTTGCCGGACAATCGCACCTAAGGTATACCAGTCGCTACTCGCAAACTTAAACTTAAGCTGGATGCTGTCGAGAGTACAAATCTTAGGTGGACAAGTGGATCAACATGCCTAGCGACAAAACAGATTTGGCCAAAGCTGGATCTAAAATGCTCTAAGAATTTGATTTCTCTCAATAGATTGCATATCGGCACCACAATAGGTGTCATCACTGGACACTGTCTAATAGGCAAGCACACTACAAGGCTGGGCCTCTTCGCGAACGATTTCTGTAGATGCTGCATGGATGAAAAAGAGGAGGAAACTATTCCTCACCTTCTTTGTTTCTGCCCAGCTCTCTCCCGTAGAAGGAAACTCCACTTAAGAGCTCCCTATTACAACGATATAGGCGCCCTGATGAATATTGACATTAAGAGCCTCCTACGCTTCATAAGAAGCTCTAATTAATTTCAAAACGAGTAGGTAGAGAAAAACTTTCTCCCATGATCCACGTGGTATCACAATTGACCTACTATTGATCTAAGTGTGCTGGCGACTCCTAGCTGGCAGCCACTTCAACCTAACCTAACCTAACAGCTGTAATCAAAATTTCCAAGTTTATTTGTTCCATTTTCACTTTATAGCTGAGCGATGAACTACAAAATTAGAACAAAATTGAATTCAGAGCGACGTCGCTCTGCCGCTCAGAAAAATCGCTCATCGCTTAGCAACTACGTGGCCACAGCCCTACGATTTCATATGTTTTAATTTTTTTGCGTCGCTCAGGTGCTCGTCGCTCAATCGCTCATCGCTCAGTCGCTCAATGCGTGGCCCTAGCCTTACGCTGCCAGTTATTTCACAATTAACAGACGACAACAGCCAATTAACACTGAGAACTCAAATTTTTCTTCTCTGCAACTAGTAGCGGCACTCCGACTTCTAATCCTTTTCAACAAATCAAGCCTTAAAACTATGCAACTCATCTGCCGAAATGTGTACTTCGTTCCATGAAAACTAATCTAATCCTACTCACAGCTTTATTCCTTAAGACCCTGATGGCATGTAATTCCATAACCTCATAAACTTTTGTACTTTCAGATAAAATATTTAAGAATCAAAGAAATCGACTGCAGACTTTTAGTCTCTTTTAACGAAAGAAAAGAAGGACTTGTGATGTATTCCCTAATCAAAAGCAGACAAAGACGGATTTAATTAATCTATTGTAATAGATATCACCCCAAGGAAACTGGAAAACAAAAAGAAAACTTTTTTTTCTCCCCGCATTCTTCAAACTTTTCACTAATGAAAGGACATTCTTTACGAGCCTTCCTTTACTACTATTCCTCATTCTTAAACACTTTATTCTAGGATAGTTTCCTATAGCTTCGGGATACATTCAATTTTAAAGCGAACGAATATGGAGCAGAAAAGAACAGATAGGAGGATCGAGGAGTTAACGTGTTCCTTGCACCTAATTATGTGAGAAAATGGTAATTTTTTTTTCTGTTCTTCTTCATTGGATTCACTGGAAACGCTTCGAGCACGAAAGTACCAAGGAATTAGCGATTTCTGCACGAACATTAATCCAGGCAAGTTGGTCGGAACTCGGAAGTGACTTCTATTGCCTGGAAAATTCATTAGCAAAAGTGCTATCTTTAAGGCAACTCCTCTTTGGTTAGTTTCTTCCTCATTTGACATCTTCGCATCTCGTTCTCCTTTGATTTGTTAAAACGTTTAATTTAATCTAGTTTTTGTGGATCTCATCCGCCTCGTCTATGGTGCAGGAGTTTAGCAGGAGGTACTTCAACGAATTGTTTTGTGGTAGTTGACATTCGCTATGTGATTAGTTATTCAGTTGAATAATTAATGCGGCGGGGAATTATACCTGATTAACATTTTCGTCTTCAATATTCATAGACTTAGGTAGACAGTGGTGAGATGAGTACTATTGGCGAGGATAAGATAAGGATAATTATTTGCGTGAATGCCGAATGTCTCTAATTGGAGACAACTAGAGAGTACGAATGGAATTAGCATTAAAGCTAATCCGGTAAACAGTAGTTTTCATTAATGAAGTCTTAAAGTCTTATATACATATATGTAGCTCTCTGCCCACATGAGGCAAAAATATTTGATAAAAAATATTGAGAAGTTGGCGGGGTGAATTCACCATAAGGCGTAACCGATCCTTTGCCACTTTGTTTGACATAGAATGATGTCTACAGATTCTGTCCCCGTTCTTAAGTGAAACTGCTCATTTGATACACGTTTGGCCAGAAAATTCTCCAGATGACACGAAGCCATCTATTGGCGAAGACTTGCCTGGTGACTGCACCAATGCAGTAGTAAGTTCATTATATTGACAGTCAGTTTCCTAGTAATACATCCGTGAAGTAGTAATGACTCTACATTAGAGAGGTAAAGTTGTATCTTAACTTTTGTACGGAAAACATGGCTGTCCACATTTCCATCATCAACCGCCACAAAGGACCCTTAATTTAGAAAGCTGCTTACACTTTCTTTCTGTTGTATTGACTGGCCAGCTACATTCGCTAGATGAAGATCCTCACTATGCTAGCTATAAAAGCCTCCTGGAAATAAATAATGAATGGATGAAGGAGTGAACTATACTCGGCTCACTGCTCTATGTTGAATTGAAATTTATTTGTGTTCAACACTTCAGGATCATGAACTAAAATCTGCCTGTTCGTTATGGACTGCTCTCAAGCTTTCGCAAGTGGTCTAGTATTTTCCTGTTGCTCTGTGGAAGGTTCAAAGTTATTATCCCAGAAAACACCAAAAAGCTTTTTATGCACGGTTCCACCTCTCACGAATCTCTGACAAACGTCTCCCTTTCATTTGTGACAAAAATGCAACACGCGCAATCCAATGGTCGTGTGAAGTTGGGCCCTTGACCCCATATGGTTTGTTTCAATTCAAAAATAAGAAAAAGGAAATCGTGTCAGGTAGAAAGATCAACCAAGTCCTGGCACCGGCATAACCGGAGTTTTCTGGGATGAGGGTGGCATATACCTCATTTATTATTTGTCACATAAAACTAAGATCAGGGTCATCTGTTATGATAGTGACACTTGAAAATTGGGTGAGAGCACCCTTCATAAAGACGTGGCCTCATCTGAGGTGGTGTACTCCTTTTGCAAAGCAACGCTCCAGTGCACGAGCACCATTTGGCACTGAATATACTGAATTATTGCGGCTCACTCATCCACCAAATTTTAGCTTCTAAGTGAATATTAAATGTTTTGGAACTTGAACAGAGGGCTTAAAGGCAAGAAATTCTCGTTGGATGAAGAGGCTTACCGGACATTTCTTTTTTCTTTTTTGTGAAGAGCCTTAGCACTTGAAACTGCTCAAAGGATAGAAGAATTGCTTTCTTCGCGGCAAAAAGACGGAAGGCACCAGAATTAGGCTCTGAGGGGCCTTCTGCCTATCCCTGGGAAGGCCAGACAAGCGATGCGACCTAAAAGATCTTTTGTGCTATCACTAGGTTGACCTAGTAATAGAGAGAATATTTATCCCTAGTACATATCAAGGTCGTGAAGGTACCTTAGGATCGTTTTGTGGGTGATTGGTTGACTATGTTTGGGGAACTGATATCCCTTCCGAAGTGTCTTTGCCTGGTTCGAGCCATGGCCGGACTATAGCACAGGATTCTCTTGATCTTCCAGACAAAATCGGCACATGTCCGTAGGACTTATGCCCATCTTGTGGAGATGGTAGTTGAGTGAACCGTGTCTGGTGAGGAAGTCCGTGAGGAGCTTAGCGTCACGCTTGTTCAAGGTGAGAATTTCCTGACTTCTCTTGCCATCGGAAGCATTGATGAATGTCTTGGCTAGACGTAGCCCAGTTGTTGAGCTCTATTTAGAGAGTCTCTCTTGATGATGGCATGAGTTGAGCTCCATTTTTATGTGGCTGGTGGGTAAGCCGCAGAACGGAGACGGGCCAATGAATGAAGATTGCGATTTCTTTCAAAGGATATTTTTTCGGCGTTCTTTTAAAGGATATTAACGCCGAAGAAATGATATGGAAACTGGGTTAAAGTTCAAGAATACTATGATCTTTCACTACTGTGCCAACTTTTTTACCTCTGTACATAGTATGGGTTGGGGAACAGAACAGCACTGTGTCAGTTTTTCCTCAATCAAATCCCAGAACCACTCACACTTGTAATACCAGGTAGCAAACCCTTTTTTAGTAGAGTAGTTCATGAGAGGTTCTTGAATAGTCATGAAAAAGTCTTCATTTGACATACGATCCAGCCAAAAGATCCATAAGACGATGCGCAGGAATCTGTTGACGAAGGTCTGCATATTACAATGTACAAGGGTCACTGTCTTCATATTTTACTATAAAGCGAAACAGGTTGTAGAGTTGTAAGCATTACTCTCCTACACAAAGCTAACCAATTGAGATATCGATGTGAGTCAGCCTGTCAAAGGTGGTCTCGAAGTCGATGAAAGCGAATGTAACAGAGACTTTTTCTCGACGCATTTGTTTATGATGATCCTCAAGGTATTCATGTAATCAATACTGAAGGATTCTGAACGCCTGCTGATTAGGCATGATGAGCCAAATCTAAATGATCTTGGGAACTGCACTCATACCTTCTCAGTTTCCGCACGCCATCAGATTACCCTTCTTTGACATCTAGATGAAACTCTCCTGGAAAACATTTATTTTCGCGTCCTCCTTTTATGAACTGATAAAGCATCTAGCAGTAAGAGTTGCGTTAATTATAAGAGTTAATGCCATCGAGGCAGGTAGCTTTGATTTTCTTGACTGCTATGATTGCTGTTGTGATCTCTAAATTCCTTAAAGGTTCCGGGGATTTGTCATAAAAATTGTATTCTACTTTCGTACAGATACAGCACGGCAGCAAAGTTTTCGCTCATATGCTCGGTTAGTCCTCATCCGACATCGGCAAAGAACCATCTTTGGGGGCCGACCACTTGTCAACTCCCTTGTCAGCTCAATACGCTCAATACGCTCAACACTGATTCGACTGCCTCCGAAACTTGTGTGCTGATGTTGTTCCATTTGTCACGTCTCATACTTCTCTGAACTTTTCTTTCTCGATTTGGTACTGGAATTTAATTCTCTCCACTACTACAGCGGCTGCAATCCGATTAGAGTTACAGAAATCTACGAACTGCTTGCCGGCATCGTCACGGTCGTCGAAACCATGGGTTTCCATTACATTTTTAAGCGCGGTGCTGTCATTGCCTACCGTGACTTGGATGTACCTCATCAATATAATGAAGTCGTTGTTAGGTGCGAATTCCGGGTGGTGTCCAATGAACTATGTAAATTATCCTTCTCGTCCTAAGTCGCGGCTTCAGTCGGCGCGTAACACTGAATGATGTTGATTCTACTTACTCTGCCGTGAAATCTGGCCATCAAGATCCAGTCGCTATGAAGTTTCCAGGATATAAGGCTGCCCCGTGTTGTTAGCGTTAGCATCAACGTCGAACTAACGGGTGCTATCAGCTTGTTTGAAGAGCTAGACAGTGTTCACTGTCGACGAATAATAATGATCTGCCTCCAAACACCTTATTTCGCTCGCTCCCATTATGTCCATATGATATCGCACAAATTTACTCTGCAGTCGAAGGAATTTGGCATTCCAGAAACCAAACACGCTGTCCGGGTTCCATACTAAAAGGTCATCATGAAAGTATCTTTCCATAATTGAAGCCTGGTTGTCTGTTTTAATACCCATCCTGTTATATGGCGTAGAAAACTCTCTATTTCATAGTTTCCGGTGAAACCTAGAAATTGGCGTCTCGAAGAGGTTACGGCTAAGATTTACGTACATATGTATGTATGAATAAATTATTTTATATATTTTGTAAATTATTTTTCGACCATAAAGGGTTAAGGAAAGCACTGAGCAACACGCTTTGCTGTGGCTATTGGATAGTGTACAGGGTGGCCCAAAAGTCGTTTTCCTACGTATATCTGGAATAACTTTTGAACGTAAAGATAAAAACTAATGAAATAAATTACAAATAAAAGTTTATTTCATGGAAATTTTTTACATTATGTATGGAAAATCATATCGGTTAAGTGGCCACCATTAGAATGCATGCACTTATGGGCTCTTTTGATGGCACTTTCCATGACTTTTTGAAGTGTTGCTGGCGTAATTAGAGCGATTGCTGCGCGAATGTTAAGTTTCAGCTCCTGTATAGTCTGTGGTTTGTTAATGTAAGCCTTTTCCTCCAGGTAACCCCATAAAAAAAGTCCGGAGCCGACAGATCAGGCGATCGCGGCGGACATTTAAATTCACCGTTTTTTGAGATAATGCCTCGTCGGTCATCATAAAATTTTCCAAAAATTCTTCGTTATTCTCGGCGACATTTAGGACAGTTCTGCAGTACTTCAGACGTTTTTCTGGGTCACCAGGATTGAGCTGTTGGACCAACTGGATCTTGTAAGGGTATAGGTGCAAATCTTTCCTCAAAATCCGATGAATCGTGCTACGCGGTATGCCTAACTGTGTTGAACGTCGTCGTGTCGATGTTTCAGTATCGGTTGCAACACTTTCCCTAACAACCTGGATGTTTTCGATCGATCGTCCGAAACGAGGCCTGCCCCAACGCCTCACATCTCCAACGTTCCCATATTGCTTAAATTTGACCACCACAGTACGAATAGTGGGTGCTGTTGGAACATTTCTAGCGCCATAAAATTGGCTGTGCGATCGTGTAGTGTTCCATCCTAAATCTCCCAAGCCTTATGTCTAAAAAAAAATAAAATATCCCGAAAATATCTATAAATAAAGGAGTTATTAATTTTTGGTCCACCCTGTGTGTATTACCAGAGCTGGAACCTGTAGAAGCATTTTTCCAACTTTCGGGAGAAGATGCTTCGACAGGGCTTTGAATTGCCATTGTCACCAAAGTTACCCCGACGTATATTTCATGTTTTAGAACTGGCGGCATATGAGCCGAATTTCTGTAGGTTACACTGTGTCCAATATGACTGACTACATACGAAGAACTAGAACTAGATTATGTACTCTAATTTATTTTTATTTTTATTTTTCGCCTCCGAATTGTTGGCCTAGTTCCTTTTTTTGGAGCTTCAATACTCTTTTATACAAAGAGTTGCCGCAAATTCCATTCGTTGAACCACTATGTTCTTTTTGTGTCCCTTATTGTGTAAATATTTCATGGAGTCTCAGACTTATTAGGTGTATTGAAAGGCTGGAGCTAATAGCGTCACACATCGGTACTGTAATAGTAACTATAATCTCAACAACCTAAAGATAGAAAGCACACTTTCATCGGTATTATCATAAATCCGCTGTGAGCACATAAGTACATAATTAAGAGCTCGATACTTTCATTTGTGACAAAATTCTTTTACCTTACTTCAATAGCTCGCAGACAGACTAACACAAAAGCATTTTTTTATCCTTTGAATGATTACCCTAGAAGAATATTAATTAACACTTTGCCGATACGCTTTAATCGATAATCAGATTAAGGATGTGCGGCAACGAAATCTAACATCATCCACCCACGCACCTGCGAAAAAAGCAATTCATCGAAATAGTTTCAATTATCAGCGAGCAGCCATAGATATGTAATCTAATTATGAGAACATCTCGCAGGATAATTGAAACCAGCATTAGCGAATGAGATCGATAATTATTACCACCCTATTCGTACATCCGGGAACTCTACCACAGGTACATACACATATGTATTTACTTTGTCCTCTGATGAAATGCATGCACACAGGTGAGAGGTGTTAACACCTCGCATTTACAAATTTAAATAATTGGCGTCGTTTTCGAATCATTTGCCACAAAATTAGGTACGTTGTCTTAGTACTCCTAAATGGCTGCCATTTGCCCAATTTGAGTACATAGCATAAATGTAACTGGCTTATGTATACGTGTGTAGTAGTAGAGTCCTTGAGACAATTTAAACAGGTGTATCACCTACCATCCATTGTTTGCCATCTGAAGCGTATATTTAATGTTTGCAGGATGCTATGCTAGAAATTACACATAAACTCTGCAATGGGATGATGGCGGTAAGTGTATCTGTGAGTGTGTGAGTTTCCTAAGCCTTCTTCTATTGAATGTACAAGCCATTGAAGAGCAGCCATCAATTAGCTCAATCGTTCATCTGTTTGTAAAGGCAGGGCCATTTGGCAAACCGGCAATGCAAGATGGCCATGAAATGCGGAAGATCTTGACAGGACTAAGAGGCCTTAAACTTGGAAGGTAATGAGTAATTCTTTAATCAAACCTAGTCCATACGTGTGCGTATGTATCGGAAATGGTTTCCATAGTATTTAACAAGGTCAGAAGGTCCTACTTTAGATTCAAAATGAGACACGACGGAATGTAGTGATTTCAATTCAAAACTTTTTGGTTATCTCGACGAATGACATCCTTGGAACGATTTTAAGGTTAGCCTTACATGCTTTATTTTATAACTAAAAATTGTCTGCTCGTGCCTTTTTCCTTTGGGGTGAATGCCTTTTAAAAAAGTTCGGGTACGCACGCGTTTCCGATTGTTGGGAGTTTATTTCCGACGAAATTGTAAATTCGAGAAACAGTTCACAATCCCCAATAATTGGGGGTCAAGTGTGAAATACTTCATTAAAGCAAGGGCTTGTCAAAAGTCTGTAAAGAGAGGCAATCCAATTTAATTTCAAATCAAAACGTAACTCACAGGCAAGTTTTAAAAATTCGACAACTTTTTTAGGAAACAGAAAAAATATTTTGCACAAACACCTCATGCAAGGCTTATTTAATAAAATGTTCCACAAGGCGAGGGTTAGGTTAGGTAAGCGGGCTGGCAGAGAGAGAAAAGCCTCCTGCCGCACTCAGGTCAGTGTTGACCCATTGTGTTACCCATAGGGGGGAAAGGTGCTCCTCCGCCCATTGGAACCCTGTAAATGTCTAACCAACTCTACTCTAGTTACTTTCTTGTTTTCAAGTACAAACCACTTTGATGACTTGGCAAAGTTCAGCATCTTGTCTGTAGGTACGCCAGAGAGCTCTTCAAGGTTGTAGAAGAAGTGTTTACTGAGGAATTTGTTTCTGGAATATTGGAGTCCCGGACAGTGGCATAGCAAATGGGTGGTGTGTTCAAGAACTCCCTCGTCGCCACAACCTCTGCAAAGTTCTTGTTCTGTCCGGCGCAGGTTCTTCATGTGATACCCACGAGGATAGAAGGGGATCTTCTGTTCTTTCGTATAAGTCTCTCGGTCCTTGTTCTATCGAAGGACGGCCATAGTTTCTTCGTGATGTAACACGTTTCCATGGACTTCCATCTTAGGTTCGCCTCTCTTGTGGCTAATTTCCCTGCTTCAAGCTTGAGCATGCAAGGCGGGATGCTTACAGAGAGATCAGTTGATACTATTAAATCTGTTGAACCTTTCCTAGCTAATTCATCAGCTTTCTCATTGCCTGGGATACCCTCATGTCCAGGAACCCAGCAGAGCGATACCTTGTGCTGTATTCCAAGAACAAGCTTCGATTTAATTTCGGTAGCAGTAATTGCTGTTATAGCTGCCTGGCTGTCGTTAAAGAAGGTGATACCATCCTGTGGTATTGCCCTTACGGCAGACTCTCGGGCAGCTGCTGTCACTGCCAGGACCTCCGCTTGGAAAAACTCCGTCGTCTGGTAGTTTAATTGATCTCGATATCCCTAGCGATTCAGAGAAGATGCCGGAACCTACACCGGTGTCCATTTTCGATCCGTCAATACATATTGTTATGAATCTGGTATTAGCTATATTTCCGCTTTTCCATTCTTCTCTGCTAGGGCAGGCTGCCGTAAAAGGCATCCTAAAATCCAAATATGGCGTAATATAGTCTGTTTTGGGTACATAGCCAAAAAATTCTTGAAGGATGGTCGAATGCCCTGTTGCTGACTGACTGATTCTCGGGGCACTAATGGCTGCTGATGTTTTTGTAAAGATGTCTAGCGGAAGCAGGTGGAAAATAGCCTCCAGGCCTGCAGTTGGATCTGTTCTCCTTGCACTGGTGGCACCAACTTCCGACTTCAGTTATTATATGTCTTTGTTCAAGTATAATAACAATCCAACCCACCAGGATGCTATCGATGTTTAGCTTACTTGATGTTCTTCTGACCGCTTCAGTATTGATATTGTTGAAGGCCCCCTCGATGTCAAGAAATCCGGCTCATGTATATTCTTTGTCTTTAAGTGATTTTTTTATTGTACTGACGACACTATGTAGGGCTGTCTCAACGCTTTTCCCCTTAGAATAAGCATGTTGGGCTGGGGATAGATCGCCAATCAGTTTTTCAAATGTTTTAAGGATGAAAGAGGTGAGGCTTATTGGCCTGAAGTCCTTCGCGGTCGTGTGACTGGCTTTTTCAGCCTTAGGTATGAATACCACTCTTACCTTTCCCCATTTCTCGGGTATATAGCGTTGTTCCAGGCTATTCAGAAATAGTTATATGAGTACCGGGATAATCGTTTTTGTAGTCTTCTGCAGCATTATCGGCATGATTCCGTCTATGCCTGGGGATTTGTAGGTTTAGAGAATCCGTACAGGATCCTATCCAGTTGCCTTCGGGGTCTTTGAGAAATCCCAGAGTTTTAGATTCTCTAGGGAGGACTTTCCTCAGTCTCGCAGCTTCTGTTGTGTCCTTTATTTCATTACAGAAACTCTGCCATGAATATCGCTTGGTTTTCTGCGTGGCATAACTAAGGCGTAACTAAGAAACGACTCGTGAGAAAGAAAGCGGGACTGTGATTGGTATTTTCTGGCATTCAAACGTCGACCTCCCCCTGAGTAGTACAACACGCCAGCAAACGAGCTCCGGCATCCATAACAACTTTTTTGCTGCGATCAAGATCGGGCAAGTACAGTAGTAAATATTGCTGGTTTAAAGGAACACCGTTGAGTATGCAGTGTAAATCAGGGTTTCAACCACGACGAATCCCTAGAACAGTCGATTTGCTTTCCCTACTCATGTTTCGTAAAGATTCCTTTTTTGCAACTTATAGGAGGTGTGCGATGACGAGGAACTTTCCTGAACCTCCTTAATTATCCGTAAAAGCGTATCGCTATTCAAAAACTCAAAAAAAAAACAGAGAGGCTTGCAAGTATTTGCATAGTGAGAACATCAGGATCAACCTCTATTGTGTACCAGGACACATTAGAGTAGAGAGAAATTCAGCAACTGATGATCTAGCAACTTTACCAGAACTATTCTGTGGGAACTAAGGAAGGAGGAAGACTGCGAAACTTTGAGAGGAACTCCCGTGGAGACTGCAGATTCTGCGGAGATGTCGAGTATCTCGTCGACTAGAGTTGTAACTGGGGGGAGCACAATAGCAGGAGCAGTGCGCTTACACCCATAAAACAAATCTACAATCTAGTGCTATGGAGATATCTAGGACAACTACTCTAGGTTCACTAGGATGATGAATGCACTGCTTCCATTTGTCAGAGAGATTAAGTCCCCTATGGAGCACTGTTGCTTGAAATCATACTGACGGTCTTTATGAGGAAATAATTTCACTCGAGATACAAGTGAATATCTCATAGGGTGGTAATTGACATGGTGCTCAATGACCTTAACTACAATTTACTTTAATGCCATGAGCGGGTAGTTAGAAGAGATTTTTGGGAATAAGCTGAACGTGGTCAAGTTTCCACCCAACCACAAAGCAAACCTACGGGCAACGAGAGCTATAAAGAATACGCCTTCAAAAGAAGAGGACGATGCAGTCTGGACTGTTTCAGTCTTTTAGAATCTGAGCTACATATTTAATTCTAAAAATACTGGATACGGTACAATACAAATGGCAACAAAAAGCCCCAGGTACTACTCGATCTGTTGCATCAACCATTTGTATTTGTTTTTAAAGTAAGATCACTTGGGATGTCAGCTTCCTTAAAGGATTTCTTTTTGGATTCATTGCAAATTCGCTTCCAGTAAACAAAGACGTAATGACATTGGTATCAGAACCTTACCAAGTTAGTCTTCGATTTCTTTGTTTGACTTGATAAAACCAACAAACAAGTTTTGTGGTACTTTTGTGGTACAATCAGTCTTGAAAGTTTTGGTATCCTTGTGGCCTAGCTTCAGTAGATTGATTGATCTCTTCTTATCGTTGACTGACGCTACAAAGATCTGCATACATTCTTATCGCGCATGAATCTAATCAGCACGAGCGTCTGTTAGCTTTCTCGAGAGAATCTATGCTTATTTCCCCCGTGTAATATACTGAGCGCTATATTACCCTCTTCTAGATCATGTGAAGGGTGCATATCTGACCTTTTTATCGCTAGTTCATCCGCTTTTTCCGGCGACATCCACATGCCCTGGCACCCAACAGAGGGTCAGCTGGTTGGCCGTTGATATCTCGTTTAATTTAAATTATTTTTCGAGCTTGAATCTTACCGATGATGATTGCAGCGCATTTATTGCAGCTTGGTTGTCAACATAGGTACCGATTATTTTCCCATATAATCATTTCCACAGCTAGTTTTATGGCAGTATCTTCGGCTTGAAAGACACATCAAAGAGCACTCTGTATCCCAAGCCGCAAAACAGACGACAGCTCCTGTGTATCCGTCAGGATAAATAGCTAGTTCGTCTTCGGTAAAGTCTCTTCCAGTCTGTTCCCTTCCACTTTTCTCGGTTATACCGCTTACATTCCACGAGTAGGTCATGTATCTCCTTGTAGAACTAAGGGTTTTTACAACTCTTTCGCTATTTGAAAGACGGTTTCAACAGCATTAAATGTTTTTAAATGTTTACCTCTGTTCATTGATGCCTAGTTGACTGAAGGTAACTATGACTGCATGTCAAAAATCATCCCATTGAACCTGTATAAATTTTCAATCTCGAGAAAAGTCAGTAAGTGATTGCCATCAAAACCTGTTGTCACAATTTTATGAATACAAAAACTGTACCTCAAGTATTCAAAGGAATTTCGAATTTCCAAAATGCACCATAACTTCATGTTTTTCTGCATCAAATTGAACAGAACAAAAAAACAGGAGGAAAAACTACCGTCATCACGTCTTCACAATATCCAATCGTTATTTTCACTGAAGCAAATCGCATAATCCACGAGCTGTTTTGTCAAAATTCGATGATTGAACATTGAATGAAACTGCAAAATTCGATGGAGTGTGCAGCAATAGAAAGGGATTTTCAAAGAGTTCGCGTTTCACTTGTGCATTCATCTATGAAAAAAAAATACGCGCGCCTCAGAACTTTTCCGATACAAATAAAAAAAAAACATATTTTCCTGCCTTCGTAGGTCCTACGAAATTTTGGAGGTACGTAGGTAGCGCTCTATAAAGAATAAATTTTGCTACAATCCAGTGGATAGCTGCATAGTAAAAAGCTAAAAACCGAGGAAAAAGCGAAACTTTATTCAGATTTCAGATACACTGTCGATATCGTCGACTGTCAATTCTGGTTAACGTTAGCAATTGTGAATGGAAAATTTTTTTTTTTTTTCATCAGATTTCACAAGCAGACCGAACAATTCGGGGTCCTGTCAGGGAATCATTTTCCAAGGAAACTGAAAACGCACTGAAAATCCCAGTGCTGCATTCCTTTAATACTCGCCATCGTGTCCTTTAGAAGCTAAATATATTCTCGACCAGGAAAACTCATTCTGCTGGTAACGTATTTTTGAAAACAGTTTCTTAAGCCGCTCGTTTCATTTAATATTTCTGAAATTCAAAACCATATCCTTTCATTTGACTGTAAGCAAAGCAAATACAACGTTCATTTGGTATTTTAATTTTAAGCACCTGTCTGAAGCAGAACACTTATGTTTCAGATTCTTAATTCTCCATGTTATACCTAAACGCACCAAAACCGAAGCACGAAAAACAACTGATATCCGTACCTAGATCCGTGAATTGCACAGTGGGTTCAAGCTATGTATGAAGGACAGGCGGGAATTTCTTACATGATTCGAAGTGATAACAAGAGCTAATAACCGTTTGTAATAGACCCAGTTTAGCATTGATTGTTAAAAGTTTTGACAAGTTGCGCGATGCTGATTTTATTTTTCGGATATTGCTGACCAAATTGTTTGAACATGCGGCCTATTCGAAGCCTTCCGAATAAGTTAAGTTACTACTTCGGGCTCCGGACCCGTGAAGAGTCTTTGTCTGAGGCAATGCGGCCTTCCATACCCCTCGCTACTGCCAGTTCAATATACCAAGCATCCTGGCATTTGCGATTGCTTGATCCTTATGACGGAGGTTCGGTCTTCCATGTCGTCTCAAACCTGAACGCTGGGATTCGAAGACTCTCTTGGCTGAAGAGCTGTCGGACATTCGCGCGATGTTGCCTAGCCAATGTAGTCGATCTATTTTGGCCTTTCGCTCTACATTAACATATTGATACAGCTTAGAGAATTTTGCTCCGCTTCCCTGCTTACCATCCAGTACTTTACGCCATATAGCTGGACTGGCAGAATTAAAGTTCTGTATAGCATCACTTTCGTCCTTCGTGGTAAGCGTTTTGAGCCCAGTCGTTGTGCCATACTACCTCAAAGCTGTAGCTGCCCATAGTGACATTTTGTCGTAAGCGGTGGACAGATATTCGTTTGTTTGTCGACAGAAAATATTTGGTTTTGTCCTCGTTGACCGACAGACCAATATTGCTAGCCTCTACATAGGCCATAGTTGTGGAGCGAAGGCTCAAGGGTAATGTTGAATATTGAACGGTTGAAAAACAAACTGTATTTGACGCCCGAACAAAGCCTTCAAAACGTAGGGATGTCTAGAAAATTCCACACGCGTAAAGACAGGCAGGACAAGACTAGAAATCTACAGTCCCCGCCCCTCTTTTCCGAACACTTTTGGTGGAAATACCGACAAAGAAGCAATATTCAAGCAAGCAATTCGAGCAATCAGTTTGCACGCTCTTCTCTGAACACTATCAAGCAGAAAAGTTGCAGGAGTACCTTTGGTCCTTGCCGTGGAGTCACTAAAGAGTAAACGAAGTCAAAAATGCTGTCATCCGGCAAAGACTCGATTGAGAATGGGAAATAGAAAGTCAGTAATAAATATTAGAAAAAGCATCAGGGACAGGACAGAACCCTGGGGTGTACCAGAAATTATAGGAGGAGTTTTGAAGTAGTAAAGAGTGACTGATATAGAGCGTGGGATTAAAATGCCTGCGAATTATGAAAGAGTGAAAAATAATGAGACAGTCAAATTGCACGCTCAAAAGAACTCTTTTTGAGCAATTGCCAATTGGAAAGCCAATCTACTTGAACGCGTCAGGAAAGCTAATGTAGCTCTCTACTCCTGTAAAAGGCTATAGGTAGGAGCTGTGGTTTGAAACCTCAAATCACTCACTGGCTGCAGGTGTCCGTTATCAGACCTATTCTACTTTATGGCATGATCGTATGGTGGCCCGCTCTTAACAGGGCTCTCCACCTCACTCAAATAGCTAAGGTGCAAAGATCTGCATGCATGTGCATCAGTGGTGCACTGAGAACTACTCCCTCAGCGTCACTGGACATGGCTACTCCTCGATACTTGATCTCCTTAACTTCGAACTTGAAATACGGACGTCACCCCGCCGAATATGAGATTTGACCGAAACTTCCGTACGAGCATCCCTAAACGGGATGGATGAATTCCCCCCCTGGCGATTGCAGCTCCGTTCACATTTTTGTCAGGACCCTTCCTGACAGACAATCCGTAGTGCCCCTGGCTACATGTAAGCATCTACTAAAGCTTAACGCTATTAACAACCTCAGATGGAAAAACGCCTCATAAACGTAGTGCCGAGTTGGTCAAACTAAAGCGATCACAGATCAGCTGCGTTGTCGGTTCTCACTGGAAACTGTCTAATAGGCCAACATGCCAGAAGGCTTGGCCGCTTTTCTAACGACTTCTGCAGGAGCTGTAGGGACGAGGAGGAGGAGAAACCATCCTTCGCCTTCTATGTAACTGCCCAGTGTTGTCGCATAAAAGAATGCACCATTTAGGGTCCCCATTCCTTGAAGACCTTGGCGATCTGGCGTCCTTGAGCGTCATGCGCATCCATCGCTTTATCAAAAGCTCCGGATGGTCCCTGAGTGGCCAAATGGTTTGATCCATGGTATCATAAAGGGTCCTTACTGGTCTTAGTGTGTCTGCACGCTAGTCCGGACAGCCAACCTAACCTAACCTAACCTAACCATGTACGAGTATGCACGCTTGCATAGTGAGATCTGCTTCGAATTATAAACTCTACCATCAATTTCACTCCGTAATCCAGGATTTCTATTTCGTAGCAAATTTCTAAAGTTGCCTGATATAAAGTTGGAGGACCTTAGCCAACTTGGAGTGCGCGAATGGAAGCAGTTATCTAAGGACCTAGCTAACTGGGGAAAAAAGTTGTTTGAAGCTCGGGTTCACCCCGAACTGTAGCAACACCTAACTAAGTAGGTAAGATATAAAGTTGAGTAATACATGCAACAACCACAAGGAGTAATAAAAGTGGAATTTCGTTACTCCACTTTCGTTTGCCTCTAAAAAAAATAAAAATCTTCGATGACCCCCCTGTGACTAAGCTGTGCAGGAATTTTCAATTAATTCTCGGTGATTTAACTGATTAAAAATTCAGCAAACACATCGCTTATTTATGCATGCGAATGATGTGCATCTTATTCGTTCGTTCTTTACAAACCATCGCCATCACCGCCACTGAATGTAAACAACACAAAGCTCATTCTACCACCACCAAAGCCGTTCAGCGAATCAATAGATCCCAACAGATGAAATTTGAAAATCCCAAAGCGAACGACTTACGAGTGCATCCTTGAATACAGTGAGAAGCAGTACTTGTGACAGATAGAATGAAAGGGCAGACACACCGGCTGAATGGGAATGAAGACCTCCATGAGCCAGAGTGTCGCTCAGTTTTGATCATTTATAAAGAGTAACATTCCCGTAGGAGTAACACAATTTATTTGTGTCTGTAGAGGATATACATACATATGTATGTATATTTAGGTATAAAAGAAGGATGAAGAAGAATGGAAGCAACGAAAAAAACAAAAACCAACAGCAACAACGATTCAGGACAGCGTCAGAACACATCAACTAAGGACGCACATGATCTCATTAAAGACTGAATATGTGCACACACAATGAATACGATTTCCTTCCGGCAAGGAAACCCACTTTGCCTTTGAGTTTCAGCACTGTCTTTGCTGTCCTTGCCGGTCCTTTTGTCTTGTGCTCTGGTGCCCCCCATCAGTCGTCATCGTCGATAAACGTTTTACTGCACCACTGCAGTCACATTCAAATCGTTACATTAACGTGAAGAGTCTCCATGGTAGTATCTCAGAGAATTCGCACATACATAAGGAAAAAGCGTCCTTCCTGACTTATGCAAACAAATGGCGATAGCCCCCTCATGACTGTACACATCACCGCATGCACGTACGCGAGCATGTCCACTGTTAGATCCCCAGCCCCTTATTATGCAGGGTTAACCATCCGTCTAAACCGACAAAGTCCTCCAGAGAAGTAGTCATTTTAATGAAAACAGATAGCACGGCCAAAGCTGGAGCTTCTAAATCCTTAACGTTAAGGATAAGTGGTAACATGGATTCATACATGTGTCATTATATGAGTGTGTCTTTCTGCGCTTTGCTTCCTCTAGCATGTCTTTTCGAATAAAAATAAAAAAAAAATAAAATAAAGGACTTTGCATTTTATGCACTTTCCAATGCTGCCTTGGTACCGAAAGATGCATGAGGTGTTTGCCTGTCCGAATGGGTTGTGGTTGAGCGCTGAATTCGTCGAGTGGTACTGCTTCACCGTAGAAGTGGGTGCAAGAGGGTCGTCCTTTTCAATTTGGGAAGATTTATACTTTTGTTTTTTTTTTTTTTTTCGTCTTATATCCTCGTGACTAACAGAGAAGCTGGAGAAGGATCTAAATGGCGACTGGCACAAGAATTATTATGTTTCCGTAACTTAAGTCAAATTTTGAAAGCGGTAATAATTCAGTGTGGTGAAGTGGACATTTATAAAGGAGGATGAGCGGATTTACGTAAAGCGTTGCTTGGTATACTCGTTGTTAGCTGTTGGTTTCGACCTGACGATGCACTTGGTCGGGCAATGACAAATGTCTTGCATACTCATTTGTCAATGTGGATTTATTGTGCTTTTTAAATATTTATTTTATATGCAAAGCATTTTTCATCTACGGCGATGTCATAATTTGTATCCTTTATTGCTGCGGAATTAGTTTCACTTCATTCATTTTGATGAATGTTAGTGTTCCTACCAATGAATTGCATTCTGATGAGAATGCATCTAGTGCATCTAGGTCCACAAATACTGTGGAAGGTAGCAATCTGGTGCTGTGATAAATATTTTGTTCATCATAACAAGTAAAGGACTTAAGCATGCTAGTATCTACCGGTAAGAGCGATATGAAAACCCATAAGCTGTCATCCTTGACAACCATAAAAGCTAAGAATCGCATTTGCTCGCTGTATCTATTTACATATGAAAACATTTGCAGTGGATTAATCGATGCGCTCAAATTATTTAAAAGCCTTTCTACTCGTGAAGAGTCTTTGCCTGAGACAGGGTGAACTTCCATCCACATCGATCTTAGGCACGCTGTTTCCAGTTGACAAGGCCAAGCGTTCTGGCTTCCGAGATAAATTGGCCTTTAAAGCGGAGGTTCTATCTTCGTCTCGAACCTGGTGGTTGGGATCCGAGCCACTTGGGTGGAGCATTGTTGCCCTTGCGCACGATGTATCCGAGCCAATGTAGTCGACGTAGGTCTTTTGCGCAGATGATGTTTTGTTTGTGTAGAGCATGTACTTCATTTTGCCCTTATTAAGTGCAAACCCAACTCGTTTTGCTTACTCATCCATTACCGTGAAAGATAGAGAGCAGAGGTTAGAGGCTACGATACCCTGACAGGGACGAATGATGTCGGTGTCGTCTGTACCTTTTTTATTCAAAGCTATCTACAACTGGTCCATTGTAGTATCAGGAAGCAAGGCCCAGTATTGCCCCTTTTACTGAAATTTATTCGACTCTGGCGAATAGGCACTTTAGTCATGCAGAGCTTACAGTATCAGTTCTCACCACATCAGCAAGATCTACCACTTGATTCAAGCAATGGCAGGACAATAACAAAAGAAGTGATCCGAAGCTTCCTCGCCTTCTCAAAAAGCGTCGCAGGCAGTAGTGTCTCTTAAACCTAGCCCACTAAGACAAACACTAAACAAAAGGAAAATCTCCCGTGAAAACACCAATAAGTTGTCTACAGTCTTTTCTGCTGAGAAACAGCAAGAATACCGCTGATTTTTTACAAAAGTTTGGTGGCAATCGCTTAGTCCATCCGCATCCTGGACAGTCGTGCCATACACAATTGTGTTCGAGAGAAAATCAATCGGCAATGGAGGCCCTGATCGAGGACGTAGAAAGAACTAACGCAGGTTTAAGTCCTGACACAACATCCTCTAAGCGTTGCTTAGCAATCTCATCAGTGATCTCATTTCCCGCAATCCCAGTGTGGCCTGGAACCCAGAGAAGAGAGCGTTCAGTTTTGCCACCAAATTCAAAGACTTCTTGCATTTTCGAACTATTTTGGAATGGGTTTAGGCTAACATAGTCCTCCGCCTGAAAAAGAGTGGCAAATTTATCTAACGAGTAGTAAAATCTATTGTTGTCGATCTCCACGAAGACACCTGCGCCAGACCCTTGACAAGTTTTGGAGCTAACACTGAAGATTCGGGTCAGCCTCTGGCCGAAGCCAGTCTTGAACGCAAAGAAATTCGACTCTCAATTTGCACAGTAGACGAAGCTCCTATGCCATTGCATTAGGCGGCATAACAATGGAAACATGCTCGTAGGATAAGTGTTGCGCAAGATCATTCAAACTCCAGTGCGAATTGAATCAAAGGCCACCTCGTCTAAGATAGTACAACCCATAATATAAGTGTCAAGGGGAAGTAAATCAAGCAGAGCATCTAGAGTAGGGCCAGACGTAGTGCGAAAAGTTCCCGTGCAGCCGAGACAGGCCATTCTTTGAAGTTTAGTGCAGAACGCAGTCACATACTTACGCGAGAGCCCCCTTCACCAAACATCCGACGCATAACCTAGAAAAGGTAGAAAAAGTTAAAAGGTACGGTTCTGTTGTAAGCGCGCTTCACATTCCGTTTTGCCCTGTTTGGGTTTGAGATAGAGGAGGCAGCTTCAAACCCAAGAGGTAAGTCGGTTTCGGTAGGGGTTACTTCCGCCGACCGCGTCCTCTTACCCTTCGCCACCGGAACAAGACTGCGTTCAATGCTTGTGCCATCCACCATCGTTGTGCCGCCCGATCGAAGCCTTTTTAATTCTCCTTTTCTTTTGGCTCTTGGTAAAAAGCCCATTGGAGTGCACCACTTTTGGTGCTAGTTCAGCAGGGCTTTCTTAAGACAGACCATCAATGACAGCACTACAAACTGTCCTACTATGCTGATAGAGATAAAACGTACCAGGTAAAACCACAATCTACCTTTACTGTCCAGTACTCCACTACTAAAGTACTTTCCTAGTCAGAAAGAATAACCCTAATTTTGCGGATGAAAAAATGTCAGCTTCACTCCTCCAAGTATCCAATTACAGTGTCTCCTAATATTTTGGAAACTTAGGAGGAAAACACGAATGGTCGCCAGACCCTGGGACAACGGTCCGTTGCGCCAAGTATTTGTACATCTATTTGTAAAGAGGAAGAGTTTGAATTATGTGAAGTATATGCGAAATATAAAGTCCATAAGGTCCACCACTGACCAATTCTTCCCATTTCGGCAGATATTGAAGAAAACCCCTGTACTCAAAATCGATACCCACCACATGTTCATCGATTCAAAGGGGTTGAGATAACTATATCTCGCCTCGAAGGATAACAACGAAGAACTCCCGGTGCGCCATCAAAGCCAATAAGGACACAACCGAACCTTTTGATGCCAAGAATGGTCTTAGACAAGGTAGCGCGCTATAATGTCATTTCTTCATAGTTAAAAGGATAGTGCGAAACTCCCAAGCCAACACCAGTGGTACAATCTTTTCATCTACGCGTCCGTAGGGCATTTGCTAGTATTGTCATAGAGGAAGTTTTGAGGAATTTGGCGATATACATATGAGAGCAAGTCGAAATATATGCAGAACAGACTCTGAACATCTGCTCCTACGGTCAACTATAATTTTGAGGTAGTCAGGGATTTTATCTATCTAGGCTCTCTAGTGAATTTCGCAACCAAATTCAGCGAGGAGATAAGTTATAAAGCTCTCCCTCGAACAATGAAGGACCATCTCAGTCCAACTGTATAGCACAGAGGCAGGGATATTTTTAACTACGGATGATTCTGCAATTGGTGTCTTTGAGAGATCTTCGGGCCTGTCGTCTGCATAGATGGCAAGTGGAGTAGAAGATTCAACAACGGGCTATATGGTTGCTGTTCAGTGGCATCGAACAAGCCAGAAGCGTTTAGATGCAACGACTAAGATGCCAGGGATATGCAGAGCATAACAACAAAACTTCAGCTCGAAATCTTTCAAATCTACCCCAGAAAGTAGAGGATGGCCTTTTACAAGGTGGCGCGTCGTACTGTAAAATTCAGTAGAAGCATATGTACACGTGCTAAAAGGCAATAATGACGTAAGTCCTCAAAGCAAGGATCAAGAAATTAGTTCTGATTGCAGATTGGACCTACCCTGCTCAGTTGTTAATATTTTCTGTGCAAACATTATCACCAAAACGATGCTTTTAACACCCTTTTACCTGCACATTCCGAAAGTCCTTTTAGTCTCTTAACTCCAGCAGTTCATACACCCAACTCACCCGCACCGTCGTACGTAAATTTCCGCAACCTAAATCATGTACTATTAAAGTGCAGATACACAGTATCTTACACCTCCGAAATTTTTAAGGAACTAACGAATATAACTTAACGATCAAGACAGTAAACGCCGTGCAAAATGTGCTGTGCTAGTAGGCAATGTTTTCTTTTAGAGCCTCAGGATTATGAAAAATAAAGCGGTGTCGACTTACTGACATTTCCACCTACACAATGTCAATATTTCTCGAAATATCATTCTTAAAGCGACTCTTAAACGTAAAAAGTTAATTTCCGGTTCGAGATATGAAACATATTTTTTAATTCATCATTAAATACAGATATACATACATATACGCCCTCTACCTGCCTGCTATCCTAGCTATGGAGAACATCTATTTGACTGCCTGCCTGTAAAAGAAATTAACTTCAAAAATTACACATCCAAAAATTAATTAAAACCATCACATTTCCAAAGACCCTGAAAAATAAACAGGTTAACACAAGGATGCATGCTGACGCAATTTGGGGGCTATAAAAAGGAAATAACTCGTCCCGGTAAACTTCCTGAATAGAAGGGCCCACCCCCTCACATCCCTTCATGAGTACATCCTATCCTGTAGGGCAAGTAAATTAAATTTACTTTGTTGAATGCTCTGCATACAATGTAGATGATCTCACCTCGAGAACTATTAGCAATTGCTTCCATTGGAATCCAGGTAATTGCACTAAATTTGGAGAATGAAAAAAAAACGTAATTTACAATCTTGAATGTTTATCATGCTGTTGTCAGCGAACGCATCCTTCTGTGAGACACATCCACCACTACCGAATTCCCTTTGGGCGTCGTCATAAAGTTAACTTAAAATACGACGAGCCGCGGTATTCTTCAGGAGAGGGTATGTACGTTAAATTGGAGAACAACCCTCTGGTTGTTGCTCTTCGAATCTCGTTTCGTAAATTGCCCACTAAAAGTTCGCTCAAGTTTATGTACATATTTGAATATTTTTTTATAGCTCAAAAAAAAAACTTTTTTTTAGAAAATAATATAGAATCCCAGGGGATATCCTGACACCGAATGCATACTGACGTGAATCGAGTGTTTTAATGTGTTTAATTTTTATGTTCATAAATTATAATTAAAAAAAGGAGAGTGCTGCAAGGATGTATTTGCTCTCGTAATCTTGACGGTTTTCGACTGCAATTTTGAATATATTTTCCCGGCCCAGCAAACTGTAGAAGTTCAAATCAACCTAGGAGGCATTCCATCTCTTTTCTTAAGGGTAGGTATGTCCCTTGTTGATGAGTTTTTTAACAGTTTATGCAGCAGATATACCGTTGTGGCTAGATAAATACAAAACATTCGCAAATATGTCCGGAGTCCTCACCCAGCCATAGACGTTGCATTCAAACAATAATGCTATATGACGTGGGCTTCGTCCTTGCGCACTCGTTGTTCATTGTATGGAGATCCTTTTAGAAACACAGAATTACTTATTTTTTGAATTACTCCAGAGTAGACAAGGTACTAAAAGATCTCCATCGAGTAGAACCGGGGGGTATTCCTTATGAATGCCTGTCACTGTATTGGTTAAGGAGACTTGTATATCCCTACGAAATACGTTCATCAGTAGAATTGACAAACTCTGCTATTTAAGACTTGCTAACCTTCATAAGAGAGGTGGTAAGGTTGCAGTGTCAGCCATATGGGCAAGGGTGTAATTTAAAAAAAAAATACATTTCAGCCCCCATGTTCTAGACTCATGTCGGCGCTGATCTCGATGGCATTGATTTCAATCTGAAGAACAGTAGAACGCATTCACATTGGTACCAAGACTTTGGTGTTGGGTATCCTATAAGATACCAAAACTTCTTTCTTTGATGTCAAGCCACAAACCTGAGCGTCCCTAAAGAAGACCATCCAACAAGAACTGGGAGATTCATCGCCGGAAGTTGCCCATACATTCATCAACTCTGGCGTCAGCCACATGACCAATATTACCTTCACCACTTAATGAAAAACCAATTCTAAAATTCAAATACACAAACAGAACCTATCCTGCCTTAGGAAATCCAGTGATGACTTTTGCGCCACCTTGTACCAGCCCTCAAGCGCTGCTCGCAAAAGTTTTGCCCAGACAATTTTAGAACTTTGATGAATCCGTTAATCCTGTCCGGTGATTCAAGTAGCATCTACGCCTATCCATACACCACGGGTTATCTGTATCCCACCATAGAATATGCGGAATATATGGAGCATATAGGACAGTCTCTATTGATTTCTGCGCACTATAATGGAACACAAAATGCTGCCCCAAAGGCAGGTGTAGATTTCCGTGTGTTTTGGATTCAGAGCAATTAGGTTCCGGTGATTAGTGATTTGAGATCAAAGCTTGGAGCTGAATTGAAACGGTTTGTAGAACTTTAGGCATTCCACAGTGAATACACTAAAGAGATGAAAACTACTCACTTAAGGCACTAGATTAAGAAGGACACACGCATGGCAGTAGATAAAATCTACAATCAAATCAGTCAGACATAATCCTTAGAACGAAATATCAAATAATTTATAATATATCAAGGAATGCATCACGTTTGAAGTTGGAACTGAATTTGTTATTATTTTCAACATATTTATCTAAGCTTAAATGCCCTCATACAGATCCAAAAGATTTAAGATCTATCAGTCTCTCATCATTCCTCTTAAAAACATTGGAACGACTGATTCATGTCCATTTACGCAACAGTATTGATAAGAAGCTACTGTCAGCGGCCCAACATGCGTATTGCAAAGGCAAATCAGTAGACACAGCATTACACTCACTGGCACGCAAAACTGAGTATTCCCTGTTCCACAAGGAGTATAGAATGGTCGCCTTCCTGGATATAGAAGGCGCTTTTAGCTATGTCAATTCAGCAGCGACAGCAGATGCTCTATCAGGCAGCTCACTTTGCGACGAATTGATTAATCTACTGCTCAATGGTCGGATTATCAACTTTAAGCTGGGTGGGACGTCTACTAGAAGATCTGTCAGCAGAGGCACTCCGCAAGGAGGTGCTCTATCTCCGCTTCTGTGGAATTTGGTGGTCAATGATCAATAGTTCAATAGTTCAATAGATCAATCAATAGTTAATCATGGAAGGCGAGGGATGCACGGCGATCGCTTATGCAGATGATGTTGCTTTCGCCTCTGAAGGAACTCTTACAAAACGCTCTAAATAAGCTCACTAGATGGGCAGTTCGGTGTGGTCTGGGTGTAAACCCCCACAAAACTGAACTAGTACTCTTCCCAAGGAAATATAAAATTCAGCTAATCGACCCTCCCTCTCTTAATGGAACCAGCTTAACTTCCTCTGATAAAGCAAAATATTTGGGTCTTATCCTGGATAAAAAGTTGGAAACCTAATATTCAAGAAAGGGTAAAGAAAGCTACAGTAGCACTCTTCTCCTGCAAGAAAGCCATTGGAAATAAATGGGGTTTGCAACCTCGAATTACTCACTGGCTCTACAACTCGGTGATTAGACCGATACTCACATACGAGGTGATTGTCTGGTGGACAGCCTTAGAAAAAGCCATAAATCGCGATTATCTAAGTAAGGTCCAACGTACAGCTTGTCTGTGCATAAGCGGAGCACTACGTACAACTCCCTCCGCGGCACTGGACATTATATTCCATCTAATACCCCTCGATAGATATAGCAAGCGATTGCAGCCATTCGCCTTGAAGCTACCCAATAGTGGTCAAGAAAAGAATTCGGCCACGCCTCAATTCTGAATAAATTCAAAATCTCTCCCAAAAGCACGGGCTACACCATCCCACGTCCAAATTATGAGAAGAACTTCCTAGTCATCATCCCATCCAGATCACTCTGGGAGGGCGATGCATTTTCAGAAGATGAATCAATTCACTTCTACACTGACGTGTCAAAAACCAAAGACGGGGTTGGTGCAGGTGTTTTCTCTGATAAGCTCAATCTTAAGCTCTCCTTTCGTCTTCCAAATCATTGTAGCGTCTTCAAGGCGGAAATAATGGCCCTATCTGGGCTAAAAGAAAAATATCTGTTAGAGACATCCGCATCTTTTTAGACAGCCAAGCAGCTGTCTCTGATGCAAATCTCTGGAGTCGATCTCTATAAATTCATTAGTAGCTCTAGACTGCCGTTCGTCTCTTGTGGAGATAGCTGAGCAGTTCAATATTCACCTGTGTTGGGTGCCGGGGCATAGACACATTCCAGGGAATTGTAAGGTCGATGAACTCGCCAAAGAAGGAACAACTTTACCCATCCTGCCGGACAATGGCTCCTTAGGAATTCCAATCGCTGGATGCGGTCGAGAGTACAAATCTTAGATGGACAAGTGGATCAACATGCCTAGCGACAAAACAGATTTGGCCAAAGCTGGATCTAAAACCTAACCTAGCCTAACCTATTCCTAGCTGACTTAGAAAATAAACTAAAACCTCTCAACTTAAGAAGTAAGACCTCAAGGATTCATTGCGGAACCAATAAAAACGGCATCAATGTCTGTAGGTGTCGAATGTGGAGCCTCGTTTACTGACGACAGTATATCTCATGTTGCCCTCGTATTAATCGTACTTCTTATACGCTCCAGTTCGGGGTGAAACTGGGTCTAAACCAACAAGCTTCTCCAGTTAGTCCGGTCCTAAGATAACTGCTTCCAGTTGCGCACTCCAAGTTAGTTGAGACCCTCTTCTAATTGTGCGTGTCGCCTTAGACGAGTTTGTTCTCTACTGCGCTCTCTCTTCGGGATAGACTCAAAGGCTCTGCAGGCCGGCGGATCTGGGTTCATTCGCTCTACAAGTCCTTGCCATCTCAATGGAGCTGTATAGCTCTTAAAGTTTGTCTTTGAATCTTCTCCTTCAATGTTTCTCTCGAAACTACAGAGGACATCTTCATCCGCTTTCGACAGTGTGCATACATCAGCGACATAAATCAGTACTGGGATAAGGTCTTGTGCAGAGCCTCTTAAGTTGTTCAGGATAGGGCCTTACTACTTAGTTGCCTTCTCAGCTCAAAGAAACAGCGATTGGCAAGAGTTATTCTTCTTTTGATTTCTGCTGAGATGTTGTTGTCAGAGTTCATAGCAGAGCCAAGGTAAAAGTCCCTTGCTATCTCAAAGTTATAGCTGCCGATTGTGATGTTCTGTTCAATTCCCCGATGTTGTGGTGAGACCTTCTTGTTGATAGCATATATGTACTTGGGTTAGCTTTTATTTACAGGTGAACCCATTTTGACAGCTTCCATTTCAATAGTAACGAACGCACCAGTGACAGCACGCTGATATTGGCGTACGCTATTAGTTGCACAGACTTTTGAAAGACTCCACTTCCGGTGTAGGCTTGTGAAATCCTTTTAAGTATGATGTGAATGAAGTCACATGTAAGCGCATCATCTTGTCTAAATCCATTCTTGACATCAAAAGTATAGGTGAGGTCTTTAACGACTTTGATGGAACAGCGAGCTTTCTCCATCGTCATCCTGCACAGATGGACAAGTTTGGAGGGAATGCCAAAACTAGACATGGCTCTGTATAGCTCGTCTCTATAAATCCTGTCATATGCGGCCTTGACGACTATAAAAAGATGGTATGTATCGATTTGAACCTCCTGTGTTTTCTCCAGGATCTACTGCAGTATGAAAATGTGGGAAAATTAATGGCTCCTCTGCCACCATCTCTTGAAAGTTCCTTACTGACCTGAGCTCCAACCATGTCCATGTAGTTCAAGTAAAGCTTCCGCTATTCTGTCTGTGGACGTCTCCGTTGATTCCATCGATGGAATTCCTCCGCTGAATATCGTCATACTGAGGATCTTTTGTTAGACATGCGAGCTGCAAGATTGCAAGTGAAGATGATGATGCATTTTCGCTCGCCTACAGACTTATGTTTGCATTTTTATGAAATGAAATGTATGTGTCCTGACAAAGTTTTTCTAATCACATTTTAGCTGTAATTCTTCGGAACTGCTGTACTTAAATATTTCCGTCATATTTTTCTTTGTAGACTGAAGCAGCGTCTAGTCAGTAATTGATCCTCTAATTGTGTCGTCACACACAAGGAGCACTTAGTTATCTCGCCTCTCAACTCAGCGAACTCTGCATTTGTACGAAATTTTATGTTCATTGGTTTCTTTTATTCATCAGAGGATTCGGTGAAACTTTTACACTCATTCATATCGCTACAACGCATTCAGCTCCAATTCCTGAAGTCGTTCCGAGCATGTTAAGATATTTTATCGAATTTCTGTTTCCATATGTTTCCCTTGATTAAGTTTTATATCGGTGTCTGCATTGTTTCTCAAAAGATGTTAGTTTATCTAAATATAATTGATGAAGATAAAAAATAAATAAATTATCAAGTTTATGACTGACTCCATGACTTTTGCCGAGACAATGGGGATACTCGCGAACTCACATCATTCTATATGCGAACGGATCACTAGAAATTCTATAAAAATTTTATAGGAGACGATAATGCAAGAAGCGAATAGCATTTTGAGGACGGATATACCCAAGGGTTCGTCATAACTGTTACGACACAAAAATACTCGTTTTTTTTTAAATCAAAAACCGGAATTCTAAAAAGGGGATCATCTCGTCACCCTCCAAGGAATGCAGATGACAACGTCTGGGAAAACCCCCATCCCCTCCCTATGTAGAGAGACAAAACGTTGAAATATATAGAAGGAGCAAGCAATAAAAAAATGAAAAAGAACAAACATCCTCACTTAGAGATACAGCAGGACTAGCAGCAGCAGCAATTCAAGGGGACATCAAGCAAGTACACACAAATAAAACACAAGTACACCACACTCCATGTCGTTTATATGACAATCTTTATCCTGCAGCAATAACACCGAATGGGACAGAGAAAGACGATGTGCTCGTGAAATGGATTACAAACTGTGACGGAGCGCGGCAAGGACATACATATACATTCCCGTAAGGACTTTAGCAAATTGTAAAATAAAAAGTTCAATCCATCGCATCGTATGGAATGTTTCCATAGGAACGGGCAGACACTTTCGAATCCTGTAGATAAACAAACAATTGCTACAGAGACATACACTTCGATCCAATAAATCAAAGTTGGGTCCTGCTCGTTCGGGGGGACGAAAAAGCCACCATCAAACATTCAATAAAACTGTTGGACATTACATTATCCTTTCGAGTCGTGCGTCGTCCTTCTGTTAGAAGTTACTTGAGGTTGATTTTAACACATCGTTCCAGAATCACATATGAGAGTTGCGAAACAAATCACTAAACTAATCCTAGAAGCTTAATGAGCCCTTACGCACAAATCTCTCTCACGCCATTTCCAAGGCCTGCCCTCATGTATCCTTTTATCTATGCGTGTATCTGTGGATATTGTGAGCACTTTACGGCAGCAGATACTTCTTTCAATTGCCCAATGCCAAGAAATGTGTTCATTTTAATGGGTATTCTTTTGAGTTTTTTTTTGGGGAGGATTGGTCTAGGGTCCACCATTTGGCCAATCTTTCGAACAATGACATAGAATCCCTTAGAATTTATTTGTTTTGTTTTCCTTTCAGATCGCACGCAAGACAAACCAAACGTCGTCGTCCTTGTCGACAATGATATGGGAAAAGGGCAAGGATTCTGAAAAATCGACTTTTAACTTTGAGCCCGAATGAGTGCCCGAGTGACTCCTTTTTCTTTTGCGAGGGGGGGTTGGCATGTGCGTATGCGTATGTGTGTCGTGCTTGAATTTTTTCTTACTTACTCTTCTTTTTGGCTTCCTTACCACTTTATCGTTGAATCGTTTTATTGTTAAAGTTTTACGAGCCTGAATTTGTCTGCAGAGTGGGTGGGCGAGTGTGGCGAAATGTGCCTACAACCGATTCTATTTTTTTTTTTATTGTTATTCATGATAGTTTATTTTATTTGTCCGGATATGAATTCATTGGATTTCTTTTCTCTCTTTGGAGTAAATCATCTGTCTGGGGGAATTGTATCTAAAAAGTTTTGCGCACAGAAACTTTTACGCCAGAAAGAAGAATGTGTTTGGGCAAAGTTTGAAGGAGATCCTGCCTGCGCACATACACACGGGGTTTTGTTTGAATTAAAACTTTCAGAAGAATTGAGAGCATGGTAAAGAATTACCGCTGCACACCAGCCATTGGAACGAAGGTGTGATATATCGGTTTTGTTGTCTGGTGTAAGTTATTATTTGTCGGAATTATAGGTGTTAAAGTTTCACAACAGCAAATTACCAGGTTTCGTCAAAAGGTACAAATAACACTCTTATATGTGTATCCTTGACTTCTTTATGACTTTGATACTTTACAACTTTGATGGGTCTCAATGAAATTTCTTAGATTACTTTATGCATGGGACAGGGGAATACATGTGTGTTTTTGGCTCAACAAATTCTAGGAGTTTTGACCGTATTTACAAAGGATATTCGCATTTCGATGAGTTGTCGTTTAGAAGGTGAACTTTGTTCTGGACAATTCGGTTTTAAATTGAAAGGCAATTCAATGAAATTTGAAGTTTTCCTTGAAATCGAACTCTTAGTCTTTTAATAGAAATAAACTTTGGAGATCATGGTCAACATTCTGAAATACTTTCTTAATAAAGTGAAATTTTGAATAGTAAATCACTTTCGCAAAAGTGCAGTCAAGCATCACTGTTACACCTTAGCTTCGTCAAGTTTACAATGTTGAAGTTGCCAGCAACCGATGTTGGTATGGTAACAGACCCCTTGCCTGAAATGCACACATGTATGTGCTTATGTACTTAAACGAGGAAATGAAACACTTACATATGTCACAATCTTGTAGCTTTCATTTTGGACTCTTTAGCTTAGGGGGTATATGTATGCTGATTGGAAAAAAGTGAGGCGAAAAAATAAGTAGGGAATATTTTCTTATCGGTCTCAGAGGTTCTTTAGAGTGGTGTGGACCTTTCCAAAGTTATTAAGGCTTTCTTTTAGTCTTCCTATCAATGAGTAATCAAAATCAATGCATAAGTAAAACGCGCACAGGAAGTGAAGGACTGTTTCTTCTTTCTCTTCGTTTCTGCATCTCCTGCGGAAGTCATTATAAGGGATGAAGTAGCAAGAGGCTCTAAGTCGCCTTCGCGAAACTGGCAATTTTATACAGCTGGACCTGTGAACAACGAGCAATCATGGTAACGCATCTGCCGATTTTTTTTGGTGCATAGTTTCCTGGCTAAACACAGCACTCCTATACGTCGTCAAGCTCCTTACTCTCCCATCATGGCTCCGTGTGACTTCTGGTTTTTACATTAGCTGAAAATGTTCTGAACCCGGTTTCAGGCGAGGGAACATATAATGTTGTGTGTGTGACTGTGACGTACCAGCTGCGTACCACATCAAAAGAGACGTTTAACGCTGCTTCTGACAGTGGCAGACCAAGGGGACTACCCGTCGTCTGGTTGATGTTTCTTCGTTCTCAGCCCCATCGGCAGCCACAGCCGCGATATTCTCGGCCGAACGACCAGTCCGGTGGCGGCCACGCCCTGCATGGTCTCCTGTTCGAGTCGAGTAGCTAAGCGAAGGAATGTTTGCCCAGTTGGCGCGACACGATTAGGAAATCGACTTCGAAATTCACGCTGCGCTAACACCACCTACCGATTATTGGTCAAAAAAATCGACACAATTATCTGATGTCTTACTAAACAATTTTTCCAGGCTTCTGAGGACGTCACGACGGTTGGAGACGCTAATTACTAATCACCAACGAGCAGTAAGGTAGGAACCCAGTACAGGAACTGGTACTAACTACCCCATTGGGCATCACATCCAATTGGAGTGAGTCGAGAATTTTCTCCTCAAATCTAGCAAACTAACCTTACCTACTGTACTACAGTAGGGTTCGAGTCCCCCTCTATTTGAAATATAAAAAAAAATATTTTTCAACTGCCGACAGCACAGTTCACATCCAACTGAAACGCTAATTGCTAATTTGTTCTGCCATCTAATAAAAGGCGAATTAAGTTGCAGAAATGCAAGAGTCCTTAAACTTTTTCTTAAACCCGTTATGCTCCAATAACAATTCCCTTAATTACTTCTTGCACAACACACCATAGTGCACCCATCCTCAATCAAGAAAATTGAAAAATTGGGCGCAGTGCAGCAGATAATTACACTCAATTCCAACAAAATGCACTAAACCAGAGCTAAAAAGCAATCCTCTTCCCAGAATCCGCTCAGCGAGCAATTAATTTCCCCAGTTCTTAGCAGTTTCACACCTTGCACCTTTGTTTTTCGTAATTCCGGGTTCAAACCTCTTCGTTGTTAATTTTGGTGTGAACTTTCACAAAAAAATAAAACAAAAAATCATCCACAGTTGCCTCATTGAGTTTACATAGAAACTATAGCAGGAGATACATATGTACACAGCACAGCAGGAACAGAGTACCGAACTTTGTTATCATTTATTGCTGAACGTAAATCTGTAAGTCGTCTTGCTATACTGAAACTGAAGTACTGATGGTAAAGTGGAAACACCCGCGGTAATAGTTGAGGTCGGCGAGAAATTCCTTAGAAATTCGGCAGAGTTTCCTGGTTATTTTGGGTTTCCTGACAGAAATGAAGTAATTGTCGCCGCCGTCAGCTTGGAAACTATTTTGGAAGTTAACTAAGTTAATTAGAGCGGAATTTGTAATGTGCGTGAAATTGATGGGGTTGCTGCAGATGCAGACAGGCACAGAGGCAGACAAATGAACAGATCTGCGGGCATACCTACATGATGTGCCAAAATCCACAGTGTGGTCTTATATTGTGCAAATATCCCTAATTAATAAACAACAAACAGTTGCGATGCGATGGCAGATAAATTGCGCGCAAAGTGAGCATATTTACTAATTTCACACGGTTGTAAGCATTTGTTAAGTTTAGACGAATGTTTAAGCCAGCCAACTGGAGGTACTGCAACCACGCAAGCGTTTGGGGGGAAAATAGACGGATCTCATCGGAGTGGAAAGCGTTTGATGAAAATCGATTAAGGATGTCTTACAACGATAGGCAATTAGATGCAATAAACATACCAACAGATACACATACACTAACTGAATTCATTGAAATGGTATTGTTTACGAACAAAAGGAAGATTCCTCAGCTCGATACACCATCTGTTGGAGGCACACCCTTCAAAATCTCTGACCGCGCAAGATACCTATGACTTATACTCGATCTTAAGGAAAGAATTAAGAAAGCCAATATAGCCTTCTACTCATGTAGTAGAATTCTTAGGAATACCTGGGGACTTTCTCCAAGAATAATCCTCTGCATGTACACAGCTATTAATAGACCCATTCTGACTCATGACAGTCTCATATGGGGGCCACCTATCTAATGGCACTCACCACTCATCAAAGACTAGCTCCAACTGCAGGCCGTGAGGCTATTCTCAACCTGCTTCCGCTAGACATCTTTACAAAAACATCAGCAGCCATTAGTGCCCTGAGAATCAGTCAGTCAGTGAACTGGAAGTCAAATGCAACAGGGCGTTCGACCATCCTCCAAGAATTTTTTGGCTATGTACCCAAAAGAGACTACATTACGCCATATTTGGATTTTAGTATGCCTTTTACGGCAGCCTACCCTAGCAGAGAAGAATTGAAAAGCGGAAATATAGCTAATACCAGATCTATAACAATATGTGCGGACGGATCGAAAATGGACACCGGTGTAGGTTCCGGCATCTTCCCTGAATCGCTAGGGATATCGAAATCAATTAAACTACCAGACCACAACAGTGTTTTCCAAGCGGAAGTCCTAGCAGTGGCAGCAGCTGCCCGTGTGTCTGCCGTAAGGGCAATACCACAGGATGGTATCACCTTCTTTATCAACAGCCAGGCAGCTATAAAAGCAATTACTGCAATTGTGGGGTTTCTAAGACGGTTTTGGCTAGCGAGCGGCCCTATCCAGATTGAAAGCAACATTCTGTTATTTTTTTAAGACTTTGTTGGTTCTGGCTTTATAGTATTTTGGCCAAAGCTTCCTTGATATATCACAGGTGGTAAGCGAGTTCCACCTTCTATTAGGACCTTCCAATCAACTCGTTCTCTGAGGTTACAGAGCGAAGGCTTAATCCATTGCAGTTCTCGATTGCGGTCTATTGCAGACCTTTTTTCGCAAGTTCGTCAGCTATCTCATTTCCCTCTGTAGCCTTGTGACCATAGACCCTGTAGAGATTTATATTTTTCTGCCCAAACCGAACAGCCAGAGCCCCCACTCTCTTTATCTTCTGGTGCAAAATATCTACGCACAATCCCCGACTCCAAACTTAGTTGGAAGCTAAATATTGAACAACAGGTGAAGAAAGCAAGCATAGCTTTCTACGCATGCAATAAAACTTTTGGCAAAAAATGGTGTCTTCAGCCAAGAATGACTGTCTGGATGTACACAGCCGTCGTAAGTCCAATTCTTACCTACGGAGCTATCGTATGGTGGCCTGCCTTAAGCAAGAAGTACAATATCGACAGACTAAAAAAAATTCAATGAGCAGCATATGTGTAGAAACCACGGGCGCTCTGAGATCCTTTCCAACAGATGCTCTTACTGTGATTTACCTGCTCCCTCTTGAACTTCACGTCAGAGATACAGCTTTATGTTGCGCAGTCCGGCAGCTGGACTGCTATGCATTACGGCCATAGTAAAGTCCTGGAGACGGTACCAAACAACCTGGTTGCGTCCTCGACTGATTATAAAACCCCAACTCTAGTTTTCAGAAAAAGTTTCTCTGTTTGGAAAAGCCGTAAAGCAGTCAAAGATTTTGATACTACTATCTATGCGGACGGATGGACTGTGGAGTCGGCGCAGGCGTTTCCTTAGACAAGCTGAACGTCTCGAAATCTTTCCGTGTACCGAATTTCGCCAGTATTTTTCAAGCAGAACTACTCGCGATTCGTGAGGCCCGCCGATCACTGAATACTCTCTCAACAGCCAATTGAAATCTTGCTATCTTCACTGATAGCTAAGCTGCTATCAAAGCTATTGATTCAGTTATCCTCAAAACTGGAGCAATGCCGGAAAGAGCTGAACAAATTGGGTACTCAATGAAATATCGCCCTCATCTGGGTCCAGGGCGCAGTAACTATGAGGGAAACGAGCGGGCAGACGATCTGGCCAGGCTCGCTGGCAGAAAGAGTCAATGTTCGGCTAGGAGTCGTTAAGTCACAATCACTTCTTAAAGCTGGCCAACCTAGGTTGGAACACCCTTTCCAGCTGATCTATATCAAAAAAGTCATGGCCCAGCTATAGCAAACCTAAAATAAATGAGCTACTAAGCTATTGCCAGAATTGTAGCCATTAGCACGGGCCACTGGCCGATAGGAGACCATGCAGCTAAGCTTGGCATCCCCCACAACAGCTTCTGCCGCAGGTGCAGAGATGCTAACGAAAATGAATTTCTTCACTTTCACTTTCACTTTCTTTGCTGGTGTCTGGCCCTGACGAGAACCCGACAACGTACTCTAGGTAAACCCTTCTTCAACGACCTGAGAGAGATATCCGACAGAAGGATTGGAGCCCTCATCCTCTACCTGAACTAGTATGGATGGGATGGGTGTATTATATCTCTCACCTCAACCGTAAACAATATTTTTACAAGCAGGTTACATGAGTTTTGTAGTGTTTCAAATTAAAGAAACAGCCACCTCTACTCACCTACCTAGGTAGGACTTGATTTCAGTAGCAAAAATTGCTTCATTGGCATGAAAATGATGATATCATCTCATAGTATTGTCATCATTGATACCGTGCTAGCTATCCTATGCATATCCATCTTTGACGCATCCGCGTGGATAGATATAGACTTGTCTTTTATCTTTTTGGTTTTTCACTCTATTTTACATGGGACAGTGCAGGATAATGGTTTTTCAAAATCGAGGAATGTTTACGTCTTCACCTACGAGTTTCTTTAGAATCTGTGCATGTTCTTCGAGACTTGAGTTCCAGCTGTGTGATTGGCTGATTCTTCACATGTACAGCTCTAGACGTAACATGAGGAGAATTGATTCCAGCCAGCGTTGTTCTCTCTATATTCTTGTCATTAAGATTAGTTGCCTTATCTTCAGCTCTCCACCAGAGTGTTTTGCCATACGTAGGTATTGGTCTGACGATTGCTGTTATCTTACACAGGCCCGGCTCCAAGCAAACACGCTAAACCTTCTACACCGTGGACGAAGGTAATGATACAGTGGAACATATCCTCTGTTATTGTCCGACCTCTGCTCACACCAGGAGGAGATCCTTGGGCCCGACGTGATAAGTGCTGATCACATAAGCAGGTCTACTTGCATCGTCAGGCCCATCCTTGGAATGTTTGTATGGTGGCCTGTCACTACTATCGAATATCAAACCGGTGGCCTCCTTAGGAATTGTCGTATCCCAATCCAGTACCCCCACAGCAGCCATGGAGACAATCTTGGACTTACGCCCTGTAGAAATAGAGGTGAAAAGATTATGCCGGACTGGCTACTCTTAATCTCAAGACCTTAGAACATTTCAACGGACTTAGAATGGACCGAAAAGAGACACAGGAAGGGAGCAGATGTGTAATCGTAAGGCATCTGAGCGACCTTTCAAGTAAGGAATACCATTTCGACACAAGCTACACAGTTTGATTCCACAAACGCGAGGATTGGAGGCAGGGCAATGCCGATAGTAGCAATCTCTCTCAAAAAAAAAGTGAACATCGTGCGGGAAATAGGCTAACCGCAACCATCGGTTAATGCAAATAGTTTTTGAGCGAGAAGCTGTTTATCCCACAAAAAAGCTATTACGGTCGATATTTAAGGTTTTGAAGTTGCTTCATAACACTATAGTGACCGCACTCCAAGCACCAAATTCAATTAAAATGCCACCAGGCCAACCCACATTTCAAAGGAATTAAGGAAGAATCACAACAATTAGAGAGGCACTGGATAAAAACCCTTCGCCAGCATGCTGTGTAGACCCCACAACTCATTGAGCAGATAAACAACACGATTAACGACACACTTGTAATTTTTCATCCTTCACAATGTGACCATTCGTGGTTGTCCCAGGTCCTGCATTATTTAATATTAACATTTACAATTATTTCCCAACACGAGACAAATTATTTTTTTTTCCCCCACACTGGACCGATTATTGAAATTAAAAACTCCAAGTGAGCACCATTAAATTCATTAAACAGCGAACAAATAATGGAGTACTCATAGTGATTGAATGAACGAGTGGTTGAATGGATTACGTATTCGCATTAATCTGCCATAAATAGGAAGCATATTGATTATTGGTCAGGACGCTGTTAATAGTCCCTTTCAGGAGGCAGCTTTCACTGACGACGCGCCGGCCCCGCATCATGGACGTGATTTATTTTTATACCAACGCTCGAGTGCATAATTTATTTTTGTGGTTTTACAACATCCGTGCTAAAAATAAGCGCCCCACTATGCGACCTTTTAAGGTGGTTCTTATGGATAAATGCTCGTATAAAGGGAAACTTTTTTTTTAAGACCATTTTTATTTGGCTTAGCGCGTCGAAGTTGTGCAATTTCATCTTTGCGGACGCAAAAGTTAATGTTAACGTTTTGGAAAATTTTAATGGATAAACTTTTCGCACGGACACGAACCAGCAACGCAACAGTGGCTGAGGCTACGGAGGTGGGTGTCTAAGTGTTGCAATTGAAATGTTCTATACACAACGGAGCTAGTAGTGCAAATCGAAAGTTTTGTGGGCTCTTCCCGGTTGCTAGGATATTGTATGTCGGTTTTATCCCTCAAAATACACTGCAACACAACAGCTAAAAGGATGCATAATATTCATAAATCCGATTATGTACTGTTCAATGGTGAAACGGAGTTCTACGAAACTTCTCAGTAGCGGTGGAAACTTTATGAAATTTGTCATTCTCTAAAGTTACTCGAAATTAGGCAACGACAGTGAATTGTCTCAGGATCGTAGAGAAGCGAAAAAGCTGAATTTTGAAGAATTTACCAAGGAGAAGGACCAAAAAAAAAGTTTTCCTTCCTTAGTTTGTTATGCGAAATTTGTACTGGTGCTTCGGTGTTTGGCTGCCGTTCCTGCGAAGACTAAATAATTTTGAAATAGGATAGTTTGTTGAACAATTTGCGATAAGAAAATTGAATTCATTACATAGATGTTGTGGCTAAGGTGAGTATACTGGGTTCCTGGTCCTGCGGAAATGGGTCAGGGAATAATTCGTTTAATTTAACCTTGGGAATGGTTTGTTGCTATTATTTAAAATAATTTCTCTCAGTTTTGACTTTTGGAAAACCCTTGAACAGGAAGTTGAGTGCTGAATATTATAATGCTCAATTAGGTTTTTGAAGTTATAAGAGGGTGAATTTTTAAGCACTTGAATTGTAGGTAAAATTAGAAACTTTCAAGCATCATCGGGATCCGGCTCAGAGTGAATGGATACTAGTAGTCCTTGAGCTTCTCCTTACAAAAGTTGAGATATTCTACAGAGGCGTTCATTTCATTCATTTTTAATGCATTTTATTTTTGGAAACTTAGTAAGCGAACGTGTTTTTTTAGGCTATCATTAAAGTCTTACATCTAAACCTTAAAACTACCTTATTCTAAACCATATACGTATATATACACATATATATATTTTTATACATATGTATAGATGTACACATATGTATGTACACAATTTTCTTTTTTTTTATTTATAAATAGCCTACACCTAAACCTTAAGCCTATGTAAGCCGGCCAGGCCAATTCTGCGCCTAAGGAGGAGCTACCCTGAATCAAAAGGAAACGACGAGGGAGTTCCCTCTCCATCCCCTAACAACCAGAATGTTTGATGCTACCTTACAACGTCTCGCAAATCGCGGCTTACTATCGCTCTACTGAACCGAAGACGCTCCGTCATGCTGAGCGCGACGTCTCGGTCGTAGTTGAGTCGCCTATCCACAGCTGTCCGGGCAACATGGAAGATTAGCGGAACATCTACTTTGTCCTGTATCAGACCTTCCTATCTAAATAGAGGAACGCCTCTGGGGGAATGAAGCCGTTAAGGCGCACGCTCTCATGATACATATCATTTGGGTAGTAGGCCCCAGAGAGCAGGTTATTCATCGAGTTTATTGCCCTTGCAATGTGCCTTCGAATCATCTTGATCAAGAAATTATCCACCCTGCTTATGTCCACCCTGTTATAAAGTATCTCATTGGAGTATAATTTTATGTACTGCGACTCTGGTGTTCTGTATAAGCGAAGGCAGGCCCTAAGGCAAGCCCTCTCAAACACCCGAATTCTTTCCAACGAGCTTGCTCCCACGTTGAACCACACGGGACAACCATATACGAGCATGGGCCGAATGAGGGCCATGTAGCCGCTTTGGCTCTGGCCAGAGCAGCATCTATATGTTTGTTAAAATATAGATACCGGTCTAGCCAGAACCCAAGGTATCTGACTACATTTCGAGAAGCTAATGGTTGCCAGTGCTGTCCCACTATTGAGAACTTTCACCAATTCTTTCTGGTATCCGCAGAGGCCCCAGATAACAACGTCCTAAACAGGATGGTTTCCGACTTCTGGAAGTTGATTTTCAACTTTTTTTTTCTCCAGTCGTCGCAATATCGCTTGATCTTATCGAAGCCACGCTGCAAAAGTATTGCAATGACCTCGATTCTACAGAGGCGTAGGGAGATTGAGACGTAGAGAAATCTGAAAATTGTGGCTAGTTAGCCGGGCTGTAGCAATACACCACTGATATTTTCGGTTTACGGTATTTCGGAATACCACTTACTTGATGCCTCTCCGTTTGTTTCTTGGACGGATTCTATATTGTGGTGAGCGCATTCTCTTTTACCAAATTTTGTTGGCATCGACTGTCTTATAAAAAAAACGAGTGTGCTTCAGACCACACGACTGAAGTAAAACTTCTTTAGCTCCATCTATATGTATGTGTATATATATGTTTATATACATATGTATATATGTATAATATATACATGTATATACATATACATATATTAATTTTCTACAAATACGGAAGAGTAACAAGGAGAAAGAGAGAGAGAGAGGCAAGAAAAGGACAGATTTAAACGCGCCCCAATGTCGAGAGTAGAATGACGCGTATTAGTAGAGGGAGAAAATAGACAAGGAAAAAGGAACGCTGCATATGACGCTACGAGGCCAGCTACTAGTATGAGAAACGCACTCACCTTCGTGATTCATTATCAGTTGATTGAGTCTCACTTGGTTTAAAATTTTGCCTTGAATATGTTGTCACACACTTTTTATGCACAATTTCCGTACGGAATTTCTTCTTAGCTGATGGTCCTGGAGCACCGCTTTCATATTCAGAGTCTGTGTCACTTCCTGCCATCATTTGTTATTATTCACCCGAAAATTCACAAAATATGAACTTTACAATGAATTTACAATTTTATTCACTTTAAACGTAGAATATTTAACTGGCTATGAGAGGAAGAGAGAAAGAAAATGTGCGCGCGCACCTCTCTCTCTTGCCCCTCAAGTAATGCACGAAACGTAACTCTCTCTCTTTCTATCTTCACTAACTTATATCTCCCTCCCACCTTCCGTTCGCCTCGCCCGATCACACTTTTCGTAACGCTCTCGTCACGCATTCACCAGCTTACTCCCCAAGTCAAGCGTGCGTAAAGAAGTTTCACTTCAAAAATAAATTTATTCTAAAAGGTTCTACCCCTTTTCGAGCACATAAATTGGACCTACAAAATAAAGCTTCATCCGCAAGGTGGAATCGATGAGAATTCTCATGACAAATATTCCTCTGGACGTTTATCAGACGTTGACGACGGGTTCTAGCTTCGAACTTAGGGGTGCTAAACAACAAATGGTTCAAACTGTTTTTTTTTGTAAACGTGAAAAGCCCTGAATAAGTATTGGTCTTCTTGATGTCCCCTCACAAACAACAGGGTTTGACAGAAGTATTCCCAGAGCAAAATTGTTGTTTAAAATCATGAAATTTTAAATCGACACATTTCCCGAAAAGCTATGTTAAGAAGCCAAGCGCTCCGGGATCCGCCATAATATGGCCTTTAAATCGTCGATCGGCCTTTAAAATGAAGGTTCGGTCATCCTGGTGGTCTCAAACCTGGGGCTGCGATTCGAAATCATCTTTGCTGAAGGGTTGTCCATACAATCGATGTGACCGAAACAATATGTATAGTTGCCGGATCTTCTGTTTTGTGAATTACATCTATGTATGTACATATGTACACCTTAGTACAATTCGTAGAGTTGGGGGTTGTATCTCCTCCGTTCGCCCCCTCGTATACAGGACCAAACATTTTACGGAGAATTGTTCGCTCTAAGTCGCCCAATATCTGCTCTGCTGTTCTACCTGTCCGAACAGCATTCAGCGTCGTATAGAAAAACTGGAGAATTAGCGTTCTATGGAGCATGTAGTTTGTCCTTCGAGCTAGGAGCTTTGGCCGCATTTGTTTTGCCAGATCGAAATAGCACCGTTTCCATGGGTTAGTCTTCGTCGAATCTCCACTAAGGTATCATTTGTGGAGTTGATGTAGACTGCGAGGTTGGTGAACTCCTTAACTACCTCGAAGCTAAAGCTATCAGTGACGTCTTATTCCAGGAGGTGGGCGGATGGTGTTTTGTTTGTTGATGCATATATGTACTTGGTTTTACCTTCGTGAAATGTTGTTTGTCTTCAGCTCTCATCATTTTCTACTTATTCTTCCCCTTTTCTTTCCTAATTTTCCTCATCCGTCACATAACTCAGCTATAACTTAGTACGAGAGACTTATCGACAGCCAATCAGCAGACTGTCCACCAAAGCAGGAACAAATAAAGGATCTACTCTCTGTCATAGTCGGTACATATTCTGCGTGACAGAATAATCCCATCTGCACTTTGAGCTATGGACTTGGCAGACACTTTCCTAGGGGGCTATAGTAAAAAAATTATGTGGAAAATGTGAAAAGCAATCTCTCACAGCAACGCAAAGCTGTACAGACCTTCCACGCTTGGTCCTAGTCTGTACCTACCCCTTGCAAATTGTAGGGCAGGGCAATATAAAAAAAAAAGTGTTATGCCTCGAAACTTGACTACACAATAAATTCGTGCTGCGTTTTGCTAGGGCATAAATATGTTTGAAACTTTTTTGACCATCTGCCATTCATCCCTCATCTGCATCAGGGGCTGCGGTTGACGTTTGTTGACTCCAAAAAGTGGATTATTATTCAACTACCAAACGAACCCAAGTGCTATAAAATACCTACACACAACCACTGCAACAAAACGTTATGGCTATGTGTTAACTAAATGTTTTGGCGAACACAACACATGCCACCCGAACAGAACGTTTTCAGAAAAATGATCCCATTTCTGCAGTAAAAACCGTAGGTACCCCTACATACACACAAAAAACTCATAATTCTCAGATTCGGTGGTGAAATTATGAGACGTGACTGAGATAATTAATTCCAAGTTTTTTTTTTTTATTTTCTTCTAAGGGTGGGGACACCAAACGAACCATAAACCATTGCGGGAGAAACATGAAACGGTTTACTTGAACCATACATACACTCGTATCCTTCTCGGAGGATATGTGCTCTACGACAAGTAGACATATTTAACTTTTGATGATTTTATCTAACGCAGTATGAAGCCCAACAATATTTTTTTTTTTTGAGAACTCGGAGTGTTCCTGGAATTAGATCAATTATTTGATTACACTGGTCGAGGCTGAGATACACAGCTTCTTTGCTGGGTATGGCGATACTGACATTTTAATCATCTTCAAGATTCCGTGGTTTCGTATGTTTGTGAACTTTGAAGGCAAAGAACGTGTTGAGAATGTATATTTGAGTATTTATTTGTGCGCTAACTTAAGCGTTTATTTTACCAAAGTCAGCGGGAAGGGACCGACATTTTAATCTCGCCAGAAACCCAAAAAAAAAAGGTTTTAAACTTGGCGACTTATGTACACGATATGGTTGAATCTTTAAAATTCCTTTTAAATACTCGTATAGATTACATGATGTATGAAATTTTCATTACGTCAGTGAACGAATTCGGGGTAAAAATTCTGGCTGTTATGGTGCTACAGTTCGGGGTGAACCTGGAGCTCAACCAACAAGCCAGTTAGCCCGGTACTTAGCTAACTGCCTTCAGTTGCGCACTGTGCACTGTCCGTCCGAGCTAGATTCGATAGATTGCGGGCCGGAGCATTGGTGCTGATTCTATGTACATGCCCAAGCCAATTCAAGCGACTAGTGCTCTGTTTTTTGATTAAGAAACGACCGCGGACATCTCTATCTGGTTTTGGCAGAGTTCACGCTTCAGCGCTATAAAGCAGGAGAGGGATGATAAGGGTTTGTATAGAGTCTCCTTAGTTGTTCGGCATAAGGCCATACTACTCAAAGCCCAAAGAAACAGCGATTGACAAGAATTATTCTTCGTTAATTTCTGCTTATATATGTATATTATGACGAGAGATACCGAATCAGACCACAGTTATGGGTCCCTTTTCGTCTCTCTTCCACGATCCATCTAGCCTGAGAGACTCTCCGGATCTCTCCACAGTTCTTCTTTGGCGTTGATTCCTCGTGTCAACGCTAGCATCTGTTTAACAGAAATCTGGTTCATCTTCAGGGTTTCTACCCAGTGGCGTCCCAAGATCTCTCTCCTTCTGATAGCTAATGCCGGACAGTGACATAGTATATGTGCCGCCGGGGTCGGGTACAACCCATCCCAAGACAACTCATACCGGGACACCCCATCCCAGGACACCTCATCCCAAGGGACAGCCCATCCCAGGACAACCCATCCCGGGACACCTCATACCAAGGGACAACTCATCCCGGGACAGCTCATCCCAAAAGAGAGAAAAATATGCTTTGAGTTACTTGCACCATGGAGTTTTGGAGAATGAGTGAGGTTGTGGAAGAAGGGATAGTGATCACGTGGTCGATTGATAATATGTGAGTGAAAATAGGAAATGGGATGATAGGTAGATACCTGAAAAATACTTGTGCTTAAGTTGAGTTGGTTAGTGGATATGCGTTTTGCGATATATGTATGTGCTCATGTGCATATTATTGTTATGGAGGGTGACTTTTTTGTGTGTAGGATAGAAAGGAAATTGGAGAACGAGAGTATGGGCGTTTGTTTATGATTGCGCTTTGTATGCGAATATTTGTGTTCTCTTGTGTTGCTTGGCGTGAATGATCGAATCTGTATGATATGCCATTCTAGACTTTAGAGGTTGGTTAAATTTTTTTTGTTTGGCTATTCGATTAGAGGTTCGGTTCGGCGTATTCATGAAACGAATATGATATGTTCAAGTGTATGTGCATGCATAGTACGCTTTGTCTCCCCTGATTGGATGGCATATTTTCTTGTTCCTATCTGTTTCCATGATGGGGAGGCCAAGGAGCCAAGGAGCTTAAATAATAATGGATGATATCATTTTAAATGGAATGGTGCGTAGGAATTTAAAATAAAGGCAGCTACGGCGATTGATAGGAATATAAAATAAAATTGTTGATCTAAAGATGGGGATTGTGTACATGTATGTACATAAATAAATAGATACCTAACAATATGCCGCGTAGCGCCGCCCTGAGCACCTGCATGTGAGGCCGAAGGCCGTGCAGTGTATGAGTCGAGGAAATGTCCATAGTATTTTTTTTTAGCGAGCGTAGCGAGCTCACTCACCCCGACTTTCAGGCAATATAATTTGTAAAAATTTGCTTGAGCGAATTAGCTTCAAAATTTTTGCTTTTTAAGATAAACATTTTCTATCTTTTTATCAATCTTTCTTTTTCTATCCTTTAAAACAAACATTTCTTCGCGACATTGAAGTATGCACCAATACACTGCAATACAGATCGTACTTAATATTGTTCGCTTACAAAACATTTCATACCGATATTTTACCATCCCTCATCGAACTCAGAGAAAATCCTCTCAATTATCTCTTATTCGCATTCGCACACGTTGTTTTGTTTGTACAGTGTGACCATAGTGGAATATTTAGAACAGCAGTGAATAAATTTTTTTTCGAAAAATAATCGGAAATAAAAATGGAATATTTATTCTCCAAAAGAATATTTAGATAAAAAATATGAAGAATATAAGAACTACATATATTCTTCCCTTCAGTTAATTTTATTATAAATAAATTAATCACGTAATATTTAAATACTAATTTGAATACGTAGTAATCCCGCAGAAGATGAACAATTAGATTTTGATTTTCAAAACTATTAATTTTTAACATTTTTTTGTGTTTTGTTTATTGGATTAATACCCATTTTCGGTTTATCATTTTTTACGTTTTGTATAAAATAAACTTTTAAATAAATTAAAGGGGTATTACCAAGTGGAATATAAAAGTCGAATAAAAAAATATTGAAATTGAATATAAATATTCCAGCTCTCCGGCTGAGTGGAATATTTTTGAGAGAAGCTAATGGTCACACTGGTTATGTATGCATTGCCGCTCGAACACGTTCTCTATTTCTGTTGATAAATAGAGTATTGACATGAAATGAAGTTACATATTCACATATTGGTTTAGTACATATGTATGTACATATGAAAGTCGGGGTGAGTGAGCTCGCTACGCTCGCTAAAAAAAAATACTATGGACATTTCCTCGACTCATACACTGCACGGCCTTCGGCCTCACATGCAGGTGCTCAGGGCGCCGCTACGCGGCATATTGTTAGGTATCTATTTATTTATGTACATACATGTACACAATCCCCATCTTTAGATCAACAATTTTATTTTATATTCCTATCAATCGCCGTAGCTGCCTTTATTTTAAATTCCTACGCACCATTCCATTTAAAATGATATCATCCATTATTATTTAAGCTCCTTGGCTCCTTGGCCTCCCCATCATGGAAACAGATAGGAACAAGAAAATATGCCATCCAATCAGGGGAGACAAAGCGTACTATGCATGCACATACACTTGAACATATCATATTCGTTTCATGAATACGCCGAACCGAACCTCTAATCGAATAGCCAAACAAAAAAAATTTAACCAACCTCTAAAGTCTAGAATGGCATATCATACAGATTCGATCATTCACGCCAAGCAACACAAGAGAACACAAATATTCGCATACAAAGCGCAATCATAAACAAACGCCCATACTCTCGTTCTCCAATTTCCTTTCTATCCTACACACAAAAAAGTCACCCTCCATAACAATAATATGCACATGAGCACATACATATATCGCAAAACGCATATCCACTAACCAACTCAACTTAAGCACAAGTATTTTTCAGGTATCTACCTATCATCCCATTTCCTATTTTCACTCACATATTATCAATCGACCACGTGATCACTATCCCTTCTTCCACAACCTCACTCATTCTCCAAAACTCCATGGTGCAAGTAACTCAAAGCATATTTTTCTCTCTTTTGGGATGAGCTGTCCCGGGATGAGTTGTCCCTTGGTATGAGGTGTCCCGGGATGGGTTGTCCTGGGATGGGCTGTCCCTTGGGATGAGGTGTCCTGGGATGGGGTGTCCCGGTATGAGTTGTCTTGGGATGCGTTGCGATGACACCGTGCCGCCGGCTCGATTTTCTCCAGGCATAGTTCACAGGTATCCTCTTCCATCTTCTTTAGGTGATACCCGAAATTTCCACGACCTCCAAGCTTAGAACTTCCCTATGAGTGTAGCCAGTCGGCCCTTTAATAGCCATTTTAGCCTGCCTACAACCTTCTAGGGTTAACCATCTTCTCTGGTGTTCTGCCGCGATCCAGTTGTTAATCAGTTGCTCCACCATTCCTCTGCCAATTGCGGCAAATGGTTCAGGACCAGAGAACTGCGAGGTTGACCCTTGCTTTACTACAGAGTCCGCATTTTCATCCCTACGTGCCCTCTAACCCAGAGCAGCGTCACCTCATTTCGAGATGAGCACTCATTGTGTTTATGAACGCATTCCATCGCCAGGGATGTATTTATATCTGTTTGCTCCATGCATCTAATCACTGATTGATTGTCCAGTGCTATAGCAGCACGCACTCTCTTTATTCCGTCGATCTCATTTTTCACGAGATCCAGGATTTTTCTATGCGTCCCTCCATATGCCAGAAATTGAATAAATTTGAATGCAAATCGATTTTTAATTTACATCCTTTGGTTGCATCCTTCTCTTGAGCTCTAGAAATGCGATTTCCATGTTATAATTTTATTTTTTTGCTTTCATTGTTGTTCATAGAATTATCTAGCACAGACGCATCTCCCTAGTCCAGACAAACAAAAAAAAAGGACTCAACAAAGAAACAAATCAAAACTAAGGATAAATTTGCATATTCCATGTTCCTGGCAGTGAATGCTGTGCTGAGCTGTGCTGTGCTGTGCTGTGAAATTCAATTTCCACACGTTCTACAGATTTCATGATATGCAATCTCTCCATTGCATGATATTTTTCAATCATTACCACCCAAAATATAAGCTCGCATCCCCCTAGGGGTTAATTTGCACATCCTTCTCGGATTCATCCCATTTCCAGCTCCAGCTTATAGTTATGTACATCGATTTAGTATGAGTGTTGCTGCTCCTATTATACGGAGTGGGAAGAAATTAAGTTCAGAATGTGTGTGAGCTATGTATCCTCCCAGCGTTTCACCACAGGTATCATTCAAGTTCATAACATCAAAAGTCCACACTATCAGCATGCTTAATAAGAATCTCCTAATTTCGTTTTGGATTATTTCCTGCATTTTGAGTGCGCTTTTGGAATACAATGTGGAGTGGAGTTTCCACAGCTATGAGCAAAAGTTTCCACAGTCATTTCCCAAATAAATTTCAACGAAAGCGCCCAGGCAACGGACTCTTCTCTTGTATGGCCCATCCATGCTCTGTGGGTAGGGGTTTCATTTGAATTCATACAATTTGATCAGACTGTATTGCACCCTGGGCCCGAGTGACACAACGGCTATGTCACTCAGGCGTGTTAGATTGGGAGAGAACCTTTACTGCACTAGATTTGCTCCAAATAAAATTTCATATTTCCCACATGTATTATACGCAATTTTGTGCATCGTATACTTCGTAGTTGATTCGTAGTTTTTAATCGGAACATTTATTCCGAAATAGATACGTAATTTAGGTGCAAGTTGGTGGGGGAATACTCGATTTTATAGTACTGTTCTCCATGGAATGTGGGTAGTTGTTTGACAGGGTAGATCATCTTGGTCCTTTGTCTTGTTCATAAATGTATAGTGGATGAGAGTGGTAGGTATATGCCATAGCTTCCTGGTTTACGTTAACATGCATGCAATTCAGGATCCTTTTTTTGCCTTAGCAAAAATCAGGTTGGACTAACAGGCCTTAAAGTCTTCTCCCTTCCGTCCGAATTATTTGCCTGTGCATACATGCATTGTTTAAGTCGTAGATATTATTAATTTCAAAAGACTCCGGCGTCTTTTTTACACCACTGGTCTGACAACTCCTACTCTCACTTGCACGCGGTGAGGCTTACTAACTTGACTGTGACGTGTGAGTGTCAACACTCTGATTGAGCCATATCAGTCTGGCTTCAGAACATGAACTGTACGGATTATGCAGAGACACTGGCTTCACTAAGATGCCTGGGACAAGACGCCAGTGCTTCAAATGCACTCCCAAGGAACGGCACAGTAGAGAAAAACCTCAACCTTTTCTGGGATTCTTGCCTCGAACCTCCCTGAGCCCATGAAACACCTACCCGGCAAGTTATTTGAGGTGGAAATATTGGACCGCGTAAACTGGTCTAATGACGAATCGGTGCTAGACCCAAGAAGTCTGGTCCAGTTCACCGACGGATCAAAAATGGAATCTGGAGTTGGAATTGGCGTCCTTGGACCCAACACCGATACCTACGGAAATGTGTCCCACAGTGTTCCAGGCTGTAGTGCACGCCTTTGAGATCTACGCTAGATTAAACCTTCAGAGCTGTTTTAAGGGCAACTGAGATTATATCTTCTCAGTTAATCAAGCATCGCTTAAGTCACTATCTTCCAACTCATTTTACTGCAAGTCAGTGAAATACGACTACTTCTACGATGCACAATCTCTAACCAGACATGTAAAACATGTTTAGGTCCCTGGTCACAAGGGAATTGCACGCAACTAATAGGCAGATGAACTAGCTAGGGCTAGCTCAGAATCTGCGTTCATTAGTCCAGAACCCAGAACTGTTAAACGAACTAGACTGCTGTCACAGCGCTGATTAATCACTGGGAACACAAACTTCGTCAAGCTAATTTGGAGAGTGTTTTGGAATTTAGACAATCTAAGCTATTAATCCTGCAAAGAAATCCTTAAGGGATGGAAAGGATTGTAGTCTTAATAAAATGAATTTGTGCCCTGAGTCGGAATGTCGATTCTGTTGATATTGAAGCATGTAAACACATTCTCTGTGAATGTCCACCAGTACATTGGTTAAGGAGACATGTTTTCCACAAAGAAATACGTTCGTTAGTGGATGTGAAAAACTCTGCTACTAAGGACGTACTAAGCTTTATGAGAGGTGGTTCGTCTTTTAAGTCGACCCCCACCCTAATACAGTAGATATTCCAGATCTCAGTGTCAGCCATCTGGGCAAGGGTGTAGTTTAAAACTAAAAGAATAATCATTTGTATCGCAACCAAGGCCTTTGGTCTTGCCCTTGTAGACTTTCCGCAACATATCCTTCTTACTTGTTGGCGAAAATTCCAGCGAGTCACACACATGATATAGGAGTACACGTCGAGTATTGCCCGAACGCGAAATTGTATTCTATCTGCTGATCGCACAAACCCCAACTCAGATCATTCCTTCAGAGATTCACGCTTCCTTACAGAACCAAATATGTACATACAATACAAGTACTATCTTCTATTATCTAATAATGCTGCATTGCTGAGGTAAATATTCAATTCGCACACCTTTGGGTTAATCCATTGCAAGCCCACCCACCGCCCCAAAAGGAATAACATCAAACCATCAAACAAATTTCAAATGATTAATGTACCATGAGCTCGCGAAACCTCCACATTAAACTCAATAATAGCTACAATCTGTAACAAAATACCGCATAAAAGAAATCAGTGTTCAATTATGTCCGTCCATAAAATTACCCCATAAATGCATTAGAAGAGAAAACGCTCAACAGTTGCATTAAATCCTTTTTTTATAACTCATAAAGTTCACAATTAAATTATGTACGATAAGAACAGCAGAAATTTGTTTGCCGTTAAAGCTAATTGCATTGCTAGTGAAAGTAAAAATGTCGTAAAATATTTTATAAACCCAATCGGAGCTGTAAATCTATGCAATAAATTTGGCGTTGAATAAATAATTTCATATTTCCTTGACAACTAGCGCCGGTGGGGGAATAGCGAAAACAAAACGAGCTTTTGAACATTCGTTCTAGTTTATGCACAAACCCAGCGGAAACGCATGGGAGCTATTCCAACAGTGGGAGCAAGCGTATGTTTCCTGATACTAAAACAATCAATTCTTCGTTTATATGCAAGTACATCCATGGATGTAATTTCAAGCATTCAAATCATGTTTTCCTGCTGAGATTGTGACAAGATGAAAACATGCCTAGGGGGTTAGGTTAGGTTGGGTTGATAGGGTGTGTGATGGTTATGACTCATCACGTCAACTCGGAGACCTAAACGTCCATTGTGAATACCCTTTTTAAATGTTGGTGGGAGATAACCCGTGGATATAACCTATCTGGATTGTGGCGTTTGGAACCAGTTGCTGCTTTTTAAGAAGTGTCGGAGTTCCTGTATCTGAACTACTGCTACCTCTGCGATGCTTGCAAAGAACCTTGATCCAAGAGTGCGTAGGCATCGTTCTTGCAGGGCGGGGCAGTGGCATAGCGCAGATGTTGGATCGAATCCACTTTCTCCTCGTCACCGCAGCTTATGCATAAATCGTTGGACTCTGAGTTCAATTTGCTGAGCATAGCTCCGTTGGCGCAGTGTCCTGTGCCTAGGGGGTTCCAAATTTCCAAATTCACTCGTATCCTAATTTCTAAAATAGTTATCGCATAAATTAAGCCTGCCTATTGATTTCCATTATGAAGACGATGTCAATGCAGTGCTAATTCAAGGCTTTGTAGAGTTCCCTACCGAAATCGTTAAACGAAACACAGATAAATTCAACATGGAATCTGTCCATCGGCATCAAAGAAAAACTGACGCCCAACATATGAAAAATATGTCTTTCCTGATAAGGCATCAAAAAGGGGGACGCCCACTCCCCCGTTATTAATGCAACAAACTTTGCCAAGTGTCCTTGCCATAAGTTTTCCATGCATTTTTTTTTTCGTCCCTGTTTTGCTTTTTACTAAACCTGAAGAGTTTAGGAGAACTATGATCATTTGAGAACGGATCCGGTCACAACAATCATCGTTTTTGTATGTTCAAAAAAGGTGTAACATTGCTCAAAAAGTACTAACAAATTTGGTTTGTGTATTTGGTCTGATGCATAGACAATTTTAGTTCAAGATCATTATAATCGGATGAATGGATGGAGAAAGGAGAAAATGCGATATGGTCGGTTGATTAGGTTATAAAGGCAGGCTCCACTAGATGCAACCTTACTTGGACCAGGACAGTTCATTTTGTTACCATAGGATCAACGTCTCCAAAGAACTGCCCACTGAACCAGGAGGAGCTAGTAATATAGTTCAGTAATACAGTTCGCCGAGATCATGATCTTCAATAGCAATTTAACTGAATCGAGATTCGCCTTGTCCAGAAAAATCGATAGGGTTGTATCCTGCCTGCCGAGCTCGTCGGCCATGTAATTCCTTGGAGTGTCCCTGTGGTCGATCTCCAAATGAGGTACAAATTGAATTATGTAGCCACCTCGTTAAGAGACAGGTGACAGGGGGTGGTTAGGGCAGTGCGTGAGTTAAAGGCGACGGATTCCAGAAATTTAATCGTAGCTTGACGATGTGACGATATTCCGCTTGGATATTACGTTGCACTTTATCCATGACAAGCCTTCCTTTATCGCCATTATCTCCGTTTGAGGGACACTAAGTGATCATGGATGCGGAAGAAAAGAATTAAGTTGTAATCATTGAATACACCCCACGCACTCCTGATTCTGTTTAAGGTATTTCTCTATAGAAGCGCATTGATTCTTTTTGTAACCGAAGATCCCCTGCCAGTCTAGTCTGGAGGATATTCGAGTTTCAAAGCGTTTGTCAAATAGAAGTGGAAGAGTGTAGTCGGTATCCTCCGGAAGGAATTCAAGATCGTGAAGTATAGATGAGTGTCCCGTACTTAGACTAAACCACTGAGATATGGGCTTCAACCGAGTGGCTGCACACGCTGCCACCTGTTTACTGTAGAGACCTAAGGGTACCAAGTGTAGCAGCATTTCTAGAGCAGCTGTTGGATAAGTTCTTTCTTTTTTATATATTCGTAGATCTGAGGTCGCTATTCTTTTTCTAAACTGCATAACGGGAACCCCCTGCCTCCTAATAAAGCATACATATACAAGAAGAAAAATTAGTATGATAAATTGTGTGAATATTTTTGACACCACTCCACGTCGCATCTTATCCATACCCGAACCGATTTGATGATTTTCAAATTAACACACCACTGACCATTTCATCAAAAATCTTTCACATATTTTCAACAAAGATGATTTAAAAACCTGTAAAATATTTCCACCTCCTCCACATCAGTCTTATGCTGTCTCCATAGCATTATTATGCACTAGCACTCAGCTATTTTTTCTAGCTGCATTGTAAGCAGACTTGAGGTCTTTTGTTGCTGAAGAACTTGTACAGATGTAAGAATCTTAGTCTAAGTCTCAGGATCTGTGTTTTCCCGCCTAGAAAACATCCGAGATTTTAATTCTTTTGAAAAACGTCATAACTCGCCGTTTAAATTTGGCAATAAAATTGAGTCACGCAAGAGGAGGCACTGTGAGAAGCTAGACCACAGGCCTCTTACTTATAAACTTCTGTCGGACAAGAAAAAGTTAGCTTCGCGCTTTCTTCTACAGCATTTTAGCTTCTAGATGGAATCGGAAACTCGTCGGGCCGAGGCGCTGATGTCTATCCACTCTACGCCTCGTAGCCATCCTAGACATTAAATACAAAATGGCCTTCTTACCTCAAAGAAACAGCACAAGGCTTGTTTTATACTTGATGCCTCGTCTTGTCTTATATCTTTTCTGATCTCAAAGGCTACGGGGATGTTATTAGTAGCTTTGATGCAGTTGGGCGCTATCAACTTTAATATCGGTGACGAATATCGATTCGAAGCGCCTGGGATCCACCGTATTGTGAGTATCTTATCTTTCCTGACCTAGAACCACAGGACCAATGAAATTATTCACAAAAGATTGAAGGCAGCATGATCTTGTAAGCAATTTTGAAGAGACTGTCGCATCGTGTCTTCAGGATTCGGGCAACGATTTATTATACTTTTTGGACGAACATATTTTATGAATTACCTGGTACATGCTCCGTTCAAAATCATCCCCTGCAAAATTAAATAGCTCAGAGGTTGGTCGTTGGCTTTGATCTAATATAATTCACTTTGGCCGGATGAACGGAAGTGCAGATTGTCATTGTGCGGGTTAGAAAGGGCATATAGCTTGAAGACAGAGTTTTGGTCATCATCACTATTTTTAAATACTCAACACACACTGTGACCCACTATTAGCCTTCTATTTTTATTTTTGCACCCCCAATCCTTAGTGCTCATAAGTTTCAAATTCCTATATAAAGACCCTGTGCAAATATGTAGTATAGGGACTAGCTTCTTGTCATATGCAAATGATTTCAGTAAATTGGCAATCAGAATACACCTGCACTCCATTAATTATATAATGCACCCGCCTACAATGTTTGTAAAGGAAAAATTGCTGGCTTGGTAGTGTCATATAAAGGGGTGATGGCATCCGTAAAAGGGTATTGTACATACCTTCTAGATTCGCCCTTCAGTAATGAAATCAATTCATTGGAGAAATGGTGGACAGAGTGTATTGAACAAAAAAGAGGACTACGTTGAAAAATTAGTACACTTTGGAATTCAAAAACACAATCTTTTTCTGCCGGACTGAGAAATTAACACCTTGCCCGCATCCTTAGAATTTCATTTGAAGTGAATAGAAGGGTACGTTAAGCTTTAAAGTATAAAATATTTTGGGAGTTGGCAGCTTAGACCTATTGAAAGCTGCTCATCTGTTCATCTATTTTAAATGGAGAACAATAATTAAAAAAAGTCCTATTCTCCATATTTTGTTTTGTCACTCATTATTTGCCAGGAAACATCATTATCCACTAAAGCCTCAAATTTCAAGTCAAACTCATATAATTTTCATGTCAATATGAATTTATTTCAAATTTAACACTAATTCTAAAATCAAAAACAGTAATACTAATCAATTTGATTATTTAAAATAAAAAACCCAGAAAAAAACAGGCGACTTATGCATGTAGTTTCTTTTGTAAACATTATGTAAACATCAACATCTCAATACATAAATACTTGCTCTATTTATTCCCTGGTTATATATAATTATGTATATGAACATAGGCTTATATAAAAATATGAATTTATTTGTATATCAAAAATTATGAAAATACATTAAGATTACACCTTCGTTTCTTTTTTCCTTAATCACTTGATGAAAAAAAAAATTATTGATTTTTTTCATTCAGTAAAAACAAATAAAAGTAATTTTTTTTGTTGTACAAAGATTGTATAGACTCATATGCAATTGCTGTAGATTAGATCTTGTCTTTTACAAACAGTATATGTATATAGAGAACCTCTGACAAAATTGGTACACAAATAAAAGAAAAATTAAAAAAATTCCAGCAGCCTTGAATAAAACAAACTTAGTTAAAGTTTACACTTTCTTATAAAGTAACATCAGTTTATTTATTTTTCTTTGTATGTTTTTGTTTCACTATCCTACGTAAATACCTTGTATTTATTGCAAAATTCTTTAAGTAAACTTTCTTTTTTTTTCTTTAAATTAGGTACTTAAACATATATATGTGTCATATATATCTTTTATAACAATATCAAATGTACACAATTTGAACATGGTTATCTTTAAGCACGTTACTAAGCTAAGATATTTTTGTTTTTATTTTTATTCTTGTTTGCCAAGATGAGAATCTAAATTTTATAGTAAGTTTGTTGATTGCTGTTGGTTGATACTGTAGAATGTTTATTCGAACATGGCCATAGTAGATGTTGGCACCACCTCCAAGAGCAATTGGAAAAATAGCGTAACTTTGCCTGAAATGAAAGAGAAATCATATTTAAGAAAAATAGCAGGCATAAGGGTCGAATGTCAGATTGACTTATTAAGCAGGGTTTATAGAAAACGAAACTATCCTACGTGAGGTCAATGAAGCACAAATATGCACAAACAAAAGTGTTAGAGCGGAGATGGCATACATCCCAACATGGCGATTCAAAAGATGAACTGACGACAAGATTTGTGTTCCTCTAGTTCCCCTGCTGAAATAGCTTGGTTGTTTTTTTTGAGGTTCCACTTACCTGTTACCAGGAAAAAGAATATAAAGATTGGTAGCATAAGGTGCTGAGTATGTTAAATTTTTAGATGGAATCCTCACAATTTAAAGTAGTATTCAAAAAGTGAAAATGATAAGCTTTCTCATGACAGTTCCTATTCTTCTACATTTGTCAGGCACCAAATTTTCTACTACTACTGATTTTACGTCGATTTTGTTGAGCAAGGATAATCATTTGAAATTCCGAATATCTTGAAAATTTGCATTTTACGAATGAAATCATTTCGCTCAAGATTATCGAATTTCGGAAAATACCCGAAATATGATCTCGAGCTGTGGGCTCCGTGGCTCAAGTGGTCAGTGCGTTGGATCGCTGAGCGTGAGGTTCGAGGTTCGAATTCCAGAGAACACCAAAAAGTTTTTCACGGTCCCACCTCTCGCGAATGTCTGACAAACGTCGGAGAGTAAGAACTGTCAAGAGAAAGCTTCTCAATTCGCCTTTCGGATATGGCTCCTACAGTTTAGAGTCCCTTCCATTTGTGTGAAAAAATATAACACGCACAACAAGAATGGTCACAAGAAGCTAGGCCCTGGACCACATACGGTCCGTTGCGCCAAGAATTTGTATTTTTTTTTTGTATGATCTCGAGCTTAATTCCAAAAAAATTATGTGAACAACCTTAAATATCTCAGGACCCCGTTAAGTCCTGAGTATTGATCAACAATACTCATGAAGAATCATATCATACACCATCGCAATGTAGTTCTTGACTTAATTTATATGAGAATATTCCAGACAAAACATAATCTGCCAGACTGCAAAAGCCATTTTCTTCTTCGCACTAAACTAAGCCAAATAACCCTTGGGCACAGTCTAGAAGAAGAATGGCTTGAGGAGCTCTGTAAATATAACTCTATTCGAGTGGCAACAGACATTATAAGTAAGGCGAATCCATTGAAACTCTCCTCCACTCAACCCAATCTCTGTCTTCGAAAAATCCTTTTGATTTAGTGAATTCACGCGGGTTCTTTCGCAATATCTAGAAAGCTCTTAAAAACAGTGGAAAATGAGTGAAGAGCGGAACTAAAAGTGCTACATTCGACTTCATCTTGCGGTCTTATTCTCCAGAAGAACCAAAAATCCAAACAGCACTCTAGTTTAAGCACTTTGAACAAAGCTGGGTTTCTCAACTACCTAAAGATAGTGTGGCCCAAATTTTTAATCTGATATTTTTATCAAATCGGGTATAAATTCTCTTTTAATGTGTACTGAGCGTTATCCTTTCTATTGCTTAGCTTAGTTACTAACAATATGCTGATGAACTAGCCAAATATATCTCATTCGTAAATGGAATAGTAAAACTAACAGCATGACATGTTGGCGGCCAATATGACGTTGCTGACAAGCTTTGGTCAGAACTGAACAACTGAAGAGCTACCTACATAAGGTACTTCAACTACGCAAATGCCTTAGAGCATGTAAATAAGAAACTAGCAAGTCTCAAATATGGCCTCTGGATCTAACAGAAAACAGAATAAAAACGTCACTTTAAGCCAGGCTAGAAAGGAAAGAGAATGAAATGAGATCCTGCAGGACTAATTGTAGAAAACCAATCGATTCTATTCTTTTCTTTTAGCTAAGCAGCAATCCTTTACGGAAAACTAAGCTAGCAACAGTATAGTGATTTAAAAAGTTATAAACTTATTCAATTTCATCAAAATATTAATTAATTAATTAATGTGATTGTGGTTATTAATCTGCGACTAAGAGTAGAGTCCAGAAGAGCACACATGAATCTTTGTATGTATGTATGTACCAAAAATGGACGCATTTTCTATAGAAAGTGCTGAAAGAATACCTGCCACTAATACACAGCGTGGATTCGCAAAAGGACTACATTTGACAGTAGAATTAAGGCTCGTCTTTGCTGATAAAATCAAAAGAGCTATATAGTGTATGCATACATTCGCCAGGGAGAATGGCTAGGTAGACTCACAAGTGTTATGCACCGCCGACGGATGCAAAATGGAAAAACAATTTGGATCTAGTACTTTTGGAGAATAATTTTGAGATGTCTCTTGTCCACATTCTATTCAAAGACCTCTACAATTAATCAGTGTTACTCCATAAAAAGTAAAATGGTTTTCCAAATTATGATTTTGAAAAATTTTGACATTCTTATACAATCCTTGCTGTGAAAAGCATAACTAAAATAGCTATTCTCTTCAACTTGCTGATAGCCTAAATGCTTTACGTTTTATTACGTCACACAGTGCCAGGGATATAAAGAAGCTCTCCGATATTATTATCCCAAAAAAAATTTAAGCAGGATAATAATATTGTATTCCCTCAGTAAAGTCAGCGCTGAAAGCTCTCGAACATACAACGTTGTATGAAGTGTGCTTCAAGGCATCAATACATCCTTCGGAATTAAATGGGTAGAACTGCCGGGAAACTTATACTTGGACAGCTCCTAACAAAGAAATCTATAAGCTTGCACAACCGTGATAGCTGTCATTCGAGACATCGAAGTTGAAAATTAGCCTGTACTACGCACAATGGACACTTTCTTTCAAGGCACAGAGCTTCGGGTACTTCTTTCGAGATGAGAGATGTATCAAATTAATATTTTTAAAATTTTACGATATAAAGAAAATTTTAGGAGACAGAAAATAGGTTATAGATAAGTTCAATCAAATCTTTGTACTTACGCATAAATCTTGGTGTGAATCCAAACTTAACAAATGGCACATAAACGATCAATCCGGCCAAAATGAATCCCAACGCATACAAGTACTCAATCTGTGGCTTATCGATGATGGGTGCCACCACAAGATACCCCGAAACGACTAAAACCAAAACTGGAATGATAAGTGGCACTTTGTATGGCCGCGGATAGTTTGGTTTTGTGTATCTCATCACAATCAGCGCCAGCATAGAACCGCCATAGAAAATCCATGCGGTAAAGCTGAAGAAGTCAATCAGCGAGTCAATAGTTCCATAAAGCACCATGGCCGATGCAATAAGCGACTGTAAGAAAGAATATCTCATGTACACCCACGAAAATCTGAATAATTAAAATTCTTACGTGAAATATAAGACCAGGTGCCGGCGTCAAACGACGAACATGGACATACGATAGAATATCAAGTAAATGTCCCTCTCGGCTGGCAGCAAAGCATAATCTGGAATGACAAGCAATCATATGACAATCACAGATGTAAAAACAGGAAGTCAACAACTTACCGTCCAGCTGCAAATAGAGTACCATTAGCACTACCAAACGTACTTATGGTCACGCTGAGCGGCATCAACCAGGCCATTGTGCCCAGAATACGATTACCAAAGGTAACCGCAACTGCTTCCGACTCAATCATTTCGGTGGGAGACATCGCAGCCAAATACGAGATATTTATCAATGCATACGCCAACGTTACCAATGGTATACCAATGACAATCGATCTAGGTAGGTTCTTGCTGGGATTCTTGATCTCTTCGGTTACATAATTCAAATTGTTCCAACCGTCATAGGCCCACAGACCGGTGTAAAACGCCGTTGCAATTGCACCCAGTGTCGGTGTTGGTCCATTAAATGCGTTCTGCAGATGCTGAGTATTTCCCTGAAACAGCTTATACGCTCCACCACAAATCACAATCAGTACAGCGACCAATTTGGCTGCTGTAAATATATTCTGTACAGCCATGCCCAAGTTAACACTATAACAATTGACGAACAGAATCATCACTGTTGAGGGACAGAAATAATAAATTTTTGTTTGTGTACTTTTTCGTTTCCTGCTAGAGATGGCTTATGATTAAATGGAAAATGTATAGCTGACTACATACCAATTGCAACTAATGCAACCATCTTCACAACCGACGTTGGTGGATCACATTCCTTCACGAAAGCTTCCACTGCATACTGTGCAAATGAAAGACATATAATTGCCATTTGAGATGGCTTTAACACCAAAGTCGATACCCATGAAAATAAAAATGCCGGAGCTGGCCCAAATGCGTCCATAAAATAGGCCCATTCAGCCCCAGATGAAGTGTTCATTGTGCCTAATTCAGCATATGCCAGAGCGCCTGTAAATCCAAAAAAAAATTTTTATAATTTAGCAAAAATTTTACAAATTTTATTTTTAAAAATGCTTTTTGTGTTGTGTATACAAATAGAGTCATAAGGCCGTGAAGTACACTACAACTACACCTGGTGAGTCGAAGATGAATCGAACATTCCGCGAAAAATGGAAGGAAACTACTCGCCCTCGTGGTGGAGTCTACAAAGAGGATCGGTCGGTGGGAAAATTATGGCAGCATGTTCTCTTTTAAGGGCGCTTATTCAATCAGAATCAGAATTCTGAGGCTGTTTCTATCTAGGTCCCAGAGTAAGTTAGATATCTGATGGCATCTACTACAATCTTGTGAGTTTTGTACCACCAAACATTAACAGATTAATATCGGCTTAAATTTCTAAGTAGTTCAGAGCCAATAAGCCATTAGGATTGCCAGAGACAAATTTCTAAAATAAATGTCTTGTTACAAGCTTAGAGCCTATGAATAGGAGTGCGTACTAACCGAAGCTAAGAACTAACCTAAAATGTATCTTAGATCCATATGCCTACCAATAACTTTAATGATTAGAATTCTCCAATTGAAAGATTCTCGCTCAATAAATAAAAATATTCGTTTGAACCCCTAGTTATGTAGTAGTAAAAAAAATTGGTTATACAGGGTGGCGCAAAATTAATCAATCATCCTATCGGAAGATGTTATAATTTTTGCAAATGGCGTCGTACGTCAATCATATTTGACATTTGTGAACTAGACAGCTGCAGTATACAATCAGACAAGCAATGGAGCGCTAGAGCACACTCCGCAAGAGCGTGGAATAATTGTGTCGATTTTTTTGACCAATAATCGGTCGGTGGTGTTAGCGCAGCGTGAATTCCGACGTCGATTTCCTAATCGTGTCAAGCCAACTGGGCAAACATTCCGGCGCTTAGCTACACGACTCGAAGAGACTGGAACCACAGGAGACCATGCAGGGCGTGGCCGCCACCGAACTGCGTCGTTCGGCCGAGAATATAGCGGCTGTGGCTGCCGATGTCGCTGAGAACGAAGAAACATCACTGTTACCGACGAACGCTACAGGGCCATGATAAACGACTTCTTACTCTCGGAATTGGATGAGCGGGGCTTGGTGAACATTTCAACAAGACGGTGCCACCGCACAGCACACACAGCACGAGCCGCAATGGATATTGTGAATGAAGCGTTTTCTGGTCGCGTAATCTCCCGTTTTGGCGATTTGGCATGGCCAGCAAGATCGCCCGATTTAACCATCCCAGACTTCTTTCTTTGAGGCTACTTGAAGGCGCGGGCTTATGCCAACAAGCCTCAGACAATCGCAGCCCTTAAGGAGAATATTCGACAGAAATGCGAACAGTTATCACCGGAAATCTTGCGGAAAGTCATGGAAAATGCTATAAAACGGTCACAAATGTGTATCAACACTGGCGGCAGCCACTTGGCGGATATCATCTTTTTCACTTAACAGAAAAAATTTCCAAAAAAAAGGTCCAAATAAAGACTTCCATCACTCAAAATAATTTTTTTTTATTTAGTAAAAAAGTAATTCAAAAACAAAATTGGATGATTAATTTTGCGCCACCTTACCTAATGTCATACAGGAAGGTACATTAACACATTTGTAATGTCAAACCTGCCCGGAAAGCCACTGATCGTTTTACGATTGACCAACGCCTTGAAATATTAAATTCAAAGTGAGTGTTGTTTGGCAGAAATTGATCGAAATTTGAGAATCATTTTTGGTCGACATTGAGGTCCTTAAGTGGCAGATATAAGTAAATTCATGAACCTTAAATCGTAGCAACTCTGAAGAGAATATCTCATAAAGACCTCGAATTATTTGCTTTCAAGGTCCTACTCACCCATGATATGAAATAACGAAACTGGATTCACAGAGTGAGCCAAACTAGTTTCGCATAAATAATTTCAAGGAGCACCAATCATTGAAAAATTTGAACGGTTGGTATAGTTTAATAGAAATTTAACTGCACTGTTCAACAGGTCTCGCATTCCTTCTGAGGATGTATTTCAGTGATGTATGAAAACAAACCCCATTTTGGGTTACTTTCCATCTCCCTTTCACGTGTCGCTTCAGCCTGTTAATTGCTTACATGCAACTCCCACTTATGCCATTAGAAGGTAGCAAGGTGTTGATTACTTTAAAGATTTTCAGGATATGGTACTGTGTGCACAATGGAAACGATCGTCGTTCTACTAGAGCCGATAACTTATGTACATCAAAAGAGACTCATCTACCAACCCACTCATGCAGTCAGAAAGATCACGAGTTCGAACTTTCTAGAAAAAAAACTCTCATTAAGATCTAAGTCAACTCTAAATGCTACGAAATCCTCGTCTCGGGATTTCTTTGATCATGTATAAACATATGTAGATCTAAAGCAGTTTTATCGGCGTGAATTGATATAATTCAGTAGCTGCTCGCATACTTTTGGAACACATTTCCATATTATCTCGTTCTCTACGCCTTACTACTGTATCCTGTCTGTCGGCAGTTCTGACAACCTGTCAAAATGAATGAAATTCATTTATTAATACATAACGGCGCCATGCGGCCATAATTTCAAAGTGACGCAATGCCAAAATTTTAACTACTGACGCATCACTCATCCAAAGATGCTCGTGATATCTACGATACTCGCACATATTTGGTATCCAAACGTTTGTGCTCATTTCCATGCATCTAATTATAGCTTCCATAAGGTCATTAATTAGTGCAAAAAAATATATATCTCGCCATAAAAATAACGACATGTATGTATGCTATCCATATCAATAGACTCATGAATGAATGGATCCTTGGTAAAACTGCGTCACATAAACTTCCGCAAATAAATTCAAAAGATTTTGGCTATGAGCGTTCGAAGCTATATATGTATAAATAAACAATCTTACAGGTTCCATGAATTTAAAGGATAAAAGAAATCAACGAATTTGCATTATCTACAGCGCCACATGGGCGATTCTAATTTAAATTTAGAACAAAAAAATCCAATTTGTGGCGCAAAATCACATCCGATATGAAAATCCCTTTTCTTACTCGAATTTATTGTATTTATGAAAAGATACACATCACATGTACATGCGAGTATGTGGGAATACATTTTTAAATTTGTATTAATTAAGAAGCCAGACACCACGTGGTATTCGTAATTATTTAGAAATTTCATTCTATGCATCATCGACTGTATACATATAGCGCACATGTTCGTATGCATGTATCCACGACTGTTTGAGAAACCACCTTCTTGATGCATGCAAGTTTTGAAGTTACACTTTCAATTGAATGTCGGTCTTTATTCGTCAATCAAAAAAAAAACCAAAGGCATTCAGACTACATACGTACATTCTCTTAGTGTACAAATAGTGATGGTACACACACATACATATGTATGTACACACTCGTGGTACGAGTAGATGTTAGGAACCTGTTACATTGTACATGTTAGGTTGTGTAGCTTTTGGCAAGTATTACAGAAAAATATTTCTGCTTTGATTCCAAGTGTGCATTCAACAATTTTGACAGCAATAAATAAGACTAGAGTCTAGACAAAGCAATTTGAAATGCATACGAGAAAACTTACGAGTTCATTAAATTTCGATTTTAATTTTTTCTAAAATTTTATTCCGAACGTTCTCGCTTTGGATAGTATTTCTACGAATTTTCCAACACACACCATAGCATACCCTAACGTACCGGCATATGAAAGAGTGTCAATTCAACCTCGACAATTGCGTCTGGGATTAAATATTCAAGAACAGGAACAAATATTGATTGTGTTGGTTAAAGATATGATAAACGAGAGAAACGAAAGTATTTTCATCTGTGAACTTGTGCGAGTCCATGTGCTACTTACGAGTACAAGATATAAATCAATTAAATCCAGAATCGTTGTCAAAAGAGTTGGTTACATGTTTATTCACATGAATTCCTATTTTTCCGTCTGTATTTTACAGTGCCATTACCTTGGAGCCGTTGAATACAAAATTTTGAAACAGAGATAGATTTTGCACCCCACAGTTCTTAAATAATATCTAAGAACTGCCCGACTCTCCAGAAGCTGCTTAGACGAAAGCTACTTAGTCTTCGATTTTCTAGCTTTTTATACTTTTTACTAAAACTAAATTTCGCGTTTAAGAGCACTAAACCAAGTGAAAGCATCTCAAACGGTCAATGAGCTCACTGTAAAAATATTAAGTTTTTTTTTTATCTCTATGAGGGATACCTAAAGCAATGCCAAAAAAACATAAAAAGCATCTACTGTACGTCACCTTGTTTTTAGTAGTGTATCGTACAAAAATTATTAGATGGAACACTAGTGGATTCAGCAAGGTGTCTGTTTGTCTATCTGTGTGTACACTTATGTCAAACGCTTGTAAATTTAAAGCCGTTTGAGGTATAAGTTTTGAAGAGAGATACGTAGAATGCTATAAGCCGAATATAATTTAGGGAGGAAATGTTTTCATTACGTGCTTTCAATGTACAAACAATTTGAAAATTATAAAGAGGTTACATGAAAACCATATTCAAGAAAGAGTAAAGAAAGCTACAGTAGCACTTTTCTCTTGCAAGAAGGCCATTGGGAATAAATGGGGTTTACAACCCCGAATTACTCACTGGCTCTATAACTCGGTGATTAGACCGATACTCACATACGAGGTGATTGTCTGGTGGACAGCCTTAGATAAAGCCATAAATCGCGATTGTCTAAGCAAGGTCCAACGTACAGCTTGTCTGTGCATAAGCGGAGCACTTCGTACAACTCCCTCTGCGGCACTGAATATTATGTTCCATCTGATACCCCCCGATATATTTAGCAAGCAAATGGCAGCGATTGCGGCCGTTCGTCTTGAAGCTACCCAACAGTGCTCAAGAAAAAAATTCGGTAACGCCTCAATTCTGAATAAATTCAAAATCTCTCCCGAAAGCACGGACTACACCATCCCACGCCTAAATTTTGAGAAGAACTTCAGATCACTCTGGAAGACCGATGCATCTTTAGAAGATGAATCAATTCACTTCTACACTGACGGGTAGACGGAGTTGGTGCAGGTGTTTTCTCTGATAGGCTTAACCTTAAGCTCTCTTTCCATCTTCCAAATCATTGTAGCGTGTTCCAGGCGGAAATAATGGCGATCAAAGAAGCCCTATCTGGGCTTAAGAAAAACGTGATATCTGCTAGAGATTTCCACATCTTTTCAGACAGCCAAGCAGCAATCAAATCCCTGGAATCGACCTCTATAAACTCTTTAGTAGCCCTAGACTGCCGTTCGTCTCTCGTGGAGATGGCTGAGCAGTTCAATATTCACCTGTGTTGAGTGCCGGGGCATAGAGACATTCCAGGGAATTGTAAGGCCGATGAACTCGCCAGAATAGGAACAACTTTACCCATCTTGCCGGACATTGGCACCTTAGGTATTCCAATCGCTGGATGCGGTCGAGAGTACAAATCTTAGGTGGACAAGTGGATCAACATGTCTAGCCAGATTTGGCCGAAGCCGGATCTAAAACACTCTAAGAATTTGATTTCTCTCAATAGACTGCATATCGACACTACAATAAGTGTCATCACTGGGCACTGTCTTATAGGCAAGCACGCTACAAGGCTAGGCCTCTTCGCAAACGATTTTTGTAGAAGCTGCATGGATGAAGAGAGGAGGAAACTATCCCTCACCTTCTTTGTTTCCGCCCAGCTCTCCCCCGTAGAAGAAAGCTTCACTTAGGAGCTCCCTATTACAACGATATAGGCGACCTGATGAATACTGACATTTAGAGCCTCCTACACTTCATAAGAAGCCCTAATTGGTTTTAAGACGAGTAGGTAGAAACTTTCTCCCATGATCCACGTGGTATCACAACGGACCTATCATTAGTCTAAGTGTGCTGGCGACTCCTAGCTGGCAGCCACTTCAACCTAACCTAAAATAACCTACATGAAAACCATAACTTTCACAGGATGGTTACCCTGCATTGGACAAAATTGCTCTTCTCATTATACTAGTTTCCAAAGATGTTACGACATGATAGACACCATAAGTTTCAAATCAAATGGTCGCCTGAGCGTAAATTCTAAGAGCAGCATTTTCTGTAACCAAAGAGATCTCGTAGGGCGACGTTCGCTCCGTTCCTGGGTGAACATAAAGGTAATGAGCCGTAGTGGAGAACCATAACGCCTCATTTCTAAAGACAATTCTATTGAGTTGGGCAATGACTGGCGATGGAATACCATTAAAGACCATCACTTCGCATACAAATCTATCTCTATTTTTGTACAAGTCTGCCGGGTCTTCTTATCCCAAAGCAAGTCCAAATTTTTCTTCTAGTTGCACAAGTGTCAAGGAAAAGCCTTCCTTTGTTTTGCAAGGCGGGATATATAACGAGAAGTTTATTTGATCTAATCCCGATTTTGAACCATTTCTGGCCAATTTGTCGGCATTCAGTTTACCAGGTAAGCCCTAGTCCCTTCGTGTTAAGGGACCTAGCAGAGTGTAACTTTTAACTCTTCTTGACAACAAGTAAAAGGTGTGCTTTGACATGCCTGCTCCTAAAGTTATAAAAGGTTATGAAACTGCGAATAAACTAGTAAGAAATGGGTCATCTACACCATTTCACAGCTTTTATTAATAATAATTGGGAGCATCAACTTCGACCGATCCATTAGTCCACACTCAGACAAACTAGACCGAAATCGTTACACTAATCAACGAGAGCATGTAAAAGCTGATTGGCTCCCTTACAATGCACTGTTGCTAAGCAAACTAAAGCTGTCTTCAAAGGCAGAATATCGCTCCTCTCGGGAAAACATGTCTGAGGACATTATGCATGAATTTGAAGCACTCATCTAGCTAAAAGGACGTATCTTATAACAGATATTATCTCTCGAGAAGTTCCAATAAATACTCTGTCAAGCCCCTAAATTAAGGAGGTGGAATGTATCCTTGGCTGATAGTGCACATGTACTCAAGGTTACTAAACTATTTCAACTGTAACGAATTATTTAACAAATAGTGTACACCATTTTCGTATCCGAATACTGGTGAAAATGTCACGATCAATCAATCATGAGCAAAGCACACAAAACCACAGAAAGAGTATGTTTGAGTTGAAAAATAATTTCCATAAAAATACCACCTACCCTATGAATGAAAGAGTAAAACCTAACAAGCATAACAGTCGCGGTCATAGACAAAAATGAAATTCGGTGGGTATTTCATCCTAGATTTCCACCTATCCGACTGTGCCTTCGAACAATAAACTTTTCAATTTCCAACGAACTTTTGAACGAATTTCTTCATCTAGTTGACGACTTACAGAAGCATGCCTCAAATAATTTGCAGTATACCGGAAATAACTTTATAATTCACAAAAAAAAAACACATGCACAACCCCATTATTTCCTAAAAGTGTTCGTCTTTTCAAATACAAGCATATCATCACAGAACGGCGCCAATATACTTTAATGAACCACTTGTATAGCAGTGTGCAAGTCATTCTATATCAAGATATTTGCAGGTATCATTCACATCACATGCCCTCACATATTTCATTAATTTAGCGCACATGATCCGGGTGCACTTGGCTGTTTTCCAAATAAAAAAAAAAAATAAATTGAAAACAAAATCAAGCAGGCAGCTCGATTGTACTTGAATATATAAACATGCTATATGCACTTATTTAAAGGCTAAATAAAATTTTATTTCACTCGTTGATAAATAAAATAAATGAGCGGCACCATTAAAAACCGAAATAGTTAGGAGCACTTTTTCGGTACTTCTAATTGCATCAGCTTAGTTCTAAAATGTTGAACCTCCTAATGCTAAATTAAGATCTGAAAAAAACCGATGTCAAAGCCGGTAGCCCAAAATAGCCGGGTTTCCAAAAGCTATCAACATGCATTATATGACGACCACAACAAAGGTATCTATCTATAAACATTGTCCAATTACAATCTATCTAGCCGCCGACCACCATCTGGGACATATTACATATCTGCGTAATCGAATATCTCGCGATAACATAACAGCACTCTATTTATATGCAACTCACATGATACACAGAAAAAAAAAATAATTATTGTTATAGACTTACCCAACAATGAGAGCAAACCACAGGCCAGCCATATTATGAAGCTTACACCAACAGAACCAGTACGAACCAGTAAGCCTGAAGGTGACACGAATATTCCAGACCCTTTATTCAAAATTAAATGAGAGAGAGAAAATTAATTGATTATTATTTTTCTTATAAAAATTAACAGCCTATTAATAATGAATTTATTAATGTAAAAATGTGTTAAGTGCTTTATTAATGGTTTGGAGAAAAATGGATCAGAAAGTTATTAGTTTTTTTTTCTGCCGGTTTATTTGATACTTCTTGATTCTAATCGGAGCTTCACTCTTCATTTTTACAGCAAAGCATAGACCATGCTTTGTACTGGACAGAGAGCTACATATGTACGTATAATAAAATCCAAACTGAAAGGAAGATTAACTTCAGGAACTCTACAGATAACCTATTGGGAAAATGTTTCCGGACTCCTTGCTAAACCAAGCCGTATTCCCACATGAAAATCCTTGCAGTAAGTAAGGAGAGTCTATAGAAGCTGATGGTCTCCCTTACAAAGCATCAAAGCAAACTTCTGAGCACGTTACGTGTGAATTGTCTGCACTCATCTAGATAAGGCGGTGTATAAATCCTGTCTCTCGAAGAGTTCAGAAACTTTTCTACTAAGAACGTGCTGACCTTTATGCTTACCGAATCCTTAGCTGACAGTACCCGTGACACAATAGCAGTATCAACCAGAAAATAGAGACAAGTTCCTTAAAACCAAATGACTAGCCAATACCACAGTAATCATGGTAATAAGTATATATCCCAAGGTTTTCAAATTCCGATATTCATAGAATCATTCTAAAGTGTCACCATCGATTTGAATTGGTTCCTAGTGGGAGAGTCCTAGAGAAGAAAGAGATAGCTTTCTTTTTTGACTATAAACCCAGAATTCGAAAAGCATACGACAGAAGCATAGAAGTTTGACGCTAAGACAAAATAAGTTTTTTAGGCCTTATTGCTTCAGTCCTGCACTATTAGTGCTTTCAGTCCGTGAGCTTGGATCAAAGGAAGAGTATTGGAGCAGCTCAAGTAACTCTTTTGCAATCATAATGCACAGGCCATAGATGGACTCTAAATCGCTGTAGATAAGTTGTGGTCTAGGCCGATCAGCGTAGAATTTAAAGTTGTAAACAGAGGGGCATAATTAGAACTAACTTTAACTTTTCTAAAAACAAATAAAGGAAAACCAGGGGTTGTAGTTTCCACCAAATGCCTTCTTGCGTACTTAAAAAATCTGTCACTGCTATGTATTTGGAGCATATGAACCCTTCATGACTGATGTATTTAGGGCTCCCAGGCTGGTGATTCGCAGTTTATTTGACAGATTCCTTCAATCTACTTAAACATCCGCACACCAACGTGTCACGGCAAGGAAGAAACTTTGGACAAAATACGCCATATTGAAGCTCGAAAAATATAATATAACACTAAGCCAGAATCAGCAGTTTTATGTTACCAATATTAAGCCGTGGTCCATGCGAGATGCAACTCCTTGAAGAAAGTGATTCTGAACGAGTCCGCTAGGACCTTTAAAAAGACCTGCAAATTACTCCAGATGGTGTGTAAACATTCCAAATTTTTGTCTTTTGTTATATTATTTTGAATACCTCTGATATAACATCAGAATATTGGCAAATTACATTAATGACGAGAAAATTGCCATAATATGGCCATAAGGGCTATGACTCATAGAATAAAGTCCTTTTTGATGTAAGTGCTGTCACAGCTAATGCAAACTAAATTGCTTATAGCTGTCATTTTGCGAGTTACTGAAGTGAAATGAGTTACGTATAAGAAAAACTGTTACCAAATTTATCGACTGAATAAGGCGTCGGGAACAGTGCTTAATGTAAACATACTCATGCCAAGCAAAAAAGAATTCACAGGACTATCAACCTGTCAGCTTACCCATTAAACTGTTTCTGTGTTTTTCACACCCATAGTGATAAATGACAATTTTATGTATTCAACTACAGGGGTGTGAGTATGTAGATATAATAGCCAGACATTTCTTGAAGACGACTACACTGCAAAATGGCAAATTGGCATTTCTATAAACAAAAATTGCCTCCCTTAATCTGTGTACAGTTATGAATCCTATTTTAATATAAAAAAAGCATGTATACGAGTATGGCTATTAATAGGAATGTCTCTTTAGAACGAACCACAGACGAAGCGGAGAACATAAGTAGATTAATACTTACAACCACCTGAAGATGCCCGTTCCATTGAAAACGGTTGTGGTTTGCGTGCCTTGGCACAGGTGTTTGGTTTTGTAATAATTTATGTCAGATTTTTTTTTGTTTTTTTTATTTTTATTATCTCTCTGATTGTTGCATATTTTTTGAGGGTAACAAGGTGCGGATGTTAAGGGTGTGTAAAAAAAGGATTATATCTAAACGGTATGAAGAATGTACTGATGAATAATTTATGCAGACAGCTAGTTGATTTTTTTGGAACTAAGGCGAAAAAACTATTTTATATCCTTGTTAGGATTAATTATACAGCTTTCTGTCAATAAATAATAAATCGCCAAGGATACGGAGAGCTTTATGAGTAAAAGCAGAAGACCAAAGGGTTTTGCCACTACAGGAAGACAACTTTACAGTGCAGGAAGGATGTCCGCAAGGAGAGATGCTACATATTTCCCTTGATATAGAGTTTTTCAGTATACATAGTCCGTATCAGTGTAGCTTTATTCCAGGAAAGTCCACTAATTATTCATTACTACAGGAGATCTTGGAAACAACTCCGAAACATTCAAATAGATTTCCGCCTTTCTTTGCTGTTACGAGAGAAAAATGTTTGGTCCCGTCTGCAAAAACTATGTACGGGCTGTTCAGCAGCATCGACTTAGCCAGAAGAGTGACGGTCCAACGACTGAGGTGGCTAGGTCATGTAAAATGCATGAGCACCAATGATCCGGCCGAGTCCACCCCCGATGGACAGCTCAGCCAACCTAGCGTGCGGAACTGGACACACGCTTGATGCTAGGACCTTAAGATAGAGCGGGTTTGAGACGTTTGTCGGTTGAGTCCCAGGTCTAGCCGGAATGTAGCGCCACCTTACAGTAAGTAAGTAAGTAATTTGAAAAGATTTAAAGCACAGTGATGATCGACATATACATATGTATATGTACAAAATAAAGGCTGTGCCGGAGACGTATCCGTTTTGGAGTAGACGAACCAAAAACAAGAGCTAAAATGTCTCAAAGTAGGCGAAGCAAAAAAGTAAGAAAAACCACTTAAGGTATTAAGAAGTACATAACCTTAGGGGACTACAAATCTGGGGTGCCATGTGCCTACCATGCATTAAATGTAAGACCTTGGTTTATCCAATGGTGAGTTACGTCCAGCGAACCAATAAAATGAAAAGTCTTGAGGTAAAAAATACATTTCGTACAGCGGCTATGACAATATTCTTCGTGGACGTTCGAAATCGAGACCGTGGGTCTCTAAACTACAGAGATTCCAAGTCTAGACGCCCTCTATGAAATCAAGTCCCATAGAATTTATGATAATATTGAAACATTATACCAATAAAAGCTATGTACTGCGACCACTTGAAGTCCATATATTATACCGCCGTAAAATTAAAATTATCTTTACGATGTATAAATATTTCATTACGGCAATGAGAAATCTGAGCTCTTATCGTCCGAAAATTGTTGCCATAACATTTACCATCAGAAACAATTGTAGACATGTGCAGTACATACCCGTACAATAAAACGTTTAGTATGCATTGTGTGTGAGTATTGCTGCAAAGAATTCGTCATTAACACCTTAAAATAAATAATAAATCACAATTTTTGGCAAATATCAGATGACATGAAAGGCGGTATAATTTCAATGCACTAAAATATTTCGCGCATTCATTTATCTTTATTTTCGAGTATTTTATACTTTTTTATTCGTACATTATCAGGGATAATGTCAAATGAAATTTTGTACGAGTATCTACGAGTATAAGGCTTCTATTTAATTGCATGGACTTAAATGGATTCCACAGCTAGTCTCAATGATTTTTATTAATTGTATAAAGAAAATCAATCGAGTTTTTAATCAAATGAATTGCTAGTCTAACTATGTATACTGCAGAGAAAAACAGTTCATAATGGCTTCATCGGCAACGAAATGAGTCACTCCATGGAACTGATACGAAACTACTCGAATCTCTGTGAAACTTATGAAGGTACATAATTGAAATAAAAAGTATTTAGTACTGAAAAATATCAGCGGTGTTGTTGCAGGATGTACTACTCCGCATAGACTTCTGGTATAAGAATCAAAGTAAGTCGCTCTATCTAGCCGTTAGGGCTGGCCTGCAATGAACGACCGCTTCTTAAATTCTTCTACTACTCGTGGGAGTCTATATAACGTCATTATTACTTCTACGTTTCGGGCACATGCAAGGCTCTTCAATTTTGAAATAGTATGATGATGACGCAACTTGGTCACCACTTAAAGACACGAGTGACATTCGGACCGATCGGCAGGTTTTGTCCAAACTTTTTTTTAAATACTGACAAGTTAAACCCTGCGCTGGACCGTCTTAAAGGATTTAACGATTTTAGTTTTGTTCCTTTTTCTAACGCTTTCATGTATTTAAGGGACGAATCAGATGCCATTCAATGAGCTGGGAGATAATCTTGAAAAATTATAAATTTTCAATTCAAGCGTTTTCCAGGGACACGTATTTCTGATATTCAATTGGGTGCTCCACGACACTATTTGAGTTACTAGAGAGAACACCAATCAGTCCATACTAAAAAGGGTCCATAACGGATGTGATTCCTTCTACTGACCAGTGATTAGATACAGAGTAGATAGTTTTTTTTTTAATCATTATTGACTCAGGGTATCTTTAGAGTACCTCTTTGTAAGATTCTTAGTAATAAGGCTTTATTTGGCTCAAAGCTCACGAAAGTGGAGTGAAATATGATCTGGCATTCGAGTGGCGTAGACATGGGAGAAACGTGAAAGTAGAATGACAGCAATTTGTATAGTAATAATGTCTGTCTAGTGATGAAGATGCCCTAGTATTATTGAATCACAACGTGAATGACAATGATTTTACATAATTATGGTAAGCGATGCTTTAGAATGTATCCTCTTTGCCGTACAAAACCAGACCATTGCTAACGTGTTTAAAGGATTAAGAAATTCAAACTGAATTTTATGAACAACTTTAAACGACACATTCTTAAATATCTGAAGAAACGACTATACAGAAATACAAATGTACGAGTATAAAAGAAACAACTAACCAGCAACAATAGTGGATACCTTTTAGTGGCTGTTGGCTGAAATTTGTACATTAGTTTGAAGTAAAAAATTGTTGCAGGTACCAAGTTACTGCCATATCACGTGAAATGATTTAATATAGAGCCGATACTCACATTACAACAGATCCTGCAGGACGTCGAAATAGACGCTATAAGGCTTTTCGATCTTAAAGTAGTTTTTAAAAGCATTAATAGGGGTAAGCTAGTTTTGCTTGCTTGCTTTTCTAGTAATACTTCACCGAGGCTTACTAAAAATATGAGTTTTAACTTGGACGAGGACATTCAATACCAGTCATTCCAGCAGAAATTTTCTACAGACAGCTACTTAAAGTAAAGAACTTTGCGAGTTAAGAGGCAGATGCTACTAAAATGGGTCCAGCAGGAAACGAGGGTAAAAGAATATATGTACATGCTGTTAACAAGAAGGGATATACAACATCGACGAATCAGACAGAATGTCATAGTGGCCAAGTTTAACTATGAGGTAGTTAGGGACTTTGCCTACCTTAGTTCTGTTATTAAACACAATAACAACAGTACCAAATTGAAAGAAGAATAATTTGTTCTAATAGCTGTTTCTACGCCTCTGTCCCTAACAACTAAGCAGACGCTCTATGGGACTCTTACCATCCCAGCCCTACTTTACGGCGTGAAAACATGGACAGATGATGATGGCAGATGAATATTCTCTCGGTGATTTCAAATATAAAATTTTTGGTTAAATATCCTGTTTGCGTTAACGGGCTTTGTAGGGGATCTTTCAAGGATGAGTTTAACGAGCTGAACAGCGACAGAGACATAATTAAAATAAATCTGTGCTGTAATATTGGATGTTTGAGATGGCTAGGACACTTCGGAGGAAGGTCTCTCTTTCAGTGGCATGAAAAGTGCGCAAAACTGTTTGTTTTGAGACCCAGATTCATCCCGAACTGTAGCACTAACTAATCTTAATCAATTTCGTCCGCGAAGCTAGAAGCAACTATCAAGTGTGTGACATGGATGAAAATATGGTGTCCTCCAAAACCCTTCACTGGAGTGCCATTAAAAACAAAAACTGTAGGTACAGGAGTACCTAGGATATTTCATTGTGAAATTAAATACAGCTGCCAAGGTCTACAGTATCAATTTTTATGGAATATCTCTTTAAAAAAAAAATTGAATCACATTTTATCTTCAAAAAATTTGCATTTTTGCAAATTTTATTTATAAATTCAATCGCCCACCCTCTGATCATTTTTATGTATTTTTTTCCTTCAAAATGTGTTAATGCATAAATCATTAAAACAAAAAAAAAGAGAATAGATACAGAAGTCTGACTGTTCCCAACGTCATAGGTTCTATTTTTAAAGAAAAAAAAGTTCCTTTCCACCTTTCAAATAGTTTGAAAAATTATTTTTCAAGTTCTTATTTGTGAGTACGAAACATAAGATGAGGAAATAGATGAAATTTAATTTACATTAAGGTTTGTTTGTTATTTTTTTTAATGGACCAAATTTAGATTTTACCTTGAAACTTACACATGTAAAAATGAAAAAAAAAAAATCTAAAAATAAAAATCATTTACTCACCTATCATAGTCCCGACAATTAAAGCCACCCCACTGAGGAGTCCCACCCGTCTCTGGAGGTGAATAGCGTCGTTCGGCGCTGTGCCCTTCCCCTCCAACGACTTCCGCATCCCCCCGGTCCCTGATGAGTCGGTCTCTGTCGCTTCGGGCCCTTCTGTCCCAAAATACCCATTGGCCCCCGTTGACCCGTTTGCCGCGGCTTTAATTGGCACATTATGTCCTTGAAATAAGACAAACACAATAAAAAATTTATTAGATTTCTCAAATACAAAACGAGTAAAATAATACACGCACTATATTTTTTTTTTATAAAAATTTTGATATAAAATTTTGCTTTTTTTCAAAAAAAAAAAAAAAAAATGTTCACTGTGAGAATTTTTTTGAAAACGTTTTCTATTTTTTTTTTTTTTTTTTTTTTCATTAGCTAATAAAATGCAAATTCACCTTGATTATGATCTGAATTAAATTTGCATGCGTTTTTTTGCAGGCAAAAGAGTTGAGAGATTTTATCGCGCATGGCATGGACGGATGTAGAATTTTACGAATGTTTCTCCGCGATTACAGTCAACGTAAAGATTTCCACGACCTGCGTGTCTCCTTTTTATCTAAAACACCTTATAGTTGAGTTAAATTTCGCCACTGTAGACGTAGCTTTACTTTTTTTTTTTGTTTTTTTTTTTTGCTCTCCCCCACTTGATTTTTTTTTTTAAAAAAAGAAAAAATCACTCGATTTGATATTCGTTTTTAAAACTTTAATTTATGTTGTGTGGCATATACGTATTTACTTCTAGATGCCTACATACATATATGTATGTATATAAACCGTTTGAGTGAAATTTAAAATATACTTTCTCTTTGCGTAGCTACGTGACACAAAAAAGGGGGCGTACTCGTACCAATGCAAGGACTAACTCGCTTAAAAATAGCACAACATTAAGATTTGCAAACACACATCTTTTCTCACGAATAAGACGGGAAAAAATATCTTAACACATTTATTTCGAAATATTTACGATAATGTCTAAAGATAAATTTGAATTGTTTTGATCTAACACAGAACTCTTTCAACGAAAAGGTAATTTAACAAAATAAATGAACCGGGCAGTCCTCTTATACAAACTCTTATACAATTTGCAGATATAAAAATTTTCTATTTTATGTAAAAAACAAATCCTCTTGAACGCTGTTGTGCACCAGAAAAATGTCAATCTTTGACTGACCGCTCTATTGAATTTATGCTCGAAATTTGTATCTAGGAGATCGTTGATTTTTTTTTTTTCATTCGATAACCCAATAAATAATTATATTTCTTTTCATCGTCAACGTTCGATAAATTAACTCAATTGTGTGCTCGAATTGACCACCGTTTACAAATGCGAAATGTATCTATGTATCGAAATGTCTGAGTATCTGAGAAGAAGTAATAAAAAAAATAGCGTGTGTATCCAATTCAAAAGACTTTAATGAATCTTATGTGTACAAGAGTACAAGAGGAGTGTCTTAATTTTACTAAAATTTCTTTGCATCGATACTTTTTGCAATGAAATTTTTTTTCTTTCTGACCCTTCTTGGTACGATTTCGAGTGTTTCAAAGCATTTACACGAACTGATTTTGAAAATTGAGTAGTTTTTTTTGTAAAGTTTTTTTTTCGCCTCTCTCTCATACAATCTTTTACTCTTTCGAATTTGAGTTCATTCGAAAATTTATTTTTAATTTAAACGCGCCGTTTTCAAATGTATGAGTGTGGGGTAAAGTCTTAAGAGGAATTTAAACTATTTTTTTAACACACATATGAATGTTTTATTTTGTATATAAGAACTTTTTTTTCTTAGTTTTATTTTTTTTTCACAATAATTGAGGAAAAACGGCTGAGTTTCAGTTTTTTTTTAAATGTACGAGTTTTGTTTAATTTATCGTTATGATGTATTTATGGCTTTGTGCGAGCATTTTAAGTCACGCGCATTCTGAAAATACGTCAGAATAGAGGCTTTTATTTATAAGAAATGTTTTTTTTTAAATTTTTTTTTTTTTCATAAAATGTAAAAATGTGTGTGCCAAGTGTTTGGAAGAGTCATACACATTTTGTTCCAAACATAAATACGCGTACGGAAGTGTCTAGAACGTCACTTTGATAAGTTGAGTATGTTTATGACATTTTGTTTGTATATAAGCTTGTTTTGATGTTTATCTTTTTTTTTGTCATCTTTTTTTATGAAATAAGTTTGGTCATATATTCCGTGAATTGTCTACAAAATTCACACGCACGTACATGCATACATACATGAATGAATGTGGGTACAATCTGCATATTAATATTTCTAACATTAACAATCTCAGTATAATTGAGTTAATAAACATAGATCGATAGATAACCGTGTGTATTATCTAGTAGGTCACATTTACGTGGAACGAGATATCATGATAAGGTGGCGTCGGGTTACGTTAAAAGTTCGTTGAAACAGTGCATGTATTTAAGAGACCGAATAGGTAATATCACGAAATTATACTTCTACTTCATTGACCTAGTTCCCAGAGATTAATTTGTATCTATGTATACGTAGCACTCCTTCCACGAGATAGAATTGTTCGATGTTTATCTCGAAACGGTAACTAAGACATTGTATACTCATCTGGAGTATTAATATTCATAAGAATTAAATATTGGCGGTCATGCGTTGCCTGTTCGCCCATATGTAAGCAGATAATTACAGGTATGCATACTAGTGTACTTAAATCAATCATTAAACCGATTTCGCATTTTCATTAAGTAGTGCTGTGAAGACCTGCCCAGCTTTTTCCTAACGAGGGCAAATTAAAAACTAAGTACATGTTGTCAACAAAAAAAGCAACACCTATCCATTATCTAGGGCAGAACGTCCCTGTTGCCAACAGTAACTTCGAAGTGGTTAAGGAGTTTACCTTCCTGAGTGTAAACACCACGACGATCCGCTGCTATCTCGGTTGGCGAAATAACTGAGTGCAAAACTCTTAACTAGAAAGACCAAATGTGTGCTCTACACAACGTGGATCCTGGCAATGCTATGGTGCTGGACGATAAGCAGGAAAGCAGAGTAGATTTTGAGTAATTTCGTCGAATATTATTTGATCCCATATGCGAATGAAGAAGGACGAATGAAGACGAAGATACAACAGCGAACTCTTTGAACACTTCGAACACACTGACTCGGCTACATCGAACGAATGGACAATAATGCTCAAGGTAAGAGGATCTTCGAGTCACAGCTCCCAGGTTCAGATAACAAGGAAGATCGAACCTCCATTTTAAGGATCAAGCTATTGCGGATGCAAGAGCGTTTGGTTTGGAAAACTGGGAGCACGTTCGCAGGATCGAACAGGGTAATAGGATGCCGTGGCTCAGCAGGGACCCTTCACGGATGGGGAGCCACTAAAGTTAGTATTTATTCTACTCGTGTGAATCGTTTACATCTGGACACGTATATCTAATGGTGTCGCCTAAAACAGGCGCCATTTTTCTCTTCTAAGGACTTCCATGCGCATCGGCGTTTTCGTCATATAACAAGGCCCACTTGTGTAAATTTCCATGCCAAGAAATTTCTTCTAAAACTTCGAAATCTTGTACAAAAAAACGAGTAAAACTCAAAAGCGAATACAAAAAGCTCTCAAAATAATTCGATTGGGAAACCCCAAAAAGAAATTCGATCGCTGCTGATCTCCCTAACCGAAGGGACTCTCTATGAACTTAAAAAGCCATATAAAATATGTTCAAAAGGAATGTAAATTGTGTTACTTCACGAGCATCACCTTCATGCACAAAAACACTGTATGTAACCCTCACGTTATAGAGATGTTGCTAATGTTGTACAATTCTTAAACTAACAATCTGCAGGTCTACCTCACTAACTGCGGTTACAGCACACGTCTATTTTATCACTAAAACTGACTAAACCTCCAGGAATCTTTATGATCAACGAAAACCCGTTGCATTACAAAAGCAGCCATTTTAGATGCAAACACAATGAAGAGACCGTGATGGTGGGCTACGAAATGAATGCCTACAATGTGTTTTGGGGTACATATTACCAACAACCAACCAAAACTCAGTGCTGTCTTCTGTCTCTCAAGCGAAACCAAGACCCCCAACCCATTATCCATGAATGGTACTTGCATCGGGGAAACCGAAAGACTTGCCATTCTCGGTATGTGTGTTAACAATCATCTTCGTTGGAGCGAACACATATTCGAGGTCGCCAAAAATGCTCCAAAATGTCTAGGATTCCTTAAGCGGTGCAAGAAATATTTTACCACTTCTGATCTGGCTTCAATATATATATTCATCCGCCCAAAGATGGAATATAACGCCCACATCTGCTCTGGTGCACCCAAGACTGTTTTGCACATGCTAGATAGGGTCCAGAACCGAGCGATAAAACGAATAGGTGATAGAGACTTTGTGAGCTCTATAGACTCACTAGAACATCGTAGAAATGTCTCGTGTCTTTCCCTATTTTATCGCTTCTTTTATAAAAAATGCTCCAGCGAAATAGCCACCTGCATTCCTCCCCTTTAAAATTTCACCCGCAATACGCGTCACGCTTCGAATGCACATCAGTTCACCCTCAAGCCCAACTTCGGACGTACTGTCAAATACAAGGATTCGTTCATAAGCCGAACGACACGTATGTGGAATGATCTTCCAGGCTCTGTGTTTCCTCATCACTACAACATTCAAGCATTTAAAGCCAACGTGCACCGGTACTTCCTCTGTTCCTCTTTCCCCTTCTTCCAAACGCCCGTGCCCTGAGAATTCAGCATAAGGGTATTCATACCCCCTTTGGCGCGCGCGAATTAAAAAAAAAAAAAAAAAAAAAACACTAACCCTTAAAGTGAATCTATTCATTTTCGAATATCCTTGCAGACAATACCATACTTTGTCAATATTTGGTAAGCACTGCAGTTTGTAGTACAGAAACTGGCCCTATGTTATAGGGGATTGGATTGATCTAACAGATATTCCTTCCACAGTCGTCCTGGAAAGAACTAAGATGAGAACATGCTCAGAAACTGTTAATCGTGCTCAGAAACTACATTGAACAGTGCAAAAAGCCTATCACCATGTGGAATACAGGCAGATACATATATTAACAGGTTGTTTTCTTTTGCAGGTAGTTCTACGTACTTGCCAATATTACACAAGATATCACATGATAAATATAAGAAATCTAAAAATACGGGAAAAGATTCAACGAGTCGAATGACTGGCGCACTGGATATACCTCCTCCGAATCGATAGTCCTGGCAAGCAAAGGAGCAATCCACTGGTAACTATTGTATGACCAATACCAACACTACCAACATCCAAAGGAAAAGTAAGCATACGTTGTTACTTTCAAAAAATTTATTTCGATTTTCTTACCTCTGATTGGGTTAATTTTTACTTAGAAATTCTTTGAATTAAAATATGAAAAACAACGGCAAATTTTCATATAATAGACCATTAAATCTTGAAATTGCATCCTTGCAAGAGTCTGTCTTTCTTTTAAGCGTTTTTTTTATGGGCTTTATAAATCACCAAATCACCAAAACTATAAACTGTCGACATGAATTGCAGAATACAGATTTTCTAAAGGCAGTGTATATTTACATATAAACCCCGTCTAAAAATAGCAATTTACAAGAAGAAAATTTGAATAATTTCACAATGCAATTCAAGATGAACATTTTAAATTACACTCATCAAATGGAATGAAGTTCACTTACACTAAAGATGCGATGTAATGCAAAGATATCATCAGTGCAAGCGTTTGTTCGTACGTGGCCACAGATACTTGGATTGTGGTTTGTTTGGAGAGCTAATGACTATTCAAATATTTTATGTGGCAGTTGTACTAAGCTAAAGCACCAAAACAACGTTAATTATTTTTTTAGCTATCAGATTAAAGTGTACTTTGTTAGGTGGATCTACTGTACACACTCGCACTGTTCGTTATTGATTCAAATTGATTTTCTCTTAATTTTGAATGCGTTTCAGTTTCTTTTTAGATAACTTTTTGTTTAAAGAAATACTCTAGAGCAGGGTGTACGAGTAGTGGGAGAGTCAGCCAAATACAAATACTTGGCACAACAGGTCCAGGGCCTAGCTTCTCGCAACCATTCGTGTTGGACGTTTGTCAGACATTTGCGAGAGGTGGGGCCGTGAAAAAAACTTTTCTGGGATTCAAATGCCGAACCTCTCGCTCAGCGATCCAACGCACTAACCACTTAAGCTACGGCGCCCAAAGTCAGCCACAAATACTCAAATTGTTCTTGGTCTTCGCTTCTAGAGCTTGGGGATTCGATGCATGATTCAGGCAGTAAAGATCGAACTGCAATCTAGGTCCCACTACTAGGATAGCATTTATTATTAAAAGAAAAAGAATATCGGAAGCTGAAGAAACGGAAGCTGCCAAAATGGGTTTAGCTATTAATGAGGACAAAAACAAGTATATGCTGTCAACAAAAGGGGCACACAACATCGACGAATTGGACAGTCGACAGCTATAACTTCGACTTTGTCTACCTTGGCTCAGCTATTAATTCTGAGAATAACACCTCGGCAGAAACAAAACGACCTTTTCTTTATGCTGAGAAGGCAATTGAGTAGTAAGGTCACAACTATGGAGATTCTAAACTTATGGGATAGGCTATTAAAACATGTCTTCAAACAACTCGTTGATGCCTCACACACAAATATGTGATCGATGTGTTAATCACAAGCCTCGCCAAGAGTTAGATCAGGCCAGACAAAGAACATTCACAACAGAGATCATATGGCGATTAGTCAACAATTTACCGGTTAAATAAATTTAGATAAGTATATCGAAAGCGGGCTCAATCATCTTGTACTATCCCACTTTCGTAGTCTCACCATAAACACACTCAATTAGCACCTAAGTACAGCTAAACACGGAAGAGAACCTGGATGATCCCTGCTACACTCAATCGAATTCTATACAAATACCAACTTCATTGACGTACTAAGTAACCAAATTCAACAGACTGTTTCACACCTAGTCAGACAAAAAAAAAACTGACACCATGTTTACTTACTAATTCTAACGTGTAACATAAATAAACAAATCTAACTTCGTGCGGTGTATTTACATACATCATCAGATTTTTTTGTACTAGGACAAAAGAACCTAAAAATTATTACAGACAGACTCTATAAATGTTTCAAAAGTGTCTATACAATGGGCCAAATGAATTCCCATAATTTTTTGAAAACTTATCTAATTTACTTTCAAATGAGATACACCTTTGTGGATAATAGGATTGCATTTAACAGAAAATATCTCATGTGAAACGGCTGTTTGTTTGATTAATAATAACAATTTTCGCGTCAAATTATTTCGGGCAAATTGCCAACTATTTACTGAGCACAGACAATTTTATTTCATCCCACCCTCGTGATTGTTACTCATTTATATACTTTTTTTCTTCTTATGTAGTGGAGATGGAGAGGTCTTTTTTTTTTTAATTTATATTATTCTCCTCATTTGAAAATTTGCAGATTTTTTTTTTTTTATTATTTTAATCGATTCACTGAATAAGCACAAATTCGAATCAAATCATCAATTATATGGCAATTTTGATTGAATGGTATCAAATGTTGAATGCGGTTCAAAGTGGATAGAGAATTATTTATTATTATTCTTTTTTTTTGAAGCCTTTGCCTTACTCAAGTAATTTAAATTTGAAAATGGACTTTGGAAGCAAATTCTTGTACCAATATAGACAATTAATCAAACGGCCGACGACGTGTATCGATTTTATGTCTTGGACCCAATGTCTGGCGAAAGAACGCGCTGGCGGTAAAATAATTGAACTAAATCGTTTGGACAGCCCTGAGGGGTAATGTGATAAACTTTTAAAGTAATTTAAGCAAGCATAGTTTGTTGGATAGAGATGCTGAACCGAAAGTATCTAGGTTAAGCCAAGCTATTGAATTTACGATCTAACAAAAATTTAAAAATTCACTGATGTTGAGTTCAAAGTGATTTTATGTAGTCGGTTAGCCAAATTTCAGTGAATTTTAAGCAGTATTTTCAATTACAATATAAAGCATCATATTTTTTTAATTATTTTCATTTGGCAAGGAACCTGTCGATGGACCTGAGCCAAATGCGAAGGAATACTACGTCTTGATACGGCTTACTAGAGCTTCTTTGTTGTAAGTCATGAAACAATGTGAACAACAATCGCACGTCAAGTAAGTCTATAATTAACGAATTTTTTTGTTACGCTTAATCGAGAAAATGTAGTCGCCATGGCTCAGTGGTAAGTGCGAATCCCAGAAAACACCAACAAGATTTCTCACCGTCCCATTTTCCCTGATTGTCATCAGAAAGATTCACAATTCGCCTTTCGGATATGGCTTTTGAATTGCATTTGTGGGAAAAAAACACGCACAACACGAATGGTGGCAAGGAGCTACGCCTAAGCATTTATCTATTCATGTGACAGAAATAAGGGAATAAGTTCCCTTGTAATTTGAAGCTAAGTTGGTTCCAAAACTTTGTATTAAGTGTCCTTGAAATCTACACATGAAAACTACATACGGATAGACTAGTAAAAAGACTCTTTAATTTTTGATTAAAATATAAGATCTTATCCACTTTGCGATTTGCACGATACTTATTTAAGGCATTGCATGTGATATGGTAGAATGAAACATGGTACCCCTTGTCAATAGTAATAGTCATTTAAAAAAAGGGCTTTATTATAGGTGGATGAAAACTACTCGTATTGTATTGATCGCTTTAAATGAAAAGTTTCCCGTTTACAAAGACAGAGTGTGCAGGTGATTATTCCACAGCGAACTACTTATTTTTCTCTCGAAAATAGTTCTTTTGAACTATGTACATATTCCAAATGTGTTCCGGATTTCGGCATGAAGAAGCTTCTTGTTAAATATCATGTTAAATCTAGTTCTGGAACAGATAGTGAGCACGGATATACAGACGACATTGACATCATCGGTCGCTCTCAGGGTAAAGTCATAGAGGCTTTCACGGCAATTGAAGACCAGGCGAAACGAGTTGGCCTTGAAGTAAACGAGGATAAAACTACGTGCATGCTGTCAAATTTGACAACAGTAACTACGAAGTGGTTAAGGAGTTTACGCAGCTCGAAGTAAACATCAACTTCACCAACGATACCTTAGTGGAGATTTGCAAGGACTGACCCAAGGAAACTGCTGCTACTTCGGTTTGGCGAAACAGTTGGGTTCAAAACTCTCGGAAGATGAAATGCATGCTCTACAAATCATTGATCGTGTCAGTTCTGCTCTATGGTGCCGAGTGCTGGACGATAAGCAGGAAAGCAGGGCAGATTTTGGAAACTTTCATCGAATATTCGGTCCCATATGCGAAGAGGGTGGAGAATGAAGTGGATACAACCGCGAACTCTGTGAAATGCTTAAAGATGTGTATGTAGTCCGAAAAGATAAAACACGTCGACTACACTGGCTCGGCCACATCGAGCGAATGGACAATAGTGCTCCAGTCAAAGATCAGAATCCCACCCCCAGGTACGATACAAGGAAGACCGAACGTCCATTTTAAGGATCAAGCTATTGCGGATGCCATAGTGCTGGGTCTGGAAAACTGGAAGCAGCTTGCCCCCGATCGAAAAGGATGGAAGGCTGGCTGGAAGGCTGGCTAAGGCAGGGGCCCTCCACGGGTTGCGAGTTCATTAAATAAGAAAGTAGTTCTTATTTACAGCGACATCGACTTATTTAAAAGGATCCGAATTAATCGCCGGAAATGGCTTTGGCATATAGAGCGAAGTGGCACCAACACATCGGCCGGAGATGACTGATCAGCTTACGATTTCATCCCAGACAGACGGCTTGTTAATGGAATGTCACCTAAGGTCACGTGAACAGTTGGAAAGGAATAGTGTGTCCATCTCGGATCACACAATAAAGTAGGTAAATATCATACTAAAGGGAACAATGATCTCCATTTAAGCTCAGGAATTGTTTGTGGATTACTAGCATATGGATGTGACTTAAAAACCAAAAACCAAAGAAGTGTTGGCCAATTTTTATCCGCATTTGAAATTACTCGATCTGGAAATTTTTCCCACACTCACTCAATTGTATCACGCGTAGTGTGACAGATTGCACAATCCTGCTGGATTCACATGTCTTCAATACCAATCAATTCTGGCCAAAAAAAAATCATTTATCGTTCTGTCGTTCTGTAACACAATCTGTTTCCAACAAAATACGGCCCAATCTCTCGACCAGCCAAAAAACGTGAAGCATGTACGTGGTGGATGTATTGATTTCTCTTGAATCATATTGGGGTTCACTGCACCCAAATTCGATAATTTTGCTTATTTGTGTAGCCATTGAGTTGAAAATGTGCCCCATCGCTAAAGATGATTTTTCAAAATGTCGTTCGTTTTTAATTAACCAATTAACAATTTTGTTCGCTTAAAATGTTCTTCTGCCTTGAGTTCTTGGGTACGCATCGAGATGCAGATCTTTCGGGAGAATTCGCTGTATGGGTGCTTCTTGAAAAATCTAATTAATGTCCCTGGGATTTGTACAAGACGGAGAACGCATTGGTCCTTCATAATCGAATTAGTTGCCTTAATCTTTGTAATTTGTCTTCGAATTGATAACTTATTTCGAGCATTATTTCGACCGAAAATTACACGGTCGCAACATTGACAGATGTCATGCATACATATGTATATGAAATTTTCAGTGTTGCCAACCGTATATCAAACAAAAGTTGAGAAATTGTTAAATTTGAACACAATGCTCTTATTGAGACGCCCTTTATTAAAAACATTGGAAGCAAAAATCATTCGCTAGACCTGAACGATAATACTCAAATGCAAAGCCTCTAAGCTGTATAAAAATGTGGATGCAATCTAAGCACTAAAATTCGACTCTTACATTGCCTTTTACGGTGCAACAGTCAAAATTTTCCAATCCCAGCGCGCAGGAATTTTGCATCAACGAGCGGGAAGGAAAGTAGGTACTCAGCATCAACAAGGATGGAATCTGCGATTTGTTTACTGAAGTAATATAAAAAAAACAAACCACTTACTTATGCGTATGTAAGTTTATTTCTTTTTAAACGGATACCATCTGCTATAATTAGTACACAACTGTCAAGCTCATATACTTCTTCATATACTCCCGTATGCATATGTACAATTGACGTGCTGTTTTTGTTTACTTACAAAATTGTTTACATACATCTGACCCGAGTGATGGAAATAATTCTTTTTTACAAAAACACAAGAAATTGCCTAGTCCGCGTAAACACTAAAATATTAAAAGCAATTTAATTCTCAAAATAACTTTGACATTGATAGTCTTTTTTCGTCAACATTACAACCGAAGAGTATTAATATTTAGTCAATATACTTTTATATACCATAAAGTAACCCATACTTGTGAGTTAGTCCGATAGTCGTTACCTAATCAAAAGTATTGCGTTGTTTCGTTTTTCTTTGACTTTTACTATTTGCATGACTAATTGTGAGTTCATGTCTCGGAGAGCAAAAAAAAAAAAAAAAAAAGAATTTCAAACGTCAACAACATTCACCCCAAAGCTAAGCCAATGGTAGCCTCTAATGAGTTCAAAAGAAATAATTGTGATCCTACGTGACCCAGCTCAGTTCCACAAATTGAGATAAAATTTCACAATCATCATTGGGACTTCAAATCGTTCTGTGTATGCTGCAAACTCATTCAAAACTTTGTTTAAAATCTTTCATTGTAGTGTTGCTGCTTCAATGTTTTTTTTTTTTTTTTTTTTTGTGTCGATTTGTCGATTTGTTTTATCACTTTGTTGTAGATACATAACGATACACATCATTATGAATGATAAATTGAGTTGGTGGAAGAGTGTCACACGCTCGCCTCAAGCAGAACCGCACCGTAAGTCAATTAGATACGGCAATCGATATGATGGCTGTGATTAACAAAACAAACAATGAAACTACGAAAATAGATATTTGCCGTATTTGCCGGTATAGATACAATGTATGTACGTTTGTATGTATGCTAGAAAAAAAAATCTCGCTGAGCTAACAATTGTGGACTCGTACAATCTACATAACTTTAAGAGGGGATTAGTTTGCAAGAAAGTATTGTCACCACATTGCCAGGCTTCGTTTTTTGTTGGTCGTATTTATGTTAAATATTCACGTGGTACTAATTGATTTGTAAGCAGCAGGTTGTATAATATAGACACCGCTATAGGTGTCATTGTTTTGATGATAAGTTTTGGTGTGCTTCCCTCAGGCAGCTGTGAGATGCCATCAATTAATCTAAGCTCTTCCATAAATTACTTGGTGCATTGAATTGAAACGCCTTTCAATTTACTTCCAGTCAGAAAGTCTATAACAAAAAAAGAACACTAGATACATATTTGTTTAAGATATTTCATGACAGATTGATTGTCGTGCGATGGTGTATGTTAAAATCTTAAATCAATTTGCTGATGATGCTTGTGGGATGTTAATTGGAATCGATCATAAAATTTTTTATCTCATAGTGTGTAATTATTTTGACTCATACTGAAAAAAGTAGTCGCGTTTAACGAGCCATGTCCATCCAATGTCGCTAGGTCGTCAATTTTTTGAGGCTATGGAAAAACCACCTCGAATAATTATAGCCACGTGCTCTTTATTTTAAGGCAAACTTTGTTCTCTACTTATATCGAGAAAATTAATATCGTCTAGGAAATAGCGCCGTGGCTTAGTGATTCGTGCGGAGGTTCCAGGAGCTGGAAACGTGTGTCATGTGCATCCCTCTCCATAATGGAAAGAAGTTGTACGTGGTCGCAGTCTATGCACCTGGAACTACTAAAACCATTTCATTCAAAACAGAGCTCGAGACGCTTTTTCGATGTCTAAGACTGAAGTGGAAAGGGAATTATTTCATAATGACCGGAGATTTAAACGCCAAACATAGTGATAGTCTGCACAATGTCGAGTATAAACTCGATTTGATCCTAGAAATAGCTCCTGTCCCCGCACGACAAACAACGAAGAAATACTTGTTACAGCAGGCATAGATCCAGGGAACGCAGTCTGTGATGACAACATCTTTGTGATCGATGACCCACAGAAGAAGGTAAAGGCTATAAGAACAACTTCCCAGGAAGTGTACAAGTTCAATAATAGCATTTTCCGGGAGGACTACCTGACTCCTCTTGTACAACTTCTACCTTAGGAATGATATGCAGCACTGGCAATCAGAAAACATCGGTTAAATGCCGATAACATCGCAAACAATGTCATCGCCGATGAGGTGGTACATCCCCCGTTCATATCGAAGGTAGAACTCCAAGTGACCTTTGACTCATTAAGAAGGAAGAAATCCTTAGGTATCGCCGAAATATCTAACATTGTGGATCGAAACCTCCTTCCAGAAGCGGTTAGCATTTACACCGTCGTTGAATAATGAACATTATCCGGCAACAGAAACTTTGACGATGCGATGTCAAGCTACAAAACCAAGGCTACTGGCGATGCACAAAGAATGGTTTAGTATATGGGTGATTCATAAAGGGATACTGTAGTTTTGCTGTAGGGCTTAACTTTCCAGAATTGTCCACATACGCTTGCATTACCATGGATAATGGCATTAATACCACTTTCACCCATATAATCATCGACAATTATGCGGCCCTTAAATCACTATTTTTCGCTAAAGATAATCTTAAAATTTGTTGCATCCATTGTCAGTAAAGTTGTCTTCTCACAGCAAAGTTAAGCTCATACTGGTTACCGGGGTATGAAAGTTTTGAAAATTGACTAAACAGGATCCTTCGCAGATGTATTTATGACCTAAGCCTTTCTACGGAATCCCACGCTACGCGATTGAAGCCACGTACGTAAAATAGTTGCGAGACCAATATGTGCTATTTATACTAGGAAAACTCCAAAAGCTTCCTTTCAAATTATTGCCACATAAGTTATCACCAGAAGATGAACCTCATTCAATATGTTGAATGGCGACTTTATTTAGAGAAGAAAACACTATATGAATATATCCTTGCCCTCATTGGGACGATCAAATGTTTCGTGGTTTGAGGTTGCTTCTTGATACAATGCTGCAGTACCTTGAAGCTGTTGGACGTTTTCACAATTATTTTCGAAAATTACACGAAGCACTACAATTAGTTTTTGGTGATATTGCAGGCTCCTATGTATTTCTACGATATGCTTAACGACTCTGCATTTGCACCCACACACCAACTCACCCACTGCTTTTCACGACACTCTTCTCTAAACTATGTTAGGTTTCGAGTCAAAAATAATCGAAACCAAACCACTCGCAACCTCATTCCTTCAGCTACATGACATCACTCCCAAGTTATTATGCAAGAAGGGTATACAAATCGACAGAGCACATAACCATACCTGGTTATGGTTTCCCTCAGAAGTAACTTGCTCACATGTAAGTTCCGTAAAGGCCACATTTCAATGCAGGACATGTTTTGAAAACTTTTGAGGAATAACATGCTAATTTTGATATTAGTCATGCTTACAAATATTTACAAATATTCGGCGCAATAGACCAGGGTCTAGCTTCTCGCGACCATTAACGTTGTACGTGTTAGACTCTTTAACACAAATGGAAGGGACCTACAGTTAAGAACCGTACCTGAAAGGCTTCTTTTCTTATTTAAGAAGCTTTCTCATGACAGGTTTTACTCTCTGACATTTTTCAGATATTCGCGAGAGGAGGGACCGAGAAAAAACTCAGTTATCCAACGCATTAACCACTGAGCCACATCGCCCAAAATCGAGATTATTTGCTCAAATTAGGCTGAGCTTGCCTCAAAAATAATTGCGGTAACATTGTACAAAATTTCAGTATTTTTACACAGATATTGTCCCCATCTGTAGCTATCTTAGCAAACCATTTTCAACTACCGGGGGCAGAGATGGTGTTAACCTTAATTTCAATTAAATCAGGGGTGTCTTAAAGTTTTCTTTTTCAGTTTTTGTAACGTTTTCTCATTTTCTTATATTGATTTAATTTTTTTTTCATAAGAAACTTGTATGCCCTGTTTTATGCACTGTACACAAAATTAGAGCAGTAAAAAAATGCATATAATACTTAAATTGAGTTCATGACGTGGCAACCCTACACATCCTTTGTCTTCAGCAAGGATTAAAAGGTGGAAGAGAAGAAAAACTCTTCTCATTTTTTTTCTTAAATGCCACTCCGCATTCCATTGTGCACAAAACAAACAAAATACATTTTTTGGGCACTACAGAAACTAAACTTTAAATGGAGTTACAAAGAAATACGACAAATGAACAATTTAGAGCATGTCAGACTTAAAGCAATTTGTTAAAAAAAACAGCGCATTAAATGGACCAAACATAATTAAAGGTTGCCTCCTTAAATGTGAATCTAAGGACGTCATTCTCATGAGAAAAAAGTACTTACAGGAGCTACAAAGGGATAAGGTGCTTATTACAAAGCTCGCTCTTCTCTTTTGAAAGGATGTCCTTCTGCGTGGTGTAAAGTTATTTCGTTCTTTCTTTAATTTTCATTTGGTTTCTTGTTCCTTAGATCTTGAATGGTTGCTGAAGAAGTTTGAATTTTAAAAACGGTTTGCTTAATACAAATTCGTAAAAAAATTTGATAGTGAAGGCATTTAGTTTACCTGGATCTCCTAATCATTTAATTGCCTAGGCCCCAAAGATTAAATTGATAACTTAAAAAACTTTGTCTAAAGATAATTGATTGTCGGAAGCCTTAGTTTTACGGTTCTAAAGTCGGTAGTTAGAGTTCAAAATTAGCGTGCAAATTCAACTGGAGTAGATTGATCTAAAACCGAAGATAAAATCATTTCCCCGTGATTTTTCATAGATGTCGTTAAGTTTAATATTCTCGTAGACCGAATGTTATGATTATTATCTTTTGAACATTGGAATAAGTAATGTCAGCTTGACATGAAAGAATGTAGGTTAGATATTATCACTTTGAATTCCTGATATTATTGATTTTTTTAAAGGTCCGACATACGTAAATTGCTGAAAATAATTAAAATTAATCGCAAAAGTGACATAGTTGAAAACGGCTGAAGTATAAATTTAATCCCTTGAGTACTTTTAAAATTGTTTTTAATTTGTTAATATGTAGCACCAGCTAGGAATTAACATTTTTTTCGTTTTGTTTTTTTTTTTAATTGCTGTTGTTTATTTTTAATGATTTTTTATGAACCTTGAACATTTAAAAGAACCTTGATAAACTACTTAAAATAAAAATAAAATTCAATACACATAGTTATGAATGAGCAGCCATCGTCCGGATATCAACAGCAACAAGAATATGTACATTTGCAACTTAAAAATGCCGACTGTGTTATAGTAGGTAGATAGGTAGAGGTGGCTATTTCTTTAGATAGAAACATAATTAGCGCTAGAATGCGCCGTTTTGACACCACAAAACTCATGTAACCTGGTTGTAGAAGAATTTGTTTACGGTTGAGGCGAGAGATAATCTACACCCATCCTGTCGAGTTCAGGTAGAGGATGAGGGCTCCAATCCTTCCGCCAGATATCTCTCTCAGGTCGTCGAAGACCTGCATTTGCAGACCTACAAATGGGAGTGGACCTCAACAGCTAGCTAAAGACAGACCTGACTGTAGCGAACTGTAGCGGGACCTTTTATAGAATGACACAAGTAAAAGCCACAGAAACAAGCCCAGAAAAAAAAAAAAACAAAGAAAAAGTTGGATTGATACTCAAAAACATATTTTATGTCGGAAACCTAGCTTTTAAGACGAAACAACCTTAATGGGCAAAACACAATGTGGCGTTCGCGCGGTCGTGCGTTTGACAGGCATTGTACCGACTTACGAAAGTATTTGTCAAAACGCGCGACCTCAAAATTTGCAACACAAAATGTGGCTTCACGACGGTCGTGCGTTGAGAGGTTAGGAATATGGCAGAACTATGTTCTGTTCCCTCAAATTTCCCACACACTATTTCGCGGCAGAAAAAGGAGTAGAAATGTACTCTTTTTATTTTCATTGTTTAATTAGGAAATACAAATATAAGAAATAACTGCGAAAACGAATGTTTGAATAAGAATATAAAAAAATAAAAAACTCTGCATACTCTAACATAATTAATTTGTGTTGAAAATACATCAATTAGTAATTAAAAATGTTTCCATATTAAATGCTAACAATTCGGAGTACATATACGACACAATGGTTTGCCGTTTTGCTAAAATCGAACAAGCCAAAGAATAATGTCAATCCAAAGCTCTACTTCGACGTTGAGGTCGCGCTTACGATATTTACGATTTAAAAACCGACGAAACGCGTGAGGTCACATTTTGTGTTACCCCATAAGAACCCATTGTTTCTACTCAATCTGTCAACGCGCGACCGCGCGAACACCACATTGTGTTTTTACTTTTAAAAATCAATTGCAATTTAGACAAGAAACTATTTTTTGACCAGCTCCGTTCAATTGGAGTGAGCATGTCCATTAACAAAATCCTCACACAACATATGTACATGGAGTCAAAAATCTTTAGACATCTTATTAGGAAGCGAGACAATTTTTAGGTTGACCACTTGGAGGGCACTTTAGCCTTTCTAACAGACCAACAGATGCTACTTATACCTGGCAACCGAAAACAGTGGCTCATATAGGTCATTTAAAAAAACTGAAAGTTAGGAAACCATGAGCATTAAGTTTTGAGGCTCATGCAAGCGATTTTCGTATACTGAACAGAAAGGGATAAGAATAGATGATTTAAAAATTCAAGTACAAAATACTCAAGAAGAAAAGAAAACACAGTGCCTGAACATACGTAAGACTAGAATGAAAGAATATTCTAAAAATGTATTTGAAAACGTTCACATTTTACGATGCATTGAGAGGAGTATTTCTATTTTTATCGACCAATTTTACAATGTATGAGATACGTTTCAGCGGGGAAAACTCTGTTCGAGATCTTACTGCCGCAATACCGAGCTTAACAAACCTTTCATCCCCTCTACAGCCTCAGTCTTAGAAGAAAAATAAGAAATTTCATTTCGAAAATACTTACACCTACTCTTTCTTATACCAAAATTCAACATGAATACTCTCTTATTTACTTCTGTATCAGTTACATCTTCTTTCTCTCAGGTAATTACCTCAGACCTTATATTTTAATTAGAATATCAGAATGCCTTCCACTTAAAAGAAAATATTCCATTATATCACGCTGACTCAATATCCTATCAATTTATTCACACATGTGTGCACGATTGCATATACGAGTATGTGTTTATATCATAATCCCTTATTCCCAGGATTACTTATTCTCATACAAAAAAAAGAAAAATATTCTTCCTCATACCGGAATCTATCTACACGTGTATCTGTTATACAAATACAAGAACATAAAAAAACACATTTTTTGTTGGCATCTAATTTCCAAGAATTTTATATAGAACCAAACATTATCCCAGGACGAAATATCTCTGGAGGTTCTCCCCCTTAATTCATTCCGAAAATCCATTTAGATAATTCGCATAATTCAGATGGAAAACACCAAAAGTCCGATAGTGCTCTGGGATTTACTATTCAGTAGAATTTTTATTATTAATTTGAACTCGAAGTATTCAATGAGAAATGGAACTACCACCCTCACTAAATTTTTTGTTAGATACTCGAACCATCATTCACGGCAATAAACCCGATGGTAATCAAAGAAATTATTTCGAGACTGGGGCGGGCAGAGCAGAGTACGGTCAAAGACCTCACATTTTGTGTATGGTCGTCGTCGTCATTTCAAATGTTGTAAAAGTCACGATTGGAAAAAAAAGAATGTCGTGTAGGCGGTTTTAATGAACCCATCTGTACATACATCCATAGATAACTGCTACATTCTATCTACTCGTAGCTATCTCTACCATACCCAATACAATCGGCAAAGCATTGGTATAGTCTCCCGGTCTCAGCAAAATCAATGGACCTAGTTTGTGCAGGCAATAGGAACGGGGAGGAAAATAACGCCTGCGCCTAGACGGTGTCCTTGATTTGACATCATTGTGAATTGGACGTGTAATAGGAATGCTACACTGACGTTAATCCCATAGTATAGTAGCCACAGTGAAACCTTGAACGGCTGGGAACTCAAATGTGAATCAAGTGCCGTAGACTACACTCGTAGTGGCGATTGTATTCGTATCTATAACGAAATGCTGTATGCTTTGCAGAAGGCACATGAACAGGTGTGAAGTGTATGCAAATTTTCTAATGCTGGAAGCGACGTTTCATGCAGTGCATTTGGTTCGTATGGTGTATCAACGATGGACAAGAGATTAATTTTCCAAATGAATTTATGACGTTTTGACAGCTGTTAAACTTTTCAACCCTCATTTATATCCCACTTAAATCCACATGTCTAGAGAGAGTCGACTGACCTTATCACTTACCTAATAGGTTCTTCTCTTATACATATCTAGACCAGAAGTGTATCCACGGAAGGGTATCGAGGTTTACTTTTTATGTTACCTTTATGGGATATTAACAAATATTTAGGAAGCCTTTTCAGAAGTGAAATGAGCCATTTCCAACTTTATGAACTACTTCTGAATCCTGAAAGGATATTAAACTTGTTGTTATTAATTGAAATGTGGCATGTATGTATGAGGGAGGGAGGTTGGTAGAGAAACTACTGACTACCCAAAATATGGTGAGTGAGTTCCGTGGCTCAGTGGTTAGGACTATTCAGCGGGAGGTTTGATGTTCAAGTAGCATCAAGTTTTTGCGGTTTCACATCTCAACAATGTTTTTCAGAACAATACCTGTCATGAAAAGTTTCTCATTTATGCCTCTCGGATTCGGAAGCTGTAGCTCTATTCCATTCGTGAAATGAATATAACACGCACATGGTTCCGGGAAGCTAGGCCGTAGGTCCTATATGATTGCATGGCTTTAAATATGTTTATATTTTGCTATCCAAGACGTGGTATCCATCACAAATTAAATCATCTTATGAATTTGCAAGGTTACAGTCTGCCTTGAGGTGAAAATAAACTAACTTATCAATCAATCATGCACTCGGTAACCTCACGAAGAAAACAATGTCAAAATTTCTCCCAGAAGCTATTAACTGAAAAAAAGTTTACTTGGCAGACCGAGACTTCCTCCGTCACATCGAGAATAAAATGGTCGGTGTGTTCGAAAACGTATTTGAATGCGCAAAAAATTCAAACCATCGTATTACCTTTAGCAGTAAATTAAACCTTGAGGCTCAAGGCGATAAGGTTGCTTAAGGCCGGCACCACTCTCGTCATACATGGATGTATGTGTGAGGGTATTTTTATTCCATTTGAAAGTACATACTCTACCATTACATGATATCTGATAAATGTCCACCTCGGCTTTTCTTGCAAATGGTCACCCTTTTGAGGAATTTTCTCGACGCTTTGATATTATCTTTGAGCGCTTGTTTGAATGCCCTGCCATAGCTAGGCTTAGGCTTAAGTATTTTAAACATCGCCGTCGGATGTCTTCCACCCAAACTATGTGAAGTTTCATTAATTTTTTTTTTTTTTTTTATAATTTACCCGCACTCAAGGGGATATGAATACCCTTTAAATGTGTATACACAGTGCGGGCGTTGAAGGAAGATAGAGAGAGAGAGAGAGAAAGAGATTGCTGTAGTGGTTTGAAACTCAGGTGTATTAGGTTTCACACATTAGATTTAGGCTACCAGGCAATACTTATCTACAAATAAAAGGGGATAGCACTCAAAATCTAAAAGTGAATCCTATGCCAACTTCATGGCATATCTCCCCAATACCAGCTAAAAAAAATTTTTAATACTTAAATTGTTTGTGGCACAGACCTTGTCCAAGGAAAAAAGTCTAGCGACGTTAAATTGCATCATCTAGGCGGCCAATTGAAATCTCCAAAATTCGAAACTAAGCGTCCTGGAGATTTCTTGTGCAATAATGAGGTTGTTTCACAGCTTGTGTGACTCGCAGCCCCATCCTAATTCCAGTCTTCTTCCTCAATTTCAGGCCAAAAAATAATCGCTCTGCATTGTTCAATAGCAAAGAAATAAAGTCCGATGACGTTGCGAGCCCAAAAACCACACCATACTCTCACTTGTTTTGGATGGAGAGGTTGTTCGACAGCCACTATTAACGAAGCCTTGTAGATGGAAATGGGTATCGTAGGGCATAATGATTTTTTTTAACAAAATCAGCATCACCTGCCTGCATTTCTAACTCACAATCAGAGAACGCACTGCGTTTTCTATACAGTCCGCGAAATTCATTTATACGCACTTGCTTTTTTCTGATTTGCTTTATAAAAAAGTTGTTCAGATAAGTGCTGAACTCGGTAGGTATACAAAGCGCAATGTAGGCTGAATGTGCCTAATATCTGCGAACATCTTTTAATGGACAAATGTGGGCTCGCAGCGACACCTTCAGTCACAGTAGCAATGTGTTTGACTGATCTGGCCTTATGAGCACAAAGACTCCACTTCACATCGCTAACCTGAGACTTTAAAAATGAATTAATTAAATTATGAAAGAAAAACAGAATCAAATTGACAGATCTCAGCAATTTGACAGATCTCGTAAATCTCTCCAGACACTTTTCTTTTTTTTTTGACTCGCAGCATAGTTAAATTTCTCACTATCTCGTCAGCCTCCCTCTTCTGCAGAAAACTACGAAATTTTGCCGTACGGGAATAGAATTTTGTAGATATTCACCGTTGTGGACAGATACGGGAACTGGCCTTATGTACATACATATATCGTATAGTTTTTACCTGTCAGGTGTCAAAGAAGACAGCTTTATATTTGATAGGTCAAAAATATCGAACATTTTAAAATGAAAGCTGTAAATGGAAGATTCTCTACAAAAAAATATCTTTTAATTTGAGTAACGCATCATATTCCTACTTTTTATTTTCAACCCTCATTCTGAATGACTCGACTACGATACAAAACGTTCACAGTCTCTGAGCATAACTAGCCGGCTTGTTCAGAGTTCATGAATTACACTAAACTATCTACAAAATAGGTTAACGATCGGGCATTAAACTAAATTCCTCTCAACAGCTTTGCACTTATCAGTCAAACTACAAGTTAATATTCCTAAGTGCAAGGAAAACTACAAGAGCGTGCACAAATGCAATATCAAATAACATCGACCTCAACAGCAATTTTTTGCTATTTTTTTTTTTTATTATTTATCAACAAAGCCTTTCATTTTAGCAAACAAATGGTTTATATGGTCTATTTCACTTTGAATAGTGTGAAGAAGGACTAAAGCCGGAGGTAAGCCACCTACACTTCTAATTATCACAAATGTCAATGCCAACAACAAATGAATCTGTGATAAGAATTTTTCTTTTATTTTTCAACTACCCCTGCATCATCCTTCAAAGTGATTGCGAAAATCCTCTTTCCGCTTATAATTGCGCCTTACTACTTGGAAAGAATTTCACACACAGAAAAATGCAAATACAATCGCTCAGAATAATAATAGATGCACTCTTCAGATATTTTATTTTTCTATTGTTTTTTTGTTTTGTTTTTTTTTTTTTTTTTGTCGCAATTGTAAGCAATTGTAGTCTCGGTTCGCGTCATAAATTTCACTTAAGCGAAATAAATTACAATTTCTACTGCGCTCGTAACTTATGGATGAATTCACATGTATATAGTTTCTTATAGATACACCTACACGTTGGTAAAGCTTGTATTCCGTTGAAATGATTCTATTTGAAGTCACTCGAATAAGGCATGCATTTGTGATTTTGTTTTTGTCTTGAAAGAAAGTTATTGATTTTTTTAAAATTATATGTAAGTAGCCTAGTAGGGAGGGTAGGGGTAGCGGTACGTGGCATGATTTAGTTAAATTTTTATTGGGAATAATATTTTATTGTTTCATTTGAAATTAACTGTCGAAAGTTTGACAGAACTTTTTTGAATACAAAGTTTTGAAATTGAATAAATTTGTGGTTCCCCAGGCAGGTGTAGAGGTACGAGTAACTAATTTCATCAAGTCGACCTACACTTTTGAAAGTCACGCACTGTATAGTGAAATGTAGGGAGGTTTGCGGAAGAGTGGTGAATTTATTTAATTTATGAACGCCAGGGGCAGGCAAGCACAATGTCAATACATATTTCGATATGTTAAGGTGACATATGATGGATTTCACTTGGTATTTTTATCAGTGCCCCGATTCCATTCTGCTTCCATATGTATCCACCACTTTTAATTAAATTCACCAAGATGTATGGCTCGGCCACATCAAGCGCACTGACTTCACCGCTCTAGCCAAAAGAATTTTCGAATCCCGACCGGAGGCTCGGGACGACCAGGAAGACCGAACGTCAGATTAAAAGACCTGGCTGGGAAACTCTCTACGAGTCAAGAGCTCGTGAAGCAAGTAAAGTAAAGTTAGAGGGGGAATTTTCATTTCATCTTAAATTGTGATCCTATTGACCTTAGATATCAGGTTTGAAGAAAATTCATCCTCGTATACACACAGAGCGAAAAGTAGGCAAACAGCCAAGCAGTCAGAAAGAAAAATAGATCGGATAGGGTGACAAATCAAAATCTCGAGGTTTAGAATCACAAACCAAGCACAAAGTTTAGATCGAATTTTTAGGTGCAAGTAAAAACTATCGACCTTCACGCCACTAGTGCCTTACTTCTTCAGTCTTATCCTACCTCTGATGTGTCAGTAATATAGAGAATCTGAGAACCTAGAATTAGAATCTAAAAATAGCGTTTCTGAAAGGATCAGGTAATACCAACCTCGTTTATTTGTTCTTACAATTCGTTGCTCAAAAGCCCTAGCAGATTTTGATAAAATTCGCATAAAAGCAATTGATCATTGATGAATCAACAGAATCTAAAAAAAATCAACGATATTGAGAACAATTACTCGTATAAGCTTAGTAGATCGGAGCTCCGGTATTGACAAGCTTTCAGTGCTAACAGAATTAATTTTCGGTCTAGGTAGTAAAAAAAATCATATCCCGTATCAAGACCGCGCTGTGCCCATATGTACAAGCGTGTACATATTTCTGAATTCTACTGAAAGAGCTCTTTTTGCTTAGGAGGTAGACTTTTTTTTTTAATAAAGAGCACTCCGACTCTACGGTCCATTCTACTACCAGGCTGCATCTCCTTTTTTGTGTAGTAATTGGTGAAACTCAGAATTTTTTCGTTTCTCTGTTGTACTTAGTGGGTGTGTTTGCTATTCCCCTAGTGGGGTTCGAACCTGTAACCGGACTGGTCAATTAGGGCTAGATGCTGTTAGGCAGAAAAACCTAAAAACCGCTGAAAATAAATTAATTAAGTCATTTGAGACAAAAATTATTCGTTAAATAGCTAAGTGCAACGCTCAGTGATTAGTGCATTGGATTACTGAACGGGAGGTTGGAGGTTCGAACACCAAAAAGTTGTTCACGGTCCCACTTCCAGCGAATGTCTGACAAACGTCCGAGAGTAATAACCGACAGGAGAAAGCTTTTCAATTCGCGTTTCGGATAAGTCTCTAAACTGTAGGTCCCTTCCATTTGTGTGAAAAAACATAACACGCACAACACGAATGGTCGCGAGAAGCTAAGCAAACACGCGGTCTGTTGCACCAAGTATTAGTATTTTTTTGGAAAGCAGAAAGTAATTCTTAACTATCAGGTCCATTGAAATTACCAAACATCTAATGTACATAGATACATATGTATATGTATGTGCAACATTGTCTTCGCATTCGAGAATGTAAATAAACACGACTCTACAATGACACAGAAGGTTCACGCTACAATGAAATACCACCCTAATTTGGGCAAAGATTCACTCCTTTTCGGGTGTGTGAACTACTAACCCAAAGCATATACATTCAAATGGAGATTATGTTTCATGTATTTAGACCAAAGACACAATTGGATATGTGCACATTTGTCTCAACCAATTAAACACTTTCATATGTACATACATGCATATGCAAGTAGGTACATATTCAATTTAACCTTTCACCATACGTGACTATAGTATTCTAACGACTTTAATAAATAATCCCTCGAGTTCAACGACCTTATTCCAAGGATGGATGTGAAATCGGGTGAATATAAGTAACCTTAAATTTAGTGAGTTTTGTGACATAGCACTAAACATGATCTCCGTCTTCGCCGCCTCCATATTTCATATGTAGGTTGGTATCATCCCCCTTTCTATTCCACACGTGTAGCAAAATTTTGGGATTCGATACGTTTCACTTTCAGAATCGTTTCTTCACAATTTAGATTACCTAAGGTAAATATAAATTTCCAATACACCGGAATCCTATACCAAATATATTGTATTTATCCTATCAGCGCCTAAACAAACAAGTATTACATTGCCACAACGTAATTTTAATATGATGTCCCCTCTGTAGACACTAGGTTAATGCAAACCTTATTAAAGCCTCGAATTATCAAAGCTTAATTCTATCAACACAGCTTTCTAAAATGGCCTGTAAATATTGTTTCATTTCGTCAAACCATCAAAAGTCCCCATAAACAAAAAAAAAAACCATGTCCTTTGCCTTTGTATACAAATTTAGGTAACTGACTATCACGAGCCCCTTTTCTCACAATTTAGTGCTCTACACTCTTACATTCTCCAGCCTTTATATCACCCTACCCGGCCGGCATTCCATTTATATACATACATACATACATATGTATATGTATGTATCTATGTTTACGTGATTTACAGCCGGTTTTTTTTTCCTCTCAACCGTTATCTGCTCACTATAATGTAACGTTTCACTTTTCCACACCGGAGCCACACTGTCTAACGATGCCCAAGACGCCTAGGTATGGGTACAAATTTAACCTTTTTCAATGTTAAATTTCTCATTATGAATGTATCTGTGTTATCTGAAGGTAGATGGAGCTCGCTCGACAATCATAGCGCAGGCTCTCTCATGGAATTATATAATATATGGAACGCACATTTTCCTGCGATGGTAACCAGCCACGAGTACTCACTTATTTATGTACAAAAGAAGTTCTGAATAAGATGTAAGTTCAAAACAACGTGGCGCCTTCCATTTTTGTTTTTGTTAATTTAGTAGATTCGCCCATCTCCCACCCGCTATATCATCAAGCGAAAGTCTGAGATACATCACGTACATATCTACGTATCTACGTAGATCAGAAAAACATGCTGAAATGAAATTGAGTCGACGGGGGGCTGTATCTCTTTTATGGTTCCACCCTAATGGAAAGTTGTTAAAAAAAACCGAAGATATTATTTAAGAATTTAGATTTTAAAACCGAATTATTTCGATAAAATTGGAGGGAAAAAAACAAATATCAGAGATAATTCCGTTGTTTTTGACAACAATTTTATAGTTTCATTCGTTGGCCATGACGAACTATTTTAATGGTTCGTGGTAATTGAAAGTAAATTTTATTAGGCGTAAAACAAGTAAAAGAATTAATTGCAAAGAAGATGAAATTCATAGACATATGAGTTTCTGTTTAAGAATTTGTATTCAAATTGTATGAAATATGGGCATAGCCATGGTTTCTAGCCAAGCACTTGGTTTTTATGTCAGGATTACCCGTGGCATTTTGTTTGGAAGGATGATTATGTTGAAAGAACGGGTATGCACATTGGTATACTTAAGTGGATCTCTGGAATACTCCTTCAGAAATCCTTCGGATGGCAGAAAAATGACAGCATCGCAGTTTATGCGTCACTTAAAATTATTCTATATTGACGAGAAATGTACAGCCTCGAATGAGGACTCACGGTATTAACAAACGAAAGGATTATGACGTTTATGACGTTTAAAACCCTTTTATCGCAATGGGAAAAGGATATCAACCTGGTCTTACCACCATATCTGCATTACTTCCATGAGGTTAATTGATTTTGCTTGGCAGACTCACGTGTTCCACATTGATTGCACTTCACTTGACGAAAGACACTCGTATAGTACTTGGGGTATCTAAATGTATGAATGTGTTCTAATCTCTCCAGATATTCAATGAATCCATCATCAAATGCGAAAGATAAGAAAAAAAATCCTGCTGAATACATCGATGCGTTGGAAGCAGTTGTGAAGCTTTGGACAGATTACACTCCAATAAGCAATTTATGTCCTCAAAAAGCCTTAGCAAACACGCATTTACCAAAAACATGTCGATTCAATTTGCTACTAGTACTATAGGGTTGTCCAGATTCCCCAGCACCCATTTTTAAAGATCTTATTAGAAAAAATCGTTGTTTCAAATAAAAGAAGAGAAGCGGGCATTACTGTTGCCAATTATAACCGAAACATGATGATATTTTCAAAATAACTTAAGTTGATGAAAATCGATGCCAATCGAATTAAGCATTATGCTAAGAAGTGGGCGTGGTCAGTGTCTATATTTCGTTTCTAGCTAAATCATGTAATACCAGATGCATCACAAAAAAATACATACGAGCGAAATTCTGCATGTGCTGAAAGATATTGAATCGTTAACTAATGATATTGAAACCTGCGTCGTTTAGGTTTCCTTTCTTATTTTTTGTTTTGTTTAAAATTTAAGCTCTCATACTTAGAAGGAGGTTCAAGATTCGACCTCAGAAAATATAGAAAAAAAAGTTGAATAGTTTCACCTCCTGTGAATATCTGACAAATACCCGATATAATCATTTGAAAACTTTTAATTTTGCTTTTCGAAATCGACAATAAATCGAACTTATTTGTACGAAATTTAAAAGGTATCTGTAACTTTTCACGAATATCTGACATGTATCGGACAATACCTGTTATGAGAGAGGCTGTTTGTGCCGATAATTTATTTATTTTTTTGTATAGATTGAAGGTAACAACCTTTTTTTTCCTATATGTACAAAAAATAAAAAAAAATTTATCACTGAAGCGTACCTGAGCTAATTATGAAAGACCGCATTAATGCAACGGAGCAAATGTTACGAGTAAGTTATAAAATGGTTAAAATGGTTTGTACTGCAGCTATAAAGCTCCAACGTAGATTTATGTAATATCACGATTCATGAACGGCTTTAAGGTGTTCCTTATGACTATAAATCTTTAATTGTTTTTTCTTTTGTTTTGTGATCAACTACACTAGTAAGGACTAAGTCCGAAGATAGGCTTTGCAGAAATTGGGTGTTTTGCTAGAGCACTATTATAATAGAAAAATTTAAGTGCAAAAAACATGTCTTTCGGTTCGATTCTTTCGGAAAGGAATACCGTGGTACGCATGTAATTGCCTGGCTGAATTTATCACCCAATGTTAATTCTAGGCTTCTCTTACCTCTTTGTCACTTACTCAAAGGCAAAACTTGTCATAAAAAAAGGAAATGTGTCACTTTAATATGTGCATACATACACATGTACATATGTACGATCGATAAAAATAATGAATATGGCGCCCAACATGGGGCTCAAAATCAAAATTTTAAAATGAAGGGTATATTGCTTTACAAAATGTGCTGTACAGGCTTTTTCATACAATCTTTAGTAACCGTTACCTCTAAATTATAGTAATGGCGCCCGACATGGGGCCTCATATTATAAGATTATGATACCCTTGCTTTACAAAATGAGCTAAGCATGCTTCTGCAAACAAACTTGAATCAAATGGTCTTGATAAGTACTTAAGTCATCCCATGGCTTATGTCTGAATCATAACTATGGCGCCCAACTGGGACGAAATCAAAAATATAAGATTTAGAGTTTCATTATAATATCAATTGAACTAAGCATGCTTCCGAATTATCACCGTGCCCATTTGAAAGACGATATGTAAAATCAGGGGGAAAACAGAAGTTCTCATCAAATATTGTCCTCTCACCCAGTACAAGACTTCTTTACAATTGGATGATTTTACTCAAGTAAAGTGCTTGAAAAAATTGGATGTCACTTTTCCGAAAAATCTTTCTAAAATTTACTACGTCATGGATTACTAGGGAACAATTCTCAACAAGGTCCATTTATGAATGCACTTCGAGGCTTTTTTAGATGAAGAAATGCAGAAATCTCTAAGCTGTAGAAATGTATAGCAAGTCTGATAGGGCCCTCGAGATTTTCTTTCGGGCCATACTTAAAAGCTGTGTTAGATGGAACTGTAAAAGAGTTACAAGGTTTTCAATATAGATTAATATTTATTTTTTCTAATATGGCCCAAACAGACATCAAATGCGAAGATTAGAAGCAAACCCTTCCAGGCATTTAGGCTGTAGTGAGCGGTGCATAGGGATGCATTATAGTAGTAGTAGCGCGACTAATCAAAAATCGTAAAAATTCTTCAGATTAATTGTGTCGTGTCACTAATCACTAAAGGAGTAAATCAAAGACATGCAAGCCAGTGTACCAAATTCAATTAAGCAGAAAGGTATACCATTTATGCAAGGTTCAGAAGAACCTAGAATCTTCCTTTTATTACGACTTTCTGGAAAACTCAGTTCTGTTATGATAGACAACGTTTTAGAAACAGTACTAACTCTTATCTATAAAAAAAAGGCAACAATTAGTTTGTCAGAAATGAATTTATTACTTTATACGAATTTTGACACCAATCAGTCACTAACTTGATGGTTAGCTAGGTTTGCTTCTGATATTACGGTGTACTGACTTCAACAAGTTTTTCTACTCACGAATAGCGTGAATTTTTATATTTGTACTGCAAACCAATTGACTAGTCAGCTACTTTGACGTCAGAGATTGTTCAAATTAGTGGATCCCTGTCAGTTATTGCAAAGCAAATGAGTTTCTGATGAAACAAAATGATTGAGAGGTGAGCCACGAGTGTTTTTTGAAAGTTTTGTTCAAGATGCAGACGCATTAAGAAAAGAAAAGAATGTATGTCCTAGACAATTATGATTTCGTAGATTTTTTAATTCAAAAGTCTATGGTGTGCAACAAAGTATAGCTGGTACACCAGAGCTGTGAAATACCAAAACTTTAAAAGGATTTAACAACTAAAAGCTTCTCATAGTGAAAAAACAGGTCAAAAGCCACGCTACAAAATATCTCCCCCAAGTTTATTTCCAACCACACATGAACTGTTATTGTCTATCAGCTGTTGTGTACAGCCAAACAAATGCAGATACCATGCATTCCATTCTTTACACAACCATACACGCACCCCTGCTATGCCACTCAGAACCATGAGTGAGTGTTGTTGATAGTTGTCCTCCTCACTAGCACACGATTTAAATATAAATTTTTTGAATTGTTCCACCAACTACGCAGCGAATTCTTTAATAAAGATAGCGGCCGAGCCACCAAATGAACTTCCATGTGCTAGACTTAAGCCATTAAGTCCGAGATAAGTGTTGAGTAACTTTAATATTCGTACCCAGTTGGCGACCCCCCTATTGGAATTCTTTACTTCATCATCATCGTTGGATTAGTTATCAATGCGTAATTACGTCAAGATTGCAATGTGTTGAGGCACTTCTGTCGCGAGAGTCCCATTTATAAGCAAAACAAACGATGGCCCACACAAGTGCGTAGGTGGGTGGTAAAGGACATACCGCCAAGTTATCCCATCTTCTCTTTTTACTTGTTGCCTTGCGCAGTAGCAAAACAATGTTGTTTCTATAAAATTATAGCAAGTACAGAATGTACTCGGACTACCTACCTATATTTTTGGTATATAACATGAAATAAAAATGTGTCCTCTAAGGACGAAATATCTATGAGAGGTTACGATTTCATTCACGTTCAATTATTGCATCATGGGGTATTGCAAACTGATTTTTTTTTTTCCGAGAAACATTATTTTTTAGGCTTTGTTGTATTATTTCGACAAAAGCAAAAAAACAGAAACTCACAAAAAATGTCCTTTTATAGATGTCCTTTTGGACAGGCTGTACTAAACAGCTTTTCAGGGTGCGGATTGAAAACGTTTTCACTCTCACACTTATCACTTAAAACAATTTTTTGGTTCACATTTTCAAAAAAAAAATTCTCACAAAACACTTTGGAATCGTCCTTTTTTGTTGTTGTTGTTTCACATATTTTTTTTATAATTAATTGTTTTTGTTTAATTTTTCTACGCTTACCACTGGCGAAAAATTTATCTGTGTTTGGAAGGGCATGCTGATACATGACTCGTTACAGTGCACCAATGTCTTCACTATCATGTCACTTTAACCACTGAGAGAATGAACCGCTGAGAGGAACACCAAGTGTATTTATAAGAAAAATTTTCTATAAGCCACATGTATACTCATCGTCATCGTCATCCCCTTTGGTGAGAGAAAGCCGAAGGGGGGTTAGCTGAAAGGTTGAAAGGGGCTTTTCAACCGTATGACGTGTATAATGTACAATGTACAATGTACAATAAACCACCCCCAATATTTAGTTGGGCCATTCATTTGCTTACTAGTGACTCTCATAGGATTGAAGCTTTTTCGCTTTATTTCGCTGTAAAATAAGCTTTGTACTATTGGGTTGGTGGGGTTGCTTTCAATACGGCGATGTTACACTAAATCATTTGCAAACCGAACTCGTCTACTTTCAGTTTGATGTATTATGGCAGTCACGATCGACTTCAATATCTAATTCTCTTTTTAGATAACTTTTTTGGTTATATTTACACTGAAACTTTCCATGGGTGGATGAGTTGTCCTAATCGGAATCACCTGTCTACTACCTGTTACTATACAATATACGAGTAGAATTGACATGTGTCGGAATGACAAACACACACAGGTATTGTACGTCAGTACTAATACTTAGTATAGGTAGGTAGGTTGATGTGGACTTTTTTCGCAAGACTTGTTTGCTGTATTTCTTTTTTTTTCTTTCGCGTCTTGGATTATTCTTGTATAGTTGTTAATTATTGGGGGGATAATTTAATATCTAGCGAATGCTAATTATTAACCGCATGAGCACCAATTCTGTGAAATTTGGCGATTCGTAATAAATCAAATCAGAAACCTGCAAATAGTCAATATTTTTTTATTTTTAAATTAATTAAATTACTGTCAATAAAGGTATGCATGTATGTATGTGTTAATCTCGGATGACGAATTCGTTTGACATTTTGTGGGAATAATTAACTTTGATTTAACTTTCTAAGGGTATTGTTGACGCTAAGGAATGCTAAACAAGTGGAGGCTGGTCAACCAGCCACGCTTACCATTGCTAATCAATTTTATCAAAACAAGAATCTCTGAGACAGTCTGATTTCGAAAGATTGTTCCAAAAACCGCAGCATTTTGCTGACATGTTTATACAATTCACTTTCGAAAAAGACCAGAGACATCGGTTTTAAAGTTATCCCTCCAAACTACAAGGCAGAATTAGAATTAGTAGAATGTGGCACTAACCTGATACAGGCAAGGCCGAATATTTGGGTCTCATTTTAGACAATAAATTTATGTAGCTGAATACCCAATATTCTAGAACCAGTAAAGAAAGGGTTGTAAGCCTCTACTGGACGTAAGTAGGGACTACAGCCACAATTTACATACTTGCTCTATGTATTCATCAGACCAATACTAACAAATGGTGTGATCGTCCGGTGGACGGCTGTGTCCAATTATATCGTACAGGATCTGCTTGTATATGCAGAAGTGGAGCCACTCAACCTGCGGCTCTAGATGTACTATTCCACATGCTACCTCTGGATATCTACAGCATACAAGTGGCAGCTGGGGTAGCGGACACTCCCATATTCTTAATGCCCTAAAATTCCTCCCACAAGACACCTATAACACCCTACCACAACTCCTAGTCAACAAAAACTTTATAACCTCCATCCCTACACTGACCGTACATATGATCTCAGGGTACAATAGGGTTCTTTTTGTTTTCTCCGCCAAAGACTTAAATATACACAAATATCTCCTTCCTCCTTCCCATCCACTGTAGCGTATTTAAGCCGGAATTTATGGAACGCCTTGTCGTGGTCAAAATGCTTAAATAAAGTCAATGGAGCTAAACCTTAGGGAGGCGTCCTTTTTGCCACTTTTATCTATGGGACACCTTGTTATTGACAAGAAAAATATAAAACGTTGCGAGAAGTTTGGCCCTAAACTCTAGGCACCAACAATGCCTAATACATATTTATTTAATTTTAAATGCACTGGATTACTTACAAAGCTTCAGGATGAATATTCTTGTACCACTGAATACACAGTGTTTAGACGTAGTGATCACGAAAATTTACACATCACTGGAGTGCGCTGAGAAACTAAACGAATTTGCTGCTCAAAAGTGCAATGACACCTTGGAATCGAATTAAATAAAAAGGCAGACGATCTAGCAAAATGGATAAGCTTTGGAAATTTTTGTGTCATTCGCTACTTTAGGCAGAGGAACTTTGGGAGGTATAAGCGAGAAGTTAGCCAGTGAAGAAAACTGAAAGCTGTGGGCGCATGTTGAGAAATTTACACAAATCAAACCGGTATTTCGACAAGCTCAACCAAGCGAAAAGTAAATTGAGGAATGTCAAATGTGTAATAATAGTAAAATCCACAGTGCATGACAACTTAAGCTTGAGGTGAAAAAGGATACGCCTGCCCTCTAATTTAAAAAGGCATATGAAGATTCTTAACAAAATTCCTGCTGCTATATGTATTCCCTGGCAGTAGATAAACACAGCTTTGATATAAAACTAGTTTGAAATTGTCTCAGAAGCTTGGTGCACACAATACCCTTTCACTCACTTGGTTCCTGGCCACAAGGACAACGCTAGTATTAAGATTGCTGCTGAAACAGCCAGATCTAGCTCCCAATACAAACTCATAGAGCCTGAATCCTCTCGGCGAAATAAGGATAGAACCAGATCGTTCGCAGCAACATGAACAACACTCATACGGGGACTCACTGATAAGTCTAAGACATGCAAAGAAATTTATAGATTGCTATAGCAAAAGATCAGATTTTAGCAACGAACAAATATAATGCAAAGTTCTTGGCTAACTAAGGGCCTTACCGCGAGATTCTATTCGCAATAGAATTAAATTCGAATAGAATTAAAGTCGATCTATCGGTACTGCGAGTTTCTATTGGTATCGAAGCTTTTCTGTTGATAGAATTGTCAAAAGTTCAATAGAATTAAAGTCGATTATCGGTACCGCGAATTTCTATTGGCATCGATATTTTTCTATTTAATAGAATTTTCAATTCTATCGGAAATTCCTGGTCGACTTTTGTTTGAAAGGACACTAAACAAAGAAAAAAACGAATAACGACGAAAATAAGTATGTTTATTTTGAGTTATATTCAATTTACAACGTTTTTTATGTAAATTGATACAATTTTACAATAAATAGAGAGAATTTACGAATAGAGGGCAAGTGGAGAAATTGGTCTGCTTGTGGGAAAAAAAATCCGCTTGTAGCAAAATGAATTTGTCTTTGCATACCCGGAACTCCAGTCTTCTCGTTAAAGAACAATTTGGACTCCTCTTCTTCTCGAGTGAAGTGAAACTTGATCCACTTAGGACAAATATGTATATTCTTCAACTATGTACATCGATGAGTTCGCTTAAGACAATAGATACTGTTGAATGCGCAAGAGAAAGGTTATAGTCATTCCTCATGCAGAATCTCAATAGTTTTATAATTATGGGAACCGAAGAAGTCCTTTCACACACACACACACACAACAATTATTCCAAATGCAATTTTAATCTTCACTCTTCTGTGTCGAAGTGTTGTTAGTATTTCAACTCGTCGTACATTCTCTAATTAATCCTCAAATACATCGAACCAAATAAAACTCATAATTAAAACCAACTACTTCTTTGTACACACCAACAAAACAGACGGAGATTTGACATTTGAGTTGAAAGCTCAGCTTTTTCTTTTCTATGTCAGAAAGTCGATTCTATTGCAGAAAGTCGATTCTATTTCAGCAATTCTACTGCAATCCCCGGTACCAATTTTGAGCTTAATAGAATCGACAAAAGTCGAATAGACTTTTTGCGAATAGAATCTCGCGGTAAGGCCCTAACTTACTGGTACTGTGCTCTCAAATGCCACCTTACAAAAACGGCCATAGCCAATCTAGCACTTACAGACTATGTCTTGAGCGCACTGAAACTGCCGAGCACATTATGTGTGAATGTCCCGCCATGGCTCTAGCAAACTAAATTATTTTCACAGTGTTCACCACCGCTCGATATAATCTTGTCCTCAACAGAAACAAACAAAAGCTACCTTCGAGAACTTGATTTCAGCTAGGACAACTCGCACAAATGCATCCCGCGGGAGATAATACAAAAGATCAGAATTCTTTAATGGGACTCCTAGATCCCTTTATCCCCCCACTTTGACCTTACAAATAAAATACTAAGATTAGACGTTCTTCAAGAAAATACTATTGTTGACAAGAGAAGACTCTTTGAAGGAAAAAAAAGATACCCAGAAGCAAGGTGCTGATTATCGACATCTTCATGAATAGTTGAATATTTATGTACACCGATTGCATGAAAAAAAGCTTAGACGCATACTACAATAGATGTTTTCATATGCAAATTACTTTATCAAGATAAAATATAAATTAAAATTAAAAATTCATTTTTGATTGCACTAATCCCAAAAGCTAACAAGTGTCTTAGAATTTCGCAAGCTAAAAATAAAATAAGTTGAAAAAAAATCTGCTGGTTTCTCAGTTTACCCAAAACTGTTCGCGTCACTCTTATTTATCTATCTGTAGTTTGCACATTTTTTTTTATTTTCGCTGATATACATACCATCACATGAATATCACTCAAAGTCGCTAGCAAACAATTACAGATTGTCGTTATCGGTTTGTATAATTGATAGGTCTTGTCTTATGTCTGTTTTTACACTCATATTGCACTGCAACAGAAAATCTTATATTTAATAAAAAAAAGATTCTAATTTAGTTTAGCAAAGTTTATTTCAAATATATCGAAAAGGTTTTTGTTTTTATCATGAAAACAGTTTTTACATTCTATTTTTTTTGTTTGTATGGAAACCACCTATCGGATTAATTTCATCAATGAATATTTTAAACAAAAAAACAATTGTAAACAACAACTTAATAATATTAATCTTCTTACGGTTTGTTTCAAACATTTTTAATATCACATTTGTTCGGTTTTTTTTTAAGAATTCAGTTTTAATATATTTTTTTTTATTTCTTCTATAAATGTTTAATTTACTTTTATTTTTCTTTTTAACAATAAAAATAGATTACTTCATTCTTTTCTTTTACTATTTTAAATTAACTCGTTATGGAACTGTACAAAAGACAGAAATACTTTGATCACATTCGTTTCGGCAATGTAATTTTGAATACTAATAGTAAAATAGTTAAGGATACTTTTTGTTATTTTTGATTTTGTATTACTACGTTTTTGTTGAACAAAAAAATAAGGCTTAATTTAACTAAATCCAAAGGCGTGGTACCAGTGAATTTTGAAAGGCAGTCATGGATATTGGTTTACATACTTATTTTTTTTTCTTTTAGATGCCCAATAGCAGTTTTCTATTGGCACAAAATCGTGTTGTTTTTCTTTCATTTTTTTTTTTTGTAATTATTTTCTCCTATTTGTTATGTGTTGTTATATATCATAATAATGTTATTTAATCTTTATATGTAAACTGTATAAATTATTACATTATGTATTCGAGATGTGATGAGGGTGAGTTTCTAAGTTCCTATTAGCCCAGTCTATCAGTGCTGAGTGAGATTATGATGTATGAATACTTTCAAGGATTTTACTTTAGATGATTAAATTATAGAGACATACATATTTGTGACGGTTAAGGGGGAGTGCTAGAATGACGCTTGTTAAAAGGTGTGCCCTAGATAGATCCCACACTTAGCCAAATCGGTTCAAGGCGAAACTGTCAATTAGATTCGCAGTGTTTGCATCCAATCCACAGATTTCCAAAATGTTCTCATTCCTTTCGGTGGAATAAGACATTGATCTCTTGTGTTTTAAGAGACTGATAATTACAAACCTGAAAGGAGAAGTTAAATATATATGCATAATTTTGGTTCTATTTATTTAAAAGGCTATATTGTAAAAGGAAAAAAGGAAATGATAACAAAACACTTCGAGATTCAAATAATATAGATTCGCAGTACACAAAAACATCTTCCATTCTTTGTCTACATACCACGTTTTCAGTTCTATACTCAAACCATGCGCCATCGGCTTTAATTGTTTCGTACATGGAGGAAACGTCTCGTTCTCGTAACGTCAAAGGATTTATTTGGTCCAAGTTATCCGTTTAAACATAAAACGATTGCAAACACTTTTAAGGGGTGAGAGCACTTTTAAGAGGTACGATAACGATGCTTCCACAAATTTTTTCTGGTTTTAATCAGTTTTTACTTTGCTTGGAAATATTGAAAAACTTTTTCTAAAGCGGGCGCTGTATTGCAAAAAACTTGTCGATATGAGCCCTTTCATCGGCTGATAGAAGAAATTCATAAAAAATACGAGAACTAGTATACGCATGCTCGTTCGATGTGAACGAACGAAAGAATTTTTACTTTTGAGCTAACCTCAACTAGTTGCAGAGCTCAACAATCGAATCGCACAATAGTGCTTACAGATATCCGAGGGCTTTGCTTACAAAATCCAACTCACTCAAGAGTTGAAGCAAAATATCTAATCACTTCGTTATTTCTACTATGTGTGGAAAAAGAAGTCGTTTCTAGTGGCAAAATCATCTTTTCAGACGTGTCAATAAGCAAAACGATAGCATTATTGATCCCTACTTCTTTGAAAATGAAGCCGGCAACAACGCACGTTATTTTTCATTTGCGATTCGTTTTGTAATAGTACTCCAGGTTATCCCGTAATAATTTTAGAATCATTGGATAAAACAAGTCTTTAAGTCTCAATTTGAAAAAAAAAAGCTGCAAATACTTGTAATTTTCGATTTTTTCGGTTGGTTAAAACGCATATTATTTGTTATTTACTAGTTTTAGGAAGAGGCTACCAATTTTGCTTAAAAGATCATCTGGCTTGAGAGCTTTAACTGGAAACCACGATTTTAATGCAAAGTTGGACTACGAAGCACATTTGCTAAGTAGAGCTTGTTTTACGCAGGATAAACTGAAGGACTTTAAACTTTAAATACATCTCCTTCTACCACTTTCCTTGTCGCTGTGGAGAGACTTAGTATATCTCAAAAATGCCAGACTGATTGCAGCAGGGATACCTTTACTGAAAGATCAATAGCGGAGGAATGGCAATTAAAGCGTCGAACACAGCGATACACACACAATCCAAACCCAAAACATCCTTTTTGAAAAGCCAAGACACCTAAAGATGGCACGCAATTTATTATTAAGTCCTCACAGAATAAGTGCGCCACACAGTGGGGCAAAACTCCCTGGCGTTAAATCAGACGTTCCGAATACATCTAAGAAACTATTCTGATTTGGAATTATCACATAAAGTAATGCTATCTTTCGGCGGGAGTTAACCAACAAATATTGCCGTCAAAAAGTAAGGAAAACCTAATTTCTAATTGAGATGTAAAAACTCTGATGGAGTAGTGGTAACACAATTACAAAAAAAAAAAAATCGCGGGTATCAATTACTGTAGTCCAATTTTCAAGAATAAGATAACCAACTCTCAGGAAAGTCTTAAGCAAAGTTAATATGTGGTCTAAGGTTTAAGAAAATTAATGTTTGACGAGGACCGATGAGTTTCTATTGCGGAAATAGCCAGCAGATTAAATACATATTTTTTATGGATCAGTGACCAATATTTAGGACCTTCCAATCTTTAGGCACGATCGGTGTCTAAGGGCCTTATCGCGAGATTCTATTCGCAAAAAGTCTATTCGACTTTTGTCGATTCTATTAAGCTCAAAATTGGTACCGGGTATTGCAGTAGAATTGCTGAAATAGAATCGACTTTCTGCAATAGAATCGACTTTCTGACATAGAAAAGAAAAAGCTGAGCTTTCAACTCAAATGTCAAATCTCCGTCTGTTTTGTTGGTGTGTACAAAGAAGTAGTTGGTTTTAATTATGAGTTTTATTTGGTTCGATGTATTTGAGGATTAATTAGAGAATGTACGACGAGTTGAAATACTAACAACACTTCGACACAGAAGAGTGAAGATTAAAATTGCACTTGGAATAATTGTTGTGTGTGTGTGTGTGAAAGGACTTCTTCGGTTCCCATAATTATAAAACTATTGAGATTCTGCATTAGGAATGACTATGACCTTTCTCTTGGGCAGTCAACGGTATCTATTGTCTTAAGCGAACTCATCGATGTACATAGTTGAAGAATATACATATCTGTCCTAAGTGGATCAAGTTTCACTACACGCGAAAAGAAGAGGAGTCCAAATTGTTCGAGAAGACTTGAGTTCCGGGTATGCAAAGACAAATGCATTTTGCTACAAGCGGATCTTTTTCCATTAGACAGACCAATTTCTCCATTTGCCGTCTATTCGTAAATTCTCTCTATTTTTTGTAAAAATTGTATCAATTTACATAAAAAACGTTGTAAATTGAATATAACTCAAAATTAACATACTTATTTTCGTCGTTATCCATTTTTTTCTTTGTTTAGAGTCCTTTCAAACAAAAGTCGACCAGGAATATCCGATCGAATTGAAAATTCTATTAAATAGAAAAATATCGATACCAATAGAAACTCGCAGTACCGATAGATCGACTTTAATTCTATTGCGAATAAGATCTCGCGATAAGGCCCTAAAGCATTACGCAGCGAAAAGATGACCCAAAGGATAAAGCTGGGGCCGAATTACCGCAGTCGATAACGACTGAGTGAGTAGGACTCGTGATCGAATGATCGAGTAACCTCACTGGGATGATGGCACTTGAAAGCTCACGTATCGAATGAAAATAAAATTGTACTAGAGAAGTTGTACTACAACTCACAAAGTGACGTTTCTCCGGTTGATAAAAAAGATAGAAAAATATTATTTGCAGTGAAATTCAAGTAAACAATGGATCTATTTGTTTATTTGTCCTCGGATTCCGATGATGATTATCGCGAACGCGTTGAGCGTCGACGCCACCTCTTTATGTAGGGGTTAATTTGCCGTCGTTGCAGACGGTGTTGAAGTGACTGTGCTATGAGACCCTTGGTTTGCGGCTCCGAATCGAAATCCGAAATCGGCCCAAATATATTTTTGCAACAAATTGATCTTATTTTGATTGGACCTTAATTTAAAAAATTAACTAAACTCCCTTAAAAAATAATTAGAAAACAAAAACACACATCTTTGTTGCTTCGCTCGATAGCTCGACAGCACAATAGTGATCGAGTGAAATGACGCACTATATCGTGTGCTGTCATCTCAAATTTCGATAGTGAATGCTCGATCACGAGAGCGGTAATGCCGAATCCTCACATTTCGATAACGAGTTACTCGTTATCGACTGCGGTAATTCGGCCCCTGCTGTTTTGCTTTTGGTTAAGATTCAGGAGTGACTTTTGGAGATAAAAAAGATAGTGACAGGAACTTATTCCATTGAGGTTTTAAGAAAACTTAAAAGGTGTTTTGTTCTATATGATAACTAGAGATATTTTGAGATATTTTAAGGGAAATTCGTTCGGAAATTTTGTCTTATCAACAATATAGCCCAGATTTGGCTCTGGTCCGCAGTTGCTTTTCATAGAGAACTTATAGAGAGCTGGCAGCACCGAATGCACAAATGCCATGTTACCAGTCCTATTACTTTTTGGTATACAACAGCAACGGTTAGGGTCAGAAATTCTAAAACGTATTACAGCTCCAACAAAAGACTACCCATTTCAGAAGAGAGCATTGCTTTTGAGAAATCAATTACGGTCAAAATTTATCCACTTTAAAGCCAACCAACCCAAACTTGGAAGTTTACAAATTACTTTTTATTCAACTATAAATCCTTAAAGCTCAATACACTTCTTACATCAAGTCTCTAAAGCCACTACGCCTGTTTTGAAAAATATTTTCTTAGTGCCTTCAAAAAAAATACGTGAACTGCAGCTTCGACATCTTCATGCGTTAAAAATCTCTGTACTTACAAATATTTTTTTTTAGGTTGGGGAACAGATGAAAGTAACCAGATTAGGCGAATAAGGAGGATTCGGCTATTATGATCTCTCACCACTACTTTCCTTTTAGCTGTTGCTTTCCATAGACAAATTCTCCTAAAGCTGCCACCATATCTTCATGGACTCGCTTCGGAGTAAATTTTATTTTGAAAATGCACTTCATAACATTATATTCAACTTTTAAAAACTTATGTAAGCATATAGGAATGAAACTTCACAGAACTACTTGCAGAATAATGAAAAATAAACGAATAAAATAAAGGAATATCTCTTCAGAATGTAAAGTCGATAGCAATACAACCTTTCTTCGAAAAGTTCCCCAAGATTTATACGTACGAATATGATGTTTTGTGCAGTGCAATACACTTGTACAGGATAATCTGCGGCATAAAAATCAATGACGGCCCATTATATTCAGTGACTCTTGGCAAAAAGCTGGAGTTGAGAAAAATTACCTAACAAGAGGCGCGTTGACGTTACAACTAAAGTTAGTTAGTACACTAAAGTTACAAAATAAAGGACGAACGAAGTGAGGTGTGCTTAGTTCTAATATACTCACGTACATATAAGGTTTCTTTAAAGTTTATTTAAAATACGTACAACAGTTGCTATTATTTTGTATGTTGCAACCGATTCATTAAAGATTTTTACACCATTGTATAGCCTTTGAAAAACGTGCACACAATTTTGAAAAACAATCATAAACGATTACTTACTTGGCTTTTTTGTTTTTAATTTCACGATATTTATCCAAGAACCTGCACAGAAAGCTCGAACTTTGATTGGGATTACTGCGGCCAGCCGATGGTACAATTATCAAAAATAAGTCATAAATCTGTTTACGACTGAGCGCTTCCATGAGTGGCTGAACAAGACGTTGCGAAGATTTTTTAAACTGTTAAAAGAAAAAACAAATTCAAATTCTACGAACAGTAAATTAATACAAATTTTTCTCTATTACATTGAAATGATCACACATTTCGGTAGCTTCGCCTAATTGAATTCCTCTTTCCCATGGGATTTGCATCAGCTTAACTTTGTCCTCAGTAAAGGTAAAAATATCAGTGTGCTTCTCTCTTTTGAAGTAGGAGAATGCAAGGGCTACAGCTGCCTCATAATAAGATATCTTCTTGTGTTTTGTTAGAAACTCTGAAAAAGATAAGTAATTATAATTAAAGTAAGATTAGTTCAGGTCCGCATTTACTTTTCTTGTAGTTGTCCTGAAGTGTGATAGTGATGAATGATCGTAGCCCAACCGAACGGTTTAAGCTAAATGAATCCCTGTACATCTGTTGGAAATGATCCATGCGCATTGCCTGAGATTTCTTTTCAGGAATCTGCAATGAAAAGTCATCATAAAATAATGAATATCAGATGAAAGACATATAAAACTAACATGCCCCTGCACTAAATAGTTGCTGTATACTATTCTAGAAACGATGAATAACATCCTACTTGGTTTGGTTTCTACAATTTTCAGACAGTTAATTAAAAACCACCAACAAAACATGTTAAATCGAAAGCCACCAACGCGCTGCAGTGCAAAGGTGCCTTGTGCGAGACATGGAGCTTATCACCGAAAATGAAACTTTGGATCTACAAGACAATTTTAAGAAATATCGTCGTACACGTATCGGTTTTTTGGTGGAATCTTTCTCGAAAATACGTCACTGCTTCTTTTGCTATAATAAGAACGGAAACCAGGTCTGGGCTTGCCTGCATCTGCGATTCGTAGTCATCTATTGATGACTGGGTTTCTGGGGAACACAGAAGTCCATAGCATGACTCTGCTAGATTCAGACAAGCTAGGTTTTTACGAATATCTTTTGTTCTGTCCATCAGAAGTGTTGATTGCAGATGACTAGTGGGCATCCTTGCATACCTACTCGCTTTTGCCAAATACATAATGTTCTGGGCTTAAGCCGCACAACAATCTGCGCGGGGGCTAGTACAAGTAATCGAGTCTGAATGCACAAATAGATAGTAGCAACCTCAAAAAGAAAGAAAGCCCAAAACGGTATCTTTACCGTACAATCGTATTCTGTGCTAACCTTTTTTATATTTAACAAAAATAAATTAAAAAGTGGGCGTCGTCGCGCAGTGGTAAGTGCTTTGGAATGTTCGACGTTCGAATCCAAAAAGAACCAACAAGTTTTTTTCATCTCTCATAAATGTCTGACAGACATCCGAGAGTAATAACTGTTATGAGAAGCTTATGCCTTTCGGATAAGACACACGTGCGAAAAATATAACACTCACTGGTATGAGCTAAGCCCTAGGAAAAGAGAGTTTTGAATAAGTTATTTGAAATATAAGAATTAAGACGACAGTGCACCACAAGATAGGCTAAAAGCTTACAAGAATTGAAAGCAATTAAGGTTCGAAAACGTGGGCCATGAAATAACAGCAACATACCCGCTGACCTTTCAACGTAAAGCTAAGATCTTCAAACCTTTCATAAGCTTAGATAATTCTTTTTCATTCAAATTGTTTGACACATTTGATACATAAATATGTAAGTTGTAGAGGACAGTATAATTTAAGCGGAAGGATGGTATGTCCAGATGAGCTTGATCATCACTGCAGCCACTAAATAGGTTATTTTCATTATTTTAGATATTTTTTTCTGATAACCTGACGTTAAACTTCCGACGAATATGAAGCTTGTGTTTTATATTTCTACCATCCAGTCTTCTAATATGTTGAGCGATCAAAATTTTTCTGCTTGGGTGGTGTTTATTGAACTATCAGTACAGCCTTTCACATTTTCTCTTTCATTCTATGACCAGTGAACTTTGTACCAAGAAGCGTAATGCCATGGCAGTAAAGCATAAGGTAAGACATTATTTTTATTACAGAAATCACTTTTATCGCCTTCATAGGGGGTTTTATTACTCCGAAAATGTTCTGTTCGCCCGGCAAACACAGCAACAAGTATACTGCGAAATCAGATTGTCATATAATGCTTGTTTGTTAGTACAGGCCTTCGGTCGCTGCGCACATGCCTTGTCAAACATGTATCATAAAACTCTTTGTGTTTCCAGTTCGAAATGTGAAGTAGATATGTAGGTATCTGTGCTAGTAAGCACTACAAGCCTCATTCTCTAAGAATTGAACTCCAATCTACACTTTCTAGTCTACATACATACGTATGTTCGTTTTACAATAAAATTGAAATTTCACTGTGATAATTTTCACCTTTTGAGGAGGCCAAAGATACTTGTTGATCCTAAAGATACTTATGTTTCACTAGATTCCTACTGCGTCTGCGTTCATGTTCTTAAATATGAACGGATTTTAGTTAATGATCGTACGTTTTATTTTATTAACGATAACGTCATCGAATTAAAGTACACCACAAAAAATGACCCTTGTACTGACACCTATGTCCAAAAATAACATCTCGCTATTAAAATAATAAAATAATGATGTTATGTGAGCATAAAGTGCCACCTTTCGTGAACTAGGGCTCAATATATGGAAATATTTCATGGAGATATTTGTTTTGCACTACAATATTCCCCTATTGTCTATGGACTCACCTTTTGCAAATCAGCACTTGTTGTTGGAATTCCCAACCGATCCATTCTCCAAAGATAAACAGTGGGATGAATGTTCGCCTTCTGCTGGGCTTCCCTGTTTGTTGACGACGTGATTAGCTTGAACACCTTTGGATTGTCGAAGTGTCGATGCTGATGGAATATATGCCATTTCTTGATAACATCCAATAAGCTCATCTGTGGCAACAGTAGCTCCACAATTGTTGATATTTTCAGCAGATTCGGTGGTACTTGTTCCCAACCCAACCTCAAACTCTTCACAATCTTGGTTGCCTCATTTTTCTTCACAGTCGTACGAAGAGTGCTCATCTCTACAATAGCAACTTCTTGCTTGAGTCCTTCCTCCTTAATAAGATCACTGCAACTCTTAAAGAATGCACTGCTGACTACATTATCGCCCAGAGTCTCATCGTTAATGTGACACATTCGAATTAAACTCTTATGGGTAAAGCCATGCATTCCACGATGAGTTAACCACATCTCACGCAGCACCTCTGGTGAACGCTTTTCATACCAAGACACAATTGCTTTCTTGGTCGTTCTAGAGAAACCCTTGCGATTATGCAGAACCTGAATCAACCGCGAATACTTGCAGAAGAGAAACAACTCTTCGGCCGAACGAAGGGCATGTGCCAAGGCATTTCGTACATTAGTCTTCCATTTAATATCTACCTCACTGGCCAGATAGGTGGCATATGCAAATGTCGCCTAATTGGGAACAAAAATTAGTATTCAATCGACAATATACACTCGAGGGGTGTGGTGTATAACTTGCTTACCTCATCTTTGCGTGGAAGATTTTCACCGTGACGCAGGATCTCACTCATATAAGCTACAAAAGCGACATCATCCAAAGTGCTTACTAAGGTCTTAAGCAGAGGAAATTGTGTTTCCACTTTAATCCCACCACGAGGACGAATATAGACAGGCTCGAAACTACCCAAATAGCAAAAGCGTTTCAGCTTATATTTCGCATCCATTTCTGTCATATTTGTGACGCAAATAAGGAGCACCAACAAATCAAATGGGTATAAGAATCTACAAAAAGTAACGGGAAATACGACTGTATAAAACTAATGGAATTAGAAATGAAAAATTTTACCAAAAAAACGTTAATATGAACGGAGTTTTTCACAACAAAAGAAACAAAAACGCGACTGTTTGCTTTGGCAGATTGCCGCAAACAAATTTGCTAGTGACATTTGGAGATGGGTGAATCTTTACGATAAAGAAAATGTAATAGATCGGAATCTCATTTGCGTTTTTAAGAAACTTCGTAGATTTAATTTTTTAAAGTGTATTTATCCTGCGATTTTTATCATTAATAAATAATACGATAGTAAAACTTAGATATGATTTATTTAATAAGTTTATTTTGGTTATGTATTTAACATTATATGTGGTTGGAGCTCCAGAGAAATAATGAGAATTGAAAAAAATGGAAATTATTTTCCAAAGCTGTTTTCACAAATAAATTGAACAGAGTCAACGTAGAATAATGGAGTTGTTTGGCTTGTTATCTTTTAAGAGAGCATAATTGATTGATATATCAAAATTTCGACCAGTAGAGAGTTTGATTCCACTGCGCTGGAAATAATCCTATTTGTACGGGATAGCAAGTAATGAATCGTAACAAATTCGGTTCATACCTGTTATAGGCTCCACACGCGATACTATTTGTCTAATCTGTCCGACCGTGCTTTACTTTGCCACACACTTTACGACGGCTGGTCACACTTCGCCACACACGGTACAATCAGTCGTTCCACTCAACCTAGCATTTTCTTAGAAGGTATCTGGCCGATCATTTGGCTTTCCAGCCAGTGATTGCGCAGGATCCCTTTTCTTCTGCTAGATTAGGCCGAACATTTGGCAAAGTATATGTGTCGCTGTCTCCACGTCTTCCAGACATAGTCTTTACCATCTATGTATTACCATCTAGAGTCTCATCTTCTTCAGGTCGAAAGTTAGTATGGCCTATGAGTAACGATACTAACCATTTGAGTGTTCCTCGCTCTATGCGCTTAATATCTCTTTTGGTACAGCTTTTCAACAATTTCATTGTCAATTTAGACTGACATATTTCTTATTGCCATCACACCGGTCACCTGTTTACCACCTAATGAATGCATGGGGTGAGACATCCCAACATCATCACTCTAGAAGTTATGAATGTCATTAGCCTTCCCCTCACATTTACATTAAAAACTTTAACTTAATTAGAATTATTTTATACTTCGATTCAAATTGAGTTTAGAATCGAACACGAATTGAAATCAAAATGAACTCCATATGTAAATGGCGTAAAATTTTATCGTCGACCACTATGAAATCAACTACATTCTTATATCGTAAATTCTTAGTAAAGCTGGAAAACCGTTACTTTAAGTTCCTTGGTTATACATCAAAGCTTGTAAACATAAGTTATGTCGGCGTGAGGTGTTGTTATTTTTAAGCATGGATTCTAAAACTTTCAAATCTGAGAGCATGGAGGTAAGTCAAAAACCAAAATAATTCAACTTAATCGTTTTAACTATTTACAATCTCTTGTTGTGTTTTGGGCCACTTGTAAATCGTCTGGAATAGCTGTGCGCTATTTGTGATTATAATTTGCGTTTTCAAGCGATTCTTTATAAATTACTGAAATTCCGCCGCTAATTATTGCAAAACGCTGCTAATTTTATTAACAAGTCTCATAAAATTTGTTAGTCCGCGTCTATTTCAGTCATTTAGTTCTTGTTACATATGTATGTATGCTACTTCTGTTTGCATCGTTGGCTGGATTTAATTTTGGTACATAGTATGCGTCTTCTACTTGGTGCAATAGTGAAATAAAATGTTGAAAGGTTGATCTACTTATTCCTATCTCTTAGTGCCAATGTACATGTACATACATATGTACATATGTGCCCATACATTGAATTAATAAAATTTGTGTTTATCCAACGTTCGCTAAATTTTATACTACTTTATGATAGGTTTCTAATGGTAACGCTCTTGTGTATTGTCTTGCCATTTTCCCGTCATAATATAATTTTATAGTAACTAACTTTATTCGGCAGACCGGTAGAGATGCAGTGGGCAGGTTATGATCCCTATAATCCTGATCATAACCTCGTCGAACAAAAGGAAAGGAGAAGAAGAATTTATTTCGGATACACGTGGTACCTATTGTGGTTCGATTGTTTAAAATGAATCGATGCCTAATATCTCTCTGGTTTGCACAGGCACCGGCACAAAATTGATTTATTTGAAGGATCATCGATCCCATTTGTTTTGTCGAACCGTAGTACTACTGAAGAAGAGGTTCAGATTTGAACCTCAGAAAACTGTGTGCCCTAGCAGTCATTTGAGAAAGTTTTGTGAACATGTTTCCAAACTACAGAGTACACCACGTATGTATTCTCACTGCAAACAATCATATTTTTATAGTGCGCTAGACGATGTATGCACGCCAAAAGAACAAGTTTTTCAAATCATCCCTCACCATCCTAACAATTTGGCATTCAACTTAAACATTTTATTTTTATTTCTTTAGCTTGGACCTATAGATGTCGTGACCTCCGGAAGCACTGTAAAACCAATTTCTTGTTATCCCCAAAGAACATAACATTGGCTCTAATTAATTTCAGATTCCAACTAACTTGGAGTATTCGAACTCCTGTGGTGGTCTTCAAATAAATTTGCCTATCAAGAGATCCTCTGAATCCCTTAAAATTGAAATTCAAGGCTTTAACGATCTTAATGTGTTATGGCTCAGCAAAATCTACAAAGAGTACGAGGGTCAAATATGGACAAAGTTCGTTACCAATGAACGCAAGAAATTTAATTGTCTTTTCTGTAACAAAGTTTTGTGTCGTTTCTATTCACTTCGAAATCATCTTAATTTGCATCTACAGATTTATCCATTTAAGTGCTACGCATGTGACAAGAAGTATACCAGTAATACATCACTCTACAAGCATCGCATAAGGAAACATGAACATACTTTGAATGCTGCTAAATAATGATTTACATTGACTTAAATTTATATTTTTATTTTTTTATTGAATTGACTTCTATTTTTTCCTAAAGAAATAAATTATTTCTGTTATCCCTAATAGATTTACAATGACGATAAAAGTTTGTTTTATTCTAGAACATGAGGTACTGAAAGGACAATTAATGATATTGCAAATGAATGATGTTTTGTTACAACTTATGGGTAAGTAGGTTAGGAGAACAATGAATATAATTTCTACGTGAGTACGCTTGTAGTATTGAACAATTCCTATATTCATGAGATCTCTGCTGATCTGATCAATATATGTATGCACATCCGACTTTGGCTAATGTTCGATGTCCTCGAAAGTCCTCGACTTGGTGCTTAACAGTACTAATATATGAATACCTGGACCCATTATCTTGTTGTGGCTAGAATATCTATGCATAAAGCCTTCAGACAAGTCCCTAGAACGTGAAAATACCGCCTAAAGACTGCTTTACCATCCAGTTTAGTTTGAATAATTTCCAGGTCATAATGGTGATGTTCATTCAATCTGCTTGTTTCTATGCCCTTCGAAGATGAGTTCGAACTTTTTTTTTCATTGTTTTTTTTCTGCATATTCGGTCTTTGAATGGTATCATCACTTTGGTCGGGTGGATGAAATATGTTTTTATTTGAGGGGATGTATCTAAGTTTGCAGTTGTTTTAATAGCGTAATGCAAACATGAAGCTAACAAAGTCCTTTAAACAATTATAGAGCAAAACTGGAATAACGAGCGCCTTATATAATTTTTTTTTGGTTTAAAGAAAGCGATTATTACTGCTTATTCCATTGATCACTACATTAGTCGTTTTTAGAGTTTGCAACTTCTACTACAATACGCATCCCCAAAAGGAAAGTTTTTTCAATGTCATCGGCGTTTACGAATAGTTGAATAGGCTTTTGAAAAATTGTGTCAGTGATGAAATTATAAATGTGTAAACGGAATATTCTGCGTGGACCGTTTAATAATCAGCAGAAGAGGTCTTTAGAAATACTTGGCCCCAACTGTTACTACTACTAGATTTCCTTCCTTCCTCCCTCTTTAATCGCCATTACTGCTTTAACACCTTTTTATTTCCTCGGGTGAGTGTTTCTCTGATTTTATTTCGAAGCAGTCTTTTTCTTTTTTTTATCCTGCTTGTACGTCTCGCAAGCATCTTCCCGCCGCTTTTGCAGCTTCTAAGCTTCATGTTTTACCGCCCGCAAACTCACCAAATTAGAGATTTCTTATTCGGGGCTGTAAACGAATTAAGATCAAGTGAGTTAGGTGCCCTTAAGTTTGCTGTTATATGATCATGGATATATTGAGATTTAAAAAGCACCAAATTACGACTTCACTTTGGCCTGAACAGGTATTTGTGAAAGGTATTTATCGCGCAAATAGCCTCCGCATACTACACAGCTTTTGGGATATCAAAAAAAAAAGGTTCCTATCCAGTAACAAGGTTACGTTTATACGAGTTTGTATAAAATACTGGAGGAGAGCTTCGCAGCAATCGCAATTTGATCAACAAAACCCAACACAACACGAAAACAGAATAACTTTGAAGAGACCGCCGATTACTTTTCCTGTGCGTGCGTCTGTTAACGCCTTAGTCAAACTGTTAAATTTGAAGTTAACGTTTATAATTTTTACTGCATTCTTAAATAAAACAATTTCGATGAAGTGAAAGATAATTTTATTTTTAAATAGTAATTTATGGTAAATTTACGCTCTTATATGGCATTATACATATTTTTTTTATAATTTTTCTTTTATATAATTTAAAATTTTTTTTCTTTCCATTTTATAGTGCTTGGTATGAATTTTAGCCGAAAAACTTTTCCTTACAATTTATCGATCAAATTGCTTTTTTTTTGTGATATATATTTTTTTTAAATTTATTGTTCGTTTTCTTATATATTTTCTTTAAGTTGTATTCATTTTTTATTTTCTTTATTATTGTTATTTATTGACGCAGCACTGTAAAGATCGAAACTAAGAAACAAAAACTTTAAATAGATTTTTCTTTATAACAACAAAATGATTTTTATCCAACAGAGAAATGGAAGACAGAAATGAGTGTGAAGAAATTTTTGCTTTGTAACATTTAAAAAAAGGTACGTTATTAATAAAATTCGGTTAAAATTGTGTTAATTTTTTTTTTTTTTTGTCAAGATTGAGATAATATTGAGCAAGACGTTTCTCGCTATTGCCTTTTTATAGAGAATAAAAAAGATTGTTTACTTTACTAACTTTACTTCCTCAGCTCAAAGCACAATATCTTTTGTTTATAAAGATTGTATATAATTTATTATAAATATTAAAATGTTATTGTATTTTTATCATTATTGCCAGCTTTGATAAGAAAATATTTCTTTACTTTTAAAAGATTGCGAAGTATTTTTATTTTTTTTTGTTCTTTTTTTAATTATTATTTTTTGTGTTAATTTGTTTTGAATTTTTTAAGTTCTTTTTTGTTGAAATTCCCGCCTAGTGAAATGGGAGAATGCTTTTATATATTATAAACTATTGGTGTATCTGTGTGTGCTTAGTTATTATAATTGAAAAATTTGGTTTAATTTGCGTTTTTTTTTTGTCTACATTGCCATTGTTCATTTTTTATATTTTATACGAGTATACGAATATAATGTACAGAAAAAGATGCATTTTCTGTTGTTGCATTTAATTATACGATTCATAAATTTCAGTTCAAATGAGTATTTTGTTTAATAACTGAATTTGTTTATTAGATAATTTTTGTCATTTTAAAAATCTTAAATATTAAGAATATGGTGTTGCGCATAGTTCTGTAATCCGACGAAGTTAACAAAAGGAAATATAATTTTTTTTCTTTGAATCCTTCTCATACCTGTGAAACACTAAAATAAAGTAGAGTTACGAGTTAAGCTAGATTATCGTCAAATAAGTTTATCAGATCAGACCTACGCACATACAAAAGGTAGCACAAAAGACTTCATCCTATTGGAAGATGCTTTCATTTTTGCAATTGGATCTTATGAGATCGCGATTTTGATATTTGTGAAATAAAAAGATGCAAAATACACATAGATCATAGTTGCTGTATTGTTGCTTTCTAATGTTGCTGAGTCCCTAATCCCTATTTCCAGTTTAAGGACATGCTGTAGTGCCATTTTCGGGTGTTGGTATCATACAATTAATTCACCGAGAATGTTTAATTAAGACTCATGTGCACATATAATTTCTCGTAAATATGACATTCGCAGCATTTCAAGCGACAGAAAATTATCTTTAAAAAGTCGGAATTCGGAAGGTTCTCCTAGTCTGTATGGACCTTGACATAGGTACTCAAATCCTATCCTCTTAATATAAAAAAACAGCACGTTAAGCGCAAATATCCTTAAGTATTAGGATGAATATGTCCTGTGATCAGTGTTCAGTGGTTCAAAATAAAGTCACTTGTATGTGTTTGTAATTTTTGTTATTCTACCTACCAGTCTACTCACTAAGTATCAATAAGCTGCTACCTTACAATATGGCGTGTGATATCTTTATTTTGGGCAATCTGTATAATTGGAAACTTGGTCATTAGATCTGGGATCGCTCTAAGAACATCCTGTAAAGAATAAAGAGAAAACATTAGGCTTTATGGGAGACCTTACCGGCAATGGTGGATATGCCTCCATCATTTCTGCAGAGCTGCCGTTGGGAGGAACATGCGGAAATAATTACTTATTTTCCTAGCACATTGCCTGTTTTATAAAAAAAAAATAAAAAGGAAAACTATGTTCGAATAGTTTCCTGAAGACTGAACCGAATTGTTCGGACATAATTCCAATGAAAACCATAAAGTCTACCTGCACTTTCTGTTAAGACACAGCTAGGGCATTTGAAAATGCTACCTGGATCACAATGGATCTCTCCCTGATCCAAGCACCTTGACTTGTTCTGTAAACCAGTTTAATGTTATATATATTTTGTTGTTTCACGGGTACCGGCGAAGTGCTTATATTTTATTATTATTATCTTTTTTTGTTTTGCTATCGTTTACAATTTTTTGTTTATCTTGTGAAGGCGTATATCTTTTTTGTTTTTTTTTATCACTCGATTTTTCCTTTGTGTGTTTTTTTACATTTTAACGATTTTCTATCTATAAAAATGTCCAATTTTTTTTTTGTATTTTAACTTTTTTGCAAATATTTACAATTTTCTTTTCGCTTTTAAATTCCAAATAATAAAGTGCTTTTACATAATATTTTGTTTTCTATTTTAAATTATAGTCTTTTTTGTAATTAGAACAAAATGTAACGGCAGTGCATATATTTAAGAAAAAAAGATGTTAAATAAGTTTTTTTTTTTCCGATACTCTATTTACTATAATAATTATTCTAATTGAGATATTTTCAAATTATTTTGAAAAAATTAGCACCGATATTTTAAGTTAAAACACTTTTTTATTATTAATATAAACGTTTTTTCTTTTATATATTTGTTTGTTATTTTTTTATTTTCCTATTTTACAATTTGCAAAAGCGTTAAAAAATATTTACAAACAATTTTAAAGTAAATTTATAGAAATTGACGAAAATGCAAAGCCTAATAATTTTGTTTCTTACACAGAAGAGAAAATTAAATAATAATCATGATTACGACATGATTTCATACTATACCGTGACGGACGGAAATTATTTTTAAAAGAAAAAAGAAGAAAAAAACGTTGCGGCTAGTTTTAAATTTTTCCCTATATGTATGTAGAGATGCAGTGGTGGATTTTGTGGCAATCGTGTATATTTAAATTTAGCTACAGTAGAAAATTGGTTACGGAATAAAAAAGGCATAGCGAAAATTACATATCATACTGTTGGTCTATGCCAGAAACATTTTATGTATCTATGAATTGAGATTGAGATTGAGATTTAAAATAGCCACTACCTAGCTCCAATTGACAAGATCTGTTGTATACCCGTAAATTTATTCCAGTCAAAGCCAGCTTTTGGAGTCTAAGGCAGTTGCTCAGTCTAACACTCACGAAAAATATTGCTGAAAAGCGGATCAAACCGTGTACCGTGGTATGGTTATTCAATCCATTCCTTCGTTGATGATAGCGCCCTTATCTTTTCACATTCGTTTTGAAACTAACGATCCTGCTCTTCGGTCATAGCTGCAAAACGGCAACTACGTATGTTAAACACATAAAATTCTGACCTTGACAACATATTTAAATGAAGCTTAGCCAATAGAGTGGAATTTAATGCTTTTTAAATTCACTTCTGTCCCCTGTCATTAAAGTGAAGCTTCAGCCATCAAGTGAAGCTTATCCATGAATGGTAATTACATCGATAAAACCGAAGAAGTTGTGTGAAATGTAAGAAACATTTCTTCCATTCTGATCTGGCTTTAATTTATAACGCGTACATTCATCTTATATTACACAAAAACCATATTGCACTTTTTTTTATCGGGTTAGGGAACATTCAACTGGAGTACCCAGGCCTTACTGGTTCATTGTACTACCAAGAAGCAAGACCCAGTATTACCCATTTCACTGGAATTTTTTCTGAAGGCACTTCAGTGATGCAGAGCTTCAGGACAAAGGAAGTGATCCGAAGTATCGTCGCCTTCTCCACAAACGTAGCAGACAGTGGGGTCTCTTAAGCCTAGCACACTAAGATATTTAGCAAAGGAAGAACGCCATCAAGTTGTCTACAGTCTTTTCTGCTGAGAGACAGAAAGAGTGCAGCTGTTTTCTTTTAGTCTACCTGCATTCTGGAGAGCCGTGCCACACACAATTGTGTTCGTGAGAAAATTAATCGTCAATGGAGGCCCTGACTGAGGACGGGGGAAGTCCTAGCGCAGGTTCAGTTCCTGAGAAAACATCTTATAAACTTTGCTTAGCAATCTAATTGGAGATCTCATTTCCCACAATCCCAGTGTGTCCAGTGGACCCAGACAAGAGTCAAAGAATTCAGTCATCTGACCAAATTCAAGAAGTTCTTGCATTCTCTTCTGACTATCACTATAGATCAAAATACTCCCACCCCTACATTTATTCTTTAAAATTCAGTCAGTAGCTATTGGGATACTCAAAGCATAGTAATGACATGTTCACAGCTTCGGCAGACCTTTGACCGGTTTTAGAGCCATCAGTGAAATATCGACTATAGCCCAGTTCAGGCTCAGACTCTGCAGGCTAAAGTTGTCTCTAAATTTGCACAGCAGCCAAGGTTCCGGTGTCATTGCATCAGACGACATATCCATAGAACCAGGGTCGTAGGATAGGTATCGCGCAAGGTCGTCTAAACTCCAGTGCAAATGATACCAAAATCCATCTCGTCTGAGACGGTAGATTGCTTTGATAGTACAACCCCAAATATATGTACGTATCAAGGGGAGGTAAGTCAAGCAGAGACAGGCGTACTCAGAGCCAGTTCAAGTGCAGCCGAGACCAACCGATCTTTGAAGTTAAGTGTAGAAGGCAGTAACAACACGCGTGAGAGCCCCTCCAGCAAAAAACCGAAAACCTTTTTCGGTGAAAACCCCAAGTCTTGTCAAAAGCGTACTTAAGCTCAAAACCATTTTCCATTCCTGATTATTGGAACTAGATATATACAGCTCTAAAAGTTTACAATCCTGATCATAACCTCGCAGAACAAAAGGAGGACGAAGACAAGACGAAAATTTGAGCTTTAAAAATGCAAAACAATTTGAAAACTACTTCCACCACTACACTACACTATACATAACACAATAAATACGTTTCTTTTTGTAATGTTGGTGTAATTCTTAATTTTTGTTAATAGATTTTAATGTATTAAATTTGTTTTTTTTCTATAAATTTCCATTTTTCTTAATCTCTTGCTGACATATTGATATTTTCCTACTTTATTACTTTATAATATAATTTATTTAAAATCACAGTCCGTATGTGAGAGAGAAATTTGTGTATTATTATTAGTTTATTTTTAAATAATAAAAATATATCCTTTTAATATTGTTTAATTTATATTTTGTTACGTTGAAAATTTCTACTCATTATTACTTTGAAATATATTTGTTTTTTTTTTGTTAAAAAATAATCAACAATATAATAATATTTGAAATTGATAAATAAAAGCTTCCTCTTGTTGTTGTTATATCCAAGATAGTATTCATAACAATAATCATATTAATTTAAAGGCAATTACGATTTGAAATATCGTTATTTTTATTTTTAATATACAATTTTGTTAATCTATTTTTATAAATATTTTTTTTTTTTTGTATTTTTGTTTTGTTAATTGCAGATGAAATTTGATTTCGAATTATATTTTTATTTTTTTCCTATGATACAATTTTTACTTTGTTTGTTTTTTTTTTATATAAAAATATTATTTGTCTTTTAATTATGTTTGCGTAATTCATCGACTCTACAAAGATAATTTCTTACAAAAAAAGAAAAAAAATATTTATAAGTGAAGGTTAAATATCAGCGCAGCTAGTAGCAAATTACTAAAATTTAAGAAAAAAAATGCTTATAATGAGAAATTCGAAATATTTTTGAACCGTCCAGTAACAGTGAGCTTTATTATTATAATTTTAGCGAATTTTGTCAAAACATTGAGCATGTGTCGATTCGATTCCTCATGGATTTCGGCTCACCTATCTTATACAGGTTACTTAGCTTGAGAATGTAAATTAATGAGTCTTAAGCTATACGACAACTTGACTAGGTATCTATGGACAAAACTAGACCAAAGAAGATTTAACGGATTTCTTAAGCATAAGTGAGGAGCAATCTTTTGCTATCGTTCTTCCAAAGACAAGACGAGATATACGATATCCGAAATGACTGAATTTAGTAAGAGCACTAAAAGCACTTTATGCAAACAAGTTGAGAGTTCTTGAAGGCAATCCCGCCAAATTTAGCACAGCTTCAAACATAGACATGTTTTACATGAAGAGAGGTGCAGGAGTTTTAGAAAGCTTTGAATAGTGAGCTCTGCTGATTGAACCAAAGATTCCTTTGTCAGGCTTAATAATTCAAATTCCTAGTGTGAGAGCCAAATTATCTTTCATTAAGCAATATTTGGAGGGCATCGTCTGTTATGAACAAGGATAATCGTCAAAAAAAGGATACAGAGCAGATCCCAGATACAGTAGCTATTTATTGATTTCGAAAACGCTGTCAATATACATATGTTTATATGATAAGAGAGGTACAAAGGCGTAAGATCACGGGTACTGCTCTGGTCTTGATCCGACAAGGCTCTACAAGTGACGAAATTCGATGATGCTTCTTATCGCACAGAATTAGATATGCAACCAATGCCAGTTGGTTTAATAAATAACAAATAAAAACCAAAGACTCCAAGTTCCTTTACCTAATAAATGCAGCATTTAGATTGCAATATGTACCAAGACAGTGGAAGATTGCTGAAGTCATTATGATTCTTAAACCGGGGAAGATACCTACTGATAAAAAATCATATAGACCAATATCACTACTGCCGGTAATTTCAAAAGTATTCGAGAGAATTCTGCTTAAGCGACTACAGCCTATCATAGAAGAAAAACGCCTTATACCGGATCATCAATTCGGATTTAGACGTCAACATTCTACAATAGATCAAGTTCATAGAATAACAGACATAATCGAAAAGGCGATAGAAGAAAAAAAGATCTGTTCGAGTGTATTTCTTGATGTCTCCCAAGCCTTTGACAAGGTATGGCATAAAGGCCTAGAATACAAGTTACAGCAAGTTCTTCCCGAAAAATTATGCCAGGTTTTGAAATCTTACCTTTCAGATCGATTATTTCGGGTTAAAATGGGTAACGAATACTCAGAATTCAAAGAAATCATGGCAGGAGTGCCTCAAGGCAGTGTACTTGGTCCGACACTATACCTGCTGTACACGCGAGATATACCGCAAGTAGATGGTACGCAAATAGCTACATTTGCGGATGACACAGCAATATTGGCAACGGGCGCTACAGTTGAGGAATCAACCGAAAAGTTACAAAAAGCCATACATGAGATATTCGCATGGACAAAGACCTGGCGAATTGTACTAAACGAGACCAAATCCATCCACGTAAATTTTACGTACAAAAAAGAGAATAGTATACCCATCCTAGCAAATTTTGTTATAATCCCGTATGCAAACGAAGCAAAATACTTGGGAATGACACTCGACGCTAAACTAAAGTGGAAGACACATATAAAAAAGAAAAAGCAAGAGCTCGAAAACAAATACAGACAAATGTATTGGCTACTTGGAAAGCAGTCCAAGCTAAATACTGAAAACAAGCTGCTTTTATATAAGCAAGTGCTAAAACCGGTTTGGACTTATGGCATACAACTTTGGGGTTGTACCAAGAGAAGCAATACAGGCATTATACAGGCATTCGAAGATAAGGTGCTAAGAGGAATTGTTAATGCACCGTGGTATATAAGAAATTCCGATATCCATAAAGACCTTGGAATACCAACAGTTAGAGACGAAATAAAAAATTTCGCCCGGAAGCACCAACAGAGGATACAGAATCACCGTAACAACGCCGTCCTACAGATTTTGGACGATAGAAATATAGTGCGTAGACTACAGAGGACGAAACCTTCCGATTTGGCACACTAAAGATTAACCCCATGCAACTTGAGGTATATACAGGATTTTCGCTGGAAAATCCCTGTACAAAGAGAAAATACCACGAAAGATATCTACTGAATAAGTTTGTACTTAGTTGTAGTATTCAAAACCCTCCTCGTGATGAAACGATTGATGGCAGTCGCATGAGTAAAAAGGGTTGGGGTGGTGGGTGGTTTTAGTCGGTAAAAATCCGGCATGCTGTTGGAACCGGTCCTTCAGTATCTTTAGAAGATTTCCACCTTCCGGCCGCAAAGCAAAAAAAAAAAAAAAAAAAAGACTCCAAGAACTTAGCGAGTAGACATGAAAAAGTTTCCCCCTCAATCGATCCAATTTGGAAAGATGCGAGCAATAGCATCTGCTGACAGAAGCAGATTTGAAACTATGCCGTCTAATTTAATCAGACTGACTACCCGACCAACAAAGTGAGATAAACAAGTTCTCTTTCACTTTCTCTCGAATTAGCCATAATAACCTGTCAAGAAATTATAAGGATTTAAATAAAAGTCACTGCTACCGCCTCTTGCAATTACAAAACATCCACTTACTTGGGATCAAATTTCAAAAGTATTCCAATTTAAAAGGCCATGCTTGTTCGTCGACCTCCACCGCCACCTCGACTACCGCCACGTGGCAGACCTCCATGAGAAACACTTCGTCCTATACGAATGCTCGATTCACTACCCTTGCGTTCGCGTGCCTTCCTCAACAGATCCGATGTGCTGGGACGCCGACTTTCGCTAGCACTACTACCCACACTGCCACGTTTGCACATTATATCCGAAGTAGATGAACGCCTTATGTTTCCCGCTATCGGAATCGGTGATAGAAAATATGGAGAACTGGCCTGTGATCGCGACGCTTCGTATTGGTTAATTTGAAGTAGCTGAACACTGGATCGGTTATCCTCGCTATTGCGTCTCGATGAATATGGCGATTGGGGGTAGTTGAGCAGAAGGTTTTCCGATTCCTCCATATCGACTGCCTCAACCCTGAGATATGGCGGTGTTCGGTTGTTATGGGCACCAACCGCACGCTGACCATTGCTTGCAGTCGAATTGGTACCTGACCGCTGAGCCGAGTCGGACGAATTCTTATTTTGTCGCAATCCCGCGTACAAGGACTTGATGTGAAAATCGAAAGATCTAAAATTGAGTAAGGACCTTTTGGACTTGGTTTCTTCGTTAGTGACGTACATATTGATTGTTGTATTTTCCATTGGATTGCTCGGATGATGTCCTCCCACTGATGCTATAGCCATCATTTCGTTATTATTGCCGCCATTTGGATGATTGCTCTGATTATAACTGTTATTATTTAAAGAATCTATTTGAATTGGTGAACTATCTAAGCGATTCTCAGTATTTAAATTGAATAAATTACTATTTGAAGAAGAGCCTTTAAAGAGTGAAGAACGTTGTTGTTGTTGGTGTTGTTGTTGTGTTGTTAAATCTTGCTTGTTACTAACGGTTGTTATTATTGTTGTACTACTTAAGCTAGTTTTACTATTAATCGGTTTCAAAAATTTATTATCGTTATCTAAAGACTCCTTTCGTCACTGAATGGCACAGAACGCTTGCTTTGATGCATCTTTTGGATCGCCTTCTTCGCAGAATTCTTCATCCTTTGGTGACTCTGCCCCACAGGCGCCACTAATACTTGGTGGCCCCTGAGGGCAGGCTGATTGTCACCGAAGTGCCAAAGTTGATATCATTGGCGGCCGCACCGGTTTATTTTCGAGAATTCTCTCCAACTCAAGCATTACACTAGTCGATAGTCGTGGCAGTAGCTGAAAATAAAATAAAAATTTGATTTAGTAACCAGTAGCTAAGGGAGTAGTAAATGTTTTATAATTTTTGATTTTCGATTTTTAATTTTCTATGCCATCGAAACTGAAAGAAATCCACGGGCGGCTGTCAAGCCGCATTCAAAAGAATCAAGACTTATCTACCCACCATAGTATTGAAGGGATTCGAATAGTCAGAAAGAGCATCTCCAACATACACATATGTACCTCAACCTGTGTGATGGCCAAAGCTCATTTCTAAAATTCACAAGCACACTGTCTCCAAAATGGCTAAAATCGCGTTTACCAAACTTAGCGTAAGAGATGGATAGTTTGACGGCTGGTGTGGGGCATTACTGGAACCAAAGTGCGTTCAAGTCCAAAGCAACTCCGAGGTCTTTATGCAATGTTCTCCTTAGAGAAGTGCCACAAATGTCCAATTGTTAGCTCTACTACGAGCTGAGGCTCTTGAGTGTTTACGGGTATTTTGGGTAACAACGGCGATTTTTTCGCCTGTGGACAAACCTGCTGAAAGCATTTGTTATTCATAAATATGCCAGTTTCACAAACTTACACCAGCTGCTAAAAGGGGTTTCATTTTCGCAGATGCTTGACTTGGCATATCACACCTAAAAAACTAGCTTAGTCCGCGATTTTTCGGAAAAAGTTCCTAAATATTCTGTGCGCACTGACGCAGTGGTGGAAGCTGTATCCGTCGTCGCTCTGCTAAACTAGGCATGGTACAAAACCCAAATGGTCTAAAACTTACTGTGTACCCTTAATAAACTCAGCGGCTCCTGAACAACTTGGTAATAGTGATGAGGCAGACTGTTGATACATAACTGATAAAAGGAGACATCCACAAACAAACCTGCAGATTTTGCAATACTGAAAATCCCAAGTAGTTATACCAGCATGAATTGCATCACCAAAAATGCATTGTTTGATGCGGTACTATGGCTGAAAGCGTTATCGGCCTTTGAAAATAAGGAAAAAATCAGCCAGAAAAATTTCTACGCCCAGTGGTCGAAGATAATCAAAAGGTATACATAGTTTCATATAAGCTATGTAAGATGGCTGGGACATGTAGGGCGAATGGACACCAATGCTCCGGCCCGCAGGGTCTTCGAACCTAACCCGGAGGGACAACGCAGTAGAGGAAGACCTCGCCTAAGGTGTCGCGCACAAGTAGAAAGGGACCTCAACCAACTTGGAGTGCGCAACTGGAGGCAGTTAGCTAAGAACCGGATTAACTGGAGAGGCTTGTTGGTTGAGGCGCAGGTTCACCCCGAACTGTACCTAAGTAAGTAAGTAAGTATACATAGTTTCAACAGCATTCAGCTATTTTGTATACTACCACGACGATGATGGACTAATTTCAATAAATGTTGAAATTGTTTGGTCTCCGCGTTCACCTGATTTGATTTGAAGGAATCAAAATAAAAATAAATACAAATACTTGGCGCAACAGACCGTATGTAAGCCAGGGCCTAGCTTCTCGCGGCCATTCGTGTTATGCGTGTTATATTTTTTCACACAAATACAGTTTGGAGCCATATCCGAAAGGCAAATTGAGAAGCTTTCTCATGACACGTTTGTCAGACATTCGCGAGAGGTGGGACCGTGAAAAAACTTGTTGGTGTTTCCTGGGATTCGAACGTCGAACTTGAGCCACGGCATCCACGATGATGGAATCAGACTTCTTCTTGTGGGGTAATTTAAAGAACATTTCAAGATCATTCGATTTGAAATTCGATTTAAGACCTCACTTAACTTCATGAAAAATGCTACGAAAAGAGCCTGTATTTTGAGCAGACAAATGGTGGTCATGAGGGATATTAAAAATAAATCCATTAATATAATATTTTTATTTAAAATAATAAGAAATTAAATTAAACATGTGCTGATAAAAGTTATTTTTGTTTTCTATCATTCAGTCTTACAGTGGCCACCCTGTATGAAGGAAAAACTCACTGATTCATTAATCATAGTGTCTTCGAAGCCACTCGACGTAGAACTTTGCAATTTTATATGATTTCTAGGCCCTAAATACATAGGCCGTAAACATGTACATAAAAGTCAGAAATTTCATTTCCATTTAACAAAAACGAATTCATATTTAGTACATGTATTAAACTTCCATCATTTTAAACTATAAATCATCTGTGTATGAATGCATGTTATCCTGAACCGAAGCAATGAGCTCAATAAATTATTTTCCTTTTTATTGTGGATTTAATAATTTTCATTTTCAATCAGCGGATCCGGATACCATTGCTAAAAGCCGTGCAGCGGACAATAGGGTTTGGTTATGTGTGTTCAGCACAGCAAATGGGTTGCTTTGTTTATCTTGTTTTCTTTTATTTTTCTTTCATGTGTCCCTTCCTGCATTAAATTGAGTTTCAAAAATTTATTTGATTTGTTTATGAATATTTTTCGATATTAAATAACTTTTTTTGAAAAAGCAGTCGCAGCAGTGCTGAAGATATTTACATATAAACAATACCTATGCACTCAGTACAGATATAACTGTAAATACTAAAGATGAAAAATTAATGCCCTAAGGCCAGTTGAAACTACTTAAACCTTATTTGAAATTAATTTGAAACAGATTTTTCTCTTAAAACGAAATTATATTTGCACAGGGACACGGACAGATTGTCAGGGGTTGTGGCCCAGGTTCATCCCGAGCTGCAGCGCCATCTAAGAAAGTAATTTAGATGAACAGACGTGGTTGTTGGTATCGATAATTTATATTTATACGAGCATACGAGTACACGCTTATGGCCTATACACAGAATTTTTTTTTGTTAGAAACTTTGCGTCAAAGTGAGGAATAAATTTACTAGGTGGGCCATCTATTATTTGGCGTACACACATAGTATGTGTTCGACTGATTCGCCTTCTTTTGGACAAAGTCCTCATTTCCAGTTTCCTGATCTATGTATTTATGTTAGTGATATCAGAGGCTGCAGTGTCTGGAGATGAGACTAACAAGCCTTCAGATATCATACCTTTTAGGATGTGCTCAGTGGTTTTATTCAGGGAATAGATGACATTTTTGGGATGTCTAAATCCTTGAATGGTAAGCCAATAGCACAAGTAGTTTCTTTTTTCCCATTTGTCTAGACTTGGTCTAAACGCGGAGTTAGGGATGCAACAGAAGGGTTTGGCATTTATGTTTGTACCGATCAGAGAAACATTTTCTTGCTAGTTGGTCAGCGATCTCATTGCCTTCAACTCCTTTGTGTCCTAGCACCCACCAGAGTTTAATTTTGATATGCTTCGATAGGTCTTGGAGAGTACTGAAGCAACCAACAACTATTTTTGAGTTGTTGATTTGAGGTAATACTTGACTATCGGGGAATGAATATATTAACGATCTCGATTTCGAATTTTCTACCAAAGCAGAGCATTTTTTGCATAAAGTTGGTAGCGTGTTAATCATTTCTAGCTCTAGAAAATCAGATTAGCAGTAAACCTATCTTGCGAAAGCCTGAAGGAAATATTTTTTGGTGTAGTTTCTAAAGACTAGATAGAAGTACTGTATTGAACTTTTCTTTCTTGGTAAGGTTGCAAAAACATCTCAATCACCATCGTAGAAATCAAAAATTTCGCTCATAATTCCGTTTTTCGGTTTATTCGGTTAAGTTTTCACTAAGTTTTTGTGCAAAATTAATGGTTTAGGAAATTGATTCATACGAAAATGTTTTCGTTTATTTTTCTTTTACTTATTTTTTTTTTATATTATGTGCTCATGTGCTCCTTTCATGTTCTGCGTCAAGTTTTAAAACAGATGTTGTACTCTTCACAACTTTGGTTTCGCTTCCAATTGAGCCTTGGAGACATTACGTCAAAATTTCGTTTCACTTGAGCAGCGTACAGACACAATCAAAACTCCCCTGTTTCAAAACTACTTATAAAGACGTCGCCTTTAAGACGATCTAAATTTATATTTAATTGATTACACCTAAACAGATGAGACTCTGCACCTCAAATGTTATTCACTTAAAATAACTTACTTGCAACGATTGCAGGCTTTGATGTAACTGCTCAGCAGATGTGGCCCCCAATAACAAGCACTGTACCGGTTCATGCTTTAACGACCAAGCAATCGATAGCTGAGTGGGGCTACATCCTAGCTTTTCGGCCAATGCTGATAGATCTCTTAATCTGTCACAATGTCGGCGTCCCTCCTCCAAGCGGTCCTTATTCCAACTTCCCTATAAAATTTCACATTTTCCAATAAACAGAATTCATAAAATACTTTGCAAAATAAATTCTTACATTTCGATTAACCTCATCCTCGGTCCAGGAGTAGCTATGGCTTTTCGTTTTAAATGATCCCTTGGGGAATAAGATTTTTTCACCATTTTGCGTATCACTTAGCGCCATCGATAACGGTCCCCATGCCATTAGGCCGACACCAATTTTATTATACATCTCCGGTAAATAAAGTTCACATTTTTCACGGCAGAACATATGATACTCGGACTGTTCCACAATCGGTGTGATGCAATTAAATTGCCGGCAATTGGTGTAGGCCTCCATAATTTCCACTTGGGACCAACGAGCTGTTCCCCAATACATGGCCCAGCCTTGTTGAATGACATAGGTCATGGCCCGTACGACTTCTGTTAAAAATGCCAGACACATACATGTACATAGATATCGAGACAACAAATTTAAAAGAAGTACCCTCCATTGGACACATAGCATCCGCTTTGTGAATAATCACAATGTCGATATAAGACAACTGCAATCGTTGCAAACTCGCCTTGACACACTCGATGATGTGTTTCCTTGATAGGCCTCTTTCCTCCGATCTGCGAAATAAAGTGCGAAAAAGTTTTAAAATATTTCTAATGAAAGTTCGCATAACTCACTTTGTACTCCAGTAAACTTTTGTTGTGATCACATAAGCTGTTCGCTTCCAACCGGTCCGTTGGAGTATTTTACCGATTTCCGTTTCCGAGTGCGCTTCAGAAATATCAAACAAATTGATGCCGCTTTCGATGGCCAGCTTGAGTATTGCTTCGGCTTGTTCATCACTGACTCCGGGCGAGAAGACTGGCCACGTGCCCAGACCCACATTTGAGACACGTAGCCCACTCTTTCCGAGGTTTTTATACCGTAGGCCCGGTGTCGGTGTTGAACCATGTCGTAACGGTAGCGCCGGATTCGATCCCAAACTAATTGAGCGTCCTAATGAAATGGAAAGTTAAAAAGGCTCTCATAAATGCCATTTAAACAAATTTTAAGCAAGTGTAACACAAACTAAACATTCAAAACTTTATCTAGATACACCAATTCTACAATAGAAGTACTGTAACAGTTAACAGAACAAGGAGTGCATTTTTGAGAAGCATTTATGCGGAACAAAGCACAGAGTTGCGCGCACAATCAAGTAACCGCTACAAAATTTGGAAGAGTTTTTTTTTTTTTTTTGAAATTTTAAAGATACCGAAATCAAGATGACCTCCCGTACCACTGAACTCCTCCATGCAATCTAGTGACGCTATTGGGGCCCGGCACCTGTAATGAAACAAAAAACGAAAAAAATATATTAAAACCAATTGGTCTCTTGCAAGGATATACGTATATGTATGGAAATAGGCACAGCTATTGGGCAATTAAAAGCGATTTTGTCCTGACCCTGAAATGTTGCACGTTAGGCAATTATCCACCTGAGATAAGAGAACAGAAGCAGACCGCTAAAATATAATAAAATGGTGCGCACACCTGCTCCCTTTATGCGGGTATGCTTTGAATTAATTTCGAATGGCTTTATGACTGAATGGCTTAGATAAATGTTTTCATTATTTATTCAAATGGGGAGGGCGGGAGACGATGAATATTGGGGCAGAACGACAACATGGTAACGAAAAGAACACATCTGTTGAGGTGTAGGCCGGTAAACATGTCGATGGTGTTATGCAGCTTTAAACATTAAATGTGGTAATATAGTTTAGGGTTAAATAAAATCCCATAAAAGAGGGGTGATACTCACAGCACAGCCTTTGTGGGTCTTTTTTTGTCCGTTTTGGGGTTTTTGTGAGAATGAAGTAGTTAATAAGATAAATATTGTTTGGATAAAATATTTTGATGAAGGGATTACCATTTTAGTGTTGCGACAAATTATGGGAGTCTGGTGACGATACTATGAAACAGTTGTGGGAATGTTACATCAGTCCAGCTATGTATTTGTATAAATAATACCAAACTTTATTACCGAATCCACCAATGAGATCAAATTGAAAACCACCACTGTCGTAGTAGGAAAGAACAAGATCTTTCTTAGCCGGAAGGTCTAACGCCAGCAGTTATAATTTGAGAACTTTCTTGAATCAAATGCCTATCTTAAATGGATGTTCCCTTGAGCAGACACCGACACAGGGCTTAACAGCTTTATTTCGCTTATGCGGACTCAGTCAAGTGGGGAAATCTTTTTGCCGACAATCGGGAGAAAGACATCTGAATATGTTCGTCATTCAAAATAGTGGGCTCCAAAGCATGATTTGGGTTCACTCGAAGAGCCTTAAAGATAAGTAAGCCAGATCAAGAGATTTAAGGTAAAGTTAAGGTAGCTCTCCATCGAAAACACTCTTCCATAGCTTCTGTTTGGCTGTAATGAAAGGACCAGATAAAACTATGAAGGTTCCTAGAATGTAATAACAATGGAGTATGATTGATAACGATGGATACAAATTATCGTAGACCTATAGCCCCTTGCTCTATTTATGGTAGCGTCACCTTTCATCGCTGATTTCCGTGGACAGTGTCCGCAAGTCCCCAATTCGCCTTCCGGTCCCAATTGAATTATGTGCTAGATTTTGCTCAATATTTTCGCTGTACATATGCAAACCATTATCGCATTACATACATATTATGTATACATACACATACATAGACATACATACATATGTATACATGCATACACTCACGGTTTAAGGACACTACTGATGGAATTGTCAAAAAAAATTTAGATCTTCTCGCGGAGAACAATCGCTTGACAAAAAAACAGTTAGCAGAGATGCTAAACATTTCAACTGAAAGTGCATGAAAAAGGTCCTGCCATTGGGTGTCCAGAATGCAGAAAATCGAAAACAAACGCTAAAGACTGGCATCTGATTTTTTTTCATGTGCAAGACCGATCCGAACAAAGTTTTCCATCGCATTGTGACATGTGAGATGATCTGGATCCTCCTCCACAGGAAAGATAATTGCCTCGGTTTTCTGGGAATATTATTTGCCACATAAAACCAGTAGGGCTCTAATATGCTAGTCCATTCGAAAAACAGCGCGACAACATCCTTCTGAAAAGGCGTGGACTCATCTGGCGTGATGTGCAAGTTCCACGGGATAGTTGCTTCTAGGTGCCCACCTCCAAACCTGGTCCCCAACGATTACTCTTTATTCCCAAACCTGAAGAAAAAGCTTAAAGACAAGCGTGTTTCGTCTGATGAAGAACTCAATTCCACCGTTTTTAACTAAATATTTTGAGGCCAATGTTCAGCGATATGAAAAGTGTGTCGATGTTCAAGGATGTTATGTCGAAAAATAAAAATAAAAGTTTTAATAAAAACATTGTCTTCCATTTTTCAGTCGAAAACTTTTCTACCTCTCCACTTACGTGGCCAATTCAAATTTTTTTTTTGCATTCATCGCTTATTTGCTTTAATACCTAAGTACGAGCAACTTCCATGAAACACATAGTTTCCCGCTTGCTTAAAAATTTATAAATCATTACGACTAACTACATGAATAAATCTTCATATAATCTAGGTCAATTTTAATCCAGCTTAAAGCCCCTCTACACCATAAATTACTTGCTAACTGTAACTGTAACTGTTGTTAAAAAAAAGTTATACGCCATAAAACTTTATAAAACAAAATTCAATATGAAATTGAAAAAATCGATTAAATTGCAAATTAAATGCAATTAGCTTACACCGCACGTCCGGTCTGGCGCACGTTTGGATTATAAACACCTTATTATCCTTATACCTGTATCCATATAAGCACTTCCTATTTTACTCAATTTACATTTTAAATCGTTTTCATAGCCATTTCAGTATTATAATTGGGTTTTTGTTTCAAGAGGAAGTGACCTTTGAACGTAAAACACCACAAACCACTGGCTTACACTAAAGAACAAAGGACTTCCAGCTATGAACCCAATTTTACCTGTAAATTGTGACAGGATTCGATTCTTCACTCGTGTTATCCATATTGTTGTTATTGTCATTGTTGACAACACCTGCTGCTGCAATGGCTATCGTCGATGCGGTTGTGGTTGTGGGCGTCGATACTGTCGTTGTACTGCTGGCCGCTGTTCCACCAATGTTACACAGAACTAACGACATCTTGTTTTTAATGCTAACAATGCCTCCCAGCAGGCAATTAGCAGGGTTTTTATAATTATAAAGAACCGTTGTGTCTTAATTTTAATTTTAAATTTAAGTTACTTAATATTGTTATTATTATTCTATTTTTTTTATTGCAGTTATTGCATTGTGTAGAAGTTTCAAAAATTACTTGAAAAATGCGTTTTTGTAGAAAATGCTTAGCTATTAGTTTTTTATGACGGAAATATTTGTTTATTTCAGGCTACGTTTAGATTAAAATTTGCTTATTTCTAAAATTGCTATATTTTTGTTTTTGTTGAGAATCTTTTGAGTTAAGGCGAAATTGTAGGTCGCTGAAAATGAAAATATTCGAATGTTAGATACATTTTGTCTGTATTTTGATGCGGGTCCACAATTCGGCGGCGGATATTTTTCTCTTTGATTATTTCAGATACAAATTGAATATTGATCAATTAATCACTTTATTCTCCTCCCTAGTTTTAATAACTTTGTACTAGTACATGTACCGTCATATTGCGATACTCTTGGGAAATTAAGGCCACTTTAATTTGACAGTTTCGATATTGCCACTGACAACAAAATGAATAAATTTGATAAACGCCAAAGAGAGAACAATCAAAATGCAAACAAAAAAAAAGAAAAAAGAAAACTGTTCATGGTAAATATGAAACATATTGGATACACTCAAGGGAGAACCCATAACAATTCGTAGGTCATGTGCGATGGAAAATGGTAAAAGAAAACCTGAATGACGTGAACAATTGCATTCACACAAGGCTGATAAATGTCAGCGAGTCTTCCTGTCAGTTTGTTTTGTGGTATTGGTTTTTTGTTTTGACATGACAAGTGGCATGAATGTCATTCAATATAGATATGCATGGGTGCCTGGCTTTTTACAAGTACCTATGAATGCATGTACCGCGGAAAAAAATTTGAAGTGTTTCTGAAAACCGTAGAATAAAGGGAAATGAAATCAAAATATTTCCAAGATATTGAGTAAACAGTTGCTGATTTTATTGGCGCCCTTTGAACAAATTAGACGAATTAAGAATTATCGTTATAAAACCTGGGCATATAGTAATTAACAAAACTAGAAATGGAGCAATGCGGCATTAGAATCGCAAGAAAGAAAATAGTGAATGGGCACAGGCCTGGATTTACTTTCGTAGTGGCATCGAAGACTCTTCCGACGAAGACTTTGGAGACTTAAAACTTGCTAGACCACTCGGTGAGCCTATTGTTACTTATAGCAAAGGCTAACGGATTCCTTGTATTCCAAGGTTATTAGGAAAACAAATTTTGCCTAAACTGCCACCACTAATTTGCAGGGCATTTAGGTTTAGGTTTAGCTAAGGGTGGCTATCTGTATCAGGATACAGACGCACTTAGCCCCGACGCGGTCCTTTGTGATGCCATGGATCTACACCACTTGGTTACCAAGGGACTAATCAAACTAACCGGAGTTTTTTTTAGCATGTTGGCTTATCAGACAATGTCCAGGGAGGACACCAATTACGTGATTGATATGTGATCGCCTTAGCATAACCAACCTGGCACTACGTTTCTGATTGAGTTTAGATCAGGCTTGTCAGAATCGAGTTATTTTCCCTTCTGTGATTGGTCCTGCTAAAAGCGTCCAGCTTAAGTAAATCCAAGTTGTGACATTAAGGCAAAGAGTGGAAGTGGAAGAGTGCCCAGGCACCCAGCAGTGGTGTATGTTGAACTATTCCGTCATCTCCGAGGAAGATACGCCGGTTTGAAGCGAACTTTCAAATCAAAGAGTATGATTCCAGAGACTAGATTGCTGCTTGACTGTCCGAAAAGTTGCTAATATCCTTGATAGATATCGCATTTCAGCCGGGACAGTGCTGCTGTGATTGCCATTATTTCTGCCTGAAAATCGCAACATTGATCTGGGAGGCGGAAAGAGATGCTCAGATTGAGCTTTTTAGAGAACACACCACAACCCACCTCATTTTCAGCTTTGGAGTCGTCTGTGTAGAAGTGAACTGAACTACCGTTCAAGATAACCTCGTTGTCCGATTCAATGCCGTCAGGGATGCTCGTTCCAAACTAGTTTACAGACTTAGTGTCTTGCGAGAGGAAATCGACTCTGTAGAAAGCTGCATCCAACTTAATCTCGACAGAAAGTATCGTTAACCAAGCCGCTTTAAAGGATTTGCGATCGTATGAAATCACCTTTAAGACTGGTATGAGATTGCCTTGACAATCACGACCAACAAGGCTAATCTATATTGCACACCAGATCTCGATTGGTTGGCGAAAAAGTGGGCGCCAACGTCTCGTCGCCCGGAGGACGAGAATCTTTCTGTGGGATGAGTAGACAAATTATTAGAGACAATTTGTAAGATTAGAGACTATCAGAAGAAACTCTTTAGGAAACGCCCAGAAAATTAAAATCTACTCAAATCTAAACACAAATAAACTCCACATACTCAGGGCCCATTGTGAACTCTTTGAGCTCCTTAGAAAGCTAGGTTTAAAAGGCAAAGGAATGTGTATATTCTGCAACAAAACCAAAGGAATAAAAAACTGCGTTGAATTGACGTCCAACAGAATAATCTATGTGAGAGATACCAATAGATGTACTCTTACTCCTGACGAAAAATTATTTAAACAAGGTGCTTAAGCTTAATAACAACCTCAGCTGGCAGCAAGAGAGGGCGCAATAGGTCTTGGATACAGCAGTTCACTTAAGCCAGTATAAAGTCATGTTAGCGAAATGCTTGATATATGTCCTTGAGAGCTTTTCTATTATGCCGTAGCGCTGACAATTTTGTTTTCTACAATACAGGAAAAATGCATACAGGTAACGAGATAGAATACTGACGAAATACTTTTAAACGGATTTTAACTTCCTTCTTCATGGAAGTTCTCTTAGACCTTCCACCACTACACTGCAGCTGCTAGTGCAATAAAGCTTCAACTTCTATGCAATAATACTAACACCAATCAAGTAGGACATATGAAAATCCTGGAGGAAATCCCACTACTATCATCCCCAGCGATCTGCTCCTCGGATTTCATGCCAAAAAGAATCCATCTCAATCACCCTTTCAAATTATACCGGACCGCAGGTTTTGGAACTACCGTCTCATCCCTCAAACCTCATCTTCAATTGACTGGTACACTGACGGTTCGAGAATGTCAAATGGGGCTGGAGCTGGTATTTTTGGTCCTAACTACAAACTCTCCACTTCACTTGGACAATATACTACTATCTTTCAAGCAGAGGTCTATGCAATCAAGCTATGCGCCAGAGAATGCATCAGACGAAACCTCCGTAGATCACAAATAAATATAATGTCAGACAGCCAAGCAGCTATTAAAGCTCTGACATCCCTCAATTTTGAGTCTAAGCTGGTTTAGAATTGTCTACAAGTACTCCTGCAGCTTGCTGCACACAATAAAATTACTCTCGTATGGGTCCCTGGACATAGGGGCATCCCTGGCAACGAATCTGCTGATAAACTTGCCAGATTGTCTCCGTTTACGGGACCTGAACCCTTTTGTGGTTTACCAACTAACCAGATAAAGATAGAGCTTAACCTATGAGAACGAATGGAAATGCTTTCATTCTGGAACTCGCAAAATGGCTTACGACACGCCAAGATTTATATATTTCTCAAAGATCCAGAGACATTCTTTCAATGAGCAAACACAAGGCTAAGATCATAACTGACTTGCTTACTGGACATTGCTCTCTCAATTACCATCTCAAGAAAATGGGCCGTGTCCAATCGGACATGTGCCGTCTCTGCCTTGAAGACACCGAAACAGCCCAACATATACTGTATGAATGCCCGGCCATAGCTCGGCTTAGGCTTAAAAACTTTAACAAAGGCTTCACATCACCATCTGATGTCACATCTTCTTCAGCTCAAACTATCTATAGTTTCATTAATGAACTAGATTTCAGCTTAAAGACAAATATAACATACATAGCAACTTTCAGGGGATAGCACAAAAGATCTCTTCAGGTCGCCGAGCTTTTTTAGGCTTTCACTTGAGCCTTATGTACCCCCACGACTTTAAAAAAAAAACATGCTTCATGGAATCTAGGATAGATCCAAAATTAAGTCAACATTTTGAAATATTTCTTAGATTTCACAAAGGAAACAAAACCATTCCAAGCCTCAGATTTAATTGATTTTTTTTTTGAGATAACCAAATTTAAAATTTAAGCCTTGAAATATAATGCAGTTGGCGAAGCCTTATTTTAGGACTTCATCATCGTTCCCCTTCCTTTATTGGAACCAAGCAAATGCTTCATAACAGATATGAATCCGCACGGAAGCAACAAAGCTTGGAAAGTATTTATACAAATGTTAGAGATGGGGGAGTTGTTTACACCCTCGGAATTCTCTTTTTCTCAGTTCGAGACACCCAATGGTGAGACTTTCATCCCAACACACATACACCTAAATATGTGTATGAAAAGTATGCCCAACTTTATTCAACCCTCTTGGAAAATTTACTTCTTCTCTCAAACTCTCAATTATACATCAAATTTAGTCGCTTTAAAAAAAAAATTTTATTATTATTCGCATCCATTTCGTCAAACCAACAAATTAAATCCTCTTTTAATTCTACTCAGCAAAGATTTTATCATTTCTCTACAAGGTCGTGGCCTTAAAAAGTTTCCCCCAAAGGCCATTAGGCTAATTTCAATTCGCCGCCGCTGTTTAGCCATTTAAGCTTCATTGTTTTGGTGAATGGCTTTAGAATTATTCTCATTCATTAAGCCATAACGACCGAGAAAAGTTAAAAGTGAATAAATAAAATTCTTCTTAAGACAAAAATGTTAAGGATTAAAAAAAAAAAAAAAAAAACAAATATAGTCTCAGTTTGCACCATATTACGAGGATTACGGACTAAGTCAAGTCGTTCTGTGGCATTTAGAGGGATTAAGAAAAAAAAAATTCAATTGCTTGCTTTTTTTGTACTTAAAAATGTTTTCCATTTACCAAGCAATTTTAAACTTACTTAAGATGGTGGGAATTTCAATGAAATTCTTAATTTGTTGGGGGTATACTTTGGCAATACTTTCTGAATCACCGAATGTAGGGGATTTTATGTTTCATGGAGACTTGTTTGGGAGTGAAAATGAATAGAAAATATTCGTTCCTTGATTTCTGGACATTCACTGAACTACTCGTGCATATTAAATGCAATACTGAAACGTAAACCTGAAACGAGTACTTTGCATCTCATTAATCTCATTTAGGATTCCTGAAAAGCCATGTCTGAAATTCCAATGATGCGTTTGTTGTTGTTTTAAATATTTCATGCGGGAGAGTTCCAAAAATCATTTACAATAATTACAGCAAAGAAAATGCAATTATACTCGCCTTTCAAATAAGCTTGACCATCCACTTGATTGACCGACTCCTGAATGACCTAAGCGACTACTGTTGCATGACCCTTATCATTACCATGTCAAATGTCAAACATGTGGTATGAGAATGGTGTCGACTTGAGGGGTTCAATGTTAACGCTAACAAAACGAACATCATTCCACTAGGATAGGTTTGGTAAATGGGTAAATTAGGTCACTTAGACCACTAAGAATCCATTGTGTCCAATATTTAAAAACCCTAGGAACCTAAATATCAGTCTTCGACGGCTAAGTTAAACCACCTAGATATACGTATGAATCTCAGAAGTTTCCTTAGCTCAATGCTACCTAACTCGTCCAGTTGTGAACAGAAGTAACTGCCAAGAGCACGTCTTCTTTTAGGGGCCAGCGCTGGACAGTCACAAAGGAGGTGACGAACGGATTCTATTTTTTCTTCGTCCCTGCTGCGTGATCACACAGAGTCCTGTTACGACGCCAACAGCTATTCGGATATCCATTCGACTTAGTTCCATAAGATTGATAGATCTCTTTTTGTCATAGACTGGCCATAATGATGTAGCTGTTACGCATGTATCCAATCAGTACCAGCGTTTATTGGCCTCCTCATTGGCCTCGATTTCTACCTTCCCTTGCATTGTACTGAGCGGTATACTGGCCTCAGAGAGGGCGGGCCCGTAAGAGTTCATAAGTGACCCTTCCCTGGCTAGTTCGTCCGCTTTTTCGTTACCGGAGATAGCCGTGTGGCCAGGTACCCAGCACAGGGTCACCGTATTGGCCGCTGAGATGTCATCCAGTCGCTTTTTACAGATTTTTACGAGCTTGGATCTTATCGATGTGGACTGCAAAGCGTTAATGGCTGCTTGACTGTCGACATAGACGCTGATTTTTTTATCTGAAATTTTTTTTCTTAATAATCGCATTCGCAGTTTGTTTTATTGCAGGAACTTCAGCTTGGAAAACACTGCACCTGTCGTCAAGTCTAAACGAGCAAAATGTGTTTCGAGACTCACAGTATACACCGGCTCCGTCCCAGCTATCATTTTAGATCCGTCGGTGGGGATGGCCAGTTCATTTTCGAAAGATTCTGCCTTCATTCCATTCCTCTCTGCTAGGAATTCAAATAGAGAATCTCCGGTTGCAGTTTGGTTGTGGGATGATGTAGTCCGTTCCCGTCTGAATTCTTGATGCATTGCATCCATTTAGAACTAAGGCATGACCATAAGGTTTAGCTAACCATAGACTAGCTTCCCTTAGTCTTAGTGCAGATTTAGCTGCCGAGCTTGCAAAGTACATGTCAAGTGGAAGCAGATTCTGTAAATTGATCTCATCGATCCCGTCACCCCCAGACAGCCTGCCCGTTGAATCTTTGTAACGCTTTCAAGTTTGTAATTCTTCTCCAGCGTTTTCCACCAGATGACCAAACCGTAGGATAAGATAAGTGTTACTACCGCTGTATATAGCCAGTATACCACTTAGGCTTGAATCCCCATGATTTTCCGAAGGCTCTTCTGCATGCATATAATGCCACAAAGGCCTTCTTGATTCGATTGTCAATGTTGGCTTCCCAATTTAGTTTATCCATCCACATATTGGATTCACAACACTGTCAAGAAATCCACTTTCATAGTATGGGCGTGTTCAAACCTTTTTGGTAGGAAATGGGGACTGAAGCTACTACTACTACTACTACTACCTTACCATTATTATTCTAACAATAACGTATGCATCTGTTGTCTGGGAACAAAAAGTCGAACAAACTACCGCCTAGAATGCAATACAAAAAATTCCAAAGAGTACATTGCGATGCGCTCCTGCCCAGCTACCACTTTAGATGCTCCCCTACAGATTCCCCAACTCTATATCAGAATCAACAAAGCTGCAGCGATTAATACTGCGAGACTTCACATCTCACCAAATCTTAAATTGAGCAATGTCAAGAAGCATCTAAATATCTTGAATCCCGGTATTCACCCCATCAGCGATGAGTGCCACAGATTTCATGCCCCTGGAGACTGATATCTCTATGATTGGTGCAGTTTAGAGGGACTTCTTTCTTGTGGATTGGGCAAACGATGCTGAGATTCCATTATCAGGCATACACTCGTCTGACCAAATCTTGGAAATGAGTTGGAGTGAACTCCCTACCAAGTCATTTCTAACTGCCTTTGAACAGCTTGGCCGGTAGGCCTTTAGGTCTCGCAGCTTTGTTGGATTTAAGCTTGGATATTGCTATCGTCGCTTCATTTTGGCCAGGTGGACGGAAGTTTTGGCTAGCATCCTGTATGTTGATCTTCGACGCTATGATACAGTCTACAGAAGAAGCTTTCCCAGCACAAACTGTAACTCTTTGGTAAAACTTTCGTACATTAATCCTGCAGTATATCTTCGATTGCGTGCTTCTCGTGCTCTTTTTTCTTCTTCTGGAGAAGCCAATGTTCTTCGCATCTCTGTTGCTCGTACAGCTCACGAGCTGCTGTCGTCCTTCTTTGTGCGTATCTTGTCCAGTTCCATTTAATTGAATAAGTCTAAATAGCTGAATTTATTAAATTTCTAAAGTTGCTACTAATCAATAAAAATAAAAGCAAATCTACAAATGTCGAAAAGTGTCCTCTCAGAAAATGGACGATAAATTGAATTCAATAACAAATGCTGTTGCTCATCACCACCTCTGCAGGAGCTTCAAGGATAAGGAAGAATAGACAACACTTTAGTGTCCTGTCTTTCCATTTCACTTTTCATTAGAAACAAATTTCGTTCATGGTCAACGACAGGTGTCGGAAAACGTTTCAATATCACAGGATAAGGAGTCAATCAAACTCAATCTTTTCTCAATATTGGTCAACAGTTTGAGTTTAAAATGGTAATTGCACAGCACTATACGACTATACGATAATCATCAATAACAAAAGACAAATGCAGTTGTCCTAGGGCTATTGATGGAAATCCGAATTAATGGCGACAAGGAATCCAAACAAGATAGATAAATAGTCTGGTACAATAGATTCAAAACAAGTTCTTCGCATCATTTTGTACCGAGATTATACATATGTAACTCCGAAGCAATCAAACAAAGAAAAATAGACAAATTCGTAACTGAAAACCACAAGTAATCCGAAAACGAGGTCGACTAGAACTCAGCTGGAAGATGCAGCCCAGAGAAATATGTCTCCGTCGCCGGCAAGATACGACAGTAAGACCAAACAGAAACACCATATTCCTATGTTCCTTGAGAAGAAACGACATCTATGGGGAGTATCAAGACCCACTACACTGTGGATATGGAAAGTATATCACATATCAGTATATATTCCAGGATATATCATGTTGAAGAAGCCTTACTCCCATGGCAAATTGTTATGGGAACAGGGGCATACTTGCATTGCTACCATCCTGATAACAAGCAGGAAAACATAAGTTTTCATCTAAAGTAATCTGAGAGTTTAAAGGACATCGTCTTCTGGCAAAATTATCTCAAGATTGTTTCTTAACGAGGCTGCTTACGGGCATTATATGAGACGTGATACTCTTCAAACTTCATTTTGCCGCATTGCTACAACTTCTGCAAACTCAAGTTTGTTTTAAAGCCATCGACAAACAGCCATGTTGGACAACTAAGTAAGTAATTCTTCGTCCAATTTACTTACTTTCTTTTGAATTTAATTAAAACAGTCTTAACCTATTTATCTGTTTACGATCGCAGGATGAATTTAATTTCATCTGTTTTTTTGTTGTTATTCCGTCCCGTTTTTGTATCCTTTTTTATTAGCATTTCGCCAAAGAATTTTTAGTGGTTTTCCTTCTTTGTTTTGCCATTCGGATGCATACTCGTGCACAGGACGACAGGATTTCCATGCAGAAGAAGGGACGAAATGAGTCGTCCATATAAACACTATTCATTGTATGGCGAGAGGCAACAACAATGCATGACTGAAATGTGTGTCAAATGGAAGAGCGCAGGCTTGAGATTTTCGTTTTTTTTTTTCCTCTACTTTTTGACCAGATTCAAGCTTTTCACCATAGTGTTACGGTTTTTTTCGCCAAGAAATGCGTCACAACGAGGTCGTCATATATACCACTGCACACTGGAACTACTACCATTACAATGTGGATGACATCTTGAGCGAAACGTTTTCGTAATCGCATCCCTATGCGGGTAAATGCTAAAGTTTTCTGCTTTTCTCATAAAAGGCATAGTTCGTGTGGTCGGTCCTCTTGTTGGTAGTGGGCTGGCATGTGGGAGAAATGAAAGTGAAAGAAATGGTCGGGAAAAAAGATATAAAAGAGGCAGCACGTTGAAATGCTTCAATTATGGTTGAGTAGGGCTTACGTGGGACCTACTCAACCACTGGCACAAGGGAAGTATGGGGGATATTCAAGTGAAATCCAAGGAATAGTATCTCACACAAGGGTACCACGACAACGACAACGACGACGACGACGAGGACATGACCGTGAAGTTGTTCTTTAAAGTTGTTAACCCAACCTCAGAGAGAAGAGAAGAATGAAAGCGTGTGCTCGCTGGTGTATGCTTTATTTGCGATTATACAGAAGCAATTATGGGATGCTTTTTATATCAGCATGCAGTGGTAATTTCATATTCATGGCTCTGTGTCTGTTGTAATGTGAAATGCTGCAGGCGTGTGCTGATACTTTGGCTATTGCTAACTGCTTACTGGAGGGGGTTTAACGTATGCTGCGGGCATATGCATTAGGCTTATGTCAAGGATGTTTGGTGTTTTTATTTTTCTAATGATAACACTTGAGGTTTGTACCAGTTCCACTTAAAAACAGGTTTTGCTTGAAAATACTTGAATTATGTTGGGCATTTCCTGGAACTATGGAAATCGTAGTCGGAGTTTAAGGACACTAATATCATAATCAACTATCAGAAAAGCGCCTCCGATGTAGTTTCGCGGTAAATTTACTTTTAATGGTAAATTTGAAGTCCCATTTTCATATTTTGCTTTTACTATACAAGCTGACGTAAAAGTGTCCTCACTCTACTTCGTAAGGCAGTTCTTTTATTTTTTAATTAAAAATTATTGGTTCTGTGTATATAGACGTTAACATTTTTTCGTATTAAGTCGCGGAGTGGACGCCGCCAGACTTGATGCACATTCAACCTCGTTCCATAGCATTATGCTTTTGTAAAAATTTCTGGCAATAAATTATCAACAAACGCGCCAAAATCTGCGTTTTGACAGACGTCAAGAAGTTATTGATCATGGTTCTGTAGCCCTCATTAGTCACAGTAATAGGGTTGTTCACGGCATCTTCGAAAAATCATGGGCCAATTACCTTTCCATAAACGCCACAAGAAAGACTGACTTTAAGAGGGTTTAATGGCTCTTTGTGCATTGCACGTGGATTTCCAGTTATCAAGAAGTGATCATTTTGATTTTCATAACGGCCGAGGCTTAGGAGAGCTTGGCTGCAATTTACGTGATTACCGATCTGTAGGCAATAGCTGATGCACTGTTTGCAAAATGTACGGGTACGTCTTTAAGTCCTTCATCAAAAGGATCATCTTTTGATGCCCAATTGTGTGGCTCGTTGCCTGGTTAGAGGGTTTTCTTAAACATTTCTCTGGAGCCGACCAAATCTGCACATCTAACGTATTGAGCCAGTCTTAGTGTTTAACCACCTGGAGCAAGACGCCAAGGGAATCGACGAAATTAAATTAATTAAAAAGTGTATCTTTTAAAAAACTGTGAGAAACTCCTTTTTTGGTGAAGAACATAAAAAAAACGCCTTCGGTATTCTCAGGGGATTATCGATTATTGAAGCAGAATTATTTTTACAGACCAGTCTTCTTTCTGGTTGTCAGTCAAAATTAACGTATTTGGCCAGAAAATTATGTGAAATTTTTTCAACACATTTCTAAGCACCCTGCAAAGGTGCACGTTTTTTTGTGCTTCTCATTTGATCTTCTTTACGGAAATTCCAATTGTAGAACGTGGGATTAAAGGTTCACAAAGCTCGTTTGTTTAAGTCTGTAGAAAAACTCTACGGAACAAAAAGTCGTAAATCGACGCTTGAAGAGGATAACTATCCAAAGCATCACAGTAGGCTTTATACTCCGTGGAAACAACAAATTGGAAGCGCTGTGGCTTGTCGTAAGTGCTTTGGACTACTGAACAAGAGTTTCGTGGTTCGAATTACAGATTGGACTGCGGATGAGTATTAAATTCAACGCCGGACATAAGTAGACTGAATTGTTCTTAAATAAAATCATTTATAAATAAAACGTTTTCTTTGACTCACAACTGCTTCCGTTTCATTATTGAACACACTGTTTAGCACACTTTTTGCTCGAAATACAATGTTTCATTAAATTCGGAAGTACCGGCTAACAATTCGGATACATACATACATACTAGGGGTATTCACGCTTCGTTGTATCTGGTCTTGTATCGTTGCAAAAGTGTAGAAGTGTATCATATTCTTACAATACAACAACAAAATACACTAGCTGTCATTTTGTTACACTTTTGCACTTTAGCAATGCTCCAACCCTATTGTTACGGAGAGTGCAAAAGTGTAGTATTGAATTGAGCATATATTTTTGACAGCTGGTTGTTGTTATTTGGTTTTCTTTATTCATAAATTGTATTAAAAGAATTCGCTGGAATAATGTGTTCGGGAATAAAATCCGCATAATTTTATTTGCAGCATCTTCGACTAAGAAGTCAATAATTTTGGTTTTATCGCTTTTTTTTGGCATTGTATTTGATTTTTGTATATAAAGTCACATTTATGTTATAAACAAAAATCAGCTGATATTGACAGAAGCTTCAGTATTGCCACAAATACGAGCTAGTGCGTTCACTCTTTGGTGTAAAAAAGTACACTTCTACACTTTTGGAACACGAAATACAACGAAGCGTGAATACCCTTACTGTATAAATCGATAACAAACACAAAATTAAGACTTTAAAAGGTGAAAAATAGTCTGACAAAGATGCACTACGATTTTCCAAATGAATTGAATTCCATTTAATGAAGTTATAGCCAGCTTCTGCTTAAGTTCTTCTCGTATTGAAATATATAGAACGGTGTTATGGATCCTACTAGAGCGATGAAGTAAGGGTTCCTCAATAGATGATTAGATCTCTGTCTGTCGTCAGTTTTTAAGAAGCATTCAATCAGGTTAGTTTCTAGGATGCTCCATGTGGTCATGTGACATGGAGACGATGTTTGGAATTAATTAAGCTGGGAATTGCTCCTGACTTTGCCTTCACCGAAACATTCTAAGACATTACATCTGTTTTGTTGCGCGAAAGCAGAATATCCTATTGTATCCTAAGGCTCTCTCTTAACATGTCTTACACGAAGAGAGTGCGCTCTTGAAAATATAGGAGCAAGCCAAGTTTCATGGGTTATTCCATTATTTTCAGTTCTCATACAAGAAACATCTGCAACTCGGAAAAGTTGAGCATAAAAGACTTATTTTGAAAGAGTCCCTATGGAGGTCTCCACATCAAATTTAACAACATTCACATAGACCGTAATACGCTTTTGGCTCTCAATGTCGTCAGAATTTTGATAATCAGAGCAATTTTTTCCAGAACACATTATCTTGGGGGATATATCAACCACTTCATGCCTTTTATTCGTAGAAAATGTCGGCTTGTTTCAAACGTGACTAATTCAGATCTTAGAATGAAATCTTAAGGTTCAGAAGGTTCCTCCACTCCTCCATGGGGTACATTGAAGGCTATGATGACATCCAATAAATAACTTTAAATTGTTTCTACGATAATATACATAAGCACTAAAAGCGCCACATATAATTAGTAAGCTGATTCAACATCGTTTTATTGACTCGGAATATATTAATGAGCACAAATAAATCCCCCCCGTCATGCCACATTGATCGTCAAAAGTGTTAAAAGATTTCAAAATCTCACCCATAATTCCCTCCTTTAATCCGTCATAGTAGCAAAATATATGAAAAATCTTTCACTCTGACAGACACTTCAACTAGTTTTAAAATAAAAATGATATATGGACGTGCATAGTGTAGCGAAAGATTGAATGGCTTGTATATCCTTTCTAACCATTTCGGTTTTTTCCTTATTTTAAAATCCATTCATCCTTACCACACAAGTCAGCCGCACACAGAATGACATGCCACACGAATCCTCTGTCGCTGTCAAGTACAAACACTTTAAAGAGCATGTGTTTTCAAGTGTCTTCCACTCAGCTGCTGTAGGTACCCTCTTTGCCCCACTTTCTCGTTTCTGTATGTATGTTGCACTTGTAACACTTTTTCTCCAAAACAACGAAAAAAAAAGAAGAAAACTTAAAAACGAAAAAAATAAGGAAAAGAAATATAAAATTAAAAGGAATCACTAACATAATGCTTAAACATAATGGGCGCCTGTCGGGATGTCTGCCATTGTCCTTTGTTGATACTACACAAGGCTGTCATACGCTACGCATTCACAAACGGATGTGAACATTTAACACATGTACATATAAATACACCACTCTATATGAGTTTTGTCGCAATGAAGCAACATTTTGAGTAGGACCCAGAAATACTACAAGAGTCACCATGTAGCCATAAAGGCAAGTGCCGCAATCGTATTTGGGACGAGCAAATGTTACAACACCGTCATCAAGGACTTTCCCACAAATCTAGGATGCCTTCCTCCTCCTGTGTTGGATTATTCCGGTGTCAAATGCATCCAAAAGCTTTCGGCTTCGGTAAAAAGAAAACAAAAAATCTTATAATTGGATTCCATTACACGTTGGTTTCTTATAATCCACCCGCGCCATAAGTGTCTGGTTGAGCAATTGTTTTGTCAAGCGATGGTTTCTGGATGATGGACACTAATTCATGCAGTTATTATGAACCAGGGGGTTACAAATTGTGTTTACTTTGTTGTGCGCAGTATGAAGTGCAGCAGTGCCAGTGGTGTTTTCATAGAAATGTTGCATTTGTCAGTGGGTCTCCTTTTGTGTGGTTAAATAGGTGACAATTTCCGGTTGAGAGGATAGGTCAGACTAGGGGTGGCTTTGCTCATTGTTGTGCATATCTCTGCTTGACGTGTCACATGATTTATAACAGAAAATATGGGGTTATTGCTGGTAGAAAAATGTAATTTATTTGCTTTTGATTACAATTTTTATATCGTGTGCGATCGAGCGTAAATTTTGATTTAAACCGTTGTTGGTAGTCCACTGTGCTGCACTGCGTCGAGGTGCCAGGATATAAAATGGATGCAGTGGTTTTGATGCTATTCAGTGGGATTTGTAGGAGTTTTTTATGTGGGCCACAGGAAGTGCATTGAAATATTATTTTAAAGCATTCTGAGTACGTCCGTGTGTGAGAAGTTTATTTTTAGCGACTTTCGAAGGAAGAGGACCTTAATATAATGGATTTTCAATTTCTACTGCTTTGATTTTATATTTCGCTGTAGTTTTTACCTTTTGAAGATAAGGTTGTTATTCTTTAACACCTGTTGAGTAAACTACACGAATCCAGAAAATTTCATTAAGTTCGTACTTATTTCGATCGTGATGAAGCACCTTTTCGCCCAGCTATTGTAAAACTGTTCAATAAAATTGATTCAACCGGCCAAGTTAATGGTGTTCAGACTCCAACTCGTGTTCGTAAAGCCACATCAGTCGAAAATATTGCTGCTGTGAATAAATCACAAACCAGGCTTCATAGCATTTTGCATAAAGTTCTTGGAATGTATGCTTACAAAGTTCAGCTCAGGATAATGAACAACGACGCGTATTTGCTGACTGGGTGCGGACATTTACCATTTATCATGTCCCATGTGCAATGATAGAATGACGGTGTTAGACATAATACCTCTACACCATAGTCAAAACCCGTACAGGGTTGAAAAATTAACCGACACTGCACTGTACCAACTGACAAGCATAGTTCGATAAGCCATAGACTGCAGAGAAACGGTCATCTGCGCATTTCTGGAAATTGAAGGAGCATTCGGCAACACATCTCACGAAGCAATCAAGAGAACCCTCGAAAGAAAAGGAATAATTCCAAGAATATCTTACTGGATGTGTGAGATGCTGACAAGAATAGTTGAAACTATGGTGGGACAAAAAACCATAAATATAATTAAAACTGGAAGCTGCCAACAATGAGGAGTTCTCTCAACACTAATGTGGAGCCTAATTATAGATGAACCCTTCAATTGTTAACAACCATCGGCATAAACTGTAATCATCATTTCGAGGAGACACTCTATGAGATAATACAGAGGGGATTAAGGGTGCCTTACTGTAGGATTAAATATAAACCCGACCAGGACCACAGTGGTACTCTTCACCAGGAAAAGGCAAATAAGACACATGTTTCCCATAACACTGCATTGGATCAAAGTAGAAGCACAACAGCAGGTTAAGTATCTAGGTATATCTCTAAATAGCAAACTTCTCTGAATGAAACATGAAGAAGCTGTGGTAGTCAAAGCAACGCAACGAAAATCTATGCATGGTGTGCAGATGCATTTCAGGCAAGACCTGGGGATTTAACCCAGCTGCACTAAGATGGATGTACACCATTATGGTCAGGCCTATTATATGCGGTAGCCTTAGCTAGAAGAGCCAAGTTGAGCACAACGAGGAGAATCCTTGAGAAAGTACTTGCATAATAGGGGCAATGAGAACCTATCCCACAGAAGCTCTGGAAGTGAAATTGAAACTCAGCTCTTTACATTTAGTCCTACAAGGAATCGCCAAAGAAACCATACAAAGATTAATCAAAAAGGTCTTCGGGATACGAGAATGCATCGCACACAGACAGCGAGAAACACTTTCCAAATCAGTCCCCTTTCTGGATTGGCCCCCTTCTGGATATGATATGATAGCGAGATACTGCTTTAAGAAATAATTCAACTGAAAGCTGAGTAGCAACCGAGAATGGAGTAGTGAAGTCGGGATGTAACAACTCAAGCAAAACACCATAAAATGGTACACAGATGGAACCGGAGCAGGTGCATACGGGCCCAGAACTTAGTACTCGAAAGCCATGGGAACATACTCCAGTATTTTCCAAGCGGAAATCTTCGCAATTGAAAGGTGCGCCCAATTTAATCTCGATAGAAAGTATCGCGGGCTAAACATCGCGATACTGTCGGACAGCCAATCTGCAATCAAGGCTTTAAGTTATATGAAATCAGGTCTACACTGGTTTGGGAGTACCTTGCCAAGATAAACTGACTAAGTAAAAACAACAGAGTCACCCTTTACTGGATACCAGGTCACGTGGGAGTAGAGGGAAATGCAGAAGCAGATGAATTATCAAGAGAAGGCTCAGAACCACTCAGGCTGAGTGGTCTGAGAACATATACGATACGGAAATAAATAAATCCATAACCAATATACAATCTTCGCTTGACATCAGACGATGTGAGTTAATCGAGTTAAGTCCGATTTGTAGATGGCTTCGTGTAAAACTCATTAAATCAGATGAAGGTGACGGGTCGAAGTAATGTCACACTGCGTATACCATACGATTTAATGCGATACATTCGCATTACTTTCTCACCATTTACATTGTCAAATTTTTTCAGACTTTTTGTGTCATAAAGTGGATTTGTTCAATATAAACAAAAACCTCCGGTCTTTTAATTCGACGCACATTTGACTCCATCGACAGAAAGGCACTTTCCAATAAGCCCAAGTAATCTGGGAGAGTCAACAAAAATGTTAAAAAATATGCAAAGCTTTGGCAAGGATAATCCTTGACTGCAGTATTTCATTCCACTGCAGCATGTCTGGCTGATTTGAGTCATGGATTGGTATTAAACAGGATTCGTTTATAAGTGTTAATTTCTTTTTATTGTTCTTGGATGCTCTGGCAGCTTTTTTGACGGGAGCAATCAAGTTCCTCAGGATTAAAATTAAACTGCCTTTGAATGGTAATGACATTGGTAATCTGTCAGAAACTCCAACTGCGGTTTAATCAATTAATTGGAGCAATATTCCTGCTGGTGAAACCTAGCAGTTAAAAGCGTTAAGTACGAAATAATTGTATTTCAAAATAGTCCTGGTTGCTACAAACAGAGTTAAAGAGTTGAACCTGGCAAAACGAAGAACTACAGACTGCAAAGAAACACAAGTATTTCAAAATTATTATAACATATTATCAGCTTGCAGGAGCAGTAAATTGTAATTACAAAGGCATATTTCGGAAAAGAAAATTGCATTAAACAGAAAGTACAACGTTTATTAAGCAGAACGGTGAGGTCAATCATATGCTATGCACCGCAAGTTTGGAGTATTTTCCAATAAGAAAACCTGCTCAGATATTTCCCAAAAAAGTTTTCTGCTCACCAGAAAATACACCGAGGTCTTTTCCTCTTAGAAACCGGAGTACTCTTCCGGTTTCCTCTTAGAAACCGGAGTACTATCTACCTACGTCTTACAATAAGGCTGTATATCATCTACATTTTAAAAGCAATGACGCTCCCAAATCAACGCCTTCCACATACGAGTATATTAGTTGCAATGCACTTATTGCCGCGCAGACTGCAATTTTTGCAAAAAATATATATGTATCTCTCTAATGGAGTATGAGCATCTTGGAAAAATAGTTCTGAAGAACTGTTAAAAAAATTCAACTATTCGCCCGTGGCACTTTTAGAGAGAAAGTATAGGAAATACGACTTTGTGGAGAAAACGACCAAAGTGGTTTAGATGCAATTTCATATGTTTTCAAAGACGTGAACTCAGCGTTGCCGCTATGGGACTTTAGTCGCAATTTGACCCTTTTTTGCCGCAAAGAGTCGGGTCATAACTTTTTAAAAAACACCTCTTTTTGACCCCTTTTATTTTTTCTTGAGACTTTTGACACTTCCAGTATGCGATGCGTATTCCACTCTTCCGCATAGTAGTGAGACATGTGATACGATGCTTAAATATAATAGAAAGAAGTGACTGGACAGATGACTTAATACAAAAATATAGGCATGAAATACCAAGAAAATGAAATTTTTATTTTTCCATAATCCAATGTGTTCCTTTTGTGAAATACAAGCTTTTATGTTGGTTTCTAAGTTTTTCATTTCAATGGATTCAATAGTTTTTACTGCGACTTTTTTTGAACCGTGACCCTTTTTTTGCGACGTTTTCAAATTTTCAGCGGCAACCCTGGGTGAACTTTTCCGCTTGAATTACATGCAAACAGAGTGCTTCCTTAACGTACATTGTGATCCAAAAATAACTCCTTTGAGTTAATTTTTAAAACAGGTGAGTCTTTCTCGTCCAGCACTACCAACGGAAGTCGCAGGCATTTTTATTATTCCTCGTGAAGTTGGTTATGTAATGGGAGCATACCCCAAGATAACAACACCAACTCAACATGTACAAATGTCATCGCCCAGAAACGTCACAGCAAGAGAAAACGTCAAAAAAGAACTCTACACACTTGCTCGATATAACCCACTACTCTCAACCAGCGTTTTAACCTATAAATGAATTTATTGTTTAATTGAAGTTTGTTAATTGTTTAAATAAATATTTGAAGTCAAACAGAATAAAGACGCGTTTGATTTACAGGTTACACTGCGTGGATACAATATTGACATACCGTTTCAATTCCAACAACAGATGGCAGTGATCTCAGATTACGAGTCTTAAGGACTTACAATACTCCAAACATTTTTTTTTATTATTTTTTCTTCTAATCAGCGAAAGAACTAGCGGTCGAACGATGGTACAGGTGCCGTACATTTTACTACTTGCGTATGGAGCGCTAGAAGGAGATTTCTTTAATATTTTTTTTAATTTGCGCTACGTAGTCTACTTCAAGTAGGTTATCCAATTATCACTATAATCTCCTGGCAAAGAGGATACTAGATGTAGCCCGCACTACCAAGCATAATAAATAGCACTTCTAAGAACCTCTGGGCATTGTTCGCATTCTCCGATTTGAAGCAATAAATAAATTACCTTCTATCAAGTATTCTAAGAAACGACACCATTGATTAGCCGTTATTCAAAAAACGTACCTTGCATTCAATGCTTACTTACAGGAAAGGGGTGTAAATTAGAAGTATACACAGTGCCTTGCATAATGTACATACATATGTACGATCACGGATTCGGATCTAACAATTACATAAATAATAATTCATTATGGTGTTTGTTATATTTTTTTATTAAATAGAGAAAGGGATTGAGTTGGAGATTGAGTGACCAAATATAAATTAGCCCCTTCGTTGGTGCACAGATCAACCTTTCTGACCCCTTAAGCGGCATATATACAGGTCAAAAACTCATCCAGCATGTGAGAGTGTGTTATACACTATGTCAATGCTGCCTACGAGCATGCTGCCGATTGAGCAAAAATCCAAACATTTTGATTTTGCTTCAAGCAGACACAACGCATACGTGTCTCTTTTTCACTAATACATTCTCACATGCTGGATGAGTTTTTGGCCTGTATATGTATATACCGCTTTACGATTTGCAAAGCGCCCTGGCAGGTTTGCAGCACGAATCATATGTACAATCCACTCCGGCTGAAGTACGATGTTACCTCAGGGACCACGTGCTGCTATTCAGTGATGAACCGCTCCCTACAAATACAATGAAATCCATCCTGTTTGTAAATGTTATCGAAACAAATGCAAATATTTGGCGCAATAGACCGTATATGGTCCAGAGCCTAGCTTCTCGCGACCATTCGTGTTGTGCGTGCTGAATTTCCTTCGCACACAAGAAAGGAACTTACAGTTTATAGCCGTATTCTAAAGGTTTTTTTTTTTAAATTGAGGAGCTTTCTTATGACAATTATTACTTCGCGGGGTGGGACAACTGTGTTGGTTGTTTCTGGGATCCGAACATCGAACTCCCCACTAAATAGTCCAACGCAGTGAACACTGAGCCACAGCGCCCACGCGCATGATGGTTATCTAGAAATAAAGGTGGACGTCTAGATGTGAATTTCAGATTTGCTCAAAGAACCACGTGCACCGTGCTACGAATTGTCAATGCCAATTTTTAACCTCAAATCACAATTTTTTGGCATAATTTAAAAAAAGAAACAGGACTTACCTGCAGAACCTCTGCAGCTGAATCACGAAATCCCTAATATATACCGACCTTGTCTTGTCACATAGAGACAATAAAAATAAAATCCTTATATGTAGTTTGAGCGTAACTCCCAAGTCAATATCAGCGACACAATCTTGCTTCCGCCAATGGCATTGATGTTATTGGGAGGACTTAGCGGACCATCAATTGGGCATTTGCGAGTATGGAGACAGAGCCAGCAAAATAAGTACTGTCCACAAAAAAGGACTCTCAACACCGGTGCCTTGGCTAGAGCGCAGAAATGGACAGATATAATTTTGAGATAGTCAGAGACTTTGTCCAACTAGAATTTTTGATGGATTCGGCAAAGCATATCAACGATGAGATCACCCGAAAAATCGCTCTTGACAATGCCTATCTATAAGGGCAAGGGAAGACGATTTAGTAATAAAGCCCTCTCTTAAAGTACTAGGGAAGCACTGTCTGTACAAGAGTCTGATTATACCAGTTCTGTTGTTTGGTGCACAGATAAGGAGAAAACACTTCGTGTAATCTTCAGTTCCGCCTGCATAAACGAAGACTAGGAGATTGAACGACGAGTTATACGCCCTATAAAGCGACGTCGACCTAGCCAGCAGAGTCCAGATAGGTACAACCCCTAAGATGACGTACGCAGTACAAAATATGACGCATACAATAAGAAGGACTTCAACAAACTTGGACTGTGCAATTGGAGTCGGCTACCTAACAACTAAGTTAGATGGACGGGTATTTTGGTTGAGGTTTAAAATAAATATCATCAACTTACAGTTGAGAGTTATATGATTATTATTATTATTTCAAACATTCTCCTATAAATACGCAATAAAAGATAAAGTAATTACCGAACAAAGTACTCTGATACCATGAATATCCCTTTACGTCCGTCAAACTTAAATACCCAACAAATTAAATAGTTTGTGAGTCAGATTCGCAATTTAACCATTGCTTCATGGTCTGGAAAAGTTAGCCATGGGAATTGAATAGAATCTGTTGTTCCTTTAAATAATACCCTGTTTCGGGCTACATGCACAATTTGTATTCTCTTGCAGATCCTTTTTCCCTTCCACTGAGCAATTGTTTCATCTAAATGCTTTCACTTTTTTTTGGACTAGTCTAAGATTCACATTGCTTTCATTTTCCACATTCAATTTCTAAGTGGATGTATAAATTTCGTTCTCGATTTTTACGTAATTTCGTGCTGAGTAAGAGAAACTTTTTTTGCTTCATAGGATACGCCAGCTTTTCAGAATTCTGCAATTGAATTTGAAAAAAAAAAACACTTGCTAAGCCATAAAAAGAATATTGCGTTTGCTGCCAAGTTTCTCAAAGAAAACTATTTTTTTTGTTACGTATACGTCCTCGATATCAAGTGCAATTACATATCGTATAACTGCATAAACCAATTGCCCATTCGAATAGCAATAATAATTTTTGTACTCAATGAAATAAATATCAACAGCAGAGGCAACAATTACATAATATCAGATATCGATAAATGCTTGTTATGACATCCATTCCCCATAAACGGGTTTTCGCATTCCAAGCGGCGACACATGAAAAAATGCCGCACACAAACCAGACATAAAAGAATCACTTGTACTCAAAGTGTGAATCCATCCTGAGGCGTGCACACATCAGATAAGTGTATCTGGTAAAAGAAAAAGACTACCCTGTAGCGGATATTATCGATATTTTGTTCTTTAGGCATGCCAGGCATGCATTAGCCCCCCAAAGAGGAGCCAAAGTTCGCAGCCCATACACAAAATATAAATTACGGGCAATGCCATAAAAAAAAGGAGCAACGGCAATGACGATTTTATGTGTTAATTCCTAGGAGCCTCAAGCAGCTACAGATGACATAAACCACATTCCGCGCAATGGGTGAAGGTTGTGTGCCATTGATTTTTGGGTGAATCATTTATGAAAGTTATGCCATTCGAATGTTGGTCCCTGTGACGAAGACGACGTTAAGGGAATTAGAATAAAGGAGGCTTGGTGACAAGATAGGGTAAACTTCATTTGATTAGGCACCTGATGGAGTGGAAATTAATTTTTGACATTTAAGCTAACGATAGTTAAGATTATGAGGCAAGGAAAATGTTTGTTTCCCTTGGAAAAAAAAAACAAAAAAACAAAAAAAGGTATTCAAGTAGAAACATAGATATTTATTTAGGTGTATTTGTGACTGAGAAGAATCTCTTAAGAAATGATAAATGAGAAGGCACTCGTTAAGCACAGATTAAAGTGGGCGTGGATTGATTTCGACCTTTAGCGAATGTCATGCCATGCGGTGGAACCCATTAACATTATCCAAGACCATAAAACCGTCGTCACGAAAAGTGTCTTTCAGTATGGTTACGGGAGTACTTCAGCAAACATCCCACACTGTCGCGAGTAGGCATAATAGATTCCCTACATTAGCAGTGCAGTAATAAAAGGAATCAAGTGGCAGGGACTTTGGCTCACCCACTCAATAAAGGGTATTGGGACGTGATAAACCGGATAACTTAACCGAAAGCTTTTGCATCAACAGCAGTCGAGTTTTTGGGTTCTCGTATAAATTAAGAAGGTTAAAAGTCATCAGATTCAAAGTTGGTTTGGTGAAGAGGGATTTGACTACTTACTCCTTAAAAATGGGAGTGTATGTATGGTTGTAGTTTGCAATCAAGTACATGCCACCGTAAACAATTATCACCGCACTTAATGGCAAGATTATCACGACGAGTGGCCACCATGACTTAGAAGTAGTGCGTTGGAGGTTCGAGGTTCGAGTCCTAGAATCTTTCGAATGACCGACAAGGTTAGGTTAGGTATGTGGTCAATACTGACCCATTGTGATGCCCTTTGGGGGAAAGGATGTCCCTTGCCCATTGAAACCAGGTATTGATTCTAATATGCCCCGATAGTTATTGATGCGAGTCCTTGCATACAAACCATTCTGAGGACCTGATAAATTTCATTATCTTGTCTGATGGCGTGCTGGCGAGTTCATCTAGGTCTTGGAAGAAGTAGCTCCCTAGGAACCTGTTCCTGCTGTGTTGGAGGCCAGGGCAGTGACATAGGAAGTGGGTTGTGTCCTCAAAAGCTCCCTTGTCACCGCAAGCTCTTCCGTCAGACGTAGTTTTTTCAAATGATACCGTAGAGAGTTATGACCCGTGATAACCCCAACGAGGGTGGAAAGGGATTTCCTGTCTTCCCGTATAAGTCTCTCAGTTCTGCCTTTATCGAAGGACGGCCATAGTTTCCCTGTGATTACACAGGAATCCAAGGAGGTCCATCTGGTGTTTGCCTCCTGTATGGCGATTTTTCCTACTTTAAGCTTAAGTGCGCAGAGCGGGATGTTCACGAGTGGTTCTGTTTGTCTTGAAACGGCTGCAGAACCCTCTCTTGCTAGTTCGTCAGCTTTCTCGTTGCCTGGTACACCCTCATGTCCAGGGACCCAGCAGAGCGATACATTGTGCTGTGTTCCAAGAACCTTAAGCTCTTCTCTACAGCACTTTACAAGTTTAGATTTAATTTCTGTGACAGTTATTGCTTTTATAGCTGCCTGGCTGTCAATAAAGAAGGTGATACCCTCTTGTGGTATTGCCCTTACTGCAGAGTCACGGGCGGCTGTTGTCACTGCCAGGAGCTCCGCTTGGAAAACGCTGCTGTGGTCTGGGAGGCGTATTGACTTCGATATTCCCAGCGATTCGGAGAAGATGCCTGACCCTACGCCAGTGTCCATTTTAGATCCGTCGGTATATATGGCAATGGATTGCGCGTTTGGTATCAGACCTCTTTACCACTCCTCCCTGCTAGGATAGGCGCTTGAGAAAGGTTTATTAAAGTCTAAGTATGGCGTGATGTAGTCCGTAATGGGTACATGGCCAATATAGCCGGTTGGAGTTGTCCTCATCACAGTGGTGGTCCCGATACACGCTAGTCTTTGAATCTTCGTGACGGCCATTAGGTTAGTGACCTTGTTCACCGCCGGCCACCAAACAAGGCTGCCGTATGTCAGTATGGGTCTTATTATAGCCTTATACATCCAGAGAATTATTTTAGGAGAGGGACCCCAGGTTTTCCCAAAGATTCTGCTGCATGAGTACAAGGCTATATTAATATTCATTCTCCAGTTTAGTTTCTTGTCTAATACAAGCCCTAAGTAGTTTGCGCTGTCGGAGATCTTAAGCGATCTGACCGACAAACGTACGAGATTAATAACTATTATGAGAAAGCTTCGCATATATAGCCTTAAACTGCAGATCCCTTTCATTTCTGCGAACAAAATTTAACACGCAGAACACGAATGGACCACACAGAGTCTGTTGGGTCATATATTTGTATTACAACGCACATAAGGGACTGACTTCGAAGAGCAATATCACAAATGCGGTTACGTAACACTGTAAAGCTATGATGTGAGAGATTCCCAAAAGTAGTGCAGTAACCGTGGTTATATCACACGCGCAAGTAGCTTTTGATACAAGTATACGATGGCCACAGCGAATACTTTATACTTTTTCATTTATTTACTTAAAACCTAGCTTAAACCTATTTGTGAGAGATAGGCCCAGCAGAGAAACTTCTCCGACGACCATTGGAAGTGGATATTTTTTTAAAGCATCGACATTAATTGTAAACTATGTAGTGAGGGCATATGATACATCAACAACCAGGAAAGCAAATCCCAGCCATCCGATCCTTAGGTGCTATTGAGAAGATTGTATTAGCAATTCAGGAGAAAGGATATCGACTGTGAGTTACAGCGGCACTATCAGTAGCATAATCGAAACTAACTAAGAACAGCCGTCCACATAAGGTGGCTAAGTGGCTATCCAACAAAACAGTGGGATACACTGACGCCAACTTAGGTCTATTGTGTTACCACATGAACCGGTAGGTACCATTCCTCATGAAACCATTTTGATTTTTGGATGAATTTCCATATTTTGTCGATATTCGTATCGGGTATTTCATCCTTTTGTTTGTTGATACAACAGCGGCAAAGTTTAGCAGGCTATTTATTTTGCGTTGACGTAGCAAAGGCCAAGTTTGTCTCGCATGGTTGCACTTATCAATGGTACTTCATATTTATTTAGCCTATTTCAGTGCCAGTGTCGAGATTTTGTATCTTGCCATTTCTATTGGTGTGTAGAGGTCCCCATCTGCAGTTGAAAGTCTGTATTTGATGCCTTGTTTTGCTAACTCGTCTGCCGAACAGTTTTCCTGAATATCTCTATGACCAGGAGCAGAGACTAGAGTTACGAGGGACGTGTTTTATAACTCATTCAAAGATACGCTACAATACTAAATCAATTTAGAAGTTTTCATTGGTGTTTCGAGCTTTTATGACTACCTACGTATCGGTCTAAACGGCTATGGCAGAATCGACCTGATCAACAGCCATTCAGCGGTCTTCTACTTGCAACACAGTACAAGTATCTGGTAGTCTAAAAGACTTGCTTAAGTTCAGGGCGATCAAGAAGATACCAGCCTCTACGCCGTCACCTGTCTTAATCCGTCAGTGTAGATTACCAGCGCATAGTTGTGATTTGGAATAGCGTTCCTTTCCCATTGCTTTCGACTGGGGATGCTGGTTTTGAATTTAATATGGCAGTCTAGAACTGGTATTACGTAGTCCGTGACTCCAACTTTAATGCCATGCAGAAGCAAATGCATGAGCTTCTCTGAACCTTGCGATTTAGTAACTTCCCACTGAGAGGGCAAAATTAATTCAATTGAAGCTCTACATGAACAGTGACTAACGTCACAGAGCATTCACCAACATACCTAATGCCTTAGTTTATTGGGAAGCATCTGCCTTTAAAGTGATCATGACAATCAAAAATTTCAAAGCTGCATAATGCTGATCCGCAAACTCTGCTAGCTTTATTCCCACCTCAGCGAGTAATAACTTCTTTTCCGGGAACTTGTTGAATTGCTAGAGTACGGATTTAAGAAGAAAATGCTACTGGGTGACATCGACGATTGAGTGTAGGAATATGTGACAACCAGCGAAATTCCGCAAGGAGAAAGGAGATAGAGTCGCTAAACAAAAGTATTCATCTATAAACCGATGGAAAAGGTACAGGCCAAGATAAATTGCCGACACAGACAAGTGTACTTCTACCTGGGTAAACTGCTAAGCAGGCAAGAAGATCTTCTGTACCGATTTGGACGTGATGACTCTCCAGACTACAAGAAAACGTAAGGACATATCCTTTTCCATATCATGAAAAAACACTGCCGCATAAAACAACGAATACGAGACATAAACAAAAGTTAAAGTGAAAGCAAAGTAGAGATGAATTCAACTTCGCGATGTAGTAATTCCTAAGTTGGGGGTCTCCCGGTACTGTGCAGGAGATGGAAGGAGGTCCTAGTGACTAAGTACCTGACTTTCTCTTGAGCACGGATTTTACGTTTTCATCTCCATTCTCCAAAAAAGGGATACTTCTACAACGAAACTAGACAGGAAAGCTTTCTCATGTATGGCATGCTTCGGCGTTGAAGGATTAGAATATCCGCAGATCATCATAAATCCCTGACTATATTCTAGAAGATTACAGAAAAAAGTTGGGCCTCAAGAATTCCTTTTTAATAATAAACACTTGTCGTACATGTGCTCTGTCCTTAGTAGAAATATTAACTCATTTTGAGTGTCGAATACCCAACTCCACAAAAGTTTATGTTTGCTCAATGACTGCCGCACCTCAGGGAACCATTTGTTCATACACATATCCTTTTGCAATATGTCGGTTCTCGAAGAATCCTACTTGACAGGGGTATTTCTGGAAACTACGTATTAATTAAAATTTATTGCTACCCTTTTTCCTTTTTTTTCTCGTTTCTGTTCTTTCTTTCAGTCTGCAGTCATGTCCTTAATTAAACTGCAACACTCCATGTGTTTTTTTTTTTTTCGTTTTTGAATTTGACAAAATTTGTTCCAATCATTGAGCTGGCAAATTCGCATATAAACCTTTCCAAGTGTAAAAAATGTTTTTGAACATCAAATGTGATAAAGGTGGTGGGAAATTTGAGTACAGAAAAAAAAAAAAAAAGAAAATGAAAAACGAACACCGATTGACATTTCGTTGATTGGAAAACTCGTTGTGGGCACTTAAAAAGGACACTAAAATAGCTACATATGTCGTTTATCCGCCAGATGTGTGCGGTCAATGAAAGAAAAAGTAATTTAACAACTCATATTCCAAGCATACTTAATGTTGTATAAGCAATGTTAGCACGATAGAATTCATAAACATCATTAATGTAATACGAGAGTATGCTCTGAATTGTTGATGTCCTGAAAACACTGAAGGTCGCAACCGGTGCAATTTGTTGTTGTCATTACCAGCATGACGACGAGCTAAGCAATTAATGTCAAAACTAGGTTACGCTGTTTTCAAAACGCTTCTTTTTTTTTCTAGAAATCGTGAAAACAAATGAAGAGATACTTACATGGAAAATGTGAAGTTTTTTTTTTTAACGAGTAAGTTGCTATGAAATTTTTTTATAAGGATTTGTGTGGGAACCTAAGGTTCCTCGTGAAGATAGTTAATGAGTCCGCAGCGAATGTATGAATGTGAGAAATAAATTCATCTTAGCGGAGTCTTAGAAAATCTAGTGAATAGATGCAACCTTGGCCCTGGTTTTAGGCAGCAGAGTCGTTCAGAATTGTCGTAATTGGTTCTTTCAGAAATTTAAGAGTCAAAATTTAATTTCACAATGGAATTGCTTCTGGTTTTTATATGGTAATCCAAATGAAATATGTAGGTTTGACCCATTTATCTCAATCCTTTGTTTCATTTACGTACAGTGAAAGCCAGAACAACTGTTATTCGCATTTCACAAAATATGCATCCTGGAACAAAAGTCAATTCCTGAAAACTTTTGAGCGGAAGGAGTCTTTGATGAATTTGAGTTTGCAAAGTTTCTCCTTTCTGGAAATACATTCAGTAGAGGTATATGCATTTCGTATGTATTTTCAAATACATTTCTGGCATCCGGTTTCACATGGTATTGCTCTGGTAATGGGATAAACTCGTTGTGGAATTGAAAATTGTATTGTCTTAATGCAAGTCCTCGGTGTGGGAGTTCCAGAGTGCTCTAGTGCTACCCATAAAAAGAAAAGTAACTACGTCTGTCGATATAACAGCTGCTTTTACGACTACTCTAATCAAGGATGTTGAAATGGGTTTGTATGTAACAACTTGAAAGTGGTTCATGTGGGATGCATCCTAATAATCAGAAGAACAGAGTTTGGAAAACAGAGTCATTAGAATTTGTTAAAAGATCAGTAACGGTTTTTGTTGATTTGTTAGTTCCCCTTTTTTATATGAAAACTTGGCGATGAAAATATACAATTAGGCAGCTCTTCTGTTGCAATTGCTATAAACAAAGAGTAATAGACAACAAGCACAACTTGTAGTTATGATACTATAGATTTAAAGACGATGTCGACTATTACTTTACCTTTTAAGGACCCTTTCAGAGCAGAGCAATAGGAAACAAACAACTGCCAACTAACAACAGGCAATGGAAAAGGATATTCCTATCTGCTCTCATACGAGGTATCGACAACTTTCCTCTGATCGAGATCTATAAGGACATTTTCTTCAACAATATAAAATTTAAACAAAAGTGACCAGTTATCAAAAATTAAGTTCTTTATATTGAATTCAACACAATGATGTGAAAAATTTTTAAATCAAATAGTTAGTGGCAACTGCTTCCTAAAAAGACTCCGAAAAAGATCGATGCACAGAAACTGAAACTTCTTAGTTTCAAGTGGAGCCATTTACTTCTAAAAAAACCTTGACTACTGGATAACGCGAAAGTGCAAAAATGACTCAAACTTCGTTTACGATCATGTAGCTCTATTGTAGGCCATTGCTTAGTGATTTCTGAATTAAACGTTTCATTAAATCAATCAATATCACTCAGGCAGATAGAACTATAGGGCACCCTTTGCAAAGAGGGGCGAAATGATTTAAGTAAGTCAGTGAGTAATCAATCGCTAGCCGTTCTCTTTTTCGAGAGAAAAATTCTTCGGAAGATATACGGTCCCGTTTGCGTTGACGGGCTTTGGAGGAGAAGATTCAACGACGAAATTCACGAGCTGTACAGCGACATCGACCTAGTCAGAAAACTGCGCATCAGTCGCCCAAGATGGCAAGGAAATGTAGAGCGAATGGTCACCAATGCTTCGGCCCGCAGAGCCTTCGAATCTAACCAGGAGAGACACCGCAGTAGATGATGACCTCGCCTAAGTTGGCGCACACAAGTAGAAGCGGACCCAAACCGACTTGGAGTGCATAACTGGAGGCAGTTATCTAAGGACTAGGCTAAATGAAGAGGCTTCTTGGTTGAGGCCCAGGTTCACCCCGAACTATAGCGCCACCTAAGTAAGCCGTTCTCTATTAGAAGAGATATCTCTTCCGGACCATTGTCTCAATATTTTGAATTGGAATTGAAAATAATTAATATTTCTAGACAGTGGACTAGAATAGGCAGTGAGTGCTACTTTATTAATTTATCGATTATATTAAATTATATCCACCAAAAATCAAGAGTCTATGTGTGAGTCTAAACCTCAAACCTTCAGAAAAAGCTAGCAGAGGAGACAGAATTATTCGCTGAAGAAACAGATAATTTCAGCAAATATACAGACAAATTTTGAATTGTGCACTCAAAACTAAGAAATAAGAAGACTTACTGTGCTATCAACAGCGTAGCTGAAAGTAAATCTGGTGTTTATCCTTAGATACGAAATAAGCCCAGTGCGCTGCCTAGATCCTTCCATTCAATCAGCATAAAATTGTTTCTTTCTTTCGTTTGCAATATTCAAATGAACAAATTAAACTCTGTGATGATTTTATACCGCATCAAAAAATAACATGCGATATGTCGTAAGGACTTTACGGAGTTGTGTGGCAACAATACGCCACAGGTTATCAAAAATAAAATGTCGCTTTATTAATATGACCTTGACTTAAAAAAAAAGTAATGATTCAGCTTCATTTCAACTCCACGAACGACACCTTAGTAAAGATCCGACTTGGGTTTGGCGAAACAACTGGGTTCAAAAGTCCTAACTCGGAGGACAAAATGCATGCTCTACAAAACACTAATCCCGGCAGTTCTGCTGTATGGTGCCGAGTGCTGGACGATAAACAGGAAAGCAGAGCCGATTTTGAATACTTGAGAGAGAAAATTTCTTCGTCGATTATTCGGTCCCATATGCGAGGGCGAATGGAGGAGAAGATATACTTAACCGCGAACTCTATGAGCTGTATCAAGATGTGGATGTAGTCCAAAACACGTCGACTACACTGGCTCGGCCACATCGAGCGAATGGACAGTACTTCTCCAGCTAAGAAAATCTTCGAATCTCATTCTCCAGGTTCGAGACGACAAGGAAGACTCAACCTCCATTTTAAGGACCAAGCTACCGCGAATGCCAGAGTGCTTGGTCTGGAGAACTGGAAGCAGTGTGCCCAGGATCATAAAGAAGATGGAAGGCTGCTGTGTCTCAGGCAGGGACCCTGCACGGGTTGAGAGCCCGTTAAGTAAGTAAGTAATAATTCAGCCCCCAAGAAGCTTAAGTTTTTTCCATCCGTTCGGTAGATCACAGTAACTGTGTTTTGGGACTCACAAGGAATTCTGTTAATACATAGATAATAAACCAAAGGCACCAGAAAACATCAGGAGAATACTACGCATGTTTCTAGAACGAGAAGGGGAGTTTAACGAAAGGCGTTAATTCATGAGAAGACACCTGGTCTCAAGGCTCAAATGGCCACAGCTGCTTTGAAGTTATGTGGCCTCCAGAAATCATCGCATCCCAACCTGGTACCTTGCGATTATTGTCTGTTTCCGAATTTGAAAGAGGACTTACGTGGAATGCATTTTGATGATAATGAATGACTACAGTGTGGGCGCCGTGGCTCAAGTGGTTATTGCGTTGAATCGCTGAGCGGGAGATTCGACGTTCGAGTCCCGGAAACGCCAAAAAGTTTTTTCACGGTTCCACCTCTCGCGAATGTATGACAATCGTCCGAGAGTAATAACAGCCTTTCGGATATGGCTCTAAACTTTAGGTCTAATCCATTTGGGTTAAAAAAATTTAACACGCCCAACACGAGAAGCAAGGCCCTGGAGCACATACAGTGCGTTGCGCCAAGTATTTGTATTTTTTTTAATGACGACTACAGCTAACCGTAAACGAGCAATTTGAAGAACAACTTTTCTTTATAAGAAGATTATATTGTATTTAAAAATAAAATTATGAGATTGAAATATATCGCCGCTTTCTATCCCACCAGAGACACCTATAAACTGGCTGGAGACGCTTGTTGGTTGAGGCCCAAGTCCACCCCGGATTGTAGCGTCACTTTAAGAAAATAAATAAGTTTTTAAGCAAATATTATGTAAGTATTTAAAAATTGAAAAGGAACCGTTGCTGCTAACCCACAAATAATAAGAAAATTTATACGAAAACGCATAAAAGCATAGAAATCCTAGATACAAAGCGTTAAAAGCCACACTGAACTTAAACTAAAAAAGGATGATATGACACGTGTTGCTCTATAATAGTGACACAGTGAGATCCGCAGGCAAATGAAAGTCAAAGACTTGCAGAGCGAGTAGCTGAACGCGAATAGTTAACCAGAACTCGATTTAATGACATTATTTAAATGCTCGTTGAGTATAGCGAATTGTACTCTGTGCAAATTTATTGTGTTACCACGACGAAAGAACGAAATGTAGGAGCCGCCTTCCATACCTTTCGCCAATGTCTGATAAATGCTAGAGAGCTTCATTTGTATATAAATTAAGTCGCCAACTCTATAACGCACAGTGGGTGATGATACATTTATAGCATGAGTCTAATTAAATTACGAATCATCTCATGACCTATTTTCTACTTATGAGCGATGCAACATTGCCCTGATTAAAATCACTTGAGGTGGTTTGATATATAATTAAAGGGTGTTTTTTTTATGCAGAACTAACTACAGGGATAACACTCAAACTGAGCTGTTACTCTGCCCGCAGTTTTACGACATTTATGTTCAGTAGGGTCTGGTGAATTACCACGAACTCAAGCTTGAATGCTACTAGTAAATCGTAAAAATTTACTTCGAAAATTTATCGTCAATTCGCGAAACTTATAGACCACATCGTGATTTTTATGGCGCACATAATCATTCATCTGAGCAAGCCATCCGTCGGACTGAGGATAGATTACGTACCACACACATATTCTACATAATTATTGCATTAACACCAAGGGGGATGTCAAAGGAATGTGCGTACTAAAGAGGTCTTCCCCACGAAAATATGCAGGAAAATCAAAATTTATAGACTCGTCATGGGTGGCAGCAAATAGGGCGCTGTCCGTTTTACACGTGGAAAATTTTGCACAAAGATCTCGGCTTACAATCGTATGAATTCCTATTGGTGTAGGAATTGCATCTAAAAGCCTATCATTTGCATCGTTCTTTCGCTGAATGGAACCTAGAGCAGTTGCTGACCCGTTGTTTTTGCCAAAAAATCGTGGTTTTTGTTAACAACAAACAAAATTGTCACATATGGATTCAGACAAATACCAAGGAGACCCAACTGAAAGCTTGATGCAGTTGATGGCGTCATGGGAAATTATGTCTTCAAAATGCCGGCCCAGAACCATTTTGTGGGCTAATTATGCATACGAAACGGAAAGAATTAAGAAAGTAAGAAGACTGCAAAAGAGCAAAACTTTGGGATGAACTTCCTAGACTCAGAATAAGACTGATCGGAAAAGAAGTAAGGTCTTTATAAACATCGACAAGAACCAGTTGCGCACCCTTACAGGCTTCTTGTAAACTAAAGTAGTATGTCAGGTGACTGTGTATAGAGCAACGTGGACACTGCAGATTCTGCGAAGATATTGAGGAAATCCCAGGGCGTCTTCTAAAAGATTGTGGAGCACTGACTCACAGAAGAAGGAAACAACTGGATGTCCACCAACTACCAGAAGATCTCCCATTGTTAAATCCACTCTAGGTAGTCCGATTCATCAAGAAAATTGGACTGAAGGAGGTTCTCTAAGTCGAGTATCGACTGAAGCTCCAAGTCGGGCGAGCACAATAAATCTAAAAGGGTCGCAGTGCGCTTACACCCCTATAAACAATCTATCTATCTTAAGACAATAGAGATCGTTACAGTACGAAGATCACTGATTATTTGCTTCCAAATTTAAATGAAATAGATCTCACAGACACGTGATTTCAATAGGATGGCACTACATACTATAGGAAGACCTAAACCATCAAATTATTGAAGTCACAATTTTGCAAGGAGTAGGGTTTGAGAAATGCATTTACCAATCGGACTCCAAAATCTTGCGAATTGACACCTATCAATTCTTTCCTATGAAGCTACCTGAAGGTACTAGTTTCTGCTGATAAACCAGCAAAAATTGATCCCTTAGAAGCCAACATTGCTTCTATTATTCGTCACATATGCCCTCCATTCATTCCACGAAAAAGTCACCCGAAATTAAACGGATAGAATGCGCTTTGTCAGGATCAATCATGGTGGCTGTATGTGTGAAATCATATTCAAATATTTAAATCGTGAATTTGTCATTTTTTTTTTGTTATTTTCTTAAACTGAAGGCACTGCGTTCCAAGCCAATTTAAAATTTATTTTCGTACATTTATTCCTTGTATTTAAGGTCTGTACGTTTGTTTTCATTTCCATGTGCAACATTTAGAATACATTTTGCATTTAACTGGTATTTTTTTTGCATAAATAATAAATTCTAAACTTTTATTATATTCATTAGAATATTTCCATTGAAACCGTTGAACGGACATTTTTTTTCCATCAAACTCGTCAACTCATGATGTTTCACAATTCAGTTGTCACGGCTTGAAATTTATCTGGCATTTATTCACCCGTCAACTTCTCAGCTTTTATAAATTTTTTTAAGGAATTTTTGTAAATGCACCTTCAAGTCAGGCATGTGAGCTCCTCCCTTCTATTCGCAAAATGATATGAAATGTGCTTCAAATCGCAGCAAGACATTTGCAAGTACGTAGTTTTGCATACATAAATAGAAACTTTCTGTGGAAAACATGCGTCATGAACACGATTTTAAATTGATACCGATATTTATGAATAAGGTATCGTTTTTCTAGTTAACAATGCAAATTGTCAGCAAACCACATATCATTAGCCTATGACACACCACCAAGGGTGCAAACGCAATGCGGCTCTTACTTTGCAAATGTCTATGTTTTTTTTCATAAAAAAGAGCAACCAATTCCCAGAAGTACTCAGACTTTATACGGTTTATTGTGCTACCACAGCAACTCTTTGTTTTGGTGTAGTAGTTGGAGAAACTCTATTGTGCCCGGTGGCTATCCACTAAGCGGGGTTTGAACTTACACCGGCCAGCTACCTACTACTCCGTGGCCTCCACTAAATGTACAGCTTACCTAAGAAAAAGATTCCGCATTTTACTCATTATTTACGAGACAAAGTCACTCTAAATGAGTGGTAGAAATGTAATTTCAGGATATCATGGAACATAATTTTATTCCTACAACACTTCAAGTGTTCAAAATCCAAAAAAAAGACACACAATTCGCCCATAAAATTCCTGCCTTCACTTTGCTCAACAAAACACGGCAATTGAATAAAAGAGAACAGCAAACAGGAAATTTATTAAATCTTGTCATAAATAATTAAAAAGGACTCCAACCTCGTGTCAAAAATAAACACCTACCGCAACTACACACGTATTTTCTTCCGACCTGCTTCATAAAACCTGTTTTGACACATTTTCAGTTATCCTGGCTCCTAAGTTCCCTCATGGGACCGATAAAATAATACCCCAAAAACCCTTTAACTGACTTCATTCCACAAAAAAAAAAAAAAATCCCCCTTCCATCGAAAAGGAAACACAAAAATATAACAAACATCTTCTCATACTTTATATTCAAATACAATCTTCTTAAGCATTTGTTTTGTATTCCTTCCGCCTTACACATACTCATACATTCCTCGTCTTAATTTCATTTCTCAGAAACCAAATAAATCAAGTTCGTTTCCTACTATAAGAATGCCTAAAATTTCTGCCCAAAAAGTACAATAAAGAAAAAAAAAAAAGGATTCTGAACCAACAAAATTTGTTCGCAAACTCATTTAGGTTACGTATACGCCACCGTGACCCCTATACACGTACAGCAACTATTTACCCCCCAAAGTCACATTTCAGATAACCATCTCAGTTGGCGTTTGATAGTTTTTTCCTTTGTTGTTGTTGGTTGGTTGGCTTTTTTTTCTAAATATTGATCGAATAGAATAAATGTTTCCTTCTGCCTTATGGAAGTAAATCTGCACAGAGGTAAGGACATAGAACCCAAAAAAAAAAAAAGAAGAAAATTCCCGCCGCAGAATGATTTTTTTTTTTTTTTTGTGGACCCAACATCAGAGGCAGTTACATAATTTGATTTAAATTTGTTGCGCTCTTAGGATTATATAAGTATTTACCATTTTTATTTAATTGTTTTGATAATATTTACATGCACTTTGATTACTTGTAATATCGCGCTTTAAGCCACTTTAGGATAATTTTTATTTTATTTTTTAAACTAAATGAAAAGAGTAGTTCTTAAAAATCAATATTATTTTGTTATTTGCTGCAGTTGCTGTTTCATGTTTCTTTTTGTTGCATTCTTCGCTCTTTGGTTCAGTTATTAATGATTTTTTTTTTCGTTCACTCTCTATCCATTATTAATTATTTAAAAAAAAAAAAGAAAAGAAATGCTGCCCGAGACAGTAGAGCGGCAGCAGTACAAGGACAAACAACATACAACACGATATTATATCACCTGCACTTGCACTCACACAACGCATACAACAACCGAAAGTGATTTATGAGATACATTTCGAAAAACAGTTTAAAACTATTTCTATACGAATTATGAACATAATGATGATTGCTTTTAAATTGCAAATTTCCTGCTATATACGCTTTATGCACTTAATTTAAGTTAAAGTTTATTTGTCATTCCAATTGGAATGGTTAAGGACTAAGGAGATGAATCACAAGAGTTATTTTATTTTTCTCAAGTTTGAGTTCGAGGTTGAATAGAAAAATATGTGCATTTGCTAGAATAATGTATAAATAGTGTTTTCGATCAAACTTTGGATTTTTTTTTTAATTTTTTTTTTTTGTATTCGAATTCGATATGTGATTCCAAGGTACGTTAAATTTTATTTTTATTTTTTGTTTAGCGGCGGCTTAAACTAAACACTTAAACTTTCGGAAACACAAAAACACGGATAAATTGTAACTTAAAAATCACACATAAACTATTCAGGTAACAATGAAGTACAAAGAACAATAATAACAACAACAATGGAAACCGAGTCCTGTGTATGTCTGACACAAGATACACGTAACACCGCAATGAAGCAATGGTAATAGTGCTCACAGTCAAGTTAGTCAAGAAGGCCGGAGAGTAAAACAACATTCACCACGGTAGCAGAAAAAAAAAAAAAAAAAACTACCCTTTTGTTAGAGGTGAGTATGGTTATTTTGCGAAAACCAAAACAATGGTCGGTGTATAAATAGAGGAGAAAAAAAAATAAGAAAAATATCTGCACGCGGGTAGACAGCACACACGCGATGTGAATTGGGGGAAATTGGTGTCGACCTAATAAGGATTTTTTTTAACTGCGTCCCAGTGGCACCAGAAATGGCGTAAAATCAGTAGGCATTGCGATGATACGTACGTATGTAAATATGTTTGAGTGCTGGGGTTTACGTGAGGTGGGTCTGTTTTATGGGCTCGGCAGTAAGATGGAAAAGTTGAGTTAGTGGCGGGGAAAGCGCTTTTGAAAGCTTTTCCTCAGGATTAGCAGATATTCCTAGACACGAATCACAGATAGGTACATAAGTGTTGAAAGTTTTAACGAGAAGTAAATTCCTTCAGTTTTGGAAATTTTTACTCTGAAATACTGGGAAATAGTTTCCCAGTTTGACCACGTGACTGTGAAACCGTGAAAAAAACGAGAAAGCACATGGATGATTTAAGTGTAACAGGAAGGAGTTTAGTTTTTGAGGTTATTGTTTAGTTAGATGAATTGAAGCCGGTATTTCCATTTTTCCAGTTGATCAACGTAGAAAGTGAAATGTACGAAATGGTGAGCATTAATAGGATACCTATCCGAGGACCATTTACCTATTATGGTACCCTTTCATTGAAAAAAAGTGAAAAATAAAACACGAACGACAGGAATGGTCGCGGGAAATTAGACCTTGAACCACATGTGGTTTGTTGCGCCAAATTTGCATTTTTGTATGGGTCTTGCACGGAGGTCATGGACTACATAACACTAAATTGAGCGTTAGTATCATTTGCTAGGCCACTTAAAAAAGGAAAAACATCACAGGACGATGCTGAGGAAGTTTTTGTTGTCGTGCCTTACAGAAATTTATACATGATGTCTTAAGTTGTGCTACGATTTTCAAGAGGTTTATATTAAATATTCTCTTTATGAGAGGTAATACGTATTATGGGCAATTTTGAAGGCAATTTTTCGTTGCCATTTCTTTCAAGACTCTACGAATTTTGATAGACTGATGTATTTATTTATCTGCATCAGGCAATGCATTATCATTGAGTAGTGCCCTCGATTTGGCCAGAGCACGAAGACTTGGCAATAGAGTCCGCTATCGACTTTCAGAAAATTTCTTACATCATTAGCCAATAAACCACGCTAAATACTTGAGCTTGGTGCTGTATAGGAAGATGAGCTGCCGCACTATACTCCTGCAAAAAGCCTTGGGTCACAAATGGGAAATTCTGCCTCACACAATGCATTTGCTGTATACTGCGGTAGCAAGACTGATATTCCTGTGCAGAATCAAAGTCTGGGGAACTGCATTAGATAAAGTTAACTATGTCAACCTAACCAATAAAATTCAAAGGGCGGTATGTACTTATACATATGTGTAACCGAAGCTATGCGGACAACTGTCACCGCGGCATTGAAAACTATATTTCACATTCTCCCTTGGGAAGATTTACGTGGGGGACACATTATTGAGATCGGCGCTGCGACTAAGAGAATCACCTTAGTACAAACCTTATGACCCAAGTAACGTCAAAATTCTAAGCCTAAGTATTGTTAAAATAGGAGTCAGCTTAAACAAATCTTTTATTTTATTTGTTTCTCCTGATTTTTTGGTTTTAAACTATCTAGAAATGGCGATCAAAGAAGCCCTACCTGGCTTAAGAAAAACGTGATATCTCTTAGAGATATCCGCATCTTTTCAGGCAGCCAAGCAGCAAACAAATCCCTGGAATCGACCTCTATAAATTCTTTAGTAGCTCAAGATTACCGTTCGTATGCCGAGACATAAAGACATTCCAGGGAATTGTAAGGCCGATGAGCTCGCCAGAATAGGAACAACTATACCCATCCTGTCGGACAAAGGCACCTTAGGTATACCAATCGTTATTCGAAAACTTAAACTTAAGCTGGGCGCTGTCATGAGTACAAATCTTAGGTGGACAAGTGGATCAACATGTCTAGCGACAAAACAGATTTGGCCGAAGCTGGATCTAAAACGCTGTAAAAATTTGCTTTCTCTCAATAGATTGCATATCGGCACCACAATAGGTGTTATCACTGGACACTGCCTAATAGGCAAGCATGCTACAAGACTAGGCGTCCTTGTGAACGACTTTTGTAGAAGCTGCATGGATGAAGAAGAGGAGGAAACTGTTCCTTACCTTCTTTGTTTCTGCCCAGCTCTCTCCCGTAAAAGGAAGTTTCACCTAGGAGCCCCCTATTATAATGATACAGCCGACCTGATGGTCGCTTCATAAGAAGCTCAAAATGGTTTCAACGAGTAGGTAGAGAGAAACTTTCTCCCATGATCCACGTGGTATCACAATGGACCTACCATTGCTCTAAGTGTGTTGGCGACTCCTAGCTGGCAGCCACTTCAACCAAACCTAACCTAACCTATGAGCAAGACATATAGATGCCGTATTTAATATATAAGAATTCCATGCTAGCATTTCGGTGCAATATAATAAAAGCTAACTATAAATACGAGCTCTATGTAAATTTGCAACTCTATGTAAAAGACAAGGACAACAACTTTCGGATTCATTCAACGTGCGGGAATGTTCAGACCCTCAATAGACTACGTGCAGCAAATCAATTAGCAGGGTCCCTAAACTGCTATAAAGCAAATATAACAGCCATCCAGGAAATGCGATGGGATGGGCCGGGCAAAGAAGGATGGAAAATAATGATATCTTCTACGGTGATTGCTAAATAGAGCAGATGTAGCGCTTATGTAGATTTATACGCGGCGGACTTAGGCAAGAAGACTTGGGTTTTCGACATGTGCGAGCGTCTTATGACAATCCGTATTGAGGCATAATTCGTCAACATTAGCCTAATATGCGCTCATACGACCACAGAGGACAAGAACTACGCCACTAAAAATGTTTCAACGACAAAACTTACTCCTATGAGCAATGTCCTAAATATGACATTGAGATCGTGCTAGGCGATTTTAACTCCAAGACAGGAAAGGAGGATGTTTTTCGTAGGATAGTTGGTTAACATAGCCTACATGACCCTACGTTTGGTAACGGACTTAGGCTTATTGAATTTGTCGCAGGGCGAAACGTCACTATAGCAAGCGCACAGTTCTCTCATCTTAATATTCATAAGGGCAAATGGAAGTCTCTTGATCATGAAACGGTCAACTGAATTGATCACATTGCGATCGACTTAAGACATGCCTCCATTATTCTGAATATCCGGACCTTCCGAGCAGCCAACATCAACTCGGATCACTACCTTATTGTAGTAGCGTCACAGTTGGTGTTGAGAATATCGAAAAAAAATTTTCTGCAGACTGTATAACGCCGATGAAGACCAACATACCGCTGTCAGGCAGAATGCACCATTCAACATAGACGATGATAGCCAAAACTTCCGTCCACCTATCCAAGCTCAAATCCAACAAAACTGCTGGTCCTGATGGCAGCTGGAGATGACATACAGCAACTTCTTTCCAAGATCTGGTTACACGAGTATACGCCGGATGAGCGCTCTGCATCGATTGCCCGATTCTCAAGATAGTAGACCACCTCAACTGCGCCAGTTAAAGAGGTATCTCCTCAAAATCGCTTACAAGATCTTATCAGTTCACACAATCCCTTCCGCCTGAATCCCTTCGTCAATCCCGTCAATTCCTTCAGGAAAGTCCACAGTCGATCAAATTTTCGCACTTTGGCAGATCCTGGAAAAAACTCAAAAGTCCAAATCGATACCCACCATCTTTTTATGGATTTTAAGGTCGCATACGACAGCATTTATAGAGACGAATTATATAGAGCCATGTCTAGTTTTGGCATCACTGCCAAACTCGTCCGTCTGTGCAGGATGACGATAGAGAACGCTCGCTGCTCCATCTATATACCTCGATAACACCCTAGATTCTGTTTTCAAAAAAGGATTTTGACAAGGTGATACGCTATCATATGACTTCCTTAACAACATACTTCAAAGAATTGTGCCATGCACTGGTGTGATCGCTAGTATTGAAATGGAAGCAGCCAAAATGGGTTAAGCTGTAAATGAGGGTAAAACCAAGAATGTGCTGTTAATAAGAAAGGACATACAACATCGGCGAGTTAGACAGAATGTCACTGTCGACAACTAGCTATAACTTTGAGGTAGTAAAGGATTTTGTCTATCTTGGCTCTGCTATGAACTCTCAAAACAAGATCTCAGCAAAAATAAATAGAAGAATAACTCTTGCCAATCGCTGTTTCGTTGGGCTGAGAAGGAAACTGAGTAGTAAGGCCCTATCCAACAACTAAGGAGACTCTATACAAGATCTTAATCATCTCAGTCCTGCCTTATGGCGCAGGATTTCTTCGTAAAATTTGCGTTGACGGGCTTTGCGTTGACTGGCTTTGAATGGGAAGGTTAAACGATGACATATACAAACTGTACAGCGACACTGACGACACTGCGCATTAGTCGCTTTAAATGACTAGGACATGTAGAGCGAATGAACATCAATTCTTTGGCCCGCAGAGTCTTCGAAACTGGAGGAACAACGCAGTTGAGGACGACCTCGCCTAATGTGGGGTGCACAAGTAGAAGCGGACCTCAACCAACTTGGAATGCACAACTTACTGGAATGCACACTTACTGGAGGGGCTTGTTGATTGAGACGCAGGTTCACCCCGAACTGTAGCGCAACAACATGTAAATTGACGTAATTTTAGACAAAAGTTTTCCATTTTAGATCCTGAGGCATCTAGGACCTTCAAAGGACGTGTAAAGCGAATAAATTCGAATTGCGTTCTACCTAATCTATTGACACTTCAGGCTTGAAACAGTTGCAGCAGACTTACGAAAATTTGCAACTTCGTAGATACCTCTTGGATGAATCCTTATTTGCCGACGTTTTCCAAAGCATGTATGTATATGTACGTACTGTCCATGGAGTACATTAGTATAATTCGTACAATTTTTGTAGGTTACACATATCGGCCTTGATGCAAGCTGCATTGTACTCTATATTCTTGCAAAATTATCCAAAAATTATTGATGCAATTAAGAGACCATTGTTCGCTGCGCATAATTTCACACCCCCATTGACATTAAAGCCATTTGCATGATGGTATATAAATGAAGGATAATGCGGTTCCACTCTACCAAGTAATGCATTGCTAAAGAGGTTAAAATCTAATATAAGTCCGCTAATTATGTGCATATATGAAAACGTCAGTTTTTTCAGTCTTGCGATATTTCCGAAGCTTAAGAGCTATAATCGAAAATTTCATTTTTACCCAGCTTTCTGTATAAACTGTCATTAGCAATTGCACTTTAAAACGTACCAACGTAGGCTCTTGAATATTACATTATATAATCAAATTTGGATGTGATGGACCAATTGATATCTGAACGACCTCTTTTGCATGAGATTTATTTGATATTTGTTGGCAATCGTAGGCATTTGAACGAATTCACTCACCCCAAACAAGGCTACGAAGGGTAGTTTTAAACTTTGATTTGGCAGCAATCCACACTCGACATCATTACAATAATGTAATAAATCTTCCAAACTCTGAAGAGTCCTTGTGCCCACTCAATTTTCGATTGATGTATCGTATTCTTCTGCCCATTGTCCCGGAAACCACAAACAAATAATTAAATAATCGGATAATGCCGATTTGTTTTCCAATCACCGATACAGCTGCAAAGTAGATACACTCTATTAACAGAAATATTGGCATTTTGCCAGTTGTACTTAGAAAACTTACATTTCTTCAAACGTAAATAACAGAAATTGCGAAAAAAAACAGACTTTCGCTCAAAATTTGTTCCTGTAAGCAAAATTCAACGATAAAATATTCACACAACTACCACTCTTGAAAGGAAAATTGAATTAATTTCCAATATTAGACACGTACCTCTCACTGAATTCAGGATAATCTTGAATCTTTGAATCCCCAGTATTCTTCCTCAGCACTCGAAAACAATTTTCAACACCCCGATTAACTAGCACTTGCCGGACTACGATGACAGGATGCGTATATACTCGTATCTCATTGTATAGCCCTGCTGTGCGCTAACATAAACAATCTACGAGAAGAATCACAATGAAAGCAACACCGTACAGCTTCTTTTGAAGGACTCATAAGGATGGTGAATTTAACATAAGAACATCAATTCGAAAAGCTTTCAATAAGAACTTTCGAAAATTCAATTCGAAATGCTGCGCGCCGAATTGAGATTTCAAAAGTAGAACGAGTCCATGAATGACGTATGCAGATGGTGGTAGATGCAGTTGTTTCCTTTGTATTTGTTTATTTGAGATACATTGGGGGATTTCGCTAAACAAAAAATTCTGGATGGCAGAAATAAAGCACAAAATTGTTAGTGCTCTAGCTAAGCGGTCAACTTTCATTATAATGAAAGCGAAACATTGAATAGAACATGGTTACATACATACATATGTACATATGCGGGAGGGGTGTTATACATAAATTGTACAAACACGTTTAAAGGGACTTGGTTTTGGTTTTTGCGGGTAATTTAAAAGAAAGACGCAAGGTTTACATCCTTGAAATACCCTTTTAGGAGTAAATGTCCATTTTTTTATGATTAAAAAGGCTAATGTTGGTGAAACAGTAACCTTTAAAATTAAGTGTAGGATAATAATAAGAGGTTAAGTAGTCAAAAAAAAAGCAAATACTTGGCGCAACAGACAAACATATATGGTCCAGGGCCTAGCTTCTCGCGTGTTATATTTTTCACCTGAGCCACGGCGTCCACTACCAACTAAGTAGTCAAGTCGGAAAAAATCTAAAATTTGTTCCTTTCTTATGAATTTTTTGACACAATATATCAAGATACAACCAGCCTTGCTTTTTGCGTTTTTGACATCCTTTTTTATCCAAAAATGGGAAATTTAAAAAGGAAGTCAGAGCAATTGGCAGCTCCGAATTAAAGTCTAAATTATTGACGCAGAGAATCTTATGGTAACGCTAAGTAGCCGCATTAATTTGAACCTATTAAACGAGAGCATGAATGAGTCTTTTCGTTCCTTTCAAACGCAGCTGTGGCTAGAAAAACAGATGAGGATATTATTCCAACTACAAGATGCCATTCTTTTCCTTTACGGTGGAAGAGTGAATTGTTTAAAGAAAAAGAAATTGCTCTATAAAAATCTGGAAGCACTATTGACAATAATTGGTGACTCTGAGGTATCAAAATAGGTACTGGCAAACTGTATTTTTGATACTTCGGATAACACTTCGTCGTATAAGCGACATCCCCTGATGGGTTATTAGTTCGCGGCAAAGAGTCAAATCTTGGAGTTAGGTAGTCTAACTCCTTAAGGATGGCGATGAAGTAGTAAGTAGATAGTGTGTTCCCTTGTAAGCTGGCCGGTGTAAGTTCAAACCCCGATAGGAAGCAGCAATCATAGCCACTAATCACAGCAGAAAAACAAATTTATGCGACTACTACACCACAAAAGGAGTTGCTGCATGGGAGTACAATGAACTGTATAGAGGCCGAATGCTTCTGGGATTTGGTTGCTCTTTAAAAAAAAAAATTCAAAAATGGTCTAACTCCTTACTTATGTACATGTTCTCTGCTTAGAAGCTTCGAATTTCACACCACATTTTAGAGACTTTCCCCATAACATGATTGGAGAGTACCATCTGAAATAAATTAAAATTCTGAAAAACCTATGGAAGCCTTCGTGAAGGAATAAGATACTTATATTTAAATTTGAAAGCATGAAAACCAATGCCACAGAGCCGGCAAAATATCGACATAGCTCTGCATTCATTCACGAGAAAGGATACATTTTCCTGAAAATAGAAGCTGGAATGACCTTCAAAATCTTAAGACAAGATTTGGAATGAGTTAGAGATAACTAAAATGTCCGCAATAAATGACTTATGCCCCCGAAAAGTGGTCGAATCTGCGTAAGAAAGCCATCATTGAATGAATTTTTTGAAACACAAACCGCAAAGGGTGCCGTAGCTCAAGTGGTTAGTGCGTCGGATCACTAAGCGAGAAATTCGAGGTTTGAATCCCAGAAAACACTAACAAATTTTTCACGGTCTCACCTCTCGCGAATGTCTTACAAACATCCGAGAGTAATAAGTGTCATGAGGAAGCTTCTCAATATGCCTTTGGGATATGGCTCTAAACTGTAGGTCCCTTCCATTTGTATGGAAAATATAACACGCACAACACGAATGATTGCGAGAAGCTACGTCCTGCACCACATACGTCTGTACGAATAATTCTTCGTAAAATATTCGGTCTTATTTACGTTGACGAGCTTTGGAGGGGAAGATTCAACGACGATTTATACGAGCTGTACAGCGGCATCCACATGGGCAAGAAACGGCACATTAGACATTGGAGATAGCTTGGGTATCTAGAGCCAATGGACATCAACGCACTAGTCCGCAGAGTCTTTGAATCCAACCCGGAGGGATAAATATCTCGACTCAGCTGAAGCGCAAAATTAGAAATTGGTCTTAAACAACTTGGAGTGCTCAACTGGAAGCATAAGACCGGGCGAATGGGCGATGTAGCGCCACCTAAATAAGTGAGTAATACCTGCCCAAATACACAAGGTAATAATTCTGCGAACCTATAAGACTGGAACAGTCTCTGAAATGATTACAGTATCTTTTCAACCCAGTCTTGAACATCAGTGGATTCAAAATTTCTGGAAAAATGTCAGCTAAGAGTAAACTTTAAAGTCTACGTGCTTTGTAAGGAAAGGAATCGAGGTCTTTCGTAAGTATAGATAAGTTGTGAGCCTTTGAAAGAACATCAGCTATGGTTTCATCTATATTTAAGTCTACAATAAGTCTGCTACCAGCATTCAACATACTAACAGTAGGAGCTTGGAAACATTTCTGAATACTGGCGAATAAATTAAGAGAATGTTTTGAAGTCGAACTCCAGACGTGGTATTAATATTCAAGCCTGAGTTCTTGCTTAAGCCTTATGCAGAAGAATAAGTTACACCTTTATGAAATATACGTTTACTGCAGACATGGATAATGTCGTCATACCCTATTACACTCGAGTAGACAGTGACGCCAAGAAAATTTGGATGCGTTATCTACTTGAAGGTATGGTACAGAAGCTGTGTCCCTTCTTGAAAAGGCAATGAATAAAGTTCTCCCTTCTATTTAAGTTGATTAAGTTTGCTTTTCCCTTGGGAGTATTATACTATTCGCACGAATGGAAGGGCCCTATGGTTTAGTAACGTATCCGGAAGTCTGAATTTAGAAGCTTTCGCATCACAATTATTACTTTGGCATGTTTGTCAGATATTTAGGAGCGGCCGGGCCGTAAGAAAACTTTTAAGTATTTTCTGGGACAAGAGCGTTAAACTTCTCGCTTTGAAGTCCAATGCATTAAGCCACCGATATCGATAGATTCTAGAAAGCCATTGATATGGAATAAAAAAAGAGTTAATAATATTATAACACCATTTGCACGATATATTTATATATATTTACACCACAGATTGAATTTAACCGCAGAGATGAGCACGAAATCCAAATGAGGATAGCTTGCATGTATAAGAGTGAGAGAAGACGGCCTTTCGTTTCCCGAAGTCTCTTCCTGGGAAAACGAAGTTTGGTTGAAGTTATTATTATTGTCGGGAGTGGATTCGAAGATTTTGCGGGCCGGAGTATTGGTCTCCATACGCTCTACATGACCCAGTCGTTTGATCTTCATTATTCTGGATAAGTCGATGTCGCTTTACAGCCCGAACAGTTCGCCATTGTATGTCCTCCTCCACTCACCTCTTATACAGACGAAACAAAATATCACCCGAAGAATATTCCTCCTGCAACAACCAAGAGCAACCTCATCCACTTTTGACAAAGTCCATGCCTCAATACCATACTCTGTACCGTAAAACCAGCTTCGCCATCTCAAAACTCATGATAGAGCCACTGGCATCACACTATGTCCTTTCGATTATGTCAATATTGTCTGCGCATGCGAGTACTTGCGAGGACGGACTTTTGAAAGATTGTGCCTCTATTGTTGGCACGTAACTGCACTACACTATTATTTAAAGAACGATGTTAAAGAAGTCGCATGACAGCGCATCGCTTTATCTGAATCCTTTTTTTGACATCACAGGTCTTGGTGAGATCTTCACGTGGTGATATAATTTTTGCTATCAATCTCTGAGCCTCTTATGTTTTTCGGGACTTATATTTCCGCTTCTACCTCAGTATTATTCAGCTAATAAGAACATAATGTACCCATCTGTTTGGTTTATTTAAAATTAAATATTGGCAGTGCCCCATAGACGATGAGAGACATCCCAGTTGTACTGTGACATCTCTCTAAAGTCGCAGCAAAACTAGAATCAATGCAAAAGGCACATTGTGTTTCCAGCTTTGGACTTTCATGCACTTCCTGTCAAAGTTCTATGCAGCTTTCAGCTTCTTTTCATTATTTGCATAGACTTTAAAGTGTATCTTAAACTCTCTTAAGCCAAATTGAAAGCTCGATGAATATTACTCTTAGCTATAAACTAGGGGATGAAAAGTTTTTCTCTTGGATAAATACCGAGTCGGCGCAGTAATTGTTTGTTTTTTTTTCTCTTAAACTTATTCTCCTAGCGGTTTGATTCAGACTGCGTCTACTAACAAAAAAAGAGGAAGAAAAAAACATGCCTGACTGCATCAAACATCAATAGAGGGTGGAAGCTGCCATTAGTTGCGAAGCACCCCCATCATCAAATGAACCATAAATTCTGATCGATAAGAAGGAGTGACGGACGCTGCCCCCAAATTAGCTGTTAATGCTATTAAATGGGATTTTTTTTTTATGCTAGACTTACATAATACGATGATATGCATCTGGCTGGGCCTGCGAACACGTCAAAGATTGATCACTTTCAGTGGAATCATCGCGCAGGGCGGCGACTCCAAGTGGTAGTATTGGGATAATGGCAGCTGTAGCAGCTGCTGCTGTTGCCGGAGGCCCCGCCACCACCGAATGTGATGGAGGTGGGCCAGTAATATTCTGCGGTGATGGTGTCGTGCTTACTGGCTCCTAGGGTAACATAAATATGAATTATATTTATTTGACATGGAATAGGATCAGCAAACCTTTGTTTCTTCAGTCTCCGAAAGACGTTTCTTATCGTGGGTGATGTCTCTTTCTATGGATCGGCTGCGAAACGCTGGCGGACAAGTTCGATCACGTGGCGATTTAGTATCGCCAGCAGCACCTGATGTCGGGGTACTTTTTTCGCTATGTATATGCTGTTGCGACGTGCCGCCCTGTCCTTGTGGACCTTGTGTTGGCGTTTGCTGCTTGTGAGTGTGGTCACGTTTTTTCTCACGTTCTTGTTGCCGTCGGATTTCTAGATCCAAGAGTCGGGCTTCACGAGCTTCTTTATCACGCTGAAAAGAAAAGAATAGCTTATATCAGTATTCGGGATTTATAGGGTGCGATATGAAGTTGATTGGCAAAAAGGAATTAAGACGAGTGAAACACCAGGCACCATTGGGAAAACTTAGAGAGAAGTATTCCTTAATCTGCCATATTTTCACAAGAAACATTAAAAAAAAGCAATCGCGGATTTTTTTTCAAAAAATCAGAGTACTCCTCGTACAGAAGGTGTCTGAAACACTAAAACAAAGTCTTGTAGGAAGATTTTCGAAATTTCCCACTTTAGACTTTACAAAATCTTGCATTCATCAGCACAATAGCTCGATGGAAACAACTTCAACATTGGGATTGGAAACAATTTCTAGCTTTCTGACGATAGTAACCGACAGTTATGGACAATATGTGTATATGTACATATATGCAAGGATCTGTAGGTAAAAGTGTTGTTAGAATCATCCAGGGCGGCGGCTTGACATCGAAATTAACTAGGCAGAAAGATAATATCGAAGCACAAGTTCATGCTCGCCAGGCAGGGTGCAACACTATCGATTTTGCCGGATAAGGTGAATCTCGGTATTCCTATCGCTTCAGTTAAATTGGAACTCAAACTCTCTTAACAAATCGCAGATGGGCCGATGGCACTGCATGCCTCATTACTAAACAGCCTAAGCGGAATTAGAAGTACTCCAACTGTCTTACTAGAGAGAAGAGGGAGCTCATTTCATACATATTACATTACGTTGCAGGACACTGCTTTATCGACAGGTACGCCACTAGGTTAGGCCTCCTTGCAAAAGACTTCTGCAGGAGCTGCCTGAGTGGAAAAGCTATACTACACCTTTTTTGCACATACGCATGCATAAAACAAAGCAAAGGTCTACACAGGACAGGCTTAATAAATTACAAAGACTAGCTTGTGTATGCTCAACAGGTGCAATGAAAACTGCTCCTACTGCAGCGCTGGAGGTTATTCTTAACTTACCACCTCTACATCTTCATATAAAGAAAGAAGCTATGGTTAATGCCTTCATGATCATCGCAGAAGATGACTCAAACTCCAAACTAGTTCACTCGGATATTGCACTTGAGCTCAACAGTAATGAACTACTAGGAATAACAATCACGGACAAATGGCTGCCAAGATTTAACTTCAGCCACAACTTCAAGGTTGCATTCCCAGATCGCAATAACTGGGATCAGAACAAACCTAAATTAGCCAATAACTCTCATGTATGGTACACAGACGTTTCCAACAGATGAAGGAGTTGCGATGAAGGAGTTGCGGCTGGAGTATACGTATGAAAAAGCCGACCTGCTAGCCAGAACAGGAGCTGCGTCAAACTTTATAATGCCAAGACCATTCTGTGGGTTACCAGTGAGTACGGCCAAAAGCTGTATCAAAGACTGGCTAAAAGAAAAAGCGAACCATTACTGAATGAAAACTGAAGACAAGCCAAAATCTTTCTGCCAAACACTTCCCTCAAAAGAACGAAACAACTTTTACAACTTGATAGGATTCAGATTCATATAGCCACGGGTTTCCTTACAGGCCACTGTCAAGTGAAAAAACATCTAATGGCTATGGGAATAGCACAAGATAGCATCTGCAGAATGTGCAACGAAGACGAAGAATCAGCAGAACACATCTTATATCACTGCAACTGTCTAATCAGAACACGTCATCGTTATTTAGGTAAATTCTATCTGGAAGCTGAAGACCTATCTGCAAGCTCACTCAAAAGCATAGTAGAATTCATAACCAAATCGGGCATATTGAGTGAGCTTTAAATTTAGAGGAAATCACAATAGGCCCAATCGTGGCCACAGTGATAAGGTGACATATTCCCACCTCTTTAACAATCCACAATCTACAATCTTTGCACATACGAAGCTCTCTGCGCCCGTAGAAAACTGCATTTAGGAGCCTAGTAGCAGGCATTAGAAACATCCAGCGCTTCACGACTGGCTGCTCCTGGTTCGGCAGGTAGCTCATTGGAAACGTTGATCATGTGGTAACACAATGAACCTTACTGGTCTAAGTGAAACTGTATCTAGTGGAGCCTGCCACGATAACCCAACCTAACCTTCATCCAAATCACATCGTTTTCTATCTCACTATCTAGGAGGCGTCTCTAGGATTGTTTCTATATTTTCGAACTTGTTGCTTGTAGAAATTAGTTTTGGGCATTGAGTATCTTCTAGTTTATATCGTTTCGGTATTCTTTGCACTCTTTTTCATATCCCTGATATCTCCCGATATTTTTGTTTGGTCTGTGCAGATGTTTATACTTGCAAACATTTGAAATATCGTTTGTGATTCATTGGTTTGTTGCTGTAGAAAGTTCACACATTTTAGTTATTTTTTCTTTGAAATATTAGCGGGCTTCACACTATACGATTTGCTTGACGACCAAATGTTGCGTTCGAATTTTACTACATGCTTGATAGACTTCATTTGTGATTTAGATTTCGAACTGAGAATATGGCTGCGGAAGTTTTAGTTGCGGCTCTTATTATAGATGAAATCTCGGGAAGTAAGGAAAATGAGAAAAAAGATTGCCGTTTGCAATCACCATCAACCAAGCTCAGGGCCAATTTTTAGAATTGTACGGGTTAGATCTAGAAACGAGTTGCACTTTACATGGACAATTTATATGTTTCGTGTTCCAGAGTCGTCAAAAAAGACAATGTCTATACCTGCACATACAATGGAACAACAAAAAATATTGTATTTAGGCACAGCAACGCGTGGCAGGGTACAGCTAATAATTTGCCACAATTCAGGGAATTGCCGGTAAAGGTCAAAAAACTCCTGCCAAAACTCTTTCTCCGCGCTCGACACCATATTTTTATTCTTAGCTGCGATGTTTTCTAGTCGAAATCAAAAATTAAAATGAAAAATTTTTGCTCTGAAGTTGTACAACAAGCTTCACATTAAACGACAAGTCTGTCAAGCAAATCGAAATCAAAAATTTGAAAAACCGTACTACAAATCGAATGACTTGCTTGATTAGTGTTCAAATTGTACGATTTAGTCGATCGTCAAGCAAATCGTATAGTGTGAACCCCGCTATTCGTAGATTTGAATTGCATCTGTGTTCTTTTATTGAATTCACTCCAAAATTCTATTAATTTTTGTCTGACTTTATGACTTGAAATAACCTTTGGATATTGGTTTTCTATGGTTTTTCCTACGCCGCAGAATAATAGATAGAGGTCAGATATGCGTGATTCCATTGCAGCCTATTCTATGGAGGCGTTACTTGATCGAATTAGGCAGTGGTCGACAAGAGTCGGTGCGCCTCTCTCTAGTTCTACACGAGTATTTCCATCTATTGTATTAGTAAGACCCTTCGAGGCTATCGCGTGGAACATTCAATAGACTCTAAATTCATTATCGTTCAAACACCCCTTCATTGTATGATATACTGAGTCGCGTCATGGTTTTAATTATGCTAATATAATTTGAAATACATTTCTTTGACATAAAGTACAAGTAAAACCTTACAACGCCAAAAGGGTTCTTCAATTCCGCCATAAAACCCAATTAAAACCACCGTCTTCATCCTGTCAGCAAAGCAATACTCAAATTAAATGGTTTTTAATAAAAAACTATGTTCTACGAACCGTAAAAGCAAAAAATAAATGCAAAATAAACAACGAACCAAAATACAAAAAAAAAAGAAAAACATTTCATCCGTTGCCCACCAAAAATACAAATTTATACAGAATTATTCAATTTTCATAGATACACAACATCGCGCCCACCATTGGTCCCACGACTGACTGGCAAAAACACACACACGAACGCTGCCATTTTTTCGCAATATCTGTTCCATTTGAATTTATTTTTTATTTATTTATTTTTTTTTTTTCTTAGAAATAAATGTGACAGAAATCTTACTTTATAATTGATGGCGTCCTGTTCTTCCTTTTTTTGTTCGCGTTCGCTTCGTTGCCTGTCGCGCTGTTTTTCTTCGTCCGTTTGCGATGTTTTGCTGTCTGAAACAGGAACTCAATTACAAATTGTCTGCAGTCAATATAAAAAACAAAAAAAAAAAAACAACATCTTGATCTGATTATGAAAATATCTTTCATCTGGTTCTGATTACATTAACAAGGAAGGAGGGGGAAGCATTCAAGTTTGTTATTTGTGATTACATCAAGCAAATTATGTGCAATGGAATTTTTTGTCCAATATTATGTAACTATCTAGAGTTGGACAAATAAAATGGGTAAGCGCTCTCAAAACTATGTAGGGGAACAAAAACAATTAACGGGTTCATAAAATATTCATGACTATCATCAATTCCATTCCCATTCGTCAGTAAATAAGTAATGAAACCATCATAAAGCGGTTAACCATGCACAGCAATTACAAAAATGAGTTTCGTTTCATGAGTAGTGATTACACTGTAATTAGGTTGTAATTAATGTGTTAACATGTTTCTCAAAGAAACCGCCTTCAAATGCAGGCGGTAACAGCATGTATCCAATCCACCGCCCTTCTGTTGTTGATTGCCTACTTTAGAAATGTTTGCGGTGTCAACAGTAATTAGTTAATTTCTCTATTTTATTGACTCAGAAAGAAAATATTTTTTTTTTTGATTTATTATATTTAAATATTTACTAAGCAGTAACGGATATACAAAGAAAAGCTTAACATGGGACTATGACTTCCTTCAGCTTACAGTTTCTGCGTATTTTACTTACTTCGTCTGACGCAACTGTCCCGTCTTAGTCGTCCGCGTTGGTTTCGAAGGATTTTTTTTCAAAGCACCGGCATTTTACCTCTTTTGAAAATTACGCGCTAAATACATACACATCTGCCTCAGAGGGTCTGTGATGATGGAGCTTCACAATATCATCGACTACAGCTGGTCACTGAATCCTAGATTTATTGCTTACGCACTAAGCCAACGTGAGGAGCTTGGGTCTTGTTTCTCCATAACTTGGAAAATTTTGTGAAAGGATTTTGGCCTAATCCCATACAAGATTCAATTTGTGCAAAAGAAGCCGTTGGATCTTGACAAGGGTCGAACCTTTGCTAAATGGATTCCAAACCAATTGCAAGATTATCCGGAATTTTATGGCAAAATTGTGTTCAGTGATGAGACTGACTTGGCTTAACGGATACGTCAATAAGCAAAATTTCCATATTTGGAGTGAGGACCGTCAGTAAGTGACTTTTGAGACTTTTGGTTTGTACTCTAGTGGAATTATCGGGCCTATGCCAGAGATCGTTTTCAAATGAAAGCATTTTTTAGATCAAAATTTAGTGTCGTGTATTTTTATTTAAATTTATTTTACAGACATTCTTAAAAAACATCCCATCGATCTGGGCAGAAACTACTCTTCTACACTTCATATAGTGAAATTACGCTTATGAAGTTTTTACTTATAAACAGCTCGCTTGGCAACGATAGGGGCTTGCTACTTCTTTGTTTACATAATTAACAATAGAACCCACGAAGACAAGTTTCTGAATACCTAAAAGCTTCTGTTGTCTTACTTAACTTGGCTAAAATGTGGGCATAGTTTGCTGACAGTATCCATGTCATCTTGCACTAGCTTATAACCAGATGTGTCTTAGCTATTCTTGCATCGATCATAAAGAAGACGCTGGTGACTAATGTGGGAGACAGACTGCTGGTATTGATACCATGGTATAGCAATACTACGTTCTATACCACATGTTTGTCACTGCAATACCACGTTAAAACCTACTATACCATGAATAGAACCTAGTATTGAGATTCGCAAATTTTTGGTGGTATACCATCATCTTATTGCTTGCAGCGCCACTTTCTTTCTGTTGGTGGTTCTTCATAGCTTCTTTGACAATTCAAAAGCAAGCAATCACAGCGAAAAATGTTTTGAAAATGGAGGACAATTTTATCTTCATTGGAAACAATGAAGTAAGAGAAGTTTAGAGGAATTATATCGGCGAGCTATGAGGAGCAAAACGCAATGTTGGAGTGTTGCAAAAAATGTGTAAGGAGCTGGAGGAGGCGCAACACAAATGTCAAAGTATACCACGTAACGCAAAAGTCAATGTATACTACGAAGTGCAGTCTGTCAGGGGTTATAGTATTCACTATACCATGGTATCCATACCATGGTATCAATACCAGCAGTCTGTCTCCCACATAATATAAACGCCTACGAAGGCTTGACAACGCTTCCCCTTGCCAAGAATTTCTGGTAACGAAAGTCTCTTTGGTGTCTAAAGATTCAAGTTCCAGGTGCTCCTCTTGCTTAATAAATGGCAACGAATTTTATGTATGTAACCAAAGAAGATGACTTCGAAATTGAACAAAATCAGCATCTAGTTCCTGATAAGTTTGGCCAGTTATAGCAAAAAAAAAGTTTTGATAGAAGAAGTATCGCTGGTTTCTAAAGAAAGACATGACATACATGCCTAAAGATGTTTAATAAAAGTCCTTGTGGTTTCAATAGAAGGAGTCTTATAACCTAAACATGTTTACGTGTCTCTTTCCTCTCCTAATTTCAAAGAATTTTGGGTCTACAGGGCCACTTTTGTATTAAAGGCAAAGAACAGGCAGATTCCCTAGACTATAGGCAGCACAAGCCTTTATATTCTGCGGAATAGGGGTCATAACATTGCTTATATCTCTGCAAAACTCATTCGATTAAATAAGACGACGATAGAGAATGCGAGCTGTAGCAACAAAGTCGGGAAGATTCCATCGACAGCTTTAATACCATCAGAGTTCTTAGATAAGACAACATTCTATCATACAGCTCCCTTAACTGGGTACTGGAAGCTCCGGGTCAATACGATAGACATTAATTTTAGACAAGTCAGTACAACTGCTGGGTGGATGTCATAAGTGTCGTCGACATAATTGGTAGCACGAAGCGAAAGTCATTGGCACGTTCACAAATGTGTAATCACTCTGTGTTTGTGAACGCGGAGAAAATGAAGTACACGCTGTCAACGAGCACCGATAAACAACATCAACATTTTGGCCAGAACTTTACGACGGACAACAATAACATTCAGGTAGTAAATGAATTTATCTACCTAGGCTATGGTATTAAAGCAGCCAACTACATCAGCGTAGAAATTAAACGTAGCCTACCACCCTTCACTAATCTCCATTATTTAGGAGAAAATCGTGTAGTGAAGCGATATTAAAAAGGAATAAAGAAACCATATACATATGTACATATGGGCTCTGCTGTGTGGCGCATGGCATGGATTTTCCAAAATCAGGTGAAATGCAAAAGTGCACTTGGAGTCTTCGAATGATAAGACCCACATTTCAAACAAAACTGCACGATCAGTACAGATACATAAACCTAGTCAAAGAAGAGGATGATCTCATCGGCTGCGTGCGTAACTCCACTTATGCACCTCAAATCAATTGGCCTGTTGTTCACCTTGAACTGTAGCGCCATCAAAAGCAAACTAAAGTTAGCTATTCGTCGAACAATTATTAACTTCCACTGGTTCAATGGCAAAAGCAAAGTTAAATACCCAAGATATAGGGAGATGCTATACAATCTTGAATCTTACAAAAGTCGTATCATACATACAAGTGTATCCAACCAACAGCTTTATGAAAGAACTGACCAATTCGGATTGAGGTACGCTTTGACTCATGGGTTCGATTACTGAAACACGATACAAAAACCACCGAAGGTTGCTTCACAGGCCGCACCTGAGGCTCAGCCTGACTTACTGGCTATTTTGTTGTCTATTCAAAGGCAAATGCTTCGACGTCAGTTACAATGTTAGGCGAAGCGTTACACACCTCAAGTCGTAATGCCTTCGATGGCCGAGAAACCCTTAAAGATCCTTGCAGTGAATGTGAATTCGCGGATAAGGATCGGGAGAAATTGCTAGAATATTAAAGCTGTAAAGTACTTTTGGTTAGCAAAATGAAGCCATCCCAAAAGCACAAACTGGGGCACAATAATCGAGAAGTTGAGCCTTAGACCCCATCCGGTCTATTTAACCATTTTTTTCTTGTTTGGGTTTTGCGAATAAACAAAATTTTGAAGCGGAGTGAAAATATGGAGTGACCCCAAACCTAGTCGAGCAAACAGACGCTGGGTTCATCTGGAGACATGCGCAATGGCCAGGCGCTATGGCCGGCCTTCAGGAAGAAGAGATCCGGCATAATTACTGGACACTGTGCTATCGGCGTTCACGCAGAACGGCTCGACTGTGCTACATAACGACTTTTGCAGAAGTTGCAGGGACGAAGAAAAAATTGAATCTGTTCGTCATCTGCTGTGTGATTGTCCTGTCCTATCCGTCATAAGAATGAGGACACTCGGAAGTTACTTCTTTTCAGAATTGAAGGACTTAGGTAATGTAGAGCTGACGGACCTGCTGAGATTCATATCATTATCTAGGTGGCTCCTCTAACAGCGGATTCACAATGTTTCCTTGGTTAAATGATTGGGCACAATGGACCTACTTTGTCTAGGTGAGCAGTGACTCTTATGTCACCTACCTTAGCTGATCTGACCCCAACCCTACTTACTCTAATTCATTCAGAAAAATTCACCGTTTGCTACGGTTTTCACTCCGGTGGCATTATTGAACTTTAATTCTTCCAAACTGAGACTGGAGCTCGCGTCATTGTCAACGGAGATGTCCCAAAATTATGCTCTCTGATTTACTTGTTCTCAAAGTTGAATGTAATGGATCTCGAAGACACTTGGTTCCAACAGGATAGTACTACCTGCCATACCGATACCAAAATCATCAATTTATTAAACCGTGCGATTCAACGCTTCTCGATTTCCTATAAAGCTATGTGAAGTCACAGGGTTATGCTAATAAATCAGCACAAATTGACGCCTTGGAAGTCAACTCTGTACTTACGGCCATAATTGCTCGAAAAAGTGATCCAAAATTGGACGAACGTATGCTATGTATAAAGAGAAGTAGCGGTGGCAATATGTCCGAAATCATTTACAAATATTAATGCCATGGTTTGATCTTTGGAATAAACAAAAAATGTTGAATAAAAGTTATTTTTGTAAAACCCAAAAAGGATGTTCAAACACTTTTATTACGGTCGTCTTCTCTGAGTACGGCAAAAAGAAAATTAATGATTTCCATCAAGAAAATGGCTTCCACGCGGAAAAACTCATCTAGTTGTCTCGCTCTCTCCGAATTCGAGTGAAGTAGGTTGAACCACGATTGCCAAAGGTGGAAGCACAATGGGATTAAGGCTGGGACATATAATTTAGCTTCTTACAATTTCTTGTATTTTTTTTTAATTTGAAGTTCTATTAGGTTTCGAAAAACCCCCTTCATTTGGCTCAAAATACCGGAGAGCCTAACTTCTCGCAGCTCTTAATGTGGTGTATTTTATTTATTTTACACAAACAGAAAGGACTTATAATCTGCTAACGTACAGAAAGGACATAATTTAAAAGCTTTTCATGACATATATTCGCAAAAAATTGGGATCGTGAGAAACTTATTTCTTTTTTTTAATAAACCTATTTCCCAGTAGACCAATGCACTAGCCACAATCCCTAACGACCCGCTTGTTGGGGAACACAAATATCCTTGTGAGTGTTTGTTTTTAAGGATATTACAAGTATTCAACGTGCAAAATGTCGTTATCATTGCAAGGGTATATCAGTTATTGTCGTCATAAAAAGTTGTCAGAGTTGGTTTCAAGAAAATTAGCTTTTTTCGCTTGATTTGATTTCTTTGATTTCGCCTTGAATTGTGAGCTCACAAACTCAACTGCGAAGAAAATTCATTCAACAGTTTAACGCGCAATCGGAGGTAGTATGTCCACGTATGCGAGTATAAGCAGGTGGACAGACAAAGTGGATAAAACCACTTTTCTCAAAATTTAAAAAAAAAAACAATACTTGTCCCTTAAATGAAGTAAATAGTTTCACCACTTTAAAGTGAAACATTTTCTATTTTTTTAACTTATGTCCCTCATATACATTTAATTAAATTAAAAGCCGACCGTCCAACTTTAATTGTTTTGACGGAGCTTTCACATAGAACTTTTAATTGCAATTAAACGCGAGTCATCCAAGTTGGAAAATTGCCAACAAACTACACAAATGCACACTTTTACAGATACAATTTGGATGAAGTTAATTAATACCGGTGACATCTTTCACGCCCATTAAAAAAAACAAAATATCTTACACACTCTTTCAGATTGAAATCAACCTTTTCTTCCGGCCAAATTAACCGAAACACTATTTTTATATTTTAATATTTAATTACATTATATAAAAGCTCGACCACTTACACGCACTTCGCTTAACATGTTGGGCAACACGCACTACCATTAAATATTTTGACATATTCGGAGGTGGCATTTTGTCGACCTTAAATTTTATACACACAATCAGATAGCGCGATTATTTTATATGGAATATCTTAGATACATATACGACTCGCAATCTAGTGAACTGTTATGACAAATAACTGAAAATAAAAACCAATTTTTAGTGGATGTTTCCCTACAAACATTCAATGAAGGAAACGGAAGTCAGCCCGATTGATTATTTTGGCTTTTCTTTCAACTTTTTCCTTTGACTATATTTTAATTTGTAAATGGAGAAAGAACCCCATCGATACATAACAAAACAACCGTCCCGTCTTAAGAGAGCTCATAATACGTTTTCCAATATTGAAATCGCACAAAAAAAAACGAAGAAAAAAAAATCAATTTTATGTATCGCAGTGTTTAAGAGGGCTTACAACAGATGGACAAGAAATTCATTTCCGTTTACTGGATTCGCTTATATGTATAGTACTTGTTAATTATGAAGTGCTGGAATTAATTACACACTGCTTGACACTTCCTTCCGAAAATCATAATTAACCACAAACAGCTAGCTAGGTGCGAGGGGATGAGATCCATTGGCAACCACTGAAACCATAAATGGGCGACTTTCCTGTTTTGGGTGGCATATGCTGATTTCAGTAAATGTGTGGCTATTCACCGTAATTAAACGATTAAATTCTTGGTAGAAGGCGTTTAGCCTGTTCAACACATGTTGAACAAAAGTGGAAGTTCATGGGGGGTAAATACGGTTATGAAAGGAAATGGCTTAAGTTTCTGAATCGGAAACTTGATCCAAGTTGGATGGGTTTTAAGTGCGAATACACCGTATTTTTAAATTTTAAAACCAAAACATTTTTGGTATCTTCTTTTGAAGTTTATGAATCGTTCTTATAATGTTCATTTCACTTAGATTTGCATTCAAAAGATGCAGAGCAGTGATCTAGTAACTAGAATTCAGAGATGGTTCCAAAGTGCACTGTGGAGTAGAAGTGGGCGTCTTTTCAATAGAACTTATCATAGCCCAGTCCTTCCAACTTTTTAAGCGGTTTCCAGGTAGAAGTCCTAGAATTTAGGGAAAGGCATAAGTCACTTAAGAACATGTGTACATACATGGGCACAATGGACTCTTAGTGGTCTAAGTGAGCCGTTGACAATCCTGTCAACAAGGGCACCCATTTACCTAACCTAACCTATGTTCCATATGTCGATCACTCTTTTCTGGTGTTTCGGAAACATAGAGGGGAATGAATAGCCGACGAACTGGCTAGACGTAGCTCCACTCCTCGCGAATCACATTCGGAGGAAGTTTATTTCCTATTACGATTCGTGAAGGAACAATTTTTCTTGCACTTTGCCTCAAAAGCAGGATTTTGGTGCACAAATCGAACGAATTTCGTCAGGATTTAGCATCTATACAACAAATCCCGAATACAGACTTGGCTAGACTAGTGGCCATGGGTACGGTTCGCAGGCCAATGCGCACGCACGCAACCAAACGCGACATTATTGGCTCGATGAAAAGAACTCCGACTGTCACAATGGAAGTTCTTCTGAACCCTCCTCCCTTGCATCCCATCATCGAGAACAAGGCCAGGAAAGCAGTATTCTGTATCGGAACACTGCTGGAGCAGGCGGTAATCTTTAGTGAAAGACGCATAGGAGGTGGAGCTGAAGACCTTCTTAGCGCTATTCCAGCGTTCGGGATGGAGCGTTGGATATCATGCGATCGGAACTTAATAACAGATTTCGATAACAGCCAGGCCGCGGTTACGTCTTGTTCTGCTTACGTGATTGCCAAAAAGACACAAAAAGTTTTTAAATGCACACCGAAGGAAGGTGCAGTAGCGAAAACCTCATCTAAGGTAGCGTAGGGCAATGCTGATGAGTCAAACTTTGGTTGTAGCTATGGATTGTTACCGCAATGTCATGGCGGGTGTAAACAGAAACTTTCCAAAGATGGTGTTCTGTCTCCACTGCTATGGTTGTTGATACTCTGTTGCATTCTCTCAATAGTAAAAACCTCTACTACCAATTATATGTGGATGATGTCGCCATACTTTCTGCCGGGCCATGCCTAGAGACTGTCTGTACTAACGCGCAGCTCTAGATATGAGCGATGAATAGAGCACTAGGAGTGGGCTTTCGGTCAACCCCCTTAAAACTAAGGCCGTCCTCTTTACAATAAGGTGGAATGTGACCTGTCTGACACAGCCAGTGCTAAAGAGCGTTACTATTCAGATCTCCGATGAAGTTTAATATCTAGGAGTGACGCTGGATAGGAAACTTATTTCGGAAATTCATGTCATATCGATAAGTTCAAGGCGCTCAGTCTTCTGACAGTGTAAGCGTGTACTTAGCAAGATATAGGGCTTATAATCGAAAAACTTTCTCCGGACCTATACGGTTATGATAAGACCTTTTCTAGCTTGTTCATCGGTGATTTGGTGAAAGGGACTCTCGCGTAAGTATGTGACTGCCTTCTGAACTAAGATTCGAAGAACGGTCTGTCTCAGCTGTACGCCTGGCTGAACTCTAGACGCTCTCACTATGGGTTATACCTTGTGCGACGCTTATCCTATGATCGTGAATCATTAATCACTGATAGCTCCAAAACTGGGTCAAGGGTCTGTCTCCGTTGTCGTGAAGAACGGCAACACTACTCTAATCGTTAGGTAAAGATGCCACTGTTGTTTAAACGGAGGTTGATGCTATCCTAACGGCCACCTACCATGTTATATGGAATAGATGGATGGCTCAGAGTATTTGGGTCTGTAGTGATATTCAGGCTACTCTTAAGGACTTGTTCAACTCTTTAACTCGTTCCAAAATAATTCGAGAATGCAAGAGAATTGGGTCATAAGACAGAACTCTCTGACTCTTGTCTGGGTTCTAGGTCACACTGGGATTGCGAGAGATAAGATCTCAGATGAAATTGCTAGGCGATATGAGGATGCTATCTCAGGACCTAAATCTGTTCCCGCGTCCTCAGTCAGGGCCTCCATTGACAATTGGATTTCTCATGAATACAATTGTGGATGAGACGGCTCTCCAGGATGAAGGTGGACGAAAAAAATGTTCCCGAACGTTTGTAAGAAATCTGTGGTATTCTTGATGTCCCACAGCTGAAAAGACTAAGCAGGAGGGCGATGATACTCCTGCCTTTGCTCGGATCAGTAGGCAGATCTTCAGTGCTGATGTGGCGGGTGCTGGTACTGCAAGCCCTGCATCACTGAAGTGTCTTCTCAGCTTTCTTTGAAAGTCAAAGAAATTCCAGTTGGCTGTTAGTTGAGCCCCATGTCCACCCTGCACCTGATTAAGAAAACAATTCAGTTGTGCTGTGTCATGTTAGAAAATGCTAGGCGTGCTCTGTAGTTTGAAGACTAGTACTCTGAAAAATTTCAAACTTGAATCTCATTTTTGCAAGAAAATGTTTTCATATGTGGCTTGTTAAGTCATACCCAAATAATTTTTAGTTTATCATGAAACAATCACTTTAGGCTCCAATAGGCAACGAAACCTCCATTAATTTCACGCGCCTTACACTGTTTGCTCATCAATATTATAAAATAAATTTATATTCGCCTAAAAGCTCAAATTACCCACAACGCGTGTCCTTAAAATATTACTCATTACAATTCAGCCTAAAGCGCTTTCATCCTTCAGACGACTCACATTCTCTAAATCCCAAAGGAAACTTTTATCAAAGAAAATAAATAATAATACACGGTAATGATGGTAACATAACAAAACTCAACTGATGCATAATGTACACATGTAAAATTCCTTTTAATTAATCCTTATTCAAAACCATTCTTAAGTAGATAATTATACTTGCACGTAAAGTAAATATGCACTTATCCGGCAGCCGTCATGTACATACAAACATTTAAATTAAAAAGTGTTCATTAAAACAAGCAACAAAGTGCAACAAAGTGTAGGTGTTCGTCCTTTTTTTTTACTGAGAGAAACAAAAATTTATATAAAAAAAAGTGCTGTATGCAATAAAGAAGAAAGAAAAGGAGAAAAAAAAAACTTGAAGAAAAAGGAAAAGCGCATCAAAAACTCATTAGGAAAATTTCCCTAAGTATCCTATATTTTCGAATGCGTGCCTTACCTCCAAGCAAACTACATCCGCACTAAAAGGATTGCATCCTTGTGGTGAAACCGCTTAACATATTTTTATCCTACGAAGAAAAAACTTACTGAACTGCAATTAGAAAGGCCCAGAAGTGTTATTCCTTTTTTTTTTGTTTTTTTTTTTTTGGTTTTACAAAATTTTATTTTGTCGGTTGGACTTTTTTTTCGTTCCTTAATGTAATTGAATCGAGAAACACGAATTCCAGAGAATTTCGATTCTGTCGTGAAAATCAACTTGTATACGAGGTGTGTTTGAAAAGTAATTTATCGGTGATATCTTCTGAGGAATAGAATGCTATGATGCTTACCTAACCTGTCGAAATGAAACGCTAGATATTTAGTAAGACTAGAAGGATTGGTGAGCGAAAACACATCATCACCTCCACGTGATGCCTGCTGGATAGCAATTTGATAGTGAACTAAAGATGAGTGTAACTCTACATGTGGAGCTGGACACTAGGACCAACGTAATTTAGCCGGGTTAACTTCAGCACTCGTGTGTTAGGCGAGGTATTTCTCGTTGATATTACTGTCGAATCCTGTGACTCAGATGCCTAACAAGAGGTCCTTAGAAGTGTAGAGGAGGAATTTCATCGATGGATGTCCACATCCAGACGACCGGAATTCTTACTTGATCTGATGCAAAGTCTGAATGGCTCAACGGCAGCGCTCGCTTCTCTGGGGGTTACGGGCATCGGCTTGCCGCCCCTCATTCTTCTCTAGCACATAAAAAAAAGTGAACTACGTACCAAACAAGAGCCTTGGATATGGATGACCCTACTGATGACGACCCTGACAACCGAAATCAGGACAACGCATTTCGGATCTGCATGGTGAATGTTCGTACCCTTAGCAGACCACGGGCAGCTGATCAATTACGAGTAGCAGAGGCCTTAGACTGCCACAAAGCAGAATGGCTAACAGCCATTCAGGAGGAGGAGGATAAAAAACTGTGACCTCTACTATGGTAAATTGGGTGCAGATTTGTTATAAGCTGCACTCTTGGGCAAAGAGTCATGAGCTTTCGACAAGTGAACGAGCGTCTTATGACAATTAGCATCAAAGCTAAATTCGCCACTATTAGCCTAAACTGCGCTCATGCCCCCACAGAGGAAAAGGAAGACGTCACCATGCGTTTTTAATTTATGGACCATTCCGTACATGGATGGAAATTTTCGTCAACTGAATTAGGTAGAAATTCGCGTAACTACGACAGGCTCTTCACTTTTCTAATATTGACAATGCAAAGGTGGAACTAAATATTGTTTTTCTTATTTATCCTCGCCTTTCACACATTTCCTCTTGCTTATCCTTTACATCGACACATACTACTCGTATATGATCTCAGGCACCCTTAATGGATCGGTGACTTTTTTCCATATCATAATGAGATTGCTGCTTTGAAGACCTTTGACGAAGTCTATTGTCAGTCACAACACGGAATAGATTAGGTTGAAGTGGCTACCATCTACCGCCAACACACTTAGACCATATATATGTACAGGTCCAAGTAGATCCATTGTGATGCCACATGAATTATGGACAAATTTCCTAGCCTGATCGTTGAAGCAATTTAAGTGGAGCTTCCTTGTGTAGGAGGGAGTTGGCCAGGTACAAGGAAGGCGATGAATGGTTTCTTACCCATCTTCGTTTACACAGGTTCTACAAAAAACATTCGAATATACGCCGAGTCTTGCTGCACGCTGGGTGCCCAGTGCCCAGTGATGACACCACCTTTTATAGCGCCAATATGCAATCTGTTGAGAGAAATAACTTTCTCGGGGCATTCAAGATCCAGCTTTGGCCAAATCTGTGTTACATACAACTATTGCATCGACCACCGTTAAAAGTTTGGTTTGCGGGTTTGTGGGATGGGCCTTATTTTCTTAAAAACGACGAATACGCCACTCGTATGGTCTTCTAACCTTGTTTTGGTGTGATATAAGCGTGGTTTGAACGCTATTAGCAAGACCAACCTCAAATGGGAAAACGGCGCAGATCTGGCCTAGGGTAGATCATAAACGTAGTGCCGAGTTGGTCAAACTAAAGCCATCACAGATCAGTTGCTTTGTCGGTGTTCCAACTGGACACTGTCTTATAGGACAACATGCCAGAAGACTTGGCCTCTTTTCTAGCGGCTGCAGGAGCTGTAGGGACGAGGAGGAGGAGGAAACCATCTTTCATTTGGTCTCTGAGTGGCCAAATGGTTTGATCCATGGTATCACAAAGGACCTTTACTGGTCTAAGTGTGTCTGCACGCTCGTGCGAACAGCCAACCTAACCTAACCTAACCTAAGCGTGGTTTGAGACCATTTAATTTCGAGATTTGGTGACATCAATTGGCAACTAAGATCTTGGATTTCTATTGGATTTATTTTAATGGGGCTCTGCAGGCAATCCCCAAAGTTTGAAGCACATTCACTAACAGGAATAGACTGCCTTAAAGAGTTCATTTTGGACTTGCAAGTAATGTGTGACCGCTGCAGGCATATGACATGGCCCAGAAGGGGCACTATGACGACGTTGGAGATTACTATATGAAATATCAGAGGAACTAAAGATTCGAAGCGGGGTCCACCGCAACTCTTTCTGGTGGTATAAGTGGTAGAGATATTCTTTAGAGTAATTTCGGTGTCAAGTTGTAGAATGAAGTCCTGCCACCTTTTCTAAGCACCGCAACTATGACAGTGGCACCGAATTGGATGCAAACAGTTAAATCAGAGAAGCAAGGCTTCACCCGACATATTGTCTTAAATCAGAGAAGCATTAAACACCACGCGTACTGCAATCGGTACTGGTATGCAATTTTAGTCATTGTCTCAAAAATAAACAAAAGAAACAATGGCACATCCTGCAAGAGAATGATAAATGCTTAGCCTACCAGACCATGCACTGAAATCCACTTACCCACGCCAAAAGAAGAATAAAAGGGAGAAAAACTTTAATCTACATAAAGTTATGCTTCAGAATCGTAACTCAAAAGTCACCATATTTAAAATGCTCCTCATTTATTCCTTGTAGAAGATACAATCACAACATCATTACTTTTCGAACAAACCTCGCGCATTTAAAGAAGTAAAGAATAAAACGTCAGTATTGAAAAATTAACGAAAAAAAACAAGAAAATCTGCAATTGTGTCAATAAAAATAGAAGAAACTGAATAAAAATAAAATCAAACAGCAAATTTAAATCTAGCAATTAATACATAAAAACATTGATCACATTTATAAAACACAAAAAATAAAAAAGTTAAATTTAAATATATGCTTGAGAGAATGCAAACATTTAAACACTTTAACAACGTTACACCACAACTGCCAAATTTCAAATGAATACAAAACACTTATCTCACATTAATGTCACTTGGAATAAAACAGTTAAAGTTAGCAATATTAAATGATCCTTTATGTAACGAACTCCTTATCGATTAATGTTAAATAACACAATTTGCAATAACAATGAATAACAATAACCACATTTATGAAACTAAAAGTGTTCAACAATATTATTGTTAAATAATAAATTAAGTGATACGGTTAAATAAATAATTAATTAAGCGTTAAATACTCACTCGAAGAACCTCCACCAGCGCCTGGTGGCGGATAAGAAAACCAAAATTGATGTGCCAGTTTGGTATACCCTGTAGGGCTTTCTAAAAATAAAAATAAAAAAAAATTATTCGTCAAGTGAAGCTTTTTCTAATAACAAAGTGTTTGGTGGTAAAGGGTGTCCTATAATTCACGCAAAATTTTAATTTTGCGCTATTTAATAGTACAGTGATGCCAACGCAAAAAAAGGAAGCAATGTGACAGCTGACATTTCGGGGCTAGTAAAAATGGAGCGCTGTACAAAAGAACAACACATTTTCATTGTTGAGCAATATTTTAAAAATAATGAACGTTTGACAGGTACAGTCCGCAATTTTCGTACAAAATATGGCCGTCATAGTGATTTAGAACCATCAACTGTGAAGAGAATAATTGAAAAATTCAGGGAGACTGGATCAATTCTCACGAAAGACTTGAAACTTCATGCTTACAAAGTTCAATTGACTCATCTTCCGTGATGAAGCTCATTTTCATCTTGATGGCTTCGTTAATCGACAAAATCGTCGCATTTGGGGTTCAGAAAAACCACGAGTAATTGTTGAGAAACAAATGCATCCACAACGCGTGACTGTTTGGTGCGGATTTTGGGCTGGAGGCATTATCGGACCTTTCTTCTTCGAAAATGCGGCTGGTCAGGCAGTAACAATTAATGGTGTTCGTTATCGTGACATGATAACCCAGTTTTTAGTGCCTAAATTACAAGGTATGGATGTGACCAACATGTGGTTTCAACAAGACGGTGCCACATGCCATACAGCCAGAGAAACAATTCAATTACTGCATGAGTCATTTCCAAGTCGTGTAATCGGCCGTTTTTGCGATCAGAATTGGCCATTCATATCTTGCGATTTAACGCCATTTAACGACCACCAACGCCTTGAAAGAGGAAATTGGGAGGTGTACATTTATGCGAAACGGTCATGGAAAATTTCAATAAAGAGTACGTACTTGCCAGCAAAGCCGTGGCGGCCATTTATCCGATGTGCTATTCCATACATAACCCCAATCTGTATACTCTATGAATCAATACAAAATTAAAGCTTTCTAAATAAAAGTTTGTAACAAGGATAAGCAAAATATGATTTTCATTACTTTCTCTAACAGGAAAATGCTCGAGCCAATCACAACCCTTAAAACCCTTATACTAAGATGTCCGAGCCTAATTGCAGTTATTTGCTCAGATCTATTGAAGGACGAAAGCTGGCCCCTTTATACGAACGAACATTTAGTAAAAAAGGAGACAATTTAAACAGCACCGAGATATAGAGAGTGCAATCCTAGACTATAGATGGCTTAATATTGTAGAAATAGGCTAGACTCTGATTGTGCTTATTTTACCTCCACGTGGTAGCCATCGGTTACTGGTTAGTGTCCACACGGACTCAACTTTCTTAACTTATAAGGGCGAGTGTTGACTAAAAGACGAAAATGAATACGAAAACGAACGAATTCTCTAAATGTAACCAACGGTGTCATGATAAACCTCTGGAGCGGAGACAGTAGCTTATCCGGACTCCTTCGACTTAATTGGAGCTTAGCCCGGTAAGGATTTCCAAGAATTAGTTGGGTTCTTATGATTGTGGCGGATGATCCCTGAAGGCCAACGGCGGCGCTCACACTCCCGAAGTGGATTACCGACTCGGTTTAACGACCCCTCGCCCTAGGGATTTCTACAATGAAACTGGTTTTTCAGGTTAGGAGTTGTGCCGCCGGGGTAGTTGCCCGATAACGAACCATGGAAACGAAATAAGGACAACGAATTCCCTGGTCCATACGTGGAATGTTAGACCTCTCACGTGCAGCCCAACAATGCTGCAAGGCTGATATCACCGCCATCCAAGAAGTACGATGGGATGGGCCTGGCAAATGGACGATGATAAGGTGCGATATATACTACGGCGATAGCTATCAGCAACAAAAGCAGCTCCTATTTGGGTGGGTATTCGTCGTTGGAGATAGACTTAGGCAAGAAGTCTTAAGTTCCAAATATGTAAGCGAGCGCTTCAGGACGATTCGCATCGAAGCTAAATTTGCCAACATAAGTCTAATAAACGCGGATGCCCTTACAGCAAAATCTCGGCCTCAGCGAGGAGGTGATCCAGAATAGAGCCATTTGCAGAAGGATATTGAGGTCCGCAAACTTAGCCAACCCAACAAGCGGCGCAGCAGCGAGGCAGATACGTAGGAGAAACATGTAGCACAAGATTTATGTATGTAAGCGTACGTACGCGTTATATATTTCAATGGTTAATAAAAGAAAAAGAAGATGTCCTTACAGAAGAGAAAGACGACGACGCGCTCTTAGGCGAAACATACGAGAAGTCCCCTAGCTCTGATTTTAAAACTGTTCTGAGCGATTTTAATGCAAAGCTAGGAAGAGAGGGCATCTTTGGTAGAAGAGTTGGAAAGTACAGCCTACATGACACCACCTCTGATAACGGATTCAGGCTGACCGACTTTGCTGTGGGGCGATATGTGGTCGTAGCTGGTCCACGATTTGCGCAACTCACAAAGGAACATGGAAATTTCCTCCCCAATCCAACGTCAATCATATTACACATTGCGATCGACGCAGAGCACTCCTCCAGTATTATGGATATCCAAGGGGCCAACATTGAGTTAGACCACTACCTTGTTATAGCCAAGATACCGTTGCGGATATCCCGAACATGGCCAAGACAAGGAAATACTGTGAGGAAATCTGACATCGGACGGGTGCAATCCCAAAAGATCACCAAATCCCTTTTCCGTCAAGTTTCCCTTAAACTCTGAAGACGTCCTATTCCGCCAGTATCAAGTATTGAAGACCAGTGGCAACATTACCAAAAAGCTATCTCTTAGAAATAAATGCCGGCAAGCACATACAGATAAGCAAGAGGTATATTGAGCGCCACTGCATAGAAGGACCAGAGCTGCCCGTGAGCTCTACTAGCAAAAGATGAGAGGTGAACCCTGACTTCTCAGGAGGAAAGAGGAGGAGTAATCCCGCTGTCAGGCAGGATGAACCATTCAACTGACCTGGACGAAGTAAGCAAAGCCATGAGTAAACTTAAGTCCAACAAACGAGGTAACGAGGTATTCAAAGCGGCAGGCGATGACATCTTAAAGAGCATACACCAACTCATCTGTAAAATTTGGTCCGAAGAAAGTATGCCCGATGAATGAAACCTCAGCATTGTTTGCCCGTTCCTGAAAAGAGGAGACCCCCTAAACTGCGCTAACTACAGAGCCATTAGTCTTCTTAACATAACATGTCTGAAAGCCTAAAGCCATTTGTCAATAACCAGATCAGTCCATATCACTGTGGTCTTAGGCCAATAATGTCCACCGTCGATCAAATATTCACACTATGGCTATTCACACACTATTCAAATAAACCCAGAACCTTCAAATCGATACGCACCACCTTTTCATCGATTTAAAGGCCGCGTATGACAGCATTTATAGAGACGAGCTATGCAATGTCTAGTTGTGGCATCCCCGCCAAACACCGAGACCTTTGGTGATGCGCTGTCACACGATGTCTTTAACGTCGTTCTTGAAAGAATAGTGCAAAACCTACGCGCCAACGACACAATCTTTCAAAAGTCCGTCCAACTGCTCGGTGCCAACATACGCCAACAATAATGACAGAATCGGAAGCTACAGACCTAAGGTTGCGTGGGTTCGTTCGTTTTGTAAGGGAAATTATTTGGAGCGGATAAATCTGCGTTGAACAGCTTCAATTCGGAGTAAAAGGATATCGTGGTACCACACTTGGCTAGCATATTCGAGAATTGGTCTGACAAAAGTGACGTAAAGAGATTTCGTGGCATAGGGGTTCGAGAATTCCTTCGACCAGCATTTTACCAAACCGAGTATAGAGTTGGCTTTGCTAATAATTTGGTCGACACAGCATGGGAAATTGAGTTCTTTGTCGCGGATGATACCCAAATCGCGCAGTGGAGGGACGAGGAGGAATTCAAAGCGACATAAAAGCGCTCCTCATCAGATATCGCCCGTTCCAGGTTAGGTTCCGTGAACAACCTCCTAGGCTAGTTAACGATAGAGCCTCCTAGAAACGAAACCGAGCAAAACATCCAATTAATCGTTCCACTGAAAACACCCAATTAGACGACCAAATCGATCGGTCCTTCAAAATTATACAGAGCGCGCGCCGTGTTGAACAACACTGCTGTCAAAAAACACACAACTAATTGCAACAATAAGTACCGGACAACATTAAAGGAACTTGTTTGAAAAACTTGTAATCCATTCCGAGAAAATATTGTTGATGCCATTAGATACATTCAGTATAATAAATGTACATGTCCCACTTCTCTGACGAGTAGATCATTAAGTCCCCTATGCAACGCTGTTGCTTGAAGCCACAGTGACGGTTATTAAGGAGATTGTTTCGTTTGATATACAACTCATAAGGTGGTAATTGGCAACACAATGACCTTGGAAACCACTGACATTAGAGCCCCAGTAGATAGAAGGGGAGATTTTATCATATTCAAGGAAAAAATCGTTTGGAGTACGGCACGCAAAGAGGGGTATTGTACATTCACAGGAAAACACAGGAAAAACCTTGTGGGGTTACAAAAATATAAAAATTAGTATGAAAATTGATTGCTCTCATAATTCTCTGACTGTATTCAAATCATAAAGTTTTTTTAATAAGACTTACATATGTACAGCTGCGAACAACAAAATAGTAGCACCTCAAGTAATAATTTTTAAGTTTCTCTTGCGATAATATCTCAAGTCACCCGTCGAAATTGATGCCTTCAGAGCAAGCTCACATATTGTTGGTAAGATAGATAAACAAGATCATCTGTTAAAGGAAAAGCTAATGGTAGTTTCTGATCCTCAACCTTGCGTACCATAGAGAACAATAAAATAGTAGCGCTCGCCTTATTTAATCTTTTTTTGATGTGATATGATTTAGGTTTGTTGATTTATTCTTTTTAATCACAATGGTGGGCGGCGGCAAACACTGCAGCGTCGTGGAAAGGAAACTAGTTCTCCAAATGCGCAATGAAGGCAAAACCTATCGGGAAACCCAACGCATTCTATCATGCTCAGCTCCAAAATTATTCAACGCCAACAACTACAAACAAAAACCGGAGAAGAGAGGAGCAAAAAGGAAAACCACATCACAAGATCATAGCAACATTGTCCTCCTAGACAAAAAGGATCCTTCAAAGACGGCCGTGCAGATAAGGAGCAAAATGAAAGTTCCTGTCAGTCAATTGGCAATACGTAGAAGACTACTGGAAGCTGGTTTATCAGCACGTAGCCCACGAAAAAAGCCACTTCTACCTAAAAAAAACATATGGCAAAACGGCTTCCGTTCGCAAAAAAGTATGCTGTTTGACCAGCTTCCAAATGGGAAAACATTTTGTGGACTGCCAAGTCAAAAATTGTTCTATTTGATGGACTTGCCTTTCGGCAGTATGCCAGGCATCCCCCTAACCCCGAATTCCTGCCCAGGAATACCACAAAATCCGATAATCATGGAGGTTCAGCAATAATGATATGGGGCTGCTTTTCCTACTATGGAACTGGCCCCATTTATCGAATTGATAATGCAATGGACCAACATGTTTATGGGAGTATTGTGGAAAATGTAATCCTGCCCTATGCGATTTGAGAATTGCCTTTAAAATGGGTCCTACAGAAGGATACCTACCCTAAGCATACCAGCCGGCGAGCAGAGACTGATTTCGCGACAATGGAATTCAAGTTTTGGAATGGCCAGCTCTAAAAAATAAGGTCATTCTCTTAACAAGAAGGAGGAAAGTGACCGGTCTGACTCAGCCGTGCTTAAGGGCGTTACTAACCAGATCTCCGATGAAGTTGAATACCTAGGAGTGATCGTGGGTAGGAAACATTTTTGGGCAAAGCATCTCAAGTCGAAGACTTCCAAGATGCTTTCAGTTTTTTGGTAGTGTAAGGGTGCTTTTGGCAAGATGTGGGGCTTATCACCAAAAAAGATTCTTTGGATCAATGCGGTTATAAAAAGACCTTTGCTAGCTTATGAGTGTGTTGTTTGGTGGGAGGGGGGCTCTCGTAAGTATGTGACTGTCTTACGGACTAAACTTCAAAGAACGGTCTGCCTCGGGAGCTTTTCCGAGTAAGTCTAGCTCTGCCCTAGACGCTCATCTTGATTTACCTCTGTTTGATACGTATGTATATCATGGGTTGTACATCAAAGCTATCTACCGTCTCAGACGAGGTGGCTTTTGGTACCATTCGCACTGGAGTTTTGATTCTCTTCCGCGACATTTATCCTCTCACCCTGATTCCATGGATATGCAGTCTGATGCAAGGACACTGGAACTTCGGCTGCTGTGCGAATTTGGAGTCAACTTTCCTTGCGTTCAAAACTGTCTTTGGCCAGAGTCTGAGCCTGAACTGGGCTGTAGTCGAATCGACAACACTAATCCGGAGGAAGTTTTGTCAGCACCCGATCTCTTGGCGTACCAGAATCTCCGATAACCAGTTCCATCAATAACTGCGTTTCTCGTGAACGGAAAATCAGTGGTACGACTGGATATCTGCAAAATTGGCTTTTCTTCTATCTCTTAGGATTTTTAACTCCAGACGAAATACTGGCATCCTTACATCCCACTTAGTTTTTGCCAAGCGTCTAAATGCTTTCTTTTCTCATACCAGGGTACAGATCGCTAAAGCCGAAGTGATCAGGGCCAACTAACCCTTTCTCCAAAGTCGGGGAAAAACAATAAAGAAAGGTGTCCTTATTGCTTGTATAATAGACCAGTAGTTGAGTGTGAGTGCACCATTACATAAGAGCAACCTTCAACAAGGGAAACATAAAAACCTAAGGAACGGAAGGCTCAAGACCCTAGTTCGCGTCGTATGTTCACGGTTCAGTGATGAGGTTTTTTTGTCGGGGCGGGCATACCCTACTGGAAGCACTCAGACTCAAAAACTGGTCCATTGTAGTACCAGGTAGAGTTTTTTCGTCTTTCGTAGAAAGTCGTGAAGGAGCTTCAGTGATGAGGAGCTTACGTCATCAGCACCGAAAATCCGCCACCTGATCCGAGCAAAGGCAGGACAATCACATAGGAAATGTTCCGCCGTGTCGTCGCCTTCTCCACAGGCGGTGCAGATAGGGATACTACTTAAACCTAGCACACTAAGGTGTTTGGCAAAGGTGTAGTGGCCCGTAACAACGCCAGTAAGTTGTCTACAGCCCTTCCCGCTAAGGGTTAGCAAGAAACCCGCCGATATCCTACAGACGTCAGTGACCATTCGTTTAGTCTGCCTACATCCTGGAGAGCTATGCCACCTTCGATTGAGCTCATTAAAAACCCAGTCGTCGATGGAAGCCCTGACCAAGGACGCTGGCAGACCCAAAGTGGATTCAGGTCCTGAGAAAGCCTTGCCTAGCAAGCTCATCGCAGATCTCATTCCCTGTTATCCCGTTGTATCCTGGGACCCAGACGAGATTCAATGAGTTCAGCTTTCCGACCGAATTCAAGGAGGTTTTGCATTCACGAACTATTTTGGAGAAGGGTAGAGGGTTGAGTAGTGCATTCAGCGCAGCCTGGCTACCGCTACATATGCAGATATTTCGCCCCTTCCACCTGTTTCTCACAATATAGTCCGCAGCCATTAGGATAGCATACACCTCTGCCTGAAAGACAGATGCATGCTTTCCCAATGAGAAGTGAAGCCTAATGTTGTCGCATTCCACGAAAATACCAGCGCCGGACCCCTGTCCAGTTTTGGAGCCGTCCGTAAAAATGTGACTCCATTCCTTTCCTGGTTCAGATTCTGACCAAAGTCAGTCCTGAACATGAGGGAAGTCGACCTCAAATTTGCATCGCAGCCGTAATTCTGGTGTCATTGCATCAGATGACATATCTATTAGACAGGGGTCATAAGACTGCCGTCGCGCAAGGTCATCAAAACTCCAGTGCGAGTTGTGCCAGAGACCACTTTTCTTTAAAAATGGCCCTGAGTGTACACCCCGTGATATAAATATCAAGGGGTTTATCAGAGTGCCTAGAGCAGAGCCAGGCGTGCTGGGGGAAGCTCCCAAGCAGCCGAGACAGACCGTTCCTTGGAGTTTGGCGAAAGCCGCCAGTGATGAGGTTAGTTTTTGGTTAAATGGTACTTAAATAAGTCAAATTGCCACAAACGAGGCAATTCAGCAAATTTAATGCACAGTGTGGGGCGTATTGCACTTTCAACATTCTAAATCACTCGTCAAAATTATCAAATTCTGAAATTTTATTTCAACAATTTCTGTCTGACTACTTTGGCCTAAATTCAAACGAAGGAAAAAAAATAGAAATTCTAAAATTAAAGCTTTCCAAAATTTGTATAATTTTAAGTTTCAAAACCGTTAATATCGAAAATTAGAAAACGTATTTCCCCCATCACTCACTTTTCCACTAAAAATATCACAAAAGAAATACATCAACTGTATATTATTCCAAACAAGTTTAAGGTCACACCGGCCATAAAGTTTATAATAAATCATCGTCAGTGGAGACTCTCACACACACCACCTCATCCTAAAGTGCTAGATTCACACAGAAAAGTGTTCCTTTAAATGTATTCAGTAGAACAGAAAAACATTCCGAAAATAGCATAAATCCACGGGATTATGGTACTCAAATAATAAGTAGAGCAAATATTTTTACTAATTATCCATAATCGAGGATAAACAATAATAACAAAAACAACAACAACGAGAATAATAAAAAAATCAATTCTGACAATTGTGTTACTTGTTAAGTACGATCACCACGGCCGGCGCGGCGCTAAGACAGAAAACAGACAACATGCTTAAGTCATTAAGAATATTATAAAAATCACCAGGCACTCGTAATAAACAAATACCTTCGGTGGTATCCTCTTCATCGCACATTTTGGCGCTCCAACCCCTCGGAAAACACTTAGATACTAATAAACACAGACACACACAAAGCGATTTTTCACGGAAACTTTTCTTTGATTTCCTTTCTTTTCGGATTGTCTACCGCTGTTTGTTTACTCGACGCTTTAATTACACCAAATTAACACATTTTATTATATTTTGTCTTAATAACAAGAAGATGTTTATTCGAAAAACACAAAATGAACGAAATCAGAAACAGAATTCCCGTATCGTACTCGAACGTACTTCTACTATTGTCTTCCCCAAGGGTAGCGGATACATCGAATTTTTTTTCGGCCGCGAACTGTTCGATTGAATTGTTTCGGTTAACAACATCCACTTGTTGTCAATGGCTGCTCTCTTTGGAATTGACTGAAAAAAACCATGTCTGATCGAGAGCATGTTCTTAGTATTATGTAAATACGAAATAAATATTCGGAGATTTCGTATCGAAAATGTATTCTACTTCGGCTTCTTGGTTCTAAAAATAGTTGAACGTCTTTGTAGCTAGAGAGAGCGATTTTCAACGCGAATTTTCGTGGGAATTTCTTTCGTTTTGCTGAAATTTTTTTTTGTTTTTTTTTTTTGAGTGGTCCGTACACCCACTGTCGTTGTTAACGAGCGTGTAGGTTGGAAGATTAAGATGCAATATACTTGCTAATTGATACAATGAGGAAAATAAGAGCAGTTACTGTACAATGTGGTGTATGTTTGAAATAAATTTAAAAACAAATGAAATAAGAAATCTTCCACTTTACGAGTACGAGGAAGGAGCCACGTATTTGAAAATTAGTTAGTTTTTCACATTTCAAATTCCCAAACCCGGTAAACCGCCAAATGAGGCGTCATCTTAAAGACCTATCTCGCTATTGCCAATAATATCAAAAATGTTTGAGAAAGTGCTCGCGAAACGTTTAAATGATGTAATTGAAAGGGAAAACCTGATTCCGAACCATCAATTTGGTTTTCGAAGGCAGCACTCTACGATACAACAATAAAATCGAAGAAGCACTAGAAGAAAGGAAGGTCTGCTCGGCTGTATTCTTGGATGTGGTGCAAGCCTTGGATAAACTATGGCACGAAGGACTTATCTACTTCAGAGGTATCTGAAGTAAAACAGCTTACGACGAACATCCAAAGGGCCTTCGAAAATCCTGCCCCCTATCTAAAGGCAAGCGTCGCAACAACCCCATATGGTGGTCAAACGAACTGGCGTCACTACGCAAATAGGCGAGAAGGTTGTACAACCTTCCTAAAAATACGAAAATCCCAATAACTGGGACCACTACAAAGGAAGTAATCAGAAACAGAACTATCTACGCGAAAAGAGCAGCCTGGCAAAACTTCTGTAACGACATCGAAGCAACCAAAGATGCCGCCAGACTCAGAAAAGTTCTTTCTAAGGTTCAAACCATTCCGAGTTTCCTTAAAAAACAGGACGGCACCTGGACCGAATCATGTTCCGACACCTTACCCACTTTCCTGGTTGCTCCTTCACTAACTCGAACCCTGATCGGGTCAACAATTCAACGGCACAACACTGTGCTCAATCAATCGACCGTATAATAGACGAAAAGAAAGTGGCGTGGGCCATTGACTCCTTCTCCCCGTATAAATCGCCAGGACTGGACAGTATTATCCCCATGATGCTGCAAAGCTCAAAGGCATACTTCGTTCCAAGGCTGACACGCATCTTCAGCCGAAGTTCCTCAGTCATGGAGAGAAGTTAAAGTCATCTTCATCCCCAAAGCGGGAAAGCCCAGCCACACCACAGCAAAGGACTTTAGACGGAGTAGTCTAACATCCCTAGAAAGAATCTTAGACATCCACATCCGCTCCAAATTAAACCCTAGGGACATTTCACATGCCCAACATGCCTATATGAAGGGCCGCTCTGTAGAGACAACGCTACACGAGGTGGTTACCATTATTGAAAAATCTCTCCACCACAAAGAGTACACTCTAGTCGCTTTCCTGGACATCGAAGGGGCCTTCAATAATGTCAACACGCAATCAATCAGATCAGCATTAGACCAGACGCGCGTGAACCCTATCCTCTTGGACTGGATGGAATGTATACTTAATACTCGAAACATCAGATCCGAACTGGGTAGCAGCCATGCAAATGCAGCGCCTCACGCGGTACCCCCCAAGGCGGTGTCTTATCCCCTCTACTCTGGAACCTATTTATAAATGAAATTCTCATTAAATTAGACCAAAACGGGATCAGGGCCGTTGCTTACTAGTGTCGGGTAAGTTCCTGCCCACAAACGCTGATCTGCTTCAAACAGCGCTCAAAGCCCTAAACAACTGGGCCAAGCGCTGCGGACTTGGCCTCAATGAACAAAAGAGATCATCGATAGCTTTCTACACCTGCAGCAGAATCTTCGGGAAAAATGGGGTCCTAAACCAGCTACCATCCATTGGATGTACACAGCTATCGTCAGGACCCATCCTCACGTACGGCTGCCTGGTCTGGTGGCCTGCAGCCGCAAAAGCCACAAACCTGAACACCCTCACCAGAATACAACACATAGCTTGCATAGGCGTGACTAGTGCCATTAGGACAACACCTACCGCCGCCCTTGAAGCCATGCTCGGGCTATGCCCACTTGACCTCTTCACGAAAGAGGTAGCGGCTAAAAGTGCCCTACGACTCAGAGAACCCGGACATGGAAAAACAGCCAAATGGGTCACAGTACCATTACTAAGTAGATAAACGCCAACGAGCCTTCAGACTACATGGCCACCCACTTGGATTTCAACCTCAACATCGACTCCAAATATGCCAATAGCACAGTGACCAGTAATTATGCCGGAAAGAACCCGTGCGTTAGAACGACTAAGTTTTACCAGAGAAGTTGATCTCTTCTTCCTGAAGGCCGGCCATAACGCCCTGGCCATTGCACATGTTTCCAGATGAACCCAGCGTCTGTTTGCTCGACCGATGGCTTCATCTTCTATATTTTTCCGTAAGGAACTGATTGGGGGTTACTACGAAAGGGAGGGCGCGCGATAAGTGCAGCGGCCATCCTTTCCTAGCAAGCTCATCAGCCTTTTCATTTCCCTTGATATCCATGTGCCCTGTTACCCAGCAGAGGGTCACCGCATTGGCTCTGGATATCTCGTTTAGGAGTGTCTTGCAGATTCTCACAAGCCTCGACCTGATTACCGCGGAGTCCAGAGCCTTAACGGCTGCCTGCCTGTCTATATAGACAGTGATCGTTTTGCGATATTACTCTCGCGAATAATTTCAGCAGCCTGTATGATGGCTGTGACTTCGGCCTGAAAGACGCTGCAGGCGTCGTGAATTCTAAAGGAATGGTTTATTCCTAGGGCTTTACAATAAACTCCGGCTCCCGTGCCAATGTCCATCTTAGAACCATCGGTATAGAATGCCAGCTCCTTTTTCATGATCCTACGGTTCTTCTAGTACACTCTGTCAGGAATTCTTGTAGCGAATCATGTAATCAGTTTCCGATCGATCTGTTGGTAGTCTCCCATCGAGACAAAATGGATGCATGACCGTAGAGGCTCGATGACCATAGTCGACCTTGTTTTAGTCTTACCGCGGTTTTGGCAGCCAGACTGCTGCAGTATAGATCAAGCGGAATGAAACTAAGGATGGTTTCCATTGCCGCTGTCGGTGTTGTTCTCATTGATCCCATGACTCCGATACACGCTGCCCTCTGGATTTTGGTGAGGTTTGAGAGCTGGTATTGCTTCTCAAGTACCATCCACCATACTGGTGAACCATATGTGAGAATGGGTTTTACCACCGCCGTGTATATCCAGTACACCACAGCTGGTTTAAGACCCCACGTATTACTGAAGGCCTTCTTGCAAGCATAGAAAGCTACGCTTGTTATCCTTCCAATTTAGTTTGGAATCCAATATTACGCCCAGGTATCGAGCTGAAGTTGAGAGACTTAGTTCAGTACCACCGATATTTGGGGGTCTGAAGGTAGCGGTTGACCTTTTCTTAGTCAAATGGACTACCACCGTTATTGAGGGGTTCACTCCCAGTCCCTTGCTACCGACCCACTTATCCACTAGTTGTAGTGCGAGATTGAGTCTTTCACTTAGGACTGAAGGAAATGTTCCCGAAACCAGGATGGCCACAGCATCGGCATAGGCCGGCACGTTGAAGCCGTTTTCCTTCAATATTACCAAGATCTCATCCACTACAAGGAGCCATATAAGGGGAGACAGAACTCCGTACATACGTATATAGAGCACATCCGAAAAGAAGAGACACCACGAGGTGAAACTCATTGAAGGACAAAGATGTCAGTAAAATATTGCTTACTAGTCCAAGTGATTAGATTGCAATTATGTGGGAGGCGGTTTTAGTCGGTAAAAATCCGGTATCTTTTGAAGATTTCCCCTTCCTCTAAAAACAAAAAAAAAACATTTCAAATCGTGAAAAACTTGATGTATTAATAAACATTGCCAAGGCGCCACCAAGTGCTATGATTTCAAAAACTTAGTCAGTGTAGCATCAAGTTAGGCTAACAGATGTCCTGTGAACAACAAACGAATTTCAGATTTCAGATCACTTAGTGTCGCTGGACTCTTTTTAAGTCCCCTTCCAAACTGCATTCATAAACACAAGACATTAACTTTATTCCTTTTCCTTACTCACTTACAAAATAGATTCCAGGCACGCGGCTTCCATTTGTCAATACCAAGCGTTCTGGCATCCGCCATAGCTTGTCTGTAAAGCAGACATTCGGTTTTTCCTTCTAGTCTTGATCCTGGAGCGTGGCATTCAATGATTCTCTTCATTGTTGTCTATGTGATTGATACAGCTAACCCAATGTAGTCGATGTATCTTGGCCTTTTGACCAGGTGGGACATCTGAAAATTCTTGACTCAATCCCCAAAACAGACATGTTTTGCACCATCCCCGACATCATGGTCAGGGAGTACTGTTTCGGTAGGTTTTTTGAGGTAGAAATATTAGACCGTGCAGATTGGTCTAATGGTGTTCCGGCATTAGACCCTAGAAGTCTGGTCTGGTTCACAGACGGATCGAGAATGGAATCTGGAGCTGGACCGGTGTCTTTGGACCCAACACCAAAGTTCCGATACCTATGGGAATATGTCCCACGGTTTCAGGCTGAACTCCATGCCATTGAAATCTGCGCTAGGTTAAACCTTAGTAAGGGTATTAAGGGGGCTAGAATATCAGTTAAAAGCTCCTACGATGCACTGCAATCCCTGGCGAGACTAAAGAAGGTAAAACTTGGATGGGTCCCCGGCCATCAAGAGATTGCAGGCAACGAGTTAGCAGATGAACTAGCTAGGGCCGGCTCAGAATCTGCGTTCATAGGACCTGAACCTTACTGTGGCATCAACAGGTCTTTCGCCACAGCGCTGATTAGTAACTGGGAACATAAACATTGCCTGGACCACTGGGAAATTGTCCCAGGGTTGAGACAATCCAAATTACTAATCAAACCTTACTCCTATAAGGATATACTTAACCTTAATGAGGAAAGTATCAGAAAGCTGGTGGGCTTTCTCACGGGCCACTGTGGCCTGAGATACCACCTTAACAAACTTAACCTGAGCTCAGACACGGAATATAGGTTCTGCTCGGAGGAGGACGAATCATCCGAACACATTCTCTGCAATTGCCCAGATTTACATTGGTTAAGAAGACGTATTTTCTATAAAGAAATATGTTCGCCAGCGGAGTTGAGAATTTCTGCTACTAAGGATATACTATCCTTCATTAGGAAGGTAGTACGTCTCTTAGACTAACCATACCCTTATGATACAATAGATCTTTTAGGTCGCAATGTCTGCCATATGGGCAAGGGTTTTATTAAAAAAAAAAAAAATCTTGCCCTAAAGAAATTGAGTCAATATTTTAGTACAGCTCGTAAAGTTTGCAATTGTAATTTCACCTCCATTCAACAAAGAATTTTTTAGCCAAAGCACCCATATTGACCAGGACTCAACGCCACACAGCGGAACTGGCATGATTAGCGTTCTATAGAGCATACATTTAATCCTCGAAGCAAGGAGTTTCAACTCCATTTGCTTCGTCAAACCGAAGTACCATCGGCTTCCAAGCAGTGGACGGATGGTGATTCGTTTGTTGAGAGCGTGTACATACATACATATGTACTTGTTTTTGCCATCGTTCACTTCGAAACCAACTCGCTTCATCTTCCACCAATTGATGTGGACAGCTGGATGGATTTGTTAAAGAAGAAGATGCACTCGCACACCTATTGTGTCCACTGCTCTCGGTTTCCAAATACATAGTACTCCAACGTACATAATGTTCCACATCGCAGGGACTGCGGAGGCTAGACTCTGCATATCTGTCAATATTCCCAACATCTTAGTGTTGCCAGCGTGCAATCAAAAAAAAAAAAAAAAAAACAACTTATGAACCAGTGCCCCTTTTCAGTTTCACACCACTTCTAGTCATTGTATTCCCCGTGCCTAATTAAGCCTTTTTTTCGGCCTACGCTACATTTTCTGATACAAAAATTCGACCCAATTCTGTCCCATTACTCATTATTACCCAAGCGCCCTCACCTCTTCGTACCATGGTGTTTCATAAAGTCCTCATCCGATTTATACCCAATTTCACCGAATCATTTCCCCCACATTACAGCTTCGAAAATGCAAAATAAAATATCAATTTACGTTGCCACAAATCAAGCTCATTAATCAAGAATGATGGAAACTTTAATGTGTATGCATAAAAATAGAACGAGCGAAACCATCCCAAGAGTGCGCACCATTCCTTAGCTTAATTGATTACCGATAAAGAAGCGGCTGAGCATCCACTTGATGACTGGATATTAATCGACTCCAAGGAGGACAATACAATAATTAAGAGTTATCGAATCGATAAGGGTCTTTGTCAATATCTACATGCACACACACTCTAAACGAGCCTACTCAATTACACCTCCTCCTCGTTCTGCTACTTGCGAAAGAAAGCAAAATAAAAGCAAGAAAAAAAAAAGTTTCACCTTCGATACTTGCCTCTCAAGGACTCTGCTTGCTCCTTGGCTGGCATAATGATATTGTCTTGGAAAATTTACGAAGAAATAAATTTAACATAATTAGCTTTAGCTGAGTGTTCATTTAATTTGATACACAGATACGATGCAAATGCTTTTCTCGGAATTTCGTTTTCGAAATTACCCTCTTATTAGCTTGGCTAGGCTAAGCACTTTAGCACAAAGGAAGGTTGCTGGTATCCATTGGCCTTAAGTGCATTTCGAGTGATTCAATGGATGAACGTAAGACTATACGAGAATAAATATTTCATTATGCATACAGTAATTCGATTGAATGTTATTTACTTGGGAACCTATGACGCCAGGAGTGCTCCTTCGGACCGAGAATCCAGTCGCCAAGACTGTCCGGTGCCGTTTTGCTGATGCATTGCATTTCACATAATTGAATTTAAAATGCTTTGAATAATTAATGCAGTTTGGTTGGGGCTTTCTTGTTTGCTTTCTGGGAATCTGTTGGAGGTGAGTTGATGGGGAATCATCTCTTCCAAAGGGAAATTTGTATTTTTTTTTAATTTGCATGTAATCTGACATAATTGAATTCAAGTCAATCGAAAGGGTATCCCTGACATGACGCTGGGATACTTTCAAGTCCGTTCATTTCGCTGTCGAAGGAATTGGAAATCTATTTTCTTTTTCTCGTTCGAATTGATTGTGGATATTATAGATTTGGTGATACTGAATCTAGATTTAGTATGAAAAAGAATCCACCACACCTACTTTTTTTGTAATAATTAAAAAAAACTCGCTCCATTTTGCTTAATCTCTTAAATATTTACGAAAATAAACGTTAAAATTAAAATCATTAATTATTAACAAACTATCTATTTACCTATAACATAATAAATTTCTTCCTTTTCATATTTTCCATTGAAGTTTCGCGACAAACAAAAATTTGCAAGCATTGCTTCTGACCATTTTCTGTTGTATTGTCTCTCTATGTGCAACATATCTTGATGAAATATTTCACCATGTTCATCTGACACTGAGCCAAAGTTTTCGGGGGGAAAATCTAAATGCGAGTCCATGGCCAATTCTCTTGTACGGAGCAATGGTGTAGTCAACTGCCTTGAAGAGGAATTCCAACTTGAAATTAATAGCAAAGGCTCAGCGAGGGACATTCCTCAGCGGGGCTTCAAACCATGCTTAACTTTTTCCCTATAGATATCGATGGCAAGCAAATGGCTACCAGCTCTCCTCTTCGACTGCGGAACTGTCGACTTTGGAAAGAGCTAGCCACTGGTCATGTCAGCATACTTATGATGCATCGTCATCTCCCCAAGATCACCAACCGCTTGCCTATTGAAACTGACTTCAGCTAAGACTAAAGTTGATACCAGACAGATCAGAGTGGATGCGATTTCTTTTACAACGATGCGCTGTCAGCCTTTACGGATGGATCCAAAACCCCAGTCGGCGCCAGAGTCTTCTCGGAAGACTTATGGATGCGCCTCTCATTTAACCTTCCAAACCATTGCAGCGTCACCATTGCAGGCCGAAGTCACCATATCCAGCATCGTTAACATCTAAGGATCTCTTAACGAGATAGCTAGACAGGACAACCTCACCCTTTGCTGGGTACCAGATCACTGTGAAGTATTCGGGAACTGTGTGGCTAACGAATTGTTAGACGAAACTCTTCCAGTGCCAGGAGCATAATTAAAGCCAACATTAGCGCACTGATGTCTTATGCTTAGTATCCCATCCACGCCATGCTCTAAAAAGCTAACCATAGATGGAGCCAACTTGGCCAAAGCTGCCAATTACATTTTGCTAAGCAACTATCGCCAAAAATATACCAAAGCATGTCTAACCAACTTCTAAAGCATAAGAGAGAAACTCTCTCTACACTACACAATAGGCAGGCATGCTCAAAGGACATCCCCTAAAAAAACTTTGCAGGAGTTCCAAAGACGAGGAGGAAGAAGAAACAGTCCTTCAATTGCTGTGCACGTGTCCTGCACTTGCTAATACTAGGAATGCTACACAAGGTCATCACTGCCTCTATACTTCAGATAAACAGCTTCATAGGAAAAAGCAATTGGTTCCAGGAGCGAACAGTGTGGCCCACCTGTCTATCTGTCTAACCTGTCTAAGTGTGCGATATTGAGGACCATATCCACCAACTAACCAACGAAAACTCGCCAGGAATTCGGTAGTCTTAAGTGTCTTCTTAGTTCGTTTTCAAATAGCTGACTGCTCCTATACAGGTGTCCATCTTGGATCCGTTGGTGTATATCGTGATAGCTCACTACATTAGTTTCTTCCTAATCATCTCTGCTTGGAAATAGAATGGAAAATTTTGTCTTGAGGTCGTGATAATAAATGTAGTCCGTGATGGTTTTGAAGTTATTCCCAGTCCTTCAACATTCTTTAATGTAGTCGCGTGTCAAGAACTGGAAGAAACAACGGTTGGTCCTAATCAGCAAGGGACAAGGAGACCCGGAATTTGTTGTGTATGCTGGATACAACGGGGAAGCTCCTGGAGAAGATGCTAAAGTACCGACTTTCTATGGCTATCCAGAGTGCAGGTGACCTTTCTGAAAGACAACATGGTTTTCGTAGAGGACATTCAACAAGGGCAATCGAGGAAGTGGTTCAGACAGTCCAAAACGCACAACAAGGCAACCGCCACTCGAGAAAGTCGTTGTGCTGGTAGGTCTAGACGTGAGGAACGCCTTTAACTCAGTAAGATGGGCAGATATCCTGGAGCCGCTGGAAAATAAATACAAAGTACCACAGAACTACCTCAAAGACCGGAAACTGCTCTACGACACTGCAGAGGAACGCCGCAGCAAGAACATCACAGCAGGACCAGCGTAGGGTTCAATACTGGGTCCGGACTTGTGAAACGTCTCGTATGATGGAATCCTTCGGTTGGAGATGCCTGAAGACACTTTTCTCATAGGTGCGCAGACGACATCAGCGCAGTGATCACCGCAAGAGATGTGGCAGAAGCGCAGCGAAAACTCAACCAGATCATGAGACGAGTACAAGGGTGGATGGCGGACTATGGCCTAAGTATAGCAGCCGAGAAAACTGAGATACTTGTACTAACTAGGAGACGGATCCCGATTCACGTGAATTTCCACGTAGGAACAGAGACAATCACCAGCTTGAGCGCAGTAAGGTACCTGGGTATGACCTTGGACTGCAAACTAACCTACTGGGACCAAATAAGATCGGCATCAGAGCGAGCGGCGAAAGTCATGACGTCACTCAGCAGGATCATGGCAAACATCGGAGGCCCAGTAATGAGTAAACGGAGACTGCTTATGTCCATCCCTCACTCCTTTCTCTTGTATGGATGTGAGATATGGGCTGAGGCACTCAACGTGGAAAAATACAGGAAGCAAAGAAAGAAAGTACGTTTACAGCAACAAGACGGAAATGGGGATTGAAGCGGCAGTAGCATAAGCAAAAGAGCAGACCAGAGTAAGGTGGCAAAGGAGGTGGAACAGTGAAACCAGAGGAAGATGGACCGCGAGGCTGATAAGAGACGTTGCTGCATGGACGGTATAGATTAAGTAAGAACTGACATAACATGCCTGAGCTGTTGGATAGTCCAAAATTCTGCAGCTGATTTCCGTTAGTCGATGCTGCTTCTAAAAAGAAACCATCAATCAGTAGCACGAGCTGCATATCTACTGAACATCTGTGTGAAGGAACTGTCCCAGAAGAGTCCTGTATATACTCCTACCTAAGTATTTCATAACGACTTTATGTAGCCAGTCATAAACAAATATGAACACAAACTAAATACAAGCTATGAGAATGAAAGAACTCAAAATAATCTCTTTGCCGATAGATTTATGGATTCAGATTCTTTTTTTTTTTATTGAAAAAATGCAACGACTGCTTGCTTGGATTTTTTTTTCTTCGGAAAAGATAAATTCATTTCGTTCTAAAATAATGTTGGCAGCAAATGATAAATTGAATACTTTGTCTTGCTTTGGCTTGCAGCACAATATATTATGCGTTGATTGAAAGAAGATGGATGGGAAGAGGAGAAGGGGAGTTGCTTAAGTACTTTAAGCCCACAAAATACTTGGAGGATCTTTTACTTAACGATTTCGAACACGTGGCAGAAAGAATTTACAAACTACAAAAAACACATGAGAACGAAAAGTTCATTAGTCTCTTTTGTCACTTCAGAAATGTTCGTTTGTGGTATGGATTTTCTTTAAGTGGTATTTTAGGAGAACAGTCACTATTAAATCATCTTGTGCAAATAGAAATAGTTTAAGGACGATTGGTTACTGAGTTATGTGCGATTGTGGGGATTATTTCAATCGGTGATACGCAATTGCTTGATTTTTGCTTTGTACAGCACGTCCTGTCCTTAGTACCAATATTGTAATGAATTTGAGTATTTTTCGACTCAGAAGGCTTTCAAGATGGTTCCTTAGAAATTTAATTTCAAAAGATTTTAATACGAGTTTAAAATTGAAAACCACGGGAGGGTTTCCCTGAATTTCTTTTTTAAATCACTATTTGAAAAGTACTGTACGACAGTGAATAAGTTCGAATTGCACCTCATGTGCTCCTGATTTTATGTTTCCAAGGACACGATTAGGGGACAAAAAACCACCGCTCTGAATTATAAGTAACTTCCTAGAATTTTGGCAGTGCTTGATTACATCCTGACCACTGCAGTGCCATCGAAGCGGATATGGTATCAATACCACACGTTGACACCTACATATTTAATGACAGTCAGGTATCCTTTAAAGCAAAATCTGCTTTTGAAATTAAGTCAAAGCTGGTTTGGCGATATTCTTGGTTCACAGCACAATATCAACATCTGCTGGGTCCTGGACACATTCGGGTATGAAATAGCTGATGAACTCGACCACAATCGAGCACTTCATCCGATCAAGCAACCTCAAAGAGCGAGTGGGGCAAAAGATCATTATGACAGCCATTGGGAGGTGGAACTCGTTTGCCACCTGTTGTATATCTAGAAAAGTCTGGGCAGGATAATACAAAGCCAGAACCAGCAAACTTTTACTGAACGTCGAGAATACCTTCAGAAGCTGCGGTGAGGGTATCGAGGACACACCTCACTTCCTCTGTAATTTCCCATTGTATCCCTTTCTTAAGATATAGATGTTAATACCAATACAAACGGAGGAGGGGGAAATATGGATATGGACCAAATGATTAAAGTCAGAACCAGAAAAATGCGGCGCACAGGTTGGGACGCCTTCAGAGATGCGCTGATGGTTCAAATTGGGCGGGAGCCTGGATTGTTGCGGGACAGCGTCTCTCGACAGGACGATTGATAAGCTAAGCAGCGGAAATATTGAAGCTTTCCACTCTGATTGCCAAGAGAAGGAGACTGGTGGCGCTTAACCAAATCGCTGGTGGAATGCGAAGCTATCTTTTTAAGAAAGAGAGTAAGGAGGCTGTTCAATAGATCAATGAAAACTGGCTCTAATCCTGATTAGGTATCCCGTTAGCGTGGGAGAAAAAAATACAAAGAGGAGATTAAATGTGCCAAGTTATCATCTTGGAGATGGTTCTGCGGAGAACAGAGGAATATCACTTTGGTCTCTAAATTGCAGAGAGTCCTCTTGGGCGACACAAAAGTCAAACTTGTTGTCCTTCGGAATCTCGACGGAAGCTTCACTGACTCGAAAGAGGAAGTAGGGCAACTGCTTATGGAAATGCTTTTTCCTGGATGCGTTGATCTGGATATGGGCAGAATGCTGACCTTAGCAGGAGTACACCTACTACTGGCGAATAATTGAGGTCTCCGATGACGACCGTAAGTAGAAAGAAAGATAGGTGTGTGCTTTAATCTTTCTCTCCTTACAAGTCTCCTGGACCTGATGGAATTTAGCCAATACTCTTACAAAAGGGTATAAACTTAGTGTTAAGAGTGCTAACATGGATCTGCAGAGCTAGCATTGCACTGTGGTCAGGCAATATCCCCAAACCGGATAAAATAGCCCACGATCTCCCCAAGAGCTTCAGGACTATAAGCCTTACTTTCTTCCTGCTGAAGATTCTTGAAAAGTTGGTCGACATACTGAAGTATGACGCGTTAACACGCTTACCGCTGCATGCCAGTCAGCAGAGAGTATGTACGGAGACAGCTCTGACCTGCATGCAGGGTACGACAGACGCTCGATCGAAAGCAGTTCACTCTCTCTGTCTTCTCAGATATTGAGTAAACCCTTAACAGAATAGTCGATCCCACACTACTGAACTGGACCGTCGCTATGCATAGGTGTAAAATTATCACTGCTACTTGGTAGATACAATACACGAAATCGGTGCAGGCTATAAAAAAGGGTTTGCACAAGGTGGCCTGCTATCGACCACCTTGTGGAACGTACTGGTAGACTCACTACTGAGTAGACTTCAAGAAGAGGGTTACCCTGCTATAGGCATTCAGGCGTCTCTCAACCTTTTCGGAACTTGGTGCCATGAACAGTCCATCAAACCAGCCAATACTGAGATGATACTGTTCACTATGAGGAGGAAGCTACCTCCTTCCATCCTTCTTAGGCACCCAGTTACAACTTCTGAACAAAGTTGAGTACTTGGGAGTCATTTTAGCCCCAACATGCTCCACTCGATGTACACTGGCTGGATATACCTTGTATATGGTGAAGTTGCGTGGTGGTCAGGGCGCAATTCCTCAAATACAAGCTCGATAAACTGCAGCACCTTGCCTGTGTCTGAATTACTGGCGCGATGAGAGGAATTGCGATTGCCGCAATAGAAACTCTTCTGAGTCTTGCTCCCTTGCATCTCTGTATTGAGTACATGGCCAGGAAAGCAGTATTCCGTATTGGAATGGCGCAGAGGGGATGAGGCTGAAGAGCTCCTCAGTCCTATTCCACGCGTTCGGGATGGAGCATTTCATATCATGCGAACTTATGTATCTTTGAGCTCAAATTTCGATGCGCTTTTCCGGCAGTTGCGCCAGATATGAACCAGCTTATACTGTCTTCTATGCAGACAAGTCTCAGACTGGCTAAGGACAACTGTTTCTTTTGACTAAATTTGAATGATTTTGAGCTCTAAGGCCTGTGATTCCTGTGGTTCCAGCAGGACCACAATTGAGTCGCTGCGAGAAAATACGATGGGACTTGTTTCTTTAAGGTTTTTCGAAGTTGCATGTGGATGCCAATGCAACACAAACACTTCCTGAGCAAAGGTTAGTGATTCAACGTGTTTTTGTTACAATTGATTAATTTTGCAATTATGCAACAATGTCACTTCATCAAGGACTTGCCAGCACCATTGTCTGACATTTTGTTTCGTATTTAATCGCAACATTTTTAGCTCACAGTGAAATGAGAATATCAATCAATTCTGTGTTTAATTCTTAAAACTAAATCCAGCGTTTTTATTTGGACACAGTTTAATTTTCAAGTACAAAAACTGAAGTAGCAGCCTACGAATATTGTTCATGACTTATACTTGGCTATGTTGAATGTTGAAACTGCGATTCTTTATCTAGGAACAAATTACGAATCAATTTTCATCACGTGGATAACCATGAAACACCATTCAAAGGGACAATGCTAGGCCACCAACTTACTCGCACTCTACACCCGTAGAGATGATGTTGTGACAGGCGCACACACTCGAAGTGAAAACTGAAACGAAAAGCCGTCGAATATGAATCAGACATGCACTTCACGAAATCTTTTTCACAAGAAAAATGCACACAATCCATAGATACTCGGTTCCGTAACCTTACTACGTATAACCCCTGACAGATTGAAAGCTTATAACCTTAAAGTTTCAACGAAATAGGGAACCACAAATGGAACGCTCATACTGTCTCATATTTCCCGGAATTAGCGCACATTTTCCAGTTCTAGCGATGGGGCTTCGCATACATGTGTACGTGGTTTGTTCCCTTTCTTTTCGAAACCATGTGTCAGCACAGCATGCCAGTGTTTTGTTTGTGTACAACATGTGTGTCGTTGCATACAAAAGACTTGTAAATAGTTTTCAACAATATTTTGTGTATTTCCTCGACAGGCCTCATAAAACTTATGAAATTATTGTTCAGCCAAGCCCCGAATACCATTGCGAATACTCGCCGATTACTCACATGCTACATATGTATGTTCCCGTAAGTAAATAAATTTAACGATTTCGATGTTTATCTAACCATTAAACGTAGCATTTGCTAGCTCCACCTCTAGTCAGTAACTGCAAACGACAAGGTTAGCCTTCAAGCTGTCCACACTATTGCAGTCATTAGTTGGCATCCTGAATGCGCGCTGTGCTGTTGCTGGCAAATAAATAATTTCAAACGTGATTGGGAGAGCGTGTATCCGTGTATCCATCAGTGGAACAAACTCAGGTGAAAAGTATACGAGTATGCGGCATAGACGAGGCAACTTTTTGTTTGTTTTTTCAACTACGTGTGTTGTAACTGTATGGCAGCCAAACGAAAGATAAACAATAAAATTAACACATTTCACTCCTACGACGCACGGCTGCCAGGTGGAAATTAAATTTCGAAAACCATTAAAGTCTGCAGCGTTGCTCTTGCACGAGAATAGACGCCATCGTCGCTTATATATTTTGAATTTAGCTTCTAGTAGGTGTCCTCTGCGGGTGGTGGATTCAAATTGGAGTTTCGCGAAACCCCATCGCTACTAGACAGCTGGTTATACAACATGGATAAGTTATTAGTTACCTAAAACAGGTCAGAGTAAATTAATCGCCTCGTGTTGCAATAAAATGTTCACTTAAGAGTGCTGTAGTCGAACAAGGAGACGTTTTTCTTGGTGCTGCCAATGGATTCAGCCGCAGACAAAGTGCTAACAGGCATATTCCATTAGACCCACTCCACATCCTGATTTACCTTCACTGTGTGTACTCCTTTTTCTGTAAGAGGCTTATAGTGTTCTTGTTCTTTTTTCTTTTTTTTTTCTTGTATCTGTGTGATGCAGTGTGTTGACAGGGAAGGTTTCAAGGATATTTATTGCTTTCACGATGATATAACTTTTAATAAGCTGTGATTAAAGTCGGGCGTATGTGCTGATAAATAGGGGAGGTATACTACATACATATGTGCTAAATTGGTTGGCGGAAGTGATTTTATTTAATACTTTGCTGCAGGATCGTATGAATCTTTCTTTCTATTTACAAAATGTATTCATTTTGATCTGAAATCTCACACCATGTTTCGATGATAACAATGTAAATCTTTTTATTGGATTAAAGGAGGAAATTCGGTTATCTGCTCATATATTTTATTTTTATGGGGCACGACATGATTCATGGACCTTAAATCCCCTTAAAATCCTTCTGATTTATGGTGGCTCCTCTTCGAGAACTCTGAGCCAATATTTTCCAATCGCACTCCAAATACTGTTTTCAATTGCTGGAGGTCATTAAACTTAGACAAACTTAATCTAATCACATCAACCCGGACAAGGCAGAAGTGGTATGTACTTTTCAACAGGAAATACGAGATATCAGCCTTGGAAGCTTGTAGGGGTGGAGTTATCCCCTTCGAATAATGCAAGATAAGAAGCTAATCTACAGACTCCACAAGCAGGAATGAAATAAAAGAAGCACTCGAACTCTATAAGGGCCATTGTACTACTAGGTAGTAACTCCTCTTTTGGTGTAGAAGTTGGAGAAACTTAAATGGTGGCTGTGATTGCTGTACCCCTAACAGAGCTTGAACTTACACCGGCCAGGTCACAAGCAAAGACGATACCTCCGTGGCCACCTTGAGGGCATACAATGCTATCTTAATTTGTAAGAGAACCGCGGAAAAAAGTGCGGCCTGAAACCGGCACTGATATACTGGCTATACATCATGGTAGTCAGACCCATCCTTATGTATGAGCCTCTTGTATGGTGGAAGGCAACGATCCCCTCGAAGATTGCGAATGTCATGGTATAAAGATCAGCCTGTATTGCCATCACTACGCACTACGCTCAAAGCTACACTTGAGGCGTTCCTGTGCCTCTCAGGAATAGACCAACAAATAAAATTGCAAGCGGACAATTGGGCGCTTCGGCTTACCAACGTAAGATCTCTAGATCTAGTTATGTCGGGCATAGATCCATTGCTAATATTCCTGATAGATCGGATAAAATCCTTAGTCCCTTGTCTCCAACACACCATACGAAGTGAGGTATCCTGAGAAAGGAAGCCAATTACTTCTCGAAATAAAATTGCAGTGTACACGGATGGTTCCAAAACCAGTGAGCCAGTACGAGGTCAGGTATATGTTGCGTAGCCGTCGTGGCTCCGCCAATGTGCGGCTAGAGTTTTTCTCGAGAGATCCTTTTAATTGACTGACATAAGATGGTCCAACTTAGAACGGCATAGGGTAGTTAAGATCTTTTAGCCAGTATTAGATCGAACGTAATCCGGGGAAAGTATAAAACGAAGCAGATCACGGATAAGAGCAGTGATGGCGATACTCTCATGTCATTCTGAGAAAGCACGCAATGTGTGCAGGTACTGTAGTCCTCTACACTTCGTAGAGGACATAAGGCATCTTTTCTGTGAAGGCCGAGATATTGCTCGGAGCAGACTGAAATACCTTCGAAGATAGTTCTTCGGTTGATAAGAAGAAGTTCGGTCTTTAACCCAAAATAATGACTCATTTAAACTCTGTAGGTACATAAATTAAGTGCATGGATGTAAAGGATTTACACCGCAGTTGTTCGTCCTGCGCTCACATACGGTCCACATTGCTGGACATTGTACAAAGGTATGAGGGCAAATTAACGACAGCTCAGATGAAAATGCTTCGCATGACAGCAGGAGTAACAAAACTTCATCGAATTAGAAGTTCGAAGATCGGAGGAAGGCTTCACGTCAAAGAAAAAATTCGAGCACGACTGGCTTAGTTGGTATTGCTACATATGTTCAAAGGAGGGTTCCTACAAACCCTGTCAAAAAGGCAATGTCAATCAACGTTCCTACACCAGCGCAGAGAGGCAGGCGAAAAAACTCCTGGATCACACACATGCGAAAACAGCAGCATTTGATTGGCCTCAGTGACGATCCAAAACCGGGAGGACTGCAGATACTTTCTGAGGTCGAATCGGTAAACCCCATAGGCGGACCAGTAGGGCTGCAGTAAAGTGGGAGGTTTATGATCCCTATAATCCGGATCATAACCTCGCAGAACAAAACGAAGAAGAAGATGTAAAGCTTTAGGTTTCTTACCGTGCAGGTTACCAAGGGATCGTTGTTATATCAGGAGATTTTGGTAGCTGGGGTAAAATTTTCGACAGCTTTTCTCGCCACTTGTGGCCTTTAATTCTCGTAATGAAAGTTTACACCCTTTCCTTTGACCAAAAATTGGGGTCACGTTAGCACAAAAACGTCCAGAATTTATCGTTTCATTTTATGTAAGAAGTATATAGTGCATCGGACCCTTGTGATCTCAAAAAAAAAAAACAGTATGACCTTCTTTTGGTATTTATGACGTAGTTTTCCCACGCTAAATGTAGGCTTTTTTCCCTACAACATTATCGTAAATAATCGACTTTTCATTTCCAGTAACCAAGCAGTCCAAAAACAGATCCCTTTTTTGCCAAACAAGATTTTAATTTATTTCTTACTTCTTTCGTGTGGCACCCAATCAGAAAGTCTTGTCGGAAAACCTGACCTTTTTCAGTGATCCAGCGTTTTCTTTTCGAATGAGCTGCAAGCTTGGAGACCACATCTACGGAAGTTAATGCAGGATTTGTCCAGATCACACTATCCAGATCGGGACTCATCATTAAAAGAAAAGTCAGCCGAACAAAATGCATCTTTGGCATGTTCAGGCTAGTACTGTGCCTTCTCCAAGCACTTCACATGCGTTTTTCTCCACTTAGACCAAGTTGTTACCTTTCTGGAACTCAAAGAGTATGTAGTATCTGAAGTGAAGGAAACTTCACTTTCGTTGACGCTTTGAAAGCTAACAAATATGTGACAGAAATATGTCAAACTTTCAATCACGTCATGTATCTTCCTAACGGTCAACAACGCCTTCAAGTGTGTGTATAAAAGAAGTACAAAATTTTCCTCTCAGTTAATATTTTCCTGCTTTAAGCAATACCTCTTCCAAATTCTTAATTTTTCTTTTTGACATGTTATTTAGATAGAACTCACGATAGGTGCGACTGTCAAGCCGAGCTGTCATTCTGCTTCTACTTTTTGACATTTATATTTAGCCAGTCTGTCAAATCAAAAAATAATGGTAACGACGTTACTAAATTATCCAAATTTACTTTGAAAGTCGGTCGTGGAATCGCGAAATTTGTGAGCAAGGCATCCATCAAACTTTTGATAGATTTCTTACCAAATGATGTAATAAGACCAACACGTCAAGGCAATGTATGTACATACGTACTGAAGGGAATATAGCCGCTGTAAGCGAAAATATGCAAGAAGATCCAAATTTATCCATTCATCGTCGGTAACAAAAGTTAGGAGTCTATCCATTCACAACGTAGAAAATATCAGATTAAGATCTTGACCTACAAACATCCGTATAAGGTTCAGATGGTGCATTCCTGATGTCATCATCCGGGCTTATTTCTTCAAAAATCAAGTCGAATCTCGCTTTCAGTCAATGGAAATTGTTACAGGACTATGATCACTGATAATTTGTTCACTTATTTGGTACTAATAACCATCATTTCGAGTAGTCTCTGGTTGTCTTTTATTTTTTGTAGTACAACTGTCTAGAACGATTCACGTAACCCTCCGGGCGTACTCTAGACTTCCAAGTTGCTTGGGGTACCTCGCCATCATGAAATTTGAACACTCATTTCTAACCTACTGCCAAGGTCATGGTAAAACGCTCAAGCTATCGTCTGATGGTCCATCTATACCCCAATCAAGAATAGTTTTTCGAAGGATGTCGCATACGTACCAGGATCTTGCATCTACCCATTATTAACGACTCCTAAACGACTCCTAGGCACCCCCAGGGAAGTATCGATATAAAGCGACCTTAAATACGTAAGTACCCGTACATTTTAAATTCATGTACAATCCACCCAACTTTTCAAAATGACAACGTAAATTCCCGGAACATATCCCAGAACTGTTCATTCCTAACCCAACCACAGTGCGTCCCAACCCAGCATCATCCAACGCGACACAGTTCAAGATTAATGATTGTTTATTGACTTTCATTAATGTGCCACAGACTAGCAGCACTTGTGTGGCAAGGCAAGAAATTTATCAATTGCGTGAACCGTTTGATATAATAGCCAAAACCATGATGCCTAATGAGAGCTTCGACTGTAGCATTTGTGTCACGTCACGTCTCGTTTTATACACCATCATGTCGATTCTGACTAATGACTTATGTGACCTGAAATGCAAATTTCTACATAAAAACAACAAACCTTCAAATTGTATCTTATCATTCTACTGTGCGCATCTACGAGGTAGCAGATACTCCTTCGTATGAACTTTGAAAACGCAAAATCATTGGGCCGACTTTATGTGTCACATTAATATCAACCTTTAAGGAACAGTTGCTGGAAAAGTTTTCAATTTGTGTTTGTAACATGTAACCCCGTGGGGCTACAAATAAACATGACATTCATGACTCTACTCATGAGAAAGTGAAAATAATGATTTATTAAAGAAGTTTAGATGAAAAGAAAGGAAACATCTCATGAACCTAAGAGGCTTTCGGATTTTTATATCCCACAAGAAATTAATTTTATAGAATACACTGGAACGTGTGGGGTACCTCGACTGGAGACCTTTTAAAGGTCGTTGGTGGCAGCTTACGAGTGAGAGTGGAGGCGGTATTTGCCTTTAGAGTTCCAAGTGGGTTGTAGTACTTGATGTACTTTTTTATGAGATTTTTCATATATTTCCAACGCAACGCGAGCTTTTTGAAAAACAAAAACGTCGAATCCGCCAGCGTTAATAGGAACTGTGACACTTTTACAGAGAATGTTGAGAGCTACTGAAAAAGTAAAACGTGTTTCATGCAGTATAAAGCAGACTTTTCCAAAGAGCCGCTATTGGAAGGGCTGCACAGACTATCTTCGTTGATAGTTAAGCGCCAATCAAAGCACTAAACAGCGAGGAAGTTTGAACGAAAGTCGTTTCCAGATGCCGAAAGGTCCTAAATAGAATGTGCAATACCCATGATGTAACTCCCTGTTGTGTTGCCGGACACAGCAATTTAAAGTTAGCAGGTGAACTGCCTAAAAGGACCAACATTAGACATCGAACGAACTCAGGCGTCAGAAGAAGCTCATATCGGTGTACTTAAAAGAAGAATTCACTTCAAAACAGGAGAACTGATCAACTCCCCATGGTCCGCCAGAGGCATCATCTCGCAGCTTATGGTCGACATTGGACGAAAGTAAAACGAAAACCCTTTTGGCGATGAATAAAAAAAATTTAAATTTTGACAAGTGCACTAACAGGACACTGCACGATGTGAGCAATGAGCACAAGGCTAGGCATCAGCTCAGCTTAACATAACCTATACCAAAGAGTCGGTGGATAGGGACTAGAAATGCTAAAAAGAAAACGGGCAGCATATATGTAGGTAAAGAGACTGCATATCGCGGCTGGTGGGCAACAAAGCCAACTGGGCCGAGAGGCCAAGATAACGCTTTCAACTGTGTAGCATATCTTTGAATGTAGGGACAGAGATTCCAAAAAAGTTTGGGTTGAATGAACAGATCAGAGGACCCTTTCCTGGCTAGCACATCTACAGGTCTGCAGATTCGTTGCCTTCAACACTTACATATGTATGTGGCCCGTTGACCACCAAAACTTTACTTTATTGCATAGGGCCAATCCTTACAGATTATCAAGGCAAACTGATTTGGAGTAAATCAGGTGGCAGCTCGGATCTTTGAGCGCCGTTTGACCATATGAGTGATGCCGGGGAATATTTGGATAACGTTACGCTTGGCCTGGAAAGCACTGGGAGTTTTCCCGAGTGATTTTAAGATTTTATAGTTGGGTCCACATAACCCAGCAACAACACTAGAATCAATTTTCGATCCATCAGTATACCACTCGTTACCTTTGGATCGAGCAATAGTTCGCCAGCAGGCCATGAGCTCCTGCTATGGATCTCGATCTCGAACCTTCTGCCAAAAAAATTGATTTGGGCATAAAGTCGGAAACCGTGCTGAATATTACCAGTTCAGGAAAGTTCCGTGAGATCCATTTTTCAGAGTCTTACCACGCTGTGAATCGTTATTTTTTTGGCAAAAATACACAAAGGATAAGCCCAAAGTTGGTCTCTACCATAGAGCAGGTATGCATTACGCCTGTGATGCCAAGGCATGCTAGTCTTTGAAGTCGTCTACTCTCCTCCTCCATTATAAGCTATTCATACACAGTTTGACTAGCGCAATGAATTGAAACTTTAAGCAGAATTTGAAAAAGTACACACGATATGATGAGTCGAATACGGAATGAAACTCCGCATCAATTTCACTCTAGGTATTGACTTTTTCCTTTTGACCATGAAAAAAGGTTGGAAATCGTCTTGAAGGAAGCAATTATCAGACTCCACGCGGAGTTAAATTAATCAAAAGGGTAGAAAACCATTAGACTTGTCTCACATTTCATAGTAGTTTCCTTTTTCATAAGGGTCTGCAACAGCGCCGTGTGGTAAGCTTAGCTTTTGCATCTCATTCTCTTTCTATACAGACCTAGGTATAAAAAATTGATCACAGATTTGAAAAATTTAGCTGGACATTTTCAGCATTCCTCGGGGGGAACAATTTCAATTCAGCTCGATCTGACAAGGCCAAGATTTTAAAAGTTTTCAGTCAAAGTACAGCTCAATATTATTAAGCGTCTTTTGCCATGATTCTGAGCTTCGGATGTTGCATTTGATCAAGTAGCACACAATACTTATTGCAGTCATCCAATAAAGTCGGCCTAAACCAACCTGCTCCAAAACAAACTCTCCCAAACTCTCTCCCAGGAAATCCAATTTCCTGATCAACCTAGACAAGAACAATCTAAGAATCCTGACTGGAATCATCAGTGGACACTGTCTACTGAAAAAAAAACACCTACACCGAACCCTCGTAGATTATGCCTTGAAAGTGGCGAGGCCTCTCTTCATATTCTCATGGAGTGTCCGCCTCTCTTTCGTCTCAGAAAGAACATTTTCGGTGCTGAAATCATCTCATCTACGAACAATGCAGACATACACCCAGAGAAGATCCTTATCTTTCTGACTGACTCCGGAGTAAAAAGTTTGCTCTCGGACCCAACCAGGGAAGGCACAATAGGCCTACAATATCTGTTGTATTACATGTCTTCTCTTCAAAAAGTTTTAACAGGATCACAAGCCTTGAAACCCTCCTTCTCTCTTTTTTACACTCACTTCCCCATGCTTTTTCATTAAAAACTCACACAGGGAATCCTGAAAGTCCTTTGACAAACTGAATAACGTAGAAGCATGCCCAACCATAGCGTACATTACTAACTGCAGTTCTGCACTAATGCACCAAGTTAGTCCTTTCAAAACGTAGTATCTCTAGAGTCAACAAAATGTGAATGTCACTACTTGAAAAATTAAAAGTTCGCCTCAGATTAAAATCTCTCACATCCTTAAAAAAAAACAGCCGTCTGTGCATTTTTGTAGCAAGCCTTGTACCCATTGCTGCTCCCCATCAAATGCACTTCAGGGGTTTCTCCATGCGTCCAGAGCAAACTTATTGCAACCACGTCACAGAGTCCTGTAAAACATATTGCACTCATCCAAATGATGGATTGTATCCCATACATACTCGTAGTATTTGCAGGTTCAATCCCTCAGATAAATCAAAATTCTAATAAAATTCCCATGATGGAAGGCAAAACTCTATGCAAACCCTGGCAAGCATCCCGGAGTAGGTATTCGATTCGGCGAGAGCATTAAAAATTAGGATTTTAATTGATTAGCTATCACACAAAACATTTATTGCTTCTATCCGTTCTCATCAAGCTGAAGGCTTTCACAAAATCAATTATTCAGTCAAATGCAGTTGTGTATGCCTTTCATCTCAGGAGTGTCAGAATTCAGTGCAAATTATGGTTTATTTACGAGCAAGTGCCCGTAAAATGCTCCTTTCAAGTAATTTATTTACGGGGCTGTAATGCACTCATTACAGGAGTTTATTGGTTTGGAAAATGCTATCATACATGCTTTCGAAAATTCAGTCAATGTGTGTACACAAATTGATTTATTTGTATAGCTTTGGTGTTTACCCTTAATTTGGGCCATCATGAAGCCGTAAATATGTATAACATTAACTGTCTTCTTGGATTTATTGACAATTAGGCTTCCTATCCTTTGGGGTGAACCTGTGCCAGCTTTAGCCGGCTTGGTGGTCCATTGTTAGTTGCCTCAGTTTTGCACGTCAAGTTGATTGAGGTCCTTCTCCATTTGTGTATGCCATTGAAGTCAAGGTCGTCCTTTACCGCGTGTCCATGTGGAACAGTGTTGAAGGCTTTGTGAGCCTGGGCATTCGTTTTACATTTTTAGTCAACATTGAACTCGTTCATAACGCTGCACAACTCTTTAAGTTCGCCGCTGAATCTTTTTCTTCATCAAGACGTACAGAACGAAAAATCACTTGAAGAATGTTTCAGGGATTTCTTCATCAGTTTTTGATAAGAGACCCAGTTTTAGTGGTTCTTGACAAAAGCTGCTCTAGAAATACAATTCCACTTGACTTCGTGTGCAGCTACTCGCATGAAAGCCATATCCCACTCCCCTATTCTCAATGATCTCGAATTCCTTCCACAAGACATCGATTGCATTCTTACACAACTTCTGTTTGACAAACCCTCTAATACCCGAATACCCTCCAAACTAGGCTGGCAAAAGATCTTGAGTTACAAAAGCAGTCCATGTGATTCCATACAGAAACCGAATCAGGGGTGGATGGAGGTGTCTTCCCCAATGATCACAACTAAGAAATCTCCTTCCGCCTCCCTAATCACTGTAGCGTCTTCCAAGCGGAGATCATGGTTATAAAGAAAGCCTTGTCATGGGTAAAGATCAGTGTGATATCTAAGCGGGATATCATAATTTATTCTGACAGCCAAACCGCGATTAAATCTCTGGAATCCGTCACCTTTAACTCACGAACTGGTGTTAATTATCGCCTGTCTCTAAACGAGATTGCTAAACAATTCAATATGCATCTCGTTTGGATGCCAGGCCACAGGGACACTCCAGGAAATTGCTTGATCGGCAAGCTCGCCAGGCAGGGTGCAACCTTTACGATTTCGATGGACAATACGAGTCTCGGCATTAGTAAAACTGCTACTAAAGCTCAACACTACCAACTTAACGAATCGTAAATGCTCAAATGGCAGTACGTGCCTCATCACAAGACAGATGCAGCTGGCGTTAGCTGAATCAGAAACGCTCGAACTGTCTTTTAAGACAGAAAAGGATTCTCATGCCAAACATGGTAAGTGTCGCACTTCGCAATCGGTAGGCACGCCACCAGGCTGGGTCTCCTTCCAAACAACGACTTCTGTAGAAGCTGCATGGATGATGAAGAAGAGGATACCATATGCGAAGCTCTCTCCACTCGTAGGAAACTGCATTGAGGAGCTTATTTTCAACTACCTCGGCGAACTGGCTAATGCAAACATTAGTAGCTTCCTGTGCTATATTACTATCTTCTCTTGGTTCAGAGGAGTGGTGATACTGATCTTGGAGATACTGATCCTGTGGATGATGTCAGCTTGACAGACATCTTGAAGATCATGCCAATTGTGTTGGTGGTGGAGGCGATTACATTGTCTTAAAACTTTTTTTGACAAAGGCCTCGGTAAGGTCACTCTCGATTTATGTATATAGAGCAGCATTTAACACCACTACCATTTTGCTTAGGCATATAAGTATCGCCGGGATATAAAAGCAATGCATAGCTCTTCTCTATGTACACTGTCTTAAGTGGCTTTAAAATCGAAAATTGGATGGGTCTAGAGACTTTTCCAGATTCTACTGAAGAAGTGTCAAACCTTACCTAGACTAAACCCACACTGAAAAGGACCAATCAAGTTGGTGATAAGTGGTTTTACACATCCACACGAAAAGCCAGAGCACATATTCTATGTATATTGGGCTTATTTCTCTATAGTTGGAGCAATTTGAAGGACCTCGTTACTTCTTGCGCTACAACAGAAACATATCCCAGACATAAACTCATCTCCATCCATTATACTAGCACGCATGAAACTCTTTTCGATGAAATACTTGAAGGAACTCCGATTTTATTTCATTCTAGTCATGTTCAGTAGCTGTGGTTGCTGTTCCTCGGCAGGACTCGACTATACTATAGAAAGGGACCAGCATCCCGATAGAGCAATGACATCCGGTCAAGGTAGCAGGCAATTGAATGAATTTAGCTCAAATTCGAAGCCAGTGGATACATTTAGAGGAGACTCATGTTCAACAGTGAATACAGATGGCTCACTGATGATGATGACGATGATACTACGGAGATGTGTTAGAACATGCCCTCTATCAAGTCACCTCCAACGCTTTTAAAGACTAGGGCGGGAGGTTCATCGTCCCCAGAAGATTTATTGGACTTCAATTTTGCTATACTTCGATGTCCATCTTGAACGAAGTGTTCAATCTGCTGTGATTCTGCGACCCTTCTAAAGAATCAGCACCGTCTACATATTAACTCTTTATCCTTGATGAATTCTGTTCCCGCTTTTCATCTCTGGCATGTTCTTTCAACATTCCTGCTGAATGAATGAATTACTCAGGCTGCTGTGATTCTGTGATATTTACGACGCTTCCTTCTTTGTCCTCGTGGATATCTGCAAGCTGTCGACGCCTTTATGGCCGAATTTGTGGTCTAAGTCCAAAAATGATACATTGGATGTATACAATGATGGTGAGGCCTATTATCAGGTACGCGGCTATCATCTGGTGGCCGAAAGTTCTTGAACGGACAACGGCAACTTTACTAAAACTAAAGCAGAAGTTACAGAGAATTATCTGTCTCGGCATCACAGGTGCTATGCGTACCTATCCTACTGCAGCTTTAGAAGCAGTCGTTGGGCTTTCATCCCTTTCATTCCTTCAAATCTTCATTAGGAAGACAGCCGCTAGGTGTGCTATCAAGTTGCAGATAGAATACAAGTATAAATCAGGTGACCATGTGGGACATCTGAAAATTCTTGACTCAATCCCCAAAAGAGACATGTTTTCACCATCCCCGACATCATGGTCAGGGAGTACTGTTTCGGTAGGTTATTTGAGGTAGAAATATTAGACCGTGCAGATTGGTCTAATGGTGTTCCGGAATTAGACCCTAGAGGTCTGGTCTGGTTCACAGACGGATCGAAAATGGAATCTGGAGTTGGAGCTGGTGTCTTTGGGCCCAACACCGATGGGAATATGTATGTCCCACGGTTTTCAGGCTGAACTCCATGCCATTGAAATCTGCGCTAGGTTAAACCTTAGTAAGCGTATTAAGGAGGCTAGAATATATACATATATTTTCAGATAGTCAGGCAGCACTCAAAGCAATGTCGCCCAATTAGTGGACTCCATATCAGTTAAAATCTCCTACGATGCACTGCAATCCCTGGCGAGACTAATGATGGTAAATCTTGGATGGCCATCAAGGGATTGTAGGCAACGAGTAAGCAGATGAACTAGCTAGGGCCGGCTCAGAATCTGCGTTCATAGGACCTGAACCTTACTGTGGCATCAACTGGTCTTTCGCCACAGCGCTGATTAGTAACTGGGAACATAAACTTCGTCTGGACCACTGGGAAATTGTCCCCGCGTTGAGACAATCCAAATTACTAATCAAACCTTACTCCTATAAGGATATACTTAACCTTAATGAGGAAAGTATCAGAAAGCTGGTGGGCTTTCTCACAGGCCACTGTGGCTTGAGATACCACCTTAACAAACTTAACCTGAGCTCAGACACGGAATATAGGTACTGCTCGGAGGAGGACGAATCATCCGAACACATTCTCTGCAATTGCCCAGATTTACATTGGTTAAGGAGACGTATTTTCTACAAAGAAATATGTTCGCCAGCGGAGTTGAGAATTTCTGCTACTAAGGATATACTATCCTTCATTAGGAAGGTAGTACGTCTCTTAGACTAACCATACCCTCATGATACAATAGATCTTTAAGGTCGCAATGTCTGCCGCATGGGCAAGGTTTTATTTAAAAAAAAAATCGTATCTAGTACATTGTTTATAGGTATGCCTTGTCTAGAAGCTCGGGGAAGATATTCTTGATTGCGTCATCTTTGTTCCCAGTGGAACGTGGGCACATACAAGGATCATGCTAGCAAATTTTGTCTTTAGACAGATTGTCATGAGACTCACATGCCTAAAGCTCAAGGTTTCTATGTATGTATCTACATTATTTATATGTAACCTGGTACTTACAAAGTCATACGTATATAAATCATGCGAAATAGTCAAACTCAGTTACTAATGTGGGAGACAGACTGCTGGTATTGATACCATGGTATGAATACTATGGTGTAGTGAATATTATAACCCCTGACAGACTGCACTTCGTAGTATACGTTGACTTTTGCGTTACGTGGTATACTTTGACATTTGTGTTGCGCCTCCTCCAGCTCCTTACACATTTTTAGCAACACTCCAACATTGCGTTTTGCTCCTCATAGCTCGCCGATATAATTCCTCTAAACTTCTCTTACTTCATTGTTTCCAATGAAGATAAAATTGTCCTCCATTTTCAAAACATTTTTCGCTGTGATTGCTTGCTTTTGAATTGTCAAAGAAGCTATGAAGAACCACCAACAGAAAGAAAGTGGCGCTGCAAGCAATAAGATGATGGTATACCACCAAAAATTTGCGAATCCCAATACTAATCTATTCATGGTATACTACGTTTTAACGTGGTATTGCAGTGACAGACATGTGGTATAGAACGTAGTATTGCTATACCATGGTATCAATACCAGCAGTCTGTCTCCCACATAAGACGTACTACTTTGTCTACATAGGTACCACTCGGATAATAGAATATTTCCTGTCAGACTAGGGTTTGCTCATTTCAGTCAAATTCTGGTTCGCAACGTTACGAAACGCAAAGCTCTTTCCATTACCGGGCTGTTTTTCACATAAGGTGGCGCAAAATCTCACTTTAAAGCCGCAAAAATCTGTGGCTTGATCGTATAGATACGTGACTTAACCCAAAAGATGCACTGAATCATTCTGCAGGCAAAGTACAACGATTTCCCAATATTTTCTGTCAAAAACGATGTATTTGATGGCAACCGTGATTGCGAACGCAAATTTAAATTAAACTTACTCAGCGGGGGCTGCATACATACATATGTATGTCTGTCTTTGATTAAACCTTCAACATAAATAGCAAATACAACATTCGTTATTGATTGTGTTATTGTATTCGAATTTGCAGTGTCAGAGAAAAAGCGAGGTCATTTCTTCTACATATTCGCCACTCAGCATATCGTGTGGTGTGCAACAAAGGGGATGGCAACATAGTGGATACATACATTCAGTTCTCATAAAAGTGTGTCACAGAAACAAATTTTCCCAGCCGCGAAATTCTTGGCACCTTTTGTGCAATGCAGTCAAACTGAAAATACATTACAATCTGTTCAACTTAGTTGCAAATTTCAGGTAAACGGTTTATTGCAATTCACCGGGCTACCTCATTTATTTTAAATGTTATTCTAGAAGCTCTTGTAGTGTTAAATGTCAGGAGTTATTTCTCACCCTTAAGTGCGAAATAAAATACAACAAATTGCACAGTCAGTTCAAAATTATTGAAAGAAAACACCAACAACCAATCGATATGCAAGCCATCACCTACTTTTCCACCCCACTTACATATGTGAACCCATGGCCATTAAATGAAAAAGTCTCACTTTAATTCTTAACGAACAGAATTTCAGATACTCCGGGCTTTCGTATGAAGTCTAGGATTTCCAAAGCAGCACTACTATGCATCGCCTTCACTTCATTTCTTGAGTAAGGAAGTGGCGACAGGAGCGCCAAAGAAACTGATAGTAGGTATGCATCAGCTGTAGACATGGGTTAGGTAAGTGGGCTGGCGGGGAGAAGTTCTCCACGCCGCACTAAGGTCAATGCTGACCCATTGTGTTACTCAATTGGGTCCTTCGCATACAAACCATCTTGCAGATTTGATGAATTTCATCAGAGCTTCCGTTGGCGGGCTGAAGACTTCCTCTAGGTCATTTAAGAGGTGTCTCCCCAGAAACTTGTATCTCCAATGTTGGAGGCCGGGGCAGTGATGTAGGAAGTGGGTTGTATTCTCAATTGTTTCCTCATCGCCACAGCCTCTACAGAGCTCTTCTTCTGTCAGACGCAGCTTTTTAGCTTTTTTCTTTGTTACCGTAGAGTGTTGTGCCCTGTTATGATACTCACGAGGGTCGAAAAGGATTTCCGGTCTTTCCGAACAAGTCTCTCGGTTCTGGCTTTGTCAAAAGTGGGCCATAGTTTCCTTGTGATAACGCAGGTTTCTATAGAGTTCCACCTACAATTTGCCTCTCTCGTGGCTTTTTCCCTGCTTCAAGCTTAAGCGTACAAGGCGGGATTCTCACGGATGGGTCTGCCAATTCGGTGGTCGAGTCAGAGCGACGCCTTGGCAGTTCGTCAGCCATCTCGTTGCATGATATTCCCTCATGTCCAGGAACCCAGCAGAGTACGACCTTATGCTGCGTGCCAAGAGCCTTAAGTTCTTCGCGACAGCATATCACAAGCTTCGATTTTATCTCAACGGCAATAATTGCTTGGCTTGGTAGCCTGGCTGTCAATAAAAAAGGTGATACCTTCAGGAGGTATTGCCCTTACCGCAGACTCACGGACTTCTGTTGTCACTGCCAGGACTTCCGCGTGGAAAACGCTGCTATGGTTTGGGGGTCGAATTGATTGTGCTTTTCCCAGCAGTTCAGAGAAAATGCCAGAGCTAACGCCAGTGTCCATTTCGGAGCGGTCTGTGTACCCAGATATGGATTGCACATTTGGTGAGTGGTCATTTTTCTATTCTCCTCTGCTAGAGTAGATGCAAGAGAACGGTCTCGTGAAGTTTAGACATAAGCCTGAAGTCCCCTCCCAATGAAACTTTGAATAACCATTCTCCTGTATTTTCCCAAGTAGAGAAGAATGAGAAACCGATGTACAGGGATGGTCAATGATGGATATAGGAACGGGCGCTGGTAAATTCTCCGAAAAACTATGTAAACATACGCAGCTCAATCAGACTTCCTGACTACAGCAGTGTATTCCAACCGGACGTCCTGGTTATGACAGATGTAGCTAGTATGGTATCTGTGATGGCAATACCGCAAGACGATATCACCACTTTCATTGACAGTCAAGCACCCATCAAGGCAATTTTTGCTGCGGAAATCAAGCCCAAGCTTGTTCGACACTGTCGCGAAAACTTAAGGTTCCTTGCTAGCAGCTCAATATCACTCTTTGGTGGGTGCCTGGTCACAGGAATATAGCCGGAAATGAGTTATGTGACATGACGACCTTGCAAGAAAACGGTGTGCAATAGACCACAATCGAGCACTTACTACCTGTGATATATAAAGGAAGCTTTAGCCAAAACACGACAAGAATACAACCAACACATTTTCAAAAAACCGCTGTCAATATTGATAGAAGCGCTCACTGGCCACAATCTTCCAAAACCCCACTCTATGAAACTCAAACTCAGTGTTGACAAGCTCACGAGGATAGACGTCACTTCCTCTGCCACTGCTCAAGCATATGTCACTTGGGACCAAAGCCATTAGGAAACCATTACTTGCAGACCATACATACAAGAACTATCTAAAGTTTCACTAAACGGACTTTCCAGGTTTCTGAGGACGTCTCGATGGTTGGCAACTCTAGTCATCAGCGAGCGGTAAGATGGGAACCCAGTTCAGGTACTGGGAACAACATCCACACACTGGGTATTACAATGGGTGCACAAGAACCTAAGTGGGATAAGTCGAGTCTTTTCCCACCATCAACCCAGCAACCTAATCTAGGTTAGGTTAGGTAAGCGGGCTGGCAGAGAGAGAAAAGCTTCCTGCAGCACTCAAGTCAGTGTTGACCCATTGTGTTACCCATAGGGGGGAAAAGGTGCTCCTCCGCCCATTGAAACCCTGTAAATGACAAACCAACTCTACTCTAGTTACTTACTTGTTTTCAAGTACAAACCACTTTGATGATGACTCAGTTTAGCATCATGTCTGTAGGAACGCCAGAGAGCTCTTCAAGGCTATGGAAGAAGTGTTTGCCGAGGAATTTGTTTCTGGAATGTTGGAGTCCAGGAAAGTGGCATAGGAAGTGGATGAACTCCCTCGTCGCCACAATCTCTTCTTCTGTCCGGCGCAGGTTCTTCATGTGGTACCGCAGATCTTCTTCTTTCTTTCGTATTAGTCTCTCGGTTCTTGTTCTATCGAAGGACGGCCATAGTTTCCTCGTGATGTTACACGTTTCCATGGACTTCCATCTTAGGTTCGCCTCTCATATGGCTAATTTCCCTGCCTCAAGCTTGAGCATGCAAGACGGGATGCTTACAGAGAGATCAGTTGGTTCTATTAAATCTATTGAACCTTTCCTAGCTAATTCATCAGCTTTTTCATTGGCTGGGATACCCTCATGTCCAGGAGAGCGATACCTTGAGGTGTATTCCAAGAACCTTAAGCTCTTCGCGACCGCATCTCACAAGCTTCGATTTAATTTCAGTAGCAGTAATTGCTCTTATAGCTGCCTGGCTGTCGATAAAGAAGGTGATACCATCCTGTGGTATTGCCTTTACGGCAGACTCACGGGCAGCTGCTGTCACTGCCAGGACCTCCGCTTGGAAAACACTGCTGTGGTCTGGTAGTTTAATGGATCTCGATATCCCTAACGATTACGAGAAGATGCTGGAAGCTACACCGGTGTCCATTTTCGATCCGTCAGTACATATTGTTATGGATCTGGTATTAGCTATATTTCCGTTTTTCCATTCTTCTCTGCTAGGGTAGGCTGCCGTAAAAGGCATGCTAAAAATCCATAATCCAACCTAATCTAACCCAACGTCGTGAATGAAACCGAAATGAAAACTTTCTCTCAGGATTCGAAATGAATCCATTTATATGCGCATATGAGGTTCCGATTTTTTTTTACGTGCTCTAAATATGTCATGTGTAAGCGAGTATGAACAATCTCACAAGGTCACAAGTCCACAAGCGGTTTTTATGGACTAACAGTTCACCAGATCGATTTATAGTTGTGAATTTACGATCCACGAGTTACTGACTTAGGACGATTGGAGCCGCGAAGATAAGCGCCAAAGGAGCATAGTTATCGTTTAACTGAGGACTTGTGACTCCCACTTAGATGCGTCATATGCGCCATTATGAAGTTATGTCCCCGCATCGACAAGGTCCACTTGCTATTTAAAAACATTCCAAAATGATAAGCGATTGCAAATACCACTACTTCATCACTTAACCGAAAGGATTGCCAGTAAAACCATCAAAGGACATCTCTAAGTTTATTTTTATCTTTAGAAAAACATAATTCAGAGAAGCTGGAAGCTTTATTCTCTCATTTTCCCCCATACAGTGACGATGCCAATAGATCCATGAAAATCTGAGTGACGTCAAATTGTGTATCGTACCCATCCACATCCACATTACCTAACTTACCCAATAGTATCGGCACGTGTTTTTAATGGCACGTCTTTTATTCCCTCACTTTTTACAGCCGATCATATCCAGCTTACCGTTAGATTAAATATTAATGTCTCGAGCAACAGGCAGCTTTGGAAAGAATTATTTATTATTGCCTACTTTTTCCTCACTTGTTGTGGCAGATATTAATGACCCACTTGTAAGAAACTAAATTGACAATTTCATGACACATAATTTCGAACAAACCGGCTGGCAGAATGTGGATGTGGAATGGCTACATCTAAGCACTCCACAAATATTTATTCTTGGCATCGATCCGAGATTTTAAAATATAAATGTGCTTGCAGTTTGCAGCAACCACAGTATTAGTTGTCAAAGATGCCCACATCAATAGATGCTATTTTTAGAGGACTCAACAAAACAGTCACATGCATACAGCAGAATAATATTCTATTTCTCCTGAAACATGGGACTAAAAGAAAACACACTTAAAACGACGGGAAATAGGAGCTTCATTTATGATGAACCGCAAATAGTTTAATTAAGATCTTTTTCATCTCGAATGAAAGTCTTTTTTTTATGCAATTCTTATAATTATGTGCGGTGAAGTGCTAAATTGGATTCTCTTTTGCTGCTAATTAAAATTTCATAGAGTGAAAGATGAAATCCAATCATAGGGGTTTAAGGATTGCCTCTTTTTGATGCGTGGCTTCTTATTTTCTGTTCTTTTGAGTTAGTTTTTTCTCATTTATTAAGGATGCTGAGGAGGATTTCTAGGCAACAAAATATGACGTAATATTATGCATGAAACAATGTATCTACCATTGTTTGGTTGGTTTAGGAGGGTGAGGAGTGTCCTCATCACGTTGGCCGGTGTTTGGGCCCGTTGTGCTCCCCTCTAAAACGAAACTGTCCGGCAAAATAGGGGTAGGGGAGGATGTTATCGGAGGGTGGTTTGCTTTGGGGATGGAGAGTCGGATGGGGTTCACTGTTCCGAGAAGCGTTCTGAATTTCTAACGAACTCCAGGATTCTTCCGAAACTGTAACGTCTAAGATAACTCAGCCCGGGTAGGATGTGTTTTCCCAGTTATTTGAATCTTAGCACCCCTGTTGCTGGAAGTGCTCGAGGCTTTCTTCCTCTTCCTAGCATCCCGGGCAAGTGCCACATGACACTAGTCCCAGTCTGTAGGCGTGTTTGTTCAGGTTGATGTGGCCTAGTTGTCCTCTGCCTAGATCAAGCGCCCTAACCAGGTTAACCTGAGAGGAGGTTGCGGGGATGTTGAGTTTATCCTTGCATTCCCTCACCAATTTTGAGTCGGTTCTTGGGTTTGCTAGTGCCATAAGGGCTGCTTGACTGTTCGAGCAGATGCTAACGTTATTGGCTTGGGTTCCAGTACTAAGTAATAGTTCCGCCCCCTTAAGTATAGCGAAAATCTCTGCCCGAAAGACAGTCACGAATCGTTCCAGATGGATTGCGTGATTTAGAGGTGGCGTTCGGCAATATAGCCCCACCCCCGATTCTCCGTCGATATGTGATCCATCCGTGTACACCTCTATTCCGTCCTCGTTTGGAATGGCAGTGCCCTTCTGCCACTCCTCGCGTTTGGAGAATAGAACTGTATACTTTGTGTTGAAATTGTATTACTTACTTAAAAGGTGTTCGAATGTCTAACGAGTTCAGAGGTCGTCTGTACTACCTTCCAGATAGCCCTGTGTCTACCATAGGTATGTACGTCTTTCCGACCGCTGCGACTTGCTGTATTTAATTTTTAAAGGGGAAACGAATAACGGTGGATGGAAAAACATTGTTCATATTCAAATGTACATACAAAGATATGTTCGTAGGACACAGGACGCCCGCACGCCTGCGCTCCATCTCATCTCAGTTGTTGGCACACTGAAGGATCCGGCCATGGACTACTAGCAGATGCGGTATGAAGGATTAGTTGGACTACCATATTAAACTGCCAGTTGGTAATAGCGTCCCATTCCGATATCATCTCCATGCCTACTTCGGACTGTAGGAAGACAACTCCTAAAGCTTCGACTTATCGCGCAACGTGGTCTATCTGCTCAGATGTTCGCTGCAAATAAGTTCAGTCCCAACTAGTCGTGTGGCAAGTTCGGTGCAGTGTGCCTCCGAGACTTGGCGATTGTCAATGGAGAAATCGACAAACCGTTTGCCATTGTCGTTCCTGTCTCCAAGGCTGTAAGCGTTTATCACATTTGCCGTTCAAGTCCCCAACCAATTGGCCTTGTCTATTCGGTTTGCTATAACACCTCCAATCAAGACGATACTCCCAAGATATTGGAAGCACTTCACTCTCTCTACCGATTGTCTTGTCTTGCAATGCTTAACTGTGGGGATGAGATGGTTCCGCTGATGATTTTAAATGTTAATCTGCAACTGGACGACGTTTACTTCCCTCTCTACGTAGGCTGGCACATCGGAAGAGGACTTCAATTCTTCCTCAACTGTCATGTGTCATGATGGCTTAGAGCGGCGTGCTTTTGTGCCAAGCTTGAATAAGCGGATTTGCACTGGCTTTGGCCAGAATCTGAACCAGGAAAGGAATTTAGCTGCATTTTTACGGACGGCGCTGGTATTTTCGTGGAATGCGACAACATTACGCTTCATTGGGAAGGCATTAATCTATCTCTCAGGCAGAGGTGTATGACTAGCTGGTGTTCTTACGGGCCACTACACCTTTGCCAAACACCTTAGTGTGCTAGGTTTAAGTGATACCCCTATCTGCAACGCCTGTGGAGAAGGCGACGACACGGCGGAACATTTCCTATGTGATTGTCCTGCCTTTGCTTGGATCAGGTGGCGAATTTTCGTTGCTGATGTGGTGAGTGCTGATGATGTAAGCTCCTCATCACTGAAACTCCTTCTCGACTGTCTGCGAAAGACGAAAAATACCCAAAATGGGGTTCTCTACCTGGTAGTACAATGGACCAGTTTTTGAGTCTAAGTGCTCCAGTAGGGTATGCCCGCCCCGACAAAAAAAAAAGTGTCGGATTCGCAAAAGAATTCACTTCGTTCCACAAGATCTTGGCAAGAAAACCCTCCGCAGGATGTGAAATCGTCTCATGAGGTTTTCACCTTACGAGTGACTTTGGTGGTCACTTTGCAAGTACTACAACCACATAAAAGAACTGACTCAACGTCAGAGCCAAGCAGTCACAGCTTGGTCTTAGCGCTGTATTCATTGCTTTTCAGAGGAGTTTAGAAAGAAAAGCCGAACGCAGTCCTCACTTTCCCGATTCTACTGCCAATCTCAAGTAAGGTGCCACGGTCAGTGGAGATGATGCTTCCTACACGAGATGATCCTTTCCCAACATTTTGTCTACCAATGTTAACTTGAGTGACCGAGCTTAATAGGTTGAGGGCTCTGCATTAACTTTTACCCCTACCCTGCCTTTTAAATTGTAAACAGTTTGGCCAGTAACTTTCCGCGAAAGCAACCAGTCACCGTCAGTGTAATCCAAGTGTTTAAGCAATGGTGTCATTGTCCATTGAATCGCCGTGACAATACTGAGTAGAAAGGAATAGCAGTGCGTGATAAATAGCAACCCTGTGGTGTTCTACTTCGGTTTTAAAAAGCATCGGTTGTTAGGAACGCGTCATTTTGCTTTATCACGTGCGGCTTTTCTAAAAGCGATGAGTTTTTCGGGAATGTCTCTCCTAAGCACAGCTAACCGAATGAACTCGTGATTCACGCTGTCGAAAGTCAATAAAAAGCAAATAGGACTGATGATGCCTCTTTACTTGATGCATAACAAGGTTTTTCTGATGTCGACACAGGAAGATTCTATTCGAAAGTCTGATTGTTCGACATCAATTGTTCTGGATCGGTACTATTTTGGCCACCTTTTGAAAAACACACACACCCGCCTATATTTGTCCTTTTTCAGCAATTTGAGAAGCATCCCTTCACTACACTCCTCTGTAAAAGACTCGTTTTCCCATGCGCTTACTGTGAGAGGAGTCAAGAACTCTGCTGATTTACTTGGCACTACGTGGACAAATTTGGCAGGTATTCCATCAATGGGCCACTTTATTCTTCTTGTAAGGGGTATCGTAGATGACGATCCTTGAGAACTTGTTCTACAACAAGGAAATTATGGCTTCACTTTTTGATAAAGAGGACACCGACAGAGTTTTACAAAAACGACAAAAAATCCGTGTCTACCCTGGGAGTGGTCTCTGCGCATAGCACTCTGCGGTACTATTTGAAAAAATTACCGCTTACAGAAGAAGACCACTGTAGAGGTTGCGATGACGAGGTGGACAATGAGGATACAACTCACTTCCTACACCATAGCCCAGGTCTCTACCATCTAGGAAATAAATTTCTTGGTACCCACTTGGTTCAGGACTTCGATGAACTAACAGACAAATCGGTGATCTTCAACTTTGTTAAATCCACAGGACGGCTTACAAAATAAGCGCAGTAACTTAAAACACTCATATGTATATGTACATATGTATATACTTCTCTGTACAGGTTGCTTTCCATGAGCAAGACATCTTTTTCCTCCATGAGTATCACAATGGGGCTGTATTGACCTGACTGTGACAAAGGTTAGCTTAGGTTGAAGTAGTTGCAAGCTCCAAAAATGCCTGCTCACTTGATAGGTCCATTGTGAGGCCGCATGAATCATGGAAAAAATGTATCCTTGCCTACATATTGAACCAATTTGAGCTTGTGATGAAGCGAAAGAGGCTTCCATCTATGTACATGTATTTATAAGATCACTTAGGTCGTTTAGGAAAAAGCTTCCAAGTGAAGTTTTCTTCTCTGAGAAAAAGCTTGAAATGTGTAGTATACTGCGCGCAGTGGTGTCACCTACTATATCGCGGACCAGAGAGACCAAATTTTTAGAAAGTTCCAGATCCTGTTTTCGCCAAAGACACTTCGTACTACTTCTCCACCTAAGATTGGTGTTTTCGGTAGCGAAAATAATGCAAATACTTGGCGCAACAGACAGTATGAGATTAAGGGCCTAGCTTTTTGCTACCATTCGTGTTGCGCGTGTTCTATTTTTTCCCACAAATGGAAGGAACCTACAGTTAAGAGTCACAGGTAGGTATGTGGAGGTGGCTGCTTCTTTAATTTGAAACACAACTAGCGCTATAATGCGCCGTTTTGATACCACAAAACTCATGTAACCTGGTTGTAAAAATATTGTTTACGGTTGAGGTGAGAGATATACTACAGCCATCCTGTCGAGTTCAGATAGAGGATGAGGGCTCCAATCCTTCTGTCAGATATCTCTCTCAGGTCGTTGAAGAAGAGTTTACCTAGACTACGCTTTCGGGCTCTCGTCAGGGTCGGACACTTGCAAAGAAAGTGAAGAAGAGATTCTTTTTCCTTTAGCACCTCTGCAGCTACGGCAGAAGGTGTTGTGGGGGACACCAAGCTTTTCTACATGGTCTCCTATCGGCCAGTGGCCCGTGCTTATGGCTACAATTCTGGCAATATCTGGTCTAGATCTGCCTAGTAGCTCATTTGTTTTAGGCTTGCCATAGCTGGGCCATGTGTTTCTTTATATACCGCAGCTGGAAAGCGTGTTCCAACCTAGGTTAGCCAGTTTAAAGAAGTGATTGTGAATGTTACCCTCAATGACTCCGAATATTGACTCTTTCTGCCAGCGAGCCGCTAGGAGCTGACCCTTGCCTGGCCAAATCGTCTGCCTGCTCGTTTCCCTTATAGTTACTGTGTTCTGGGACCCAGATGACGGCGATGTTTGATTGAGCGCCCAATTTGTTCAGAGTCATATCCGAAAGACTTTATTTTTTGGAGAAGCTTTCTCATGACAATTATTGCTCTCAGACGTTTGTCAGACATTCGCGAGAGGTGGGACCGTGAAAAAACATTTTTGCCACGGCGGCTTCCACTTTTCTTTCTTTCGATGGCATCCAAGTAGAGTGGAGTAGAGTGGATATTGTTGTTCCACGTCTGCCAAGTTTATCGCTGGACATATCCCGGTACCCGACAAAGTTTACAGAAGTAGCCAATGAAAGTTATTTTTCCAAGCCATGTCGTAGAGTAACACGCCTACGGAGCATAGTATGCGGTATCTTGAGGAGCTATCCAGGCCAACTTTGTACTCTAAAAGCCCTATCCTCATCGACTTTCATTGTAATTAGCACGTCTATACACAACTTTTCCAACTAACCTTTTATCGTGACCCATTTAATGTCAACCTATGTGTGTGTTCGATAATTGAATTCAAAAACTTTTAACTTCAAAACACAACAATTTGCTTGGAAAAGTAATAGATGAACTGAACATTAAGGCGTTGTCCCATCCCTGAGCTGGAATCATCTTTCAACTCTCCAACCCAGACTAAGTTTTTTCCATTCGTTAATATTTAATGGATCGCGTTAATTAGTTTCGGAGCCTTTAACCTATTTAGAGTTTCACAGCGAGTCAAACGGGCTTTATCCACTTACAAATTGCCGGACGATTTGTCAAGTTTAATAAAAATCCTTTGTCTTGGTGAAGGACTTTAATGAAAAAACAATTAACTCAGCAATTATTCGTGAATCGCACGATATCTCCTTAAGACAAAGTAGCCCCCCCGTCTTCATTGTTGAATGGCGCCACTCCCTCTGAATATTTGTTGAATCCAAAGTAGAAAATAGTTTTTTTTTTTTTTTTTATGTACGAGTACCAACTAACAGAGTAGCCCAAGGGTTCGGTTGGTTTGAAAACGTCTTAATTAAGTTATTTGCGAGTCGTCAATTTAGCACGAACATTATCGCCTGACAAAGACGATGAAAAGAAATACAAATGAGAAAGATGATCTTCTTGGTGTGGGAGGGCTGGGTCGGGTCGAAAGGGAGATATTGTGCATCCTCCCTTTAAGGGGGTGGTTGCCAACAATGCGTCAACTTGCCTTTGTCCTACTTTTCTTATCTGATTTCATTCATTTTGTCTTTTTCCGCTTACTACTCACAAAGTCACAACTTCACAACCCCCGAACAAAGGCGAGACATTAGGGGACGGTACATTTAACATCGTCGGACGACATTTATTTGCCAAATACACAATAGGACCACCACGGCAAAAAGTCCTTCGTCAAATAAAAAAAAAAATTGTATAATTTTTATGTTTAGCTTGACTCTGGGATATGTGTAGGGGAGAAGGAGGTGATGGGTTCCATCCTTGTGCCACATTGTTACAGTGTGCATCGAGATTCTGATTAATCGACAGTTTTCGCGTCGTAAAAACCAAAACGATAATCGTAATTCGTTAGACGGTCGAGTGAATGAACAAAAACTTTATTTGCCTAACAATTCCACCGGTGGGTCGCGACAAAGTATAGAATGCAACAATACCCTCGCATTCGAGATATGTATTACACGAGTATGCCTACATCCTTGTGTAGATGTTGTAAATCATTTTTACGGTACATGAAGGACGACGACAATGAAAACATGCAAAATGTTTGGGTTGTCAGAGTTTTTAGCACGGAAAGATGATCTGGTTTTATGGGCGCGTAGTATCTCTTGTTTCGAAAAAGTTTAGCCCCACATTTTATGTCCCGTGCATATAAATAGCTAAATAGCGATGCGCGTTGCATGCAGTGTGAGATACAGAGTGTGTTTCTGTATTTTTTTTTTTTTTTTACTTATTTTGATTACAACACTACGCTTGAGTCGTAAAACTGTTCAACAAGAAACCATAAAATTACAGGTCTTAATGATTATCGAGGGCGCATTGGTTGGTGACGAGAAGGACAGGGGATCAACTGTTGGAAGCGGCATATACCTATAAAAGCGTAATGGTGCTTAAAGTTATAAAAATAAAAATGGTACGCAACTTCAGTGGCCCACATAGCTGGAGATGACTTTTTCATTGTAAGTCCTTGGCGATATTTGATTTTGTAATGGATATTGAATAGCACAACACCCGTCAAGTAGATGGGATACTTCTGATGGTTACGGTTCCGTGTTAAATTGCACTTATATCAGCGTTACGATAAGTACTGGCATTGGTCCGGTTCACTCATGTTTAACATAAGCATGAATGGGTTACAAAAAACTTGGGGATTGGCAGTGGAACTTTCTAGAACAAATTATTTCAACAAAAGCAAAACTACCCGCTAGGCTATCCTAATGGCTACGGACTATGTATATTGTTAAACGGCCTCAGTTAGTGAAGCCGTCAGAGTATTTGGGTCTATAGGAACAGTCAGGCTTCTATTAAGGCCTTGCTCAACCCTTTAACACGTTCCAAAATAGGCAGCAAGAATGATCTCTCCGACTCCTGTCTGGGTCCCAGGTCACACTGGAATTGCGAGAAATTAGATCTCCAAAGAGATTGCTAAGCAAGGATGTTTTCTCAAGACCTGAACGTTGGGTCTCAGTTAAGACTTTCTTTACAATCAGGTTTCTCATGAACACAATTGTGTGTGGTACGGGTCTCCAGGATGCAGGTGGACTAAACGAATGCTCCCAAACGGTAGTAAGAAATCAGCGGCTGTTGTCTTTGAGCAGCAAAGACAATAGACAACTTATTGGAGTTCCCACAGGACATTTTCTTTTTGCTAAGCATCATAGTGTAGTAGACACCAGAGGCACCACTCTCATAGTCGCTTGGGAGAGGGCGATGATACTTGGGATCACTTCCTTCGTTATTGTCCTGCCTTTGGTTATGGCAAATCTTGGGTGCTGCTGTGGTGAGTGCTGATGCTGTAAGCTCTGAATCACTGAAGTGTCTTCTTGGCTTTCTCCGAAAGTCAAAAAAAAATTTCCATAAAATGGATTATACTGGGTCTTACTTCCTGGTGGTACTAGTGGTCCAGTCCAGTGGTGTGTTTCCTTACCCGAAAAAAAT